>OU342598.1:20000-5020000 GCA_910589645.1 Tinea semifulvella | reverse complement strand
TAGAATTCGAAACGTTGATATTCGTCAGAGAACGAAAGTTACTGCTATAGCAATTAAAATTAGCAAGCTGAAGTGGCAATGGGGCGGACACATCTGCCACAGAACCGACGATCGATGGGGCAAACGGGAGAGAGTGCAGAGCACGTACGGAAAGACGCAGAGTGGGACGACCCTCCGCCAGATGGACAAATGACGTAAAGAAGGTCGCTGGTGGGAGTTGGATGAGGGTAGCGAATGATCGCGTTAAGTGGCGAGTGGGGGAGGCCGACACCCAGCAGTAAAGAGATACAGGCTGATGATGATGATGATGATGAGACGTCTACAATTTTGTTGGTTCGGTGCGTAGCCACGCGCGTTTAAACGTATGTTTTGTGGATTTAAAGCTTTGTGTAAAAAGTTTTTTGTTTAAATATACTAGCACGACATGTAACCTTGCGCTCACCTGATGGTAAGTAGCGCGCGATGTCCATGAATGTTAGCAACTGAAATGAGACACTTATGACTCAGTCACTGACATCAGTCTCTAATACTATGCCGGCAATTCGAGCCTGAATCCGAAACATGTGGATACACTCTACAGGGTTTATCGGCACGAACGGTGGATAATTCCCTGCCCTGGCAGACTGGGAATTTACCACCATCAGTCCGCCTACCACCTATTACTAGCCTCGGACGGCGGCAGATTTTGCTGGTTCGGTGACGCGGCGTGCTTATGTATTGGTGCTTCAGTAGTTTCTGCTGCGTAGCCACGCGCGTTTGTACGTACGTTTTGTAAATTTGAACATTTGTGTAAAATACTTTTAGTCGTAGTAGTCGTCCTCTGGAACCCTGGGGTCGACTACACTGAAGCGTGGTCAGTCTTCTGCCCTTTCTTTGAACTTCACGGAACTGGCTCGTCATCAAACCCTCTCAAACAAGTCCACTGATCTACCATCACCCGTGAGGAAGTTGGAAACCACAGCATGTTTTTAGTTATTAGGTCTATGGGCTAGGGATAAAAAAGGGGTAAACGAAAGCCTCGTATTTTGAAAATTGATCTTCGATAAATTCGGGGAAATAAACATTTTAGTAATGGCCGACAAATATGAATACGACAATTCCCTGTTTCCATGGTACGATCATTTATGTAAATCCAAATCTACTTACAGCTTTGACTTATGTTTAAATTGGGATTTATTAAAAAATAAACGGAATCACTAAATCTTCCTTTATGTAGTCTCGAACCACATGCCCGACACATTATAAAGCATCCTAAGGGGACTCCATAGCGTCTACGGACTAAACACTAGTCAAGGTACTGATTTTACGTCCCCGCATCCTTAACCACCGCCGGTGACCGCGTGCCCATCAAAGGGATATGTAATACTTATAACAACAAAACGTAAAACATAATATACTTAAATAATAAAAAACAATAGCTAATTAAATTTTTATTATAAGAGTGAGTCATCCGATGTGTACACACACGTGTATTAATCGACTAATGTGAGGCCACGTATAGTAGTGAGTCAGTAAGAAGTGAGTCGATAATAATGACGGACAAACTTTTTAAATCTCATAATTCGACTGACACGTTGACGTCCAATAATTTGTATCAAAAGCCTTGCCATTAAAACCATGTCAAAAACAGGGTTTTGTTCTAACTTGTGGCGAGCACCGAAATGTACAAAGTTTGTCCAACTTCACAAATGACACATTTGTTATGTACTGGAAGTTTTTATGTATTCCGTAAATGGTCTTTTTAACATCGTTTGCCAATAACAAACATTTTTGTGTGTTTATTTGATTATAACTTACATTACAGTTCAGTAGTAAAGGGGGCTGGGCAATATTTGGGCCAAAGGATCAGCATTACAACGCGACAATGCTGCCAGTATTATTGGCACAAGTGTTGGCCAAAGCAAGACATAGCCAGTCTTCGTCTTGGTCTTGCGCCAAACTCTTACTCTGACTTAATAAATATATATATTTATATTTTAGTACACTAAGGAAATCTTGTGAGTATCTGTTCGCAAGCTACAATCTCCACAACTACGGTAAGTGGCAAATATCTAAGCGTTAACTTTATGTCTTCGGAATCATCATTATCATCATTACAGCCCCTAGAACACAGGGTCCTAGACCTCCACTGCTGGATGGGCCTTCCAAAACATATATCTGGAGAATTTGGCCTCACTCGCCACGCTGGCCAGACGGCTTGGCGAGAGGATATGATGTCAATTTTTAATGACAATTTATTACCGCGTTTTTACAACCGAGCCACCAACCGCGCCTTCGGAATAAAGACATATTAAAAATACAGACATAACGCAATTACAATTGTGTTTTATTTATTTGTTTTATTTTTGATGCGAATGTAGCAAACTTTTATTGATTTCAGGTCTGTTGATCACAATCGAGATAAATAGGCATGTCACTCCAAAAGGTCTTCTGAGGTCCAGATGCGAAAGATAGCTGATCTTCAGAGCAAGTAACATGTTTAGACCCGCCAAATTTTGTAATTCCTAGCAAATAAACATTATACATGGATCATAACTTGCACAAATCCATTAATTATATTTTTTTTAGGAGACTGCAGTATATATATATTTATTAATTTAAATTATTAAAAGTTAATTAATATTTAATTCATTTGTGATATTTGTCGAGTTTGGTACGCTAAAGACATTGACGAGCTTGCCATTTGTCATGATTGGCCTATAGTAAAGTTGGCTAAATGTGAATCCGCTTCTATATAAGCGTGGTTTCTGACCACCCCGAAAGAGAAACGGTCTTGATGGTACTTTTTTTTAGAAAAAACAAAAACCTATTTAGCAAGCTCGTCGATGTCTCCAGCGTACCATACTCGAGAAATATCACAAATAAATTAAATAATAATTAAATGTATTTTATTTACATTAATAAATATTTTTGTTCAGGAATCGAACCCGGTACCTCCAAGTCTAAATCCACAGACTTAACCGCTAGACCACGGAGGCAGTCAGTAACGATCTAATAGTTACATTTTTAAGTACACTACATACCTTAGAATAAGATATCCTTAAAAAATACCCTCATTCAAGCCTGCATCCACTTTTACATGTTCCTCGCTTACAGGCGTAACGCATTCTTTAATAAAATAAATAAATAAAATAAATGAAGTTTTATTTCAGGTATACACCCATATCAAATAAAATTTACAGTGAAAGTATTACAATTATTAAATATAAAAATACATAAAAAAACAAAATAAAATATTTGCCAAACATCGACTAAAGTTCACTTACGGTTCGGGCTCTGCTGAACAGACAGCCAATGTGAGTGTATTTTACCGGGGATCCCGTCGCAAACCGCTCTCAGAATGCGATTTGTTGAAAAGCGTAGCCGCTCCCAGAAAGACGTGACACGGTTTCGGAGCACCGCGAAGAAGTCTGGTACCCTCGCCTCAGCAAACATGCCCGATGCACTGCAGTACCTCGGTCGGCGCATGAGGATACGGAACGCATCATTGTACTGTACCCTCATGGCACTGTACGATTTCCTATGGTAACTGACCCATAGTTGGCAAGTGTACATACAATGACAGTATGTTTTAAACAGCGTCAGCTTGACATCTTTACTACACTTGCCAAACCTACGCGCGAGCATGTTACACCGGACGGCCAGAGCTCTCCTCTCCCTCTCGATGTCCATGTCATCTTTTAGGTCGGGTGACATCACGTGTCCTAGATATTTAAATTTTTCTACAACCTGAACCACTGAACCATTCAATTTTATAGTTTATTATTCAATTATATAATTTAATAGAGCAAGTGAGTTATTTAATGATGTAATTATTTTATTTGTCAGGTCTAAACATCGTAAAACCTGCTAGCTCTTAACGGATGATTTGCTCCATTTGAATCTGTCCACATCACTTTAATATATTTAGATAAGGGTAAACAGTACTTTTTCAGGATCCTCGCAAGTTTAACGGTTAGTTGGTTTCTCGAGGCACCGATTTTTTTCGGCCCAATCATTCTTAATAAACCTATTCGGATAGAATTCGTTGTTTGAAGCAATATACGGTTGGATTGTGGTATTTAAATAATAGACCAAATTTGTCCAGTGTAGAAATGAAATGAAATGAAACGAAATAAAATGTAAATATTAATTTGTATAAAATATGGTATCAAAATACAGTTGATTGGTAAGTTTAGGCTCGACACATTTTGCTTAATATTTTTTTGCTTAAAACTAAACATACATATTATACAAAAAAAAAATTGAACACAAAATACCTTTACCCAATAATAACACAAAATCCTATTTTTCTCTTATATGACCTTGCCACAGTTTTGATAGCATGGTTGCGTAAAAAACACAAAAATTTCTGGACCAGTATTTTTTTGCCCCTAATTTTAAATAACAATCCAATGACTTAAGACTATGTTAGTAACAATATATGTAATAATAATAAAGTTTAGACCCATGGCTTAGACCTCCGTGGTCTAGCAGTTATGTCCATGGATTTAGACTTGGAGGTACCGGGTTCGATTCCTGGTCGGGACACAAAAATAATGATTAATGTAAATAAATACATTTAATTAATATTTGATTTATTTGTGATATTTCTCGAGTTTGGTACGCTGGAGACATCGACGAGCTTGCCACTTGTCATAAGTTAGTAAAGTCATAGTAAAGCTGGCTAAATGTGAATCCGCTTATTTATAAGCGTGGTTTCTGACCACCCCGAAAGGGATACGGTCGTGATGATACTTTTTAATTTTTTTAGACCCATGGCCACTGCTCGGCAAATGTCAGTATAATTGTCAGACATCCGCTAAGCAGCTATGCTTATGATATACATATTTGACTATGCGTGACAGTGGGCTATCAGCAATAACATTCAGAATGCAGCATACCCTTGCGCGGTGGTGGCTCGGTTGTAAAAAATCCTTAAAATAGTACAAAGGCCCGGTCAGTTCAAACCCCCCCGGAATTTACCAATGAATTTACCAAACCACCGTTATTCAGTTTGCGCGCGCAGTTCAAATGTACCAGTCCGGGTCAAATTTGATCAGGTGTCTTAAATTATTCACGTCAGTTCCACCTTTTTACAATGTTAGTATTTGTTGCCAAGCTCTGAGATTACAGTGGCATAGAGCAGCAATGTTAATAAAATAAAGTCGTTGAAAGTTCTGTGAACTTTATGGACCCACAGTAGAGTATTTTTGTTTGTGTTGCCAATAGCTGGCAAAAGTTTCCATAAAGACCTTGCTTTATGCAGCTTCGAATAACTGTAAGTTCGTTCTACCTGTAAAAGACAATGTACTGACTGACTTATTAATCAACGCACAGCCTAGAGTTAGGATTATAACTAAAAAGTTTTTTTTTTATCAACTATCTAACTTAGTTTGTTTTTATTCTAACACGGCGAATATATAGTATAGTATATATTATTATTATTAACTTCTTTATTGCACAAAATAAGTGTATAACGGCGAAGATTAATACCTACAAGGCATTTCCTAATATCTAACCTTTGGGAGAGTGTGAGATTAAGGGTATACAGATATCAAGTTTAACTATATCTAATATACTACAGACACTACATACTAATAGATACTTACACTGTTACATAGATTACACATATATTTATAAATAAACGCATATATACATAGATATTATGCCAAAAGTATATTGTTAGCCTGATGACGACTCCTGTTTGTCTAGAAATAGAGCAGTAGTAACTGAATGTTTATGAAAACAGAGAAGAGTAAGGGAGTTAACACCCCACCTTGCGGGACACCAGTAGTAACCGGACACCAGTCCAAGTACGTATCATCTAACCGGATGCGTTGCTGGTGCCCGCGAAGATAAGAGTCGAAACATAATGCCACATTCTGTGAAATATTAAGAGAACGCAATAGCTGTGAGAATATCGTGATCCACATAATTAAAGGCGTTACTGAAGTCAAACAACGTGTAATTGTGAGCTTTTAATTGTCAATAGGAAATCTGATGTCATCGGTAATATTTGTGAGAGCAGTAGTTGTGCTATGAGGAGGTCGAAAGCCAGATTGAAAATAATTTTAAAGTTTATTGTGGTTAAAAAATGTAGCAAACTGGCGATGAACTACACGTTCTAGTACTTTAGATAGAAAGAATTGATATTGGTCGAAAATGACTAAAATCGGTAGGGTTAGTTTGGGGATTGGGACTATGTGGGCATTTTTCCACATTGTGGGAAATTGTCCAGTAGAGAGTGAAAAAATTATAATATAGGTAATGAAGGTAATAATGATGTTTATTATGGGAATCAAAAGAACACGGCCCATATTATCTTCTCCTACAGCCTGACTGGTTATGGATAGAATAATATAAATATAGTATTTAAATAATACACTTACACATAAGTATAAACACCCACTTGCATATATAGAGTACACAATAAATGCGGGTAGTACACCAGATTAGCGGATTGCAACAAAGTTTCGAGGATTGTGGATGCGATTTGCGGCTGCTGCGGCTAAAGCTGCTTCTACATTATTCAGTCAAACACAGTATGATGTGTAACATTATAGCCATAACAAAAAAAAACATAAATCCTAAGAGTACAAATATCTGTATAAGATAGAGCGAGCATTGGTTGTAAATTTTATACAAAACGTTTGTTACATAATTTTTATATACTTTGTTCTTCTTCTCTTGTCGAAAAAGAAAGTGTTTTACTTCAATATAAACAAGACCCTAGCATGCTCACTAACTGCCAAGAAATCCCTTTTCCCCTCTCCTTATTCTTCAAGGTACTATACCCACGAACCAGCTTCAACATTCCCAAAAGAGCTCGGGATACTAAACAAGTTGAAGCGGTTTTTCCCGCCTTCAATCAGACTGTTGTTGTACAAAGCAAAAACAGATCATGCGTGGAATGTGAATATCTAACTATCACTGAAGGGTCGTCTCTAGAGGACATTGTTTACTTATAGTTTATTTTTTATTAGGTTTAGTTTATATTTATTTTTTACTCTTTAAGTAGTTTTAATTATATTCCTTCGAATAAACACGCACACGCCAGAATATGCACCCACATACCGTAGTCACCATCCCTTCACTATAAATTTGGTGACTCATACATCTGTCGCACAATAAAGATGTGGAATTTGAAAATTCTAGGAAAATATACCCATACCTGTGAACCATATTCCAGGTGACTCCTAAATGTATGGTAATATGGTATGTTAGGCATAGTAATATTGCCATAAGCAAGTAAAACTAACTAACTAAGAAACTACTTAAATAAGATCGTGGGTGTAAAAAAGAGGCTGTGTCAATAGCTGTCACAATAAATGTCGAAACTAATTTTAAATACTAGGACGTTGTTACGCAAGAGTAATAATTACCAATGTGTACCCGGCTTTATTAGCAGAGTTAAGAGCAGCACAAATCACCCATCCATGCAAGTTGTGTTTTAAAATTTTAACTGAAATTCACTTAACAAAATGTGGTTTATACATTGCCTTACTTTCAAGGTCTGGGCATTTAGTAGGACATCAATTACCTTTTGAATTTGACGTAACAAAGTGCAATAGGTACAAAAAAGTAAATACGGAAGTTAAAGTTGTTCCGGAAACTTGGAAAGTGGCTAACGTGCAGCCCATCCCTCAGAAGGGAGATCGTTCAAACCCTTCTAACTGCCGCACTATTGCCGTAACTGTAGATATGTTGAAAGTTCTTGCACGAATAATCAATGTCCAACTTGTTCAATATCAAGAGGATACCGTCAATATGAGTTCCGTCAACGGGTGATCTTCTAGCATTCGTGTACCACGTCTGGCTATGTAAAAATATGAAGTATCTACGGTGGTCGGAAAGCCATTTTGATAGGGTTTGGTAGAAGTTGCCGGCATATGGTCTACCCCCACAGCTTACAGGATAACCAGCTTCCTAATTGAGCGCAGCATTTGAGTCCTTGTAGATGGAAACTACTTCTGGGTTAATGTCAGTAAATGCCGTTATGCCGCAAGGCTCCGTGTTGTCCTCGATTGCTTCTTCTGCATATCAATGACATGTGACATGAGGGAACATGGGCGGCACCTGAGTCCACGAGTTGCGCCATTCCCTGATAGCTTTCGACGGCATTTCTGACTGGACGGCACCGTTCGTCGCAAAAGTCTCGAGTTTAATGCCAGTAAGAATCCAGCATGCGCGCTGACGGCCAAGAAGTCTGCCTACTCTCCTCTTCATAATACCGTGCTGGAACTTCAACTTAGCTTTATCAGACTTAGGGTCATAATACGCTCAGACCTTTACCACAGAGAACAAGGTGAAATGGTTTTTCCCGCCTTCATTCAAACGTATGATGTACCTATAAAGCACCATGCAATATAATACCATGCGTGGAATACTGTTCTTCTCTGGGATGGTTCCGCCAAGTACCTTCGGATTATGGACAACATCACAGTGTCTAAAACTCTCCGCTGAGACTGCTTCTCTCAGTAGGTTTTACAAGTACAAGCTATATTACAGTGAGCGTTCTAAAGAGCTAGATAACCTTATCCCTTATCCTCTATTCCGCGACAGAACCACACGCACATGCCAAAATATGCATCCCCATACCGCGTAGCCACTGCAAAAAAGCTTCTTGTTAGTCCGGTTTTTTTTTTTTATTATTTTTTTATTTATTGTTTAAGGACAACTTACAGCTAGATACATAAAATATATATACAGTACATATGGGTATTGTATGGCTATTGACAAGTTGCCACCGATAGCTAAAACTACATAATTAGGTGGTGCTCGCTGCAATAACAACACAAGTAAAATTAATCTAAACTTAAAACTAAGAACAATAAACTACATAACATAGAACAAAAAAAAAAAAAACAAAAAAAACAAAAACAATTATACATAGATACCTCATAAAATCAATAAATATGAAAATAAAAAATCTGAAATAATAAAAATTAAATAAACTAAACAATAAATTTACAATATATATAAATATACTATTAATGAGAACCACTGGCGAAACGTTTCGTAAGAATGCGTCGTGTAGCTGTCAGAGATAATATAAATGGATCCAAGTCGTTGCAATAATCATTAACATAACTGCATGTCCTGCTTATGAACGAATTCTGTTGGTAGTTAGTTTTTGAGAATGGGACAAGAAATAATCTGCGTTCTCTGGACGACTTCGTAACCTGCAGCTTACAGAGATCTAGAAGACTGGTTTAGTGGTAGAGACTGATGTTAGTCGTTAGTCCCTGGTGTCAGTAGCTTATTATTGGACCTCGTGTACTCATACTATTTATTATGTGTATACATATCATTAGAATAATATATATATATATAAAGGTATTATATAATATTTTTAAATTATCCTATAATTATATTATTGTTACTTTCACTTTCATTGCACCTATATTTGTTCAAATTTGCCTAAGGTTTGGCTCTCAGAGAATGTCTACGGGCATTAAGTCCGCCTTTGTACTTTGTGCAATAAGGTTTTTAAATAAATAGAGCGCGATGTCACATGTCGTGTACAGTATTACACAAATTGAGCCCTGCAAGCAATAATGACTTTCTTTCGTGACTCAGAAAGCGCGTTAAGCCGTTTCGGTTCCGGTTCCACCAATACGAACTTGGGGAATCATTAAGAACTTGACAAAAATACATATATCTTTCTCCAACCTATATTCAGCAGAGAAGGTCTGTAATGACGATGAAATGAATTGAATTGAATGGTATTCAAATATTAGAGCTATTCTTTTGTTTAACAAAGAACAATCGAAACAAAGACAGACCCTGATTGTTGAGTAATATTTTGCAAAGGAAAAAGGATAAACGAACCAATGATCAGACGCGACAAGTTACTTCAATCTTCGAGTAATCATTCCCTTGTAAAACACACAAAAGCTTTCCATGAAAAACATTTTTATAGAAACTCCTGGTATTATTAATTGATACATAGACCTAGATATTACAAACGCACCATTATTTGAAGTTATTAAAATTAATAAAAACGGATAACAGTTATGTTTTGTTATTACAAAAACTCATAACGACACAAGTAAAAAGGCAAGACCAAGACCAAGATTGGGCAACACTAGATGTAAGATGTTAGTTTATTAATGTTAGTTTACTAGTTGTTGACATCAGATAGTTTATTTATATGTCTTTGTTTTAGTCAGTTTTTCCCGGACATATTCCGTCATTTCCGCAGTCCGGACATGAAGGGAACGCTTATTATAATTGTAAGAGACAGTCTCTAATGAGGTATTGAAGGGTATGACGTCACAATTATGAAAACAATGCTTTGTAATCGTTGATAACAATAATTAAGTTGTGTTACAAAATTATTTAGTGTGCGCGAGAAGACAAATTTCTTAACATTCCCCGTGCGGTTGTGGGTCCATGGTGTATTGAACAAGAATGTTAACTCGGGCTTGTGACCGACTATAGGCTGGTTTACAAAGAAGGCCTCCTCTTTTTATTATGCAACATGTAATTCACTATCCACAATTCTGCTCATTTCCCTACCCAACCAAATACTGTATGATTCCGTTAATTCCGTCTTGGAAGCTCGTTCCATAAATGTATTAACGCTGCCGTCTGCCACCTGCTTTGGCTCAATTATTTCAGTAAGTTGTTGTTAGAATTCTTCTCGCACCAACTTTCACTGCGTAAAACTGAGTCTTCAATCCGTTTCTGATTTTTATTTATTTATTTTATTTAAAAACTTTATTTAGAAATTCTCTTCCCGTTAACCTTTGAGACATGTTGGGACATTTAAATATGAGTACGGTGCAAATAGAGAAATAAAATAATAAAATTAAACATAAATAATATTAAAAATTAACATACATAGACAACTATAATATATATATATATATATATATATATATATATATATAATATATACACATAGATACTAATACTAAATAAATATAATACAACAAAATTATATAATAATACCTTAATGTTAATAATAATAATGATCATAATATTTTTTTCGAATTTGTGTTGCTTTAGGAATATTTAATTACCTAGACTTCCACTCCTGAAGATTTGCCTTCCAGAACATATGTACTCCAGAATATATATAACAGAGACCTTGGCCTAAACTCGACACGCTAGCCAGATTGGTTAATAGAAAAAAAACTTTCAATGACAATGACTTAACCGCTATACCACGAAGGCAGTTAAAGTCCGTGAATTTAGATTTGGAGGTACCGGGTTCGATTCCTGGTCGGGACACAATAAATAATTTAATTTATTTACACATCCAGGCGACCTCGTCAAGCGCGGGAAGTGCGGCGGTTTGTGCTGAGAACCTCAAGCTGCGCAAATACGCCAACCTCAGTACAGGTTACGAATTTGCGCCGTTCGGGGTCGAGACGATGGGCCCATGGGGACACTCAGACAAGCGTCTGGCCGAGGAGTTGTCCAAACGGCTAACGGAAAAGTCTGGAGACAGAGGGGAAATGTTGCCAGCCTTCTTGGGACTATCACTGAAGGGTCGGCTCTAGAGGACATTTTTTACTTATAGTTTATTTTTTATTAGGTTTAGTTTATATTTATTTTAATTTTTAGTTTTAAGTAGTTTTAATTTATATTGTAATTCTTTTATACTGTTTGTATATTACTTAAACCCACTGTTTTGAAAAAAAAAAAAGTGATATTTGACCAGTTTAATACGCTAGAGACATCGACAAGCTTGATACTTGTCATGATGGGCCCATAGTAAAGTTGGCTAAAAGTGAATATGCTTCATTAAAAATAAAGCATGATTTCTGACTTCCCCGGAAGGATACTGTACTTTTTTTTTAATAGAAACAAACCATATTACATGATAAAGGGCGGGAAAGTAAGTCGCAGTCGAAGAAAGACAAAGTTGAAAGAGTAAAGAAATACCTAACTACTTTCAAAAGGAAATTACAGTCGTGTTTTTAAAAGTTTTTTTTCATTAAGCTTTAACAAAACTGCTTCTTTCTTCCGAAAGAACCACAAATTGCAATTAACGTTGCGAACTAGGGGGCAATTACGTATCTCATTGACATTTGAACAGAGTTTTTCCCGATTAATTATTTTTATTCATACAAGGTGGGCCAAAAGAAATCAGCCTATTGGAAGATGCTCTCATTTTTGCAAATGGCCGCCAATGTCAAATCTGTTTTGTCATTTGTAGACTAGACAGATGCAGAATACAAGTGAACAAGCCATGGAGCGATACACTCCCCAAGAACGCGGAATAATCGTGTCTATTTTTTTTTCGTAACAAATATAATAAATAAATATGATAAAGTAAATAAATATTCCCGGCCGTCCGACACCGACTGCGCAAACACTGCGCCGTTTGGCCACCAACATTGAAGAGTATGGGACCACACGAGACGTCGCCAAGAGTGGCCGGCCTCGGAGCGCCCGTTCTGCCGAGAATATCGCCACTGTTGCCGAGGATGTCGACCTGTTGCCAGAAACATCGACCAGACGCCGTGCCACGCAATTAGCCATCAGCCGGATATCCCTAAGGCGAATTTTGGTCAAAGACCTGCGCATGTTGCCGTACAAAGTCCACTGCGCGAGCCACAACCGATATTCTGAAGGCAGCGTTCTCAGATCGCCTCATCTCTCGTTTTGGCGATTTGCACTGGCCCGCAAGATCGCCCGATTTAAGAAGAAGTGATGAAAAATGCCATAAAACGAGCCCGTATGGCAATCAATTGTGACAGTGCCCATTTGGCCGGTATAATGTTCTTGACTTGACCAATAAAATTCTAAATGTTCAAATAAACATAATCAAAAAATTGTGGTTGTCAGAATTTTTCTAAAGTTATTTTAGAAGTCATAGTTTTATGTTATATTTTGTAAATTTGATAGTTTTTGTTAAATTTATTTTTTTGTTTTAACAGTAATAAGTTTCTATTTTTTTCTTCTTTTTATATTGGTGAATGCTGTGACACCTAATTGGTACATATATTAGATAAGTTATAATTATACTATGTTATGTGTGTGATAATATATGTACTGCTGTGTGTACTATATAAATAAATAAATATTTTTTTCGAGACTTTAAGGTAGGTATATAGACTTTATTATTAGGTTTATTATTATTGCTTCGTTTAACTTTTAATACCTAATTTGGAAACGATTTGCTTGAATAGTTACTTATTTTCGACGTTTGCTTTAGAAATGATTTGGATCAGGGTTTTCTGTAAAGAAATTGTTCCAAGGCTCACTGACATCTCTGGTGTTCAGTTTCTCACAAAAATTAAATATCTTAATCTGCATGTGGCATCCATGCCACAGAATAGCGATTTGGAGGATATTTTTTTGTAAATATTAAATTTTTAGTTTACTGTATTTTTTTTAGGTTAGATTTTACTTTTAATATAATTGTAGTTTTTTTAAATTATAAGTAATTCTGTGCTGCTAACCACGTAGGGATACTGCTGCGGGTCTTCGATGGCTCAATTAAAGATTGTTTAGCGGACTGTATATGGTTTATTGCAGAAGTAGAAATTCTAGTTAATTACTTGAGTATAAGGGCTATGAAAATTGTGAGAGAAAAACGTGTTACAGCTTGGTGCGCGGATTGATTCCACTCTTGTGGGCGCCGCTCGTAGCGCTGGCCACCGATCGCACGGTGGTATTGGCCGGGCGGCGTTAATGTCGCTGTGATCGCGACTACCTTGGACAGCATTAGTTACGTAATAGCCTAGTTTCGACCTAATCCATTGCCTGTGGTTTCGGTTCGCTTTCGGAACACATATAGGGCTAACATAAAGCCCTTGAATACTAAGCACAGTTTTATGTAAACCGGCTGCCTTATTTTAATTAAATAGCCATTTATGTCTTCGGTAATAATTTACGACTGTAATAGGTTTGCTTGCTACAAAATCTTTCCAACGTTAAAACGATAAACTAGGTAAGTCTTGTCATGTCAAGTGCAAGTTTTTGTTGTGTAAATTGCTTTACTGTGGATATTGTTAGTCAAAAGTTGTGTTGTTTTGTTAAATAATGTGCTACAATGTAAATGATAATGACAAACGATAAATTGTACTTTATAGATGGGGCACAAGTTGCAGTTTATTTTTTGCGGATTTCCCGCGCTGTGAACTCCCATTGAATGCATCAAATACTGCAAAACTAATTAAAAAAAAGACATATTACGTCAGACTTGGCTGTATGGGCTTAGACCCTTTGCCTTCCCTATCATATCATTCATCATCCATCAGGAGAAGAGAAACAAAAAAACTTTTAAAAAATTATTTCGATAATTAGATTTTAACGGGTCGATAAATAATAGGTTCCATTACTGCGTTCTGTGGCGAGCCTTAGAGGAGGCCTATATCCAGCATAAAGGTTCACATAAAGGCTGATGATGTTGATTACGTTATAATAAAATTTGGGCATAAATACTATTTTGTTTTAAATAATATATTATAAACAGAATATAAAGGACGAAAAAATTATCATTGTAAATTAAATAAGTACATTTCAATTGAAGCTCACACGCACGTAGGGCAAAAGAAAATATTTTCTCTCAAAATATAATTTCGGCGAATAAAGGTTGGCTTGGTTTCGTATTCAGGGGAAGGATTTCGCGCGGGAGCCTCACGTCGCCTTTGTCCGTCCCGAGCGCCGCTTTTATTATGAAAATCACGCCACTCGGCGTAGACGTATACAGATGCACACGTCATGATGCACACTAATAAGTCTAAAGAAACCTTTACTCAAAGCAATAAAATTCTTATTCTTTACGTACCGCCATACATTCACACCGGAATTCGGCAAGTCTTAGGTTACAAACACAAGTACAACACATTTGTCTCTAGGATCTCATAGACTGAGAATCGTGCTAACGTATCGATTTTAAAACATCTAGACATATCGACTATGCTATACACCATATATCTTTGTCGGATACTCCAGTACTTCGGACACATTGCCAGAAAAGTAGGAGATAAACTGGAAAAACTCTTTGCTATTGGCAAGGGGGAAGGAAAGAGACCGATATCCCGAATCCCGGTTTGCTGGTCCGACCAAATTTGCTCCACCACCAACACTAGCGTCCATGATGCTGTGCATGACGCCGAAGACAGAAACGGTTGGCGTGCTATAATCAAGACGCACACCAATTCTTCGGGAGGTTTTGTCGACTTTCGGGTTGCACATAGGCATGTAGTCTACCTTAATTCTGACTTGCCTGGTGGGTTACTGCTGTACCAGGTATTGTATTCTCATAGGTACTGATAACTAAATTTAAAAGGTTATTATTTGATCGTTGTGGTGCAGTTCTGTATATGTTTTATTTTGTAAATCTGATATAGCTGAGTTTTCCTTGCAGATTCCTTTCTCAGTCATATTAAACATTAACAGGTCACTGCAAATTGCTAAGCTGCTGGTCTTCTGCTAACAGCTTACTTATTGGACCACTTTGCTGCTTAGTCTTCTACTAGCAGGAGTAGAATCATTCAAAATAATTAAATTAATGACGTTTCATAAATGCCTGTAATAGGTTTACGTGAATAAAGAAAAAAAAAAAAAAGGTCACGACCCTCAGTAATGAGAAAACACGACGCAAGGAAAAATATGTGTAAAATAAATTAAATATTTTAATATTTGAACGCTTCAAATGCAAAGCACGGTTATGCACATTTGTTAAATAGCCAAACAACATACATTGTATCTCTAACAATTAAACAATTTTGTTTTTAAATTTTATGTTGTGCCGACTCTTGTATTCGTGTATATGTCTACTGAATTTGGTTACCACGTTCACGACACAGCTACTGTCGCAAAGCAGCAGCTGAAAGGGTGACTTACGATGTTAACTTTGAGGTATTGGAGCTATTGTGTCGTTAACAGATACGGTACAGTCCAGGGGAGGCAATTCTCGAATGCGGTAGAATGGCCTTCTATAGAACATATTTCTGGAGTATTTGGCCTTGGCGCTGCAAAGTTATTAGGTTGGAATCTAACCTCTCGATTTAATATAATTACCGACTATGGTTAGTATGAGTTGATTTAATCAGCTCGGTCTTGGATCAATACTAATTATATAAATGTGAAAGAAGCGTTGTCTGTGTGTATGCTGTACGCGGCGAACGAGTGCCTTCACTCCGTAGCCACGACTCAGACTTAGCTGTAAAGGCACACAGGGCCAACAGTGAGAGAGAGACGGTTTATAGGGTTTTAGTCCGTAGGCGCCCTGGGGCCTTCTTAGGAGGCTTCACGGATGAGTCGGGCATGCGACCCCCACCCGCGTTGGCCCTCCAGGCAGGGGGCGTATCATTGATGATTTATCGATTCGCCGTCTATAAAAAAAAATGTGTATGCCGTCCGTATTTATTTTATAATTTTAAATAATATTTTGCGATACCTATAATATTATAAATTAGGCTGTCATTTTTTTGAGCTGGCACAAAGTCCTAGACCTCAACTGTTAGAGATGGGACTACATTCTAGAGAATTTGGCCTGTGTAGGCTACGCTTTCAAATTAGATTAACTTATCTTTTTCATCTTTATGTTATTTGTGTCGCATATAAAACTACACGGGTGTAGCCGGTTCAAACAATTAGTTATTACACAATGAGTTCTCATCCATTTAGTTCACAGTAAAGGAAACCACAGGAAGATGAAATCAAGCGTCGAATGGCAGTTACAAGATCTGCTATGGACAAGCTGAAGAAGATATGGAGGAACCGAAACGTTACCATAGCCACTAAAATCCGGCTGGTTAGAGCTCTTGTGTTCCCTATTTTTCTGTATGCTGCGGAGACGTGGACCCTACGCGGAACAGAAAAAAAACGAATTAATGCTCTAGAGATGTGGTGTTGGCGGAGAATGCTGGGCATATCATGGACGGAGTTCCGAACAAACAAATCCATACTGGAGGAACTGGGGATCAGACAGCGCCTTTCCTCGACTGTACAATTACGGCGTGGAGAAACATCAATCGAGCGCTTGGTAGTCCAGGGGAAAGTCGATGGCAAGAGGATGCGTGGTAGGTCTCCGATGAGATGGACCGATCAGGTGAAGGTTGCAATGGATCATCCCCTACATGAGTGCACTAGGAAAGCCGAGGTCCGAGAGGAGTGGCCACGGCTTGTTAAGCGTGCCACTAGCACTCCAATGGCGACCACGACCACTCTGCCAAGAGTGTAGCGACTAAGAAGAAGAAAGGAAACCACAATAGATTTCCAATTAAATGTTAGGAACACTGACACAGTTAGGGATACATCGAACGCGTGCTGAAGGCTGCCTAAAGCTTTACTAGATATCAGCCATACAATATCCTTAAATTTTCTACCATCGAAAATTTCAGGATTAATAGTACCATGTACACTGGCTGCATTCCCACGTTGCACAGATTTATATTTTTTTGGTTTTAAATATTTTTTAGACCGACTATCTCCAGAAACTTCTACCAACTTTTTTCCCAGTTTCTCAAAAAAAAAAACTCAATTCTAATTCTAAACACTATGGAATTAATGTTTCTATTGCGAAAGGAAGAAATATAATAAAAGCAGAACACGCACAAATGCTCATAGAGTCAATATGTGTTTCAGCTAAACTATCGACAGCAGTCGCATCCCAGACCAATGACAAAAACTTAAGAAAGAGAGAAGACAAATTTCTAAGCATTCCACGGATTCACCGTGCGGGTGCCGGGTCCAACGTGTATGGGTAAGAGATGAGAAGAATGGTGTCTCGGCCTAGCAACCGACAATAGGCTGGTTTAAGAAAAGGAGGCCTCCCTTTTTTATTTTATTGCGCGATAATACGCTCAGCCATCCACCATTCTACTTCTCTCCCTACCCAACCAAATACTGTATGATTTCGTTAATGCCGTCTTGGAACTTCGTTCCATAAATGTATTGCGGCAGACCTGCTTAGGCCCAATTCTTTCAGTAAGTGATGCAAAGATTTTGCTGGAACCAACATCCACTGCATAAAGCTGAGTCTTGAACCCGTTCCTGATCATTTCTTCTGTGAGATCATAATATTTATTCGACTTCATGTCGTGGTCTTTTGGAATAATTGATTCCCACGAAACGGTAAGTTCAATAAGGATAACTTTTTCAAGTTCCGAATAAACACTAAGATGTCTGGCCTATAGGCTGATACAGCTAGTTCATCTGGGATCTTATACCATTTGGACGTTTCCATAATTTCTAAAAAATATATAAAATTTTAATTCTAAGTTATGAGTTGGGGGCTTCTTTCTCTATTCTGAGCAAAGGTACTGATCTTGGTCGTCAATTTCTTCCATTCTTAAAACTCGCGTACCGTTTACTTCTCAAAAATCATCATATCTCACTGCTGAATTTAGGCCTACTCTCCTCTCTTCTGCACGCAGTCTTTTGCAACTCTCATCCAATCCCTGCCAGCTATCTCTTTTAGGTCATCTGTCCATCGGGTCATCCCGTACGCGTGGTCACCACTTTAAAACCCATCGGTCGTCGGCTCTGCGGCAGATGTGTCCAGATCATTGCCACTTCAGCTTGCTAATTTTGAATACTATGTCAGTAACTTTGGTTCTCGACAAAGATAATAATAAATATTGTCTGGAGTAAAATAAAATGTTGTAAGTACTAATTCCTACAATGACATCTGAAACACCGTCCACTGACTATTTCAGATGTCACAGCTAAACTGCTTTTGTTACTATATAAATAAAAAATTGTAATGTTTGCATTAAAGATTTTTATTATTATTATTTATTTATTATTATTATTACCTACTAGCTGAATGCGTCTTCCCGGTTTCTTTAGTGACGTTGGCAGCGCCTAGATGAATAGTTGAATTCCCAAAAATAGTCTTATTTAATTGCAAAATTCAATACAAACTAAAAAGTTTTTAGGTTAGAGCTATTTTATTGCAAGTTGTCTAGCGTTCTCGATGCCTCACGTGATTCCCGTACTAGGGGAAATCACGGCAACCTCACGTCCCGCATTTTAAATCTTTCCCGAACAATGCTTATACATTTTTCAGTTGTAACAATGTTGATGTAAAAACTAGAATTTATGCCCTCACACCGCCATTTTGGATGCAGGTCAAGAGGAATTCTAGTTATAGAACCCCACACTATCACTATGATATACATCTTAAGTGACATTATATTTTGTATACATAATTGTGTCTGTCTTAGCTTACAAAAAAAGCGTTATTTTAGTCTATTTAAAAATATACTGCTCCAGATACACCTGAAGATACTGAATGAGGTGAATAGAGAAGGCAAAGGAATCTAGCCCATACAGCCATGTCCTTGTCCATAGTAATATGTCGGGTATAATATGAAAGTTCACAGCAATAAATAAATCGCAACTTGTGCACTATAAAAAAGTTCAATTCATAAATGTCTATAAATATTCACATTATTAAACAAAACAACAGCACTTTTGATTAACAATATCTACAGTAAAGTAATTTACAAAACAAAAACTTGCATTTGACCTTGTCATCTCCGAGCAAAGTGGCGCGAAAAACGATAAATTGGACTTTAAATATGGGGCACAAGTTGCAGTTTATTTTTTGCGATTTTCCCGCGCTCTTTACTTCTATATTTTATCCGACGTGTTTGAGCTATGGTGCCGCGAGTGACTCCAAGGAAAGCATCAAATTCTGCAGCATCTCGAATTTGATGATAACTTCATTAACTCATGAAAAAGAAAGATATATTACGTCAGACTTGGCTGTATGGGCTAGACCCTTTGCCTTCCCAATCACCTCAATTATCATCCATCGGGAGAAGAGAACAAAAAAAAAAAGTGTCGCGAGGTTCAATTTTTTTTTACTAAACTTGACATATCGCGCCATAATGCCATAACATAAACGGTACGAGAGGTCGAAGAATGTGAACAATACCGGCCTATAATAAAAAATCAGCTTGTTTTTTGTTAGGAACTTTTTAAATATAAATTGGGAGGGTTTAATTTTTTTTTGTAGAATCAATTAATTCCGTTATCGTTATTGGATTCAGTGAGCAATTTTTTATTTTATCCTTTTCTGTAATAATTATCTGTTGAAATTCAACCGAAATAATTGGAAATCTTTGTTTGCTTTTAACAAAATCTTTCCAGTTGTATTGGCTTGTGATGGCCGCATCTAAATCAAAAATAATAAGGGATTGTATTTTTTTCTTTATAAGTTAAGTATCATCACGACCGTTTCCCTTTATATAATTATGTATTTCTGTTTTTTTCTCCGAATAAATAAATAAATAATTTTTCCTGTCGGAACCTAAAACACAGAAAATATAGCATCTAAAACATTAAATTTGGCTTCATGTGTACAAACACGAACTGTCGGATATGATCAAATTTCGGCACTACCTTTTACGGCGGGTCCTCCCCTGACCTGCCCACCCCTAATTCATTTAGCACCGACTATTTCAATGTAACAGCTATGCCTAATTCCCACCCCTCGATCAACAACCCTTGCATTTCCGTTTGAAGGGGTAAATTGGTACAAAATTTAAAGTTAAATTTAAAATATACATAGTGAAATGGTAAGAATAATCACGACCGTAATGCCTTGCGGGCATATCGTGGACGGAGTTCCGAACCAACCAATCCATCCTGGAGGAACTGGAGATAGGAGCGCCTTTCCTCAATCGTTCAATCACGAATTCTCACTTTCTTTGGACACGTGTCGCGGCGTGGAGATAAATCCATTGAGCGCCTTATAGTTCAGGGAAAAGTCGATGGCAAGAGGATGCGTGGTAGGTCTTTGATGAGATGGACTGACCAGGTTAAAGCAGCAATGAATCACCCCCTACATGAGTGCTCCAGGAAGGCTGCAGTTCGAGACGAGTGGGGACGGCTTGTTAAGCGTGCCACTGATACTCAAGTGACGACCACGAACACTCTGCCAAGAGTGTAGCGATCCCTTGCGAGGTAAACAGAAACATTGCCAATTTATTTATTTATTAGATGCTCATAACAAGATGCAGTCATACCAAAATATAAACAGATACATACAACTAACTAAGATCTGGACTTCATCTCAAAAATTTGAGCATACAGCTTGCTATTTTTACAACCATTCCAATGGTAAGGTTAGGAGGTGGTTTCTTAATCATATTGCAGTATGAGAAAAGGAGGTGATTTTGAAACCGACCCCCAATCACAATTTATCAGTGCAATGGATTGAATATACACTTAAACATACATTTGTTTCATTGTGAGAATTTATTATATAAAAAAAAAAAAAAGAAATTGTCAGTAGCTAATTAATGTCAAAAATCAAAATAATATAAAGGTCAAAATTAAATTAAATTAAATTAATAATATTATTTCTAATAGGTATAAGTCCAATGATTTATTTCATTCCCTTTTCCGTATTAGGCAATTTAAAAGAAGACAAATTTCTGAGCAATCTATTATATACATACACCGTGCTAGTTCTATTATATGCAGTGAGAGAAAAGAAGAATGTTGAAGGCTTGCGTCCGACTGTGGACTGGTTAAAAAGGAGTTCTACAAATGAAACCTGTAGCCTAACAAAATATTTGCCCTTTTTGCTATTACACGTTGTATGTATGATTTAGTGTATCTGGCCACCAAGCACGTAATCGTAGAAGATTCTAAAAAGTACGTTATTTTCTATTAAATTGCCACGCATACACCTCGCTCATAATTCAGAACATACTTTTAGAATAACAATAAGCCTACATTGACTTAAAACATGGACGGGGCTATTAAAAAACAATTACAATAAAAATATCTAAAAAAAACAGATCCCTACTAATATTATAAAAAAGAATTACATTAACATCTGCCGCAAAACCGACGACCGATGAGGCAAACGGGTTCTAGAGTCGAGACCGTACGGGTTGACGCAGTGTGGGTCGACCCCCCGCCAAATGGACGGATGACCTAAGGAAGGTTGCTGGTGGGGGTTGGATGATGGTTGCAAAAGACTGTATAGTGGCGAGCCCAGGCCTGCATCCAGCAGTGGAGAGACACAGGCTGATGATGATGATGAAATTGTAAAAGAAGCTTAAAAAGATATAACAGTGGGACGCGAGCGGAACAGAATGCATAAAAGGCGCGCGTGTGGCATAATTACTGCTCGATAGCTAGCTTACTACTGATTCAAGTGCGTCAGTTAGAAGAATTTTCACACGTAATATCTTCGTAGCGTATCTTTCTCTAAAATTATAGTCTTAGTTTGTTTTAATTATATACTTTGGATTGTCTATTGTTGAGATCTATGAAGTATGCTTGTAATTTTCTTGTATTAATTAAATAATTTTGGACTGATTTTTACCCAGATGTATAATTTAAAATTGTAACGCATTAAGGCTTTAGTGATCTAAATGATCATTGTAGTAAAAAGGTATAAAGGAAACAAATTGAAACTTAATGCGATATTGAATATATTTTTTAACCCAAAATTAACACGAACTGAAATTGGTTGTTTTGTTTATATTAAATAGAAAAAGTCATTTAGCATTTAGGTTAACTGGTGGATAAGCCATCACGGCATAAAGCTCGCCTGTGCACTTTAATTTTAAGTTATTTTAGTTTTTGTGCAATAAAGCATTTTTATTATTGAATGCCCAAGTCCTACATAAAAGTCATTGTTTTTACCCGAATTTATTTATCATTTTCGTACTTTTTTTCTGAATTAATTTTCTATAAAACATGTGCCTTTTGCATTTTGACTAACAATGTTATTTTTGATGGCCCTTTGATGCATGCGACAATAAGTAAATCGGTTTTTTATTGGTATAACTTTTAAATATATTTTTTTTAAGGTATTAATTATTTAAGTATATTATCTATGTATGTGTATGTAGTTACTATAATTTATTTATTAGAATTTAGTATATTGTTATTATTGATTGGGCATATGTAGTTTATGTATATATATATATGGTCTAGCGGTTAAGTCCGTGGACTTAGACTCGGAGGTATCGGGTTCGATTCCTGGTCGGGACACAAAAATATTTATTAATGTAAATAAATACATTTAATTAATATTTAATTTATTTGTGATATTTCTCGAGTTTGGTACGCTGGAGACATCGACGAGCTTGCCACTTGTCATGATTGGCGAATAGTAAAGTTGGCTAAATGTGAATCCGCTTATTTTGAGCGTGGTTTCTGACCACCTCGAAAGGGAAACGGTCGTGATAATACTAGTGTATAATAATATAGTTAAACAGTAGAATTTAATACAATTTAACATTTACCTTTAAAAAATAACGAAAAACTCAACAAACACAGAAACTGAAAAAAAAATATGAAAATGTATACAAGGCATACGAGCTGCTTTCGTGGTCTAGCGGTTAAGTCCGTAGATTTAGACTCGGAGGTACCGGGTTTGGTACACAATTCTGGTCGGGACACAAAAATAATTATTAAAGTAAATAAATACATTTAAATAATATTTAATTTAATTGTGATATTTCTCGAGTTTGGTACCCTGGAGACATCGACGAGCTTGCCACTTGTCATGATTGACCTATAGTAAAGTTGGCTAAATGTGATGTCGATTGTTTATAAGCGTATTTTCTGACCACCCCGAAAGGGAAACGGTTGTGATGATACTTTACTATTGTCGATAGTTATTCGTTTGCAAGGCACTTATTATTATTATTATTAAATTCTTTACTGCACAAAATAAGTGTACAAAGGCGAAGATTAATGCCTACAAGGCATTTTCTAACATCTAACCTTTGGGAGAGTGTGAGATTAAGGGTAGTGCCGATATAAAGTTTAACAATATCTAATACACTACACACACTACATATGATACTTACACTCTTACATAGATTACACATATATTTATAAATAAATGCATATATACATAGATATTATGCCAAATATATATTGTTAGCCTGATGACGACTTTACTAAGCACGATATTATTGGCAGTACACTTTACTGAAAAAAAACTTGCAAAACCTTATAGGCGTGAACTGTCAAAATTATCATCCTATATTAGACAAGGTATGCTATTCATTACAGCTCCTAGAACACAGCGTCCTAGACCTCCACTGCTGGAGATGGGCCTTCTTCAATTTGGCCTACACTCGCCACGCTGGCCAGACGGCTTGGCTAAGATTTGATGACAATTTTTTATGACAATTTATTAACAATTCCACAAGTTGGTGGAACCGGGACCGACGGCTTAACGTGCTCTCCGAGGCACGGGAAATGTGTTGTAAATCTATGACAAATATACGTAAGAAAAGTGTATTTCTCGTTGGTACATGCCGGGGGGGGTTTGAACCGACCTTTGTAGGATTTAAGGTACGCGTTGTTACAATCGAGCCACCACCGCGGTGGTATGCTATGCCAGTATAAAAATAAAACTTTGCCCAAATGATTCTATTTTATTTTTTTATGCGAGAAATTCAATAAAGAATAATGTATTCAATCAAACTCAAGGAAAAAACCCCTCTGAAAGGGAATAAAAACGCTTAATTAAATAGATTTTTTGTACAACACATGTTCTCGATTTAATGATATTATGTTTCCGAAGTTGAAATTGAATTTTGCCCCAGTTCTTTTCATTAGCTGAATTAATGAAACTTTACCCCAACTTGAATGAAATACTAGAATAGACATATACTATTTAAAAAAATATTTATTTTTAAATAATCCCAGTTATAACTAGGACATAAATATACAGAATTATAGATTATTAGACATCAAGTCAAAAATATTTTATATTATCTATTTATGCAGCGAGTGTCTTCGGCACACTACGCCCATCAAACGGTTATAATTTTAGTTTTATTTGTAGTGTAGTTTATTTTATTTATAATTTAGTGTTTAATTTTATATTATAAAAACATAATAACCGTTTTTTGTGACAAAATAAAATTATGCAGTTAATTATTCCAAAACTAAATTTGGTAGACTACTACTTGAATGGATCCTAGCGGCCCTATTCTGTTATACTTAGTCGCAAACGTTATATAATGGAATCCGTTAACTATGTATATACGAGTATATATCACGCTATTAAAGTTGAGAGAGTAACTGTGGGGTGAATATGAGTGATCTAGTGGTAAACTGCCTGCTTTATGCAGATGATGGCGTTCTTATGGCATCGTCCGAACAACAACTGCAATCACTAGTCACAGAAATGAAAGAAGGATGTGCAGAAAAAGGACTCCGTTTGAATGCGAGAAAAACTAAGGTACTAGTGTTTGAAAAAAGAAGGATGACAAACTTGACGATAAAGATTGATGATGAAATTCTAGAACAAGTAAATGAAATTATATATCTGGGCAGTGTTTTCACTGCGGATGGTAAGTATGATAGGGATGTTGAAAAAAGAGTGAACGTGGGAAATAGTGTTAACGGTGCCCTGGGGTCACTGATCGGCAGTCGAAATGTCAGTGACAAAGCTCGGCTCGCCATACACAATGCAATGTTAGTACCAACACTGATGTATGGAAGCGAGACGTGGATATGTCAGAATACGCATGAGAGTAGGGTTAATGCAGTAGAAATGAGGTCGTTGCGTCGCATATGCGGCGTCACTTTGACGGACCGCATACGTAACGTCGAAATACGGAAAATGGTGGGTATAAAAGAAGGCATAGGGACAAAAATAAGGAAAGGCATGCTACGATGGTTCGGGCATGTTGAAATGATGAGCGATGAAAGATTGACGAACCAGATATATAATGCGAAAGTTGTGGGTGAAAGAGGCCCTGGCAGACCGAGACTCACATATCACGATCAAATAAATAAAACACTGGCTGAAGGTACATTAAAAAGCTTTCGTAACAAAAGGGCATGTATTAAGAGGTTGATGAATGTCGACGAAG
Organism: Tinea semifulvella; assembly: GCA_910589645.1. Classification (NCBI taxonomy): domain Eukaryota; kingdom Metazoa; phylum Arthropoda; class Insecta; order Lepidoptera; family Tineidae; genus Tinea; species Tinea semifulvella. The sequence goes on along the minus strand of OU342598.1, from coordinate 4,994,234 downwards.
CGAAAGAGGTATATCGTGATCGTGTCAAATGGCGCTCAATTGTCTCTGCCTACCCCGCAAGGGATCTGGCGTGAAGATATGTATGTATGTATGTATGTAAAGTTGATATTTGCACGGCCGCTGTCAAGGTCGGTGGGTCTGATGCATAAGTTCAAGGTCACACAGCGAGCTATGGAGAGAGCTATGCTATATTCTCTGAAGGATAAAGTCAGAAACGTTGACATCCGTCGGAGAACCAAAGTAACAGAATAGGACTGCAGGACAGAATATAGTTAATTTTAATATGTAAATATCACGAATTTAAATGATATACCAGCCCTATTCCACGAGAACTAACAGTGACGTCATCGGGTCTAAACGTATTCCGTTATACAAAAGAATGTAAATATCGTTTGAATGTCGCTAATTGTCTATAGTAAACAATGTAAAAATTATATTAAAATGAAGAATACGATTTCGTGGTACCGGTCAGTGTTTAGCCAAGCGTACCAAACAATAATCGTCATTTTGATACATAACATTAATAAGTACACATTAAATATAAATTAAAAGCTACCTAAATAATAAATAAAAAATAAACTAAACTATAAAGAAAATGTCCTCTAAAGACATCCCATCCGAGATAGTCCCAAGGAGACTGGCAACATTTCCCCTCTGTATAGCGAGGCTAATACGTTGGCAGAAATAATTGCCAGCCTTCGCGTCTCCAGACCTTTCCGTCAGCCGCTTTGACAACTCCATGGGCCCATCGTATCGACTCCAAATAACGCAAATTCGTAACCGGTACCAAGGTTGGCGTATTTGCGGAATTTGAGGTTCTCCGCAGAGGACGCCGCTCTCGCCGCGCCTGACGAGGTCACTTGGATGTGAGATGAAGCTAATGTGTCTACACACGTCGCATCCCACACCAGAGACCTGCCAAGTTTCCACGGCCAAACAGTCATTCCGACGGGTCTCTTGCCATCGCTCCGCACAATCCCAGATTGTTGCGGGTACCCCAGCAGTAACAAGAGCCCTTCGGATGATGTCGTTGAGAGCCGCGTGACTAGGAATGCGGCCAGCACTTCAGCACTTCATAATCTCATTTTGTACGATTCTGCAACTACGAGTATTTGTGCTTTTGGCATGTCTTTAAACAAATTATTATATCTATGGGTACTGATGCTTAATTTTTAAAAGTAAATCCAAGACGGAGTTTACGTAAGACGAAATGAGCTTTAGGTGCAGTCGACTGCATCCTGAGGATTACTGGTGGATGCCACTATCTCTCCATTTCAGGCGTCAGCAAGGAAATTTGCTATACAACAAAATAGATAACTGCAAATTGTTTATTTACGAAACAATATGCAAATTCTGTCTTAAACTAGCGACTCGCAGAGGTAGCAGCATTAAATATCCGTTTGACACAGAATTATCAAAAAAAAAACTTGTTAATCCGATCGCTACCAAACTTAATGGCATAGTTCGTTTTTTTTCTTTAAACAGGAAATTCTTGCTCCATCTTCTTATATACAAGTACATATATTGTTTCTGGCGTTGCTGATCATTATACTTGTATTTGATATGGTTATAGATTGTATTACATTTTATTTTATATGTACGAGTATGTAATTGCATGTAGTATTAGTATGTAGATATGTAAATATTATTTATATAGTATAAGTAAAGTATCATCACGACAGTTTCCCTTTCGGGGTGGTCAGAAACCACGCTGATAAATAAGCTGATTCACATTTAGCCAACTTTACTATAGGCCAATCATGACAAGTGGCAAGCTCGTCGATGTCTCCAGCGTACCAAACTCGAGATATATCACAAATAAATTAAATATTAATTAAATGTATTTATACACATTCATACATATGTTTGTGTCCCGACCAGGAATCGAACCCGGTACCTCCAAGTTTAAATCCACGGACTTAACCGCTAGACCACGGAGGCAGTTTTCTTTTTTTATTTATGTATCCTATGTATTGTCTAATTTTGGTCTACATATAAGCTGAAACGGCCTTTTTACAGCCACGAATTAATTTTAACTACCTAGTTTTAAGCAAAAATTTGTTTATGGCAACAGTGTTTTAGTTGAAGAAGATGGTATAGCTGATATGATGAGTCCACCCATAGTAGCTGCTGGTTATTTTATAATCGAAATAATAGTATACTATGGACAAAAAAAATATTGACAATATACAAGTGATGTTGTGACAACCAAAGGAAATAAATGATTTGATTTGAATTAAGCCTGTAATTGCACCTACCTTTTATTGTTTAATTGCTTTTGTTGTCCCGAAGGTTTATATAGAATGCCAAGACTTCTTGCACAGATTTTTTTTCCAAATTTTGCTAATGTGATTACTTTAGTGTTAGGTTTTAGTTTTCAATAAATTTTAACCGCGTCGTGTCCGTAATTAATATTTTTTTGTTCTTAAGGAAAAAAAATAACGTATAGGTATTTGGAAATTTGGAGCTCATTTGCAAATAATTTTATTTTAGTATACTTAAATCCTACCTATACCTAATATACAGACATATACAGACTATTCAGCTAGGCGCTGCAAACTTCAGCAAAGAAGCCGACAGACGCATTCAGCTAGGATGAGCGGCATTCGGAAACTTCGACATATCTTCTCATCATCCACAAAAGTCTTCAACCAGTGCGTCCTCCCCGTAATGTCGTACGGAGCAGAGACGTGGACACTGACAGTGGGTCTGGTTCACAAATTCAAGGTCGCTCAGCGAGCTATGGAGGGAGCTATGCTTGGTATTTCTCTGATGGATAGAATTTGAAACGTTGAAATTCGTCAGAGAACCAAAGTTACTGACATAGCATTCAAAATTAGCAAGCTGAAGTGGCCGGACACATATGCCGCAGAACCGATGACCGATGGGGCAAACGGGTTCTGGAGTGGAGACCACGTACGGGACGACGCAGAGTGGGACGCCCCCCGCCAGATGGACGGATGACCTAAGGAGGATCGCTGGTGGGGGTTGGATGAGGGTTGCAAAAGACCGCGTGCAGTGGCGAGCCTTGGGGGAGGCCTATATCCAGCAGTGGAGAGACACAGGCTGATGATGATGATGATACTTAAGTCCTACCTATACCTAATGCCTCCGAGGTCTAGAGGTTAATTCCGTGGATTCGGATTTGGAGGTACAGGGTTTGATTCTTGGTTGGGACACAATGAATTATTTAATTTATTTGTGATATTTCTCAAGTTTGGTACCCTAAAGCGATGTCTTTCTTTCGGAGAGAGATTTTCTTGTACAATTGGAAAATAAAATTTATATTGAGTCAGAGTTAGAGTCTTGCGCAAGACCAAGACCAAGATTAGGAGCGCAAGACCAAGACCACCTATTCTGATGTAAGACCAAGACCACCTATTCTGATGTAAGACCAAGACCACCTATTCTGATGTAAGACCAAGACCACCTATTCTGATGTAAGACCAAGACCACCTATTCTGATGTAAGACCAAGACCACCTATTCTGATGTAAGACCAAGACCACCTATTCTGATGTAAGACCAAGACCACCTATACTGATGTAAGACCAAGACCACCTATTCTGATGTAAGACCAAGACCACCTATTCTGATGTAAGACCAAGACCACCTATTCTGATGTTTGACCAAGACCACCTATTCTGATGTAAGACCAAGACCACCTATTCTGATGTAAGACCAAGACCACCTATACTGATGTAAGACCAATACCACCTATTCTGATGTCAGACCAAGACCACCTATTCTGATGTAAGACCAAGACCACCTATTCTGATGTAAGACCAAGACCACCTATTCTGATGTAAGACCAAGACCACCTATTCTGATGTCAGACCAAGACCACCTATTCTGATGTAAGACCAAGACCACCTATTCTGATGTCAGACCAAGACCACCTATTCTGATGTAAGACCAAGACCACCTATTCTGATGTAAGACCAAGACCACCTATTCTGATGTAAGACCAAGACCACCTATTCTGATGTAAGACCAAGACCACCTATTTTGATGTAAGACCAAGACCACCTATTTTGATGTAAGACCAAGACCACCTATTCTGATGTAAGACCAAGACCACCTATTCTGATGTAAGACCAAGACCACCTATTCTGATGTAAGACCAAGACCACCTATTCTGATGTAAGACCAAGACCACCTATTCTGATGTAAGACCAAGAGCACCTATTCTCATGTAAGACCAAGACCACCTATTCTGATGTAAGACCAAGACCACCTATTCTGATGTAAGACCAAGACCACCTATTCTGATGTAAGACCAAGACCACCTATTCTGATGTAAGACCAAGACCACCTATTCTGATGTAAGACCAAGACCACCTATTTTGATGTAAGACCAAGACCACCTATTCTGATGTAAGACCAAGACCACCTATTCTGATGTAAGACCAAGACCACCTATTCTGATGTAAGACCAAGACTGGCTAAGTCTTGGTCTTGCTTTGGGCAACACTTCTAGCGGCATTAAGTCCGCTTTTGTACTTTGTGCAATAAAGATTTAAATAAATATAATCTCTGTGGTTAAAATGCAAATTAATACACTATTGGTACGTAATAATATTGGTTGTATCACATGGTACGATACATCAATAATCTTCTCACGGCGGGATCAAATCTAATTACTAGAGATTATGTCGTGTTCCAGATCTGACGCGCTAATCCAATACACGGTAAGTAACGGCTGAGATTAAAGCCAAGGCACACCGCATTCGTACATAAAGGGTGTCCAACTAAGTGTAAAACAGCGTCAAAAAAACTGGGGATTATCAAAGTCAAAATATCTTTTTTCACGTAAACCTATTACAGTCATTTGTGACACGTCATAATTTAAATTATTTTGAATGATTCTACTCCTGTTACTGGAAGACTAATCAGCGAAGTAGTCCAAAGAATAAGCTGTTAGCAAAATACTAGCTATCGCTATGCTTTCTCGCCTTAGTTTATCATCTGAGGCACTGGAGTGATTTTCGCAATACTTACATGGTCGCCGGCAGAGGGTCACGTTTATCAGGAGTCGTCGGGATGGTCTAGCCTAGCCACAGGTGGCCCACAAGGTGGCATTCTTTCTCCCCTGCTATTCTTCCTATTCTTCTTCTCTACACTGTGAATATCATCTATATGCCGATGACTATCAACTCTATTTAAGAACTGATATAAATAGATAAATTTAAGATTTTCGTGTTTAATATATTCTATTTTAAATAAACTTAATACACCAAGATACTTGAAGGATTTTTCCTTTCCGCCTACGTGGTCTAGTGGTAACAAACGTTGCCATGAACTCGGGAGGTCGTGGGTTCGATTCCCACCGGGGGCAAGTTGTACATTGTATAATTTGTCTCGGTCTGGGTGTTTATATGTATAATATGTAGTTTATCAACCATCTAGTTTCCGTAACACAAGCCTTGTAGCTTACCACGGAAACTAGATGGCGCTGTGTGACCTGTCTGGAAATATTTATTTATATTTCTTTGCTCCCTAGACGATAGAACACTACGCTCCTCATTTAACTCCGCTCTGTCTATACCTTCTCATCACACCAACTATGTCTCTAAATTCTTTGTCGTTACTGCCTCCCCTCTTTGGAACAGCCTACCTGTCAGCATTAGACAAGCTCCTATAACAGAGCTTTATTCAAAAGGATATTTTACACTCACTTTATTAAAAGTCCTTGTAGATTTCTTTCGCTTTCACTATCACTGTCAATATATAATAAATATGATTATCTTAAAACCAGTAGTTATTTTGATGTATAGTATTTATAATATATGTTTATGTATTAATGGTATGTATATAGTATTTAAGTATATGTGTATTTATATAAGTATTACTTACTTTTATGGTATTATATTATTATATATTTATTGTAAATTACAATAAAGTTTTTAAATAAATAAATAAATTCATGGATTTGCTTCACGCACTCCAACAATACTCCTGAGCCCCGCACAAAACCTAATTACCTCTGTAACATATTGTATAGTTTTAGGTAAAAGTATCATCATCACGACTTTATCCCTTTTGGAGTGATCAGAAATCACACTTATAAATAAGCAGATTCACATTTAGCCAAATTTACCATAGGCCAATGACAAGTGGCAAGCTTGTCGATGCGTACCAAACTCGAGAAATATCACAAATAAATTAAATATTAATTAAGTATATAGTATTATTACATATTTTTGAGTCCCGAGGAATCGAACATAGTTTTAGGTGTACACCAAAAAAAAAATACGTTTAAAAAAAAAAAGACTTAGTCCCTTAAACATTTAATTGTTTAATATTAGGTTGTGATATGCGAAAGCCTAGAAGAGAAACATTTGGTGTGCTCAGAGTATGGATAAGGTGCAACGTGAAGAATTGTTTACTTTTAATTTTACGTGAAATTTATCTCAAAATAAACATAACAATTTTGGACATTCTGTGTATTGGATTCATACACCAAAAGGTATTTATTTGATTTTTATGTTCTCAGATTTTATACAGATAAAATTAATTGACATTGATCCCATGTTGAGTTTTTGTTTCACTGATATAAAATTTATATTTCGAAAAACAAGTTAAGCCGTCGTTATCGATTCCACTAAACTTTCAATTAATTACTCCCCGGCCCATTCAATTAAATACCATGGGTTCCATTCCTGGTCATCTTAAGTCTGTGTCTTTCCACTGCTGAATGTAGGCCTCCCCCAAGATCAAGGACCCAAGACTCGCCACTTTACGCGATCTTTTGTCATTGGTCATCTGTTCATCTGTCGGCGAGTCGTCCCATTCTACGTCGTCCCGGATGTCTCCACTCTAAAACACATTTAACCCATCGGACGTCGGTTCTGCGGTAGATGTGTCCGGCCCACTGCCACTTTAAACAACTTTAAATATAATAATAAATATTTCCAGACAGGTCATACAGCGCCATCTAGTTTCCGTGATAAGCTACGAGGCTTGCGTTATGGAAACTAGATGGTTGATAAACTACATATTATACATTTTTTTTTTGTAAATATATACATATTATACATATAAACACCCAGACCGAGACAAATTATACAATGTACAACTTGCCCCCGGTGGGAATCGAACCCACGACATCCCGAGTTTACGGCAACGTTTGTTACCACTAGACCACGGAGGCGCCAAAGAAGCTTTAGATCTCTGACGAATATCAACTTTTCGAAACCAATATCCATAGCTCGCTGAGCGACCATAAATTTATGGAGCACCCACTCCTGGTCGGATAATCATCATAGCCTCCAGAATACAGAGTCCTAGACCTCCACTGCTGAAGATGTCCAAAACATAGATATCTGGATAATTTGGTCACGATGATGGCCAGACGGGTTGGCTGCCCGTATAAATGTAATAATAATAATAATATAATAATAAATTATTTATTTCAGAATTAATTCCATAATTATTAGTAACATTCCAACTTAGAACTATGTTAGTAGGTATACACATTATTTAAAAAGTCAAAAACAAACAGCAAAAATAATAATAATAATAACAATACGTATATATGTACTTAATTTAATTCATATTAATTCGTAAATATCTGTAGGGATTTATACTACGCAAATGCTGTTTATATTTAATTTACACATTCCCAGTTACAACTCCAATCCAGCGCCTTACAAAAGCGCTGTCAAAGCGCGACGATATCAACCTCAGAATGCTGTTGTCACTGTCAAAACGCGCCTCCGCAAAATTATATAAAAAAAAAAAAAAAAAAAAATAGTTAATCTATTTTGAAGTTCGAGGCCACTGCAGTTTTAAAAATCCAATAGGCTTTTTAAAATCCAATAGGCTTTTAAAAATCCCACTAAATATAATTTTATTTTAAAATACTGAATGAATAGGCATTAGATACGCTGGAGCTCGCGGTGCCCTCATTCAAACGCAAATTGATTTCGATCTCTCACCGAATATGGAAAACAGATCCGGCTTCAATTGAAATTGAAGCATATCGAATCCATAAAAACAATTTTCCTTCTCGCTGTCTGTTGATATAGGGAAGGGTCTGCGATATTTTCGACACCATTTCCTTTCCAAGTGTGTATGAATTCTGTACGTGACTGCGTGCTGCGAGATTGCAATATTTTTACAACCACCAGGCGGTGTGTTGCACAAAATTGTACTGACTTTAACTTAATATGAACTGGTCGTTTATAAATTATTTTTTATCGCTTTGGCGTTAATATAGGAAAGGAACTGCGGTTTTTTTTAACACTATTTCCTTTCCAAGTGTGTATGAATTCGCATGTGACTGCGTGGTGCGCGATTGCATATTTTTTACAAATACCAGGGTGTTTTGCACAAAATTGTGCTGACTTTAACTTAATATTGACTGATCCTTCATAAATTATTTGTATTCACTTTGTATATCTATAATTATGTTAATGTACTTTGTTTATATCTAAAAATCTAATACATGTATGTTTTTTTTTATATTGGGGCTACGTGCCACCTAAATTATAGAAGATTACAGAATTTAGAAAAGAGTAACGATAATATTAATGTTAATTTAACAATTAAGATTAAGTACAGTTATAAAATATTTTAATTTGATCTTCGTTTGCATTTTCATAATTTTATTCCTTTTAATTCCAGCATTGACAGCTCCATTCAATTGTTGTTTTCATTGCCCCGTATCTTCATGCCAGTCAATGTCGTACTATGCTGCATATATAGTGTTTAGTTGATTCAGAATTCACTTTCACTTGTTTGAGACGTGACCTGAAATATAAACCGCTGCTACAATAAAAAAATATCATTGCGAAGAGAATAGATAGAGTTTGACAGAAGCTCGGTAACGATTTAAGTAAGCTAGATAAACAAAGAAATTAAGAGTATAATAAATGAAAATAAAAATGCATGCAGCAGATAATTGATGGATCAATAGCTCAACTAACAATTTTATTGCACCGCAAATAACATGAACCGATAATTTAGTTCTTCCATTGATAGCTACTCTTTAGAGTAAGTCTTATTTCAAGCGGTGTTATTTTTATCTAAATATCACCACGTCAAACAATATTAGTTCTTCTTGAAAATAAAAATTGGCATTTGACATCATTGCAAATGGTACATTTTTTCTTCACATTTTCATGCACTGAGCTATAGTTCAAAAGAGATTGCCCAAAACCAGGCCCCAACTTTTTTGCAGCGTGCCTTAACTAAATACAATTCAATAATCATATATTTTTTTTAATTGTCTTTAAAGGACATTGTACAGAATACATCAGTCCTAAACACGTAATTTATTTGCATAATATATGTTCATAACAGAGTTCATAACCGAGTTGGGGATCATCAAATTCCAGATGTTGCAGAATTTGATGCTTTACTTGGAGTCACTCGCGGCATTATAGCCCAAACACGTCGGGTAAAATATGGGAGTTGACAGCGCGGGAAAACCGCAAAAAATAAACTGCAACTTGTGCCCCATATTTAAAGTCCAATTTATTGTTTTCCATAATTATTCACATTGCAGCACATTATTAAACAAAACAACACCACTTTTGGCCAATAATATTCACAGTAAATTAATTTACAAAACAAAAACTTGCACTTGACATGTCCACGCAAAATAGCGCGAAGAACTCTTTGTGTTTTTTTTTTTAATTTTAATTACAACAACTATTTAAAGCACTATTTATACGATTAGGTTCTTTATTATGATCAGGTACTTTATTATAGATAAAACATTGGATTCCAAAGTGTTCATAATTCTCTAATAAAAACGGCGGGATCAAATAAAATTAACAGCGTAAAAAAAGTTTTTGACAATTGTCGTTATGCTAGGGTAAAAAAAAAATATTTATTTACCACAGCTTAGTTTTATTTCGGCCTTTATTTGTCTATAAAATTAAAAAGTTTATATTATATAAATGAGAAATAATAAACAAAACAAAAATAATATTGGGAATTATGCAAAAATATAATTATACTTAGTCTAATTTAATATTAACAGGAACATTATTTTTCTTAGTTAGTTTAAAATCAATTTCACTTGCACAGATATACAAGAAGTGAGTTAATAAAAATATTTTAATAATCAGAGCAAAATTAAAATGCGAATTCCCACAAGCTGTTATTTTTAGCTAAGTACGATCTTTTTTTTATTAAACGTGCGAAACGAAATGAAAGTGTTGGTAACTATAGAAATAATTCAACTTTTAAATCGCAATTTTTTGCGGACATTCAGAGTTTTCGGTTTTTCTGAAACATAAAGGTTTTAGCTGCGGATTGAAAAATCAGCGAAATAAAATTAGAACACACATTCTGTTCGGGTTCCAGCGGGCTGCGGTTTGAAAAACTATTGAGTGCACTCGTACGATTTATTTAAGGCCCACTACCAACGCACTTATTTAAAACTGTATTGCCTAACTAACAATTTCATATGAAAAAACACTCATTTAAAATTAACCTCACTAAATTGTTTGTCGGTAGGTATGCATAATAAATTGTGGAAAAAAAGTTATTTTGTTTCATGTTATTATCTCATTTTGTTATTATTATGTTTACTTTTATTATTTATTAGTTATTACTTTTAGTTTTTATAGGTTTTACTTTTAATTGCATTTTTTATATATTGTTTTTACTATTAACTTTTATTTTATAATATTACCACTTTTTGTATTATTCAATGTTGTGTACATTTTTTTTAGGCTGGCAAACCCGACAGGATTATTTGTCTATGATTTCAATAATTGTTTTGTTTGTTAGCTGTTATTTGTACCTTACTTCGAATAAATAAATAAATAACAGTCAAGCTAAGTATAATAAGAAACAAAAATGAAATCTATATAAGGCAAACCAGGTTGAGAAAAACGTTTACATTATACAATAAGTTTATTGTACGAAGTGGACAATTAAGTAATGAGACTGATTCCATAAAAACCGTATATTTCAAAATTATTCTACAACTCTGCCATCCCCTTCAAAGTAGTCCCCTTGGGCAGCTATACAACGATTCCAGCGCGTTTTCCTGCTTCGTAACATTTCTGGAACGCTTCGACTGGGATGTCCGCGAGTACCCTCGTCACGGCCGCCTGGATGTCCTCCTCAATCGACTCAAAATTAGTTCTTTTGACCACCGATTTTGTTCTAGGGAACAAAAAAAAGTCACAGGGTGACATATCGGGCGAATAAGGCGGTTGTTGCAACACGGCGATTCTCGTATAATTGTATTGTGAATTTAAAACAAAATTAATACTCTTTTTCCAAAATAATGCTTCTTATTAACCTGTCAGAATTTATTGACATGCCATTGACTGAAAATTCATTTAAATAGTTGTATAGTTTTGTGGTCTTATGCCTTCTACTGTATTGTGTTCCTGATGCTCCTTTGTCTACGACGCATGGTATTAATAGCATTATTATTATTTTAAAATTTGTTAACTGACATACCAAAATATAACGATTGTTATATAGGTGCAAATTCAAACGATACCTCGCGCCTTTTGAATGAATTCTGAGGATGTCTGAATTCTGAAAAAGCCTTACCGTGCTCATAAACGAATAGTAATGCAGGTGTGGCTGTCGCCTTTAAGTATGGCGTTAGTATCTGTTATTGTTCTATATAAAATAAATAAAATAAATAAAATAAATAAAATAAATAAATACCTATATTAAAGTTGCTGCAGTTATTGCAGTAAATCTTTGGAACAATTTGCCCGTCAATATTCGGCAAGCATCCAACAGAATAATATTCAAAAGATTGGTATACTCAAATTATTAAAACATCTCCTAATAGCGTGAATAAGTGGATATTGTATGTAGTATAGTTATGTATATATGTATGTATGTAAGTGTGTAGTATATGTATTATTGTGTACATATTTGTATGTATGTGTATTTATTTTAATATCTAGTGTTACATACACTAAATGAATTTATTTTGCACCTAGCCTCATGACTGTAATATTCTGTATTGTCCCAAAGGTTGGCTGCTAGAGAATGCCTAGCGGCATTAAGCCCGCCCTTTGTACATAGTGCAATAAAGTTTTAAATAATAAATAAATAAATAAATACTATTAGTATATTGATAAATATAGTTATTATTTATTAATTACCAGTCTTAAATACGTCTTCGCACCTACTCTAATCTCTATATCTAAGATCTACTTTTCATTGTCCAAAAGGTTGACTGTCCGCCCCTTGTACATAATGCAATAAAGTTTTAAATAAACAATAAAATAATAAATAAATTAAATAAGATATTTCTTTTATTGGTGTTTAAAACTATACACAAACTAAGTAGTAAAAATGGAAGTATATCAATAAAATTGAAAGAAAGAATGAAAATATTTATTTACACTCAACAGGTATAAGAGAATAAATATATCATCAGGTCAGCATAGGCCGGAACATTTCTGCTGCAGTGCTGATTTTCACCTAACCCTTTGACACACTAAAATCAAAAATAATAGTGTAACTTTGAATTGCAAACTTTTTATCAGCCAAACCTGTACGTGGATCTAACTGTTATATCCTTTAGTAAGTTGTATCAAATTTGGACAGGGAGAAACGGTGTGTTGGTGCCGGCTCTTAACCGTACTTCAGCTAAACTACGGGCAAAGTTTCCCTGCGACATGAAAAATGCATTTAGTTCGAGCAACATACAGTCTGTACACAGGCTATTGGAAGATTTCCCTCTTGTGTAGCCTCTCAAATTTCAAATACTTTTTTTTATTTCATTCGCTTCAACTTGTTTAAATACAGGTATCATCATCAGCCTGTGTCTCTCCACTGCTGGATATAGGCCTCCCCCAAGGCTCGCTACTGCATGCGGTCTTTTGCAACCCTTATCCAACCCCCACCAACGACACTCCTTAGGTCATCCGTCCATCTCGCGGGGGGTCGTCCCACTGCGTCGTCCCGTACGTGGTCTGCACTCCAGAACCCGTTTTCCCCATCGGTCGGCGGTTCTGCGGCAGATGTGTCCGGCCCACTGCCACTTCAGCTTGCTAATTTTGAATGCTATGTCAGTAACTTTGGTTACTCTAACCTATTTTGTATAAATTTTTGTAATTTTTTATTTTGTATTACCAGTGTACTTCTCGAATAAACGTATTTATTATTATTATTATTCAATGGAAGAGTGCAGGATTTTGTGTAAGCACAAAAGGTCATATCTCATGCGACGGTTCTTAAGAGATAGGATCCCATACTTGTTAGTAGAGTAGGCGTTGATAAATCGTTTTAGAATGGTGTTAGACATTTATGAACGGGTCCTCCACTCAAGTATTCCTTCCAGCTGCCAAACGAAGGGACGCCTCGGCACGTGTCTACGCTCGAGAAATTGAACTGTCAAAACTCAAGGAACATCGCGAAACTTTTGAAACCTCATTGAAACGTGTTTATGTTATATTCAGCTAATATTTATATTATTTAAACTAAAAGAAAAATAATTATTATGTAAAAATAAACTAAAAAAAATAATACTTAAAAACCTAATTTAAATATAAATCGTATCCGCGCGGCATGTTGGCAAGAACGCTGGCCGCATTACCTCGCTGTATTGCTATGCTGATTCTCTGGGCGAGTAAAGAACCAGCCCTCTTGTCCCCAAAGTAGACAATAAGGTGATGTTTTTTAAAAATGTTTTAGCGCTTGGACCCCACGGGCCTAAAGTCTAAATAAAGTCGGGCCTATTGAAACTTAAAATAATAATAATAACAATAAATGACATTATTATTTCTATTTTAAATATTCATTGCTTTTTTTTATATATATATTATTGATTTACTACCATATTATTTTTCTTTGACATACCAATTTTATATTATTATTTTCCTTTTGACATATTTCACTGAAATTAAATAATTTAATTGAAATGATTCATGGCTAAATCACAATAAGCATGCTGTGTACACTGGATTTTTTGGATTGCAATCTAGAACGTAATAAATTGCTGTAAAATGTGAACTGTATAGATTGTGATCTGTTTGTGTACCTATAGTGAATAAATAAAAATCAAAAATGTCAAAAGATTGGGCATTCCGCCTAGCCCTTGACATTTCTGACAGACGCAATCGATCATAAATAATACGTTTTAATACGATTTTGCACTCCACCTCACCCTGCAGTGCATCGGAAAGCACGTTAAGCCGTCGGTCCTGCTTCCACTTATACCAACTTGTGGAATCGTTAATGAATTTTAATTTTAAAAAATGACATGAGATCCTCGCCAACCCGTCTGGCCAGCGTGGCGAGTGTAGGCCAAATTCTCCAGATATATGTTCTGGAAGGCCCATCTCCAACAGTGCAGAGGTCTAGGACGCTGTGTTCTAGGGGCTGTAATGATAATGATATTTAATAAAATTTTTACTTTTTAAGTTTAGATGGCATCGTCCGAACAACAACTGCAATCACTAGTCACAAGAATGAAGGAGGGATGTGCAGAAAAAGGACTCCGTTTGAATGCGAGAAAAACCAAGGTACTAGTGTTTGAAAGAAGAAGGATGACAACCGTGACGATAAAGATTGATGATGAAACTCTAGAACAAGTAAATGAAATTATATATCTGGGCAGTGTTTTCACTGCGGATGGGAAGTACGATAGGGACGTTGAAAAAAGAGTGAACGCGGGAAATAGTGTTAACGGTGCCCTGGGGTCACTGATCGGCAGTCGAAATATCAGTGACAAAGCTTGGCTCGCCATACACAATGCCATGTTGGTACCAACACTGATGTATGGAAGCGAGACGTGGATACGTCAGAATACGCATGAGAGTAGGGTTAATGCAGTAGAAATGCGGTCGTTGCGGCGGATATGTGGCGTCACTTTGGCGGACCGCATACGTAACGTCGAAATACGGAAAAGGGTTGGTATGAAGGAAAGCATAGGGACAAAAATAAGGAAAGGCATGCTACGATGGTTCGGGCATGTTGAAAGGATGAGCGATGAAAGATTGACGAACCAGATATATAATGCGAAAGTTGTGGGTAAAAGAGGCCCTGGCAGACCGAGACTCACATATCACGATCAAATAAATAAAACACTGACTGAAGGTGCATTAAAAAGTCTTCGTAACCAAAGGGCATATATGAAGAGGTTAATGAATGTCGACGAAGCGAAATAAGTATGTCGTGATCGTGTCAAATGGTGCTCAATTGTCTCTGCCTACCCCGCAAGGGATCTGGCGTGAAGATATGTATGTATGTATGTACTTTTTAAGTAGTTTTTACCTAATTCAATCACAACAGTAGCTTATTAATAAAATATATAGATTTAAGTTTAACTTTTGTATTGAATTTCCGAAGTATGTAAGTCTACAGAATTCGTCTATCGGCATTAACATTAGCGTGAGTAACTTGGCATCCTAATTTAAATAATTAATGCATTCAAAATGTAAATGAGAAGCCCCGTTATCTTTGGATTTGTAACGACAGGACAAAAACCACTGGCGGCTGTTATCGCATCAATCTATCTCTTTCTGAATAAGGAAATAAAGAGAGACAACAGCTATAAAATAAATACACGAGAATTAATGACAATAAAAAGTATCGGAAAGACGATACATATTGTTTGGACATCCACCTTTAAATGTCTTAAATAATAATAAAAATATATTAGCTTAATAAAAATATATAAACTAAATTAAAAATAAAATCTAAACTATATACGAGGGGCGTTCAAAATATTCTCGGTACTCGTATGTGGATAAAAACAAACAAGTACGAAAAGTTTGATATTTTTATTTTTCAATATACTCCCCCCCTATGTTCATACACTTATAAGATCGATCAATTATTTTTTTTAATCCCTCATAAAAATATTTTTTATCTTTGGTGTAAAAATGCTCCTCCACGGCCGTCTTCAACGCTTCATCGTCAGAAAATTTATTTCCACGCAGATCCTTTTTAAGATTGGGAAACAAAAAGAAGTCGCTTGGGGCTAAGTCCGGACTATAGGGTGGATGAGTAACAGTTTCAAACCCACATTCAACAATAGCTGCCTTGGCAATATGAGCAGTATGGACAGGGGCGTTGTCATGCAGAAGCAGAACACCTTTGGTTAACTTTCCTCGCCTCTTTTCTTTGATCGCATCTCTTAATTGACGTATAACGTTAGCGTAGTACTGCCCTGTGATATTTACACCTTTTTCTTTATAATCGATAAGCAAAACTCCTTCACAATCCCAAAATATTGTGGCCATGACCTTGCCAGCTGACGGGATTACCTTGAACTTCTTGGGATGAGCTGAACCCTTAATGTGCCACTGCATGGACTCCTGTTTGCTCTCTGGGTCATAATGATGAACCCAGGTTTCATCTCCAGTAACTATTTTTTGCAGCACCTCATCGGGATTTTCACCACACAGGTCGATAAAATCTGAACAGCAAGCCACACGCATATCCTTTTGAAGAAGCGTCAGCATTCGCGGAACCCATCTTGCACTTACTTTTGACATATTAAGATGGTCATGTATAATGTCATGTACGGTACCAATAGAGAGATTGGTTACTTGAGCTATAGATTTTACCTTCACTCGGCCGTCTTCCAATATTAGTTTTTCCACTTTATCAATATTTTCTTGTGAGGTAGCCACTACAGGCCGGCCAGGTCTAGGGTCATCTTCAATACTCTCCCTTCCACGCTTAAATTCGCTTGACCATTTTTGAATAGTAGATAAAGAAGGAGCAGACTCACGGTAAACACAATCCATTTCCTCTTTTATGGTTTTTTGATTTTTACCCTGTTTTGTCAAGAATTTTATGACGGATCGGTGCTCTAATTTCGTTAAAATTGTTAATTCGCTCATGGTGTTCATGTTTGTTCGGCAATTGCAGAAAAACAAAAGAACATCTCGGTTCCAATTTTACTTTTTTTTAATGTCAATGGATGAATCTTAGCGGCCAGTAACAAATATATATATAAAAGAGGTTGTAACGTATCAATACCGAGAATATTTTGAACGCCCCTCGTATAAAATATTCACCCATGATTTGATCATGTGGCACTGTGCCAAGAACACTCGCAGCATTCCCCCGCTGCACAACGATGCTGATTTAATAATATAATAAATAAATAATAAATATTTCCAGACAGGTCACACAGCACCATCTAGTTTCCGTGGTAAGCTACGAGGCTTGTGTTACGGAAACTAGATGGTTGATAAACTACATATTATACTTTTTTTTTGTAAATATATGCATATTATACATGTAAATTATAAAATAGAAATGAAACCAGGCATCCGCTTTTAGTTATGTAATTTTTCAGACTGTCAAAATATAAACAAACTGACATTAAATACAAAATATGTCAAATATAAAAAGTATAAAAAGGCTTGCCAGTATGTCGGCAACATGGCGGGCCCCGGTGTGAACACCAACTTAGGGGAGACGATATACTGGCAAAGATATAAAAACAATATCGTAAAATTAACACACATTCTAGTGCAAAATAAAGAAAGTTAAAGGAAATTAAAATTTAAGTTCATATTAGTTAAGCCTGTTCTAGAATAAAGATAAAAATAAAAGTTAAACAACTAGAACAGTGAACAAGTTAAAATAATAGAAAATACAATAAAAATTAGGGCCTTTGTTCGAGTGGCACTAATTTTTTCAGTGGACGCTTGAGGACACCGGCGGAAGTACATACATCGGCAACTCTAACTATGCCATCCCGTCCTGGGTATAAATGTGTAACTCGACCTCTGGGCCAGGTTCCTCTGGGTAAATTTCCATCCACAATCAAAACAGGATCTCCAACCTGTATATTGGGAATTGATCCACCTCCTCCACGCGGTGTTAATGTCGGCAGATATTCTCGAGTCCAGCGTTGCCAAAAGTGGTCTGCGAAACGAACGGCTTTTCTCCAAGCGGCTCTACCCGTCAATGCGTCATCCTTAACTGTGGCTGGTATAGGGCGGCCTGAAGATGTTCCCAATAAAAAATGAAATGGCGTTAGTGCTTCCTGCGAACTGTCTGATGGCACATGGGTAAGAGGACGAGAGTTGATGAGCGCCTCGGCTTCCGTTAAAAGAGTTTGTAGGACTTCATCTGATGGAGTACGTTCATGTAGTGTTGCTTTTAGCGATGTTTTGACACTTCGTACTAATCGCTCCCAAGAGCCTCCCATGAATGGCGCAGAGGGTGGAATAAATTTCCATGTAATCCTCTCGTTGGCTGCGAAGTCTGCAATTGCATCATTATATAGTGTTCTTAATTCTCGGTTGGCTCCAACGAAAGCAGTACCATTGTCTGACCATAATTCGTTTGGTGTCCCTCGTCTAGCAATGAAACGGCGAAGGCACATTATGGCGGCATCGGAAGACAAACTGTGCACCACTTCCAAATGAAGAGCTCGAGTGACCAGGCATGTAAAAAGACCAACATAGCGCTTTTCGCGTCTTCGACCAACGGTCACCGAAAATGTAAATTATAAAATAGAAATGAAACCAGGCATCCGCTTTTAGTTATGTAATTTTTCAGACTGTCAAAATATAAACAAACTGACATTAAATACAAAATATGTCAAATATAAAAAGTATAAAAAGGCTTGCCAGTATGTCGGCAACAATACATATAAACACTCAGACCGAGACAAATTATACAATGTACAACTTGCCCCCGGTATGAATCGAACCCACGACCTCCCGAGTTCACGGCAACGTTTGTTACCACTAGACCACGGAGGCGATCTATTAGCCAGCCCTCTTGTCACATACAGCGTTAACCAGCCGCTTAGACAGTTTTTTAAAGAACTTCTTAGCGCTTGGCCCCCACGGTCCCATTGTCTCAAGACCAAAAGGCACAAATACGTAGTCAATATATTAGCAAAGGACTCGTATTTGCGACATTTGGAAAATTATAAGTAGGTAGTTAAATTAATAAAAAAAAATATAATACGATATTCCCGATCATATACCAGAGGGTCGTGGTTATAAAAAAGAGGTGGACAGTACAAGAGCTTTCCACCATGCCACGTACTCTCCTGACCAACTCGCTGTGCCGCGCAGAAGTGAGGAACTGGGTCGTAGTGCAGGTGGAGAGGCCGCTCTGGTTCCAGGCGTGTAGTGCAGTGTAGGAGAAAGTTAAAAATTCCAGGGTACCTCGTCCGGTGCGGGAAGTACGGCGTCTTCAGCTGAGAATCTCAAGTTGTGCAAATACGCCAACCTTGGTACCGGTTACAAATTTGCGCCGTTTGGGGTCGAGATAATAATAATAATAATAATTTATTTTATTATTTAGGTAGCTTTTAATTTATATTTAATGTATATTAATTTACATCGAATAAAACCTATTATTAGTTTAAAAGTATCATCACGACCGTTTCCCTTTTGGGGTGGTCAGAAACCACGCTTATAAATAAGCGGATTCACATTTATCCAACTTTACTATTTGCCAATCATGACAAGTGGCAAGCTCGAGAAATATCACAAATAAATTAAATATTAATTAAATGTATTTATTTACATTAATAAATATGTATGTGTCTCGACCAGGAGTCTAAATCCACGGACTTAACCGCTGGACCACGGAGGCAGTTAAATTATTATTATTTACGCTATTATTAGTTTTTTTAAATTCCTTTTAAAATGCCAACTCATGTTTGGAAGACAAAGGCACACTTTAGCCGATTTCGATGGGCGACCTATCTCCGATCGCACGGAGATTTTTAATTGAGCATGTACTGCAGCCTCTAAAGCCGGCAAAACAGTACACGTTGCCAAGTTTCTCTTGGCAAACCACTATCTTAAGTCTGATGACGTTCCGTGAGCAGAATATTGCAAATATAAAAACTCAAGTATCATTACGACGAACGAGTAGAATTCAACGTAAAAAGTTTGCAAAAAAATATTGTTTAAACATTAGATATTAGTAACCAAACATTAAACGCGGTGGTGGCTCGGTTTGTAAGAACGCTTTCCTTGATATCCTACAAAGGTCGGTTTAAACCCCCCGGCATGTATCAATGAGAAATACACTTTTCTTACGTACATTTGTCATAGATTTACAACATCATTCCCGTGCCTCGGAGAGCACGTTAAGCCATCAGTCCCGGTTTCACTAATATTAACATCAGATCCTCGCCAGCTCGTCTGGCCAGTGTGGCGAGTGTAGGCCAAATTCTCCAGATATTTGTTCAGGAAGGCCCATCTCCAGCAGTGAAGGTCTAGGACGCTGTGTTCTAGGGGCTGTAATGATTATGAACAAAAATATACAAAATTAGATAGTCATATAGGTTTGAAATAAACTGCTGTAATCATAACTTACTTCGTTTAGGTTTATTTTTTAAGGAATCGTGCAAAAAGTGCGTAAAAAGTTAATATTTTAGCGAGCACCACCTACTTATGTACCATATGTACTGTATCTACGAGTATATGGCATCTATCTAGGTGTAAGTTCACCCTTACGTTAAATAATTAAAAAAAAAAAAAAAAATAACAGATCAATAATAGGTATTTATTCTAAAAAACATTTAGGTTAGTTTTGTTTTAAGCGGTGATTTAATATAAATATCATTGTGGCAAGCTTACAATATTAGTTCTCCTTGAAAGTAAAAAAATGGCACTTGACATCATTGCAAATGGCATATACTTGCAACGAGAACTAGAAATAGGTGGTAGGCAGATTGATGGGGGCAATTTGCCCAGTCTGCCGGTGCGGGGAAGTACACGTTCGTGCCGATAAACCCATTAAAGTGTAACACGTTTCGGGATCAGGTTCGAATTGCCGTCATGCCCAGTCAAGTCATTAATTTTTTCCGAAAAATAAAAAAAAAACGATGATTTCTAACCAGGAAAAGAACCTTTGCCTTAACGTATTATTCTACAGCTATAACCGCTGGGCCATGTAGTCATTGCTAAGCCACGGAAGCGGTAATATTGCAAATATGTTATCTTCTTATGTCGCATTATTGCAGGAAACATTTTTATAAACTATCCTCGGAGTAAATTAAAAATGCTCATACTTTCTCGGATAAGTGTTTTATAAGACAAAACGGAAATTTCACGGAAGCGCAACGAACTTGTGTATAGTAATGACTTATATATAAAGGACCGGGTTAAATATCTATCTTCGTCGCGGATATTTTATTTTATTGGAAAACAAACAGTACCTAATAACTAATTACAAAATCAAGCATATATCTACAGACCATTAATATGTTTTCACATATTGGAAACTTTGAAAGCAAGCTAAAATTTAGATGATAAAGAAAGTAAATAAGGAAATAAATTAAGTATGAATAACTGTGGCGGCTGATGGTCATGTAAATGAAAAACTTCTTCTCAGCTCACCAGTATATTGGCAAAGCCCTAACTGCCTAGACATGGGCTAAGATTAAAAATTGTAATGAGTGGTGCGGCCTCGCTCTTCAAGGCCGTAGGCTGCACTGTCAGCTGTCCACCGTCGTATCGCTGCCCCGAACCCCTCGCCCCGCGGTTAGATGTCGCTCTGGCCGCAAAAGTTTACGTAGTTTCGGAAACACTCAAAGAAACTCTGGCAAACCATTTTTTTGACAGAGTATTCTTAAAAGTAGCTGTAGTTGAATTAAGTAGATCCAACTCGGAAAAGTCAACCAGTTTATTATATTCATTAGTTGCACGGCAGCAAAACGAATTACCTCTATAACGAGATGCACTAGCTGGCACTGATAAGCATGTTGGCTTTCTTAAGGGTTTAACTGGAGCATACAAATTAATTCTAGATAGAAGCTGCGGAGAATCAATCTTGGTCTGAGCTATATTTACTAGAAATAGTATGTCTGCTATCTTACGTCTCTCAAACAGCGTCAGAATATGATATCTTTTACACCTTGCTTCGTAGTTGCTATCGTATCGCTTACACTTATATTGCAGAAACCTCATGAATCTACGTTGAAGGGCTTCAATACCATTAATAAAAATATGATACATAGGCCTATAGCAAAGTTGGCTAAATGTGAATCCGCTTCTTTAGACCGAAAGGGAAACGGTCGTGATGATAATGATGATATTTTATTATATTTTTTATTTTTCTTTATTAGGGTCAACAAACAGAATTGCACAGGTTTTAACATTTAACAATAATAAGATACATTAGATCATGCAATATTCACCACGTTAACCACATATTTATAATTGCATAAACTTTACAGCTAATAATAATAAACAAATGTCGATAAATGAAAGTAAAAACAAAGGAGAAAAACATAATATAAATTTAAAAAAAAAACAATAAGAACTTAAAAACTAATCCTTTAAAACCTTCAAGACACTTGTTCTGAAGGCCCCAGCAGTGGAGGCGATTAAGCTTTTTATTGTAAGTGTCAACCAGTCTATAGATAGGAGAACGCTTTCCAGAGTTAGTACGGCATGAGCTCACTGCGAATAATTGAAATGGGTGAATGATACATGGGTCTCCAAACCTGGGAACAGTATTCCAACGTGCTTCGTACATATGAGCAGTACAATAACTTAATTATTTTAATGCTCAAGAATTGCGAGCTACATCAGGTCACGAATTTCCTGTACTTTTTTAATTGTTAGTCCCTTAAGGGCGTAATTATAGGTTGTAGCATTAATTCTGCGCGTAAACGTCATTACCTTGTATCTTTCTTGACAAGCTGGAGCAAGTATAATGTGCAAAATTATTTGTAACATTTCGTTTGCACTTATATTGCAGAAACCTCATGAATCTACGTTGAAGGGCTTCAATACCATTAATAAAAATATGATACATAGGCCTATAGCAAAGTTAAATTAAGTTTATGCTTAAAGCTATTCTTTTAAATCTTTGCTAGCTTTAAGCATAGGATTGGTTCTTCCGCGTAAGTTGAACTTTCATCTATAAAGATTTCAGAGGGTTAAGAATCAATGAAGAGGATTTTCATTCAAATCCAACGTTTTAGAATTTTGAATATTCAACATTTTAGCGAACATTTTTCGATGCAACTATCCACGTTAACTTATGTACGTTACCAGACGTTCAATTTAAAGGTATTATACTAGCTATTATACCCGGATTTGCCCGTGTAAACGGCGACACAAAATTTATTTCGTTGCGCATTATTTTAATTTTGTAATATCTCCTGAGGTATTCATTTACTTTGCATGGTGTAAAGGGAAAAAATAATTTTCTTGAAATGCTTACTAACATATTTAAAATGATAAGGATTATTACCGTATTTTTGTAAAAAGGTTTCCAATTTTCGCTTTATAATTTAAAGCCTATTTTTTAAGTATAATATTTTTATATTTTTATTTTTATTATTCATTTTGGAAAACCAACAGTTGACTATTGTATATAGATATTAAACAGTAAATTCCCTAAGAACTATTAAAGGATTTCACATATAAGCCTAAAATTAAAAAGCAAGAAAACATCGCTACAGAAGAATATTAACAATATACGTGAAACACAATTCAAACACAATATATATATTTCCAGTTATAATATTCAGTTTTTGTATAATTATAAATAAAAAGATACACAATTATCAACTTACTAGGCAAAATTATAAATCCCAAACACCCAAGCTTACCCTTCCTTCCCCACTCCCTCGCTTATACATACACACACACAGTCACACACACACAAACATACACATACATTGCACCCACACTCACATACTAAATTTGTAACTTTTTTAAATTATATTTTCTTCTAAATTGTATGTTCATTATTGGAAGACACTGGCTCCTGTTATACAACTTAGCTCATGCTGGAGACAAGGTTCACCATAACGAATCAATATTCTTATTGTGCTAATAAACGATTTGTATTGTAATTTTTACAATATTGTTATTTTTATTGGCCATAAAGGCTACTGTGTACTTCTGATTTAGTTTTAAGTACAAATAAGTGTGTGATGTGAGCACTGTCTGCTACTCTGTTATAAATATACAAAAGAGTCGGTAAAGGACTTGGGGGAGGTCTATATCCAGCAGTGGAGAGACACAGGCTGATGATGGTGACGATGAATTAGTTTTAAGCTCGTAAGAGTATCATTTTAAATTAACAGAAAATTCAGTTTGAATTTTTGTTTTAATATTTAAGATTTATGTGATAAAAATAAACACAGGATAAGATTTATTTTCTTGGGATTTGCTTTTTCGTGCGTTTCGGTCTCGGAGTTTTGAGTTTTGCTTTCTTTATTTCTTAAATTTCTTAACTGGAGCATGAAATTATAGCGGCAAATAAGTAGAAAATATTTTTATATAATTAAAACTACTTAATAGTAAAAAAATATATAAATATAAACTAAACCTAATAAAAATTTAACTATAAGAAATGCCCTCTAGAGACCACCCTTTAAGGATAGTTCCAAGAAGACTGGCAACTTTTGGCATTTGGCAACGTTGCCAGTCTTCCTGGGACTATCTCGAGGACATTTTTTATTTACAGATAGCTCATTTTTATTTAGGTTTAGTCAACAAATGCATTTTCTCGTACCTACAATCTGTATTTAAAAAAAAAACTGATGAATCACAATTTACGTCTAAAGCTATATAGAGTGACGTAAACATACATTCGTGACGTTTCTCCCCTCTATAGAGGAGAGATCAAAGGAGACATTTTCACAGCAATAAATCATATTTCTTTTATCAACTGTAGGTAGGTAGTGAAAATCAAATCTGACTTTTCCTTTGATTAATGTTTATCTTAAGCTTAAGTTGGGAAGGGAGAAATAAAACTTCGAAATATTTTTGTCTATCCCAAAGACATTAAATCTATAAGGTCTGATCAAATTTGATCCGGACTGGTGAATTTAAACTGCGTGCCAAAACGGAATCGGATCTTTGTTGATGTTCATGTGAACTTTGAGCGCCTTATGTCAATTAGTATGTGGTTTTACGACGTGAATAGTTTGGCGATTTTTACTATGAAAAAAAATATTGAACAATGACTTTATATGTTGCCAATGGAATCACGGCTGCGGAATTGTTAAAAATGTTGCATACGTTTTGGTGAGTCTATTTTATCTTGAACCCAGGTATTTGAGTGGCACAAAGCTTTTATTTGTGATCTTAAGATGAGAACCAAAACTAGGACAATCATTAAAAATTAATTAGTCTATAACAGTGCATTGCCGATTATGGTTGTGTTCAACGTGCACTTTAAAATTGATTTTCTTGTTTTACTGACAATATGCTGCCCTGCGTGCTACCGAAGTTCATCTTTAACAAGAGAACATCGTGTCAGTTCATTTTCGTAAGTTGATGAAACTAATATTTTTGGAGTTTAACCCTAATATTGATTTTTTAGGAAAAAGTTCCACTACTCGATCATAGATGGCGCTATTATGCACACAATTATAATCTTAAAAATAGCACCACCTTCTGTCCAAGACTAATAGGGACAAGATTCAAAGTCAGCAGAACATATCGCTCAGAGTGGTCTCCCGAGCACAATGGTATGTGCGTAATTCCGACATAGCTCGAGATCTGGAGATGCCTACTATTGAGGAATTTGTCGTCGGTCTGACTAGACGTATGTTCTATCGGGCCGACAACGGACACTTTAAGCATCTTCAGAATATCGCACCGTCTTGCGCTCGGCCCCCAACGGGAGACCGCTTCCTAGAGAAGTGCTCTTGGAGGAGAGCTGAAGTAATCGGTCCTAGACCCCCTGGGTTCGTGAGCCACACGGGCTCTGTCCAGTAACAGCGCCCAGCACCAAAAGTACATGAATTACCAGCGGGTGGTTACCCGTTGAGATTCTGCCGGAGAAAACGGGGGAATATCCCCATCCCCAACCCAGGCCCATTAGCCACCAGGGCCTGGACGACCCCACTGTCTATTTGTAATCTTAAAAGAGGGACAATATCATAACGCTCAGAGTGGTCTCCCGAGTGCCGTGGTTCGTGCGTAAATACTACATAGCTCGAGAGATGCTGACTAGACGTTTGTTCTAACTAGCTGACAACGGACACTTTAAATATCTCCAAAACATCGCATCGTCTAGCTCACAGCCCCTCAACGGGAGACCACTTCCCAGAGAAGTGTTCCGGAAGTAGAGCTAAAGTTGTCAAACCCAAACCCTCTAGGTTCGTGAGCCACATGGGCACTGTTACTTTAGTAACGGCGCCCTGCACCAACTGCTGCCGGCAGTGGCATATCCCCAACCCAGGCC
Organism: Tinea semifulvella; assembly: GCA_910589645.1. Classification (NCBI taxonomy): domain Eukaryota; kingdom Metazoa; phylum Arthropoda; class Insecta; order Lepidoptera; family Tineidae; genus Tinea; species Tinea semifulvella. The sequence goes on along the minus strand of OU342598.1, from coordinate 4,968,144 downwards.
CAAAGTCAAAGTCAAAATATCTTTATTCACGTAAACCTATTACAGGCATTTATGAAACGTCATTAATTTAATTATTTTGAATGATTCTACTCCTGCTAGTAGAAGACTAAGCAGCAAAGTGGTCCAATAAGTAAGCTGTTAGCAGAAGACCAGCAGCTTAGCAAATTCCAGTGACCTGTTAATGTTTAATCTGGCTGAGAAAGGAATCTGCAAGGAAAACTCAGCTATATCAGATTTACAAAATAAAACATATACAGAACTGCACCACAACAATCAATTAATAACCTTTTATTTTTTTTTATTTAACCCATTTATCATCCGGGCCTGAACAACTCCGATTGTTGTTATATTCTTAAAAACTCTGTCATGCGTTCGGCCCTCAATGGGAAACCACCTACTAGAGAAATGCTCCTAAAAGATAGCTAAAGTCCCTGGGTTCCTGAGCCACACGGGCTCTGGTATACCAGTAACAGAGTTCTTCTTCGACAAGAGAAAAACAATGGAATGGAATCCCTTAACCACGTAGAAAATAAATAAAACAGAATTTAAATCTAATTTAAATAATGTTATGAAAAGTAAAATAACGTCTATCAAAGCTGTAAGGATCGAAAAAAGTAATAGTAAACAGAAATAATAAATGAGGTGAAGAGCAGACGACAAAATTTAATTAGCATTTTAATATAATTATTCCCAAAATGAATCATTATATTCCTTAGCGTGAAGACATTGGAGTCGTCGCGTTGCGCTCGCTGGAAAGCCTCGAGAGGCTTTACAGGAAAACTGTTTCTGAAACCCAGATTTTTTTTCCATAATATCACTAACTGAAATTGCGATTTACTTTCCACCGATCGTCACTATTACCCTAGAATAGTACGTGAAGCGATCGAAATAAAGAAACACAAAAATTTCAATCGAGCTAACTTCATCGTGGAATCCAGTAATCAATAGGTTTCGACGCCGGGAAAAATCGCCCGGTGTCGCCAAGGATATTGTAAGTGACGTGTATCGTGATTTCTAAAAACTTTTAAAATTGATAAGTGGGTAGGTTTACATCTACCGCCCAGTATGTAGGTACGAGACAACACCGCATAGCTCCAGTCGACCCGTGACCAGGGCCAATGCAACTTGGCTGAAACGTCGGGAGAAATATGTTTAGAGACATATCGCGCAAAGACCCGTTAAAATTATAAAAAAACTATTACCTTATTAAATTGTTAAGCCTTTACAAAAAGGCTATTCACATTTATACCTCCATTAGATTGACGTTTTTATTTGCAACATCCCCTTTTTGACCGTCGTTTTATTTCTATAACTGCCTTCCTGTTCCGTATTCACATTTTTGTCAACATGTCAGGAAGTGGCTTCGTTCACTCGTTTATTCTGAAGTGAAGAAAACTGGCGGGCCACTCTTAATATTCACACTAAAGTTTTTGAGACCATTACCGGAAGTTTTTAGTATGTTAGTATGTAGTATGTTAGTATGTAATATGTTAGTATGTAGTATGTTAGTATGTAGTATGTTAGTATGTAGTATGTTAGTATGTAGTATGTTAGTATGTTGTATGTTACAATAACACATACTGTAAATTCCAGTGGACACATTTAGTAAACTACCTCCGTGGTCTAGCAGTTAAGTCCGTGGATTTAAACTCGGAGGTACCGGGTTCGATTCCTGGCCGGGACACAAAAATTATTATTGATAATAATAAATACATTTAATTAATATTTAATTTATTTGTGATATTTCTCGAGCTTGGTACGCTGAAGACATCGACGAGCTTGCCACTTGTCATGATTGACCTATAGTAAAGTTGGCTAAATGTGAATCCGCTTATTTATAAGCGTGGTTTCTGACCACCCCGAAAGGGAAACGGTCGTGATGATACTTTATTTTTTTTTACATTTATAAAAAATATATATTCCGCATTATTTTATTTACAAACGGTCATGTATGAAGAGGTCGATGAACGTCGAAGAAGCGAATACGGTAAGTCGTGATCGTGACAAGCGGGGCTCAATTATCTCTGCTTACCCCACAAAGGATTTGGTGTATGTATGTATTATTTTATATTTTTCTCGTCCAACTGCTTCAATGAATTTTCTTATTTTCTTTCTTTCTTATTAAGGACTACTCAGAACACACACAAATTAGACAATAAACACTACACTAAAACATATGTAAATATTAGTGTTGAATAGATTGTGGAGATCTGGGTAAGTAGCTTTTCTATTGTCATTCCATTATTATCATTAGCCTGTGTCTCTCCACTGCTGGATATAGGCCTCGCTATTTCACACTATCTCCTGCCACCTTCATCCATCTCCCACCAGTAACTTTTCTCAGGCCATCTATCCATCATCATCAGATCAAAGTAATCAGAGAAATCCCAAAGCTCTCTCTATAGTTGTATAATAAATAAATATAATATCTCACTGCTTCGTTAAAAACACAATTATCTCAGTACAGGTTACGAATTTGCGCCGTTTCGGGTCCATGGGGACACTCAGCCAAGCGTCTGGCCAAGGAGTTGTCCGAACGGCTAACGGAAAAGTCTGGAGATAGGAAGGCTGGCAATTATTTCTGCCAACGTATTAGCTTAGCTATACAGAGGGGAAATGTTGCCAGTCTTCTTGGGACTCTCACTAAAGGGTCGTCTCTAAAGGACATTTTTTACTTATAGTTTATTTTTTATTAAGTTTAGTTTATATTTATTTTAATTTTTACTTTTAAGTAGTTTTAATTTATATTGTATTTATTTTATACTGTTTGTATATTATTTCATTAATGTAAATAAATTATCTACGTTTCTTGATATCGTATGGACCGAATATCAGAATCTGCAAAGTTTGAGAGTGACCGCCCCAAACCCCTCGTCACGGGGTGACAAGAAAAGTCGCGTCATTCACGTTCATTGCTTTTCGTTCGAGAAGTTCTACCGTGACTTTTTTTGTAGTTGCTTTACGCTCAAGTGCTCTCTGGAACAGCCTTCCAGTCACTATCCGTCAAGCACCGAACAGAGCCACATTTAAGAGGTGTTCAGGCATCTAATTAAGTCCCAATAGATAAACAAAAAAAAAACTTTATATATGTAGTTTATATCTCACCCCTCATTATTGTTTTTAGTTAAAGTGTGTAAGGATGTGGTATATGAGTGAAAGAGGCATGGAGCGCTGTAAGCGATGAGCGAATATAAAAATAACAAACATTTTTTTAAAATTTACTATATTTATTCCTTAAAATTATATATATCGTGAGAGAAACAGGAGACCGGCTTCGGTCTCATCCCTACTCCGTGCTGTTTACTGGAAAGTGACACCGGTATAGTCTGGCAAATGAGTGTTGACCCAGAAAAAGCGCGGAAAATTTAAAAAATCTAGCACTGGAACAGTAATCATAGCAGGAATAAACTGTCTTGATACTAATGTTACCATGTAATAAGTTTAAATTTTTTACCATTTATAAGCATTGCTTCTGACCACCCCGAAAGGGAAACGGTCGTGATGATACTTTACTTTATAAATGTATATCATTACGACCGTAATCGTAAATACAACAGGGCAGCTGAAGATCTCATAGCTGGTTTTATGCCGTTGGTAATTTACGAGCATGCATTTACGCAGGTTTTGTCAAAAAGAACCTTTACGGCTATCCGTAATCACAAATTCAAATAACATCGTCCATTTTTGGCTATTATTGTACTTGTGCACTATGATAAAAGAAGTATAAATAGCAGTTTCAATACGTGGTAAAACTAATGTTATTTTTACGTAGTATTAAATAGCAGTTTCAATACGTGATAAAACTAATGTTATTTTTACGTAGTATTAAATAGCAGTTTCAATACGTGATAAAACTAATGTTATTTTTACGTAGTATTAAATAGCTGTTTCAATACGTGATAAAACTAATGTTATTTTTACGTAGTATTATATGAGCGGTGGGGGGGGGCTCTGTTGTAAGAATGTTTTCCAATGCAAAAAATTCGCAGTTCGAACCATTGAGAAATACACTTCTGACTACTGTTTACGTGTCTCGGAGCGTCTCGTTATGCCGTCCCGGTTCCATTAATACCAACTTATGAAGTTATTCATCATCATCACGACCGTTTCCTTTCTGGGGTGGTCAGAAACCACGCTTATAAAGAATCGGATTCACATTTAGCCAACTTTACTATAGGCCAATCATCACAAGTGGCAAGCTCGTCGATGTCTCTAGCGTACCAAACTTGAGAAATATCACAAATAAATAAATTATTATAATTATTTAATAAATATTTATGTGTCCCGATCAGGAATCGAACCCGGTACCTCCAAGTCTAAATCCCGAATTCAACCGCTAGACCTTGGAGGCAGTTACTTGTGAAGTAAGCAAAGAAACAATCATGCAATAAAAAAATGGATATCTCAGAATGAATGTAATGAAAAATTGTTGCCTACACCATGACAAGTGGCAAGGTTGTCTTGAATAAATGAGCTACGAGTAACAACAGTCAAAGAGAAATCGCTCACGTACAATATCAAACATACAAAAGAAATTAATTAACATTTGAAAGTAACAAAAAACTCACAGATCGCTATCAAAGACTTTAATTTAAGTGTCAATTTCTTTATAAAATCGGAAAAATATTTATTGGTCCATAGACATATTTACGAGAATATCTAACAGATCGATATGAAAGTGAGAGTATATCCGGGGTGTACGTGGTTTTGTTTTATTTCCTGGAGGGTTGATCTGCATTCCTGGGGGTTGCTCTCGATTTTGAGGAAACTTTTATTTATTTATTTAAAAACTTAATTGCACTTTGTACAAAGGTGGGCTTAATGCCGTTATACATTCTCTGACAGCCAAACCTTTAGGACATTTAGTCAGTATCAATGGTAAGTAGGTGCAATATTATTAAATGACAATTTGTAAGATATATGTAGACATAACAACAAATACTTACTAATAATATTTAATGATAACATTCTAATTTATATACAATGGTGCGGTGGTGGCTCGGTTGTAAGAACGCGTTCCTTAAATCCTACAAAGGTCGGTTCAAACCCCCCCGGCATGTACCAATGAGAAATACACTTTGCTATGTACATTTGTCATAGATTTACAAAACCACCGTCGCGGGTCCCGGTTCCACTAATACTAACTTGTGAAATGGTTAATAAATTGTCATTAAAAAATTTACATCATGAATAATTTATACATGTACTTGTGTTGTATGTCATCATCATCATCATTACAGCCCCTAGAACACAGCGTCCTAGACCTCCACTGCTGGAGATGGGCCTTCCAGAACTGGAGAATTTGGCATACACTCGCCACGCTGGCCAGACGACTTAGCGAGGTTATGATGTAATTTTTTTATGACAATTTATTAACGATTCCACAAGTTGGCATTAGTGGAACAGGGACCGACGGCTTAACGTGCTCTCCGAGGCACCGAAACAGTGGTGTTGTAAATCTATGACAAATGTACGTAAGAAAAGTGTATTTCTCATTGGTACATGCCGGGTGGGTTTGAACCGACCTTTGTAGGATTTAAGGTACGCGTTCTTACAACCGAGCCACCACCGTGCCTTTTGACAAATTTTCCAATAAATATCGCATGTGACATTATCATTGTTTCAGAATTGGCACCCAAAGTTGGTACAAAGCGAGTTTTTAGAGTGGGTTTTGTATTAAATAGGCGTATCTATAGACATCGATGAAGTTACACGGCTTGCAGGGATAATAGCGAGATAGTGTGGCGTATTTATTTATTTAGAATAAGTACAACAAACAGTTATTAAATTACAACAATTATCAAAATCAAAAACAAAGGGAAACAAGTTAAATTTAACAACCTAAAACTATTGTACACTGCATGCATGAACTAAAAATTAAATGGATGAAAATATTAACTTAAACTAAAGTAAATCTACACAAATAATACAAATGAGAATTACAAACAAGCAAAATTAAAATTAAACAAAAATTAAATGCAAATTAAAACTTAACTCGGAAAAAATATAAAAAATGTACACAATTTTGAGATTCACTTTCAACCACCAAATTACAAATCAATGAATTATTTCCCCATAAATAGTTTGGTTACCTGACCCCCAAACGCTTTATGGTCAAGATTGAACAGATCTAATTCGTTATGTTTAATAGACAGGGCATTGAAACTGCGACACATACGAGTGATAGGGGCGTTAAATGATACATTGTTCGTTGCTGAGGGAATTTCAAATAGGCGCTTAATGCGTTCAGGGCGTGTGGGGATATGAAAGTTAAGAGTACCGGTAAGAGCATCTCCAAAACCACCCACAGCAATGTTATGTAGGGTTTTTATATCGGCAACGTTTCTGCGATCCTCCAGAGAAAAAAGTCTAAAGTAAGTAAGGCGGTCCTCATAGTGCGGTAGCTTTCTTTTAAGACCGAATTTGGAACAAAGTTGACGTAAGAAACGTCTCTGAATAGATTCCAACTTTTGTACATGGATCTTATATACTGGAAACCAGATTGAGGGGTAATATTCGAGGATGCTACGCACCAAGGCGGAGTACAAAATTATAAAGCTCTTTGGATTTTTAAAGGGTTTGCCGGTGCAAAAAATAAAACCAAGAACATCGTATCGGCATGTCCTTCCAATCTACGTCTATGTATCGAGCAGTTACAGAGAACAAGCTTGATTGGTTTAATTTAAACTGGGATCTATGACAAGTGAGCCATCAAATTTGACAAAGAATTCATTTCGCAACAATTTTGTTAAAGGAGTACCCGCTCATTCACGTAATTGATATTGAAAATTGACACTGAACACTTCAAAGACATGAGTTACGTAATATTAATAATTAATTACCCGCTCAAGTGTTATCGAGGCAGGTTAATTATACGTACATACATGTAAAGATGCGAGTACCGTTTTCAACCATTTTCGATGGCTATTTCAATAGTTTTTTTAAACCTTTAGGTAACCTAAATAATTTTGTTGCTGTTTGCAGCTATTTAATGTTTATTAGTTCGTTCTTTTTCGTTTAGTTGTTTGCCATTAGTTGTTCTCAAGTTCATCCAGGAGGAACTGGAAATAAGACAGATCTCTCTCGTACAGTCACGCATTCTCACTTTTTTCATACACGTGTCGCGGCTTTGAGATACATCCATTGCGTCATCATCATTTTTTTGATCATTACAGCCCCTAGAACACACCGCATTCGTTTCTAAGTCGTTTGCGGTGGTGGCTGTGCATCTTTGGAACCAGTTACCGGTGGACATCCGTCAAGCTCCAAATAGAACACTATTTAAGAAACTGGTCTATGCGCACTATTTAAATTTACCATAAGCTTAATACACTCTCTGCTATATTTATTTCTCTCATTATAGTCATCAAGTAGGTATATTATATTTATGTATATTCATAGAACGTATGTATGTAGTTTTATTTGTATGTATTTGTGTATGTATTAGTATGTAAATAAGTATTTATTCCCTAGTATATATTGAAGTCTAATATTTTTCTATTACTTTTGATAGCACCTGCCTTATCTCGTCGTAACTGCTTTAGTTGTCCCAAAGGTTTGACCAGTATAGAATGTCTAGCGGCATTAAACTTGGTCCGCCTTTGTACTTTGTGCAATAAAGTTTATAATAAATAAATACAGCGTCCTAGACCGCCACTGTTGGAGATGGGCCATCCAGAACATATATCTGGAGAATTTGGCCTACACTCGCCACGCTGGCCAGACGGCTTGGCGAGGAATCCATGGTGGTAAAAAGTCGATGGCAAAAGTATGCGTGGTGCTGACCAGGTTTAAGCCGCAATGGTTTTAGCCCTACATGTTGTGACGACCACGACCACTCCAAGAGTTCATTTATTTACCAAATCCTATGTATATAACAGATTTACATCCAAATATTACATATTTTACATGGATCAACAAAATGGCTTCAAGTACTTTAAGACTGATGATGCGAAAACGTCAAAGTTCTCATTAGACTGCGCGATCTTGTTCAATAAAGCGATTACACCTGGGACAGCGTGTTATGTGGCGGATTTAAACAACTTTATAAATAAAAAATATTTTATTTATAACTCTAACTTCTTTTGCAAAACTGCTAAACTGTCTTCTAACGACCTCTATGGTCAAGATACAAAATGGTTCTTTTTTGTTATTGGCTGTGATACTCAATATAAAGGGACAGTTGAAGCCAATGTAAACTTATTAACTAATTATCTAAACAATTTAAAAATGGATGCGTGACAAAGTTCACGGATCTTTTATTTACAATATAATTATTAATGAATAACATTTTCTATGAATAACAGGATATAGTTTAACAAATGATATTTATAGTAAATAGTGCTTAACAAATAAGGACAATATCTTTATGAGAACTTATACAATGTAAGATTTAGTAAATAAGACTTATATAATATGGGTTCTAGTAAATAATAATAGTAATAATAAATATTTCCAGACAGGTCACACAGCGCCATCTAGTTTCCGTGGTAAGCTACGAGGCTTGTGTTACGGAAACTAGATAGTTGATAAACTACATATTATACTTTTTTTTTGTAAATATATACATATTATACATATAAACACCCAGACCGAGACAAATTATACAATGTACAACTTGCCCCCGGTGAGAATCGAACCCACGACCTCCCGAGTTCACGGCAACGTTTGTTACCACTAGACCACGGAGGCGGTCAAATAAAAGTAACATAAGTAACAGGAATAGTATATAACACTAGAACTAGAATATAGATATGAAATAACTTCTCTTCTTAGTCGCTACACTCTTGGAAGAGTGGTCGTGGTCGCCATTGGAGTGCTAGTGGCACGCTTAACAAGCCGTCGCCACTCCTCTCGGACCTCGGCTTTCCTAGTGCACTCATGTAGGGGATGATCCATTGCAACCTTCACCTGATCGGTCCATCTCATCGGAGACCTACCACGCATCCTCTTGCCATCGACTTTCCCCTGGACTACCAAGCGCTCGATTGATGTTTCTCCACGCCGTAATTGTACAGTCGAGGAAAGGCGCTGTCTGATCCCCAGTTCCTCCAGTATGGATTTGTTTGTTCGGAACTCCGTCCATGATATGCCCAGCATTCTCCGCCAACACCACATCTCTAGAGCATTAATTAATTTTTTTTTTCGAAATAACTTATATAACTAGTATATAGAGGGGTATTACATAACAAGCGGCACTGTGGAGTAAGTGCGTACGAGCACTGTCTTCCGCCAATAGTCAGAGAGGCCGCGAGTAGGTACTTGTCAGGTACAAAAAGAGAGATAAGTTTTAAAACTGCAGGTATAACATAAAACAATATAACATTTAACCTTTTAAAATTTAAAATATATTTCCTATTTTTTCTTACCTCTAAGGAGTTATAGCGAAAACTGTCTCCGTGGTCTAGCGGTTAAGTCCGTGGATTTAAACTCGTACGTAAATAAATACATTTAATTAATAATTAATTTATTTGTGATATTTCTCGAGTTTGCACACTTCGCAAGGTGACCCTGTGCTGAAGTTAAGCATGATTACCCATACTAAATTTTAAATGTGGTAATGTTTAGTTTATAAATAATGCTTAAATGGATTTATAAATACATATAAAATATAATACTCATATAATACATATATTTTGATAGTAAATAAAATAGTATCATCATCAGGACCGTTTCCCTTTCGGGGTGGTCAGAAACCACGCTTATAAATAAGCGGATACACATTTAGCCAACTTTACTATAGGCCAATCATGACAAGTGGCAAGCTCGTCGATGTCTCCAGCTTACCAAACTCGAGAAATATCACTAATAAATTAAATATTAATTAAATGTATTTATTTACATTAATAAATATTTTTGTGTCCTGACCAGGAATCGAACCCGGTACCTCCGAGTCTAAATCCACGGACTTAACCGCTAGACCACGGAGGCAGTTTAATAAAGTAAATAAAATAAATAAATATAAAATAAATGTTCTTATTAAATTATGATACTTATCCCTCACTCACCACAAAACGATTACACAAAATGTTAATGCTCCTATGTCCCGGTTCCACTAATACCAACTTGTGACATCGTTAATAAATTGTCATAAAAAATTGACTTCATATCCTCGCCAAACCGTCTTACCAGCGTGGCGAGAAATTCTCCAGATATATGTTCTGGAAGGCCCATCTCCAACAATGGAGGTCTAGGATGCTGTGTTCTAGGGGCTGTAATGATGATGATGATATCTCGGATGAATGACGCTGTATAAAACTTAAGACATACGAGTATTTTCTGCATATATTCACCATTAGCGTATATGTACTTTCACATGCATTTTATTAAGAATAAACAACAGTACAATGATTTAAAGAATATAAATTAGGGTAATACAAATATATAAACTAAATTAAAAATAAAACTAAAATCTAAACTATATATAAAAATATTCACCAATGACTTGATCATGTGGCAGTGTGCCAAGAACACTCGCCGCATTCCCCCGCTGCACAGCGATGCTGATTTGCTGCGCGAAAAAACTGCCAGCCCTCTTGTCACGTACAGCGTTAACCAGCCGCTTAGACAGTTCTTTAAATAACTTCTTAGCACTTGGCACCCACGGTCCCATTGTCTCAAGACCAAAAGGCACAAACACGTAATCATTAGCAACAGACTCTTATTTCCAACATTTGGCCTTTTCAGCCGAGTTCGCAACCGCCCCAGCTCTTTCACTTGGAATCTTTAATATGGCATTAAACTCTGGAGTACTACGGACTGTAGCGGCTAAGAAGAAGAAGTTGTTTGCCATGATGATATTTTTTTTCGGGTTGGTCACTTTGATACCTAAACAAACGTATGTAGTTAAAAAGTAATAGTTGAAACATTTAAACTAAAAGACGATAAAAAGCGGTCTTAATGCTTTGTCACAAAACATAGCAATTATGGTTTTTGAACAGTTGTTCCTATTACAGGAAAGTTTTTGTTTTGGTGGAATTTAGTCGGTCGACAGAACAAAATTATGAGATGTTACTTTTCCAGAGGTACCAACAAAACAAATTGAACGAATGATGGAGTATCTTATCTGCGTTCCAGACGCTAACACGGTTAGCATAACGTACTAATATCATAAACCAGCGCCACTTTGTTTTTTTTTTGACATTGACAAGTAAAAATGCAAAACAACCAAATTGCACAGATTATATTTGAAATTTGTTCAACTGTCAAAAATCAAGATGTTAACTGTTAAATGTAGAATTTTGGTGTTAACACGCTTTTGTTTGTTTAAACACTTTATTGCACTAAACAACCTAGTGCATAGGCGAGCTATAACGCAATACGCGCTATGTTATTATTTTCTTTGTTAGTGTTTTTTTATAGTTGGTTTATATTTACATTTATAATATATATGTACGAAGCATTAAAAAGATGGTAACGCGCTAAACAATTTTTCATAGTTGGTACGTCTGTCAATGATTTTCAAAACGTGATACTTCTTTACCTATTTATTCTGTGTAATTTAGTTGCATTGCAGTTTAGCCCACATTGTGGTTTTTATGGCACTGCTATAAATGATGCCGGCGCCAACCCACCGACTGTTAACTTTAATGCACTTTTAAGCCACATTTCATTGTAATTAACCCTAAACTTTAACTAATATTTCCTCGTTTGTAGTTGTTTTACTATTGCGAAACAAATTATTACAAATCAAATAATTTATTCAAGTAAATAGGCAATATTTTTAGCACTTTTACACGTCATAACAGTTTTATTACATTTTATATTTATAATTTTATTTAATTTACATAATGTATACATTATAATATTTACTAGTCATCAAAACAAAAACATAATATCAGCTGAACAACTCCATAATTAGTAATGGATTTAAAATTACTGGTCAGGAACAGTAGAAACCGCCTCGTCAAATTGTAATCTATTTATTGAAATAATAATAAATAGCAGCTGTAAATTGGCATTGTCCTACTTAATACTAAATTATATTGTTATAATTTATAATACCAAAGACCTTACAGAAATAATGAAGAAAAAAAAAAAAAAAACTATTTCTACAAATTCAATTTTTGGGCGTAATCATTAGATATATAATGGATATAACTTTTCACAAACGAATACTGTGAATGCCAACCACTATTAAAGTTGATATTCGTATACGAATAATATTCTGTATTTTATTCGCGCATTTTTACGTTAAAACTGTCAGTAAATATAGGTAAACAGTAAATCCACTATTATTTATTTATTTATTTAGGTACAGATTCAACAGCGCTTAAAATTAAACCTAGTCTACAAAATTCTTTATTCGAAAGAAATAAGGAACAATGATTAAAAAATAAAATGAAATATTAATTAAACTTAAAGCTTACATTTTAAAACATAAATGACTATTAATAAAAATAAATAAAAATACAACTAAAAACTAAAATGAAGAAAAAACAAAATGAAATATATTATAAATAAAAAAATTGCTCCAAATCGCTGCCAATGGGCAAAGTGACAAGGCACGTTGATTGGCAATGCTGATCCTTTGGCCCAAATATTGCCCAGCCCTTTTGTCTCCCGAGGTGTTGACGAGCTGTTTTGACAACGCCTTCAGAATTTCATGTGCACTTGGTCCCCACGGCCCAAAATTCTTAAATAAAAAAAAAAAAATTAAAATAATAATAATTGTGAATAAAAATAAAAAACCCTAAGTTGTTCTCGTGTGAACTCTCTTATGAGAGTTTAACGCTGTTCCATCCCTGTCGCTAGCTCTAACTCTCTCGGGGGCTCGCGATTTTGACAGATTTTTGCGTTAAAAACTAGATTTGAGAGCCCGTCAAGGGATCGATTCCTGCGCCCCGATTCTCTTCCTATCGACTACGATTCGATTAGTTCGTATGACTCTTGACAGTTTTTATGGAGTTTTGTCACTTTTCACTCGAATATTTTGAACCGATACGCAAGTCGAAAGCACCCGAATTAAGCCCCAGATCGGAACAAAATAATTAAAAAGTATCAATCATCAAGACTGTTTCCCTTTCTGGGTGGCCAGAAACCACACTTATAAATAAACGGATTCACATTTAGCCAACTTTACTATAGGCCAATCATGACAAGTGGCAAGCTCGTCGATGTCTCCAGCGTACCAAACTCGAGAAATATCACAAATAAATTAAATATTATTTAAATGTATTTATTTACATTAATATTTTTTTTTTGTGTCCCCACCAGGAATCGAACCCGGTACCTCCGAGTCTAAATCCGCGGACTTAACCGCTAGACCACGGAGTCAGTTCAAAACGCAAAATAATTTATTAATTTGTAATATTCTGTACAAGTATTTTTTTTAAAAATAATATAATAGTGTAAATAAATAAATAAATATTTCCAGACAGGTCACACAGCGCCAATCTAGTTTTCGTGGTAAGCTACGAGGCTTGTGTTACGGAAACTAGATGGTTGATAAACTACATAGTGCCTACCTACATCTTCCGTAGGATTATATTTTGTGAAACCCTAGTAATAACTATTTTTGATTAATAAATATTTGAATTTGAATATTATACTTTTTTTTTTTTGTAAATATATACATATTATACATATAAACACCCAGACCGAGACAAATTATACAATGTACAACTTGCCCCCGGTGGGAATCGAACACACGACCTCTAGTGTAGTTATTAAGTTATAAGTGTTAGGTTATTATTATTATTTTTAGACGTATATCACAGCCCATATAGCGAATAATCTGCTGTTTTAATTTAATAAAGGTATTCAAATTAAATTTCACTAAGATGGAGATTTTTTGCTTCTATTTCCGCGAAGTGTTCCGAAGCACTTCACAGTTTTTACTCTTTCAAACAATATTTCGAGTTGAAAGAAAAGTAAAGGGGATTTTATAAGGATTTGCTCTTATTCTTTGTTGTGGCATCTTTTGTGCTCCAACTTTGGGAATTCTTTTATTTTAACTAAAAGGTGTGTTGTTACAAAAGCGAAAATAGTGTTCTACTAAATAAAATTGGTCAGCTGTTCTTTGCTTCTAATATACCACTCTCCAGGCACGATAGAAGAAGACAAATTTCTAACAATTCCATATGGATTCACTGTGCGATCAATCGACTAGTCATCTCAGACCCCTCCCCCTTCCGGTTGGCCTCCTAACAAAAGTAGCATTCGCTGCACGTGACTACGAGCAGGGCGTGTGGAACCTTTATTATAGATACGAGCGGGTGCGGGTGCTATCAAATCCCGTGCCTTGTGTTGTAGAGTGTCGGGAGGTCTGGCGTGCAGTGGTGCCAAATTTCTCATGATTAGGAAATTTGACCTCTCTGCCAGTGCGAACATTCCTTCGGCCAGACGACGCAAGAATTCGTTCAGTGTTTCCATCTGCAAATCGTGGAGGATGACATCGTTTCTCACATAACGTGTGGCGCCTTTTTTAATTTATTGAGCAAGAAGACGCTTACCATCCACCATTCTAATCCTCTCCCGACCCAACCAAATACTAATATATGATTCCGTTAATGCCGTCTTGGAAGCTCTTAGGCCCAATTGAAAGAATTGTGGTTAGAAGATAAGTGGTGCCAATAATTTGCTGGAACTGCTCTCGGACCAACTTTTATTGTGTAAAGTCTTGAACCCGTTTCTGATCATTTCTCCTGTGAGATCATTTATCGAGAGATTAATTTATTTATGATAAAACTTTAGGCTAACTTATGGACTTAACTTACAATAGGTACAGATAGATGTCAGAAGATTATACTTTATCGACTGTACTTTTAAATGTACCTATATAAAAAAGAGGATTTTTCCGGTTAGCTACTAATTATATTGGATGGATCTTACACGAGCGAAATTTCATTTATTTGACCCAGATCCCTAACTGGATTTAGATTAAAAAATACCAACTTTTAATTAACTTCACTTTGCGACTTAATTCGAGTTGCCACTATTAAACTATTTTTTAAAACAAATGTGTGTAATGCTAACGAAGCTACTATTGACAAAATTGGAGTCATATATGACTCTACGAGGTGTGACAATTAAGTCATTACTTCATTCCATAAAAACCGTATGTTTCAAAATTATTTTACAACTCTGCTATCCCCTTCAAAGTAGTCCCCTTGGGCAGCTATACAACGATTCCAGCGCGTTTTCCATGCTTCGTAACATTTCTGGAACGCTTCGACTGGGATGTCCGCGAGTACCCTGTCACGGCCGCCTGGATGTCCTCAATCGACTCAAAATGGGTTCCTTTGACCACCGATTTTGTTCTAGGGAACAAAAAAAGTCACAGGGTGACAAATCGGGCGAATAAGGCGGTTGTTGCAACACGGCGATCCCTTTAGAGGCCAAACACTCGGACACGCTGAGGGCGGTGTGGCACGGCGCGTTGTCGTGATGAAGGATCCAGTTACGAGCGATGTCTGAGCGCACCCTGTTGACTCGTTTTCGCAATCTTTCGAGCACTTGGCGATAGTAGACTTGATTTACGGTTTGCCCCGGTGGAATAAATTCTTTGTGAACAATTCCACGGCTATCAAAAAAGGCAATCATCATCGTTTTCACCTTCGACTTGCTCAAAGTCTGACGAGGATCTGATGACAATTTTAATAGACAATCAATTAACGATTACATATAATACAATCATTACACAAAATTGTCAATGGCCAGATTGGATGTATCGAACTCTTGCAATACCTTTCCCTGACAGTACCCTATAATATTTCACGTCGTCCTATAACCAAGATCCTGTGCTGTCCTTCCTTAAGAACAAACTAGTAGGTTCACATTCGTCAACATCCCGAATGTGCAACACCTACAGTAGTCTCTGCAGTGCCAATAATGATATAGACATATTTCATGACCGTTACAATATATTCAGAAATAATGTTCTCGAACATTTCAAACCATCAATATATGAGTAGCTTATAATTTATTTAAGAAGTGTTTTGTTTTCGTTTTTAAGGTACCAAATTTATGCAATTTTTATGTTTCCTTTATAGTTTTATTAAAAAAGAAAAAAATATATAATTTTATTTTAGAAGTCATATTTTTATGTTATATTTGGTAAATTTGTTAGTTTTTGTTAATTTTTTATTTTTTTTTAACAGTAATAAGTTTCTAATTTCTTCTTTTTTTATATTGGTGAATGCTGTGACACCTAATTGGTACATATATTAGATAAGTTATAATTATACTATGTTATGTGTGTGATAATATATGTACTGCTGTGTGTACTATATAAATAATTAAAAAATAAACGATTCCACAAGTTGATATTAGTGGATCCGGGACTAAAGGCTTAAGTGTTTTCTGAGGCATGGGAACGGTGGTGTTGTACATCTATGACAAATCTATGTGTGCGTTTAGATGTATGGTCAGTGCATACCTTTAGATATAAATGGCGAAATCATATTGAATTCATCTATCAAATTAGCGATTTTCGCAAACTATTTAGCAACTGAATTTAATACCCCGCAAAGTTATCCAATAGGTATCGATAATTACGGCTTTACATTTTTTTTTAAATTCTCTTCACCCGATGGATGATTAATGAGATGATAGGGAAGGCAAAGGGTCTAGCCCATACAGCCAAGTCTGACGTAATATAACTTTCTTTTTTATGAGTTAATGAGGTCATCATCAAATTCCAGATGCAGCAGAATTTGATGCTGAATGATGATGAATGCTTTTCTTCAAGTCACTCGCGGCACCATACACTGCTCAAACACGTCGGGTAAAATATGGGGAGTTGGCAGCGCGGGAAAACCGAAAAAAATAAAGTGCAACTTGTGCCCATATTTAAGTTTTTAATTTAAATTTATCGTTTTCCATAATTATTCACATTGTAGCACATTATTAAACAAAACAACACTACTTTTAACCAATAACATCCACAGTAATTTTATTTACAAAATAAAAACTTGCACTTGACATGTCCACGCAAAATGGCGAGAAAAACTCTTACAGTTTTACCGTTTGGCAGTAGCCGTCTGACATTTTGGCATCTGCTTCTAGTGTTGCAAATGAATAAATATTATTATCCATTTATATAATACATATATTAGCTATAAAAATGAGTTAATATGGAGCTTCCTGAGTTTTAATGACATAAGTTTTCATGTTATAATATTATTGTCTGGACGGGCGTGAAAAAAGAGCATACATACATACATATCTTCACGCCAAATCCCTTGCGGAGTAGGCAGAGACAATTGAGCGCCACTTGTTACGGTCACGACATACCTCTTTCGCTTCTTCGACATTCATCAACCTCTTCATACATGCCCTTTTGTTTCGATGGCTTTTCAACGCACCTTCAGCTATTGTTTTATTAATTTGGTCGTAATATGTGAGTCTAGGTCTGCCAGGGCCTCTTTTACCCACAACTTTCGCATTATATATCTGATTCGTCAATCTCTCTTCATTCATCCTTTCAACATGCCCGAACCATCGTAGCATGCCTTTCCTTATTTTTGTCCCTATGCTTTCTTTCATACCTACCCTTTTTCGTATTTCGTCATTACGTATGCGGTCCGTCAAAGTGACGCCGCATGTCCGACGCAACGATCTCATTTCTACTGCATTAACTTTACTCTCATGCGTATTCTGACATATCCACGTCTCGCTTCCATACATAAGTGTTGGTACCAGCATGGCATTATGTATGGCGAGTCGAGCTTTGTCACTGACATTCCGACTGGCGATCAGTGACCCCGGGGCAACGTTGACACTATTTCCCGCGTTCACTCTTCTTTCAACATCCCTATCATACTTCCCATCCGCAGAGAAAACACTGCCCAGATATATAATTTCATTTACTTGAGTTTCATCATCAATTTTTATCGTCACGGTTGTCATCCTTCTTCGTTCAAACACTAGTACCTTGGTTTTTCTCGCATTCAAACGGAGTCATTTTTCTGCACATCCCTCTTTCATTTCTGTGACTAGTGATTGCAGTTGTTGTTCGGACGATGCCATGAGAACAGCATCATCTGCATAAAGCAGGCAGTTAACCACTAAATCACTCATCTTTATCCCACAGTTACTCTCTCTCACTCTTTTTAGGCATTTGTGGAGATATAGGGTAAATAATCTGGCGGAAAGCACACAGCCCTGTTTGACGCCCATTTGGGATTCAAAGCAAGGAGACATACCTCCCTCCACCCGCACACAAGCTTTACAGTCCTTGTACAGGGAAACTTGAAAAAAGAGCAAAAATATAATAAAATATAAAGGTGGACTGTATGAAGGAGCTGGATGCTCACACGCACTTACTTGTATTCACTGCAGGTGGTCTTGGGCTTTTCTTGGGTCGCCAGGTTTCTGCTGGCCGCGGATATTGACTAAATCAGCTTATTAGATTTTGTTAGCGGCAACATTTTTTTATGAAATTTCCAGGATAGCTTACCTATGTCCTGGCGCACAGCCACATGGCGTGCTCGGTATAAAATAAAAATCAGTCACAATATGTCTCCGTTTATATTGAAACTTTATTTCATGTCATTATTCTATGTTCGAATGTCTCCATTGACCTATACATAAGCGACAGGATCACCGTCACAAGTTAGGTTGTACGAACACTTTCCTGAAAATCGGAAGAACGGTGGATACTTCCCCGCCGCGGCAGACTGGTCAAATTACCATCATCAGTCCGCCTACCACCTATTTGTTGTTCTCGTAGAAAGTATGTGCCATTTGCAATGATGTCAAATGCCATTTTTTTATTTAAAGGAGAACTAATATTGTAAGCTTGCCATGGTGATACTTATATAAAATAATACCGCTTCAAATAAGACTTACTAGAAAGTTCATGAAACCATTATGTTTCCTAGAATGAATATTCTCATAATATAAATATGCTGATTTTATTGTTTGATTTAATGTTATTAAGAATACTTATTATTACTACTATATTATTATTGTTTTTGGGTTTATATAAATATATATAATTTTAGTTATATATAAGATATGTATGCCAAATTGTTATTTACTTATATGTTTAAATTTAGATATTAATGTCTTTCTGTATTTTATTCTTAATATTGTTTACTGCATGCTGTGTACAAATATTAGGTTGGCAAACTTACTACTTATTTATATCACTGTATTTTGTCAAATGTTTTGTCTGTTAACTGTTTTTTGTACCTTAATGAATAAATAAATAAATAAAATAAAATAAATAAATCCCACGTAGAATCTTTGGTCTAAGAGGTGATTTATATGTACTATTCTCATGTTAGGAATTTGCTATTCGCTTAGGAGATAGCGTTCGTAAATTCAACATAGTTTTTCAAAATCATTTATAATGCCTATTGGCGTGGTATGATTGCCCAGTTTATCTAATATAAGTCAATAAGTTCCCCAAACAAGTCTCACATATTCGTTCGATTTTCTCGTATTTTTACGTAAACCACGATTTGCATCGAACTGGTTCGATATTGAAGTGTCGATGTTCTATTTAAACAGACGGCTTTATCGTAGCGGTTTCACTGAAATTGTTTTTGGCTTGTGTTTTTAGATATTTGCGTTAGTTTTCGCCTTATTTCTCGAGTGATATATTTATTTTTCTATAAATTAAATATAGTCTATTTATTTATTTATATAGTACACACAGCAGTACATATATTATCACATACATAACATAGTATAATTATAACTTATTTAATATATGTACCAATTAGGTGTCACAGCATTCACCAATATAAAAAGAAGAAAAATATGAAACTTATTACTTTTAAAATATAAAAATAAATTTAACAAAAAATAACAAATTTATAAAATATAACATAAAAATATGACACATTTTGTTAAATAGAACTATAAAGAAAACATAAAAATTACAAAATTTGGTACCTTAAAAACGAAAACAAAACACTTGTTAAATAAATTATAAGCTACTTGTATATTGATGGTTGGAAATGTTCGAGAACATTCGCGTTAACAAATTAGTAAGTCATGCAGCGCTCAATAAGTACTTTAATTTTATTGATGTCACAGAGTGCTAAGAAATTATGATTCCGACATCCAGACATACATCCTAACAAACTCTAGCATGTATAAAATTAGGATAAAATACTAGTAGGTAAAGCGAATAAATATAGCAGAAATATTTATTTATTTAAAACTTTATTGCACGAAGTACAAAGGCGGACTTAATGCCCGTAGACATTTTCTGACAGCCAAACCTTGGGGACAAATTTGAACTATTATAGGTGCAATGAAAGAAATATTAAAAAAATAGGAAGAAAAATTAACAGCTTAATTATACACTTACATATTATATTGTTATATATACCATAATATCAATATACTAAATACTAATACATACATAATACTATACATAAACATACATATATACACTTACTAATATTGTGAGGAGCTTTTCAGGTAGTGTAGATATACGTGTTTTTTAAACGAAGATCTGGTAGTTGCTTGTCTTATGTTTACAGGAAGATCATTCCAAAAATTTGTGTGTGTAAATACTTTTTCCTCAGGAAAGGAAACAAAAGGTCACGCTCGTTTGTCAAAATAATGCAAAAAATAACGAAACAAAGAAAAAGTGTAGTCATTAAGGAATAAAATAATTACCTTAGTAGGTAGATATGTAACGGGTACATCTAGGTAACGGAGTTTTGTTTGAATTTTAATAAATAATAGTATTGTCAATATCCGACAATTGTCACGTTAAGCGGGACAATAAAATAAAACAAAGGAATTTAAGCAAAGGAAGTTAATATATTAAGTAAAGTGAAGTTAACAGAGCAAGAGAATCTACAATTATATAAGCGAGGGCCAAAACTTAGCCCTTATCACTCTTTATGCATCCGTTGACCGTACGTAGGGGTACCTTCCCTCGGAGAGCCTGAAGATGGGGACCCCAAGCGGACAACGAGGCGTCACGGGGATCCTGGGCAGCGGGGTTATCTTCTCAAGCTCCCAGCTCCAAAGTCCAGACATAGGACCCCAAGCTCAGGGGGTGACAATATCTCGCAGAAGAGAAATGTGAAAAATATATTGATTTATAATTAAAGTAGTAATCGTTTTAAGCAAGGCTATAGTTCGATGCAGCTGTTGCCGCGAGGAAGAGAAGTGAATCCGTCTGACAGTTGTTTTCTTAAAAATGGTGTGAGGCAAAGGATGTCGTTTGCAGCCGAAAACGTTCATCCTTGGTCATTGTCGATAATAATCGCTACACAATGACATAGTTGATAGGTTTTTGTTTTGAAAAAACAAAAGAGGATCGGGAGCTCGGACCGAGAGGTCGACCGAGCGAGTATTTTTTATAAATATTAGGAAAGTCAATCGCGTAATAGTGTCCCAAGTAGGAAAGTGTTTAGTTTTTGTAAATTTGTATCAGTAATATCGAAAATATTAATTATAAAAAAGTTTTATGCATTTTTAATAAAGAAAGGAGTTCCTTAGAATCCTCTCGGTAACAATTAAAAGCAACTACATCCAACCTCAGGTGTTGGATAATCTTATGACTGCAAAGGCAGGTTACAATACTTAGGCTGAGTTGTACCAAAATAAAATCTCTGTCATTGTAACAATTAAAATTAATAGTGTTTATTGTCCCAAATAAAACATACTAAAACACTTTAAAAACAGTAACTTTAGTTTTCTGACGAATATTAACGTTTCGAATTCTATCCATTGGAGAAATACTAATCACAGCTCTCTCCATAGCTCGCTGAGCGACCATGATTTTGTGGACGAAACCACTGTCAGTTGCTATGTTCGACTTTAAATCAAATAGTTTACTTTTGTACCGAATTATGTATGAAAATCAAAGACAAACGCCAAGTCGAACGAGTAAAAAAAACACAAGTAAACACAGGGATTGTCCACGTCTCCGTTTCGACGTACTAGTTGAAGCCTTGTGTCTTTAAACATTGTGTGAAATGTTGTTTCGGGCTTGCGACCGACAATAGGCTAATTAAAAAAAAAAAAAGTATCATATCGACCGTTTCCCTTTCGGGGTGGTCAGAAACCACGCTTATAAATAAGCGGATTCACATATAGCCAACTTTACTATAGGCCAATCATGACAAGTGGCAAGCTCGTCGATGCCTCCAGCGTACCAAACTAGAGAAATATCACAAATAAATTAAATATTAGTTAAATGTTAATTAATATTTTTGTGTCCCTACCAGGAATCGAACCCGGTACCTCCGAGACTGAACCGCTAGACCACGGAGGCAGTGATTTAAAAAAGGCCTCCCTTTTTTATTTTATTGCGCAATAATACGCTCACAATCCAACATTCTACTCCTCTCCCTACCCAACCAAATACTGTATGATTCCGTTAATGCCGTCTTGGAAGCTCTTTCCGTAAATGTATTGACGGCAGACCTGCTTAGGCCCGATTTTTTTCAGTGAGTGTTGCAAAGATTTTGCTGGAACTCCTCTCGCACCAACTTCCACTGCGTAAAGCTGAGTCTTGAACCCGTTCCTGATCATTTCTTCTGTGAGATTATAATATTTATTTGACTTCATGTTGTGGTCTTTTGGAATATTTGATTCCCACAGAACGGTAAGTTTTTTTAAGTTTCGAGAAAACACTAAGATGTCTGGCCTATTGGCTGATACAGCTAGTTCATCTGGGATCCTATAATGATGTTCAAATGTATCCATGAGAATTTTCCAGTCTGATGCGGCGCCAAGAATCGAGGTGGGCTTGCATTTAGTTTTCGTGCTTTGCCCTTCCTTTACAAATGTGGTCAAAGTTTTATTTGTAGTCAGATCCTTTCTGGCTCTTGCAATAGAAAGACTTACTGCTTTACGGATAAGAAGAGAAGACAAATTTCTAAGCATTCCATGGATTCACCTTGCGGGTGCCGGGTCCATCGTGTGTGGGTAAGAGATGAGAAGAATGGTGTCTCGGGCTTGCGACCGAAAATAGGCTGGTTTAAGAAAAGGAGGCCTCCCTTTTTTTTATTGCGCGATATTACGTTCACCATCCACCATTCTACTCCTCTCCCGAAATAAAAAAATAAAACGAATAAATGTACAATATTTTTTTTCCTGTGTACAATGGACTAGTATAAATAATTCATCACTCGTGTCTTACTTAGACTAAGTACACCATATTTCATAACGACAGACCCTTTCGTGGACGCGACGTGAAATACAGGGTAGGTAATCCTATCCATCGGTGATTTATACCAGAGGAGGGTCAATCTGGAAAATTTCATAAGCTATATATCATCGTTCCATCCAGAACTGTTTAACAGATACGCTTAACAGATCACCGGGACGTTAAATATATGAAATGTATTCTAATAAGATTTAAATATGAAACGATTTGCAATAGTTTATTATAATATAATAGTATATTATGTCTCCGTATGTATATAGTTGCTTACAGGAGGTTCATGCGAAAGCTAATGAACTTCCAAAAATATCTAGTTTGACTAAGTATAACCTAAGACACAAGAATGAAATCTATATAAGTCAAACCAGGTTGAGAAAAACGTTTAAACTTACTTTGCCGTTAAAAATTACTTATACAATAAACTACCGGAGATTATAACTAGACTACAACCAAATGAATTTAAAACAAAATTGAAACTCTTTTTCTAAAATAATGCTTTTTATAACCTGTCAGAATTTATTGACAAGCCTTTGACGGAAAATTCGTTTAAATAGTTGTATAGTTTTGTGGTCTTAATAGCATGGTATTAATAGCATTATTGTTATTATTTTAAAGTTTGTTAACTGACATACCAAAATATAACGATTGTTATATAGGTGAAATATACAAATATAAATATACAAAATATTATATAATAGTATATATTATATTATATAGTTTATATTAGTTGTAATGTTAGCGCCATAAAATAGAAACCCAAGTATACTCTTTTTATACGACCGCCTCCGTGGTCTAGTGGTAACAAACGTTGCCGTGAACTCGGGAGGTCGTGGGTTCGATTCCCACCGGGGGCAAGTTGTACATTGTATAATTTGTCTCGGTCTGGGTGTTTATATGTATAATATGTATATATTTACAAAAAAAAAAAAAGTATAATATGTAGTTTATCAACCATCTAGTTTCCGTAACACAAGCTACGCTTACCACGAAAACTAGATGGCGCTGTGTAACCTGTCTGGAAATATTTATATTTATTTATTTATTTATATTTATTTATGTTAATGTATTTTATACATCGAATAAATTATTATTATTATTATAGTTACTTATTTTCGACGTTTGCTGTACAAACGATGGGCCCGTGGGGATCGGAACTGAAACCGTTCGATTAAGAAATAGTTCCAAGGCTCATTGACGTCTCTAGTGACAATAGGGCAGTTTATTCTCTTGAAAAATTAGTATATTAATTCAGAGGGGAATGTTGCTAGTGTATTGGGCTCCATGCTACAGGACAGCGATCAGGAGGAGCTATTTTTGTGGTAAATTTTTTTTAGAGTTTTTTTTTGTGTAAATTTAGTTTTTAACTGCCTCCGTGGTCAAGCGGTTAAGTCCGTGTATTTAGACTCGGAGGTACCGGGTTTGATTCCTGGTCGGGACACAAAAATATTGATTGATGTAAATAAATACATTAAATTTATTTGTGATATTTCTCGAGTTTGGTACGCTGGAGACATCGACGAGCTTGCCACTTGTCACGATTGGCTTATAGTAAAGTTGGCTAAATGTGAATCCGCTTATTTATAAAAGTCAAAGTCAAAATATCTTTATTCACGTAAACCTATTACAGGCATTTATGAAACGTCATTAATTTAATTATTATGAATGATTCTACTCCTGCTAGTAGAAGACTAGGCAGCAAAGTGGTACAATATAAGTAAGCTGTTAGCAGAAGACCAGCAGCTTAGCAGATTCCAGTGACCTGTTAATGTTTAATCTGACTGAGAAAGGAATCTGCAAGGAAAACTCAGCTATATCAGATTTACAAAATAAAACATATACAGAACTGCACCACAACGATCAATTAATAACCTTTTAAGCGTGGTTTTTGACCAACCCTAAAAGGGAAACGGTCGTGATGATACTTTTACTATACTATTTTTAATGTAATATAGTAATAATTTAATATTTTAATTAATTTTAAATTAAATAAATAAATAAAATGTTTTAAATATCGTCGCCCGTTAATACAACTTTAAATAGTTCAGCTATTATCTTAAGAAGGTTTAACGAATTTGCATCTCTCTCACTCGCACAATCCAATTTTTAACGATTTTTCCAGTGTTTAGAGAAATGTAGTCTATCAACTTACTAGGAAATAAAATTAATAACATTTTACTAGAAAAATAGCAAAAACATTTATAACGATATTTTACTAAAACAAATATATGAAGACAAATTTCTAAGTTTAACATGAATTCACCGTGCGGGTGCCGAGTCTATTGTTTGTGGGTAAGAGATGAGAAGAATGGTGTCTCGGGCTTGCGACCGACAATAAGCTAGTTTATAAAGGAGTACTCTTTTTTATTTTCACCATCCACCAATAAATTTCGAAAATGTCCGCAATTTTATTAAATTTATTATACACATTCCATTTTATTAGGATTCGTGTGCGGTCAGAGCACCTCAAAATATTCCTGAAGAAGTAATTCTGGCCGCTCGGTGTTGTGTACCGCAAATACATTCGTGGATTTGCTTTACGCAGCACCAACGATGTTCCTGGGCCCCGCGCAGCACTTACTCCCTCTGCACCACCTCCACCAGGGACGCCGGCACCGCCCACTGAAGCTTCTGATACCTGATGGGTACTTCTATGACCACAAGAAGATGAAGATACGGAAGCTTTAGATTAATTAATTTTATTATTCAAAGTTAATGATATTTTTATATTATCTGCAACAAATAAAATGTGTTAGATGTGTTTCTTACTTGGTAAAATATATAAATTGAAGCTATAAAATTTTATTGCCAAAGAGAGGCGAAATATTTGGCAATAAAATTTTGATATTTTTATATGTATTTTAGTTGTAAGGTATTTATCTATGGGCTATCTGTTGCCTGATAATAAACAATTTATTATTATTAAAGTACACTTTTTTTTTAACTGTCGTTTTTATAGAAAATATTAAAATGCTGTATGTAATTGGCTTTCAAGAAGTTTAACTGTCGATAATTATGTAATACTCGTATCTATTTGTAAAGGCAAAACTGAATGCAAGAAAAGATAAGTTTATTCGCGAAATGATTTCACAAAACTTTGATTTAAGAAGTGGAGAATTAATTAACTTGTTCCGTTTTCAATCAAAACATTTTATTTACTTTCGCAGCAAAGAAAAATAATTAAAATTGGAAGTATCTTTCATTGTAATTAAGAAAGCAAGCTCTCAAATTTCGTCTTTTTCTTCGGTAAATGTTCTTTAAATATTAAAAAGGAATATTAATAGACACATCTGGGACCAGCCGGTTCAAGCGGTTGCAAAATTTAGGCTCTTTACATTGTCGGAATATTTTTATTTAAAGAGCTAAAAATTATATTACGTAAAGTAAAAAGGTTAGTTGGTAGAAAATGCATTTAAGTAAGCGAACACCATCTTTAAAAATACATAATGTTGTTTTAATAGAACGGAAATTTTAAGATCACCACATCTTTGATTTTGCTTGGAAATCTCGATTTGTACACTCAAAAGCTGATCACTTCGGCAGTATATCCAAAAAATAATAAATTTCGTAATAAAAATACAAGTTTCTATGCAACTAACAGTTATATTAGGTACCATCTATCGTGATAAAAAGTTGGTGATACACCCCATTGGAAACGTTGATATTCGTCAGAGAACGTAAGTTACTGACATAGCTTTTAAAATTAGCAAGCTTAAGTGGCAATGGGCCGGACACATCTGCCGCAGAAACGACAACCGATGGGGCAAACGGGTATGTTGTATCTCTCTATCTCGCTCTTAATATAATTATTTTAATATAAAATATGAAAAAGCACAAATCATTTTTGTAATTACAGTGGAAGATGTCGAGCGAAACGAGTATTTAATAAATGGGTTAAATTTACTCCGATAAAAATTATGTACATGTTTTAAAAAAAAAAAAAACCTCGGCTATTTTTGTTTGTTTACTAAATATACAGGGTGCGCCAGAGAAACTTACTTATTTGAAAGGTCATTAAAAACAAAAGTACTTCAGTTATTGTTTTAATTTTTATTTTTTTTTAGAATACATATCCCAATATTTTTTTTAAACAGACTTGAAAATGACATCAGTTAAATGGCGACCCCCATTGCGCATACACTGATTAAGTCGATTTCTGAAGTTAATGTCCACTCTTTGCAGCATATCAATGAGTTGAGCTATTGTCCGTGGCCGATCGACATAAACCAGGGATTTCAAATAACCCCATAAAAAGAAATCGCATGGAGCCAAATCTTGAGAGCGAGCTGGCCATATGAGATCGCCTCTGAGAGAGATAAGCCGGTCGGGGAAATGTTGTCGCAACAAATTCATTGAGCCTCGTGCTGTGTGTGCTTTGGCTCCATCTTGCTGAAACCACACATCCTTAGCGTTTATTTCTTCGAGGCTTGGAAGAAAAAAAGAAGAATTTTAAAGCGAGCGCGGAAGGCTCGTTGCGTAGCAACAAGTGAGCGACCGTTAGAAAAGAAGCTCTCGACGGCGTATGCCCGCTGTTCTCTAGACCAGAGCATGATGGCAACTGACTAGCGGAAGAAACAAACTTGGGGACTTCCCCCTCCAATAGCGCCCCCCCCTCACCCCTCTACCCACCCAACTCACGGCCCGGGAGTTTTTTCAAATAAGTAAGTTTCTCTGGCGCACCCTGTATTTGATCATATTTATGCATTCAAGGCCGACAAAGTGGTAGGATATTTGTTACGTTAGTTTTTCTTTCGGAAGTACTGCTTAGCAGGTCAAAGTCAATTGTTTATCTTGTCTGTATTGTTGTAACAACCATATCACAATCAAATAAATAAAACACTAACAGAAGTTTCAGTAAAAAAACCTTCGGAAGAAAGGGGCATTAATGGAAAGGTTAATGAATGTCGATAACAGAATATTATATATACTACATACAATATATCTTACATACACTGTCTTTCTTATCTCTGAAAAGTATTTGTCAAAACCCTAAAAAGTATTAAATACCATAGTTGATACAACTGATATAAGATATCTGTACAATTCAAGATAGTAATACAAATTAGAAAAACCCTAAAAAAAAAAAAATTAATGAAATGGTTGGAACTTTTTTTTTTTTTTTTTTTAATACTAGCACGACATGTGACCCTGCGCCCACCGCTGTTAGTCCCTAACACTATGCCGGCTTGACTAGATACCTTTTCACACTTCGCTTGAAGGACTCCAGGTTATAGGAAAGTGGAAACACAGAGGCTGGAAGAGCATTCCACATCTTTATTGTGCGACAGATGTATGAGTCACCAAATTTATAGGTACGCGAAGGGATAGTGACTACGGTATGTGGGTGCATATTCTGACCTGTGCGTGTGGTTCGGTTGCGGAATGGGGAGGAAGGAATTAGGTTATAGAGCTCTTCAGAGCACTCACCATAGTATAGTTAAAAGTAAAAAATAAATATAAACTAAACCTAATAAAAAAAAAAACTATAAGTAAAAATGTCCTCTAGAGATGACCCTTCGGCAAACGGCGCAAACTCGTAACCTATACCGAGGTTAGTATATTTTCGCAGCTTGACGAGGTCGCCTGGATGTGTGATGGGGCTAATGTGTCTACACATGTCGCATCCCACACCAGGGACCTGCCAAGTTTTCACGGCCCAACGGCCTGCCTGCTGGAGTGGTGACAAAAGCCCTTCGGATCATGTCGTTCAGAGCAGCGTGTCAAGGAATGCGGCCAGCACTTCTGGCGCAAGAAAGCCCATGGTGTCCGAGATCTTCCACGGGCTCTCAACGGTGTGGGTAGACAGTCCGGGCTCCGAGACGAAGGCACACCGCCATGGCCAGTGTATTTCGATCAAGGAGTATACCAACCGATGCCGAGGGAAAAGCCTGCAACCAGAGACCCGACTCCCTAGTGGAAACGGCCATGAGGCGAGCACGCTCTCTCATGTTACTGGAAGATAAAATGTATTAAATATAACTGATCGCGATTCCTATCAAATGTCGAGACTGTCCCTGCTGTCTGTTACCTAGTCGCAAACGTTATTAGTGGATTTCGTTAATTATGTCCATGGTTGCGTCATAATTACAAAATATTATTCAATTCTAAATTCTATTAGCGCTCGACCTTAACAGCGGCCGTGCAAATATGAACTTTAATAGTGTGATATATATAGTTAACAGATTCCATTATATAACGTTTGCGCCTAAGTAACAGAATAGGGCTGCTGTTGTGTTATTTTTCTCGACTAGTAATCTAACTTGGTGCCCCGCGTTCTCAACCGCTGACCCACAGAGAGAGAGTAAAAGCTAAAATTAAAATTGATTAATTACTCCCACCCAACACCTGAAATACACGAAAGTATGTGAGAACAAGAAGTATCGAAAATTGTTTATTTAGGCCCGCATTTTGGATTTAACATAATACATTTTCTGGAAACTTCGAAACCCTCTTCACCTCGGCTGTCCAGTTTTAAAACCAAGTAAGTTGATTACAAGTCTTACGAACGTTCCTTCAGACACAGATGTATTTTGATTAACCTTCCCATGTACGGCCTGGTAGCGTCCGGGGCTGCTTCTTACTTGGTTTTATTGTTATTTAAAATCAATATTGTTTAACTTTTCTAATAACTTTTATTATTATAAATTATTATTATTTATCAGCGAACTCTTATTATTGGCTTTATCGTATTACTATTTTCTTCTATATATGTATCAATTAGCTGTAAGAATTCCAAAATAAATTATAACAGAGGTTGTTGGAATCTGCTTTCAAAACTATTTTCTGAACCATAGACCCTTTTGTCATATATCATTGTTGTATTTTTAACTTTATTTTATATTTTTATTTATTTATTTAAGTGGCAAAAAGTTTGTCAGAGCTACAAAAACATGTTTATTTATTTATTTATTTATCTTTATACCTATTTGTTTTTATACCTATTTAAAAGTATATTAAGAAGATAATTAGCAACTTACATTATTTATGTATGTTTGTGACGAGATTAACAGCATAATCACACACAAGTAATAATCAGGAATGTATTGAAGACGTGAAGCTTTACGTAATAGAACTTAGTGCTAGAGGAATTTTAACTAAATCTTTGCGCCTGTTGCGTTATGCGTGACATTAAATAAATCTAAATGATAAGATTATTAAGTATAATTTCACTAACAACGAGCCGTAATGATGCCAGTCGCGGTCTATCAGTTTTGCATTTTGTAGTAAACAATATAGCGCATACCTTATCTTGTTTTATTCAAAGATTACAAATTGATTTACGTTTTAGGAAGCTTAAACAAACGTTCGTACATAGTTCTGTAAATGTATTTAATGATATTTAAATCTAAACAAGACTTTATAGTAAACAGCGTTATTTTATTTTGGCTAGGGATAAGGGATCGACCAGAAATGGTGGAGTATAGTAAGATTAGGAGAGGAAACCCACTAACCAGATGTGGCGATCGTGGCTTCCTCCTGGCGACCTTCGGGTCGTTTACAATTTGATTTTTCCACTACTTCGTAGTATTGTATAATGTTTTAGCGTGGTAATTATGTGGGCACTGCACCACTTATATTGAACGTTAGGTCTTCTTGAGCAAATAGTTGATTCCTACTTCATCCAGTCCACAGGTCTGGTCTGAGCATCAAAATAGTGCTGGAAGGCCGCTGGTTGGTACCTTGCCGATTCTCATACACTGAGTTATACTTTGTAGGTAACTAGACTTTAGCTTGTGCCTTGATCCGTGTTTCGGTAGAAGAATTGAAGGGAGAATTGGCGGCGTGATTTGCGTTTTTAACATGAAAACCATTGCTGCACGGTTTGACTGTCCCATCGAAGAACACTGGATGGAGACAGTCGTCAGTTGTAATAATCCAAGTAAATAGTTATAAGGTACTAACAAAAGTAACATACATTGTTACCAACTACTAATGAGCTCTATATTATTTTATCAACTTTTGTTTGAAATAAACGTTTTTATTATTATTATTATTATAAAACGCCAACACACATCCAAGCGTGGCGGTTGAGTGACTGCGAAGCCAACTGGTGTTGGGTGTATGAGTTAGAGGTAGGAGGGGAAGGGAAATGAATAGTGATAGATACATAACAATAAATATTATTGAAGTAATATACAAACAGTATAAAATAATTACAATATAAATTAAAAACTACTTAAAAGTAAAAATTAAAATAAATATAAACTATAGGTAAAAAATGTCCTCTAGAGACGACCCTTCAGTGATAGTCCCAAGACGACTGGCAACATTTCCCCTCTGTATAGCTAAGCTAATACGTTGGCAGAAATAATTGCCAGCCTTCCTGTCTCCAGACTTTTCCGTTAGCCGTTTGGACAACTCCTTGGCCAGACGTTTGGCTGAGTGTCCCCATGGGACAATAAATATATATATATATTATATATATCGGCGTAACCACAATGTCAGTGGGTTTTTAAATGTGACAGCGAACCTAAAGCGCCGAAAAGTTGTTTACGCAACTTTTGATTGCCTTCTTTACTTAGTTTGCCTACTTTTTTTACTTAGGTGGGGATTATGATGGAACTTTTTTCGTTAAAGGCTCAAAGATACATAAATGGGTTTACAACTCCGCGTTGAACATAAATTTTCTCTTCACAAATGTTTTCCTCGTTGAGTGACGTGTTGAGATATTTTTTCGTCTTATCCGACCAAATTATGTTATTAAAAGTTGATTCACGCCTACGCAAGTTTGCTAACATAAGTTTGTTATTAATTTATTAAAGTACTCCGACTTGCGCACGGCCTCCAATGGGAGACCACTTCCGAGAGAAGTGCTCCTTAAGTAGTGCTGGAGTAGTCAAACCTAGAACCCCTAAATTCATAATCTTTTATTTTAGAATTACAATGAGTGTGCACAGAGATCTTGCAGGGGAAACCAGGGGAATGTCCCTATCCTCAACCAAGCTGTCTAAAAATTGTCACAAACGTAACCACTTTTAATTTAAAACTTTAAAATATGTAGTGAATTCTGTTATTTACTACCACTTTTAGCCCGAGTTTCTCCGATCATAGCCGACCTTACGTCAAAATAGCGTTTTCCATTAAGGTCACTGGGGTGACAACAACAAAATCATTGGGAAAACGTGAATTAAATACTTAAATTGTCCGCTGCGAATTCATATTAAGTTAACAACATTTCATTACAGCCCCTAGAACACAGTGTCCTAGACCTCCATTGCTGGAGATGGGCCTTTTAGAACATATATATATCTGGAGAATTTGGCCTACACTCGCCACGCTGGCCAGTCGGCTTGGCGAGAAATATAACAACATTTATATTAATTAAACTAAAATTATATAGTTTTATAACACACATTAGGTAATAAATCAATAATATAGCAAATACTAAAATAAATATACAATAGTTTTTTTTTAAATGAACGCATCGTAACGTTATTTTGCTGTCATCTGTAGTGGGAACCTTTATACGAGAATACCAATTTTAATAGCTGACTAATTTATACTGACAGTTTCGTTATTTAAGGGATTCCACTAAATAACGTTTGCGCTTAAGTAACAGAATAAAACAGGGCTATTTAAGACACATGGATAATGTGTTGATTCTTACCGTGACAGCTGACATATTTGTCACAATTTTTAACGGATACGACAACATTGTGTAATAAAAAAAATATTACTGCTGGGCAATCAACCCTCGTAGCAATGGCTACGAGGGTTGATTTCGTTCAGCGTGATGTGGGAGTGCAACTTTAAAAAAAAAAAAAGATTTAAGATGCTTGTACACGGTGCCAGTATCAAGTTAAGTTAAATTAAATTAAATTAAATTGAGTATAATAATAATATAATGATATAATATATATATATAACCTATCGTATATATACATTTTTCACATATTTATTCATTCAACTGTTTAGATTACTGTAAATGACTTATCAATATTAACGTTTTAGCCATGTTCTACTCTGATACATCTAACTAACCACCGGAGGCAGTATCAAGACAACTCTTATCCCGGACTAACTTTACAAATACACTTCGCTTGCTAATATACGAATACTACTATACACGTATATATAGTATAATTTTGCTCCTGCCTCTCATTCATTCATTTTGTCTTAGGTAAATAATCATTAACCTATTGGTTTTCACTTATTTATTATTATTATTATTCTTTTACTTCTGCTAGTCACAATTCAATTGCACTATTAATTTAAATCTAATAACTATATTTTACTCTTATTTCTGTTTTAATTGTATTGTCTAAATAATATAAAATCTCTTTGGCTTGTGTTCCACTATTGCTACTCTGTCTATATGTTTAATATATATATATATAGCTGTGATTTTTTCTAAAATAAATAAATAAATGTTGATGTCTTGCCAAGATTACATGCATCGTGTAAAGAAGTGTGCGGGTTTACCGACTCAAGCATATACTAGCGCGATCTGCAAATTATTTTGTAAGAATTCTATTCGAGCTACTTTAAATTGATTCAACAACGCTGTCTAAGTCAAAATATCTTTATTGACGTAAACATATTACAGGCATTTGTGACACGTCATTATTAAAATAATTTAGAATTATTCTACTGCTGCTAGTAGAAGACTAAGCAGCAAAGAGTAAGTAAGCTGTTAGTAGGAGACTAGCAGGTTAGCCGATTTCAGTGACTAGTTATTGTTTAATCTGACTGAGAAAGTTAATCTGCAAGAAATACAGCTTTACACAACAACAAATAAATAAATATTTTTTAAATTCACCTATTAGTACCTATGAGAATGCAATACCTACCAGGTATGTCAGAAACCTCTGCTAATTTAAAAACAATAAATTAAAAGTCACACAGCAGCACTGAATCACGGACGTAATACATTTGCCAGGTATCCCCTCGCTCAATCAGTTCTTTATTTATTTATTATTTATTTATTTAAAACTTTATTGCACTATGTACAAGAGGCGGGCTTAATGCCGCTAGGTATTCTCTACCAGCCAACCTTTGGGACAATACAGAGCATTAACGTTGAAAGGTAGATGCAACTGGCTATATGAAACATTTACATAATAAATTAAATCGTTGTTATATATACAATATATATATATATAACTACAAATACACATACATTCAAATATTAAATAAAAATACATATACTAAACACTTTAGCGTGAAGATTGAGACCCGATACACGTGCGATCACTGCAATGACCTTCTAATCACATAACAATTACTTCCTAGCTACCCACATGTAGTGGTGCGATTCCGTTAACAAAAAAAAAACCTTAGTTAGCAGCAACCCATACATATATGTAACCACGGCCAAACAAGCAACGTAACGTAACTTGTGCATACTGATCGCGCAAGTAGCTCGCCTGGCTCCAGCAATTTGCACCGCTTACAAGCACCCTTAGTTTGGTTTTTTCAGCAGTGTGCAAAAGTATGTATTTTCAACAATACCTAATCAAATTTAACTATAAACAAAAGCTAGCAAACTAACAAGAAACATCTTGTTTATAATTACGAACGCCACATTTGTGTGCAAGCCAAATTGTTTCCAAACTTCTAAAACCTCGCGTTACAAGTATCTAGAATTATTCGACTCACGTGAACGAAATTCATAACCGCGCTTTCCCGTAGCCGAAAATATTTTCAAAGATTACAATGTGGAAAATATGTTCAAATATCTTGAAATTTTAATTACTTTTACCTTAAACGTTGATGTTAAAATATTTATGATATACGTAGACTTATATACTGTTTGGTCATTTAAAGTGTGATAAATCATTTTATTAAGTAAACTAGATCAGTTCTTAAAAAAACAAAATGCATCCTAATTTAGTTTTTTTGACCAATAGGTATTATTATTTAATTAGCATTATAAAAATATGTATATGTTTTATTAATTATTTATATATAGTAATTTGCAATTATGTATGTTTACCACGTGTTATTGTATATATATATTTTTTTTAGGCTTCAGGTGTCATTAGTAGAACCTCTTTCTGAAGTCAAAATTATCCTAAAAAAAGTGTTATTACGAGTATTAATTGGTCTCGCTCACAGCCGAGATATAAAATAGATAAAGAAACAATTACATAAGTCAACGTTCACGCGATCGTCGACCTTTCCATACCTACTTGATTAGGATCAGTATGAGTGGCGATATTTTTAGGAAAACTTCTCTGCGCCGTAACTTAAGATGTTATTACTGAATAAATAAAATAAAAACTACGTAGTTGTTTAATTTTAATCTACATTATAACATCAAAATATTTGCACTTTAATAAATTCCACGCGGTATATTTATTATGATCTTAGATGTTTAAATCATATACTTACCTACATAGGTACGGTACATATATATATTTTTAATTTTACTTATTATATTTTAATCTTTTTGTGTTCATTTTTCTTACTCTGCATAATATTCTCCTCTCACTCTCCCAAAGGTTAGCTGGTAGAGAATACCTTCATGGTACATGTTTTTATATTTAATATTTTGTGTGCAACAAAGAATGTATTAGTACCGTTTACAAATTAGGAGTACGAACAATTTGTAATTAAATGACCATTTCTATACCTCGATCTGTTATTACACTTCCAAAGGTTAGGTTAGTATAAAATTCCGAAATGCATGTAGCCTTTGTACATAACTGTAACGCTGCTAGGCGCCAACACACTCTGCATTGCTGTAGCAATGCGACTGGACTGGAAGGTCTCTGGTCAACATATGTCAATGCAAACGAACTAGGCCACCATGCCTTATGCTGCCAAAAAAGTGCCGTCGTCCTGTCAAGGGCGCTTACATCTGTTAATATCCCTTCCATAATACCAAATGGCGTTTGACCGCCTCCGTGGTCTAGTGGTAACAAACGTTGCCGTGAACTCGGGAGGTCGTGGGTTCGATTTCCACCGGGGGCAAGTTGTACATTGTATAATTTATCTCGGTCTGGGTGTTTATATGTATAATATGTATATATTTACAAAAATAAATAAATATAATATATAGTCTACCAACCATCTAGTTTCCGTAACACAAGCCTCGTAGCTTACCACGGAAATTAGATGGCGCTGTGTGACCTGTCTGGAAATATTTATTTTATTATTTTGTTTTTTTTTAAATCAATATACTCGAACCATCGGGGATAGTTAGGTCTGATGGTAGGTGTCCAGATGGGATGTGCACTGGTTTGGGATGCCTCATGTGTTGACACACTCTGTCCGTCACATGTTACATGCCATAAGAAACCCGGGGTCGCTGCAGAGTCAACCGCGCGCCTTAAACGCTGTGAAAAAAAATTATGATTCATATGGAAAATTATGTTATATTGAACCGGTGCCGCTTTTAAACAATATGTCTGTACTCAACTATTAAATTAACGAGGTAATGAACCGTGATACGCGTTGCGCGAGGGGTAATAAATTAGCTATCAAGACTAAATTGAGTTTCTTCAATCTAGCCATTTTGTTACCTTAAGCCCTAGGGCTACAATTACGCTAAAAGTACTGATTTAATATTGGTCTTAAAAGGTCTGACTTTATATTTATATACATTTATTTTCTATATATATTATAGTATAGAGTAAAATTAGAATTATTGTTATAAATTATTTATGGGTGCCTGAGATATATATATACATAATTTAAGATATTTGACATAGGGATAAAAATAAGGAAAGGCATGCTACAATGCTTCCAGATTGTTGAAAGGATGAGCGAAGTAAGATTGACGAACCAGGTTTATAATGCGAAAGTTGTTGGCCTGGCAGACCGAGACTCACAAATCACGATCAAATAAATAAATATAAAAAAACAGTTAGCCTGTTTAGGTGCATTTGTAACAAAAGTGCTTGTATGAAGTTGTTGATGAATGTCGACGAACCGAAAGAGATATGTCGTGATCGTGTCAAGTGGCGCTCTATTGCCTCTGCCTTTCCCGAAGGGATCTGTCGTGAAGATATGTATGTTTAATTATTTTTCATATAGGATACTAGCTGACCCAGCGAACTTCGTACCGCCTGCCAGTCAATGAATGTCCCTCGGTCGGTATGTCAGTCAGTCAATGGAGTCGTCCAGGCCCTGATGGCTAATGGGCCTGGGTTGGGGATGGGGAAGTTACTAGTGTAACAGCGACCGTGTGGCTCACGAACCCAGGGGGTCTAGGTTCGACTACTTCAGCTCTCCTCCAGAAGCACTTCTCTAGGAAGCGGTCTCCTGTTGGGGGGCCGAGCGCAAGATGTAGCGATATTCTGGAGATGCTTGAAGTGTCCGTTGTCAGCCCGATAGAACATACGTCTAGTCAGGCCGACAACAAACTCCTCAATAGTAGGCATTTCCAGATCTCGAGCTATGACGGAATTACGCACGAACCACGGCGCTCGGGAGACCACTCTGAGCGATATGTTCTGCTGACTTTGGATCTTGTCCCTATTGGTCTTCGCCATAAGGTGATGCCAGGCTGGCGCAGCGTAAGTAAGACGGAAAAATTATGCCCCACAAATCGGCGCACCACCTATCGGACAATAGTAGTACTATGTCACAAACCTTCGCCGATGTTCACACAACATATTCTCAAAGAAGGGAACATACACACAGACATTCATCTTTATATATATATATATATATATAGATACCGGCTATTAGTTGTCCAAACGACTGACGAAGAAGTTAGCTGGCATTTATTTCTGGAAAAGTTTTATCCTCGCTACTTACGGAGGCGAAAATATTGCTCTGATAATACGTCTCTAAAGAACATTTTAATTTATAGCTCATTTTCCTGAATTTAGCTTGTATTCAATTGTATTAAACTAGCTTAATTTATCTTTTTACACTTTCGCGCACATTCATAATAGTTTTTATAATTTTAACGGGTCTTTACGTTGGATTGAGCTGCATGACCCAAATATACTTTCCACCGATCGTCACTATTACCCTAGAATAGTACGTGAAGCGATCGAAATAAAGAAAAATAAAAATTTCAAACGAGAAGGGGGTTATGAGCTATCTTCATCGTGGAATCCAGTAATCAATAGGTTTCGACGCCGGAAAAAATCGCCCGGTGTCGCCAAGGATATTATAAGTGTCGTGTGTCGTGATTTCTAAAAACTTTTAAAAGTGATAAGTGGGTAGGTTTACATCTACTGCCCAGTATGTACGAGACTACACCGCATAGCTCCAGTCGACCCGTGACCACGGCCAATGCAACTTGGCTGAAACGTCGGGAGATATATGTAAAAGTATAGTAAAGTATCATCACGACCGTTTCCCTTCCGGGGTGGTCAGAAATCAATCTTATAAATAAGCGGATTCACATTTAGCCAACTTTACTGCCGGCCAATCATGACAAGTGGCAAGCTCGTCGATGTTATTTAGCTCTGTCTAAAACTAGATCAATAATGATAGTAAAATATTTACAGAGTGTACTTTATGTGACTTGAAAATGTAGTTTTATGCGAGCGAGAAAATCTATCTCGTCTATCTCGATATTTGTATTTATTGCAGCCTCTAGAACACAGCGTCCTAGACCTCCACTGCTGGAGATGGGCCTTCCAGAACATATATCTGGAGAATTTGGCCTACACTCGCCACGCTGGGCAGACGGCTTGGCGAGGATATGATGTAAATTTTTAATGACAATTTATTAACGATTCCACAAGTTGGTATTAGTGGAACCGGGACCGACGGCTTAACGTGCTCTCCGAATACGGTGGTGTTGTAAATCTAAGACAAATGTACGTAAGAAAAGTGTATTTCTCATTGGTACATGCCGGAGGGGTTTGAACCGACCTTTGTAGGATTTAAGGAACGCGATCTTACATCCGAGCCACCACCACCATTTGTATACCAAAGCTGATCCGTCCTTAAACTTATAAAAATATTCTTGACGTGCATTAAAAAAAAAAATAGCAAGAAAAGGGGCAATTTACACAAAATCTTTTTTATACCAATCGACTGTGCCTTGTACCTTTTAACTGTCCCGTCGATAAAATCCTCACAGTTGCTTTTAAAATGAGATAAGTCAGCATTTTTTTTTTTACGGAGACATGAAAATTTCTACAATACAACGTTTTGCCATTCGACGATAGACGAACAATATCTATAGGCCTTTACAACTCAACAATATTATTACTTGAATTAACGATAGAACATTGCCTTCCATTTAATGACAAAAATATAAAAAATAAACTAAATCGGATTTTTTTACATTATAATGGATATTAGTTAAATTATAACCACAAATATAATGATTTCAAATTTGGTTTCGAAAAAAAAGTAGTGAAGTCTTTCACCGGGGTAGTCAGAAACCAGATTTTTTTTAATGAAGCGGATTCGAATTTAGCAAACTTCACTATAGGCCAATCATGACAAGTGGCAAGCTCGTCGATGTCTCCAGCGTACCAAACTCGAGAAATATCACAAATAAATTAATTATTAATTTAATATATTTAAATAAATAAATATTATTGTGTCCCGACCAGGAATCGAACCCGGTACCTCCGAATCTTAATCCACGAACTTAACCGCTAGACCACGGAGGCAGTTTATAGACTTGGAAAATAATATTATAGACACAAATTGTTGTCACAAAAAGACTGTTCGCGCCTGATCCAGAACCTTCCAGCTAACTATGCTTATGCCAAAAGCACGGACCAAACGCGAACAAAGGCCTTCTAAAATGTGGACTGTATTTGAATTTTTATAATAGCAAAACGGCCGGTAACGAGCAATCCGGACACAGAGGTACGATATCGGAAACAGAGTAGGACGGGTCACTTATATAAGGAAAGTATGCCACGTACCTTTTCACAGCTTCACTCATTATTAACCGATTCAACTATTACAAATATAAGTTAAATATTGGCGTAAACAAAGACAATAGACGGTATATACAGTATATATCTGTATAAAAATAGGTTTTCTTTATCTTGATTTAAACGATATATTTATTATTATAATGTAGAACTAATAATGGATAATTTGCAATATTTTTGACAACAAAATGGCGGCATTTAGTTTCGTTAATTTGAAGTCAGTCCCTTACCATTCGATAACTGTTATAATACATTACAAATCGTCACGTTATTTCTTATACATTTACCGCCAGTTACCGAAACGATGATTAAATTAACGCACCTTTGACATTTGCTTATAAAGCACGTGATTGGCTGAATTGGCGTAAACATAACGTTAAACATTATTTTAATTATAGTTTCAAAAACTGGGGGTTAATCACGTTTTAATATCCATTGTTTAAAAAAACTATACACATCATCAAACCAGGTGCCTTGATGGCTAATAGGCTATTTAAAAAAAAAAAAAAAAAAAAAAATGTTAATACAGTGTAAACTCGATCCCCGCGTTCGTTTTATACATCGATGTATATAGATAGGCCCTCACTGATATAAAAACGTTCCCGTAAAACCAATCGAAGTCATGTAGCTGCACCAACAGTAGCGAGATAGCAAGCGTCGAGAGCGCCTAATATTAATATTTATATCGAGTAAAATATTTAAAAGAGAAATTTAATTTTCTTGGTGCCACTCATGACAGAACTTTACGTTCTTCTTCTAACTCCACGCTCTCCTTCCCCACACATCACACCGCATTCGTTTCCAAGTCGTTTGCGGTGGTGGCTGTGCATCTTTGGAACCAGTTACCGGTGGACATCCGTCAAGCTCCAAATAGAACACTATTTAAGAAACTGGTCTATGCGCACTATTTATATATGTCTCAAGGTAAATCGCGTAACGACCCGTTAAAATTATAAAAACTAGCTTAGTTTATATTTAAAATACATAGTTACGACTAGGGTTTCGTTTTTCAACAATGTTGCTAAAAGTTATTGAATAGTTTTTAAATATGTTGTTGGGTGTATTTATTACAACCATGTAAATCTATGATGTTTTCACACGAATTAAATGGATTCTGGTCCGTAACCTAATAGCTTTTTGTCTGCCAAATAGAAGATTTTATCACTCACGACATAAACTTTCGTCATCTTTCATTATCATATTCAATGAAATAAATCTAATATAAGATAGAGCAAACATTGATTGTTTTTTTTTTCATACAAAAAGAAAGATGAAGAACGTGGTTTATACTTCCGTAACATGCAGGTCGGCTTATTGAGAATTAATGAAATTGCACGGCGACCATGACCATAAACCCAAATACTGGACAAGGTATCATCATCACGACCATATCCCTTGCGGGGTGGTTAGAAACCACGCTTATATAGAAGCGGATTCACATCTTGCCAACTTTACTATAGGCCAATCATGACAAGTGGCAAGAAACATTAATCGGATTTATTTATTTAAATAAATAAATATTATTGTATCCTAGGCCAGGAATCGAATCAGGTATCTCCGAGTCTAAATCCATGGACTTTAAGTCGCGCTTCGGGCTGGGCCTCACTAATGCGACAGAGAACAGCGGGCGTCAGATCACACGTATTTAACTCGAGCAACAAAATTACATCACCTGTGCGTGACTGGTCAGGCGGTCTACTGCACCAACTATGTCGAGACTATCATAGTCCCAGTATGGATATTTAATTTTCGTTTTCTTTATTTTATTTTATATACTTAGTTCATAGTTTCACTGTTAATATTAGTTAGAATTTACACGTTAAGAATTGGGCCTAAGCAGGTCTGCCGTCAATACATTTATGGAACGAGCTTCCAAGACGGCATTAACGGAATCATACAGTATTTGGTTGAGTAGGGAGAGAAGTAGAATGGTGGATAGTGAGCGTATTATCGCGCAATAAAATAAAAAAGGAGGCCTCCTTTTCTTAAACCAGCCTATTGTCGGTCGCAAGCCCGAGACACCATTCTTCTCATCTCGATGGACTCGGCACCCGCACGGTGAATCCATAGAATGCTTAGAAATTTTTCTCCTCTCTCTCTTTAATAATTGGATTGTATTTAACTATGTAAAATCGATCTGGAAAATAAACGTTATTATTATTATTAATCGCTAGACCACGGAGGCAGTTACTGAACAAGGTGAAGCGGTTTTTCCCGCCTTTAATCAGACTGTTATTGTACAAAGCACAGATCAGATCATGCGTGGAATACTGTTCTCACCTTTGAGATGGTTCCGCCAAATACCTCACAGATGCTTTTAATGTCCTGCAGAATTGCTGTTTGAATTGTGGACGATGCCACTCTGTCACTCTAGAATCCCCAGTTTCGTCGAGATGTGGATTCTCTGAGCGTGTTCTACCAGCTATACTAAGATGAATGCTCTGACCTCTATAACCTAACGCACAGGTTAGAATATGCACCCACATACACACGTATAAATTTGGGGACTCATAGATCTGTCGCACAATAAAGATGTGGAATGCTCTTCCAGCCTCTGGTTTCTGCTTTACTAAAACATGGAGTTCCTCAAGCGTAGTGTGAAAAAGCATCTAGTCAAGCTGGCTGGAGTCGGTGCACTACGCCCATCGGACAGCTATAATTTTAGGTTTTAAGATTAAGATTGTAAGTTGTTTTTTTTGTATGTTTTTTTTTTTGTTAATTATAATATTAGTTACCTATAGTAAAGTCTTTAATTGTCTTTATTCAATTAGTCACAAAAATAAAAAATAATATTGTTAGAAAAAATATATTTATTTATTTAAAAAATCTTTATTACACAAAGTACAAAGGCTGACTTAATGCCCGAAGACATTCTCTGACAGCCAAACCTTAGGGACAAATTTAAACAATTATAGGTGCAATCATAGAAATAATAATAATGCTATAATTATAAAAAATAATTTAATAGGATTAATATATACTTACATCATATATATCATAAAATCAATATACTAATAATACACATTATTATACATAAACATACATATATTGTTGGAGGTGATGATGTTATACGATCTTTGTCATAATAAATACGATTCCATAGCCCTCAACAACAAATTATGCTATAGAGTACCGCCCAAACATCACCAACGAGAATGCAACCCATTTCAATTATTCGCATTGAGCTCATGTCGTACTAACTCTGGAAAGCGTTCTCCTATCTATAGACTGGTTGACACTTACAATAAAAAGTTTAATCTCATTGACATCATCGCCTCCACTGCTGG
This sequence comes from Tinea semifulvella, assembly GCA_910589645.1. NCBI lineage: Eukaryota > Metazoa > Arthropoda > Insecta > Lepidoptera > Tineidae > Tinea > Tinea semifulvella. The sequence goes on along the minus strand of OU342598.1, from coordinate 4,924,969 downwards.
GGCCCTCAGAACAAGTGTCTTGAAGGTTTTAAAGGAATAGTTTTTAAGTTCATATTGTTATTTTTTTTATTTATATTATGTTTTTCTCCTTTGTTTTTACTTGTTTAATTTAGTTTTTTTGTTTGTTTTTTTTTCTTTCATTTATGAACATTTATTTATTATTATTAGCTGTAAAGTTTATGCAATTATAAATATGTGGTTAACGTTGTGGGTATTGCATGATCTAATGTATCTTATTATTGTTAAATGTTAAAACCTGTGCAATTATGTTTGTTGACCCTAATAAAGAAAAATAAAAAATATAATAAAATATACTACTTACTAACTCTGTCAGGAGCTATTATGCGTTAATTTTTAAAATGATATCTCAATGTATTAAGGGCAAGTCAAAGCAATAAAATATAATGTTCTTAAAATAAAGGTTTTTAATACTTTAAATGATTTATTGCGTACTAAAAGTAACAATTATGAGCATTAAAAGAAATTCGGCCTTCGGGTGGTTTACAGGAATGACGAATGTTCTCCTGGGGACAATTTACTGTTCAACTTGTATAATCTACAGCAACTTGGCACGTTCTTTTAAAAATAATGTCCCTCCCAAATAATCTTAGATAAGTAAGCCTACGTTTTATGTACGTAGCTGTTCACTTTTTACTAGACTGCTCGACGCAAACGGTTTTGTGTTTATCAAAATCAAATCAAATCAAAATCAAAATAATTTATTTCCATTGGTTCTCTCAAAACAACTTGGATACAGTCAGAACTAATTAAATCAATACAATTTTCAAAACATATGTTCTAATCAAAGTGGTACTAATGGTTGGACCGTAAACAGGCAATAATCCATATTTATGTATGCTATGCACAACATTATTACTACAAGCAAGTAAAACTAACTAACTTAGAAACTACTTAAATAAGATCGTGGCTGTAAAGAGGCCGTTTCAACTTACATTCTAAATACTTAATAATTATGATGTATAGAAAATATATACATATGTATATAATATGTATATGCGCTAGGTGATGATATTATTTTTCTAAAAAACCATTGCTAAAAATAAAATTATTTTTTCAAAATTTGTGACATGTATGACTGAAAGCAGTCACTGTCACTGATGACGCCGCTCCAAAGAGAGGCGAAATATTTGGCAATAAAAATTTTAAGCTTCAATTTATATATTTTACCAAGTAAGAAACACATCTAACACACTTTATTTGTTGCAGATAATACATATGTCAGATAATTTATAAAAGTAGAAAACAAAAAAAAAAAAAAATTTTAAAATAATAAAAAAAGACGTCATCTTATAATCTAAATACTAATAATGATATGTCAATTAAACATAAATTCATAGCTGTAAATGGGCCGTGTCATCTTATATTCTAATAGCATTAATGTTAATTAATATTCGTGGCTGTAAAATGGCCGTGTCACCTTACAACCTAAATAAAACATTCTATGTCAAGTAAGTAAACTTAAATTTAAATTCGTCGCTGCATATCAGCATATGTATGTACGTATGTTTGTTCCTTTGTGGCACACTGGAGACCAAACGCGTTGGCAGATTTTGATGATTCTCGCGTCAAATGATTCGTATTAATTACGCGAGTATCACTAAAGATATGACATTAATAAAATTTTAGTATGGCAAGCAAATTTATATATTTATTTCCATGAAAATCTACATAACAGATTATACGTCTAAACATTACATATTTCATAACAAAATTCAAACACAAGTGACTTGATGTGCGATTTATTAAGTATAACCAAACGCCATATTGTGGATGATAATAAAAATAGTCTACGAACTAAATCGGGGTATTATTAAATCACTATTTGATGCTAAGAATGATGTTGAGGTTTTTAAAAATATATTTACACGATTAGTCCCCAATAGTAACTAGCACAGTATATTCTTTCGGAAACAATGGTGGGGTGTATTATTGGGAAATATACAAGTTATGATACGTGCGTAATAATAATTGTATAATTTTTCTAAATCGATTTGCTATTAAAATTTGAAACTATACGAGTCTTAAGAGAAGACAAATTTCTAAGCATTTCATGGATTCACCGTGCGGGTGCCGGGTACATCGTGTGTAGGTAGGAGATGAGAAGAATGGTGTCTCGGCTTGCGACCGACAATAGGCTGGTTTAAGAAAAGGAGGCCTCCTTTTTTTTATTGCGCGATAATACGCTCACCATCCACCATTCTACTTTACTACGTTAATAAAGAAGTCTTGAAAGCTCGTTCCATAAATGTATTGACGGCAGACCTGCTTAGGCCCAATTCTTTCAGTAAGTGATGCAAAGATTTTGCTGAAACTCCTCTCGCACCAACTTCCACTGCGTAAAGCTGAGTCTTGAACCCATCCCTGATCATTTCTTCTGTGATATCATAATATTTATTCGACTTCATGTTGTGGTCTTTTGGAATATTTGATTTCCACGGAACGGTAAGTTCAATAAGGATAACTTTTTTCAAGTTCCGAGAAAACACTAAGATATCTACCGGTGTGAAGTTAGCGGCCAAAAGTTTTCTGCCAAGATAACCCGCCCAATTTGAAAAGTCAATTAAAAAAAATAATTAATTTATGAAGAGCGATCCAATATTCATGATTAGTAAAAGGCCCAGAGTAATCTCGAGTAAAGTGTATGCCATATATATTTTATTTAAAACTCGAATCCAGTTTTTTAGAAAAACTATTTATAATTTGAGTTTTTTGAAAATTAGACTACCACATCCCCTGTGTAAGCCACGAGGACCTAGTACATTATAAAGAGGGCTTCAGTATTATTTACTGATAAAAGGTACAGGGTGTACTCATGGCTAGTTATTGCGATATGATTTTTTGAAATAACACTAATTAAAATTTTAGGAAAAAATACTTTGTTTCAAGTATTTTGGCAATTAGACTAACTTGTCCCCTGTGTAAGCCATATCCACCTAGTACATTATAAAGAGGGCTTTAGTATTATTTACTGATAAAAGGTACAGGGTGTACTCATGGCTAGTTATTGCGATATGATTTTTTGAAATAACACTAATTAAAATTTTAGGAAAAAATACTTTGTTTCAAGTATTTTGGCAATTAGACTAACTTGTCCCCTGTGTAAGCCATATCTACCTAGTACATTATAAAGAGGGCTTCAGTATTATTTACTGATAAAAGGTACAGGGTGTACTCATGGCTAGTTATTGCGATATGATTTTCTGAAATAACACTAATTAAAATTTTAGGAAAAACTGCTTTGTTTCAAGTATTCTGGCAATTAGACTAACTTGTCCCCTGTGTAAGCCATATCCACCTAGTACATTATAAAGAGGGCTTCAGTATTATTTACTGATAAAAGGTACAGGGTGTACTCATGGCTAGTTATTGCGATATGATTTTTTGAAATAACACTAATTAAAATTTTAGGAAAAAATACTTTGTTTCAAGTATTTTGGCAATTAGACTAACTTGTCCCCTGTGTAAGCCATATCCACCTAATACATTATAAAGAGGGCTTCAGTATTATTTACTGATAAAAGGTACAGGGTGTACTCATGGCTAGTTATTGCGATATGATTTTTTGAAATAACACTAATTAAAATTTAAGGCAAAAATACTTTGTTTCAAGTATTTTGGCAATTAGACTAACTTGTCCCCTGTGTAAGCCATATCCACCTAGTACATTATAAAGAGGGCTTCAGTATTATTTACTGATAAAAGGTACAGGGTGTACTCATGACTAGTTATTGCGATATGATTTTTTGAAATAACACTAATTAAAATTTTAGGAAAAAATACTTTGTTTCATGTATTTTGGCAATTAGACTAACTTGTCCCCTGTGTAAGCCATATCCACCTAGTACATTACAAAGAGGGCTTCAGTATTATTTACTGATAAAAGGTACAGGGTGTACTCATGGCTAGTTATTGCGATATGATTTTCTGAAATAACACTAATTAAAATTTTAGGAAAAAATACTTTTTTTCTAGTATTTTGAAAATTACACTATCTTATCCCCTGTGTAAGCCATATCCACCTAGTACATTATAAAGAGGGCTTCAGTATTATTTACTGATAAAAGGTCCAGGGTGTACTCATGGCCAGTTATTGCGATATGATTTTCTGAAATAACACTAATTAAAATTAAAAAAAAAAATACTTTGTTTCAAGTATTTTGGCAATTAGACTAACTTGTCCCCTGTGTAAGCCATATCCACCTAGTACATTATAAAGAGGGCTTCAGTATTATTTACTGATAAAAGGTACAGGGTGTACTCATGACTAGTTATTGCGATATGATTTTTTGAAATAACACTAATTAAAATTTTAGGAAAAAATGCTTTGTTTCAACTATTTTGGCAATTAGACTAACTTCTCCCCTGTGTAAGCCATATCCACCTAGTACATTATAAAGAGGGCTTCAGTATTATTTACTGATAAAAGGTACAGGGTGTACTCATGGCTAGTTATTGCGATATGATTTTTTGAAATAACACTAATTAAAATTTAAGGCAAAAATACTTTGTTTCAAGTATTTTGGCAATTAGACTAACTTGTCCCCTGTGTAAGCCATATCCACCTAGTACATTATAAAGAAGGCTTCAGTATTATTTACTGATAAAAGGTACAGGGTGTACTCATGACTAGTTATTGCGATATGATTTTTTGAAATAACACTAATTAAAATTTTAGGAAAAAATGCTTTGTTTCAAGTATTTTGGCAATTAGACTAACTTGTCCCCTGTGTAAGCCATATCCACCTAGTACATTATAAAGAGGGCTTCAGTATTATTTACTGATAAAAGGTACAGGGTGTACTCATGGCTAGTTATTGCGATATGATTTTTTGAAATAACACTAATTAAAATTTAAGGAAAAAATACTTTGTTTCAAGTATTTTGGCAATTAGACTAACTTGTCCCCGGTGTAAGCCATATCCACCTAGTACATTATAAAGAAGGCTTCAGTATTATTTACTGATAAAAGGTCCAGGGTGTACTCATGGCCAGTTATTGCGATATGATTTTCTGAAATAACACTAATTAAAATTTTAGGAAAATATACTTTGTTTCAAGTATTTTGGCAATTAGACTAACTTGTCCCCTGTGTAAGCCATATCCACCTAGTACATTATAATGAGGGCTTCAGTATTATTTACTGGTAAAAGGTACAGGGTGTACTCATGACTAGTAATTGCGATATGATTTTTTGAAATAACACTAATTAAAATTAAAGGAAAAAATACTTTGTTTCAAGTATTTTGGCAATTAGACTAACTTGTCCCCTGTGTAAGCCATATCCACCTAGTACATTATAAAGAAGGCTTCAGTATTATTTACTGATAAAAGGTACAGGGTGTACTCATGACTAGTTATTGCGATATGATTTTTTGAAATAACACTAATTAAAATTTTAGGAAAAAATGCTTTGTTTCAAGTATTTTGGCAATTAGACTAACTTGTCCCCTGTGTAAGCCATATCCACCTAGTACATTATAAAGAGGGCTTCAGTATTATTTACTGATAAAAGGTACAGGGTGTACTCATGGCTAGTTATTGCGATATGATTTTTTGAAATAACACTAATTAAAATTTAAGGCAAAAATACTTTGTTTCAAGTATTTTGGCAATTAGACTAACTTGTCCCCTGTGTAAGCCATATCCACCTAGTACATTATAAAGAGGGCTTCAGTATTATTTACTGATAAAAGGTCCAGGGTGTACTCATGGCCAGTTATTGCGATATGATTTTCTGAAATAACACTAATTAAAATTTTAGGAAAAAATACTTTGTTTCAAGTATTTTGGCAATTAGACTAACTTGTCCCCTGTGTAAGCCATATCCACCTAGTACATTATAAAGAGGGCTTCAGCATTATTTACTGATAAAAGGTACAGGGTGTACTCATGGCTAGTTATTGCGATATGATTTTTTGAAATAACACTAATTAAAATTTAAGGCAAAAATACTTTGTTTCAAGTATTTTGGCAATTAGACTAACTTGTCCCCTGTGTAAGCCATATCCACCTAGTACATTATAATGAGGGCTTCAGTATTATTTACTGGTAAAAGGTACAGGGTGTACTCATGACTAGTAATTGCGATATGATTTTTTGAAATAACACTAATTAAAATTAAAGGAAAAAATACTTTGTTTCATGTATTTTGGCAATTTGACTAACTTGTCCCCTGTGTAAGCCATATCCACCTAGTACATTATAAAGAGGGCTTCAGTATTATTTACTGATAAAAGGTACAGGGTGTACTCATGACTAGTTATTGCGATATGATTTTTTGAAATAACACTAATTAAAATTTTAGGAAAAAATACTTTGTTTCATGTATTTTGGCAATTAGACTAACTTGTCCCCTGTGTAAGCCATATCCACCTAGTACATTACAAAGAGGGCTTCAGTATTATTTACTGATAAAAGGTACAGGGTGTACTCATGGCTAGTTATTGCGATATGATTTTCTGAAATAACACTAATTAAAATTTTAGGAAAAAATACTTTTTTTCTAGTATTTTGAAAATTACACTATCTTATCCCCTGTGTAAGCCATATCCACCTAGTACATTATAAAGAGGGCTTCAGTATTATTTACTGATAAAAGGTCCAGGGTGTACTCATGGCCAGTTATTGCGATATGATTTTCTGAAATAACACTAATTAAAATTAAAAAAAATAATACTTTGTTTCAAGTATTTTGGCAATTAGACTAACTTGTTCCCTGTGTAAGCCATATCCACCTAGTACATTATAAAGAGGGCTTTAGTATTATTTACTGATAAAAGGTACAGGGTGTACTCATGACTAGTTATTGCGATATGATTTTTTGAAATAACACTAATTAAAATTTTAGGAAAAAATGCTTTGTTTCAAGTATTTTGGCAATTAGACTAACTTGTCCCCTGTGTAAGCCATATCCACCTAGTACATTATAAAGAGGGCTTCAGTATTATTTACTGATAAAAGGTACAGGGTGTACTCATGGCTAGTTATTGCGATATGATTTTTTGAAATAACACTAATTAAAATTTAAGGCAAAAATACTTTGTTTCAAGTATTTTGGCAATTAGACTAACTTGTCCCCTGTGTAAGCCATATCCACCTAGTACATTATAAAGAAGGCTTCAGTATTATTTACTGATAAAAGGTACAGGGTGTACTCATGACTAGTTATTGCGATATGATTTTTTGAAATAACACTAATTAAAATTTTAGGAAAAAATGCTTTGTTTCAAGTATTTTGGCAATTAGACTAACTTGTCCCCTGTGTAAGCCATATCCACCTAGTACATTATAAAGAGGGCTTCAGTATTATTTACTGATAAAAGGTACAGGGTGTACTCATGGCTAGTTATTGCGATATGATTTTTTGAAATAACACTAATTAAAATTTAAGGCAAAAATACTTTGTTTCAAGTATTTTGGCAATTAGACTAACTTGTCCCCTGTGTAAGCCATATCCACCTAGTACATTTTTTTTTTTTTTTTTATATCTTTATTCACGTAAACCTATTACAGGCATTTATGAAACGTCATTAATTTAATTATTTTGAATGATTCTACTCCTGCTAGTAGAAGACTAAGCAGCAAAGTGGTCCAATAAGTAAGCTGTTAGCAGAAGACCAGCAGCTTAGCAAATTCCAGTGACCTGTTAATGTTTAATCTGACTGAGAAAGGAATCTGCAAGGAAAACTCAGCTATATCAGATTTACAAAATAAAAACATATACAGAACTGCACCACAACGATCAATTATTAACCTTTTAAATTTAGTTAACAGTACCTATGAAAATACAATACCTGGTACAGCAGTAACCCACCTGGCAAGTCAGAATTTAGGTAGACTACATGCCTATGTGCAACCCGAAAGTCGACAAAACGCAAAAACCTCTGTTAATTTAAGAACAATAAATTGAACGTGTTCGGCAGAGGTCCCAGGCCCCCACAGCAGCACCCGATCACGGACATAACGCATGTGCCAGCCATCCCCCCGCTCAACCAGGCCCTTAGGGTGCGGACCGGGACCCGACACACGTGCCACCACTGCAATGACCTTCTAAGGAAGGGGCGACCACCGGACACGCCACACCATGAGAACCTGAACACTAAGAATGACTTTCGAGACACACACAAGCATAAACATAACAATTACTTCCTAAGTACCCAAATGTTGCCATGCAATTCCGTTAACAAACTTATATATTAGTTAATAAAATAATAAATACATAATAGTAACTAAATGTTACATAAAAAATAATTATATTATAATAATAAGGTAATAAAAAAAATATTACTGTATCACAATAAACAGTATTTACTAATTAGTCAATAATGTATTAGTAACTAATTGTTACATTCAAAATATTTCTACATAATAACTGTAAAGTTAATCAAAAATAAAAATAGATTATTAAAAAAGAACCTAATGTGCTATTAACTAATTCTTTAATCTTTGCAGAGCGGCAATATTCCACACATCTTTGTCATTAATAAAATCATTAATTTTATAATATGCTTTTGCAATTAGAATTTTCTTAATACTACTTTTAAATTTAGTTTCTCCTAATTCTGTTACAGGTTTTGGTAATTTATTATATAGTCTAATACTATTAATCACAAAACTTTTATTTGTTTTTTGAAGCCTAAATTTAGGAATATAAAGCTTGTCAGCATTTCTTAATTTGCGAGACTGCATGTCTCCATTTTTTTTAAATAACTTTAAATTATTCCTTACATATAGAATATTTTCAAATATATATTGTGAAGGCAATGTCATTATATCAATGTCAGGAAATATGCTTCTGAGCGAGTCTCGATATTTCAGGCCATAAATTGCTCGAATGGCTCTTTTCTGGAGAATAAAAATAGAGTCTAAATCTGCCGCTGAGCCCCACATTATGAGACCATAAGTCATAATGCTGTGGAAGTAGGCGAAGTATACTAGTCTTGCTGTTGCCACATCAGTCAGCTGCCTAATCTTTCTGACAGCATATGCAGCTGAGCTCAACCTATTGGATAAGGTATTAATGTGAGCTCCCCACTGCAGTTTGGGATCAACTGTGATGCCCAAGAATACAGTGGATTCAACAAATTCAAGAGCAGAACCGCCCAACATCACACTGCAGTCGATTTTTGGCACGTTAGGTAATGAATATAATGAATACATACCTTCTTTATAATGAATACATTATAAAGAAGGCTTCAGTATTATTTACTGATAAAAGGTACAGGGTGTACTCATGACTAGTTATTGCGATATGATTTTTTGAAATAACACTGATTAAAATTTTAGGAAAAAATACTTTGTTTCATGTATTTTGGCAATTAGACTAACTTGTCCCCTGTGTAAGCCATATCCACCTAGTACATTACAAAGAGGGCTTCAGTATTATTTACTGATAAAAGGTACAGGGTGTACTCATGGCTAGTTATTGCGATATGATTTTCTGAAATAACACTAATTAAAATTTTAGGAAAAAATACTTTTTTTCTAGTATTTTGAAAATTACACTATCTTATCCCCTGTGTAAGCCATATCCACCTAGTACATTATAAAGAGGGCTTCAGTATTATTTACTGATAAAAGGTCCAGGGTGCACTCATGGCCAGTTATTGCGATATGATTTTCTGAAATAACACTAATTAAAATTTTAGGAAAAAATACTTTGTTTCAAGTATTTTGGCAATTAGACTAACTTGTCCCCTGTGTAAGCCATATCCACCTAGTACATTATAAAGAGGGCTTCAGTATTATTTACTGATAAAAGGTACAGGGTGTACTCATGACTAGTTATTGCGATATGATTTTTTGAAATAACACTAATTAAAATTTTAGGAAAAAATACTTTGTTTCATGTATTTTGGCAATTAGACTAACTTGTCCCCTGTGTAAGCCATATCCACCTAATACATTATAAAGAGGGCTTCAGTATTATTTACTGGTAAAAGGTACAGGGTGTACTCATGACTAGTAATAGCGATATGATTTTTTGAAATAACACTAATTAAAATTAAAGGAAAAATACTTTGTTTCATGTATTTTGGCAATTAGACTAACTTGTCCCCTGTGTAAGCCATATCCACCTAGTACATTATAAAGAGGGCTTCAGTATTATTTACTGATAAAAGGTACAGGGTGTACTCATGACTAGTTATTGCGATATGATTTTTTGAAATAACACTAATTAAAATTTTAGGAAAAAATACTTTGTTTCAAGTATTTTGGCAATTAGACTAACTTGTCCCCTGTGTAAGCCATATCCACCTAGTACATTATAAAGAGGGCTTCAGTATTATTTACTGATAAAAGGTACAGGGTGTACTCATGGCTAGTTATTGCGATATGATTTTTTGAAATAACACTAATTAAAATTTAAGGCAAAAATACTTTGTTTCAAGTATTTTGGCAATTAGACTAACTTGTCCCCTGTGTAAGCCATATCCACCTAGTACATTATAAAGAAGGCTTCAGTATTATTTACTGATAAAAGGTACAGGGTGTACTCATGACTAGTTATTGCGATATGATTTTTTGAAATAACACTAATTAAAATTTTAGGAAAAAATGCTTTGTTTCAAGTATTTTGGCAATTAGACTAACTTGTCCCCTGTGTAAGCCATATCCACCTAGTACATTATAAAAAGGGCTTCAGTATTATTTACTGATAAAAGGTACAGGGTGTACTCATGGCTAGTTATTGCGATATGATTTTTTGAAATAACACTAATTAAAATTTAAGGCAAAAATACTTTGTTTCAAGTATTTTGGCAATTAGACTAACTTGTCCCCTGTGTAAGCCATATCCACCTAGTACATTATAAAGAAGGCTTCAGTATTATTTACTGATAAAAGGTACAGGGTGTACTCATGACTAGTTATTGCGATATGATTTTTTGAAATAACACTGATTAAAATTTTAGGAAAAAATACTTTGTTTCATGTATTTTGGCAATTAGACTAACTTGTCCCCTGTGTAAGCCATATCCACCTAGTACATTACAAAGAGGGCTTCAGTATTATTTACTGATAAAAGGTACAGGGTGTACTCATGGCTAGTTATTGCGATATGATTTTCTGAAATAACACTAATTAAAATTTTAGGAAAAAATACTTTTTTTCTAGTATTTTGAAAATTACACTATCTTATCCCCTGTGTAAGCCATATCCACCTAGTACATTATAAAGAGGGCTTCAGTATTATTTACTGATAAAAGGTCCAGGGTGCACTCATGGCCAGTTATTGCGATATGATTTTCTGAAATAACACTAATTAAAATTTTAGGAAAAAATACTTTGTTTCAAGTATTTTGGCAATTAGACTAACTTGTCCCCTGTGTAAGCCATATCCACCTAGTACATTATAAAGAGGGCTTCAGTATTATTTACTGATAAAAGGTACAGGGTGTACTCATGACTAGTTATTGCGATATGATTTTTTGAAATAACACTAATTAAAATTTTAGGAAAAAATACTTTGTTTCATGTATTTTGGCAATTAGACTAACTTGTCCCCTGTGTAAGCCATATCCACCTAATACATTATAAAGAGGGCTTCAGTATTATTTACTGGTAAAAGGTACAGGGTGTACTCATGACTAGTAATAGCGATATGATTTTTTGAAATAACACTAATTAAAATTAAAGGAAAAATACTTTGTTTCATGTATTTTGGCAATTAGACTAACTTGTCCCCTGTGTAAGCCATATCCACCTAGTACATTATAAAGAGGGCTTCAGTATTATTTACTGATAAAAGGTACAGGGTGTACTCATGACTAGTTATTGCGATATGATTTTTTGAAATAACACTAATTAAAATTTTAGGAAAAAATACTTTGTTTCATGTATTTTGGCAATTAGACTAACTTGTCCCCTGTGTAAGCCATATCCACCTAGTACATTACAAAGAGGGCTTCAGTATTATTTACTGATAAAAGGTACAGGGTGTACTCATGGCTAGTTATTGCGATATGATTTTCTGAAATAACACTAATTAAAATTTTAGGAAAAAATTCTTTGTTTCAAGTATTTTGGCAATTAGACTAACTTGTCCCCTGTGTAAGCAATATCCACCTAGTACATTATAAAGAGAGCTTCAGTATTATTTATTAATATAAGGTACAGGGTGTACTCATGGCTAGTTATTGCGATATGATTTTTTGAAATAACACTAATTAAAATTTTAGGAAAAAATACTTTGTTTCAAGTATTTTGGCAATTAGACTAACTTGTACCCTGTGTAAGCCATATCCACCTAGTACATTATAAAGAGGGCTTCAGTATTATTTAATAATAAAAGGAACAGGGTGTACTCATGGCTAGTTATTGCGATATGATTTTTTGAAATAACACTAATTAAAATTTAAGGCAAAAATACTTTGTTTCAAGTATTTTGGCAATTAGACTAACTTGTCCCCTGTGTAAGCCATATCCACCTAGTACATTATAAAGAAGGCTTCAGTATTATTTACTGATAAAAGGTACAGGGTGTACTCATGACTAGTTATTGCGATATGATTTTTTGAAATAACACTGATTAAAATTTTAGGAAAAAATACTTTGTTTCATGTATTTTGGCAATTAGACTAACTTGTCCCCTATGTAAGCCATATCCACCTAGTACATTACAAAGAGGGCTTCAGTATTATTTACTGATAAAAGGTACAGGGTGTACTCATGGCTAGTTATTGCGATATGATTTTCTGAAATAACACTAATTAAAATTTTAGGAAAAAATACTTTTTTTCTAGTATTTTGAAAATTACACTATCTTATCCCCGGTGTAAGCCATATCCACCTAGTACATTATAAAGAGGGCTTCAGTATTATTTACTGATAAAAGGTCCAGGGTGTACTCATGGCCAGTTATTGTGATATGATTTTCTGAAATAACACTAATTAAAATTTTAGGAAAAAATACTTTGTTTCAAGTATTTTGGCAATTAGACTAACTTGTCCCCTGTGTAAGCCATATCCACCTAGTACATTATAAAGAGGGCTTCAGTATTATTTACTGATAAAAGGTACAGGGTGTACTCATGGCTAGTTATTGCGATATGATTTTTTGAAATAACACTAATTAAAATTTAAGGCAAAAATACTTTGTTTCAAGTATTTTGGCAATTAGACTAACTTGTCCCCTGTGTAAGCCATATCCACCTAGTACATTATAATGAGGGCTTCAGTATTATTTACTGGTAAAAGGCACAGGGTGTACTCATGACTAGTAATTGCGATATGATTTTTTGAAATAACACTAATTAAAATTAAAGGAAAAAATACTTTGTTTCATGTATTTTGGCAATTAGACTAACTTGTCCCCTGTGTAAGCCATATCCACCTAGTACATTACAAAGAGGGCTTCAGTATTATTTTCTGATAAAAGGTACAGGGTGTACTCATGGCTAGTTATTGCGATATGATTTTCTGAAATAACACTAATTAAAATTTTAGGAAAAAATACTTTTTTTCTAGTATTTTGAAAATTACACTATCTTATCCCCTGTGTAAGCCATATCCACCTAGTACATTATAAAGAGGGCTTCAGTATTATTTACTGATAAAAGGTCCAGGGTGTACTCATGGCCAGTTATTGCGATATGATTTTCTGAAATAACACTAATTAAAATTTTAGGAAAAAATACTTTGTTTCAAGTATTTTGGCAATTAGACTAACTTGTCCCCTGTGTAAGCCATATCCACCTAGTACATTATAAAGAGGGCTTCAGTATTATTTACTGATAAAAGGTACAGGGTGTACTCATGGCTAGTTATTGCGATATGAATTTTTGAAATAACACTAATTAAAATTTAAGGCAAAAATACTTTGTTTCAAGTATTTTGGCAATTAGACTAACTTGTCCCCTGTGTAAGCCATATCCACCTAGTACATTATAAAGAGGGCTTCAGTATTCTTTACTGATAAAAGGTCCAGGGTGTACTCATGGCCAGTTATTGCGATATGATTTTCTGAAATAACACTAATTAAAATTTTAGGAAAAAATACTTTGTTTCGAGTATTTTGGCAATTAGACTAACTTGTCCCCTGTGTAAGCCATATCCACCTAGTACATTATAAAGAGGGCTTCAGTATTATTTACTGATAAAAGGTACAGGGTGTACTCATGGCTAGTTATTGCGATATGATTTTTTGAAATAACACTAATTAAAATTTAAGGCAAAAATACTTTGTTTCAAGTATTTTGGCAATTAGACTAACTTGTCCCCTGTGTAAGCCATATCCACCTAGTACATTATAAAGAGGGCTTCAGTATTATTTACTGATAAAAGGTACAGGATGTACTCATGGCTAGTTATTGCGATATGATTTTTTGAAATAACACTAATTAAAATCAAAAAATCATATCGCAATAACTAGCCATGAGTACACCCTGTACCTTTTATCAGTAAATAATACTGAAGCCCTCTTTATAATGTACTAGGTGGATATGGCTTACACAGGGGACAAGTTAGTCTTATTGCCAAAATACTTGAAACAAAGCATTTTTTCCTAAAATTTTAATTAGTGTTATTTCAAAAAATCATATCGCAATAACTAGTCATGAGTACACCCTGTACCTTTTATCAGTAAATAATACTGAAGCCCTCTTTATAATGTACTAGGTGGATATGGCTTACACAGGGGACAAGTTAGTCTAATTGCCAAAATACATGAAACAAAGTATTTTTTCCTAAAATTTTAATTAGTGTTATTTCAAAAAATTATATCGCAATAACTAGCCATGAGTACACCCTGTACCTTTTATCAGTAAATAATAATAAAGCCCTCTTTATAATGTACTAGGTGGATATGGCTTACACAGGGGACAAGTTAGTCTAATTGCCAAAATACTTGAAACAAAGTATTTTTTCCTAAAATTTTTATTAGTGTTATTTCAAAAAATCATATCGCAATAACTAGCCATGAGTACACCCTGTACCTTTTATCAGTAAATAATACTGAAGTTCTCTTTATAATGTACTAGGTGGATATGGCTTACACAGGGGACAAGTTAGTCTAATTGCCAAAATACTTGAAACAAAGTATTTTTTCCTAAAATTTTAATTAGTGTTATTTCAAAAAATTATATCGCAATAACTAGCCATGAGTACACCCTGTACCTTTTATCAGTAAATAATACCAAAGCCCTCTTTATAATGTACTAGGTGGATATGGCTTACACAGGGGACAAGTTAGTCTAATTGCCAAAATACTTGAAACAAAGTATTTTTTCCTAAAATTTTTATTAGTGTTATTTCAAAAAATCATATCGCAATAACTAGCCATGAGTACACCCTGTACCTTTTATCAGTAAATAATACTAAAGCCCTCTTTATAATGTACTAGGTGGATATGGCTTACACAGGGGACAAGTTAGTCTAATTGCCAAAATACTTGAAACAAAGTATTTTTTCCTAAAATTTTAATTAGTGTTATTTC
Organism: Tinea semifulvella; assembly: GCA_910589645.1. Classification (NCBI taxonomy): domain Eukaryota; kingdom Metazoa; phylum Arthropoda; class Insecta; order Lepidoptera; family Tineidae; genus Tinea; species Tinea semifulvella. The sequence goes on along the minus strand of OU342598.1, from coordinate 4,909,515 downwards.
AGAAAATCATATCGCAATAACTAGCCATGAGTACACCCTGGACCTTTTATCATTAAATAATACTGAAGCCCTCTTTGTAATGTACTAGGTGGTTATGGCTTACACAGGGGATAAGATAGTGTAATTTAGAAAATACATAATTAAAGGGTCTGTAACAATTATAATATTTTTAACGAAGCGAACCTAATTCATCTACTCTGCCATGCACTGCAATGTTTACCTAGCTTTTGTTTTGTATAATTTTGTTAGTTTTTTATTTAGTTTTTCATTTGTATATATAAACCATGTCATTTTAAAATTATAATCACTACGTGAGTACAGGAACAGGTTGAAAAACAGCGTCATGCAGATGTACTTGTACAAATGCACGACAACAGCTGACACCTGATTCCTTTTGTCACATTTGTTTAAGATAATAAGACTGTGTAATGTTTTTATGTGACAATAAATGATTTTTATTTTTATTTTTATTTTTATTTTATTATTTTTAATTTTCAAAATACTAGAAAAAAAGTATTTTTTCCTAAAATTTTAATTAGTGTTATTTCAGAAAATCATATCGCAATAACTAGCCATGAGTACACCCTGTACCTTTTATCAGTAAATAATACTGAAGCCCTCTTTGTAATGTACTAGGTGGATATGGCTTACACAGGGGACAAGTTAGACTAATTGCCAAAATACATGAAACAAAGTATTTTTTCCTAAAATTTTAATTAGTGTTATTTCAAAAAATCATATCGCAATAACTAGCCATGAGTACACCCTGTACCTTTTATCAGTAAATAATACTAAAGCCCTCTTTATAATGTACTAGGTGGATATGGCTTACACAGGGGACAAGTTAGTCTAATTGCCAAAATACTTGAAACAAAGTATTTTTTCCTAAAATTTTAATTAGTGTTATTTCAAAAAATTATATCGCAATAACTAGCCATGAGTACACCCTGTACCTTTAATCAATAAATAATACTAAACCCCTTTTTATAATGTACTAGGTGGATACGGCTTACACAGGGGACAAGTTAGTCTAATTGCCAAAATACTTGAAACAAAGTATTTTTTCCTAAAATTTTAATTAGTGTTATTTCAAAAAATTATATCGCAATAACTAGCCATGAGTACACCCTGTACCTTTTATCAGTAAATAATACCAAAGCCCTCTTTATAATGTACTAGGTGGATATGGCTTACACAGGGGACAAGTTAGTCTAATTGCCAAAATACTTGAAACAAAGTATTTTTTCCTAAAATTTTTATTAGTGTTATTTCAAAAAATCATATCGCAATTACTAGCCATGAGTACACCCTGTACCTTTTATCAGTAAATAATACTAAAGCCCTCTTTATAATGTACTAGGTGGATATGGCTTACACAGGAGACAAGTTAGTCTAATTGCCAAAATACTTGAAACAAAGTATTTTTTCCTAAAATTTTAATTAGTGTTATTTCAGAAAATCATATCGCAATAACTAGCCATGAGTACACCCTGGACCTTTTACCATTAAATAATACTGAAGCCCTCTTTGTAATGTACTAGGTGGTTATGGCTTACACAGGGGATAAGATAGTGTAATTTTCAAAATACTAGAAAAAAAGTATTTTTTCCTAAAATTTTAATTAGTGTTATTTCAGAAAATCATATCGCAATAACTAGCTATGAGTACACCCTGTACCTTTTATCAGTAAATAATACTGAAGCCCTCTTTGTAATGTACTAGGTGGATATGGCTTACACAGGGGACAAGTTAGTCTAATTGCCAAAATACATGAAACAAAGTATTTTTTTCTAAAATTTTAATTAGTGTTATTTCAAAAAATCATATCGCAATAACTAGCCGAGAGTACACCCTGTACCTTTTATCAGTAAATAATACTAAAGCCCTCTTTATAATGTACTAGGTGGATATGGCTTACACAGAGGACAAGTTAGTCTAATTGCCAAAATACTTGAAACAAAGTATTTTTTCCTAAAATTTTAATTAGTGTTATTTCAATAAATTATATCTCAATAACTAGCCATGAGTACACCCTGTACCTTTAATCAATAAATAATACTAAACCCCTTTTTATAATGTACTAGGTAGATACGGCTTACACAGGGGACAAGTTAGTCTAATTGCCAAAATACTTGAAACAAAGTATTTTTTCCTAAAATTTTAATTAGTGTTATTTCAAAAAATCATATCGCAATAACTAGCCATGAGTACACCCTGTACCTTTTATCAGTAAATAATACTGAAGCCCTCTTTGTAATGTACTAGGTGGATATGGCTTACACAGGGGACAAGTTAGTCTAATTGCCAAAATACTTGAAACAAAGTATTTTTTCCTAAAATTTTAATTAGTATTATTTCAAAAAATCATATCGCAATAACTAGCCATGAGTACACCCTGGACCTTTTATCATTAAATAATACTGAAGCCCTCTTTGTAATGTACTAGGTGGTTATGGCTTACACAGGGGATAAGATAGTGTAATTTTCAAAATACTAGAAAAAAAGTATTTTTTCCTAAAATTTTAATTAGTGTTATTTCAAAAAATCATATCGCAATAACTAGCCATGAGTACACCCTGTACCTTTTATCAGTAAATAATACTGAAGCCCTCTTTATAATGTACTAGGTGGATATGGCTTACACAGGGGATAAGATAGTGTAATTTTCAAAATACTAGAAAAAAAGTATTTTTTCCTAAAATTTTAATTAGTGTTATTTCAGAAAATCATATCGCAATAACTAGCCATGAGTACACCCTGTACCTTTTATCAGTAAATAATACTGAAGCCCTCTTTGTAATGTACTAGGTGGATATGGCTTACACAGGGGACAAGTTAGTCTAATTGCCAAAATACATGAAACAAAGTATTTTTTTCCTAAAATTTTAATTAGTGTTATTTCAAAAAATCATATCGCAATAACTAGTCATGAGTACACCCTGTACCTTTTATCAGTAAATAATACTGAAGCCCTCTTTATAATGTACTAGGTAGATATGGCTTACACAGGGGACAAGTTAGTCTAATTGCCAAAATACTTGAAACAAAGTATTTTTTCCTAAAATTTTAATAAGTGTTATTTCAAAAAATCATATCGCAATAACTAGCCATGAGTACACCCTGTACCTTTTATCAATAAATAATCCTGAAGCCCTCTTTATAATGTACTAGGTGGATATGGCTTACACAGGGGACAAGTTAGTCTAATTGCCAAAATACTTGAAACAAAGTATTTTTTCCTAAAATTTTAATTAGTGTTATTTCAGAAAATCATATCGCAATAACTGGCCATGAGTACACCCTGGACCTTTTATCAGTAAAGAATACTGAAGCCCTCTTTATAATGTACTAGGTGGATACGGCTTACACAGGGGACAAGTTAGTCTAATTGCCAAAATACTTGAAACAAAGTATTTTTTCCTAAAATTTTAATTAGTGTTATTTCAAAAAATTATATCGCAATAACTAGCCATGAGTACACCCTGTACCTTTTATCAGTAAATAATACCAAAGCCCTCTTTATAATGTACTAGGTGGATATGGCTTACACAGGGGACAAGTTAGTCTAATTGCCAAAATACTTGAAACAAAGTATTTTTTCCTAAAATTTTTATTAGTGTTATTTCAAAAAATCATATCGCAATTACTAGCCATGAGTACACCCTGTACCTTTTATCAGTAAATAATACTAAAGCCCTCTTTATAATGTACTAGGTGGATATGGCTTACACAGGAGACAAGTTAGTCTAATTGCCAAAATACTTGAAACAAAGTATTTTTTCCTAAAATTTTAATTAGTGTTATTTCAGAAAATCATATCGCAATAACTAGCCATGAGTATACCCTGGACCTTTTATCATTAAATAATACTGAAGCCCTCTTTGTAATGTACTAGGTGGTTATGGCTTACACAGGGGATAAGATAGTGTAATTTTCAAAATACTAGAAAAAAAGTATTTTTTCCTAAAATTTTAATTAGTGTTATTTCAGAAAATCATATCGCAATAACTAGCTATGAGTACACCCTGTACCTTTTATCAGTAAATAATACTGAAGCCCTCTTTGTAATGTACTAGGTGGATATGGCTTACACAGGGGACAAGTTAGTCTAATTGCCAAAATACATGAAACAAAGTATTTTTTTCTAAAATTTTAATTAGTGTTATTTCAAAAAATCATATCGCAATAACTAGCCGAGAGTACACCCTGTACCTTTTATCAGTAAATAATACTAAAGCCCTCTTTATAATGTACTAGGTGGATATGGCTTACACAGAGGACAAGTTAGTCTAATTGCCAAAATACTTGAAACAAAGTATTTTTTCCTAAAATTTTAATTAGTGTTATTTCAATAAATTATATCTCAATAACTAGCCATGAGTACACCCTGTACCTTTAATCAATAAATAATACTAAACCCCTTTTTATAATGTACTAGGTAGATACGGCTTACACAGGGGACAAGTTAGTCTAATTGCCAAAATACTTGAAACAAAGTATTTTTTCCTAAAATTTTAATTAGTGTTATTTCAAAAAATCATATCGCAATAACTAGCCATGAGTACACCCTGTACCTTTTATCAGTAAATAATACTGAAGCCCTCTTTGTAATGTACTAGGTGGATATGGCTTACACAGGGGACAAGTTAGTCTAATTGCCAAAATACTTGAAACAAAGTATTTTTTCCTAAAATTTTAATTAGTATTATTTCAAAAAATCATATCGCAATAACTAGCCATGAGTACACCCTGGACCTTTTATCATTAAATAATACTGAAGCCCTCTTTGTAATGTACTAGGTGGTTATGGCTTACACAGGGGATAAGATAGTGTAATTTTCAAAATACTAGAAAAAAAGTATTTTTTCCTAAAATTTTAATTAGTGTTATTTCAAAAAATCATATCGCAATAACTAGCCATGAGTACACCCTGTACCTTTTATCAGTAAATAATACTGAAGCCCTCTTTATAATGTACTAGGTGGATATGGCTTACACAGGGGATAAGATAGTGTAATTTTCAAAATACTAGAAAAAAAGTATTTTTTCCTAAAATTTTAATTAGTGTTATTTCAGAAAATCATATCGCAATAACTAGCCATGAGTACACCCTGTACCTTTTATCAGTAAATAATACTGAAGCCCTCTTTGTAATGTACTAGGTGGATATGGCTTACACAGGGGACAAGTTAGTCTAATTGCCAAAATACATGAAACAAAGTATTTTTTTCCTAAAATTTTAATTAGTGTTATTTCAAAAAATCATATCGCAATAACTAGTCATGAGTACACCCTGTACCTTTTATCAGTAAATAATACTGAAGCCCTCTTTATAATGTACTAGGTAGATATGGCTTACACAGGGGACAAGTTAGTCTAATTGCCAAAATACTTGAAACAAAGTATTTTTTCCTAAAATTTTAATAAGTGTTATTTCAAAAAATCATATCGCAATAACTAGCCATGAGTACACCCTGTACCTTTTATCAATAAATAATCCTGAAGCCCTCTTTATAATGTACTAGGTGGATATGGCTTACACAGGGGACAAGTTAGTCTAATTGCCAAAATACTTGAAACAAAGTATTTTTTCCTAAAATTTTAATTAGTGTTATTTCAAAAAATCATATCGCAATAACTAGCCATGAGTACACCCTGTACCTTTTATCAGTAAATAATACTAAAGCCCTCTTTATAATGTACTAGGTGGATATGGCTTTCACAGGGGACAAGTTAGTCTAATTGCCAAAATACTTGAAACAAAGTATTTTTTCCTAAAATTTTAATTAGTGTTATTTCAAAAAATCATATCGCAATAACTAGCCATGAGTACACCCTGTACCTTTTATCAGTAAATAATACTAAAGCCCTCTTTATAATGTACTAGGTGGATATGGCTTACACAGGGGACAAGTTAGTCTAATTGCCAAAATACTTGAAACAAAGTATTTTTTCCTAAAATTTTAATTAGTGTTATTTCAAAAAATCATATCGCAATAACTAGCCATGAGTACACCCTGTACCTTTTATCAGTAAATAATACTAAAGCCCTCTTTATAATGTACTAGGTGGATATGGCTTACACAGGGGACAAGTTAGTCTAATTGCCAAAATACTTGAAACAAAGTATTTTTTCCTAAAATTTTAATTAGTGTTATTTCAAAAAATCATATCGCAATAACTAGTCATGAGTACACCCTGTACCTTTTATCAGTAAATAATACTGAAGCCCTCTTTATAATGTACTAGGTGGATATGGCTTACACAGGGGACAAGTTAGTCTAATTGCCAAAATACTTGAAACAAAGTATTTTTTCCTAAAATTTTAATTAGTGTTATTTCAAAAAATCATATCGCAATAACTAGCCATGAGTACACCCTGTACCTTTTATCAGTAAATAATACTAAAGCCCTCTTTATAATGTACTAGGTGGATATGGCTTACACGGGGGACAAGTTAATCTAATTGCCAAAATACTTGAAACAAAGTATTTTTTCCTAAAATTTTAATTAGTGTTATTTCAAAAAATCATATCGCAATAACTAGTCATGAGTACACCCTGTACCTTTTATCAGTAAATAGTACTGAAGCCCTCTTTATAATGTACTAGGTCCTCGTGGCTTACACAGGGGATGTGGTAGTCTAATTTTCAAAAAACTCAAATTATAAATAGTTTTTCTAAAAAACTGGATTCGAGTTTTAAATAAAATATATATGGCATACACTTTACTCGAGATTACTCTGGGCCTTTTACTAATCATGAATATTGGATCGCTCTTCATAAATTAATTATTTTTTTTAATTGACTTTTCAAATTGGGCGGGTTATCTTGGCAGAAAACTTTTGGCCGCTAACTTCACACCGGTAAGATATCTGGCCTATAGGCTGATACAGCTAGTTCATCTGGGATCCTATAATGGTGTTCAAATGTATCCATGAGAATTTTCCAGTCTGATGCGGCATATTTAATCTATATGTTTGGAACTATTATTTATATTTTCAAATAACATTTCTTCGTATTAATCAAGTAAAAACAGATTGTTTGTTTAGCAAGGTAATGTTTCAGACGCACATTGAAACTACAAAGTTACAAAAGTAGTTGAGAGCGAGAAAAACGAGCACAACGGCCAGAAACAAGTTTATCTACTTAGAAGTCGCTTAAAGAAAGCCACGTTGTTATTTTCATCAGATTAATGCAGAAATATCTCACCGAGAAATAAGATAAAAAGTTTCCTTACTAACCGCAGAAATCCATTTCGAAGTTAAACAGACCTTTTTTGTTCTTGGTTTTTGCTCATTGAATGGGGACGAACTGTGGACGTATATATTTTTTGTACAGGCCACGACACCTGTCTTCGCGACAACCTAATTCAAAATGAGAGATTTTTAGTTAGAAATAATAATAATTTTTATTTAGATTTTTGAGCTCACTTCACGTAAGAACCCTTCGTTCCTCTTCCATTTTCTCTTATCACACCTCTTTCGTCTCTAAATCGGTTGCTGTCGTCGCCGCAAATCTATGGAATGAATTACCTCAGGATATTAGACAATCTTCTAGTCGTGCTATATTCAAGAATAGGGTGTACAAATACACTTAAACTGATTTTTTTACTAGTATTGTATTGCCACTCTTTAGTCACACTTTCACAACGAGCGACGACGCGAAGTCTACTTTTTATCCCACTTCTTTCATCACACGAGTACTTTTATTGTATATGTATTATTGTATATATACATATATGTATAATATATAACCTATTTACGTATTTGCCCAAGCCGTCTGGCCAACGTGACAAGTGTAGGCCAAATTCTCCAGTTCTGGAAGGCCCATCTCCAGCAGGGACGCTGTGTTCTAGGTGCTGTAATGATAATGATTACGTATTTGTATATGTAATAGTAAGTATTATTTTTATGTATTTGTTTGATAAATTGTTATTTTATATCTATTATTGCACCTACTTACTACGAAAACTGTCCTAATGTCCTAAAGATTTGGCTGTCAAAGAATGCCTAGCGGCATTTAGCCCGCCTTTGTACATAGTGCAATTAGGTTTTTTTTTTTTTTTTTAATTAGGGTTACTGATATCTTTCTCAATGCTGAAGGTCGTAATCACTTTGTCCCGGACGATTCTGCGCCATTCGGGTCTGCACACGGCGGCACGTAGTGCATTGTAAACTGTTGTGTTGAGTATGGTGCGGATCTGGTCAGACCACCAGTCACTAGCTTCGGCCACGGGGTCTCTTGCCTTTAACTTTAGCCGTGATCATCAGGCTTTCCAAATTAGCTGACTTTTACCGTGCATCTTCTTGATTATTGATACGTTGATTTTCCGCGCTGTCCACGGAATACGCAACATACGCCTCCAGCACTACATCTCAAAGGCGTCGACGTGCCTACGATCAGTGGCTCTAAGGGTCTTTCGCCAGCATATAGGAATATGGAAAGTACGAGACTGTGGACAAGTCTGTTTTATTCCTAATAGTGATATTAGCTACCTAATAGCGTCTTTCGCCATGCCAACCTTTCAGCGTATTTCCATTTTACACGACCCGGTGTTAGAAATACTGGAGCTTCAGTATGTCAACTCAGTAACGTCTTCTATATATATTTATTTATTTATTTATTTAAATACTTTATTGCACTTAAAAACCTAGTACATAGGCGAGCTATAACGCCATAAGGCATTCTTCACCAGCTAACCTTGGGGATCATGTAAGGTGATGGGCAGGATAAAGAAAAATATTAAAATAGCTTAAATTAGTAAATAAACATAATTACGCATTCATTAAATATACACAATATAAAAAAAACAACACACATACATACTATATAATACATACATACATAAACATACACTATAAATAAATAGATATATATATAAATAAAAAGTCAAACAACTAATTCGAGAGACATACATTCTGTTTCTCAAGAAATAATGTGGTTAGAAGGTTTTTAAATACGTTAACGGACGGTGCACGCCTTATATACATATATGGATGGTGGATGGACTTCGTCGGAGTCATTTTTTTCCATTGTTTTTATCGGCCCGTCGCATATATTAATGTCTATGGGAGGTTTTTTTTGCAGTCAGTTTTTAGGGTATTACCGCCCAAGGACTCGTGGAGTTTACAGTAAATCTTGATAGGTAAAGACAATTCCGTGCGACAGATTCATGAATACAGCTGCAAATTTTGTTTTGGATAATTTTAACAGTTAAATAACTATTATAAGCATAACTCGGACATATTAAGCCGTCAATCCCGGTTCCACCAATAGCAAATTGTGGAATCGTTAATAAATTGTATATGTTGAAGTATATTATGTAAGTATATATAATTATATTGAATTTATCCTACTATTAATATTTATTTCATTGCACCTATAAATGTTCTAATTTGTCCCTAAGGTTTGGCTGTCAGAAAATGTCTACGGGCATTAAGTCCGCCTTTGTACTTTGTGCAATAAAGTTTTTAATAAATAATAAATAAATAAATAAATTGATATTTTTTATTAAGATTATTTTATTTGTTTTTTTATTTATTTATTTGAAAACTTTATTGTTAAATGAGCAAAAGGCGGATATAACGCCTATAGGTACTGTTTTCCAATCAACTTTCGAGACATTGACAAATAAACAACAAATATTAAGGAAAAAAAAAATACAATATACTTACAACTTAAGTATTAAATATTTATTTATGTTTCTTCGAAGTAGGTACTACAAAAATAAAATTGATTAAAAAACTAATTATAAATAAAACTCAAACTAAAAATACCTACTAAATTAAAGCTATTCTACAAAATAAACTAAGGGCTCCCTGGCGGAGGGTACCTAAAACGCTCGCCGCATTTCCTCGTTGAATTATAATCGACATATTCTGTTTTAGGTAGTTATGGCATTTGGGATCGCCACACTCTATTAAATTACATATAAGTATAAGTTTGTTTACATCACAGTCACGCCAACCCATCTGGCCAGCGCGCGTGGCGAATGTAGGCCAAGGTCTCCAGAAAATTCAGGAAGGCCTATCTCCAATGTGGACTCTGTGTTGATGTGTGAGGGGCTGTCATGATGTGATGATTTTATATGAGATGTTAGTTGCAATATTTTCTTACTTCCTCGGAGCTCCCACGGTGAATTCATGTAATGCTAAAAAAATATATATTCCCTCTGATTACTCATTACTAGGAAATAAATACTTAATGACTTATTATTTATTTTGAGGTAATTCTTATTTCAATCAGCTTTCTTTTTAAATAAATTTCACCATGGCAAGCTTACAATATTAGTTCTTCTTGAAAGTAAAAATTGGCATTTGACATCATTGCAAATGGCACATACTTTCAACGAGAACAACAAACTTTGTTGTAGGCGGACTGATGGTGGTAATTTGCCCAGTCTGCTGGGGCGGGGAAGTATCCACCATTCGTGCCGATATTCAAATTCAAATTCGAAAATTCTTTATTGCACTAAAAAATATTGTACATAGGGCGGGCTTAATGACTAAGCATTTTCTAACAACCAACCTTTGAGAGTGTGGAGAGGTAACAACGAAGGGTGCAATTTATTATAGTAGACTTACATACTAATATTACATAATATACTGAATAAATATATACATAAATACCTACATATCTATATATATTATAATTAAGTTAAATTAGTACACACATGGTTAAAGTAACAGTTGATTTAGAATAATAATAATAATGATAAGCATAAAATACATAACATAAGTGATTAATATATTGAACTAGGAGACACTATTCTGCTTATTTAGAAAAAAGGTGGTGAGTAATTGTTTAAAGATGTGAACGGAGGGAGCTTGTCTGATGGTCAGTGGGAGCTTGTTCCACTGGCGAGCAGCAGATACGGTGAAAGAATCCGAATACCTGCTAGAAGTGTGGGGTGGGATTTTAAGTTGATTGTTATGAGAGGAACGGAGAAGGCGGTCGTGCCAGTCGCATAGAAATTCAAATTGTGTTTTTAAATACGAAGGTGTTTTTGAGTTATAAAGGACGGAGTATAGCAAGACAAGAAGATGAGTAGACCTGCGAAATCGAATATTGAGCCATTTTAACTGTTTTCGAAGATGAGAAACATGATCATACTTACGCAAGCCAAATACATAGCGAATGCATAAGTTGAGAAGGCGATCCAGTTTATTTAGTAGCTCTTCAGTGAGATCAGGGTAGCAAATATCAGCATAGTCTATTATAGGGAGTAACAAGGAAGTGACTAACGTAAGCTTCGCCTTGCCGATAAACCCAGTAAAGTGTTTCGGGATCAGGCTCTAATTGTGTGAGAGACTGATGTTAGTCATAATGCTAACATTGCTAACATTCATGGACCTTGCGCGCCACTTACTATCAGGTGGACGAAAGGTCACATGTCGTGCCAGTAAAAAAAAAATATATAGTTCGGAAGTATTTTTTTTATTTTAAAGATAAGCTCATTATATTTACCCATCCAGCCACACTGCGAGCACCTCGTAGTTTTGTAATATTAATCATCATTATCATAACAGCCCCTAGAACACAGCGTCCTAGACCTCCACTGCTGGAGATGGGCCTTCCAGAATATATATCTGGAGAATTTGGCCTACACTCGCCACGCTGGCCAGACGGCTTGGCGAGGATATGATGTCAATTTTTAATGACAATTTATACGTTTTGACATTATATTATAGAATATCCGTTTTCTCAATATAAAAAATCACGAACAGCAGGATATTAAAGGTTGATAAATAATAAAAGAAATATATCATGAAATAAAGCTACCTTCACATTATAAGAAAACCATATTTTTTTGTACCAAAATAGGTATTTGATTAATAATCTCATGGAAGAACAGATGTGTTTTCACACCAACAATGGCGAATAATTCAAAGGACTAAATATGGATAGGATAACTCATGATAGCAAACAGTAAAATAAAACAAGTTTATTTTTTGTGTCCAGGTTTAATAATAATAAAATCATTTATTATCACAAAAAGTATACAGATGTAAAATAAGTGAACAATATAGGATGATGTGTTTGTGATACCTACACGAGGTCACACTAGTTTTACGCCGATAAGAGCAATCTTTACGAATAAAAATAAAATTATATTATAAAAAATAAAAAAAAAAAAAAAAACAACTTCAAAACAATAGGTAAATATTTAAACAAAAAAAAAAGTGTAATTTAATAATATATGATTATAAACTAAACCTAATCAAAAATTAACTATAAGCAAAAAATGTCCTCTAGAGACGACCCTTCAGTGATAGTCCCAAGGACGCTGGCAACATTATCCCTCTGTATACGTTGGCAGTATTAATTGCCAGCTTTCCTGTCTCCAGACTTTCTGTTAGCTGTTTGGATAACTCCTTGGCTGAGACTCCATAAGAGTCACTTACACAGGGTTGCCGTAATGTTAACTAATGAGTCCTTCAAGCGAAGTGTGAAAAAGCATCTAGTCAAGCCGGCATAGTGTTAGGGGCTGATGTCAGTTGCGCGCCACTTACCATCAGCTGGGCCCAAGGTCACATATGTTACGCTAGTATAAAAAAAAACTTTTTTTGTAGATATAAATCTAAATAGAGTCAAAACTGGGCTGCATTACCATGATAAACGACGGCTTATATAGTTTCCTGACGATGCGAATTGTTACCCATTTGCATAATTTGTGTTAATTTATGTCGCTCCCATTGACCTATATATTATAGATCAGGCATTCAATACGATTTAGGAGACCAATAAAATACCAGCTACATACCACGCATATACTGAAACTTGCATTTCTCTAACAACAATAATCGTGTAGGAAAGATATTTAAAAACCCGACCTAGCACACCTCATTTATCAGCGTATTTAACTTAATCTCCTCACCTTGGCATATATTATTTTATTAGTATTATATAATATGTATTTTATTGTATTTATTATTCGTATTTTTTACATAAGTATATTATGATCCTATTTATCCCATAGTTTATTAATTATTTTATTATGACTTTTCTCTTATTTTTATTTTTTATATATATCATTTAATTTTTCTGACTCTACACCCATAATATTCATTCTATCACTCTCCCAAAGGTTAGCTGGTAGATAATACCTTTATGGTATTATGCTCGCCTATGTACATCTTTGTGTGCAATAGAGGATTTTATTATTATTATGTTATACAAAATATCTAGGTACAAACCCACTTTTGTTGTCCAGAATTGCAATACCTCATATAGACGAAATTCATATTTTAATAGAGCATGTAGATCATTCAATGAGCTGTTACTCAAGTGCGATATCGACATAATTTATACAAATGTAAGGACGGTGAGACATGTGCTTAACAATTTATTCTTTAATTTATAATATATTATTTATTTATTCGAAGAAGATAGCAACACAGTAAAAGCAATTAAAATTAATTAATTATATTATATTACGCAAATACAAAAGTACTGAGGATTGTTTTGTGCAAATACGAAATACTTGCGCAAAACCAACCTCAGTACAGGTTACAAATTTGCGCCGATTGGGGTCGAGACGATGGGCTCATGGGGACACTCAGCCAAGCGTCTGGCCAAGGAGTTGTCCAAACGGCTAACGGAAAAGGCTGAAGACAGGAAGGCTGGCAATTATTTCTGCCAACGTATTAGCTTAGCTATACAGAGGGGAAATGTTGCCAGTCTTCTTGGGACTATCACTGAAGGGTCGTCTCTAGAGGACATTTTTACTTATAGTTTATTTTTTATTAGGTTTAGTTTATATTTATTTTAATTTTTACTTTTAAGTAGTTTTAATTTATATTGTAATTATTTTATACTGTTTGTATATTACTTCAATAAAATACATGGTCTATAATCATATGTTTTTAATGAACTGAAAAAAAAAATATTGTTCTTGTATATTGTATCGTATCTTCAGTCTATTCTGTCATGTATGTATTGTTTAATTTCATAAAATAGACAAGTATTTTTTTAAATAATTAAAAAAATGTAGATACATTTTAATTGAATATTTGTATTAGATTTACTCGTATAAACAGTTATAAGTTTATTTGCTGTTTTTAAAATGGTTCAGGCTCTAAAATAATTTGTAACATATGGGCGATTGTCTGGGCCCCATAAAAAAAATTTTCCACATTTATTCCATTCAATTTGTTTTGTAAGTAGAATGCAGTACTGGGGGAATAATAAATCTGGGATCGGAAAATAATGTAACTTAAGTTTAATAGACTCAAAATTACATGTGGTACCGGTCATTTTTCAATTGCTATAAATCAATTGTAGCAACACTCGACATTATTGTCAGCTACACAAAAATCTAATATTATTTTCGGACTTCTATTTCCATAGAAATAGAGGTGAAAACTATAATGTTGATTTTAATAATTTGTATAATAGGTTGTGTTTCCATTTAATGACAGAGTTAGGGTCTTTTCACGGTTGTCGTCTAAAGGGCTCGGCACCGCGACGTGCTGGCTCTTTCACATGTACACGGTTTATGCACCGTCAACCGTTTTAATTGTTTTGATAAGCCGCGGTGGTCTTATCCTATATGGTAGAACCGACTTGTAGTACAAGTCAGTGTTTTTTTTCATAGTAACCATCGAAATTAATAAATTATTACGGATGCTATTTCATTTTTATTTTTTATTATGGTAACAAACAGTCATAATACAATTTATATAACAAACAATATACATATAATTAGACCTGGAGTACCAAAACTGTGAAAGAGAACTATACTTATTACATTTTCAAAATACAATTAAACCATAAAAGAAAGTAAAAATCACATTTAAGTCGAATACTTAACTCTAATTATCTCACGGACTCTGCTCCTATACACTGACTTAGAGCAAGCAAATATGTCCACGTCAACCAAGCAATCATTATATAGTTTTACTGCACGTCTTAAAAAGGTGTTTTTTGCATAATTTGTTCTGCTAAAGGAGGAAATGAACAAGTCTTTAGAACGTGAGGTAAGTCGAGGCACTCTAAACGTGACATTATCTAAAAGAGTAGGAGAGTCTATGTGATTATTCACTATTTTGTACAGAAACATGGAATCGTTTAAAAAACGGCGACTTTGCAAAGAATTAACTTTATGACGTTCAGACGCAGCCTTGTAACTTAAGAACTCGTTCCCAGTGCGGTATTCTAATGCTTTTAGGAATTTATTTTGTAGTTTTTCCAATCGGGATGTGTGCACTGCGTACTGAGGGCTCCACACTATGCTACCGAACTCCAAAACACTTCGAACGTAAGCGTAGTAAAGTGTTTTGTACGTAGATGCTTTCTTAAATGGTTTGCCTAGTCTCAGGATCATACCCAATCTTTTATAAGCTTTATCGATAATATTATCTGTTAAATATCTCAACATATAATTACTAGGAGACATACAAATAGGGAACTGGTGGAAAGCAACATCCGTGGCAACTACTACGGCAGGAGGACGCGAGAGTATCTACTTCCCAGAATACTAAATAGTCTATCTCAAGAAATAAGAATAAAAAAACTTTCCAAATTGACATATAAAAACAAAATTAAGAAAGAACTACTCGAACAACTGAGTAGCAAAATCGATAGATTATTTGTGTAAAAAAAAAGTGTGCGATTGGAAAGATACAAGCTATATTTTTTTTTTTTTTTTTATTTATTTATTTAAGGACAACCAGTGGTCGGTTACATTATTGCTTACTTAAAAACTAGGACATAAATTCAACGATAAATGTACCACCTTTAGGTGCCACAACATGCACAAAATACAAGTGGTATATATATATGACCGCCTCCGTGGTCTAGTGGTAACAAACGTTGCCGTGAACTCGGGAGGTCGTGGGTTCGATTCCCACCGGGGGCAAGTTGTACATTGTATAATTTGTCTCGGTCTGGGTGTTTATATGTATAATATGTATATATTTACAAAAAAAAAAAGTATAATATGTAGTTTATTAACCATCTAGTTTCCGTAACACAAGCCTCGTAGCTTACCACGGAAACTAGATGGCGCTGTGTGACCTGTCTGGAAATATTTATTTATATTTATTTATTTATATATATAAGAATAATTAAAAAATAAATAAAATGAAATGAAATTATTTAACTGCAACCGAGTATATAACCTAGTTGTTATTTATTTTATTTAATCTTTTATAAACTAAAGTGTGCTAATATATCATTATTGTAATGAGAGCTATCTGCCGATAAACTATTTTATAGTTTGGCAGAATAATGTTATATTTAAATGTTATGATATAAGGAAAAATAAAAAGAAAAAAATATTAATATCGTAAATTAAAATGAAGTTTGGAGTCCAATACTTTAATTAACAAAATGTACAAAAAAAACAAATGAAGAATTTTAAAATTTGACGTCAACTTTAGTTCGGGGAGAACCCGTAGTAGCGCTACTAAAACTGGAATACTTTTCTTGTATGGAGTTACGCTTCTTCATGTATTATGTTCCTTGCTTAGGTACGACTGGGCCTACCAATGGGTCACTCTAACTGGCTTTAACAACGTTTTTTTTTCATTCTATACAGCCCATAGAACAAAGCGTCCTAGACCTCCACTGCTGGAGATGGGCCTTCCAGAACTGGAGAATTTGGCCTACACTCACCACGCTGGCCAGACGGCTTGGCGAGGATATGATGACAATTTATTAACGATTCCACAAGTATGTATTAGTGGAACCGGGACCGACGGCTTAACGTGCTCTTCGAGGCACGGGAACGGTGGTGTTGTAAATCTATGATAAATAATAATAATAAATATTTCCAGACAGGTCACACAGCGCCATCTAGTTTCCGTGGTAAGCTACGAGGCTTGTGTTACGAAAACTAGATGGTTGATAAACTACATATTATATTTATATTTTTTTGTAAATAAACATATTATACATATAAACACCCAGACCGAGACAAATTATACAACTTGCCCCCGGTGGGAATCGAACCTACGACATCCCGAGTTCACGGCAACGTTTGTTACCACTAGACAACGGAAGCGGTCAAATGTACGTAAGAAAAGTGTATTTCTCATTGGTACACCCGCCGGCATGGTGGGTTTGAACCGACCTTTGTAAGATTTAAGATACGCGTTCTTACAACCGAGCCACCACCACTAGTATGTGTAGCTAATTAAAAATGTGTATAAACCATCCTTGTTTTATTCACCAAGCCCAGGCTGTTTCAAACTTGGTTCTTCTTCTTCTTACGGTGCCATCTCCTATCGGAGGTCGGCTATCATTAAGGCGATTTTGATTTTGTTGGCCGCTGTCCGGAACAAGGATCTGGTGCTCATCCCGAACCACTCCCTGAGGTTCTTGAGCCAGGAAGTGCGTCTTCTCCCCGGTCTTCTGGAGCCTTGTATCTTGCCTTGCATGACGAGCTGCAGCAAGCTATACTTTTTATTGCGCATGATGTGTCCCAAATACTCCAACTTCCTTCGCTTTACCATTTTCAATAGTTCAACGCCTTTGTGCCAACGCCAAACTTGATACAAAGGGCCAAAAAGCTGAGGTGAAAGTGGCAAACTATAAAACTAGAAGGTATCAAATTTATTAACCCCATAACTTGATATTCCGCGTCCGTGCGTTCTCGGAAACGTTTCCTATTGAAATATAATCTTATTTCCTGTTTGAACCGGAAATAAATTGCAGCCGATACAATAAGTGCGAATCAGTATACGAGTATTTGACGACATTTTTCATCTTTAGACACCAAATTTTAGTAGCAACATTAATTTAGGTCTATTCGTATACGTTTTGCTAAACCAGGATAATCTGATGACATTTCACACAATGGGCAACCGAACCACACGCATAGGTCAGTATGCACCCTCATACCGTAGTCATCATCCCTACGCGTACGTATAAATTTGGCGACTCATACATATGTCGCACGATAAAGATGTGGAATGCTCTTCCAGCCTCTGTGTTTCTACTTTCCTATAACATGGAGTCCTTCAAGCGAAGTGTGAAAAAACATATAGTCAAGCCGGCATATTAAGTGTCTGATTCCAGTTCCTAACATACATGGACCTCGCGAGCCGCTTAACATCAGGTGAGCGCAAGGTCACATGACGTGCTTGTATAAAAAAAAAAAAAATTGTTGTAAAACGTGATCAGTACAGAAATGCAATTATAATTTCATATTATTGTTTTGTACTATGTTTTTTGATTTTTTATAATCATTATTGCTAATAGTAAAAATCTGTAACGTCAAATAATTATGCGCGCGTTCATAAATTTATATTTAGCTTATTTATATAATATAGAATAAATGACAAATAACAAAATAAATTAAAAAATAAACAACAATTGTCAAATCGATTGGTCTCACTTTTACGTTTTTGTTTTGTAAATTTATTTACGGTGAATATTATTGGTCAAAAGTGGTGTTGTTTTGTTTAATAATGTGCTACAATGTGAATGATTATGGAAAACAATAAATTGGACTTTAAATACGGGGCACAAGTTGCAGTTTATTTTATGCGGTTTTCCCGTGCAACTCCCATATTTTACCCGACGTGTTTGAGCTATAATGCCGCGAGTGACTCCAAGAAAAACATCAAATTTGGCAGCTTCTAGAATTTGATGATGACCTCATTAACTCATAAAAAAGAAAGAAATATTACGTCAGACTTGGCTGTATGGGCTAGACCCTTTGCCTTCCCTATTACCTCATTCATCATCCATCGGGAGAAGAGAACAAACAAAAAAACAAACAAACAAAATTGTCTGTGATTTGTTTTAAAATTGTTGTTTGAGTATTATTATTATTATTAATGACATTCATTGACTGTGAGGCGGTACGAAGTTTGCCGGGTCAGCTAGTTTAATCATAAATAAAGTTGCAATTAAATCATTATTGTATAATGAAATAATAAATATTATGCTACAAGTATATGTATACTAAACTGTGTGTGTCTCGAAGGTTGTTGTCAGTGTTCAGGTTTTCATGTTGTGGCGTGTCCGGTGGTCGTCCCATCCTTAAAAGGTCATTGCAGTAGTGGCACGTATGTTGGGTCCCGGTCCGCAGCCTAAGAGCCTGGTTGAGCCGGGGGATGGCTGGCACATGCGGTATGTCCGTGATCGGGTGCCACTGTATCAGGTTTTATAATCTCATGGGTGAATTTGAAAGATATTTATTTATTGTTGTTGTGTAATTCTGTACTTGTTTCATTTGTAAATCTGCTATAGCTGAGTTTTCCTTGCAGATTCCTTTCTCAGTCAGATTAAACATTAACAGGTCACTGGAATTTGCTAAGTTGTTAGTCTTCTGCTAACAGCTTACTCTTAGGACCACTTCGCTGCTTAGTCTTCCACTAACAGGAGTAGAATCATTCTAAATAATTTAAATAATGACGTGTCACAAATGCCTGTAATAGGTTTACGTGAATAAAGATATTTTGACTTTGACTTTGACTTTGAAACTACATACAATATACCAGTATTTACAGATAATTAATTTTGGTGTCATTCAGTCTAAGTCTAAGTCGTGGCTAGTTCGCCGAATAGTTATATTACGCCAATTTTATACGTGAAAAAAGTAGTAAAAAAAGAGTGGCCAGTTACTATGTAAGCTAAAAAGGCTTTGGTTTCCTTCGGGGTTATAGCGGTCAAAGGGCAATATCTACTAAAATTATGCCTCTTCAATCTTTAGGTTACGAGCTTCGGAAAACGTCAAGGTCTTATGTAAAAGATTTCGTGATAAAATTACAATTTCATACAAATTCTTATCGTTAAATCTACAAGTGCATTGTGTTTGGTGTAGACCATATAAGAGTAAATTATATACTGCGGCGAACGGATGCGTCCGATAATGTATCTAACAATAGATTTATTAAATTTGAGTAAGTGTCCCACTTGACGAAACGACAAATTGTAGCCCTATTCTGTTACGTAGTCGCAAACGTTATTAGTGGATTTCGTTATTTACGTCAGATGTTGTGTCGTATTTACTAAATACTAGCTGACCCGGCAAACGTTATTAGTGGATTTCGTTATTTACGTCAGATGTTGTGTCGTATTTACTAAATACTAGCTGACCCGGCAAACGTTATTAGTGGATTTCGTTATTTACGTCAGATGTTGTGTCGTATTTACTAAATACTAGCTGACCCGGCAAACGTTATTAGTGGATTTCGTTATTTACGTCAGATGTTGTGTCGTATTTACTAAATACTAGCTGACCCGGCAAACGTTATTAGTGGATTTCGTTATTTACGTCAGATGTTGTGTCGTATTTACTAAATACTAGCTGACCCGGCAAACGTTATTAGTGGATTTCGTTATTTACGTCAGATGTTGTGTCGTATTTACTAAATACTAGCTGACCCGGCAAACGTTATTAGTGGATTTCGTTATTTACGTCAGATGTTGTGTCGTATTTACTAAATACTAGCTGACCCGGCAAACGTTATTAGTGGATTTCGTTATTTACGTCAGATGTTGTGTCGTATTTACTAAATACTAGCTGACCCGGCAAACGTTATTAGTGGATTTCGTTATTTACGTCAGATGTTGTGTCGTATTTACTAAATACTAGCTGACCCGGCAAACGTTGTTTTGCCATATAAATTATTTTAAGGGAATTTCTAGTGTAGAAAAAAAAAACTAACTTATTGTAAGTGTGTAACTTATTGTATATGAGTGAAAGAGGCATGGAGCGCTGTGAGCGATGAGCGAATATAAAGATAACAAAACACCAAACATTTTTTATTTTATTTATTATATTTATTTCTTAAAATTATATTTATCGTGAGAGAAACAGGAGACCGGCTTCGGTCTCATCCCTACTCCGTCCTGTTTACTGGGAAGTGACACCGGTATAGTCTGGCAAATGAGTGTTGACCCAGAAAAACCGCGGAAAATTAAAAAAATCTAGCACTGGTAACACTAATTATAGCAGGAATAAACTGTCTTGATACTAATGTTACCATGTAATAAGTTTCAATTAAATGTTAGGCTCAACTGGCGGGGATAACTTACCAAGTGATAATTGATCAGTTATCGAGCGTGATGGAAAATGATTAAATCACTAAAATGACTAAATAGGGGTTGGTGATAGAAGGGTGAAAATTTAGGGTTGTATGTATTTTTTAATGGCACATTATAAAAATTTTTAAAAATTAAAATTTTGTCAAAAAAATAAAAATTAAATGTTAGGGGTGGACAACCCTTATCACTTAGGGGTATGAAAAATAGATAGTGGCCAATTCTCAGACCTACTGAATATGCATATAAAAATTTATAAAAATCGAACAAGCCGTTTCGGAGGAGTATGGTAACTAACATTGTGACACGAGAATTTATATATAAGATTATTAAATTCTCAACTCTATAAGCGCTCGACCTTGACAGCGGCCGTGCAAATATCAACTTTAATAGCGTGATATATAGTTAACGGATTCCATTATATGACGTTTGCGACTAAGTAACAGAATAGGGGCTACTGGACTCACTATCAGTTGACAAAATTAATATACTAAGATTTTTACATGAATACATCTACCGGTGTGAACCTCTAAAGGCAAATTGTTGCCATTATGCCAATAATAATGTTAAATGCTGTATGGTTTACCTAATAATATAAAATAAAATTAACAAAAATAATAGTAATAAAATAAACAACTTCTCTCTTTCTTCTCTAATCCTTATTAAGGATAAAACCAAATAGTTTTTTTTTTTTTCAAATTATCCTGAAAATTTTTACATGGTAACTTTTGATAGCTATTAAAATACTTGCAAGATTTTAAACTAAAAACATGGGGAAATGCATTAATACTCATATTACAACTAATAATTTTATTGTACTGCAAATAATACATATCTTCAAGCCAGATCCCTTGCGGGGTAGGAGACAATTGAGCGCTATTTGACACGATCACGACATACCTCTTTCGCTTCGTCGACATTCATAAACCTCTTCATACATGCCCTTTTGTTACGAAAGCTTTTTATTGTACCTTCAGTTAGTGTTTTATTTATTTAATAATAATATTGTCATTGCATAAGTACAACAGTTTCATAATGATACAGTTTGTTAGTACAGTATTTAAACGGTGTAAGTAGGTATTATATGTAGTGTATAATATATATATATATAGTATGTAGTATATGTAGTATTGTGTACATATTAGTATGTATCTGTCTATATAGATATAATGCTTAGATTTAACTTGAATTACCTTTTAATCTATTTAATGGTTGCACCTACCTCACAACACAAATCGTTTCATTGTCCCAAAGGTTGGTTGCTAGAGAATGCCTAGCGGATTAAGCCCGCCTCTTGTACATAGTGCAATAAAGTTTTTAAATAAAAAAAAAAAATACTTAAGGCCATTTGATCATGATATGTGAGTCACGGTCTGCCAGGGCCTCTTTTACCCACAACTTTCGCATTATATGTCTTGTTCGTTAATCTTTCTTCGCTCATCCTTTCAACATAGCATACCTTTACTTATTTTTGTCCCTATGCTTTCTTTTTTCCGTATGCGGTCGCCAAAGTGACGCTACTTTCATGTGTATTCTGACATATCCTTGTCTCACTATCATACAAAGTGTTGGTACCAACATGGCATTGTGTGTGGCGAGCCGAGCTTTATCACTGGCATTTCGAATGCCGATCAGTGACCTCAGGGCACCAATAACACTATTTTCCGCGTTCAATCTTCTTTCAACATCCCTATCGTACTTCCCATTCGCATTGAAAACACTGCCGAGATATATAATTTCATTTTAAGTGATCCGTGCAAAATTGATGTATTTTAATAAAATATGTGTGTATGAGGAATAAAGGCGAACAGAAGACGTGAATAAGCTGCTGACATCTTTATATTTACACCCAATTGCTCTTGAGGAAAACATGATTCTTTTCGTGACGCAAAGTGCTGCATATTTTAACTTAATGGACCGTTAAAACTACACTACACTTTATATGTTTCATTCACATAAATATTAAGCTTCCTAGAAAATGTATTACCTACCACTCATTGAGATATAAGTTTCATCATCATCATCATCAGCCTCTCTACTGCTGGATGTAGGCCTCCCCCTAGGCTCGCCACTTCACACGATTTTCTGCCACCCTCATCCATCCCCCACCAGCGACCTTTCTCAGGGGGGTCGTCCCACTCTGCGTCTTCCAGTACGTGGTCTCCACTCCAGAACCCGTCTACTCCATCGTTCATCGGTTCTGCGGCATATGTGTCCAGCCCTTTGCCACTTCAGCTTGCTAATTTTAAAAGCTATATCGGTAACTTTGATTCTTTGACGGATGTCAACGTTTCTGACTTTATCTTTTAGAGAAATCCCGAGCATAGGTCTCTCCATAGCTCGCTGAGCGACCTTGAACTTGTGGACCAGACCTACCGTCAGTGTCCACGTTTCTGCACCATACGACATTACTGGAAGAACGCACTGGTTGAAAACTTTTGTCTTCAAACACTGTGGTATGATATAAGTTTAGTAACATTATGTAGTATCATTGAGAATTATCCATTAAGTACCTACTACTTGTATTTTGGGCATGTCGTGGCACCTAAAGGTGGTATATTTGTCGTCGATTCAATTTCTTAGTTTTTAAGCAAGTAATAATGTAACCGACCACTAGTTGTCCTTAAATAAATAAGTACTACTTTTTAAGAGAGGTGAATCCAACGACATCAAATATAAAATAGAGAGGGCATTATTATATTATTAGCATCTATTAACCACTAGCAAACTATTAACTTTTATAGATAACAGTTTAAAATGAAAAACATTTTTCTTAGTAATGCATGAAGCTAATATATACCTTATGGCTAGTGTTTTAAGGCTTTAATTGTGTTCATCTATAATAGCGCCATCTATGATTGAGTAGCGGAATGAATAGACGTAGACGTAATCCAAAGCTGAGACGTCGTTTAAAAAACAATTTACGTATTCGACTATCGTAAACAAATTTTGGAAAGTGACCACGCACGCGATTTCTCTGTTGGAAGGCTTGTCAATTCGCTAAGTTATCAATCGTTATGAAATGTCGAGACTGGATGGAGTGAATGAAGGATGAAAATGTAATTTCTAATGGTATTTTGAGGAAGAACCGCGAGCTTTAGAATAAAAGACATCACTCACAACTCACACCTGTATAATTTAAAGAAGAGAGATAGCAATAGATTAGTAAAATTAAGAATGTATGTCGCCGAATGTAATAACAATAATAAATAGGTTTTCGACTGTAAATTATTCTGAAAACAAATTTATAAAATGACAGTTTGAATTCCCTGTAGATGAAAATCCTTTTATGAATTTTATATAAAGCTCGAATTAACTTTATTCGAATGAATGTTGTTAAATGAATTCATATTGAATTTAATAATTCCTAATTACAAATACTAAATTGAATTCTATGAATTTGTACATCATTATAGTTGCCTCTATTCTGTTTCTATAACCGCAATCGTTAAATTGTTAAAATTCCTTTATTTATTTAAATACCTTATTGCACTTAAAACCTAGTACATAGGCGAGCTATAACGCCATAAGGCATTCTTCACCAGCTAACCGTGGGGATCACGAAAGAGCTATTTACTGATACTTTTATAGTTAGAAATACGCGAGCTAATAGTTCAAGATACGTCTACGTTCACGTTCACCGATTTGTTATACGAATAAAAATACACTTTTTATGTTTGTATAATTATCTTATAAATTTTGTCTTGGCTTTATGCACTTTTTCTATTGATTGTTTTCACTGTAGAAATATATTTTTATGTATAAAGAAATATACATACACTAGCTGTTTGACCCGGCTTCGCTCGTGTAGAAATCTGGTCATCATATTCCATCGATTTGGTAGATGTGGCAAATGACATAAAGACTATATAGGTACTTTAGTTGAAAAGAGTTATATGCCATTTGAAAGACAAAACTCTACCAATTTATGTTTCAAAGTTATTTAAATATTATTAGACCGCATTATTACGCAAGGCTAAAAATCTGTAATTATTAAATAACAGATCTATCTTTATCTGTCTAAACTTTTAAAAGGTTTACGGAGTCCTTCCCGAATTTTGCACGGACATGTCAAGTGCAAGTTTTCTGTTTTGAAAATGACTTTATTGTTAGTCAAAAGTGGTGTTAATTTGTTTATTAATGTGCTACAATGTGGATAATTACGGAAAACGAATTTATCGTTTTCTTTGTATATGGGGCAAAACTGCAGTTATTTTTTGCAGTTTTCTCGCGCTCTTGACTCTCATATACCAGACGTGGTTGGGCGATAATATCGCGAGTGACTCCGAAAAGCATCAAATTCTGCAACATCTAGAATTTGATGATAACCTCAAAAAGCAAGATTTACGGAGTGACCTTAATGGTCTTACTTTAGGCTAATATGATACTCGATACTGATCAATACAAAAAACTTTTTCCAAGAAACCATATGACGGAAATAATAAAAAAAATATGTATAGGCTATATTACTGTAAAGTTTCATCAAATTCCGTTCAGTGGTTTTTGCGTGAAAGAGCAACAAACATCCAGACATCCAGATATCCAGACATACATCCTGACAAACTTTCGCATTTATAATATTAGTAGGATATTATTATTATATTTAATATTAAATATGAACCTGTTGTCTTTTTATCTTTATTTATTAAAATATAGTTAACTGCCTCCGTGGTCTAGCGGTTAAGTCCGAGGATTTAGACTCGGAGGTACCGGGTTCGATTCCTGGTCGGGACACAAAAATATTTAATAATGTATATAAATACATTTAATTAATATTTAATTTATTTGTGATATTTCTCGAGTTTGGTACGCTGGAGACATCGACGAGCTTGCCACTTGTCATGATTGGCCTATAGTAAAGTTGGCTAAATGTGAATCCGCTTATTTAAAAGCGTGGTTTCTGACCACCCCGAAAGGGAATCGGTCGTGATGATATTTTATACTTTACTTCTGGTAATGCTGTTGGAGTTCCAGTTAAATAAATAAGTAATGGGTTGCCTAACGAAATAATATAAATAAATCTACAGTTTTAGCGAAATACTGGTAAATAAATTGCGAGGTTACATAAAACCTGTTACTAACAATGAATTTGTAAATTACAACATCAAATAAAACTGTAACGGAAACTTCCAACAGCCATTTTTCATCCCGATGTAACATGAGCCGTTTGTTCCTAAACTTTACAGTAATCTCCGCCAATAAAATTTCTACTTTTGTACATGGGGATCCGCGTAAATTGGGAACAATTTCAAAATTTACTTTATCTCATTAAATAAGTTTTTTGAATAATGATACCTCTTATATTTCAATTTATAATTACCTCTGTGGTCTAGCGGTAAAGTCCTGGATTTAGACTGAGGTACCAGTTTCGATTCCTGGTCAGGACACAATAATCGAGTTTGGTACGCTAGAGACATCGACGACCTTGCCACTTGTCACGATGGGTCTATCGTAAAGTTAGCTAAATGGGAACCCGCTTTAAAACAGTGTGGTTTCTGATTACCCCAAAAGGATTCAGTCGTGATGATACTTTACTTTTTTATATTTCGATTAGTAAACAATTCCATATTTTAAGGATTTTTATTATTTCAAACAAAAGGTGAAGATACGTTACTAAAACATTACGTGTGGAACTAGCAAACTAGGTCTATACGACATGCTTAAATCGGTAGCAAGGTCAGTAGTTAGGTAGCTATCGAGCCGTAATCCAGGAATGCTGCATGGCATCTGGGTCACATACCGTAAGACCAACTGAAGGATTATTGCTGACAAAGGTCAACTAGATTGGACTGTGCTAACTACCGAGCGATTAGTTTGATCAGTTTGTCGAGCAAGATGTATGGCAAGGTTTTCACGAAACGCACTGCAAGAAAAGATTGAAGGTCTTTAATGTGAGGCTCAAAGAGGCTGTAGACCAAAAAGCAGATGCACTGATCAAGTGTTCTCACTTCGCAATATCACAGAGAAGTTTTTGGCCTTAAACCAGAAGGTTTTTATGTGATTTCGTGGATTTGGAGAAAGCTGTCAATAGAGTTGTAAAAAAGAAGCTTTGGGACATATTGCCGGAGTACAAGGGCGTACCCAGGTAGGTGCAGCTGCCCCCCCCCCCCCTAGAAGATAAAATAAACGTCTATTTTCCGGGCAAGCAAACATCTTTTCAGTCAGATATTTTGATTTTATATATTTTATCTATAATTAAATATTCTACATTCTACAACATTCGATATAGTATACTGTTAGCGACGCAATATAATTTAAATCTCCCGCGAAACCGTCGCATCTCCTAGTTTCCGCTCCCGAGTTCCCGACGAGATAATCAGAGCCATATGGGATTAAAGCCAAATATAATTTGGAGAAAACAACATCTAGCGCTAGCTAGTTACGGACGACACTCGACAGTACTTTTTCCAGTAAAGAGAGAGATTATAACAGTAATGAATATATATATATTAATTACTGTTAAATTGATATATATAAATATATATATATAATTTGTTTTGTGTCATAATCAAACTAATTAATAAAAGTCAATTTTCATGATTTTTTGTTTCAATATACCCGACCGACCATCTTCTCGAAACAGGTATGAGCTGCCCCCTCCTAGCTGAAATACTGGGTACGCCCTTGCCGGAGTATGGAGTGGATGGCAAACTGGTGCAAGCTATACACAAAATTTAAAACTAAGGTACTAGTGTTTGAAAGAGGAAGGATGAAAAACGTGACGATAAAGATTGATGGATGTTGAGAGAAGAGTGAACCGGGGAAATAGTGTTAACGGTGCCCTGGGGTCACTGATCGCCAGTCGAAATTAATTTATTTCTGATAGGAAAACTTACAGCTACTATACATATATAGTTAAAGAAAAACAATAATTAAAGATTAAACATAATTAAGCTAATGACAAGATTTTACTTATAACAAAATGACAGTCACAAAGCTCGGCTCGCCATACACAATGCCATGTTGGTACCAACACTAATGTATGGAAGCGAGACGTTGATATGTCAGGATACGCATGAGAGTAGGGTTAATGCAGTAAAAATGAGGTCGTCGCGTCAGATATGGGGCGTCACTTTGGCGGACCGCATACGTAACGTCGTAATACGGAAAATGTTAGGTATAAAAGAAAGCATAGGGACAAAAATAAAGAAAAGCATGCTACGATGGTGACTAACCAGGTACATAATGCGAAAGTTGTGGGTAAAAGAGGCCCTGATAGACCAAGACTTACATATCACGATCGAATAAATAAAACACTGGCTGAAGGTGCATTAAAAATCCTTCGTAAGAAAAGGGCATGTATAAAGAGGTTGATAAATGTCGACGAAATCGAAGAGGTATGTCGTGATCGTGTCAAGTGGCGCTCAATTGTCTCTGCGCAAGGGATATGGCGTGAAGATATGTATGCCAAAAGGTTCATGTTCATTTTCCTGACTGTACTAAGCTAGGTACTATTTCATAATAAATGAGCTATTTCCTGTTTAGCAATTTGGAACACGTCTTAAGCTGCTGTGACTTTATACTTGCATGAAGTTTGTTCATTAGCAGTTTAAAATAAGTCGTGAAGTTTTCTCAAGTTGATTACCGAGACGGAATTAGCGAGTTCCCAAAACATCAGACGTCTTTTGGCCCAGCATGCCCAATTAGTACCGTTTTTTTCTTTTTATATAAATATCACCATGGCAAGCTTACAATTATTATTATTAGTTCTCCTTGAAAGTAAAAATTGGCATGACATTGCAAATGGCACATACTTTCTACAAGTAAAACAAATCAGTAGTAGGCGGACTGATGGTGGTAAAGTCAGTCAGCCCGAGCGGTAAGGTATCCACTGTACGTGCCGATAAACCCAGTAAAGCGTATCCATACGTTTCGGGATCAGGCTTGTTTTGCCGTCATGCGCAGTCAAGCCGGTATAGTGTTATGAACTGATGTCGGTCATGAGTGTCTGATTCCAGTTGCTAACATTCGCGTGCCACTAACCATCAGGCATATATACCATATGCACTACAATCTATACCACGGTGAGTGTTTTGAAGAGCTCCATAACCTTATTCCTTCTTCTCTATAGCGCAGTATCTATATATCATCACATACCATACCCATTATCCCTACGCGTACTCATAAATTTGGAATCTTACATCTGTCGTAAGCTGAAGATTTGAAATGCTTTCCTAGCCTGTGTGTCATCCATCTACTCCTTGTTATGAAGTCCTTTAAGCGAAGTGTCAAAAAGCATCTTGTGTGGCCGGCATAGTAGAGAGACTGATGTTGGTTGGAAGTATATTTTTTTCATAAATTCTTTGTTGCACAAAATACTTTAAAGCAATGTACATTTTATAACAGCTAACCTTTGGGAATGTGGTAGAGAAATGCGGGGTGCATTATTATAAATATACACAATGTTTAAAGACTAAGGTCTTTAACCAGTGCGTCCTTCCGGTAATGTCGTACGGAGCAGAGACGTGGACACTAACAGTGGGTCTGGTCAATAAATTCAAGGTCGCTCAGCGAGCCATGGAGAGAGCTATGCTTGGTGTATCTCTGATGGATAGAATTCGAAACGTTGCTATTCGTCAAAGAACGAAAGTTACTGACATAGCTTTTAAAATTAGTAAGCTGAAGTGGCAATGGGCCGGACACATCTGCCGCAGAACCGCCGATCGATGGGGCAAACGGGTTCTAGAGTGGAGACCACGTACGGGAAGACGCAGAGTGGGACGACCCCCCGCCAGATGGATAGATGACCTAAAGAAGGTCGCTGGTGGGGGTTGGATGAGGGTAGCGAAAGATCGCGTTAAGTGGCGAGCCTTAGGGGAGGCCTACATCCAGCAGTGGAGAGATACAGGCTGATGATGATGATGATGTTACATAACCCTCCAGGCTGGGCTCGTATCGAGAGGCGATTATGCTAATTTCCGTCTTAAAAAAAAATAGGGGAAATATTGCCAGTCTTCTTGGGACGTCTCTTGAGGACATTTTTTATTTATAGACAGTTTTTGACGTGACAACGTCTTATAAATTGGTTTGCCGGGTGACACTTCAAGAAACTGCGTTACGCTCCGCTCACGTTATGCGCTCACAATGAGAGCGAGTGAGAGGCACGCGTCCCTTCCACTCGGGCATGGTTAGCCCGCCTAAGAGCGAGATAGACAGACATAAAAAGTGAAAGACATTGACTTGACATTTTCTAGGCACATTACAGCAGAAACACTTCCTTTCATTTCATATTTCTCCTATCATCGCCCTATCCTCAACAAAATCACTCAGATAGAAACAAGTTAAGTTGTAGTAAACGCTGTTTCATTGTACGCAAATGTATTGCAAGTTATTGTATGTATATTTGTATATAAATACGTATGTATGTGTAAAGGTAAAAATAAAATTTTGTTAATATGAAATTCAGTGCGAGATTCTTTGTATAAATTAATGTTTTAAATATAATTCTTTGTATAAATAAATGTTTTAAATTGTTACTATTATTTCATCCTTCTTTCTACTATACGAATGAATATTCACATTAAAATTATTTTACCACTCAAAGTCGTTGTCACGTAAAACTTTCGCCCGTATACCGACTTTACAGGCAACCAATTTTTTTTTAGTACGTTTAGTTTAAATGTATTAAAGTGGTTTGATTACATATACATAATAATTATTTGAGTATAGATTTAAAAAAAAAGAAACGTACTCAACCGTTCCCACTAGACCACAAAAGCTGTATTTATTTTTCTTACGCTCCCAAACAAATAGACTGATCTAATTTGTAACAAGAAGACGCAACAAACTCGCTATATTTACTCTGACTGATCTTAGTTAGTATTCCGTTTGTTAGTATAATGTTGTTGTAAAAACACTTCTTGTGTAGTAATTATTTTAATTGACTTGTTATTCATTACAAATATTTCATTTTCTTATAAAAATAAAAGTGATAAAAATAATTTATTCTTTACCAAATTAACTAAAATTTACAATATAAATTAAAAATAAATAGAGATGTCAAAATAAACGCTACAAAACATTTTAATGAAAAAAGTTTTTTTTTATAGATTTACAAAAGAGCTTATACCGTGCCTCAGAGAGCACGTTAAGCCGTCGGTTCCGATTCAACTTATACCAACTTGTGGAATCGTTAATAAAATTGTCATTAAAAAATTACATCAGACCCTCGCCAACTCGTCTGGCTAGCATGGCGATTGGAGGCCAAATTGTTCAGAAAGTTCTGGAAGGCCTATCTTCAATAGTGAAAGTCGACTATAAGGAACTGAAAATAAATCTAAACTGACAGCAATTTTATTTCCTAGAAAGTTATAATATAATAAATAATAATAATTAATAAAAAAAATAAAAAGTTTACCAACCCTCTTAAGGATTATTTACTAAAAGTTATTTCTTTATTTAAGTCACTTTTTACATATGTGGTCAAGCGGTTAAGCACCCGGATTTAGACTCGGAGGAACCGGGTTCGATTCCTAGCCAGGTCAATTAATTATAATAAAAGACATACTAAATTATCTAGTCTAAACAATTTAATAATCAGAATTGCCGTAGTTTAAACCACGTGAAATGTAATTTTCCAACAACTGTGCTCAGTGATTTTCCAATTTAACGCAATTTTTTACTCTGAATAGACTCGTTACCTGTGAAAAGTTTTACCGATCGCAAGGTAAAATGTTATAAAGAAAAAAATATTTCCTCACCAAAGCTCTAATTTCGTTTACAGTGTTGCCCAATCTTGATATTGGTCTTGCTATTGGAAAAATAAGATTGTAATAGTTATATTGATTAATTATATTTTTTTTTTATATCCAGACAGGTCACACAGCGCCATCTTATTTCCGTGGTAAGCTACGAAGCTTGTGTTACGGAAACTAGATGGTTGATAAACTACATATTATACTTTTTTTTTTTGTAAATATATACATATACATATACGACCGCCTCCGTGGTCCAGTGGTAACAAACGTTGCCGTGTACTCGTGAGGTCGTGGGTTCGATTCCCACCGCGGGCAAGTTGTACATTGTATAATTTGTCTCAGTCTGGGTGTTTATATGTATAATATGTATATATTTACAAAAAAAAAAGTTTAATATGTAGTTTATCAACCATCCAGTTTACGCAACACAAGCCTCGTAGCTTACCACGGAAACTAGATGGCGCTGTGTGACCTGTCTGGAAATATTTATTTATTTATAAACACCCAGACCGAGACAAATTATACAATGTACAACTTGCCAATGGTGGGAATCGAACCCACGACCTCCCGAGTTCACGGCCACGTTTGTTACCACTAGACCACGGAGGCGGTCAAATTTATATATAAATACGTTTTTTTTTTTACAAATGTAAAATAATATTAATATTAATACTAAGGATAGGGATATAAATTCCGTCCGTGTGGAATGATGGCAAGAGCGCTGGCTGCATTTCCCCGCTGAATTGCAATACTGATTCTTTGAACTTAAAAAGAGCCAGCCCTCTGTCAACGGAGGAGACGACTAGATTAGCCGGACTCCGCATTTTCTGCCGCAGCCCCCGCTTCATGCACTGTCCCCGGGTCTTTTGTCATCATCTCGATTAACACCAGCAGGCTCTAGAAGAGCTAGAACCCTTTTAATAGTATCGTTAAGGGACCGTGGAATCGTATTAATTAATATTAATATCATGTTATACGATATTATTTCAAGGTAAGCTTATTTTATTTACAGCGTCCTCTCGAGGATAAGCAAAATATTCAAGAAAAGCTAGCTAATAGTTTTTTTTGGTTTGTTTATGTTCTCTTCTCCCGATGGACGATGAATGAGATGATAGGAAAGGCCCATACAGCCAAGTCTTTTTCATGAGTTATATGAGGTCATCATCAAATTCCAGATGCTGTAGAATTTGATGCTTTTCTTGGAGTCACTCGCTGCACCATAGCTAAAACACGTCGGGTAAATTTTGGGAGTTGACAGCGCGGGAAAACCGCAAAAAATAAACTGCAACTTGTGTCTGTATTTAAAGTCCAATTTATCGTTTTCCATAATTATTCACATTGTAGCACATTATTAAACAAAACAACACCACTTTTGACTAATAATATTCACAGTAAAGTAGTTTACGAAACAAGAACTTGCACTTGACATGCCCACGCAAAATAGCGCGAAGAACTCTTTATTATTTCTTATTGTTATCAGGGCTTTGGATATTATAATGTCTATGTCAGCCCTATTATAAGATCACGACATACAAATCTGCAGAACCATACAAACTCGCAAACTTCAAAACCTAAAGCTACTTAAATACTAATACACGACTTATATATAAATAAATAAATAATAAATAAATAAATTTATATACCACCCTCTCCTACTCTTAAACCAAGCTTCAACAACAAAACTTTTCTCTGAGGCTCGCATCGACCACAAATGCATTACATCCTCGACCTGAGCACACGTCTCACAATGGGGTGTGTCACTAACTTTTTATCACGATAGATGGCGTATGATAGATGGTACCGTATATGACTGTCAGTTGCATGAAAACTTGTATTTTTATTACGAAATTTATTATTTTCTGGATATTATGCAGAAGTGAGCAGCTTTTAAGTGTACAAATCGAGATTTACAAGCGAAAGCAAAGATATGGCGATCTCAAAATTTCCGTTCTATTAATTCAAGTTTTTTTTTATTTTAAAGACGGTGTTCGCTTACTTAATTCATCTTTTAAGGTAGGTAACGTTAAGTTAAAATACATTTTTCTGTTATAAAAATGTAAAACTACAAATAAATTTAAAAAAATATCAAAAATAGGTGCAAACAAGGTACCAGTGCCGCTAGCGACATCTACAAAAAGCTTTGCCTGATACACCCCATTAAGAGAATTTAATAGTAAAAAAGTAGTATGATATTGTACAGATAAGAGATTGATTTAAAACTAAAACTCACTGACTTTCTTTATTGCTTAGGATTTAATACCATCACCACAAACACAAGTGCTTTCATTTATTGTCCATTTAATAAAAGGCTATGTACACAAGACCTATTGAGTGGGAATACAGCTATTTTTACGTCAGGCCGTATCTCGACGGGAGGCAGGAAGCGAAGTGCAAACAATGAGATCTTATCGAGGAAGCAAACGCTATACGATCGGCCAATAGTGAGTTGCATCCACCACTATTCCTATACAGGTTGAACAAAATAAAATTTCTTATTATTATTTTTTTACCTAGTTATTTCTATCCATAACTCTCCTCAAAATAACTTAGTGACGGCAGTTATTTCTCCCAAAAATGAAGTATCATCATTCAAAGGGGAAATGGTGCTAGTGTATTGGGCACCATGCCACAAGACAGCGATTTGGAGGAGCTATTTTTTTGTAAGTATGTATTTTTATTTTCCATGTATTATTTTTATTATTATTTTTTAGGTTAAATTTAGATTTGTTTTAATATAGTTTATTTAATATTGTAATTC
This sequence comes from Tinea semifulvella, assembly GCA_910589645.1. Classification (NCBI taxonomy): domain Eukaryota; kingdom Metazoa; phylum Arthropoda; class Insecta; order Lepidoptera; family Tineidae; genus Tinea; species Tinea semifulvella. Next base: position 4,875,061 of record OU342598.1, on the reverse strand, counting down.
TTTTATATTGTTTGTACAAATAAATTAAATATTACTTAGTGCTTGTTTTTAAATGTTTAATCAGAAAATAATGACAAAAGTGTTGTAAAACTTCGAAATTTATGAGCAATAGTGAGCATTAATAATAATAATAAAAATTAGCATAAAAATAAGTTATAATTTATGCAGTGAGAAATTTTGCATGCATTTGGGGGTATTGACATAAAAACATATTGTGACAGGGAGAGTGTTAAGAACAAAATTGGTAAATGCGGTTAGCTGTAAATCATAAACAACAGTGTTGCCATATTACAAAAATAACGAACTGAGCTAAAAACAAAAAAAAAACGAAGAAAACACAAAAAATATTTTTATAAAAAATATAAGAAATCATTCTCCTTTGGTTCGCAAGAAAAACAATGGAAACTATAAGACTAATAAAGCAGTATGTACACTAAAGTTATTTTAATTCTAGACTAGACAAAACAAATCAACCTGTAGTATGATCCTACTATTTACTAAAGATTGCTGACGGTTGATTGTTCACCCATATAGTTGTGTTTCTATTCATAATGTTTGTTCCTAATTTCATTGCATAGTTTCATATTTAAGGTCTTTCAGGAGTGTGTTGCAATATTGTCTTTATTGGCGTAGCAAAGAAACGCTAAAATGAAATAAATTAAAATGATTTATTAGTCAGAAACATGGTAGGTACAGCAATATAAATATATATATATAATTATCTTTTTTTTTTTCTTTCCTTTCTTGTAATACAAGTTACTATACAGCGTGATTTTGTATTGTCTTACTTTGGACTAGTATGTAATTCTATTGATAGAAACAAAAAAGTTTTTGGGTTCTCAATAAAAATTGGCTAATTTAAATTTAATAGTTTGTATAGATAAGTCTTTTATTTTGTCACTTCCAACATATAGTTTCTTAGGAAAAGTTGTGTGTTTCTATCAATAAAAAAACACCCCGTAATTCTATTTCTGGTGTTGATGAATACATTTTTTTATAATTATTTCGGTATTACACTCGACAACTTTTCATCATGTTGATATTCTGTAATATTTTGAAGGTTAAGCATTGCCATTACTTCTTCACCATCGAATGGAACATGCCTCCTATGCGTAAGTCCGAAGCTGTGCAGCGTTGCGTGGGCTATCTGATACTCATGACTACATGTCACTGTTATTAGAACTGGCTGAAAAAAAACAAATGAAACGTTAAGCTAGCTTCCCACGGTTCGTGATTCTGCGGATCATCTCACACAGCCGACGGCCACGGACGGCAACGCACACAGACAGAGCTCTTCCAACGGTGCGTGTCGGTGTGTGTAGATCTTTTGATAGCTTCTAATTAATAATTACCAAATTATGCGATCTTGTAAAAGTAAAAAAAAACCACGTCGCTGGTGGATCAGCATACAACAAAAGTCGTTTAAGGTAAGTGTACCTAAATATCTAATTTTATTTTCTGTTTTGATCAGATTTTCCCTGTCCTGTGATCCTACCGGTCAGATCATGGGGAATTATTCGGAAAAACTTATCATAATATTGCACCACACGCGCGCACCTTTGAAGTTACCGCCTCGCGACGGATGCCGACGCACCGCCACAGAAGACGTGTCTGTGCTACTACGAAAGAGACCCTTCCCACGGTGTGTCGTGCGAGCTGATCCGCGTCCGTCCGCGATATCACGGACCGTGGGAAGCTAGCTTTAGGAGATTTTAGTCGAAAAGTAACCCGTATCGTATACATTAAAACCATATGATCTTTAGAAATAAATCTTTAATGAATCTTAAGTATAAATAAATGTTCTTTTGAGAAATGTAGCCTATGAACTTACTAGAAAATTAAATTACGGACATTTTGGAGATATATTAGAGCCAGAAAGGGACTGACTACAAATACAATTTTGACCACATTTGTAAAGGAATAAAAAAGTACGAAAACTTAATGCAAGCACACCTCAGACTGATTAAATATCATGGATACAGTATTTGGTTGGGTAGGGAGAGGAGTAGAATGGTGGATGGTGACTGTCTTTTTGCGCAATAAAATAAAATCGATCGCATGCCCTAAACACCATTCTTCCACTTTTCTCATTCCCACACACGATGGGTGCACGGTGAATCCATGGAATACTTAGAAATTTGTCTTCTTTCATATATTTGTTAAATTAAAATAGTAGAAATTGTTTTTGCTTTTATTCTCTGTCTAAAATTAGGTATATAAAAGTGAAAATGTGTCCAAAAAGTCTGTCATTTTATTTCCTAGAAAGTTGATAGGCTTCATATCCCAGACGTACACTTAGATTTAAAAAATATTAAATAATATTTGATTGTGCGAGCGAAAGAGATTAAAAAGCTTTAGCCCTGTTAAGAAGGTCGACATATTTATGAGTTTCATCTAGTTTACCTAGAGGTAATTAATTTTGCTGTCGTGAAGCTTATTAATGAAACAAACTGTATGACTTTTTCGAATAGGATCTATTTTTTTATTTAATCATATCATATCATATCACATGATATCATATCATATCATATCATATCATATCATATAATATCATATCATATCATATCATATCATATCATATCATATCATATCATATCATATCATATCATATCATATCATATCATATCATATCATATCATATCATATCATATCATATCATATCATATCATATCATATCATATCATATCATATCATATCATATCATATCATATCATATCATATCATATCATATCATATCATATCATATCATATCATATCATATCATATCATATCATATCATATCATATCATATCATATCATACCATACCATACCATATCATATCATCCCTGCCAAGCAAAGCGTTCAACGCTTTTATTACCGAATTTTGATTAAATTGTACACCATAGAGCATCGCCAAGTCGATCGATTTTCAAAGCGAAATAAAGTGAAAAAAGTAGTTAAAGCGACAAGTCAAACACAGGGTATATCATTCGTCAACGTCATCGATGATGCAACTCTGTGTGTGGCTCAACGTGTCTATGTAGTTGTCTATGGGTTTCTGATTTTGTAGTAAACAATATAGCACGTGCCGTTATCTTCTCCTTTTGGTTTAAATTAATGCTCAATAAGATATAGTTCTAGAAATAAATATTAACAGCTCGGATTTATTTGACGAGATGTGAATCAGTCGTGCGAATTGTTTCCGCGCATTTACTGCGTCAACATACTAAGCAAATATTTGTTTTTCTAGATAGATTTCTTCCTCGTGAATTAATGTCTTATTTGCAAACTATAATATTATGGTGTTGGTTCAAGTAAACAACGTGTATCTACTATTATAATACTTATTTTGCGTCTAATTAAATAATAATAAAAAATAAATAATACTATTTAATTTAATATTAAATAATACTAATTTATTAATTAAACTAAAAACTTAAGTTTAAAACATAAATAACTATTAATAAGAATAAACCTACTTAATAAATAAAAATACAACTAAAAACTAAAATAAAGAAAAAACAAAATAAAAAATATTATAAATAAAAAATTTGCTCCAAATCGCTGCCAATGGGCAAAGTGCCAAGGATACTGGCAGCATTGCCACGTTGAATGGCAATGCTGATCCTTTAGCCCAAATAGATAAATATACTAATTAATATAAAATTTAAAAAAATATATTAAATAAATAAATATTTCCAGACAGGTCACACAGCGCCATCTAGTTACCGTGGTAAGCTACGAGGCTTGTGTTACGAAAACTAGATGGTTGATAAACTACATATTATTGTAAATATATACATATTATACATATAAACACCCAGACCGAGACAAATTATACAATGTACAACTTTCCCTCGGTGGAAATCGAACCCAAGACCACCCGAGTCAATTAGTATTACTAAAATTGTTTGTATTTCAACTATTTTTGACATAATTAAATAGTATATAATAAATAGGCCCTTAATGACAAGTGGCAAGCTCGTCGATGTCTCTAGCGTACTAGATTCTAGAAATGTGACAAATATTTTTTTATTTATATGTTTTCGACCAGGAATCGAACTCGCTAGACCACGGACGCAGTCATAATTGGTTCATCATCATCAGAACCCCTAGAACACAGAGTTCTAGGCCTCCACTGTTAGAGGAGATGGTCCTTCCAGATTTTTTAGGAGAATTGGGCCTACACTCGCCACGCTGGTCACAGTGGACAGGTAGGCGAGGGTCTGCATTTAATTAATGAATGAGTAGGCTAAACGTGAACTCGCTCCTTACAAAAGTGTGGTCTGACCACCACGCAAGTACGGTTGTAATGATACTTTACTTTCTGACTAATTACAACTAATCTCTATCATGATAGACCAAAATACTTACTCTTTTTCCAAGTGGCAGCAAAAATAATGGACGGCAGCATTTTTCCATTGCTGCCGAGTACATGTAATGCAAATAAGTCAAATTCGTAGAAGCTATTTCCGTCTGATCATGCTCTATGAATTTCAACAGGGACCTTTTTTCAATGTATTGGATTCCTTTTCTTATCGTGACAGCAAGTCGTTTGGTACCTACAATAATATTGTTTTGTATTACCAATTCACGATTGTGTTTTGTGAAATAACATTCTATGAGCATAAAGCTATGTACGAGTATGAACTAGGCAACATTTGAGACAAAACACATGGCGTTCAATATGTTTGGCAACAGCGACAGCGCGACATTTTTATATAATAAGTTCCTTCGTAGTCGCTGCAACAAACCTTTGGAACAATCTCCCGACCAACATAAGGCAAGCTAACACCAGGTCGTCTTTTAAAAAACTAGTGTATTCGCATTTTATAGATAGCTCCAAACCACGGTAGTAATAGTTTTTTATAATTTTAACGGGTCTTTACGCGATTTTCCTTTGAGACATATTTCTCCCGACGTTTCAGCCAAGTTGCATTGGCCGTGGTCACGGGTCGACTGAAGCTATGCGGTGTAGTCTCGTACATACTGGGCGGTAGATGTAAACCTACCCACTTATCACTTTTAAATAATAATAATAATTTAAATTATAAAAAACTATTATGAATATGCGCGAAATTTTAAAAAGTTCCACGGTAGTAAGTTTTATATATGTATGTTTATGTATAATATTGTGTAAATATTTGCATTAATTATTGTGTATTGATATTATAATATATATGAAGGTATATAAGTATGTTATATAATATTTTTAAATTATCCTATAATTATATTATTGTTACTTTCACTTTCATTGCACCTATATTTGTTCAAATTTGTCGCTAAGGTTTGGCTGTCAGAAAATGTCTACGGGCATTAAGTCCGCATTTGGACTTTGTGCGATAAAAATATAATAATAATAATAATATCTTTATTCAGTAAAAAGTTACAAGATATGAAAACAATAACAGATTTCATTATGCATGCACAGAAAAACAGACATTTGCAGCCGAACTAAGCCTATATGTATAGGTCTGTCCGTCGGCAGTCAACGCCCAGACACCCTTTTAAATATATTATTACTTTTAATTACAAAATAAAAAAAGAAACAAAATGTACACAAAAAGAAAAATAAATAATAATTGTGTGGTTGAGATCCTCTTTTTTATGATGTAAGTGTGTAAGTGTGTGTAAGAGGGTGTGTAAACTTTACATACTTTGTTATTATCGCATTCCTACTTTACTATTGACAGTAATTCCTCAGTTGTATTATAGTCAAGAGACTGTAGCCATTGTGTGACATTCTTTCTACATATCACTTCAGTGCATTGTTATATAGCTACCTCTTTATTAATTTTATTATATAAATATGGACCCAGAAAACAGAAAAATGTGCTTGTAAAGACTTTTCGAAAAACTTCAGAGCTTCCACACACAAGATCATTCCTTCGTTTACTAAAAACTTCAGGACTAAAATGGTATATTCATATTATTTAAATAGCTCATAACAACTCATTTAGTTTATTTATTATATTATTATATGTAGTGTATGTATTAATGTTATGTAATGTATGTACGTAATGTATTAATAAAACGTTATGTGTATGTATTATTAGTATTTAGTTCATTATAGTATTTATTATTGTAGTGTAGATAATATTGCATATTTATTACGTAATCATATTTCTCTAATTGCACCTACCTTACGTCTTTAATGTTCTACAGTGTCCCTAAGGTTGGCTGTCAGAGAATGTCTAGCGACATTAAGTCCGCCCCTTGTATATATTGTGCAATAAAGTTTTAATAAATAAATAAATAAAGATGAGCATACAATGTTGCCTAATAATAACGTTAAGGATAAATAACTGTCTAACACACCACATCTTTCATATAGGAGAGCAGTTGGATGCCTATATATTTAAAAACTTTCTTTATGACAGCCCTCTAGGAAACAGAGTTCTGGACTTCCACTATAGATGGGTCCTCGGGAATTTTCGGGAGAATTTGACCTACACTCGCCACGCTAGCCAATTTAAAAAACTTTATTGATTTTATTAATATTTTTCTTAGAATTCATTTTCGTTTGGATTTTGGATAGATTATCTATCCATTAAGTACCTAACCCTTGTATTTTGTGCATGTTGTGGCACCTAAAGGTGGTATATTTATTGTCGATTAAATGTCTTAGTGTGCCAAAAATGCATCAATAACTTAATATATTTCGACCGCCTCCGTGGTCTAGTGGTAACAAAGTTGCCGTGAACTCGGGAGGTCTTTTTTTTTTTTTTGTAAATATATACATTATACATATAAATACCCAGACCGAGACAAATTATACAATGTACAACTTGCCCCCGGTGGGAATCAAACCCACGACCTCCCGAGTTCACGGCAACCTTTGTTACCACTAGACCACGGAGGCGGTCAGATATCGTGCGAACTCGCTATGATCACCGTTAATTCGAGCGTTGAGCATTGTTTCATTTCGAATATCTGCGCGACTCTCATACTCTTCCTCTTCGTTCTTCGCACAACAACCAATTGTCAATCCCTCCTCGCTCCTCTAGGAAATATTCTCTCACCGTATCTGCAGCTCGTCAATGGAACAGGCTGCCATTAATTATTCGACAGGCACCACCTCTAAATATTATCAAAAAACTTCTAATTTCTCACCTTCTTGAAAAAACAAAATTTAACTTAATCTTCATTTTAATTTAACCTTTGCATACATATATTATTTAATTAGTATTATATAATATGTATTGTATTATTCATATTTATTACATAAGTATATTATGATCCTATTTACATTTTATCTATTTATCTAATCCTATAGTTTATTTAATTAACAATATAGTTTATTTATTATTATTGTCAATTTTAATTAATTAGAACAAGCGACGCCTACAACTTTTTAGACACCTAACTTTCATAGGAAATATTTGAATTACGATGATTTTTTTAATACTTATCGCATAGTCGTTTTTATTATAAAACTTGTTACATTTTATGTATTGTTTTAAAATAGGTACTTGATTTATAATTTTATATAGTAGGTAAATAAAATAGTACGTACTTACAGAATAATAATCAAGTGTATAGGGAATGGTGCCATTGTTCCATTCTTCGGGCCAATATTTATTTATTCTGTGAATGTGTTGCGCTAAAATATGTATTTCAAAATCATTTATTATTACAGGTCTAAGATTAGTACTACACTAGTTATTATTAAGATTCTAAATTTAAAAAAAAAATCCTTCGCGCCATTTTGCGCGGACATGTCAAGTGCAAGTTTTTGTTTTGTAGATTAATTTACTGTGGATATTGTTAGTCAAAAGTGGTGTTGTTTTGTTTAATAGTGTGCTATGATCTGAACAATTATAAAAAACAATAAATTGGATTTTAAATATAGGACACAAGTTGCAGTTTATTTCGTGCGGTTTCATCGCGCTGTGTACTCCCATATTACACCCGACGTGTTTGGGCTATAATGGCGCGAGTAACTCGCGCATCAAATTCTGCAACATCTGGAATTTGAGGATAACCTCATTAAATAATAAAAAAATAAGATATTTCGTCAGACTTGGCTTTATGGGCTAGATCCTTTGCCTTCCCTATCACCTCATTCATTATTGAACGGGAGAAGAGAACAAACTAAAATAAATAAATACCAAAATTTGTACATTATTTTAAAGTTATTTATGCTATAAATATAGCTTGATATAGTAAGATTAATAGTTTAAATTATAGTTCAAATAAAAAAAAAACATTCCTGGCATTAAATAAACAAATTTATAAATAAAAAATGATTTTTGTTTTTACGAGTATCACTGGCTAATTGAAATAAAGTTTCGGATTTTAATAAAATAAAATAAAGTGAAATTTATAAAACATTATACAATTTAAAATATTTGTCCAAATTATTAAATACTGAATGATAAAATACCTACTCCGTGCATCGCTATCTTCATCATCACAGCCACTAGAATCCTAGACCTCCAACGTTGGAGATGGGCCTTCAACAAATATCTGAAGATGTGGACTACACTCGCCACCAGACCAATTGGTAAGGGTCTGATTTCAATGAATATTTCGTTCATAAATTGGTATTAGTCAAACTGGGGCACTATACTATATCTATATATATATATAAATAAATGAATGTCTGTATGTTCCCTATGCATTTCAAAACTACTTTGGAAATGTGTTGTGTGAACATCGGCGAAGGTTTCTGATATAGTACTACTGTTCTCCGATAGGTGGCGTGCATCAGCGCTGATTTGTGGGGCATACCGACCAAGGGTACTGAGCCTAAAACTCCCTAGCGCTCTTATTATATATATAGTTACTCAGTCGTAGCTCAGTAGTATTATTATTATTAATAATAATAAATTATTTATTTCAGAATTAATTCCATAATTATTAGTAACATTCCAACTTAGAACTAGTTACTGTTAGTAGGTATACACATTAATTAAAAAGTTAAAAACAAACAGCAAAAATAATAATAATAATAACAATACCTAGTACAGTACTCCCAAATTAATAATGCGCATGCAGATCTTCGCTAATTGTCGTATTCCCGGAAACACCCGAATCATTGAATCGTAAGAGCACTAAACAATGCACTTGCATTTTGCACCTTGTTCCAAAGAAATAGAAGTCAATATCATGAGTACACAATCGAAAACAATTCGGGCAGTGTTTTTTTGTTTTTGTTTTTTTGGCGGTGACTGTACGTGTTCTCTCTGTGTGGAATTATATAGAGCTGCTATTACACAACCTTCTTGGTTTTGTTTTCAAAGGTGAATTTAATTTCAACTTTAATTATCTTATAAAAATAGTTTATTTGACAATTGCTTGTCTGTCTGACACAGGCAGAGATTTTATATTTAAAGGAGGTCACTACAGTACTATAAAATTTTCGAAGTAAATCAATCCAACAAAGATTGTAGCATATTCTCAATCGTGTTTTATCGGTTTTCCTCGCTATTTAATTCGAATCAAATTTCGTTACTGATAAATCAATATTTATCTCTTTTAGCACAAAACATAATTCTACTAAATTATGCATGAAGAAAATGCACTTAACCACTTTATATACATATCGTCTTCCGACGCTCGGGAAATACGACCGTTGCCGAACAGTGACGAAGATTTCTATGCGCATTATCACTTTGGGAGAACTGTACTTAATTTAATTAATATTAATTCGTAAATATCTGTAGGGATATTTATACTACGCAAATGCTGTACATATTTCATTTACACATTCCCAGTTACAACTCCAATCCAGCGCTTAACAAAAGCGCTGTCAAAGCGCGACGATATCATCCTCAGAATGCTGTTGTTACTGTCTCTCACTCTCCGCAGTATCGACGCTGCCTTTTTGCGGATTATGGCCGGAAATCCATCCACACGCGCCTCCGCAAAAACGCCCGATGCACTGCTGCGTCGAGGCAGTCCTATCAGCATTCTGAAGATATCATTGTATTGGATGCGCAGAGCGTTGTTAGCCCGATTAGAGTATCTCACTGGTGTAAAAATACGTGCAGTACGCTTTAAAAAGCGTGATAATAACGACATTCATTGATTGTCATGCGGTATGAAGTTCGCCGGGTCAGCTAGTGTTATATAAAATAAAGGGTTTTATTTACTAAAATTGTAATCTTGTTAGAAGTAATTTATCTATAAATATAATTGTGAATACAATTTGGCCCAAATCCCCAAACAACATGAAAGTGAATTTTCTTTAAATATTTAAGTTGGCAACATTGAGTTAGTCTCTCTGTTAAGAGTGTGGAAAATAAAAAACAAATCAGTGCATAAAAAAACTTACGAGTACTTTGATAGAGCGCAGAATTTAAATTTACAACTATAATAAAAATATATACGACGCGTTTCCACATTGCACTAAAAATACGACAACATTAAAATAAAAAATACTTTATATAAAATAAACATATCGTCCGTGAACTCGCAAATAGTCCTATCTTAACTTTAAATAAACAAAATATTGTACTGTGATACAGGAAGTTCTAACGCGATTTATGCTCAAAGCTCTAAAAAAGCTTCTCAATTAGTCAGTATGGCGTAGGCATTAACCGGCATTAGTGATAGTTTGGTGGGGTAGATATACATATATGAAGATAATATATTATTAAGAAGGTACTGGACGATATTTTATCTTCCAGTAACACGAGAGAGCGGGCTCGCCTCATGGCCGTGTCCACTAGGGAGTCGGGTCTCTGGTTGCAGGCTTTTCCCTCAGCATCGGTTGGCACACTCCTTGATCGAAATACACTGACTATGGCGGTGTGCCTTCGTCTCGGAGCCCGGACTGTCCACCCACACCAGTGTCGATGTGGAGAGCCCGTGGAACATCTCGGACACCATGGGCTTTCTTGCGCTAGAAGTGCTGGCCGCATTCCTCGTCACGCTGCTTTAAACGACATCATTCGAAGGGCTTTTGTCACTGCTGGAGTACCCGCGATCCTAGAACCCTCTGGGATTGCGCGGAGCGATGGCAAAAGACCCGACGGCATGACCGTTGGGCCGTGGAAACTTGGCAGGTCCCTGGTGTGGGATGCGACATGTGTAGACACATTAGCCCCATCACACATCCAGGCGACCTCGTCAAGCGCGGGAAGTGCGGCGGTTTCTGCTGAGAACCTCAAGCTGCGCAAATACGCCAACCTCAGTACAGGTTACGAATTTGCGCCGTTTGGGGTCGAGACGATGGGCCCATGGGGACACTCAGCCAAGCGTCTGGCCAAGGAGTTGTCCAAACGGCTAACGGAAAAGTCTGGAGACAGGAAGGCTGGCAATTATTTCTGCCAACGTATTAGCTTAGCTATACAGAGGGGAAATGTTGCCAGTCTTCTGGGGACTATCACTGAAGGGTCGTCTCTAGAGGACATTTTTTACTTATAGTTTATTTTTTATTAGGTTTAGTTTATATTTATTTTAATTTTTACTTTTAAGTAATTTATATAAATACTATATTTTATCTATTCATTATTAAGAAGGAGAATTTTGTGAATTTAAAATATATTGTTCTGCTTGTTTATCAGTGAAAGCTTGTTCTACTGGCGAGCAGACGAAACGGTAAATCTGAATATCTGTTGGAACTGTGGGGTGGGATTTTAAATTGATTGTTATGTTATGAGAAGTTTTTAAGTCAATAAACATTTTTATTGATATATAATTTACGTTCTGAAATATTGGTTGTTTTTTTTAATAACATGATATCCACCAACAAAATAGTTTTAAAAAGTGTTATTTTAACGATGGAATATTGCGGCAGTCTCGGCGCGTCGCGGCAAAGCTAATGAATAATTTCTTGAACCGGAAGAGTTTTCTCCTTTGACTACAAAAGCGTAACAAGTTACACGGTCTCTGCCTCCATGGTCTAGCGGTTAAGACCGCAGATTTTGACGCTGAGGTACTTTGTTTAATTCCTGGTTGAGAACATAATGTATAATATCCACTTTATTATAAAATACTAACTAAAATAAACTACTGAGAAGATTAAAGACAAGACTGGCAACGTTTCCCCATCTGTATAGCAGAAATAATTGCCAGACTTCCTGTCTCCAGATTCTGACTACCGAAGACAGCCGTTTGTACAACTCCTTAGTCCCCATCGTCTCGACCCCGAACGGCGCAAACTCGTAACCTTTAACGAGGTTAGCGTATTTGTACTTGAGGTTCTCAACAGAAACTGCCGCACTCCCTGCGCTGGACAGGGTTTAATCGGTGTTTGATGGGGCTAAACTGTACACACGTAGCATTCCACATCAGAGATCTGCCAAGTTTACACGGCCCAACGGTCATACCGTCGTCGGGTCTCTTGCCATAGCTCCGCCAAATCCCAGAGGGTTCTGGGACAAAAGCCCTTCAGATGATGTCGTTGAGAGAACAAGGAATGCGGCACTTCTAGCACAAGAAGTGTCTGAGATATTCCATTGGTTCCCCACACCGACACCTGTGTAGGAGGACGACCATCTCCAAAAATCCCAATTGCCTTGTTTTTAATATATTTTTACAGAAACGTTATTTATAAGTTCTTGTAAGAAAAACTGATTAAATAAACATTTTTATATATATTTTATATTCATTAAAAACAAAAAAAAACCTTTCGCTAGGTGGACAGATGACCTGAAGAAGGTCGCTGGTAAGGGTTGGATGAGGTGGAAAAATATCGCGTAAAGTGGATTATCAGTCTTTAAAAATACAATGCCGTTAAACTAACCCATCTAGTCATTACCTTAGATTAGATTAGATCTTCAGACCATTGGTGATTTCTCGATTCCGTCTATAAACAAAAAAAAAAACTCTGGGTCAAATATTAAAAATGCTTTTACTATAAGTTTATTTTAAAGTGTAATAAATAAATCTCAAATAAAATTTATTACAATACACCAATATCGTACATAAGATTGCGGTGATCGGAGATGGTCGGTATAATAATGCGGGTAACATAGACATGTGTATGTGGTTCAGTCCGATGCACATATTGTTCTTGCCCAAAGTCCTGGTTTGGGACAGTCTCAAGCGACGTTTACTGAAAACAATTGAAGATGGTTTTGGAAAAACAAACTTAGTAATTTAAAAAAAACAAAAAACAGAAGTAAACAAATATTAGATCAGATCATGCGTGGAATACTGTTCTCAACTCAAGTACCTCACAGATGCTCTCAATGTCCTACAGAGGCGAGCTGTTCGAATTGTGGACGATGCCACTGATGATAACATCGACGAGCAACTTGTCATGATGGACCTATAGTAAAGTTGGCTAATTGTGAATCCGGTAATTTGAAAAAAAAGAAGAAAAAAACGTGGTTTTTGACAAGGGATACGGTCGTGATGATACTTACACATACACTTTAAGAAAGTTACTATGCATTCACATAACAAATCACATATATGTTTGCGCAGGGTAGTATCAGTTAGCGCAAAAAATCCATGAATTCATCATCATCATCAGCCTGTGCCTCTCCACTGCTGGATATAGGCCTGCCCCAAGGCTCACCACTTAACATGATCGTTTGTCACCTTTAACCATCCCCAACCAGCGATATTCCTCAGGTCCATCTGGCTGGGGTCGTCCCACTCTGCGCCTTCCAGTACGTGGTCCCCACTCCAGGACCCGTCTACTCAATTGTTCGTCGGTTCTATGTGCCCAGTCCATTACCACTTCAGTTTACTAATTTTGAAAGCTAAATCGGTTATTTTGGTTCTCTGATAGATGTCAACCTTTGGAGAAATCTCGAGCATAGCTCACTTCATACCTCGCTGAGCGGCCTTAAACTTGTTGACACCAGACCCACTGTTAGTGTCGACGCTTCTGCACCATACGACATTACTGGAATAATGCACTGGTTGAAAACTATGTCTTCAAACACTATGGTATGTTTCTTTCCGAAATTATTATTAAAAAATCCATGAATTACGTAGAGATAATTGACGGGTCCTAGTCTAGTAAAACATATGTCTATGTGTCGAACAGTCTGCAAGGCGCTGGTTGTGGGCACAGCGCCAATGAGGGTGCCACCGCCGCTGCACTTCCACCTCTACTTTATTATTTGAATTCACAAATTTGCGCTTCACACTGTTACAATTTGCGAACAACTGTCTCGCGTTTACTTGTTTCTGTTTACGTTCCGATGTGTCTAGAATATTAGTTTTGTGCACGATAAATGTGAAGCTTTTAAGGCTAGGGAAAAATCTGGTTAATAATTTCCATTATGACTGTACAGTAGGTACAGATATATTAAATATATAACAAGATAGGCCGGGGCAAGAAAGCAAATGGTATGAGAAATAAAGCAAGGTCAATCGTCTTAGAATTAATTAGTCTATGACAGTGCCCAGTGCAAGCCAGAAGCGCCTTTGTCAAAATGCCACCTTCTCTCCAATCGCAATTATAAGCTCCCTACAATGTCGAAGAAGTTAGAGGCTTCTAAGATGTAGATATACAGGATAATGATGAAGATATCATGGAAGGACAGAATGGGAAAGGAAACCGTCTTGCAGAAAATAATAAATCGAAGGAAGTTAGAGTATTCAAGACACATCATGCGCAAAACAAAGTATAGCTTGCTGTAGCTCATCATGCAAGGAAAGATACAAGGCTTTAGAATACCGGGAAGGAGACGCACGTCCTGGCTCAAGAACCTCAGGGAGTGGTTCAGAATAAGCACCCGATCCTTGTTCCAGACAGCGGCTAACAAAATTTGAACTTTGATTCCCTGATAATGACGTTGATACGTTACGAAATCTATCCATCAGAGAAATATTAAGCTTAACTCTCTCCATACCTCACTGATCGAATTTTAATTTGTAGACCAGACCCAAATATTACGAGGAAGAAGCATTAATTGAAGACTTTTGTCATAGACGATGAGAGGACGTGCCGAAGTTTCCCCAATGCCCCCCATACTAGTTATACATACAGTGAAAATGAAGTTGGCTAACTAAACTTACTTGGATATTTTTCTGACATCAAAAACCATATAGAATGACAAGCGATCCAAGAGTTCCTATAAGGAGCCAGTAGACCGTAAAGTGCCGAAATTGTGAGAAATTAAGGGTTCACTTGTATTTGAAGAGAGGCTGCGTACTTGAAAGTCCTTGTCCCGATTTTTTTTCTACTTCAAGTTGAGTCATCTTTGTCGCTAATCACCATTGATGTTCTGAGAAGAATTCTGAAAGGATTTTGTTGATAATATTTTATATATCTACTCGTATTATTATGTTTGCTAAACTAATAAGGAGCTTACTAGATCAATTATTATATAGATTTCGTAAACATGTTGTTGACGTGATTAAATAAATAAAGTATACAAAAGCGGGCGATTCCATATAATTACAACTAGCTGACCCGGCGATTTTCGTACCGCCTAACAGCTATTGAATGTTTGTCAACCTTAGTTAGTAATTTTAAACTCACGAACTTTTTGTATGGAAAAATGTGTTTCTTATATTTTATTTTTATCTTTAATTTTTCAATTTTATTTATAGATATTTTGCTATTCAGGTCGGAGACAAATCCAACAAATCAAAAACCGTGAAAATCTCTCCAGCCGTTCTCGAGTTATAAGTGTTCTAACAAACCCGACTTTGTTTTCTATATTAACATTTACTTATTATGCAATCTAATATGTCATAAACCTTCCCCGACGTTTACATATTCCCAAAGTTTCATCCCGATCAGTCAAGTAGTTTTGCCATGCATAGGGAACACACACACCTTTATATATATAGATTTGACCGGTCGCACTTCGCTAAGAGATAATTTTAAGGGGTATAATATTCTTACAATGGTATCTCAGTACAAACTAAATTTAATATACGTCTACAACATTATAATAAAAAAAATACTTGCATTCTCGTTACACTCGCAATAAGCACAAATTAGTTTTGCCTTAACTTCGCCTCAGTAAAACTAGTTTAGTTCAACACTCTCCAAACGTATAAATGTTACGATTTTAAATATTTTCGATAAGAGAAGTTTATTTTCTGGCAACATTAAAAATGCGTTCCCGTATTATAAACAAAATTTAACAGAATTACGACACGCTCTAGCACTTTTGACATCCATAAGTATGTCTCTTTCAAATTATGAATATTCATGTGTTACAAAATTATTAATTATTTTGGAACGAAATATGATTTAAATGAGTCCTTCGCGCATGTCACGTGCAAGTTTTTGTTTTGTAAATTAATTTACTGTGGATATTGTTAGTCAAAAGTGGTGTTGTTTTGTTTAATAATGTGAATAATTATGGAAAACGATATATTTGACTTTAGATTTGGGGCACAAGTTGCAGTTTATTTTATGCAGTTTTGCTGCGCTGTGAATTCCCATAACTCCAAGAAAAGCATCAAATTTTGCAACATTTGATGATAACCTCATTAACTCATAAAAAAAAGATATATATTACGTCAGACTTGGCTGTATGGGCACCCTTTGACTTCTCTATCACCTCATCATCTCCCGATGAGCGAACACACAAGAAAATATGAAATACACGTTAATAACATAAATATATATATATTATTTATATATAAACATTTTAAAACTGAGAAGGTGACGTTGGCATGCAACGATCATCTTGTAATGAAATCATAAAAAAAAACAATATCATTATTAAAAAACAAGACATGTCACCTTTGCAATTTGATTACGTATTTAAATTCATTCAGATTAAATGCCTGTGCCACGCCTGTTACAAAAAAAGCTTTAGTTTATTTTGGTTTTCCCGCGCTGTGAACTTCTATATTATACCTTACGTGTTTGGGCTATAATGCCGCGAGTGACTCCAAGAAAAGCATCAATTTCTGCAACATCTGGAATTTGATGATAACCTCATCAACTCATAAAAAAGAAAGATATATTACGTCAGACTTGGCTGTATGAGCTAGACCCTTTGCCTTCCCTATCACCTCATTCAGTATCCATCGGTAGAAGAGAACACAAACAACAAACAAAAAAACAAATGCTATGTTCATTAAGTGCAAGCCATTATAGACCTTAGGGTGGTTAACATTTTTTGACCTCGACTGTACCTTCAGTTTGACAGTTCTATTTCTCGAGCCTAGTGATGTGCCGACGCGTCCCTCCGTTCAACAGCTGGAAGAAATAAGGGGTACACTAGCTTATGTTTATTTATTATATGACCGCCTCCGTGGTCTAGTGGTAACAAACGTTGCCGTGAACTCGGGAGGTCGTGGGTTCGATTCCCACCAGGGGCAAATTGTACATTGTATAATTTGTCTCGGTCTGGGTGTTTATATGTATAATATGTATATATTTACAAAAAAAAAAGTATAATATGTAGTTTATCAACCATCTAGTTTCCGTAACACAAGCCTCGTAGCTTACCACGGAAATTAAATGGCGCTGTGTGACCTGTCTGGAAATATTTATTTATTTATTATTTATTTATTCATCATCATTACTGCCACAAGAATACAGCGTTCTAGACCTCCACTGCTGGAGATGGGTCTTCCAAGACATATATCTGGAGAATTTGGCCTACATTTGCCACGTTGGCCAGGATATAATGACAATGTTTTACGACAATTTATTAACGATTCCACAAGTTGGTATTAGTGGAACCAGGACCGATGGCTTAACGTGCTCTCCGAGGCACGGGAACGGTGATGTTGTAAATGTATGAAAAATGTACTTAAGAAAAGTGTATTTCTCATTGGTACATGCCGGGTGGGTTTGAATCGACCATTGTAGGATTTAAGAATTTAAAATTTCCATGACAAGTTCCTGCATAAGGCGAAAAGTATCAACACATCTTTGCACTTGTACACTGAAGTAGAGATCAGCAAAGATTTGTCTTTCACCACTGTCCTGCGGTCACAAATTCAGTCCACAACTTTGTCGTCGCCACGTCGATTCTACGTGATGTCGTGGTTAGCACAATACGTATCTAAGGTGCTTCTTTGAATCCACAGACATATATATGTATTTGAGACACGGCTATTTCACTAAAAAATATAAAAAAATTAAAGATATTTTGACTTGCATTAACGATTTTAGAATCTACAGTCAGTGAGAAAGGAAATTAACAAAAAGTATATGGAAGTTACTTTGAATTATTATAAAAATCGTAAATTTATTCAATGGGAAATTTTTGTAAATAAAAAAAATAGGTTTTCCGTTTAAGTACAGCACCAATCCCATTTCATGGCAGGCTACAATATGTCTATCAGGTATTATGTCACTTTAAGTAGCCGTTACTATACTAATAAGTTTTTTTTAAAATTCATAATAGGGTAGCCAACAGTGCTAACATTACACACTTATTTCAACTTAACACTAAATCAGAAGTTAGATGTTGCACCTATTATAGGCGACCACCACATTACCACAGTAGCCTTATTGCCTATAAAAAATAACAATATTATAAAATTTTCAATAAGTATTCAAAAAACATATATACAGTCGATTAGCAACGACTACGTGTTTGTGCCTTTTGGTCTTGAGACAATGGGTCCGTGGGGGCCAAGTGCAAAGAAGTTCTTTAAAGAGTTGTCTAAGCGCCTGGTTAATGCTGTATGTGACAAGAGGGCTGGCAGTTTTCTCGCGCAGCAAATCAGCATTGCTGTGCAGCGGGGGAACGCTGCAAGTGTTCTTGCCACACTGCTACAGGAACAAATCATGGGTGAGTATTTTTATTTATAATTAGTTTAATTTTTTTTTGTTTATTTTTTTTTCTAATTTAGTTTTAATTTTTATTCCGTAATTATTTGTATTTTAGTTTGAATAAAATTTAAAATAATAATAAACATACAATTCCCTTTAGGAATAAAAAAAAGATTAATATTTATTCTCTAGTAAGTGCCACTAAGTTATTTATTTTTGCAATAAATATTATTATTATTATTACCATTTTAATACAGTCCCTCGTATTACTGCGCTAATCTCAGTAACAAGAAGTTACAGATTGAATAAAAAAAACATAGTTTAAGATTAGTTTAAAAGGCATGCTTAATAACAATAACAGGTCTGTATTTTTTGGTGAGCAGTTTTCTTTATTCTCAAGTGTATATACGTCTAGAAAGTGACCGTTTTCTCGGCACATTGCTCCGTCTACACCTAGCTACAGAGTTTAGCAAACGTCGGCACATTGCGACGTTTCTGCTATTTGCAGTAGAAAGGGTTCTCAGAAAATTCAATTATTTTTGGTTTTATTTTATTCCTATAAAATTGTCGACTTCCTTACCTTTTTTGTTCTCTTTACACTGAGCACGACATTTCATACAGACCTAAGAAAAAAGATGGTTGATATATTATAATTAATAATATGTATTTTTTTATCAGTTATATATATTTTGTTTTACGGATAGGGAAATAAGTCCCGTGCGCGTGGAATGGTGGCAAGAACACTGGCTGCATTTTCCTGTTGAATTGCAATACTGATTTTTTAAGCGAAAAAAGAGCCAGCCCTCTTGTTATAAATATTAATATTATTTTATATTTAGTATATATTTTTTCGAATAAGTGAACATATATTTTGTACAATTTTCTTATTATTATATATATATATATATTTGGGTTCAATTATATTTACAATTATATAGCATTTTTAGAAAAAATATTATAACAAGATTACAATTTAAGTAGAAAAAACCCTTTATTTTATATAATGCCTCCGTGGTCTAGCGGTTAAGTCTGTGGATTTAGACTCGGAGGAACCGGGTTCGATTCCTGGTCGAGACACAAAAAATATTAATGTAAATAAAAATATATTCAATTAATATTTAATTTATTTCTGATATTTCTCGAGTTTGGTACGCTGGAGACATCGACTAGCTTGCCACTTGTCATAATTGGCCTATAGTAAAGTTGGCTAAATGTGAATCCGCTTATTCATAAGCGTTGTTTCTGACCACCCCGAAAGGGAAACGGTCGTGATGATACTTTACTTTTACTTTATATTTTGTATAGTTTATATACACCAATGAGAAATACACTTTTCTTACGTACGATAGTAATGTTTAAAGCACTATTCTATTACCTAGTCGCAAACATTATTAGTGGTTTTCGTTATTTACGTCAGAGCTTGCGTCATAAGTACAAAATATTACAGACAGACAGCGGAGTCATCCAGGCCCGGATGTTTAATGGGCCTGGGTTGGGGATGGGATAAACTCCCGTTTTCCCCGGCAGGATCTCGGCGGCTAACTACCCACCGGTGATTCAACGCACCTTTGGTGCTGGGCGCTGTTCCTACTACAACACCGCCCTTGTGGCTCACGAATCTAGTCTCCTAGATTTGTCTACTCTAGTTCTTCTCCAAGAGCGCCTCCCTAGGTAGTGGCCTTCCCTCCGGGGGCCGCGCGAAAGTAGGAGCGATATCCTGAAGATGCTTGTAGGATCCGTTGCCTGCTCGGTAAAACATACGTTTAGCTAGGCCGACAACAAATGTCTCGATAGGCATCTCCAGATCTCTCGCAATTACAGAATTTCGCACGAACCACGGCGCTCTGGATACCACCCTGAGCGATATGTTCTGCTGACTCTGGATCTTGTCCCTGTTGGTTTTGGCCAAAAGGTGATGCCAAGCTGGCGCAGCATAAGTAAGTCAGGAACGGATGAACATCTTGTAGATCCGCACCTATTCAATAATAAGCGCTCAAACTTGACAGCGGCCGTGCAAATATCAACTTTAATAGCGTGATATATATATATAGTTAACGGGCTCCATTATATAACGTTAGCGCTTAAGTAACAGAATAGGGCTGCAGCTATAGAACGAGAATTCAGCTGTAGGTATCGTAAACATTTTCAAACAACATCCCAATGGGCGATCTGTTGGACTCCAATTACTGGCTTTATTGTGGCGACCAAAAAGCAGATTTGAGTAATTTATTTCGCCAACTGTGTCATATGTTTTCGGGGGAGATGTATAACTGACGCGATATCCTACGGGACACTAACTCAATGCTTGCGGCCCATCAATTATAGGGCTTTCCGCATTGACTTAATGTCATTGTATAACTGGGTTTAGATACAATTGAACCAACATAAATTATGTTTCTAGAAGTGCCTTATTTTAATCAAATTTTACCAACTGTGTCATTCCGGGTGAAATGCGATATTCAAACTCAATGCTTGCATCCCATCAACTATAGAGCTTTCCGCATTAATTTAATGTCATTGTTTTTACTGGATGCCTTCTCATGCATTTATTTTACCAACTGTGTCATGTTTCTGTGGGAGATTTATTACCGAAGCAATATCATACGGGAGACTGGCTTAATTATTGCGGCCGATCAATTATAGGGCTTTCCGCATTGACTTTAAGTCATTGTTATAATTGATCTTTGATAATTAAACCACAAAAAATGATGTTTTAGAGATGTCTTGTTTTATATTTATTTTACCACCTGCGTCATATGTTTACAGGATATCTCTAACTGACGCAATATCCTACACGGCATTAACTCAAGGCTTGCGTCCTATCAATGGTAGGGTTTCCGCATTTAATTACTATTATTGTTGTAACTGGATATGAACACAATTAATCTTCCATATTTACTACGCGCTATAGAGAAGCTTTTTAATTTATTTTATTTGCATTTGTTTCCGCAGGAGATGTATAATTGGCGCGATATTCTACGGGGCACTAACTCAATGCTTGCGTTCCATCAATTATTGGGCTTTCCGCATTGACTTAATGTCATAGTAAAGACTGGAAAGAATTGCGGTTTCTAGATATGCCTTTTGAATTTATTTTACTAACTATGGCATTTTTTTGAAGGAGATGTATTCATTAATTATAAACTTTATTGCACAAAGTACAAAGGCGGACCTTGAAATAATGCCGCTAGACATTCTATTTTGGTCAAACCTTGGGAACGTAACTAACTGAAGCAGTTACTACAAGATAAGGTAGGTGCGATAAAAACTAATAGAGAATATTAGACCTCAATATATATTTATCAATAATTGATTATTTACTTACTTAATACTAGGGTTTCCGGTTCCGCTCTTGTTTTACAGTACTTCGGTACTTTTTTGTAAAGGAACTGGTATTTCCCGGTTATGTCTTTTTTTATTATAAATCAGTAAAAAAAACAATAAGTACATATAATGGTAAAAAATATTATTATTATTATTTATCTATCAATAGGTACGAGTACTTTACCCAAATTAAAATTATCTTATAAATTTTTCAATGACAACAAAGGTTTTTTTTAACAAACAATAAATAAACATAATATCTCCTTTTGAATATTCAAGAATGAATCGCGTAATTAAAATAAATTTCCCGAAAGTACCGAAAAAATCGGAATTAAATAAAATTTCACGGTTTTTTTTACATTTTACTGAACTAAGAGCCGGGAATTCCCCGTACTTTCGAGTTCGGGCGATACTTAATAGATGCAAATAATCAGTAAAAATCAGTTTCTTCGCAATATCCGGCTAGCGCTCTTGATTTTGTCTGCCGGTAACTATATAATATATATATTATTTATGTTATTAATCCACGTATATTTTTCTCCCTATGCTATATCTGCATATACAATAAATTATCAGTATCTATTAAACAAACTAACATATGTTTCTAACCGCACAATAAAATAGAGAAGATATGAGTTTAGGCAAAAGTTCATCCATCAATTGTTTTAACTGCCCAATGCTAATATATATATTATTCATGTTAATAATCCAGGAATATTTTCTCCCTATGCTATATCTGCATATACTAGTATACAATAAATTATCAGTATCCATTAAACAAACTAACATATGTTCCTAACCGCACAATAAAATAGAGAAGATATGAGTTTAGCCAAAAGTTCACCCATCAATTGTTTTAACTGCCCAATGCTAATATATATAAGTCAACCGTCCGATTACGACCTCGATGTCGGTCGAGCTTCCGTGAGGTAGTGTGAGGACTCATCAATACCTAAATCCTACACAAACACATCATTTATTTACCAATACATATTCAATAAACAAACCAGCTTCCGTAGTGTATTTCTTTAAGCGCAAATGTAAGCAAAGTGGAAACAGTAGATTACTTTCATCATCATTCAGATTCCTTCACCGTTGCTGCCGGTCATCAGTGGAACACGCTACCCGTAGCTATAAGGCGCGTGACGTCCGTCAACGTATTTAAAAACCTTCTAACCACATTATTTCTTGAGAAACAGAATGTATGTCTCTCGAATTAACGAATTTGTTTGCCATTTTATTTATATATCTATCTATTTATTTTTAGTATATGTTTGTATATGTATCATATGCTATCAAAGCGTTATTATGTTTTTCTTTATCCTGTCTTTCGTGATCCCCAAGGTTAGCTGGTGAAGAATGCCTTATGGCGTTATAGCTTGCCTATGTATTAGGTTTTTAAGTGCAATAAAGTATTTAAATAAATCAGCCTATGTCTCTTCACTTCTGGAGCGACTTTTTTCAGGTTATCCGTCTAGCTGAACACCCCCGTTCCCACTCTGCGTTTTTCTGTACGTGGTCTCCACTCCAGAACAGGTCTACTTCAACGGTTATCGCCGATATATAGTTTTGAAGTCGGTTTTGTTTTTTTCTTTAAATTATTTTTATTGTTAAGTATTATTATTCCCCCTTGAAGATGTTAAGATTAAAATGAAGTGTAAATTTAATTTAATATTAAAATATTTGAGCTTTTTAAATGCATTTGTTAAATAGTCAAACAACATAACCTGTGTCTCAATCAAATAAAGAATTTAGAATTCGAATTTAGAATTTAAATTCGTTGGAGTTCGAAGACACTGGACAAACATTGTTCGTACGATGTAAATACTCTAAAATAGAACGGTTTCTTGTTTTTATTTGAGCTAGTATTAAAATATTAGAGCTATTCGGACTGATACAAATTGGTGCTATGAACGAAGTGGGTAAGAGTGATCGCTTGAGTATATTTTGCTGGGTACAATGTTAATAGTAGCTCTTTAGTTGCATGCGCTGTTTTCACAGACATATAGTCGTATATCGTTCTTACAATCGAGCCACCACGACGCTTTCCCTGAAAATCCAAAAAATAACGTGGTTCGAATCCTTCCTTCTTATTAAGGTTCACCCATCTAATCCTATCGGAAGTCGGCTATCATTTTGGCGAATTTAATTTTGTTTGCCGCTGTCCGGAACAAGGATCACAAGGGAACCACTCCCTGTGGTTCTTGAGCCAGGACCTGCGTCTTCTCTCCGGTCTCCTGAAATCTTATTTTATTGTATGACGAGCTGCTGCATGATACACTTTTTAGTGCGCATGATGTATCCTAATTATTTATGCTTCCTTCGCTTTACTATTTATTAGAGGGTTTAATTTTTCTCACTCTGCACCCATAATATTATTCTGTCACTCTCCCAAAGGTTAGCTGATAGAGAATACCTTCACGGTATTATGCTCGCCTATGTACATGTTTTTATATGTTATATTTTGTGTGTAATAAAGATTATTATTATTATTTCTCACTCTGTCCTTCCATTATATCTTCAAGATTGTCCTGTACGAGTATATCCACATTTCAGAAGCTTCTAACTTTTCCGACATTGTTTTTCTCAGGGTCCATGATTCGACACGATCCTGAAGAATAGAAAATATGTAGCATCGAACTACAGTTGAAAATTGCGATTGTGGCTGGTTTTGATAATGGCGCTTCTGTCTTGTTCTATGCGGCATTTTAGTATCGTGTATAAAGGTTACTCGGCTGTGTTATCGAGCATGGTCGATGATCGACGACGATCCGTGAGTTGTTGTTTTTTCCGGCACTTATTTAGGGAAACTACGATTACGAGCGAACTTGTAGATGCTTTACAACACCACTGGCACCGTTCCCGTGCCTTGGAGAGCATGGTAAGTCGTCGGTCGAGGATCTACTAATGCCAACTTGTGGCATCGTTAATAAATTGTCATTGAAATTTATATCAGACCGTCGCCAACCCGTATGGCGTCTAGGACTGTGTTTATTTATTTTATTTTAAATTCTATTACACTATGTATAAGGGGCGGGCTTAATGCCGCTAGACATTCTCTGACAACCAATTCTATATACTTATAGTACCTACTAATAAATAAAACAGGTTTATGAATATAATAAGTAGATATATCCCTTTCAGCACGGACAGTATTAAGCGTGTGTAAACAACAATAAAATCTAGCCGTCTCCAAATTCTGTTTTGCCGCTCCGAAAGCATCTAGCTACTTAGTTATTATCTTTATTACATTGTTAGGCTAGTCCTAGGCAAAGAAAAAAACATACAAAAGTGATTTTTATTTCCTTATATACCTAATCCAACGCACGATGGTGCATATTAGAAAAAGAATATGCAATTTATATTATGGATTTTTTTCACTATTTTTACGAGATATTTTAGACCTTAAGGGCCATGAATAAAACTTTTAATATTCAAATTATTTTTGTCGTGCTGAAAGGGATATTTAACAAAATATTTTACAACTTAAATCAAAGCGTAAAACGGGCATAAAAAGTGACAGCCGTCGTAGTGACGTTCCCAAACCTCAACAAGTAGCGTTGTAGTCTCAAATCAATTGAATGACCATTATCGATGATTTCGCAAATAATATTCTAACACTACTTATATACATATCTACATAACTATACTACATAACATACTATAAACTGCCCTCGTGGTCTAGCGGTTAAGTCCGTGGATTTAGACTCGAATGTACGGGGTTCGATTCCTGGTTGGGACACAAAAATATTTATTAATGTAAATAAATACATTTAATTAATATTAAATTTATTTGTGATATTTCTCGAGTTTGGTACGCTGGAGACATCGACGAGCTTGCCACTTGCCATGATTGGCCTATAGTAAAGTTTGGCTAAATGTGAATCCGCAGATAAAGATAAGCGTGGTTTCTGACCACCCTGAAAGAGAAACGGTCGTGATGATACTTTTCTTTACTTTTATACTCCATTCAATATCCACACGCTGTTGGGAGCTGTTTAAGTAATGTGAAATTTAAGTTTTAAATATAATTTTTGTGGGTTCCTTGCGGAATATTGACCAGCAAATATTTTGGTGGCGGGTATAATTCTAATAGCTCCTACTGTATTGTTTCTTAATTGTTCTTATACTGCCTGTCTCCGTTCTTTCTCTTCGAATAAATAAATAAATAAATAAATAAATTGTGTATTCTAGGGGGTGTGATGATGTAGGTATATATGTATTTTTTGTGTGTATGTTTTAATGTGGTGCGGTATGGCTTGCTCTTTAATAGCTATAGGTATATGTCTATTTTATGTTGTAATTATTTGCAGCCTTCTAGATGCAAGTGATGCAGCCTGCAGGAAAAGACGACTCAGGAAACTGTTTATCTTCTCTGTTCAACGATATTTTGTTTTGCTCTGCTACTCGACTCGTGCAGTGGCAAATGCATTTAATGTATCTAACGCATTGAGCCACATTCAAGGACCAGGCGATTAGACTAGGGGCGGCAGTCTCGACATTTGATAACGATGGCTATCTTAGCGATTTCGGTCGCTTAGTTATAAAAAAAAAGTTGCCACTTACGAAATTAAAAAGGTGATTTGGTCAACATCATTAGTTACGACGAACGGCAGGTAATATTATAAGTTAGGAACTTATATATGTATACATATATATATATATATATTTATGTATTTAAGTAGTAGTGTGTAACGATTGACGTGGTGGTGGCTCGGTTGAAGGAACGCGTACTTGAAATCCTACAAATGAGAAATGCACTTTTCTTACGTGACAAAGAAATTCTTACAAAGAAATTTAAATTATAGGGCTCACTATTGTCAGCAAATTTCAACGTTTTTCACATTGTGAACGTTGAACGTGTTTGTAGACCCAGAGCCGCCAGAATAAGCTGGGGCCTCCATCCGGACATCATTCCCTAAATTAACACGGCGACGGTGAAACCAGTTGTACTGTACGCAAACATCGCCTGGGTGTGTGCCGCTAAAAAACTGAGCCCGCCGTTGTCCAAAGAGGATTTGCACAGAAATAAACCAGGGCGTACCTAACCGTCTCCCTCAATTCGGCGCTGGTACAGGCCGGGCACTACGTTCATGTAGTTACTTGGACAATTCGAAATCAACTGTATTTAACGGATTATACAATTTTCAGCTTCATTTATTAATATTAACCAAAATAACTATATTTAGAACATCAATTTGTGTTTAAAGTTAGATAATAAGTTAATGGTAACAATTAATAATTAAATATAACTCAATATCCCAGGTACTTGTGAACATATACGAGTATATCTTATATACTTAAAAATATAAAAATGTAAAATCTTGAAAATTTTTCACATGATGAAGAGCGGTAATTTGAAACACTGAACATTGTATATTAACATATGTATGTCTCTTTAGAACCGGAAGTATAAAAGGAAGTATATTTGCATGCCTAAAATGACCGGTGTTTTGTGTAACTAAATTTGACTATCTATCTGTCTGCAGCGAGTCCTTGAGTATTTTTGTCATATAGCACGAAAAAGTTCGGCCAATCTGGAAGAGCTGGTGATGATGGGTTAAATCGAAGGCAAGAGGTCCCGTGGCCGAATCCCGATACGTAGGTCTGACCAGATCCGAACGATACTTAACACCCCAGTCCACAGTGCGCTGCATGCCGCCGTGTGCCGGATGGCGCAGCATCGTCCGAGACAAAGTGATCCGTGGAGGGGGTCACGACTCTCGGCATTGAGGAAAACGACGCAAGGAGGAATTTGAATTCATTTTTTATGCTATATGTTTACCTTTTTTCTCCTTATTCATATAAGTAGGTAGTAGGTTACTTTTACCTGCGCCGCAACAAATTCCAGAACGCATTTCGGCTTGAGATTAAATCTGAAATGTATCATTTGAATATAATAAGGCACAAGCAATAAATTTACAAGCCACGAACAAAGCAATTTACAAAACAAAGGAGTTATTCAGATTTGAAATTTTCAAGTGCCTACTGAGAAATCTGGTTTCATTATTTCATCCTTAATAGGCAGTAATATGAGCCATGTCCTTTTGTCAAAATATTTTGTAGTGTAGCATGCAAATTTCCGAAAACGCTGTAGTATCGTTTCTCATTTTACGTTGTTCGTACATTACCAGCTTTCCTAAAAGTCGATGTACAAGTATATCAAAAATTCAGAAAAAAAACTATGTTACTCTTTTATCAACTAACCAAAGACAATGAGACGACGTGCGTGTCTCTACTAGATGTGCCACCTGCCTTACAACATCGTAACATATACGGCAACTTCCGCGTCAGTCTACATTGCAACGCCTAGTGTACAATTGCTAATTAATGTTGTGTGGAAGTTTTTTACGTTTCTTGGAGTGAACTGTTAGTCGGCTGCAGGTGTGCGTGCCATGTTAAATATAAATATAATTAATATGTGTTGTAGCAGTGTATTAGTGTCCGTGAGAAGGTGACACGTTTGTTTGATCTAGGCGTCACATGTAGCAAAGACGCGCGCGTCGTCTTGCAAAATGTTTAGAGGTAACGTATCTTATCGACAAGCGATCGAGTAATTTTTATCTTAATCCATTGCATCTTGCATAAACTGATGCAGTTTGGTATTTCAGTCATTCTTATTATCTTCTAGCAGACAGACATTGGAGAGGCCTGGGATGTGGATGGAGATGGGAATAATCTCTTGTTTGCAGTACTCGATTCAACGCACCTTTGCACTGAGCGCTGTTCATAGTATAACATCGTCTTTTTTTTTTTAAGACGGTGAATCGATAAATCATCAATGATACGCCCCCTGACTGAAGGGCCAACGCGGGGTTGCATGCCTGACTCACTGTGAGACCCTAAGGAGTCCCCAGTGTTGGCCCCTCTCTCACTGTTGGCCCGGCGTGCCTTAACAGCTAAGTATGAGTCGTGGCTACGGAGTGAAGGCACTCTTTCGCCGCGAATAACATCGTCTTTGTGGCTCACGAATCTAGTCTCCTACAACTATATCCTGAAGATGCTTGTAAGATCCTTGTCTATCCGGTAAAACATACGTCATACCACACAAATACCATCTTGTACAATTTGTTCTGCAAACTCTTGTCCTTGTTGGTTTTGGTCAGAATGTGATTCCAAGCATTTTCTGTAGATGATGCAGCCCCTGAAGCTGCTGTAGTGGTGAAAGCTTCAATAGACCAGTTAGAGCTTTGTCACTTTTTGAGGTGTCATTTTAACGACCCCTCATTATTAGCAACCAGATTATTATTTATTTTTTTTATTACTGGACACGACATGTGACATCGCGCCCACTTGATGGTAAGCAGTACGCGAGGTCCAAGAATGGGAGCAACTGACGCCGGTCACCACGACCGACATCAGTCTCTACCACTATGCCGGCCTAACAAGATGCTTTTTCACACTTCGCTTGAAGGACTCCAGGTTATAAGAGTGGGGAAACACACTGGCTGGGAGAGCATTCCACATCTTCAGCGTGCGACAGATGTAAGAGTCTCCAAATTTATGAGTACGCGTAGGGATAATGGGTAAGGTATGTGGATGCATATTTTGGCCTGTGCGTGTAGTTCGGTTGCGGAATAGAGAAGAAGGGATAAGGTTATGGAGCTCCTCAGAACACTCGCCGTGGTATAGCTTGTAGAACACGCTCAGAGAGGCAACGTCACGGCGAAGCTGCAGTGATTCGAGAGTTTTAGAGACTGTGGTGTCGTCCACTATCCGAATTGCCCGCCTCTGCAGGACATTGAGAGCATCTGTAAGATACTTAGCGGAGCCATCCCAGAGGTGAGCTTGCATCCTGTTTAGCTCAGGTGATCGCAAGAGCCGTTGTGATCAGCATACAAAAAAGTACAAGACAAACATGACTCATGATACTGCCTCTTAATGGAACAGACGCGAGAGGGATTCCTCTTGACATACTGATTGATAAATGCTGACATGTTTAGGGACAGAAACAATGACATTGTCTTCATTATATCCAAGTAAGGCTACTTTCACACTAACGATGAAATCATAATTTCTCCTTCTCCTTAGTCAGTACTCCACAGACTACGACGCAGTCGTAGCTCATCCACCAGCCGCCTCCAATGGTTTCGGTCTTCGGCGTAGTGGATGGCCTGGTAAATATTCAGGTTAATAATAAACCCAGTCAAGTGTATCCACACGTTTCGGGATCAGGCTCGAATTGCCGCAATTGAAATACGCAAAAGGGTACGAGGGGCGTTCAAAATATTCTCGGTATGTGGATAAAAACAAACAAGTACGAAAAGTTTGATATTTTTATTTTTCAATATACTCCCCCCCTATGTTCATACACTTATAAGATCGATCAATTATTTTTTTTAATCCCTCATAAAAATATTTTTTATCTTTGGTGTAAAAATGCTCCTCCACGGCCGTCTTCAACGCTTCATCGTCAGAAAATTTATTTCCACGCAGATCCATTTTAAGATTGGGAAACAAAAAGAAGTCGCTTGGGGCTAAGTCCGGACTATAGGGTGGATGAGTAACAGTTTCAAACCCACATTCAACAATAGCTGCCTTGGCAATATGAGCAGTATGGACAGGGGCGTTGTCATGCAGAAGCAGAACACCTTTGGTTAACTTTCCTCGCCTCTTTTCTTTGATCGCATCTCTTAATTGACGTATAACGTTAGCGTAGTACTGTCCTGTGATATTTACACCTTTTTCTTTATAATCGATAAGCAAAACTCCTTCACAATCCCAAAATATTGTGGCCATGACCTTGCCAGCTGACGGGATTACCTTGAACTTCTTGGGATGAGCTGAACCCTTAATGTGCCACTGCATGGACTCCTGTTTGCTCTCTGGGTCATAATGATGAACCCAGGTTTCATCTCCAGTAACTATTTTTTGCAGCACCTCATCGGGATTTTCACCACACAGGTCGATAAAATCTGAACAGCAAGCCACACGCATATCCTTTTGAAGAAGCGTCAGCATTCGCGGAACCCATCTTGCACTTACTTTTGACATATTAAGATGGTCATGTATAATGTCATGTACGGTACCAATAGAGAGATTGGTTACTTGAGCTATAGATTTTACCTTCACTCGGCCGTCTTCCAATATAAGTTTTTCCACTTTATCAATATTTTCTTGTGAGGTAGCCACTACAGGCCGGCCAGGTCTAGGGTCATCTTCAATACTCTCCCTTCCACGCTTAAATTCGCTTGACCATTTTTGAATAGTAGATAAAGAAGGAGCAGACTCACGGTAAACACAATCCATTTCCTCTTTTATGGTTTTTTGATTTTTACCCTGTTTTGTCAAGAATTTTATGACGGATCGGTGCTCTAATTTCGTTAAAATTGTTAATTCGCTCATGGTGTTCATGTTTGTTCGGCAATTGCAGAAAAACAAAAGAACATCTCGGTTCCAATTTTACTTTTTTTTAATGTCAATGGATGAATCTTAGCGGCTAGTAACAAATATATATATAAAAGAGGTTGTAACGTATCAATACCGAGAATATTTTGAACGCCCCTCGTAGGTATGAAAGAAAACATAGGTACAAAATAAGGAAAGGCATGCTCCGATGGTTCGGGCATGTTGAAAGGATGAATGAAGAGAGATTGACAAACCAGATATATAATGCAAAAGTTGTGGGTAAAATAGGCCCTGGTAGACCTAGACTTACATATTACGACAAAATTAATAAAACAATAGCTGAAGGTGCGTTGAATAGCCATAGAAACAAAAGGGCATGTATGAAAAGGTTGATGAATGTCGAAGAAGCAAAAGAGGTATGTCGTAACCGTGACAAGTGGCGCTCAATTGTCTCTGCCTACCCCGCAAGGGATTTGGCGTAAAGATATGTATGTATGCTCAGTCAAGCCATGAGTGTCTCATTCCAGTTGCTAACATTCATGAACCTTGTGCGCCAATTACCATCAGGAAGGCGCAAGGTCACATGTCGTGTTAGTATAAAAAAAAAACATCGCACCACATTGATCATAATTCCAATTAGATCTAAACCTGACGCTAACGGATGCAGTGTATGAAAATAAATGTCTTATAAAATTGAACATTTTGTACGGGACAAGCTTGAATGAAGGTTCGTAGGTTAATAGACCCATTAACCTTCGAAATGCTCTCCAATTTCAGTAGAGCTTTGACATTAATTGAGTATTGGAATTAGGTGAAATTGACATGAAAAATATTAAAATTTTATTCCCCTAAAGTGTCCATACTTGCAATAGATTGTAGAATGTGTCAACTTTCAGACCGGTAATTAATGAGTTAATTAATTCGACTGGTTACTCGCACTGCCTTCTGCGAACCTTGGCGCAATGCTTGACAATGAAAGTTTTCGTATCGCCGTTGGTCTTCAGTTAGGGGCACCATTGTGTCTTACATCGATGTCCGTAGGTTCAGTTCCAAAAGTGCGGGCAGATTTTCGCGCCACGACTCCCTAAACTATTAAAAGGGTTTTGGGTGTGTGGGTAAGAGATGATAAGAATGATGTCTCAGGCTTGCAACATACAATAGAAAGATGT
Organism: Tinea semifulvella; assembly: GCA_910589645.1. NCBI lineage: Eukaryota > Metazoa > Arthropoda > Insecta > Lepidoptera > Tineidae > Tinea > Tinea semifulvella. The sequence goes on along the minus strand of OU342598.1, from coordinate 4,842,633 downwards.
ATTGCGCAATAAGACGCTCACCATCCACTATTCTACAACTCTCCCTACTCACATTAGGAATATTTTAATTATAAGAGAACGTTTGTCAAAGCTGATAGACCACTTTATTGGTCCAATGTACATACCAGCTACCTTTTTAATATCATCAGAAACCACGGTGGCAAGCTTGTGGATTTCTGTAGTGTACCAAACTCGAGAGATATAACAAATTAATTAAATTGTGTCCCGACTAGGAAGCGAACCCTGTACCTCCGCGTGTAATCCACGGACTTAACCAGTAGACCACGGATGCAGTTAACCTTTTTGAATTTTAAGGAAAGCATCTTTAATAAACGACCCGCTTTTAAGCTACCTACTTAATTATATTTGGGTCATTTTTTTATGTCGCAAGCTTATTATTATTTCTGAATAGCTAAATAAAACCATAGCGGACAGAGATACAGGGCGTTAAACCTCTTGTCATAAAAAAATGCTAGTGTCATTGACTATTATATAAAAACCGGGCCATGCTGTTTTATTTTTTTTCCGTACCATTGTAATATCAATCAACAAATATAATTAATATTAATTAGTCCTTCGGGGTTGAGCCGATGGCTTAATGAGTTGTCAAAGTGGCTGACGGAAAGATCTGAAGACAGGAAGGCTGGCAATCATTACTGCCAACGTGCTTGGGACTATTTCTGATCGGACTTCTATAAAGGACATTTTTTGTTTACTTGTTTTAGTTTATATTTAATTTATTTTTTATAGTTTTAAATTAATAATTTTATTATATATATATTTAAAGAGCTGTGGTGGCTCGGTTGTTAAAACGCTTTTCTTAAAATTCTAAATGTGGGCATGATGATTATGAAGTTTGAGCATACTATAATTTAATCTTGTAAAAGTTAACAATTTAAGTATCTTTGCGAGTGCATTCCTTCCGCAGTGGTCAGAAACTATGTCTTTTTTTGTTTTTTATTAAACTTCAATTGCGGGTTCACATTTAGCCAACTTTCTATAGCCCCAACATGACAAGTAACAAGCTTGTCAATGTCTCTAGCGTACTAAATTCGAGAAATATGACAATAAAATTATTGTATCCCGACCAGGAATCGAACCAGGTACATCCGAATTTAAATTCACGGCCTTGACCGCTTGTCCACGCAGGCAGTTTTTTTTTTCAGTTTAACGTCATTGTTACTTTCTCTCATATATATTTACCAGCTCGTTTAGCGTCAAATATATTTTTAAAAATAGATCTGTTACCGCATATTTTGCTGGTTCTACTGTAACCTAAAAAAAAAAACTACCTTCATAATCTAATATCTGTTGTTTTTGTTTGTTTCCTAGTATTTTGTTGTCTGTACTGAATTTTTAAATTTTAGTTGATATTAGTGAAACAGGGACGGGACGGCACGGGAGACAGTGGTGTTGTAAATATTTGCAAATGTACTTAATAAAAGTGTATTTCTCATTGGTACAGGGATCGAACCTAATTTTATAGGTTTTTTTTTTAAGCGTTCTTACATCCGAACCATCACCGCGACCGCTCGATTGTTTGTGTACCAATAATAAATAAATAAAAAAATGATCGGTTTATGTATAAGTCAATGGCTAGAAGTATTAGACATTCTTCAAAGACCTCCTTTGTGATGGTAAATCCCGACACTTTAATAAACTTAGTGAGATACAAAAGAAAACATGAGCTTTTCATCAGTTTCTTTGACAGTTGAGTGGGCAATATGCTGAAGAGATTTAATATACACTAGCTGTTTGACCCGGCGTTGCCCGTGTATAGTATTTTTTTTTTAATTATCACAATCCCTTGATCAGAGTCCTAGGAGATGGGTTTTCCAGAAATTTCAGGAGAACTTGGCCTACAATTTATTAACGATTTTAACGAAACACAGGTTGGTATTAGTGGAACCGGGGCCACCAGCTTAATGTGCTCTATGAGGCACAGGAACGGTGGTGTTATAAATCTATGACAATTGTATGTTAGAAAAGTGTATTTCTCATTGGTACATGCCGGGGGTTGAACCGACCTTTACAGGATTTTAAATACAGCGTTCTTACAACCAAGCTTTTAGTAATAAGAGTATAGTGGTTTTATTCTATGTAGTAGCAATATTTATGATTAATTTGTTGTCTATAATGGTGTCGAATGTATAAGTGGCCCTTTTGGAATACAATTATTACAAGTAACCACCAGATCGCTATTTAAAAAAATTATGTATTAGGATTTAGTTTATTATATATATATTTGTATGTGTGTATATATGTATATGTAGTTGTATGTATGTGGCTAGTTATTAAATAATACTTTTGATATTTATATTTAATATTTCAGCACCTACTTTCCAGTAAATTGTTTGAAGTTTTTCCAATGGTTGGCTATGATAAAATGTCCGGCATTAAAGCCCGCCTTTATCTTTGTGCAATAAAGTATTAAATAAATAGATAATATTTTATTATTATTTATTCTTATTATTTTTTGAAGTAAATATCATCACGACCGTTTCCCTTTCGGGGTGGTCAGAAACCACGCTTATAAATAAGCGGATTCACATTTAGCCAACTTTACTATAGGCCAATCAGACAAGTGGCAATCTCGTCGATGTATTTATTTATTTATTTAAATCTTTATTACACAAAGTACAAAGGCGGACTTAATGCCGCTAGGCATCATTCTATGACAGTCAAACCTTCGGGACAACAAGTTCTCTTCTAGCGTACCAAACTCGAGAAATATCACAAATAAATTAAATATTAATTATGAGTATCTATAACCAAAGACTACGTGTTTGCTGTAGAGACTTTAGGCCCGTGGGGTCCAAGCGCTAAAACATTCCTCGTCTAATTGTCTGCTCTGGGGACAAGAGGACTGGTTCTTTCCTCGCCCAGAGAATCAGCATAGCGATTCAGCGAGGAAATGCGGCCAGCGTTCTTGCCACCATGCCGCGCGGATACGATTTATTATTATTATTAGATTAATATTTAATTTATTTGTGATATTTCTCGTTTTTTTTTTTTTTTTTTTTTTTAATATTTCCAGACAGGTCACACAGCGCCATCTAGTTTCCGTGGTAAGCTACGATGCTTGTGTTACGGAAACTAGATGGTTGATAAACTACATATTATACTTTTTTTTTGTAAATAAATACATATTATACATATAAACACCCAGACCGAGACAAATTATACAATGTACAACTTGCCCCCGGTGGGAATCGAACCCACGACCTCCCGAGTTCGCGGCAACGATTGTTACCACTAGACCACGGAGGCGGAGTTTGATACGCTAGAGACATTGACGAGCTTGCCACTTGTCATTATTGAATAGTAAAGTTGGCTAAATGTTCTAAGCGTGATTTCTGATCACCCCGCAAGTGATACGGTCGTGATGATACTTTACTTTTATTTAAAAAATAAAATATTCTTGCACAAAGCGGTCGTTAGGCGATGAAAACAAGGCGGTAGCAAGGGTTTCATTAAAGAGCGTTATTAAACAGTGGGCACTTTACCTAGGTAAGGAGGACTAAAACTAATTGTGCAACTTTGTGGCTACAACTAACCGAAGTATCATAGCAAACGAGTGGTTAGCTCCAGAGCTTCCCTAGAACAAAAAACATTTATTTAAGAAAATTTACAGAGCAGTTATTATTATTAAATACGTTTATTTGAGAAGTACACTGGTAATACAAAAATAAAAAAAATACAAATATTGATACAAAATAGGTTAGTCTATAGAGGAGTAAGGTTAGTTCGCATAATTCAACATTTAGCGGTAAGACCCAGCTTACTATATAGTCTTTCGATCGTCTCTGTTGATTTCAAAGTTAAACACCCAGTGTACCTACTAAGGATTGGACTTTAGTTAACGTCCCAGCCACTGCACCAAAGTGATGTGTCGCAGCGGTCGGGGGGTGTGCTGATTGTCAATTCAAATAAGTGCTAATTAAAATTATTTACAATTTAAAACTACAAATTTAAAAACTATTGTTTGTGTACATAACAGTTTGTGTGTGAGTGTGTTTATTAGGGTGTGTATGGCGGTGCGTAGACGTGTGTAAATCTATATGTGTGTGATGTTATTGTGGTGAGTATAATGTTCATGTGATGTCTAAAATTCTTTTGCCATGCTAGGACAATGTCAAAAACAGTGCCTCACAGGAGTAGTACTTCAGTGGCAGTTGTGAGAACGCTTTTCTTAAAATCCCAAAGAGGTGGGATAAAACCCCGGCAAGTACTAAAGCCAAGCCGTCTGGCCAGCGTGGCAAGTGTAGGCCAAATTCTCCAGATATATGTTCCGGAAGGCCCATCTCCAGCAGTGGAGGTCTAGGACGCTGTGTTCTAGGGGCTGTAATGAAGTACTAATGATTAATACACTTTTCTTCTCCCGTGCCTTGGAGAGCACGTTAAGCCGTCGCTACCGGTTCCACTACTACTAACTTGTAGGATTAATAATTAATTGACAATAAAAATGAAATGATATGAGACCCTCGCCAATACGTCTGGCAAGTGTAGGCCGAAATTTGTAATAAAAAAAAAAAGATAAAAAAAGTTTAGTTTTAAATTTATTTATTTAACAAAAAGTAACAGTGAAATTATGAATTACAAACTGCCTCCGTGGTCTAGCGGTTAAGTCCGTGGATTAAGACTCGGTGGTACCGGGTTGGATTCCTGGTCGGGACATAAAAATATTGACTAATATAAATAAATACATTTAATTTATTTGTAATATTTCTCGAGTTTGGTACGCTGGAGACATCGACGAGCTTGCCACTTGTCATGATTGGCCTATAGTAAAGTTGGCTAAATGTGAATCCGTTTATTTATAAGCGTGGTTTCTGACCACCTCAAAAGGGAAACGGTCGTGATGATACTTTACTTACAAACTACTTATGTTATAGAAATATAAAAAAGTCATCACGACTGTATCTCTTCTGGGGTGGTCAGAACCACGCTTTTTAAAGAAGCAGATTCACATTTTGTCAACTTCACTATAGGCCCATTATCAAGCAAGCTCATCGATGACTCTTACGTACCATCTCCGATCTCCAACAGTGAAGGTCTAGAACACTGTGTTCTAGGGGCTATAATGAAGTTATTTGTAAAATAAAATATTTATTTATTTCAAAACTTTATTGTAATTTACAATCGGCGAACATAATGCCGGCATTCCCTGACCGTTGACCGTTGGGACAAATGAGATTTCTTCATTAGATCGAGGATAGTGAAATGATATTAAGAAATTATTTTTATTCCACTAAATACCATAAAAGTAAGCAATTCCTATATAAACCTACATATACTTAAATACTATATACATAACATTAATACATACACATATACATAACATATAAATAACATTAATACATCATATTTATTATACATAATACTACGAGACCTACTACCCACCAGGGTCTCCAGGTTGACAGTGACAGTGAAAGAAATCTACAAGGACCTAATATGTAGGTTTCGTATCAATAAAGTCCTTTAATACTAGAGCTGTCATATTTTAAACATTTTGCACATCTAAACTATATAAAATAAAGGGTTTTTCTACTTAAATTGTAATCTTGGTAAAATAAAAATGCATGTAACTGTATAATTTAGCCGAAATCCCTATACAAGATGAATTATGTCATTTGGCTAAATGTGAATCCGCTTCTATAATAGCGTATTTTCTGACCACTCCTGTTTACGGTCGTGATTTATTTATTTAATTAGGATCACCAACAGAGTACACATTGAATCCAATTTTATCAATAGAAGCAAACAGTAAAAAAAACATAAGTGAGTAACAGGTGACCACAACATGTCAAACTACATTCAATTATGATACATTATATGTTTAAGAAATTTAATTAATAATATTTAAAAAATAAAAATAATGAGAACTATGACTAAAAGTGATGATACTTAACATTTTTTTTATAACTATTAGATGAAAGCACATCTACATTTCAACTACAACAAAATGTACAGTTTGCAAATCCGGAATTGAAATAGGTAAGTTACACCCGTTTGTGTACTTACAAACAATTCTCAAAGGAAAAATGTAAAATTATTCCCCGATAAAGTTTGGGGAAAAGTTTGTGCTGATGAAGCGATTCGTACTGTAGTTGTCGCTTACAGCGTGCGGGTCTCGAAAGTGCCAACTTTGCTTGAAAATTTTCACTCTTATTCTTGGTATAAAATAACTTTTTTGTTGTCTAGAGAAGTACAAAAATGTAAATTTTAAACAAAAATATCAAATATGTATATGATAAAAGTGGGCATTGTTTGTTATTTTTATACAAAATCTTTGTTACAATATTTTTTTCGCTATGTCTTTGTTGTTCTCTTGTCAAGTGGGTAGTTGAAGAAAACAACAAGAAATATTTCGCGTATTTAATAATTATTATAAAGTAATTAGAATCAGTGTCTTGAAGTTTGAAGTATGCCAGTGGTATCTACTTCTAGTGCATAAGTGAAGCTATAAATACTTCACCTCTAAACACTTTGCTGCCTTTCTACTTTAATTTCGGAAATTAGATGGCGCTGTGTGACCTGTCTGGAAATATTTATTTATTTTATTAGTTTACACACTACACTTACTACACAAATTACACAATTAAGATATGGAGCATAACGATCCTCGACAGGCACCCAACAGTACTCAAGGATACAGCCGCGTAGTATATGGGGGGCCCGGACCATGAACTGGAATATTGTGCCACGGCCGACATTTGTGTTGGGCTTGTTTTAATTTCCATATTATTATCGTTACGCTTCTTGCCCCGTCTTTGTTATATATTTAATGTCTTTGATTGTAGTCATTTGAGTTTAATTAAAAAAATCTACGATGCCCACAGATTGCGCAAATTGCCCACTGTGCGGTCAGTTAGGTAATACAAAGATCATTAGGTGAGTTGAGGCTATAAATACAACTTGTGCTGGTCTCAGGGCCTTCCAACAAACAGCTTTGGCTTAAAGTGAAATTAAGTTAGGCAAACTGCTGCTCCGGGAAACTCAACCTACTAATTAATGGAGACTCGAACGGCTCTGATGGAGTCTTTTCATAACTCAAATAAAATGTGAAAAAATAACATTGAGCGTTATGCAATAACCGGGCCTTTTAGAGGGTTTTACGTCCCTCCTCCCACAATCCAATATATCCACAGGTCTTTTAAGTTTAAGTATACTTTTCAGAAATGTAATCTATCAACTCTTCAAAATTAAATCAATGCTCAAAGTCAAAGTCAAAATATCTTTATTCACGTAAACCTATTACAGGCATTTATGAAACGTCATTAATTTAATTATTTTGAATGATTCTACTCCTGCTAGTAGAAGACTAAGCAGCAAAGTGGTCCAATAAGTAAGCTGTTAGCAGAAGACCAGCAGCTTAGCAAATTCCAGTGACCTGTTAATGTTTAATCTGACTGAGAAAGGAATCTGCAAGGAAAACTCAGCTATATCAGATTTACAAAATAAAACATATACAGAACTGCACCACAACGATCAATTAATAACCTTTTAAATTTAGTTATAACCTATGAGAATACAATACCTGGTACAGCAGTAACCCACTAGGCAAGTCAGAATTAAGGTAGACTACATGCCTATGTGCAACCTGAAAGTCGACAAAACGCAAAAACCTCTGTTAATTTAGAACAATAAATTGAACGTGTTCGGCAGAGGTCCCAGGCCCACAGCAGCACCCGATCACGGACATAACGCATGTGCCAGCCATCCCCCCGCTCAACCAGGCCCTTAGGGTGCGGACCGGGACCCGACACACGTGCCACCACTGCAATGACCTTCTAAGGAAGGGGCCACCACCGGACACGCCACACCATGAGAACCTGAACACTAAGAATGACTTTCGAGACACACACAAGCTAAACATAAGAATTACTTCCTAAGTACCCAAATGTTGCCGTGCAATGTGCAGTGCTTAGTCATTAAGCCCGCCTATGTACATTGTTTTAGTGCAATATATGATTTTTGAATTAAAACACTCGGGGACTGCCGCGGTAAAGCTATTGCATAGCATTTTTTATCAACTTATGCAATTATAATTATTTATTTATGCAATTTTTTTTTTCTTTGATATTAATTCAAGTTTTTACATACACGTTAAGGTTCAACTAGTAGCGGGCTGGAACTTACTCGTACCTAGCATTGTGTCTAAAAGAGATAGAATCTGTTATAAGTGATTAGCAGCTAGTCTCACGCTAGTCGCACGCACACAAACACCGTGCCGAAGTCTGCCGAACTGAAACGACGTTAGTCGATGCAAGGCTTTCAACGCCGCACCGCTGTGCCGGTCGGAGTGGGGGGTGTTAGGTTTATTTTCGTTACGGAATTTAATGATTCGGTCTTAAAAAATAACTTCCTGGGAAATAAAATTACGGACATTTTCGAGATATTTTCAAAGTTATTCTTATTGAACTTACCGTTCCGTGGGAATCAAATATTCCAAAAGACCACAGATTTGGGCCTAAGATTGGGTCTGCCATTAATACCTATTGTCGGTCGCAAGTTCCAGTAACCATTTTTCTCATCTCTTACCCACACACGATGGACCTGGCACCCGCACGATGAATCCATGGAATGCTTACAATTGTCTTCTCTCTCTTCTGTACCAAACTTTAGACAGAGGCAAATTGTAAAAACATTCCAAGGATTATTCTTTTTTATTTTATTTTCCAATAAGACGCTTCATTACAGCCCCTAGAACACAGCGTCCTAGACCTCCACTGCTGGAGATGGGCCTTCCAGAACATATCTCTGGAGAATCTGGCCTACACTCGCCACGCTGGCCAGACGGCCGCATTCACCTTTCAAAAAAATAAATAAATATAATTAGATTTCTAATGGCCAGTGGTAGTTTGTTCCACTGGCGGGATGCAGACACAGTGAAGGAATCTAAATATCTGCCAGAGGAGTGGGATGGGATTTTGAGTTGATTGTTGAAAGCAGAACGAAGAGGGAGGTTGTGCGTATCGCACAAGAACTCAAATCGACTGTATTTTTGAGGCATTTCATTAGTTTAGATAGATAGGGGTCCGAATTCCATTAAAATTACACTCGCATCTGTATAAATAACGCTGACATGCAACCGCGACCTAAATTAAAATGTAAAACTCCGACGTCACGCCCTCGTCCGAAGTAAATAAGACAAATGGCTATGGGGTGCTTCAACCTACCCTCTAAATTATCGTTTTTTTTGGATGTTTAAATATTTATTCGAAAATTAATATTATGACAATTTAAAAAAATAATTACAAACTAAATGTAATATAAAATTTAACTTATCTTTATGAATAAATATATCCAGACAGGTCACACAGCGCCATCTAGTTTCCGTGGTAAGCTACGAGGCTTGTGTTACGGAAACTAGATGGTTGATAAACTACTAATTATACTTTTTTCTTTTTGTAAATATATACATATTATACATATAAACACCCAGACCGAGACAAATTATACAATGTACAACTTGTCCCCGGTGGGAATCGAACCCACGACCTCCCGAGTTCACGGCAACGTTTGTTACCACTGGACCACGGAGGCGGTCTATATATGTATGTATATATCTTTAAAATCTCATTTAATAAAAAAAAAAAGTAAAGTATCATCACAACCGTTTTCCTTTTGGGGTGGTCAGAAACCACTCTTATAAATAAGTGGATTCACATTTCGCCAACTTTACTATACCTATATAACCAAACTCGAGAAATATCACAAATAAATTAAATAATAATTAAATGTATTTATATTATTACTATCATTTATCACCATAGGGACCTATCAGAATACTTGGTTACGTCCTAATTTACATTAAATACAGAACAATGAAAAAACAAAAAAAAAAGATAGAAACAATACTAGAAAACAATATAAGTAATAGTCGAAAGCCTGGCCAGATAGTGATGACATCATAAAGTTAATTAAGGTTGGGCTGAATTGGCTGTAAATGGGCCTTGTCAGTTCTAGAAATAGAAAAATGTCACTAAACATTTCAATTGGCAATATACATTAATACATATTTTTGTGTCCCGACCAGGAATCGAACCCGGTACCTCCGAGTCTAAATCCACGGACTTAACCGCTAGACCACGAATGCAGTTTTACAAATTTAATATTTTTTTAAAATATTTTTATTTATTCAATTATTCTTTCTGCAACTGACCATAATTGTTTATCTACAAAAAAAATTGTTACCATAAATTTTCCCAATACATTCAAATTAAATACTGATGCAACTAATGAGTTTATTTTGCGTGGTTTAGCTTTTTTTGCGTTCATTAGGTCCTTATGCCTCCAATAGGTTATTTTGGGTGAATTATAAGTTTCACATTCTTTATTCACAAGTTGTATTTAATGCTTAGATAATGCAGGGAACATAATTATAGAATAGATCACGACCGTATCCCTTACGGGATCGAGAAACCACGCTTTTTTAAAAGGAACGGATTCACATTTAGCCAACTTTACTATAAGCCCATCATGAAAAGTGGCAAGCTCGGCGATATATCTAGCGTACCAAACTCTAGACATATCACAAATAAATTATTGTCCTGACCAGGAATCAAACCAGGTACCTCCGAGTCTAAATCCACGGACTTAACCGCTAGACCACTTACCATCAGGTAGGCCTAAGGTCACATGTCGTGCTAGTATAAAAAATAAATAAAAAAAGACCACTTTTTTATTTTTTTATACGGAGCACGACATGTGGCACCGCGCCCACCTGATGGTAAGCGGTACGCGAGGTCCAAGAATGGAGGAGCAACTGACGCCAGCCTCAAACGACCGACATCAGCCCCTACCACTATGCCGGCCTATAAAGATACTTTTTCACACTTGGTGGTTTCAGGACTCCAGGTTATAGGAATGGGGAAACACACTGGCTGGGAGAGCATTCCACATCTTCAGCGTGCGACAGATGTAAGTCTCCAACTACGGTATGTGGATGCATATTTTGGCCTGTGCAAGTGGTTCGGTTGCGGAATAGAGAAGAAGGGATAAGGTTGTGGAGCTCTTCAGAACATTCACCGTAGTATAGCTTGTAGAACACGCTCAGGGAGGCCACATCTCGGCAAAGCTGCAGCGATTTGAGAGTTTTAGACACTGTAGTATCGTCCACTATTCGAATAGCCAGCCTCTGTAGGACATTGAGAGCATCTGTAAGGTAGGTAGTTATATTATGGAATAGAAAAAAATATTTATGTCAATCGAAAGAACATTAATAGTTAGATAATAAGTAACTAAGTGACAGTATCGGCCTCATTTATTTGTGATCCAGCTCGTTTATCACATGCATCTGTCGTGCGAAAAACTTTCCCGGCTTTCTCCGACTAAATGATATTGCAATATTCTCTCCACCCGCGTGACATTAGTTTTCTTTTTCTGTTCCCGCGCGAAGAAAAATGGCTTCAACAATGATTTTCATTTTCGTTTGCTTGTTTCGCCATATTATTATGACTTTAAAATGGGACTGAGCGTTGACGGCGATCATCTATCTTGTTCTTTATTCCTTTATCTTTGTTGGCAGTTTGTAATAAGGTTAAACTTAACATACCTATAGTGGATACTACAAGTTCAAATGCTAATTTCAGATCTAGCGTATAATGGTTTTTCTCTGAGTGAATGCAATAATTGATTGACACTACGGGCGAAAGAAGAAAGAAATATATTTCTTTGTCGCCAAACCATACACATAATAGTAATAATGACCGCCTCCGTGGTCTAGTGGTAACAAACGTTGCCGTGAACTCGGGAGGTCGTGGGTTCGATTCCCACCGGGGGCAAGTTGTACATTGTATAATTTGTCTCGGTCTGGGTGTTTATATGTATAATATGTATATATTTACAAAAAAAAAAGTATAATATGTAGTTTATCAACCATCTAGTTTCCGTAACACAAGCCTCGTAGCTTACCACGGAAACTAGATGGCGCTGTGTGACCTGTCTGGAAATATTTAATTTAATTTTAATTAATTTAATAAAGCCATTTTTCCTTTACGTAACTGCCTCCGTGGTCTAGCGGTTAAGTCCGTGGATTTAGACTCGGAGGTACCGGGTTCGATTCCTGGTCGGAATACAAAAAATATTTATTAATGTAAATTAATACATTTTATTTATTTGTGATACTTCTCGAGTTTGGTACGCTGGAAACATCGACGAGCTAGCCACTTGTCATGATTGGCTAAATGTGTATCCGCTTATTTATAAGCGTGGTTTCTGACCACCCCGAAAGGGAAACGGTCGTGATGATACTTTACTCATTCTATTTTTCCTTTATTTAATTCATAATAATATACAGTTTTTACATAGTTAAGAAAAATTTACATTAAAAATTCAAATCTAAGCTTAAAATAATAATAATTATAATTTAACATAGGTACTATGTAACTAAAACTATGTACTTATATCAAAATTATAATTTTTATGTTTATTTATTTTACAAATATTATTTATTAAGTCAAAATTAATTTAAATAATAATGTCATGCAATACCAATTATAGTTTTTTTTTTTCTAATTTAATTAAGTACCCCTCGTCGGGTACAGCTCTCCTCTATTTCCTTCTATCCTGTGCTTCGAACTTTTATATAGCATAATACAATTGGAAAAAATGTATGCGAAAAATACTAATCCTACAAGCACATGTGTAGCGATAAAAAGGCAATCAGCTCGACATCCGCTACAACCTAGGGATAGGACTTAGCGCCGATTTTTAGCCGCGCCGCCTTACGAATGGAGAGCACGTCGCGGACACAATGTACTAAATACAACCCATTAAACATTCATTACAGCCCCTAGAACACAGCGTTCTAGACCTCCACTACTGGAGATGGGCCTTCAAATCAAATCAATCAAATTAAACTAATTTATTTCCATTGGTTCTCTCAAAACAACTTGGATACAGTCAGAACTAATTAAATCAAAACAATTTAAAAAATATATATGTACTAATCAAAGTGGTAATAATGGTTGGACCGTAAACAGGCAATAATCCATATTTATGTATGCTATGCACAACATTATTGCTACAAGCAAGTAAAACTAACTAACTTAGAAACTACTGAAATAAGATCGTGGCTGTAAAGAGGCCGTGTCAGTTTACATTCTAAATACTTAATAATTATGATGTATAGAAATTATATACATATGTCAGATAATTTATAAATCTATAAAACAAAATAATAATAATAATAATAAAATATATATATAAAAAAATTATAAATTTAATTCCAGAACAAATATCTGGAGAATTTGGCCAACACTCGCTACGCTGGCCAGACGGCGAGGATATGAAGTCATTTTTTATGACAATTTATTAACGATTCCACAAGTTGGTACTAGTGAAACCGGGACTGACGGCTTAACGTGCTCTCCGAGGCACGGGAACGGTGGTGTTGTAATTCTATGACAAATGTACGTAAGAAAAGTGTATTTGTCATTGGTCCTTGCCGGGTACCCACCCGGACCGACATTTGTAGGATTTAAGGAACGCGTTCTTACAACTGAGCCACCACCGCTCTCAGGGGATCTCTCTGTCTGCGTCATCTCGGACGTGGTCTCCAATTTCAAACCCGTTTGTTCTATCGGTCGTCGGTTCTGCGGCAGATGAGTCTTGTTGCTATTTCAGCTTACTAATTTTAAAGCTATGTCAGTAACTTTGGTTTTCTTATACTGGTCTTCAGAGGATGGCGGTAATAGCTAAGTTATTTAAAAAAAACGGTGTAGGTACTAATAATGTTTACCGTATTTCTTCCGGTGTGAAATAGCTTGCGTGGCACGGCGTGGAGAAACATACATCGAGCGCTTGGTATTCCAGGGAAAAGTCGATGGCAAAAGGATGCGTGGTAGGTCTCCGATGAGATGAACCGATCACGTGAAGGTTGCGATGGATCATCCCCTACATGAGTGCACTAGGAAAGCCGGGGTCCGAGAGGAGTGGCGATGGCTTGTTAACCTTGCCACTAGCACTCCAATGGCGACCACGACCACTCTGCCAAGAGTGTAGCGACTAAGAAGAAAGAAAATGGCTTAGCCGTAACCGATTAGCACAGCTAAAAAAAATTATCATAAAACAAAACTACAAGAAATCTTCCGTCTTACGCAAAGGAGATTATAAAAATAAATAATTACAAGGAAGGTTTTAACGGGATCGGCTCGTAACATACTTTTCCTGGAACAGAAATTATCGATTTTCTTAACTTAAAGTCGATGTTGGATAATCTTAACGCAATTTAAACAATATGTTTAGTTTATGTATTTTTTTAAATTTGTAGGTAGGTGGTGAAAAACCGCTTTTTGAAGAAGAGGTTACATTTAGCCAACTATACTTTTGGCCAAATGGCAAGCTCGTCGATATTTCTAGCGTAACCAAAAATAATAAGAATATTTTAATATCATAATTATTTATTCAAAAAAATATTTACAAAGTATAAAATAAAATTAATATTAATACTAAGGATAGGGATATAAGTCCCGTTCGCGTGGAATGGTGACAAGAACGCTGGCTGCATTTCCCCGCTGAATTATTTGGGCGAAGAAAGAGCCATCCCTCTTGTCACTGGAGGAGACGACAAGACGCGGTGCTATGTCTTTCAAAAACATTTTTGAGCTTGGTCTCCATGGGCCCAGAGTTTCTACATTTTCAATTGAATTTCACCATACTAGTTGTTACAACTTGCTAAATTATAATACTGATTCTTTGGGCTAAGAAAGAGCCAGCCCTCTTGGCACAGGAGGAGACGATTGTGATTAGATACTCGCCACCTATATTTAAATTGATATACTCTTAAAAGTCCACAAAAAAAAAAAAAAAAAAAAAAATGCTGAGGTTCTCGTGGACTGAGCATCGTACCAACGTATCCACTAGGCTATCCACCATATGCCTTCGTCGGATACTCCAATACTTCGGACACATTGCCAGAAAAGGAGGGGATAACCTGGAGAAACTTTTTGTTACTGGCAAGGTGGAAGGAAAGAGACCGAGAGGCCGTAGTCCAATACGCTGGTCCGACCAAATCCGCTCCACCACCAACACTAGCGTCCATGATGCTGTGCATGCCGCCGAAGACAGGAACGGGTGATGTGCTATCATCAAGACGCACACCAATTCATCGGGAGGTCACGACCCTCATCAATGAGGAAACACGACGCAAGGAGGAGGACTCTTAAAAGTGCGCAAAGCTTATTTTTCTTTTATTTTCTCCCCGATCAATCCAAATGGGGTTAGGCTAGGTTTATAGGCGATAAGTTGTAGTCTTAGTCGTAGCTCCTTCCTTCAGAAACAGAACAGTATTAACTAAAAAGGCATGCTACGATGGTTCGGGCATTGCACATAGGCATGTAGTCTACCTTAATTCTGACTTGCCTGGTGGGTTACTGCTGTACCAGGTATTGTATTCTCATAGGTACTGATAACTTAATTTAAAAGGTTATTAATTGATCGTTGTGGTGCAGTTTTGGATATGTTTTATTTTGTAAATCTGATATAGCTGAGTTTTCCTTTCTCAGTCAGATTAAACATTAACAGGTCACTGGAATTTGCTAAGCTGCTGGTCTTCTGCTAACAGCTTACTTATTGGACCATTTGGCTGCTTAGTCTTCTACTAGCAGGAGTAGAATCATTCAAAATAATTAAATTAATGACGTTTTACAAATTCCTGTAATAGGTTTACGTGAATAAAGATATTTTGACTTTGACTTTGATGTTGAAAGAATTAGCAAAAAAAAGATTGACGAACCAGATATATAATGCGAAAGTTGTGGGTGAAAGAGGCCCTGGCAGACCTAGACTCACATATCACGATCAAATAAATAAAACACTGACTGAAGGTGCATTAAAAAGCCTTCGTAACAAAAGGGCATGTATGAACAGGTTAATGAGCGTCGACGAAGCGAAAGAGGTATGTCGTGATCGTGTCAAGTGGCGCTCAATTGTCTTTGCCTACCCCGCAAAGGATCTGGCGTGTGTATGTATGTATTAACTAAATCTATTCTACGTTTTTATTTTACTTATTTCTTATGTAACATTTATATTTGTGTGTTATTGTTTTATAATAAATATACATAGGTATATGTGTACATATGTAAATCTTTTATATAATATTATTATGTAAGTGTATAATATAAAATTAAATTGCACCTATACATAACTTTCCACACTCCCAAAGGTTGGTTGTCATAAAACACTAAAATATTTAAAATAAAAAAAAAAAATTTGAAAGCCACCCATGAAATGGGGTTTTTATTACTGTCTCGCGGTCTAGCGGTTAGGTCCATGGCTTTAGACTCTGTGGCACCGGGTTGACCGGGTGTCCCTGGTCGGGACACAATAACATTTATTAATTTAAATAAATAAATTCAAAGATAGTAAGGTACAATGATTTAAAAAATAAACTAAATTATTATAAATAAATAATTGCTCCAAATCGCTGCCAAAGGGCAAAGTGCCAAGGATAATGGCAGCATTGCCAGGTTGAATGGCAATGCTGATCCTTTGGCCCAAATATTGCCCAGCCCTCTTGTCTCCCGAGGTTCTGACGATCTATTGACAACGCCTTGAAAATTTCATGTGCACTTTGTCCCCACGGCCCCAGAGTTTCAACTCCAAATGGCGCAAAAACACATAAATTTTATTATTGTTTAATTTATTTGTGATATTTTCCGAGTATGGTACGCTAGAGACATCGACGAGCTTGCCACTTGCCATGATGGGCATATAGTAAAGTTGGCAAAATGTGAATCCGCTTCTTTATAAATCAATGTCAATTTGGTTTATCATAACTTCCATAAACTTTTTGTTAATCTCCTTTATTAATTTATTAATTTACTTATTCCACAGCTGTCTTTTACAAATAAATATTTACATTCAAATGATTACCGAACACCTAGCCAGTTACGGAATAACATTATTTTTACTTGACATATAGTATGAACGGATTATTAACAATTTAAACTATAAAAAATAAACATAAGAATAAAAATAAAGAGACAATATTAAAAAAATCCATCTACGCATCATTATGTAAGTGTATGTAATATGTAAAGGTGAAGGTGTAAATTGTAAGTATGAATGAGTAAAAATGTGTAGATTTCATTGCATTATACAGAAAGAAAGAAAAATATTTTATTTGCCACATATCAATAAGACTGGTAGTATACACAAGATGTGTGGTGACAAATAGGGAATCAGCTCAGCATGGAGCTGCGACTCTGGGCCACAGCGCTGATTTTCGGCTAATCCCTTGTTAGGAGAGGTGCTAATGGGTAATATATACAAATATATAGTGTGGTGTATGTATGCACGCATAAAAAGATAACTAATACATTAAATAAAAATAATACAAAATATACCTTGTATAAAACTTTTTATACAAGGTATAAAAAGTTTCAAAACAAATAGAAGAAAATCGTTTAAGTTCTCAGCGTAAATACTCTTAGAATCTGGTTACACTATTGTCGGAGCATCGGTTTTACGATAAGAAAATTTTCACTTAAGAAACCTTTCTTCTCTAATAAAGCTGGGGAGTAAATCGCCGGGTCGGTGTAACTCTTGGCTAAGTGAGTGGGTTTACTTATGCATGGCTGGTGTGCGCTTTGTTCCGACCCCCACGAGGGTCTACTCGCTATGAACGAAAAAATTATAATTAATATGTGACATAATGACTCCTCGCCAAGCCGTCTGGCCAGGCAGCGTGGCGAGTGTAGGCCGAATTCTCCAGATATAATTTCTGGAAGGCCCATCTCCAGCAGTGGAGGTCTAGGACACTGTGTTCTAGGGGCTGCAATGATGAATGATGATATGACTTAATAGAACTTTCAGTCGAATTCCGACAAGCATCTAACCGAAAAATGTTCAAACAAATGGTGTCACAGCATTATTTAAATGATTCATTAGTTATCGTAACATATGTATTATTAGTATTTAATACGAGTATAGTATGTATTTTAGTAATATTATTGTATTTATTTAATAGATATTTATATATAGTAGGTATTTATTTATATATTTTATTTAAAAACTTTATTGCACTATGTACAAAGGTGGATTTGATTTGCGACAGGGGGATGTCATATCCCCGAAACTGTTCACGAACGCGTTGGAAGATGTTATTAAAATGCTAGACTGGAACTACTGCGGCATAAACATCAATGGAGAATTCATCTCACACCTCCGATTTGCGGATGACATAGTCATTATGGCCAGTTCACTCAAGGATCTTAGCGGAATGCTGAACGGCTTAAACGTAGCATCCCAGCGGGTTGGTCTCGGAATGAACTTACCAAGACGAAAGTCATGTTCAATGATCATGTCAAGCCGAGGCCAATCTGCATAGCAAACGACACTCTCGAAGTTGTGTAAAATTACGTATCCCTCGGGCAGACTATCCAATTAGGAGCAGCCAACTTCAGAAAAGAAGCCGACAGACGCATTCAGCTTGGATGGGCGGCATTCGGGAAACTCCGGCACATCCTCTCATCGTCTATACCACAATGTTTAAAGACTAAGGTCTTTAACCAGTGTGTCCTCCCGGTAATGTCGTACGGAGCAGAGACGTGGACACTAACAGTGGGTCTGGTCCATAAATTCAAGGTCGCTCAGCGAGCCATGGAGAGAGCTATGCTTGGTGTATCTCTGATGGATAGAATTCGAAACGTTGATATTCGTCAGAGAACGAAAGTTACTGACATAGCTTTTAAAATTAGCAAGCTGAAGTGGCAATGGGCCGGACACATCTGCCCCAGAACCGACGATCGATGGGGCAAACGGGTTCTAGAGTGGAGACCACGTACGGGAAGATGCAGAGTGGAACGACCCCCCGCCAGATGGACAGATGACTTAAAGAAGGTCGCTGGTGGGGGTTGGATGAGGATCGCATTAAGTGGCGAGCCTTAGGGGAGGCCTACATCCAGCAGTGGAGAGATACAGGCTGATGATGATGATGATGATGACAAAGGCGTATTTAATGCCGCTAGGCATTCTCTGACAGTCAAACCTTTAGGACATTTACACAGTATAGATGGTAGGTGCAATCATTAAGTTATTCTTAACAGTATTCATAATATTTATTCATAACAATATTACATACTATATTATAATATTTACCATAAGTTGGTATTAATAATTTGCACCTACTTTAAAATCTTTCAAAATATTGGATTGTGCGAGCGAGAGGGACGCAAAAGCGATAAACCCTTTTAAGATGCAGATTCATAATATCACTGCTATTGGATCCTTGTCCAAACCACAATAGACTACTTAAACTAAAAAACTTTATTGTGTTTTTTTTTTAAAGTTTAGGCCTAATTGTATTTACATTGAAAGTTCAATTAATCTATCTTATTAGTCGATAGCTACGATAATTTAATAAAAAAAGATATATAATCTTATGACGTTTTGAAATGGTTAATTATTATGTTGGCACATAACTTTCATTAATACGGGCGCGGGATAAGCACACAAAAGGTTAAGAAAAAAAAGTTTTTTTTTTATCAATATTTTTTTGTTCTATCATGTGTTAAAGATGTGGTTTTTATTTTAAAAAGTTGTAATATCGGAGTAGAACCCCAGTGGCGACGCTTCCTAAACTTACATGATATAAGCTAACTCACTTCCATGCCGCACTCTGTACACCAACAACGCTGATATAATTTTTAATTAAAATATAAATTTAGTTAAAAAAAAGCTATATATCGTTTGTGAACTGGGCAATTCGTAATAACTTAAGAAAAATAAAATTCTAATTAGTTTTATAGAGATAAGTAATAATAAAGAAAGATTTGTATTTTCATTGCTAGAAGAGGTGCCGACAATCTTGAAAAGCTAGTAACAGGAAAGGACAGTAAAATAGAATCAGAAGAAGAACCCCTAAACGATGGTCCTAAGTGACTGACCACTTAAACATCCCAGCAGTCCCATTCTGTTACTTAAGCGCAAACGTTATTAATGGATTTTGTTATTAATGTCAGAGCTTGCGTCTAAATTACAAAAAAATATTCAATTTTCAACTTTATAAGCGCTCGACCTTGACAGCGGCCGTGCGTGCGTGAAATATCAACTTTAACAGCGAGATACATATATGATGGTTGGTAGTTTGTTGTATCCGTAATTAGTATTATAAGTATGTAGTTATAAAGTACTATTATAGCATCTGTTAATTTAAGTATCTTTTAAATCATGTTTGCGTTATTACTCTATCCTTGTTTTTATTTTTATATCCAGTTTTTTTTTTCTTTCCTTTCCATAGTATTTGTGTTTAACTTCTATTATGTATAAAATATTTTTGGCTCTCAATGTCTTCTTATTGTTATTAATTTATTACACAGATGTTCAAACTTGTCACGTGCCGACAAAGCCTTTAAAGGGGCCCCTTAGTGGTTCATATTATTTATTAGTTTTCAATTTTAGTATCTTGCAGAGTGACAATTTTGTTTATCTGTGATATTGTTTGCGTATGTTGACTGTTTGTTGCCTAAATAAATGAAAAAAAAAAAAAAAAAAAATAGTTAACGGATTCCATTATATAACGTTTGCGCTTAAATAACAGAATAGGGCTGCAGTACACCAAGCCATCCACTGTGCCAAGGACCGCAATCAATGGAAACGGCTGGTGGTTGGACTTCGATGGAGTCACGATCACCATTAGTGGGATACAGACTGATAAGAAGGGACACAAAGGACAATTTGCGCCTTTATTTTTTCTTCAATCTTGGGATCTATATTTATTTAATACTTTATTGCACAAAGACAAAGGCGGGCTTTAATGCCGCAAGACATTTTATCATAGCCAACCATTGGAAAAACTTTAAACAATTTACTGGAAAGTAGGTGCTGAAATATTAAATATAAATATCAAAAGTATTATTTAATAACTAGCCACACACATACAACTACATATACATACATACACACATACAAATATATATATATAATAAACCAAATACTAATACATAAACTTAGACATATATACATACATAATAATAATATACTTACAAATTTTGTTGGGAAATGAAGTGCGAATATATAAACCATTTTTTTTAAATAGCGATCTGGTGGTTACTTGACTGATGTTAGGAGGCAAATTGTACCACAAATTGGTTGCTACAATGACAAATCAGTTTTAAATAAAACTAGACTTATACGAAAGGATCGAAAGAAGAGAGTTGTGAGAGGATCGAAGAGATTTATCATATCATCATCATCATCAGCCTGTATCTCTCCACTGCTGGATGTAGGCCTCTCCCAAGGCTCGCCACTTAACGCGATCTTTCGCTACCCTCATCCAACCCCCACCAGCGACCTTCTTTAGGTCATCGGTCCATCTGACGGGGGGTCGTCCCACTCTGCGTCTTCCCGTACGTGGTCTCCACTCTAGAACCCGTTTGCCCCATCGTTCGTCGGTTCTTCGGCAGATGTGTCCGGCCCATTGCCACTTCAGCTTGCTAATTTTAAAAGCTATGTCATATAAACATATAAACGAACTATATATTGAAGACACATTTCTAAGCATTACATGGATTCATGAGTGCCGGGTCCATTGTTTGTGGGTAAGAGATGAAAAGAATGGTGTCTCGGGCTTGCGACCGACAATAGGCTGGTTTAAAAAAGGAGGGCTCCCTTTTTTATTTTATTTACAGGCCTCAATCTAAAGTCGTAAAGAATGTAATATCATAATTTAAAATTAACTTTGACATTCCGTAATTCGATACAATTTTTAACAGTAAAAAAAAGCTCAAAGCGCGGACTCGTCAATCCGATATACACCAAGAAATAAATAAATTACTATTGGGCATAGACGTAATTTATAAGGACTAAACAATTATGGAATTTACCCCTTCTTTTCTTGTTATGTTGTAATGTATGTATTATAATAATCATTTTTGAAACTTCTTTATTACCATAAAGTATTTATACACAATGTTTATCCTGAATGATGACGATGATGATAATTTATTTATCAAGTGTTATTTTTTTTTTTCTAAGGTATATTAATGTTAATGGTAAATTTATGTTTTATTCGTGTTATCGAACACTATAGAAATGGTAGAGTGTTAGAAGAATGCAGGGCGGGGCCGACTGATAGTGCATTCACTCGTAGCCATGACTTAGCTGTACACAGGGCCAACAGTGCAAGAGGAAGGTTTATAGGGTTTTAGTCCGTAGGCGCCTTGAGCACTCCTGAGGCCCCATGGTGATTTTGGCATTCGACCACCTCGCGTGCGATGGCCCTTCAGGCCGTAGTCGTATCGTTAGACTATTTTTCGATCTCTGTTTTAGAAAATAAAATGTTTTTTAGAAGCCATAATTGAGTTAAGTTTTGTTATTTTTAGTTTATTTTAGTTTTATAAGTAAAGTAAAGTATCATCATGACTGTTTCCCTTTCGGGGTGATCAGAAACCACGCTTATAAATAAGCGGATTCACATTTAGCTAACTTTACTATAGACCAATGTTTCATAAGTAATCTTTTTTTAAAGTTTCTTCTTTTTTTTGTGAATTTTATGACACCTACTTGGTACATACGTACATATATTAAATAAGTGATAATATATGTGCTGCGTGTACTATATAAATAAATATATAAAACGATGTATGGAAGCGAGACGTGGATATGTCAGAATACGCATGAGAGTAGGGTTAATGCAGTAGAAATGAGGTCGTTGCGGCGGATATGCGGCGTCACCCGCATACGTAACGTCGAAATACGGAAAATGGTGGGTATAAAAGAAAGCATAGGGACAAAAATAAGGAAAGGCATGCCACGATGGTTCGGGCATGTCGAGAGGATGAGCGAAGTAAGATTGACGAACCAGATATATAATGCGAAAGTTGTGGGTGAAAGAGGCCCTGGCAGACCGAGACTCACATATCACGATCAAATAAATAAAACACTGGCTGAAGGCACATTAAAAAGCTTTCGTAACAAAAGGGCATGTATGAAGAGGTTCATGAATGTCGACGAAGCGAAAGAAGTATGTCGTGATCGTGTCAAATGGCGCTCAATTGTCTCTGCCTACCCCGCAAGGGATCTGGCGTGAAGATATGTATGTATGTATGTATAAAACGAAGTGTCGTGGTTTATGCAAAATAAAACAATAGTTACTTTTTGTCCACTAGTTTAGTTACATTTTTTAATCAAAAATTGTGAATTATCATAAATGGTCTTTAATTTCTAAAAATTAAAAGTTATTTATTTGTACTTGTATAGGGTTCAGTTTGTATAGGTCTATGTAGGATTGAAAATTCACTCATGTGAAAAAAAATCGTTTGAACCTGCTAGACCACATTATACGATCGCATTTCTGTGGGAACTGAGAACATAATTCGAAGTACATGTCACTTGTTATTCTGTTTTTTAAAATAAATGTACCTACTAATTTAATTATGTTAATAGAAAATGTAATATTATGTTAAAAAAATGCGCAGACACATTTCGTATTTTTATGAATACTAATAGAGGCCTAGGAGAACATATTTGGACGTCTATTTAATATCACAAATAAAACTATGAAAACTATCAGGAATATTAATCATGGATTGGAATCGTTCCTTCTCTCTGCTTACCCCGCATGTTCGAAATGACAAACATAATCTAGAATCAAGGTAATATTAAATACAAGAAAAAGTCATCAACCAAGTCTCATATATTTTTAGACCAAATGTAAAAGTGTAAGCGAAACAAAATTATAATGTTTTTTTAACTTTCAAAACAAGTACAATGATCCTACAGCTTTCATTCTAACAGAATTTTTTCATTATTACATGTTATTTCCAACGATAAAAAGCAACCATTCATATTGAATAGTTAAACACAAAATAACAAGTTTGTGTACACAACTTAAAAAAAAAATACCAATTACATTTAATTACGTTTTGTTCTTTTGCTTCGAAATTGAAGCTATTGCTCGTCCCGATATCACTCTGCATTCTTTTTGCAATGACTATAAACATTATACAGTTAAATATTAGACTGGCCCACTTTTTTATGTCTACGGTATTTCGCCTCTGGCACCAGCGACCCTCTTCACTCTCTCGACCTACAACAAATAGCACAATTATCCATCCCTCCCCTCTTTGTGGTGGACGTGTATTTATTATTGATAGAAAAAGGTGATTCCACCAGAATATCGCACCTATAGAATCGAAAACAGAACTGTCCATCAAGTGGCCGTGGATGCTGACCCAATTATCCAGACCCGCACATTGACCATCATGTAACCACCGGGCATAAAATATTATTAAAATTTCCTTTATTATTTTTTTATTTATATTATTTGTATACATTTATTCGAAAAAATATTTACAACATATCAAATTAAATTAATTTTAATACTAAGGATAGGGATATAAGTCCCGTTCGCGTGGAATGGTGGCAAGTACGCTGGCTGCATTTCCCCGCTGAATTGGAATACTAATTCTCTGGGCGAAGAAAGAGCCAGCCCTCTTGTCACCGGAGGAGACGACAAGACGCGGTGTAATGTCTTTTTTTGACCGCCTCCGTGGTCTAGTGGTAACAAACGTTGCCGTGAACTCGGGAGGTCGTGGGTTCGATTCCCACCGGGGGCAAGTTGTACATTGTATATTTTGTCTCGGTCTGGGTGTTTATATGTATAATATGTATATATTTACAAAAAAATAAAGTATAATATGTAGTTTATCAACCATCTAGTTTCCGTAACACAAGCCTCGCAGCTTACCACGGAAATTAGATGGCGCTGTGTGATTGTCTGGAAATATTTATTTATTTTGGTTATTTTTTATTTATTATGGAAAACTATTGACGTTTAATTTACAAGTATAGATACAAAAATAGAAACAGAAAGTCATTTACAAGTTTTCACTAGTAGTGTTAGAATAATACATATTATGAACGATGAAAGCATCTACAAACTATCACTTCATGCAATAAACTAATAACTGTACAATAACAAAAACTATTATCGTTTAAAGAACCTTAATTTAAACGCATCTCTTACCACTATCACCTTGTCATGAAAGATATCTGAATGAAAGATGTCTGTAGTTAGTGCTCGCCATTGGTATGCGAAAAGTGGGCTTGTACCGATTGGTCCGAACCGGTGTATTTATGTCCAGCCAGGATAGCAACGAAGGGCAGTCTATTGCTCGCCCGAACAGTCTTAGCAGGAATACCAAGTCAGCAACCTTACGACCACATGATTATCATTATCATCATCACAGCCCCTAGAACTGAGCCCTAACCCACCATTGCTGAAGATGGGCCTTCTAGAACATATTTTTAAAGAATTTGGACAGCACTATGGATATCTGACCTTTGCAAGCTCTGTGAATTTTAGCAACTGAAATCTGACACTCATGACTGACATTAGTTTCTAAGACTATATCAGCTGATCCCGAAACGTGTCGAAACGAACGAATTATCGGCACAAACGGCGGATACTTCCCCGCCCGGCAGACTGGGCAAATTACCACCATCAGTTTGCCTACTTATTTGATGTTCTCGTTGAAATTTTGCAATGATGTTTAATGCCAATTTTCATCCAATATTGTAAGGTTGCCATGGTGATATTAATATAAAAATAACACCGCTTGAAACAATACTAATTATTTAATTAATAAAAATTATAATATATTATATATGTATCTATAGGTTGTGGAGCTCTTCAGAACACTTACCGTAGTATCGATTGTAGAACACGCTCAGGGAAGCCACTTTATTACAATAAGGTGACAATTCGTGTTGACTGTATTTTTAGCTCCACCACTTTGGCTATTGTAGTAAATGCCCCATCATTATTAGGTCAACGAAACCCACACATTAAGGGTAACGGTTACAAAAAAAAAGGATTATATTTGAAATCGGAGCGCACGAAATGATGCTAATGTGTCCATATTAAATTTAGCGGCCAACCGTCTGCTCGTACATTTTTAAATACATCGCCTGCAAATATTATGACATACCTGATACAGTAATTACTGCTCTCCAACTCAAATTGTATTTCCAAGGTTTTATATCAAATTTAAATTCGTTAATTGTTAATGTAATAGGAATAATTATACATGTCAGATATCAGTTCAAAGGTGGTAGGCGGACTGATGGTGGTAATTTGTCCAGTTTGCCGGGGCGGGGAAGTATCCACCGTTCGTACCGATTAACCCAGTAAAGCTTATCCACGTTTTGGGCTCAGGTTTGAATAGCCGTCATGCCCAGTCAAGCCGGCATAGTGTTAGGGACTGATGGCAGTAATAAGTATCTGATTCCAGTTGCTAACATTCATGGACCTAGCGCGCCACGTGGGCGCAAAGTCACAAATCGTGCTAATATAAAAAAAATGTAAGAATAAAATTTCCTGAAAAAAATCTTAATGTTCGAAGCCCCTAGTACTTCATATAGAATAGTGTAGCGATTATTATCGACAATGACCAAGGATGAACGTTTTCGGCTGCAAACAACATCCTTTGCCTCACACCATTTTTAAGAAAACAACTGTCAGATGGATTCACTTTTTCTTTCTCGCTTCAACAGCTGCTTCGCACTAGCCTTGATTAAAAAAAATACTACTTTTATTATAAATCAATATATATTTCACATTTCTCTTCTGCGAGATATTGTCACCCCCTAAGCTTGGGATTGTATGTCTGGACTTTAGAGCTGGGACCTCTCTTAAGAAGATAACCCCGCTGCCCAGGATCCCCGTGACGCCTCGTTGTCCGCTTGGGATCGGCAGCGCTCTCCGGGTCCCCACCTTCAGGCTCTCCGAGGGAAGGTACCCCTACGTACGGTCAACGGATGCATAAAGAGTGATAGGGCTAAGTTTTGGCTTACGACCCTCCCTTTATATAATTGTAGATTCTCTTGCTCTGTTAACTTCATCTTACTTAATATATTAACTTTATTTGCTTAAATTGTTTGTTTTATTTTAATGTCCCGGATAACGTGACAATAGATCCTTTAAAAAAGGATAATTAAAATTAATGGCGTATATAAGCGCAAGCCATATTTAAATGTGGTATATGGAAATATGTGTCAGGTAGTAAGATCAAATCGCAGTGTGAAAATAAAGAAGAGAAATATATGTTAAATAAACAGGATATGTGTTCATTACAGCCCTTAGAGCAAAGCGTTCTAGACCTCCACTGTTAGAGCATTCCAGATATATATATCTGAAGCCAACACTCGCCACGCTGGCCAGACGGGTTGGCGAGGAACTCATGTCAATTTAAAAAAAATATTAACAATTCTACAATTTGGTATTAGTGGAACCGCGACTGACGGCTTAACGTGCTCTCCGACGCACGAGAACGGTGGTGTTGTAAATTAATTTGTCATTAATTAATTTGTACGTAAGTGTATTTCTCATTGTTACATGCCGGGGGGGTATGGACCGACATTTGGCGTTCTTACTGTCATGATATTCAATACTAAATGTCATCAATGTCTCGTGTCATTCAGTGTACAATTTTAAGTTCAATAAATTGAAATGAGAGAGAACCTGAATGTAATAGGTTTTATTAAACTTAAAATTGTACAATGAATGACACGAGACATTGATGACATTTAGTATTGAATATCATGACTTAAGGATGCTGCTATAGAATATTCTGAGGCATCAGTTTCGACTGTTAAAGGTTCATTTGGATTAACCGATCTTAAAAAATATTTAGAATTTAAATGATCAAGTTCTTCAAAAGCAGTTGTTTGAGATTCGTGTATAGGAAAATGTTCATTACTAACAAGGAGGTGTAGTTTATTTGAAGATATATTTTTACCTCGAAGATTATGATCAATCTAAGCGGGGAAAAATATCATGACACTTACAACCGAGCCACCACCGCGCCGGATATGTATGCGAAATCTGAATTATTTCTGCTTCAGATATACAACAAGATCCACCACTTCAAGTTCTATTATATTAAGTGCTTAAGTAATAGCTTACGGCTGTAGAACAGCTTATAGCCGTTGAATTAAAGCTTACATATAGGTCAACGAAGAAGCCAAGGAAATAGTTATTGTTCAGATTTAGAAAGAAGCCACGAAACCGTAAACTTTGCTTCTGTCTTGTCTAATGTTACATACAATAGGTATATTGTACTCAAATAGATAGGACGTATTTTTAGAATTATATATTTTATAAGCGGTTACAAATTAGATGCGGTTTATTCCTTTCTTTGGCAATAAAACTTATATTGATAAACTGAGAAAACATTTGTAGAAGTTTCAGGAGAAATACGGTCTAAAAGTTGTTAAAAAAAAATCTATAGCAACGTGGGAATGCAGCCTTCAATCAACGCGGCGAACGTGTTCACTTCGTAGTCACCAACAGCTGTTTCACCAACAGTGAAAGAGAGACGGTTTAAAGCGTTTTATTCCGTAGGCGCCTTGGGGTCTCCTCACGGTGATTCGGGCTTGCAAACTCCCACGGTGGCCCTTCAGGCTGGGGTCGTATGGTCAGGCGATTATTCGATCTCCGTCTTTAAAAAAAAAGCCTTAAGCACGATTTTTTGTTGGTAGATATTTTAATAATGTTTTTATCTGTTATAAACATTTGGTACTAAAAAACATTTCGCTAGCAAATGTATCTATTTGGTGCGGGTAAAGGGGGGTCATTTTGTTTCATATAAATGAAGTTGTTACATCTCATTGCGGCCTCTCACGAATAGCACGCATTTGTCAGCGACACGAAATACTCTGTTACATAGACGTAAAATAGATGCCAGTGCAATCATTGTGATAGCTATTCTAAAACATTTTTTATTTTATTTTTATTCATTTCCTCATCAACTGCCTTCGTGGTCTAGCGGTTAAGTCTTTTAGTTTTAGACTCGGAGGTACCGGGTTCGATTCCTGGTCGGGACACAAAAATATTTATTAATATAAATAAATACATTTAATTAATATTTAAATTTATTTGTGATATTTCTCGAGTTTGGTACGGCTGGAGACATCGATGAGCTTGCCACTTGTCATGATTGGCCTATAGTAAAGTTGGCTAAATGTGAATCCGCTTCTTTATAAGCGTGGTTTCTGACCACCCCGAAAGGGAAACGGTCGTGATGATACTTTACTTTATATTCATTTTGGAAAACCAATAGTTGACAATTTATTAATAAATATTATACAGTAAATTCACTAAGAACTATTTAAGGTTTTCACATATAAAAGTTAAACAATAAAGATCAAGAGAAGAAAACGTCACAGCATTACCATTATTGTAAAATAAGTATAGAGAATATAAAGATACAACAAGTGCTTACATTGATGACCCACAGATGAAACATGCCACAATAAATATAATACAGATTCGAAGTTATAAAGGCTGTCATCTGCAGGTCTTTTAGACATGAAAAGAGAATAAAAAGCAATAATATGAGTAAGTTGGTATTGAAAAACAAATTACTCATAATGGATTGCTGCCGATGATCGATTCAACGTATCGAAGCGTCATTAGACGTCTAATATATGTTGCTTTGGAGTAAAACATGTCTATGTCCAAATCCTCCACAAGAATTTTATAGTTGTTACGTGCTCTTAATAAATAACTGTTCTGTCTATATGTTAAACATATTCCTAATAATAGAAAAAAAATAACATCGTTATAATAACATCCGTGGATTTAGACGTGGAGCAACCGGTTTCGACTCCTGGTCCGGACTATTATAATCTTTTTTTTTTTGTGTAATTACTCGAGTTTGGTACGCTGGAGACATCGACGAGCTTGCCACTTGTCATCATAGACCTATAGTAAAGTTGACTAAATGTGAATCTGCTTCTTTAAAAAGCGTGCTTTGGTATAATAAATGTATATACGGTCGTGATGATACTTTACTTTACTAAATAATAATCTGAACATAATACAATTATTTTATGATTGGGAGTTTTAAAAATCAAACAAAAATCATTCGAATAGATGCTACAGATTTTTTGGTGCTGGCAACACGAAAATCACGCCATGTTACATAAACTTGAACTAATAGAAGACAGATAGCAGAAAAAAGCCCCCATTATTGATTGGGATTTCACTGTAAGTACTAGATTTTGAAATATTTTTTTTGTTAAATTGATTGTAAAAGTCGTTTATATATTATATACGTGGTATCCTACCCTCGCCTCCTGCCTGCAGCCGTTCGTTTATTACCTATTGAATTTAGTTTTAAATTTTAAAATAATCTTCGAACAGATAGACTTAAATTAATGGTACCTGTAGGCGGACGGGTTGTTCGCGCGGGGGGAGAGGTTCGCGCCCGCGCATCTTTTTTATGTACCTACTATAATCACATCTCTGAGTATTGAGCTAAGTTGAAGTGGCTACCAATTCGTTGTCGCAGAAACCTTCGAATTCTTTGTCTGCTTTTTTCTGTATTAAATGAACCTGCGACACCGAAATACCTCAAGAACAAATTCTCCTTCCTCTCTTCTCTCCACGACAGGTCGTTGCGGTCATCGCATAACGCTGTACTTGCTATACCATCTTACCACTCTAGTTTTATGTCCGACTCATTTGCAGTTGTTGCCGCAAATCTGTGGAACAATCTGCCCTTAAATATCCGACAAGCGCCCAACAGAATGCTGTTTAAAAGAATGGTCTTCACACACTTCTTGAATAGTTCCTAACAACTGTAAGTAATATTGTATGTATGTATGTATTATTATTTATTTGAATTTATTTATTATTATTATTATATATATTATTTATAATTATATATATATATTTATGTTTTATATTAGTATTAGATTTAGTTGAATTTTAATTATCTATTTTACTGTTTAAATATTTGCACCTACCTCCCACATACCATGTTCGTAATGTCCCTAAGGTTGACCGAGTAAGAATGTCTAGCGGCATTAGGTCCGCCTTTGTACATAGTGCAAAAAGTTTTAAATAAATAAATAATATAAATATTTATTATTTAATATTAAGCTCTCGAGAGTAATTAAGTAAGTCCGCCAAACGTTTGGCGGACTATTTAATAAGTTATATGTATTGGAAAGTAAATAAATGATTGTTTTTTTTAATATGTATTAGTAATTAAATATTAGTGTCTATTTATGTATTGTCTTACTTAATATTGCACCATTGCAGGTGCAATGTATAAATAGGTGGTAGGCAGACTGATGGTGGTAATTTGTCCAGTTTGCTGCGGCGGGGAAGTATCCACTGTTCGTGCCGATAAACCCAGTAAAGTGTACCACCATATTTCGGGATCAGGTGTGTCATAGTGTTAGGGACTGATGTCAGTCATGAGTGTCTGACTCCAGTTGCTAACATTCATGGCTGTCGGTTAAAATATAATTTATTTTTAATATTATGTATTTTTTTCGTATAAAAAAAATATTGTACAATTATTTTGTTTTTTTTTTGTGACAATTACGTTAGTTATAAATATTTATCATAATGGGTCGGTTCGTATATTTATGTCTGTGCTCGTAGGTGGCGTGGAGACAAGAACAAAGCTGCGATTTTATCGCATTCACCTTGGTTTCTCAGTTCCAAGATTTTGGCACTAAATAACTTGTATAAAAACAATTGTGTATTTTATTTATTATTCCAACAGTACACTCAAATTTATGTAATTTACCTACATTTGCCTCCGTGGTCTAGCGGTTAAGTCCGTGTATTTAGACTCGGGTACCGGGTTCGATTCCTGGTCGGGACACAAAAATATTTAATAATGTAAATTAATACATTTAATTAGTATTTGCTCAAATTCTATAAACAATAGTTATCTATTGTTTATTCGAATAAATATAATTAAAACTACTTAAAGAGTAAAAAATAAATATAGACTAAACCTAATAAAAAATATCCTCTAGAGACGACCCTATAGGGATAGTCCCAAGGAGGCTGGCAACATTTCCCCTCTCTATAGCGAGGGGAATGTTGTTTTCCTTTTACCTACATTTCTCAGATCTACTATCTACAAGTAGTTACTTTATATATGCATTTTATCATGTGTAAAAATGAATTATTTCCGTTTTGCTTTTGAGTAGTTGTTTTTGGCAGTTATTATTGGGTATTGTACAATGTTTTTTTTTTCACATATTATACACATGTTTAAGAGTTTATTTTATGATAAACTAAAACTACAAAAAAAATTTAAAATAAACATTGTTTCACTTCCCATGAATGTGGAATAATCGTGCCAATGTTTATCAAATTTTGAACAATGTTTATTAATTGAACGTCAATTCTTGGGATCAAAGGAGAGTCCCCGTAAAATTTGGTGGGATCGGTATTTGAAAAATTTCAAGTGTATCCTTACCTGCTTTTTTGGCCTCTTCCTTTAGCACCCAAAATTTAGTTTCTTGAATTCTACATAAATTCGAACACAACAATTAGGTATACATCTGATGCAAATTTTGTTTGGAAATCTCTTTTCACCAATGTAGACATTCCCATGGAACCACAGTATCTACTACTAGGCGGACAGCGCCAGCGGTTAGCGGATGTTTCCTTGATGGCGTCCGCGAAGCCGCCACTTAGGTGCAGAGGATACCGCCGTCAGGTTTAACGGTGCGAGCCCGACATAACCTTTCCCTTCTGCCTTCACAGCGGGGATTGGTATCCGGTAAGGATTTCCTGACGAAAAAAAACTCGGACCTAGGTGCTGTATGAAATAGCAACATCAAGGGCAGACATCCTACAGTCAATGAAATGTGGAAGAGAGAATGAAATATAAAAAACGTCCATAACCAGCAATGACTGTCAGACACTTATTCTGTATGGTTTGATTATAAATAAAATAAATAATAAATAAAAATCGTTTATTGATCCAATTAACTTAAATCTATTACATTTTTATATGCTCAATGACCTGCACTGGTAGCAACCGTGCCGCAGGTCGTAGCATACCATTTTGTTTTATCCGGCCGACAGCAAATACAATTTATTTTATTATTAAACAACAGCACAAACAAATACCCACCAAAATTGTTCTCTGTTGGTATGTAGGTATGAGTGTATATGTAGTTGTGTGTGTATGTGTGTCTATATCAGCGTGGATCGGTGAAGAGGCCAGAATACCTAACGACAGCTAGAAGGTTTTCAGTTTCCGTGTAATCCCTCTGACTGAGTCATTTTTTGAACTCAGTGAAGAGTTTTCTATGTAATAATGTTTCTCTCTTGTCTTCTCCTAGTTCTATATATAGATAATAATAAAAACTATTTATTTATGGGTAAGATAATATAGTACCTAAGAATTTATGCGAGACTTTGTGATGCGGAGAATATATGATATTACGGACCGCTGTCATATTTCTTTGTGATTTATTACAGCGCCATATAGTGTATCAAACGCGCCGTTCCGTCACCACCAAATATTACTATTAAATTTTGGTAACTATATACGATGGTGGCTCGATTGTAAGAACGCGTTCCTTAACCCGCAGTGTTGCACTTTTCTTAAGTACATTTGTCATTACGAGTCAGCTCCATAAGACATTTCTGGAAGTACGCACTATTTGTAAACTCAAAAACTATTCATTCATGATTACAGCTGTCGGAGATAGGCCTTCCAGAACATGTATCTGGAGAATTTGGCCTACACACGCCAAGCTGGCCAGACGGGTTGGCGAGGGTCTGATGTCATTTGTTTTAATGACAATTTATTAACGTTTCCCCATGTTGATATTAGTGGAACCGAGCCCGACGTCTTAATGTGCTCTTCGAGGCACGGGAACGATGGTGTTTAAATCCTACAAAGGTCGGTTCAAACCCATCAAGCATGTACCAATGAGAAATACACTTTTCTTACGTACATTTGTCAAAGATTTACAACACCGCCGTTCCCGTGCTTCGGAGAGCACGTTAAGCCGTCGGTCTCGGTTCCACTAATACCAACTTGTGGATTCGTTAATGAATTATCATTAAAAATTGACACCATATCCTCGCCAAGCCGTCTGGCCAGCGTAGCAAGTGTAGGGCAAATTCTCCAGATATATGTGGAAGGCCCATCTCCAGCAGTGGAGGTCTAGCACACTGTGTTCTAGGGGCTGTAATGATGATGAATGATGATGATTAAGAGGCAATCAAAATACAATAAATATTCTACTTATATTGATACGATCCTAATTATGCCAGGATTATGGAAAAAAACAAACTTTTTCAAATTAAAAATAAGTAGCTATCTCAACTTTTTCAACTCCCAAGCTAATACAAACAGCTTTTTACTTAGAAAGTATAAAATTCTTGTTTTATCAAGATTTTTCCAATCTGCTATTAGCAAAATACTTCAGAAAGTGATTTTACACCATCTTGTTAAATTTTATGTCAGTAGTCTAGGGGTTAAGGCTGTAGATTTAAATTTGGAGGTGCTGGGTTTGATTCGAAAGCGAAAACCCACTATTTGATGTCGGCCTAGCTAAACGTATGTTTTACCGTGCTGACAACGGATCCTACAAGCATCTTCATCTTTAGCAAGGGCAGATTTAAGGTGGGGGCACGTGTCCTCCCAGACGGTTTTTATTGGGTACCTACTGTGGAGATTTCATTACAGTATATTCCATTACTTACTTACTAGCGAGCAAATGGAAAAAATATATAGACGAGTTCAATCAACAATCTTTCACTACCTCTTCCTTCTCCACCCTTCCCCAGTCCCCTCACCTTTTTCTTACACATACACACACACACACTTACATACTAATTAGAGTTTTTTTTTTTTTTTGTAAACTAATTTATGTACTAAGAGAGAAATAATAATAATTTAATATTATTATTAAAAAAGCGCTTTTGGGAAAAAAATAAAAAGACAAATCAAGAAGACTATTTTTTTTTTTTTTTACTAGCACGACATGTGACCTTGCGCCCACCTGATGGTAAGTGGCGCGCGAGGTCCATGAAGGTTAGCAACTGAAATCAGACACTTATGACACATCAGTCCCTAACGCTATGCCGACTTGACTGGAAATGACGGCCACAATTCGTGAGCCACGCGGGATCTGTTATACTAGGAACAGCGCTCAGCGCAGTGCATGGAATCACAGCGAAAGTGAAAACCAGAGAATATGCCATCCCAACCCAGGCCTATTAATTATCCTGGCCTGGACGACTCCGCTGTCTGTCTGTCGAGTATTGTACGCAAGAGACATCGACGAGCTTGCCACTTGGCCTATACGGTCGTGACGATACTTTATTTTTGTTGAATTTTCACGTCAAACTAAACTTCCTTAGTACCTTTTTATATTCATTCACGGCAATAAGTTTTGTTAGGTTTTTGAATCTCGATAAATTATACACTGCAGTGGTACGTTTATAGAGCGAAGGCGGTTGACAACGATTTCAACCAAATCTGACACTGACTAAAATTTATTTTCATTCATAAACAGAATGAAAATACTGCGGCTTCTGTTACTTAGTCGTAACTGCGTCTGACCAGAGCCTCTAGCAGTGGAGGTCTAGGACGCTGTGTTCTAGGGGCTGTAATTATGTAACGTTTATTTTGTTATATATTTTTGGAGCCACACAAAATATACTTTTCTGCGTGTGTGTTGTTTTGTGTGTGATTGCGATTTTGGGCGTTAGTTGGGTACAAATCTATATTACTTCTTAGGTCTACAGTTCTCGGTCGACTTAAGTCTACATAAATGCACCTTTTTTGAACTTTAAATATGATTTATTTATTGGTAGAGTTTATTTAGGCCGCGTTCGTTTTAAGAAATGTTAGCATGAAAATACCACTTTTTTTAGCACAAGTCGTTCGTTTAATGAAAATTCTAACATTTGATGCTAATTTCGTATGTCAGTAGCGTGTTGAAAGAAGGGTTATTGATATTACTTTATGACAGATATTGTTGTATACTTTATAGTTTATATTATATTTGTTTAAAATGTATTTTAAACGATTTTATGTAATAAATTCAAAGAATACATTGTCAATTGATTTGTTATTATTTGTTACTTGTCATACTTGTCAAAAAGTAGCCTCACCGCTCGTTTTTTTAAGAATTGTTAGCTTTACAATGCTACTAAAAAGTGGTATTTCTTAACAAAAACGACATTTCACGCTGGTTTATGAAGTTGCTACGAAATGTTGAAATGCTATAAAACGAACGCGGCTCTAGTATTTCTATTTAGTATTAGCTTTAATTATTAGGTTATTTTTTATTTATTAAATAGTGTTATAATTAATATTTTATTGACATACAAATACTTGCAGAGTAAATAGGCAGTTATAGCACCAGAATTAATGTTGGCACGAATCTTCTCATTTTATGGCGTCGTAGATAAATTAACATTTTAATTTTGTTTGTGCCCCAAATTTAAATAACAAAGGCTTCTAAACGGGTTAGTAAATAAATCGTTATGCGGTAACTTGGCTACTCCGTGTTAACCTATTCCCTCTCGTAATGTCCCTTATACAAATACGCATAGTAATATAGCTATAAATTCATATAAGTCTTCGCCATGGATATACAACTTAAGGACGGATCAGCACCCCTAGCATGTTGACCGCCTCCGTGGTCTAGTGGTAACAAACGTTGCCGTGAACTCGGGAGGTCGTGGGTTCGATTCCCACCGGGGGCAAGTTGTACGTTGTATAATTTGTCTCGGTCTGGATGTTTATATGTATAATATGTATATATTTACAAAAAAAAAAAAAGTACAATATGTAGTTTATCAACCATCTAGTTTACCACGGAAATTAGATGGCGCTGTGTGACCTGTCTGGAAATATTTATTTATTAGTGATATACGTATAAGGCGCGAATTATACAGAATCGGTGTAAGGTGAACTGCCTACGTGGTCAAGCGGTTAAGTCCGTAGATTTAGACTCAGAGGTACCGGGTTCGATTCCTGGTAGAGACACAAATATATTTATTAATGTATATTTATAAATATATTTAATTCATATTTAATTTATTTGTGATATTTCTCGAGTTTGATACGCTGGAGACATGACAACATACATACATATATATATTCACGCCAAATCCCTTGCGGGGTAGGCAGAGACAATTGAGCGCTACTTGTCACGATCACGACATACCTCTTTCGCTTCTTCGACATTCATCAAACTTTTCATACATGCCCGTTTGTTTCGATGGCTTTTTAATGCACCTTCAGCTATTGTTTTATTTATTTGATCGTGGTAGGTAAGTCTTGGTCTGCCAGGGCCTCTTTTACCCACTACATGAGTAAAGTTGGCTAAATATGAATCCGCTTATTTATAAGCGTGGTTTCTGTCCACCCCGAAAGGGTTA
Organism: Tinea semifulvella; assembly: GCA_910589645.1. NCBI lineage: Eukaryota > Metazoa > Arthropoda > Insecta > Lepidoptera > Tineidae > Tinea > Tinea semifulvella. The sequence continues at coordinate 4,805,453 of OU342598.1, read as the reverse complement.
CGGTCGTGAGGTATCACCTTACTTTTTATGTATTTTTTTTTTTTATAATGTTGTATATAATTATTGTGTATCCAATGACGGGACATAACGACCATTATCATTACCTACCTTATCTTATCTAAAAACCTATGATCGACAATAAAATATTTTGATATGCAAATTTAATGAGCGTACGCACATATTTAAATCTATCTGGTTTTTTTTTTATGTAGTTGACAGAAAGTTAAAATCAGTTTAGCTAGTTGGTAATTTTTTTTTTTTATATCACTATATTATAATTTGTTTGTGTATTAAGTGCCTACCTATATCTCTTGTAGGATTATTTTACTATGTTTTTTTAAATAATAAACAATTTAACTTGTCTTGTAACTGTATGTCTGTGGTATTCGCATAAATATTTGCTAATGGTTCATTATAAAGAGCACACGTGAATCCTTCCGTTGGTTTAGTAGCTGTTTAATTTGGAACTACTTTTTCGTTTATCTGGATATTAACAACGGAAACTTTTGCAATTAATACCGCGCCACTGTTTATTTGGGACTTGTTTTATAGATTTCTGTTCTAACGGCCAACTATTGGAATTTGAATTTAAAAAAAAATTAAGTTGTACTTTCAAATTCAATATTACTTGAAGTAGGTAATATTTTAGTTATTTTCGTTACTTTTACTTTTTATTTCGTTAGGCAACCCATTGTGGTGACGTTCTGAAATAATAATAATATTTCCAGACAGGTCACACAGCGCCATCTAATTTTCGTGGTAAGCTACGAGGCTTGTGTTACGGAAACTAGATGGTTGATAAACTACATATTATACTTATTTTTATTTTTTTGTAAATATATACATATTATACATATAAACACCCAGACCGAGACAAATTATACAATGTACAACTTGCCCCCGGTGGGAATCGAACCCACGACCTCCCGAGTTCACGGCAACGTTTGTTACTACTAGACCACGGAGGCGGTCATTTGGTCTTGTTATTTGTATCACGTCGGGGTCACCAATGTAAGAACTGTTTGGGGTGATCTCAATGTGATACAAATAACAAGACTTCTGTTATTACTTACAATGTTTATTGCCGAATATCCCTGGACGAGAATATTGTACTGACTTAGGTGTTGCGACTGTTCGCGAGGTGTGCGCGGAACCAATTTTCGTCGACTAATGCATTCAACGTATTTTATTATATAAAAAGTGGATTTCATTTGGATAACCTTTGGTGAAGGTCGGTTTTCTATGGATCTTGCATTAGTACAAAATATAATTCCTACAATGGATTCTGAATAAATCTTGCTACAGGGTGAAAGAAACACATAATTTTATAAACTGCTTTATTTACTTATTAACTATATGTACAGTTACTTTGTATATGGGTAAAATTATTACAACTATATGTTCATGTTACATAGCTATATTAAAAATCTTATTGCTAAATTTTGTCACTATTTACATAACATTTGATTTGCCTAAAACTAAATAACGATTATTAAAACAAATCACAAATTCATCAACTTTGATGTTTGCTTTTAAGCAGGTTTAACGATTTCGCATCTGTATCTCTCGCACAATCTAATAAATACAAAGTTTTAGGTTTTAAGTACTTTTAAATTAAAAATTAAATATAGTCTATCAAAAAGTATCATCACGACCGTTTCCCTTTCGGTGTGGTCGGAAACCACGCTTATCACATTTAGCCAACATTACTAATCATGACAAGTGGCAAGCTCGTCGATGTCTCAAGCATACCAAACTCGAGAAATATCACAAATTAATTAAATGTATTTATTTAAATTAATAAATATTATTGTGTCTAGGTACCTCCGAGTCTATATCCACGTACATAACCATTAGACCACGAAGGCTATCAACTTTCAAGGAAATTAAATTACGGACATTTTGGTCGGTTTTCACTATCATATACCTAATTTAAAACCGAGAAAAATAGCACATTCATTTTTCAATATTTTACTAAAACAAATATATGAAGAGAGAGAGAGAGGAAAAAAAATTCTAAGCATTCCATGACTTTATAGTGCGGGTCCATAGTGAGTGGGAAAGAGATGAGAACAATGGTGTCTCGGGCTTGCTACCTATAATAGACCGCTTTACAAAAAACACCCACTTTATTTAATAATTATAATTTAATTCAACAAGACTCACACCATCTCCAAATTTCCGTTAATTTCATTTCCTAATAAGTTGTTAGACTACATTCCTCAAAAATACACGAACCAGAATAACCATTAAAAATATAAATATTCGATTGTGCGAGCGAGATGGATGCATAAGCGCTAAACCATTTTAAGTTAACGGGCATTCCAGCAATTCGTGACGACAGATTATCGTACAGCTTAAAACGTCACGATAATCTGTCTTTCCTGGTGGAAACGCGCCCTTATATAAAATTTGCAACCGGATTATATAAAAGATATTTTTTACATCGGACATAATTTTAGAAAATTTTAAACAATTTTATTCAACCCCCGCCAGCGATCTTCTTCAGGTCATCTGTCAATTCTACTTTTAATTGTAGGGTACGTGGTATATTCCGGTTGCATGCCAGATTCCGGCAGTAAACTTAATGAAGTATTTAGTTATTGTATTAGGTGAACGTCAACCAATCAGTTTTGCATATTTTTTTCTTACTCTCCTAATTTTCACCTGCAGCATTCTGTTACTTACACGCAAACGTTATATAATGGAATCCGTTAACTATATACATATAACGCTAATAAAGTTGATATTTGCACAGACGCTGTCAAGGTCGAGCGCTTATAGAGTTGAGAAATGAATAATATTTTATAATTATGACGCAATCTCTGACGTAAATAAAAAAAATCACTAATAGCGTTTGCGACTAAGTAACAGAATGGGGCTGCTGGTAACGGTATTGTGCTCGCCTAGAAAAATATTTTATATTTTTTGTGCAAAGAAGGTATTTATAATTTATCCAACATTCTGAAAACAATCCCACTTTTATTTAGGAGGGTATTTAACGTTTTTGTGTCGCATTTTAAAGATTATTATAGTATGGGTGTACTTGTAAGAAATTAATTTATTAACTTTCTTAGAAATAAAATTTCTGATATTTTAGACCGATTTTCACTTTTTTATAACTCATTTTAGACAGAGAAAAATAGCCAAAACACTTATAACGATTTTTCTTTATTGGACTAAAACAAATCTTAAATTTATATAACATTAAAATGTCCGTAATTTTATTTTCTCGACAGTAGATAGACTACATATCTTAAAAGTAAACTCAGAATTAAAACATCTTTGAAAATCTTTTGATTGTGCAAGAAAGAGCGATGCAAAACTTAACAACCAGATGTAGTCTGTTTTTTTTGGATTTATATACTACAATTTACATTTAATTTCCTTTTCGTAATTATGTTTTATTTTACTGATTAGTGGACGTCCGTATATGGAAGACGTAAATGTTGCTAACTGTAAAATTATGTAAGATGTAAATAAAACAATAATGAACTATGAGAACGCAATGTTAAAGACATTAAATAATAAAGAAATATGAAGATATTGAAGTTAGATTTTATTACTTATCTAAACAGGAGTGAGTTTTTAAGATGTAAAATATTATGGACTAATCTTACAGTGCCATTTGGCGAATTTTGTTAAACTACCTTCAGTCCAAAACCAAATTTATAATGTGTTTTGTAACTTTTATTTCATGCCAATATTTCCGTTGTTTTAAGAACAGAGATTAAGAAATATTTCTGTCACACATAAGAGTCGTGGTGCACAAATGGTGCGCCACATCTAGGTTTTCTTTGGCATTACATGACGGGCCCTGCATCCCTATTCTGTTACTTAAGCGCAAACGTTATATAATGGAATCCGTTAACTACATATATATTACGCTATTAAAGTTGATATTTCCCTGGTCGCTGTCAGGTCGAGCGCTTATAGAGTTAAGAATTAAATACTATTTGGTAATTATCACGCAATCTCTGATGTAAATAACGTTATTAGTTGATAACGTTTGCGACTATGTAACAGAATAGGGCTGCAGGTGACGCATAATGGTCTTTTAGAGATAAAGTGCGAAAAAATTCTGGACACTACAATCATATTACATTATGGATAATTTTACTTTTAAGGATTTTATTTTTTATATCATAAAAACTCACCCTGTATTCATTAATTCTACTTTCTTTAGTCAATTTCCTCTTTATATGACTTGCACCATTTACCAAACACTAAATGTTAATAAAAACATAATAATAATGGATTTCACCTATTATGCATCTATTATTAGGCAAGGTTTTTTAAATATAACAAACAGTTTAATCATTTTTAAAATACCTCGACAATAGAAGACCTTTTTAGAGGGGTCAATAATAGGTGCGATACGTATGATTTAAAACTTTATTATTATCAGCTCCTAGAAAGAGATGGGACTTTAAAAAAATCTGGAGAATTTTGTTGGCGTTGATCTGATGTTTTTTTAATGAGAATTTATTAACGATTCCACAAAATTTGGTATTAGGGGCAACCGGGACCTTAAGGTCCGTCCGTCACGGGAACGGCGGTGTTGTAAGTCCATGACAAATGTACGTAAGAAAAGTGTATTCCTCATTGCTACACATAGGGGTTCGAATTTGGGATTTTAAGGAAAGTGATCTTACAATCGATCCACCACCGCTGTTAAAACTAAATTGTAAATAAATCGTATATTGCCGCTAAGAGTTGCGCGCTGTCCACTTCCGGCCCGGTACGTCGTCGACATGTAGACTTACTGCGCATGCTTGTTGTTGCTTTCACTCTCACCGTCGCCGGCGATGCGAGATGTTACTTGTAAATTTAAATTAATAGTAAATAGTATTTTGCCGCCAAAAGTTGCGCGCGGTCGACTTCCCGCCCGGTACGTCGTCGACATGTAGACTTACTGCGCATGCTTGTTGTTGCTTTCACTCCTACCGCCCGGCGATGCAAGACGCCACTAGTAGATTTAAATTTTTAGTATATCGTATATTGCCGCCAAAAGTTGCGCGCGGTCGACTTCCGGCGCGGTACATCGCCGACATGTAAGAAAGACAGACCTACTGCGCATGCGTGTTGTTGCTCTCGCACTTACCGCCGCCGGCGATGCGAAACGCCATTAGTAGATTTTCGATACGCACCGTAGCCGGCGATGCGAGATGTCACTTGTAAATTTAAATTAATAGTAAATGGTATTTCGCCGCCAAGAGTTGCGCGCGGTCGACTTCCGGCGCGGTACATCGCCGACATGTAGACCTACTGCGCATGCGTGTTGTTGCTCTCACTCCTACCGCCCGGCGATGCAAGACGCCACTAGTAGATTTAATTTTTTAGTAAATCGTATATTGCCGCCAAAAGTTGCGCGCGGTCGACTTCCGGCGCGGTACATCGCCGACATGTAGACTGCGCATGCGTGTTGGTTCTCTCGCTCTTACCGCTGCCGGCAATGCGAGACGCCATTAGTAGATTTTTGATACGCACCATGTGCACTCGTACATGTGCCGACGACGCGCGGCACCAATCTTAACTAATCTTATATTGTTATTGCAAAGTTGTGAAACACATTAAATACTTTGTTATTAAACATTATCGTCTATCATTCATCCCTGAGCTCTACCATAAATTATAATTTAGTAATTGGTACTAATCGTTTAAATTTAATATTATTTACAAACTACAAATTCAACATAATTTACCTATTTCCAAAATATTTGTTTTTCTCGACATTGATATGCTTTACTTTCGTATAATAGGGCTTAATTTACCTTCATTCCGAAAATTATACAATAATAAAATAATGCCTATCATTCGAATGTCAAAGGTAATGGCGCATATACATTTCAAAATAATATTATTTATTGAAAACATTTGTAATTAATTATAACTTAGTAGAAACAAGGTACGCGCACGGTAAGTGAGGCAAGTTTTACAGAGCTGTATTTGTGTCAGTCTTAAGGTCAATCACCGTGTTAACATCTCTCGGGATTTTTTATTTGATTATGACGGTTTAGTGCAATTAATAAGTGTCACAATGCATCGAAAAAACGTAAGAAATGGTATAATATAACACATTAGTTAACGCACTACGCACGTCATTTTTGGCCTCAAATTTTACAGCTTTTTTGGATCAAACTATCATTCTAAGCATTATTATTCTATTACTTATATGAGAAAACAAAAAAACACAACTATTACCAAACATAATTAACACCCCACTTAACCAATAGACAAGTCTTTTAATTTTAATTGTAGGTAGATAGGGTAAACCATACAATGGTTGGCAGCTTACCTAAGCATAGTAATTGGTACCAAACGTTGAAAGATTGACAGTGCTTAACAGTTCGCAGTCTCATGTCGTTTCGGGCGGCCTGTCATCCTAGGTCTACACTGCCATTTTATTTAATTGGTTGGTCTTTGATTTGCATCGGTCTCGCTTGCACTTTAGAACATTTTCAAAGATTTAGTAAATAAATTTACTTTCTAGGAAATAATTACAGACATTGATAGATTAATAATAGGTTTGTTTTGGTACAATAGAATAAGTAATTTACATAAAAAATTCTTGAATGCTGATTGACATTTGTCAAAAATACATTCAAGACTTGAAAAATCTTTGAAAATGCTGAAGAGTGCGAGCGAGAGGAAAGCATTATTAAAATATATTTTGTTGTTGTTTACGATATGGTTTCGACAAGAAAACGTTGTGATCATAATCCAGCAGGTTGTTTTTTTTTACAAAGCTATTTTTTTTTAATCATTAGCCTTAGTAACTTAATAGCAGTAAAAAAAAACAAAAAAAGGTGGTGTTGACCAGTGTGATAGGTGCCATAACCTTAATTCGAAAATACTAATAAATATCATCAAAGGATCAAATATTAAAATGTAGCATTTATTTTCCTACATAATATATTTTATCACAATCATCATGTTTTATTTATTAATAACAATAATTATACAAAATTAAATGCAAATAATTTAAAAGCAACGACTTAGAATTATGACAATTCATAAATAGCGTGCGTTCTAATTCACAATCAAATCCTTCAAATTTCAATATTATTTACATAAATTCTTACAATTTGACGACTTTCCATACAAACAATTAAAATATAAAATTTGAAATAAAATAACAATTTGTTATTAAAAATCGTAAAAAAATATTAATAAATTGTTACAGAATGTCAATTTGTAGTGATCACTTTTTTTTTGTATGTACGTGTAAACTCCATGTAACGTCACTCGATTTAACGACAAACTCCCTAAAGCGTCGAAATCAATTGGCTTTGGTTGGTTTAGCTTGTCTTCTAATTCAGATTTTTCTTCTCTTCAATTAACGACAACTCTCTATAACGCCATAAAATCCACACTCCCTTCAGTATCGTTAGAATAATATAGAGTTTACACTAGTTTAAAAAAATCTTTCGTGCCATATTTTTGTTTTGTAAATTACTTACTGTGGATATTGTTAGTCAAAAGTGGTGTTCTTTTGCTTCGTAATGTGCAATAAAAAAAATGGACTCTATATATGAGCAACAAGGTGCAGTTTATTTTTTGCGGTTTTCCCGCGCTTTGAACTCCCATATTATACCAGATCCTATTATAGGCTATTATTGGGCTATAATGCTGCGACTGACTTGAAAAAGACAATGGCTATGTGGGAGATACCTTTGCTATCCCTATCGTCTTATTCATCATCCATCGGGAGATAGTAAAGTAAAGTATCATCACGACCGTTTCCCTTTCGGGGTTGTCAGAAACCACGCTTATAAATAAGCGGATTCACATTTAGCCAAGTTTTACTATAGGCCAATCATGACAAGTGGCAAGCTCGTCGATGTCTCCAGCCAGCGTACCAAACTCGAGAAATATATTAAATATTAATTAAATGTATTTATATACATTAATAAATATGTTTGTGTCCCGACCAGGAATCGAACCCGGTACCTTCGAGTCTAAATCCACGGACTTAACCGCTAGACCACGGAGGCAGTCGGGAGACAAAATAAATGATTACAGTGTTAGGTCAACATTTGTTCACTTAAATGACCGATCCTATGCAAAAGAGATTGCCCAAAACCCGGCCACAACTTTTTTGCTGCGTGCCTCAACTAAATACAATTCAATAATCATAACAATGAATTGTGTTTTTTTTAAATTTAATTACAATATCTCTTTTACCCCAGAATTAAAATATAATTTAATTAATTAGTCAATTGGTAATTTTTTTTTTTTTTTGGTTCTCTTCTCCCGATGGATGACAAATGAGGTGATTGGGAAGGCAAAGGGTCTAGGCCATACAGCCAAGTCTGACGTAATATATCTTTCTTTTTTATGAGTTAATGAGGTCATCATTAAATTCCAGATGCTGCAGAATTTGATGCTTTTCTTGGAGTCACTCGCGGCACCATAGCTCAAACACGTCGGGTAAAATATGGGAGTTCACAGCGCGGGAAAACCGCATAAAATAAACTGCAACTTGTGCCCCATATTCAAAGTACAATTTATCGTTCTCCATAACTATTCACATTGTACAACATTATTAAACAAAACAACATCACTTTTGACCAACAATATTCACAGTTAATTAATTTACAAAACAAAAACTTGCACTTGACATGTTCACGCAAAATGGCGCGAAGAACTCCTCAATTGGGTAAAATGTATGTATTAAATAGTTACAAAGCACTATTTATACGATTAGGTTCTTTATTATGATCAGGTACCTTATTATAGATAAAAAACTGGATTTCAAATCGGCGGGATCGAAACTATGTAATTATAAATGTAAAAAAAAAAATTAATTACAGATTATGAAAACACAATATTTTAACTATCAAATAAAAAAGAAACCATTATGGCACGACAACATTTTATTGGGCCTATTTTTCTAACAAAAATTGTCATTCTCATTTATGTATTTAGGTAAACAAATGCTACTAAGGATCTTTAGCAAATCATCAACAAACAATGTACAATTTGTGTTTTTGCTAAATAAATAAAATTTTTGCTAATAGGATTCGATGCGAGACAAGAGGACTGGAAAATATTTGAGCCAAAGGATTTGTCAGCATAGCATTGGTAGCAATTTAGAGCAATATATTTGTTCTTAAAAATAAAATTACGTTTATTGGATCATAATCAAATAATTTCAGTTAGTGAGCATTGACTTCTGGAAAAGAAATTCTGGGCCTATTATTGACACCGTAAACCTATACTTATAATCATACAGTGCATTTCCATGCTCATTAAACATTGTTTTACTGTAACCAGCCTCTCTGTGTGTGATACAGTAGCAAGTATTTAGGCACCTATATTAAATATTAAAAAAATCATTCGTTCAAATAAATGTCGCAGATTGACTAAAGTTTGTATGGATAGCCGTGGAGCTTCAACAAAACATATAAAAATTGACATTGAGCGCTTAAGATTAAATATACCTTGCCTATCATCTTCCAACATGTATAGTCATTTTTAAAGCGAATAATATGTTATATATAGTTATAGTTACATCTAGGTGTGGTAATAGGAGAAGTGTGAGCGTTATCAGGTACAAGGGGGTTAGGTGATGAGCCCTCGAACCCGTGGACTCGGCGGTAGGCAACCAATTGTTGTCTAGGACGGACTGCTCTATCACGTTCTGCATTGTATCTGTCAAAAAACAAAATAATTAGGTGATGTAAAAATATCGATAGTAGACCTCGAATAGAAGTTTATGAAACTGTTGCATAATAAGGGGTATTATACACGAGTGTGTGTTTAATAGTATCACACGAGTGTTTTAATACCTAGTTATGTGCAGTTTCATACACTAATTTATCTCATACATTGGGATTGAACCTACTAAATAAAGGATAACAGTTAAAAGAGTAAAAAAAATCACACGAAATGCTATACAACGAAACGTATTGAATAGAGCCAATTTTTATTTTTTTAAATGATCATGGTACAGAATACATAAGTCCTAAACAATGAAATGGCGCTGCCATAGACAAGTAAAAATTGGAATCAAAACTTTTTTGTAATGGAACCTTTGCCTTAAAAAAAATGAGTGTTATATAATATGTATGATTCTATTTTTAAAATGAATTATAACATTATTTTCTTAGAGAAAAAGTGTTATAATGTGATTCTATTTTTAAATTTCAGCAGTATGTTTATAAAGTAGGTATGTCAATATAAATTCGTTTTGAAGTTTGTAATTCGCATTTTACATTATGAGAGTAGACAAAATCAGTTATGTAGGTAATCAATAATCCTAATCGATAACATAAATTTAATGTATAATGATGACTTGCAGAGAAATAGAGTGCGCAAGAAGTGAAACGGTAAGTTAATTAAAGTCTCAGAATTATTATGTCCAACACTTTTGCAGTTGTTGCCGCAAACTTGTGGAACAACCTGCCTGTAGATGTCCGACAAGCGCCAAACAGATCGTTATTTAAAAGAATGGTTTTTACACGTTTCCTAAATAGCTCCATTACATAGATATATAAGTATATGATATTGTATTATATAAATATGTATGTATTATTATTTATATGTACCTATGTATTCTATTTATATACGAGTATAATGATAGTATGTAGTCTATTTAGTGTATACCTACTGATTAATATATAGTTTTGTATATAGTATATTAGATTTAGTATTTAAGTTTGATTTATTTTGTTTTTTTTGTTTATTTTTTTCACAAATCTTAATGCTCCTATTATATTTTGCACCTGCCTCACATAACAAATGCTCTAAATTGTCCCTAAGGTTGACTAGTAAGAATGCCTAGCGGCATTAAGTCCGCCTGTGTACGTAGTGCATAAAGTTTTGAAATAAAAAATAAATAAAATAAATTATTATAAATTCGTTCTTCTTTACCAACATATACTTTTTTATATATTTTATATATTATTATATTTTTTTATATACTAGCACGACATGTGGCCTTGCGCCCACCTGGTGGTAAGTATTAATGTAAGCAACTAGAATCAGACACTAATTACTGACATCAGTTGCATGTAATAAATTATTACAGATCTCAGTCACAAAGGTTAGTTGGTAGAAAATGCATTTACGCCATTAAGCTCGCCTATGTATTAGAAGCCAAATTATGCTATAGAGTACCGCCCAAACATCACCAACGAGAATGCAACCCATTTCAATTATTCGCATTGAGCTCATGCCGTTTCATGTCATTTATATTATGTTTTTCTCCTTTGTTTTTACTTGTTTAATTTAGTTTTTTGTTTATTTATTTTTCCTTTCATTAATCAACATTTATTTATTATTATTAGCGTAAAGTTTATGCAATTATAAATATGTGGTTAACGTTGTGGGTATTGCATGATCTAATGTATCTTATTATTGTTAAATGTTAAAATCTGTGCAATTCTGTTTGTTGACCCTAATAAAGAAAAATAAAACAATAAAATAAAAATTGTTCCTGCACTTGTTTTGATTTTGCACAATTAATAATTAATTATTATTATTTATTATTATTAATAAAATGTTGATAAATGTCGACGAAACGAATGAAAGAGTACGTGGTAAATAATCGTGTTAAGTGGCACTCAATTGTCTCTGCTCGTAAGAAAACTAGTGTAAATATATATATATATATATTTATAACCTATCTCCGTCCCGGTATCCAAGCCAATAAATAATCAAAATCAGACCAGTAATATAGGCGTGAAAATCCGACAAATATACATACAGACACTTCTAACACATTTATAGTAATATTAATTAATTTTTCAATAAACAGGATTACTTGTTTTTATTTTCTACTCATTTGTTTATTATTATTGTTATTTATATGTTTATTTTTATTGTATAGCTTATATTTTTTGTGTTTTGCTTGAATTGTCAGCTTTTTCATTTATACTGGTTTATTATTTTGTTTCGACAATATTTATATTTTTTTGTTGTATTAGATATTTATGAAGAGTTTAAATTGGCATTTTTATTTTTTTTATATAAGTAATCATTTGTTGGAAGCTGTATTATTTGTTTTCCTGGATGATCAAGAAATAAATAGAATAACTACCTACCGACAGCTAGAAGGTTTTCAGTGTCATAGTGTTGATTGTTAACTCATCGAGAACGACAATAGTAAATAGAGCATAGCCTTAATACTCTCGATAGATTGATACTATTATTAGGTGATAGTGTTTCGTAGTTCTATTAAAAAAACATATGTATAATTTTATTTTAGAAGTTTTTGTTATATTTTGTAAATATGATAATTAAATTTAAATTTTTGTTTTAAAAGTAATAAGTTTCTAATTTCTTCTTCTATTATTTATTAATAAGAAACATCTATCAAGCCAGCATCAATGGCAAACCGGAAAATAATTAAAACATCACTGCACTTTCCAAAGTGCTGCCCAGTGAGCAAACATGCCATGTATTGTATGTTTATACATAATTTATCTGTGTGAAACAGTTTGAGTTGAACGCAGCCTGTGAGTGCGTCGTTCGAGGTCAACCTGTAAATATTCAATGGCCTCGCTTCAGGTTTGATATCAACAGAACTATAATCTATTACAGGGTAGCCACTAGCCAGTCAAGTTTATTAAAAACCTCTTAAATAGATTTGTCTATGCTTTGCAGCAAAGTAACTGAACTAACGAAATAACCACCCTTCAGGCATACAATGGATATGTTGCGTCAAAAATAAGGAATGGCATATTATTATGGGGTAATGCAGTGGAAATAAATATAATCTTTGTTTAATAAAAACAATGCTTCGTGCTATTTGTAAGACGTCTCCTATGACTTCCTGTCGTCCTTTATTCATAATATTAAAAAAATAATACAAAAAAACTGCCTCCGTAGTCTAGCGGTCAAGTCCGTGGATTTAGACTCGGAGGTACCGGGTCCGATTACTGGTCGGGACACAAAAATATTTAATAATGTAAATTAATACGTTTAATTAATATTATTTAATTTATTTGTGATATTTCTCGAGTTTGGTACGCTGGAGACATCGACGAGCTTGCCACTTGTCATGATTGGCCTATAGTAAAGTTGGCTAAATGTGAATCCGCTTCTTTAGATGCGTGGTTTCTGACCACCCTAAAAGGAAAGGGTCGTGATGATACTTTACTTTTTTAGGAACATGTCGGGGTTTTAAACCGCTACCTCTTTCTATTGAGAGCAATTTTGTTCTTACCAGCTGGCTTTGTTTTAGGGAGTTGTGATCAAACAATTATTACTTGGAAACTGTTTATAGGCGTTATTGTATCTAATCTTAAGTTTACTAGTGTAAAATAGCTGTAAGTTTTCCAAACATAATAAATAAATACTAAAGTTCTTACCATAAGTAGAAACATCAGGCGTATAATACTTTTGTTCCGCTGGCTGCAACGGTACGACGAAACCTAATAAATAAAATGAAAGATATAGTAGACTTTGATCAAGGATCTTAGCGGAATGTTGAACGGCTTAAACGTAGTTTCCCAGCGGGTTGGTCTCGGAATGAACTTGGACACGACGAAAGTCATGTTTGATGATCATGTCATGCCGAGGCCAATCTGCGTAGGAAATGCTACTCTTGAAGTTGTGCAAAATTACGTCTAACTCGGGCAGACTATCCAATTAGGAGCAGCCAACTTCAGCAAAGACGCCGACAGTCGCATTTAGCTAGGATGGGCGGCATTCGGAAAACTCGACGAAGGTCTTTAACCAGTGTGTCCTCCCGGTAATGTCGTACAGAGCAGAGACGTGGACACTAACAGTGAGTCTGGTCCATAAATTCAAGGTCGCTCAGCGAGCCATGGAAAGAGCTATGCTTGGTATATCTCTAATGGATAGAATTCGAAACGTTGATATTCGTCAGAGAACGAAAGTTACTGACATAGCTTTTAAAATTAGCAAGCTGAAGTGGCAATGGGCCGGACACATCTGCCGTAGAACCGACGAACGATGGGGCAAACAGGTTCTATAGTGGAGACCACGTACGGGAAGACGCAGAGTGGGACGACGCCCCGCCAGATGGACAGATGACCTAAAGAAAGTTGCTGGTGGGGGTTGGATGAGGGTAGCGAAAGATCGCGTTAAGTGGCGAGACTTGGGGGAGGCCTACATCCAGCAGTGGAGAGATATAGGCTGATGATTAGACACAGATATATTAATTATATGGACAAAAATAAGGAAAGGCATGCTGTACATTTTTAGTTGGTTTACAGCGCAAACACCACCGCTATTAGAAGAGATTGGGTTATTGTGCAAAAGTATATATAAATGTATGTATGTGTATGTATGTGTGTATATGTATGCATGTGTGTATGTGTATGTATGTGTGCGTGCATGCATGCACACATGTATATGTGTTTGTGTGTGTATGTGTATACTTGTAAATCTTTTTGTTTTTTATTTTGTTTCATTATGTTAAAATTGCACTTTTTATTTCTTTAACACTTGATTATTTATAGTTTCTGCGGTGCGCAGAAGTTTTTAATCCTAAATGTGGAAACTGTTAATTGGCTTTATTGTAATTTAAACATTAACACATAAATGTATCATAGCTGTAAGTTAGCCAAATATATATAAATAAATAAATATTTTTTTTTTACTTACGTGGTGGTGGTGTGAATTCTGTAGTAGTCGTTGGAGGCGGCGTCGTAGTTGTCGTAGTGCTCGTCGTAGTTGTCGTCGTAGTCGTTGTCGTAGTCGTTGTAGTAATTTTAATTTCTGTTTGAAAAATGTTTTAAATTAAATAAAAGTTCATCTTTATTTTTAGAACGAATATTTGGGTTGCCAAAGTTTTGTTTATGCAAAACGAATTATTAATTTGATTCGGCTTTTTACTTATACTACATGTAATTTATTAAATAGCAAATAAATTCGTATTATAATCTAGAATAAAAATAAAGAATTACCTATTTTTTATTTTAATTATTCAGTAATAAAATGTAAAGTTAAGAAGCAGAGAAGTTTTCCTAGAAATAAGTAGTATTTCCTAGAAAAAAGTAGGTAGCGAAAGGTCGACGATCGCGCGAACGTTGACTTACGTTATTGTGTCTCTATCTATTTTATCTCTCGGCTAAGGGTAGGTTTTACTAATTTATCACGATAAATAACGTGATCTTTAGACGCGGCCTTATTCTCCATACATGGTTTGTTTTTCGGATAATGGTTTTTATCCTAATAAAAAAAAATTGTCTATTGACAACTACACACAGTATTATTAAGCTTGAATCGAACTTGTTTCCAGCTTTATAAGCTGCTAGGAGTTCTTCGCGTCATTTTGCGTGGACATGTCAAGTGCAAGTTTTTGTTTTGTAAATTAATTTGCTGTGGATATTATTGGTCAAAAGTGGTGTTGTTTTGTTTAATAATGTGCTACAATGTGAATAATTATGGAAAACGATAAATTGGACTTTAAACATGGGGCACAAGTTGCAGTTTATTTTTTGCAGTTTTCCCGCGCTGTCAAATCCCATATTTTACCCGACGTGTTTGAGCTATGGTGCCGCGAGTGACTCCAAAAAAGCATCAAATTCTGCAGCATCTGGAATTTGACGATGACCTCATTAACTTATAAAAGAGAAAGATATATTACGTCAGACTTGGCTGTATGGGCTAGACCCTTTGCCTTCCCTATCACCTCATTCATCATCCATCAGGAGAAGAAAACTCTTAAATCGAACTTATTTCTAACTTTAAACGCTGTTTGAAATATTGTCCAACTCATTTAGATAGCATAGTTTTTATTATCACTCGAAAATAATTGCAATAATATAATTTTATTCCTAACAGTACTTTAAATATTATTATACAAGTACGTATGTTTTAATTAACAATAAACATAATTAGATAAAATACGTCCGTATTTTTTTGAAAGATAATTAGAAACGACACATTTAAATTAGGCGTGTTTCCATTTTATTATTTTTTATTATTATATAATATTCCTCGCTGAATCAGCATGATTCTAAATGCGGAGAAAGACATAAATTAAGTTTTGTAAGAATCTACCTAATGTCATAGTTCGTTTTTATTATTTATTTTTAGTAATAATCATTAATTAAATTTTATTATCTATTTATAACTTACCATAAAGTCTAATAGTGCCTTCTGATTTCCCCATAGTATTGGTAGAGACACAGGTGTAAGTGCCCACATTTTCTGTAGTGAATTCATCGATAAAAAGAATTGCCCTCATTTGGTACGAAGATATCAGCTCTTCTGATATTTCGTAATTACCCCTGCGACAATAAAAAATAATATTATCACGACCGTATCCCTAAGAGGGTGACTAGAATACATATTTTTAAAGAGGTAGATTTACATTTAGCGAAATTTTCTATAGGCCCATCATGACAAGTCATGGGGGTGACCTACTACACTGCTACAGTAGCTAGTACTTAGAAAATAATAATAAATGAAAAAAAAAAGAAAGAAAGAATCTTTATTTGTTACACTTATGTAATTAATAAAACAAATTACCAGCTGTGCTAAATAGTTGTCTTTTGCGTAATTTATTGCTGCATATTGAATAGTAATTAATTTATGTAATTATATTATAATGAATACGGATAGCCCAATAAATCAGGCTTTGTGTGTCAGTCGACGGCGTTTGTAGATATTTTGACCAGATGTTAGGGATTTGTAGTAACTAAGGATTACCTCATTTTTTATTTTTTTGATATTATTATTGTTCAACAGTAAAGTATCATCACGACCGTATCCCTTTCGGGGTGGTCAGAAACCACTCGATTAACATTTAGCCAGCATTACTATAGGCCAATCGTCGATGTCTCTAGCGTACCAAACTCGAGAAATATCACAAATAAATTAAATAATAATTTAATTTATTTATTTTGATTAATAAATATTATTGTGTCCCGACCAGGAATCGAACCCGGTACCTCCTGGTCTAAATACACGGACTTCACCGCTAGACCACAGAGGCAGTTCAACAAACAGCACTTTACCTACAGATTTTATCAAATAACAATAATAAAATAAATTAGATCATATAATACCCATCACGGTTTAACGCATTTGCGCCCCAATACAATATTTTTTTTTTTTTTTTTTTATTAAATCACAGATACTACGGTACGGCGCGCACCGTCCGTCAACGTATTTAAAAACCTTCTAACCACATTACGAGATTTCTTGAGAAACAGAATGTATGTCTCTCGAATTAACTAAGTTGCTTGGCATTTTATTTATATACATATCTATTTATTTATAGTGTATGTTTATGTATTAACCAATCAGTCCGCCTACCACCTATTTGATATTTTCGTTGAAAGTTTTTGCCATTTGCAAATATGTCAAATGCCAAGCCTTAAATGAGTTTATAAAGAGAAGTTTATGGTCTGCTAAAATCTCGTCCGTCCTTGAACCATCAGGACTTTCACGTAGTGATGGTAAAAGGCCGGATGGTATGTCTATTGTACCATGGAGTGAGGGAAGATGTCTTGTTTGGGATGCCACCTGTGCCGCTTGCCACATTTCCTCTACATCAAAAAAGGCCGGTTCGGCTGCTCATACAACCGAATTTAGAAAGCACATCAAATACAATAGCATTAAACAAAATTATAACTTTGTGGCATTTGGGGTTGAAACAATGGGGGTATATTCTTTTGATACCCACAAATTCATAAAAGAGCTCGGTAAACGAATTTTCCAAGATTGTGGCGATCCCAAATGCCATAACTACCTAAAACAGAATATTTCAATTATAATTCAACGAGGAAATGCGACGAGCGTTTTAGGTACCCTCCCTGGTGGTAAGCCCTTAGTTTATTTTGTAGAATAGTTTTATTTTCATAGGTATTTTTAGTTTAGTATTATTTATTATATAAATATTCACAATTCATTTCTCTCCTCATTGTTATTGTAATGTAGTTGTATAATATAAATATTAGTTTATGTATGTATTGTTTATGTATTATTCATGTAGTGTATGTATTATTATTATGTAGTTTAAGTATTAAACAATATGTATTTATTTATTTAGTTATAAGAACGTTATTTAAAATAACATCAAAATTATTTAAATATTCTTTATTTTATGTTTGTTTTATAAACCTACCATAATTGATACAATGTCCCGAAGGTTGATGGTAAGAGAATGCCAATCGGTATTACATACGCCTTTTGTTAACAAAACTATAAAGTTTTTATATAAAAATAAAAAATAAATTTATAATTAGTTTTTTATTCTATTTTATTTTAATATTTTTGTATCTAATTCAGAAATGTATATTTAGCTATTAATGCCAATTTATATTTTCAAGGAGAACTAATATGCCATGCTGATACTTATATAAAAATAACACCGCTTGAAACAAGACTTACTTAACCACATATTAAAACCTAGTTACGTATTTGTATATGTAATAAAAAGTATTATTTTTATGTATTTATTTTATATTTTTTTATTTTATATTATTGCACCTACTTACCATGAAAACTGTCCTAATGTCCTAAAGGTTTGGCTGTCAGAAAATTAAGTCCGCCTTTGTTCAAATTCAAATTCAAAATCTTTTATTTGCTCTAAATGTACGGTAATATGGTTAGTAAGTTGGCTCTGCACATTTAGCCATTGTTGTGGCATGCAATTTTTTTTTAATTTAATATATATAAATAATAAATAAATAAATATTTCCAGACAGGTCACACAGCGCCATCTAGTTTCCGTGGTAAGCTACGAGGCTTGTGTTACGGAAACTAGATGGTTGATAAACTACATATTATACTTTTTTTTTGTTTTTTCTTTAGTTTAGTTTAATTTTTATTTATTGAGTAGATTTATTTTAATTATTATTAATAGTAATTTGTAATTTATGTTTTAAAATGTTGTTTTTTTTTTTTTTTTTTTTAACTCATATTACCAGTGACATTGTATACGTAGAAAAAAAAAATACTTACACTCATTATACGAGCGTAGCTAGGTAAGAATGACCACTTACCCAGTTAGAATCATTTCCTCGCCACTTTTGAGCCAATAGTTGATAGCGCTTGGATGGGCTTCGACAAAGCATTCCAATCGCGCGTGGGCACCGGTCGGAACCCCTATAACCTTCGTCGACACCAATACCGTGGGTGGAACTACAAATTGAAAATAAATAAAATTATTACATTATCCTGCTTAAGCTCCTAACAATATTAGTAAGTGTATATATGTATGTTTATGTATAGTACTATGTATGTATTAGTATTTAGTATATTGATATCATAGTATATATAACAATATAATATGTAAGTGTATAATTAAGCTGTTAATTTTTCTTCCTAATTTTTTAATATTTCTTTCATTGCACCTATAATAGTTCAAATTTGTCCCCAAGGTTTGGCTGTCAGAAAATGTCTACGGGCATTAAGTCCGCCTTTGTACTTCGTGCAATAAAGTTTTAAATAAATAAATAAATAAATATCCTTTAGCTCAAGCATTTAATACATTATTCACCTTTCAAACGTAAAATATACGGAATCATACAGTATTTGGTTGGGTAGGGAGAGAAGTAGAATGGTGGGTGGTGAGCGTATTATCGCGCAATAAAACCAGCCTATTGTCGGTCGCAAGCCCGAGACACCATACTTTTCATCTCTTAGCCACACACGATGAACCCGGCACCCGCACGGTGAATCCATCGAATGCTTAGAAAAATCAATAGTTAACTATATTTATATCACGCTATTAAAGTTGATATTTCCACGGCCGCTATCAAGGTCGAGCGTTTATAGAGTTGAAAATTACCTACTCGTAAATGATATATTGTAATTTATGAACGAAAAACGTTATATATGGAATCCGTTAACTATATATATATATATATATATCACGCTATTAAAGTTCATATTTGCACGGACGCTGTCTCAAGGTCGAGCGCTTATAGAGTTGAGAATGAAAACATATTTTGTAATTATGACGCAATCTCTGACATAAATAACGAAATACACTAAAACGTTTGCGACTAAGTAACAGAATAGGGCTGCGGAATCGAACCCAGTACAGCCACAGCTTTACCCGCTAGTCTACAGAGGCAGATCTTATCGGCATAAATCGTTTATTATAAATCGTAAATGTATCTGTTAACTGACAATTCTGTATTACATCAAATAACCATTTTTCTCAAACATACGAAAGTACAAGAAAAAGGCTCTACGAAAATGAGTCTGCGTAATTACTTTACCAGCAAGGACCGACCTAGCAAAATTTATGAATTGGAACATTTTGGATCGTTACCCTTCTAAGGGACAACAAATATCCTCTTTTCTCAGTGTATGTAACAGAATAATATAAATTATCATTCATTTTCATCATTACAGCCCCTAGAACACAGAGTCCTAGACCTCCACTGCTGGAGATGGGCCTTCCAGAACCAGGCCAGACGGCTTGGCGAGGGATATGATGTCAAGTTTTAATGACACTTTATTAACGATTCCACAAGTTGGTATTAGTGGAACCGGGACCGACGGCTTAACGTGCTCTCCGAGGCACGAGAACGATGGTGTTGTAAATCTATGACAAATGTACGTAAGAAAAGTGTATTTCTCATTGGTACATGCCGGGGGGTTTGAACCGACCTTTGTAGGATTTAAGGAACGCGTTCTTACAACCGAGCTAAACCGCTCCTAAATATAAAATATAAATATAGATTATATATCCTTATTATTTATTTTAATTCTTTATGCTAGTCATCTCTGGAGATTGTACATGCGGCGTGCTTTTAACACGCTTCGTGTACAATATAATAATGCATTTAGATGCCTACTAAAGTTATCCTGGAGGTGTAGTGCTTCTTGTATGTTTGCCATACTCCGCAAGCGGCACACCTCTTTTGTGGACCGACTGAGACAAAGACTCAGACTAGGTAAGTCTTGTTTACTTGTCATACTGACATTGGCACAGCAACGTTATTTATAAGAAAAACTTCGATTAAATAAACAATTTGATTTGATATATATTTATTAAGTTTGGTATGCTAGAGAGACGACAAGCTTGCTCCTTGTCATAATGGGCCTATACTAAAGAATTTACGAGAGTTACCTATAAAACGTTTTACTATCGAGTTAAAGAAAATTCTTATTGTCAACTGTTTTTACTCAATAAAAGAATTTTTAGCATGAAAATTTTGACATTAACATTGTATTCCAATAAATTGATAAGAACAATATTAAATATAAACCATATACAAATAAATATTGTAAATAAATATCTATTGACATAAGCATATTGTATGCCTATAATATGGGCAGATTGCATCATCATGACATGTACATACAACTGTAATTAGAATAAGCAATCTATACAATAAATAATTTTGAATTTAAAAGCATGGTTTTTAACTACTCCGCAATGTATACGGTCGTGATTATAACGAAAAAAGATTTTTTTTAATGCACGAATTTTTTAAGTATATTAGTGTACGTACATACTATATGTAAAGAAAAATACAAAAAAAATCGTGCATTCATCTATTGCCTGTATAATCCTAATTTATAAAACAAAGTCAGGTTTGTTAGAACACTTATAACTCGAGAACGGCTGTTAATGTTCATGGTTTTTGACTTGTTGGATTTGTCTTCGTCCCGAATAACAGAATAACTATTAATAACCTAACCATATGAATTAATTGAAGTGGCAATGGGCCGGGCCGGACACATTTGTCGCAGAACCGATGACCGATGGAGTAAACGAGTTCTGGAGTGGAGACCACGTACAGGAAAACGCAGAGTGGTAAGACCCCCCGCCAGGTGGACGGATGACCTCAAAAAGGTCACGCTGGTGGGGGCTGGATGAGGGTGGCAAAAGATCGTGTGAAATGGCGAGCCTACATCCAGCAGTGGAGAGACATAGGCTGATGATGATGATGATGAATTAATTTAAAAAAAACACCAACCGTCAAATCGATTGGTCTGTGTTTAGTTTTGAAAATTGTTTTGTGTGAGCATTATTATTATTAATAATGACATTCATTGACTGTTAGGCGGTATTAAGCCAGGTCAGCTAGTATTTTTATAAAAAAAAATGACTTTGATAAACAGAATTTCAGAGTTAATTTAAAACAATACTTACAGTTAATACTAAGCATGATCCTTTTGCTAACAGACGGAGGTACATCGTTGGAAGCTATGCAGAGGTAAGCGCCCATTTGTCTTCGCTCCACTTTGGTTAGATTCAAATCTGGGCCCATAAACATGTCCACTGAAATAATAAAACTGTATTAATACAACATTAAATGGATAAGGAATATTCATTTATACTATAGAAATACAATAGTTTGCCGCCTCCGTGGTCTAGTGGTAACAAACGTTGCCGTGAACTCGGGAGGTCGTGGGTTCGATTCCCACCGGGGGCAAGTTGTACATTGTATAATTTGTCGCGGTCTGGGTGTTCATATGTATAATATGTATATGTTTACAAAAAAAAAAGTATAATATGTAGTTTATCAACCATCTAGTTTCCGTAACACAAGCCTCGTAGCTTACCACGGAAATTAGATGGCGCTGTGTGACCTGTCTGGAAATATTATTATTATTAAATATAAATAAAAACTAATTCATCATTATCACAGCCCCTAGAACACAGAGTCCTAGATTTTTACTGTTGTAGACTTATTTTATAGTGAAGTATCATCACAACCGTTTTCCTTCCGGGTGGCTAGAAACCACGCTTATAAATAAGCGGATTCACATTTAGCCAACTTTACTATAGGCCAATCATGACAAGTGGCAAGCTCGTCGATGTCTCCAGCGTACCAAACTCGAGAAATATCACAAATAAATTTAATGTATTTACGGTACAGTAGACTTCTTTTATGACAATTTTTTTACGTTTCCACAAGATGGTATTAGTTGAACCGGGATCGAATGCTTAACATGCTCTGTGAGGCACGGGAACAGTGATGTAAATATTTTACAAATGTACACAACAGAGAAAAAATACAAGAAAAAATGATAACGAACGGCTTTACACAGTGGAAGTTGGTGCGAGAGGTATTCCGGCAAAATATTTGCACCTCTTACTAAAATAATTGGTTCTAAGAAGGTTTGCTGTCAATACATTTATGGAACGAGCTTTCGGCTAGAGCGGCACGGGTGGGTATAGAGAGCAGAATAGTGGTTGGTGAGACTCTTGTTGCGCAGTTAATAAAAAAGGAGGCTTCCTTTGTAAACCAGCCTATTGTCGGTCACTAGCCCGAGACTCCGTTATTCTTATCTCTCTTTCCCACAGACGATGGACCCAGCACGCGCACGTTGAATTCATGGAATGCTTAAAATTTCGTTTTGATTTTTCTAGACAATAAAATGTGCAAAAAAAGATGTATCCTTTTCAAAGTCAAAGTCAAGTCGTAGTCAAAATATCTTTATTCACGTAAACCTATTACAGGCATTTATAAAACGTCATTAATTTAATTATTTTGAATGATTCTACTCTTGCTAGTAAAATACCAAGCAGCAAAGTGGTCCAATAAGTAAGCTGTTAGCAGAAGACCAGCAGCTACACAACATTAGATCTAAGTGATTTGTACCTACACAATCTGACAAAAAAACTGTTTTATTTAAAACAAGAGCTGAATGTATGAAGAGGTTGATGAATGTCGAAGAAGCGAAAGAGGTATATATGTCGAGATAATGACAAATAGCGCTGAATTGTCTCTGCCTACCCCGCAAGTGACCTGGCATGAAGATATGTAAGTATGTATGTACGATATAGTTGCAGGGTCAACATACAAAGCCTATCCAACTGCGCAGAGGCGTGCGACAGGGGGATGTCATACCCCCGAAGCTGTTCACGAACGCGTTAGAAGACGTTTTTAAAATGCTAGACTGGAATTACTGCGGCATAAACATCAATGGAGAATTCATCTCACACCTCCGATTTGCGGATGACATTGTTATTATGGCCAGTTCGCTCAAGGATCTTAGCGGAATGTTAAACGGCTTAAATGTAGCTTCCCAGCGGGTTGGTCTCGGAATGAACTTGGACAAGACAAAAATCATGTTTTATGATCATGTCAAGCCGAGGCCAATCTGCGTAGGAAACGCTACTCTCGAATTGTGCAAAATTACGTCTACCTCGGGCAGACTATCCAATTAGGAGCAGCCAACTTCAGCAACGAAGCCGACAGACATTCAGCTAGGATGGGCGGCATTCAGGAAACTCCAGCACATCCTCTCATCGTCTATACCACAATGTCTAAAGACGAAGTCTTTAACCAGTGCGTCCTCCCGGTAATGTCGTACAAAGCAGAGACGTGGACAGTAACAGTGGGTCTGGTCCATAAATTCAAGGTCGCTCAGCGAGCCATGGAAAGAGCTATGCTTGGTATATCCCTAATGGATAGGATTCGAAACGTTGATATTCGTCAGAGAACGAAAGTTACTGACATAGCTTTTAAAATTAACAAGCTGAA
Source organism: Tinea semifulvella (assembly GCA_910589645.1). NCBI lineage: Eukaryota > Metazoa > Arthropoda > Insecta > Lepidoptera > Tineidae > Tinea > Tinea semifulvella. Next base: position 4,781,070 of record OU342598.1, on the reverse strand, counting down.
GTGGCAATGGGCAGGACACATCTGCCGAAGAACCGACGAACGATGGGGCAAACGGGTTCTAGAGTGGAGACCACGTACGGGAAGACGCAGAGTGGGACGACCAGATGGCGGGCCAGATTAACAGATGACCTAAAGAAGGTCGCTGGTGGGGCTTGGATGAGGGTAGCGAAAAATAGCCTTGGGGGAGGCCTATATCCAGCAGTGGAGAGATACAATCTGATGATGATGTATGATATAAAAAAAAAACTGTTTTTTATAAGTTGGCCACTCATAGACAATTTTCCAAAATCTAAAATGCTCTTGCAGTAAGTACGGAGAAAATATTTTTGTATCGATATCTCCACAGTCCTTTTTTGCAAATCTTATATACGGGTATTAGCTTCAAAGTACACCAAATAAAGATGATAAAAATTAAAGTCATGGTGTTATATATAACTATATTATATAATTATATATGAACAATAGATTCAGTGGAAAAAAGACCAGCTAAAAAGATAAAGGAATCAATCCACTTATCAATAGCAGGTGTCAAATGGCCTGTCAGATCACCTCAATAGAGATTTTAAATCAAGTCAATATCTCAAGAACTGACGGTGAATGGGGCCCGATAACCACGTCTTTTGTTGTCATCGTGACTGATCTCTGTTTTATGTTAAACTCTATGATAGATATCGTCTCTGAATTGGTAAATAGTATCTCAACATTTAGGAAATAAAAAATATAGGTGCAAATTATAATTTTTAGCGTATATTATACTATCATCAATTATTTAGCAAAGCCCCGTAGAACAAGGTCAAGGACTTATTTTACGTCCCCGCATCTTTAACCACCGCCGGTGACCGCGTGTCTATCAGAAGGATGTGTATTGCTTATAACGACAATTTGATGTCTTTGCACTTTTTTTTGCAAGCAGTTTTTAAATCTTGCCTGATTGACGCAATTGCTGAGGGCAGGAGAAACTAATAGTTATTATTATTATTTTTTTTATTATATTTGCGAGTTATAATAATTATATTCCTTTCTTCCTTTTACTTGATGTTAGTTTTATATTCTTCCGTTCTTTTTAATATAATGTTATTATTTATTTTAGTAATTTATTCTATATTTTTGTGTATTATATCTTAGTAAGAAATATAAATGGAATTACGTTAAGCTTTTTAATTTAATTATCTTTATACTATGTACTATCATCCTTAATGTCTGTATTTTTTTTTAAATAAATAAAAATCACAACCGTATCCCTAAAAACCACACTATAAAAGAAGCAAATTTAAATGTAACGTACTTTACTATAGGCCCTCGCCCTCTAGCGTACCAAACTCGAAAAATAATACAAATAAATTTAATCTTTGAAAGTACATACATACATATCTTCACGCCAAATCCCTTGCGGGGTAGGCAGAGACAATTGAGCGCCACTTGTCACGATCACGACATACCTCTTTCGCTTCTTCGACATTCATCGACCTCTTCATACATGCCCTTTTGTTTCGATGGCTTCCGCTAATGTTTTATTTATTTGATCATGATAGGCAAGTCTTGGTCTGCCGGGGCCTCTTTTACTCACTTTGAAAGTAATTTTGGACAATTTAATATCTAGGAAACTTTTATTAAAACAAAATATTTATAACAGATAAATAATTTCCTTAAAATCTCTACCAACAATAATTTCAGGATTAAAATTTCCAAGTACACTGGCTGCTTTCCCAAGTCCACTTTTTGTGCTTTAGATTTTGACGTGACAACGTCTTATAAATTGGTTTGCCGGGTGACACTTCAAGAAACTGCGTTACGCTCCGCTCACGTTATGCGCTCACAATGAGAGCGAGTGAGAGGCACGCGTCCCTTCCACTCGGGCATGGTTAGCCCGCCTAAGAGCGAGAGAGACAGACATAAAAAGTGAAAGACATTGACTTGACATTTTCTAGGCACATTACAGCAGAAACACTTCCTTTCATTTCATATTTCTCCTATCATCGCCCTATCCTCAACAAAATCACTCAGATAGGAACAAGTTAAGTTGTAGTAAACGCTGTTTTATTGTACGCAAATGTATTGCAAGTTATTGTATGTATATTTGTATATAAATACGTATGTATGTGTAAAGGTAAAAATAAAATTTTGTTAATATGAAATTCAGTGCGAGATTCTTTGTATAAATTAATGTTTTAAATATAATTCTTTGTATAAATAAATGTTTTAAATTGTTACTATTATTTCATCCTTCTTCCTACTATACGAATGAATATTCACATTAAAATTATTTTACCACTCAAAGTCGTTGTCACGTAAAACTTTCGCCCGTATACCGACTTTTTTTTGATAAATAAATTAATTTTGAGTAAATTTGTATCCCGACCAGAAATCAATCCCGGTATTTACTAATTGATTGTTTATTTATTATCCAGGAGCCTATAGGAACACTTGGATTCGTCAAATTTTCATTTTTGTTATTTAATACCTATTAATATTAAGTCAATATAAATAAAAATGACTGTTGTTAGCAAGGAACAGTCTGCTAATAAGAGCATAGTGCCTGAGAATAACAAGCTTAATTCTAATAGTGGATAGCAGTTGTAAAGGGGCATTGTCTTATTTACCTATACTAAAATAAAGCTATATATTAAATGTCTAATTATTAAAATTTTTATGTCAAATCTATATACCTACTTAAATATAACTAGACTACTATGAATTATATAATATAATACTTTATTTATGTGTATACTACAATTAGATTAAATTTGTTGAACACCTTAGTTTTCAAACACTGTGTTATGTTTGCTAACAACATTTGTCGTGGTCTATTTAGTTGCCCGACTTTGACTAAAAGTATGTTACAGTGCCCCCTCGAGGCAGACTCGTTTCAGGGACCTTTTCTATATCACCCGCACACGCACAGTAGCCGGTCTCCGCGCACCAGTACGCCGAATGTGCGAGACGTACAACAGTCGGTTATTAGACGTCGATATATTTAGCAATTCTCGCGCCGCATTTAAGGTCAAAATAAAGTAGCTGTTGTTGTCGGTTTAGCTCGCTGGGTGGGGTATGCTTCGGAGTTCATTGATAGTTCCATAAATTCGAACACTGCAATTGTATTATCCATTATACCTGGCCAAGGTATACATATGTAGTACTAACGTATCTAAACATATAAATGGTGCACTATTGTCCACAGTGGGAAATATTTTGGTGGCGGGTATAATTCTAATGGCTCCTACTGTATCGTTTCTTAATTGTTCTTATACTGCCTGTCTCTGTTCTTTCTCTTCGAATAAATAAATAAATAAACATTATACTTCAATCATATTTTTTTTATTAAAAATTCGTCTTTATCATTCGACGTTGAGTAACCGAAAATTTACCTGCCAATCAAAATAACTTTGCAGACATTTCAAAGCAAACTCAAGCATCGTTGACAGTTAAGATTATTAACGAAAAACATGATATTAATAGCAACATCCTGAAAGGCGGTCAGGGAAGAAAACACGAACCCAAAGATGTTCTAAACCTTAGATACCGCACTGAGTACAAAATAAATCTAAACTCGGTACCCTGCCCTTTATTTGTTTTTTTAATTTATTCTTAGGAAAAAATACTGCTATTATAATAGGAATGTAGCAACGTAAATTACCTTTTTATTTTTTTACTAGTAGTAATAAGTAAGTAATAACACACGAGGAAAAAATAATACAATTTGAATATAAAAATATTACGAAGAAAAGAGAACAAGCTAACAATTGAATTAATGATAATTCCAAAAAAAAAGGTATTTTTATATAGCTCTTAGAAGTAACAACAACAAGGTAACAAAATAAATAATAAATAATTAGTAGTAGTTCGTGGATTATAAGAAAATTATTTGGATTACAGTAATTTTCCTTTTTTTGTCCTAATACGACCTTAGCGACCCGCCGATAGCAAGCGGAACCCCAAGTACAAGAATAGGAGCTACTGACATCAGCCACTATGTATAACCAGTATGTTAGCTTATCATAAAAAAAAATATTTATAAAAGTTTGTCAAATTGAGAACATCCTCCTTTTTTGAAGACGGTTAAAAGCAACATGTGAAAAAAAAAACATGTTTTCTATGACTATTGTTAATAAAAAAAACATGTTTAAATGAAACGCTTTCAGTTAATATCTTTATTTTAATTTACAACATTTATAAATTAAGTAAATATAATTATTTAATAGAATTCGGGAAACTTCGACATATCTTCTCATCGTCCATACCACAGTGTTTGAAGACAAAAGTCTTTAACCAGTGCGTCCTCCCCGTAATGTCGTACGGAGCAGAGGCGTGGACACTGACAGTGGGTCTGGTTCACAAATTCAAGGTCGCTCAGCGAGCTATGGAGAGAGCTATGCTTGGTATTTCTCTGATGGATAGAATTCGAAACGTTGAAATTCGTCAGAGAACCAAAGTTACTGACATAGCATTCAAAATTAGCAAGCTGAAGTGGCAATGGGCCGGACAAAATTAAAATTAAGACCTGCTGGTCTATTATTAAGGAGTTAAGTGGAAAAAATAACAAGGTCTCATCTGAAATTAAAATTAAAATGTATAATACTATCTATACGGATGAAACTACCGTGGCCAATTATTTTAATTCATTTTTTAATAATGTAGCTGCAGATGCAACCTGTAAGCTAAAAGTTGACATCAAACAGGCAGTAAATTATGTTAAACTCTCCACGGAAGAAATTAATAGCCAAAGCGTATTTGATCTGGTTACACCAAAGGAAATAGCTAAAATTATCAAAAATCTTAAGCCTAAGCATTCACAAGATCTATGGCTGTTATCGTCTAAGTTAATTAAAAAACTTACAAATGTTATTACCTATCCATTGACAAAATTAATTTGTGATGCATTTAAGAATGGAGACTTTCCAGATCTTTTAAAATATGCAAGAATCATCCCGCTCCACAAAAATGGTGATCATTGCGATGCGCACAATTATCGGCCAATATCCTTGTTGCCAATTTTTAGCAAGATCTATGAAAAATGCATGTATTCAAGAATAGTCAAACACTTAGAAAAATTTAATGTTTTAGATGAAAGACAGTTTGGCTTTCGTAAAAATAGATCAACGACCCAGGCCGTATGTAACATGGTCAAAATGATACTTTACAGCCTTGATAACAAGAAAGGAGCATTGGGCATCTTCTGTGATTTGTCGAAGGCCTTTGATTGTGTGCATCATGGTATTTTATTAGCAAAATTGAATCATTATGGTATTAAGGGCAAAGATTTAAAACTGTGTAGGTCATATTTATATAATAGGAAACAATTTGTTAATATCAATAATGTAAAATCAACAGGAAAAACTATGAAATTGGGAGTACCTCAAGGATCAGTGTTGGGTCCACTGCTTTTCCTAATATACATAAACGACATAGGTGTGTGTATTCCTAAAGACATTAGTATGGTTATGTTTGCCGATGACATCTCCTTGATATTAAATAATAACGAAACAGATATGCTTGTACCAAAATTAAACTCAGTTATACAAAATTTAGAAACATGGTTTGGTCATAACAATCTGTTAATAAATCTTAATAAGACTAAACTACTCAACTTTTCCCTAGATACCCATAGTAACAGACAAGAATCCCAGGAACTTAAGGACTATATTATGTTAAAATCACTAAATTTAGTACAAAGCAGTGTATTTTTAGGAATTGAGTTGGATATGAAACTAACGTGGCAACAGCATATTAATAAGATCGCAAAGATATTAAGCCCTGCATGTTACGCTGTTAAAAAGATTAATGAATATTCCGGGGCTGAAGCAGCAAAATCTGTATACCATGCCTATTTTCACAGCATCATGGCATATGGACTATTGGTGTGGGGGACAGCTGCTGAAGCAAACCGAATATTCATTCTTCAAAAAAGAGCAGTCCGTTTTATAGCCGGAATAAGACCAAGAGACACTTGCAGAGAAGCCTTTAAGGAATTAAATATTTTGACTTTGGCGAGCACATACGTAATGCAATGTTTGGTGTATATTAGGGAAAACATGGATTTATATCACATTAGAGCCATGAGAAGTACCTCACGACAAAAAGAATCGTTAGCTGTTCCTAAACACAGATTGAGTAAGTTTTCCAAAAGTTTCATCTGTAACTGTGTGAAACTGTATAATAATCTGGAAAAAGAAATGAAATGCCTAGAACATAATGACTTCAAGAAAAAAATTAAAACTGTATTAATAAAAAAAGCTTATTACACTGTAGATGAAGCGCTAAGGGATGATGACATATATCATGATGTGTATATATCAGTGACATATACTAATAAAATTATGACATAAAGATTGGACATATTCGCATAATTTATTATATTATAACTATTTTTAATTTAATTAAATTGACATATTTATTATTACTCTTAATGATTAGTATTATTTAGTTAAGTACATTGACATATTTTTAAAAAATTATTTATTAGGTACTTTAAAATTATTGACAAGGCCTCTTTACAGCTGCTACAATAATTAGTAATAATTAGTAATATTTAGTTAAGTTAATTGACATATTTTTAATCATTTATTTATTAGGTACCTATAAGTTATTGACAAAGCCTCTTTACAGCTGCAATAAATCTATTTATTTAAGTGTTTTTTGTAAATGCTTAAACCTCCAGTTCTGTTACTTGTCATGTACCTATCTATAGTGATAAATGTGCAATATATATATATATATATTAAAAATTAAGAGTATGACTTAACCGAATTCCGGTAGGAATGTATGGTGTTAAAACTAAACTAAACTAAACTAAACTAAACACATCTGCCGCAGAACCGACGACCGATGGGGCAAACGGGTTCTGGAGTGGAGACCACGTACGGGACGACGCAGAGTGGGACGACCCCCCGCCAGATGGACGGATGACCTGAGGAGGGTCGCTGGTGGGAGTTGGATGAGGATTGCAAAAGACCGCGTGCAGTGGCGAGCCTTGGGGGAGGCCTATATCCAGCAGTGGAGAGACACAGGCTGATGATGATGATGATGATGAATAGAATTCAATCTCTATGAAGTCAACTGAAAAATATTCTTCAAGTTATCCCGATTAAAAATCCGGCCCTGGTCGCAACAGCTGAAGATCTCAAAGTCTTATGTAAAAAACTAGTCTGTGACTAACTGCATTATTCGAATTTATTATTATTTAAAAATAATTATATCTTTGCATATATTCATAAATCTTGCCATGTGGATGAAATGGCGGTTAAGTCCGTAGATTTAGACTTAGTACCGGGTTCGATTCCTGGGACACAATAATATTTATTAATGGAAATAAATATATTTAAACATCGTCTATCTTCTTACTTTCTTAAAAAGCAAAATGATATCTAATTTATTCACATGACATGGATTATTGTTATTATTAGTGTATGTATTTATATGAATATTTATGTATGTTTATAAATGTATATTTAATGTATGCAACTGGCACGTTAATTTATTTATTTTTATTACATTTTAATATGACATACTCGTATGATATACCCAGTGAAAGGTATAGCATTTAGTTTAATATTTATTCTCTCCTCCTAACTCTGCACCCCACAATTTCTTATGTCGTACTCCCAAAGGTTAGCTGTTAGAGAATACCTATAAGGTATTAAGATCGCCTATGTACTTCATTTTATTTTGTATATTTTAATGTGCAATAAAGAATTTTATTATTATTATAAATTATAATTTAGTTGATATTTAATTTATATGTGATATTTCTCGAGTTTGGTACGCTAGAAACATCGACGAGATTATCATGATTGGCATATAGTAAAGTTGGCTAAATGTGAATCCGCTTATTTATAAGCGTGGTTTCTGACCACCCCAAAAGGGAAACGGTTGTGATGATACTTTACTTGCTATGTGGATAATATGCGATGTATCGGTATTCGTAAAGATATATAGTTTTTATTGCAACGTAGATATTTTGGCTGTCCGTACGCTGATCCTGTAAAACTTATAAAATTGCTTGGGAGTTTTCTACAAACAGTGACACTTATAATTCTCGTGTCAGCTACTTCCAAAAATGAAATACATTGTATAGTGACGATTTAAGCAAATATTTGTAGAAACCCATTCGCCTGCTAATGCCACATCTACCTATTAAATTTTAACATCATTGCGGAAAGCCGACAAAGAGAAATTAAAGTAATACAAAATCCTGAACAAAAAGCTGTCGCCTAAAACGAGCCGCCTACCGTAAATCGAAACTGTCACGACCATTTATTAAAAACTTCCGCTTCCCTAATTTGGGCACAAGAACCACAGGATGGGCAGGGAATTACTTTATGAATATTCCAAGATTCAACAACATTTATAACAAGACACCGACTTGAATTATCCCATTACCAGACAAGAAAAGTAATGTCATACTTATTATGTTTGGAATATCATTAGCTACAATAATAATAATAATAATAATAAACAAAAAAAAACACATAAAAAAATGAATTTTAATTTTAGATTATTTTTTTGACTTTAGCATGTATGTATTGATTGTTCGTAGTGTTAATAAATGACAATGGCTGTTTTTTGCTATTAATGGCATTGGTAATTATATTATTGGTAATTGGTAAATAAATGAGCATGGTGTGGTCATTGCCATGATATATACTTGTACATATAATAAGGCAGTTATATAGAAACGTTATTAAAATGTGTGTCAAGACTCGCATTTATATGACAACCTATCAGCTTCTTTAAGGAAAAATCCTATTCACTATTTCTATTATTGGAACCCAGTGATTATTATCAACCGCCAACGCAAAACATAATGTTTATGATAAAATACCTTTATGTAATTCTCCTTCTGCGTTCCTTAACTGTATGTGAGCGGCGTCTTCTCTTCTCCATAGTATCCGTGGTGGGGGCCTACCCTGGGCTCTACAAGATAGAGTCGTGTCTTGTCCTTCACGAGACACGATATCCCCACTCGTACCTTCGTCGACTATGTCAGGAGGCACTGTGGACAAAATTGTTAATAAATTATATATACATAGTACACCTAGCCACTGAGAATCAGGCCAGACTGGTAGACGAGTGTCTAAAGTCAATTTATTAATAATTTCACAAGTTGGTAACCGGGAGCGAGATGGCTTAACATGCTTTCCAAGGAGTGGAAACGGTGGTGTTGTAAGTCAAATGTCCGTAAGTAAAGTGTATTTGACCACCTCCGTGGTCTAGTGGTAACAAACGTTGTCGTGAACTCGGGAGGTCGTGGGTTCGATTCCCACCGGGGGCAAGTTGTACATTGTATAATTTGTCTCAGTCTGGGTGTTTATATAAATAAATAAATAAATATTTCCAGACAATCACACAGCGCCATCTAATTTCCGTGGTAAGCTGCGAGGCTTGTGTTACGGAAACTAGATGGTTGATAAACTACATATTATACTTTTTTTTTTTTGTAAATATATACATATTATACATATAAACACCCAGACCGAGACAAATTATACAATGTACAACTTGCCCCCGGTGGGAATCGAACCCACGACCTCGCGAGTTTACGGCAACGTTTGTTACCACTAGACCACGGAGGCGGTCAATATGTATAATATGTACCTATATATTTACAAAAAAAAAGTATAATATGTAGTTTATCAACCATCTAGTTTCCGTAACACAAGCCTCTTAGCTTACCACGGAAACTAGATGGCGCTGTGTAACCTGTCTGGAAATATTTATTATTATTATTATTATTTCTCATTACGTTACGAACTTTTTAGGATTTTAAGGAAAGCGTTCTTACAACCGAACCATCACCATTTTTAAAACTTGGATTTAAATAATTTGTATATACTCGTAAAATAGCTGTTCAAACTCGTAAAGTTATTAATCTTATGTACTCAGATAATGACGTATTATAGTGCAATAGTTTACTAAAATTAAATTGTTATGTTATAATAATAATAATAAAATATTTTATTGCACAAAATTACAAAAGTAGGTAGTGTACAAGGGCGAACTTAATGCCGTAGACATTCTCTTACAGCTAACCTTTGTGATAGTGATAAGTGAGGTTATAGGGTGCTTATGAACGATAAGTCAATAGAATTAGATGTGAATATCGATACTTAACAATAATATATAAAAGCAAACAATAAATAATAATATAAATATTAAATATTTATATTACCAGGGCGTTGCCATGATGATCAGCAAAAAAATAGCAGTTAGCTGAAGGGTTACAGATCAACCCGCCTGGCCAGTGTGTAGGTCAAATTTTCAAGGTTTATATTCTGGAAGGCCCATCTCCAGCAGTGGAGGCCGAGGACACCGTATTCTATGATAATGATAACTCTATATGCATTCTCGAATTTTAAGGATATTTTTACAAAATTTCATTCAAATCGGATTAGTAATATAGGCGTAAAGGCGAATTAATCAGACTGACAGATATGTGGCTGTGAGGTCACATGTCGTGGTTAGATGATGACGTCATATAGCCTATCTCCATCTCTGAGTTCCAAGAAACATTACTGCCAAAAGTTATCAAAATCGGTTCAGTAATATAGGCGTGAAAGACGAACCTAATATCGTAAATACAGCCAAAACTTCTTATAATGTGGATCTGATACTAAAATTGGAAACAAAAATATTGCTTATTACACTAACAAACTGAAAAGACACAAAATAATACGCGCTATAGTCATTAATATTTGATTTATTAATTTAATGCAACACACAGTGAATTTGAGGCTTACAAATCGGGTTATTACAATTGCAATTTTGCGATTGTCCCGGCTTAAATTATTTCGATTTAAATCTAATTTTAACATGCACCGGCTATAATTTTATTGTAATGCCTTTAATCATGGAATTGTGCGTGGCCAAGGATTAACAATTTGTTGGTTTGGTCATATTTCGTATCTGAGGACACGATACTAAACAATCTAATTTGGTATATTATGTCTATTTGTGAGATAAATTGTGTTTTCATCGATGGCCAAGTCAATCTATTTATTTAAAATGTTAAATATTTTTAATATTAATTTAGTCACTATAACATGTGTTAAGTTAACTAATTACATAATAACCTAAGACAGAAGGTCACTTTAGATCTCACAACTTTTTACGGTAGAAGAACTGAGTTGCGAGACTTGTTTTTTTTACAAGATATGCTTTTGAGTTATACGTTAATTATGCTCAACTTAGAGGCTAAAATTCATATAAAATTTGTCAAAAATGTTCCTTGACACTCAGGAATGAATATAGCCATCAACGACGTGCACCTTCAGCTATTTATTTATAACTTTGTCAATGAAAATGTTCCCTGGAAGTCAAGGATATCAATTCTCTTCTTTTTGTTTCTTTTATATATATATATATATATATATATATATATTACCTAATATATTACCTAATATATATAGGTATTTAACTGGTTCCGTGGTCTAGCGAGTAAGTCCGTGGATTTAGGCCTGGCTAGACTCTCATCGAAATACTCTACTTAAAGGGTCACCTATCGCCAAGCGGAGTTTATTCCCATGCTCACAAGAGAACGCCTCGAACCACGGACCTATCGTTTCGATGACGTGGTGATTTACGATGATCTCTGCGTACTCGTTGCGTATTTAAGTGACTTCGTATCATACACCATCATCATCACGACCGTTTCCTTTCCTAAGTGGTCAAAACCACGTTTATGAAGAAGCAAATTCACATTTAGCCAAGTTTACTATAGGCCAACTTTACAAGTGGCAAGCTCGTCGACGTATCATACAGTTGATTTAATTTGCTCTTTAAATTCCAAGAACCGTTACAAATAGATAAAAGTCTATTGTTATCTTGTTAAAATAAAAGCAGGCAATAAAAAATATAATAAGGACGCAATAAACGTAAAAATATTATACACAGACCATTGTATTGGGGAAAATCCGGGAAAAAATGCTGGAATAAAGTTAACCTCAGGGACGCCTATTAACAGTATTCTTGTACTTACAAAAGAATAAAAGAAACACCAAGTTGTAGTGAAAATTATAAAATTAAATGCTTTAGAATAAGACCTATATTATTACAGGGTTACTTAAAAAATAAATATGAACTAACAAAGGTATTAGTTTTTTCAAGGTTTTAAAGGATATATATATATAACAAACATCATACATATTGTCATGTTATTTATTTCACTCTCTTTAGAGCCTTTTGCCAAACCTTCTATGTGGGTTAATTATACGCAGAAGGCATACAGCGCCCTTCGTGTCCAGTACAATAACTCGTTCAGGGTGCTGATGGGGCTGCCCCGTCGTTGTAGTGTCTCTGGGATGCTAGCAGAGGCACGGGTGGATGGATTCCATGCTATTACGAGGAAGCGCTGTGCCTCAATCCTCGCCCGCGTGAGGGGCAGCCCCAGCAGCATCCTGGCCGTGTGGGCTGATAGGTGGGACTCTCCGTTCTTGGGGCACTGGATACGCCTGCATGTCAGCAGGTGACCTGGGCCCCAGAAAAGGAAAAAAATGAAGATGCTTTTCGTATAGCGAGGAAAAGTCTGTTCCACTGGCGAGTAGCAGGTACAGTAAAATAATTTGAACGTATGCTAGAAGAATGTGGCGAAATTTTTTATTGATTATTATCGCAGTTAAATTGGAAACGATCTATCAGGTAAAAGGGTGCATTGGGATTATATACGATGCCGTAGAGGAAGGTAAGGAGGTGTGCAGTAGGGTGGAGTGAATTTGGAACAAAATTTTTTTTTTCGGAATTTCACTTTTCCTGTGTCATTAATCGATGACCGTACATAAAAGCTTTATTCATGCTAAAAATCAAAACCCTACGACTTTATTTTGAGGTGGCGCGCTATGAGGGTAATTTTAAAAGAAAAACAATTTTTACGTTTATCGTGTACCTGCACGTCAATGTCATTGTGTACCTAATAGGTACATACTCGTACATATAGGTAGTAAAACTTATATTTCACGTTACTTTAAAGGGTTAACTTGTTCTTCTTTGCATAGTTTTCTTAAACTTTCTCATTTAAGCGGTTACGACAAATGTAAAAAAGTCTGATTATTCGTCAATAAAATGCCAAAAACTCGAAAAGACTTGCGATGCCCAATGTTTGGCGATCCAATAAAACTAAGGGATAATGTGTTGCCAACTTATTGTGATATTATAAAATATTACTTGTGGTTAAGAAATGACTTACCGGATTTTAATACTAATACCCTTAGCACTGATTAAAAATATTTATATGAAATATGCTCTGCCATTTCGACTGATACGGTCCCACAAAACTTAGCCAGTAAACTTGCACATTCACGGTGGTTGATGACGCTAATAGAATTCTTCGTTTATATATTGGAACAACGAAACCTTCTAAATCTTTAAAAGATCTTGCAACTTTCATAATGAAAGTCTATGCACCAACTTGGTTTGACATTAAAACAAAACCTTCTTGCAAATATGGTCCAATTCATATCTTTAACAGGATTTAAAGATGTTTGTATCCACCGGCTAACCAAACAAGCGTTGTTATAAAAACTATTCAGAGAAATTTCTTTTTTCACATCCAGAAAACATACTGTTAGCAATGTTACAAAATGATGAGTCTCACATAAGGGAACTACGACTTCGTAGAGTTTTAAAGGCAAGAAAAGAGTTTAAAGGAAAGAAAGTAAGAGAATTTCAACTCCCAAATCTTAAAATAGGTGCATCGAATTTTTATGATTTGATTGACTGGTCAACTCCTCGCCAAGCCGTCAGGCCAGCGTGGCGAGTGTAGGCCAAATTCTTCAGATATATGTTCTGGAAGGCCCATCTCCAACAGTGGAGGTCTAGGACTCTGTGTTCTGGGGCTGTAATGATGAAAAATGATGATTGACTGTTCAAATGAAAAAATAACAGAACCTCTTATGACCAGATATAGTGAAGCAGAAATTAAAAGCGTGAATTCCTCAGGTGGCAAATTATTTGACGTCAAAAAGTATCCTTGCCACAAATAGTCAGTAGAACAGTGCGTCAAGCTCGTTACTGAGGCTTCTTCATCTGTTTGAGATGCAAGAGCAAGAGATGGATTCATTCGCACGAGGATAAAGGCAAGGCAAGACATACCAGTATTTGACACAAAATCACAATTTTTTAAGCAAAAAGAAGAGTGTGTAGCTTCAGCTTTCGAATGTTAATATGCTTTTATTTAATATATTTTGTATATTTATAAGTACAATAATCAATTTTAAGCTTCAATATTTTCATTTTGATAAATAGTTTGTCTCAAATAAAAACTTTATAAAAAATCAATTTTTGTTATATTCTTTAACTTTTAAATTTGATGCGACACCTTAAGATGTAAACGTAGGAACTTGAAATTTTATTTTTATATCTCTAAGAATGTCGATCATCTATTGGTGATACAGGAGGAACAAAATTTAAAATTTTTTTTTACTCCACCCTAGTGTGCAGACCTGCGATTTCGGAATAATACAATTACACTTTTATTAAGTGTCGGTACTGCATCCAGCATGTAGGTGAATTTCGGATCCTTTCGGAACCCGGGCGACTTTCCTGATTTATGACCGAAACATTTTGTCCGGAAAGCGAACTAAGATAGGCCGTGAACCCAACAACCCCTTTTTTATACACTGTGTCGTGATTCTGTTTTTTAGCGCAAGCGTTATATTGACAGATACAGTGCATAATATATTTCCATCGGAAAAACTGGGGTCTCAATCGGAATTCGACTTCACCCGAAGTGTTAATAATTGTTGTATTAAATGAGTGACATTTTCATATCCATTAATATGGAACTTTATTATTTACTGTCAATTAAATTAAGAGAGCACGATAAATACGAACTTTTCAGATAAAATGCGAGAGAAAACCATTATGCACTACATCTGAATTCCCGACTATGCGACGCAAAGAAGACTAATTTTAAAATGTCGTTACGATCGCAATCTCAGTCGTGACTTACGTATTTTTAAGGAACGCTGAAGACATCGACGAGCTTGCCACTTGTCATGATTGGCCTATAGTAACGTTGGCTAAATGTGAATCCGCTTATTTATAAGCGTGGTTTCTGACTACCCCGAAACTTTTTTTTATATACTTACTTTTTTTTTAAGGAACGAACTCACTTTGCTATAGGTGGCAATCAAGTGACAAGCTCGTCGATGTCTCTAGCGTACCAGACTCTAGAAATATCACAAATAAATTATTGTGTGCCGAACAGGTATTAATCCCGGTACCTCCGCGTCTAAATCCACGACCTTAACCGCTACCCCAAAGAGGCAGTTAAAATACCATCGCCATCGTAATCTCTAGTCGTAAAATACGCTTTCTTAAGTGAACTCGCTTCACATTTAGCCAACTTTACTATAGGCCCATCATGATAAGTGACCAGTATACTGGACCAGAGAAATTTCACAAATAAATGTTTTTTTTTGTGATATAGACTAATTCTAGCGATTTCAACCTCGTTGATATTTGTGAAAAAAGTGTCATTATATTCATAGAAAACTGTCATTTTTATCCCAACAACATCCTTAAATAGGTGGTACGCGGACTGATAGTAGTAATTTGCCCAGTCTGCCGGGGCGGGGAAGTATCCACCGTTCGTGCCGAAAACCCCAGTAAAGTGTATCCACACATTTCGGGATCAGGCGTAAATTGCCGTCATACTCAATCAAGCCGGGATAGTGTTAGGGACTGATGTCAGCCATGAGAGTCTGATTCCAGTTCCTAACATAGACCTTGCTCGCCACTTACCATCAGGTGGGCGTAAGGTTCACATGTATGATAGTATAAATAAAATCGAGTCCAGTACCATTTAAATGTGTCCGTTCACAGATACCTTTTTTTCTTTATTGCATTATACTACCATAGTAACTTTATGTAACGATTTAGCTTAAAGAAGCAGAATTTATTCTTTTTACGCAGAGAAATTGGCGATTTTTTCCTTGACTTTTTTTAAAGGGTTCGCCAAATTGCGTTTCAAATGTTTTGTCCTTTTTAATATCTTTGTTTCGATGGATGGAGTTTTTAATTTGTTTTTTTCGGCTCGCAGGTATTTAGGAAATTATGTGTGTTGTTTTATTTTTAACAGTAAATTAACTCAAATAAACGATCTTTTCGTTTTTAGGTAGTTTACCCGTATAAGTGGGCCAAGTTTCTTTTCACATACTCAATAACATAGAGTTAGTGTATGTTTTTTTGATGTACGAATAACTAACGTTAGTCACCACTATGCCGGCCTAACAAGACATAATATTTAAAGTAATTGAAAAAAAATGATTTTTCAAATCTGAGCTTAATTTTGAAAAATGTATCATCTTTCTAGGAAATAAAATTACGCACTTAAACTTTTTAAACTTTCGCGCAGATTCATAATAGTTTTTATAATTTTAACGGGTCTCTCCATCGATCGTCACTATTACCCTAATTTAGTACGTGAAGCGATCGAAATAAAGAAACACAAAAATTTCAATCGAGAGGGTTATAAGCTATCTTCATCGTGGAATCCAGTAATTAATAAGTTTCGACGCCGGGAAAAATCGCCCGGTGTCGCCAAGGATTGTAAGTGTCGTGTGTCGTGATTTCTAAAAACTTTTAAACGTGATAAGTGGGTAGGTTAGCATCTTCCGCCCAGTATGTACGAGACTACACCGCATAGCTCCAGTCGACCCGTGACCACGGCCAATGCAACTTGGCTGAAACGTCGGGAGAAATATGTCTCTAAGGTAAATCGCGTAAAGACCCGTTAAAATTATAAAAACTAAAATTACGCACTTGTGGATATATTTTTACTTTCATATGCCTAATTTTAGATAGATAAAAACATTTACAACGGTTATCCGTTCTATATTGTTTTACTAAAACAACTATATAAATAAATAAATATTTCCAGACAGGTCACACAGCGCCATCTAGTTTCCGTGGTACGCTACGAGGCTTGTGTTACGGAAACTAGATGGTTGATAAACTACATATTATACTTTTTTTTTGTAAATATATACATATTATACAATGTAAAACTTGCCCCCGGTGGGAATCGATCCCACGACCTCCCGAGTTCACGGCAACGTTTGTTACCACTAGACCACGGAGGCGGTCAATATGAAAGAAGATAACAAGTTTCTAAGCATTCCATGGATACACCGTACGGGTGCCGGGTTTAACATGTGTGGGTAAGAGGTGAGAAAATTTGTGTCTCGAGCTTGCGACAGATAATAGGCTGGGCTAAAAATTTGGCCTCCTTTTTGTATTCTATTGCGCAACAAGATGATCACCATCCACCATTCTACTCCTCTCCCTACCCAACCAAATACTGTATGATTCCTTTAATGCAGTCTTAGAAGCTCATTCCATAAATGTATTGACGGCAGACCTGCTTAGTCCCAATTCTTTCAGTAAGTGGAGCAAAGATTTTGCTGGAACTCCTCTCGCACCAACCAAACCTTGAATCCATTCCTGGTCATTTCTTCTGAGTAATATATTTCTAAAATATGCGTAATATTATTCCTGGAAAGTCGATGTACTACATTTCTCAGAAGTAAATTCAGACTTCAGACAAAAATCTTTGAACATATTGGATTGTGCGAAAGAGACAGATGCAAAACGGTTAAATAGTTTAACAAGAGCACTAATTGATTCCTCGACTTAAGTATCAATTAGGTGTTAGCCACCCTAAATGACCTACAGTCAAGTGTCACGTTCTAGCACGGACCGTAAATTGGTCGTTATTCAAGGAGACATATTGGAATCGATAAACTATAAGGCTAGAGACAAAATATCTTGAGGGAATCTCCTCGAGATACGACATTTGATAGTCAACAAATCTTGGCCCCAATAGGAAAAATGCATGTAACGCAAAAGTAAAAGTAAAGTATCATCACGACCGTTTCCCTTCCGTAGTCAGAAACCACGCTTATAAATAAGCGGATTCACATTTAGCCAACTTTACTATAGGCCAACCACGACAAGTGGCAAGCTCGTCGATGTCACCAGCGTACCAAATTCGAGAAATATCACAAATAAATTAAATATTAATTAAATGTATATATTTACATTATTAAATATTTTTGTGTCACGACCAGGAACCCGGTACCTCCGAGTCTAACCGCTAGATCACGGAGGCAGTTGAAATTTATATTGATATTTTAATAAAAAACGCGAAAGAAAAAATAGGAATGATTATGTAATTATATTTTGTTGAGGCATGCTGCAACAAAGTTGGTGCCGGTGTTGGGCAATCTCTTGTGTCTTCCTGTTTATTTATTATTCTAAATATTGTACACGAGTAAGTACCCTAAAAATACAATCTCTCTCAGACGCTTTGTTCTGTACATTTATATGTGACTTAGTAGCTTAGCAACCCCCTCCGCCATGCTTCAACGATTTGTAGACTTGTGCTAGAGGAAATATATATTTTTACAAGAAATTTTTACAGGTTAATTATACTTAAGATTATATATACATTTATTCGAAAAAATATTTACAACATATAAAATAAAATTAATATTAAGGATAGGGATATAAGTCCCGTCCGCGTGGAATGGTGGCAAGAACGCTGGCTGCATTTCCCCGCTGAATTGCAATACTAATTCTCTGGGCGAAGAAAGAGCCAGCCCTCTTGTCACCGGAGGAGACAACAAGACGCGGTGTTATGTCTTTTAAAAACTTTTTTGCGCTTGGACTCCATGGGCCCAGAGTTTCTACAGCAAACGGCACAAATATGTAATCTTTTAAGATACTTACATACTTGCGCCGCTTGCTGGACTCCGCATTTTCCGCCGCGGCTCCCGCTTTATGCGCTGTCCCCCTGAGATGCGACGCGGCAAGGGTGTCGACGCACGTGGCGTACTTAAGATAAATAATAACAGATGCAAATATTGTAAATATAAAAAATATGCCAACCTCGGTACAGGTTGCGAGTTTGCGCCGTTTGGGGACGCTCAGCCAAGCGTCTGGCCAAGGACTTGTCCAAACGGCTAAAGGAAAAGTCTGGAGACAGGAAAGCTGGCAATTATTTCAGCCTACGTATTAGCCTCGCTATACAGAGAATGTTGCCAGTCTTCATGGGACTATCCCTGAAGGGTCGTCTCTAGAGGACATGTTTTCATTACAGCCCCTAGTCCTAGACCTCCAATGTTGGAGAAGGGCCTTCCAGAACATATATCTGGAGAATTTGGCGTACACTCGCCATGCTGGCCAGACGGCTTTGCGAGGATATGATGTCAATTTTTATTGACAATTTATTTACGATTCCACAAGTTGGTATTAGTGGAACCGGGACCGACGGCTTAACGTGCTCTCCGAGGCACGGGAACGGTGGTGTTGTAAATCTATGACAAATGTTCGTAAGAAAAGTGCATTTCTCATTGGTACATGTCGGGTGGGTTTGAACCGACCTTTGTAGGATTTAAGGAACGCATTCTTACAACCGAGCCACCACCGCGCCAAAAACATGTTTTACTTATAGTTTATTTTTTATTAGGTTTAGTTTATTTTATTTTTATTTTTTACTTTTAATAAATAGCTTTGTCTTTAAAACAGTCATAGGTACGTTTGTCCGTCCTTCCCGCATATATTACTAAATAGATTTTAATACAAGTTTGAAGATTTCATATTTAAAACCCATGGATGGACTAACCTGATGTATTTACATGAATCACGTTTTCTTTCGGTCTATTGCTATATGAACGAAGCTGGGTTTAACATATAGTAATAAATAAAAATATCAAATGGCGATAAAAAAAAGGATTAACAAAAATGTGATATTTGAACAGAGTTTTTGCAAAATATTTTTGTGAAAGGAAAGCATTGTTATGTGGGTACCATTATGTTGTTTACCCACCTGATGTAATATGATAGAAAAATGAGAGGTAAACAAGTTTTTTTTTTTCATTTCTCTTTACAGCCCTTAGAACACACCGTCCTAACCTCCACTGTTGGATATAGGACTGACACATCTGTCGCACAATAAAAATTTGGAATGCTCTTTAAGCCTCTGTGTTTCCACTTTCCTATAACCTGGAGTCCTTCAAGCGAAGTGTGAAAAGGCATCTAGTCAAGCCGGCATAGTGTTAGAGACTGATGTCGGACATAAGTGTCTGTTTCCAGTTGCTAACATTCATGAACCATGCGCGCCACTTACCATCAGGTGGGCGCAAGGTCACATGTCGTGCTAGTTTAAAAAAAAAAAAAAAAAAAAAAAAAAAAAAAAAAAAAAAAAAAAAGGGTTTTCAGAACATATATCTAGAGAATTTGGCCTACACTCGCTGGCCAGACTGGTTGGCAATAATCACATGTCGACTTTTAATGACAATTTATTAATGAATCCACAAGTTGTTTTAAGCGGAACCGGGACCGATGGCGTTAAGCTCTTCGTGGCACGGGAACGGTGGTGTTGTAAATCTATGACAATTGTACGTAAGTACTCGTAAAGTGTTATTCTCATTGGTACATGCTGGGGAGGTTTGAACCGACCTTTGTAGGATTTTAAGAAAAGCGTTCTTAACTCAGCCACCACCGTCATCCTTCAATATGGCTTAAATATGACGTCATCATAAATTAGTGAGATGTCGTTCCCGCGCTTTTTCTCAGATTTGTCAAGTGAAAGTTTGTTTTGTATATTATTTTAAGGTGGTTATTGTTGGTCTAAAGTGGTGTTATTTTGTTTTAATAATAAGCAGAAATTGTTTTTTTTTTTTTGTGGTTTTCAATCGCAGTTAACTCTCATATACTCGACGTGTTTGGACTAAAGACTAAATAATTATTTATTTATAAGTAATATCACGACAGTTTTCCTTCCGGGGTGGTCAGAAACCACGCTTATAAAGAAGCGGATTCATTTGGCCAACTTTACTATAGGCCAATCATGACAAGCTTGTCGATATCTCAATCGTACCAAACTCGAGAAATATCACAAATAAATTAAATTATTAATGAAATTGATTTATTTAAATTAATAAATATTATTGTGTCCCGTCGTGTAACTGGCAGTTTTATAAAGAAATATCTTGCTTAGGACTTATATATTCTGTACGCTATCCTTGAAATAAAAGTAATAAAAAAAAATAGTTGTTCACGCATTTTGCACAGATATGTTAAGTTCAAGTTTTTGATTTGTGTTTACTGTGGATATTATAACTTAAAAGTAATGTTATTTGTAACGTGTGTAGTTATGAAAAACAGTAAATTTGACACATTATATGGCGCACAAGTTGCAGATAGTTTTTGCGGTCTACTCGCGCTGTATATTCCCGACGTGTTTGGGCGGAATAGCTGCGAACTATTAATAGAAAACCATCAAGTTCTGCAATATATGGAAATTAATGATAAATTAACCCAGACATGGCTGTATAGGCTAGATCCATTTGCCTTCCCTAAGAAAAGAAAATAATTAGAGAGTTCTTCGCGCCATTTTGTGTGGACATGTCAGGTGCAAGTTTTTGTTTTGTAAATTAATTTACTGTGGATATTATTGGTTAAAAAAGGCGTTGTTTTGTTTAATAATGTGCTACAATGTGAATAATTATGGAAAACAATAAATTGAACTTTAAATATGGGGCACAAGTTACAGTTTTTTTTTGCGGTTTTCTCGCGCTGTCAACTCCCATATTTTACCCGACGTGTTTGAGCTATGGTGCCGCTAGTGACTCCAAGAAAAGCATCAAATTCTGCAGCATCTGGAATTTGATGATGACCTCATTAACTCATAAAAAAGAAATATATATGACGTCAGACTTGGCTGTATGGGCTAGAACCTTTGCCTTCCCTGTCATCTCATTCATCATCCATCGGGAGAAAAGAACGAAAAAAAAAAAAGAAAATAATCATGCGTGATACTATTGGTGCTTCTGCATTGCTATTTCCTAGCAAATTTCTGGTGGATATATAGCTTTACTGCCTTTTACGACACACATGAAAGCTTTTGCGTTATTCCAACACACACGGGACAAATATATGACCAGTTTACGCATTCAGGTTAGACAAGAAAATAAGATTTTGCATTATTTAATACTCTTGGAATATCAGTAGTAAATCTTGCGTGAAATAGTTTTTTAGTCATACAATAATATATAATTTATTTATTATTATGGATAACTAATAATACTTTTATAGTACGGTGAATGTTCTGAAGAGATCCACAACCTTATCGCTTCTTCTCTATTCCGCAACCGAACCACTCGCACAGGCCAAAATATGCATCCACATACCGTAACCACTATCCCTACGCGTACATACAAATTTGGAGACTTACATCTGTCGCACCCTGAAGATGTGGAATGCTCTCCCAGCCAGTGTGTTTCCCCATTCCAATAACCTGGAGTCCTTCAAACGAAGGGGGGGGGGGGTCTGGAGGGACACAGGCTGATGATGATGATGATACACGCTGGCTAGATTTGGCGAGGTGTATTCCAACAGAGACGGGACCTGTAACCCTTGTGAGGCTAACCCTTCCAGGCTACCTGGTTATTACGTTTTTTAGATCATTTGTCATTTTTAAACCTAACTTTTTTGAATCTCACTTTTTAAACCTCAGTTCATTAAAACTAATTTGTAAACCTAGCCCCCTAATGGAACCTGTGTACAATTAATTAAAGTGTTGTCCAATTTAATTGCTTGATTAACTGCCTCCGTGGTCTAGCGGTTAAGTCCGTTTGATTTAGACTCGGAGGTACCGGGTTCGATTCCTGGTCGGGACACAAAAATATTTATTAATGTAAATAAATACATTTAATTAATATTTAATTTATTTGTGATATTTCTCGAGTTTGGTACGCTGGAGACATCGACGAACTTGCCACTTGTCATGATCGGCCTATAGTAAAGTTGGCTAAATGTGAATCCGGTTATTTATAAGCGTGGTTTCTGACCACCCCAAAAGGGAAACGGTCATGATGATACTTTATTTTACTTTTAATTGCTTGATTCTGTTTTTCTAATAATAAATATTGTTTTAAAATGATTCTGTATTTGAGTTTTATTTCCCGACTTCTAGGGAGAAAACACGCTACATTCAGGCATATCAAAGAGATATTGTATGCTTGTGTTCAACAAACGATTACGAACGACCACGTGGATAGTCGCACGATTAACGATCATGGCCGATTGTAAAGACATTAAACTTACCTAATACATCTACACAGCCAATCTGCTTCTTCATAGTGCTGGTGTTTATCTGGCACATGTAGCAGCCCCTGTCTTCAACCCTGAGAGGCCTAATGTGAAGCTGCCAGGACCCTGGAGAGTCAGTTGATACTGCATATCGCGAGCTGTGAGTTACCAGCCGCGTGTGAAGCGTCAGAATCGTCTGGTCATCCGCCCTGATCCACGCCACCTGGTGGAGAAATTAAACATCATTATAAGTAAACTACGAGTACTATCACTGTAATCCGTAGTTAGCAACTGGAATCAGTCCCTAACACTATCCTGGCTTGACTAGATTTTCACACTTCGCTTGAAGGTTATAGAAAAGTGGAAACACAGAGGCTGGAAGAGCATTCCACATCTTTATTGTGCGACAGATGTATGAGTCACCAAATTTATAGGTACGCGAAGGGATGGTGACTACGGTATGTGGGTGCATATTCTGACCTGTGCGTGTGGTTCGGTTGCAGATTGGAGAGGAAGGAATTAGGTTATAGAGCTCTTCAGAGCACTCACCATAGTATATCCGGTAGAACACGCTCAGAGAAGCTACATCTTGGCGAAGCTGCTGGGATTCGAGAGTTCCAGTTATAGTGGCATCGTCCACAATTCGAACAGCTCGCCTCTGTAGGACATTGAGAGCATCTGTGAGGTACTTGGCTGAACCATCCCAAAGGTGAGAACAGTATTCCACGCATGATCTGATATGTTCTTTGTACAGTAACAGTCTGTTTGAAGGCACATGGTAGGTACGCTGGAGACATTGGCGAGCTTGCTACTTGTCATGATTGGCCTGTAGTAAAGTTGGCTAAATGTGAATCCGAATTTATAAGCGTGGTGTCTGACCAATCACCAATCAGTCGTGATGGTACTTTACTTTTTTTATATATACCAGCCCGTGTGAGGCTGCATACTTTTCACAAATATTAATTAATATTGGTCAATGGTGCGGTGGTGGCTCGGTTGTAAGAACGCGTTCCTTGAATCCTACAAAGGTCAGTTCAAACTCACCCGGCATGTACCAATGAGAAATGCACTTTTCTTACGTACATTTGTCATAGATTTAGATTTTGGATCTGAAAAGACCATCTGAATTATACAAACATCTACGTATAAGCAAATATCAAATTCTAACCAGCTCCCAGGATAATACAATTTCATCCCTTCCAAAAGACCCTCTGGTCTCAGATATGGAACCGAGACTACTATTCTTCAAGAAATTCATGACAGGTGCCCAGACTGACAAAAGAGGCATTGGCTGGAAGAAAAAAGAAAGTGACAAAGAGGTTATAAAATCCTTCCTCAGGAAAGATGAAGAGCATGAATACAGAGTGCACGCGATGACTCTAGAAGTTCAAAATGACTGGCTAACTTTGGGCGATTTTTGCATCCCTCCAGCCCTAAAGTGGCGCACACTAATGTACGATTGGTCTCCGGCGTTGCTAAAGTTCTACCTAAACGCTTTTCAAATGTCAATCCCGGACCAGAGTAATCTGGTAAGGTGGGGAAAAGCTACGGAAAAGAACTGTACATTGTGTGGTGCTGCCATAGGAACTGCTAGACACACACTTGTAGGGTGCGTTACTCTCTTAGAAAAGGGCTATTACTCACGCCGACATGACAAAGTCCTAGGTGTTATCCGTGAAGCAGTAAGTCTTTCTATTGCAAGAGCCAGAAAGGGACTGACTACAAATAAAACTTTGACCACATTTGTAAAGGAAGGGCAAAGCACGAAAACTAAATGCAAGCCCACCTCGATCCTTGGCGCCGCATCAGACTGGAAAATTCTCATGGATACATTTGAACACCATTATAGGATCCCAGATGAACTAGCTGTAACAGCCTATAGGCCAGACATCTTAGTGTTCTCTCGGAACTTGAAAAAAGTTATCCTTATTGAACTTACCGTTCCGTGGGAATCAAATATTCCAAAAGACCACAACATGAAGTCGAATAAATATTATGATCTCACAGAAGAAATGATCAGGAACGGGTTCAAGACTCAGCTTTACGCAGTGGAAGTTGGTGCAAGAGGAGTTCCAGCAAAATCTTTGCATCACTTACTGAAAGAATTGGGCCTAAGCAGGTCTGCCGTCAATACATTTATGGAACGAGCTTCCAAGACGGCACTAACGGAATCATACAGTATTTGGTTGGGTAGGGAGAGAAGTAGAATGGTGGATGGTGAGCGTATTATCGCGAAATAGAAAAAAAAGGAGGCATCCTTTTCTTAAACCAGCCAATTGTCGGTCGCAAGCCCGAGACACCATTCTTCTCATCTCTTACCCACACACGATGGACCCGGCACCCGCACGGTGAATCCATGGAATGCTTAGAAATTTGTCTTCTTCACCACGGTGGTGCCTTGGAGAGCACGTTAAGCCGTCGGTCCCGATTCTACTAATACCAACTTGTGTAATCGTTTATAAATTGTCAATGAAAATTGACATCATATCCTTGCCAAGCCGTCTGGCCAGCGTGGCGAGTGGTCCAGGCCCATCTCCAGCAGTGGAGGTCTAGGACGCTGTGTTCTAGGGGCTGTAATGAATGAATTATTGAATTGGTCAAAATTTGGATATCCTGCCATGATTGTTAAACTGATGATTGTATAACTGACAAAAGCAAGTGAACTTAATATATACGATGGTGAATAAATGAATTGAATTGAATATTAAAGTACCTACAGGATTTTTGGAGAAGAACTCAAGATGCCATTAGATTAGATTAATAAAAAGTCGCCGTAACGCCGAGCTTTATTCAATTTCCCGAATAAAAAGGATATTAAAAGATGTTTTATTTCTTCAAATATATCCAATTTCAATTTCATTAATGGCCAATTAAGATTCAGTTTTAGTTTACGTCTTTAGATTTATCTCAAAAGCGTAAAATTAAATCGAAGATTTTACAGATTGTTATTATTTTCGTTAATTGTTGTTTTTTATTTTAAAAAATATTTCATACAATGGGGTGTGTCACTAACTTTTTATCACGATAGATGGCGCATGATAGATGGTACCTAATATCAGTTGCATAGAAAACTTGTATTTTTATTACGAAATTTATTATTTTATGGATATTATGCAGAAGTGAACAGCTTTTAAGTGTATAAATCGAGATTTCCAAGCGAAAGCAAAGATATGGTGATCTCAAAATTGCCGTTCTATTAATTCAACCTTTTTTTATTTTAAACACGGTGTTCGCTTACTTAATTCGTCTTTTAAGTTAAAATACATTTTTCTGTTATAAAAATGTAAAACTACAAATAAACTTAAAAAAATGATCCGTCTTAGGTGTAAACAAGGTACCAGTGCCGCTAGCGACATCTACAAAAAGCTTTGCCTGATACACCCCATTACGGTACTTTTTTAAGTACACTAGCCCCTCGTTCCAAAATATGCTCAGAACGCTTGGAATAAATATAATATCGCAGTTGTTCCCAATCAAATATCACGATTTGGATGTTGTGCAGCCCAATTCTACTAATAGTTTTGTTTCCAATCTCTTTAATTTTAGTGTTAATTGCTGTAAAAACATGTTATGGGATTCATATTTCATAAGTGGCAATAAAATTACCGCCTCCGTGGTCTAGTGGTTGCCGTGAACTTGGGAGGTCGTGGGTTCGATTCCCACCGGGGGCAAGGTGTACATTGTATAATTTGTCTCGGTCTGGGTGTTTATATGTATAATATGTATATATTTACAAAAAAAAAAGTATATTATGTAGTTTATCAACCATCTAGTTTCCGTAACACAAGCCTCGTAGCCACGGAAACTAGATGGCGCTGTGTGACCTGTCTGGAAATATTTATAAAAAATAAAATAAAATAAAAAATATAACTTTTGACAAATCCGCATTCTACTATTCGCATAAAGGTTATACCTATATTTTATTACATAGCGACTTTACCAGTCAGGACCTATTAAAAATTGAGACAGGTTCAAATCTTCCGAACAAGGTAGCGACTGTTAAAATAGCTACTTCTGTAATAAAATATATAACATAATTTCAGTCAAGCGATTATCAAACTTTTTGGCGACGGAACCCTTGAGTTTCTTGTTTTCTTTTGTTTTATTTCTTTATTTAATTCAGGATCATTTTTAAGCTGTCGGTTTTTTTTTTTTTTTATACTTCTTATTAATCACTGTTCTTCTTTGAAAGCGTGTTTCCTGACCACCTGCAAAGGGATACCGCCGTAATGATGCTTTTTATGTGAACTTTATTACTTTAAATTTTAAATGATGATGGTTTCTAACCGATTTTAAATCGTTAAAGATCTTAAATGGTCTAAATGAAAAATGATAAGAGAAACTATTTTTAAATACCTTCGAATCGATGATACCCCACTCAATATAGTTCGTTGACAATTTTTTTTTATTTTTTTAAATATGGCGTCTGGTTGTCGCCATATTATTGATTATTGTTATATTTTCAATGACATTAGCACGATTAAGACAAATCGATTGACGTGTAAATTATCAAAATCGGGCCACGAGTTTGTGCAAAGACACATACATCATACTGATAAACACATAATTTGCGTCGCGCAGTCGGGTAAAAAAAAAAACAAAATGGACGATGTCATTTAAACATTAATAACATCCTAAAAACAAATCGGGATATGTTTAAAGCTCATTGAAATAAAAATAAATAAAATACATAAAAAAACACCTTTCTAAGAATAATAATTTTGTGTCTAATAATAAGTCTTTGTAATAAGAGATCTTATCAAAGTAAATCTTTCCTTTTGTTCAAATAAAATGTATGAAAATACCAAGGAAAATATAAAACAGTACATCATTACGAATTGCGAGAGAAACGAAATCATAAGATGAAAGCGGATTATTAGATGTTAGCTAAATGAATGGCCGAGATGCTTTGTTGTCCTATTTAAAAACCTAGTATTTATAAATATTAATATTGCCCAAGATTTACAAAATAATAAAAGTACATTTTTGTAATCTTAATAAAAATATGCTTAGCGATTTAAGCTTACAGCCTATATGGTTTAGCCATTAAGATCATATATTAAGATTAATTAGTTAGGTACCTGTACGCCAACACAAAAAAAAACTTCAAATATATATTTTTTTTTCTTCTGGGCTCTAATTCTGCGCTTTCGACTAAGACGTGTCGGTTTTGTATATTCGAGTTAGAAACAGATCTCTATATAAATTAACAGTTTTATTCGAATAAATCGAGTGACATGTATGTCGAAAGCACAAGAATCGGGGCCCTGGTACACTAGTACCTGCGCGTGCGCGGACATCATCTATTCGCAGAGGAGAGTGCTTCCGATTACCCCCAACCCCGTGCAATCGTTTTGTTAAAGAAGGTAGTCTAATGAGAGCTTTGACGTCTTCGCATCAGATTGTTTAAAATTTAGAAGGTAATGTAAATAATCTTGACATTAAAGAATTATGAATTTAATACAGCTAAATGATAAATTAATTTATTATACATATTTTTATTTTAAAACTCTATTGCACAAAATATACAAAGACATTCTTTGCCTGTCAAACCTTAGGTACAACGAGAACATTTATGCGAGGTAGGTGGAATATATCAATAAAAAATTAAATAGATTAAAAATATACTATACACTATATACTATATATATATATATACCACCTTTCGGGGTGGTCAGAAACCACGCTTATAAATAAGCGGATTCACATTTAGCCAACTTTGCCATAGGCCAATCATGACAAGTGGCAAGCTCGTCGATGTCTCCAGCGTACCAAACTCGAGAAATACTACAAATAAATTAAATATTAATTAAATGTATTTATTTACATTAATAAATATTTTTGTGTCCCGACCAGGAATCGAACCCGAATCTAAATCCACGGACTTAACCGCTAGACCACGGAGGCAGTTACAGAATACAGTGTATAGAATATTACTTATTAATTATAATATTTATTAATAATTTTACATACTTACCTACACATAAATGTAAAATTCTAAAAAAAAAGAATTTCAATTTATACAATAACACTTGCTGGATTTTCAAATTGGACAGCTGTGCTCCCTTGATGGTGATATTTTGATAAATCATGAGGAAATATCTGTGTTTACTCTTTTTAAGCTGATTAATTTGTTAGGAACTCGTTTTTTTAATTTAAATAATCAAATAAGCGATCATCGTAATTAAATTGGAACTAAATAAAATTGCATTCAATTTTCAGAGCGCTAGATAGGCTTGAAAGCTTTTACTAATTTGGGAGTTCTCAAAGGGAAATTGCTTATTCAGTTGATAAATATTTTTACTACTTGGTCTTCTCACACCCCTCGCAGGGGGGAGTGGGGAATCTGTGTCAAGGTATTTGCCTTCTTACAGAGGTTGCGTTCGGTTTCCGTAGCTATGGACAGGGCATGGGGTAACCATTAAAGGTTGAAGTATTCGAGCCAGGCGATTACGACTCCGTGATTGGTAGCAGGTGACGAGCGTAGCATTGTCTGGCGTCCGGCGGACGGGCTTGCAGAGGGGCCAGGTTTCTCACAAGTGGAAAATCTGTCGCCTCCGCGCGCGCGAACATGCCAGCCGCCAGACGACGACGAATTTGTCCAGTGTTTCCATCCGCATGGATTATATCGTTCCTCACGTATCGCAAGGCGCCGACAATGGTACAGGAGCATCAGATTTTGTTGCGCTTGTAAACGTGCTCTCAGCGTAGCTGAGATGAGAGCGTACCATGCCGGCGCGGCATATGTGAGTCGGCTGCGGATATAGGCTTTGAAAATTAGTAGCTTTGTGTGAAGCGGCAAACTGGATGCAAACACTGGGCGAAGTTTGGCTCTCGCCACCCGCGCCAAGTTCACAGTGGCGGTCACGTGGGCGCGCATGTTGATGCGTTTGTCTATCGTGACGTCCCTAATAAATATTTATTATTATATATATTTATATATATTATTTTACTGTGCTGTGTACTCCTATATCATACGCGACGTGTTTGGGCTGTAACTCCAAGAAAAGGATCAAATTCTGAAATATCTGAAATTTAATGAAAACCTCATTAACTCATTAAAAAAAAGATATATTACGTCACACTTGGCTGTAAAACGGCTAGACCCTTTGCCTTCCCTATCACCACATTTATCATCCATCGGAAGAAGAGAACACAAAAAATATATTCAGTCATTAGTCACACATAATTTTGACAGACGTGATATTTTAGCTGTGTTCGACTTGAAAATTTATTAGTTCAAAATAACGCTTTATTATTATCGGTTTATCTACCTTAGTTCTTAGGTAATAAAGTAGGTAACACAAAATATCAATTTAACCAAACAATATTTAGCTAACACCAAATTAAATCTACCCATATCATACATATCAGTTCCATCGCAGATATTGGATACAGAATAATAAAAACTAATAGGCTGTCCTAAATGAAATTAATAAATCCCGATATTGTCCCGGATTAAACATTGACCACTATCATGTCCGTTCAAAAGATCCGCTCCGGATCCAACAATGGTAATCAACAGTTTGACTGATGAACTTTATGATTACACATGAAAATTCCATCCAGCGTAGTTTCAACCGCAAGGACCATGGGCTAGAATGCTCTCTAAACTCGGGAGCAATGTAAATAGGTAAATATTTAAAAAAAACTCGCGTCTGGAGGCGAGTGGTGGTAAGCCCTTAGTTTATTTTGTAAAATACTTTTAATTTTATAGTTATTTTAGTTTAGTGTTATTTATATACAGTTTATAAACTATTTGATTTTAATATATTTCGATTAAAAAAATATGCTAAAAACTGCCTCCGTGGTCTAGCGGTTAAGTCCGTGGATTTAGACTCGGAGGTACCGGGTTCGATTCCTGGCCGGGACACAAAAAAAAAAATTAATGTAATTAAATACATTTCAATAATATTTGTTTGTGATATTTCTCGAGTTTGGTACGCTGGAGACATCGACGAGCTTGCCACTTGTCATGATTGGCCTATAGTAAAGTTGGCCAAATGTGAATCCGCTTATTTATAAGCGTGGTTTCTGACCACCCCGAAAGGGAAACGGTCATGATAATACTTTTTTATAAAAAGAAAAAACTTTTTGTTGTACTTATTCTAAATAAATACAATTCAATGAAATTGCACTCTTAGTTTAGAAGGCATCTATGTCGTAGGACCCACTTGAATTGCTTCCAAGTGTAGTTGGTCTAACAATTATCTCAACTCATTTGTGTGTTGGAACTTGTGGCGTCTCAGCACATAATAATGGACCTATAGACACAAAGTTTTAGCTTTTAAGTGATATGTACGACAGTTTGCTATACCAGTTTTGGTCAACATTAATAGTGTGAACAATACTAGTAGACAAGAGTACCTACTAGACAAATCATCATTATTACAGCCTTCTAGCTTTTAATATAAATAGATTATTATATTTATTTATGTAAATAAATACATTTAAATAATATTTAATTTGTGATATTTCTCGAGTTTGATACGCTGGAGACATCGACGATCGATTGGCCTATAGTAAAGTTGGCTAAATGTGAATCCGCTTCTTTATAAGCGTGGTTTCTGACCACCCCGAAAAGGAAACGGTCGTGATGATACTTTACTTTACTTCTAGATTCCTACCTTATGTTAATTGTTCCACAGATTTGTAGCAACAACCGTGCAGGAATTCTAAAGGGAACGGAAAGAAGTGAGTTGTGAGAATGTGAAGTACAAAATATACATTCAAGTAATAAACGCCTGGCAACAAGAATACACAAGTAGCGTGACTGGGTCAACAACAAACTTCTGTTATCCTGACATCACTAAATCCCTGTGGAAAGGAGGGAAAAAAATAACGTCAACCAATTGTTTACAGGACATGGATATCATAGGGAATAACTTCAACTTTGAAATAACTGACACTGATAGATGCCACAGATAAAATAGCAACATATCAATATCGCTGATGGGACGTCTCTTGAAGGCATTTTTGTTTTATAGTTATTTTTTTTATTAGATTTTGTTTATAGAACAGTGATGGCTTGGTTGCAATAACGCTTTTCATAAAATCCTACAAAGGTCAGTTCATTTATTACGTACATTTGTCATAGATTTACAACACAACTATTCCCGTGCCTCGCACGTTAACCCGTCGGTTCCGGTTACACTAATACTAAATTGTGCAATCGTTAAAAAAAATGTCATTAAAAATTGACATCATATCCTCGCCAACCTGTCTGGCCAGCGTAGTGAGTGTAGGCCAAATTCTCCAGATATACGAGTATGTTCTGAAAGGCCGATTTACAACAGTGGAGGTCTAGGACGCTATAATAAACAAATATATAATAAATATTTATTTATAATAAAATATATTGTAACATATTTAAGATGTCTTATGAATTTTTTTAAAAATAATTTTGTTAAATTTTCAATTATAGTTTAGTGAGATTTGACAAAATATAAATTTAGTTCAGACACGAAACTTTAAGCACAGAGTTCTGATAAACTCAAGTCATCGTCAGGAGGTGTAATGAAAAAAATCACCATACCATAATGAGATAACGCCGATATGAAATGCAAATCAATTTGATGGCTGGTTGCGATCAGACGGCGCTATTCGTATAATCGATGAGAAGCTGATGAGATTTTTGTTAGATACTAATATTTTCTTATATTGTTCATTTTTGCGATTTATGAAAGTTTTTAGAACTGGCCACTTGTAAATAATATAGTAAAAAAATAAGTTAAAACGATGAAGCCCCAAGTGGCACACTGTTTACAACTGCTTTAAGAAGTTTAAACGTGGTCGCACTAATCTCACAGATAATCTATTTATTTATTTATGTATAATAGGGTAGCCAACAGTGCTAACATCACACACTTATTTGTACTTAACACTAAATCAGAAATTAGATGTTGCACCTATTATATGCGATTATCACATTACCACAGTAGCCTTTATTGCCTATAAAAAATAACAATATTATAAAATTTTCAATAAGTATAGAAAAACTAAAAAAAAAAAAAAAAAAGCGTGAGTTACGGCCGTCTACGGCGACGACTGAAGTTAACATCAGTGTTGTGTGGCGTATAATAGAGACTGATAAAAGATTGACCAATCAGCAGATTCGGACAAGCTTAGGCATCGGGTATACATTAGTCAAGTGCACAAAATTCTCCATGTCTGTCAGGAAGCTTTGTGCCCGATGGATACCTCACAATTTGACTGAAGCCCAAAAACTCCGTGTGGTGCCGTGTAATTCTCCAACTTACGGGTGATAAAAGCTGAATTTACTGTTATGATCCAGAAACTACAAGACAAAGTGCTCAGTGGGTTTTTCCTTCCGAAGAGTTGCCAACTAAAGTTAAGAGACCTCTCTTCAGTGTGGAAAAAAAGATTGGCCTCGTTATTCGGAAGGACAGGTCATTACGCAACAATTGTTTTAGAGGATTAAAAAACAAATACTGCAGAGTGAGTACACTAACAATTATTTGCAATTTGTTTTTTTAAAAGTTCGGGAGAAACGACCTCGCAGTATAATCCTCCTTCACCACGACAACGTCTCGTCGCACACCGCCGGGCGAACGATCGACTATTTGGCGACGTCAGACGTAGAATTACTGGGTCACCTGCTGTATAGCCCCGACCTCGAACCTTGCGATTTTTATTTATTCTCGTAAATAATAACTTACTAGTTTTTAGTTTGACCCTCGTATTGTGTACATATTAGTATGAATTTGTCTATATAGATATAATATTTGGATTTAATTTTAATTATCTTTATAGCATTTAATGGTTGCACCTGTCTTACAACATAAATGGTTTCATTGTCCTAAAGGCCATTGTCTGGTTACTAGAGAATGTTTAGCGGCATTAAGCCCGCCTCTTGTACATAGTGCAATAAAGATTTTAAATGGATTCACGTGCGGGTGCCGGGTCCATCGTGTGTGGGTAAGAGATGAGAAGAATGGTGTCTCGGGCTTGCGACCGTCAATAGGCTGGTTTAAGAAAAGGAGGCCTCCTTTTTTTTATTGCGCGATAATACGCTCACCATCCACCATTCTACTTCTCTCCCTACCCAACCAAATACTGTATGATTCCGTTAATTCCGTAACTGCCTCCGTCGTCGTCCGTGGATTTATACTCGGAGGTACCTGGTCCGATTCCTGGTCGGAACACAAACATATTTATTAATGTAAATTAATACTTTTAACTGACGAGCTTACCACTTGTCATGATTGGCCTATAGTAAAGTTGGATAAATGTGAATTCGCTTATTTATAAGTGTGGTTTCTGACCACCCCGAAAGGGAAACGGTCGTGATGATACTATACCGTTAATTGGAACACTACATGGATTTTTTTAAAAATAAATTACAAAAAAAATGTTAGGGTCAACAAGGTATCCTACTAGTATGGTCTGAATATCTTATGATCCTTAAAATTCTATCTATTAAATATTTACCAAACCCGTACATAAGGCAAGCGTCTACCAGATCTTCGTTCAAAAAATTCGTCTATCTACACTGTCTAAATAGCTCTCAACAATGTTAATAAGTGTATATATGTAATTTTAGTATTTAGTATATTGATATTACAGTATATATAAAAAGTATATTATGTAAGTATATATAATTCTGTTGAATTTATCCTACTATTAATATTTATTTCATTGCACCTATAAATGTAAGGTTTGGCTGTCAGAAAATGTCTACGGGCATTAAGTCCGCCTTTGTACTGTGTGTAATAAAGTTTTTAATAAATAAATAAATAGTTGGGTGGGCTGTCGGTATGTGCTAATGATCTTAAAGTAACGTTGAAACACCTTTTACGGTTCGAGCTAGCAACGTGTAAAGAATCTATACGCATTAGCGCTTTGAATAGCACATTGAGTAACACTTTGGTTGAAGAGAACGTGTGGGCTAGATAATAGAGTCTCACAACCAAGGAAACGAACCGGCTACAACCCAAATCACGATAAAGAATAAACGACATAGACGTAAAGCGAGAGACCATTATTAGTCAGGCAAAAAGGTTATTTTTTATACTACCTGATGGTAAGTGGCGCGCAAAGTCCATGAATGCATGAACTGTATCATTAATTTTTTTTTTTTTTTCATCCTGCCTATCACCTTACTTGATCCCAAGGTTAGCTGGAAAAGAATGCCTACTGGCATTATATTTATTTATTTATTTATTTAAATACTTTATTGCACTTAAAAACCTAGTACATAGGCGAGCTATAACGCCATAAGGCATTCTTCACCAGCTAACCTTGGTGATCATGTAAGGTGAAGGGCAGGATAAAGAAAAATATTAAAATAGCTTAAATTAGTAAATAAACATAATTACGCATTTATTAAATATACATATACATACACAATATAAAAAAAACAACACACATACATACTATATAATACATACATACATAAACATACACTATAAATAAATAGATATATATATAAATAAAAAGTCAAACAACTAATTCGAGAGACATACATTCTGTTTCTCAAGAAATAATGTGGTTAGAAGGTTTTTAAATACGTTAACGCTCATTATAGCTCGCCTCTGTACTATTTTTAAGTGCGTTAAAGAATTTAAATAAATAAATGTTAGCAAATGGAAACAGACACTCATGGCTGACATCAGTCCCTAACACTATTCTGGCTTGACTGGGCATGTCGACAATTCAAGCCTGATCCCGAAACGTGTGGATACACTTAACTGGGTTTATCGCCACGAACGGTGGATACTTCACCACCCCGGCAGACTGGGAAAATTACCACCATCAGTCCGTCTACCACCTATTTATATAAAGCAATATAACTGTCAAATTCATGGTACGCAGCGTACCTAGAAATGTTATTTTTGACTAATATTGATATTATTTTATTTTCTTAATATTAATTAGTTAAATATCTTATTTTCGTTATAAAACACATATATTTAAACAAAACTATAATATTGTCAAACTTATTCCACCAGATTTCGTATTAAAATAATAA
Source organism: Tinea semifulvella (assembly GCA_910589645.1). Lineage (NCBI taxonomy): Eukaryota > Metazoa > Arthropoda > Insecta > Lepidoptera > Tineidae > Tinea > Tinea semifulvella. The sequence continues at coordinate 4,744,994 of OU342598.1, read as the reverse complement.
ATAATTTACATGACACATGAATATTCTCAATAAGAGACAAACTTATGGATGTCTAAAGCGCTAGAGCGTGTATTAATTGTGACAAAATGATTATTTTGAAAACGGGAACGCAATCTTTAATGTTGCCAGAAAAAAAACAATAACTTACCGGAAATATTAAAATGGTAATATTTATGCATTACGAGAAGAAAACTAACTACGATTTATAGGATCACTTGAGGAAACCCGCAGCTGTAAGGAATGGTTGGCTGGGGAGACGTCAACGAACCGTCTTAGAATTTAGTGTTAGTCTTAATATGTATATGGATGGTGACTACTTTTTTTATATTTTTTTTATTTTATTATATACAGGATTACAATTGTACAGAGAGAGAATACACAATAAATTGGTTTTACAAACAATATTAATATCTATCTGCACAACCAGCTTCAGTAATCCAAATGTTAAAAGAAGTAAATGTAACCCATGAGTTCTTTTAAAACCATAATAATAATTTAAAAAAACAACCTGTTTGGTACAGTAATATAACTAACTACCGTTTTAATTATCTCTTTCTTCTAAAGTTAACATTTGCAAGACCTGGTTTCTGTAAGAGACAGGCGACAATGCAAAGAGATCAACACAATCGAGATCATTATAGGATTGAAGAATTCGCCTTAGTGGCATACGTTTACCTACATAATTCGGCAATATTTAACTGCAAATAGACGGTGGGGGTATAGTTCACGAATACGTACGGAGCTACTGGGAATGAGGTAACTGATTAGATTTACTATCTGTCGGCAATCAAACTTATTATGACATATTTTATACAAAGTCGTTTCGCCTTTGCGTCTAGTTCGATTATAAAATAGTAAGAGCCTTAAATAGTTTTTTTTAAATATTTAGATCTATAATAGGTCTATGGTAAAAGTGCTATATTTGGATAGTTGTATGTTAGAAGAAAACTCAGCTCATCTTTCGATATCGAATCTCGACAACAAAATGTAATACCGTATCGAAACTTGAGCCTTACGTTCTTCCCCTAATCCCACTTTGACGAATAGCAATTCCAAATCACATTGTTTTTTGCGTTCAATGTCCCGGGATTGTATTACAAAGATTCCTGTTTGTTATATTGCGGTATCAAGTGTTGCTTTTATACTGGATTATTTACTGGAACAGATAGTTCTATGTCTTAACTGCCACAAAACGTAAAGTCGCGGAAAGGATCAGGTTTCATTTTCCTGACAATATTAGCTCTAATTCTTCTTAGTTGTTACACATTGGTAGAATGGTGATATCGTCATAAATTAAAATTCTTGTTCGTTTATTCAGCAACTAGGCATACATTTTGTTATGTATGTAGTATTATGTATATAATAGAATCCGTAAACTGTATATATCACGCTATTAAAGTTCATATTTGCATGACCGCTTTCAAGGTCGAGCTCTTATAGAGTTGAGAATTGAATAATATTTTGAAATTATGACGCAATCTCTGACGTAAATAACGAAATCCACTAATAACGTTTGCGACTAAGTAACAGAATAGGACTACTGGCATCGATGCCAGCAACGACGCCAAGATCAAAAACGATGAGATTAGAAATCGGATGGCCCAAAAGAAAACCTTCCAAATTTTGTTTAATTTAAACTATAAAACAGTAAATAATATGAAAGAAACACGAAATTGTTTTAAAATATATTATTAAAGACAAACTTAATCGTTAATTGGATCGCAAATCTCATACATATCTCAATGATGCCGTCAACAGATGCTCTTTTTCTAGAAACGATGCATCGATGTCATAAATATCCAATAACACTTAACAAATAACAGTTATGATTGTTTTCATCGTCAGCCTGTGTCTATCCACTTATGGATTCAGACATCCCTCACATGATCTTCCGCAACTTTCATCCAGCTCCACCAGCGACCATTTTCAGGTCATCCGCCCATAAGGCGGGGGTCGTATCATGCGCCTTGGTCTCCACTACAGAACTCGCCCACTCCAACGGATATCGGTTCTTAAACAGACGTGTCCGGCTCATTGCCACTTCAGTTTAGTAACTATGAAGACTATGCCGGTAACTTTGGTTCTCTGATAAATGTCAAAGTTTCGGACTTTATCATATCCATCAAAGAAATACCGAGCATAGCTCTCTCCATAGCTCGATGAGCAACAGATTAAGGTTAAGGATTAAGGACCAGACCCACTGTCAGTGAACACGTCTCTGCTCTACAATACTGGAAGAACGCATTGGTTTAAAATTTCATCTATAAACACTGTATTACAAGTATGTCTGATAAGAAGATGTGACGCAACTTCCCGAATGCCGAATCATAGCTGAATGCGTCTATCGACTTGTTTGCTGAAGTTGGCTTCGCCTAATTGTATAGTCTGTCTAAGATTAACGTATTTTCTCTAATCGGGCATTTTAAAAACGTTCTGATCAAATTTCACCCTGTCGTACACCTTTGCGCAGTTGGATCGATTTTGTATGCTGGCCTTGTATTTGAACGGTTATAGTCGCCGCACTATAAAGTGATATTGCCGCCTCGCATGGTAGCAGGTTCAATTCCCAGTAAAAACGCATCCAAAACGTTTGCAACTGACGTCACTAGCTACGGGCCAATGACGATCAAGTTGCCATATCAGTTGCAATTTTTCAACCGCACCGACTCATGCCTCGCGTGTGTTTTTATTAATTTTAAATCATAATTCGATTGCTTTTGGTGAATATTAGTGATCTAAACTATATTTGGAGTGAGTCCTGTTTTCCATATGAGAAGGTCTTAAACCATGTGATTCTGTGTTCTTCATTTATTTCCTAAATTTATTTTATCATTTATCTACAATTTTTAGCACAATTATCGATAATATCAGCGTAGGCCCTCGCGCAGGTCTGTTCAGAGATCTTTGATTGTTTTATTAAAAACCAAACGTATATGTTTACTTATAACAGTTTTGTAAGAAATTATATTTATGTTATAATGGGCTAAAATCTTTTTTTTTTTGGAGAATATTTTATCAAAGCTGCTCTTGTGTTCAGCTCAGCACACTTCTACCTGTCTAAAAGCGAGTGTTAAGCTTGTTTTGCAAATTAAAAAACTTTGCGCTAAAGAAGCCGCTTGTAATGGAAATGTATTAATTTTTTTAGCAAGTCACCAGAGATCGGAGGTAAAAGAGTCTGTTTAAACGTCATTAGTGAGTGAGCGATCGCTTCGTAAAGGATGCTATCCTCGTTTGTCATGCTTGAGGACACTAAATGGATCCTCAATAAATGAACGTTATTTACGTTCCGAACCACTTTCGAGGAGCAAAAAAAGACGTGAAAGGACTAAATCCGACGAATAAATGTTTGAAGGAGGTTCGGATTGAAAGGTCATTAATTTTAGCTGTTTTCTTTGCAACCGCAATTGACTGCCGGTTTGTTTAGATAGATTCGTGCACATAACTCTTTACTGGCTATTCCTTCGCACCGTACTAATTCTGTTTCCAACTCTTTTACAGTGGTAGCTGTATCACTATGGAATGACCTACCTTTAAATATTCGGCAAGAGTCAAACAGACTCATATTTAAAAGACAAGTATACGCCCACTTTTTAAAATTGCAATAAGTATTACTTGATTTATTTATTAGTCGTATAATGTTATATTTTTAATTATTCGTTGTAGTAAGTATATTGTAGTTTGCATATTATTGTGTATATAAGTATATAATTATTTATGTAGTTTAAGTATTATTATTTTTATAATGTTTATCGTATATTTAATTTAAATAGTACTAATGAGTGTTTTTTTTTTGTTTTTTTTGTCATGCCTAAACTTCGATTTCTTGTCCCGAAGGTTGATGGTAAGAAAGCAGCATTACATACGCCTTTTGTATTAACAATAAAGTTTTTAATAATAATAATAATTCGTAAATATACTAATATTGTTTGTTTGTTCAATTGATATTCAAGCTTCAGGTACTGAATATAATAATAATAAATATTTCCAGACAGGTCACACAGCGCCATCTAGTTTCCGTGGTAAGCTACGAGGTTTGTGTTACGGAAACTAGATGGTTGATAAACTACATATCATATATATTTTTTTATTATTTGTAAATATATACATATTATACATATAAACACCCAGACCGAGACAAATTATACAATGTACAACTTGCCCCCGGTGGGAATCGAACCCACGACCTCCCGAGTTCACGGCAACGTTTGTTACCACTAGACCACGGAGGCGGTCAAAAATATAAGCCATGTGTTTTTTTTTTATACTAGCACGACATGTGACTTTGCGCCCACCTGATGTTAAGTGGCGCGCGAGGTCCATGAATGTTAGCAACTGGAATCAGACACTCATGACTGACATCAGTTCCTAACACTATGCCGGCTTGACTGGGCATGACGGCAATTCGAGCCTGATCCCGAAACGTATGGATATACTTTACTGGGTTTATCGGCACGAACGGTGGGGACTTCCACCATCAGTCCGCCTACCACCTGTACAAACATCTGTTTTGACATCTGTCTCAGTGTTGCCTATTACACATCTATCGTGCCCAGGTATTTAATAGAATAATATACGTTTACACACGCCTATGTATCTAATAAACTATCGGGCATTTACTTTAAGTCTTAGACTTTACGGGTATCTCTTGATTATGTAGGATTTTAAGCGGATTAAATAACTAACTTGAGACTTACAATTACGCTTAGCAAAAGTTTTGGCTCCTTCTTCAAAGTTACTGTATCACTATTATGGTTGCATTTTAAACACAAAGTTAATGGATTGTCTTTGAAAGTGTACAACAATTTAACTTCTTGCAAGTGTTTAAAAGTTTTGTAGGTTATAAAGTTCTTAAAGTAACACCGTTAGGTGTCATTATGTAATCACTGTTAGAACTTCAGTCATGCCGTTAGGTGTCATGTATTGTTAGTCCTTTTTTTAATTTCGCTTATTTTACGTGTTTTTTTAACTTATGTTCTTTTGTTTGTTTTATTTCTAGCTACTTGTAAATGTGTTTAGTTATTATTTGCAATGTATATTTTATTATTATTATTATTATTTATACTATTATAACTAGTTAATAGTTATTATAACTGCCTCCGTGGTCTAGCGGTGAAGTCCGTGGATTTAGACTCGGATCGACACAAATTCAAATTCAAAATAATTTATTGTCAGAATTGTTTACATGTAAAATTTCAGAAACATTAGTGTTGAAACAATCTGCCCACATTAGGCATACAATATTTAATATTTTAACTAAACAATATTATATTATTATTATTGCTTTTAATACAAATTAGTTTTAAATTTAAAACCTATGTCAAATTAACATATTATTCAAACATTACACTAATAAAAATTGTCAACTTAAAGGTGCAAATGTCATAATTAAAACTAAAACAATAACAAACAGCAATACCAATAACAAAAATAGGTACATTATTATTACGTTTTTTTTTTTTTTTTTTTTTTAAATTAATATTATAGAAAATTGTGGATAAAGTGGTTGGATATACTGTTTATTACCTTTAATTAGTTTATATTAAGTTAGTAATCTTTACTGTATGCCTGTTTTTAATCCAAAATATAATAAAATTAACTTACTTTGTAATCCCCTAGGTCCGAAACTGAGCACGTGAGGATGGCTTCTCTGCCCAAAGCCACTGTGACATTATTTATAGGTCCGTTGAAGTCTGGTTCCACATCCTTCACAGATGTGGTTGGTAATACTCCGATCACAGGCATAGTGGTTTGATGCCGCAAGCTTTTTACTGGAACAAAGAATAAATAAAATTACGTAAAAAGGCATAATACGAAAAATATTTTTTTTGGGAAAATGCGTGTAAACATTCTGGTAAGAACGGGAGACACGCGGGGCGAGTGAGAGAGACACAAATACAGTTCATTTATTTCAGCCCCTAGAACACAGCGTCCTGACCTCCACTGTTGCCCTTCCATAACATATCTGGAGAATTTGGCCTACACTCGCCACGCTGCCCAGACGTGTTGGAGAGGATTTGATAATAAATCCTTAACGATTCCACAATATGGTTTTAGTGAAACTGTGGCCGCCGGCTTAACGTGCGCTCCGAAGTACGGGAATGGTGGTCTTGTAAATCTATGACAAAGGTACGTAAGAAAAGTGTATTTCTCATTGGTACATGCCGGGGGGGTTTGAACCGACCTTTGTAGGATTTAAGGACACTGTTCCTTACCCGAATGAATTAACTTTTATTTTAATGTGTAGACACATTACCCCGTCTCAAGCAACCTCGTTCAGCGGCGGCTTCTGCTGAGAACTTTAAGCTGCGCAAATACTCCACCCTCGGTACATTACGAGTTTGCGCCGTTTGGGGTCGAGACGATGGGACCATGGGCCGTCTGGAGTTGTCCAAACGGCTGATGGAGAAATCTTGAGACAGGAAGGCTAGCACTTATTACTGCCAACGTAATAGCCGTGCTATACAAAGGGTAAATGTTGCCAGTTCTTGGGATTATCTCTCTTAAGGTATTTTTTTATTTATATATATATATATATAATTGTTTTTGTTAGGTTTAGTTTATATTTATTTAATTTAAGTTGTTTTGTAACTTTAAATATATAATTACTTTGATTTTCTCTTTTTTCAGATTAAATACTTTTCTTAACCTAATTAAATAAACCTGATAATGCCAGTATTCGTAGGTACTTAACATTTTGGGAATTTTGGGTACCTAATTAACTTATTAACTTGAATTGTGAATTACACTTTCGTTTGTTTTTTTAGGACTATAAAAGTAATTGGATTATTTTATAATTATTTGAAATAACATAAGTTGGTACTTAAAATATTATATCACGTAAAGATAACGAGATCCATCACTACCTTATACTAAGTAACTATACATGCAGTATACCATCAATCAACCTTCGAGAGTAATTGTCTCCGCCAACAAACTGTGATTACAGTTTGGCGGGCTATTTCAAGAGTTATTTGTATAGGAGAGTAAAAAAAAAAATGTTTTATTTAACCAATATTATGGGGAACTGGCTCGCTGAGCGACCTTGAATTTATGGACCAGACCCACTGTTAGTGTCCACGTCTCTGCTCCGTACGACATTACCGGGAGGACGCACTGGTTAAAGACCTTAGTCTTTAAACATTGTGGTATAGACGATGAGAGGATGTGCCGGAGTTTCCCGAATGCCGCCCAACCTAGCTGAATGCGTCTGTCGGCTTCTTTGCTGAAGTTGGCTGCTCCTAATTGGATAGTCTGCCCGAGGTATACGTAATTTTGCACAACTTCGAGAGTGTCGTTTCCTATGCAGATTGGCCTCGGCTTGACATGATCATTGAACATGACTTTCGTCTTGTCTAAGTTTATTCCGAGACCAACCCGCTGGGATGCTACGTTTAAGCCGTGGAGAGAGCTATGCTTGGTGTATCTCTGATGGATAGAATTCGAAACGTTAATATTCGTCAGAGAACGAAAGTTACAGACATAGCTTTTAAAATTAGCAAGCTGAAGTGGCAATGGGCCGGACACATCTGCCGCAGAACCGACGATCGATGGAGCAAACGGGTTCTAGAGTGGAGACCACGTACGGGAAGACGCAGAGTGGGACGACCCCCCGCCAGATGGACAGATGACCTAAAGAAGGTCGCTGGTGGGGGTTGGATGAGGGTAGCGAAAGATCGCGTTAAGTGGCGAGCCTTAGGGGAGGCCTACAGCCAGCAGTGGAGAGATACAGGCTGATGATGATGATGATGGGGAACTGACAAAATAGGAATTTCGTTTTTTGACACAATTTATTTTTTAAATATTTTTTTTCTGTAGGTCGCCGAGTCTTGCGAAGTACATGTGTATTTAAATAATTGTCTTCGCAAAAATAAATATTGCCAAGTGATAGGACAATGGGAAAAAACGTTCCTTCAACAGGTTTGAAATACGTCTAATTCAAAGCGTCTAGAATTTTCGGAAGTGTATCTTAATTCTTATTATTTTAGTGTCATTTAAGTTACAATATGACTTAAGAGGTACGGGACCATAATATTTATTTTTCTTGTGTGTTTTCTCTTCTCCCGATGGATGATTAATGAGGTGATTAGTGAACTCATACAGCCAAGTCAGATAAATAAAATGGCGGTGTGCCTTCGTCTCGGAGCCCGGACTGTCCACCCATACCAGTGTCGGTGTGGAGAGCCCGTGGAACATCTCGGACACCATGGGCTTTCTTGCGCTAAAAGTGCTGGCCGCATTCCTCGTCACGCTGTTTTGAACGACATCATTCGAAGGGCTTTTGTCACTGCTGGAGTACCCGCGATCCTAGAACCCTCTGGGATTGCGCGGAGCGATGGCAAAAGACCCGACGGCATGACCGTTGGGCCGTGGAAACTTGGCAGGTCCCTGGTGTGGGATGCGACATGTGTAGACACATTAGCCCCATCACACATCCAGGCGACCTCGTCAAGCGCGGGAAGTGCGGCGGTTTCTGCTGAGAACCTCAAGCTGCGCAAATACGCCAACCTCAGTACAGGTTACGAATTTGCGCCGTTTGAGGTCGAGACGATGGGCCCATGGGGACACTCAGCCAAGCGTCTGGCCAAGGAGTTGTCCAAACGGCTAACGGAGAAGTCTGGAGACAGGAAGGCTGGCAATTATTTCTGCCAACGTATTAGCTTAGCTATACAGAGGGGAAATGTTGCCAGTCTTCTTGGGACTATCACTGAAGGGTCGTCTCTAGAGGACATTTTTTACTTATAGTTTATTTTTTATTAGGTTTAGTTTATATTTATTTTAATTTTTACTTTTAAGTAGTTGTAATTTATATTGTATTTTTTTATACTGTTTGTATATTACTTCAATAAATATATTTTGAATGCCAAGGCAGAAAGTAGTACGTTATGTTATATCGTAGCGACATCATCGCTGTGTTAAGGTTTATGAATAAGAATATGTTTCTAAAGAAATTTCGAGTTTTATTTTCCAAAATTTTGCTCAGAATGTTGATTGTAAGGTATCCGCTGAGCGAAGCGTCTATCTGAGATGAAATCTTCTGCTGAATCGACAGCACTCCAATAACACCTATACTGTTGATTGCTCTACAGATACCAATTCAATAAAGAAAACATACACTTGGAAAATATATAAAAGTAAAAAGTAAGTATCATCACGACTAAAAAGATATAAACTATACAAAAACTACACACCTAAAAGTCTCTTTTTTAATCTTTACTAGACTGTTAAATCGCGTATACTAGCAAAAAAACGCGTTACTAAAAGTGTACTTTTGACTGTATAAGTGCTTGTTCACGTTGACAGGCGGGCATGGCATAATGGCATGGCGCCGCACGTGCGGTGTAAGGAGCGGGTAAGCTAGCGAACTCAATCATCGAACATGTTTACGTCAAACTATCGGCGAAGCGCGCGATTTATGCGTGATAAGATGAACCATTTTGATCTTGTCGCTGGAAACGATAGCACCTTGACATCATGTCATGTAATATAAAATAGTTTATCATGTATATATACATAGATAATATACTTGCTTTTGTTGTGATAGGAAGTGTGAATAGAGCATTTTTTTAAATATAGATCTGGTGGTTACTTGCCTTATGCTAAGAGGTAAATTTTTCCACAACAAATTGTTTGTGGCAGCAACTATATATATATGTGTGTATTGATGTATTATAATGTAGTTAAACCCTAGAATTTATTACAAACCTACCTTTCAATTGAGTGCTCAAGTTGTCCCAATGTTTGGCTAGGATAGCATTTCTAGCAGCATTATAAGCTCGAATTTGTTTTTTGCTATAAAGACTTAAATAAATATAACGTTTAAGCTTAAATAACAGAATAAGGCTGCTGTTTCAGCCAAACAATTAAAAAACCAAACAAACTAATCATAAGAACAGATTTTTTAAATATGATTATAATATGGAATGAAATTGCTGAATTATTTTCTGATATGGAGGCTGCGTAAATAAAATATTTACAACCACTGATGGACACACTCGTGTAAACGCCTTGTGGCCAAAGTAAGTACAAACTCTCCAAGAGCAGCGCTGCCGCCTGTCGCTACCGCCCCTGCGTGTAATACGTGAACAAGCACTAAGACTACGCTCACGATTACCATACTGTTGTTATCTTGAAAGAGTTTGCGTAAAATCTGACGCTGAGCTATTATGTTGCTGGGTCATCGTCAAGCAAAGATATAGGAAACGGACACATAAAGCGGTAATTTATGAGAAAGTGTCGACCCTCAGTGAAGGGAAGAAGGATCTCGACCCTCGCCGCTTATTCAAATTAGACCCACGATATACGCTTCCGTGAGATCCTATTCTCAAATTTATTATAAAACATTGTCGCCATTTTATAACTCAAATATTTGATTTGGAACGTTTATTCTGATGGATGTTTGTTTTTCGGATGTATCGTTCTATTTTTTGGTCATTATTCCATGCAAAATTCTGCGAAGTTAAACAAGCATAGATATTACCTACTTATAGTACGGATATAAAATGAAATCAACTTTTTAGATAATAACACTAACGAAAGCGTCCGTGATGGGTTGCCTAACAAAATATGTTAAAGGCCCCTGTCTAAACTACGAGAAATTTTTAAAATGCTCAAATAAGCTACCATTAACCTTGGTCTTTTTCTCTTATCGAAAATAACGTGTTCTACGCTTCTGTGGCAGGCAAGTCGGCATATCATCAGTAAACATAAACAACAAAATAAATTTAAAGGTGCACGTGCTGCTTTGAACGACATCATTCGAAGGGCTTTTGTCACTGCTGGAGTACCCGCGATCCTAGAACCATCTGGGATTGCGCGGAGCGATGGCAAAAGACCCGACGGCATGACCAATGGGCCGTGGAAACTTGGCCGGACCCTGGTGTGAGATGCGACATGCGTAGACACATTAGCCCCATCACATGTCCAGGCGACCTCGTCAAGCGCGGGAAGTGCGGCGGTTTCTGCTGAGAACCTCAAGCTGCGCAAATACGCCAACCTCAGTACAGTTTACGAATTTGCGCCGTTTGGGGTCGAGACGTTGGGCCCATGGTGACACTCAGCCAAGCGAGTTGTCCAAACGGCTAACGGAAAAGTCTGGAGACAGGAAGGCTGGCAATTATTTCTGCCAACGCATTAGCTTAGCTATACAGAGGGGAAATGTTGCCAGTCTTCTTGGGACTATAACTGAAGGGTCGTCTCTAGAGGACATTTTTTACTTATAGTTTATATTTATTTTAATTTTCACTTTTAAGTAGTTTTAATTTATATTGTAATTATTGTATACTGTTTGTATATTACTTCAATAAAGTGCACGTCGAACACTACCACAACCGGCAATGCTCTGTCATAGACTAATTAATTCTGAGACGGTTCTCCTAGCTTTAATTCTCATACCGTTTGGCTTCTTGTCCCTTCTTGTCTTTGTTACAACCTTGAGCTTAAGGGTATCCGTTGTCTAAATTATTTATAGTTTCCAAAATTGTATGCGGAGTCGTGAATTGGAACGTATTTTTTGAGGTATTGCACATCGACCAATAGAGACACTTTATTCGTTGGACCGAGAAGTTACCGGAACATCACAAAATTGGCAGTAATAAGAAAATTTTTTTTTTTAAATAATACAATTTAAGGTCGCTCAGTGGGCTGTGGAGAGAGCTATGCTCGGTATTTCTCTGATGGATAAAGTCCGAAACGTGGAAATCCGTTAAGCGTCTGTAGCAGAACCGATTAGACGGGTTCTAGAGTGGGGACCACGCACGGGAAGACGCAGAGTGGGACGCTAGATAGATTTGGAGTTGCATGATGGAGACCTATATAATCAGCAGTGGAGAGACACAGGCTGATGATGATGATGATGAAATGATAAAATTTGTTTAAAAAATAAATGACGACAATATACCATGAGATTTTCGTATTTTTAAATATCTATAAAAGTTTATGGCAATAATTTCTGCAATGAGTCCTTCTAATTGAATTTATTTGAGTAGTTCGGATAGTCTCCTATAACAATTGATTGACGTTTAACAAGATGGTGAATTTAACCTAAAAACCGTTTTTTTGTTTAGGTTTTTCGGTGTCTGTGTGATAAAAAGTGTTTCTATTGGTCGACGTGCAGTACTTAAAAAATATGTTACCATTTTAAAACTTTAAATAATTTAGACAAGTGCTAAATGCTATTTAAATGAGCCATTGCCTTTTGCTTATTAAATAAACCTTTTCGAATATTTTACGACAAATATGTCGGAGTTCATTACACTACATTCGTGACAAATAATTTAATGCGTAAATATTAATCAGCTATAGTAACGGCGTTTCATTAATCACGCAAACAATGTCGAATGGAATTAACTTTGATTGTACAAATAACTATTTAAGCTTACAATTAACCACAAAAACAATAATAATAATCGGTACCAGCTCGTTAACAAATATTTGTGGCAACATATTTGATTTTAAATATTTATTTATTTATTAAGGTACAAAAAACAGTTAACAGACAAAACATTTGACAAAATACAGTGATATAAATAAGTAGTAAGTTTGCCAACCTAATATTTGTACACAGCATGCAGTAAACAATATTAGGAATAAAATACAGAAATACATTAATATCTAAATTTAAACATATAAATAACAATTTGGCATACATATCTTATATATAACTAAAATTATATATATTTATATAAACCCAAAAACAATAATAATATAGTAGTAATAATAAGTATTCTTAATAACATTAAATCAAACAATAAAATCTGCATATTTATTGGTTTGGTTTATGTACGTGATGTTTAAACATTGAGTCATCATCATCATCAGCCTGTGTCTCTCCACTGCTGGATATAGGCCACCCCCAAGGCTCGCCACTTCACACGATCTCCTGCCACTCTCATCCAACCCCCACCAGCGACCTTCCTTAGATCATCTGTCCATCTAGCGGGGGGTCGACCCACTCTGCATCTTCCCGTACGTGGTCTCCACTCCAGAACTCGTCTACTCCATCGTTCATCGGTTCTTCGACATACATGTCCAGCCCATTGCCACTTCAGCTTACTAATTTTGAAGGCTATATCGGTAACTCTGGTTCTCCGACGGATTTCCTCGTTTCTAACTTTATCCATCAGAGAAATACCAAACATAGCTCTCTCCATAGCCCGCTGAGCGACCTTGAATTTGTGGACGAGACCCACTGTCAGTGTCCATGTTTCTGCTCCGTACGACAGCAATGGAAGAACGCACTGGTTGAAAACTCTCGTCTTCAGACACTGGGGTATGTTTGATAAGAAGATGTGGCGCAGCTTCCCGAATGCGGCCCATCCTAGCTGAATGCGTCTGTCGGCTTCTTTGCTGAAGTTGGCTACGCCTAATTGCATAGTCTGTCCAAGGTAGACGTACTTTTGTACAACTTCGAGAGTGGCATTACCCACGCAGATTTATCTCGGTACAACATGGTCGTTATACATGACTTTTGTCTTGTCTAAGTTCATACCGAGGCCAACCTGCTGGCGTTTAAGCCCTTTAGCATTCCGCTAAGATCCTCCAGCGAGCTAGCTATTATGACTATGTCATCCGCAAAACGGAGGTGTGAGATGTATTCTCCGTTGACATTTATGCCGCAGTTTCTCCAGTCCAGCATTTTAAAAACGTCCTCCAACGCGTTGGAAAACAGTTTCGGCGATATTACATCACCCTGTCTTAAACATTGAATAGGTAGAGTTAAAGATATCTATATCACTCTGGGTTAAACATAAATCATTGTAACGACGACACATACGTAGCAGTGGGCTGTTAAACGAGACATTGTTGGTAGCCCGTGGTAAGAGGAAAAGACTGGGTATACGGACAGGTCGGTTAGGTACACGATAGCTCAGTCTCATGGTCAATTCCTCTCCGAAGGAACCATTAGCGATCCGGTGTAGCGTGCATAGGTCAGTCACCTTTCGACGATCATTTATACAAGTATTGTTTTAGTAGTTAGTTTATAACTGTCCTAAAACAATATTAAATATATAAGAAGACTGGGCAAATAGCCAAACGGTAAGGGGATTACCTCGTCCTCTTCGTTCTTTGCACAACAACCAACTCTCAATCCCTCCTTACTCCTCTCGCAGATATTTAGATTATCTTGCCGTGTCTGCAGCTCATCAATGGAACAGGCTGCCAAATAATGATTCTACAGGCTTTCATCATTTCAGCATACATTCACTAAATATATTACAAAAAATCTAATTTCTCACCTTCTTGAAAAAAATCAATTTGACTTAATCTCCTCACCTTGACATATATTATTTAATTAGTTTCATATAGGTATGTATATTATTATATTTATTATTCGTATTTATTACATAAGTATATGAAAAAAAACACAACATGATATCGAATAAATATTATGATCTTACAGAAGAAATGATCAGGAACGGGTTCAAGACTCAGCTTTACGCAGTGAAAGTTGGTGCGAGAGGAGTTCCAGCAAAATCTTTGCACCACCTACTTAAATAATTGGGCTAGATCTACCGTCAATACATTTATAGAAAGAGCTTTCAAGACGGCATTAACGGAATCATACAGTACTTAAGTCGTAAGCTCGAGGCACCATTCCTCTCATCTCTTACCCACACACGATGGACCCGGCACCCGCACAGTGAATCGATGAAATGCTTAGAAATTTGTCTTCTCTCTCTACCTCTGTTCCCGTGCCTCGTAAAGCAAATTAAGCTGTCGGTCCCTGTTCCACTTATACCAACTTGTGTAATCATTAATAAATTGTCATAAAAATGACAGCAGACCCTCGCCAACCCGTCTGGCCTGCAGTGGAAGTCTAGAACTCCGTATTCTAGGGGCTGTGACAATGATAATGAATGCATTGCCGATTATGGATGTGTTTAAAGTCCACTTTTAAAATGTTTTTGTTGTAAAAGTAAAGTAAAGTATCATCACGACCGTTTCTCTTTCGGGGTGGTCAGAAACCACGCTTATACATAAGCGGATTTACATTTAGCCAACTTTACTATGGGCTAATCATGACAAGTGGCAAGCTCGTCGATGTCTCCAGCGTACCAAACTCGAGAAATATCACAAATAAATTAAATATTAATTAAATGTATTTATTTACTTACATTATTAAATATTTTTGTGTCCCGACCAGGAATCGAACCTGGTACCTCCGAGTCTAAGTCCACGGACTTAACCGCTAGACCACGGAGGCAGTTGTTTTTGTGTGATTTTGTTGTTTTACCAACAATATGCCGACCTGCATGCTACAGCAGTAAAAACAGCTAGAGTGTAGGCCAAACTCTCCAGACATATATTCTGGAAAGCTTATCTCCAACAGTGGATGTCTAGGACGCTGTTCTATGGGTTGTGATGAAAACGATTGAAAACGATATGTCCGGAATTTCTGCGTGCTAGAGCTACAGAATCTGTAAAGTAAAAGAAGACAGAGAGGAAGACAAATTTCTAAGCATTCCATGGATTCACCGTGCGGGTGCCGGGTCCATCGTGTGTGGGTAAGAGATGAGAAGAATGCTGTCTCGGGCTTCCGACCGACAATAGGCTGGTTTAAGAAAAGGAGGCCTCCTTTTTTTATTTTATTGCGCGATAATACGCTCATCATCATCATCATCATTACAGCCCCTAGAACACAGCGTCCTAGACCTCCACTGCTGGAGATGGGCCTTCCAGAACATATATTTAGAGAATTTGGCCTACACTCGCCACGCTGGCCAGACGGCTTGGCGAGGAATACGGCGATAATACGCTCACCATCCACCATTCTACTTCTCTCCCTACCCAACCAAATACTGTATGATTTCCGCCTTGGAAGCTCTTTCCATAAATGTATTGACGGCAGACCTACTTAGGCCCAATTCTTTCAGTAAGTGATGCAAAGATTTAGCTGGAACTCCTCTCGCACCAACTTCCACTGCGTAAAGCTGAGTCTTGAACCCGTTCCTGATCATTTCCTTTGTGAGATCATAATACTTATTCCACTATAGTGAAAAGAACGAATTTACTTGGTGGCTTTCCTTTTATAAATTGTTGACCCTTTTTATAGTCATTGGCCGAAACTATTTTGTCGAAAAAATGTGGAACAGCGGTGCTTCTAATCTCACCTCTGATTGCAAGACGTTTCTCACAGTTTTACGACACCATTACGGCTAGAGAACGTGGATTTTGGATCCCACTAAAGGTTAACTCCGCTAGTTTATCAAATATATTTTTGTCTCCGTCTGACCTAATTTTATTTATGTTTTATTGTGCGTTTTACTGCCTGTCATGATTTTTAGAAGTTGTTCGGATTTAAGAAAAGGAATAGGATAAAACCCGTATAGAATTAAATAGACTATCCACAAAGGTCACTTCATTAGTATTTACTTAATAAGTACAGAACAAAAAAGTAAAGTATCATCACGACCGTTTCCCTTTCAGTGTGGTGAGAAACCACGCTTATGAATAAGCGGATTCACATTTAGCCAACTTTACTTTAGGTTAATCATGACAATTGGCAAGCTCGTCGATGTCTCCAGCGTACCAAACTCGAGAAATATCACAAATAAATTAAATATTAATTAAATGTATTTTTATTTTTATTATTAAATATTTTTGTGTCCCGACCAGGAGTCAAACCCGGTACCATGACACTACTTTAGATCTTCTTCAAGCCAATATGTTGCTGCTAAAAAAATGCAAAACCTTCTGGTTTTCCTCCCTGGGTGTTTAGACAGGTGGCGTATGTCGATAAATGTCGCCAAAACTGCTGTATTGGTGACGTCTAGATTCCGGTTGCCTCCACCATTACGGCTTATAGGACCACACTATTAAAAACCTGGGCTGCATTATCAACAGGACGATTAACAATGGGTGAGATGGCCTGCCATGCCGTTCATCAGGCGAATGTTTTAGCTTAACTTAATTTAACTTAAGGCATAATTTGCAGATGCTAATTTTCTACAGATTTTTTTCTATGTAACTTTTTATATATAGTATATTGGTAATTATAAAGTTACCTACTTTAAGTATTATAAATTACTTTACGTGTAAAAGTGCTAGTGATGTTGCTAAATTACTGAAAAAAATATTTTGAACCAGTCCATCTTTCATCATTACAGCCCCTAGAACACAGCATCCTAGACCTCCACTGCTGGAGATGGGCCTTCCAGAACATATATCTGGAGAATTTGGCCTACACTCGCCACGCTGGCCAGACGGTTTGGCGAGGATATGGTCAATTTATATGACAATCTATTAACGATTCCACAAGTTGGTATTAGTGGAACCGGGACCGACGGCTTAACGTGCTCTCCGAGGCACTGGAACGGTGGTGTTGTAAATGTACTTAAAGAGTATTTCTCATTGGTACATGCCGGGTGGGTCTGAACCGACCTTTGTAGGATTTAATAATTTACTATTCCAAAGTAATTTATTTGTGATTTTTGTGTGGCAAACATTGTCATGATGGGCTATAATAAGTTGGCTAAATATAAACTCGCTCCTTACAAGAAGCATGTGCGATGTTTGATATCATATTTTTTGTTAGGTTTCATAAACACATTGAAATAGGTGGTAGGCAGACTGATGAAGGTAATTTGACCAGTCTGTCGGGACGTGGAAAAAAATAATACATCAACAATCATGCCAGGTAAACCGCCACTGGCTGGCCAGATAAAATTTTGAATAATTGCAGAAACAGTCGAGCCTTTGCCAAACTGCACCATTAAAAAATCAACATTGAAAGAATTATAGCTATTCAAACGTAAAAATAAAAAATGAATTTATTCGCTTTGTAAATGTGAATTGCCTATAAACTGCCTGCTCGCTGTCAAACTGTCTGCAATAAATTTTGACAGGCTGAACCATTGAAATGAATCCGCGGAACACTTTTATTAAAGGCGGCGATAGACATGCCGTTTTATACTAGCTTGTTTTTAATCAGCTTAGTGACGTAACGATTTGATGTGTACAAAAAAAAAGTTGTTGTGTGGTGCTCATAGATGGCGCTGGATTATTTTATTAGTTTATTCAAGTTTTTGAAATCAATCATTTTGTCAAAAAGACCGCTTCACGGCTTTATGAAAAATAGCAGAAGCCATTCTCACAAGTTGCAGGCTGTCTAAAAATTTAAATACAAATTTCTGTAATAAGGGCTATAAGCTTAAGGATCAAAGGAACAAGAAAGCGAGTGAGATGGATAGGATGTGAAGATGGAGCAGGTATGTTTGAAGGAACGAATGAATGGTTAAATGTGAATGAATGTTAGATGATTTTATACTTAGTTTTCTGTGTTTTTTAGTTATTATTGTTATTTTGTTGAAAGTAAATTATTTATGTTTTCATGACCACGAGTTTGAAATTAAGAATTTTATAAAAAAATATATCAAAGGTCATGTGGATCTTTATCTAGAGCTATTTAAAAAAGTGTTGAAGAACCTGGTTCGATTTTTTACGTCAAGTTTCGTGTCTACCACTTAAATCTTACTGCTCTGCCTTATCATCTTGCCAATGGAAGGCAAAGGCGCATATAGCCAAGTCTGACGTAATATATATTTATTTTTTATGAGTTAATGAGGTTATAATCAAATTCCAGGTGTCGCAGAATTCGATGCTTTTCTTGGAGTTATTCGCGCCATTATAGCCAAAACACGTCGTGTATAATATGGGAAAACCGCAAAAAATAAACTGCAACCTGTGCCCCATATTTAATGTCCAATTTATCATTTTAAATAATTATTCACGTTGTTAGCACATTATCAAACAAAACAACACCACTTTTGACTAACAATATCCAAAGTAAATTAATTTACAAAACAAATACTTGCACTTGACATGTCTGCGCAAAATGGCGCGAAGGACTCCTTTCAGATTTTTTATGGCCATTATATGTGGAACGTATGTTACCGCCCTAAGTACTTATTTTAAACGCCACTCCTGTGATAATTCTGGCCTCATCTAAATTCATAATTGTGAACATTAACGCGGTTAATAATGCTGTATGAGCCATTATGTCCAATGTAGAGACATCTGTCAAAATTGAAGAGCTGTTAATTCATAATTAGTGAGCGTGGTATGTTGTGGACACGTTAACTGGGAAATAAATTATTAACTAGCTGTTCCTCCTGTCGAGACGATGAGACGAGCTTGGGGAACAACTTCGCTAGAAGACCCTTTGAGTAGAGAACATTTTGTTTAAAGGTCCAGCCTCGCCGTTCAGGGGAGGAACCAGCGAGTGTCCTCAACACACTACTTTTAGTTTATACTATTTATTTATATATATTTTATTTAAAAACTTTATTGTTTTGATAACAAAATGCGTATGTAATGCCGATTGGCATTCTCTTACCATCAACCTTCGGGACATTGTATCAATTATGGTAGGTTTATAAAACAAACATACAATAAATAATATTTAATAGTATTTAGTTTTATTTGTAATTTAGTTTATTTCATTTATTCATTCATTACAGCCCCTAGAACACAGCGTCCTAGACCTCCACTGCTGGAGATGGGCCTTCCAGAACATATATCTGGAGAATTTGGCCTACACTCACCACGCTGGCCAGACGGCTTGGCGAGGAAATAATGTTATATTTTTATGACAATTTATTAACGATTCCACAAGTTGGTATTAGTGGAACCTGGACCGACGGCTTAACGTGCTCCCTGAGGCACAGGAACGGTGGGGTTGTTAATCTATAACAAATGTACGTAAGGAAAGTGCATTTCTCATTGGTACATGCCGGGTGGGTTTGAACCGACCTTTGTAGGATTCAAGAACCACCGAGCCACCACCGCGCCTATATATTTATAATATGTTATTTAATTTTATATTTTGTATTTTTTTAAATAAATGTAATATACTAGCTGTTAGACCCAAAGTATTATAGTGACCAAATATATGGTGAGCGAAAAAATATTTAGGAGGCTGTAGTTTCACATGTCGTATTTAGTTTTTTATAGTTTATACGGATGATTTCTGACAAATTACATTAAAATTGGTTCAGTAATATAGGCGTGAAGGTGAACTAAACAAACAAAGAAACAAAAGACTGTAGCGATGTGTTTTTTTTAAATCCTAGTTTTATTAACTTGTTCAAGAAGAAAAAGAACGTGGATTACACTTCCGTAGCACGCAGGTCAGCATATTGTCCGAGAAACAATAAAATATTTAATTTAAAAGTGTACGTCGCACATGACCATAACAGCAATGACTGTCATACACTAATTCATTCTACACCAATTATTATAATTAGTCTAGCTTTGGTTCTTATACCGTTTGGTTTCTTGCCCTGCCTTATTATTATATTTAATGTATGCTATTCATCCCATCCTTGACCCTATTAGAGTTTTTGTCCATATTAATATTTAATCGAATTATTATTTTAAAAATAATAAATACTAAAATATTATTTTAATTCGAAATGAGATGCAAAATTAAATGAAATAGAGAGATAAAGCTAAAAACTAAATTACTACTACAAATAAAATAATAAATAAAGTAATTTAAAATCTAATTTAAATATAAATCGTCTCTGCGCGGCAAGAACGCTAGCCTCTATGCTGATTCTCTGAGCGATGAAAGAGCCAGCCCTCTTGCCACCAGAGCAGACAATTAGACAAGGGGTGATGTTTTTTAAATGATTTAGCGCTTGAACTCCACAGGCCTAAAGTCACAATCATGGCATTAAAATAAAACTTTAATAAACCGCGTGTAATTGTAAAAAGAACAATTTTTTTTTTTGGTTTCAAATATCATTAGTAGAACCTCTATTTAAAGTACAAAAGGTCACCTTTATTTAGAGAAAAAAACATTGTCCGAAAAACAAAATACTACTGCATCGTCTGAAAATCGCAATATTGGCTGGGAAGTGTAATTTATAATTAAACTCGCCTACAGCCGAAAGACGAAATAGAGAGAGTAAGAATTACGTAAGTCGCAATCGTCGATCTCTCGCTACCTACTGGATTAGGCTCAGTATGAGTGGCGGTATTTTTAGGAAAATTTCTCTGCACCGTAACTTAAGATTATTGAACAATTAACACAAAAAGTACGTAGTTCTTTATTTTAATTATAGATTATATTCTAAAAATATTTACTCTTTAATAAATTCCATGCAGTATTATAATTACTTAGGAAATAAAAACTATTCTACAAAATAAACTAAGCGCTTACCTAACGCTCGCAGCATTTTCTCATTGAATAGGGAAATATTTTGTTTAGTTTCAAAATTCATCAGCCTGTGTCTCTCCACTGCTGGATATAGGCCTCCCCCAAGGCTCGCCTCTGCACGCGGTCTTTTGCAACCCTCATCCAACCCCCACCAGCGACCTTAGGTCATCCGTCCATCTGGCGGGGGGTCGTCCCACTCTGCGTCGTCCCGTACGTGGTCTCCACTCCAGAACCCGTTTGCCCCATCGGTCGTCGGTTCTGCGGCAGATGTGTCCGGCCCATTGCCACTTCAGCTTGCTAATTTTGAATGCTATGTCAGTAACTTTGGTTCTCTGACGAATTTCAACGTTTCGAATTCTATCCATCAGAGAAATACCAAGCATAGCTCTCTCCATAGCTCGCTGAGCGACCTTGAATTTGTGAACCAGACCCACTGTCAGTGTCCACGTCTCTGCTCCGTACGACATTACGGGGAGGACGCACTGGTTGAAGACTTTTGTCTTTAAACACTGTCGTATGAACGATGAGAAGATATGTCGAAGTTTCCCGAATGCCGCCCATCCTAGCTAAATGCGTCTGTCGGCTTCTTTGCTGAAGTTTGCAAATAATATAATATAATAATAATAAAGTATAATTACGAGTAGAATCTGTTGCTATTGTTTAAGTTAGGATCATCAACATCCGAGTGAATTGTTAGGCCCCAGCGGACAATTATGTCTCGAAATGAATGAGGCCAGTAACGCAAATCGTTAGCCAAAATGGACAGTTGTTAGTTCGCGACAATGAGGGCCATCTGTCTACTCACGAGAGCTATTAGGTCTAGTTTACATCGTGAAATTTAATGCAGGACAATACTTAATTTCAAATCCTTCATCTGTTTTCCCTTTGTACTTCTTATTTACATTATTAAAATACTTTATTGCACATTACTTAAAAGTACAAAGATACAAAAATTAAACAATACAAAAAAAAATTATGTATATACTCGTATATATATCTCTCCCTCTTCTCCCTTCCCCACTTCCTCCCTTACACACACACACACACATACACACAATATACTTCACATTTTCATTACAGCCCCTAGAACACAGTGTCCTAGACCTCCACTGCTGGAGATGGGCCTTCCAGAACATATATATGGAGAATTTGGCCTACACTCGCCACGCTGGCTAGACGGCTTGGCGAGGATATGATGTTAATTTATTAACAATTTCACAAGTTGGTATTAGTAAAACCGGAAACGACGGTTTAACGTGCTCTCCGAGGCACGGGAACGGTGGTGTTGTAAATCTATAACAAATGTACGTAAGAAAAGTATATTTCTCATTATTTATTTATTTAACATTTGGAATACAAACGGAGATCATGGCTAAAGTAAGCATTTAACAACAGATATTAACAATATGTGAGCCAGATTCCATAAAAAGTACTCACCAAGAACAGCTCACTCTTTGGTACATGCCGGGTGGGTTTGAACCGACCTTTGTAGGATTTAAGGTACGCCTTCTTACAACCGAGCCACCATCGCGCCTCCATACTTCACATACTAAATTTAAAACTTTTTTGTCTTCTAAATTGTTGTATGTATATTATTGGAAGACACTGTCTACTGTTATACAGCTCAACTCATGCAAGAGACAGGGTTCACCATAACGAATCAATATTCTGTAGTGCTAATAAACGATTTGTATTTGTATATATATATATTTATTACTTATTTATGTAAGTGTTTTGTAATAGTAAATATTGGTAGGTATGTATATATTGATATCTTGATAAGTATCATCACGACCGTTTCCCTTTCGGGGTGGTCAGAAACCACGCTTATAAATAAGCGAATTCACATTTAGCCAACTTTACTATAGGCCAATCATGACAAGTGGCAAGCTCGTCGATGTCTCCAGCGTACCAAACTCGAGAAATATCACAAATAAATTAAATATTAATTAAATGTATTTATTTACATTAATTAATAATTTTGCGTCCCGACCAGGAATCGAACCCGGTACCTCCGAGTCTAAATACACGGATTTAACCGCTAGACCACGGAGGCAGTTGCAGTGACTTATCTGATATTCCACCTACTATATATCTATACTTACTTTCTAAATGTCTAGCGGCACTAAGTCCGCCTTTGTACATAGTGCAATAAAGTTTTTAAATAAATAAAAATAAATATAGTTTTAATGTGTTAAAAATAGGGAAACTGCCTTCTGGAACACAAAATATTTTCCAGAAGTTTTTTTTTTGTGTCTGCCTAAACGAAGCCTTACAGTTAAAATGTACACGAAATCGTGCATCGGTCGAACAGCGAATCTCCACGTTAATCGACTCATTTCGTTAATAACATTCGACGTTACAATAATGTGCCCTCAATTTGAGCTGCTTTAGAGAATATAATAAGGGTTTAGCAAGCTTTGGAAACAATAAAATTATTTACTCGTATGACTGCATTTGGGTACAAACAAAGATATTCAATATATACAAAGATGGGGCAAGAAGCCAAACGTTGTAAGTAATACAGCTAGGACTAATAATTAATCGTTAAATAGACTATGGTCGTGTTCGGCGTGCACTTTAAAATTGATTTAGTTATTTTACTGATACTATGCCAACTGTATGAGGGAAGTGTGTAATACACGTTCTTCTTCTATGTTTATTTTATTTTTTTTATTAAAAAAAAATAAAAAAAAAATGACCGCTCTATCTTATATTTGTGGGTAATACATAATTTTTGGTCACACGTGTTTAACATTAGGATAAAACTAATAAAATCAATCATCCTACACCAGTACTGGGACAATGTATTATCCTGATGAGAAAGACAGTCGAACAGTCGGATATTATGACGATAAATTCCAATTCTCTAAAATTTGATCAATTTTAATCTCACCTATTCGAATATCGGTAGTCGATAATGCCATTGTGTCACGTGTCATTAGACTTGATACTATATGGATTAATTTAACAATGATAAATGTTGGCAACGTTGCCAGTATGATTAATGACATAATTAAGTTCTATGCCGGCACAGATGCACGTGCAATAACGGGTCTATTCTGTCCCCTTGAGATAATACGCACGAATACCCCTAGAAATAGGCTGATACACGGTCTGTAGGGACAGAGGCGTGTTAGAGTCATAGATTTATTTATAAGGACGTACACATAAAAGCAATTTATTTTAGGGCCAACAACTGAATCCCAAATTTGCCGCGTTTTCATGGAAATTTCTATATTTAAGTGAAATATATAAATTGAAGCTTAAAATATTTTTTGCCAAATATTTCGCCTCTCTTTGGAGCGGCGAAAAAACGATTAGTACGGACAAACACAAATAACGAAAGTAATTTAATAAATTTATCATCCAAAATTCTTAACTCCGCAGAAAAGTCAGTGCTATCTAAGGGACTGACATTCTGCCCAACTAACAAAATTAATGTTTTCGAAATTACTAAAGATATATTAACATTTGGTCGTAACTTAAAATGGAAATATTTTTGGCATAATCGCGCACCATCTGGCAATAATAGTAATGGTTTGCATGAGGCATTACAAAAATTTAAATTACCTTCGGCAAATGAACCACCTCCGTTACCGGCTGGTCATCCCATCGATACATTTATCAATCATATTTTACATAAAATTTCGGATCCTAACTTTATAAATTCCCTTCAAAGTAGTAATCAAAATTTATCCATTAGCGAAAAAATAGCTTTATCAAAATTAAAAAATGATGAATCAATAATGGTTTTACCAGCAGATAAGGGATCCACTACAGTAATACTTAACAAAACTGACTACATTAATGAGGGTCTAAGACAACTAAATAACGCGTCATTTTATACAACTGTTACAGCTGACCCTTGTGAACAGTTAGTTATTGAAATTCAAAATTATATTTACATAAATGCGTCCGATGAAGGACTTTCTGACAATGATATTTCGGCCTTAATTCCTTCTAATCCGAGGACACCACATTTTTACATGTTGCCGAAAGTACACAAACCTGGTAATCCAGGTAGACCAATTGTAGCTTCTTATGATTGTCCTACCGAAAGAATATCATCATTTGTAGACTTTTATGCGCAACCTTTAGTCAAAAATTTAGATTCGCATATTAAAGATACTTACCACTTTTTAAATATTATAAAAAATATTCAAATTCCAAAATGTAATGATATTTTCTTAGTAACTATAGATGTTGTGTCCTTATATACTAATATACCACATGACGAAGGATTGTATGCCCTAAAAGAGTATTTCGATAGCCGCCCAAACCCGCGTCTGCCTTCTTCAAAATTTTTACTAGATTTAGCAGAAATGGTTTTAACTAATAACTATTTTACTTTTGATAATAAATTCTATCACCAAGAGAAAGGCACTGCCATGGGTACGCGCATGGCACCTTCTTATGCAAATTTATATATGGGTTCTCTCGAAACAAAATTTTTAAATAGTCAAATTCTCAAACCTTTAACATGGTTAAGATTCATAGATGATATTTTCATGATTTGGCCTCATAGTTTACAAACTCTTAATACATTCCTTAGTCAACTAAATTCATTTAGCAGTCTAAGATTCACTCATGAAATTTCTAAAACTAACATAACATTTTTAGATGTAGATATTACTTATAATAATCATAATATTTCAACTTCAGTTCATTTTAAAGAAACCAACAAGTTACAGTATCTGCATTACAGTAGTTGCCACCCGTCGCACACAAAACGGTCTATACCACATTCACTTTCTATCCGCGGTAAAAGAATTTGTAATAATTCAACATCTTTGGCTAAATATCAAGGCAAAATCTTTAATGGGTTATGTAGGCGCGATTATCCCCCAAACTTTTTACACAAACACATGAACAGGCCTTCTAACACTCCAAACGCTATACACGCACAACAACAAAATTCCCTTCGGCTTATAATACCATACTTCCACGGGGCACACAAAATTCAAAATTTATTAAAGGATAGCTTTTCTATCCTTAAGAATAATAATATTACACGAAATCTTTTGGAAACGTGCCCTAGTGTAACGTATAAACAAAATAAAAATTTAAAAGCTATTTTAGCAAAAAATAAAAATACACGGAGTAATAATACATTGTTAGGTACACACAAGTGCAACCAATCTCGTTGCAAAACATGTCCCATAATAAATTCCGATATCAATATACAAACTCATCATAACCCTGTTGTCATCAAAATTCAAAATTTCGCACAATGTACTACTTCTCATTGCGTATATATACTGGAGTGCAGATTTTGTAACAGTTTTTATGTGGGAGAGACTACGACACCCCTTCGTACTCGCATGAATGGACACAGACATTCAGTAGATTCTCAAATTAATAATATTTTACCTGTGCCCACCCATGCGCGTATACATAACACTACCTTTAACAATTGTTTCACAGTAAGAGTATTAAAGAGTTTTCCTAAAACTATTCGGTCTATTGATTTAAAAACATGGGAAAGCTCTTTTATATGGCAGCTTGGTGCATACTATAGCCCTGGTCTGAATGTAATGCATTAGGTTTTGTCTAACTTGTTTTGTAAATTTATTAATATCGAACCAACAATGGACATAACATACTGATGATGTTTTCCATGATGCGCGAGGTGATGATGATATTTTTCTAAAAAATAAATACAAAACTATATAGTGCATTGCCTTCACCATTGCTAAAAGAAATAAAATTACTTTTTTCAAAATTTATGACAAAGACCTTCAGTCACTGTCACTGATGACGCCGCTCCAAAGAGAGGCGAAATATTTGGCAAAAAATATTTTAAGCTTCAATTTATATATTTTACCAAGTAAGAAACACATCTAACACATTTTATTTGTTGCAGATAATTATATATTTAAGTGAACAAATGTTATTAACCCCCGGCGGCCGTTAGTCCTAACCCTCAATTACAGGTGCCTTTATTAAAAACTACATTTTCAAATACATAAGAGTTTTTTTTATATACGCATATATACATAGGCAACCTATAAGATAAAATGTTATTTGACATTTAAATGATTATATAAGAAGAAACTGCCTCCGTGGTCTAGCGGTGAAGGCCGTGACTTAGAAGCGGTGGTACCGGGTTTGATTCCTGGTCGGAAACAATACATTATTAAATTTATTTGTGAGTTTGGTACGCTGGAAACATAATCATTTGAACATTTCCTTTCTTTTAGCCTTATTTAAATTAGACTTTTTATCAATCTCATTTGACAAAAATCGAAAAGTCAATCGGATTTTTGAATATTTTTTAAAAAGTAAAGTATCATCACGACCGTTTTCCTTTCGGAGTGGTAAGAAATCACGCTTATAAATAAGCGGATTCACATTTAGCCAACTTTACTATAGGCCAATCCATCCAGCGTACCAAACTCGAGAAATATCATAAATAAATTAAATATTACTTATTTACATTAATAAATAAAATAAATAAATAATCCCCACCAGGAATCGAACCTTGTACCTCCGAGTCTAAAACCACATACTTAATCGCTAGCGACGGAGGGCAATATTTATAATGAAACTAAATATCGAACTTGAGTTCTTGTAGAGAAGATTTTTTTTTAAATATTAAATATGTTATGTCAGAATAATTAAATGAGCTTGCATAGTCGTTTACGTCTATGGTTGGGGTGATTTATTAGATCTTAAACGGATTGTTAGGACGGCTGCAGCAGCGCCATCAACGGACTTTACTCGATCAAACCAATCCTGGTTGGACCTCATAATATCATTGTTCTAGTTACCTCGGGTATACATTTACCCATTTCTATATATAGAAATGTAGTCTATTTTACAATATTTATTTATATTAAACTAATATACAAACAGTGTAAAAGAATTACAATATAAATTAAAACTACTTAAAAGTAAAAATTAAAATAAATATAAACTAAACCTAATAAAAAATAAACTATAAGTAAAAAATGTCCTCTAGAGACGGGTCGTCTGTGATAGTCCCAAGAAGACTGGCAACATTTCCCCTCTGTATATAGCTAAGCTAATACGTTGGCAGAAATAATTGGCAGCTTTCCTGTCTCCAGACTTTCCGTTAGCCGTTTGGACATCTACGAGTACTTGGCCGGACGCTTGGCTGAGTGTCCCCATGTGCCCATCGTCTCGACCCCAAACGGCGCAAATTCGTAACCTGTACTGAGGTTTGCGTTTCTATATGTTGTAATATTATATATATATTATATACCTTGTTTTATTTATTTATAATAGGGTAGCCAACAGTGCTAACATCACACACTTATTTGTACTTAACACTAAATCAGAAGTTAGATGTTGCACCTATTATAGGCGACCACCACATTACCACAGTAGCCTTTATTGCCTATAAGAAATAACAAAATTATAAAATTTTCAATAAGTATACAAAAACTAAATATTATTCGAATAACTAAAGCTGAAACAATTTTAAAAGATATATATAATAAACATAAATTCCTTTTAGAAATAATAAAAAAAAGTAACAAAAATAACTAAAATATTACCAACTTCAAGTAATAAAATAAAATAAAATTAAAAAAATAATAATAATAACATACATAAAATTTACTTATAAATTTTAGGCAAGTTGTTTTAGCAGTTTATTTTTAACAAAGTTATAACTTTGTGGCAAATAAAAAAAAATGGGGTTGAAATAATTGGAGTATATTCTAATGATACCCACAATTTCGTAAAAGAGCTGGGTAAATGAATTTATCAAGAGTGTTGTGACCCCAAATGCCATAACTACCTAAGTGGCTAGCGTTTTAGGTATCCTCCTAGATGGTAATCCCTTATTTTATTTAGTAATATATATATGTTATGTACAAAGTGTCTTTTATACAATAAACGAATACTGTTTTAAACATATTCATATTATTAAATATAAATTAAAAGCTACATACCTAAATAATAAAATTAAAAATAAACTAAACTATAAATAAAAAATGTCCTCTAGAGACGTCCCATCCGAGATAGTCCCAAGGAGACTAGCAACATATCCCCTCTGTATAGCGAGGCTAATACGTTGGCAGAAATAATTGCCAGCCTTCCTGTCTCCAGACCTTTCTGTCAGCCGCTTTGACAACTCTTTATTTATTTATTTTGTTGAATAGTTTTAATTTAATATTGTTTTATTAAATTAGTGGAAAACCTTAACCCTAGAAAGATAAATTAATTTATAGTACTGAAAAGATAAACAGACGCTTGCTCTGCTAAGCTGCTGGTCTTCTGCTAACAGCTTACTCTTTGGACCACTTTGCTGCTTAGTCTTCCATTAACAGGAGTAGTTTTTTTTTTTTTAAGACTGAATCGATAAATCATCAATGATACGCCCCCAGCCTGAAGGGCCAACGCGTGGGGGTCCTAAGGAGACCCCAAGGCGTCTAAACGTATAAACCGTCTTTCTCTCACTGTTGGCCCTGCGTGCCTTAACAGCTAAGTCTGAGTCATGGCTACGGAGTGAAGGCACTCATTCGCCGCATTCAAAATAATTTATATAATGACATGTCACAAATGCTTGTAATAAATCTATAATGACTTTTTGAAAGGAACACAATTTTAAAGTTGTCAGGCCCTATTCTGTGCTTTTAAACACGTAGGGATACTGTTACTACAACGTCATTGCAACTTTTACCTGATCGGTAAATCTCATCGAAGACCTACCTACCTATCCTCTTGCCATCGACTTTTCCCTGGACTACGAGGCCTCGATTAATGTGTCTCCACGCCGTGACACTTGTCCGAAGAAAGTGAGAAAGTGTGATTGTACAATGGAGAAAAGGCGTTGTTTGATCTCCAGTTCCTCCAGTATGGATTTGTTGGTTTGGAACTCCGTTCACGATATGTGCAACATTCTCCGCCAACGCTCTAGAGCAATAATTACTTTTCTTACGATATACAAACATACATACATATCTTCACGCCAAATCCCTTGCGGGGTAGGCAGAGACAATTGAGTGCCAATTGTCACGATCACGACATACCTCTTTCGCTTCTTCAACATTCATCAACCTCTTCATACATTGTTTCGAAGGATTTTTAATGCACCTTCAGCTATTACTTTATTTATTTAATCGTAATATGTGAGTCTTCGTTTGCCAGGGCTTCTTTTACCCATAACTTTCGCATTATATATCTGGTTCGTCAATCTCTCTTCACTCATCCTTTGGACATGCCCGAGCCATCAGAGCATGCCTTTCCTTATTTTTGTCCCTATGCTTTCTTTCATACCTACCCTTTTGCGTATTTCGTCATTACGTATGCAGTCCATAAAGTGACGCCGCATATCTTCTTACGCATATCTTACGATATAATCAGAATTAATACCAAAAATACTTTAAAAAAATCAATTATTAGAGAAAATTGTTGTAATAAATATGCGCCTCTCAAGTGCAACACGTCGTCATAGCAACAAAACTGTGGTATTTACAAAAAAAAATTAGGTGTTCACAGTTCACATTCAGTATGGCCGGACCATAAATCCGAAACTACACACCGCTCTAAGGAGTCTCGGGTATTGAAATTGAACCCTTTGTAAATAATCACGTACCGTATTATTGATTCAATAGATCAAGTATCGGATATAGATATTCAATTATGGGAAGTGATGTCAAACGAAAAACATGAATGCATGCTAGAGCACAAATCCGTTATCGAATCGAGATCGTATGAGAATTTAGAGTGTCATGAGAAGTGAACAAAAATTTCATCTCAAACCGCCGACCGATCTCGACCGCCTCCGTGGTCTAGTGGTAACAAACGTTGCCGTGAACTCGGAAGGTCGTGGGTTCGATTCCCACCGTGGGCAAGTTGTACATTGTATAATTTGTCTCGGTCTGGGTGTTTATATGTATAATATGTATATATTTACAAAAAAAAAAAGTATAATATGTAGTTTATCAACCATCTAGTTTCCGTAACACAAGCCTCGTAGCTTACCACGGAAACTAGATGGCGCTGTGTGACCTGTCTGGAAATATTAAATATTATATATAAAGATTGCGAATTTAAAAAAAAAAAGTAAATAACTATAAAATATACCTATTCCAAAAATAAATGTGATTTATTACTGGGTACCTAAACTCCAATAAGACTCAATTGCCTGAAAGCAATTGACCCTAATATTTAGTCTATTAGGGAAGGTCACTATCTCCGTTCTCCATCAAAAGGTTGGAAGTTATTAGTAATTCGGTTAGGCACGCTAATTGAACCGAGACGATCAAATATATTTGACATCATGAGCATTTGATGGGCCAATGGGGACACTCAGCCAAGCGTCTGGCCAAGGAGTTGTCCAGACGGCTAACGGAAAAGTCTGGAGACAGGAAAGCTGGCAATTATTTCTGCCAACGTATTAGCTTAGCTATACACAGGGGAAATATTGCCTGTCTTATTTATTTATTTATTATTAGGTACACACAACAGCAATGGATACAAAACATTTTTTTAAATTTCAAATCTTTACAATACAGTTCCAGTACCATCTCCAAAAGCATGTGCACACAGCATGCAATTATGAAACATTTACATATATTTAAAAATTAAAATAACAATACAATACCCACTCACTCTTCTTGGGATTATAACTGAAGGGTCGTCTCTAGAGGACATTTTTTACTTATAGTTTATTTTTTATAAGGTTAAGTTTATATTTATTTTAATTTTTACTTTTAAGTAGTTTTAATTTTATTTATGTATTTGCATCCTGGATGCTTCCGTTGCGGCTTCTTAGATATCATTAGCAATAATAAATTCATTTGTAAACATCATGAGCAAGTATTGTTTAATAGGTGTTATAATATCTCATTATATTTTCAAAGTCAAAGTCAAAAATCAAAATATCTTTATTCACGTAAACCTATTACAGGCATTTATGAAACGTCATTAATTTAATTATTTTGAATGATTCTACTCCTGCTAGTAGAAGACTAAGCAGCAAAGTAGTCCAATAAGTAAGCTGTTAGCAGAAGACCAGCAGCTTAGCAGATACAAGGAAAACTCAGCTATATCAGATTTACAAAATAAAACATATACAGAACTGCACCACAACGATCAATTAATAACCTTTTAAATTTAGTTATCAGTACCTATGAGATTACAATACCTGGTACAGCAATAACCCAGGCAAGTCAGAATTAAGACTATATTTTAATACCTTAATAGGATATAGACTCTACATTATAGAGTATACGAGTATGACGTCATCACACCGACATATAATGCCACTTTAGGGTTTTTTTCCGGTCACTACAAACACACGAGGAAAGCCGGGTTAACCATTGCCAGCGATGATCAGATTTTTGAAACCAAGTGTATTTTTTAATATCTAAAAAATTTACAAAAAAAATCACAAAAAATAGTTAGATTTCTGTTATAACTCAAGTATACGAAACGTATTATCGTTAAAATAATATAAAATTCTTTTGTTGACAGGAAAAGGGTGATTTAAAACCTCGCGGACAATAACAACTGGGACACACAATAGAGGGCCGTAATGGCTTATCAAGCATGTGCTCTTCTGTTCGCGGGATTATATTTACCCAACGACATTGTTATAGATATACAAAGAATCAACACGAACGTATCCCTTGCGTGGTCAGAAACCACGATTTTTAAAGAAGCGTATTCACATTTAGCCAACTTTAATATAGGCCCCATTATGACAAGTGGCAAGCTCGTCGACATTTTTAGAATCCAGAAACCTTGTCGTTACAACTATCGATGCACGTTATGGGAAAAACGATGTAAAGTTAGTTAATATCATTGAACTGTTAACCAAAACAAGGTGAAGGTGTACCTAAATTTTAAGGGGGTTATTACGATTTTCAGCCCCTCTCGCTTGTACACTCCCAACATTTTCAAAGATTTTTCTCTTTTTTATTAAAAACAAATCTAGTATTCCATGGATTCATCGTGCGTGGGAAAGAGAGAAGAGAAGAATGGTGTCTCGGGCTTGCAAACTATAGGCTGGTTTACAAAGGAGGTAACAAGATGCTCACCTTCCACCGTTCTGCTCTTCTCCCTACCCAACCAAATACTGTATTATTTCGTTAATGCCGTCTTATTGACCCAATTCTTTTGGTAAGTTGTGCAAAGAGTTTGCCGGAACTCCTCTCGCACCAACTTTCACTGCGTAAAGCTGACTCTTTAGTCCGTTCCTGATCATTTCTTCTGTGGGAGCATAATATCTCTAAAATATAATTTTATTTCCTAAGACTAAACATACATTCGTCATTTTGCACATGTTTATCGTTTCTGAACTTTTATGCTTTCTTCCTTCTTTTCGCTATGACGTCGATCTTCGTCCTTTCCTATAAGTACAACTAGGAAAAAACAATTTAATACTTATCGCTCTATCGTACTCATTTCTATTGTTGTCTTCTGTTAGCAGTTATTAAAAGAACAATTGAGCAGTTAACACGTTGCTTGGTGTTCAGGCTCAAGGGCTGTTACCCGTACGCGTGCAAGCAGGCCCGTCCCTTGGGGCGGCGTCAAATGTGCAAACAATTAGAACGAAGACAGCGACGTATAATATACGGACCCGCAAAATAATATAATAATTGTTGGCGAAACGCAAAGGATAAGTAAAACATACAAATCATCACAACATATTAAATTAGTACGTTTAGCCAACTTGAAATAGTATCTTCCAAGACGGCATTAACGGAATCATATAGTATTTGGTTGTGTAGGGAGAGGAGCAGAATGGTGGATAGTGAGCGTCTTGTTGACCAAAGAAAATGCCTCCGGTCGGTCGCAAGCCCGAGATACGATCCTTCTCCACTATCTTTCCCACACACGATGGACCCGGTGAATCCATGGGATGCTGAGAAATTTGTCTTCTAGTTTATATGAAGTTCCGTAAAAGTGGCAAACTTGTCAATATATTCTCTTCCATGTAATCTAAAACATCACAAATAAATCAACTATTGTGTTCTTGATCAGTAATGAAACTCGGTTCATATGCGGGTGAATCTACTGCAGTACCGATAGACTCACATGGTTTATAACACACCAGTGGTCTTGAGAAATATGAATAATATTTTTTTACTAGCAAATTGTTACAAATGCCATAAAAAAAATTGATTTTGAGGAAAATAATTTATTATAATTCATATTAATTTAACGTCGCTGCGCCTGCCAAATTCTTTTTATTTTTTATTGTACTAAACTTAATCTCTGTTTTATTATTTAAGTGTTGATAAAACTAGAAGTAACAAATTCATATAATAAAGCATATGTATAGGGTGTTTTTTTAGCTGCATGAGAAGTTTCGATGGTTGTTGTCTATGGTTTTAAAGTTGAGAATGTCTAACTGTGTTGATATTTCTGTTCAGTAACGTGTGGCAATTCCTCGTGAGTAGTTTAATGCCAGAGCAACGCTTCCAATTTTTTGAAATATACCATTAAAAAAATAAATCTGGTCGTGAAGTTTATAGATCACGTCGTCCATTTTACTGTCAACATAATCAGCAAGCAATTTGTGCAGTTATTGATCGTTTTCGCAATAATTTTACTCTTCTCGATTCAAAGCTATCTACAAGACAAATAAATGTGGGCACCGAAGAGAATATTTCTGCTGTAGCGCAAAGTGTTGAAGAAGACTCCGAAATGTCGATTCGTCGCAAAGTAGGTGGCTCGGTTGTAAGATTGCGTTCCTTAAATCCTACAAAGGACGGTTCAAACCCACCCGGCATGTACCAATGAGAAATACACTTTTCTTACGTACATTTGTCATAGATTTACAACACCATCGTTTCCGTGCCTCGGAGAGTACGTTAAGCCGTCGGTCCCGGTTTTACTAATATCAACTTGTGGAATCGTTAATAAATTGTCATAAAAAAATCCAAGCCATCTGGCCAGCGTGGCGAGTGTACGCCAAATTCTCCAGATATATGTTCTGGAAGGCCCATCTCCAGCTAGGGGTTGTAATGATTACCAGATTATAATAATAAACGAAACATTTCAACAATATTTCTGTCCTGTATTATTATTTAAAGTAAACTGTTAACAATAGCACCCATTATTATGACCTTTAAGAAAAAATAGTTTATTTATTAACACGTTTTTTAATTGTTATCCAAAACTTTTTACAAATTACACATGGAACTTTTTAGACGCAGCAGTGTTATTTGTAAAGTCTGAAGTTATATCAACGTCTATTTTATACCAAGGGTTTTTTTGTTCCCTTGAGATTCACACAATAGTGCTTTACGTCGTCCGCAGCGAGGTGGCCTCTATTTAATACATGTCACCCCTTAGCCCTGTACTTCTGCACTTGACATCTGCTCACTATTCGCACTATTGTTCATGTATTTATGTTAAGGTATACTTTTTGCACTGTATAAGGGTACTTGTGGTTTGGCGGTGTTGAATGTTAGAATGTTCAAGTTTAATAATATCATATTAATTATATTTATTGTACAAAAAAAGTGCATGCACATAATTCTGAATCATAGAATTTATTTTCCAGAAGGCAGTGATCAACAACTAAAACTCCAAAAAGATTTCGATTCGAACCCTAGCATGTACCAATAAGTAATATATAATACCCTTGACTTACGTACATTTTACGCACGTCATGGATTTTCAACATGCCCCAGAGAGCACGTTAACTTGTGAATCCGTTAATATTCCCGTCTGTCATGATGTCTTGTCTGCGATGATGTGTAGATGATATAACACCACCGTTCCCGTGTCTCAAAGATAACGTTAATTCGTCCGTTTCGGTTCTAAAATCGACATCAGACCCTCGCCAACCCGGCTAGTTAGGTTAGGTTAGGTCAGCGTGGCGATTTTAGACCAACTGCTTCATATAGCGAAGGTCCATCTCGAACAGTGGAGCGGACTCTGTGTTCTAGGGACAGTCATGATGATGATGAAGCAAAGATGGCTGTATAAATAGATTTCGGATGTTCTAAGAGCTAGGAGGAAGATTATTTTATATACACCTACACAGGTCTTGTTCCTACTTGATAGTACGCGAGACGCGAGGTCCATGAGGAGAAACTGACGTCAGATTTAATCTAATAGCTTTCAAAGCACGTGAATTCCTTTTACGTATTTCGTACGTCCATGGTGCGCTTTCTGGATCTGTGAACCTATTCGATCTCATGCATTTAAATTCAGAATTAGCGGATCTCTTTTCCCGCAAACATCTCTTTGTTGCAAAAGGTAAGCAAAAGTTGCCCAGATTCATATAACTACGTATTACGTTATTTGCGAATATGCGAGCATCCCATTGGATTGTTTTATTTAGGGAAATAATTGTGGTGAGCGTTTTGGGTACCCTTCCAGTAGAATAGTATTATGTAGAATAGTTTTTTTGCTAATTATTAAATTAAAATTTAAAAAATAAATTAAACATAAAATATCTAGAAACCCATAATTGATTTATAACAATAATTCTAATTTTACTATATAAATTATAATCTAATAATTTATAGTAAATTTTATTTATTATTAGTCAAACTTTGTAAACATAATGTTTTTTTTTTTTTTTATGCTTGCACATTATGTGACCTTGCGCCCTGATGGTAAATGGCACGCAAGGTCCATGAATGTTAGCAACTGGAATCAGACACTGATGACTGACATCAATCCCTAACACTATGCCGCCGCCTTGACTGGGCATGACGGCAATTCGAGCCTGATCCCGAAACGTGTGGATACACTTTACAGGGACTATCGGCACGAACGATGCATACTTCCCCGCCCCGGCAGACTAGGCAAATTACCACCATCAGTCCGCCTACCACCAATTTGAATTTGGCTAGTTAATTACACGCCTAATTAGTCAGAAAGCGTAGTGCTTATAAATAAGCCGATTCACATTTAGCCAACTTTACTATCGTCGATGTCTCCAGCGTACCAAACTCGAGAAATATCACAAATAAACTAAATATTATTTAAATGTATTTATTTAGATTAATAAATATTTTTGTGTCCTGACCAGTAATCGAACCCGGTACCTCCGAGTCCAAATCCACGGAGGCAGTCATTGATGACTAGCTTATAATGTATGTACCAAGTGTTTTGTTTTCGTTTCTTTAGGTATCAAATTCATAATGTTTTGTTTTATCAGTTTTATTTCCATTTTTTGTTTAATATTTTTTATTTTAACAGTAATTTTTTTGTTATATTATGTGGTATTTGTTAGTTTTTGTTAATTTTAGTTTTAAAAGTAAAAAGTTTTTAATTTCTTTTTTTTTATTGGTGTATGCTGTGACGCATTGGTACATATATTACATAGATAGATTATATTATGTTATGTGTGTGTTAATATATGTTTGTACTATATGTGTACTTTATGTGTGTACTATATAAATAAATATATAATTATATTTGTACTATGTCAGCACGAACTAATCTTAATGTCAAGAAAGCCAAAAAGTGACATAACATAGATTTAATACTACACTTATTAAAAAGCAGGGCAGCTTTGACAAACTCTTCTTAACCCTAAACGGAGCCAAGTTCCGCACAATGGTGGGGTGTCAATATTTCAGATAGCCCTATGTGCAGAGCATGCATGGCAAAGGAGGAGACGGCCGCGCATGCACTCATGTAGTTATCGAATGTGGCTACACCCAGACTGAAGTTTCACCAGACTGCGAGGACGTAACGGGCGGAGATAGGATATTTATTGTTTATTAATTATCCGTAGGAACCTTGTTTCTGGGAACACTTGGATTTGTCAAAGCTTTCACTTTTGTATATGCAATGTAATTAATACAATGACACAGAAAAATAGACGGATACGAGAAAGCAAGGAACAGTCTGCTACTATATAGTCGTATATTGGTTAATAAACTAAGGTTGGATGCAGCTGTAAAGGGGCGTTGTCACTTATGAACTAAAATTAAAACTAAGCCTAATTAATATTATATGTCAAAAAATATATATATCTTATTATTTTTGTATAATAAAACATAATATAATGTGTATAACATTAACATGTATAAAATTTATTAATTGAACAGGGATGTCATATTTAGCAGCTGTAAAGTGGCGTTGTGAAAAATGGCTTTATTAATAAACGTAACTGTACTATGAAATCATAATTTAATAATATTGTTAGTCATTCAATTAGGTATGCCGCTGGGTATTGGTAAATCAGCACACCTTTTCCCTCTTCACAAAGATTTCTATAATAAAAACATAGACAGCTATTCAAATATTAAGACTGGCCTGATAATACTTTCCTCGCCAAGCCGTCTGGCCAGCGTGGCGAGTGTAGGCCAAATTCTCCAGGCCCATTCTGGAAGGCCCATCTCCAACAGTGGAGGTCTAGGACGCTGTGACCTAGGGGCTGTAATGATGATGTAATGATGATAATACTTGCAATTACTAAGAAGAGAAAAATGGATTTAATGTTATTGGTAGTAGATTAATCAAAATTTTTTAAGTTTTAAGCCGATAAGATTTACGTCGTTATTTTTTTTTAATACTAGCACGACATGTGACCCTGCGCCCACCTGACGGTAAGTGGCGCGCAGGGTCCATGAATGTTAGCAACTGGAATCAGACCCTTATGTCCGACATCAGTCCCTAACACTATGCCGGCTTGACTAGATGCCTTTTCACACTTCGCTTGAAGGACTCCAGTTTATGGGAAAGTGGAAACACAGAGGCTGGAAGAGCATTCCATTTTGACCGCCTCCGTGGTCTAGTGGTAACAAACGTTGCCGTGAACTCGGGAGGTCGTGGGTTCGATTCCCACCGGGGGCAAGTTGTACATTGTATAATTTGTCTCGGTCTGGGTGTTTATATGTATAATATGTATATATTTACAAAAAAAAAAGTATAATATGTAGTTTATCAACCATCTAGTTTCCGTAACACAAGCCCCGTAGCTTACCACGGAAATTAGATGGCGCTGTGTGACCTGCCTGGAAATATTTATTATTTATATTTATTACATCTTTATTGTGCGACAGATGTATGAGTCACCAAATTTATAGGTACGCGAAGGGAAGTGACTACGGATGTGGGTGCATATTCTGACCTGTGCGTGTGTTTCGGTTGCGGAATGGAGAGGAAGGAATTAGGTTATAGAGCTCTTCAGAGCACTCACCATAGTATAGCCGGTAGAACACGTTCAGAGAAGCTATATCTCGGCGAAGCTGCAGGGGTTATGCCGGTAAACTAACGATTTAACTATGCCGGTAAATCATGTCATTACTAACACGATACTACGAGGTGCAGTGGAAAAATATCATACTTTTAATTATCAATAAAGGAATATGAATGAATCATTGATTGATGCAGTAGAAATGAGGTCGTTGCATCAGATATGCGGCGTCATTTTGACGGACCGCATACGTAGTGACGAAATACGCAAAAGGGTATGTATTAAAGAAAACATAGGGACAAAAATAAGGAAAGGCATGCAAAGGTTCGGTCATGTTGAAAGAATGAGTGAAGATTGACAAACCATATATATATAATGCGAAAGTTGTGGGTAAAAGAGCTAAAGGTGCATTAAAAAGCCATCTAAACAAAAGGGCATGTATGAAGAGGTTGATGAATGTCGAAGAAGCGAAAGAGGTATGTTGTGATCGTGACAAGTGGCGCTCAATTGGCTATGCCTACCCCGCAAGGGTTTGGCGTGAAGATGTGTATGTATGTATAGGCAGATAATAATAATAATAAAACTTTATTTCAGAATAAATTCCATATGTGTTAGTAACATTTTTTTAAGAAATCTTATAATATCTATTGTTAGTAAAAATACAAAATTATAATACAAAAATATTTTCATCACCTGCTGACATGCAGGCGTATCCAGCGCCCCAAGAACGGAGAGTCCAACCTATCAGCCCACACGGCCAGGATGCTTCTGGGGCTGCCCCTCACGCGGGCGAGGATTGAGGCACAGCGCTTCCTCATAATAGCATGGAATCCATCCACCCGCGCCTCTGCTAGCATCCCAGAGGCACTGCAACGATGAGGCAGCCCCATCAGCACCCTGAACGCGTTATTGTACTGGACACGAAGGGCGCTGTATGCTTTCTGCCTATTATTGACCCACAGGCTGGATGTATAGAAGGTTTGGCAAAAGGCTCTAAAGAGAGTGACTTCTGCCTCCCCCGCACAACGAGCAAACCTGCGCGCCAACATATTGCATCTGACAGCCAGTATAATAATGTAAAATATTAAATATTATTGTATTAAAAAATATGGATAATAGTAAAATCTGAAATAAAAATATTTGAGTGCGTAATGCCTTTTGAATACTTGTATTTAGTAATTCATACCTATATGTCTTTGTAGAAAACATAAATAATCTATCCGGGGACACTACCCCCTTCTCCTTGTAGGGGCAGAAAAACGGAATGTCTCCATAGACATAAAAGGATGGTAGGAGCGGTTCGTTACGTTTTGTCGCTCCCAAGGGCGTACCTTCTGCTGTACGACTAGTTGCGTGGACCTATATTTATTGTACAAGTACAGTATTACAACAATTATAAATTATTACAAAGTTTTTTTTTTTTTAGTTTTGCACATCACGTTAAGTCCCTTCGTTCCTCTACCAACTGCACTCTTACCATTCCTTCATCACACTTCTTCAATTGTTTAAGTTGTCGGCTAATGGACAACGACAAATCTATGGAATGAATTACTTCAGAATATAAGACAGCTTCTTGTCGTGAAATAATTAAGAATAGGGTGTACAAACTCTATATTTAGGAGGGTTTAACACTGCCTCCGTAGTCTAGCGGTTAAGTCCGTGGATTTAGACTCGGAGCTACTGGTCAGAACACAATAATATTTATTAATAAAAAATAATATTTACTTTACTTGTGATATTTCTCAAGTTTTTTACGCTAGAGACATCGACGAGCTTACCACTTGTCATAACATCTTAAAATTATATGTAGTTGGTCCTGTCTGGAGAGTGTCATAGAACTATAAGCAAGGAACAGAACTGGAGGTTAATTAAGTAACACCAACACACAACAAAATACATATAAACTATACTTAAAAAAAATAATTAAATACTATAGTTGCAGTTGTAAAAGGGCCTTGTGAAACTTAAACTTAATTATAAATATAAAAATTTAAGTTTAAAAAAAAGTTCTATAAAAAATAAAATTAAGTTAATTTAAGCAGCTGTAAAAGTACATTGTCAAAATTAATATAATTGTATATGCTGTATGTGTATTTTTTTTGTTGTTTATTGTTAAATAATGCGTATGTTGCGCATTCCATGGACAGCGCGGAGAACCAATGTATCAATACTCAAGGAGCTCAAAGTCACTACCAGGCTCTCTTCTATCTGCATGCAGCGAGTCCTTGAATATTGTGATCATAAAGCACAAAAAAGTTCGGCCAATCTGGAAAAGCTGCTGATCACTGGTAAAATCGAAGGCAAGAGGCCCCGTGGCCGTGCAGACTCGGATGGCGCAGCATCATCCGAGACAAAGTGATCCGTGGAGGGGGTCACGACCTCAGCATTGAGGAAAACGACGCAAGGAGTAGGATTGTTAAATAATTATCAAGTTTACCCTTTTGTCTACATATGAAATGTAATTATTTACATGTTACAGAAACATGGATACGAATAATCAATAATAAAGCAAGGTTGGATGTAGCTGTAAAGGAGCGTTTTCTAACTAATTTATACTAAAACTAATGTGCCTGAATTTAAAAAAAAAACCCGACATGCATGCATTTACCGTAGTGATGCTTTCAAAATAAATTTTAGGACCAATGAGTTTGTGTCCAATATTTTTGTATTTAATAATATACTCCTTGGTATATAGGTCTATGAATAACTGTGTTCTTCTAGACATGAATGTTTTATAGTAGCGCCGCAATTCTGATTTGCACTACGAATAGGTCACGGTTTATTACACGCTTGTATAAACACGTCACTTCTAGTGATATATTTTTTGTAACACAAACGATAATACGTATATATATATATTTATTTTATACGCAGTGTAATGTTCATACCATTTTTTCTTCTTTTAATAATTGCTTATTACTGATGCAAGAACTGAAGGTCTTGCTCCCATTCTTCGAAGTCGCAATCTTACCATCAATGGGGTGTATCACTAACTTTTTATCACGATAGATGGCGCATGATAGATGGTACCTAATATAACAGTCAGTTGCATAGAAAACTTATATTATTATTAAGTAATTTGTTATTTTCTGGATATTATGCCGAAGATTTCGAAATCAAAGTTATGATGATATCAAAATTGCCGTTCTATTATTAAAACCTTTTTTTCTTTTTAAATACGGTGTGCGATTTAATAATTTGTCTTTTAAGGTAGGTAACGTTGATTTAAAAACATTAAAAAAATATGCGATATAGGTGTAAAACAAGGTACCATTGCCGCTAGCGACATCTATAAAAAGCTTTGTCTGACACACCCCATTGGAGTCGGTGTGGTCAAGGAAAAGAAAGTATACAGAGTAGAAAGTTAAGATAGCAGTTCGACATGAAAACGATTTTAGTAGTGATGTGTCGTTGGTTTTTTTTAAAATAACAAGACCGTTATTCGTTTTTAAATAATAATAATAATAAAAAATCTTTATTGCAAAATGAATATACATTACAATTCAGTTGTTACATAGATTAGGGCATAAAATAAATCGTACATAGTAACAAAAGCAGTTTAGCTGTGACATCTGAAATAGTCGGTGGACGGTGTTTCAGATGTCATTGTAGGAATTAGTACTTACAACATTTTATATTACTCTAGACAATATTTATTTGTATTTGCTGAAGGCAAGACTTAAATAATTGTTTGTGTGTATGCATGTTGGTGTGTGTGTGTTGATGTATGTGGGTTTGAGTAAATGTATATAAGTAAGTATGCATGTGTTAGCAACAACCTATTTCATAAACTTTTTAAACTTTCGCGCATATTCATAATAGTTTTTTTATAATTTTAACGGGTCTTTACGCGATTTACCTTAGAGACATATTTCTTCCGACGTTTCAGCCAAGTTGCATTGGCAACCTATTTCTTATAATATGATTTTAAACAGGTTTTCATTAACCTTATAAGTTAGTTCCTGAAGCCAGTTCCTAACGAGTACCTTGCACTTTCTGGAGGTTTAATAACGTTGTGAAAACTATCTATTTTTAATAACGTACCGTGATTGCTAGTTAGATTAGCTACCTACTTCGTCTATAAAACTTTATTCTAACTAAACTTCCCTTCGTAACATGTGTGAAGGTCAAGAGTTCTAAATTGTTGTTTATTGTTTATTAATTATCCGTAGGAACCTTGTTTCTGGGAACACTTGGATTTGTGAAAGTTTACCATTTTTTATATGCAATGTAATTAATACAATGACACAGAAAAATAGCCGAATACGAGAAAGCAAGGAACAGTCTGCTACTATATTGATTATATAATTTAAGGTTGGATGCAGCTGTAAAGGGGCATTGTACTTATCAAAAACATTGCCTTATGTCAAATAATAAATAACGATGTATATTAATTATTCAATAATTTTAATGTCAAATATAATTATAGCAGCTGTAAATGGGCGTTGTCACTTATGAACTAAAATTAAAACTAATACTAATTATTATTATATGTCAATTTATATATATATACTAAACAATATAAAATATATATCTTATTATTTTTGTATAATAAAACATAGTACATTGTCTATAACATTAACATCACATCAAATAAATAGGTATTAGTGTATTTTAATTGCCCTATCCTAATCCTTTTATTCGGACACAATTCAATGATAACTGACCGTTGCATTGCTGAGATTGCTACGCAGCTACTTTGCAGTGACCACTGGTGCCTGAGATTCAGATTAACTTCGTGTGGGCACCAGTGGCCAATTCCTAAAAAATAATATTACAATATTAAAAAAATTATTTCGCTAGAAAACGAGTTATCGTTGTGAAGTTCAGTATATAGTTTATAGAAACTAACTATATATGTTACAAAGCTCCTGTCTTTAGTGTTTTGTTTTTTAGTTAGTCGCACCAGATTGGTCGATTCGTACTGCACCCTACCTGATTAGTCGATTCGTACCTACGAAGTATTGGTTCGTTTATAGCCTGTGTTTTGTATTTAACCTATATAATACAAGTAAATCAAATGTTAATCATCACGACGATTTCCCTTTCGGGGTGGTTAGAAACCACGCTTATAAATAAGCGGATTCACATTTAGCCAACTTTACTATAGGCCAATCATGACAAGTGGCAAGCTCGTCGATGTCTCCAGCGTACCAAACTCGAGAAATATCACAAATAAATTTAATATTAATTAAATATATTTACCTATTTAATAAATATTTTTGTGTCCCGACCAGGAATCGAACCCGGTACCTCCGAGTCTAAATCCACGGACTTAACCACTAGACCACGGAAGCAGTTAACCATTAGTTAATTTATTCAATCTTATCCTTTTGAAAACCAGAGTGAAATCTCTCACTTTTCTTCTGCCTTTTGTGTTCTCAACTTTCCACTTTGTAATTTTATCTTCACAATCCGAGAAAGTAATTGTATAAAAAAAAAAAAAGATTTTTGGTGAAAAAATATAAAACTCGAATTGTGAAGTGAAATGTTGATTATTTAAGTACTTTGGGTGAGAATTGTAGCACAGATTCTCATTTCCTTTAGAGCAGTTCGAGCAAAGTTTTTCTCATGGGGCCGAACAATGTCTTGGTTCTTACGCATCTGTTT
Source organism: Tinea semifulvella (assembly GCA_910589645.1). Lineage (NCBI taxonomy): Eukaryota > Metazoa > Arthropoda > Insecta > Lepidoptera > Tineidae > Tinea > Tinea semifulvella. Next base: position 4,700,133 of record OU342598.1, on the reverse strand, counting down.
GTAACCAGAAAAACATCTTCACAGTCTTCGAATAATAAATCATAGAACGGGAATTAAGGACTTTGCAGCAAAAGAAAAGAAAGTTCATCTTTTAATGCCGTAGTTTACCTTATATTTGAATTTAAACCACGCTTATAAAGATTTATATCATATGTTATTCATACCATTCCTCGATATAATGAGGTCATCATCAAATTCCAGATGCTGCAGAATTTAATGCTTTTCTTGGAGTCACTCGCGGCACCATAGCTCAAACACGTCGGGTAAAATATGGGAGTTAACCGCAAAAAATAAACTGCAACTTGTGCCACATATTTAAAGTCCAATTTATCGTTTTCCATAATTATTCACATTGTAGCACATTATTAAACAAAACAACACGACTTTTGACCAACAATATCCACAGTAAGTTAATTTACAAAACAAAAACTTGTACTTGACATATCCGCGCAAAATGTCGCGAAGGACTCCTAAAATATTTTTTTTCCTCGGCCGAGGCCAAAGCAATAAGTCCTTCAGCCAAGCGATAAATCCAAAATCAAAACAAACTAAATCCACGGACTTAACTGCTAGACCATGTAGGCAGTTGGTATTTTTATATTAGTTTATATATTGTACACTATCTATTGCATGCCTAATTTCAAATTTATACATGATGATAATTAAGAGCAGGTCGTCTTCTAAAACAATATACTCGTAGCTGGGATACAAAAGATACTTATAAACTTTTGCTCATAAGTTTAAACTAATTTAATAAAATTTGTCTGATATTTTTCTTTGTAACCACGGATGAACATCAGTATCTAAACAAAACAATTGAAGATTATTTTTCTTATTTGAAACGGTAGTACTTTTGGTAAATGACGTTGGTTACTGTATTAAGAAATCAGTTGTGGCGACAGACGGTGGTTAATGGAGCCACTCATCCATTTTCTTATAATAATACAATTTATTTTATAAGCTTCTAACTCGAGACGAGAGCCAAGTTGCCCACTCTTTAAAGTCCTAAAATTTTACAATAATCTAATTTATTAGTCTAACCTTTGTGGCGAGTGGAAGCGAAATTCTACGGAACTATGTTCTCCAGCAGTGATCTTAGGGGCTGTAATGATGATGATTAATCCAGGGTTTCCCAAAGTGTGCGTCGCGCTGCCTTGGTTCGCCGTAGAGAGTAAAGAGGGACCAACTAAACGTCACGTCACATTTATTTATATATATATTTATTTATAAACTCTTTATTGCACAAAAAACTTAAAAGTTATGTACAAGGGCGAACTTAATGCCTTTCGGCATTTTATAACAGCTAACCTTTGGGAGTGTGGTAGAGGATTGCGGGGTTTATTTTTATAAATATACAACTACATACACTACATAATAATCGTTACATAATATTACTTAAACAATATATATACATACATATACATATATATAAGTTGTTTTTGTATTTTAGCTATATACTAGCTAGGGCGCCAAAACAAATTATTGAATATTTAAGTTCGTCAAGAACTGAAATAGTTTGGAAACCCCTGAATTAATCAACAAAGACATAAATTCCATTCCACGTCTTTGCGTGCCACAAAAGTAAAATTTTTATGAAATGAAATGAAATAATATATATTTATTTGAAATAATATTTATTTGAAATAATATAATTATGTTTAAGTAGTAACTATTTAGAAACTTTTCTAATGTTCCGCCTCTTGTAAAGACCACCACTGTTGAAGATGGGCCTTCCAAAACACATTTTTCGAGAATTTCGCCTACACTCGCCATATTGGCCAGAAACTTTAAACAGAGTTAGTAATAGTTAGCGAGAAAACTCACAAACAAAAGATAACTCAAAAAAAATCTAGGGTCAAATGTACGAATAGTCTCAATGGAATAGTGTGAGAAAACATAAAATGGTCGCCAACCCCAAATTCTCCAATATTATATTTAATCTCCAATAGTATATTTAATATATACTATTCAGACATATTCGTATTATTAAGCCGGCATAATGTTACGGACTGATGTTAGTCGTCAGTGTTCTATATCAGTTGCTAAAATTCTTGGTAATTGCGAGTCGTCTACCATCTAATGACATTCTAGAATCATATAATAAAAACATAGTTTTATATTTCGAATCTTAAGAGTGGGCCTTTAGTGCCATAAAAATGAAGACATCATATTTCTAGAATTCCGCGTCTTGAATGAAGGGATTTTTAGAATTTATCGAAAGCCTGCCTTTTGTTAGACAACTTAAGTATTATTTTTTTCAATGCATTTAAAAAACAGTACAGATGAGAGCTCTAATGCCAGTAGGCATTCTTTACCAGCTAACTTTAGGGATCACGTAAGGGAGGCTGGATGAAAAAATAAGAAATTTTAATCATACAGTTAATAAGTTACTTAACTAATTATAATATAACACACATAAACATGCATAAACTATACATACACTACACAATTATACATACAAGTATTAACGAAGAAGTTAGATTACAACATCGTTTGCCTGGCCATTAAGCCCGCCTATGTACAAATTAAGTGCAATAAAATATTTAAAATAAATAAAATAAAATGAATATTGTATTTTATATTTATATCTGTTTTAAATTATAGTTACATATATATTGTAAATTTAATTTATTGTGACATATTCTAAGCACTTAAAACAACATTCTCTACTACTCTCCTACTGTCCCGTGTTCGTGTCTATGTGCCGACCAGGCTGCCAAGGGTTGGCAAATATAATCTATTCATTCTACGACAATTTAAATTCAATTCGGGTTACCATTCAACACTAAACCGTACATGTCGTCAATACATCAAATTTTCACAAAAAAATAAGAATTACAATCTAGACATATTTTCTACCTACCTTTTATTTGATACCTTCATTTTATCATTTATATTATTTATTTATGTTTTACTTATGTATTGTTCTTTATTGGTACTATTATTTTCGTCTTTTATTGTCATACACACTTTCCAGTCTTTCTAGTCCAGGAGACAGAGCACATTAAAACATAGTTCAAAGAAATTTGTGTCAATAAATAAATAAATATTTCCAGACAGGTCACACAGCGCCATCTAGTTTCCGTGGTAAGCTACGATGCTTGTGTTACGGAAACTAGATGGTTGATAAACTACATATTTAACTTTTTTTTGTTGTAAATATATACATATTATACATATAAACACCCAGACCGAGACAAATTATACAATGTACAACTTGCCTCCGGTGGGAATCGAACCCACGACCTCCCGAGTTCACGGCAACGTTTGTTACCACTAGACCACTGAGGCGGTCATGTTGATGTTATGGTCATTGATGATGATTGTTGAGGTCAAAAAAACCAGTAAACCGTTTTGAATATTATTGAATATAATAGGTACTTACTTTTCGTGCTTTCAGCGACATCCACGTCCATCCTCCAGAGCAGTATTGCCACCCAGACAACTAGCATCATCTTGTCAAGACAACGCAACCGAAAAACCACACTATCGTCCCAGCCTTTCATACCAGCAAACGGCGACGCCGCTTTTTAAATCCCAACCCAACATTACTATAAAACCCAACAACAGATTCCATTAACCTCAAGTCAAATTAAACAAAAAAAAAAAACAATTTTCCGTTGCGATTTTATAGATTCATTTTTGCATTCACTTGGAGTACAATATTCAATGTTTATTTTCACAGCACACCGTTTTCAATTACCTGTAACAATAAGCAATTACACTTTATTTTATTACCGTTGTTATAAATATTAAACATTTATTTGAGTAATAAAATTAAATTATGTATATAAATAATAATAAAATTTCAAAACTACTTAAAAAGTAATAAATAAAATATAAACTAAACCTAATAAAAAATAAACCATAAGTAAAAAATATCCTCTAGAGCCTTCAGGAAGAACTGACAACATTTCCCCTCTGTATAGCGAGGCTAATACGTTGGCAAAAATAATTACCAGCTTTCCTGTCTCCAGACTTTTCCGTTAGCCGTTTGGATAACTCCTTAGTCAGGTATCGAACCCAAACGGCGCAAATTCGTAACCTGTACTGAGGTTGGCGTATTTGCGTAGCTTGAGGTTCTTAGCAAAACCTTTCACTTTTCGCACTTTCCGCGACTGACGAAGTCGCACGGATGTCTTGCTATTCCTACCCATTCCTCGACAAGATATTTAAATTCTTTTACTCTTTCTGCAGCGTCTCTCTGGAACACTCTTTCACTATCTATTAAAACTTTAACGACTCCTGCTTCTTTTAAAAATCATCTCTATTCTTATTTGTTCAAAATAACTGACGATTATTTATGTGTTAAAATTGATCCTTGTTTGTACTCTCGATGCAACTTTCACTCTAATATCTTTAGTATGTGTTTTATTTTATTTATTTATTTCATGAATCCTGTATATATTTAATTATATGTATTGTATTATAGATATGTACTATTATATGTATAACATGTATTGTATATGTAGTATTAGTATGTGGTTACGCCGATATATATTTATTCTTATGTATCTATCTCACTATTCATTTTCCTTCCGCTCCTACCTCTAACTCCTTTGCTCAACGCCAGTTGGCATCGCAGTCGCTCAACCGCCGCGCTTGGACGTGTCCGCAAACCTACCGCGCTCCGCAATTAAAAACGCTAAATCACGCAAAATCACGCCGCGAATTCTCCAAGTGCAGTGCCAAAATAATTACCACGCTATAAACAATATTCACTCTGAAATAAGTGGAGAAATCAAATAGTGAACCAGCCGAAGGACGCCAGGGGGAAGCCACGATCGCCGCATCTACTGGTTAGTGGGTTTCCTCTCCTAATCTTACTATTCTCCGTCATTTCTGGTCCTTCTAAACCGCATCCCTCATTTACACACGTATCCCGCTATATATAAAATTAAAAAAAAAACAACGTATTTTTCCCACAAATACGACGCCATTTTATATATTTTATTTCCGCTATTTACGTATTTATTTAACTCTAATCCCGCTATATACTCATAGAACGCATACTTATATATCATATTACGCTATTACTTATCTATTTCATACATTCATTTCTCTAAAAACACGCATTCAATTCTCCGCGACTTAAAACAAGAGGGTAGATGTGAAATTCCTTCGCGAAACGCACGCATAAAAAACTCGAAGTCAACGCGCCATCGCCAACATTGACTTACATACACGCTTGACTAATATACATTAGACAGACCCGCGCAACAAATTATTTTTATTACACGCTGCAAAAATTCCGAAGCTTACGGAGTTTGTTAACCCTGAAGAAAAGGCTATTAGATCGCAAATATCTGTTCTAAATTGTAAAAAAAAATAGTTTGTGTGCAATGATACAAAAATTATACGATATGATAAAAAACATTACGGATGAAAACATCGCTCACCGTTTTTTGGTGCTTTCAAAGTCGATTGAAAGTACTAAAATCGAATTTATTAAAGTCGTGGAAAATATTAATATACTCAGCTCATCAATAGATGACAATTATACTCCTAACTTTGAAGCAATATGTTCTATCGATGAACTTTATTGCTATATAAAGTCAGTTCAAGGTGATCTCGAAAATAATAAAAATCTAAAATCTAAAATTAATAAATTGCCAAGCGATTTTACTCGCAAGCTCCCGCCACTCGAATTGATGTCATTTGATGGATCTCCAAACAAATGGGTTCTCTTTTACGAAAACTTTAAAGGTCTTATTCACGATAACCCACATCTTAGTGATGCCGAAAAGGTGCAGTACCTAATAGGTAAACTGTCGGGTAAGGCTTTCACGGTTTGTGCCGGAATCCAACCGGTAGCCAGCAACTATCAAATACTGTTCAAAGCGCTAACAGATAGATATGATGATAAACGTACGCAAGCAGCAATGTACATCGAACATTTGCTTAATTATAAAAATATTTTACACGCATCATCCACCACTCTAGACTCATTTATTGATACCTTCTGCTCAGCTGAAGCAGCGCTCCGTCAGCTCGAAATTGCTGACCTCGCAGACTTTTTTATAACTCATATCGCGCTTAGTAAACTCGATAAAGAAACCGTACAACTCTTCGAACAGGAACAACGCAGCAAAACCATCCCTACTACGCACGACTTATTTAAGTTTATCAAGGAACAAAGTCGTATTTATTTATTACGCAATACGCAAACATCTAAAACCGCTTTTTCATACTCAAAAGCTAGTAAACACGCAAAAATACAATCGTTTGTTGTAAACGATAACGACGAGACGCAAAACACCGCCCCGCGAAAATGTATAGTATGTAGAACAGCTGACATTCACCCATTATATAAATGCGAATACTTTTTGAACCAAGATCCTATTTCTAGAAATAAAATAGTTACCCAAAATAGGTTTTGAAAAAACTGTTTAGGGTTTCATAACATTCGATATTGCAAATCGCAAAGTAAATGTTTTGTTTGTGGTAAAAACCACCATACCAAACTCCACATAACTAACTTTCAGAACGCGCCGCCTGATAACAGGCAAAATTCAAATAATTTTAAACCGCAATGTCAGAATGTAGCTGTCTCTTTTCCTCACGAGTCGCAGCAACCTGCCGCGGCCGCCTCGCTTCCGCACGCGTCGATGAATCAGACATCGGCCGTCTCTTACGCTCCCGCGCCGTCGCCTACTGCACCGAATGAGCCGGTTGCTAGTACAAGCGGTCAGCTGTTGGCTGCCGCCACGCAAAACAACTCGTGTAACATCGCTAGCTTAACTTCTCTTAACAATAATAACTTAAACTCATTTAAATCGTCTACTGTGCTCTTACCCACCGCTATTGTTTTTGTTAAAAATAAACTAAACAATTATGTTAAAATTAGGGTTTTTATAGATAGCGGCTCAATGAGTCACTTCATAACGAAGGCTTGTTGTGACCGATTAAACTTAAACATAACTCCCGCTGAATCGACTATTCATGGAATTGGCCAAAGCCAAAAGACGGCTATAGGTTATACAGATTTTACAATCCACTCGACGTTCGACACTCGTTGTAATTATTTAATTAACGCTCGCGTAATAGATACGATTTCGGGTAAATTACCGGACTCTTTTATCGACACGTCTCATTTAGGTCATCTAAAGGGTGTTCCGTTAGCCGATGACTTTTTCCACTCGCCTAATGAGATCGATTGCCTTATTAGCAATGAATTGTTCCCGCTTTTGCTCGGTTCTCATAAAATCATGTCGCCTAACTCTCCAGTGGTGGCGGTACAGACTACCCTTGGGTATGTACTTATGGGTAAGGCTGACTGCATTCCACAACCTCATATAACGCCTAATAATGTTTATAATTCATACTGTACCTTTGTTAAGCCCACTCTGGAAAAAGTAACGCAAAACTCTGTGCCTTCACAGGAAAAAGTTAAACTTGGTTTTGATACCACGTACAGCCGTGACCTCACCGGTCGGTCGATCGTAGACTTACCTGTGCACGATTCTTCCGCTATCGCTAGCACGCTCGCCTCCGCATCTCGCCCGCAACGCGCAAACCAAAACCAGGTTACAACGCCACTAAAAATAATACATACCTGCCCTGGAGACATCCCGTACAACACGCAATCGCAAAGAATATCCGCGTCACGCTGAAAAACCTATAAAAAATAATAATCGCATCGTGGAAAATATTAGTCATTTAATGTCGTCCGCCTCACGACCCCACCCCGAGACACGCGCCGTGAAGATACTCTGATCGGACTGGCGCTCGCGCTTTCCACTCGCCGCCCGCGCCGTTAAACGTAACAGGGATGTTTCATTTTCAGCGCGATTTTTTGACCCGCTTGGACCAACGGGTCCAGAAATCACTTTTCCTTCTAACTCATAACTTCATTCAAATACTCTCTTCTCTCTCGCTCGCTCTTCCATTCTCACTTATTTACGCTTTCTCTGATCCACTGTCGCCGTGGCAGAGATCAAGTCAAACACGCTCGCTATAAACTCTTCGCATATACTGTCTCTCTAACCGCTAATCGTATACATATTCTCGCTTTACACACTACTAGGTTCTCACTCAACTCGAAAACTCACGCATTATTAAACTCGTACTCGCATTATTTAAACTTTGAAGAGAGCCTTACTCGCATAGTTTACTCATTCACTCGTACTATCTTACTGGAGTAGTCCTGAAAAGTGATATCATTTCAGAAGAGTTATAATTTTAATTATTTAACGCTAATAAAGTTGGCAATATAGTTGTCATCAAGGACTTGTAAGTCCTCTCTTGTATCGGCCTTTGGCCATTGTTGAGCAAACCTATCCAGGAACAGGACGGTATTGCTAAAACCGCGTTGGCACAGACGCAGTCGGGTGTGTATGTACGTCCGGTGGTGCGTCTGAGACCACTACTCGCTAGTTTTAAGTATCGCATACTCTCTTACATTTACGCATACTCACTCATACTCACTCACACTCACTCATACTTACTCACACTCACTTATACTCACTCATACTCACTCATACTTACTCACACTCACTCATACTTACTCACACTCACTCATACTTATACTCACTCATACTCATTTTACTCAAAATCTATTTTTCTCTAATGAAGATACTTCATGCCGGGGGGAATGGTTACGCCGATATATATTTATTCTTATGTATCTATCTCACTATTCATTTTCCTTCCGCTCCTACCTCTAACTCCTTTGCCCAACGCCAGTTGGCATCGCAGTCGCTCAACCGCCGCGCTTGGACGTGTCCGCAAACCTACCGCGCTCCGCCATTAAAAACGCTAAATCACGCAAAATCACGCCGCGAATTCTCCAAGTGCAGTGCCAAAATAATTACCACGCTATAAACAATATTCACTCTGAAATAAGTGGAGAAATCAAATAGTGAACCAGCCGAAGGACGCCAGGGGGAAGCCACGATCGCCGCATCTACTGGTTAGTGGGTTTCCTCTCCTAATCTTACTATTCTCCGTTTATTTAATATTTACTTGGCACTCTGCCTGTCACATGTTTTCAAAACTCCAAAGGTTAGCTGGTGGATAATGCCTCACGGCATAAAGCTCGCCTGTGCACATTCATTTTAAGTTATTTTAGTTTTTAATAATATTTTTAATAAAGCATTTTTTATTTATTTTGTTTATTTATGTAAGATGAGGCTAATGTGTCTAAACATGCAACATCCCACATCAATGACCTGCCAAGTTTCCTAAAAATTCCAGTGAGTTCTAGGATCGCGGGTACTCCACCAGTGACAAAAGCCTTCGGATTATGTCGTTGATAGCCGCGTGACGAGGAATGCGGCCAGCACGTATAGCGCGAGAAAGCCGAGTGTCCGAGATGTTTGGTGCGGGTGGACAGTCCGGCCTGCGAGACATAGGCACACCGCCATAGTCAGTGTGTTTCGATCGAGGAGTGTACCAACCGATGCTGAGGGAAAACCAGAGACCTATGGAAACGGCCAGGACAATCCCGCTCTTTTATGTCTACTTTTGTATTAAACAATACATTTTTGTATAATGATAATAATAACTTATGGTAATATATATTGTAGTTTGTGTACAAAATATAAATAAAAATTAAAACTTATATAAAAATATTCACTCATGAGCTGATCATGTGGCAGTGTGCCAAGAACACTTGCAGCATTCCCCCTCTGCACAGCAATACTAATTTGCTGCACGAAAAAAATTCCAGCCCTCTTGTCACATATAGCATTAACCAGCCGCTTAGACAGTTCTATAAAGAACTTCTTAATATTAAAAATGTATATTTTTGTTGTGGTGTGGTGTGCACTGGATCTAATCGTTTGTAGTACCAACACTTACTCGTATGTCGACAAAGTGATAACATTTAAATATAAAGTGCTAGTTTTAGGGATAAGACAAAGTATCTCTATTTGAATTCAACATTGAGCTATAGGGTAATTTGCAGCGACTGATTTAACACTGAATACCCTAATTCCTTTATAGTTAAAAATGTTTTAACGCCTTTGCATACCACTCGCTTTTTTGTTTGGTCAATGGTAAGTTCCATTAATGTTAGCAACTTGTAGCGATTGTTATCGACAATGGCCAAGGAGGAACGTTTTCGGCTGCAATCGACATCCTTTGCCTTGCACATATTTAGGACGTCACCTGTCAGTGTAGATTTTGACACTCGACTTTTAAAAAACTAACTGCGAGCAATATGCTGCTTGATAAATTAATTTATTTGTTTAACAACCAAACTCAATATTAAACTTAATTATTTATATATAAATTCATCCTACTGGATATTGTCGCCCCCGTAGCTTGGGTAAGTATTGAATAGAAAATAGTACGCGGTCACTTCATGACCACGTGCAGTGACTCTTAATTTATTTTGTGCACCACCGCTGCAGTCTCACCATCTATCTGGTATCTTGTCTTGGTGTAGACTGAAGTGGTGGTGGATTTGGAGATGGAACGTAACGCGTGTTCCCCGTGCGTTCCAGGGTTCTATGTCTGGACTTTAGAGCTGGGACCCAGCTTGAGAAGATAACCCCGCTGCCCAGGATCCCCGTGACGCCTCGTTGTCCGCTTGGGATCGGCAGTGCTCTCCGAGTCCCCATCTTCAGGCTCTCCGAGGGAAGGTACCCCTACGTACGGTCAACGGATGCATAAAGAGTGATAGGGCTAAGCTTTTGGCTTACGACCCTCCCTTTATATAATTGTAGATTCTCTTGCTCTGTTAACTTCTCTTACTTAATATATTAACTTCATTTGCTTAAATTCTTTGTTTTATTTGAATGTCCCGCTTAACGTGACAAACTGGAATCAGACACTTATGACTGACATCAGTCCATAACTCTATGCCGGATTGACTGGGCACGGCGGTAATCAAAACATGATCGCAAAACGTGTGGATACACTTTATTGGGTTTATCGCCTCGAACGGTGGACACTTCACCGCCCCGGCAGACTGGGCAAATTACCACCATCAGTCCGACTACAACCTATTTAAATGAAAATATTATTTAAAAATTATATTTTAATAAAATTACATACACACATATAAACTACATAAATAAGTTGTATTATTTATATACTACATAAATATAAATTTAGATACTACTTGATAACCGATGATGTAGGATTGAGATTGCGTCATAATTACAAAATATTATTCAATTCTCAACTCTATAAGCGCTCGACCTTAAGAGCGTCCGTGCAAATATCAACTTTAACAGCGTGATATATTATAGTTAACGGATTCCATTATATTATAACGTTTGCGCTTAAGTAACAGAATAGGACTGCTGCAAATGTTAGATAGATAGATTCTTTATTGCACAGAAAATAAAACATTTTACAGTACAAAGGCGAGCTTAATGTCTAAAAACATTATCTAACAGCTAACCTTTGGGAGTTGTGAGCAGGGATTGTGGGTGCATGACCACTAATGTTTGACAAAGAGTTTTATTGAGAAAACAACTTATAACTAAAATACATATATATATATATATAATAAAGCTATGGTACATATATATGGATATATAAATGTACAAATAATACATACAATAATATACGGACTCTGTAAAGTTATGTAGATTCGTCTTGCTTTTTGTGAAAGTGTTTTGTAAGCAAATTTTTAAAACTAATGATAATATTTTTAATGACAGCACCATGCCCATTAGACGTGCGATAAAAGATGAGCGCTGCGGGTGAGGGAAGTGTATTTGATTTATGCACGATTTATAAAAAAAAATGGATTATGAGTAGTTTGTTTGTTTTTTAATCTTTATCTTTATTTATTTTATATAATTGTGTTTTCTTATAAGTGAAAACTTGTCACTAGCTTAATTGTGTTTTATCTTTAATTTTATGTATGTATAGTACCTATAAGTTTTTCTAACATACTCGTAAATAAATAAATCAAATAAATATGAAAATTCTTATTTCCTAGTAAATGATATCGCACACCTACATTTAAAGGGAGCTAACTCTAAAATCATTTTTTTGAGTTATTTACACTATCAAATCCCTTATCTCGCTACCAGACAGACAGTGGGGTCATCCAGGCCCAGACGCCTAATGGGTCTGGGTTGGGGATGGGGATATTCCCCCGTTTTCCCTGGCAGGACCTCAGCATGTAACAACCCGCCGGTAATTCATGCACTTTTAGTGCTGGGCGCCGTTAACAGTATAACATCGCCCATGTGGCACACGAACCCAGAGGGTTAGATTCAACTGCTTCAGCTCTCCTTCAGGAGTACTTCCAGGAGGGCCGTGCGCCATACGGAGCGATATTCTGGAGATGGTTGAAGTATCCGTTGTCGGCCCGATAGAACATACGTCTAGTCAGGCCAGTGACAAACTCCTCGAAAGTAGGCAACTCAAAAATCTCTAACTATGACGGAATTACGCACGAACCACGGCACTCGGGAAACCACTATCGATCAATAGAAAAGATTTAATAAATAATGTAATAAATAATAAAACCATTATTGGGTAAACAATTAAATTGAGTAATGGATATATATATTACCTATCGTATATATACATTTTTCAAACATTTATTCATTCACCTGTTTAGATTATTGGCAATGAAATACTTGTCAATATTAACGTTTTAGCCATCTTCTTTTATGATACATCTAATTAATCACCGGAGGCAGTATCAAGACAACTCTTATCCCGGACTGACTTTGCAAATCCACTTCGCTTGCAAATATACGAATACTGCTATAGTCGTATATATAGTATAATTTAGCTCCTGCCTCTCATTCATTCATTTTGTTTTAAGTAAATAAACATTAACCTATTGGTTTTGACTTATTATTATTATTTTTTTCTTATACTTTTGCTAGTCACAGTTCAATTGCATTATTAATTTAAATCTAATTACTATATTTTACTCTTATTTCTGTTTAAATTGTATTGTCTAAATAATATAAAATCTCTTTGGCTTGTGTTCCACTATTGCTACTTTGTTTATATGTTTAATATAATAAACTGTGATTTTTTTTAAATAAATAAATTTTAAGTGCGTGTTGCCGCCTCAAACAATCTGAACATAACATAAAATCATAGATCTATACAAAATTAGTGTTTTTTTAGTTAGTGCTGTTTAGATCTAGGTGTGCGATTTAATAAAATACAACGAGCTTTTATATTACTACCATTTTATTTAAACGGTTCGCGTTTTAGCGTAAATCTCATAGCCAGCATTTTGGTAAAGTTTGTATAATTAATTGTGATATGAAACACATTATTTAAATCTGTTTGAAGAAAGACTAATGTATTTTCTTTAGTGACAGTCTCTTTCATCACTTCGCCGGTTAAAGTCGTAAAACTATTAAACTGTTATAAAAGCTGTGCCTACGTGTATATCAATCAATGATTTTAAATTGATTGTTTTTACATTCATACCAACATTCATTTTTGCGTTGTTTCCTTCAATGCTTCCACCCCACACTTCCAGCAGATATTCAGATTCATTTACCGTATCGTCTGCTCGCCAGTGGAACAAACTTCCACTGACCATCAGACAAGCTCCTTCCATTCACATCTTTAAAAAACTACTTAATACTTTCTTTTTAAACAAGCAGAACAATATATTTTAACTCCACAAATTTCTACTTCCTAATAATATATTATCCTCATATATGTATATCTTCTATAATACTTATATATTGATGAGTATTTATGTAGTCTATGTATTCATACTATTTATGTAGTTTATTAGTTAGAATTGCACCCCACATATTTATACTGTCTCACTCTCCCAAAGGTTAGCTGGTAGAAAAAGCCGAAATGGCTTTAAGTTCGCCTTTGTACATACTTTTAAGTAAAGTGCAATAAAGTATTTAATAAATAAATAAATGCTGAGGGTTGTGACCCCCTCCACGAATCCCTTTGACCCGGACTATGCTATGCTTGGGTGTAAAGTGTGGTGCAGATCTGGTCATACCAGCGTATTGAGTTCCGTCCACTTCAATTTTGCCCGTGATTACCAGCCTCTCCAGATAACCAGAACTTTTTCGGGCTATATAAACTCAAGGACTCGTTGCAGGCAGATGGAGGAGAGCCTGGCAGTGATTTTGAGCTTCTTAAGTATGGTGTGAGATGAATTCTCCATTGACGTTATAGCTACAACGAAGAAAGAAAACATAAAATTCGAAATTGTGAAGATTCAAATTGTCGACCCAGGTCTGTTGTGATTTTAAAAGGTACACCAAATCTAGCTATGGCAAATGGCTATAGAGACATCTCATCACCTCAACATATCGATAGTCTATTAGACATCGCTGCAAGGATTTCAGAACAGCCCAGGTTTCGACTAATTATCAATTTGCTATTATTGGCTTCGTTGCTCCTTTACCAACAGTGTACTTAGACACGTTGATATTTAGATGACATGTTCGGAACATCTCAATAAATGTCATATTAAGTTACACTTATTTTAATATGGCGCTTCAGCTATTATGTAACGACAATATCCAATGATCTTAAAATTACTCATAAGAAGATGCGGCATTAGCAAACGAAAAGGGTTTTCACAAATACACAACAAGTTGTAGTTCGTTACGATAAGCTTAAGGAATAAAACTGTCAAACTCCATTGTATATGGCAATTTAAAACGTCTTTAAGTTACATTTAGCTAGTTATAATATAGCTAATATTATTTTAACTTGTATGTCCTATTAATAGTTAGTTAAAGTAGTTGTATTAATAAACAAAACAAATTGTCAAACTAATTTAAACCTGTTTTCGTTCCAAAATTATTGATAGTACCTATTCGTGACACATGAATATTTATACTATGATAGAGACACACTTATGGATATTAAAAGTGCTAGAGCGTGTAGTAATTAAAGAGAGCATTGGCTTTTTTGACATTGGTAAAAAAAAAACTTATTTAACCGAAAAAAAATAAAAGGTAACATTTATGCTTTTCGTGGTTTGGAGAATTTACGACTAACACTACCAATCTTGAGGAAACCCGTTTGAAAGCTGGAAGGATTGATTAAGTGGAGTAGCCATTGAGAAGACGTCTTAGAATACGGGTCTAAGATACGTGTATAAATAATATTAAACGTATATACAGGTACTACTTAGTGATAGTAGAAAAAAAAAAAGAAAAAAAAAATGTTTTTACTTAATGAGGTATCCATGTTTTGTTGTATCTATCAATAGTGACAAAGCAGCTTCTGTGAACAGATGTCCGCTTGCTATAAAGAGTTAATTACGTCTAAGAATACCTACCCCAGTCGTCGAGTCCGGAATAGCTCCCTTGGGAAACGACGCCGATGTCTTAAGCTCCTCTTTCTTTTTTATTTCGGTCATTCTTCTAATGAAATATACATTATTTTAAGTCGTAAATTCTCTACTTCTGTCTATTAATTTTAAGTTGTTAGCTCGTAAAGTTTCGTTATTTATTTCTCTATTGTCACTATTGTAGTTTTAATTTGGTAGTCGAATGGCATTTCTGACTTATTTTTACTGGAAAAATATCGAAATTGTTGCCTAATTATTTTATTTATTTGCACTTCAATGATAATATATATAGTCTTTCTATATTTGTAAATTAATTAGCTTTAGTTTTTTACTTGTAAATCTTTATTGTTATTTAATACAAGAATGAAAAGTAAAGTTTGAGTATCATCACGACAGTTTCCCGTTCGGGGTGATCAGAAACCACGCTTATCAAGAAGCGGATTCACATTTAGTCAACTACTAGCGTACCAAACTCGAGAAATATCACAAAGGAATTAAATATTAATTCAATTTATTTATTAAATATTATTGTGTCCCGACAAGGAATGGAACCCGGTACCTCCGAGTCTAAATCCACGAACTTAACCGCTAGACCACGAAGGCAGTACAAGAATAACACAAGAATAAGCATTACGTCAATACAACAAAATAACTACAACATAAATAAACATACATACACACACACACACACACCTAGACATCGGCATACATGAACTTAAAACTATTAAAGTACTCACTCGCCATCGCCCGTCTAATCATCGCCGTACTAGTATTGAAGAGATCAATATCGACACTGAGCTCATTAAACATTTTTTCCGCCTTTTTGAAGAATGAATTGCGTCTATAATTTTGTTATACACTTGATTGTTTATAGTTTCTGCGATGCGTTGAAGTTTTTTATCATAAATGTGGAGCATGATCATTGGCTTTATTGCAATTTAAACATTAACACACAAATGTATTATGCCTGTACGTTGCCCAAATATAAATAAATTACAGGATAACTAACGACTAATAAAAAAAATAAAGAAAAAAATCATGGATATAATTAAAATAATTAATATAAAAAGGTTAATTAAAAGTTACCACAAATAGACTACAAAAAATATGAAACTAAAGAGGTTATTAAAACGAGTACTGGCAAACATACAATGCTAAGGCATATGGTCAGTACAGAAAGATCTGATCAAGTAGCATACAAGCAATCGATGGCTTCACGGTAAATAAATAAAGCTCTGAACAATTACTATTGCAGAAGTTACGTGACCTCGACGAATATATTGCTAAATTTGTATGTAAGGTTTTACCGCACATTGCTGTGTTGACAAACTTACGATTTGGCGACTCAGGTGATTTTTATCAGTTCACGCAGGAGGTGGAAACTTAAAACAAGCAATTGATAAATTTTGGTTCTTATAATATTATATATTGCCTAATAGACTGAAGGGGGTACTAAATTTAATGTTGGGTGGGATTTTGAGTTTGTTGCTATGAGAAAAAAGAAGAGGCGGTCGTTGAAATCATAAATAAATTCATAGTGTTTTTTAAGATAATAGGGGGCTATAGAGTTGTAAATAATATTGTAAAAATATTGCCCAAATGGCTTTAAGTTCGCCTTTATACATACTTTTAAGTTGAGTGCAATAAAGTATGTTAATAATAATAATAAAGTAACAACTGTACCCATATTAGTATCTACGACCGGAGTAATACCTAAAACATTACATAACAGCCTCAAAACTATTAACGTAGACCAGCACACATACAGACAATTGTAAAAAGCTACAATCCTTAATACTTGCCGTATAGTCAGAAAGTTTGGAGTTAAAGAAGCATGATACTCACTTGGCCGAGGCCCGTGAATATCATTAGGTTAACCGGTTAAATATCGAGATTCTTTAAGAATACACATTACATAATAATAATAATAAAGAAAGTGAAGAAGATGTGCTGACCTGCAAAATCGGATATTGAGCCAATTTAACTGTGTACGAAAATGGTAGACGTGGTCGTACTTACGCAAGCCGAAAACAAATCGGATGCATAACTTTAGAAGGCGATCCAGTTTATTTAATAGCTCTTCAGTAAGATATTAGACGTCAGCATGATCTATAATAGGAAGCAATAGAGCTCTGACTAACATTAGCTTCGTCTTGATGGAAATTAACTTCTTCAATGACTTGTCGTAAATAATTTAATTATCTTTGCATCGCGTATCAGTATACTGGGGCAATGCTTTTCCAATTAACCAAATTGAAATCACGTGTTCCAGAGATTGGCAAAAGTAATTAGTTTCCGATGAGGGGAGCCTGATCAATGTTGCAAATCATCATCGTCTGGCGCACTCGCTCCTGTAACGGGCTGGGACTTTATTTTGGATCAAACAATATTGGATCAACATAAATACAGATAGTGCGGTAGTAGCTCGGTTTTCCCAAAATCCACTGAGAAATATATTTTTCTAACGAACATTTATCATATATTTACAACACCAAAATCGTTCCCGTACCTGGGACAGCATGTTGAGCCGTCGGTCCCGGTTCCTCTGATTGTAAAATTGTTAATAAATGAAAAATTTAATATTTTTTTTAGAAGATACAAAATCTTAACTAAATAAATAAAACTAAACTAAAAATACCTATGAAATTAAAACTAATTTACTTCTTCATCTGGGAGGGCTCGCCGCATTTCCTCGTTTAATTATTTTGTATTAGTTTTATGGCATTTAAACACACAACACAAGAATTCTTTTTTTTCGATGCTCTATAGATATCGACGAGCTTGCCTCTTGTCATCATGGTTGACTAAATGTGAAGTCACTCCTTTTCAAAAGTGTTATTGACCACCCTGCATGGGATACGGTCGTAATAATAAGTTTAATATGTACAATATATAAAAAACCTAATATATATAAAAAATATTAAAGTATTCGTTTATTTAATTATCTGCAAACTGCTACTAACGCAAAATCGTCTTTAAGATAATTTGTCTGTACTTGTGTTTTTTTTAATTTGTTGTCATATGATATACTATTGTATAGTTAGCTATATCCTTTTAAATATGCTTGCAATATTATTACCCTGTACTATTGTAACTTGTTTTTTGTACTCAAATAGCTTAGTCAATTTCATACAATTCACAGCAAAGAATACTTTCTCGTTGTCAAGTGTCATATAGTCAAGAGCACTTCGGAACTTAATCCTTGCTAAATTCGTCATTGTATGCAATATGTTTCTGAAGCTCAGTTTGCCAGTTTATGCCACTTGAGCTGCTCAATACCAAAGAGGTTTTATCCAGGATACCGCATCTAGTAATAATTTTAAATTAAAACTTGGTTTCTTCGCGCCTATAGATGTATTTCTTTATACTACCACCCAAAAGTCATATAAAAAGCATTTTATCATCATCAGCCTTTGTCTGTCCACTACTGGATATAGGCCTTCCCTTAGGCGCGCCATTTCACACGATCTTCCGTCACCCTCATCCAGCCCCACCAGCGAACTTTTAGGTAATCCGTCTATCTGGCGGGGGGTGGTCCAATACCATTTAATTTCTGCTAGCTATATTTAACAGTAGTTGAAAGACTATTAGTTTAGCTAGCAGCGACACATTTGTCTAAATTACTAGTTTAGATATTATTTGTAAAAGTGCCTACCTACATCTTCTGTAGGATTATTTTTTGTGAAACCCTAGTAATAAGTATTTTTGATTAATAAACTATTTGAATTTGAATTATTATTAACTTATAAACAATAATATCGAACTTATGTCGTCAGACATTTCCTAACAGCCAAACCGTTAGGGTAATAATATAGTATCATTAGTGAGTACCTATATAGGTAACATAATCATCATAAGCCCGTGTCTCTCCACTGCTAGATATAGGCCAATCATCCATCCCCCACCAGCGATCATCCTCGTATCATCTGTCCATCTGGCGGGGGGTAGTCCCAATCTGCGTCTTCCAGTACGTGGTCTTCACTCCAGAAACTATTTACTCCATCGTTCATCGGTTCTGCGACAAACGTATCCGGCCCATTGCCACTTCAGTTTGCAAATTTTAAAAGCTATGTCGGTAACTTTGGTTCTCTGATGGATGTCAACGTTTCGGACATCATAGAATCTGACGTATAATAATAATAATATTAACTTTGTATTAATTATTAAAGCACTCTATTTTAATTATCTGACATCCTTAATGTTCGTAGTTTATGCAATATACAAATGTTTATTGCCGATGTACATCTTACTCAAATAGCGGTCTGTCCCGGTTCCACTAATACCAACTTGTGGAAACGTTAATAAATTATCATTAAATGTGTCCGGTGGTCGTCCCTTCCTTATAAGGTCATTGCAGTAGTAGCGCGTGTGTCGGGTCCCGTTCTGCACTCTAAGGGCTTGTTTGGGCAGGGGGATGGCTGTCACATGCGTTACGTGCGTCATCGGGTGCTGCTGTGGAGGCCTTGGACCTCTGTCAAATATGTTCAATTTATAAAAGGTTTACGTGAATAAACATATTTCGATTTTTTATAGCAGAATTACGAATTGAAATAAATACAAAATTTTATTTATAATGGTACATCTACCAAATTTTAAGATCATTAAATTTGTTTCATTTGTGCCTCTCGCTACTGTGACACGTATTTTGTTACATATTGCTTCATCTATTTCAAGTTGGTGTTATAAATAAGAGTAGAATATTAGATCATCATCGTCTGCATATCACAACGTTCGTATAACATATCTGATCGGCAATCAGCCAATAGTTTCAACCCGTTCCATTGCATCTAGAAATGAGCTAGAGCTTTCTCGGATTTATTCGCAAGACGCAATAGATGCCTTAAAGAAACAAATTAACTGGACGAGCTAAGATAATTAAATATTACTTTAAGTTTTTTTTTACATTTTATAAATAATTATTAAGAATACTCTAACTTAATAATTGATCAATTTTGAGAGGTACTATAAAAAATATATAAATGTACAAATTTGTCGAATTAAAACAATAGTACTTCAATTATTTTTTGTCAGAAACATGGTAGGTACAGGGATGTAAATTATTATATGTAATTATATCACATGCTTCGCTATTTCTAGCATACAAATATTTATTTAGTCACATGACTTTGTCGGGCTTCGGGTCTAAGTATTTATTTATTTATGTCTTGGAGTTCGCTCTAACGACTTTCACATATGTGTATATATTATTCTATACATTTTTATTTATTAAATTTGAAACACTTTTTAAGTATAAACTCCATCAAATACCAACAACATTAAAATAAACCTTTTGAGCCGTTATTGTATTATATTCTTAGATCACACATATAACACACGTTTTTCGATTTACGTACCATTTCTAAAGATATATATAACTTTTAATTCCCGTAATCAGACAAAAAAATAAATAAGTAATCGGCTTCGCAGCAGCCTCAATTTTGATTCCATTTGGTTTTGGCAATTTAGGGTTACCAGTAGGAATATTAAAAAAAAAAAAAAAAAACGCAGAGTATAAAACTACATAACAATCTTAATAATTAAAATAGAGATACTAAGTAGAATAGTATCCATGAAATAATAAATATAAACAGCAAAATTGATTAAATACGTAGAAATATTATTCGTAAACTTCAAAAAAATAATTAATGGCAACCCTCGAATTTTCCCAATAATGTATGAAGGTGACTAGCCCTTGGGCGCTGTTTTACTCATAGTACATAATATATACATACGTCTAACTCGTCCCCGATTATCTGAATAAAATCCAGCGCTTGTATAAAAAAAAGAAAAAAAAACCGACTACAAAACTTTACCTGTAAGTATGTATATTGAATTCATACGATATGGATGTGCTGTAATTTAATGCTAGCTGACCCTTGTTTAGCCGTGGTGGTGGCTCGGTAGTAAGAACGCGTTCCCTAAATCCTGCAAAGGTCGGTTCAAACCCCGCTGGCATGTATCAATGAGAAATACACTTTTCTTACGTAAATTTAAAATTAACAACACCTGTGCCTCCTCCAAAATCCCTTAATAAAAAATAATAAATAATAAAAAAACAAACTTGTTGGCTAAACAAAAGCGATAGGAAAACAATTAACTAAATGAAGTTAAATAATAAGAACACTTATACCGGAAAATAATAACCGTGTTAGGGTTGGTATCCCGGAAAAGTTTGTTATCGCGGCCGGCAGCCCTTACGAAGAACTTTCATATAATATGTTTGTAAGTATGTGATATCACACCAACTTAATTGAAAAACTTCTGACAGGGGCTTAACTGTTGGCACGCTTATGAAACAACATTATCGTATCGCAATAATACTTGTAGCATACATCTTTATACGTACCGGGACAATGAAAACAAAATAAATAGGTTAATAGGCACAAATCGATAAAAAAAACTTCTTAAATATACTTTTTTTTTACTAGCTTTTTTTTTTTATGGTAAGTGGCGCTCGACGTCAATTAATATTAGGTTAGCAACTGGAATCAGACACTCGTGACTGACATCAGCCGGCTTGACTGGGCTTGACTGGGCTTGACGGCAATTGGAGCCTGATCGAATCGCATCGACACGAACGGTGGAGACCTTCCCGTCCAGCAGATTGGGCAAATTACCACCATCAGTTCGCCAACCACCTATTTGTTGTTCTCGTTGAAAGTATGTGCCATTTGCAATGGCCAATGCCAATTTTTTTATTTCAAGAAGAACTAATATTGTAAGCTTGCCATTGTGATAAATTTGGCCTACAATTGTTGCCGTGGGTCAAAAGTAAAATTTTAATGATGATTTATAATTTGTTAACGATTCCACAAGTTGGTATAAGTGGAACCAGGACCGCCAACTTAACGTGCTTCTCGAATGGGAACGGTGGTGGAAGACAATTTTCTAATTATTCCAAGGATTCACTGTACGAGTGGCCGGGTCTATCGTGTATTGGAAAGAGAGATGAATGGTGTCACGGGCTTGCGACCGCTAATAGGCTGGTTTACAAAGGTCTCCCATCATTCTACTTCTCTCCCTACCCAATATTATGTACATCAAAAAAGTGTACTTCTAATTGGTACATGCCAGGGTTCGAACTGACTGTTTAGGATGTTAAGGAAAGCGTTCTTACACCTGAGCTACCACCGCTGTTATTAATGAATACATCTATCGCCTATTCTATGCTAAGTGCTCTCGAATCGAATCAAAATATACATCATGACGTAGTCATCATTCCTACGAGTACAAATAAATTTGGTGACTCTTCCATCTATCGATCGATAAAGATGTATAATGCTCATCCAGATTTTTAAAAACCTAAACTCCTTCATGAAAAGAGTGAAAAAGCATATTGTCAAGACATCTTGCGCGCCACTTATAATCAGGCTGATTATTATATACATATATTTATTAGTTTCCGTCAAAAATAAACTATTCCTAGTTCATTAATGGAAATCAATAGCAATAGTAAGTATAGTTGTCATTCGATATGGCACGTCGAAATGTTTGGCTAAGATTTACTTACGGTTTTGTAGAGCGTTCTCTCTGTTGCACAATACGATGTGAGCGATAAACAAAATTAAAAATTCAACCGCATTTCTCATTCTTATACCCGATGTGCCATATCAAATGCGGCTACTAACTTACTACTATAACAATTTTACTATTATTATTCTTTTGTTCCGATATTACAACCATAAAATCTGCTTCGGTTACTACTCGTAACATTTGGAACATTGTAAAACTAATTTGGAATAAAATTTAACAAGATTCGATAAATATAAAATTTATGTTGCAGACTGATTTGGTTATGAATACGATATTTTATGGTAGATGTAGTGATCACGTGACTTATTGTCTACAGCAAAACCAATAATAATAATAAAACATATAAAAAACAATCTACTTAATAATTTAACAAACGAGTAATTGTTCTTAAGCTTCCTTATCTTCACCTTCGTGTGGTTATAGAAGTACCCATCAGGTACTGTGACCACTTTATGAGGAGTACTGGAAGCTTCAATGGACCACGCCGGCGTCTCTGCTGGGGTGGTGCAGGGGGAATAGGTGCTGTGCGGGGCCCAGGAGTATCGTTGGTGCTGAAGCAAATCCACGAATATATTTGCGGTAAACAACGCCAAGCGGTCAGAGAAAGTTCAGGATTTTTTAAGATGCTCTGACACCTAAAGGCATTGAAACCTGTGTCATCCATCCATTATGACCAGCGCAGGTCACGACGGCAACCCGTCTTATCAGCGCGGCAAGTGTAGGCCGAATTCTCCAGAAATATTCTGCAAGGCCCATCTCCTACATTGAAGGTCAGGATGAAAGATCAAGCATTAAGTATTTATTGTAAAAATAGCATCGTATAAGGCAGTCTGTCCACCAGAGACGTGATAGATTAACGGTACAACATCCAGGCCATTCTCCTTCCGTTTTTCGTGGAAAAGAGTCCGGAGTACTGCTAAGACTAAAAAAATATTTCAAATTGTATTAATATTTATACCTGTCGATTTGGCAATACCTGATTAATGATTTAGACTGGGGTAGAAAACATTATCCAAGCTTTACTGTTGTATTTTTTTTGACAATCATTGCTACAATATTGAACGTACCTACTATGCTGGCTTATTAGAGATGTAACTGTAATACAGATGTTATTTGGTTAGATATAATTTGCCTCGTAAAGTATTGACCAATATACCAGCTAACATCATTTAGCACGCAAGCCCGCATTCAAAAACACGCTAAGAGGAAAAGAAATGCACTATGGCATAAACATTACGGCATCCTGCTAGCAGGCTTAGAACTATAGAATGAAATATAAAAATTGCGTACCTACTTACTTACGTTTGGTCGTTTTTTATTGAAATTATCCACTAATAATGAAATTCATTATCATCTTTATTACAGCCCCTAGAACACAAAGTCCTAGACCTCCACAGTTGGAGATGGGCCTTCCAAATTTTCTGGAGAATTTGGCCTGCATTTGCCGCGCTGGCGGGTTGGCAAGGGTCTGATGTCAACTTTTAATGACAATTTATTAACGATTCCACAAGTTGGTATTAGTGGAACCGAGACCGACGGTTTAATGTGCTCTCCGAGGCACCGGAACGGTGGTGTTGTAAATCTATGATAAATGTACGTAAAAAAAGTGTATTTCTCATTGGTACATGCCAGAGTTCAAACCTTTTTCGGGTATTATAAATTTGAGGTTTTTAGAATGTTTGCATAACCAAGACTAAGACCAAGATTGGGCAATACTACTCCCAGGGCAAGTCCTTCGGTGGTCGTAGGTAAAGAGGTAAAGTGGTATACTCTGAAGGTGGACGAAGCGGCTTCAGTCGTCATTTTCCTTGGGCATCGTTTGTGGATAAGCAACTAAAAGCATGGATTACTTTTTTTAAAATTCATTTTTGAAAACCAACAGTTGACAATTTCAAATAGATAACTAATATTTAATATTCTAAGAACTATTAAAGGTTTTCACATATAGGTTTTAAAATGAGTACAATAGCAGAAAATAGGAAAACATCACTGCAACACAATAACAACATACTCGTACAAGACAATACACAAAGTCACTAAATTATAAGAACGTCATTATTACATAAGATAAATACAATATGAAAAAAAAAACATATTAACAGTAATGAAGGTTATTGACTGATTCGACATAACGAGCCGTCAACTGACGTCTGATATTTGGTGCTTTGTAGTTGAAAATATCAATGTCCAACTCCTCTGCAAGAAATTACATAGAAACAACATGAAGACACTTTGTAGTGTGTATGCGCTATTTGATTGCGTAGTTAAAAATCTTCTGTGGTGTGCTATAAAATTGTCCGTGCTGTAATTCTAGCTTAAAGCTTGTCATACACGTAGCTTTTAATATAGGTAGGTATTTTTAAAAACTTGTGTTTTTGACTTTACTTCTTGGATTACGAGTAAGTATATATATTAACTACTGTTTTTTTATATATTTTACTTGTATCTTATCCGGTCAAACATAAGATAGAGCACATTTTCATAAATAATATTTATTGCATTAATTTTTACGCAACGACATAAGTAACCTGATGGTCTAGATAAATACATTTTTAACATGTGTATCATGTATACTACTGTCATTTCAAGAAGAGGGATCAAAAATAATTTCTTTAAAGCCTTCTCTTGTCGAAGAAGAATGTGTTTTACACTTACACGTAGCAAGCAAGTCGGCATGTTGTCCGTGAAACAACAAAATCAATTTAAAAAATGCACTTCGTACAAGACCATAACCTGCAATTCCATGTCATAAGCTATTTAATTTTGAGAATGCCTTAGCTTTAATTCTCATAACGTTTGGCTTCTTGCCCCGTCTTGTTATAGAGGTGCCTATATTTACGGCCAGTTGCAGAAGGATGATTAAAATAAATAATAACTAATGAACATAATTAGTATAATTGAGCGACGCGTTCGCAAGCCAATGAAATTTCGCGCCAAAACGTAATTTCTACGATAGTAGAATGCGCGCGCTCTCGCGTGATATTTTTATTGTGAATTGCCCTTAACAGTTTTTTTTGTAAGTACATATGTGTATTTGTAAACCTATGACAAATGTACGTAAGAAAAATGTATTTCTCATTGGTTGGGTTTGAACCGACCTTTGTTAGGATTTAAGGTACGCGTTCTTACAACTGAGCCACCACCGCGCCTATGTATACATTTCTATGTATCACCACTACTTATTATAAAGGTGTCCACCAGTCTATACGTTAGTTAAATTGTTAAACTTAGACCACGTCAGTTGCAGAGGGTTAATGTTTTTGGTGTTAAACAAGACCATGGAAGCAGTTTGATTCTTATAACTTTTCCAATAAAGTATTTTATAGTTATATAATAGTTTACAAGCGAAAAGTGGACTTTGTTGCATTAACTATTATGTTATTACGGTCCCGGTCGGTACGATTTCTCGTTCAAAACAATATAACACTTTTTATTTACAACTTGTTTATTACTTTGTCTTATATTCAACAATGTAAAGTTTGAAATAACGTTATTGCTATTAAAATACATTATTGCAAAATTGTTTATGCTCGCAAAATTTATTGAGTGTGTATTTTCAAATAACAATCCAATCTTTGGGGTTAAGGTGGTGGGCTCACTGATGGTGGTAATTTGCCCAGTCTGCTGGGGCGGGGAAGTACCGCACGTGCCGATAAACCCAGTAAAGTGTATCCACACCTGCACGCTACGGAAGTGTAAAACACATTGTTCTTCTACAAAAGAAGATGGCCTAAAAACAATGTAACAAACATTTGTGTGAAAATAACAAGCAATCTTATATTTAATCTTTGACACAAACTTTGCGACAAGTTGAACATGGAGGTAATTATCTAACCCCTAAATATTTAACCTAACCCCAAAAGCTGATTAAAATAAACCATGTTTAAGATTTTGGTATACACCACGTGTATTTTAGTATTTTTAAAATCACGTGCCTAATAACAAAATGTCAAATGTACGTTAATTTAATATACTATATCAGTCATGATTTTCTATACACACACTAAAATTATATATATGTTTATTTTAGTATTTTCAGTAATTTTATTATTTTTCTTCATCCTGCACATCATCTTTCGTGATCCCCGAGGTTAGCTGGTATTTAATTGAATAAATAATAAAAGTAACAAAAAAAGTCAAATATGGTTTCAATCTTATCTAAGCGGGCGCCGACAACGTATCCGAATGGACGACATTTTTCCGACTGGTGTCCAGTGGTTGCTGGTGTCCCGCAAGGACGTGTACTCTCTCCTCTACTTTTCTCTGTGTATATTAACACTTTGACATCATCCATCGAGTTCTGGCAACTTGTCTAATGAACTAATAAATTGTCATAAAAAAATTACATCATATCCTCGCCAACCTGTCTGGCCAGCGTGGTGAGTGTAGGCCAAATTCTGTAGATATATATTCTGGAAGATTTCCAACAGTGGGGATTTAGGCTCTGTTCTAGGGGCTGTAATGAATGAATGAATATAGAGGTCGTGATATAGATCTCACACCAACCCAACTGTGACAAGTGTAGGCCAATTTCTCCAGACATGTTTAGGAAGGCCCAAATAAAGTAGTGAGGACTCGTGAGTTTTAAGGGTTGTAATGAATCAAAATCAAATCAAAATAATTAATTTGCTAGAAAACATGGTTACATTGCAAGATCTCATAGCTAGAAAATTCGCTTCACATGTTTCATTCACATTGTTAAGGCAATTACAATATGAGAAAAGCCAAGTTATAAAATAGAAGTAGGTATATTGAAGCTACGATTGATGAACAGTTTTATTTTTATTTTTTATTCTAGCACGACATGCGCCCACCTGATGGTAAGTGGCGCGCAGGGTCCATGAAAGTTAGCAACTGGAATCAGACCCTTATATCCGACATCAGTCCCTAACACTTTGCCGGCTTGATGATGAGTTATACACTCATGCAAATATACATAGTTTTAGTTAAGTTAGTATAAGTTATAGTGACATTTAAGTGACAAAGCCTATTTACAGCTGCCATAAACCTTGACATTAAATTAAATTTAAACTAATATTTTGACATCACAGTACACATATGCTTGTACATTTATATATACATAGTTTTAGTTAAGTTAGTATAAGTTATAGTGACATTTAAGTGACAAAGCCTATTTACAGCTGCCATAAACCTTGACATTAAATTAAATTTAAACTTATATTTTGACATCACAGTACACATATGCTTATACATGTATATATACTAGTTTTAGTTAAGTTAGTATAAGTTATAGTGACATGTAAGTGACAACGCCGATTTACAGCCGCTTCCTATTTAATATACTTCTTATAATGACATTATTATTTAATTTAATCTTTTAAATGACATACCAATATTATGTTTATGCACGAGTAGGTATTTGTTAAGTTAGCTTAAGTTTGGGTATTAAAGTTACTGCTAATTTCGTTATATACTTATATATATTTTAATTTTAGTTTAGTAGTAGAAATTATTATTTTGTTTTGACATAATTACACCATATTATTATTATCATCACACCTCCGATTCGCGGATGACATAGTCATCATGGCCAGCTCGCTCAAAGATCTTAGCAGAATGTTAAACAACTTAAACGTTGCTTCTCAGCAGGTTGGCCTCGGAATGAACCTGGATAAGACTAAGGTTATGTTCAATGACCATGTCAAGCCGAGGCCAATCTGTGTGGGAAATGCTACTCTCGAAGTTGTGCAGGAATACGTCTACCTTGGACAGACTATTCAGCTAGGCGCTGCTAACTTCAGCAAAGAAGCCGACAGACGCATTCAGCTAGGATGGGCGGCATTCGGGAAACTTCGACATATCTTCTCATCGTCCATACCACAGTGTTTGAAGACAAAGGTCTTCAACCAGTGCGTCCTCCCCGTAATGTCGTACGGAGCAGAGACGTGGACACTGACAGTGGGTCTGGTTCACAAATTCAAGGTCGCTCAGCGAGCTATGGAGAGAGCTATGCTTGGTATTTCTCTGATGGATAGAATTCGAAACGTTGAAATTCGTCAGAGAACCAAAGTTACTGACATAGCATTCAAAATTAGCAAGCTGAAGTGGCAATGGGCCGGACACATCTGCCGCAGAACCGACGACCGATGGGGCAAACGGGTTCTGGAGTGGAGACCACGTACGGGACGACGCAGAGTGGGACGACCCCCCGCCAGATGGACGGATGACCTAAGGAGGGTCGCTGGTGGGGGTTGGATGAGGATTGCAAAAGACCGCGTGCAGTGGCGAGCCTTGGGGGAGGCCTATATCCAGCAGTGGAGAGACACAGGCTGATGATGATGATGATGATTATTACCATGACAACGACCTTTTACAGCAGCATCTATTGTTGTAGGTAGTACTTATCGGGTAACGACGAAGGCTGTTCTTTGCTGATATTCATTAGCTATCATGATTAGTAAAATAATTAATTTGTTATCTGACGAAACCGAGTGTACCAAATGTATGAAACGGTGAATAAATAAATGAAATGAAATGAAATACATATACAATATACTCGTACACACGTACAATAAACTAAAACTTATACACATACATGTACAATAAACTAAAACTTATAGACATACATGTACAATAAATAAAACGTAATTTATAAAGCAATTCATTGCTTTCCTCTTTTTCCTATTCCTATTTTATTATTTTGTATTTTTGACCTGTTTATAATTTTCTTTTATTATTTGTAATTGTAGCTTGTTTTTACTCCTAATATTATAATTAACTGTTTTAACTGTATACATATATGTAAATAATATAAAATCCTCTTAGCCTATATTCTACTAATATTTAATATTAATTCTACTAATATTATTTTTTATTTTTTATATTTGTGTTGCATTAGCTTCTAGAATGACAATGCCTCTTTACAGCAGCTATAATCTTAAGTGACAATTATATTTTTTATATTTGTATATTATTTGATAAGATGACAATGCCTATTTACAGCAGCTATAATTATAAGTGTAGTTTTGTGTGGAATTATTGTGTACATAACTCACGTAGGTTTTTTTTTTAATGTTATTTTATGTTTGTATTGTAACGCACTGCTTTACATTTAAGTAAGGTTGTGTAGTTTCATGGCGTTCTACCTGGTAGAATGCTGTGAAATTATGTAGCCTAATATTAAAGTATACTTATTGTAAATTTGACATGTAAAAGTGCAAAATACATTTTTTTTTTGTCCTATGCCTAATTACAGAAATAAACGAATTGAATTGAATTAATACTAAATTGTTTATATGTATAATAATAAAGGTTATGATTTTTCTTAAAAATAAATAAATAAATGAATGAATAAAAAGGTCGTGATGTTACTTGATTTAAAATTTAAATCAAAAAACAAAGTAATTAAGCTTCGTAAATGAAACAATTGCGATAGTGAAGCGAAAATAATTAAAAATTTCGGCCTGTTGTTTTTGTAAAATCGAAAAGTTAATCAATCTTAGTATTTTTCCGATGGCGACAGAAAATTATTAATTTTAATTAAAAAAGAACTCGAGCGCAATCGTTTTCTGTGTCCCCAATGACGCATAACCGGCTACATAGACTTTACACGGACCGGCCAAATTAATATTTACAATTCTACTTTTTTATGTTATTTGTAAAACTGCTATAGCGGTGTTCTCCTTGCAGATGCTTTGTTTATTATAAAATCTTCATCACGACCGTTTCCTTTTTAAAGAAAGGATTCAGATTTAGCCAACTTTACTATAGGCCAATCATAACAAGTGGCAAGCTCGTCGATGTCTCCAGCGTACCAAACTCGAGAATACTACAAATAAATTAAATAATAATATCATTAATTTATTAAAATTAATATATATTATTGTGACCCGACCAGGAATCGAACCCGGTACCTCTAAGTCTCGTAGGTTTAGACTTAACTGATAGACCACGGAGGCAGTTTATTATAACTTTAGAATATTATAGTAAATATTATAAACATTTAGTGTTTGACTTACCCCGCGTTCGTTTTATAGCATTTCCAACATTTCGTAGCAACTTCATAAACTAGCACGAAATGTCATTTTTGTTAGGAAATACCACTTTTTTTAACACTGCTAACATTTCTTTAAAAAAACGGGCGGTGAGGCTACTTTTTGGCAAGTATGACAAGTAACAAATAATTACAAATCAATTAACAATGTATTATGGTCTTTGAATTTATTACATATAATTGTTTAAAATACATTTTAAACAAATAAATATAAACTATAAAGTATACAACAATGTAAACAAACCATTTCTTATGTTAAATGACATCTGTCAAAAAGTAACCTACTTTCAACACGGTATTACATACGAAATTAGCATCAAATGTTAGAATTTTCATTAAACGAACGACTTGTGCTAAAAAAGTGGTA
Organism: Tinea semifulvella; assembly: GCA_910589645.1. Lineage (NCBI taxonomy): Eukaryota > Metazoa > Arthropoda > Insecta > Lepidoptera > Tineidae > Tinea > Tinea semifulvella. The sequence goes on along the minus strand of OU342598.1, from coordinate 4,669,005 downwards.
TTTTTTATGCTAACATTTCTTAAAACGAACGCGGCCTTAATTAATTTGTTTTGCTGGACAGGTTATTGTATATAGGTCTACGACCAAAACTACGTATCCTATACGACTGTTGAAAGTTATATTCCAATTCCCGATTCAATTACTGCATGAATATCATTACTCGTTCATTGTGTGACGCCATATTTGTCTCTGTTTACCTTTGTAAATAAATATTGGGTTTTTCATTTCATTACAATGCATACATTTGTCAATGAATTAGCCTTTAATAAAAATATATGTAATTGTGCGCGAGAGTTTTAAAAGTTATAGAATCATAATTTAAAAAGATAAAAAATACGTGTGGCACTCGGTGACTGCCGCGGTAAAGCTATTGCATAGCATTTTTTATCAACTTATGCAATTATAATTATTTATTTATGCAGTATTTTTAAGCACGCTGTCTCACCTAGCATTGTGTCTAAAAGAGATATAATCAGTTATGAGCAGTTAGCAGCTAGTCTACACGCATACGTCTAGTCGCACGCACACAAACACCGTGCCGAAGTCTGCCGAACTGAAACGACGCACGGCTTTCCACGCCGCACCGCTGTGCCGGTCGGAGTGGGGGGGTGTTAGGTTTATTTTCGTTACGGAATTTCTTGATTTGGTCCATGCACACATTTTACGGAAAGTGGGTAGTTGTAACTATCGCGTCTCGAATGGGCGGTGGAAGATTATTCTATATTTTGGCAGTGGCATGCTTGAAGCAGCCCCGGGCGCCTACCAGGCCGTACATGGGAAGGTTAAACAAAATACCTCTGTGTCTGAAGAACGTTTGTACGACTTATAGTCAAACTTGTAATGCTATTGTTCAGGGCATTTAGTGTTTATCAGAGTGTAGATAAAACATGAGTATTTTAATATCCAGACATTTTCCGTATTAAGGATTTGTTTTTCAACCAAATACGGCTTCTAGGTATACTGTAACAATAACTTAAACATGTATTCTGGACTCTTTGAATCGCCTTAATTGTCTTTACAAACAGACATAGTCTAAAAACCATGACGCAATTAATTATTTTTATTTGTTTTAGTTCTAATGTTATTATTATTATTAAATACTTTATTGCACTTTATTTAAAAGTATGTACAAAGGCGAACTTAAAGCCATTTCGGCTTTTTCTACCAGCTAACCTTTGGGATAGTGAGACAGTATAAATATGTGGGGTGCACTTCTAACCAATAAACTACATAAATAGTAGGTATACATATACTCATTAATATGTACTATTATAGGAGATTTACATATATGAAGATAATATATTATTAGGAAGTAAAAATCTGTGGAGTTAATATATATTGTTCTGCTTGTTTAAAATGAAAGTATTAAGTAGTGTTTTAAAGATATAAAAGGAAGAAGCATGTCTGATGGTCAGTGGAAGTTTGTTCCACTGACGAGCAGACGACACGGTAAATTAATCTGAATATCTGCTGGAAGTGTGGGGTGGAATTTTGAGTTGGTTGTTAGGAGAAGAACGAAGAGGGCGCTCGTGCGAATCACAAAGAAATTCAAAGTGTGTAGAAGATTATCGATGCAACTATAATTTTATACTTAGGTAGTAAGTAGGATTTTCTGCATTTGGAAACTATTCCAAAAATATAATACGTTTTTCCGTACTAAATGATGGCAAAAGTGTTTTGCGATTTCTGACTTTTCTAGTACCTACTTGTGAAATTACCATTTACGTGATGACTGTACATTTTTACCAAAACTCCTAAATGCAGTTCAGAATATCGTAAAAAGTCATTGATACGTTATCCTTGGAACGTTTACCTGTAACTATAACTAACCCGCCTCAAAAATCCAACCTGTATAGTAATAAATCGTCATGATCGTAGAACAGTTTCGGATTTAAAAAAATACCCATAATTTTGCATTATTTCGATAGCAAATAATAAGAATTATATATTATATTAAAAATAATAGGAATTATTATAACTTGGTTGAAAAAATCTGATTTTATATATAGTTTTGAAATATTATATGGTTTGTTATTCTTACTGTTGCATCACAATTTATCCTAGAGAATATATTATATGTACACAAAAATATTACAAAATTTCCAAAAAATAAAGATCTGTGCTCCGTCAACACTCGAAATAAAAACAAGCTTCATGTGCCATTTTGTAGATTACAAAAGACTAAACGATCATTCATGGGTCAATGTGTTCCGATCTACAATAAAATTCCTGATGAAATTTTAAAAAAGCCAATAAATAGTTTAAAATCCTATGTAAAGGACACTTTAATAAAAAAATCTTATTACACAGTAGATGAATATCTTCAAGATAAAAAAGCTTGGACAATTTGAGAATTATCTGTTGATAATATTTAGTTTTATGATTTAGGTATATATATACATATATATTGTATATGACATTTTATTTTTATTATTATTATTTATGTTTATTTTAGTATATAGTATGACAACGCCAATTTACAGCTGCAATATTATATTAATAAATAAAATTCTTTGACATTGTTATTATTATTATTTAATAATTTTAATTTTGTTTTAAATATTATTATAACTATGCCATTAGAGTTTAGACAGTAGCGTTTTGATTTATATGTATTTTGTAAATACATTAGTATTGAGTTGTTCAGTTTATATCATGTTTAATTTTTATATAGCTTCATATAATTGTATAAACTTCTAAATGTATCTGACGTATAAAAGTGCTTGTAATATTGCCAATTTACTGAATAAATGAATTTGAATTTGAATTTGTGGTCTGTAAAATGGAGACATGCAGTCTCGCAAATTAAGAAATGCTGACAAGCTTTATATTCCTAAATTTAGGCTTCAAAAAACAAATAAAAGTTTTGTGATTAATAGTATTAGACTATATAATAAATTACCAAAACCTGTAACAGAATTAGGGGAAACAAAATTTAAGAGTAGTATTAAGAAAATTCTAATTGCAAAAGCATATTATAAAATTAATGATTTTATTAATGACAAAGATGTGTGGAATATTGCCGCTCTGCAAAGATTAGAGAATTAGTTAATAGCACATTAGGTTCTTTTTTAATAATCTGTTTTTATTTTTGATTTATTTTACAGTTATGTAGAAATATTTTGAATGTAACAATTAGTTACCAATACATTATTGACTAATTAGTAAATACTGTTTATTGTGATACAGTAATATTTTTTATTACCTTATTATTATAATATAATTATTTTTTATGTAACATTTAGTTACTATTATGTATTTATTATTTTATTAACTAATATATAAGTTTGTTAACGGAATTGCACGGCAACATTTGGGTACTTAGGAAGTAATTGTTATGTTTAGCTTGTGTGTGTCTCGAAGGTCATTCTTAGTGTTCAGGTTCTCATGGTGTGGCGTGTCCAGTGGACGCCCCTTCCTTAGAAGGTCATTGCAGTGGTGGCACGTGTGTCGGGTCCCGGTCCGCACCCTAAGGGCCTGGTTGAGCGGGGGGATGGCTGGCACATGCGTTATGTCCGTGATCGGGTGCTGCTGTGGGGGCCTGGGACCGAGGCCGAACACGTTCAATTTATTGTTCTTAAATTAACAGAGGTTTTTGCGTTTTGTCGACTTTCGGGTTGCACATAGGCATGTAGTCTACCTTAATTCTGACTTGCCTGGTGGGTTACTGCTGTACCAGGTATTGTTTTCTCATAGGTACTGATAACTAAATTTAAAAGGTTATTAATTGATCGTTGTGGTGCAGTTCTGTATATGTTTTATTTTGTAAATCTGATATAGCTGAGTTTTCCTTGCAGATTCCTTTCTCAGTCAGATTAAACATTAACAGGTCACTGGAATTTGCTAAGCTGCTGGTCTTCTGCTAACAGCTTACTTATTGGACCACTTTGCTGCTTAGTCTTCTACTAGCAGGAGTAGAATCATTCAAAATAATTAAATTAATGACGTTTCATAAATGCCTGTAATAGGTTTACGTGAATAAAGATATTTTGACTTTGACTTTGACTTTGAATATAGCAGATCCGATCATGACGAAATGTTTAATGCAATAGAATAAAACTATGTTTTACTTGTAACAATATTTATGGCAAGACTAATTATATTAGGCAGTGTTTTTCTATAAACGATATAGTAACCAAACTGTAACATAAAAGACTGTCCTTGACTTTTCAAATCAACTTTAACCCTACTCCGAGCTTGTACAAACAAACGAACCTATTTAGTGTCATTTACTCCGAGAATGCTGCAGTGACAGGAATTTAAAGTGGTCTATTTTGAACGTCTAATACTTATAAATAGAGCCGAAATCTTCGACTTAAAATCTTGGATATAGGCATTTAATGGTTTGAAACAAGCTACTTCTTAGTCGCTACACTCTTGGCAGAGTGGTTGTGATCGCCATAAGCAATTATACTGAGACTAATTGATTATAATAGTCTTTATATACTAGTTTCGCCGAGATGTAGCTTCTCTGAGCGTGTTCTACCGGCTGTACTATGGTGAGTGCTCTGAAGAGCTCTATAACCTAATTCCTTCATCTCCATTCCGCAACCGAACCACACGCACAGGTCAGAATATGCACCCACATACCGTAGTCACTATCCCTTCGCGTACCTATAAATTTGGTGACTCATACATCTGTCGCACAATAAAGATGTGGAATGCTCTTCCAGCCTCTGTGTTTCCACTTTCCGGCATAGTGTTAGGGACTGATGTCGGACTTAAGGGTCTGATTCCAGTTGCTAACATTCATGGACCCTGCGTGCCACTTACCATCAGGTGGGCGCAGGGTCACATGTCGTGCTAGTATAAAAAAAAAAAAAGAAAAAAAAAAAAAGAAAGTAAATTATTAGGTTTAGATTTTTTATCATGTCTCTTAAATTTCGCATTCAATTAACGTGGCTTAATATCCGTTTTCGCAGATCCTTACATATTCTTAGTTTCTTGTACGGCGTTTTAAATAACCCCAAATCACCTTCAAAACACATCTTGAGTGATCGTTTCGAACACATTCGTCAATAAATCAGCAGCTATTACTTCATACTATGGCTATGTAAACTCGTTGTGCTGAGATATGGCATTGTAATTTGGAAGAACTCTGTAGATATAGAAACGCTGATTATAATCCAAAAAAAAGCATCCTTGCAATTTTTTATCTCAGACAGCGCGACTCCTGTGGACCATACTTTCGTGTCTATAATATTTTAACAATACCGTGTCTGTATATTTTAGACGCATGAATGTTTATTAAAAACTACATGAGTCTTTTTCGGCCTGTTAACGAGGACGGGCGAACAAATGTTCGGACTCAATATAAATACTGTTATATTGTTTCTAAATATAGTAATCAAATGTGTCTTAAAATATTTAACGGTTTTTGATAAACAATTGACATTAATAATTAAATTTAAGAAGCTGTTATAAATGGTAAAAAAATAATAAAAAGAACAATGTTTTTATAGTATCCAGGAATTTTTACATTATAAGTGTTGACAAATATAATTTTAGTTGTAATTTGACATGTACTATTATTTGCATATCATTATGGTAGGATACAGCTGAACTGTAAAATTGTATTATCCTATATCTACCTGTATTCTGTGCAATAAATGACTTTGAATTTTTGAATTTGAATTTGAATTTTTTGAAAAAACATCTGTACTACTGTCATACTTGTCCTCTTCGTTCTTCGCACAACAACCAACTTTTAATCCCTTCTCACTCCTCTAGCAGATATTTAGATTCCTTCACCGTGTTCTTCAGCTCAATGGCACAGGCTGCCATTAATTATTCGACAGGTACCATCTCTAAATAAATTCAAAAAACTTCAAATTTTTTACCTTCTTGAAAAACAAAAATTTACTTAATCTACTCACCATGACATATATTGTATAATTATTATTATATAAGTATGTATTTTATTATATTTATTATTCGTATTTATTACATAATATCTCCATTTATGGAACGAGCTTCCAAGACGGCATTAACGGAATCATACAGTATTTGGTTGGGTAGGGAGAGAAGTAGAATGGTGGATGGTGAGCGTTTTATCGCGCAATAAAAAAGGAGGTCTCCTTTTCTTAAACCAGTCTATTGTCGGTCACAAGCCCGAGACACCATTCTTGTCGACTTTCGGGTTGCACATGGGCATGTAGTCTATCTTATGTCTGACTTGCCTGGTGGGTTACTGCTGTACCAGGTATTGTATTCTCATAGGTACTGATAACTAAATTTAAAAGGTTATTAATTGATCGTTGTGGTGCAGTTCTGTATATGTTTTATTTTGTAAATCTGATATAGCTGAGTTTTCCTTGCAGATTCCTTTCTCAGTCAGATTAAACATTAACAGGTCACTGGAATCTGCTAAGCTGCTGGTCTTCTGCTAACAGCTTACTTATTGGACCACTTTGCTGCTTAGTCTTCTACTAGCAGGAGTAGAATCATTCAAAATAATTAAATTAATGACGTTTCATAAATGCCTGTAATAGGTTTACGTGAATAAAGATATTTTGACTTTGACTTTGACTTTCTCATCTCCTACCCACACACGATGGACCCGGCACCTGCACGGTGAATCCATGGAATACTTAGAAATTTGTCTTCTTCTTCGATCCTATGTACATTTTATCTATTATTTAATCCTATAGTTTTTTTTCCTCTGATTTTTATTTCATTTATAACATTTTATTTTCTGACTATGCTCCTATAATATTCATTCCGTCACTTTCCCAAAGGTTAGCTGGTGGATACCTTCATGGTATTATGTTCGCCTATGATAAAATATACAACACTTTATATTGTGTATTTTGTGTGCAATAAAGGATTTATTATTATTATTTATTGTTTTTTTATTTTTGTTTATAATTGAAAGCGTTTTTTTGTTTTTATTTTTATATTCGATTATTTCTAGTTTCTCCTATGCTTAGAAGCTTTTTATCCTAAATGTGGAAACTGCTTTGGCTTTATTGTACTTTAAGCATAAATACACAAATGTATTATAGCTGTAAATAAAAATATATAAATAAATATTTCTGATGGATAGACTTCGAAATTTTAATAAGAACGAAAGTTATGGCTTTTAAAATTTGCAAGCTGAAGTGGCACTGGGTCGCAAACATCGAGACTACTAGCTACGTATGAAAAGACGCATAGTGGAATCCTCCAACTGATGGTCAGATGACCTGAAGAATGTCACTGGTACCCACCCATGAGATAACAGTGGAAAGAGATCGCGTTAGTGATGAACATTTGGGGAGGCCTACATCCAGCAGCGCTCTCCGCTTACACTACTCCGACAGACTGATGATAGTGATAAATAAGTTACGTCTGAAACACCGCGTTCCTTAAACTCCAAAATGTTTAAATCCCGTTTAAATTTGAAACACAGTAACAGTTTGTACTGACCACTTTATGTAACCATGTAAAATATAATTGTGCCGGACAGGCTGATTTAGATACCATTAAAAATAGTAGCAATGTCTATTTTGACAGATGTTTTTAATAAAAAAAAGACACAATTCAGGCAATAAACGAATACGAAGGAAATTATGCTTCATTTACTGAAAAACCAGATTTATACAGTCCTACAGGCAACAATAATTAAACTGTAGAAAGAATCGATTATTTCAATGACTTCTAGCATCAACATGGTCCTTCGAGCCGGATCTACTTTATAGTGTAATATCCCCTCTAGAGCACGTTTTCTTCAATTTTCATCGATTCCGCAGCAGATGTTACGGATTACTTTTCAGAAAGGAGGAGGAAAATATATAAAGCGTTCTGTATACGGTACACTAACGCGAGTAGCCGTGCTTACTCCAAGACCCCGTATAAAGCATTCTAAATTCAAAACATACTAGTAAAACAGCGTTACTACAAAAATATCTTTATGAAAATAACTTGATACATTTTCTCCGCTAATGATCGTGTAAAACACGAAGGGGAACTTTCGGAGTCTCCTTGCGTTATGATATTCCGTTCTTATAATATTCCTAAACTTTGTATATTAATATAATCTTAACGATACATGCTTATCTACAGTAGCCAAATTCTATTTCTTTAGACACAAACCGTACTTCAAGGAATATTCTAAGGAACGGACAATTACTATGTAAAACGCTAATAAAGTTGTTTTTTTTTTGTATAATGTATTAAAATTGTGTAAATAAGCTTGGTTCTAACTATAAAACATAAAGTAAAATCATATTTTATTCACGTAAACCTATTATAGGCATTTGTGACTCGTCATTATTAAAATTATTTTGAAAGATTCTGCTCCAGTGGGGTGGCAAAGCTTTTTGTAGAAGTCGCTAGCGGCAATGGTACCTAATTTAACACCTATATCGCATTTTTTTTTTATTTTTTCTTATTTTTATATGTTTATAACAGAAAAGTGTATTTTAAATTAACGTTGACTACCTTAAAAGACGAATTAAGAAAGCACACAGCGTCTTTAAAAAGAAAAAAGGATTTATTAATAGAACGGCAATTTTAAGATTACCATATCTTAGATTTTGCTTAGAAATCTCGATTTGTACACTTAAAAGCTGCTCACTTCGGCATAATATCCAGAAAATAATAAATTTCGTAATAAAAATACAAGTTTTCTATGCAACTGACAGTTATGTTAGGTACCATCTATCATGCGCCATCTATCGTAATAAAAAGTTAGTGATACACCCCGTTAGTGAAAAACTAAACAGCAAAGCCCTACAGCTAAGTCCAAAGAGTAAGCTGTTAGCAGAAGACCAGCAGCTTATCAGATTCCAATGACCTGTTAATGTTTAATAAGACTGAAAAAGGAATCTGCAAGAAAAGCTATATCAGATTTACAATTTAAAACAAATACAGAATTGAAATATGTATATATAAAGGAATCTACTCTAGTCTAGCGTTAAGTCCGTGAATTTAGACTCGGAGGTACCGGGTTCGATTCCTGGTTAGAACCTAAATAATATTAATTAATTTATATAGATAAATTCGCGTTTGGTACGCTGGAGACATCGACGACCTTGCCACTTGTCATGATTGGCCTATAGTAAAGTGGGCTAAATGTGAATCTGCTGCTTTATAAGCTTGGTTTCTGACCACCCCAATAGGGAATCAAGGAGACCAGCAGCTTATCAGATTCCAATGACCTGTTAATGTTTAATAAGACTAAAAAAGGAATCTGCAAGAAAAGCTATATCAGATTTACAATTTAAAACAAATACAGAATTGAAATATGTATATATAAAGGAATCTACTCTAGTCTAGCGTTAAGTCCGTGAATTTAGACTCGGAGGTACCGGGTTCGATTCCTGGTTAGAACCTAAATAATATTAATTAATTTATATAGATAAATTCGCGTTTGGTACGCTGGAGACATCGACGACCTTGCCACTTGTCATGATTGGCCTATAGTAAAGTGGGCTAAATGTGAATCTGCTGCTTTATAAGCTTGGTTTCTGACCACCCCAATAGGGAATCGGTCGTGATGATGATGAACAGACACTTAGGTTATAGGCATTTAGCGTCCACGCTCTGACACGTACTATATAAGAACGGAAACAAACTTGACACCAACCCGACTGCCTCCGTGGTCTAGCGGTTAAGTCCATGGATTTAGACTCGGAGGTACCGGGTTCGATTGCTGGTCGGGACACAATTAATAAATTTATTTATTATTTAATTGATATGCGATATTTCTCGAGTTTGGTACGCTACGAGTACGAGTGCATACTTCCCCATCCCGACAGACTGGGAAAATTACCACCATCGTCCGCCTACCACCTATTAAAAATTACATTACATATGTGTATCATACAAATTCTCATTTAATTATATTGCACCTACTTACCATTGATACTGTCTAAATGTCCTAAAGGTTTGGCTGTCAGAGAATGTCTAACAGCATTAAGTCCGCCTTTGTACGAATTGCAGTTAAGTTTAAAAAAAAAAAAAACAAAAAAAAAAACAAAAAAAAAAAAAATTGGCTGTTGATTTGATAAAAATAATTATATTTTTTTGTTGTAGCAAAAATAAACCGCGTTTAGCTTTATGGATATCAGTAAAAGTTAAGACATAGTAAAGTAAATATCGTAAAATAAAAATAAATAAATCTTTTGATGTCGCCGCGTTCGTAAATTGTGTCAGGTAATCCGGCTCGTTTACAACGTCCGGCCTAAATCTTGCTAAGTCGAGACAACGGCTTGATAATATAATTATAATTATTTGTTATCTCGTAATATAATTAATTTAGGTTTGTAATATTCCGTTTTATGCATTTTATTATTTATTTATTCAATGTATACAATTTCAATGTATTCAATTGTTACTAATACTTGTTGTTGCACTTAATAAATTTTATTATATTGTATAATTCTTAAGGTATAAAACGGGATCAGTATACAAATGCAATTATTATTTCATATCTCATTGTTATTGTACTGATTTTGTTGGTTCTTATTGTTATTATTTTTCATTATCGCTAACAGAGAAAATTTGTAAGGCTTTGAGATTAGATATTTTTTGTATACATAATATTGCAAAGGCTGTAAATTTTCCCACGAATAAATAAATAAATAAATAAAAATTGACATCATATCCTCGCCAAGCCGTCGGGCCAGCGTGACTAGTGTAGGCCAAATTCTCCAGATATATGTTATGGAAGGCCGAACTCCAGCAGTGGAGGTCTAGGATGCAGATACATAGGGGAAATGTCATCAGTCTCTTTAGGATTATCCCTAAAGGGTCGTCTCTAATAGATGGTAATTTGCCCAGTCTGCTGGGGCGGGGAAGTTTGTCCGTTCATGCCGATAAACCTAGTAAAGTGTATCCACACGTTTCGGGATCAGGCTCGAATTGCCGTCATGCCCAGTTAAGCCAGCAAGCATAGTGTTAGAGACTAATGCCAGTCGTGAGTGTTGGAAGGACATCGCGCGCTACTTAAAAAAAAAGAATCATCGTATCATGCCGTTCCTTATTTTTGTCCCTAAGCTTTCTTTGATAACTACCATTTTCCGTATTTCGACGTAACACATCTATCATTATTGTATCTCAAAAATGATTTTAATTTTATTTCCTAAAAAGTTTTTTTTTTTTTTTTAATTTAAATCTAAGAAAATGTTGGAGCCTCTTAACATAATATCTGAAACTCTAATAAAATCCTTCTTAGACGTAAAAAAAATATGTAAAAAATCATACGTTAGGTATTTATTTGGCTAACGCGAGAAAAAGTGGCTTTAAAGTTGACATTATGTTTAATAAAATCAGTAGACAGTTCTTACAGTTATATATGCTATTAAAAATTGAAATATTTAATATTAAATATAATGATTTTATCAAAGTGGCTGACAGAAAGGTCTGGAGACAGGAAGGCTGGCAATTATTTCTGCCAACGTATTAGTCTTGTTATACAGAAGGGAAATGTTGCCAGTCTCCTTGGGACTATCTCGGATGAGACGTCTCTAGAGGACATTTTTTATTTTTTGTTTAGTTTATTTTTAATTTTATTATTTAGGTAGCTTTTAATTTATATTTAATGTACTAATTAACTTCGAAAGGTTTTATGGAGTTATTTTATTTATTGGAGAAAATTGACAGAGACATACAGCATAAGAACAAAAATAAAGCAATGGAGTAGAAGCAATTAAAATTATACCCGTCACCAGAATATTTCTCACTGTGAACAGTAATGCACCCATTGTGCTATACAAAATTTTGTAAAATATCACCTTGGCCAGATATCATCATTACAGCCCCTAGAACACAGCGTCCTAGACCTCCACTGCTGGACATGGGCCTTCCAGAACATATATCTGGAGAATTTGGCCTACACTCGCCACGCTGGCCAGACGGATGGGCGAGGAATTGGATTGGCCAGATATATAAGAAAACAACTGTTTAAATGCATTAAAACTGTTAGGTGAACTCTGTAAACGAAATTTATTAGCTTCTTGATTTTGGCTTTGAAGGCGGCGCGGGAGTTACTGAATATATCCACGTATAACCGCCTGTTGTACGTGTCGCACATTCGATGTACACTAAGTACAGTTGCGCGGAAGCCAGCTACCGCTCGGTGTTGTGTACCGCAAATACATTCGTGGATTTGCTTCACGAAGAACCAACGATGTTCCTGGGCCCCGCGCAGCACCCACTCCCTCTGCACCACCCCCAGCAGGGACGCCGGCACCGTCAACTAAAGCTTCTCGTACTCCTCAGAAGGTGATCACAGTACCTGATGGGTACTTATATGACCACAAGAAGATGAAGATACGGAAGCTTTAGATTAATTAATTTTATCTTAAGTTAATGATATTTTAGTTGTAACGTATTTATCTATGGGCCATCTGTTGCCTGATAGTTAACAATTAATTATTATTATTCATGTCTTTCAGCATGGACAATACCTAACGCGCGTTAGCAAATTCTCTTTCGCCGCTTTGAAAAGGCCTCACCAGTTTGTGAACTCATCAGTAATTATATTATATTAAATTGTTAGCACTAGTAAAAAAAAAACAAGATGTATTAGTGTGTTTTATTTCCATTATATTACCCAAGCTAATATACAGAAGAAAATGACAACGGACGAATATGTGTTGTGGAATTCGCTAGGAGAGGATTTATTTCACATTTTTTATGAGTTATTTTAGGCTACAAGAACCTTAAAGTTATCGAACCCTTGAAATATCCATAATATTTTTTATCGTGCTGAAAGGGTTATTATATTTTTTATTTAAAAACTTATTTGCACTATGTAGGGCGGACTTAATGCCGCTAGGCATTCTCTGACAGCCAAACCTTTAGGACGTTAGGATAGTTTTCATGGTAAGTAGTTGCAATAATAGATACATTACATATACAAATACGTAAATAGGTTATATATTATACATTTATGGAACGAGCTCCCAAGACGGCATTAACGGATTCATACAGTATTTGGTTGGGTAGGGAGAGAAGTAGAATGGTGGATGGTGAGCGTATTATCGCGCAATAGAAAAAAAGGAGGCCTCCTTTTCTTAAACCAGCCAATTGTCGGTCGCAAGCCCGAGACACCATTCTTCTCATCTCTTACCCACACACGATGGACCCGGCACCCGCACGGTGAATCCATGGAATGCTTAGAAATTTGTCTTCTTCTATGTATATATACAATAATACACATAAAATAAAACTACTTATGTGATAAAGGAAGTGGGACAAAAAGTAGACGTAGCTGCTCGTATTGTACGTAGATGGAAGAGATCGCAGAAGCGAATATAAATAGGTACCTTAAAGTAGAACAATAATTTAAATTATGTTAATGTTGTTAAGGAACTGATGTAACAGATCTTCGCAATGAAATTGTTTGTCTTAAAGTAAATATTTTCTTTAAGATTAACAGTTGATGTTTGACTAACGTATAAATATTTTACGTATTATATTTTCGTATTATACGGAAAATATTAGCTTAGATTTGTTTATTATATTTGAAAGTTAAAAACATTTATTCGAAAAAAAAAATACAAAATATAAAATAAAATTAATATTAATACTAAGGATAGGGATATAAGTCCCGTCCGCGTGAAATGGTGGCAAGAACGATGGCTGCATTTCCCCGCTGAATTGCAATACTGATTCTTTGAAGAAAGAGCCAGCCCTCTTGTCACGGGAGAAGACGACAAGACGCGGTGTTATGTCTTTTAAAAACTTTTTTGCATTCACACTCAGGCCCCAACTTTGTTGCAGCGTGTCTTAACAAAATATCATTTACCCCAGCATTAAAATATAATTTAATTAAGTAGACAATTGGTTAAGATTTATTTATTTATTTATTCGTGGGAAAATTTACAGCCTTTACAATATCATGTATGAAATAGTTACAAAACACTATTTATACGATTAGGTACTTTATTATAGATAAACCACTGGATTTCAAATCGGCGGGAAATTATGTAATTATTAAGTAAAAAAAGGTTTTTTCAATTGTCGTTATGCTAGGGTAAAATAAATAAAATTAATTACCAAAAACACAATATATTAACTATCAATTAAAAAAACATTATGTCACGAGAATTTTTTTTGGGCCCATTTCTCTAAGAAAAATGGTTATTCTCATTTCATCAGGACCCAAAAGCGGATATAGAATATACATAAAACACAGTCACCTGAAAGAGATAATTTTTTTTAAGAATGTAGCTAATAAAATACTTAAGTGTCCTTCCCTTAAATTTCACCCTCATTTACAGCGCTATAAAATCATCGTAAGATAATAATTTTTACCAAGTTTATTAAATTTTTTGTGGCATACACTGCTGGTTAAAACCCTGACACAAGTCTCACCACTGATTTCAGACTCCAGGTGTTGAAGGTGTTGGATTTAATTCTGGGTTTGGCGAATATTTTATTCAAAACCATGTTCACATATCTGTTAAACTTTTTTAGTTTTTAATACCTACTCGAACTTATATATTTTAAAGCCTCCAGAAATATTTCCTCCAACTCTGGAGTCTGTGTACTAGGGGCTGTAATGATGTAGTCATTTCTGCCCAATGTATCACTTAAATAATAATAATTGGCCTATGTGGCAATTAAATAACACTTTAATGAAGTAATATACAAACAGTATAAAATAATTACAATATAAATTAAAACTACTTAAAAGTTAAAATTAAAATAAATATAAACTAAACCTAATAAAAAATAAACTATAAGTAAAAAATGTCCTCTAGAGACGACCCTTCAGTGATAGTCCCCAGAAGACTGGCAACATTTCCCCTCTGTATAGCTAAGCTAATACGTTGGCAGAAATAATTGCCAGCCTTCCTGTCTCCAGACTTTTCCGTTAGCCGTTTGGACAACTCCTTGGCCAGGCGCTTGGCTGAGTGTCCCCATGGGCCCATCGTCTCGACCCCAAACGGCGCAAATTCGTAACCTGTACTGAGGTTGGCGTATTTGCGCAGCTTGAGGTTCTCAGCAGAAACCGCCGCACTTCTCGCGCTTGACGAGGTCGCCTGGATGTGTGATGGGGCTAATGTGTCTACACATGTCGCATCCCACACCAGGGACCTGCCAAGTTTCCACGGCCCAACGGTCATGCCGTCGGGTCTTTTGCCATCGCTCCGCGCAATCCCAGAGGGTTCTAGGATCGCGGGTACTCCAGCAGTGACAAAAGCCCTTCGAATGATGTCGTTTAAAGCAGCGTGACGAGGAATGCGGCCAGCACTTCTAGCGCAAGAAAGCCCATGGTGTCCGAGATGTTCCACGGGCTCTCCACACCGACACTGGTGTGGGTGGACAGCCCGGGCTCCGAGACGAAGGCACACCGCCATTGTCAGTGTATTTCGATCAAGGAGTGTGCCAACCGATGCTGAGGGAAAAGTCTGCAACCAGAGACCCGACACCCTAGTGGAAACGGCCATGAGGCGAGCCCGCTCTCTCGTGTTACTGGAAGATAAAATATCGTCCAGTACCAGTTTGCAGAGCGGCTCGTCCCATAGTCGTTGAAATTTTGTTAAATTTGGAACAGATTTATTGGGGCATGCTACTGACCAGGCATCTCTGGCATCTGACAAGTATGACGGCTCAACGGAACCCAAGGATGGGTTTGTGATTTTCCCGTAGAGCTCGACAGTACTATGTACAGACGACAGAAACGCTGGCAGTGCTACACTAGAAATTTTGCGAGTTCCCAGACCTCCGAACCGAATCGGTAGTGAAGCTTGGGCCCAAGTACGGTCAATTCATGGGGCAATTTAGAATTTTAATTAGTGAATTTTGCAAAAGTTTATCTAGTAAAAGAAGTTCGTCCGGAAATTTCGAAAGTTGGGAGCAGCGGAGTACATAAGTAAATTTGGGTGCAAACAAACAAAATCGGATGATAAAAAGTGCCATGTGGGGTTGAATTTGGAATAAGCGTTCTGAAGTTGAGTTAAATTTATTTAATTGTTCCTGAACGTAAATTTGGATCGATTCATCTAGGATTGGTGATCCTAGAAGTCGAAGGGTTTCATTGTTTAAAATTTTAATATTGGGTGCCAGACTGTTGAAAAGAGAAATAATTTCGGATTGTTTACCAGATGTTAGTAAATTTGAAATATACAGTTCACATTTCGAGAAATTTAGTTCTAAACCGATTGTGCCAAAATCTTTTATAAGTTTTTGAAGGTCGCCGAGAACCGTATCCACATTTTCTCCAATCGTGCCATCATCAAGATACCATATGTTAAATTTTGAATTTAGGCTGCTTATTATCTTATGAATTGCCAAACTGAAGATGGCAGGGCCGAGTGGATCGCCCTGTTGACAACCGACTGCCGAAAGTAAAGTATTGGCTAAATGGGACTTTAATATTAGCCTCAATTGACGTTTAGATATAAGAAAAATAAAATTATACGATCTTACAAAAATATATATAATTATTTATTTTCGTTACTGTGGGTGCCTGGGACCTTTGCCGACCACGTTTAATTTATTGTTCTTAGATTAGCAGAGGTTTTTTCGTTTTGTCGATTTTCAGGTTGCATATGGGCATGTAGTCTATCTTTATTCTGACTTGCCTGGTGGGTTACCGCTGTACCAGGTATTATAAGCTCATAGGTACTCATAACTAAATTTTAAAGGTTATTTATTGATCATTGTGGTGTAGTTCTGTATATGTTTTTATATTGTAAATTTGATATAGCTGAGTTTTCCTTGCAGATTCCTTTCTCAGTCAGATTAAACATTAACGGGTCACTGGAATCTGCTTATGTCTTCTGCTAACAGCTTACTTATTGGACCACTGTTGCTTAGTCTTCTACTAGCAGGAGTAGCATCATTCAAAATAATTAAATTAATGACGTTTCATAAATGCCTGTAATAGGTTTACGTAAATAAAGATATTTTGACATTGAACTTTGCAATTTTTTTATTTTCCGATTTATATATTTATTATTGTAATATGGTTTTGTTATGAATAAATAACAAATCAATAATATGTTTTTTTATCAATTTTATTTTATTATTTATACCCTACAATATTCCACGTCGTCCTATAACCAAGATCCTGTGCTGTCCTCCATCCAGAACTAATGTAGGTTCACATTCTCAACATCTCGAATATGCAACACCTACAGTAGTCTCTGCAGTGCCAATTGTGATATATACATCTTTCATGACCGTTACAATGTATTCAGAAAAAATGTTCTCGCATATTTCAAACCAATATTGATGACTAGTTTATAATGTATTTACCAAGTGTTTTGTTTTAGTTTGTAAGGTGCCAAATTTATAATGTTGTTTTTAAAGTTATATTAAAAAAAAAACATATTTTTGTTATATTATGTTAATTTTGTTATTTTTTGTTAATTTTAGTTTAGCTTTAAAACTAATAAGTGTTTTATTTCTTCCCCTTTTTTATCTGTGAATGCTGGGACACCTAATTGGTACATATGTATATTAGATAAGATATAAATAAATAAATAAATAAATAAATAAATAAATAAATAAATATTTCCAGACAATCACACAGCGCCATCTAATTTCCGTGGTAAGCTGCGAGGCTTGTGTTACGGAAACTAGATGGTTGATAAACTACATATTATACTTTTTTTTTTTTTTTTGTAAATATATACATATTATACATATAAACACCCAGACCGAGACAAGTTATACAATGTACAACTTGCCCCCGGTGGGAATCGAACCCACGACCTCCCGAGTTTACGGCAACGTCTGTTACCACTAGACCACGGAGGCGGTCAGGCGGCAGATATAATTACATTATGTTGTGTGTGTGTTAATATATGTACTGCTGTGTGTACTATATAAATAAAAAGTAAAGTATCATCACAACGGGGTGGTCAGAAACCACGCTTATAAATAAGCGGATTCACATTTAGCCAACTTTACTATAGACCAATCATGACAAGTGGCGAGCTCGTCGATGTCTCTAGCGTACCAAATTTGGGAAATATCACAAATAAATTTAATTTTAATACCAGAAATCAAACCCGGTACCTCTTAGTCTAAATCCATGGACGTTACGTCCACGAGGGCAGTAAAATAAATAAATTACAAATGTAGGTTTAATAATCTATATATGCAATATGTACTCGTATATATATAAATAAATATACTATTAAATATAATATTGCTATATTTAAAGATATAAAGCCTTTGTAAGAAGGCATATAACTGTTTTTATATCACTAAAAACAATAACTTAATAAAGTGACTAATTAAATAAATATAAAAAAATTACTTACTTTATCCAAACTATCCTTTGAAAAATCCTTAAAAACACAAAAAAATAACGCTACAAAATCATGTTCACATCATATCGCGCACCCGCGTTTATCGGCTTATCTATAACGGCATAAAACTTTATAACGTTTTCAATAACTCGAAGCGAGAGGAACACGCGACGGCGATACGTCCCAGCTTCATAACCGTACGAACAGATCTGAAAATTCACAAGCGTATGGGAACTGTGTTCTGGCAATCTCTACTATCCAACCACACAAATATGACTCCTATTTACAAAGACATAAGTTCCAGTACCAACGATCAAGTTACGACGTTTCAACAACTCAGTCTAGGATAAAGCGAGAGATACAGGGAAGAGGGTGCAGATGCTGGGCGCATGCGCTGTAAACATATCCGTAACAAGCGGTATTACTATTGTAGTTTATAAACACAGATAATAGAAGCTTATAGATGCCGCGTAGTCCACTTTTCCACAAATGTGCAGATTTTTTAGCTCGGGACAAGTTGCTGATTTTTTTCTTTTTGATCAAGTTTTTATTATTGTATATCTTGTTATTGTGTTTTTTTAAATTTAATTTCAATATCTGATTTACCCCAGCATTAAAATATAATTTAATTAAATAGTCAATTGATTAAGATTTATGTATGAAATAGTTACAAAACACTATTTATACGATTAGGTTCATTATTATGATCAGGTTTATTACAGATAAAATACTGAATTTCAAATTGGCGGGATAGAAACTATGTAATTGTTAAGGTAAATAAAAGTTTTTGTCAATTGTCGTTATGCTTGGATAAAATAAATAAAATTAATTACAGATTATAAATTTACAATATATTAACTATGAAATAAAAAGGAAATTATTATGACACGAGAACATTTTTTTGGGCCCATTACGCTAAGAAAAATGGGCATTCTCAATTACTTGCCTATTTTTTGGACCACGATTAACTTCTATATTATTTTTAACATCATACATTCCTACCGGAATTCGGTTAAGTCGCATTAGTAATTTATAATTATTAATTTTTTACACATTTACGCATACATAATAATATAAATAATAATAAATAACATAGGCTATAATTATGACGTCATTATCTGGCCACGACATAGCGATACATCTGTCTGTCTGCCTAATTCGTCTTTACGCCTATATTACTGGCAATATTTGGCAAAAGATATCCTTGTAATTTAGGAATGGATATGGGGTATAAGACATCAAGATGTGGCATAATAGTTTCACTTATTTATTTATATATAAACTCTATATTGCACAAAATAACTTCAAAAGTACACATGGCGACATTAATGCGTTCAGGCAATTTATAACAGCTAACCTACCTAAAGGTTTTTTTGTTAATCACTATATATATTATGTATTAGTATTTAGTTTATTATATGTATATTTGTATGTACGAGTATGTATATGAAGTTGTATGTATGTGACTAGTTATTAAATAATACTTTTGATATTTATATTAAATATTTCAGCACCTACTTTCCAGTAAATGGTTTAAAGTTTTCCCAATGGTTGTCTATGATAAAATGTCTTGCGGCATTAAAGTCCGCCTTTGTCTAATAAAGTATTAAATTAATAATTAAATATAGCAAAGCCCGCGCAAGGTCAAACAGCTAGTTATTATATAAAAGTCTGATATTAAGCCTCACCTCGCCTCCTGCCTGCAGTCGTTCGTTAATTGCATATTGAGTTTTAGTTTCAAAATTTTAAATAATCTTCAGAAGAAATGAGTGTTAATCCTAAGAAGGAGATAGACTTAAATTAATGGTACCTGTAGGCGGACGGGGTTGGCGCGCGGGGGGAGAGTGGTTCGCGCCCGCGCATCTTTTTTATGTACCTACTATAAATATTTATTATTAAGCTTCGAGAGTAATTGTCTCCGCCAACAAACTGTGGTTACAGTTTGGCGGGCTATTTAATAAGTTATATGTATTGGAAAGTAAATAAATGATTGTTTTTTTTTTTTTTAAATAATAGCATTTATGATTTGTACATCATAACGTTGACAGTAGTATAGGTCTTATTATGGGGAATCCTTATGTTTATTGATCTATGTTTTTCACGTATGAGTGTAAGACAAACGAACATTGTTTGATTCGAAGCCGGACACTATTGTTGTGATAAACCTGGGTCCAGTTGAGATAACCGCTGGTTTACGATCACAGTGATTAATACTATTACGTTTCTCCCACTTCGGATGGCATTCATCATGCTGTAGATGCCAGAGGAAACGTAAAATCGCTTTAATATTACGCATGCATGAACTCCGGAAAATGCTTACGTTAAATTAAATATTTATACCAGGCAAGTATTTAGTCAATTGGATAGTCCTATTTTATTTCCAGCTCGTCGATTCTACCTACTTTGTGGGCAAAACTTACTACGAAATACGGAAAAGTGTAGGTATAAAAGAAAGCATAGGGACAAAAATAAGGAAAGGCATGCTACGATGGTTCGGGCATGTTGAAAGGATGAGCAAAGAAAGATTGACAAACCAGGTATATAATGCGAAAGTTGTGGGTGAAAGAGGCCCTGGCAGACCAAGACTTACATATCACGATCAAATTTATAAATCACTGGCTGAAGGAGTATTAAAAAGCCTTCGTAACAAAAGGGCATGTATGAAGAGGTTGATGAATGTCGACGAAGCGAAAGAGGTATGTCATGATCGTGTCTAGTGGCGCTCAATTGTCTTTGCCCACCCCGCAAGCGTGAAGTGGGGTGTTTTAAATTAAAATAAAATAAAAATAGTTTTAATTTTTATTTATAATTTGTGTTTAATCTATTTTATTTTATTATTTTGCCAAAAGGGGAAATTTTGCCTGTCTCCTTGGGACTTGGGATCTCTGATAGGGTGCCTGTCTCTAGGGGATATTTTTTATTTATAGATTAATTTATATAAAGAAATAAAATAAAAAGAAAATTATTGTAATTATTTTATTTTTATCTATTAAATTTGCCTCTCCAATGTCTCGATGGGAGAATGCCTTGTCAAACGTTACAAGATTCTTTTTCACACTTCCCTTGCTTAATTTTGTAAAAAGAGTAAAACAAATAGGCTGGGAATGTATTTCACATCTTCAGCGAGCGTCAGATGTAAGAGTCCCTAAATTTATATTTAAGCGTAAGGATTCATAGTCCCTTCTTTAATGGACTTAAAGAGCTTTAAAGGACAATGGGCAAAGAGTACTGCCAGAATCGTATAAGTATAGACTTTTATTTATTTATTTATTTTGGAAATTGTACAATTCTCTGCCAGACGGTATCAAGGACTTGCCTCTGCCATTATTTAAGTTAAAACTAAAGAAAGCTTAACTGGGAAAATGTAAAATTGACGATTTTCTGACTGACGATGATAATAATTAAAATAGGACACTAATTATATATTATCTTTTGTGTTTGTATACCAAAATTATTTTTCGTTAATAAGATTAACGATTTTTTTTTAATATAAATGCATTATTTAAACAAAAATTCTGACTTTGGTATTTAAATAAATATATCTGTATGCGCTTAAGGGTAAAGTATAGCTGAACGAACAAACTACTGAATACCAATTGTAATATGTATGTACCTATACTTAAGGACAAATAAATGATTTGATTTGATTTGGAAAACCAACATTTGACAATTTCAATATTTAAAGATTAAATACAATATCGAAAGAGAATAAACATCACTAACCTACAATATTTTTCTTTACGTACATATATATATACAAGAAACACCAGGCAAAGTCCTCTTCTCATTCACTCAGTCAGTCAGTAGAGTCGTCCAGGCCCGGATGGCTAATGGGCCTGGGTTGGGGATGGGGATATTCCCCCGTTTTCGCCGTTACTGGTGTAACAGCGCCCGTATGGCTCACGAACCCAGGGGGTCTAGGTTCAACTACTTTAGCTCTCCTCCAGGAGCACTTCTCTAGGAAGTGGTCTGTCTCCCTTTGGGGGGCACAAGATGGAGCGATATTCTGGAGATGCTTAAAGTGTCCGTTGTCGGTCCGATAGAACATACGTCTAGTCAGACCGAACTCATTCATCGTTTCGGCACCAATTACATTTTTTTTTATATACTAGCTACTGCTATTTTTTTATGACTGCGCCCACCTGATGGTACGTGCCGCGCAAGGTACATGAATATTAGCACTATGCCGGCTTGATTAGGCATGACGACAATTCGAGACTGATCCTGAAACATGTGGATCGAGGTGGTAGGCAGACTGATGGTGGTAATTTGACCAGTCTGCCGGGGCAGGGAAGTATCGACCGTTCGTGCCGATTCGCGGGCTACTTTCTATCAGGTGGACGTAAGGTCACATGTCGTGCTAGAACAAAAACAAAATAAAAACATCATGAATAAATGAATTAAACTCTGCAAGAGCATTAAATTCAGTACAAACTACAATAGGTATACTGTCTCTCTTGATCCAACCTCCATACATTTCTGCCCATTGTCATTTATTAGGAAAACCTGACCCGTGGTATGGGATCTTAAGTTGGGTTTAATGTTGGTATATAAAATTCCTTACTGCTCGCTATAAATTCTCAGTACTTCCATGGACTTTTAATTATAGGTACTTTTCTGTTATAGCTTTGTAAATGACCATTGAGATTTTATATTAATTTCAAATCTCTCACTTGGGTACTTCCAGAAGTTACAAGGGTTTAAAATTACGCAACTCGTACGTGCAGGTCGCGCGAGCTAAGATGTACACAGTACACACATTAGTGCAGAGTGTTAATTTATAATATATATGTATAGTACACTACACCAAGTGTTGCCATATCAAAGTTTTGAAATAAGGGAGATTTATGTCGACATTAAGAAAACAATAAGGCACGGTGGTGGCTCGGTTGTAAGGACGCGTTCCCTAAATCCTACAAAGGTCGGTTCAAACCCACCCGGTATGTACCAATGAGAAATAATCTTATTAAAAGAAAGAAAGAAAACATTTATTTATCAAAAAACAGCGTAGACATAACAATTACAAAAGAGAAAAAAAAGTAATAGTATAACTTAAAATAATATAAACTTGGTAAAAAGAGAAAAGAAAATGAGCTGCTATGACAAATAGGTGTTCACGTCAGCAACAGTAGATGCTGCAGCGCTGATTTTCACTGAACCCTTTAACAAAATCAATAAATAAAAAATTCAATAGGTGTAACTCTCAGCTTATGATATTTACTGCTCTGTTGTAGTAAGGCGCGGTGGTGGCTCGGTTGTAAGAACGCGTACCTTA
The DNA here is from genome assembly GCA_910589645.1 of Tinea semifulvella. Classification (NCBI taxonomy): domain Eukaryota; kingdom Metazoa; phylum Arthropoda; class Insecta; order Lepidoptera; family Tineidae; genus Tinea; species Tinea semifulvella. The sequence goes on along the minus strand of OU342598.1, from coordinate 4,645,533 downwards.
AATCCTACAAAGGTCGGTTCAAACCCACCCGACATGTACCAATGAGAAATGCACTTTTCTTACGTACATTTGTCATAGATTTACAACACCACCGTTCCCGTGCCTCGGAGAGCACGTTAAGCCGTCGGTCCCAGTTCCACTAATACCAACTTGCGGAATCGTTAATAAATTGTCATTATAAATTGACATCATATCCTCGCCAAGCCGTCTGGCCAGCGTGGCGAGTGTAGGCCAAATTCTCCAGATAAATGTTCTGGAAGGCCCATCTCCAGCAGTGGAGGTCTAGGACGCTTGTTCTAGGGGCTGTAATGATGAATGAATGATGATGTAGTAAGTAGTATAATAAAGAAACATGAAACCAAAATAAATAAATTGAATAAAGTAAAGTCAAATAAAAACAGAAAAAAAAAACAAATATATAATAAAGTAAAAAATAATTAGTAATTTAGTTTTTAGCTTTTTGTACGTACATTTGTCATAGATTTTCAAAACCACCGTTCCCGTGCTACTATTACCAACAGTGGAGGTCTAGGACGCTATGTTTTATGGGCTGTAATAATAATAATAATAAAACGAAAACAATCGGGAAATTTGTATGTGTCTCGATGTTGTTAGTGTTCAGGTTCTCGTGTGGCGTGTGCGGTGGTCGTCCCTTCCTTAGAATGTCTTTGCAGTGGTGGCTCCTGTCTCGGGTCCCGGTCCGCACCCTAAGGGCCTGGTTGAGCGGAGGGAATAGCTGGCACATGCGTTATGTCCGTCATCGGATGCTTCTGTCGTCGGGTTTTGCGTTTTGTCAGCTTTCGAGTTGCACAAGGGCAAGTAGCCTATCTTAATTCTGACATACCGGGAAGGGTACCACTGTACCAGGTATTGTAATCTCATAGGTACTCAGGTGAATTTGAAAGATATTTATTTATTTATGTGTAATTCTGTATTTCTTTCATTTGTAAATCTGCTATAGCTGAGTTTTCTTGCAGATTCGTTTCTCAGTCAGATTAAACATTAACAGGTCACTGGAATTATGCTAAGCTGCAAGTCTTTTGCTAGCTTACTCTTTGGACCACTTCGCTGCTTAGTCTTCTACTAACAGGAGTAGAATCGTTGAAAATAATTTAAATAATGATGTGTCATAAATGCCTGTAATAGTTTTACGTGAATAAAGATATTTTGACTTTGAATTAATAAAATAAATAGAACAAGGTCACTCAATAATGTTTTACTATCATTTTCTTCTCTGCATTTAAAAAAGTAATGTATAATAAATTGCAATTCTTTTATACGGTCGAGATGATGATACTTTTTGAATTTAAATGATCGATAAAAAATTATAGCAAACTTTATAGTACGTGTATAATCACTTTTGAGTTATTTTCGTAAATATGAGTTAATAAACAATATATCTATCTCGAGTACCTAAAGTGGATAGTTTTGTAAACTCCATCAGGTCCAAAATTATAACATTGGTTATTTTGAGACGACTAATTTCAACTTCGGTAAATTAATCGGTGGTAAATTATATGCCACATTGACGCTATGTAAAGACCGCGGCCAGCAGGCTCGACATTTTATAGCGATCGTTAACTTAGCGATTTTAGGTGGCTATTGAGTTGCAATAAACAAATGGTCTGGCCACATTCCAAAATATGTTCACGTTGATTTTTAAACATTCTACGTTTATTTTTAGTTTAGTCTGAGTTGTACCGCCGCCAGTTACGACGTCAAATTGATAATCTTGTTCAAACCGGCATCGTGAACTGTGGATGCGACAATCGACGCATGACCATTTGGAACGTTCGATTAAAACGACATCCGTTTGGATGTACAGTTGTATGTACATGTCATGATGATGCAATCTGCCCATATTATGGGCATACAATATGCTTATGTCAATAGATATTTATTTACAATATTTATTTGTATATAGTTTATATTTAATATTGTTCTTGTTAATTTATTGGAATACAATGTTAATGTCAAAATTTGCATGCTAAAAATTATTTTATTGAATAAAAACAGTTGTCAATAAGAATTTTCTTTAACTTAATAGTAAAACGTTTTATAGGTAACTCTCGTATCTATCTCGGAATTTTATTATATACTCTAATGCACATTATGTGGCAGTTTCTGCTGTAATATTCACTTACACATCTTGGGTAGATTAGTCTATAAAAGGCTATATACACTAGAGAAAAGGGAAAAATAATTATTCTAAATGCCCAGTCTTTACATAAAAGTCAATGTCCGAGACTAACTAACGATATATTTTAATTAGACGGCTTTGTAATAGGATACTTCGTGTAAAATAATAAATTCTCTACCGAGGTTCTTGACTCAGTTTTACGTTACTCTTAGCTAATCAAAAGCTTAATATTACACTATACTTAATCATCGTTAACCTTTAGGTATAGTCTGTACGCCGAGAGTTGATAAATTTCACATCTTTAAAAAACTACTTAATACTTTCTTTTTAAACAAGCAGAACAATATATATTGTATCTCCACAGATTTCTACTTCCTAATAATATATTATCCTCATATATGTATATCTTCTATAATACTTATATATTGATGAGTATTTATGTAGTTTATGTATACATACTATTTATGTAGTTTATTGGTTAGAATTGCACCCCACATATTTATACTGTCTCACTCTCCCAAAGGTTAGCTGGTAGAAAAAGCCGAAATGGCTTTAAGTTCGCTTTTGTCCATACTTTTAAGTAAAGTGCAATAAAGTATTTAATAATAATAATAATAAATAATAATATGATAATATCTTGAATAGTGACTGTCGCCTAATTATCGCAAAACTGTATGACGGGTGTAGCTTAGCACTGCGCGTACTGAGTATCATGGTACGAGGCAAGTAGTTGTTGTCAAGCGCGAGGCCGGATTAAATATTGTAACGATTTAAGTTTTTTTTTACCGACTCTCGGCAAACAGACTATAGTCATAAGAAAGTAATGAAATAAAATGAAATGAAATATTTATTTGCAGGAAACATGGTAACAAACAATATTAGATCTTATTAATATTAAATGGGTCACATATTTCGCCATAAGCATGCAAAATTTTACAACAACTTTTATAGATGTAAAGTTACTAAAAACTCAGCGTTGCTTCTTTAGTAACTTTACTTCACAAAAACCTTTGTGATGCTTAAAATACACATAGTATTCCTCCAAAGTATAGAAACATTCCTGAACTAGCCACGCATGCAGTACTCTGCAGAATCTTTTATAAGGCATCTCTGTCCATACCTTTGGCAAACAATTATATATTTTAGCACTCATGTAGGAGGCTTTTCGTCTAAAGATTTCTAATTTAGGTATAGGCATTACTAAGGATGTGTGAGTGATGGAACGTTTGCCATTATTATTACTTTGTTGAAATATATTTTTAATAATTAATAAATATAAAGCTATTTTTATAAAATATTTATTATTAAATATATAACAATCATGAATAAATATTTCATTTGTACTAATGTACGATGCAATAGGCTCCTGATTATCAAGAAACAAGTTGGTGGCTAATTGTTTAAAATCGTTGACAGACGGTGCACGTCTGATGGCCAGTGGTAGCTTGTTCCACTCGTGGGCTGTAGACATAGTAAAATAACTGCTAGAGGAGTGGGAGGGACTAACAAAAAACCTAATTTGAAAAAATTACTCATAATTTCCCGTGGACATAGGTATGCAGCTAAGCCGTCTGGCCAGCGTGGCGAGTGTAGGCCAAATTCTCCAGATATATGTTCTGGAAGGCCCATCTCCAGCAGTGGAGGTCTAGGACGCTGTGTTCTAGGCGTTGTAATGATGAATGAATGATGATTACTAAGGATGTGTGAGTGATGGAACGTTTGCCATTATTATTACTTTGTTGAAATATATTTTTAATAATTTGAGATAATTAATAAATATAAAGCTATTTTTATAAAATATTTATTATTTAATATATAACAATCATGAATAAATATTTAATTTGTACTAATGTACGATGCAATAGGCTCCTGATTATCAAGAAACAAGTTGGTGACTAATTGTTTAAAATCGTTTACAGACGGTGCACGTCTGATGGCCATTGGCCAGTGGTAGTTTGTTTCTCTGGTGGGCTGCAGACACAGTAAAATAACCGAATATCTGCTAGAGGAGTGGGAGGGGAGGAGGACTAGCAAAACCCTAATTTGAAAAAATGTTTCATAATTTCCCGTGGACATAGGTATGCAGCTATGATAAACAATTAGTATAGTATTTAACAATAAAAATACTAGTTTAGTATACATTTATTCATTGCAGCGATATGTTTCAATGTTTCGTGATTGCGCGGAATGGCATAACACAGAAACACGCATACAATTTGCAAATATGAATAACAACGACACCTTCCCAAACATACGTACCTACCTACGCGTATATACCTTTTTGCCTAAACTGACTGAATTTTGGTTACCTCTAACAATTTTTATACAAAATGTTTGTTACATTATTTATTGCGCCACCTAAAAATCCACTAGCAAAATATCAAACTTTTGTGAATAAGGATATTTTGACATTGACTTTGACTTTATACAATCCAACCGTTACTGATGTTTTCACACTTTCTAAATAGCTCTACACAGCGTTAGTAAGTACTATATATGTATGTTTATGTATAATAATATGTATGTATTAGTAACTAACTGATTAGTAAAAAACTGCCTCCGTAGTCTAGTGGTTAAGTCCGTGGGTTTCTTTGAGGGTTTGATTCCTGGTCGGGACACAAAAAATATTTAAAATAAATTGTAGATTTAATTAATATTTAATTTATTTGTGATATTTCTCGAGTTTGGTACGCTGGAGACATCGACGAGCTTGCCACTTGTCATGATTGGCCTATAGTAAAGTTGGCTAAATGTGAATCCGCTTATTTATAAGCGTGGTTTCTGACCACCCCGAAAGGGAAACGGTCGTGATGATACTTAACTTTACTTTATGTATTAGTATTTAGTGTATCAATATTATAATATTAATTCCATATATATTGTAAGTAAGAATATATTAATTTGCTGTTAATTTAAATAGTTATTTATTTCTCTTATTATCTATATGATTGCACCTACATTTGATCAAATTTGTCCCCAAGGTTTGGCTGTCAGAGAATGTCTTCGGGCATTAAGTCCGCTTTTGTACTTTCTGCAATAAAGTTTATAAATAAATAAATCTTGAACACTAAAATATCATTAAACAATTATTATTATTATTATTAAATACTTTATTGCACTTTACTTAAAAGTATGTACAAAGGCGAACTTAAAGCCATTTCGGCTTTTTCTACCAGCTAACCTTTGGGAGAGTGAGACAGTATAAATATGTGGGGTGCAATTCAACCAATAAACTACATAAATAGTATGAATACATAGACTACATAAATACTCATCAATATATTAGTATTATATAAGATATACATATATGAGGATAATATATTATTAGGAAGTAAAAATTTGTGGAGTTAAAATATATATTGTTCTGCTTGTTTAAAAAGAAAGTATTAAGTAGTTTTTTAAAGATGTGAATGGAAGGAGCTTGTCTGATGGTCAGTGGAAGTTTGTTCCACTGGCGAGCAGACGATACGGTAAATAAATCTGAATATCTGCTGGAAGTGTGGGGTGGGATTTTAAGTTGGTTGTTATGAGAAGAACGAAGAGGGCGGTCGTGCGAATCACAAAGAAATTCAAATTGTGTTTTAAGATAAGAGGGAGCTATAGGGTTGTAAATAATATTGTATAGAAAGTATAGAAGATGTGCTGACCTGCGAAAGCGGATATTGAGCCAATTTAACTGTGTACGAAAATGGGAGACGTGGTCATACTTACGCAAGCCGAAAACAAATCGGATACATAAGTTTAGAAGGCGATCCAGTTTATTTAGTAGCTCTTCAGTAAGATCAGGATAGCAGACAATATATATATATATTTAGTAAAATAAAATAGGTAAACGCACGTACTTATTAAACTTCGGAAAAACTTCATAAAATTTCTATTAAACGCTTGTTCGATAAGAAAACTTGTAGGAAAAGCGATTTAAGTAAACGTCTGGATGTTTTGTTGGGGAATCTAAGTTGACTGAAATCTCAGGTGGATTCTAGTCGACGATATCGATTGACCTATATAAATGTACCGGGTCATTAACATAACTTATTTGCCGGCAATGCAATGGTGGACGTTTCTCGAGCAAAATACATTTCTTTTAGCATATTTCGAGAGCTATAGTTTGTCCTTATCTGGCTATAATACACGCTGTTTTAATCTAGCTGTATAATCGGTTTTAATAAAAGCTTATTAATAGAAAATATTACTAATCGTCCATACCACAATAATTGAAGACGAAGGTCTTTAACCAGTGCGTTCTTCCGGTAATGTCGTACGTGGACACTGACAATGGGTTTGGTTAATAAATTCAAGGTCGCTCAATAAGCTATGCTTGGTATTTCTCTAATGGATATAATTCGAAACGTTCATATTAGTCAAAGAACAAAAGTTACTGACATAGCTTTTAAAATTAGCAAGCTGATGTGGCAATGAGCCGGATACGAACTATGAGAGGACGACCCTCCGCCAGATGGATAGATGATCTGAAGAAGGTATCTGTTGGAAGTTGAATGAGCTGAAAAGATCAATGATGTGTTCTTTCATGAGCCATCTGTAATGATAGCCACTGACCATCAGACAAGCTCCCTCCGTTCTTTCTTTCTTTAAACAATTACTCACCACTTTTTTTCTAAATAAGCAGAATAGTGTCTCCTAGTTCAATATATTAATCACTTATGTTATGTATTTTATGCTTATCATTATTATTATTCTAAATCAACTGTTACTTTAACCATGTGTGTACTAATATAACTTAATTATAATATATATAGATATGTAGGTATTTATGTATATATTTATTTAGTATATGTAATATTAGTATGTAAGTCTACTATAATAAATTGCACCCTTCATTGTTACCTCTCCACACTCCCAAAGGTTGGTTGTTAGAAATTGCTTAGTCATTAAGCCCGCCTATGTACAATGTTTTAGTGCAATAAATAATTTTTGAATTTGAATTTGAATAGCCCGAGTATTATACAAGTCAATAAAAATGCCCGCTCACAGATTCTGGAACTCAATTCTCACCAAACTTGTTTAATTAAACTTTTGGCACTCTTTTTTTCTTTAGGCGTCTCGTAATCCATTGAGAAGAAGGTAAGAAGTCAAGAAAGAGCTTGGGATTTTGATAAACATTGTGTGTTTTTTTTTATTTACTCACATAAAGGGATAGTCATTTATGTGTTAATTTATTTTGTTAAGAATATTGTATATTTGTATATTTCACCTATATAACAGCCTACAATAACAAAATCACCTACATAACGGATATGAGGCGTCACCTTGACGGACCGCATACGTAATGACGAAATACGCAAAAGGGTAGGTATTAAAGAAAGCATAGGGACAAAAATAAGGAAAGGCATGCTCCGATGGTTCGGACATGTTGAAAGGATGAGTGAAGAGAGATTGACTAACCAGATATATAATGCGAAAGTCGTGGGTAAAAGAGGCCCTGGCAGACCAAGACTTACCTATCACGATCAAATAAATAAAACAATAGCTGAAGGTGCATTAAAAAGCCATCGAAACAAACGGGCATGTATGAGAAGGTTGATCAATGTCGAAGAAGCGAAAGAGATATGTCGTGATCGTGACAAGTGGCGCTCAATTGTCTCTGCCGGTAGCTTGCCCGCAAGGTATTTGGCGTGAAGATACATATCTATACCTATATAACAATCGTTGTATTTTAGTATGTCAGTTAACAAATTTTAAAATAATAACAATAATGCTATTAACACCATGCATCGTAGACAAAGGAGCATTAGGAACACAATACAGTAGAACGCATACAAAACTATACAACTATTTAAACAAATTTTCCGTCAAAGGCATGTCAATAAATTCTGACAGATTATAAAATTTTGTTTTAAATTCCTTGGTTGTAGTCTAGTTATAATCTCAGGTAGTTTATTGTATAATATATTTTTTAACAGCAAACCTTGCTTAAACGTTTTTCTCAACCTGGTTTGCCTTATATAGATTTCATTATTGTTTCTTAGGTTATACTTAGTCAAACTAGATATTATTGGAAGTTCATTGTATGTATTACATGTATGCTTTGTCATCTAGCGATTTGATTCCAGTAGGGTAATCCTCGAGTTGTAGAGATAATTTCGCATGCGATATAATATAATATGTCGACAAAACCGTTCTTTTGATATATTCATCTTCATTTTTTCATTACAGCCCCTAGAACACAGTGTCCTAGACCTCCACTGCTGAAGATGGGCCTTCCAGAACATATATCTGGAGAATTTGGCCTGCACTCGCCACGCTGGCCAGACGGCTTGGCGAGGAAATTATTTCAATTTATAATTACATTTTATTAACGATTCCACAATTTTAGTGGAACCGGGACAGACGGCTTAACCGTGGCACGGGAACGGTGGTGTTGTTAATCTATGACAAATCCTTTGTAGGATTCAAGGAACGCGTTCTTACAACCGAGCCACCGCGCCTTATTCATCTTATTGCTTAAAAATTGGTACCCTGGTCAAGAACACACAAAATAATTATTATATAAGAATCCAGTTGCTAACATTAATGGACCTCGCACGCCATTTATCATCAGGTGGGCGCAAGGTCACATGTCGTCCTAGTATATAAAAAAAAAGTGATTTACACCATTGTCCGTGATCAATAAAGATCATCAATTCGAAAGTCCATGTAGAACATAATAACCGGCAATGCACTGTCATGGACTAATTAATTCTGAGGCGATTGTCCTCGCTTTGATTACAATAATAATAATAAATATTTTCAGACAGGTCACACAGCGCCATCTAATTTCCGTGGTAAGCTACGAGGCTTGTGTTACGGAAACCAGATGGTTGATAAACTAATTATTATACTTTTTTTTTGTAAATATATACATATTATACATTATTATGATTACAATACCGTTTGGCTTTTTGTCCCATATGTATTTGATTGTCCCAAAGGTTGCCTGTCAGAGAATGGCATTAGCTCCGCCCCTTGTGCAATTAAGTTTAAAACAAATAAGCACCAGGTACTCAGTTAAAGTGGAGTTAATATTGAAAAATTGTACAAAATGTTGTTTTTTTTAATATCGTGTGTTCACAATGTCACATAAGCTAGGTGTAAAAAACAATGCAGATCAAATTTCCCTCGCAGCGCTGAACTAGCAATATTTATCAAAGTCCAATATCAATGGAGTCATTGTGTAACACATCGACAATCCCAAACCGACAACTTTATAGCTCTTCAGGGTGGAATGGTTTAGTGATCTCACTCGATATTTATAAAATAAACAAGATATACTAAAACTTTAAAAATAATATATATTTTTGGATATTAAATAATTACTTACTCGTATATAAAAAAAGTTATATTATATCTTTTTATTTTTTTTTCAAATACTTTATTGCACTAAAATTATTCATAGGCGGGCTTAATGGCCAGGCATTTTCTAACAACCAACCTATTTATTTTATAAAAAAGCAAGTCATTTTGAATTGTTTGTATAGTTTTTAAATTTAATTATGGTTTTTAATTAGTATTAAAGGGGCACTCGACCACCACGGCCTTTCCTGCAGCAAGAGCACAGGTCAAATCCCAAGGCATGCCAGCCTCATTGACGTCATTCGTGGGCCCTTGTGTATATGGTCCAGCCATCTCAGAACATAGTGTCACGGCGCGCGATGATGGCAAGCGGCCCGATGTAATGACGCTGGCACTTTTGCCGCACGTGTGGGATGCTATCTGTGTGGACACGCTGGTGCCTATATACCTGTTATTGACTTCTAAGGACCCAGGCGCTGCATTACAAGCAGAGAACCTCAAACAGCGGAAATACTCCCAGCTTATTGGGAGATGTGTTTTGTGGCGTTTGAAGTTGAAACTCTCGGGCCGTGGGGACCAAGTGCTCAGGATTTTTTTAAGGCGTTGTCAAAACAGCTCGTCAACACCTCGGGAGACGAGAGGGTTGGGCAATATTTGGTCCTAATAATCAGCATTCAACGTGGCAAAAAAATTGGTAGCGATTTAGAGCTATTTTTAATTTATATATATTTTTTTCTTTATTTTATTTATTTGTTGTATTTCTCGAGTTTAGTACGAGCTTGCCACTTGTTAAATGTATCATTAAGTTGGCTAAGTGAATTCACTTCTTTAGCGTGGTTTCTGACCACCCCTAAAGGGATACGATCGTACTGATGATGATTCATATACCTCTATAGTATATAAAAGTTCACTTATTATAAAGGCGCTAAAAATAAATAATATGAAGGAAAATATTGAAACTGTGTCTACAGGTTACACAATAGTCCCACTGAAAGTGTAACGAATTAAACTAATAACTAGGACTGGCAGCCACTGCTATTTGATTCAGCTGTGGATATAAAGCTAACTAACTCTATAAAATGCACTGGGTTTTTGTTCATTAGTTTTTTAGAAAGAACGATTTTTTTACAATTTTTATTAAACTAATGACCGTACAACAATTTTTAAATGTAGGTATTTTTAGGACTGAATGAAAAATATGTCCGTAATCTAGCGGTAAATCCGAGGAGTCGCAAAAATGTGCCTTTTTGAAAGACTAGCTTGTCATGATGGGGCTATAGTAAAGTTGCTAAATGTGAATCCTCTCCTTTACAAACATTGATTCTGATCACCTCAAATGGGATACGGCGGTGATGATACATTACTTACTTTTTTATGATAAATTAACTTATGTAATGTAGCAAACGGCGTCTTCTTAACGAAACCATATCAAAAACAATATGTGCCTGTTAGTTAACACATAACGACAACAAAAAAGGCTGTAGCGTCAATTATCGTGCTCAGATCCTCATCGTCATTATCAACATTAGCCAGTGTCTCTTCAATGCTAATAATGTAGGCCCCCCACAAAGCTCGCTACTGCACGCGATCTTTTGCAACCCTCATCCAACCACCGCTAACTTCCTGTTCCGTCATCCGTCTATCTGCATCCCGTTTGCCCCATCGGTTCTTAGGAAAATGTGTCCGGCCCATTGCCACTTTATCTTGCTAACTTAACTCAGTAACTTTGGTTCGCTGACGAATATCAACGTTTTGAATTCTATTATCAGAGAAATACCAAGAGCTTGTTCAGGTCATCGGTCTCTACTTTAGAACTCGTTAGCCTTCGAATTTGTGAACCAGACCCACTGTCAGTATCCACGTCTCCGCTCTGTACGGCATTACGGGGAGGCACTGGTTGAAGACTCTCGTCAACAAACACTGTGTGTGGACAATGAGAAGTTGACAGCTAGATGCGTCTGCCGGATTCGTTGCTGAAATTGGCTGTACTTAGCTAAATAGTCCGTTCAAGATAGTATATTCTAAATCCATCCCAGGATTATAATTTTATCAAAATCGGTGTAGTAGTATAGGCGTTTCTGCTTTGTACGACATTACGGGAAGGACGTACTGGTTAAAGTCTTCAAACACTGTGGTATGGACGATGAGTTGCTGGTAGCTAGATGCGTCTGCCGGCTTCATTGCTGAAATTGGCAAGATAGATAAGTCCCTAGTATATCCGAAATCATTCTTAAAGGCTTAAAGGCAACAAACAGACAGACTAAGCTTCTTTTCCAACATAAGTATGGATATCTTTATACAACTCGAGAAATTATGAGAAATATAGTTTTCTCGAGCACCTATTCATGAGATGTAAACTGGAAAGTTTGCATTCTCGGCGTATGGTGCTTATTCAGCAGATTCGAGTTAAACATAACAAAGTAAATATATCATTACGATAACTTTAACGTTAGATAGAAGCGAGCCATTGTCTATTTTCCCTACGTAATATTACTATGAATCAATGTAAATGTTAGGATTAGTTTTTCTTTTATTTTAAAACTTTTTAAAAACAGCTTGTATAAAATAGTAGTAAGCAAAGAAAACATTATGGTAGGGTCACATGTTACGTCGTGTCCAAACCTAGAATCCAAGGCATATCTCTGTTTAACTTTACCAAAATCGCATCAGTTAGTTACGACCATGTATTTTTCTGTATTCAGTCACTTTGGCGTGGCGTAGCCCAAATTCTCCAGATATATGTTCTGGAAGGCCCATCTACAATAGTGGAGGTCTAGGACGCTGTGTTATATATATATATATATATGTATGCATATATATATGTATGTATATATATACATGTAATATTAAGTTTATAACATAAATGTTTAATATTTTCTTGCCGCTAGCGGTAGAATGCATCGGAAATTATTTATAAGACCACATTATTATTTTGTACACAGTATTCTGGAAAATAAAGATAATTTTGATTTTGTTTAGCTGACCAAACATGCCTTGTGTTCTCGTTTCTAGGCCGCAGCCATCATAATTGTTGAGAGAGCAAATTGTACAACAAATATATTTCAATGTAGTAAATATATATATAAAGTAAATTTTCTATTTAAGAATGTGTATAGTAAAGAATAAACCAGATTGCAACATTACGTTGTTTGTCTCATTTCCTACACGTTGCCCAAGACACCTTTGCGTGCTATCTCTTCTAGGTACGATATTGTGAGCCTGCTCGATCGAACGTGTATCCACCACCTTGAATCCCTGCCCGTCCTCTGTTAGGATCCATCACGTTGGTCAAGACACCTAGCCGCCTGCCTCCTCTAGACACAGTCGCGTGAGCCTGCGCGCCTGGACGTGAATACCATCTTCCCCATTCCCTCGCTGCCTTAGGGTATTACACCAGCAGTGAGACTCCTATCTTTACACTATCACCATAATTTATATATTGTTAGGTTTATATATTTCGCTCAGAGCTTGGACTTAGGTGTTAGGCCTTCTGCATTTAGCGTCCACGCTCTGACAGATTTTGATATCTTATATATAAAATATATATATATATATATTATATATATAATATATATAACTGTGAATACAATTTAGCTGAAATCCCCGTACAAGATAAATGATCATTTTCGCAAGAATCATAACATAGGAATGTACTTTCGTTTGCAAAATGTCTCACCAGTGGAGGCTCTTGGACCACTTCTATCTATTGTCCTTTAATGCAGTATTGTACGCGGTATCCGTGGATGTAATATCTAAGCCTTTCAACATGCAAATATAATCTCCTAAGATATGTATTGTTGTATAACCGATACGTCTTGTATTAATTTAAGATGATCCTATTGTTTGAGACACTCACGCTACCAAAGCTCCCAATCACAAAGACATTCTGGAATATTCAATATTACTATCTACCCAACAATAAACAACCTGTTCTCTTTAGCAACAGAAACCATCTGATTTAATACGTCTTATATAGTAATTTATAATAATATTATTAAATTATTTATATTACAAAACCAAAACAAGTTCAGGTACATAGGCGAGCTTAATACTGTAAATGCATTTTCTACCAACTAACCTTTGTGACTGAGATCTGTAATAAGCGGGTGCAGAAGGTTGCGAAGAAAATATATAGATAGTTAAAATTATTTATTATTATATAAAACACAAATTAATTACATACATATAGTACTTAATATATACAATACCATATACATTAATAAACGTCCTACATAAACAAATAAATATATACCTAAATATAATAACATATATACTCATATCTACATATATATACCGCGTGTAATTGACACAAGAGCATTGGTAGAACCTCAATTTGAAATAATAAAAGGTAAAGCAAAGTATCATCCCGACCGTTTCCCTTTCGGGATGGTCAGAAACTACGCTTATAGATAAGCGGATTCACATTTAGGCAACTTTCATCATCATCAGCCTGTGTCTCTCCACTCCTGGATAAGGCTCGCCATTTTACACGATCTTCTGCCACCCTCATCCATCTCCCACCAGCGATCATCCTTAGGTCATCTGTCCATCTGGCAGGGGGTCGTCCCACTCTGCGTCTTCCAGTACGTGGTCTCCACTGCAGGACCCGTTTACTCCATCATTCATCGCTTCTGCGACAGACGTGTCCAGCCCATTGCCACTTCAACTTGCTAATTTTGAAAGCTATATCGGTAACTTTGGTTCTTTAACGGATGTCAACGTTCCATAGCTCGCTGAGCGACCTTAAACTTATGTATGAGACCCACCGTCAGTGTCCACGACTCTCCTCCACACGACATTACTGGAAGAACACACTGGTTGAAAACTTTCCTATAGGCCTATCATGACAAGTGAAATAATAAAGGTCACTTTTTTAAGACAAAAATCTAAGAGTTTTCTGTCTCCTTTTTTCTGTTTTAAATGAGCCAGCGATACTGAAATACCTTAAGGACACATTTGCCTGCATTTAAAAGCGTAGTTTCGGACTACCCTGGAAGGGATACGGTCGTGACTTTACTTTATTATGATTCGAATTTCCTATAATTCTAACAAATACCGTCGTGCTGCGGTAGATATCGGCGGAGCTAAAACGAGTTGTGAAATTACGGAATCGACTAAAATTAAGACATATATAAACCCTAATACAGAGTGGCTGTGGTCGTTATTCGAGCGTTACGAGTAGTAGCTTCACTTCTTCCCTAACACGCCGTCGCCATTTTTCTCGGATTGCAGCTTTCCTGGTGCATTCATATAAGGGATAGTCCAGCCCTTGTTTTCCATTTTCAGCCAGTCCAGGGGTCCCATTCACCCAGCTACCGACCACCTCTGACGGCACCGCTATGATTATAGACTGCATTATTTTCTATGTTTATTTATATATATTTTTTTTTGTGTGTAATTTTTTTTTTTTGTACTGTATTTTACCTTTTATTTACTGAATTCCCAAAATAAATCGGGCCTCAAATGAGGTCCCTAAGACCAGGCCTGGATAATCCATTGCCGCATTAACCTCGTTAGTCCAATGACTTTTCCCTGAACTACTATTTGACTCATGTCTAAAGAAAGTAGATATTTTATTTTATACAAAATCATAAAATTAGACCGATAATAATTGAGATTGCCTTGCTGGCCCTTACATAAGAATCTATAAGCTATAAGGCAGTGTTATCATCTGTCACGCATGGGAAGTTTGACAAATCTTAGCAATTCCCCAGCGACTGAGCGAGGTATCGAGAAAGCGATTTTCGATTACAACTTCAGATATCTTTGACATATATCACGGGCTGGTCTATGGATTGATAATCTTCTTATACTACTAGTATATTGTGATTGTGATGACCGTTTCTACTCCACACAGACTTCATGAGACCATTGTACGTGACCTTTACTCCGTCATTGGACCCATCCGATCTCCTCTAGGAAGGCCAGAAGACCCGTCACGTTCCTGCAGGTTCTGGAGGAACTTCATTCTAGGCACAGCCACACTGCAGCACTCCATGAGGACATGAGTGGCTGTCTCCTCTTCTACCATGCATCCTCTACATAGTGGGCTATCTGGGCACATTGTCCCGTCATCGCCCCTACCATTTTGAGAAGCTTAGCTCTGTTAAGGCTTAAGAGACGTTGAGTAAAGATATACAACTGTATAGTAAAAAATAAAACCAGCACACATGACATCTGTATTTTTTTTTTTTTTTTTATTTTTTTTTTTTTGAGGCCGGTTTCACAATATACCTTTACACACTTTTCTTAGACGACTCCAGACTATAGCAAACAGAAAACATACGGTATGATACATGCAATTGTCTTAAAAAGTCGTAATATGCGTAGGTACAGTTACTGTTTAAATTAGACAAGAGAAGCAATCTACACACATTAAAACCTTCTAGGGATATTTTTGATTTTCTCAATTCACTCATAATTTCTTATAAGTAACATACGACAATCCTATTTATTAGACTAAAACTAAAATATGATTAATCTATAATTATTATTTGAAATCATTCAAAAGGGCCTACAATATTAGTTTTATTTAAAAGATTGCACCATCTAGTATTTTTTTTTTTTATATTAGGAACTCAAACAATATATCCTTAGACGGTGTTGATATGTGTATTTTACCAATAAATTGACAGCCGCTCAATGACACGATATCCGCCCTAAGGCGTATTAAGACTAATCTCTGAGAAGCAATTGTGCGTGACATATAAATCCACCTATTTCTACGAGGAAATGCGGCGAGCGTTTTAGGTACCCTCCCTACTAGTAAGCCATTGGTTTATTTTGTAGAATAGTTTTAATTTTATAGGTATTTATAGTTTAGTTTTATTTATAATTAGTTTTTTAATCTATTTTATTTTAATATTTTTGTATCTGCTTCGATTAAACAAATAAATTAGTAAAAAAAAACCACACCTTTAATTAGGCCAGAAGACCTTTAAGTTCTAGTAAATGTGCCCTTGCAGTTGGGAGAAATGGTAATTAATCCTAAAGCATTTAATTCCTGGTCAATAGATAGTATGGCAGCAAACCAATCGCTAACTCCACATCGTCACAAAATAACTTTGAATAATAATAATCAAAGTATAATATGAACATTTATTTGAAAAAAATATTTACAACATAGAAAATAAAATTAATATTAATACAAAGGATAGGGATATAAGTCCCGTCCGCGTGGAATGGTGGCAAAAACGCTGGCAGCATTCTCTGATTCTTTGGGCGAAGAAAGAGCCAGCCCTCTTGTCACCGGAGGAGACGACAAGACGCGGTGGTATGTCTTTTAAAAACTTTTTTGCGCTTGGACTCCATGGGCCCAGAGTTTCTACAGCAAACGGCACAAATATGTAATCTTTAAAAATACTTACATACTTGCGCCGCTTGCTGTACTCCGCATTTTCCGTAATTTAAGTCATTCACCTTCATACATACATACATACATATCTTCACACCAAATCCTTTGCGGGGTAGGCAGAGACAATTGAGCGCCACTTGTCACTATCACGATATACCTCTTCCGCTTCTTCGATATTCATCAACCTTTTCATATGCCCTTTTGTTTCGATGGCTTTTTAATACACCTTCAGCTATTGTTTTATATATTTGATTGTAATATGTGAGTCTTGGTCTGCCACAATTTTACCTACAAGTTTCGCATTATATATCTGGCTCTTCAATCTCTCTTCATTCATTCTTAAAACATGCATGAGCATGCCCTTCCTAATTTTTGTCCCTATGCTTTCTTTCATACCTACCCTTTGACTAATTCACGTCAACCTATTACAGGCATTTGTGACACGTCATAATTTAAATAATTTTAAATGGATCTACTCCTGCTCGTGGAAGACTAAGCAGCAAAGTGGTCCAAAGAGTAAACTGTTAGCAGAACACCTTCTGTCAGTAACCTGTTTAATCTGACTTAGAAAGGAATCTGCAAGAAAAACTCAATATATACATTTGAAAACATTGTACACCAATATTTTATAAGTTTTAGGTATCAAAGAAAATTTACCTTAAATTCTATATAGATAAATATACGAATCAACTTGACCACACTACAGCTAGCGCATCTTCATATAATTGTAGTACATTGGGTACGGCGACCACCTTCTGATGCAGGCTAATACCGGCTGAGTCCCATTATTAGTATTATGGCAGTAAGTAACTAAGTAATGTTCCGCGTGTAGATTTATCACTGGGTTCTATATTTTCATTGTATCTACATTGCTTGTTATTAATAACCTAACACAAGCTTGATAACACGTCGTTCTCCTCAATCCTGAGAGTCGTGCCTTCCAGCCTGCAGAGCTTCATCAATTTGTCAAAATCAAATCAAATATATAGTTTATTTCCATTGGTTCGCTTAAAACAACTTGGATACAGTCAGAACTAATAAAATCAATACAATTATTAAAACATATGTACTAATCAAAATGGTAATAATGGTTGAACCGTAAACAGGCAATAATCCATATTTATGTATGTTAGGCACAACATTAATTACTGCTACAACCAAGTAAAACTAACTAACTTAGAAACTACCTAAATAAGATCGTGGCTGTAAAGAGGCCGTGTCAGTTTACATTCTAAATACTTAATAATTATGATGTACAAAAATTATATACATATGTCAAATAATTAATAAATTTATAAAACAAAAAAAATAGAAAAACAAAAAGACGTGTCATCTTATAATCTAAATATATTGTGTGTGAAGTGTGGTGCGTATCTGTTCAGACCTTTTGTTACAACAAAAAGTATTAAATCACTGGTCTTTACATCCAGTCTATAGTATCCTCTGGGAGCAAAACTCCCGCTAACTTCACGTCGTCACGAAATAACTTTGAATAATACCAGCCGAGTCACTTTATTAACTCTATTTCAAATTCAATTCAATTTTGACTTGATGTCCGTAGCTCGTTTGAAATTATTTTGCCATTACATTTTCTTTGGGAGGTACTTTTGAAAGAATTCGGCCAAAGCAGGTCTGCAATCATTTTTTTTTTTTATGTTAAGTGGCGTGCATGGTCCATGAATGTTAGCAACTGGAATCAGACCCTTATGTCCGACATCAGTCCCTAACACTATGCCGGCTTGACTAGATGCCTTTTCACACTTCGCTTGAAGGACTCCAGGTTATAGGAAAGTGGAAACACAGGCTGGAAGAGCATTCCACATCTTTATTGTGCGACAGATGTAGAGTCACCAAATTTAAGGTACGCGAAGGGATGGTGGACTACGATATGTGGGTGCATATTCTGACCTGTGCGTGTGGTTCGGTTGCGGAATGGAGAGGGAGGGATTCTTCTTCTGTGTGTGTACCATAGTATAGAAACCACCACACGCTCAGAGAGGCCACATATCGGCGAAGCTGCAGGGATTCGAGAGTTCCAGATATAGTGGCATCGTCCGCAATTCGAACAGCTCGCCTCTGCAGGACATTGAGAGCGCCCGTGAGGTACTTCAATAAAAAATAATCTCTCCTTTGTAAATAAATCTACAGTCGGTCGCTAGTCTGAGACACCATTCTTCTCATATCTCTTTCCCTCACCCGCACTCGGTAAAATTAGAGATACTCGTATGTTATATCATGTAATCCATATTGTTAACTGAAAACTATTTCCTTTCAGATCATATATTATGGAGAATTTGGTCTACACAGTGGCCAGACGGGTTGACGAGGATCTGATGTCAATTTTTAATGACAATTTATTAACGATTCCAAAAGTTGGTAGTAGTGGAACCAGGACCGACGGCTTGATATACTCTCCGAGGCACGTAACCTTGGTGTTGTAAATCTATGAATGTACGTAAGAAAAGTGTATGTCTCATTGGTACATGCTAGGGGGATTTGAACAGACCTATGTATGTTTTTTTGTTCTTACAACCGACATACCGCCGCTCCTCGCTCTCATAACTTAGATAACATAGAACAATTTAAAAATCAAAATACTCCAAAAATAAATTGCGAAAAAGTATTCAAAATCAGAGTTGTAATCGAAATTAAATTCTATCATCTCGGCCTTAGCTGAAATCAACAAAAGGATTAAATTTACGATTTGACAATAGAAATGTACCTTTATTGCCTCGAAGTAGATGGGCAGAGTAAGCTACCGAAAAAGGGAATGGGTGTACTCCGAAAATGCGAATATTCTAACTTACGGCCATTTGCAGAAAGGCTGATAATTTTTTGACATGTTTAACGTATGCGTATGAGGCACGTCATTGGCTGAAATAACCAAACTGACAAGTAACATTGGTAGTTATTACATATACACGTGGTGTATATTAATTAGTTATTATTTTAATCATCCTTTCTGCAACTGGCCGTTAGACTTACCTATTTTACCTATTCCATAAAATCTATTCGGTTTAAGTCAAAGAAATTAAATATATAAACGGTAAGGTAGTAAAGTCTCAACATTAATGAGGCTATGACAGTGCATATCCGGTTATTCAACGTGCACTTTCAAATTTCACTGACAATATGCCGACATGGACTTCCATACACATTTTTCTTCAACAATAGAAGACAAACATCGTAACAAAGATTTTGTATAAAAATAAAAACCAATATATTTGATAAAGTTATTTAAATACAATCATTTGAAGGAAACCCTCAAATGACTAAAGTATAATACAAATATAAGCCACGAGTGACGCTTCTAACGATAGGATCTGTCGTTCGAAGGTGTTCCATCCGACCCCGTGTTCACGATTTGGCCTTCATCACAGTTCCTACAACACAGATTCCTAGACCTGCTGTAGATGGGCCTTCCAGAACATATTATATGTGGAGAATTAGAGCTGCACTCGCTATGCTTGCTTCGCGGCCAGGATGGGTCAGATTTATTCACGATTACTTGTAAGTTTAACCGAGACCGGTCTAACATACTTTCCGAGGCACGGAAACGGTGGTGTTGTAAATCTATGACAAATGTACGTAGGTATATAAGGAAAAAATTATAGCCTTTACAATATTATGTATAAAAAAATTACACCTTAAAGCATTACAAATTTTCATTGTTAGCTGTATTAAAACAACAACAAAATTTGGCCTTAATAGTTGAAAATATCTGATTATTACACTAAAATGTATTACGCGGCGAACGAGTGCCTTCACTAGGCACGGACGAGTTCCTTCACTCCGTAGCCACCACTTAGACTTAGCTGTAAAGGCACACAAGGGCAACAGTGAAAGAGAGACAGTTGTTCGCGATATTGTAACCGCGACAGTTTTGCGTGGGCGTTCGACAAGTCGTCGTTGGGCAGGTAAACACGCCACTACACTCATTCAAATAATATAAAAGCCCTAATAAATCCTACTATACAGTCCGCTCTTATTTA
The DNA here is from genome assembly GCA_910589645.1 of Tinea semifulvella. Lineage (NCBI taxonomy): Eukaryota > Metazoa > Arthropoda > Insecta > Lepidoptera > Tineidae > Tinea > Tinea semifulvella. The sequence continues at coordinate 4,624,757 of OU342598.1, read as the reverse complement.
ATTTAAAAGTCCACTATAGACCTTTAACAATGGTTCATAGGGTTTTAGTCCGTAGGCGCCTCGAGGTCTCCTTATGAGGCCCCACGGTAAGTCGGGCATGCGAACCACAACCCCCCAACCCGGGCCGTGGATCGTATCGTTGATGATTTTTCAAATATCCATCTATAAATTAAGAAAAAAAAAACTGTAATGTATTTTGTACGTTCACAGTAGGCCCTCTGTTTCGAGTTTGTCGCGCTAGTAGTAATAAAAACAACTTTGCAGAGCGGCGGCAAACGGCCGTAAGCTGTACTATTAAACAAACCGTCGCTCGGGAAAGCAATTTTCGTTTCCGAGTTGAGATAAAGTGGCCCTTTAGGGATGACGCACTTTCTCTGACTTTCTGAGATCTTTCGATTTACACTGCGACGACCATTGTTCATAGATAGACAGACATAAAATATAAGGCCCAGTTTAATAATAGATATTTTGCCTGGTATGACCAGAGTAAACGATAAAATAGATTCTGTAATAGGTGATTATAATTTGTTGTTGTGTTTCTGCAATATATTTGTAAGTATAAGCGATACGATAGCAACTACGAGGCAAGGTGTAAAAGACATCACATTCTGTCGCTGTTGGATAGCAGGATATTTCTAGTTAATATAGCTCAATTTGAAATTGATTATCCGCAGCTTCTACATCTAAATCTAGGAGACTACATTTGTGAGCCACAAGGGTGGTGTTGCAGTGGGAACAGCCCCAGCACCAAAGGTGCGTTGAATCACCGGCGGGTTGTTAGCCGCCGAGATCCTGCCGGGAAAACGGGAGATTATCACATCCTCAACCCAGGCCTATTGAACATCCGGGCCTGGATGACTCCGCTGTCTGTCTGTGACCTCTAAGTACATGCTATCTCTTTCTCTTAATAATATACGATAAACAAAGCAAACAAAGAAGGTCAGAAATAAAATAACGGTGGCTGTTTCTACAATTTTTAAGAGCACACTGTGGTATTTTAACACGTCCTCACGTTGGCCGGAGTTGAAACGTACTGTCGGGTATATCAGCACACGATTATTTTGCGCTGTTATTTCTTTCGACGTTTTCAGAGCTGTCACTTATAATCTTATCGATGTTTTTAGTCAAATATTTTCTCACGGGAGATAACTCGTAAATAAGAAATAACTTAAGGGAGTCGTATCATGAAGCCTCGTGAATGTCAGCTCGCACGTAGGTAGAGTTTTTTTTTAGCTATTTCTATTATACCGTCAATATGCCGACCTGCATCCAACGGAAGCGTAAAACACGTTTTTCCGCGACAGAAAAGAAGAATAAAGTAGATGGTTAAAAAAAAAAATACTATCATTTTGTACGAAAATAACTGCGCTATCTCTTTGGGTTAACCGAATTTAAGAAAACAATTTGGATTGTGGTAGATTATACGTTAGCTGGTTGAACAAACTTATAAAAATAATGAAATGAAAAAAATGGAACGTCTAAAAAAATCTATATATTTGTCTTTGCCAAGAATACAGTTACTTGAAAGTTAGAAATAGAATTTAAACGGAGGAATGTTAATAAATCTGCTTAAGAGTATCACTGAATTAATAATAGGAGACCGTACTTTTGGGAACACTTTGTGAGGATAGCGATTGTGTTTGACTTAAATATTTATCTTTGACATAAAAGCCAATGTAATCCCAAACACATACAAGACCGAGGGGAGTTCGACCACGTCACAGCTATCGACGAGCTTCCTTCTCATTGAGATAACACAAGTATTAAAGGTGTTTAGAATTCATGTGCGGTCAGAGATAATTGACATCAGATCCTCGCCAACGAGTCCTAGAAGAACGGCGCAATGTCTCTTTGCAAAGGAACTGACTCCTCAGCTACTTTTTGTACCACTTCTTTAAAGTATCAACTTGAATCTTAATCTTGTTTGTAATCAAAGTCATTAGAAAACTGTATGTGGGAATAATCTGGATGTGCCTCGAACAGATCCACTTTTACAGCCAAGGAATCAAATTTAGAATTTCGCACATAAAACTCCAAAAGAACAGGTCCAAAATAAGAACAACCAAATAATCTGCAACTTGAAAGCATGGTCTTATAAAAAAACATTGTATATTCCTTAGTAACGTACTACTTAACACGTAGTGTAACCCTAAACGCTATTAGAATAAAACTTTATCGTGATCATCGTCATCAGCCTGAGGCTCGCTACTGCACGCGGTCTTTTGCAACCCTCATCCAACCCCAGCCAGCTACCTTCTTCTGGTGGAAGGTCGTCCCACTCTGCATCGTTCTGTAAGTTTTCTCCGCTGTAGAACCCGTTTGCGTAAATGTGTCCGACCCATTATCACTTCAGATTGCTAATTTTAAATGCTATGTCACTTTGATTATCTGACAAATATCAACGTTTCGAATTCTATTCATAGAATTCATATTCATTAGAAATACCAAGCGAAGCTCTCTCCATAGCTTTTACTAGTAGCTAGTGGACCAACTATCAGTATCCACGTCTCTGCTCCGTAATGTCGTACATAAGACGCACTGGTTAAAGACATTCTGTTTTTAAAGATTGTGATTTGGATCTGGCAAATAAAGCTTATAAATCAGTAATTCTTACACCCAGTAAAATGAGATTGGGTAAGGCGAGCCATTTTGTCACACAAAGTGTGAATAACACACGATACCCTGTTTTATATGCGCTATAATTTTTGACAAATGCCCCTCTGTGCACCTGGGCTCATTCTATCTCATCGTGAAATTCATATACAAATTGTTATTTTCTCGGAAATGTTTTGGCTAAGTATTTATCTTTTCGTTTATTATTAATTTGCATCTCGCTCGCACAATCCAATATTTCAAATCTTAGTGTACTTATGAGAAATCTATGTATGAACTTTCACTTTCATGTACCAAATTTTAGACGGAAAAAAAAATCAATAATATTTATGACGACTTGCGTCTATTTTATTTAAAAATATATATTTACTAAAACAAACTGCCTCCGTGGTCTAGCGGTTAAGTCCGTGGAGGTACCGGGTTCGATTCCTGGTCGGGACACAAAACTATTTATTAATGTAAATGTATTTATTTACATAATATTAAAATTTATTTGTGATATTTCTCGAGTTTGGTACGCTGGAGACATCGACGTGTTTGCCACTTGTCATGATTGGCCTATAGTAAAGTTGGCTAAATGTGAATCCGCTTATTTATAAGCGTGGTTTCTGACCACCCCGAAAGGGAAACGGTCGTGATGATACTTTACTTTACAAATATATGAAAGAAGAAGAAGACAAATTTTTAGGCATTCCATGGATTCACCGTGCGAGTGTCGGGTCCATTGTGTGTGGGTAAGAGATGGGAATAATTGTGTCTCGGGCTTGCAACCGACAATAGGCTGGTTTAAAAAGAAGGCGAATGCGATTTTCATAAATGTATTGACGGCAGACCCAATTCTTTCAGTAAGTGGTGCAAAGATTTAGCCTGAACTCTTCTTACACCAACTTCCACTGCATAAAGCTGATTCTTGTTCCTGTTCCTGATCATTTGTTTTATGAGATCATAATATTTTTTCGGCTTCATGTTGTGGTTTTTCGAAATATTTGATTCCCACGGAACGGTAAGTTCAATAAGGATAACTTTTTTCAAGTTCCGAGAAAACACTAAGATGTCTGGCCTATAGGCTGATACAGCTAGTTCATCTGGGATCCTATAATGATGTTCAAATGTATCCATGAGAATTGTCCAGTCTGATGCGGTGCCAAGGATCGAGGTGGGCTTGCATTTAGTTTTCGTGCTTTGCCCTTCCTTTACAAATGTGGTCAAAGTTTTATTTGTAGTCAGTCCCTTTCTGGTTCTTGCAATAGAAAGACTTACTGCTTCACGGATAACACCAAGGACTTTGTCATGTCGGCTTCAGTAATAGCCCTTTTCTACAAGAGTAACGCACCCTACAAGTGTGTGTCTAGCAGTTCCTATGGCAGCACCACACAATGTACAGTTCTTTTCTGTAGCTTTTATAATATATCTCCTTAACGTTCGTAATTCTATTTCCTAGTAAGTTTATAGACTACATTTCTCCAAAGTTGTAAAAATCTTGGAAAATATTGGATTGTGCGAATGCAAAATCTACGTTTAACCTTCTTAAGATTATCTAGCAAAAATGTTCAAGTACCTATACATTTAGCAGTCATCACTTAAGTTTCCATCAATAACGTTAAAGTAATTTATTTGTAGACGAAGAAAATTTGCATCCATATGTTTGCTTGGGCGATTAAATCCACGCCATTATCCACCCGCTGTGCTCACACAGACGATACTTGCTCCACATTTTTCCTTCTTATTTTCCTACCTCGCATAACTATCCACATCTATTCCAACTATGCTATCCAAACGAATTTGTGTGATTCGTATGTACACACACGCGTGTGGGTTGGAGTGAACGTTAGAGAGAAAAGAAGACAAATTTCTAAGCATTCCATGGATTTACCGTGCGGGTGCCGGGTCCATCGTGTGTAGGTAAGAGATAAGAAGAATGATGTATCGGGCTTGCGACCGACAATAGGCTGGTTTAAGAAAAAGAGGCCTCCCTTTTTTATTTTATTGCGCGATAATACGCTCACCATCCACCATTCTACTTCTCTCCCTACCCAACCAAATACTATATGATTTCGTTAATGCCGTCTTAGACGCTCGTTCCATAAATGTATTGACGGCAGACCTGATTAGACCCAATTCTTTCAGTAAGTGATTGAAAGATTTTGCTGGAACTCCTCTCGCAACAACTTCCACTGATATATTCCAACAGATTGCACAGTAAATAAAACATTTTAAACATATAGGCGAGCTTAATAATATAATAATAATAAATAAATAATAATAATTAATCCCTAGAAACCAACAGCAATCACTTCAATTACTAGATTTATCCCCCCACACATACATATATATCTCATTACATAAATCCACTATACGAAACACATACAGAATCGTGAGGATATTCCTACAAACAGAACCAGATTACCATTAAAATTTATATCTTAATGTGTAAAACGGGATCAGTATACAAATGCAATTGTTATTTCATATCTCATTGTTATTGTACTGATTTTGTTGGTTCTTATTTTTATTATTTTTCATTATAGCTAACAGTGAAAATTTGTAAGCTTTTGAGATTAGATATTTTTTGTATACATAATATTGCAAAGGCTGTAAATTTTCCCACGAATAAATAAATATATATATTCACTCTATTTCATACATAGATAATAATCCCTTTGCTAAGTCCCGCGAGAATTATAAAAATCCGGACTAAAAATCGTTTATTATCAGCCAACTGATGGTCCATAGATGATACCTTACAATGTGTGGATTAATCCATAAATATTTAATTTCTTTTTTTACATTTTGCAAGTAAATAGTTCAAAAGTTAACCTTAAAACAAAAAGAACAATTATTTACATGCATAAACAAATAAAATTCAAATGGAATCACATACATATAGCCGCATCAGGGTAGACAAGGGCTGATTCTTTATGAGGGCCATTTGTCAAAAGCAAGTGCCTGTACCACCTGAACAGGTACGTTAGCGCAATCTTTTCTGCAGTGCGGGCGAATAAATGCTAGAACCCATCCGAGAACCGTTTCAATGCCAACCGAGAATAAAATAACGTAAATTTTGACTTATATACATATGGACATATACTCATCGCAACCCCTAGAACACACAGTTCTGGAATCCCACAGTTGGAGACCTTTCAGAAATTTCTGGAGAATTTGGCCTACACTCGCCACGTTAGCCAGACGAGTTGGCAAAGGTCTGATGAATTTTTTTTTTTTGTTTCTATCAATAGAATCACTCAATTTAAAAAGATGGTCTATTTGCATTTCTTAAATGCCTCCTAAGATACCTACTTAGTGTATGTATATATATTGTATTGTATGTATATGTATTGTATGTATTATTGTGTGTATGTATGTATATGTTTATGTGAGTGTATAATTTACATATTGTTTATTGCTTACAATGTGATCGTTTAGTTATAATATATTTAATTTTTACTTGCACCCACCGTTCATTTTAAATGCTTTATCTGTCCCTAAGGTTGGCTGTCAGAGAATGTCTAGCGGCATTAAGCCCGCCTCTTGTACATAGTGCAATAAAGTTTTAAATAAATAAAATAAATCTCATATTAGTCTAAAATAAGAACATACAAAGTCACCCCGTGTTTGTAGTCAATGCATTTGCTCAGCCAATTGATAATGAGGATTTAAGTGCATTAAATTATGCATACAGAAATTTCTTGTTGTAAATAATTGTTGATGGATAAAGTCCGAAACGTGTACATTCGTCAGAGAACCAAAGTTACTTCAAAATTAATAAGCTGAAGTGGCAATGAACCGGATACGTCTGTAGATACGGGAAGACGCAGAGTGGGATGACCCCTGCCAGATGGACGGATGACCTGAATAATATGCTATTATATTGATGGAAACATACAAATTTTCCTAAGAAACCATATGTCGAAAGTGACAAAAAAAATTGGCTTGTCCATACGAATTGGTTATTATAGATTAAATATAGAGAAGCCATTTTTTTTTTGTCATTTCGGACATGTGGTGTCTTAAGAAAAGTTGTTTGTTTCCATCAATAGAATAGCATATTATTCAGGTCATCCGTCCATCTGGCAGGGGTCATCCCACTCTGCGTCTTCCCGTATCTACAGACGTATCCGGTCCATTGCCACTTCAGCTTATTAAGTTTGAAGACTATATAAGTAACTTTGGTTCTCTGACGAATGTCCACGTTTCGGACTTTATCCATCAACAATTATTTACAACAAGGAATTTCTGTATGCATAATTTAATACACTTAAAGGCTCATTATGAATTGGCTGAGCAAATACATTGATTAGAAATACGGGGTGACTTTGTATGTTCTTATTTTAGACTAATATGAGATTCTATAGATAGAAACAAAAAAAAAATGGTCTAGAGTAAGACTATACAAAATCACCTGGTAAGTTGTTTTGAATGCCCAAACATACCATAAGTCAATATACGGAACCGTTCTAAAATTGAATTAAGATCGATCGTTAGTGAAGGCGTTTAGGAAAATGGCAAGGTAAAGGAAGCGAACCAAAACGGGATTAAATTTAAAATAAAGGAACTCAGCAAAACTTGGTCTAGTAAAGTCGTCTGTCTAATATTTTCCTACGTCCGTAATTTAATCAATACATTCATCCGTATTAATACTTATTTTATTTGATACTTTATTACATAGTATTTTTTACTCGTGTTTTGTTTCATATTTCTCATTATGCTTTTTGATTATTTAAATTTAGTTTTTTTTTAGTTTTTTTATTTTAATTATCCATTATTACCTACCACTTCCTCGCCAAGTCGTCTGGCCAGCGTGGCGAGTGTAGGCCAAATTTCCCAGATATATGTCCTGGAAGGCCCATCTTCAGCAGTGGAGGTCTAGGACGCTGTGTTTTAGACTAGTATTTTGTGCATGTTGTGGCACCTGAAAGGTGGTACATTTATCGTCGATTCAATGTCCTAGTTTTTATGCAATTAATAATGTAACCGACCACTGGTGGTGCTTAAATAAAGGGCAGGCTTATCGCCGCATTCTTTTACAGCCACCCTTTGGACCAATGAAAAACATTTTAGTCATGAGGTAAGTGCAAAAGACTAAAGGAAAAGTAAAAAAAAAAATAGATAGAACGAAACTTGTACAATTCCCTACGATTCTGCTTAGGTACTTAACTTAAAAACAATGATTTCGGAGATCTTAAAACTAAGTATAGTAAAGTATCATCGCGACTGGTGATCCCAAAACAAAAGTGAAATTACTTCACTCAATCAATCAATCAATTCGTTTATTTTGCAAGTAGGCATAGGACAAAAAGATATGTATTCTGCACTTTTACACGTCAATTTTTACAATATTGATATAAAACGATATAATTTTATAGTACATATTGGTGAATCTGGAGCAGTACATGATAACCATCATTTGAAAAGAGAAACAATAAAATAACAAAATTATAAATACAGAATAACGCTTTACATTATAGCTGCTGTAGATAGGCATTGTCACACTAAAAGCTAAGACAGACACAATTATAAGAACTCTAGCCACCATCGAGGTTCCAGCTCTTCTAGAGCCTGTTGGAGTTATCCGAGATGATGGCAAGAGACCCGATGGTATGACGTTGGTCCCCTGGGAACGGGGACGTGCTCTAGTGTGGGACGCCACGTGCGTCGACACCCTTGCCGCGTCGCATCTCAGGGGGACAGCGCATAAAGCGGGAGCCGCGGCGGAAAATGCGGAGTCCAGCAAGCGGCGCAAGTATGTAAGTATATTAAAAGATTACATATTTGTGCCGTTTGCTGTAGAAACTCTGGGCCCATGGAGTCCAAGCGCAAAAAAGTTTTTAAAAGACATAACACCGCGTCTTGTTGTCTCCTCCGGTGACAAGAGGGCTGGCTCTTTCTTCGCCCAGAGAATTAGTATTGCAATTCAGCGGGGAAATGCAGCCAGCGTTCTTGCCACCATTCCACGCGGACGGGACTTATATCCCTATCCTTAATATTAATTTTATTTTATATGTTGTAAATATTTTTTCGATAAATGTATATCTAATTATAAGAATATAAATGTCAATGTCTCGATCTTGATAAATAAATGTTGCGGTAAAGAACACAATTAAAGAAACAAAGAGCCGGTTTTTCTAAATTGGACATACAAAGAACGCTCAAAACTAAGAAATTCATAACAAATAGTAGTACTAACGAGATAAAAAAACCCAACTAGTTTTGCTACGAGCTTGCCAGACAACGCTAATGTTATGTGTACTCACAGAGTTACATCCAAAGACTATATGTAATGACTTGGTTAAAATGGTGGCCCCAAAAAAAGCAAATTATTGTATTATTTTTTTTTGTTAAAGACATCATTAGACATCAAATTGTATTCACTATGCATTTTTAAGCTCTTGCATAGCTTTTATCGGAGCTGTGAACGCGGCGACCGAATCAAGAAATTACGTAACGAAAATAAACCTAACACCCCCCACTCCGACCGGCACAGCGGTGCGGCGTTGAAAGCCGTGCATCGTCTAACGTCGTTTCAGTTCGGCAGACTTCGGCACGGTGTTTGTGTGCGTGCGACTAGACGTATATGTGTAGACTAGCTGCTAACTGCTCATAACTGATTCTATCTCTTTTAGAGACAATGCTAGGTGTGACAGCGTGCTTTTAGGCCGCGTCCACGAGTAATATAAAAAACATGAATTAAAATCAAAGAAAAAAAATACTGCATAAATGAAATAAATAAATAATTATAATTGCATAAGTTGATAAAAAATGCTAGGCAATAGCTTTACCGCGGCAGTACCCGAGTGTTTTCTAACAAGATTACAATTTAAGTAGAAAAATATATTTATTTTAAAGAGTTTAGGCGTGCAAAGTGTTTAAAATATTACCATGATAGCTCTAGTACTTAATGGATTAATTTGATGCCAGTAAAAAAAAAACTATCATCAGTCGACGAAATAATTATGCTGGCAGTTTGACTTGGAAATGTGTTACTTCAAAACTCAAAGCCTTTGGTAAAGTTAGATAAGAGAGTTTAAGAAAAACAGTCAGTTTAAAATACTATCATCAGTCAAGCGCCTGCTTACAGTCTTTATTTCGTTTGTGTTCTCTTCTCCAGACGTATGATGAATGATAGGGATGGCAAGGGTAACTAGCACATACAGCCAAGTATGATGTCCGCGCAAAATGATGCGAAGGATTACTTATCCATTCTTTTTTTTTTCAAGCCTTTCAAAGTCGTTTTTTTTTTTTTTTTTTTTTTCCCAACGATTTTAAAATTACAACCACATGCGTGACTTTTAAAATAGTGGAAAACGTTGGGGCAGCTACGGACTACGGCTAAGTCTTGAGACAATGGGGCCTTGGGCGCCAAGTGCTAAGAAGTTCTTTAAAGATCTGTCTAAGCGGCTGGTTAATGCTGTATGTGACAAGAGCAGCAAATCAGCATTGCTGTACAGTGGGAAATGCTGCAAGTGTTTTGGCACACTGTCAAATAACATGTGATCAAGTCATAGGTGAATATTTTTATATATATTTTACTTTTATTTTTATAATATATATATATATATATATATATATATTAATTTATTCCAAAAAAAAAAACAAAATATATATATAAGTCCCGTCCGCGTGGAATGGTGGTAAGATCCCTGGCTGTATTTCCCCGATAAATTGCAATACTGATTCTTTTGGCGAAGAAAAAGCCAGCCCTCATGTCACCGGCCGACAGACGACAAGACGCGGTGTTATGTCTTTTAAAATATTTTTTTTCGTTTGGACTCCATGGGCGATGTTTCGGTACAAAACGGTACAAATATGTTAAAATTTTATATACATACTTGCATTTTCCACCGCGGCCTCTGCTTGTTGCGCTGTCACCTTGAGATGTGACGCGGCGAGGGTGTCGACGCACGTGAGGGGACCAACGAACGTCATACCATCGGGTATTTTTATTTCATTTAAAATCTTTGTACATTACATCGAATATATCATATAATTATCGTTTTTTCTGTTGTAAATTAATTGTCAGATTTTAGGGCCATTTACAATTAAAACGAACTGTGCGTAACACACATGTCTATGTATGTTACTTGTATAATTTTAAAACAACTTCGGGCCCGTAGTCTAGGTTCCTTATCGTTGTGCATTTACATAATACCTTAGTGAACAGCGTAGCGGGATATTGCTGCAGGCCAGATTATCGCAGAATAAGCCGTCGACACCGTCAGAACCTGCGAAATTGTATGACCTAACGGTGCAATCTATACCTACCGTACTTGTATATGCATATTGTGTATAGCTAACCAGATTATTTTGTAACTAAACTATACAGGGTGGAAATCTTAGATATACTCATTTTTTAAAAAGTAAACAAATTATTTAAAAAAAACAGATATGTTCGAAATTTAAGTTTTCTTACTCTGCCATATGTTTACTATGGCAAACCACAAATTACGATCTTTATAATATTTTAAACGACTTTGTTTTTGTTTTGATTTGTTTTGACTAGTAATTATAGTTTATTTTTAATTATGTAAGATTTTTATTACTTATCAAAGGAAGTGATTCGAATGTAACTTATGACTATTTGTTTTTGTATCCTTTGCCTATTTGTATGTATCATTTCTGTTTTTTTCTCCGAATAAATAAATAAATAAGATTAAGATACCTACGAATTTATATTGATTGCAATAAATATTGTAGTTAATACTATTTTTATGTATTTTTAGATTGTAAGCTGACACAGCCTCTTTATAGCCACGAATTTATATTGATTGCAATAAATATTGTAGTTATAACACTATTTTTATGTATTTTTAGATTGTAAGCTGATACAGCCTCTTTACAGCCACGAATTTATATTGATTGCAATAAATATTATAGTTATAATACTATTTTTATGTATTTTTAGATTGTAAGCTGACACAGCCTCTTTAGAGCCACGAATTTATTATTAACTTGACATGGGTATTTTTTTTAGATGGTAAGCTGACAAAGCCTCTTTAGAGCCACGAATTTATTAATAACTTATGTCAAAACTTGACATAACCTGACACTTCTCTTCTTCTTTGTCTATAACCTGACACGGCTTCTTTACAGCCACGAATTTATATTGATTGCAATAAATATTGTAGTTATAATACTATTTTATGTATTTTTAGATTGTAAGCTGACACAGCCTCTTTAGAGCCACGAATTTATTAATAACTTGACATGCATATTTTTCTTTGTCTATAACCTGACACGGCCTCTTTACAGCCACGAATTGAAATATTGATTGCAATATTGTAGTTATAATACTATTTTTATGTGTTTTTAGATTGTAAGCTGACACAGCCTCTTTATATTATATTAAACGCGTTGGCCGATTTAGATGATTCTCACGTTAATCGATTCGTCTTCATCACGTGAGTGTCACTGAAAATTAAGGCGATAACCAGACGACATATTGTGGAAAATAAAAACAACAATGTCCGCGAAATATATTGAGTGGGGTATCGTCAAATAGGTATTTAAAAATCATGTTAGGTTTCTCTTAATATTTTTTATTTAGAGTGACCATTTAGGATCTATAACGATTTAAAGTTGGTTTGCAACCGTTATCAATAAAAAAATCAATACACACCTATAATAAAGATATAAAAATTTATAAAACTGTAAAAAGTATCATCACGACCGTGTCCCTTTTGAGTTGGTTAGAAAACACACATTCAAATAATCGATTTCATATTTATTTTATATTTGGTTTTTATTTAAAGTTAATTTTTACTTAAATTGTTTTTTTTTTTATTTATTATTTGTTTTCAGTTTTTATTAAAAGTTATTTTTTTACTCGATTGGGGGTTTTTTTTAAATTACTTTTTATTTATTTATGTAAACATCTTTCTAGTATTATTATACCAAATGCCACTCCTTGATTTTATTATAATGTGTCTTATAACGATATGAGTTTTTCTTTAGTAATATTCATCTCAGATTGCGTGATAAGGCAATTTAGGCATGTCGGCATGGAGAAAAACTGATTGCTCTGCCACAATCACAAAACGGCATGTCATTTACCATACGAGTACTCATAACATCTTATAATAAATGATATATTTAATTCACACGCAGACGTGAATCATCCCGTTTGGCCAGCGTGGCGAGTATAGGGTAAATAATAATAATAATAAATTATTTATTTCAGAATCAATTCCATAATTATTAGTAACATTCCAACTTAGAACTATGTTAGTAGGTATACACATTAATTAAAAAGTCAAAAAAGGCAAAAATAATAATAGTAATAACAATACCTATACTTAATTTAATTTAATTAATATTAATTCTTAAATATCTGTGGAGATATTTATACTACGCAAATGCTGTACATATTTAATTTACACATTCCCAGTTACAACTCCAATCCAGCGCTTAACAAAAGCGCTGTCAAAGCGCGACGATATCATCCTCAGAATGCTGTTGTCACTGTCTCTCACTCTCCGCAGTATCGACGCTGCCTTTTTGCGGATTATGGCCGGAAATCCATCAACACGCGCCTCCGCAAAAATGTGCGTCGAGGCAGTCCCATCAGCATTCTGAAGATATTATTGTATTGGATGTAAAGTCTCCAGAAATATTTATATATTTTATTTTATTATCCCGCTTAAAATGGCACCGCGTCAATTAATTGTTTTACTTGTAAAATAGAAGAAAATTGTTATAGGTAAATGTTTTAGCTATTTTTATTTGTCTTAAAATTAGATACATATATAAAAGTAAAAATATGTCGAAAGTGACCGTAATTTAATTTGCTACAAAGTTGATTGACTATATTTCTTAAAAGTACGCGAACGAGTGCCTTCACTTCGTAGCCACAATTCAGACTTAGCTGTTAAGAAAGACGGTTTATAGGGTTTTAGTCCGTAGGCGCCTTGGGGTCTCTTTATGAGGCCTCTCGGTGATTTGGGCATGCGACCTCCCGCGGTGGCCCTTCAGGCTGGCAAAAACAATTGGAAAAAAAAAAAAAAATAGGTAAGTAAGTAGGTACTATTTTAAAATCATTTGACATTTTCAATTGAAAACGATTTCAAAGACACCTTTTCATCAAATAGGCTTAAAGGGAGTTTTATTATAAGCTCCAAGTCGAAATACTTTGTTAAAGCGTATTCATACAGAAGCTACTGTTATTCATAAGAATACTGTTATTTTTACTGGACTAAATAGTATAAACAATTAAAACTACTTAAAAGTAAAAAATCTAATAAATATAAACTAAACCTAATAAAAAATAAACTACAAGTAAAAAATGATCTCTAGAGACGACCCTTCAGTGATAGTCCCAAGAAGACTGGCAACATTTCCCCTCTGTATAGCTAAACTAATACGTTAGCAGAAATAATTGCCAGCTTTCCTGTTCATTTCAGATTTCAACATTCATTCCAGACTTTTATGTTAGCCGTTTGGAGAACTCCTTGGCCAGACGCCTGGCTACATATTGGTTTTTATATTATTTATGTGCTTTAGGCGATTATACAGAAACGGCGCAGGCGTAAGGTGAAGTCGCGGCGCAGGCTTTCGGCTTTAAAATGATTAAATACAAAATGTATAAATAAATAATAAATATTTCCAGACAGGTCACACAGCGCCATCTAATTTCCGTGGTAAGCTACGAGGCTTGTGTTACGGAAACTAGATGGTTGATAAACTACATATTGTACTTTTTTTTTAAAAATACATATTATACATATAAATACCCAGACCGAGACAAATTATACAATGTACAACTTGCCCAACTTACAGTGTGCTCGATCGAACACACTAATGTTATCGTTACAAACTAAAAAACCGAAACCCTTTGTCGAGGACCATGCTGCATCATTCCGGCCTGCACACGGCGGTATGCAGTGCGTTTTGAAAGGTGCATTTTTTTATTGTATAAATAATGATGTTTGCAACTGGAATCACACACTCAGATCAGTCCCTAATACTATACCGGCTTGACTGAGCATGACTTAAATTAAGTTTAGCAAGTAGGTTTTTTGTTTTAGTTTATTTTTTATTTGTATTAATAATTTAGTGTTTAGCCATACGATTCAAGGTGAATCCGAAGGCAAAAGATAATATCCGATTATCTAAAATTTTTTTTTTCCATACTATAGTGACCCACCCTAGTGTTGAGTGTGGTGCGGATCTGGTTAGACCACCATAACCTGTGCTCTTCAATGTAAACCAGCCTTTAACTGTATTAAATCCTTTAAAACACCGCCTCATTAAGTTGTCACTAATAAAACGAAACTCTATTGATAAATTTACCATGTGTCATACAATTTGACACCTTTTAAAGCCATTATTTGATGTGTAAAATTATTAAGTTATTAGCGATGTATGCCCGGGTTCGCCCGTGGTGGTACAACGCGACGTACCTTGAAACCTACTTGAAACGTGTTTTAGTTTGTGGCGGCACATAGAACGGTATCTTCACCACAAGGGTCACGGGTTCGATGACGATGTGGTGGGGGTTCCATACGGGACCGACCCACTATTGTGTGGGCTAAGTTCGACGACCTGGGAAGTAGTGGGGATACCACACTGATCTGACCTACTACTTCCCAATCCTAGTTTCTAGCTATATTTATGTTTGTTTGACATTAAATATTTATCAACTACCGAATAAGCAGTTTTACTCTCGAGAACTCCCAAACTTTCAAACAAAATCGTCATCGAACCCGTGACCCTTGTGGTGAAGATACCGTTCTATGTGCCGCCACAAGTTATTTTCCGCTGATATTACTTAAACTATTATTTGTTATTTTAGTTGGAAAATATTTTATAAACAGATCTCATTTAAATCAGATTTTTAAACAAAATTATAAATAGTTTTTGTGACATATGCATATTCATAATATGAAAGAGACAGGCTTATGGATGTCAAAAATGTTAGAGCGTGTAGTAAATCTGACTGAAACGAATATTCAGAATACGAGAAATTTCAATGTTGCCAGAAAAAAAGCTTATCTCACCGAAAATATTTTAAATGGTGACATTTATGTCTTCAAGGTTTCGAGACTTTTACAACTAACATCCGTAAGTAAGTAACAACGGCTCCTCCATTCAATCATACCTTGCAGCTGTCAGATGGAGCACGTCTACTGGCTAACGGTAGCTTATTCCACTGGCTAGCCGCAGATACAGTAAAAGAAACGGTGGATCTGGTTCATAAGTCAGTCAGGACTGCGTTTTTTATATATTGTATAAAGATTTGAAACATAAAATATTAAATTAGACATAAAGTCTTAACAAGGACAAATAAGGAGACGAAATTATAGCCTTTCATAAGTCTGTCATTTAAATTAAACATTTTGAAGAAAACGTATATAAATTTTCCATACTCGAAATGAGAGTCGATTCCTGTATAAATGTGAAAGAAGCTTTGTCTGTCTGTCTGTCTATATATACGAGTATGTGCGTGTACTTTGTATATTTGTCTGGACTTTAAGCCTAAATTACTGAACCAATTTTGATGAAATTTGGCAGAGACGTTCTCTAGAATTGGGCTTTTCGTATAGCCGTCATAATATGATAACATTTGACCCCCACGGGCATGTATTGATATGTCTGGTTGATTCGACCTATACTACTGGACTGATTTTAATAAAATTTAGCAGATATATTCCCTGGAATAAGAACTTGTATATCATTTGCTTTTCGTTATATTAATTATTTTTTTTGACATTTAAAAGCGTAGAATACATTATTTTTATTGTCCTATGCCGACTTACAAAAATAAATAATTGTTAATTAATTTTTCACGAATCATTTTTATAGATATAACTTTTAGGTAAAACGATTAATAAACATAAAAAATACACTGAAAATTTAAAATTTATTTTAACTTATAAAAACTTGCAAATTAATTAGTGTTGCCAATTGCAGCGTGGCCAATAAAATCCAAGTTTATTAGAAATACATATGTTATGAAAGTCTCCAGCAGTAAATGTCGAGGACTCTGTGGGTCGGGTGTGATGACGATGATGATGAAGTTTAGATTAACGTCTTTATATAATATAAAAAAAGGACTTAAAAACACCTTTAAAAAAAAAAAAACCTAAAGTTTGACGTTCTTTATAATTAAGATTTTGCATGTTAACTTTTGCAAAGTCAAGCTTTAATTTTGTGAAAAACAAATTATTAATAAAATTTTAAATTTAACTATGCTACAACCCTATTGTATATTCTTATGACATGCAGTCTGTGCTACTGACAGGTGAAAGCTTTGAACTTTGCCTATATAAAGTTGTGCATTGTGTACTTTTATCAATACAATATAACACTAACACAAAGTAGGTTTAAGTAAAAATTAAAAAAAGTTTTAATTATGGATGGTATGTTTATATTTATTTGTACATTTAAAGGCGAAGGAGTTTCTGAGTTCGATTTCCGATCGAGAACATAAAATATTTTGTATTTGTGTTATTTCTCGACTCTGTTAGCTAAACAAAACTGCCTCCGTGGTCTAGCGGTTAGGTCCGTGGATTTAGACTCAAAGGTAGTCCGATTCCTGGTCGGGACACAAAAAATATTTATTAATGTAAATAAATACATTTAATTAATATTTAATTTATTCGTGATATTTCTCGGGTTTGGTAAGCTGGAGACATCGACGAGCTTGCCACTTGTCATAATTGGCCTATAGTAAAGTTGGCTAAATGTAAATCCGCTTATTTATAACCGTGGTTTCTGACCACCCCGAAAGGGAAACGGTCGTGATGGTACTTTACTTTTACTTTTTTTTCTGTTAGCTACAGATATCGACGAGTCATGATGGACCAATAGTACAGATACTTAAATATGAACTAACTCCTTCAAAAGCATTCTTTCTGATCACCCCACTAGGGATTACGGTCGTGATTTTAATTATCATTAGCAGCATGTGTCTCTTTACTGCTGGATATAGATAGACTTCCCTCAAGACTAGCTATTTCATACACTCTCCTGTCACCCTCATCTATCTCCCATCAGAAACCTTCTTCAGGTCCTCTCTCCATCTGGCGGGAGGCTCGTTCCACTTTGCGTTTGGCAATATGTGGTCACCATTTTAGAACCCGTCTACTTCATCAGTTCTGCGACAGACGTGACAAACCCATTCCTACTACAGCTTGCTAATTTTGAAAGCTATGTCGGTAACTGTTTCTATGTCGGATCTCAACGTTGCGGAGTTTAGCCATCAGATAAATCCCGAGAATTGCTCGTTTTATAGCTCGCTGAGTGGCCTTAAACTTGTGGATCATACTCACTTTCAGTGTCCATGTTTCTGCTCCATGCATGACCCAAGAACGCACTGGTTAATAACTTTAATCACTGCGGTGGTTCGATAGGAAGATGTGACGTAACGTCCCGATTACCGCACATCCTAGCTGAATGTGTCTAAAGGCTTCTTTGTTGAAGTCAGCAGCGACTAGCTGTACTCTGTCCAAGTTCCCATGCAGATTGACCTCGACTTGACATGTACTTAGTCTGGTCCAGTTTTATTTCGAGATCAACCTGCTGGGAAGACACTATTAAGCTGTTAAACATTTACCTAAGTTCCTTGAGCAACCTGGCTCTTATGACTATGTCATCCGCGAATTGAAGATGTACAAAAACTACTTATATAAAAAATGAATTTTGAGACTGGCAACATTTTACCTTTGAATACTAGGCTAAGTTGGCAGTAATAATTTCCAGCCTTCCTACCTTTTCCGTCAGCCGTTCGGACAACTCCTTGGCTTGGGTCCCCGTGGGTACATTGTCTCGACCCCACTCGAACAGAGCAATTTCGTAAACTGTACAAATGTAATTCATTAAAGATAAGTTTTACACTAAAGCATTACAGGAACTTGGAACCTAATACTTTAGGATCTTAATTTATTTAAATACGAAACATCTAAAAAAGTACCCTTTTCTATTCCAGAACAAACAAAACTCATTTCTTTTGAAGAACTATTTAAGCCTGTTGAAATTTGTTTTTGGCTCGCAGGGGTGCCTTTCGTTGAAAATAGTTCAATCACTTTACAATTCTGCTTCGTCAATCTATTTATAATCATTGTCGATTTGGAGGAAACTATCTATTTTTTACCGAAAATTGGCGAAGGAGATATCTTGGAAATCACAACGCTTATTCCTTGCGTCTTTACAGGAATATTTGCATTACTAAAATTTAACAGTTTGTTTTTTAAAAAGGAAAAACTTATCATATTGTCTAAGAAACTGGAGGAGCAATATAGAACAATTCGAGACGATGAGCGTAAAGGCAAAGTAGTTGAAGTGGAAGTGAACTTTCTGAAGAAAATTACTAAATATTATGCGATTGCGAACATAACACTGCTTTCTGTGTACGTGATAAAAGACATTATAGCAATAACGTACGCGAATTTAAATGGCCGAACGCATTATCCAGTTCCCTTTGCTATATATCTACCTGTACCTTTGGACAACTTTTATGTATGGTTATTTGCTTATCTACAAACCAGTATTGGAGGTAAGTTGGTGGAATAATAATAATAATAATAATAATAAATATTGTAAGGTATCTAACCTTACAATAGAGATAATCCCAACTCAAATTACAAAAAGTAACGACTGTAGCAATATTAGTTTCTACGACCAGAGTAATACCCAAAACATTAACAGCTACCTACCGCACGGTGGCGCATCGCTACTCTCCGTTGCCTCGTGCATTTTATGCACTTGGAAATTTGCTCGAGTCAACACCACATCTTGACATCTTTGCTGACGATCTGTCCAAACTCAGTAAAGCATGTTGGAAATTTTGTGAGTAAATGAGTTTGAATAAGATTTTGAGTATTATCTTGTGTTATTATTATTATTATTTTTTCTTGGACTTAGTATTAATTAACTATTATATCTAATGAGTTTAAATAATGTGTTATTTTTATATTATTAAGGACTGAGTCCTCCTTGCATGATGTATTGGAGTATCTGTAATACCATGTAAAGTGTATGTAAATAAATAAAAAAATAAAATAAAAATACATGACAGCCTCAAAACCATAAAAATTTAATATATTTAAAGACAACTACAAAAATCTACAATCCTTAATACTTGCCGTAAAATCAGGAAGTTTGGAGGTAAAGAAGCACCGAACGTTTGACCGAATTTGGCCATCATTGGGTTAACCGGCAAATTGTCTAGATTATAAATAATAATATACTTTTATATATTAATATATTATACTTTTTTTTGTTGTAAATATATACATATTATACATATAAACACCCAGACCGAGACAAATTATACAATGTACAACTTGCCCCAGGTGGCAATCGAACCCACGACCTCCCGAGTCCACGGCAACGTTTGTTACCACTAGACCACGGAGGCGGTCACCAATGAATTCACAATAATAATAATAATCAAATTCTTTATTGCACACAAAATATAAATACATGTAGGTACATATGCCAGCATAATACCATGAAGGTATTATCTACCTAATAACACATGGAGACCACGTACTGGAAGACGAAGAGTGGGACGACAGATGTACAGATGGTCGCTCGTGGGGGATGGATGAAGGTGGCAGAAGATGTATGTAGTGCAGAGCCTCGGGGGACGTCTATATCCAGCAGTAGACATAGACTGATGATGATGATTTTCTACCAGAATAATATGGGTGCAGAGTAGGAAAAATAAATATAAAAATATTTATTTATTTAAAAACTTTATTGCACAAAGTACAAAGGCGGACTGCTTGAAGACTGGGGTCCGTGGATCTCAAGGGAAGCCAGTTTGCCAATTACAAGCTAGTTTAATTGGGTGGCGCAGTTGAGACGAATCTGTATTCGTATAGATTACTATTAAGTATTGGTTCACCAATATTTATATTCTCTGACAGTCAATCAAACGTAGGTCAAACGTCACAGAATGAAATGGTCTATGACAGTTCATAGCAGGTCATAGTAGTGTTAGACGTGCACTTTTCAACTGATTATTTTGTTAGAATTAAAACAATTGACATCAATAATTAAATTTAAGAAGCTGTTAATTAAATGGTTGAAAGAACAATGTTTTTATAGTATCCAAGAATTTTTACATTATAAGTGTTGACAAATATAATTTTAGTTGTAATTTGACATGTATACATGTATATCATCATCATCTCTCCACTGCTGGATATAGGCCTCCCCCAAGGCTAGCCACTTCACACGAACTCCTGCCATCCTCATCCAACCCCCACCAGCGACCTTCAGGTCATCCGTCCATCTAGCGGGGGGTCGACCCACTCTAAGTCTTCCCGTACGTGATCTGCACTATAAAACCCGTCTACTCCATCGTTCATCGGTTCTATGACAGACATGTCCAGCCCATTGCCACTTCAGGTTACTAATTTTGAAGGCTATATCGGTAACTTTGGTTCTCCGACGGATTTATTGGAAATAAGTGTAACAAACATTTTTATGAATATCACAAAGAGTGCCTCCTCTTAGAACTCTTTGGATTTGGGATAAATTATTCACTGTTTTCGTTTTTTTAGCTGTCATCTGTATAATTTACGTGATAGGCAGCGACGTGCTTTACTGTATTCTGACGTCACAAATATGTCTAAATTTGTCAGTTATATGTGATGAAATAAGTAACATTGACTGCGATGACATGGATGCATTGAAGAAAGTAGTTAGGCATCATCAGCATATACTTGAGTAAGTTTAGCTAAAGGCTTTAGAGTTGTTTTTTTTTTCAGGAAATGAGGTTAGGTCAGAAGTATGTAACAGCGATTCGATATTAGCATGCCCCAGTAAACCCGGTACCGAAAGCTTACCGAGCGACTATATTTCAATAGGACAGCATCAGTGTTGCTCAATCTTGGTCTTGTAGAACAAGACCACTGATATGGTTGCAAGACCAATATCTAAGACTTACCCTAGTCTTGGTATTGAGCAAGACTCTTGCCCAGATGTTTTTTTCCAAATTATGCTAAAATGTTTTGTTTTTTGGGATTAAAGTTTTGGTTTACAATAAATTGTAATTGCGTCCGTCCGTCATTTTTAATACTTTTTTTATTCCGAAGGTATTTTTTGTTCCGTTTTAGGTATTTGGAACTTGGAGAGCTCGTTTGCAAATATTCTTATTTTAGTAAACCTAAATCCTACCTATGCCTAATACCTCCGTGATCTAGCGGTTAAGTCCGTGGATTGAGACACGGAGGTAGAGGGTTCGGTTCCTGGTTGGGGCACAATAAATTATTTACTTTATTCGTGATAGTTCTCGATTTTGATACTCTAGAGACATCGACGAACTTGCCACTTGTTATAATGGGCCTATCATCATCTTGCGAGACTCTTGCGCAAGACCTAATCAAGACCAAGATTAGGAGAAAAAGACCAAGACCACCTATTCTGATGCAAGACCAAGACCAAGACTTAGCCAGTCTTTGGGCATCACTAGACAGCATGATAGGCAAAATTCGGGTTTTCAGAGGGGAGGTCTAAAACCACGATTATAAATAAGCGGATTCACATTTAGCCAACTTTATTATAGCCATCATGCCAAGTGGCAAGCTCGTCTCGTGTCTCCAGCGTACCAAACTCGAGAAATATCACAAATAAATTAAATGTATTTATTTACCTTAATAAATATTTTTGTGTCCCGACCAGGAATCGAACCCGGTACCTCTGAGTCTAAATCCACGGACTTAACCGTTAGACTACGGAGGCAGTTAATTTAAATTTATTTATTTAAATTCATTAATATCATTGTGTCGCCAGAAATTGATCCCGATACCTCCCGAGTCTAAATCCACGGATCCCCCTAGACCAGGGAGGCAGAGAGCAAATCATTCTTTTAATAATGTAATGTTTAATAATCAAGTGAAAGAATACGGGTGCTTAATAACGACAATCCGGCTGAAGCTCTGATATTAAAAAATAAAACTTATTTGATATGATTATGATGATATGATTATGATGAAGCTAACCCAGGCTATAAGGCGCGCACCGTCCGTCAACGTATTTAAAAACCTTCTAACCACATTATTTCTTGAGAAACAGAATGTATGTCTCTCGAATTAACGAAGGTGTTTGACATTTTATATATATATATATATATATATAAATAAATTTATAGTGTATGTTTATGTATGTATGTATTATATAGTATGTATGTGTATTGTTTTTTTTATATTGTGTACGTATATGTATTTTTAAGTGCTATAAATCCTGCCCATCACCTTACATGATCCCCAAGGTTAGCTGGTGAAGATGCCTTACGGCGTTATAGCTCGCCTATGTACTAGGTGTTTAAGTGCAATAATATTATAAATAAATAAATGATCTGTAGAGATCGTCTCTAAATTACTCCGCTTATGTTTTAGCTTATCAAATGATTTAGAAGAAGTGTTTACCGGTCCTAATTTCTTCAACTACTTGTCGGCCTCAACTCAGATTTGTGTGCTAATATTTTTATTATCTGTAAGTATTGTCAAAAGTATAAATTTGAAAAATCGTCGACATGTTATCAAAATTACAATGTAACATTTTGTGCAAATGTAGGTATTTAATTGTAACATTCATCGTTTCAGATCGTGGAGGCGTCTCAAATTCCGCAATTTTTCATCTTTTTCATTTCCATTCTTCTGCAAATATTTCTAATGAGTATATTTGGCGAACATCTTTTAAGAGAAGTATATATAATGTTATTAGTTAGTACCTATCTATTGTTAAATTCTTTATTGCACAAAATAAGTGTACAAAAGCGAAGATTAATACCAACAAGGCATTTTCTAACATCTAACCTTGGGAGAGTGAGATTAAGGGATTGTGGCTGCTAACCTTTGGAATCATCTGCCAGTTAAAATTCGCCAAGAGAGGTTTTTTTTTGAAAAAAAAACTAGTGTATGCTCACTACATGCAAGATGCCGAGGTTCGTAATTTTCTATGTTCCTCAATTCTTTCAGTAAATGGTGCAAAGATTTTCCTCGAACTCCTCTCGCACCAACTTCCACTGCGTAAAGCTGAGTCTTCAACCCGTTTCTGATCATTTCTTCTGTGAGATCATAATATTTATTCGAATTCGTGTTTTTTTAATTATTGATTTTTATTTTATAAATTATGATTTTAGAGTGAAAGAATACGCCACGCTGCTTATTTAAGCCAATGGTACAACATGGGCCAGAAAATGAAGAAAATTATTTGGTTCATCGGTGAGAGGTAATTTTGATTAATTTTGGTTTCTTGTCAATGTGAATAATAATTTTACTATCTTTAGTTTATCGAAATACGAATTTTAAGCTAAAAGTGTAAAAATCTTAGTAGCTTCCATTAAATTATTGAATGATCTTCCGGTGAACAGATTGTCGTTTAAAAAACCGGTGTCACACTTAATGAATAGCTCCAAACCACATTAGTAAGTTGTATTTGTGTATGTATTAGTATTTAGAATATTGATATCATAATACATATATAAAGGTATATAAGTAGGTAGGTATATAATATGTTGAATTATCCTATAATTATATTGGTTCAAATGTGTCCCTAAGGTTTGTCTGTCAATGTTAATGTCTGGCATTAAGTCCGCCTTTGACTTTGTGCAATAAAGTTTTTAAATTTATAAGTAAGTTAGTTTTTATATTTAGTTAGTGACCGCCTCCGTGGTCTAGTGGTAACAAACGTTGCCGTGAACTCGGGAGGTCGTGGGTTCGATTCCCACCGGGGGCAAGTTGTACATTGTATAATTTGTCTCGGTCTGGGTGTTTATATGTATAATATGTATATATTTACAAAAGAAAAAAGTATAGAAAGTAAAGTAAAGTATCATCACGACCGTTTCCCTTCCGGGGTGGTCAGAAACCACGCTTATAAATAAGCGGATTCACATTTAGCCAACTTTACTATAGGCCAATCATGACAAGTGGCAAGCTCGTCGATGTCTCCAGCGTACCAAACTCGAGAAATATCACAAATAAATTAAATATTATTTAAATATTTTTAATTACTTTATTAAATATTTTTATGTCCCGACCAGGAATCGAACCCGGTACCTCCGAGTCTAAAGCCACGGACTTAACCGCTAGACCACGGAGGCAGTTATGTATAATATAAAAAAAGTATAATATGTAGTTTATCAACCATCTAGTTTCCGTAACACAAGCCTCGTAGCTTACCACTGAAACTAGATGGCGCTGTGTCTGGAAATATTTATCTATTTATTTAACTATGTGTGTGTGTGTGTGTGTAAATATGTCCCTAAGGTTTGTCTGTCAATGTTTACAGGCATTAAGTCCGTCTTTGACTTTGTGCAATATTGTATTATATTATGTACAATATATTTAGTTATTTTATATTTGTGTTTCCAGAACAAAGCGTCCACAAAAATTAACTGCTTATAATTTTGCTGTTATCTCTTACGGGAGCTTTTGCAAGGTAAGCCTATAAATACTATATAACTATCAAATCAATATAACTAATGCAACCTGCAGCCCTATTCTGTTACTTAGCCGCAAATGTTATTAGTGTATTTCGTTATTTACGTGAGAGCTTGCGTCATAATTACACAATATTATCCAATTCTCAACTCTATAAGCGCTTGACCTCGACAGCGGCCGTGCAAATATCATCTTTAATAGCGAGATTTATATATAGTTAACTGATTCCATTATATAACGTTTGCGCTTAAGTAACCGAATAAACCAAAGAAGTGCGGCGGTTTCTGCAAAGCAAATGCGCCAACCTTGGTACAGGTTATGAAATTGCACCGTTTGGGGTTAAGACGCAAATAAAATCCTCCGCAAAGCGTCTGGCGATGGAGTTGTCCAAAAGGCTGACGGAGAAAAAAGTCTGAGGACAGGAAGGCTGGAAATTATTTTTTTAACGTATCAGCCTCTTTGAGACTATCCCCGATGAGATGGGTCGTCTCTAGAGGACATTTTTTATTTATAGTTCATATTTATTAGGATTAATTTAATAGTAGAATACATGATACCACATCATAGGTTTTACATTTCCTTGTTGCTGGAGTTAAGGAGAGTGGGCTAGTGTACATGGGTTATTGTGCGGTCTTGAATTTGAAGCCTTTAGTTTTAGTTCAATTTAATTTTATCTTTAAATTGTTTGATAATTCTGTTAATTATTTAGGTTAAAATTTTGCTAACTCACCCCAATCAATGTACAAATTTATATGTTCTTGGTGAGTACTTTTTATGGAATCTGGCTCACATATTGTTAATGTCTGTTGTTAAATGCTTATTTTAGCCATGATCTCTGTTTGTATTCCAAATGTTAAATAAATAAATAAAATAAATGGAAATTATGTCCTAAGTTAAAAGTCAAATTAGATATGACCGTTGTCGTACACTATTATCTCAAGCAATAGTAATCTATAGTCACACACAAAAAGTTATAAAAAACTTGATTCAATAAAAACTTGCTTTTATCATTCTTATTACAGCCCCTAGAAAATATAGTCCTAGGCCTCCACTGTTGAAGATGGGCCTTCCAGAACACATATATGGAGAATTTGGCTTACACTTGCCTCGCAGGCAAGACGGGTTAGCGAGGATCTGATGTCGATTTTTAATAATAATTTATTAATTTATTAACAAGTTGATATTCCGACAGCTTAATGTGCTCTTCGATGCACAGGAACGGTGGTATTGTAAATCAATGACAAATGTAAAGTGTATTTCTTATTGGTATATATTATTTATACATGACGGGGGGTTGAACCGACCTTTGTAGGATATTAGGGAAAGCGTTCCACCAACGCACATGAATAAGGGTTACTTTATATTTCTGTGGTGTCAAGGAAAAAGGAGACGAGTCGAAAAAAATCAAAATTAGATTTTTGCACCTATTGGTTCAAAACATTAGTATGCGTCAATGCAATAAGGAGATGAGTCTGTACACTGTACAGTTTATTTTACACCCCTACGTACATAAAGGGTCTAGTCGTAACATTAAAATGTATAAAGAAGTAAAAAGAGTTCAATCGAGTTATTTCAGTATCGCGCCTTTACCGCCAATAATTCAGTTATGCATAGTGAGATGAGTCGACTCGTACCTAAAGTATACGACTAATGAAATTGACATTACGTAAATTACAATTTTCTAATTATAAAAATTCGTGGTCTAGCGGTTAAGTCCGTGGATTTAGACTCGGAGGTACCAGGTTCGATTCCTGGTCGGGACACAAAAATATTAATTAATGTATATAAATACATTTAATTAACATTTAATTTATTTGTGATATTTCTCGAGCTTGGTACGCTGGAGACATCGACGAGCTTGTCACTTGTCATGATTGGCCTATAGTAAAGTTGGCTAAATGTGAATCCGCTTATTTATAAGCGTGGTTTCTGACCATCCCGAAAGGGAAACGGTCGTGATGATACTTTACTTTAATTATAAAAATGAGTTGTTTTCTTAATTTGCCTCTAGTGAAAAGTTCAAGTTTTGTTCTTATCCCCTTTTTCCTTGACACCACAGATTTAATAATTTATAATAATAAATAAATGCACATTATATAATAATAAATAAATAAATAAAATAAAAAAGTTATTTATTTTCTCCCACAAAACTTAAAATTAGTAAGATATTTATTAATTCATTTATGTAGGAGACTGGAGGCAAAACGAAACTAAGCGAAAGCATAGTCTGTGTGAAAGCACTCCAGGTTCCTCTGACTCAAACTTAATAATAAATACATCTATAGTGTAGTGTAATGTAGTGTAGTGTAATGTAGTATAGTGTAATGTAGTGTATATATAATTAGGTGTATATATTATTTTATCTTATATATAAATAGTTTTATTTTTATTATTTTGATCATATTTTATAATATATATTTATTTATATCTTGTATATTTATTTTATAAGTATTTATAGATTGGTCTATACATATATTCTTACATAATTCTTATTACATATTAAAATTAAAATCTATAGATATAATATTTAAGAAATATAAATTAAAAAGCTAAATAATATATATTTATTTATATATCTATTTATTTAATATTATATTTTTATTTTTAATATTTATCTATTTAAGTAAATTGTAATTTATTTAAAAATATGTAACTAATAGTAATGTTTTTTTTTTTCTTCAGATTATTAGTTCATCGTGGTCATACTTCACGATTTTAAACTCCATCTACACTCCACCAGACAATGTTGGTAGCACAAATTTTGTAGAAATTGATAATTAAAAACTATAGGTACCTAACTACCAATACAATCGTGTATTACCTTAAAGTTACTTTTTACTGTTAAAATATTAACAGGTTACTAAGCTAGTATTTTGCTAGCAGCTACTCTAGACAGCAACTTTATGCAGGTTTAGAATTAATTTAAATAATAACTGGGCCCATACGGACACTCAGACAAGCTGGAGACAAGAAAGCTGGTAATTATTTCTGCCAACGTATTAGCCACGCTATACAAAGGGGAAAATTTGCCAGTCTTCTTGGGACTATCCCTGATAGGTCGACTCTAGAGGACATTTTTTTATTTATAGTTTATATTTCATTATGTTTAGTTTATTTTACTTTTAAGTAGTTTAAATTATTTAAAATTAAACTTAATAATACTTTAATATTAGTATTTGTGTAGTAGTATATAAATTCTTAATATGTATGTTTACATACCTTATTGTTTTTTATTTCTCATGCACCCAATCGTGCAATGCAATGCAATCGTCTACCACACTCTCAATTATTGGCTAGTATAAAATGCCAAGAATGAATTTATAAATAAATAAATATCATAAGTTTTTTTTCTCTCATTTTCTATGGCATTCTAACATATTAAGGCCAAACAGAATGAATTAGTGTATGAAGGTATTAGCCTCGCTATACAATGGGGAAAATTTGCCAGTCTTCTTGGGACTATCCCTGAAGGGTCGACTCTAGAGGACATTTTTTTGTTTATAGTTTATTTCTTTGGTTTTAGTTAATATTTATTTTTACTTATACGTAAAGTATATGTATGAATACCTTATTGTTTTTTTTATTTCTCTTGCACCCAATCGTGCAATCGTCTACCACACTCCCAATTATTGGCTAGTATAAAATGCCAAGAATGAATTTATAAATAAATAACATAACATTTTCTTTTGTCATTTTCAATGACATTCTAACACATTAAGGCCAAACGGTATGAGAATCAAAGCTAGGCCAATCGGTACAGAATAAATTCGTGTATGCAGGTCATTGCCGGTTATGATCGTTCGACGTATTCTTTAATTGATTATTTTGTTAATTTACGGACAATATTTCGATTTACGTGCTACGGAATTGTAATACACGTTTTTTGACTAGAGAAGAACAAATAAGATTGCGTAACAAACATTTTGTATGAAAACAACAAATACAAATCTTATATTTAATCTCTTAATTACTAATTAATTACGAGTATGATACAATCTTAGCATCTTTTTCATACCATTTGGCTTCTTGTCTCATCTTGTTATAATAATCTTTGAGTAAATAAATTATATTAATCAGAGTCAATTTATAAACGGATGAAGCTGGCATTATAACAGTTTTATGCTGATAAATTAAATTTATTACTGATAAAACTAAATATTTCTGAAAACAATTCATCAATTGATATTGATATTTTAATCATATCATAAATTAAAACTAATTCAAAACAAAGTCCGGAAGGTGGTGATAATATTTATATTAAATATTACGAAACATAAAACAACTGAAGATAATTTAATAAATAATCCTTCACTTAGAGCAGGGTTTTCCACGAACCCCTTAACTAATTAAAAGAAAGAAGATATAATTGACTGTTGAATAAAATATAATAACGCCTACATCAATGACTTGCCCGATAGTCTATCACACGAGTGTATTATGATTGCAGATGATACTACTATTATCATAAAGTGATATGATGTGACTTCATATAATGAAGAGATTAACAAAACATTGGAGAAAACTATAGATTGGTTGACTACAAACAACCTCAAAGTAGACATTATTAAAGCTAAGAATATTCAGTTTTATACTACCCAGGGTACCTCTCAATGATTTAATATAAATTTTAAAGGGGAAGAAGTCTTTCAGACTAAATTCTTGGGTATTTTTGGACATCGAGAGGGAGAGGAGAGCTCTGGCCGTCCGGTGTAATATGCTTGCGCGTAGGTTTGGCAAGTGTAGTAAAGATGTCAAGCTGACGCTGTTTAAAACATACTGTCAATGTATGTACACTTGCCAACTATGGGTCAGTTGCCATAGGAAATCATACAGTGCCATGAGGGTACAGTACAATGATGCGTTCCGTATCCTCATGCGCCGACCGAGGTACTGCAGTGCATCGGGCATGTTCGCTGAGGCGGGGGTACCAGACTTCTTCGCGGTGCTCCGAAACCGTGTCACGTCTTTCTGGGAGCGGCTACGCTCTTCAACAAATCGCATTATGAGGTCGGTTTGCGACGGCATCCCCAGTAAAATACACTCACATTGGCTGTCTGTTCAGAAGAGCCCGAACCGTAAATGAACTTTAGTCGATGTTTGGCAAATATTTTATTTTGTTTTTTTATGTATTTTTATATTTTATAATTGTAATACCTTCACTGTAAATTTTACTTGATATGGGTGTATACCTGAAATAAAACTTCATTTATTTTATTTATTAATATTAATTGTCACTGTACCTGGAAAGAACATGTCAACACTGTATGCACTCGAGTGAATCAATTTGTATATGCATTAATAAAAATTTGGCAAGTGGTATCTCTGGAGGCAGCACTGATGGCCTACAACGGATTCAGCCCTAAGGTACGGCATAGTCATATGGGGAAACTCTTCACAGTTAAGTGATATAATACAAAAACGTTGCATCAGAGCTATGTTCAATCTTAAACGGTTGGACTCTTTTTGACCCTACTTCAAAAAATATAGTATAATTCCAGTTCCATTTCTGTATATTTAAGAGCTCTGAATTTTTGTAAACAAGTATAGTTACTATTTTCAGCTTCAATTTAGGTTTTAACAAAGACTACGGACTACGGACATTTACAAACTATATAAGCCACCAACGAGGTTAACAGCAACATCAAAAAACTCCTACATGATGTGTATTAATATATTCGATAAAATGCCTGACTATTTTAAAGATGAACCATTAAATAAATTCAAATGATTAACAAAAGTTTGGTTGTTGAAAATGTCTTTTTACAGTGTTCGTAATTTTCTTCACTAAATTGTGATTATTGACTAAATTATATTATATGCTTTGACATTATTATTATTAATTTAAATAGTTACTGACTTAATGTTATTTGTATTTATGCTTCTGTCTGTAAATATATAATATTCTAATTGTAATTACGGTGTAATATTGTGTTACATTTAATAACGTGATGAGTGTACACCTTTGCAGGTGGGGTTTGGAAGTACTAATCGATAGAAATCACACCTTACACTCCACCTTACACGAATAATATATTTCAATTCATAAAAGGTTACAAATACAGTGCCAAAAGAAATATATTTTTTATAATAATGTGATGGGTGGTGAGATGTGTTTCTTTTTACAAATTGAGTCAATTTTAGGATTAATTTTGGACAATTTTAACCTTAATTTTGACTCGGTACAAAGGACATCACCACAGCCCCTCGAACACAAAGTCCACTGTTGGATGGGCCTTCCAAAAAAAATCTGAAGAATTTGGCTTACACTCGCCATGCTGGTCAGACGGGTTGGCGAGGTGATGATGATGACAAAGTATAAATTTGAACATTTATTATTGAAGCGAAATAAATAATAATAGTAGAATAAATTCAACATAATTACAAATAATTACATAATATACATTTATATATACTGTAATATCAATATACTCAATACTAATACATACTCAAAATTATACATAAACATACATATATACCCTCACTTATTTACATTGTTGGGAGCTATTTAGAAGGTGTAGATAGATGACTTTTTGAACGAAGATTAGACAGGTAGATTGATCCATAAATTTGTAGCGACGACTGCAAAAGAATTAATGTAAATTCTCTGAACTATAATAAATGTAAAATTATTTTAAGTTCTTGGTTAAATAAATTAAACTATGATGAAACAGAAGAATTGTTACAAATATTAAAATAGTAGGTAAATAATATAATTTGTAATTGTTAATAGTAAAAAGTAAGAAAAAGTATAAACTAAAATTGTATTATAGAAAAAAAAAGCTAAAATTCAATATGTATTATATTATATATTATACTTTTTTGTGTACTGGAACTGGTGCTTGAGATTTAGATTAACTTTGTTTGCGCACCAGTGGCCAATTCCTAAAAAAATGTAGGTACTAGTTTTTTAAGTAAATAAACGATTTTTATTATTATTATTATTTTTAATTTAAACAAATGCAGAATAGGGAATAAATGCTAGAGAATAAGAAGTGAATTGTTAGAAGATTGAAGTGATTTGTCGTAAAACGAAGAAAGATAGGCAAATTTGACCTTGAGGTATTTCGGAGTCGCAGGGTCGTTAAGAACAGAAGGAAACAGAAAACTCTTAGATTTCTACGACAACTAATTGGCAGCCATTTTAACTTAGCACGATATTTAGAGATGTGATCGTAACGTTTTCCCAGTTTAACATATTTACATGTAGTGAAACTGAGGTGGCAAAGATGTACTTGGGAAATAGGGAGGAATAAAACTTATGATATATACATAATTATTTTGTTTAGTAATTGGCATGTATGTATATGTTTTACTGTAATGTTGGGAATATGTAATTTATTAAATAAATAAATAAAACTAAACAAAAAAATAATACGGATGAACTAAGCGTCCACGCGCGTCCGAACGAATAATTAGGCAAGTAAAAAGTAAAGACATTTTATGAGATAAGTAAGTACATCGCGTTCTTTATCTTATTTGTTGTTAATCGAACAAGTGCTTATCAAAAGTCATTTTCATTATTGCTATTATACAATAATATTGACAATATATACAAAAACGCCTGTACATAAATGTTTAGTGATGCGGTTACTAATATTATTCTTGGCTTTGACTGGTAATTATAAACATTCAATATTTAATAAACAATACAAACATATAGTAAAATGTAGGGACATTATAGTGATTGTTTTCGATTTGGAAATAGATAATACAAATTAATTCATATCCCGGGGCCGCTGCTGAGTCAGCCGCGCGCCTTAAACGCAACAAGTACGCGGGGATCATCTACATATATAAGGCAATCCCGGTTGAGAAAAACGTTTAAGCAAGGTTTGCCGTTGAAAATTACAATATACCATAAACTCCTAGAGATTATAACCAAGTGACTTTAAAATCAAATTAAAACTCCTTTTCCAAAATAATGCTTTTTATAACCTGTCAGAATTTATTAACATGCCTTTGACTGAAAATTCATTTAAATAGTTGTATAGTTTTGTGGTCCTATGCCTTTAACTGTATTGTGTTTCTAATGATCGTTTGTCTACAATGCATAGTGTTAATAGCATTATTATTATTATTTTAAAATTTGTTAACTGACATATCAAAATATACCGATTGTTATATAGGTGAAATATACAAATAATAACAATGTGAAATTAGAAATATGAATGTCAAGGTAGGTAATTAAAATTTTAAGTAATTCTTATAGCAAGCGATGTATCTTCTACAAAGTTCCCCACTGAATAGTAGCACTTGTCTATCAGCATATCAGTTCATTCTCGAGTTTGGTACGCTAGAGACATCGACGAGCTTGCCACTTGTTATTATATGGCTTATAGTAAAGTTGGATAAATATGAATCGACTTTTTATAAGCGTGGTTTCTGACCACCCCGAAACGGTCGTGTTGATACTTTACTTTACTTTTTACTATTAAGATTTGTTAGCGAGAATGGTAAAGTAAAACAAAGTGTTGTGTCTTTGACCCTATATTTCGGTCACAAGTCCGAAACACTGTGGACTCTTATAAACAAATTCGTGCTGAGCATGTACCTATAAGTACAAATTTCTTCGTCATTTGTCAATGATATAAAATAATATTGGATTCAAATTTAAATTGAGGATCTTTCTATATGGAATTATGATCGATGGCCTTAAATTATAATTAATTTAATTAAATTATAATTGTGTCTGTCTTAGCTTATAATGTGACAATGCCTATTACAGTAGCTATAATGTTAAGTGTTATTATGTATTTATAATTTTGTTATTTTTATTATTTTATTGTTTCTCTTTCCAAATGATGGTTATCATGTACTGCTTCAGATTCACCAATATGTACTATAAAATGATATTGTTTTATATCAATATTGTAAAAATTGACGTGTAAAAGTGCAGAATACATCTCTTTTTGTCCTATGCCTACTTGCAAAATAAACGAATTGAATTGAATAAAACTAAATTAATTGTTTAGCATTAAGTGCCGCGAATCGAGTCGAAATTGAAAATGAAGAGCCGAGATTCGTCAATATGGCTGATACTTCCGGAAATCTCAAGATCGTTGACTTACAAGCAACTCCTAACGACACCTTTTTAGAACAAATAAATGTGAACACTGGCAACGAATACTGGCTGTTTACAAGGTAAAGTAAAAAAAAACTCATTATAGATAAAACAAATATACCTCTATTTATTGCAAGAAAAAGAAATCATTTAACAGTACATACATTAACCAGCAATGTTATGTTAATAAAATAGCATTAATTAACATGTGACATAATGTGACTAATCCAACCTCCACCAGCTCTTCAAATCCTTCGTCCGTCTGGCAGGGGGTAATCCCACATTGCGTCTGTACTCCCGTACGTAGTCTCCACTGGTTTTTACTCTTGAACTCGTTTGCCTCATCGTTCGTCGGTTTTGTGGCAGATGTGCCCGGCCCACTGCCACTTCAACTTACTAATTTTAAATAATCTTTAGTAACCTTCGTTTTCTGATGAATAACAAGTTTTCGAATTCAGAGAAATGTCAAGCATAGCTCTCTCCATAGCTCGCTGAGTTTATGGACCAGACCCACACATAGTGTCCACGTCTTTGAGCCGACAACATTACCAGGAGGACGTAATCGTCTTCAAACATTGTGATAAGGACGATGAGTGGTTGTCTCGAAATTTCCCAAATGCCACCCATCCTAGTTGAATGCTTCTCTCGGCTTCTTCACTAAATTTGGTTGCGCTCAATTGCATAGTCGGTCCGAGGTAGACGTAATTTTGCACTTTCGTCTTGTCCAAGTTCATTTCGAGACCAACCCACTCAGAAGCCACATTTAAGTCATTTAACATATCGCTAAGATACTTGAGCGAGCATAATAACTATGTGATCCGCAAAACGGAGATGTGAGATAAATTCTCCATTGACGTTTATGACGTTTATCAAAATATCTACTTATACTCGTAACTAAGAAATTTATTATTATCGTTATTGACCTGCGTCATCTTGCCATCTTCATTTCCAACTTCTCCAGCAACCTTCTTAACAATGTTTTTGACTTACAAGTACCTACAAGAAATAATACTCAGGTTATTTGTCACCTTTCTCGAATCAAATACACCAGGTTCATAGACGCGTGCTACTTACCATGATGTGCTTAATAAAATTGGTTAATACGAGTATTTACCCGTTACTTCAAAAAGCAAGCGAGAACTTACAATCGTGGTAATACTTTATGATGATTTATTGGTTTACAGAAACAATCCTGATCATCCTCAAGTTCTAAAAATACATAACATTATGTCTGTAATACAGTCGAATTTCCATGCAAATA
This sequence comes from Tinea semifulvella, assembly GCA_910589645.1. Classification (NCBI taxonomy): domain Eukaryota; kingdom Metazoa; phylum Arthropoda; class Insecta; order Lepidoptera; family Tineidae; genus Tinea; species Tinea semifulvella. The sequence goes on along the minus strand of OU342598.1, from coordinate 4,589,434 downwards.
GACGGACGATGATAATAGCTCATGGAGGTTTTCACAGTGGGCACAATGAACCCAATCATATTCTTAGAAGAGGTAATTTTATTTAACGTATTTCTTCCTCGAATTATTATTATATTATAAACGACTTTTCCTGGGACTTCGACATCAATTCCATTCTATTTAAATTCAACCATACAAAGTAAATTTTGATCCTGCTTTGAAAAACGCGAAAAACGTCTTTAAATTTATTTAAGTAAAAAGGGTGGGGTCCAAGCACTAAACCCTGCATAGCACCGCTATAATCCTTCACTTTATATACATTTTCAATATTTTTTAGTCTATTTGGCAAGACATGATGCTAATATAATAACCGTGGACTGGAGTCACGTAGCACAGAATGACTACGTCACAGCAGTACGCGGAGTACCATCAGTGGGAAGAGCACTTGGTGATTTCATAGCATTTCTTTACAATAACTTCGGACTAAGCTACGGCAACATTCATTTAGTTGGATTCAGTTTGGGAGCACATCTTGTTGGTGTTGCTGGAAGAAGAGTTGGAGGTCGCATTGCTCGTGTTACAGGTATGATTTTTTTTCTACATGTCGCACCCTCAGAATGGAAGAGGCTTAAGTCGAAAAATAGTGAAATTGAGTTACAATCATAGAGAGACATAAAAAGGTATGCTCTATCCGATGAATAGTAAAACAAAGGCAATTATTGTAAAAAAAAGGGCATAGCGAATCTTCCGTCCCTATCACACTGTAAAATCCACCCCCCGCGGTCCGCGCGAAAGTGACGCAATCAGTGAAGTGCCAACGTTGAAACCGATAAGTACAGGATTAAACAGGCGTAAAACCAATTTCGCCTTTTTAAGCCCGAAAAAATCGGTAAGTTGATATACGTATGTTGAATTTAGAAGAGGCGCCTTTTGAAATAGTTCTTTACAATACAAAATTAAGTTTATGTAGGTGGGGCTTAATGACGATTGTGCTTTTTTTATACCTAAAACTATTCTAACCAAGTTATAGTAAATCAGATTGGGTCCCTTTCTTTAGAAATAAAGAGGCCTAAGTAAAAATATGTCTTTTTTAGATTGGACATTTCGGAACGAAAAGGGCTTATATTTTCCATTTTTTTTTTTTTAAACATTATAAAATAAATAAAAGACATACAACATTCATTTTTGCATTCATCAACAAATTAAAACCTAGACTTTCCAATAAAAAAAATAAAACACTCACATTTAAAAGGAAAAGTGTGGAATAATTACTCTCAAAGTGAAAAGTTGAAACTTTACGATCTTCTTTCGCGTTTTCCCACAAACTAAATTTTTTGACTTAAGTCTCTGTCGTTCTGAGGGTGCGATGTGATGTTAAATGCACGACTCAACTATCAAAAAGTTGTCAATAAACTAGTAGACAGCAAAATTAATAAAACTGAATATACGAGTATACGTCTCAACCTTACCACATTTAAGAAATGCCAATATAATTATCTGTCGGAACTTAGTACGGCCTGAAGCCAAATGGCATGATTTTTTCTCAAAACTAGATTCATCAATATTTGAGTAGTAGTCTACACTATTTTTTTGTACTAAAAATATGTACTTATATAAGAAGCATATTACGACTGACGGACACTAGGATCCGTAATGTTTATAAACCTATACAAATTGCTGCGTCAATAGTAGTCATACCATAAGGTAGACCTTTCAGGGAATTTCACTTCGTCCAATTTTCTCTGTGTTCCAAGTATGATTACTTTTAAGGTCTCGATCCAGCTGGCCCGTTATGGCTGACCAACGCTGAAAGGATGACTCCAAACGATGGAGTTTACGTTGAAGCTATTCACACTGACGGAGGTTACCCAGGTCCAGGAGTAGGAATTGGTAGACATATTGTGCAAGTGGACTTCTTTCCAAATGGTATAAAAGATGATCTTAAATTTCGCTTCTTTGGTCAGTAATGTAATAATTTCATTGTATTTAATAAAATAATATAAATTATAGAAAAAGGTTTTGTCACAAGAGAATTGTCTTGTACATATAATAATTTATATGATGCTATATATACATAAACATACAATAATGTGGACAAAAACAGATGTGTCCTTTAGTTCAGTAAACTTCGTGTAGGAAACAGAATACCACATACCACTGGTTTAACACTTTTTTGTTGCTGGAGTTAAGGGGAGTGGGCTAGTGTACTGGCGCTATTGCGCGGTCTGGACATTATCTCCCAAGTTAAAAGTTAATTATATGATTTGACCATAATACACTAGCACCTCAAGTAATCATTGTTTATAGTCACACACAAAATGTTAAAAACTTCTTGATTGAATAAATAAGGTTGAAAAATAGCGCCGTGCAGGTGTACTCGTAGGTGCTTGCTGGGTGAAACTGACAACAGACTGGTTAACGCTATGAGCTTATGAGATGCTTTTACATACTTCGGTTAATGGACTCACAATAAGACGAGTGAAATTTATTTTAGCTAAAGATTTATCTTATTATGCGACACACAAACATGATTCTCTGTAGTCTAACGGATTTAGACGCGGAGGTACCGATTCCTAGTCGGGACACAATAATTTATTATTAATATTTTTCGAGTTTGGTACGAGACATCGACGAGACTTGTCATAATAGGCTAAATGAGAATCAAAAAGAAGAAAAAAAAAGTATACAGCCGTGATGATACAACCACGATTCTTTAGATACGTTTTGCAAAACGAAGTCTAATAAACATTATGTTTCATGTAGTAGACGAAATAAAGTAGACATAACACATTTTAATTGATTTGAAAAAAGTCTCTGGGTAGATTAGAGTCAATTTCAATAATAACAAAAGTTTTCTCTCCAAAGGTGGAATTTTACAACCCGGATGCACAACCAACGTTTGCAACCACAATCGCGCTTATGAGCTTTTCGCTGCGTCCATTACTCATAACCATCTCATCGGAAGACATTGCACCAGCTACACTCAAGTTGGCTGGAACACATGCTCCGGTGTCCTGTTAAATTTGGGCAATGACGATTTGCGTAAGACCGGGTATGTACTATTCTATTTTTGATACAAAGTTGGTGGTCGTCATTGGAGCATTGGAGGCAGTCCTTACAAGGCGTTGCAGCATCCTGGTGCTTTCATTTCGTATATATTGTATGTATTTTTTAACTCGTTTGATCCAATGCATTAGATACTATGCTGCTACTAGCAACTTTTTAAACAAAAATTACGTAAAAAAAAAGACATAACACCACGTCTTGTCTTCTCCTCTGGTGACAAAAGCACAAAAAATCAGTACTGCAATCCACCGGAGAAATGCAGCTAGCGTTCATGCCAACATTCCACGCGGACTTATATATTTTTTTCTAATAAATGATATACTATTAATTATTACGTATTTGATCTGAATATATCAGTATGATCAGTACCAATCGAATTATAGCGCATTGTGAAGAAATTCTAAGAATACTTATTGTCGCGTAAGACATAAATGATTAAATATATAAACATAAGAAAATCCGCTCGACCGATTGCCGCCGATATTTCTATTTTGATTTAAATTCTGATGCACTAAAGTTCAATACTTTCTTCTCTATGTTTATTCTTAACAATAAATATTTTTTTTACTATTATTATTTATTTCAGTTCTCCTGGAAGATACAGAGTCAACACCGGATCTGCTTACCCCTTTTAATCTTTCTCAATTACGCAGTAATCCATCAACCTGCACCAGTTGGACGTGTATGGCGTGATTCTTCCTGTTATTGAGTAGAGCCACAAGCTTTACAGTGGAATATTATGGGTTTGGCAACTAATTATAATAAATTTGTGTTTTTAATAAATAAAAATGTTTTATTACAGGTTCCTTAAAACATTTAATAAAATTCGCATAATATAGTTATGAATCACTGTTCGCGATATAGCGTAACTTAAACCGAAAGGTATTAAATAAGTTTGAACTTTTTAGGAACCTATTATTTTAGTAGATTAAGTTTGAATCCAATTCCATTAAATTTCAACGTTAATAAAATGTAATAACTCATAAATCTAGGAAATAGGCGAGGTGCCAGTTAAATCAAACTGCAGAAGTGTGAAAATTTAATAAATATTTATTCAGTCATAATTTAGATTTACATTCAAACCAATAATTTCAGTCAGTACACAACTCAAGTTTTAATCATAAATGTCTCCAAAAGGATGTCTGCGGCCAGTATTCGCGCGATATCTTCCAGAACTGAAAAGAAAACATTTATTATAATTTTATATTACCTAAATATTTTATCATTTTTATCCTAGATCTCAAAAAGAGTAACTGACTTTACACCTTACTAGGTCAAAATTAAGGCCTGTTTCACAAAGTGTTTATTAAATATATTTAGTAATAAGATAAAAAGGATTCAAAGTAAAATATATTAGGAATAGCATTCAGAGTAACAGTAGTAATAGAAAACATAAATATGCCTAACCAGGATTATGATAGACGCGAAAGAGGGGGATCTGACCCAGCTTTAGTACAACTAGTTTACAGTAACTTCTCTAAGTAGTTCTAATAAATTACTATCTATAATCAAGCTAGAACTCACCCATGTTTGGAGTAATATCCATTGCCCATTGGGAACGGAGGTCCCCTGCATCTGTTCAAATTGATTTGCGTGCTGCTTTCGCATCTGTTTCCAATAAGATGGTTATACGAGACTGAAGCTGCGAAGAAAGCCCACGCTCTGTTATGGTTACAGATATTGGTAACGCATCCTGGTTGGGATAAACCACCGTTAACGTAGAAGTCCACTTGAGCAACGTCTCTGCCGATTCCAAGACCACCGACTGTGTATCCGCCGTCAGTGTGAATTGCTTCCACATAACGTCCATCTGTGGGACTAATTCGGTTTTGGCTCAGAGTCCATAGGGGTCCGGCAGGATCCAATGCTGAAATTTTAAATTAATATTAGGACATTTCGTTGCCTCCTTAAAATCACGAGGGTATCGTTCAAAGCCACACATTGCTGACCACAGTAATAATGACATGCTGTTTTTTTTCGGGTGTAATTCTTACCGACGTGCCTACACTTATCCACATAGAGATTCTTGGGGGGGATGTGTGCCGACTACCGATCTCATTCATTTGGTTGAAGCTAATGTTAGAGCGGGGCTGTGCAAATTTAAGCCTATGTCAGCGGTTGGTCCGGATGGTCTTCATTCATGCATATTAAAGGCTTGAGGGAACCAATTCAAATGTTGTTTGACTCATATATTTAACCTTGTCATTTGTACTGTAAAATATCTGACTGACTGACTGAAAGCTCTCGAGAGGGTGTCTAATCTAATTGTGACAGGCGATAAATTGTCGGTGGTAAAATATCGGCCAATGGCTATTCTGAATGCGGTTGGAAATGTTTTTGAGTAAATTTTACATGGGAAACTAATGCAGCAAATTTGTCCATACTTAAGTGATTCCCAGCATGGCTTTAGGTGTTCAGTCAAGCTATGCCGTTTCGGATTTTCTAATCCTGAACTTTCTATAAAAAGGGTTATTAAGGAGGCCATACAATAACGTACCTGTAATTCTAGAAATCCTTCCACCAGTTTCCCGACCAGCATTACCGACGACATGAGCACCAAGACTGAATCCAACTAAATGCACAGTATTGAAGCTTGCTCCTTGAGAGTTGATAAAATTTATAAACCGGCCCAAATTTCTGCCAACTCCAGGGACAGCATTAGCAGCAGTGACGTATCCAGCGATAGCTAATCTTCTCCAGTCACACACGATCACATTCACATTGAATCTTCCTAAGAATGCTGGAAAAAGGGTAAATTTAAACTATTAATTTATTTATATTAATATTAAATTTAATTTGGCGATCCCAAATGCCATAACTACCTAAAACAGAATATTTCGATTATAATTAAACGAGGAAATGCGGCGAGCGTTTTAGGTACCCTCCCTGGTGGTAAGTCCTTAGTTTATTTTATAGAATAGTTTAATTACATAGGAATTTTTAGTTTAGTTTTATTTATAATTAGTTTATTAAACTATTTTTCTTGTATCTACTTCGAATAAATATATTAAAGCTAGACATGATCATAATATTTAAGTTGTAATATTTTACAACAAAGCTAGATGTAGATAGTAGATCATAACAACAATATCAGAGGCCAAAAAACTATGATTTTAGGAAAGTTTATGTTATATTGTGTAGTATTTTGTTGAACCTGGCTGAATTCTGAGAGAAATATGTATTTTACCAACGGCAATTATACCTTCATACAGTTAGTTTTCATCTATAGGACACAGGTATAAATATTCTCTTCGTCACTAATCCTCAATTTGTGGTCTAAAATTGTCAACTTTACTTCAACAAAGTCTAAGCTAGCTTTATAGATCGTAATAAGTAAGATAAAGTTAAAATAAAGTAATAATCTTTTATTTCTGAAATTTCTTTAGAAAAGCTGCTTAATAAATGAGTAGAGACAGAAAATGTCAATTTATAAATTCCGAGTTACACACTCGAGGTTTTTTTTCTGACACATCCGCATTAAAGGTAACGAAGACAAAGACAAGTTTTTGCTAGCGTTTTTTCTACGTACAATGACATAATACATACGGACTATCCAAATATGTTTTATTTCTAATTAAGTAAAAAAATTAATAGCTTGATGAGGAGTTGGAACTCTAGGTTGAACTGCCTCTGGCGTCTAGCGGTTAAGTCCGTGGATTTAGACATCGATGTCAATCAATAATTAGTTAAATTTATTTGTGGCATTTCTCAAAGTTGGTACGCTAGAGACATCGACGAGCCTATAATTAAATGTGTTAGTGAAATGAATCAGCTTCTTTAAAAAAGCGTGGTTTCTGACTGGGTTTAATTCCTGAAGGGATACTGTCGTGATGAACTTTCCTTTTTAGGTCATTTTTATGCATATTTATTACTAGAACCAAATAATTATTAGTACAAACATTCGTTTAAGGTAACCTTATAGTAATACAATTGTATACCTGTGTTGTCAGAGTTAATTAAGTATATACCGCATTTATCATCACGCTGCTCTCATGGCCCATGAGGACCTTCAGCCATGCGTCTGGCCAAGGAGTTGTCCAAACGGCTAAGGGAAAATTCTGGAGACAGGAAGCTGGCTAATATTTCTGCCAACGTATTTGCCTCGCTATACAGGGGGGAACTATGCCTAAACGGTCGTCTCTAGAGGACATTTTTTATTTATAGTTTATTTTCTATTAGGTTAATTTTATATATTTTTTAATTTAAATATTTTTAGTAGGGTTAAATTCGAAAAAAATATATATACCTAACAAAATGAATAAGGCATAAAAAAAAATTTGCCTAGCCCTTACAGAAAATCTTACGTCTGTGCTGAAGTGCCAAAATTAATTTAATGATCTACTCACCTCCCGTGATAGCTGGGTTTAGGTTCGTGTCGGATTTGCTGAGCCATCCATGGACGATTACTACGGTAGGTATATCGGGGCGAAAGAAAGATTGGCGTACGGAATTTACGTCACCCATGATAAGCCTTTGGCCGTTATAGGGATTATTTCTGAAATTTTATAACTCTAAATGAAATTTATAATTTAAAAACTTAATACAATAGTAGTCTGTTTCCGTGGTCTAGCGGTTAAGTCCGTGGATTTAGAATTGGAGTAAATAAATACATTTAATTAGTATTTTATTTATTTGTCATATTTCTCGAGTTTGGTAAGCTGGAAACATCGACCTATAGTAAAGTTGGCTAAATGTGAATCTGCTTATTTATAAACGTGGTTTCTGACCACCCCAAAAGAGAAACGGTCGTGATGATACTTTACTAGTCTGTCAGAAATGTCAAAATCTTGGGCATTTCACTTAGCTTTTGACATTTCCAACAGACGTAATCGATCTTAGACGATTCGTTTCCGGACGATTTAATATTATTAATAATAATAAAATCTTTATTGTATCTAACAAAAAATAAGTGCACTTAAATAATTTATTAAAATATTTATTGTTGACCATTTACCTGGTAAACAGCAAATACTCGTTGACATCCTCATCGCGTCTGATCATATCCTCGTATTTAGGGTCGATGGGCTCCTCCAGGTCAACGACGTGGGGGTTACCATCTCCATCAGGGAAGGTTATGAATCGAGGATATTGGTAGTCAGGCACCTCGTCCGGCTCGAGGGGGAGAGCTGACGCAGCGTACACTGGAAATTAAACAACATTTTACAAAACTATAAAATAGGTACGTAGGTATATACATATGTATATCTTTACGGTCTTAATCCCTATATTTTTATGCCTTAGACCGATTAACCCAGTAAAGTGTATCCACATGTTTCGGGAACGGACTCGAATTGCCGTCATGCCCAGTCAAGCCGGCATAGTGTTAGGGGCTGATGTCAGTCATGATTGTCTGATTCCAGTTGCTAACATTTTTTTTTATACTGTGCACGACATGTGACACCGCATCCACCTGATGGTCAGCGGTTCACGAGGTCCAAGAATGAGAGCAACTTACGCCAGCCTCAGACGACCGACGTTAGTCCCTACCACTATGCCGGCCTATAAAGATGCTTTTTCATACTTCGGTTAAAGGATTCCAGGTTATAGGAATGGGGAAACACACTGGGGGAGCATTCCACAATTTAAGCGTGCGACAGATGTAAGAGTCTCCAAATTTATATGTACGCGTAGGGATAGTGGCTGTGCGAGTGGTTCGGTTGATTCATGACGCTACTTATTACCATTAGGTCGGAGCTAGGTGTGTCGTTCCAGCATAAACAAATAAAAATGTATTTGTCAAATAAAATGGTGCAATTGAGCCTTAGAAATAGATGTTTTTGGCATAAAAGCGATAACTCATTCCACTTACAATGTTCTCCTTTGTATTCTATAATTATTTTGTATACGAATATCAGCTAATTTATAATCGAAATAACAGCACACATAACCTAGCAGGTTGATAGTTTAGCCCTAGGCGACTGTCTGTACAGATTTTGGTATGTATTTGCTAACATTTCACGATGGTAATACAAATACCAGTGTGGATTAAACAGTTTCCAAATATAATATTTTGTTATTGTTAAATATACGAGTACCTTTCAATTCAGATGTTTTACGTATTCTTTTAGTTTAGTTTATTTTGCTTTTAATGGAGTTTTTATATAAGATTCTTAAATCATTTCACTCTTTTTTTTTTTGTTTTCACAACTTGGTCTTCTCACAGTGGGGAATCTGTGTCAAGGTATTTATTTGCCTTTTTACAGAGGTTGCGTTCGCTTTCCGTAACTACGGACAAGGCATGGGGTAACCATTAAAGGTTGACGTATACGAGCCTGGCGGCGAAGCGGTGACGAGCGTAGCATTGTCTGGCGTCCGGCGGACGGGCGTGCAGAGGGGCCAGGTTTCTCACAAGTGGGAAAACTGTCGCCTATGCGCGCGCTAACATGCCAGCCGCCAGACGACGCACGAATTCGTCCAGTGTTTTCACCGCATATCCCTATGGATTATATCGTTCCTCGCGTATCGCGAGGCGGCGACAATGGTACGGAGCGTCAGATTTGGTTGCGTTTGTAAACGTGCTCTCAGCGTAGCTGAAGTGTGAGCGTACATACGTGAGTCGGCTGCGGATATAGGCTTTCAAAATTAGTAGCTTCGTGTGAAGCGGCAAACTGGATGCAAAAACACTGGGCGAAGTTTGGCTCTCGCCACCCGCGCCAAGTTCACAGTGGCGGTCACGTTTGTCTATCGTGACGCCCAGGTATTTTACTGGATTAGTCCACGGTAGACTCTCGTCGTTCAACAGAAGCGGACTGTCAGATTTCAGCCTTCTCAGTCCAGTCTCAAGGAACGTGGCCTGAGTCTTCCTGCGTTCACCGACAACCTCCAACGGGATAGCCACTCGGGGAGAAGATCGAGACAGCGCTGCATCTTTGTCACCGCGTAGCTGTGAAGTACGTGGCGTCGTCAGCAAACAGCGCTAGCTCGACCCCCTCCGCCAGCGGTATGTCGTAGTTGGTGAACCAGGAGTAACAGAAAGGCGAGTGTAGGCCGAATTCTCCACATACCTATATGTTCAAGAAGGCCTATCTCCAATAGGTTCTAGGGGCTGTGATGGTGGATGCTTTAATAGATGGAGGCTAGCAGAGATTTGTAAAGTAATAATTAATAATAAAGTAATAAGGGTGTTTTACGAGTTTTAAGAGTTTTTATCTAAAAAAAAAAAAAAAATGGCAAAAAAAAAGTAAAAAAATAAATACCTGTGAGTGCAATAAATACTAATTGCAGAACTCTCATCGTGCAGACTTGAAAATCAAACGAAAGATAACGCTATTTATATTACACGATTTGTTCTTACGTGCACTGATAATGGAATAATCACAAATTTGCTGTAATTATGTGCACAGATTATTGTAAATCTAATCAAAATTACTGGCTTAAACTAATCAGAACAACAAAGCTATCATACAAGACGATTAATTTAAATAATTTTGAATAACAAACAAAATGAATGGCTTAAGCAACTTCATTAATTTATTATATGATGAACCTTACAGATATATAAACAAAAACACCTTAAAATTGTGAAATGAAATTAAACATTAAAATTAAATAATAGCTCATAACAACTCATTTAGTTTATTTATTATATTATTATATGTAGTGTATGTATTAATGTTATGTAATGTATGTACCTAATGTATTAATAAAACGTTATGTGTATGTATTATTAGTATTTAGTTTATTATAGTATTTATTATTGTAGTTTAGATAATATTGCATATTTATTACGTAATCATATTTCTCTAATTGCACCTACCTTACGTCTTTAATGTTCTACAATGTCCCTAAGGTTGGCTGTCAGAGAATGTCTAGCGGCATTAAGTCCGCCCCTTGTATATATTGTGCAATAAAGTTTTAAATAAATAAATATTTCGTTGCAGGAAACATGATAACAAATAATATTAGGTCTTAATACACATTAAAATTCGCCATGAACATGCAAAATTTTACAACAACTGTTATATATAGTTTAGAATTCATTAGAAAATACTTTATATATCGCAACAATTACAATGGTTACAAAAAAATATAAATATGCAAGGAATAAATTTAAAGGTAAGCCTATTCTATATACCAAAACATACAAACAGGTGTGGCGATAAATAGGTGGTCAGCTCAGCATATGCTACAGCCGATATATATATGCTAAAATACACATAGTATTACTCCAAAGTATAGAAATACTCCTGAACTAGCCAGTGAGTCTACGGATATTGTTGTCGCGTGACGAGGTCTAGCACAAGAAAGCCCGTTTATAATAAGTTATTTAATTTTATTTAAGTAGTTTGTAATTATTATTTTATATTTTCTAAATATTATTTTTCTCTTCTAGCTTTTCAACATATTTCGTTAGGCAACCCAAAATAATAAATAAAATGATTTAACTCAATCGCTTCTTTGATAAATTTTCTACAATGACAATATTTTTAATTAAAAAAAAACATCGTAACGGAAGCAATTTCCTAATATTTTTTCTCATTCCGAAGCTGTGAAGAATGTCGCCCCTCGGAAGTGCCTTTTGTGACTTCCGATGTTCATTTGACTGAATCTTATTGATCTTAAAGAATTGCAATTCTTTGGGGGTTGGGGTGAAGATTTTTGATGTTAGAACCGGTAATTTAATGTCTTCTTTAAATGTAGATAATAATAAAGTAACTCAATTCTAAAAGTTTTATTCAAAGTAAAGTACAATTTTATTTATTTATTTTCTTTTTGATTAAATAATATTTTTACATTATTATATCTCGCCAGCTTCACCCAACTGTTAAGTTTGTGGTGAAGTAAAAGATGTAGAAGACATCTTAAGGGATTGTGTCAGGAGCCAGGGCGAAAGGCATCTAAAACTGAATCCATATAATACGGATGCCTTCGATTCGGTGCTAGCAAAGTCAAAGTCAAAAGTCAAAATATCTTTATTCACGTAAACCTATTACAGGCATTTATGAAACGTCATTAATTTAATTATTTTGAATGATTCTACTCCTGCTAGTAGAAGACTAAGCAGCAAAGTGGTCCAATAAGTAAGCTGTTAGCAGAAGACCAGCAGCTTAGCAAATTCCAGTGACCTGTTAATGTTTAATCTGACTGAGAAAGGAATCTGCAAGGAAAACTCAGCTATATCAGATTTACAAAATAAAACATATACAAAACTGCACCACAACGATCAATTAATAACCTTTTAAATTAAGTTATCAGTACCTGTGAGAATACAATACCTGGTACAGCAGTAACCCACCAGGCAAGTCAGAATTAAGGTAGACTACATGCCTATGTGCAACCCGAAAGTCGACAAAACGCAAAAACCTCTGTTAATTTAAGAACAATAAATTGAACGTGTTAGTTTTTTTATTTTTTAAATATTTATAATAAGAATAGGCAGATGGATAACTGATAATTGTTTGTTTATTTAGCTTAAGTTACGATGGGGCTGACATGCTCAATTTGGGTAAAAGCCCCTAATAAAATATGATTTAAAAAAGCTTAAGTTTAAGTTAATAATAAAAATATTTATTAATTTATAATATAAACATTCCCCTGCTGTACAATATGTGGAATGCTCTCCCAGCCAGTGTTTTTCCACACTCATGTAACCTTGAGTTCTTCGAGCGAAGTGTGAAAAAGCATATTGTTAGGCCGGCATAGTGATAGAGACTAATGCCGGTCGTTAGTGGTTTGCGTCAGTTGCTCCCATTCTTGAACCTCGGGTACTGGGCGCGATGTCACATGTCCTATTCGGTATAAAAAATAAAAAAGCAATGCTGATTTGCTGCGCGAGCAAACTACCAGCCCTTGTCACATACATCATTAACCCGGGGTTCGTCGCTACCGGATAAAAAATACCACAGAGGTAGTAAAATAATGTTTTTATTTTTTTCAACGTAGTTTATTTAGCACCATGCCGCTTAAGGTATCTTTCAGCATAAAAAGAATTAAATTAAAAACATACTGTAGAAATATCTATGAGCGCGAAATTATTTGAAGTACGTAATTAAATAAGGATATGAGGCAGGTCATAGTAACAAAATTTATCAGTGAATCGATTTATATTTATAAAAAAACACTAAATACTGTCATTCCGTCAATCAAGCATGCCATGTTACATCCTGTTATGAATTCCGGCTTAACGTTCATGTTGCAGGTCTGTATCTACAAGATGCGTTATCTATGCTGCGTCAGCCTGGCGACAACAGGGACAAGATCGTTCGTGCGTAATTCTATCATAGCTCGAGATCTGAATCTATTGAGTAATTTGTCGTCGCCCTGACTAGACGTATGTTCTATCGGGCCAACAACGGATACTTCAAGCGTTTCCAGAATATCGCTATCTTGTGCCCGCTAATATCGTGCTGGTGAAAACCATTAGTCATCCGGGCCTGGACGACCCAACTGTCTGTCTGTGTGTTGTCTGAACAAATACAGAAATAAAAATGGCCATTTGATTGTTCACTCTAGAGACCTATACCTACATCATCATAGGAATGCTGTGAAAACCTGTTTTCTGCCTTACGAGTAAAAGGTCTTATAGTTTGTGCACCTACGTTAGTTTATTTAACACTGCCAATGCCCTTTTACAGCCGCAACAATTTGACATTATCTTTAGAATAATATAATTATTTCATTTAATGTTTGACATTTATGACAAAGCCTTTTTACAGCCGCATCTTAGCTAGAAAGTAATTTAAACTAGTCTTATTTAAGTTAATTTTAGGTATCTATACCAATAAATTTTGACAAGCCCCCTTTACAGCCGCATTTAAGTTATTTTAAGTGTCTTCATCATAAGGTTCCTACTGCCAGTTCTGTTCTTTGCTCGAATATAACACTTTCCAGGCACGATAGATATATGTAGTAAATAAATTATATAACATAACACTCGTACCTAATAAAATTATGTACTTAATCATAGACCTAACCAAATTCCGGTGGGAATGTACGGTGACAAAATAAAGAATAGGGTGTTAAAATTAGTTTGAATTTTTAAAATGATTTTATAAGTCCTAAATACAATCGAATAATTATTTATAAGGTTACACGAATTTAAAATGCACTTTAAGCATTCGATTTATATGTTAAATTCTTTCATATTCTCGAATTTATCGAGTTTTTTGGTATCTCTTTCAATATTGGTGGAGGCACAGGCTATGCATCGGTAATGCATTTTATTGCGACCCGAGTCACAGATTGTTCCATTCTAACCGCCAATGTCTGACCTGGAAGGGCATCAGTGGCATCATTTATTTACTGCAAGACACGATGTACATAATAAAAGGTCCGGTATTATTATTTATGTAATAAAATAAAAGGGAAAGATAAAGTACGCGCTATCTTAACATTACAGCCCCTAAAACACAAAATCCTAGATCTCCAGATGGGCCTTCTAGAAATTTCTGTAGTATTTGGTCTACACATGATACGCTTGCCAGTCGGGTTGGCGAAACCGATAGACAACTACACGCAAAGACGAACCCACTTGCATCACCTATGTCGTTAACAATAAATTTTACTACATACATACATATATTCACGCCAAATCCGTTGCGGGGTAGCCAGAGACAATTGAGCGCCACTTGTCATGATCACAACATACCTCTTTCGCTTCTTCGACATTCATCAAACTCTTCAGACATGTCCTTGTTTCAATGGCTTTTTAATGCACATTCAGCTACTGTTTTATTTAATTGATCGTGATAGGTAAGTCTTCGTCTGCCAGGAAATTTGAACCCACAATTTTCGCATTCAATATCTGGTTTGTCAATCTCTCTTTACTCATTCTTTCAACATGTCCGAACCATTAAAGCATGCTTTTCCTTATTTTTATTTTTTTTCTAATGAGATATATATCATTGTCACATGGAATGCGAGGTTATTAGGGTTTTTATTTATTATAATTTGTATATGTAATATAAAATAATTTGTCAATAATATTATTATTATTATTTTTTTTTTTTTCTCGCCAATCCGTCTGGCCAGCGTGGCGAGTGTGGGCCAAATTCTCCAGATATATGTTCTGGAAGGCCCATCTCCAGCAGTGGAGGTCTAGGACCCTGTGTTCTAGGGGCTGTAATGATGATAATGATGATGATGAATATTATTTTTGTTTTATTTTTCATTTTTATTTATCTATTTGCACCATACTCAATTTTAAAAGAACCAATGTCGTAATGGATAACAAATAATAATAATAATAATAAGCGTTTATTCATTAAATAAGTGGTACATCATAGATAAAAAGAACTCTTTTACATTAGGTACACTATCAATTGTTGGTTTGATTCACTGATACCTATACCAGTTAACTGTCATCCTGGTATCAGTGCTCTCCCCGTTACAGTAAAGACACATTTTTAATATAAGTTTAGAGATTAAGATTAAGCTTCCAATTCCAGAAGAGCAAAAGGTGGTTGCAACCAAAGTATCAAAATGTTAGAGGAACTGGCTCAACTGGGTTGGAAGCAAAGTTTCATTACAATGTATTACATATAAAAAGATGCACAAGAAAAGTAACGATTATAATAAATTAATTTAAGTTAGGTCTATATTCTATTTAAGTATATATATAAAAACATAATAAATTAAAAATAATGTACTAGAATGTACTATATGTTTATAATAATTTAATATAATATAATATAATATAAAAATATAACATAATACAATATAATTATTTGTACTAGTACAGGAAGATAATGAAATAAATGTAAAATATAATAGGTCCTTTATTACACAAACAAAATAAAAATACTTAAACGTCCTGCGAGTATGCCGATAACATTTGTTTTGTTGACCCATAGAAAAAAGATCAGCTGGAGAACGCTAGAACTTCCTAGAAACACGCCTCTATCGTTTCATTTCGTACTTACATATTATGGATTTTGACCCGAAACTATCACTAGATAGGTGGTAAATAAATGTAGGTTCAACTTATGGGGTGATAGTGGAACAATCCGGAGTCACGGCCTGGCGACATTTTGCACTCGCCCACGTGCAGCTGCGTGACCAAACTGCAATGGCCTCTATGTAAAATGCATGAAAATATTTCCAAGACGCTGAAAAATCTTCGCTATTACATACTAAACAGTTTTGTTACACGATTTCGTTATAACCTACACGTTTTGCATGATTCAAGCTGTTTTAAATGTATGAATAAAATATAAAAAATGCGGCTTAAATTCCAGCAACATGGATGCCTCCATAACTGTTGTCATTTTTACGTATATCCAAAGACATTAAATTAAAAGTCCTTGGTGTTATCCGTGAAGCAGTAAATCTTTATATTGCAAGAGCCAGATAGGAACTGACTACAAATAAAACTTTGACCGCATTTCTAAAGGAAGGGCAAAGCACGAAAACTAATTGCAAGCCCACCTCGATCCTTGGCGCTGCATCAGATTGGAAAATTCTCATGGATACATTTGAACACCATTATAGGATCTCAGATGAACTAGCTGTATCAGCCTATAGGCCAGACATCTTAGTGTTTTCTCGGAACTTGAAAAAAGTTATCCTTATTGAACTTACCGTTCCGTGGGAATCAAATATTCCAAAAGACCACAACATGAAGTCGAATAAATAATATGATCTCACAGAAGAAATAATCAGGAACGGGTTCAAGACTCAGCTTTACGCAGTGGAAGTTGGTGCGAGAGGAATTCCAGCAAAATCTTTGTATCACTTACTGAAAGAATTGGGCCTAAGCAGGTCTGCCGTCAATACATTTATGGAACGAGCTTCCAAGACGGCATTAACGGAATCATACAGTATTTGGTTGGGTAGGGAGAGAAGTAAAATGGTGGATGGTGAGCGTATTATCGCGCAATAAAATAAAAAACCTTGTCGGTCGCAAGCCCGAGACACCATTCTTTTCATCTCTTACACGCACACGATGGACCCGGCACCCGCTCGGTGAACCCATGGAATGCTTAGAAATTTGTCTTCCAACAAAGTATCATCACGACCGTTTCCCTTCAGTAGTCAGAAACCACGCTTATAAAGAAGCGGATTTACATTTAGCCAACTTTACTATAGGCCAATCATGACAAGTGGCAAGCTCGCGATGTCTCTAGCGTACCAAACTCGAAAAATACCACAAATAAATTAAATACTTAATAATTAAATTATTTAGGTAGCTTTTATATTTGTACTTAATTCTTTTAAATTAATTTTGAATAAAATTAAATATATATTCGTAGCTGTCAAAAAAAAAAAAGTAAGAAATATGATTGTGTCCCGACCAGGAATCCAAACCGGTACCTCCAAGTCTTAATCCACGGACTTAACCGCTAGACCACAGATTTTTTTTTTTTATATACTTTATTGCACTTTAAAACCTAGTACATAGGCGAGCTATAACGCCATAAGGCATTCTTCACCAGCTAACCTTGGGGATCATGTAAGGTGATGGGCAGGATGAAGAAAAATATTAAAATAGCTTAAATTAGTTAATAAACATAATTTAAGCATTTAAGCACTTAAATATACATATACATACACAATATAAAAAAAAAAAAACACATACATACTATATAATGTCAGTAATGAGTGTTTGATTTCAGTTGCAAACAATCATGGAACTTGTGCGCCTTTTTTTTTTTAGCCCACCTGATGATAAGTAGCGCGCAAGGTCCATGAATGTTAGCAACTGAAGTCAGACACTCATAACTGCCATCAGTCCCTCTAACACTATGCCGGCTTGACTAGATGCTTTTTCACACTTCGCTTGATGGACTCCAAGTTATAGGAAAGTGGAAACACAGAGGCTGGAAGAGCATTTCACATCTTCATCGTACGACAGATGTATGAGTCTCCAAATTTATACGTAAGCGAAGGGATGGTGACTATGGTATGTGGGTGCATATTCTGACCTGTGCGTGTGGTTCGGTTGCGGAATGGAGAGGGAGGGATTAGGTTATAGAGTTGTTCGGAGCACTCACCATAGTAAAGCCGGTAAAACATTTAAAAAAAAACTTACAACTTACCATTTTAAGAAAAATACGTTTTTTCGTCAAGAGAAGGTTGATGATCCCTCGCAAATCTTTGGTGGATGAGCAGACTTAGAAGGAAATCAGCCAGCATAACTTTGTTGAATGACTGAATAAAAAATGCCGCAAAGGCATAAAAAAGTTATTTATTACAAAGTAATTCCAAAAACAAGATTGTTATTCTATTACGTATGTGATTTCGATCATAAAATTCGGAACACTTCTCATTCAATAATTTGGAAATTCCATGTTTCCCAATGGCACGAATAAAATGCGTAACGAACCAAAGCTAACGACATCCCCCGCATGTGGAGCATACAAATTGACTTATATTTATAGACCAGTAAAATAAAAAACATTATTTGCAACAAGTATTGGTAGCCTTGTAGTTCAGGGAAAAGTTGATGGCAAGAGGATTCGTGGTAAGTCTACGATGATTTGGACTGACCAGGTTAAAGCAGCAATGGATCACCCCCTACATGAGTGCTCCAGGAAGGCTGCAGTTCGAGACGAGTGGCGACGGCTTGTTAAGCGTGCCACTGACACTCAAGTGACGACCACGACCAATCTGCCAAGAGTGTGGCGACTAAGAAGAAGAAAAATAAAAAAACGATTCTGGTTCTGTCATTAGAACACTGCTAATAATAACAAACCTGTGGAACAATTTGTCTCTTAGCATAAGAGGCAAGTAACCACCAGGTATCTATTTTAAAAAATGGTCTATTCACACTTCCCATCACAATAACAGTAAGTCAAAGTCAAAATATCTTCATTCACGTAAACCTATTACAGGCATTTATGAAAATTCATTAATTTAATTATTTTGAATGATTCCTGCTAGTGAAAAACTAAGCAGAAAAGTGATCCAATGAGTAAGCTGTTCAAATTCAAATTCAAATTTCGTTATTGTATAGATTGCTTATTCTAATTACAGTTGTATGTACATGTCATGATGATGCAATCTGCCCATATTATGGGCATTCAATATGCTTATGTCAATAGATACTTAGCAGAAGACCGGCAGCTTAGCAGGTTATATTATCTACATATGTATGTGTATGTAGTTACTATAATTTATTTATTAAAATTAAGTATATTAATATATAATATTTAGTGTATTTAATAATATGTAGTATTATTATACACACACATATATATATATATATATATATATATGTGTGTATAATAATATAGTTAAACCGTGGAATTTAATACAATTTTGCACCTATCTTACAATTAAGTGCTCACATTCCAATTTCAATGGTTGGCTAGATCTAGCGGCATTATTACAGTTAAAACTTATATATACTTGTATATATATATATATATACGAAAACAGCGGTGCTGTAAATCTATGATAAATGTACGTAGGAAAAGTGTACTTCTCATTGCTTTATACCTTTTTTTTTAGGGTTTTTACCTATTTCTTAGGGTTTGAAAGACCTTTTGGATTAAAGAAAACCGTTTTCAAAGTTTTCTTGTAAAATTAAGACAACTGCGTACAATTATAATAGTTTGTAATAAACGACAAGATTTTAGTTTACCCAATTTATCTTAGAGACATTTATTGCGACGAATCGGTTAAATTTGCATCGACCGCGGTCACGGGAGCGACTGACCACTGTCGCTGCAACTTGACCACAAACAAGAAATTATGGCGACCATTATAACGCCAGCGCTCAAAACTGATGCCGTTTTTACAAAAGGCGCTGGGAAATTAAAAAAGTGGAGCACAACCATAGCAATGGTAATGGGTTTGGAGTATTTTGATCAAACTTTCCGAAGCCATAAACGGGTGTTTCTAGAGAGCTTAAAATATACTAGACCTGGGAAATTAAAGAACTAGGTATGTGGTGGAATTATAAATACATTAATTCATCTGTTGTACAAGTAAATATCTCTGTAACACTTGGTTGTGATATGTGATGGTTGACAAATGACTAGTCAATTAAGCAGCCCTATTCCACTACCAAGCGCAAACGTTATACGAGACAGAGGATTCCATTATTTACGTCAGAGCTTATGTCATAATTACAAAATAGAATAAAATTTATAACTATATAAATAAGCGCTCGGCCTTGACAGTGTAAATATCAACTCTATTAGCGTGATTCATTCATTACAGCCCATGTTATACAGCGTCCTAGACCTAGATGTTGGAGAACATATATCCGAATATATACAGACCTTTATATGATTTTAATGAAAGCGTTCTTACAACCGAGCCATTATTGTTCTATTATTATATATGTATAGTCGTAGTTAAATTTTTCATTCTATCATTCCATTAAATGACATTTGCGCTTAAGTAATGGAATAGGGCTGCTGGTGTTATTAATAATTATTTTCTTTTATTATTATTAATTATTAGTATTTAATTAATGAGTTGTGTTTATTTTTATTTTATTAAAATGTTAAGGCTTGTTAATTTTAGCTTTCCCACTATAACAAATATTGTTTTATTCTTGAATGTTGTAAAATGTTATTTAATCGTGATTTTCAATGTAGGGAAAATCTTGTTGTGTTTTAATATAAAATTATTTTACAGTTTATATTTGGTTATAGCAGATTTTATTTATCTTTGTCATTTATGTGTCTTTAAACAGATCAAAAAGTCGTAGGCAAGAGGTTGCGTGGTAGGTATCCTATGAGGTGGACCGACCAGGTTAAGGGTGCAATGGACCACATTAGTACACTATGAAGGCTACAGTCACAGAGGACAGCTTGCTAAGCGAGCCACTAACACTCGAATGACGACCACGACTAAGTGACAATTGTCAATAATATAACGACTAATACTATATATTTCTTTTTTACATAGCACGACATGTGACCTTGCAGGTAGGCTTAAACTGGGTTGGTAACTGGCACGAGATTTTAGCACATAGCACTCCATGAATTTTAACAACTGAAATTAGATACTCATAACTGATATTAGTCCCTAAAACCATGCTAAGATTGTGTCTTTAATCGCGGGTAACTCAAATGACTCTTCTAGTCTTTCTAATATCTATGGCTGTCACATAGAACATCTCCTATTATTTCTGAAATGTCATCAGAATATCAAACAGTGATTCAACGAAGAATCACTTTCAGATTCCACACCACTGTTAGATACAAAAACCGCTTTTACGCACATAGCTTTAGTGATTATAATTGCGTAAAGTTACAAGTTAGTTGTCACCTTTTGGTATTAGGTTGTGAGGGAAAGGAGTGTTTTTCACGGGCTCATTATGTGTCGATTCGTATTCGCTGCCAGACAACTGATATCAGTGAGGAAAGGAATAGTAACACACCCTTAGGATCATGTCTACTCCTTGCCCCAGCGAGAATCGCAGTAAATGATATAGATTTTTATTTATCGTACAAAATATCTCTTACTTTTTATTGCTCATTATAATTTTACCAAACGTATAGTCTATAATTATTTATTCATTAATATTCAAATATTAGGTTTTTTTTTGTAAATATTTATTTATTTATTTTATACAATTTTCATGGTATTACAGTATATACCTACTCCAATACATCATGCAAAGAGGAGTCAGAAACACTTAATATTATTTACAAACATTCAGAAAAATTAAAGAAAAAACCACAAACTATATTAGGAAACAATAAAATACATTTCAATGTTGTCAGCCTTAATTAAATCTATAATTTGTTTATTTATTTATTTAGTACACACAGCAGTACATATATTATCACACACATAACATTGTATAATTATAACTTATCTAATATATGTACCAATTAGGTGTCACAGCATTCACCAATATAAAAAGAAGAAAAAATTAAAAACGTATTACTGTTAAAACAAAAAACAAAAATTTAACAAAAACTATCAATTTAACAAAAACTATCAAATTTACAAAATAAAAATATTACTTCTAAAATAAAATTATACATTTTTCTCTTTTTTAATAGAACTAATAAGGAAAAAAAAGTTACTTCAGCTAATGTTTCACAATTGAGTTGATAATTAAAAGCAAACGGAGACCTCTTCCCAGTAAACTTTATATGGAAACATTGTTTTGCATTTAAAATCATGTCATTCGCTTCACACCAGTTACTTATCTTGTTAATGTCACTCTGTAATAATAATGTTTTTGTTGCCAAAGAAATGTAGTATACAAAGTTACATTTAGAATTAATAAAAATATATGTTAGTTTATCGATTATCACAGAAGTACCAACATGCTTTGCTGATCTGCAAAGATCGTCTGTAGTGTTTCCCAAAGCAAGAACAAGTCTTGGCAAAGTCCTAGGACACTATAATTATCTTTGGTTACAGCAATAATTTTGGCGCGAATGAGTCTAATACAATCGACGCCATTTTTAACTCTATTCGTTACATAGACTTCATTTGAAACTCAGCAATAGTTTTAGATCATAATAAAACGAAACCAAATGAGACAAGAAAAACTTTTTTAACATAAGAACGCTTGCACGTAGTTTTCCTTTTGAAAGTACTCCTCGAAATTAAGCGGTGAAAAGGTAAATTTAATTAACTAAGGATGAGAAAAGTCGAAAGAAAGGGACCCGGTCACGTCCATTCTAATTCCGACCGAACAGTTGTTTCTAAGGAGCCCACGTACAAAACTTACTTTTTATTAGTTTGTGATAAGGCATTTTTAATGCAACCAAATAAAGTTCAATAAAACATTTATAAAGCTTTTTACACGTACAATATTGAATATATTCTTCTTCTTACGGTGCCATCTCCTATCGGAGGTCGACTATCATGCGATTTATATATCAGGCGATTTTGATTTTGTTGGCCGCTGTCCGGAACAAGGATCTGGTGCAAGGAAGTGCATCTTCTCCCCGGTCTTCTGGAGCCTTGTATCTTGCATGACGAGCTGCAGCAAGCTATACTTTTTATTGCGAATTATGTGTCCCAAGTACTCCAACTTCCTTCGCATTACCATTTTCAGTAGTTCAACGCCTTTGTTCATCCTCTGCAAGACAGTTTCGTTTCTGTCCTTCATATCTTCAACATTCTCCTGTATATCCACATTTCAAAAGCTTCTAACTTCTTCGTTCTTCGACATTGTGTTTGCGAATATATACCTACATATATAGGTATGCAATATTTTTGAATGAAAACTACACTAGAACTAAAACTAAAAATTTAAAAACTAAAATTATAACCGTCCGATGGACGTAGTATGCCGAGGACACTCGCTGCGTTCCCCCGTTGAACGGAGGCTGACCCTTTAAGCAAAATATTCTTTACCCTTTAGGTCCCCGTCGCTAAGCGGAGTTTTTCCCCAAGAACACGAGAGAACGCCAGAGCCTCCTCGGACCACGGACCTATCGTTTCGACTGCAAATGGGATGAAGTAGTGATTAATGATGATCTCTGCGTATTTAAGTTTTTGTGTGTTACGGAGAAAGTGGTAACAAAGAAAATAAAGAAAAAACTACGAGAATAAATATACTATAAACTATTAATTGATTTTAAATTTAAAAAAAAAAGTAAATTTAATGATGGTACTAAGATAAAAAAAATAACAATCTACCCGGGGGTCGTGGTTATAAAAAGGTGGTCAGTACAAGAGTTTCGGTCACAAAATCGTACGCAGCCATTCAATATTTTGACCGAAGCCGAATAAAACGTAGCATTTAAGTGAAGTGCAACACATTTGTCGGTTGTTGGTTTTTTTTTTAACGCTACATGTGCAATAAAGTATTTAAATAAAGTCAAATCATTTTTTACAGTTTTGCCTTCTCAGGCTCTTTTGTATTGTCACATTACATACCGCCATTGCACTAATTAAAATTACTAATAATAAAAATGATTCGAATTCTGTATTCAATTATTCCCCTTGACCACAAAGTACGACTAGGACTTCGCTTTTAGAAGTGCAAAATTTAATTTAAATGGCAGCAGTGCTTTTTCCCCGACTGATAGTTTGAAACAAAGTTAGCAAGCCACTGGGGTATCCTAAGAAATCAGAGCAGCTTCGAAGCCAAACTTGATCTTATGGCCGTTGCTTGCGCCAGAATCGATTTTAGAGGATATCAACTTTAAGCCACTTCTTGCTTCAACAACTTCTAAAAACACTTTATGGAAATTGGAAACAAATTATTTTCCTTTACTATTAAGTACAGATAGTAAATTAAACTTGGGAATACGTGATTTTTCTCTTATATTAATTTGCTTAATATCAGCAGCATCATCACATTATTAATTTAATCACACTCACACATCATGTAAGTAGTTTTATTTATGTTATATTAGTATATCTATAGTATGACTTATTTATGTATTAGTATGTAAATTGTATGTAGATATTAGTATGTATATATTTATATTATAATTATATTTCTGTTTTATTTTAAATTGCACCTACCGCCTATCCTGTCTAAATGTCCTAAAGGTTGGACTGTCAGAGAATGCCTAGCGGCATTAAGTCCGCCTTTGTACATAGTGCAATAAAGTTTTAAAATAAATTAAAATTAAAATTATAGCTTTAGATAGATAAATTATTTATTTTATTTTATTTTTTATTTTTCTTTATTAGGGTCAACAAACAGAATTGCACAGGTTTTAACATTTAACAATAATAAGATACATTAGATCATGCAATATTCACCACATTCATTCATTCATTACAGCCCCTAGAACACAGCGTTCTAGACCTCCACTGCTGGAGATGGGCCTTCCAAAACTGGAGAATTTAGCCTACACTCGCCACGCTGGCCAGACGGCTTGGCGAGGATATGATGTCAATTTTTTTTTATGACATTCTATTAACGATTCCACAAGTTGGCATTAGTGGAACCGGGACCGACGGCTTAACGTGCTCTCCGAGGCACGAGAACGGTGGTGTTGTAAATCTATGACAAATGTACGTAAGAAAAGTGTATTTCTCATTGGTACATGCCGGGTGGGTTTGAACCGACCTTTGTAGGATTTAAGGTACGCATTCTTACAACCGAGCCACCACCGCATGCATATTATTATTCACCACGTTAACCACATATTTATAATTGCATGAACCTTACAGCTAATAATAATAAATAAATGTTGATAAATGAAAGGAAAAAAAAATAAACAAAAAACTAAATTAAACAAGTAAAAACAAAGGAGAAAAACATAATATAAATGAAAAAAAAACATTAAGAACTTAAAAACTATTCCTTTAAAACCTTCAAGACACTTGTTCTGAAGGCCCCAGCAGTGGAGGCAAACAAAATAATACATTTTACAGTATATAGGCGAGGTTAATGTATAAAAAAAGTTAATTTAAAAATAAACCCACGGAATTTTATAAAGACCTTACAAAAACGTATTAGAGAAAGTCATCATCATCATCATATCTTCACGCCAGATCCCTTGCGGGGTAGGCAGAGACAATTGAGCGCCATTTGACACGATCACGACATACTTCTTTCGCTTCGTCGACATTCATTAACCTCTTCATACATGCCCTTTGGTTACGAAGACTTTTTAATGCACCTTCAGTCAGTGTTTTATTTATTTGATCGTGATATGTGAGTCTCGGTCTGCCAGGGCCTCTTTTACCCACAACTTTCGCATTATATATCTGGTTCGTCAATCTTTCATCGCTCATCCTTTCAACATGCCCGAACCATCGTAGCATGCCTTTCCTTATTTTTGTCCCTATGCTTTCCTTCATACCAACCCTTTTCCGTATTTCGACGTTACGTATGCGGTCCGCCAAAGTGACGCCACATATCCGCCGCAACGACCGCATTTCTACTGCATTAACCCTACTCTCATGCGTATTCTGACGTATCCACGTCTCGCTTCCATACATCAGTGTTGGTACCAACATGGCATTGTGTATGGCGAGCCGAGCTTTGTCACTGACATTTCGACTGCCGATCAGTGACCCCAGGGCACCGTTAACACTATTTCCCGCGTTCACTCTTCTTTCAACGTCCCTATCGTACTTCCCATCCGCAGTGAAAACACTGCCCAGATATATAATTTCATTTACTTGTTCTAGAGTTTCATCATCAATCTTTATCGTCACGGTTGTCATCCTTCTTCTTTCAAACACTAGTACCTTGGTTTTTCTCGCATTCAAACGGAGTCCTTTTTCTGCACATCCCTCCTTCATTCTTGTGACTAGTGATTGCAGTTGTTGTTCGGACGATGCCATAAGAACAGCATCATCTGCATAAAGCAGGCAGTTCACCACTAGATCACTCATCTTTATCCCACAGTCACTCTCTCTTACTCTTTTTAGGCATTTGTCGAGATATAGAGTGAATAATCTAGGAGAAAGCACACAACCCTGTTTGACGCCCATTTGGGATTCAAAGCAAGGCGACATACCTCCCTCCACCCGCACACAAGCTTTGCAGCCCTTGTACAGGGACTGTATAGCTTGTAGCAGTTTGTCATTCACTCCATACTCCGGCAATATGTCCCAAAGCTTCTTTCTTACAACTCTATCAAAAGCCTTTTCCAAATCCACAAAAGCACAGAAAACCTTCTGGTTTAAGGCCAAAAACTTCTCTGTGATATTGCGGAGCGAAAAGACTTGGTCAGTGCATCCTCTTCCAGGTCTAAAGCCTCCTTGTGCCTCCCATAAAAGACCTTCAGTCTTCTCTTGCAAGCGTTTCGTGAGAATCTTGCCATACATCTTGCTCGCCAAACTGATCAAACTAATCGCTCGGTAGTTGGCACAGTCCAATCTAGATCCCTTACCTTTGTATAAAGGAACGATGACTGATTGCCGCCAGTCCTCCGGCACTCTTCCCTCCTGCCAGCAAAGGTTGCACAGTAGGTGGAAAGCGTTCCAGACCGGTATACCTCCGTATTTGATCATTTCAGCGAGCACTCGATCTTTTCCCGCTGCTTTGCCACATTTCAGGCTTCTAATTGCCGATTGCAATTCTTGCACACTTATTAGAGAAAGTTTAGAGGATAATCGTCACATTCATGGATGTCGCCTTATCCCCCACAAATTGGTAAGTAGGACAGTTTTTGCGGTCTTTCGGCGAGTTTGAAGTCCGAAATCTGTTGTATTAGGAAAGCAATTTGTCGCCGGCAAGCAGGCTTCGGGAACTTTTCTAATTCAAACTGTCCCGCTCGCGTTCTATCTTCGACAAAGCTAACTAAGTACCTACATACTTTTACACCATATGTGAGTATGTATTTTTTATCTTCTTCTAATGAACTGAAATCTAATATAAAAATAAATATTTCAGAATTGATTTTACGAGTATGTATACAAGCGAAACGTGGATATGTCATAATACGCATGAAAGTAGGGTTCCATGCGTCGTGTTTCCTCATTGATGAGGGTCGTGACCTCCTGATGAATTGGTGTGCGTCTTGATGATAGCACGCCACCCGTTCCTGTCTTCGGCGGCATGCACAGCATCATGGACGCTAGTGTTGGTGGTGGAGCGTACCGTAATTCGGCCTCTCGGTCTCTTTCATTCCACCTTGCCAGTAACAAAAAGTTTCTCCAGGTTACCCCTCCTTTTATAGCAATGTGTCCGAAGTACTGGAGTATCCGACAAAGGCATATATGGTGGATAGCCCAGACGATATGTCTAGTTTGTTTAAAATCGATACGTTAGTTCGACGCTCAGTCCACGAGATCCTCAGCATTTTTCTCCAACACCACATCTCAAAAGTATCGATACGCTTTCTAAAGTAGGGTTAATGCAGTAGAATGGAGATCGTTACGTCGGATATGCGGCGTCACTTTGTCGGACCGCATACGTAACGTCGAAATACGGAAAAGGATAGGTTCAAAAGAAAGCATTGGGACAAAAATAAGGAAAGGCATGCTACGATGGTTCGGGCATGTTGAAAGAATGAGCGAAGAGAGATTGACGAACGAGATATATAATGCGAAAGATGTGGGTGAAAAAGGCCCTGACAGACCGAGACACACATATCACGATCAAATAAATAAAACACTGACTGAAGATGCATTAAAAAGCCTTCGTAACAAAAGGGCATGTACGAAGAGGTTAATGAATGTCGACGAAGCGAAAGAGGTATATCGTGATCGTATCAAGTTACTTAACGAAATATGTTCAAGGTTGTACAGTTTTTTTTAATATATTTATATTCATGAAGTTTGTACTATTATTTTATATTACGTAAATATTTTTTTATATATTATATAAATCTAACAGTATACGAGATTAAACTGCAATAAAAATATATAAAATAACGGTGCCCTGCAGCCCTGTTATTAGTCGCAAACGTTATTAGTGGATTTCGTTATTTATGTCAGAGATTGCGTCATAATTACAAAATATTACTCAATTCTCAACTCTATAAGCGCTCGACCTTGACCGCAGCCGTGCAAATATCATTAGCGTCTGATTCTAGTTGCTAAGATTCATGGACCTTGCGCGCCACTTACCATCAGTATGCCTAGTGTGACAGTGAAGTTTCGTAAACGCAACTATAGTAGTAGAGTTTTTTTACTGAATTTTCGATGTTCATTGCCAGTTATTATAGCCAAACTTGCAATAACACGCAATGTAAAACAAAAAAACGTAACTACAGCAGTTACGTTTTCCGAAACTTGCATTTTACACTAAACACACTGGTGTCGTTTCCGGTTTTCATCTAAAAAAACCGTCAGTAAAAATATGAACAAACACATGCATGTTCTTACTAACCGAAATTACTCTAGCTAATATAAGCACAAAAGAGCAAAACAGCTTTTCTCAACAATACGAAATGAGAAGGTCTTTCTTAGCATTTGGTTATTTTTAATGGAACAGCAAACAAGCCTACTAAACAATGGCTACCAACCTACTTCGCTAAACAAGCCAAGAGTCAGTGAAAAGAATGCACATGTACCACACATTTCTTCGACAACCATTGACTTACTGGAGGAGATGTCTTTATTTCCCAAAAGTGAACGAAAATAAAAACGTAGTGCTTGCATGTTTAGCTGAACAAACACGCCTCGTGTTCTTGATTCTAGGCTGCCTTCACAATTATATTAGATAGCAAATTTTAAAATAAATATATATTAAGTAAGGATTATTAAAAAGCTATATAGCTTTATGCCATTGCTGTAATAGAAATTTTGTATTTAATTAATTGTACAAAGTGAAATAAAAAAGATAGCAACACTACGTTAACAAAGACACACCTCTTCTAGGTACGATTTTATGAGCCTGCTCGATCGTATCTACCACCTAAAATTCCTGGTCTCAGTTAGGATCTAACACGTTGGTCAAGTTACCTAGCCACATGCCTCCTCTAGGCACATTCGTGGGAGCCTGCGCGCCTGGAAGTCAATACCATCTTTCCCATACCCTCACTGCCTTAGGATATTACACCGGCCTATCTTTACAAAACCTTTATACTTTATATATTGCTCAGAGCTAGGTCTTAGGTGATAGGCTCAGCATTTAGCGTTCACGCTCTGACAGTCTATCCTTGACTCCGTCTTTTTTTTCTGTCATGTATCAGAAATGGCGTTGTATACGGTTTTATTTTGTGTTTTTTTTTTCTAATTATTCGCTAGGAAACCTTCGGAGGCCGAGATGAACAAAAAAAGTCAACATGACAAGTGGAAAGCTCGTCGATGTTTTTATATACCAGACTCGACAAATATCACAAATAAATTATTCTGTACTGACAGAAATTTATACTCCGCGTCTAAATCTAGTCTTAACCGCCAGACCATGGGTAGATAATTATTTATTTATTTAAAACTTTATTGCATAATGTGTAAAAGGCGGGCTTAATGCCGCTAGGCATTCTCTAGCATTCAACCTTTGTGACAATACAGAACATTACAGTCATGAGGCTAGGTTAAATTAATTTAATCTACTACATATACACAATAATACATATACTACGCACTATATTGGCCACTATATACTACATACAATATATACCTAAATACATTGTGAGGAGCTCCTTAGGTAATAAGAGTATACCAGCTTACTAAACAGCAATTTGCTGGGTGCTTGGAAAATAATGACTCAAAACTAGAGTAATAAGAAGAATAGATAGAACAGCATTCTGTGACGAACGAAGATATCTGTCTTGAAGTGAGGAGAGATAGTTAAATTAATTAATCAAAATCTAACGTTGCAATGTCTCCTCCAGTAAGTAAACGTATGCACTACACATTTCTTCAGCAAGTAGGAATTTTACGACGCAAACTTCGCATGGGACGCCAAGCGGACTAGGTTTTGTAAAGTATCGTGCTACCGAAAAATTTTTCAACAATTTTTATGCTCTCGGATTTTATCTCTTTAGCGAGGAAGCAAAATTCTGTAGCCTGAGTATGAATTAAAAATCTATTTGTCGTTTTCTTATTAGGTTTATTTTCATCTGTTTCATGAATACACTACGAGTATTTGGAAGGCGAACTTTTTTAGATTTTTTTAATACCGTGTGTCTTTTTATAAGCTTACGTTAGACTAATAAAAAATGTGGTTCTCTATACAAACTGTTATATATGAAATTAAAATTTATTAGAAAATGTCATTTCCGCCATATGGTAGAATCCCCCCGTATAGTTAAGTTATTATTTGCTCCGCCCCTACGGGGTGTCATATAAAAAAAAATTAAAAATTATTTGTGACACTCATTTTTTTTCTATACTAGCACGATATGTAACCATGCGCCCACCTGGTGGTAAGTGGCGCGCGAGGTCCTTGAATGTTAGCAACTGGAATCCGACAATCATGACTCACATCAGTCCCTAACGCTATGTCGGCATGACTGGGCATGACTGTAATTCGAGCATGATTCCGAAACGTGTGGATACATTACTGGGTTTATCGGCACGAACTGTGGATACTTCCCAGCCCCGGCAGATCTGGCAAAATATCAATATCAGACCGCCTACCACCAGTTGTTGTTCTCGTTGAAAGTATGTGCCATTTGCAATGATGTCAAATACCAATTTTTAATTTTAAAGAGAACTGCTCCAGATACACCAATATGTACTATTAAATGATGTTATGTGGTCCGTACTGTGTTCTCGGAACTGTTTAGTTTAGGCACGATTTAGAGTCCAACCCGGCTTTCACACTAAAATCGCGGTGATTTTTATTCGATCCGCACGGGCCGAGCGTAGATTTTGTACTGGCGCCAACTTGGGCGCCTCTTGTGGTAGGGCCAGGCTTGGTGGTAGGAATTTTGGAATGAATGTGGATGGAATAAATTGGTGTAGGATCCTGTTGGATGTCTTAACATTATGTTATATTACTAGATTAGTAAGAAAATACGTCTAAAATTGCAGAATACATATCTTGTTGTCCTATCCTCACCACTTTCTTTACTTGCAAAATAAATAAATTGAATTGAACTACTCACAAGACAATGTCTGCGAATGGACAATCCTATAGTTGATAGGTAAGTATGTCTGATTAGACCACATCGAAGGAATCTCATTAGATACAATCTTTTTCCGATTAATTTGAGAACAAAGGCAATGCTACAAAGTTGAACTTTCCGCAAAGGTTAAATGTGACCTCGCAAACAGTTTAGATTAGAAAAGTTGGACTTCTATTCCGTGATGTTAGGAACAGTTCAATTTGCCCAAAACCTCGCTAACAGATTAGAAATAACGATTTTCATTACACGCCCACTCAGACATCAACTAACCACATATTTAAACTATTTTATGGGTACAAGAATGAAGTAAATCCTATTTATAATCACGTACCATCATAAATTTTGTATAAATTATATTGACTTAACCAAATTCCAGTGGGAATGTACGGTGATACACGAAGAATAAAAAATGGGCGTAGTATGCCAAGGACACTCGCTGCGTTCCCCCGTTGGAAAGCGAGGCTTATCCTTCGTTTAAAATATTCTCTACTCACTCTCCCATCGCCAAGCTCACGAGAGAACGCCAGTCTCCTCGGACCTATTTGATTATTTATTTTAAAAAAATATTGCACTATGTACAAGAGGCGGGCTTAATGCCGCTAGGCATTCTCTAGCAACCAACCTTTGGGACAATGAAACGATTTGTGTTGTGAGGTAGGTGCAACCATTAAATAGATTAATAGGTAATTCAAATTAAATCTAAGTATTATATCTATATAGACAAATACATACTACTATGTACACAATACTAAATATACTACACTGTGAGGAACTGTTTAAATAATGTGAGTATACCATCTTTTTGAAAAGTGATCTGTTTGACCTATCGCATCGTTTCGATTACAAATGGGATGATGAAGTAGTGATTTATGATGATTTCCGCGTACTTAATTAAAAATATATATATCATGTTTATAAGGTCCGCTGGTGGCTCGGTTGTAAGAACGCGTTCCTTAAATCCTACAAAGGACAGTTCACACCGACATGTACCAATGAGAAATACATACACATTTCTTACGTACATTTGTCATAGATTTACAACACCACCGTTCTCGTGCCTCGGAGAGCACGTTAAGCCGTCGGTCCCGGTTTCACTAATACCAACTTGTGGAATCGTTAATAAATTGTCATTAAAAATTGACATCAGGCTGTCTGGCCAGCGCGGCGAGTGTAGGCCAAATTCTCCAAATATATGTTCTGGAATGCCCATCTCCAACAGTGGAGGTCTAGGACGCTGTGTCCTAGGGGCTGTAATGTTGGTGATCCTCCTCCTTGCGTCGTGTTCCCTCATTGATGAGGGTCGTGACCTCCCGATGAATTGGTGTGCGTCTTGATGATAGCACGCCACCCGTTCCTGCCTTCGGCGGCATGCACAGTATCATGGACGCTAGTGTTGGTTGGTCTTTCCTTCCACCTTGCCAGTAACAAAAAGTTTCTCCAGGTTATCCCCTCCTTTTCTAGCAATGTGTCCGAAGTACTGGAGTATCCGACGAAGGCATATGGTGGATAGCCTAGTCGATATGTCTAGTTGGTTCAAAATCGATACGTTAGTTCGATGCGAAATATTATCTAATAACGCCAGAAGGTTTAAAAAGTTGAGTTCTAAATACGAGTCGCGCAATTAAACATTATATAAATAGTTGTTATATTCAAGTCTACAATTTTCTTTGTAATTGCTTCGTTTAACATTTAAACAGAGAATTAAAGTGAAATAAACTTTTGTTTAAATGTAATTAGTAAAGCCGAAGCGATGTTTAACTAGTGAGATAATGTTGTTGCGAGGATACCAAAGGCACTTGTCCACTGCCAACGAGGAAGCACTAAGCTATAAACTATTTCTCGCTTAAGAAACGTACAACCTTGTAAGAATATATTTAAAAAAGTAAAGTATTTTCACGATCTTGCCGGGTGGTCCGAAATCAACGCTTTTAAAGAAGCAGATTCACATTTAGCCAAATTTACTATAGGCAAGCTCGTCGATGTGTCTAATATACCAGACTCGAGAAATATCACAAATAAATCATTGTGTCCCGACCAGGAATCAAACCCTACTTAATAACTTAATATGTCTTAATCTACGGTCTTAACCGCCAGACCACGAAGGCATAAGAATAGATTTAACAGATTTTTATATTCACGTCCAGGCGATTCTCGCGATTGTGCTTAGAGAAGGCAGGTTTATCTAGGCATAGTCGCGAGAACCTGCGTGCCTCGACGTGAACACGGTCTTCCGCTATTAATAATTGATTGGCCCACCTGTATTTAGCGTCCACGCTCAAACAATAATGCGTAGGTCAATGATTATCTGCCTTATTATAGATAAAGTAAAATAAAACAATCCCTTTTGCGGTATTTGTAGACAGTAATTGCAAAAACATGTCAGTTTTTCGTCTACTCCAGTCTTTAGCATAAACCTAAATAATAGTGTAAATTATGTGCGATAGCTGGTGAGATTTTGTTTCTATAGAGTCGACTACGGCTATAAACAAAACTTTTCTCGCTTATTCTTTGCTAGATGAACTCGCTAATAGTTGGCAGTGTGACAAGTGCCTGTATGCCTCAATGTAAGACAGAACATTTCTTGTCTCACACGCAGGTGCTCGCAACACCCTACATGATTCTCCACCGACTAATTGCCTCTTGTTTATGCAAACAAATTAATGTTACGTTCAAGTTTGCTCGTTCACGACCACCATTACCGTCGAACGGGATGTGCGTTAAGCCAGAAGGGTTTCGACGATGCGATGTTTGTTCCCAAACGGAGGTAAAGGTGGACATTCACTATTGATACCATACGCCGTGATTTATATAAAAAATTTAAGCGGATAACATCAATCTCATTCATCGAACTGATACCAACTCCTACAAATATGATTAACTGGCAAATTGACCAGACTGAAAAAAAACACATATCTGCCTTATTTTAAAATACATTCATCGCAATGTAGTAGATGAATATATTGATTAAAAGATAAATAAATTTTACACTTAAAACCGAGTTTTCACGATTTCCAATTCCTTGTCTTAAAGGTTGATGATTGCTCAATTACTTACTAATCTACCTACCGCACGAGGGTACTAGCGTGAAGATACATACAGTCGACCAAAAAAGTGGTCTACCTTACGGTTGAGATTTATTTGCACACCCACCAACAATAAGGTTGATTTTCCCCTAAAAATATTACAGTCATTCGACCTTAGCAATATTTTAATTTTAAATAAATGTTGTTTCAAAAAAACTGATTAACCACTTTCTTGGTGTGCTGTCCGACCCTAGCGACCAAATTCATCCTAAAAATTAATAGGTTTGGCCGTGTGATATGGCTTACGTCTACTCATTTGATTTTAGTTTGGAGTCAGGTGCCGCCGAATAGCGCGTCTGTGAATGTCCACCTTAACAATTAATGACATCCAACTACGTACATTGAATACTGACGTCTAAACAAGGATACTAGATAAACATTGTTCGAAGAAAATGTTAACGCAATTTGCAAAAGTCTGAAGTCGTTAGCGAGTCTTGATCCAGAATAAAGTATATTAATCATCACAGCCCCTGGAACACAGAGGCCTAGACCTTTACTGCTGGGGATGGCCTACCAAAATATATTTTTAAGGAATTCAGCCTACACTCGCCATAGATTAGCGGAACCGGGACTGACCGGTTAACATGCTCTCCGAGGCACGGGAACGGTGGTAGAAGACAAATATCTAACTATATATCGAAGGCCATTTCACACGTTCTGTTAATGATTCAGCCCAGGTATTTGACGGTCGGAGTCCACTCGATATTCTCCCCAGAGCTGCAGTAGCGGAAAGTCCTGAGCGGCAAGTTGGAATTTATTATTTAACAGCTCAGTGCCATCTTTTATTTATTTATTTTTTTAATTATTGCACAAAGTACAAAGGCGGACTTAATACCCGTAGACATTTTCTGACAGCCAAACCTTGGGGACAAATTAGAACATTTATAGACGCAATGAAATATATATTAATAGTAGGATAAATTCAACATAATTATATATACTTACATAATATACTTTTATATATACTGTAATATCAATATACTAAATACTAATACATACACATAAATATACATATATACACTTATTAACATTGTTGGGAGAAAAAGAAGACAAATTTCTAAGCATTCCATGGATTCATCGTGCGGGTGCCGGGTCCATCGTGTGTGGGTAGGAGATGAGAAGAATGGTGTCTCGGGCTTGCGACCGACAACAGGCTGGTTTAAGAAAAGGAGGCCTCCCTTTTTTTTTATTGCGCGATAATACGTTCACCATCCACCATTCTACTTCTCTCCCTACCCAACCAAATACTGTATGATTCCGTTAATGACGTCTTGGAAGCTCGTTCCATAAATGTATTGACGGCAGACCTGCTTAGGCCCAATTCTTTCAGTAAGTGATGCAAAGCTTTGGCTGGAACTCCTCTTGCCCAACTTCCACTGCGTAAAGATGAGTCTTGAACCCGTTCCTGATCATTTCTTCTGTGAGATCATAATATTTATTCGACTTCATGTTGTGGTCTTTTGGAATATTTGATTCCCACGGAACGGTAAGTTCAAGAAGGATAACTTTTTCCAAGTTCCGAGAAGACACTAAGATGTCTGGCCTGTAGGCTGATACAGCTATTTAGAAAGTGTAGATAGACGAGTTTTTTGAACGAAGATCTGGTAGACGCTTGCCTTATGTTTGCAGGGAGATTGTTCCATAAATTTGTGGCAACAATTTGAAATAAATTTCTTTTCTCTATTGTCGTTAATTTAAAAGCATAGACTTTTCGGACCCATAATGTTGCGAACCCCTACAGAAGATGGTATTGACTTGTAATATAAAATAATATTTAATTACTTTATATAACAACGCCACGTTGCAGCTGCATTTAGTAAAACAAAAAAAAGTATCATCACGACCGTTTCCCTTTCGGGGTAGTCAGAAACCATGCTTATAAATAAGCAGATTCACATTTAGCCAACTTTACTATAGGCCAATCATGACAAGTGGCAAGCTCGTCGATGACTCCAGCGTACCAAACTCGAGAAATATCACAAATAAATTAAATAATAATTAAATGTATTTGTTCACATTAATAAATATTTTTGTGTCCCGACCAGGAATCGAACCCGGTACCTCCGAGTCTAAATCCACGGACTTAACCTCTAGACCACGGAGGCAGCTGCATTTAGTAGTATTCTATTTTAGTTTATTTTAAGTTAGACATAATTTTTATTATGTTTTTATATGGGCTGGACATGTATGTCGTAGAACCGATGAACGATGGAGTAGACGAGTTCTGGAGTGGAGACCACGTACGGGAAGACGCAGAGTGGGTCGACCCCCCGCTAGATGGACAGATGACCTAAGGAAGGTCGCTGGTGGGGGTTGGATGAGAGTGGCAGGAGATCGTGTGAAGTGGCGAGCCTTGGGGGAGGCCTATATCCAGCAGTGGAGAGACACAGGCTGATGATGATGATGATAATTTTTAATAAGTAAAATTTTTACATCTTTACTAATATCTATTCTGAACCCCGTGCCTCTTAACAGCTGCATTTAACATTGATATAATATTTAAATTGGACATTCATATAGGTATATAGATATATATTATTTATTATTTTAGCTTTAATTGTAGTTTATAAGTGACACAGCCTTTTTACAGGTGCTATTTATTTGTTCCTCCAACTGCGTCCGTTAAGCGGTTAAGTCCGTGGATTTAGATTTGGAGGTACCGGGTTCGATTCCTGGTCGGGACACAAAAATATTTATTAATGTAAATAAAAATACTTTTAATTATTATTTAATTTATTTGTGATATTCCTCAAGTTTGGTACGCTGGAGACATCGACGAGCTTGTCACTTGTCATGATTGGCCTATAGTAAAGTTGGCTCAATGTGAATCTGCTTATTCATAAGCGTGGTTTCTGACCACCCCGAAAGGGAAACGGTCGTAATGATACTTTTATTTATTTGTTCATTTAATTTTAATAACTCTGGTGTGGGACGCCACGTGCGTCGACACCCTCGCCGCGTCGCATCTCAGGGGGACAGCGCATAAAGCGGGAGCCGCGGCGAAAAATACGGAGTCCAGCAAGCGGCGCAAATATGTAAGTATATTAAAAGATTACATATTTATGCCGTTTGCTGTAGAAACTCTGGGCCCATGGAGTCCAAGTGCAAGAAAGTTTTTAGGACATAACACCGCGTCTTGTTGTCCTCCACTGACAAGAGGGCTGGCTCTTTCTTCGCCCAAAGAATTAGTATTGCAATTCAGCGGGGAAATGCAGCCAGCGTTCTTGCCACCATTCCACGCGGACGGGACTTATATCCCTATCCTTAGTATCCTTAGTATTAGTATTAATTTTATTTTATATTTTGTAAATATTTTTTTCGAATAAATGCTTTTTTTTTGTAATATATTAATTTTCCATTTTAATATTTATTATTTAAAATATATATATATACTTTATACTTTTACTTTACAGCTTCATCTATCCAGCATTGGGCTTAACTGACTGTTCCTTGCCAACAGCAGTTCAATCCATCCAATATTCTTCATTTACTGTTAACCTACATATTTTTTTAAAGTTACTCGTACATTTTATATTTAAGTAAAAATTGTAACCGAGACAAGTTCAAGTGTTGCTATAGGTTCCAATGGACGAATAATAAACAATAAACATTGTTGTGTGTTCGTGGGAGAAATTTAGAAATAGTTTTTGATTTGTAGTTATTTATGGTTTTGTGTCGCTTATATACTTCTCCAGGGCCAGCACCCAAGCTAGGGGATACTTAAACCTGCTAAACTCAGCTGGAAGAAAACAACAGGACAAAGTATAGGAAAGACAGGATACTCACACCACGTGGCAGAAGTCCAGGTCATGATTTCACGGCACAATAACTTATCACTAGATCGATTCTTACACCAAACCGGTTACACCGGCTCAATGTTCATATTGTTCCTTTAAATTTTATTAGAAGTATTTAATATTTTTTTAATATTTGATTGTAACGGTGTCACTTGCACGGGCGACGAAACCAAACTCTCTTCAACTTCACCCGCTTTAACCAGAGGGCGTAAGCATACACCATATTAATTTACCGTTGTAGCTTACGTTCCCGCGTTTATTTAAATAGTTAGTTTGATTATGGATGATGGTTGTGGAAGGAACCCAAAAGGAGAGGATGATACCAAGCCACAACCAACATATTTATTTGAATGTCTGATATGTTTCGTTTTTGACCGTTTGATTTGACGTCAGTCTGGGGAGTTTACAATGAATACGTTCAATACTGACGTCAAAACAAAGATACTACGTGATAAATAATGATATTTACGAAAGTGTTAACGCAACTGGCAAAAGTCTGAACTCGTTAGCGAGTCTTTATCCAGAATAAAGTTTATCACGAACGCGGGAGTCGGGTGTGGGCTACCGAATGTTGATAAGAAAAAACTTTGCGTACTACGTGATCCCTTTGACGCAAGTTTTGCTTCTCGATCTTCTCTTCATGCTAGTAACATTATCTCCTATGTTACTTCACTTTTGTTCTGATCGATTCGCTGGATTAACAAAAATATCATTACTACCATAAGGCAGATTCTACGCTTTTTTATGCAGTGTTTACTAGTTAACTGGGATCGCTTCGCAAGCTTAAACCTAGTGATTTCTAATCTCGTAATGCGTCAGCGTTCTATGTATTATATAACCTTAAGTGATATATTTTTTAAAACTATTTGTGGTAGACCGATCCAACAACATACAACTCATTTATTTATTGAGAATCCAACAGCGTTTCAACTTTAATAAATTAGGTACTTACAAATTTTATTATTTTTAATTATGGTGCATGCATGTTTGTGTAAGTATGAGAGTGAGTGCATTTGTTTGTTTAAATATGTGTGTGTGTGTGTGTGTTTTAGTATGTTTATTTAATCATCGTTGCATTAAACCTGGAAACAGTAGAGAGCTTCACTTACCTGGGTTCTAGCATCAGCAACACTGGATCGTGCGAGGCTGAAATTAGAAGACGCAACGGTATGTCCAAGAACGCCATGTCTCAGCTACACAAAATATGACAGAAGATCTCCATAAAAACGAAATCCAGACTCGTTAGATCACTGGTTTTTCTATATTCCTATATGGCGCTGAGACATGGACGATAAAGAGCGCCGACCGAAAGCGTATCGATGCTTTTGAGATGTGGTATTGGAGTAAAATGCTGAGGATCGGACTAACGTGTCTATTTTAAGACATCTAGACATATCGACCATATATATGTCTTCATCGGGTACTCCAGCACTTCTGACGCATAGAAAAATGGATATAACCTGGACAATCTTTTTGTCACTGGCAAGGTGGAAGGAAAGAGACCGAGAGGTCGAAGCCCGATTCGCTGGTCTGACCAAATTCGCTCCACCACCAACACTAGCGTCCATGATGCTGTGAATGCCGCCAAAGACAAGAACGGGTGGCGTGCTATCATCAAGACGCACACCAATTCTTCAGGAGGTCACGACCTTTAGTACTGAGGAAACATGACCCAAGGAGGAGGTTTTATGATATGATAATGATCATTACAGTTCATGCTGAAAATTGGATTTGGACCTATTCTTGCCACGGATTGGTGTGGTACATATTTTGCTTTAAATAATTCTTACAGCACAAAGTAAAACATAGACTAAAGTAAAAGAAATATTCATCTCAGTTTACGCAAATGTTATAAAAAACACCAAATACGAAAGTTATTATGTGGCGGAATCCGAAACTATTTTTCTATCCTTAGAGAGAAAGACGAAACTTATTCCGCAGCTTTTATTTGCGTAGAAAGTGTGCGGAATCATGTTACATACTTTCATTGGAGACAAAACATTTCACTTTTACATATTTCGAAGAAGTTCGACTCGTGAGATGTAATTTCATCTCGCTTGTGATTGGATTATCGAGAGAGTTCTTTTTGCGCTTTTTAGAATGTTATTCTTATTATATGTGAATCATCATCAGCCTGTATCTCTCCACTCCTAAAATCATACAGTTGCAGAAAGGCTGATTACCTTTTGACATCTTTAACGTATGCCTACGAGGCACGTCATTGGCAGAAATAACGAAAGTGACAAGCTAACTACCAATCACATGGCGTATATTAAAATATTATTTTAATCATCCTTTCTGCAACTGCCATCTTAAGATATCTTAATTCAACGACCACCTTTTAAGGTCATTCATCAATTCAATTTTATTTTTTGTAATTAAGCTTAGCCCTTTCAGGCAAAAAATATTATGGATATTAAATGGTTTATTATTAACTTTAGAGATCCTTGTGGTCTAAAATATCTCATAAAAATAGTGGAAAAAATCATCTCCTAGTGAAATAATGGAAATTAAATCCACTTATGCATGTGTTTTTCTTTACTAGTCATAAAATATAATTACTAAAGTAGCTAGATGAGTGCACAAACTTTTTTATTTTATACTAGCACGACATGTGAATTTGCGCCCTCCTGATGGTAAATGGCGCGCAAGGTCCATGCATGTTAGCAACTGGAATCAGACACTCATGACTGACATCAGTTCCTAACACTATGCCGGTTTGACTGGAAATCGTTTCGAAGCAGCAAAAAAGATTGGCAACCGCTAGTTTTTTTTTTGTAATAATGCACGCACATTGTCCGTACTGAAAGGGTTAGGACAAAAAAAAATTACATGTTAAATTTACAATAAGTATATCACATATTATGCACTGACTGAGCCTGGGGCTCCAATACGGGGCAACCTTATATGGCCTCACGTTAGACTAATATGTAATGGGGTGTATCAGGCAAAGCTATTTGTAGATGTCGCTAGCGGCAATGGTACCGTATGTTACACCTATACCCCATTACTTTTTTATGTTTTCGAAGTTTTATATGTTTATAACAGAAAAAAATAATTTTAAATTAATGTTACCTACCTTAAAAGACGCATTAAGAAAGCGCACATCGTCATTAAAAAGAAAAAAGATTTTATTAATAGAACGACAATTTTAAGATCAGCATATCTTTGATTTCGCTTAGAAATCTCGATTTGTACACTTAAAAGCTGCTCACTTCGGCATAATATCCAGAGAATAATAAATTTCGTAATAAAAATACAAGTTTTCTATGCAACTGACAGTTAAATTAGGTACCATCTATCATACGCCATCTATCGTGATAAAAAGTTAGTGATACACCCAATTAAAGTCAATGTATCTTTATTTACGTAAAGCTATTACAGTCATTTTTGAAACTGTTAATATTAGTTTTAATAATTGGATTGTATTTACCTACATATATAAAATCGATCTGGAAAATAATCATTATTGTTATTATTAATCAAAGGTACACTTATGCTTGAAAATTCTTTGAAAATGTTGGATTGTGCGAAAGAGAGGGATGTAAAAGCGTTAAACAATTTTACTGAATTTGAGTGCGTTTAAATTATGCTATACAAGCTTTCCTAACTATATAAAAACCATCTTTTATTTATTTATTTATTTTTAAAAAATCACAGCTTATTATATTAAACATATAAACAAAGTAGCAATAGTGGAACACAAGCCAAAGAGATTTTATATTATTTAGACAATACAATTAAAACAGAAATAAGAGTAAAATATAATAATTAGATTTAATTTAATAGTGCAATTGAACTGTGACTAGCAAAAGTAAAAGAAAAATAACAATAATAACAAATAAGTGAAAACCAATAGGTTAATGATTATTTACCTAAAACAAAATGAATGAATAAGAGGCAAGAGCAAAATTATACTATATACACGAGTATAGCAGTATTCGTATATTAGCAAGCGAAGTGGATTTGCAAAGTCAGTCCGGGATAAGAGTTGTCTTGGTACTGCCTCCGGTGATTAGTTAGATGTATCAGAGTAGAACATGGCTAAAACGTTAATATAGAAGAATAAATAATAAATCATCATCATCAGCCTGTGTCTCTCTACTGCTGGATGTAGGATGGGGGACCAAGGCTCGCCACTTCACACGATCTTCTGCCACCCTCATCCATCCCCTTCCAGCGACCTTCCTCAGGTCATCTGTCCATCTGGCAGGGGGTCGTCCCACTCTGCGTCTTCCAGTACGTAGCCTCCACTCCAGAATATAAAATATATCTCCACGATATATAAAATTAAGAAGGCAAATTTCTAAGCATTCCATGGATTCACCGTGCGGGTGCCGGGTCCATCGTGTGTGGGTAATGAGAAGAATGGTGTCTAGGGCTTGCGACCGACAATAGGCTGGTTTAAGAAAAGGAGGCCTCCTTTTTTTTTTATTGCGCGATAATACGCTCACCATCCACCATACTTCTCTCCCTACCCAACCAAATACTGTATGATTCCGTTAATGCCGTCTTGGAAGCTCGTTTCATAAATGTATTGACGGCAGACCTGCTTAGGCCCAATTCTTTCAGTAAGTGATGCAAAGATTTGGCTGGAACTCCTCTTGCACCAACTTCTACTGCGTAAAGCTGAGTCTTGAACCCGTTCCTGATCATTTCTTCTGTGAGATCATAATATTTATTCGACTTCATGTTGTGGTCTATTGGAATATTTGATTCCCACGGAACGGTAAGTTCAATAAGCATAACTTTTTTCAAGTTCCGAGAAAACACTAAGATGTCTGGCCTGTAGGCTGATACAGCTAGTTCATCTGGGATCCTATAATGGTGTTCAAATGTATCCATGAGAATTTTCCAGACTGATGCGGCGCCAAGGATCGAGGTGGGCTTGCATTTAGTTGTCGTGCTTTGCCCTTCCTAAAATGTTACTGATAATTATGTTAATACGTAAATCATTGATGCATGTACGAGTATAAAATTGTACATTTTTTTTAATCAAGGGTAAAATAATATTGACAGATAAGCGAAGCGATGCGGTTACATGAGGTTGCGGCTGTAATCGCAATTAATTAAACCAAAACCTCAAGACACTGGAAACAGATGTCATTACCATTATGTATTATATATAGGCTCATACATGACTCTACCGCAATGCTTCTTCAAATATATTAGATGTGACGACCTATATTCACACGGATAATAGACAGACAGCGGAGTCAACCAGTTCCAGATGGGATAATCTCCTGTTTTCCTCGGCATGATCTCGTTACAACTCGCCGATGCTTAAATAGATAGATAGATAAATTATTTATTGCACAGAAAATAAAACATTTTACAGTACATAGGCGAGCTTAGTGTCTAAAAACATTATCTAACAGCTAACCTTTAGGAAAAGTGAGCAGGGATTGTGGGTGCATGACTACTAATATTTGACAATGAGAAAACGACTTATAACTAAAAGAAATATATAGATATATATAAAGTATCATCACGACCGTTTCCCTTTCGGGGTGGTCAGAAACCACGCTTATAAATAAGCGGATTCACATTTAGCCAACTTTACTATAGGCCAATCATGACAAGTGGCAAGCTCGTCGATGTCTCCAGCGTACCAAACTCGAGAAATATCACGCACTTAACCGCTAGACCACGGAGGCAAGCAATATATATATATATATTATATTATATTATTGTATGTATTATTTGTACATTTATATATATAAATAATAAAGCTATAGACAAAACACTTTCACAAAAAGCAAGACTATATATATATATATATATATATATATATATATATATATATAATTGTAGAAATAATACATACAATAATATACGGACTCTTTAGAGTTCTGTAGACTCGTCTTGCTTTTTGTGAAAGTGTGTGGTAAGCAAATTTTTAAAACTAATGATTGCCTCAACGCACTATTGTTGCGGGGCGCTGTTCCTAGTAGTAACATCTCGAATCTAGTCTATTAGATTCGTCTACCTTAGCTCATCTTCAAATGCGCCTCCTTAGGGAGTGGCCTTTCCTCCGCAGGCCGTAGTAGAAGCGATATCCTAAAGGTACTTGTAGGATTCGTTGTCAGCGAAAGTTGTGGGTTAAAGTGGTCCTGGCAGACCGAGACTCACA
Organism: Tinea semifulvella; assembly: GCA_910589645.1. Lineage (NCBI taxonomy): Eukaryota > Metazoa > Arthropoda > Insecta > Lepidoptera > Tineidae > Tinea > Tinea semifulvella. Next base: position 4,545,078 of record OU342598.1, on the reverse strand, counting down.
TATCACGATCAACTAAATAAAAATACTAGTTGAAGGTGCATTAAAAAGCCTTCGTAACATAACATGTATGAACAGGTTGATGAATTTCGACGAAGCGAAAGAAGTATGCCATGATCTTATGGCGCTGAATTGTCTCTGCCTACTCCGCAAGGGATAATAATAATAAATGATTTATGTACAAAACCAAAATAAGCGAGTACATAAGCGGGATCGGGCGTGAAGATATGTATGTATGTGTTTAGCTGACCAAACATGCCTTGTGTTCTCGTTTCTAGGCCGCAGCCATCATAATTGTTGAGAGAGCAAATTGTACAACAAATATATTTCAATGTAGTAAAGATTAATGTATCTGTGTGCTGTCGGTGTAAATGGAAATTTAGTATTTAAGAATGTGTATATTCAATAATAAACCAGATTGCAACATTACGTTGTTTGTCTCATTTCCTACACGTTGCGTTCCACAGTCGCGTGAGCCTGCGCGCCTGGACGTGAATACCATCTTCCCCATTCCCTCGCTGCCTTAGGGTATTACACCGGCAGTGAGACTCCTATCTTTACACTACCACTATAATTTATATATTGTTAGGTTTATATACTGCGCTCAGAGCTTGGACTTAGGTGTTAGGCCCTCTGTATTTAGCGTCCACGCTCTGACAGTATGTAAATATATATATTTAACAATATACAATGTATATATGTATATCCCGCTTATAACAGATCTTAGAAAATGCATTTACGGCATTAAGCTCGCCTACGTGTTCACTTATTTTGGTATTTTGTATATAATATCATAATAATAAAAAACACGATTTTATTTTTTTACCTGTTTATATAATTAGTTAATACATTATTTATTAATAGGTGGTAAGCAGACTGATGGTGGTATTTTTTCCAGTCTGCTGGGACGGATAAGTATCCACCGTTCATACCGATAAACCCTGGAAAGTGTATCCACACATTTCGGGATCAGGCTCGAATGGCCGTCATGTCCAGTTAAGCCGGCATAGTGTGACTGATGAGCGTCTGATTCCAGTTGCTAACATTCATGGAGTTCGCTTCCCACTTACCAAGGTAACATGTCGTGCTAGTATAAAAAATATACATATATTAAATTAGGACGAGGAGGAAAGATAAATGACGTAAGCTTAAATGAGGTTAATTTACCGATTTTTCTTATTGTCTTACGGCTAAACCCAATATTCTATTAATCATTGGTTTTAGGTACCTAAGTTGATGCTGGTATTCGAAATTCAAACAGATAGGTAGGTACTAGTAGGTAGATAGAGAGATATTCGAACTTTAAATAGATAAATAAAATAATTTTATTGCGTTTGGTTGTAAATAAATGTATATTTTGTACATAAAAAAATACTAGTAAATTCAACTAATTTTATTGTTATAACTACAAAATTGGACGGAGTTACGTAAAAAGTATCCAATCCACATTAAATTAATTTTAAGTTATAGGCCATTAAAGTTGTAATTTAGATAAGTTCATCGATGGATTAGTGCAATATTTAATGCATTTAAAGTATGTCAAAAAGGTATTTTTATATAGATCGTCCTAAGGACCTGATAAAAATTATTAATAAAATTTATGATAAATTGTGGATTGGATCCTTTTAACGTAACTGCGTCCAATTATAAAAAAACAAAAATATTTGTAATCTAAAAAGTACTCATTTAATTTCAATAATCATGTTCAACAGACGGCAAGAAGCTGTCTTCTAAAGCCGAATTAATATTCGACTGCTTCCTTATTTCCTTTTTAGACAAAGAATTTGCGGATAAGGTGAAAGGATCCATTTGTAATTCATGTCCTTTGTGCTTCGTCACCTTGTTATTGATTGCTTTCCTGTTTTTCCTTGATGCTGACAAAAGCAAACTCCCTCCATCTGAACCACATTCAAATGTATTTACAACTTTATATATATTACATTTGACTTCCCCTTTAGTAACATCATTTGGTCCTTTAACTTTTAACGCAAAAATCCTTCCGTTCGAATCATATTCAGTGACGTAAGAAAGGGTTTTCTTTTGTTTTTCCTTGTTAGCTAACTTTGCCCTTGGAGTTGTAGTTAGGGAGCGTCGTTTAAGTCTTTCGACGAAATATTTTGTATTTTCAATTTTTATCCCATTAGCTGGTCTATTAGTTGTTTGATTGGATAATAGTTGATCAGTTTTCTCTATATCTTTTATCAAACCATTAACTTCAATTAATTTTCCTGATAGATTATTATTTGACGCAATAATATCTGTTTTGTTAACAATTGCACCAACACTATTTTCCTTGCCTTCACGAGTTTCGAAATATTTAGTTTGGCTATTAACAGTTTTTTTATTAGATTTGAAATCAGTATTATAAGCCATTCCATAATTATTACATTTTAAAGAACTTTCTTTAATTGCTTGAGACATACAGTACAAACACTTGGTACAGTCCCGTATTGTAAAAGCCATCACAGAATTTTTAAGCATCGGAGTTCTATTTGAATTTCTAAATACCTTACTATGGAATTTATAAGTAGGCTTCGAGAGTAGAAAAATGTTTTCCAAAGAGTTTTTGTAATGTTCACTTAAACCTATAATTAAATATTTATAAAATCATTATTTTCATCATTACAGTACATAGAAAACAGAGTGGAGATCTGAAGAACTTAGCCTAGACTTTCCACGCAGGACTGACGATTTACCAACGAATTTATGATAATATTAATCAAATCAAGACAATTAATTATGGTAATCTACATTAGCAAGCGGTGGGGGCTCAGTTGTAAGAATGCTTTCCTTAACATCCTAAAATAGTTCGAACCCCAGCATGTACCAATGACAAATATTTTTTAATTTCTTTTCTTACGAACATTTGGCATAGATTTACAAAACCACCGTTCCCGTGCCTCGGAGAGCATGTTAAGCCGTTGGTCCCGGTTCCACTAACTTACTAACTTGTGGTATCGTTAATAAATTGTCATTAACATGACAACCGAACTTAAAAATTAAAATATATATTATTTAACTTAATTACAAATTAGTACACAGGCGGACCTAATGCCCCTAGACATTCTGTGACGGTAAAACCTTCGGGACAAAGAGAGCAGTAAGTACATAAGGTAGCTGCAATACTAAATTAACTTAAAGAGTTTTAATACAGATAACAACGCAATTCAATGTTGCCAGAAAAAAAACCGGATATATTTAAAATGGTAACATTAATGCGTCTCATAATTTAGAGAGAAGTTCTTCGCGACATTTTGCCCGGACATGTTAAGTCCAAGTTTTTCGTTTTGTAAATTACTTTACTGTGGATATTGTTAGTCAAAAGTAGTGTTATTTTGTTTAATAATGTGGTACATTGTGAATAATTATGGAAAACGAATAATTTGACGAGTATATGGGGCAGAAGTTACACTTTATTTTTTGCGGTTTTTCCGCGCTTTGAACTCCCGTATACTCTTCGTGTTTGGGCGATATTGACGTGAATTACTCCATGAAAAGCATCAAATTCTGCAACACTTGGAATTTGATGATCCCCAACTCCGTTATGAACATATATTATGCAAATAAATTACGTGTTTAGGGCTGATGTATTCTGTACAATGTCCTTTAAAGACACTTTAAAAAAACAAAACATAATTTAGAGAGTTTACGTCCTTTAAGAGACCAGTTGACCAGTTTAACAGCTGGAAGGAATGGCTAAGCTGAAGGAGCCGTCGAGCAAAGGGTTGTAAGTCGTTGTAACACTTAATTATTAAAATCTACATAAAGTGTTCTCACCTAGTGCTTGTGGCAACATCGCAGCGAAGGCACAAAACAAGAGAGAACTCATTAGTTCCATTTGTAGGAAGGTATCTTCAATGCAGACAATTTTCTTATAGAACTACGCTAACAAGCTTCGTTACTCTGTTGCGAAGTTTTACAAAATGCTCGCTATGTTTCTCGCCTCTTCGCTCTGTCGCTTATCCCCGCTCTGAAATTTCGAGTGTCTCCGATATTTTTAAAACTCTAGTATTTCTTATCTCTTAGTATTTGTAATTATTTTCTAATGATCTATTTTGTGTCAATACAGTTGATTTTATGGTTGATTTTGGTTTAGAGATAATTGGAAAATGGTTATATATTGATGGACACTCGCACACTGGTCAATTTACTCGTATCTGGTATAAATAAGGTTATTCTGAAATATTGCTTTCGAATCGGATTTGAATCTGAATTTAATTTGATTCCAGTTTTTTTTTTTAACGGAAAAAGTATTTATTCGAAGTTAATTAATAGACATTAAATATAAATTAAAAGCTACTTAAATTTAAGTTCAGTTTAAAGTTAATTCCCAATTTTTTTAAATAGTATTTTAGTACTGACTGTCTTATACATTTATAAGTTTGTAGGTATAAAAATAAGATCAAAGAAATGGTAAATATTTATAGATAGTATTTTTTTATAATTCCTTTTTTTCATAATAATTAGTTTGTTTTGTATGTTCGTTTTAAATTTAATATTTAAAAAAATATATATAACTTTGTGCATTCTATTGTATAGTATTATCACGACCGTTTCCCGTTCGGGGTGGTTTTTTATTTATTTTAAAGCCGAGATCGCAAAATTATCAATGATACGACCCCAGCCTGAAGGGCCACCGCAGGAGGTCGTATGCCCGTCTCACCGTGAGGCCTCATAAGGAGGCGTCTACGGACTAAAACCATATAACACGTCTTTCTTTCACTGTTGGCCCTGCGTGCCGTAACAACTAAGTCTGAGTCGTGGCTATGGAGTGATGGCACTTGTTCGCCGCATTTTCGGGGTGGTCAGAAACCACGCTTATAAAGAATCTGATTCACATTTAGCCAACTTTACTACAGGCCAATAATGACAAGTGGTAAGCTCGTCGATGTCTTCAGCGTACCAAACTCGAGAAATTATTGTGATTAAATTCACGGACTTAACCGCTAGACCACGGAGGCAGTTTCAAAACACAAATATTTAAACAATAATAATTTATTATTTAAAAAACTATTTTTAAGGCTAAGTTACACCAAAATGAGGTCTCTTTTAAAGTTGAAAATTAAATCGTGTGTACCAGTTTTATTTTAAAGGTCAGCCGTCAGCTGGTACAATCGACGCTATTAACTGTAATCACGAATTATGTTTTTTTTTTAAAGACGGTGTAAAATTAAAAGTTTACTTAAATCGTTACAATTACATTATGATGCACCAAGGGTTGTACGAAAACGAAGTATCTGTAATACTATAATGTAACGTTTAAATTTAAAATCGATTGTAGGTACCAGCCGTCGATGTCTATAGTTACTCGTAGGCCTGTTCAATACAAAACGCAGTCTAAAAACGTGCCACATGTCACGTGTACCTACCAACTTTGGGCGGCAAATCTCTAGCAATATTAATGTCACATGCGATATTTATCGGATTTTCTGTCACAATGTAAAGTATCATCACGACCGTTTTCCTTTCGGGGTGGTCAGAAACCACGCTTATGAATAAGCGGATTCACATTTAGCCGACTTTACTATGGGCCAATCATGACAAGTGGCAAGCTCGTCGATGTCTCCAGCGTACCAAACTCGAGAAATATCACAAATAAATTAAATATTAATTAAATGTATTTATTTACATTAATAAATATTTTGTGTCCCGACCAGGAATCGAACCCGGTACCTCCGAGTCTAAATCCACGGATTTAACCGCTAGACCACGGAGGCAGTTTACAGTTCTGTCACAATGCATACAAAAATACTAGTTTCATTCGATATAAATAACATTAAACGCTCTCAACGCTTGCTAGCTCGCATAATGTTGAAAAATTTGGTGTAAGCAGTCATTTTATTTCTTTTTGGGGCGAATAAGGAACAGTAAGTGGGGCAAGTAAACTAAATTAAAGTATTTTTTTTAACATATATAACAAGGTGAGTGCGGCAAATTTAATTCGGGGCAAATATTTATGGGGAAAATACGGAATCAGTCGAGTGATGCAACTTTTTTTTTTTTTTTTTTTATACGGATTACGATATGTGACACCGCGCCCACCTGATGGTAAGCGGTACGCGAGGTCCAAGAATGGGAACAACTGACGCCAGCCTCAGACGACCGACATCAGTCCCTACCACTATGCCGGCCTATAAAGATGCTTTTTCACACTTCGTTTGAAGGACTCCAGGTTATAGGAGTGGGGAAACACACTGGCTGGGAGAGCATTCCACATCTTCAGCGTGCGACAGATGTAAGAGTCTCCAAATTAGTATGTACGCGTAGGGATAGTGGCTACGGTATGTGGATGCATATTTTGGCCTGTGCGAGTGGTTCGGTTGCGGAATAGAGAAGAAGGGATAAGGTTATGGAGCTCTTCAGAACATTCACCGTAGTATAGCTTGTAGAACACGCTCAGGGAGGCCACATCTCGGCGAAGCTGCAGCGATTCAAGAGTTTTGGACACTACATGACTTCGATTAGTTTTGCGGGAACGATTTTATATCAGTGTGGGCCTATCTATGTATATACATCGAAAATCAAATAAATCAAAATAAAACTAACTTTAATCGTTATAGAGACTTAATTTTAATGCAAGTAAGACTTACTCATTAGATTTAGATGTTACAATATTGCGAATAATATAGGAGAATTGTTTGCACACTTGTGTATGTTTGTACTAGGTTGAACTACTCTCGACGTCTGACAATAAATGTTTGCGTTGCTCTAGTCTTGATTTGAACCTATTGTCGTGTTGATGTGTTTATGCAACGTAACTGATAACCGGATAGAGACATCGATACAATCAAATGAATATGCAGGGTTAGATTGGCGTATTAATTTAATTATACGAAGAGAAAGGACAGTGACAGAGAGAGACAACATAAGAACATAGAAAATAGCAACATAGTAGAAATAATTAAAATTATACCTGTCACTAGAATATTTCTCACTGGGAACAATAGTTGCACACTTTGTCGATATAAAATTCGTGAAATATTACCAAGGCCAGGTATAAAAGAAAACAACTACATTGTATGTGTTTGAATGCATTAAAACTGTTAGGTGAACTACGCAGCAAACGCTTTGCGAGCTAAACCAAGAGCTTTTTGATTTTGGCTTTGATAAACATAATAATAGCAGCAATTGGGAAGTGATACAAAAACTTCTGTAAACATTATAGTTTATAATCATCATTACGACCGTTTTCCTTTCGGGGTAGTCAGAAATCACGCTTATAAAGAAGCGGATTTACATTTAGCCAACTTTACTATAGGCCAATCATGACAAGTGGCAAGCTCGTCGATGTCTCTAGCGTACCAAACTCCAGAATATTACAAAAACATATATATATATATATATATTATTTAAATTAATAAATATTATTGTGACCCGACCAGGAATCGAACCCGGTACCTCCGAGTCTAAATTCATGGACTTAACCGCTATACGACGGAGGCAGTTATATTTTATAAATTCTTAAATTTAATACTATTTCGGCTTCGCATATTCATGGTTTAATTCACTCTAGGGTGTGAAAATAAATACAATTTTAGCGTAAACACTATTGGTTACGACAAATTGAGCAATGACATTTGAACAATAAAAAAACGTAGAGGTCTGTCAGACGAAAAGCGTTATCCGTCATTCTAACCCCGCTGCATTCTAAAAACAGACGCCGCGCGCCGTTTGAATTCCAAAACACATATATTTGTTGTTATTGTGTTTATTAGTTCGCTTGTTATCCTGCAATTAGAAATATTATCATAATATTGGCCTCATTAGCCTTGTCTGTATACATTTAGACTGTTTTGTCCAATTATTAATTTTATTATCAATGTTATGCATATTGCATGCCGTGATAAAATATGCATTTGCTAACCAGTTGTGTTAATTTATTATGATCTAATTTGACAATCATTAGTTATCATATTTCAATAGTAGTAATTTATTTATTTAAATACTTTATTGCTCTTAAAAATCTAGTACATAGGCGAACTATAACGCCATAAGGTATTCTTTACCAGCTAACCTTGGGGATCACGAAAGGTGATGGGCAGGACGAAGAAAAATATTAAAATAACTATAATTAGGCATTTATAGCATATAAATACACAATATAAAAACAATACACATACATACATATATTATTTGTTAATACAATACAATCACAATGGAATTTATTCGGAGTAAAGTACAAAGATTAAAAAATAAAATAAATTAAGAACTAAATTATAAAAACTAAAAATTAATAAATAAAATTACGACTATTCGATGGGCATAGTATGCCGAGGACACTCGCTGCGTTCCCCCGCTGAACAGCGAGGCTGACCCTTTGAACAAGATATTCTCTACTCAAAGGGTCACCCGTCGCCAAGTGGAGTTTCTTACCAAGCTCGCGGGAGAACACAGGAGCCTCCTCGGACCACGGGCCCATCGTTTCAACTGCAAATGGAATGAAATGGTGATTGATGATGATCTCCGCGTACTTGTTGCGCTTTAGGCGTGCGGCTGATTCTGCAGCGGCACCAGGTTTCTTATGGCTGGATGTCACATTTGACTGACAGAGTGTGTCAACACATGTGGCATCCCAAACCGTCCGGACGCCTACCATCATTTCTAACTATCCCCGATGGTTCGAGGATGCAGGGGATGTTAGCAGTTGTAAGCGCCCTTGACAGGATGTCATTAATAGCATGATGTCTTGAGATTCTGCCGATTATTTGTTTATTATTATGTTATTTTTAAATATTATTCCTACCCTCGGTATCGGTTTTGACACACTCCTTTGATCTTTTACTTTTATATTTATAAATAAATAAATATTTCCAGACAGGTCACACAGCGCCATCTAATTTCCGTAGTAAGCTACGAGGCTTGTGTTACGGAAACTAGATGGTTGATAAACTACATATTATACTTTTTTTTTTTTGTAAATATCTACATATTATACATATAAACACCCAGACCGAGACAAATTATACAATGTACAACTTTCCCCCGTTGGGAATCGAACCCACGACCTCCCGAGTTCACGGCAACGTCTGTTACCACTAGACCACGGAGGCGGTCATTTATGTTTTACTTATGTGTTGTTTTTAAGCTACTATTATTTTCGTCTTTTATTGTCATACATTATGTAACTTTAACGATGAGCACTTGTCTTCTGGAACACACTCTGTTTAATGAGACTAATCCAAGAGACAGAGCACATTTATATATAGTTAAAAGAAAATTGTGTCTGAAATTATTGTGTGAATATATTGTGTGTGAAAATATTTATTATTTAGTATCAGTAGTAAAGTATCATCACGACCGTTTCCCTTTCGGGTGGTCAGAAACCACGCTTATGAATAAGCGGATTCACATGTAGCCAACTTTACTATAGGCCAATCATGACAAGTGGCAAGCTCGTCGATGTCTCCAGCGTACCAAACTCGAGATATATCACAAATAAATTAAATATTAATTAAATATATTTATTTACATTAATATTTTTTTTTGTGTCCAGACCAGGAATCGAACCCGGCACCTCCGAGTCTAAATCCACGAACTTAACCGCTAGACTACGGCGCCAGTAAAGGAATCTAAATATCTGCTACTTTACTTCGATAAATAAAAAGAAACGCAAAATATTTGCGTTCCACAAGCAAGTAAGCAGTGCTGAGCAATTGCGGTTATTTTTCATTTTATTTGCGCTTAAAATATAGCTAACTTTTTCATAAACGCTTTCGCTTTGTGGATGTTGAAACATATTTTTTGCATTTAGGAAAAAGTGTTTAACGTCTCGTCTTGTGCAAGCTGAATTATTTTATAACTAGCAATGGGACTCGTTACCTTTGCCATTGAAATAATTTATGTAAGTATTGGTAATAAATTATGGAAAAACAATTTTGATTTAGAAGTATCATCACGACCATATCCCTTGCAGGGTGGTCAGAGAGAAACCACGCTTATAAAGAAGCGGATTCACATTTAGCCAACTATAGGCCAATCATGTCAAGTGGCAAGCTCGTCGATGTGTCTAGCGTAGCAAACTCGAGATCACAAATAAATTAATATTATTATTATTGATTAATAGGCTCGCAGCGCATTGCTGATAAGCCTATATCAAGCACTGGTGTAAAGTTCATAAAATAGTCAGTTATAGCCATAGTCTATGTCTATTGTCACTAACCACTTGTGTTTACAGTTGGGGACTTCAATACGTCTTCTGGTATTTTGTTCCACATATTTACAACTCTGTTATTTATAAAGTGATATTTCACATTTGTAAATTTTAAATATTTATCAAATTTATTTATTTAAATTAATAAATATTATTGTTTACAGACCAGGAATCGAACCTGGTACCTCCAACTCTAAATCCATGGACTTAACCGCTAGAACACGGAGGCTGATTTAGAATTTTAATTAATAACTTAGTTTATATAATAATAATAATTCGTTTATTATCATACAACATAAATAATAGCTAAAGCTAGCTTAATTAAGTTTTATTAATTCCATTAGGACTCCGCCATATAAAAAAATATAAGGTATAAAATAACATTATATAATTAATACGGATATACTCGTAAGTCATGTCCGCGTGGAATAGTGGCAAGAACGCTGGCTGCATTTACCCGCTGAATTGCAATAGCCGATTCTTTGAGCGAAGAAAGAGTCAGCCCTCTAGTCACCGGCGGAGACGACAAGACGTGGCCCGATGTTTCTACGGCAATCGGCCCAAATATGTAATCTTTTATGGATAGATACTTGCGCCGCTTGCCGGACTCCGCATTTTCCGCTGCGGCTTTATGCGCTGTCCCCCTGAGGTGAGGATGTCGACGCACGTGGTGTCCTACACCAGAACACGTCCCCGTTCCCAGGGGACCAACGTCATACCATCGGATCTGTTGTCGTTTTACTGACATTATTGTTGCTAAAATGGTCAAAAAAGTTGGTGTAACAAATCATTTATCATTACAGCCCCTAGAACACAGCGTCCTAGACTTCCACGGCTGGAGATGGGCCTTCCAGAACATATATCTGGAGAATTTGGCCGACACTCGCCACGCTGGCCAGACGGCTTGGTGAGGATAGGATGTCATTTTTTTATGACAATTTATTACCGATTCCACAAGTTGGTATTAGTGGAATCGGGACCGACGGCTTAACGTGCTCTCCGAGGCACGGGAACGGTGGTGTTGTAAATCTATGACAAATGTACGTAATGTAATTTGTAAACGCGTTCTTACAACCGAGCCACCACCGCATTTTAAAAAATAATGTAATTTAATATTCCGGTTTCGAGATCGGGGTTTCCCGGTTCTAAACCCTACAGTGACATCATATGTTGAACTTCGCATAAAATATAAAATGTCTACGTTGCGTAGCATTAAATTATATGAATTTCCCTAGGCCGAACTACACCAGTCCCAGGGGCTTAAAAACTCATTTTGTTTATCGGCCGCTTGGAGGCGTAAAACATTGTTTTTTTTTCAGAATTAAAAAAACCTTAACATATCCTTGTTGGTTTTTTCAACATTTTGTTGTGGATAACATTTAGTCCTGAGGCAGCACTGTTTGTTTGTTACAATAATAGCTTTACTGAATAAAAAGAAAAACAATGAACATATAAAAACTTAAATGACATAAAAATAAATTATTTAAACGTCTTCATTCGTCTTGAACACTCAATAAATGAAAATTATGGACAAAATTTATTATTTATATTTAAAATAAAGACATAAAGCAATCATTTCAAGATTAAAGTGTTCCTATCTGTAATAACATGAATTGAGATATAAATATATACTTATGATATTAATTATTAAATTATATGTAAAATTTACCTTTAATAATAATGCAAACATATACTTATATAAAATAGTAATAATAATACAATAAATACATATGGGGTGGCCAAAATGGCCAAGCCCATGTGGCGTGCGGCAACTATTTGGGTTGATGCGAATTAAATTTAGCGGTAATTTTTAAATATATAAAAACTCGAAGGACCTGCGGGACACACTAATAATAAGGTGTAGGAAAAGAGAGAGTGGAGACAGTGCGGAGAAATTAGAGAAATGATCTGTCTCCAGGAAAAGAAAGCATGCACTAACCTTCAGGCGTCTTCTCGGCTGATGTGGATCCATAAACACTAACACAAATTTCACGAGGAATTATAGTCCTGATGGTAAAAGTACACACTCAAAGTATTTTGCGGTTTTATAACGAAATTTAAATATAACAGCGGTGCGGTGACACGCGTCGGCGGAGACACCAAAACGCAGAGTGCCGTGCAGTGTGCACTGCTAACGGGAAGCGGAAACGGAGGGAATATTAAAAGTGTGCCAACTAAAAAAATGACAAATAACCCATTTAAATTAAATAGGCGCGAGCATCCCCCCGGCCTAGAAGGAACCCCTTCTAAGCAAAAATAAAAAATATAAACTAAAGATGCGGATAAAGAAAAAATAAATAAAATAACTTAATACTACTAACCTATAGCTAAATTGTAGGTATTGCTAAGAGACTTGATCACTGTGTCGGCAGAGGACACAGACGGACAACCGGACGTTCGTACGTACTAGTTTTAGTCCTAACTTGAGCTACACGCACGATACCATCCTTACCGGGAAAAAGACGCGTAACGATACCTAAAGGCCACTGTAGGGGCGGGACGTTGTCTGAAGAAATAATAATTACAGTGCCTATAGCGATAGGATTACTAGGCGTGTTCCACTTAGCTCTAACTTGTAAGTTATGTAAGTATTCGCACTTCCATCTCTTCCAGTACGACTGGACGAGGGAATCTAAAAGAGTAAACCTAGTAAGTAAGTTCGAGTTTTCAGCGCTGACGTCAGCAGCTGGAAAACAATCGAGCGGTGCGGTGGTAAGAAAATGAGAAGGTGTTAAAGCGGAAGGTTCTGATGGATCAGAACTTAATAAATAAAGTGGTCGCGAATTAAGGAGTCATTCTATTTGATTTAGAACCGTTAGCATCTCTTCGTAAGTCAAGATCTGTTTACCGATGACGCGAAACAAATGTGTTTTTACACTTTTAACATTTGATTCCCAAATGCCCCCAAAATGAGGTGCATTGGGAGGGTTAAATCTCCAAACTATCCTGTGACTAGCGAGAGCATCGGAAAACGTACGATAATACCCCGAAGACCTAACAAACGTGTAAAGTTCGTCTAAATAAGACTTAGCACCAACAAAATTGGTTCCGTTGTCGCTATAGACAAACTTACACGGACCACGTCTCGATACGAATCGCTTGAAAGCATCCAAAAATGTTGCGGTACTTAAGTCCGACGCAAGTTCTATGTGAACTGCGTGCGTAACGAGACAAACAAATAAACATATGTACGCCTTTTGTGTGCGTACACCTCGCTTGCGTGTGAGTGTTATGTGAAGCGGCCCAGCGTAGTCGACGCCAGTATGCATAAACGCTTTACACTCTTGCAGCCGGCAAGCAGGCAAGTCGCCCATTGGCGGGAACGTTGCTCGCGGACTAAGCTTGAAACAAATATTACATTTATAAATGCGACTTCTAACGATACGTCGAGCTGATAAGATCCAATACCGTTGGCGGATAATTGACAAAAGAAGTTGCGGGCCGGCATGGTGGTTAGTACGATGATAATAATCTATTATCAAATCGACAACATGACCGGATTTAGGTAAAAGTATTGGATACTTATGCGAATAACTAATGTCGGCGTTACGTAATCGCCCACCAACTCTTAGCATATCGTTTTTAATAAACGGAAATAATTTCCGGATAGCGGGGGAACATAATTTATTATTGTTAAGATTGTCTATATCTAAATAAAAGGAAAAGTTTTGTAAATGTTGCAAGACGGTAGTCTCGGCGACATCTAAATCTAAAATAGTTATAACATTGTTGCGGGGAAGTTTTTTCATAAACCTTAAACAATATACAATACAGCGTAAGTACTTATGCCAATTGGAAAATCTACTGCTTAACGCGAGTAAAGGATGTTCGTCAGGCTGAGTGACGACATGAGATACGGTTTTAGTTTCAGGTAGGTCTGATTTACTTAAGGTAAAAGGTTTAATCGGCCACTCATTAATCGGCAACGAAGCCCACGGTGGGCCGTGCTGCCACAACTCGTGTTCGACAAACCGTGCGGGTGTCAGACCTCGCGAGAGACAATCAGCCGGGTTCTCGATTCCAGAAACGTGGTAAAAATATTCTGTCTCGAGATTAGACTGACACTCGGCAATCCTATTGGCGACAAAAGTACTGAATCTGTGTGGGTGAGAATGTACCCAACACAGTGCGACGGTCGAATCAGAAAATGCGAATACATTTCTGATTTCGTGATGATACGATAAACAATCTATAACAAGGCGGGTTAATTTAGACATTAAGACGATCGCACACAACTCTAAACGAGCGAGTGTTACCACCTTAACAGGAGCGACGCGGGATTTAGCACAAACTAACTTAACAATAGGCGGATTGTTGCCATTGACAACATGAATATAAATAACACAGCCATACGCCTTTTCACTAGCGTCGGCAAATGCTATCAGAGACACTTCGGACATCTTTTCGATACCGAAATGGCGCGGGAATGAGAGATTAGAAATAAGCGGTAACTCTGTGACATAAGATTGCCATAGACGTATAATATGTGAAGGCGGCTCTTCGTCCCAGTCCACCTTGAGCAACCATAACTCCTTAACAGTTTTACTGCCAGCCAGATTAGGAGTGTGTAGTGCCAAATGCCAAACTATTTTTTTGTTTTTATTTAGCTTCTAAGGTATCAGTTAAAAGATAAAAAATATTTAAAAATATATATATATATTATTTTCTTATATAAAAACAAAAAAAAATATCCCGCGCCTGCGCGGGCTTGGCACTGTGGTTGAAAAATCCATACGTAGTGCCAAACCCGCGCTAGTGCGTGGTTAGGTTTTTATTGATAATAATATTTATTATATAACCAAATTATTATATTTAGAAGTACAACCATAATTTTAGAGTTATAAGGAACTAAAATGACACAACGAATTAACAACCTTATCGACTAACAACAATTTTTGGCTTGATTTATTATTTTTAGAATGAAATCAATTATATTATAATCTAGCATTATATATTTTTTGTTAATTATTAGTAAGTATCGTTGTTCCGGGTACACATAGCACAAGCTTAGTGCCTACTTTGTGGCCAGACAACATGTGTGAAAGTGTCCACATATTATTATTACTATTACCTATATACAATTTACAATCAATATAAAAAAATATAAATTTTTCAAATTGAAGAATGATATACTTCAAAACATTCGACACATAATCCAGGTTTTTCAATGCAAGTAATGCAATGCCAAATAGTGTCTGTACGTTTTTTTTCTTTTGTGCATTGGCGGCATTGCTTACGTTTCAACTTATTGCTTGCATTTCTGTCTGTAATTTTACTAATTTTGTGCAGCATTGGTCTTCGCACTGGTCCTGGATTTGCGGTAACATTTTTCTCTGGTAGCAACGCGTTTATCACTGATAAACGGTAATCATACAGTGTCATTTTTGGTTGACCAGAGTATCTATTATATATTTTGAACGAATTTATCAGTAGCAGTTGGAATGTGTGAATAGCGACCTTTAGGTACCACCGCAGAGTTTTTCTTTCACACGGATAAAATGCTAACAGTTGATCTTGTCGGTCAACTCCAGACATAAATTCATTATACTTGGCTATTGCCTCGGGTTTTTGAGCGATTTGTCCACGTTTATTGGTTACTGGAACCATTTTATCTTCAAACTCTAAAGTAATGTAGGTAACCGGTCGTTTATCCTTCCATTTGCCTATGTGGACACCTTCACAGAATCTAGAAATGTTTTCTCCTTTCTTCAGATTCTTATGTACGATCTCTCGAGGATTTTCTTTTAAATTACTGCGCAATGTTCCCGTGCAGTACGTGTTATTATCGAGAAGTTTTTTCGCTAAACCGAAACTATTGTAGAAATTGTCCATGTATACTGCATGGCCATTACGAAGCTTTTCCTCCAGTAGCTGCATCACAACTTTCCCGGCGTGACCTTTTCCAGACACCTCTTGATCATGAGCGCCTGCGTACACACGGAATTTCAAGATTAAACCGTCAGGTTCAGTAAGCATGTATAATTTGATCCCATACTTGTGGCGCTTATTTTTTATAAATTGACGGAACCTTAGTCGACCTCTCCATAATATCATGCTCTCGTCTAAAGATAATTCTTTTGCAGGGTAATAACATTCATTCATCTTCATATTGAAATAGTCGATGACACTACGAACTTTTTGCACTGGGTCGCCACTATCTGCTTCAGACGTAAAATGCAGACATCTCATAATCAATAAAAATCTATTACGACCCATTTGTTCAGCGAAAACTGGTATTGAAAATAACCTGTCTCTTTTCCAATAATCTTGAAGGCGACTAAGTTGAATAGTGCCCATATGAAATAGTAGGCCTAAAAAAACTTTCAGTTCTGAAATAGTTAGTTCCTTCCATGCCGACATTCTAGACCCTTGTGATACCCCAGCTGACAATTTAATTGCTTGTTTATTAGTTTCCTCACAAATCATTGTAAGTAATTCTTCACTAAAGAAGTAGTTGAAATAATCAATAGGTCTTATCCCAGGATTAGCATAAAATTTGTTGAGTCGCGTAAAAGTAAAGTTTTTCATTTCGCCTGCCTCAGTCCATTCGGATGTAGAGCCTTCAACTGATGGTCTGATCGAAGACATATCTTCTTGGGACATATTGAGTTGGTCTGCTGAAGTATCGGGCGTCGACTGTGGTGGGGCGGAATGTGGCCTTCTGATAGGTGAATTTGTTTCTGTATTTATGGCAGATACGCGGGAAAATGTAAGCTGGTCGTTGTTTTCATCTTCTGAAGATTGGTCATCTTCCTCACTTCCAGGGTCAAACTCGTCGCTCGATTCCAGATCGCCAAATAATTCATCTTCGATGTCTGAATCACGTAAATATTTAGTGTTACAACGACTTCTTTTAGGCCGCGAAGGGCCTGCCTCGTCTGTTATTTTAAACACTTGTAAAATAAAAACTAGTGATGCGATTTAAAAACCGTTAAGTTTGTTTGAATCCTAAAAAACTCAAGCACAACGCCAATGCAAATACAACGCGCCAAACGGAGTGCCGGCAGCACACTGACTCATAGAAACTGTATTGAGCTTAGCCCGCGCCAGCGCGGGGTCGGCCTCTCGCGCCACGCCCCGCACCCCGCGCTGGCGCGGGCGCGGCAGCAAACTTGTTAATCAGGAGCTTAGCGAACAAAATAACTGGACCGACCAATCCTAACACATCGTACAAACTAGCGGTAGCGGACAAAATATTTCGTTTCGTACAAGAGCGTTGCGGGGGTGCAACAATAAATTTAAAATTGTCGGAAGTGGGAATCCAATTTAGACCCAAAAATTTAAACTCATTGTCACTATCAAAAGAAATGTTCTCAGACTGACGATGAGAAGAGGGAATGTGTTCGAGTAACTCGAGTGAGTTACTCGACCACTTCACTAAGTCGAACCCACCGGCCTTAAACAGTCCTATCAGCTGATTGGAAATCCTAACAGCATCTGACAAATCAGACGCTGAGGACGCAAGATCGTCCATATAGACATCTCTCTCTAACACTGCGGCAGCTAATGGAAACTTGTCTCTTTCGTCCTTTGCTAATTGTCGCAAAGTACGAAGAGCAAGAAACGGTGACGTACGAAGGCCGAAGGCGACGCGGTTGAACTCGTAAGTCTGAAGCGGGTCGGAAGCTGAAAATCTAAATAATACACGCTGGTACTTGCGGTGCGGTTCATGTACTCCTATACATAAGTACATCTGCCTAACGTCGGCAAAGAATGCGATACGAAAGACTCGTACATCAAGTAATATTTTAAATATATTCGCTTGCAAATTCTGTCCGGTTAAAAGTATATCATTTAACGACAAACCTGTATCAGTCTTGGCGCTGGCGTCCAGAACAATGCGCAGCTTGGTGGTTGACTTGTCGTTACGAATGACAGGGTGATGCGGTATGTAAAACCCGGGTAAAAGTGCAAGTTCATGCGGAACTAATGATAAATATTTCTTATCGAGATATTCTTGGATGACGTCACTATAAAGCCTACGTAACTCGGGCGACTTCTCAAACTTGCGTTCAAGCGAAAGAAAACGCTTTTTCGCGAGCTGAAAAGAAGTACCGAGTTTGCTAGGAGATTGACAAAAAGGTAAATCAACCGAGTAACGACCATCAGACGAGCGGGTGGTTGTTGTAACAAATATGTCTTCACAGTCCTGTTCTAAAGGGCTGAGAAAAGTTTTGGCGGGAATTTCCTCTAGTTTCCAAAATTCTTCCAGAAGTTTATTGAGCGGTTCCTGTACTACAGCAAGATTATTTTGTGTAGTACTTATACGTGTCGTAGATAAAACACTGGGCGCATCACCTAATACAATATAGCCTAACGTAGTTTCAAGCGCGGATGGTGAGTTTATAGAACCAGTAATTTTATTCGACAATAATATCTCACTAAAAATATTCACTCCCAATAAAATGTCAATCTCACCGGGCTTGTCAAAATGATTATCGGCCAGCGGTAGGTTTTTAATTTTATCGAGAAGCGAAACATCTACTTGTGAGTCGGGTAACAAACCAGTAACGCGAGGTACAATAAGCGGGCGAATAGAATAAACGTTACTGTTATAGGTGGACGAGAAATTGAGCGATGTAATGCCTAATAATTTCTGTGACGTACCACCGATACCCTGGACTTCGGAATAACGGTTTTGTAAACAAATAGGAAGAGAAAGTTTATTACAACACGATATAGAAATATAGTCACACTGTGAGCCGGGATCAATCAAGCAGCGAACGTAATGCTGCTGACCATAGCGATCGCGCACAACTACTCTGGCTGTACCCAGCAGTGTAGTCGTTACAGTTGCGCTGACGTCACCACGAGACATATTGCACATAGCAACAGAGTCACACTGGACGGCGGCGGTAGCGGGTTCGAGTGCGGGACTAGAAGAACTGGAAGCCATAACTGACTCGTTATGGGGTTGCGGTGCGGGTGTAATAATATTACTACCGTGCGTTATATTAACACGATTAGTTTTATTATTAAAATGAAGTAAAGAATGGTGCGGTTGAGAACAATGAGAACAAAAGCGTTTAGATTTACAGAAAGAAAACCTATGTTTTGTACTTAAACAATTATTACAAAAATAATGTTTTTTCACAAAATCATATCGTTCACGCGGAGTCATCTTAATGAATGACGGACACACATACATGTGCTCGTGTGTAGGCCCTTTACAAGCTACACACACATCGCTTTTACTACTAGACGATGAAACAAAAGAATTAGTTTTAGGAGTAGGGATAGATCTATGCGGTTTTGTAGTAGGTTTATTGAGCGGGGAATATTCACAATTTATACGGCATAATATTTTTGACTGTTCCTTAATGAAGGAAATAAAACTATCATATGTTGGTATGTTTTCTTTACGAACAGACATATCAAACAATTTTGTAGTTTCTGGATCTACTTTCTTTGTCGCGAGATATAACAAAACAAAATCCAACAAGTCGTTAAGGTTTAATTGTTTGAGAGCGCGCACAGCTGACGCGAATCTCTCAATAAACAGATCAAGACCAGACGAACTAGAAGAGGCGAGCGGTTTGAAATCGAACAGCTGATTTAGATAAGACGTGGCAAGCGAGCGGGTGTCCTCATACTTCTCAATAAGCGTTGACCACATAATAGAATAATTCTCGGCAGTTGGAGGAATACCGGCACATACAGACAAAGCCCTATTTGACAGCTTGCCTATTAAATAGTGCACCTTTTCACTGTCAGATAAAGAATTATTATTATGTATGACGTCTAAAAACTGTCTATAAAATAATGGCCATTTACGTATATCACCGTCGAAAGACATTAACTCGATCGGCGGTAACCGAGGCCGGGACCTAGATATACATAAGTCATTGTTATTCATTACGGTATCCAAGTCTCGCGGGGTAGACGGCGCGGGCGCATGAGAACTATTTAGCTTATTAATAACGCGTTTAATACGACAATAAAGGTCTTCAAAGACCGTCCACGGTTGATAATCAACTATCTTGTTAGGTTTTAATGACATAGAAACAGAAGAATACGAATCCATAAGACTTTGGAAGTCTGCTCTCAACTCATCCAAAGTCTCGGTTGTAGCAAGAAAATTCTCCTCATTCTCATCACTTGTATGAGCTAGTTTAGATAAATCGAAAATCGAATTTAATCTAGCAAATATTGCGTTGCGTTTGGTCTGCAAAAGAACTAACTTATTTTCTAGTTTAGATTCTTCCGAAGACATTTTTAATTAATAAATAAATAAAAAACGTGATGAAAATAAGAAAGAAACTTGATTAAGATAAATATTAAATAAAATGTAAATATTGAAAAATGATTTTAAGTGCGAAATAATAAATAAAAAAGTAACCAAAATCTACTACTATAAAAATGACCGGAACAAAAAACATAAGTCAATGACCTGAGACGAAAATAAATACCTACAATAAGGCGCGGCGCGCGGGTCGCGTAGTCGCGGCGAATTTAGTCCTACCTACTCGCGTTATTTCTTCGATAACTTGTTGAGATTATGGAATTAAATGAATGTAAGGATATTTACGTGTACTGTATGATCTAAAGATGATTATAAATTACTAAGAACCTATTTAGAGAAGCGGTACGGGTTTAAAAAACGAAAATAAAATAAAACGTGTCTCTTAGCAATTCCGACAAACACTATAGATTATACTAATAATTATGTATAAACTAATGATTTTAACATAACAAATACTGGTAATTTATCCGGTTCGAAGAACCAAACTGTGGGGTGGCCAAAATGGCCAAGCCCATGTGGCGTGCGGCAACTATTTGGGTTGATGCGAATTAAATTTAGCGGTAATTTTTAAATATATAAAAACTCGAAGGACCTGCGGGACACACTAATAATAAGGTGTAGGAAAAGAGAGAGTGGAGACAGTGCGGAGAAATTAGAGAAATGATCTGTCTCCAGGAAAAGAAAGCATGCACTAACCTTCAGGCGTCTTCTCGGCTGATGTGGATCCATAAACACTAACACAAATTTCACGAGGAATTATAGTCCTGATGGTAAAAGTACACACTCAAAGTATTTTGCGGTTTTATAACGAAATTTAAATATAACAGCGGTGCGGTGACACGCGTCGGCGGAGACACCAAAACGCAGAGTGCCGTGCAGTGTGCACTGCTAACGGGAAGCGGAAACGGAGGGAATATTAAAAGTGTGCCAACTAAAAAAATGACAAATAACCCATTTAAATTAAATAGGCGCGAGCAACATAAATAAACAATTAAATAAACGTATACATATACAATATGCCGGTGCTTTTAGGAAGTCTATTTTGGATATACTAAAACCATAATGTGTTATTTATATTTATATATATTATATACATACTTGGAAGACAGTTCAGATACCCAACATCTGCCCTTTACGACGACGCAAAAGTTTTTAGTATAAGAAAGTTATTTGTGCTGAGGACATCGGTTTTGACACACTCCTCTATTAGATTGGATTAATATACAAATATGTTAAAAAAGCGGGTCCCTTCAATACCGCACTTGTTTGTCAAAACTGACTTTGCTCAACGTTTTAGCTCCTTTCTCGGACCATTTATACACAATAAACTTGTTAATAGGTATGGCCTTTTGGGATTAACTGCCAAAGATGTGAAGTTGAAGTCGTCACGACTACTTCTTACTTGGGACTATAATGAAACAGAGCAATTCATGAGAATCACTATTTGAGGAAATTTGTAATAGTATTTTATTGACCTCAAAACCTCAAATTCTATAAATAAATAAAAAATATTTTATAATTGTTGTCTTTCCTTTTTTTTATTTTTTTTTCATTTTCCTAACTTTTTTATTCGAATGAAATAAGGTACAATGATTTAAAAAATTAATAAAATATTAATTAAACTAAAAACTTACATCACTTATGGCACTTCGCCCATTGGCAGCGATTTGGAGCAAATTTTTTATTTATAATAATTTTTATTATGTTTTTTCTTCATTTTAGTTTTTAGTTATATTTTTATTTATTAATTAGGTTTATTTTTATTAATAGTAATTTATGTCTTTCCTTAATTTTATTTTTATTTATTTAATAAGCTTAGATATTAATTTCAGTTTAAGTAAATGTAAGTAAAATCGATTTCATAGGCAACCAATACAGGTAATCGAAAACAGAGTCCCACGAGCCAGGCTCGTTACCTAGTGTGGGCTCACTATTAATTCACAATATAAATTAAACTCGTGCAGTGTACTAGAGTCGAAATTGTTCATTAGGTTTATATATAAGTTTTGTAGAACACTGAAAATAAAATTATTATTATTATTATGGTCGTAATGATATTTAATTTTTATTTTAAACTCTGGTTAATAATGGCACTGAAATGTTAATTCGATTGGCATTTAAGTACGTTGGTGAAATACAAATACTGAATTTGTGGTTTGGAATAGGCAGTTTAAAGCACTTTAAAGAAATTTATTGAGTACATTTATCTTGTATTTAAGTAGGGATTTAAAGATCAAATCTTATCTTATTGCCATTGGTAGATCTTGCCAAGTGCTCAAACAATAGTTATTCTTTGAAAATTTTGGATTGTGCAAGCGAGAGGGATTTAAAAGTGTTAAACCCGCTCAAGAGCGACTTTCTCCGAAGTTAAATAAATAAATAAATAAAAATAGCTTTATTGCACAAAAACTAAAATAACTTAAAATTAATGTGCACAGGCGAGCTTTATGCCGTGAGGCATTATCCACCAGCTAACCTTTGGGAGTTTTGAAAACATGTGACAGGCAGAGTGCCAAGTAAATATTAAATAAACAATACATACTAATACTACATATACAATACAATAATACATATCTATAATACAATACATATAATTAAATATATACAGGATTCATGAAATAAATAAATAAAATAAAACACATACTAAAGATATTGGAGTGAAAGTTGCATCAAGAGTACAAACAAGGATCAATTTTAACACATAAATAATCGTCAGTTATTTTGAATAGATAACAAATAAGAATAAAGATGATTTTTAAAAGAAGCAGGAGTCGTTATAGTTCGAAGAGATAGTGGAAGAGTGTTCCAGAGAGACGCTGCAAAAACAGTAAAAGAATTTGAATATCTTGTCGAGGAATGAGTAGGAATAGCAAGAAGATTGTTTTGAGCAGATCGCAGGTCACGGTCATGAGTCGAAGAGAGAAACTCAAAACGTTCCTTTAAGTATAGTGGGAACAAAGGATTATTTAGAATACCAAAAAGAACCGTAAGTGTATGCTGATGTCTGCGAAAGCGAATATTGAGCCACTTTAACTGAATACGGAAAAGGGAAACATGATCATACTTACGCAGGCTAAATACATAGCGTATGCATAAGTTGAGAAGTCGATCGAGTTTATTAAGTTAAGCATTAGTCCGTTATAAAAATATAGGACATCCACTTCTGAGCCATGGACCAAAGTTCTATACTCTAGCCCATCGATAAGTTAGTTTTATTTATTTATCAAAATCAAAATCATAATCAAAATCAAAACATTTATTTTCTAGAATACGGTACATATTGTGGCTAGTAGTAGTAGTTTTCCGGCGTATCCTGCCGTCATGCAGCGTGAAAATATTTACAGTTATATAGTATTTTACAGTCAATAGTTTCAACACACCTATACATTAAAATAAAAAAATTAAAATTAAATGGAACAATAAATTACATGTCAATTACCTACTTATATTATGTCAAAGATTTATTATGATATTATTTATGATAATAATTTAATTATCCTACTCAAGTACATCACTAAGAAATTCCTTATTTGAATAGTATACCTTTAGTACCAATCTGGAACTCCAACAGCATAACCGAAAATACAATATTATTAAATTTTACACAATACATAAGGCCATGAATAGGTAAAAAGTTAAATTATACACAAAAATATAAATCCACTGTGAAGACAGATTAAAAATAAAAAAATAAAAAGTGCATAAAAATTTACAGAATCAAGACAATAGTTACAAAAACATAAACAAAACAATAACATACAATAAGACGGAAGAAAATATGAATTTAGTCCACCCATCAGCCACAGATACCAAAGCTATCTATCGTAAACTGCATTAAAAACATAAATAATGATAATCATCATCAGCCTGTATCTCTCCACTGCTGGATGTAGGCCTCCCCTAAGGCTCGCCACTTAACGCGATCTTTCGCTACCCTCATCCAACCCCCACCAGCGACCTTCTTTAGGTCATCTGTCCATCTGGCGGGGGGTCGTCCCACTCTGCGTCTTCCCGTACGTGGTCTCCACTCTAGAACCCGTTTGCCCCATCGATCGTCGGTTCTGCGGCAGATGTGTCCGGCCCATTGCCACTTCAGCTTGCTAATTTTAAAAGCTATGTCAGTAACTTTCGATCTTTGACGAATATCAACGTTTCGAATTCTATCCATCAGAGATACACTAAGCATAGCTCTCTCCATGGCTCGCTGAGCGACCTTAAATTTATGGACCAGACCCACTGTTAGTGTCCACGTCTCTGCTCCGTACGACATTACCGGGAAGACGCACTGGTTAAAGACCTTAGTCTTTAAACATTGTGGTATAGACGATGAGAGGATGTGCCGGAGTTTCCCGAATGCAGCCCATCCTAGCTGAATGCGTCTGTCGGCTTCTTTGCTGAAGTTGGCTGCTCCTAATTGGATAGTCTGCCCGAGGTATACGTAATTTTGCACAACTTCGAGAGTAGCGTTTCCTATGCAGATTGGTCTCGGCTTGACATGATCATAATAAATGATAATAAATTAAAAGTACTAATAAGTAAACTGCTTGAAGGACTGTAAATTAAGTGTGTATGTATGAGCGCGTGAGTGTGTACGCGCGTGGGTGTGTGTACCTATTTTTCCACTACTATTATTTTAAAATCAATTACAAAATTATACAAGAAAGCGATTTACTAACAACATATTTTATTAAAAAACAGTGATATAGTGAGTCCTTGAGTATTTTGGTCATATAGTCCATAAAAGCTCTGCCAATCCGAAAATGCTGGTAATCACGGGCAAATATAAGGCAAGAGCCGGAGCCCGAACCGCTGGTCAGACCATCTCCGCACCACACTTTACACCCAAGTCCACGAAGCCCTGCACGCCGCCATGAACAGAGCGTGGCGCAGCATCGTCCTGGTTAAAATGATCCGAGGTCACGATCCTCAGCATTGAGAAAAACGACGCAAGGAGGAGTTTTGTGTAATAATGGTTTGTCATAGATTTAAAACACCACCGTTCCCGTGCCTCGGAGAGCACGTTAAGCCGTCGGTCCCGGTTCTACTAATACAAACTTGTGGAATCGTTAATAAATTGGCCAGCGTAACGAGTGTTGGCCAAATTTTCCAGTTATATGTAGATAATTCTAGTCTGGGGATCAGATCCTCCATAATAAATAATAAATAAATAAATATTGCCAGACAGGTCACACAGCGCCATCTAGTTTCCGTGGTAACCTACGAGGCTTGTGATACGGAAACTAGATGGTTGATAAACTACATATTATACTTTTTTTTTGTTTTTGTAAATATATACATATTATACATATAAACACCCAGACCGAGACAAATTATACAATGTACAACTTGCC
Organism: Tinea semifulvella; assembly: GCA_910589645.1. NCBI lineage: Eukaryota > Metazoa > Arthropoda > Insecta > Lepidoptera > Tineidae > Tinea > Tinea semifulvella. The sequence goes on along the minus strand of OU342598.1, from coordinate 4,519,337 downwards.
CCTGGTGGGAATCGAACCCACGAGTTCACGGCAACGTTTGTTACCACTAGACCACGGAGGCAGTCGAATTATTACAATTTTTTTGAACAAATAAAACGTTTTTGTATTTTTATTTTGTATTTGTATGTTCTGGAAGGCCCATCTCCAACAGTGTAGGTCTAGGACGCTGTGTTCTAGGGGCTGTAATGAAATAACGAATAATGGTGGTGTGCTGTTTTAGATGTTTTGAGTGGACTGTATTTAAAAGAAGATGCCTGCACCGGCTGACTCCGACCCACGCTCAGTTGTCCCACGCAAAATGCTGCGTGTAAACCGACAAGTAATAAACGTACATGAAAATATAAAATAGGATAAATATAGGGAAAGCTCACCCCAGTCCATAAATTAGGATCACACGCACTTTGTCACAGTTTGTCGTACGAGAATGTTTTTTCACCACAAAATTGCGCGCACACGCGGCGAGACCTCGATCGCTTCTGCGGTGCGCACGCCGTGCGTACGTGACCATTTTTTGTTGGCCACCCAATTGTACCCGCAAAATAATTTAGGAAGCGGAAAGGAATGCAATACAATACAACTAAATAAATATGTGTTTATATATCAGTGTAGAATGCCGCGAAAGTATTTGAACTATCAAAACTGAACAGATGGTGTATGTATGTATACCTAACATCGTAAAATACTCTAAATATCCTACATTATAGTCTGCACTTCACTGCAGTCATTTATTCCCAGTAGGTACTATGAAAGTCATTTATATCGGCAACGTTGTTACTCGAATCACGCCACTAACAGTGCCCGAGGCTTTGCATTCCATGCATTTTTAAACCAAACGATTTTACTGTTTACTAAGCAAGATATCTCACAAAGTGTTCAAGACGTGAGACCTTTCTCGCCTAGAAATACAATTTTAAATTTATTTGCCTATATTTAAAGAGGAAGATAAAGGACACTGGGCAAAAGTGGTCCAAGATCCGCTACGATTCCGACACATGTATTCAAATAATTTAATATTCAAATTTTATCATGTCAAATCATTTAATTTTGTTTTACACAGTTTTTTTATTTAGGTTTCACTATTTTACATTTAAATTATTATTTTTTACGTTATTTTATATATATATTCATTTTTTCTTTTTTTATAACATATAAAAGTAAATAGTTTGTCTTGAAAAGATTCCCACTTCACAGACGATAGGTCGGAATCGTGGTAGCTTCCAAACAAATTGGCCCACCAACCTTTCTAAGCAATCTATGCATTCACAGTGCCGGCAAAGGATTCATCATGTATAGGAAAGAGAAGAGATATTTCGAGCTTGTAACCGAATAAATCGGATTTAGGGCTTAGATTAAAACTAAAGGATATATTACTGCCGACCCCCTCCTTTATAATATATTTTGAAGTAAGGAAAAAAATATACATATAATCAACTTTGGTTTGTTTTAAAAAAAATCTAAAGGACCACCTCTTACTCCATTGTTAGTAAAAATGATAGACTTTATCGATCTCCTTGCCCTCTAAATTGTCTTACGTACCTAATAAATCAATAGTCCCAAAGTGATTTCATTTGCCGGATTTTTCGCATACAATCATATCAATAGTATTTTGTAAATTCGTAATAGGTAGCAAAGCTAAATAAATAAATAAAAGCTTTGGAAATTAGTCTAAAAATATTAAATAAAATAAAAAAATAAAAATAAGCAAGAAATACATCGAATCAAAATTTTAATGTTTTCTTTTTTCGTCGTAGCTATTGCTACACTACTCTTCCAGTCCTTGAGGTGGTCTTATCACTCAACCAGACCTGCAGCCGTAATCCATCACTGAAGCGCAAACGTTAGATTGTCAAAAAAGTGAATTCTGTTATTTACTACCACTTTTAGCCCGAGTTTTTCCGAGCATAGCCGACCTTACGTCAAAAGTTAACGTCAAAGGTCACCCATGGGGTTGCAACTTCAAAATCATTTGTAATACGTGAATTAAATACTTAAATTGTCCGCCGCGAATTTATAATAAAGTTAACAACATGAATATTAATTAAACTAAGATTATATATTTACATTAAACATAGTTTTATAACACACATTAGGTAATAAATCAAAAATATGGCAAATACTAAAAGAAATATATAATAGTTTTTTTTTATAATGAACGCATCGCAACGATATTTTGATGTCGTCTGTAGTGGAAACCTTTTTACGAGAATACCAATTTTAATAGCGGTTTACACAGACAGTTCCGTTGTTTAAGGCATTCCACTATATAACGTTGGCGCTTAAGTAACAGAATAGAACTGGTCCGTGTATAGGGTACAACTGGTACAAGTTAAGAAAAACGAAAAACTCCATCAGTTCGGTGTCACCAATAAATCGTCATAGCTTTTGATTAAAAAAAAATTGTGGATATTTGTCAAAAAAACAAAATATTTACCAACAAATCCTAGTTCCTAATGACATACCAAACAAATTGTTTAGGACTTATGTATTCTGTACCATGTCCTTAAATAAATTTTAAAAAAAACATTCCAAACAATCTTGTCATTATGTTTTTTGAGTTCTTCGCGCCATTTTGCGTGGATATGTCAAGTGCAAGTTTTTGTTTTGTAAATTAATTTACTGTGGATATTATTGGTGTTATTTTGTTTAATAATGTGCTACAATGTGAATAATTATGGAAAACGATAAATTGGACTTTGAATATGGGGCACAAGTTGCAGTTTATTTTTTGCGGTTTCCCGCGCTGTCAACTCCCATATTTTACCCGACGTGTTTGAGCTATGGTGCCGCGAGTGACTCCAAGAAAAGCATCAAATTCTGCAGCATCTGGAATTTGATGATGACCTCATTAACTCATTAAAAAGAAAGATATATTACGTCAGACTTGGCTGTATGGGCTAGACCCTTTGCCTTCCCTATCATCTCATTCATCATCCATCGGGAGAAGAGAACCAAAAAAAAACGAAAAACTCCATTACTTCAGTGTCACCAATAAAGCTTAATCGCTTTTGATAAAAAAAAATTGTGGATATTTGTGTAAATAACGAAATATTTACCAACAAATCCTAGTTCCTAATGATTTTTTTCGTCGTCGTAGCTATCGCTACAGTAAAGGTTTACCACCTCAAAGGACCCCGGCGCCGACCTCCACTGCAGCAGTCAGCCTTCATCAGAAAGTGGTCGCCGTACCCAATAGGTATTGTACTATAGTGTACGAATATATTTACATTTTATATATGTACTAACATAAATTACTTATAAACTATTATAAGGTATATCTATGGGTCTTTTGTATATAAATTTTGATGCCTGAAATAAAGACTATTATTATTATTAAACACCTAGAGTTCTGCATGTTTGTTCCTACATATCTTCTAATAGCAAGTAATGAGTAGTAATATATTACGCGTGGTCGTAAATTGTGTCAGTACAACACACAACGCCATTTCTGTTGACGTGTTGCGTGATTAAACTCACTAGCAACATTGACTGTATTAACAAATTGCTGCTGGTCTTCTGCTAACAACTTACTTTCCTTTGTCAGTCTTCCACTAGCAGAAGAAGAATATCTATAAATATTCATTATAAGATCCTTACTAATATTAAAAATGCGATTGTAACCCTGTTTGTCGTGTGTTACGCCAACCGCCTCCGTGGTCTAATGGTAACAAACGTTGCCGTGAACTCGATTCCCACCGGGGGCAAGTTGTACATTGTATAATTTGTCTCGGTCTGGGTGTTTATATGTATAATATATATGTATATATTTACAAAAAAAAAAAGTATAATATGTAGTTTATCAACCATCTAGTTTCCGTAACACAAGCCTTGTAGCTTACCACGGAAATTAGATGGCGCTGTGTGACCTGTCTGGAAATATTTATTTATTTATTATAATTACGCCTAAAAAAACCAATTTAAATAAAATTTATTTTATTTATTAAAACTTTATTGCACAATATATACAAGGGGCGGACTTAATGTCGCTAGACATTCTCTGACAGCCAACCTTAGGGACATTGTAGAACATTAAAGACGTAAGGTAGGTGCAATTAGAGAAATATGATTACGTAATAAATATGCAATATTATCTAAACAACAATAATAAATACTATAATAAACTAAATACTAATAATACGTACACATAACGTTTTATTAATACATTAGGTACATACATTACATAACATTAATACATACACTACATATAATAATATAATAAATAAACTAAATGAGTAGTTATGAGCTATTTAAATAATATGAATATACCATTTTTTTGAAAATGCTTCGGTTGGATGCTTGTCGTATATATTTATTTATATATATAAATTTGGTAAAGAGATAATCTAGAGCCTAACATAGGCTACTTTTTAATGCAAAAAAAGGGCTGTAAGGGGTTGAAATAGGGAATGAAAGCTCATATGAAAACAACTTAAATTTTTAAAGCTAGGAGCTTGAAAATTATTTATTAGGATTTTGATTAGTAAGAAATAAATACGACATTCAAAGTTTGTAAAAATCATTACTAATACTATAAATGCGAAAGTAACTCTGTCTTTATTGCGTAATCACGCCTAAACTATTGAACCAATTTAAATGAAATTTGGTACTGATATCTTTGTATAAAATACTGTAAATAGCTTATTTTAATGTATGTATGTATGTATGTGTTGCGGGGCGCGGTGGTGGCTCGGTTGTAAAAATGCGTTCCTTAAATCTTACAAAGGTCGGTTCTCGCCACGCTGGCCAGACGTATCGGCGAAGATCTAATGTAATTTTTTTAATGATATTTATTCCACAAGTTGGTAATTAGTGGAACCGAGACCGACGGCTTAACATGCTCTCCGAGGCACGGGAACGGTGGTGTTGTAAATCTATGACAAATGCACGTAAGAAAAGTGTATTTCTCATTGGTAAATGCCAGGGGGGTTTGAACCGACCTTTGTAGGATTTAAGGAACGCGTTATTGACCTGTAATTCAATACATAAATAAAATTGTAATAGTAACCTCTGAAACACTAAAAACATAAATTGTTACTAACAAGCGACCTTTCTCGCCAACAAACCTTAATGGTTTGGCGAGATTTAATGATTTAAAAATATTACAAAAAAAAAAAAACCGAGCCACCACCGCGACTCCCATTGTAAATAATTATGGAACACAAATTGAAGCATTTTTGGCACACTATGCATTTATAACTAAACTAAAACTAAAAAAGTAACTTACATCCCTGACGTACGATAGATGTAGGAGTCCAAATTTTACGCGTACGTAGGGATAGAGAATATGTAGTAGGGTGAACATTTTGGCCTGTGGTTCTGATCCATAGTACATAATTCAATGATAGATGATAATTGGATTGACATCGTTTCATCTTAAGGAAGTGTTATATTCAAGTTACGCGATTTAGTAAGAACATTGATTACAAAAAATATAATATAATTATTAATGTTTTATACAGAAATTGAAAATAGCCGGATCCATATTGTGTGTAAAGCACTCAGTATTCGTGGCTTCTGTCTCTAGCCAACCAAATACTGTATGATTTACGGTTTTTTTACATAGATATTACTTATTATTATTATATTTATTTTTGGAACTTTTAAAAAGTTATTCTTATTGAACTTACCGTTCCGTGGAATCAAATATTTCATAAGACCACAACATGAAGTCAAACAATTATTATGATCTCACAGAAGTAATTATCAGGAACGGATTTAAGGCTTAGCTTCACGCAATGAAAGGAAATCTACAAGATGTTCATCCGTTCTCGTCTTACCTACGCTGCGCCAGCCTGGCACCACCTTCTGGCCAAAACTAATAGGGACAAGATCCAAAGTCAGCAGAACATATTGCTCAGAGTGGTCTCCCGAGCACCATGGTTCGTGCGTAATTCCGTCATAGCTCGAGATCTGGAGATGCCTAGTATTGAGGAGTTTGTCTTGCGCTCGGCCCCCCAAAGGGAGACCACTTCCTAGAGAAGTGCTCCTGGAGGAGAACTGAAGTAGCCGAACCCAGATCCCCTGGGCTCGTGAGCCATACGGGCGCTGTTATACCAGTAACGGTGCCCAGCACTAAAGGTGCATGAATTACCAGCGGGTGATTACTCGCTGAGATCCTGCCGGGGAGAACGGGGGAATGTCCCCATCCCCAACCCAGGCCCATTAGACATCCGGGCCTGGACGACCCCACTGTCTGTCTGAATGAAAGGAAAGGAATTCCAGCAAAATATTTGCACCATTTACTAAAATAATTGAGACTAAGCAGGTCTGCCGTCAACATTTATGGAACGAGCTTCCAAGACGACATTAACCGAATCATACAGTATTTGCTTGGGTAGGTTTTAAATATTGTTTAGTCGTTCTTAGAAAAACGTGTAAACTGTTGCGTATCATTTCCAGACTTAGCTGTAAAGGCACACAGGGCAAACAGAGAAAAGAGCGGTTTATAGGGTTTTAGTCCGTATGCGCCTTGAGGCCATCTTATGAGGCCCCACGATAATTCGGGCATGCGACTACCTCGCGGGCGGTGGCCCTTCAGGCTTTAATGAAATGAAATGAAAATATGTATTTGTATGAAATACGAGTATGGTATCAAAATACAGGTGGTTGGTAAGTTTTGGCTCGACACATTTCGCCATTTCTGGCATACAAAATTTTAGTTTAAAAACATAAATATTACACAAAAAATTATAATAAAGAAATTAGACACGAGAAATAATAATAAAGAAATAGAACACAAAATAATAAATTATCTTATATGAGCTTGTCGTAGTTTAGGTAATCCTAGGTAAAAACATTTCTGGATCAGTAAATTTTTAACCCTAATTTTTCCAATTCATTTATTCAGTAAATTGGCAATATTACAAGCACACGTCAGATATTTATAAATTTAAAAGTCTATACAATTATATGAAACTATATTCAAAAGACAAAGTTCTTATTATTATTAATTAAATAAAAATTAAACATTATATCAACTGAACAACTCATTACTAATGTATTTACAAAATACATATAAATCAAAACGCTACTGTCTAAACTCTAATGGCATAGTTATAATAATATATAAAACAAAATGAAATTATTAAAATAATAATAATAACAATGTCAAATAATTTTATTTAATAATATAATATTGCAGCTGTAACTTGGCGTTGTCATACTATATACTAAAACAAACATATAAATAATAATAATAACAATGTCAAATAATTTTATTTAATAATATAATATTGCAGCTGTAACTTGGCGTTGTCATACTATATACTAAAACAAACATATAAATAATAATAATAACAATGTCAAATAATTTTATTTAATAATATAATATTGCAGCTGTAACTTGGCGTTGTCATACTATATACTAAAACAAACATATAAATAATAATAATAACAATGTCAAATAATTTTATTTAATAATATAATATTGCAGCTGTAACTTGGCGTTGTCATACTATATACTAAAACAAACATATAAATAATAATAATAACAATGTCAAATAATTTTATTTAATAATATAATATTGCAGCTGTAACTTGGCGTTGTCATACTATATACTAAAACAAACATATAAATAATAATAATAACAATGTCAAATAATTTTATTTAATAATATAATATTGCAGCTGTAACTTGGCGTTGTCATACTATATACTAAAACAAACATATAAATAATAATAATAACAATGTCAAATAATTTTATTTAATAATATAATATTGCAGCTGTAAATTGGCGTTGTCATACTATATACTAAAACAAACATATAAATAATAATAATAAAAAGAAAATGTCAAATACAATATATATGTATATACTTTTAAATAATTTCGTAGTTCCCTAATATCCAGTGGTAGTTTATTAAATAATTTAATAGTCGTATCGTTATCGATCTTCGTCAATAAGTAAAAAAAAAACTATATATCATTTTGTAGTGAATGAGATTAATAACAACCTTAACGCAATAATAATTTAAGATATACGTAATAAACTATAGTAATATAATTTTTGGTAGCAACAAAGGTTGGCCAGACCAACTGATATCGTGATGAATAGCTGTAATCTAGAGTCCGGACTCGCATTCAATACCTCTCTCTCTCCTACTTTTACACCTAGGGTTGCCAACTATAGTTGACCACACACTAGCCTAATTAGCCACATTAGCCAACAAGTGCTATGGCCGGAGGACCTGTATTCTAAGACGTCTTCTGAACGGCTCCTTAACTCAACCATTCCTTCCAGCTGTCAAACAGGTTTCCTTAAGGGATCCTCGTAATAGTATTCTTAGTTGTAAACTCTCCAAATTTTTAAATTTTTAAATATTTCCGCTAAGATAAGAAACAGAAAAGAAAAATAGAGATAATAAAGTCATTTAACCAATTAATAATAAGAAAATACCCGATGGATTGATTGAGTGAGTGGTCCATGAGCATTGGTGTGGGACGCTACTTGTGTCGACACCCTTGCTTGGTCTCATGTCCAGGGCACATCTGTCAGGGCTGGGGACTCGGCCAAATGTCGCAAATACGAGTCTATTGCTAGTATTTGTGCCTTTTGGTCTTGGAACAATGGGACCGTGGGTTCCAAGCGCTAAGAAGTTCTTTAAAGAACTGTCCAAGCGGCTGGTTAACGCTATATGTGACAAGCGGGCTGGCAGTTTTTTCGCGCAGCAAATCAGCATCGCTGTGCAGCGGGGAAATGCTGCGAGTGTTCTTGGCACACTGCCACATGATAGTTTAGATATAAGTTTTATTTTTAATTTAATTTATATATTTTTATTATAAGAAAATTACAGATAGTTTAAAATTAAATAATAATAATAAAATTATTTTTAAATAAAAAGTTTACTAATTATCAAAACACTTGTTGTAGATTTGTCAGGAAACAACTATGAATCCGACCACACCTTTTGTAGGTATAATAAACGAAACCAACGAAAATCTTTATTTTATGACTTTATATAAATTTGCCTCTTTAACATCCCTACACGACCGGTGTGAAGTTAGCAGCCAAATCTCAGCAGCCAATTATAACTGACCGATTTAAGAAGTCATTTTTTTTTGTAATGAATATGATAATGAATATATCATGTAAATAATACTAATAAATAAATATTAATAATAAATATTTCCAGACAGGTTACACAGCGCCATCTAGTTTCCGTGGTAAGCGTAGCTTGTGTTACGGAAACTAGATGGTTGATAAACTACATATTATACTTTTTTTTTTTTTTTTGTAAATATATACATATTATACATATAAACACCCAGACCGAGACAAATTATACAATGTCCAACTTGCCCCCGGTGGGAATCGAACCCACGACCTCCCGAGTTCACGGCAACGTTTGTTACCACTAGACCACGGAGGCGGTCAAATATACTTCTTAAATCGGTCAGATAGAATTGGCTGCTAACTTCACACCGGTTCCTACACGTACATATAAATTTGGAGACCCTTATCTGTGGCACGCTGAAGATGTGAAATGCTCTCTGTGTTTTTCCCAATTGTGATAAAGCATCTTGTTAAACCGTTGGTGATTAAAATTGACGTTTAATCGATACAGTTTAAGTTTAACGACGATAATATCTTTACGAATAAATACCATATAAATGTTATATTACGAGGTGCTGGCAGTGAAAAAATATCACAAACTCTTCAGTACTAAGCAAGAAATACTTATTAATTAATATTTCGAACCCCTAGTTATTTTTTTATAGGTATACGAGTACACCTAGCGCGCGCTGATATTTTTCTAGTGACTGATGTTGTTCGCTAGTAGCTGGTGTATGTTATCCATTGTTGCCAACCCTAAACTTACTCTTTCCGCTGTATGAGGACGAACATAGACGTATACAGTTACAAGACTGTCCAAACAATATTTGTGCCGGTCATTAATTACAACAACGAAGTAGTAAATAATCGCGTACGCCTAGCATTGCTATAAATCCTAAATATAGCAAATCCATAGATATTTAAAATATTAGGTTTAACCTCATCCATACATAAGTTTTTGGTATCTTTTAAAACAGGTGGTAGGTGGACTGATGGTTGTAATTTTCCTAGTTTGCCAAGGCGTGTAAGTATCCACCGTTCGTGTCGATAATCTCAGTAAAGTGTATCCACACGTGTCGGGATCAGGGTCGAATTGCCGTCATGCGCAGTCAAGCCGGCATACTGTTATTGAAGTCAGTAATGAGTATCTGATTCCAGTTGCTAAAAGGTGGACGAAAGGTCACATGTCGTTAGAATAAAATAGTAAAACAGAAATACGGACAGTGGGATTGTCCAGGCCTGGGTGGCTAATGTGACATGGTTTTCAGGTTTGTTGCTGGGCGTAAGTATTATTTATATGACAGCGCAGTTCGTGGTTCACGATCGTAGGGCGTCTACATTCGACAACCTCAGCCCTCCTCCAGGAACACTTCTCTTGTGGTCTCGTTTTAAGGGTTTGTGCGCAAAACTGAGCGGTATTCCGGGGATGCTTTAAGTGTCCGATGTCAGGCCGCTGAAAAACGCCTCAATTATAGACATCTCAAGATCTCGAGCTATCATAATAATAAATTATTTATTGTACAGAACCAAATATAGTGTGGATACAATGGCGAGCTTAATGCTGTAAATGCATTTTCTACCAACTAATCTTCGTGAATGAGAAGCCATTATAAGCTATGACGGAATTACGGACCAACCACGCTCGGGAGACCACCCTGAGCGATATGTTCTGCTGACTTTGAATCTTGTCTCTGTTGATCTTGGCCAGAAGGTGATGCCAGGCTGGCGCAATGTAAGACGGGAACAGATGAATATCTTGACGATCCAGAGCTTCAACCTGAGCGGTAAGGTTCTAGCAGTACGTCCAAATCGTATAATGTTGGCCCGAAAAATACATATATGTTTGTGCCAGTCCTATGATATCCATCTATGGAACGAACAAAGCTTTTCCCGGCGGATTTATATTATGCTTTTTTGAAATAATAGCAATCGACAAGGTTTTATGTTAAATAATGCAACACTGCAATTACTTTTTGATTGGCAGAAATACCTATTGAATTTTTTGTTGATATTGGAGATTACAAAGCAAACGTAAATGTTTAAAGTCCTGTAGTTATACGTACTAAGTAAATCCATTATCGAATTGAAAACATAAAGTGTGGTATTTTAGACAGCGCCACAAAGTGCAACGTGACAGAACTAGAACGTGGAAGCTCGGATGTAAGTGTACCGCGTGTGATTGTCAAAAGAGTAAATATTTTTTTAGGCTTCAGGTGTCATTAGTAGTTTTGAAATAAAAAAGTCACTTTTTCAAAGAAAAATTTCATTATCTGAATAACAAAATATCCATCGTGATAAATACCTAAAGGAGTATTATTATTAATTGATCTCGTCTACAGCCGAGACGAAATAGAGAGAGAAAGAATTATGTAAGTCAACGTTCGCTCGTTCGTCGACCTCTCTCTACCTACTTGATTAGGCTCAGTATGAGTAGCGATATTTTTAGGATAACTTCTCTGAACCGTAACTTGAGATTTTATTACTCAATATTTTTTTTAAAAAAAAACGTTATTATTAATTTTTATTCTTGATTATAATATTAAAATATTTGCTCTTTAATAAATTCCGCGCAGTTTTTTTTTTATATTTTAAAGAAAAAAAAACTTTACCGATTTAAATAAAAAAAAAACAATATTGTAGATATACCAATACTAGATTTTTATAAGATACTTGCATATTCCTTATTATGATATAAATAATTACAATCATAGTCAAAACAAACATATTAATTAATCCAGGCTTTCGTCGACAAAAAACATCGTGTAACATTTGGCGCTGGTTTAATCTGTGCATGCATAATTCAATTCAATTAAATCAACTGGCCCCGTGATCCCCTCGGACTGTCAATATTTTAAATCTACACTGATGCGGATTTATATTGCAGTTTTGACTCAAAATGACATAGGATTAATATTCAAAATCTGCCGTCAATACATTTATGGAAAGTGCTTCCAAGACGGCATTAACAGAATCATACAGTATTGGTTGGGTGGGGAGAGGAATAGAATTGTGGATGATGAGCGTATCATCACGATCATTTCCCTTTCGGGGTGGTTAGAAACCACGCTTATAAATAAGCGGATTCACATTTAGATAACTTTACTATAGGCCAATCATGACAAGTGGCAAGCTCGTCGATGTCTCCAGCGTATCAAACTCAAGAAATATCATGTATTTATTTACATTAATAAATATTTATGTGTCCCGACCAGGAATCGAACCCGGTATCTCCGATTCTAAATCCACGGACTTAACCGTTAGACCACGGAAGCAGTTTTGGAGGATGGTGAGCGTATTATAGCGCAATGGACCCGACACACCCGCACGGTGAATCCATGGAATGCTTAGAAATTTGTCATTACACGATATGGTCAAATTTCAGTAAGCATTCAACAATAATATTAAAATGATTGGTTTCACATTACCTAAACATGGCCTAACAACATATATAAGTGGATATTGTATGTAGTGTTATGTATATATGTATGTTTGTATGTATAGGTGTTGTATGTAGACGCGGTAGTGGCTCAATTGTAAGAATGTTTTATTTAAAATAGTACAAAGGTCGGTTCAAACCTCCAGCGTGTACCAATGAGAAATACACTTATATAACGTACATTTGTCATAGATTTACAACACACAATTCCCGTGCCAAGGCACTTAAGCCGTCGGGCCCAGTTCCACTAATACCAACTTGTGGAATCGTCAATAAAATGTCATTTAAAATTGGCATCAGATCCTCGTCACCCGTCTGACCAGCGTAGCGAGTGTAGGCGAAATTTTGTTTGTATTGGAAGGCCTAACTCTAACAGTAACAGAAAAAAATATATATAGGTTTATATAAAAAAGTATCATAACGACCGTATTCCTTTCGGGGTGGTCAGAAACCACGCTTTTATAGAGCAAGTTCACATTTAGCCAACTTTGCTATCATTACAAGTGGCAATTCCCGAAAAGAAATCGAACCCGTTGCCTCTGACTAAAAATCCACGGACTTAACCGCTAGACCACGAAGGCAGTTAAACTGATAGTATAACTATAAGACTGACTCCGTGGTTTAGCTGAGTTATCGTGGTCGTGGTCAGGACACAATCATTTATTTACTGTACGTATTTATGTTTCGGTATATAGAATAGGCTTACATTTATACATTTAGATTTATTTCTTGCATATATATATATATGGTCCGTACTGGGTAACACGGGTCCAGCCATCGGTCAGGCGGTCTACTCTGCTACTTTGTCTAGAAAATGAGTCACTAAAGCAAATGGCAAGGATCTGCTAGAACCAACAAGTGGACAAGAAAAAAGGACATACCACGGGAAAATAGCCAGGGTTTCACTGCGGGCACGCTTTCTTCTCGCACTTCACTTTCTCGGAACTGTTTTAGGCACGATTTAGAGTCCAACCCGGCTTGGGAGATTTTCGAACCGCACGGGCCGAGCGTAGATTTTGTACTGGCGCCAACTTGGGCGCCTCTAGTGGTAGATCACGAAACTACTCGCGATCCATAGACGATACTACCAGGCTTGGTGGTAGGAATTTTGGAATGAATGTGGATGGGATAAATTTGTGTAGGATCCTGTTGGATGTCTTAACATTTCCCCCCACTTGAAATCATCTAAGATTTCAAAACAAATATTAAACTAAACTATAATTTGGTGCTCGAAATCTTAACTATTTACTTAACTTAAATTAAATGCTAGGTTAACTAAGAAAAAAGTAGAAACAGAAAACTAATTCAAAGGTAAAGGACAGATCTTAACGACTGGTCGTCGGAAGAAGTGCCCTTTGGGCGTGCGAACAGTAACGACACGCACCGTACCATCGGCACCTGTATGTAGTTCAGTTACAACAGCTAAAGTCCACTGCAAGGGTGGTAGATTTGGATCCACCATCATAACTACATCGTGTAATTTAACATTAGGTGTGGAAACAAACCATTTGTTTCTTTGCTGCAACGTGTGTAAATAGTCTCGCTGCCAGACGCGCCAGAAAGACTGAGTAAGCTTCTGTAGCATCTGCCAACGAGACCGCGGATGATAGGACTCGTCGTGTACAAGCTCGGGTACAGCGACGAGCGGCGCGCCTACAAGGAAGTGACCAGGCGTGAGCACGTCGGACTCACGTGGTTCTGTAGACAATACGCACAGAGGTCTCGAATTTAGCATAGCCTCGATTTTCGTGAAAACGGTAAATAGCTCTTCTAACGTGAGAACTTGACAACCCACGACGCGTTTCAAGTGGTATTTGGTGGATTTAATACCACTCTCGAAAATACCACCGAAGTGTGGAGCACCGGGAGGGTTGAAATCCCACTGGATACGACGATATGACAAGTTGTCCGCGATGTCTGTCTTTTCACGGGCAATGAAGTCGTAAATTTCATTGAGACAGCGATTAGCACCGACGAAATTTGTGCCACAGTCGGAAACTATTTTAGAGCACAGTCCTCGACGAGAAACGAAACGGTCTAGCGCGGCGAGAAACGCTTCAGTTGACAGTTCTGTCACCGCCTCGAGGTGCACGGCCTTAGTCGAGAGGCAGATGAAGAGACACAGATATGCCTTATACGTACGAGCGTTGCGACGCCTGCTTTCCTTTACAACGAACGGACCGCCGAAGTCGACCCCTACGTTAAGAAAGGGACGTCCCGGGAGAAGCCTGGCTTCCGGGAGGTCGCCCATCTTCGGTTGGCATGGAACCGGTTTGGATTTAAAACAGGTGACGCATTTAGATAAACGTGAACGTATTAAAAGACGAATACCTAATATCCAAAACTGTCTTTGGATAATAGATTGTAGCTGGCGAGGGCCACAATGTAAATAACGGATATGTAAAGAATCTATTATTAATTTAGATAAATAACAAGATTTAGGTAATAAATACGGATGTACGTTAAGGTCGGATAGACTAGAATTGGCGATCCTTCCCCCCACTCGCAGGATACCATCTGTATCTAGAAAAGGTGATAATTTTTGAATTGACTTTACGCAAGGCAGACCGGAAGTGATAGAATTTATTTCAGTTTGAAAATGATTAAACTGAGTTAATTTAATAATAACACGCACGGAATTATTTATTTCGACTACAGACAGCGGTGTGAATATTCGAGCGTTCATGGTAGACCCAGCATTTCTACGAAAACGCAGGCACCACGCGACTACCCTTTGTAGCTTGTAGAAACACGAAAATCTTTCAATTACTTGCGTAAATGAAGGTGCAGCGACAATAAGCAAGCTACTAGAAATTACGTCTGATTTTAGTTCTGGAATTTGTTCCGGCGGCAAAGTATTTAATAAATTATTTGGCCAAAATGTAGGATGTTTAGCCAACCATGGCGGACCGGTCCACCACAGGGGGTGGGCAGCTAGCTCGGTGCACGTCAATCCACGGCTGCAACAGTCTGCGGGATTGTCGTGAGTCGACACGTGACGCCACGACGACTTGTCGATCAAGTCGGTGATGTTTACTACACGGTTAGCAACGAAAGTTTTGAGATTGCACGGGGGTGTGCCTAACCAAGACAAAACAGTGGTACTGTCGGTGAAGGCCGTCACGGAATTAATTTTAATTTTAGTTTTTAACAGATTATACACGTGACGTAACAAGCCGGCGAGTAACACCGCTGAGCACAGCTCGAGCCGATTTACCGTTAAAGTTTTAAGCGGCGCAACCCTAGACTTGCCTACCAATAGATTTACCGTGAAGCGGTCACGGTGACCTGTACACAGGTACACACAACAGCCATATCCTTTGGATGAGCCATCACAGAAACCCACCAAATACACAAAAGGTGAATTTGGCGGTAGAATTAAGCGAGGTAATTTTATTTCTGTTAATTTAGTTAAATAATTAGAAATGTCATGCCATTGCTTTGCAATATGAGATGGAACGGTGTCATCCCAACCTAAATTTAATCGCCACAAGTTTTGTAATAGCACCTTGGCGGAGAAAACAACAGGTGAGATCCAGCCTAGTGGATCAAAGATTTTAGATACAGATGAGAGAATAGAACGTTTCGTATCCTCTGTATTTATTTCAGAAACTGAATATGAAAAGCAATCCTGTACTGGATCGAACTTGATGCCGAGAATTTTAAGATTAATTTCGGTGTCATCAAATGATTTAGAATATTGACAATGCTCAGCAGGTATGTCGATGAGTAGTTGTGAGTTATTGGAACTCCACTTACGTAACTCGAAACAACCTAGGCCTAAAAGAGTGATAAGATCATTTTTGAGTTGGTTCGCTTCCGTTAGTGACGAGCATCCAGTCGTGACGTCATCCATGAACGTTTCCTCGCGCAACACTTGTGCTGCCCGGGGAAACTGTACACAGTGCTCAGCCGCGAGCTGGTGCAGCGTCCGTATAGCTAGGTACGGCGAGCTGCTAACCCCGTACGTGACCGTGGTGAGCTCGTACTCTTGGAGCGGGGCGGAGGGATCCTCGCGCCACAACACATGCTGGTAGGATCTCTCTTCCTGCCTGAAGAGCATCTGCCGGTACATTTTGCTAATGTCGGCAGTAAATACGACGTTATGAAGTCGAAATTTTATAATTAAATCGACGATATCAGTTTGTAGCTTAGGGCCGGTGTAAACAATATCGTTTAATGATTTTTTATTAGAACTTTGACAGCTAGCGTCAAATACTACACGCACTGGGGTCGTAGCACTGCTCGGGCGCACGATACAGTGGTGCGGTATGATATACGATGCGCGGGCGGAGGGCTCGCTCGTGGGCTGCATGTGTCCCAGCTCTTCGTATTCACGCATGAAGTTAATATATTTGGTTTTTAATTCTGGATCACGAGCAAGGCGTTTTTCCAAATTAAGAAACCGGTTTAGGCCTTGACGGTACGAGTCACCTAAACCTGCACCAGCTTTGAGCATAAGCGGCACAATAAAACGACCATCCTGTTGACGGTACATGTACTCGTTGTACATTTGCTCACAAGCTGAGTCATCAGCTGTGAGCGTAGGCGGAGCGAGCGGGGGCTCCTCGACTTCCCAGAACCGCTTCAGCGTTTCGTCGACAGTTCGAGTCGACGTCACTAAGGAGAGGATCCTCTGATCGGTTGAAGGTAAGTCACATTGATATTGACCAGTAATAACCCAGCCGAAGACAGTAGACAGCGCACACGGTAAGCCAGGACCGGGCGCGAAGCGCTCGCCGTTATATAACTGGTCGAATAATTCGACACCGAGAAGCATATCGATATGCGACGGTATGTCAAAACCATCATCTGCTAACTTTAAATGTTGAAAATGTTGACGGACAGATGACGGGAGTTTAGCAGAAGGCATAAACGAGGTAATTTTAGGTATAATTAAACAAGAAATATTAAATTTAGGCGTTACATTCTCTCGGGACATAATTGTACAGTTTGCAATTCCTTTGACATCGCATACTGCGTTTTGCCCTATACCGGCAACGGAATAGTGACAACGACGGGTAAAGAGCCCTAATCTACGAGCACATTTACTAGTAACGAACGAATCCTGTGAGCAGCTATCAATAAGAACGCGTGCTGTATGTAGGGTACCGTTATAACCACGCACGTGTACTAAGGCAGTACCTAATATTTTGATAGTACGTTCAATAATCGGAAGTTGCATAATTTGTTTTCGCGCGCACGCTAAACCAACTGAAGTACTCGTACTAGCAGCTGAAACAGGCGTTACTACGTTTTGAACATCTTGAATGGCACACGATACATTACTGCTTTGAGCAGACGAAACCGCGGGAGATTGATCGCCGTGCAGCAATGTATTATGTCTCGCGCCGCATACCAAACAACCCGTTTTAGACGGACATACCTTTGCACCGTGTCCTACACGTAAACAGTTGTGACAAAGATTATGTTTAGTTATAAGCTGTAACCGAGATGCAGTAGTCAAATTTAATAATTTAGAGCACCGATAAACGCTATGTGATAAATTGCAGCAAGGGCAATTATAGCTTATTTGTTTATCAGTTTTAGTGGAAGTAACAAAAGAGTTTTTAGACGGTTGTTTATTTAAATTGTTTTGATTTAAATTACGTTTATTAAATGAAGGTTTTAAACAAGTGTCTTTACTAACTTCGAGTGCTTTAACGTAGTTCTGTAAAAACAATTGCAATTCCCTGAAAGTGGGAATATCACTTATGTTTTGTAACTCGAAACGTTTCCTTGTATCTGAGTCTAGTGTACGTGCAGATAGATAGAACAACAAAAACTCACTTAGGTTGTCTATATTTAGGGCTTTAAGAGCATTTACGCACTCATAAAGAACATTGTATATTTTGTTGATGTTTTCATGAGTAGGTGCTGTTATCTGCTGCATGTTAAACACTTTGTCGAGGTAAGTAGTGGCAAGTATACGTTTATTTTGGTAACGCTCAATGAGAGATGAGTAGACTATCTGATAGTTTTGTTCAGTGAGCGGTAAACACTTAGCAATACCTAGTGCTGGACCTGACAGACATGATACTAGGTAATGAAACCTTTCTACATCAGTAAGAGATGAATTTTGGTGTATTAACGGAATGTAACTGTCTATAAAGGTAGGCCAGTTCTCAATTTGACCGTCAAACTTAGGTATTTCTATTTTTGGTAACCTAATCTTAGGAATCTTATTGTCTAAGCTTATAGATTTATTTGACGTGGTACTTGTACTTGGTTCTAAGGAATCTATGACGTTTTCTATGCGATAATATAAATCATCAAACGCAGACAACTTATTTGTATTGATTTCCGTTTCTGGTTTTAATTCTAATGATTTGATATATATTTCATCATTTATTTGGTAATACTCGTCACGAATACGACCTAAACCCTTGTACCTAGAACGAAATTGCGATTCCGCCGATTTATCTTTGTGTGCGTTTTTCGATAAATCGTACAATATTTGTACCGAACGAAATAAATGTTCACAACGTGATATAAGCACTTTAACATGTGCTTCTACTTGTTTAGACATAATTACTTAGTTATTAATTACCTACGTAACAGCAAAAAACAATAGCCGAAAAATAAAAATTTACGAAAAATATTTTTGAACTTTAAGGCCTAAAAGGTAACAAAATAGGTAGAAAAATAGTGTAAAATTTATTAAAAACTATAGAATTCGAGCACAAAATTACTTAGCACGTGAAACTTAGCAGCAAAGTAGATTTGACCAAAAACTGAGCACCACGTGTTATAGTAGGATTTTTTTGAATGGACTGTATTTTTATGATTTGAATGGTTTTACCCGGATCGAATGGAACAATTAATGGTCCGTACTGGGTAACACGGGTCCAGCCATCGGTCAGGCGGTCTACTCTGCTACTTTGTCTAGAAAATGAGTCACTAAAGCAAATGGCAAGGATCTGCTAGAACCAACAAGTGGACAAGAAAAAAGGACATACCACGGGAAAATAGCCAGGGTTTCACTGCGGGCACGCTTTCTTCTCGCACTTCACTTTCTCGGAACTGTTTTAGGCACGATTTAGAGTCCAACCCGGCTTGGGAGATTTTCGAACCGCACGGGCCGAGCGTAGATTTTGTACTGGCGCCAACTTGGGCGCCTCTAGTGGTAGATCACGAAACTACTCGCGATCCATAGACGATACTACCAGGCTTGGTGGTAGGAATTTTGGAATGAATGTGGATGGGATAAATTTGTGTAGGATCCTGTTGGATGTCTTAACAATATATATATATATATATATATATATATATATATATATATATATATATATATATTGTAACCATTGTAATTGTTTCGATAAATAAAGTATTTTCTTTCTTTCTTTCTGACTATATTTGTGTTATTCTTGAGTACCGTGTGCTAGAGACATCGCCAAGCTCGCCACTTGTCATTATGTGTAAATTCAATCTATATATATTATTGTGTAAATTGACTAAGAGCCTACGTGTTTGACATGTTGTAGGTGTTGGCTTGTAATAATAATAATAAATAAATATATATATAAATTATGGGCATATGTATCACTTTGCAAGGTATACAGTTCTGATGATACTTTAGTTCTACAACTATGAAATTAGTCTTGGTAATATTTGAGAATTGTTTGAAATCTCTCCAGAGTTTTCATTCCAGTGCACTGTACCATGAATGAATATAGTTTCTCCTTGTTATAAACTAGGAATTAGAACAACTATGCAGTTGTGAACAACACAAATACTCGCATAAGCCCTCTTCATTAAAACTTTTCATTCTGTTTGGCTACTTAATAACCTTTTTTTTTTTTTTTTGATTTTTTTTTTTTTTTTTTTCTCCAGACAGGTCACACAGCGCCATCTAGTTTCCGTGATAAGCTACGAGGCTTGTGTTACGGAAACTAGATGGTTGATAAACTACATATTATACTTTTTTTTTTGTAAATATATACATATTATACATATAAACACCCAGACCGAGACAAATTATACAATGTAAAACTTGCCCCCGGTGGGAATCGAACCCACGACCTCCCGAGTTCACGGCAACGTTTGTTCCCACTAGACCACGGAGGCGGTTTATCTATTTTACTGGCTGTACCAAAATTGTTGTTATTAATTTTGTAGTAGAAAGGATGACTGAAGAGAGATTGACGAACCAGATATATAATGCGAAAGTTGTGGGTGAAAGAGGCCCTGGCAGACCAAGACTCACTTATTACGATCAAATAAATAAAACAATAGCTGACGGTGCAATAAAAAGCCATCGAAACAAAAGGGTATGTATGAAGAGGTTGATGAATGTCGAAGAAGCGAAAGAGGTATGTCGAGATCGTGACAAATGGCGCTCAATTGTCTCTGCCTATCCCGCAAGGGACCTGGCGTGAAGATATCTATGTATGTATGTATGTAATTTTGTAGTGTTCGTGCCAACGAGGGTAAATTTAAAGCGCCCTGTAAACGATCATACATGTTTGACAAACGTGTTTGTAAGCTTCACGTTTTTATCAAACAATTGCATAAGCGATCAAACCGACCATCAAACTAATTTCCGCATTTTGACTCTGTTTTATTCAAATTGTACGAAGAATATAAATTATTTTTAAATTTATCGTCCGTAATGTTTTTGGCGAAATCTCTTCATTGAATTAGTATTTTTTTTTTTGTTGCGGTTCTTTTTTTTCCATGTTGTTTGATTATATTTTCCATAATATCGGCATATACCGATAAATTGATATGAATTGTAATGTAAATTATTTACATTAGTAAGAAAAGTGAATTTCTCATTGGTACATGCCGGTGTTCGAACCGACCTTTTTAGGATTATAATAAAAGCCCCACCAGCACCACCGCCAAAACAATACTTTAGTTTAATTATACTCCTTGGTTTAGTACTATACAACGTCCAAGCAGGACAACGAATGAGATTTTGTTTGACAAACACCGTTTTATACGTTCAAACGTGTTTGTCAAATACGACGGCAATGCAGACTTTCATCAAACAAGCATTGAACTCGTAGATTGTTTGACAAACACGTAAAGTTTATTTGTTGAATTTACATATGAAATATCTGTTACATTCTTCACTTTACGACCTTCGAGAGTTCCAAAAATGCTTTAAATAAATCAAGCAGACAAGATTATTTTATAAAATAATTTGAGAAATTGTTAAAGAGGTTAAAAATATCCACTTCACACAAAAAGTAACAAGAATTCATCATTTACCGAAAGTAAAAAGTTTAAGTTACCGTAACTTTAAAATCTATATATCATAAGTTAAGACGCGGTAGCATAGATGACATTTATTAAAATTCACACAAAAAATACAATTAATGAGGAAACAATAATAAATATAAAAATAAAATTAACTACTTACAGAACCTAATTTTAATATGATTCGTGTCCGCGCGGTATATTTATATTATATTTATTCTATGGAGAACTATCGACAATATATCGTACAATAAAAAAAAATAGTTACAATATATAAAAACAACAAGTAATATTTTAACCTAAGATAATACAGAACAGCATAAACAATACATACATGATAGAATAGACTGAAGACACGATACAATATACAAGAATAATATATTATAAATTAAAGAATAAGTTGTTATGCACATGTCTCACCGTACTTACATTTGTATACAATATGTTGATATCGAACTTGAGTAACAGCTCATTGAATGACCTATATGCTCTATTAAAATATGAATTTCGAATATGAGGTAATGGAATTCTGGACAACAAAAGTATGGTGGCAAGAACGCTGGCCGCATTTCCTTGCTAAATCGCTACGCTGATTCTCTAAGCGAAAAAAGAACCAGCCCCCTTGTCACCGTAGCAGACCATTAAACGAGCGATGAAGTTTTTTAAAAAAATGTATTGGCGCTTGTTCTCCACGGGCCTAGAGTTTCTACAGCAAACGGCATAAACACCTAGGTCCGGATTAATAGTCATTGCTATGCCAGTGCTTAGCACGAGCTATTTCTGAGGACTATCAAAGTGACAGTTTTTAGAGTAAAATCTGTCATTTTGACAGTTCTGAGCAATGGCTCGTGCTAAGTACTGGCGGAGCAACGACTATTAATCCGGACCCTAGTCTTTCTTTATAGATACATATTTGCGCCGCTTGTCAGACTCTGCGCTTACGGCTGTGGCTGCCGCGTTTTGCGCTGTACCCCTAAGGTGTAACACAGCTAAAGTGTGTCCCACATGTGGAGTCCCTTTATAGCTCTGCTATACTTATTATTATAATATATTTTACAATATCCGATTTCGCAGGTCAACAGATCTTCATGTCTTCCTTTACTTTATCTTCTACAACCTAATAAAACATTCGTGTTTATAATGTCGATTCGATTTTTTTTATGACTCCCATGATCGCCCTCTTCGTTTTTTACAATTTAATCCAGTGTAACAAGCTCATAATTAAGGAAAGGCGTGCTCCTATGGTTCTGGCATGTCGAAAGGATGGGTGAAGAAACATTGACGAAACACATATAGTTTTTATAATTTTAACGGGTCTTTACACGATTTACCTTAGAGACATATTTCTCCCGACGTTTCAGCCAAGTTGCATTGGCTCCACTCTACCACCAGGAGTCGACCCGTGACCACGGCCAATGCAACTTGGCTGAAACGTCGGGAAAACTATTATGAATGTGCGCGAAAGTTTAAAAAGTTGAATCACTTAATGTGAAAATAGTGGGTATGAAAGGCTGATTAATGATAAAGTAGCGAAATAGGTATGTGGTAATCGTGACAAATTACGCTCAATCGCTTACTACCCCGCAAGGGAACTGGTGTGATGATATATACATATGTATGTAAAAATATTTTCTGCTCATAAAAATATTATTAATTTAAAATATAGACCTATGATACTGGCTCTTGAGATCAATATATCAAAGGAGCCAAAGCAAGTCCAAAGTTAAACGTGAGTGTGGTTTTATGTCGAGAGAAATTAATAGATGTTGCCTAAATTTGTAAGTTATCTTGCGATAAACTATGTAAACACTTTGTAACTTACAACTTACTTGATAAATTGTGTTTATAAAATTAAGTGTATTTCCTACTCCTTGCATCGTTTTCCTTAACGCTGAAGACCTCTTCTCCACATACCACTTTTATCCTTAGATTAATTTTTAATAATAATAATTAAAGATTAATGCGTGTTACTATGAAATATGAAATTAAATATTATTTATTTGTATGGAATATGGTAATACTCGAATTTTTAGTCATCTCCGGCCCCCCGGTCTCATCATCGTCTCAGACTTCCGGGGGAGACGGGAATAATGTAAATTTCATTCGGATAAGTTTTAGCGCTAAATAAAACATGTTTTTCAGTAAGGCACTAAGCAGATTCTTGGCAATATTAAGGCTGCTTGTCCACGAGATGTGCGAGGGAAATCGGCGCCGAGCAAGGAATTTTGCACCATTAGTAAGTATCACTTCAAAAAAATGCGAATAATACTATTAGTGGATCCTTTTTACTCGCACCGCTCATTTTCGTAGCACATATAAAAAAGTTGGTAAAATTGCTCATGAAACACTACAAAAAGCAAGACTAATCTACATAACTTGACTAAAACCGTATATTATTAAATGAATATATATATAGCATATACCAGTGACAAAGTGCATGAATTCCGATTTACATTACATAAAGACGAACTTTCGGACTGACGCTTATTAGCATTACTTTAGCATAACATTTAAAATTGATATTTATTATATTCATGATAACATTGTAGCATTAAGCAATAGTAGTATCGTAGCATTTAATAACATTAGTTAACAAAGCATTTTATAACATTTTCCTTTTACTGTACCTATCTAATAATCTTTGATCTGTATACCTTGTAGGCCCTTAGTTTCTTTTTGATGGGCAAGATGTACGATCTATCGATATACGTCCATAAAACGCGCTGATTGCAGGCACAGCAAATATTATGTATTAGGTAATTATTAAGAATAAATCAGTCGTTTAACAACACTCAAGCTGTCTGGTCATTTGCATCTTCCCTAGCATTAGCAGAATCCAATCTGTAGCAGTGATCAGGCAGCACCAGCATTTGGGCAGCAGTCCGTACATATAGCATATTTGTACGTATTTTAATTGTATATTCGATATTACTTTATTTTTAGTTTAGTTTATTATAGAGGTCCATTATGAAGTGACCAGCTAGTCGATGTCTCTAGCGTAACAAAAACGAGAAATATCACAAATAAATTAAATATACAATATTTTTGTGTACTCGACCAGGAATCGAATCCAGCTCCTCCGCGTTTAAATTGCTAGACCATGGAGGCAGTACTGTAAAATATATTATTTTCTGTTCAAATTCAAAATTCTTTATTGTGTAGATTGCTTATTCTAATTACAGTTGTATGTACATGTCATGATGATGCAATCTGCCCATATCATAGGCATACAATATGCTTATGTCAATAGATATTTATTTACAAAATTTATTTGTATATAGTTTATATTTAATATTGTTTTTGTCAATTTATTGGAATACAATGTTAATGTCAAAATTTGCATGCTAAACATTATTTTATGAGTAAAAACAGTTGTCAATAAGAATTTTATTTAACTCAATAGTAAAACGTTTTATAGGTAACTCTCGTATCTCTCTAGGAATTTTATTATATACTCTAATGCAAAATCAATGGGTCCGTGGGGGCCAAGTGCAAAGAAGTTCTTTAAAGAGTTGTCTAAGCGCCTGGTTAATGCTGTATGTGACAAGAGTGCTGGCAGTTTTCTCGCGCAGCAAATCAGCATTGCTGTGCAGCGGGGGAACGCTGCAAGTGTTCTTGGCACACTGCCACAGGAACAAATCATGGGTGAGTATTTTTATTTATAATTAGTTTTCTAATTTAGTTTTAATTTTTATTTCATAATTTAATTTTTTTATATTGTTAGTATTTCGTTAGTACTTCGAATAAATTATTTAACAAACAAAAAAAAATGCAAAATTATTCAATATAAAATGTAGCTATTTATCTATTCATATCTGCTGGATAACCAGCGTAAGGTGATTTATTTATTTACACGCCACATTATTGCGTTATAAATTTCATTCTAAATAGGTGTGTTTATAAATGAAATTTTACATTTATGGTAACTTAATAAATCACGCTTAGGTTCGTTAAATAACGAGACGGTCAGCTTCGGTGAACCAACGAACAAATGGTCGACGAAATTTAGTGTATCCCAGCCATAGACATATAATTTAAAGACTGGCCTAACAAAAAGAGGTCCAGGCTGACCAAGACTCACCTACAAATAGTATATAGTATCATCAGGGCTATTCGATATATTTATAACTTTACTGCTCGCACTTCGCTAAGAGATAAGTTTAAGGAGTATGATATTCTTACAGTGGCATCTCAGTATATTCTAGAGAATATTGTGTATGTCCACAAGAATATAAAACAATTTAATAGGAATTGTGTCTTGCATTCTCGCAACATACGCAATAATCACAAATTAGCTTTGCCTCACCTACGCCTCAGTAAAACTAGTAAGTCTTTTTTGGGACTTGGTGTTCGTTTTTATAACACACTTCCAAAGGAACTAACTAGCTTGTGTTTACATAAACTAAAAATTCATGTCAAACGTCGACTTATAGGCAAGGCCTATTATAAGATAAATGATTTTATTAGTGACAAAAATGCCTGGTAGATGTGCAAATGTATATTATTAATATATTTTGGACACCTTTTACTGTTGGTGTATGTTTATATTTAGGTCAATTCAATTGTATTGTAATAAATTTAATTTATTATAATTTATTTAAATAATTATAACAATGTGATGTGACAATACAAAAGAGCACGAGAAGGCCAAATTGTAATAAATGATTTAACTTTGACTTTGACATCACGACCGTTTCCCTTCCGAGGTGGTCAGAAATCACGCTTATAAAGAAGCTTTACTATAGGCCAATCAAGTGGCAAGCTCGTCGATGTCTTTCGAGTACCGAACTTGGGAAATATCACAATTTCATTAAATAATAATTTAATTTATTCATTTGTCGAGCATTGGTGTGGGAGCTCCTTGCTCCTTGGAGCCTTGCTCGGTCTCATGTCTAGGGCACATCTGTCAGAGCTGGGGCGGCTGTGAACTCGGCTTAAAAGACCAAATGTCGCAGTCTGTTGCTAATGACTATGTGTTTGTTGTGCCTTTTGGTCTTGAGACAATGGGACCGTGGGGGCCAAGCGCTAAGAAGTTCGTTAAATAACTGTCTAAGCAGCTGGTTAACGCTGTATGTGACAAAAAGGCTAGCAGTTTTTTCGCGCAGCAAATCAGCATCGCTGTGCAGCGGGGGAATTCTGTGAGTGTTCTTGCCAAGTCATGGGTGAATATTTATATATATAGTTTAGTTTAATTTTTAATTTAGTTTATATATTATTATTAGCTTTATTTTTTTTTTATTTAAATCATTGCGCTCATCCTTTCGAGATACTATTCTGGTAATCTGGTGGACTTACATATTACCATTAAATAAATAAAACACTGGCTGAAAGGGCTTTAAAAAGCCTTTGTAACAAAAGGGCATGTATGAAGAGGTTGATGAATGTCGACGAGGCGAAAGAGGTATGTCGTGATTGTGGCGCTCGATTGTCTCTTGGGTGCGGACAAAAGATTATATATGTCTCTGATTTTAGTGGAACTTCACCGCTAGGTCCGGCTATACCGCGGTTGACATTTATTCGATTTAAGTCTTGCCTTAGAACCCCTTAGTTTGGTAAAACGGTTGTATACAGTTTTCACTTTGGATTTTACAAGCTGAAAATAGCCGCAATATTTTGTAGCTATAAGCTAAAGTTTTTGGAATATTTAGTTAAAGAGGGTTGTTCCATTTTGCATCCGTCTCGCTCGCACAACATCTACAAAGATTTTTTTTTAAGGGACAAAATTATGTATGATTGGCGATGGGCACCCTTAGCCAAACGTGGGTGGAACGACCGACCAAAGCTTTAACCTTAAGGACAGCTCCCAAAACTTGTAAAATCGTTTGTCGATTCGTTTGGCTTAGCATGCCACGTTCATGCTAAATTCTCCAGAAACAGGTTCTAGAAGGCATATCTACAGCAGATCTAGAGGGTTCCCTCTCTAGGTCGAGGTTCTAAGGACTGTGAAGGATTATAATAACCATTGTAAATGCAACGAAGAATCGATTTATAAAATATTTACACAACGGTGTTTCTCGATAAATCATGTCAAATAAGCCATTAGTATAATTTACAACTTTGCGAGAATCGTGCGGCCGAATCGCGGCATACTGCGCGGGTAGGTACGCAAGGAAAATTAATGAAAATTCACGGTACGGTATATACGGCCATAAAAGCTTTTTCTTTTTTATTTTCTATCTGATATGTTTTACGGTTAATTATTAATTTTTTTTTCTGAAAACTACCTCTGTGGGCTAGCGGTTAAGATCGTGGATTTAGACACGGAGGTACCGGGTTCGATTCCTGGTCGGGACACAAAAATAGTAAATAAATACATTTAATAAATATTCAATTTATTTGTGATATTTCTAGAGTTTAGTACGCTGAAGACATCGACGAGCTTGCCACTTGTCATGATTGGCCTATAGTAAAGTTTGCTAAATGTGAATCCGCTTATTTATAAGCATGGTTTCTGACCATCCCGAAAGGGAAAACGGTCGTGATGATACTTTACTTTTTCTGCTTCTGTGGTGTAGGGGTTAATAACGAGATGTTGAGCTGGTTCAATTACTGGATTCCGATCGTTCAAAAATATAATGGCAGATATCTTTTTTTTTTGTTTGGCAATTGGGTTGCATTTTTAGTGGAGATGTCACTCGACACTACGATACCATAAATGTTAATATGGTAGTTAACTATTGTAAAAAATACGTGTTATTGTTTTATTATATATATATATATTTATTATGTGTTGGGAAAAAATATCTAAGCACAAATAATTATGTTCGATAGCAGGTAAAACTATTTTTTTTACTATCACCACATGTGACCTGATGGTAATGGCACGCGAGGTCCATGAATGTTAGCAACTAGAATTAGATACTCATGGCTGTCATCAGGCAATAGCCTATGCCTATGGATAGACTTTCCTGGGTTTATCGGCACAAACAGTGGATACTTACCCGCCCCGGCAGATTTGGCAAATTACCACCATCAGTCCGCCTACCACCTACACCACTGATGTTGCTTACTTGCTTAAATAGCCAACGGTACAGTTGATTGTCCTGGGTTGTTGGAGCGATTGGGTCTACGAGTCCCAAGGTTTAATCTCCGCTGTCCTTCCCTCTTGTTTGTCCAGCATGCTAGGCAGAATAGTTATTTTTTGAGAGTTTGTAACGAATGTAATGCCCTTGCAGAGGAGTTGGACATTGATATTTTCAACTCCAAAGCAACGTTATGTCGAATCAATCAGTAACCTTCATTAGTGTAATATGTATTTTTTTTTCTGAAATCCGAAAATTTTATTCGAAGTTAATTATAGTACATTAAATATAAATTAAAAGCTACCTAAACAATAAAATTAAAAATAAACTAAACTATAAATAAAAAATGTCCTCTAGAGACGTACCATCCGAGATAGTCCCAAGGAGACTGGCAACATTTCCCCTCTGTATAGCGAGGCCCATACTAGCAGTAATAATTGCCAGCCATCCTGTCTCCATACCTTTCTGTCAGCCGCTTTGACAACTCCTTGGCTAAGCGCCTCGCTGACGGTCCCCATGGGCCCATCGTCTCGAACCCAAACGGCGCAAATTCGTAACCGATACCAAGGTTGGCGGCGTATTTGCGCAATTTGAGGTTCTCCGCAGAAAAAGCCGCACATTTTTTTCTTATTTTATTTATCTTATGTATTAATGACGTTCTTATTTGTGACTTTGTGTATTATCTTGTACGAGTATG
The DNA here is from genome assembly GCA_910589645.1 of Tinea semifulvella. Lineage (NCBI taxonomy): Eukaryota > Metazoa > Arthropoda > Insecta > Lepidoptera > Tineidae > Tinea > Tinea semifulvella. The sequence goes on along the minus strand of OU342598.1, from coordinate 4,489,928 downwards.
TTGTTATTGTGTTGCAGTGATGTTTTCTTATTTTTTGCTATTGTACTCAATTTTTAAAACCTATATGTGAAAACCTTTAATAGTTCTTAGAATGTTTAATATTACTTATCTATTTGAAATTGTCAACTGTTGGTTTTCCAAAATGAATAAATAAATAAATTAAACTCATTAAGTAGCTTTCTCTAATAGTCAATTATGGTATATATAAAGTAAAGTAAAGTATCATCACGACCGTTTCCCTTTCAGGGTGGTCAGAAACCACGCTTATAAATAAGCGGATTCACATTTAGCCAACTTTACTATAGGTCAATCATGACAAGTGGCAAGCTCGTCGATGTCTCTAGCGTACCAAACTCGGGAAATATCACAAATAAATTAAATGTATTTATTTACATTAATAAATATTTTTGTGTCCCGACCAGGAATCGAACCCGGTACCTCCGAGTCTAAATCCACGGACTTAACCGCTAGACCACGGAAGCAGACCATGGTATATATGATTATAATATTTTAACTGACGTAATATAATCAACTCTTCAAAGTTTGATTTTGAATAATTCTAGTTGCTGGGTTTTTGAATTAAACAGCCGAACTAGAACCAGGTGCATTTTCTTGGCTCTATTTGACAATACAAAGATGAATTCCTCTCTTTGAATCCAACAACAATATTGCAAACTGTAACACACATACAATTTGAGACAATCTAATATCATTATCATTACAGCCCCTAGAACACAGCGTCCTAGACCTCCACTGCTGGATTCCAGATATATATATATAAAATTTGGTCTTGACTCGCCACGCTGGCCAGACGGCTTGGCGAGGATATGATGTATTTTTTTTAAGACAATTTATTATTATTATTATTGATTATTAGGCTCGCAGCGCATTGCTGATATGCCTATATCAAGCACTGGTGTAAAGTTTATTAAATTGTCAGTTATCACCATAGTATTTTTGATTGTCACTAGCCACTTGTCCAGTTCGTTTTTAAAAGTGTTTACAGTTGAGGACTTTAATATGTCTTCTGGTATTTTGTTCCACATATTTACAACTCTGTTATTCATGAAGTGATATCCTATATTTATATTGCGGGATTTTCTCATTAGCTTCATTTTGTGGTCACGACGATTTATTACCACAAGTCGGTATTGTGAAACCGGGACCGATGGCTTAACGTGCTCTCCGAGGCACCGGAACGGTGGTGTTGTAAATCTATGACAAATGTACGTAAGAAAAGTGTATTTCTCATTGGTAGGATGCCGGGTGGGTTTGAACCGACCTTGGTAGGATTTAAGGAACGCGGTCTTACAACCGAGCCATCACCGCGCCTAAAGCGCAATCTAATAAGGAAAAAATAATTATTAGGTAGGTATGTGGTTACTTCTACGAGTATTTGGGGTGGGTTCGGAAATTTATAATTTTAAAATTAAAAAAAGAAAAAAGGTATCATCACGACCGTTTTCCTTTCGGGATGGTCAGAAACCACGCTTATAAATAAGCGGATTCACATTTAGCCAACTTTACTATAGGCCAATCATGACAAGTGGCAAGCTCGTCGATGTCTCCAGCGTACCAAATTTGGGAAATATCACAAATAAATTAAATATTAATTAAATGTATTTATTTACATTAATAAATATTTTTCTGTCCCGACCAGGAATTGAACCCGGTATCTCTGAGTCTAAATCCACGGACTTAACCGCTAGACCGCGGAGGCATTAATACATCAAAATTTTAAAATTAATATGGTTCAAATAAGGCAGAGGAGATCTGTGGTAATGGACCTTTTATACGCTGAAAAAACACTGTCAAAAACATCAATATTACAAGTTAACCACGCTATTAGGCTATTAGGTGCGACACATTCTTCCTAATGGTTTAAAGAACGATGTGTTATTTACATAAGTACATAGAGATAATGTATTCGGAGATCTTAAAATAAATAAATAAATATTTCCAGACAGGTCACACAGCGCCATCTAATTTCCGTGGTAAGCTACGAGGCTTGTGTTACGGAAACTAGATGGTTGGTAAACTACATATTATACTTTCTTTTTTTTTTGTAAATATATACATATTATACATATAAACACCCAGACCAAGACAAATTATACAATGCACAACTTGCCCCCGGTGGGAATCGAACCCACTACCTCCCGAGTTCACGGCAACGTTTGTTACCACTAGACCACGGAGGCGGTCATCTTCTGTAACGAATGTTAATGTTAATCGACAACAACAAATAATTAGAGGAAATAGAAGAGTGCAGTGCTCGCATCATCAAAATATCGATCCTATACAAAATTACCTACTTGCATATCTACATTTGAAAGTATTAGTATTAATCTGTACTTCGGATGCAGATCCCGGTTGTTAATGCTGTCCGCAGTGCTGCGGTCAATTTTCATTTTTAATTTAATTTAATTCAATATTGGATATCTGTAATTTTATTTGTGTTATTGTTTTTTGTTTAATTGAATTTCTATATCTTTTGGTTGTATTTCTTGTTTTTTCTCCTTTTCTTTGACACCATTATCAGTAATAAAGTATGTTTCCTAATTTGCCCAATGTATAAACTCAATTATATACTAACCTTTATGTTCTGCAATGTGCTGCGGAAATGAATGAATAAATAAATAAATAATTATGCTATACTTTTGACACGGAACCTAACAGAAGATTGGGGCGGAACAAATAGTCGCAGGTGTGAAGTTGACAAGCTCTCTCCACGCAGATTTCAAAGCTTCCCCCAACAAAAATATTCGAGAGAGATTTCTTTCTATATTTGAGTGTCCCTACTTAATGTATTTGCGCGAACCCGTTTACCTTTAAAATCTTTACATATAGACAGTTATTTTTAATGTACTGCTTACTTACGGCCAAACGGAATATTATCTAAATAATTATTGTTATGTTATGAATCCGCTCCATTAAAAAGCGAGGTTTCAGACTACCCCGGAAAGGATACAGTCGTGTTAATACTTATTAATAAATAGAACAAGCGTCAAAATTAATACTCCAGTAACTCTAGCACGATTAATTTCCGTTATCTATACAGTAAAAAAAATATCATTATTTCGAGCTGCCTATTTGTACCATATGTATATATACACTTCATGGCGCTGTCAAATGTCTACTTCATGTTCTTAATTACATCATTGCTTGTTTCATTTTAAAGAGTACGAAGCTCACCTGGTGGTGGCAGTACGTGAGGACCAGCAGGGTGAGGCGGAGCACAATCGTTTTCACTATCGTATTGACTATCGTTTGTCAGCGGACAGCTTACGATTCGTCTTAAAAGCTAGGTTAAGCACATTCGTCCACGCTACGTTTAACTGTCAGTAGTGTTATAATACTTTTAAGAGTGCTTCCTAGTATTCGTCGCGACGATGAAGCGAATGTGCGTTCTTGGATTTTCCACGTTTTTTGGCATTTCTGACAGACGTAATCGTTCTTAGACGATTAGTTCTTGGACGATTGTGCACTCCGCCTTACCCCGCAGAGTGAGCTATAGACGTCAGCAGCAGAGTGTTTTCTATATATATAAAACAAAACAATTACTTATTAAAAAAAATCACTTAAACTGTAATACTAATTAAATATTCATAGGAGCAGTATCATGCTATTAAAAGCCGGAGATAAATAATACAATTTAAAAATTAATGCATTTATTATTTTTGGAGAAACATAGATTAATATTCGTTTGAAAACTGCATTAATAGGATTTCGAAACGATTCAATAAAAACGCACAAAACACAGCACGACATGTGGTCTGGCAACTGCAACTGGGATCAGACACTTATGACTGACATCAATCCCTAACTCTGCCGGCTTGACTGGGCATGACGGAAATTCAAGCCTGATCCCGAAACGTGTGTATACACTTTACTGGGTTTATCGGCACGAACGGTGAATACTTCCCCGCCCCAGAAGACTGAGCAAATTATCACCATCGATCCGCCTAGCACCTATATAAAATAGGCCGCAAAAAAATAGGGTTGGTTATATAAACCTCAATAACTTCCAAAACATTGAAGCTAGCTTTATAAAATAAAGACTGTATTAAAGACGATTTTATACCACTTTCTACACCTACTTAAAATAAAATAAAAACAAAATAACAATAATGTTTTTATTTGTCACAAAAATAAAGGTTAATAAAAATAAAAATAAAATTTTGAATTAAAACAATGCTTCTGCTAACAATTCTCTTCTATCTGTCCCTTCTCATCATTCTTCATTTGTGTCTCTTTTGTAGTTGTTGCTACTAATTGTGGAATAATCTACCTGTTAACATACGGCAAGCAACTACCAGTGTGCTTAGTGTAAAATGCAAGTTTCGGAAAACGTAACTGTTGTAGTTACGTTTTTTTATTTTACATTGCGTGTTATTGCAAGTTTGGCTATAATAACAGGCAATGAACATTGAAAATTCAGTAAAAAAACTCTACTACTATAGTTGCGTTTACGAAACTTCACTGTCACACTAGGCATACAGATCATTATTTAAAAAACTAGTGTTTTCAAACTTTCTAAATAGCTCCACACAGCGTTAGTAAGTAGTATGTATGTATGTTTATGTATGTATTAATATTTAGTGTATCGATATTATAATATTTATTCCATATATATTGTAAGTAAGAATATATTAATTTGCTGTTAATTTAAATAGTTATTTATTTCTCTTATTGTTTAATTTATTTGTATGTAGTTCGATACATATACCACTAGATGGCGCCACCGTCGTAAACATAACGTAACCTGGTTTGGCGTGAACTTTGTAGTAATACCAATGTTATAATTAAGACTTTTGTTGACACTTGTGAATAGATTATACGATTGAGAACAAGTCGAGTTTCATTTGCACGCGATTAAACATGGTCCTATCTGAGCCGGATGAGGGTAGTTAAAAAAAATTATCGAAAAAAATAGAAATTTGTGTGTAAACTGAACTGAACTGAAGTGTAATAAATTGAATAAAAAACTATTAAATATTGAACTATCAAGTGTTTGGAACCTGTAAAAGTGTAGTAAAAATGGAAGAGTTACAGAAACATTTAGTAAATTTAGAAGAAACATTTAGAAAGATACAGAAATGTCAAGTCAACTTTAAAAAGTCGCCAAAGGAAAGACTTACGCAAGGATATGTAGAAGCGCGTTTGGAAACATTAGAAAAGTATTGGAGCGTGTTTGTAGCGGGACACGACTTTATCACCGAAAGAACTTCAAAGGCAGATAGGAAGAACATGCAGTATTTTGAAAACGACGTGTACAGTGAGTGTGAAGAATTGTTCTTTATACATAAAGGAGAACTTACAACAATGTTACGGCAGTTCTCACCAGTTTCCGTAACAAAGCACGATCATTCTTCCCTATCTAAACCTTTTACAAATACCAATATCAAATTGCCACGCATTATCATTCCTGTATTTTCGGGAAACTACACAGATTGGCAGTCGTTCCACGACTTGTTTGTTTCTTTGATTGACAATAATGAGTCCTTAGAAGATGTACAGAAGCTACATTACCTGAAAAGCAATCTGACCGGTGAAGCTGAACAATTACTCAAACAATTCTCGGTCACTAGTGACAATTATGCCGAAGCATGGAAACTTTTGAAAAAACGCTACAGCAACAAACGTTACATAGCCAACTGTTTATTCAAAAGGTTCTTTGGTCAAAAATGTATTACTCAGGAGTCTGCAGTATCGCTGAAGCAACTGTTGGATACCTCTGTAGATTGTTTGATTGCTTTAAAGAATCTAGGACTGCCTACTGATGCATGGGATGCTATTATCATTCACATTATTGTTAACAAATTGGATATGGACTCGCACAAACAGTGGGAAGAAGCAGTAAGTAACAATTGTTTTGAAACAGAAGAAGAACTTGCATTTCCATCATTTAATAACCTTAAAGATTTTTTAGAAACAAGGTTCCGCACTCTAGAGATGATCGACACATCTAGTAAATTTAATAGTAAACCAAAACCGAAAATATTTCACTCGACACTGACAGTTGGGTGTCCCTGCTGCGATGAACAACATAAGCTATACAATTGCAAAGAATTTGCAAAACTATCAGTGGAAGACAGATACAGTTTCGTGCAAAAACAATGGTTATGTTTTAATTGTTTGGCACCAAATCACACCGTTGGTAGATGCAGACAAAGCTCATGTTGCAGAATCTGTAAAAGAAAACATCATTCATTGTTGCATCCGGATAAATCTAGACTGTCATCAGAAAATCAATCAATAGAAGAAATTCATCATGAGGATGAACTCACTATTCACAAAGAAGACCCTGGAAAAGACACTACAGTAGCAACTCACTTTTCCAGACAAGATCAACCTGGTCAAAACGTATTGTTAGCAACAGCACTGGTAGACGCTACTTCGGTAACAGATCAAGCTCACGTCTTCCGTGCTCTCATTGACCAGGGTTCACAAGCCTCGTTCGTAACCGAGAAATTGGTTCAGTTATTGGGATTGAAAAGAACCAAAATCAACGGCGTGGTTTCAACTATAGGTGAAGGCAATAATTCAGTGTATGCTAAATACACGGTCGCAGTTGAGCTGCGATCCAGATATGACAGCTCATTCACTGTTCGGGTTAACGCTTATGTGCTTAACTCGTTGACAAGTAGTTTGCCATCTGAGAAGGTTAATATACAATCATGGCAAAAGTTCAAAGGTTTACAATTCTATATGATTGCACCTACATTTGATCAAATTTATCCCCAAGGTTTGGCTGTCAGAGAATGTCTTCGGGCATTAAGTCCGCTTTTGTACTTTGTGCAATAAAGTTTATAAATAAAAAATAAATAAATGTTGTATGACAAATGACTGACTATGGTTCAGAAAATGGTGTTGAAAGGTTCCAACAACCTCTATTATTATACCATAGCCGACATTTAAAATGTAATTTTACACTTATTGGTTTACACGGCGATACACAAGCTATTTCTGGACATTATACTTTTTAGGAAGGGCATTGTTCCATAATAAAACTGGCATAGTCCTTTATTGCTTAAAAAAAGGAAAATTAATAATTAATGAAAGTAAAAATAGGGAAGAAAATTTAAAAGAGAGTAAATCATTATTAAAATCAGCACGCGCTAATTCTTGAGTGCCACTCAATAAGTGAGCTAACGTGGCGCAAAACCGAAATTTCCTTGTAAACTGACTATTCCGCACAAAATAATTGAGCAGTTATGCTAATAAGGTACAAGCAGGACTGAAGCCAAACGTTGTCCAGTGGGCTTACAATGGCGCTTACGTTTATCTCTTGACTGATGTATCGACGTTTTTACTTTCGTTTTTAATTGGGATTTGGATAAAATGAAATAAATGAAAAATAATGAGAAATACGTTTATTAGCCGACCGTAAAGCTGAGTCTTGAACATGTTGATGATTCTGTGAGATCATAATATTCAACTTCTTGTTGTGGTCTTATGGAATATTTGATTTCCACATAACGGTAAGTTCAATAAGAACTTTTTTCAAGTTCTGACATCTAGGTTCTTTGGAATCATCATATTTGTAGTTCAAATGTTTTTATAAGAGTTTTAGAGTCTGATTCGGCGCTAAGGATCTAGGTGGGCTTGCATTCAGTTTTCGTACTTTGCCCTTCTTTTACAAATGTGGTCAAAAATTAATTTGTAGTCAGTCTCGTACCTTTTTTTTTAGCACATCTTTTGACCTTGCGCCCACCTGATGGTAAGTGGCGCGTAAGGTCCATGGATGTTAGCAACTGGAATCAGACACTCATGATTGACATCAGTCCCTAACACTATGCCGAATTGACTGGCATGTCGGTAATTCGAGCCTGATCCCGAAACGTGTGGATACACTTTACAGAGTGATGCTTCCACGCCCCGGCAGACTGGGCAAATTACCACTATCAGTCGGCTTAACACCTATTTGATGTTCTCGTTGAAAGTATGTGCCATTTGCAATGATGTCAAATGCCAATTTTCACTTTCAAGGACAACTAATATTGTACAATTGACATGGAGATATTTATATAAAAATAACACCGCTTGAAACAAGACTTAGAAAAAACCTTAAAATCTTTGAAAATATTGGATAGTGCAAGCTAGAGGAATGCTACAGCGTTAAACTGTCGTAAGAAAACTTACAGCTAAACTTACGTGACGAATGTAGGCTAAATTGTGTAGAATTTTCTGGAAGGCCTATCAACGCCAGTGGAAATCAAGGACTCTGTGTTCATAATTATGTTTCTTAAACTAGAAAATTGTTAGCACCAGTGGCTTTTTCGTTTTTAAATATTAAAAACGTATTTTCGTCTCGTCGCGCCAAAGTAACACCTTCAGCTTTATGCAAATGAGACGGTCACCGAGGCAGCGGCCCGGACATTGCAAATACAAACAAAACGATTACACAACTATGTCAAATTTTGTTGGCCAAACTAATAGAAAGGGCGTCAAATTGAATTTCAAGATTTAAAGCGCTTTTGTTGATAACCTACGCTTGTGTATCTTAATGTAAGTATAAAAATCTATGACATGAACCGTTCTGCAAACTGGTACAAAAAGTTATTTTATCTGCCAGTAACATGAAAGAGCGGGCTCGCCTCATGGCCGTTTCCACTAGAGAATCGGGTCTTTGGTTGCAGGCTTTTCCCTCAGTATCGGTTGGCACACTCCTTGATCGAAATACGCTAACCATGGCGGTGTGCCTTCGTCTCGGAGCCCAGACTGTCTACCCGCACCAGTGTCGATGCAGAGAACAAGTCGATCATCTCGGACACCACGGGCTTTCTTGTGCTAGAAGTGCTGGCCGCATTCCTCGTCACGCGGCTCTTAACGACATCATCCAAAGGGCTCTTGTCGCTGCTGGTGTACCCGCAATCTTAAAACCCTCTGGGATTATGCGGAGCGATGGCAAGAGACCAGACGGAATGACTGTTGGGCCGTGAAAACTTGGCAGGTCTCTGGTGTGGGATGCGACGTGTTACATTAGCTCGATCTCACATCCAGGCGACCTTGTCAGACGCGGGAAGTGCGGCGTCTTCCGCTGAGAACCTCAAGTTGCGCAAATACGCCAATTTTGGTACTATTTTGGTATATATATGTATGCATGTATATAAATATATATGTACTTATATGTAATATTAGATTTATAACATACATGTTTAATATTTTCATGCCGCTAGCGGTAGAATGCTTCAGAAATTATGCATAAGACTACATTATTATTTTGTACAGTATTCTGGAAAATAAAGATATTTTGATTTGATTTGACGATGGGCCCATGGGGACCTTCAGCCAGGCGCCTGAGCAAGGAGTTGTCAAAGCGGTAGACTGAAAGGTCAGCATTTAATTTTATCATTTAGGTAGCTTTAATTTATATTTAATGTATATTAATTTACATCGAATAAAACATGTTACTATATTTTTGCCTATCACTACGCTACACGATACACCCGGTCAAACAGCTAGTTTTCTGATAAATCTAACCGCAAAGCTAATAGTGTGCTTGTGGTAAAGTTCAGGGATTAATTTATGGAACAAACCTAAACACTCCTTAGTAGTTGGGAACTTTCGACCGATTTCCGGAGAATCACGCTGGGAACATCTGTTAGCGGTCGTTCTTTGTGGGAAATCGTATAGGTGTAGCCGTGTATTAGAAATCTACTATATGTATTTTTCGTGTGTGATAAGGATGCATTAACAGATTCCATTACATATAATTAATTTTCCACATATTAATTAATAGATTAAGTTAGACACGGTCAGTTTACAGCCACGAATTAGTTTAATTTTACATTAAAATTTATTATTTTAGATTGTAAGCTGACACGGCCTCCTATTAGCCACTAATTTATTTGACATATTAAATAAAATATTTTGTAAATTTGATTATAAGTAAATTTTCCTTGCAGATTCATTTCTTAGTCGGATTAAACATTAATCATCATGGTGTTTCGGGCGGGATTGCGAAAACCTTCATATGTTCCGCCTGTGACTCTGGGAGGTAAGGTTCTACAGAGAGTGTCGTCCTTCAAGTACCTCGGCCATGTGGTCACCGAGGATTCGAAGGACGACCTCGATCTGGAAAGGGAAAGGAGAGCGTTGGCGGTCCGCTGCAATATGCTGGCCCGTAGGTTCACTCGTTGTAGGGCAGATGTCAAGGTGACCCTGTTTAAGGCATTCTGTCAAAATCTTTACACATGCAGCCAGTGGGTCAATTATACGCAGAGGGCCTACAACGCTCTTCGAGTACAATATAATAACGCCTTCAGGATGATGCTGGGGCTCCTCGTTGGTGCAGTGCATCAGCGATGTTTGCGTGCGCGCACAAAGATGATTTCTACTCAATATTGCGAAAACGAGTCGCGTCGTTGATGCACAGAGTAAGAGGGAGCGGCAACATCATCTTGAGGGCAGTTAGTGAGAAGCCAGATTGCCCTATCATGGGGCACTGGGTACATACTCACATGTATGTGCCCAGTGCCTCAGGAGGGCAAGGCCAATATAAAAAGTAAATGTCCTCTTTTTACTAATATAGAATAAGCAAACACTATGTTACTAACCCCTATGGATACTATTCCGAAATAAACGCATTTTTTTTTTTTTTTTTTTATTAACAGGTCACTGACATCTGCTAAGCTGCTGGTGCTTACGCATTGGGCCACTTTGCTGCTTAGTCTTCCACTAGCATATAGCAATCATTTAAAATAATTAAATTAATGAAGTTTCATCAATGCCTGTAATAGATTTACGTGAATAAAGATATTTTGACTAAAACTTTTTTTAGATTGTAAGCAGACTCAGCCTCTTTAAATCCACGAATAAATTATTAAGGACATGGGTTGTTTTAGTCTATAAGCTGACACGGCCTCTTCGCAGCCTCGAATTAATATTAAGTACCTAGTTATAAGAAAAAAAAAAAACTTGTTTTTATGCCAACAGTGTTTTTAATGAATATTTAGAATACCGAAACGCAATCTTCAATGTTGCCAGATAATAAACTTATCATACCGGAAATATTTAAAATGGTAACAATTATGCCTTTTGAGGTTTGGAGAGTTTACTAATATGAATACCGATTTGAAGGATGTCTTGATTATGTATCTTAAAATTAAAAGTATAGGTATCCTACCAGCGTAATTCTGTTCTACTCGTATCTATCCCTTCTCATCACTCTAGCTTTTAGTCTAACTCATTCGCAGTAGTGGCCGCAAATCTCTGGAACAGTTTACCTATTGAAGTTCGCCAACCACCCAGCAAACCGCTGTTCAAAAAGATGGTTTACTCTCATTACTTAAAGAGCTCCTCGAATCACAACGTAGATATTGTATTAAGTGTATAGTATATGAATTATACTATATTATGGCGCGGTGGTGGCTCGGTTGTAAGAACGCTTTCCTTAAATCCTACAAAGGTCGGTTCAAACCCCCCCGGCATGTACCAATGAGAAATACACTTTTCTTACGTACATTTGTCATAGATTTACAAAACCACCGTTCCCGTGCCTCGGAGAGCACGTTAAGCCGTCGGTCCCGGTTCCACTACTAACTTGTGGAATCGTTAATAAATTATCATTAAAAAATGACATCATATCCTCGCCAAGCCGTCTGGCCAGTGTGGCGAGTGTAGGCCAAATTCTCCAGGGCTGTAATGATGATGATGATATGTATTATATAAGTGTATAGTATATATAGTGTGTAGTATATGTAATATTTTGTATATATTTGTATGTATGTATATTTATATTATTATGTATTGTATCAAAGATTAGTTTAATTTATATTTCAACGTTATATACAATCTGCTGCCTGTGTCTGCCTGGTCGGGATACAAAAATATTTAATAATGACAATAAATACATTTCATTAATATTTAATTATGTGATATTTCTCGAGTTTGGTACGCTGGAGACATCGACGAGCTTGCCACTTGTCATGATTGGCCTATTGTAAAGGTGGCTAAATGTGAAGCCGCTTCTTTATAGGCGTGATTTCTGACCACCCTGAAAGGGAAACGGTCGTAATGATACTTTACTTTTTTTATATACTATCTTTTGCACCTACTCGTACCTTCATGACTGCAATGTTCCGTATGTCCCAAAGGTTGGTTGCTAGAGAAAGCCTAGTGGCATTAAGACCGCTCCTTGTACATAGTGCAATAATGTTTTTGTATATCTAAATCCGGTTGTATGAACGCCTTCCTTAAAATCGTAAAGAGTTGGGTTCGTACCCCGGAATGTTCCAATAAGAAAATGCACTTTTCTTACGTACATTTGTCATAGATTTATAACACCATCGTTCCCGTGCCTCGGAGAGCACGTTAGGCCGTCGGTCCCGGTTCAACTAATACTAACTTGTGGGGGAGTTAATAAATTGTCATGAAAAAAAAAAATTATATCAGACCGTCGCCACGCCATCTGGCCAGCGTGGCGAGTGTAGGCCAAATTCTCCAGAATTTTCTGGAAGGCCCATCTCCAACAGTGAAGGTCTAGAACTATGTGTTCTAGGGGCTTTAATGATGATGATATCTAAATATCTTACAATGTTTTTAAACGCTCTAGGTTTTTGTGGAATAAATAAATAAAATTAATTGCATGTCCGTCCAAACCCTCGATTATTCCGCGCCTGCCGTCTGTGTGATTTGGCCTTTATACAGGATTGTCAAAATGTCAGCTGTTATTTCCCCGTCGCGAAATAGAGCACCCTATTTGTGATTCCCCTTTATTTGCAATGAAAACAAACCGTTCTCTACGAAAGTGCTATAAACTGTTTATTGATGAACTATTTAGTCTCGATCATAGACACATATGTAAAGCCTGGTCTATTTAATAAGTTTTTTAAGTTTTAAGTTTATATTGAAGAACATAAGAAGTACTCGCCGCATTCCTCGTCGTTTCCACTAGAAAGTCGGGTCTTTGGTTGCATGCTTTTCCTTCAGCATGGGTTGGCTCACTCATTGATCGAAATACACTGACCATGGCGGTGTGACTTTGTTTCGGAGCCCGCACTGTCCATCCGCACCAATGTCGATGCATAGAATCAGTCGAACATCCCGGACACCACGGGCTTTCATGTGCTAGTAGTGCTGGCCGCATTCCTAGTCACACAGATCTGAATGCCATCATCCGAAGAGCTCTTGTCACTACTGGAGCTTTGAACCCTCTGGAATCACATGGAGCCATGGAGACAGCAAGGCTGGCAATTATTTCTACCAACGCATTAGCCTCACCATACAGAGAGGAAATGTTGCCAGTCTCCTTGGCACTATACCTGATGAGTCGTCTCTAAAAGACATTTTTTAGGCTCTGAACGACATCATCCTAAGAGATCTTGTCACTGCTCCAACGATCCTAGAACCCTCTGGTTTCACGCGGAGCGATGGCAAGAGACCCGACGGCAAAAGCGTTAGGTCATGGAACTTTAGCAGGTCACTGGTGTGGCATGCGAGATGTGTAAATGTCATCTTACATCCAGACGACCTTGTGAAGCGCGGGAAATGCGGCGATTTTTGCTGAGAACCTCAATTTGCGCATTTAAGCCAACCTTAGTACAAGTTACTAGGCTTTTGTACAAACGGCTGAAGGAAAAGTCTGAAGACAGCAAACCGGCAATTAGTTCTACCAACGTATTAGCCTCGCTATACAGAGGGAAATGTTGCCAGTCTCCTATGAGTACCTGATGAGTAGTCTCTAGAGGATATTTTTTTATTCATAGTATTTTTTTATTAGATTTAGTACAATTTTGATATGATTGATAATTTATAACATTTATATTCATTAAAATAAGATTAAATATTTGCATTAAGTATAGCTTTATAACAGACATTGACTCTAGAAAGATAAGGTGCGCCTCGGAGGCCTCCGCTAAATATACGACTATATGTATATCACTGCCATTTCAAAATAATAACAATAATGCGAAGCACCTACATATTTTATTGAACAAAATCGTGCAGTCCGATGAGAATTTTGATGTGTTCGCATCAACGGATGTGGAAAGTAAAAACATTGTCCTAAAGTACTTGGACCCATATTAATTCACACATCTAGTCACTCGTGTTTTAATGTTGTTATGAAATATGTATTGTTTAGACGTATAATCTGTTATGTACATTTTCATGGAAATAAATAAATAAATATCGTAACAAATGTGTATTAGGAACACAATACAGCAGAAGGCATAACTGTACAACAATTTAAATGAATATTCCATCAATAAATTCTTACAGGTTATAAAAAGCATTATTTAGGAATAAGAGTATTTTATTTAAATTCACTTGGTTGTAGTCCAATTATAATATCAGCTAGTTTATTGTATAATGTTATTTTCTCAACCTGGTTTGCCTTAAGTATAAAGATTTGATTTTCGTTTCATAGGTTATACTTAGTCAAACTAGAGATTTTTGGAAGCTCGTTAACTTTTGTGTACAGTATTTTTGTAATGACGTCACATGATCGTCATAGAAATGCCCGTGCACAAATATAAGTCAAATGGTTCAGATAGCAATTTCATGTACCAAAATTTATCCCAATTACTTGGGGTAAGTTTGTTTGGACGCAGAATTTCGGCGCCACTTATAAAAATAAGCCAGATACTGATTGACAAATAATTTTGTCTTGATTGAAGTCCTAAACAAGTACCTACAGATATCGACATAAGTTATTATTATTTATTTATTTAAGATTTATTTAATCCTAAGAAAGAGATAGACTTAAATTAATGGTACCTGTAGGCGGACGGGTTGTTCGCGCGGGGGGAGAGTGGTTCGCGCCAGCGCATCTTTTTTATGTACCTACTATAAATATTTATTATTTAATATTAGGCTTCGAGAGTAATTGTCTCCGCCAACAAACTGTGGTTACAGTTTGGCAGGCTATTTAATAAGTTATATGTATTGGAAAGTAAAAATGATTGAAAAAATAAATAAAAAAAAAACACAATTTATCCATCTGTAATTAATTTTCAACTGCATAATTGCCTCCGTGGTCTAGCGATTCCTGGTCGGGACGCAAAAATATTTATTAATGTAAATAAATACATTTAATTTATTTGTGATATTTCTCGAGTTTGGTACGCTTGAGACATCGATGAGCTTGCCACTTGTATTGGCCTATAGTAAAGTTGGCTAAATGTGAATCTGCTTATTTATAAGCGTGGTTTCTGACCACCCCGAAAGGGAAACGGTCGTGATGATACTTTACTTTATAACTAAGTAGTATAAAATAAAATATAAATTTATACCTATCAGAAACTGTTTCCTTCTAAATCATTATAAATTCCGTGAAAAGCCACTGAAGCAAATTTATTAATATTCTAAAGAAAATCTCGGGAGAGAGAATTATTTTCAAATGAGAAAATTTTATCTTTCTGAATTTTAAGTAATTTCAAACTTGCTATTTTTAATTGAATAAGCACCTATTTTAATTATTAAATGAGAAGAATATGTTTTTATACCTAAATCAAAGAGTATAGTATACTTTTAATCCCCGCTGACTCCTCTAGCAGATATTCAGACTTAGACCGTGTCTGCAGCTTGTCAATGGAACAGGCTGCCAATAATTATTCGACAGGCACAATCTCTAAATATATTTAAAAAACTTCCTATTTCTCTCTTGAAAAACAAAATTTAACTTAATCTCCTCACCTTGACATATATTATTTAATTAGTGTTATATAAGTATATATATTTTATTGTATTTATTACATAAGTATATTATGATCCTATTTACATTTACATTCAATTAGATATACACGCCTAGTTTTAACAATTTAGGCTTAGCAATCAAATCAAATCATTTATTTCCTTAGATTAGTACACAACACTTGGATATTGTCAATACATATATTTTAAGAAGACAAATTTCTAAGCATTCCATGGATTCACCGTGCGGGTGCCGGGTCCATCGTGTGTGGGTAAGAGATGAGAAGAATGGTGTCTCGGGCTTGCGACCGACAATAGGCTGGTTTAAGAAAAGGAGGACTCCTTTTTTTTCTATTGCGCGATAATACGCTCACCATCCACCATTCTACCTCTCTCCCTACCCAACCAAATACTGTATGATTCCGTTAATGCCGTCTTGGAAGCTCGTTCCATAAATGTATTGACGGCAGACCTGCTTAGGCCCAATTCTTTCAGTAAGTGATGCAAAGATTTTGCTGGAACTCCTCTTGCACCAACTTCCACTGCGTAAAGCTGAGTCTTGAACCCGTTCCTGATCATTTCTTCTGTGAGATCATAATATTTATTCGACTTCATGTTGTGGTCTTTTGGAATATTTGATTCCCACGGAACGGTAAGTTCAATAAGGATAACTTTTTTCAAGTTCCGAGAAAACACTAAGATGTCTGGCCTATAGGCTGATACAGCTAGTTCATCTGGGATCCTATAATGGTGTTCAAATGTATCCATGAGAATTTTCCAGTCTGATGCGGCGCCAATGATCGAGGTGGGCTTGCATTTAGTTTTCGTGCTTTGCCCTTCCTTTACAAATGTGGTCAAAATTTTATTTGTAGTCATTCCCTTTCTGGCTCTTGCAATATAAGCTTGGCTGGACCGAATCTAACAGCAATACAAATTATAATAAATAAAGCATTGTTGCCATAAGCGAGGATTTTGTACTTATTTATAACTAGATACTTAAAATTTAATTCGTGGCTGTAAAAAGGCCGTGTCAGCTTATAATCTAATAACATTTACGTCCTTAAATATAAATTCGTGGCTGTAAAATGGCCGTGTCTGCTTACAATCTAGTAATAATAATATTCATGTCTATAAATATAGATTCGTGGCTGTAAAATGGCCGTGTCAATAACTAGTTAATTTAGTTAAAAGTATCATCACGACCGTTTCCCTTCAGGGGTGGTCAGAAACCACGCTTCTGAATAAGCGGATTCACATTTAGCCAACTTTACTATAGGCCAATTATAACAAGTGGCAAGCTCGTCGATGTCTCCAATGCTGGTATGCACCAAACTCGAGAAATATCACAAATAAATTAAATATTAATCAAATGTTTTTATTTACATTAATAAGTATTTTTGTGTCCCGACCAGGACCCGGTACCTCCGAGTCTAAATCCACGGACTTAACCGCTAGACCATGGAGACAGTGCTTAGCAATAACTAGTTAATTTAGTTATTGCCAACCCGTCTGGCCACAGTAGCGAGTGTAGGCCAAATACTTTTAAAAAATCTGCAAGGCCTATCTCCATCATGATGATATTTAGTTGTAGCCATTATAAAGAAGACTAGACCTAGTTTAAGTCAAATGCAACCGACTATACCTAGTATTAGCTGCGAACTAGACCAACCAAGAACTAGTTGTTGCGGTTTAATCGATGCGTTTGACAACTTCAATTTATTGTTGTGTCCTCTTCTCTCGGTGGATGATGAATGAGGTAAAAGGAAAGGCAAAGGGGCTAGTCCATACAGCCAAGTCTGACGTAATATATCTTTCTTTTTTATGAGTTAATGAGGTTATCATTCAATTCCAGATGTTGCAGAATTTGATGCTTTGCAAACTCGTCTCGGGTAAATATGGGAGTTCACAGCGCGGGAAAGCCGCAATAAATAAACTGCAACTTGTGCCCCATATTTAAAGTCCAATTTATCCTTTTCCATAATTATTCACATTGTAGCACACTATTAATCAAAACAACACCACTATTGACCAATAATAACCACAGTAAACTTATTTCCAAAACAAAAAAATTGCACTTAACATGTCCGCGCAAAATGGCGCGAAGAACCCCTCAATTTGTTGTTCTTCTTTATTAGCAGAGATTTTGTGTTTTGTCTGCTTTCGGGTTATTTATTTATTTTATTTATTTATTAAGGAAAACTATTGACGTTTAATTTACAAGTATAGATACAAAAATAGAAACAGAAAGTCATTTACAAGTTTTACTAGTAAGTAGTGTTAGAATAATACATATTATGAACGATGCAAGCATCTACAAACTATCACTTCATGCAATAAACTAATAACTGTACAATAACAAAAACTATTATCGTTTAAAGAACCTTAAGTTAAACGCATTTATCACCACTATCACCTTGTCATGAAAGATATCAACATCAGTTTCATCAATGAATGTATTAAGAGTATTACAAGCTCTAATTAAAAATGAATTTTGTCTGTAGTTAGTGCTCGCCATTGTTATGCGAAAGGTTGGCTTGTTATAGATTATACTAAAAGTATTAAAAAATAATAAATAGTGTGTTTAGACTCCAAAACTACCGGGTGTTATAAAATAATAATAACTATCTGGCCTAACGAGTGCTTTCACTCCGTAGCCACGACTTAGACTTAGCTGTTAAGTACGCACGCAGGGCCAACAGTGTAAGAGAGACGTTTTAGTCACGGTGATTCGGGCATGCGACCTCCCGAGGTGGTCCTTAAAGCTGGAATCGTATAGCCAGGCGATTTTGCGAGATTCCGTCTTTTAAAAAAAAGGGGGCCTAAGTTATACACAACTCTAATTTCCCAATGGATAACATTACAAAATTGCACGATTTGGAGTGCATTTTATTTTATTGGCACCGTTTAACTTTTAACAACACATAAAGAAGTTTTGAGTTAGTGGTTTTTGCGATTTTATTTTAGTGCCACGAAGTGTTGTGAGTGGCTCCAGCCATAGACATATAAATAACATCAGACGGTCGTGAGTACGGAAATGATTATAGTCAGGAGCGCAGATACTTCTAGGTTATCGTTAGCCTATAAAACGTAAATCATCACATCCATCAGAACACATAGTTGTCCAATGTCTATCAGAAATTACTGGAGAGTTTAGCCTACACTCCTTTCCTAATTAGTGTAACTGGAACCGACGGCTTAACGTGCTCTCTAAGGCACGGGAACGGTGGTGTTGTAAATCTATGACAAATGTACGTAAGAAAAGTGTATTTTTGATTGGTACATACCGGGGTTCGAACCCTTTGAGGATGTTGAGAAAAGCATTTTAATTTTAATTTTAATTTTAATTTTAATTTTAATTTTAATTTTAATTTTAATTTTAATTTTAATTTTAATTTTAATTTTAATTTTAATTTTAATTTTAATTTTAATTTTAATTTTAATTTTAATTTTAATTTTAATTTTAATTTTAATTTTAATTTTAATTTTAATTTTAATTTTAATTTTAATTTTAATTTTAATTTTAATTTTAATTTTAATTTTAATTTTAATTTTAATTTTAATTTTAATTTTAATTTTAATTTTAATTTTAATTTTAATTTTAATTTTAATTTTAATTTTAATTTTAATTTTAATTTTAATTTTAATTTTAATTTTAATTTTAATTTTAATTTTAATTTTAATTTTAATTTTAATTTTAATTTTAATTTTAATTTTAATTTTAATTTTAATTTTAATTTTAATTTTAATTTTAATTTTAATTTTAATTTTAATTTTAATTTTAATTTTAATTTTAATTTTAATTTTAATTTTAATTTTAATTTTAATTTTAATTTTAATTTTAATTTTAATTTTAATTTTAATTTTAATTTTAATTTTAATTTTAATTTTAATTTTAATTTTAATTTTAATTTTAATTTTAATTTTAATTTTAATTTTAATTTTAATTTTAATTTTAATTTTAATTTTAATTTTAATTTTAATTTTAATTTTAATTTAATCAAAACAGAAGATGAAGATCATGGTGGTGGACGGCATAAAGAAACTGGAGCTCACTGGGACGCTTTATCTGGAACACATTACTGAATTCACATACCACCAGCTCTATTCTGTTACTTAAGCGCAAACGTTATATAATGGAATCTGTTATATATATACTCGTATATACTACGCTATTAAAGTTGATATTTGCACGGCCACTGTCTAGGTCGAGCGCATATACTCGTAGAGTTGAGAATTGAATAATATTTTGTAATTATGACGCAATCTCTGAGGTAAATAACGAAATCTACTAATAACGTTTGCGACCAAGTAACAAAATAAAGCTGCTGGGATCTGTAACACTGGATAGTGACGAAAGAATTCCGAAGGATAGGCATAGCCAAAAATGCTATGAGTCAGATGAAAAGAATATAGAAGGATGGTAATATTACTATAAGGACCAAAACAAGACTTGTATTTTACATAGTCTAGTATTTTACTTGTTCCTATATGCTTCCTAAATGCCGCGTCAACGCCTTTGAGATGTGATACTGGAAACGTACGTTGCAGATCCTGTAGACAGCGCAGAGAAACAACGTATACTCAAGGAGCACAAAGTCATTACCAGGCTCTCTTTTATTGTGTGGCCGAAGCCCGATACATTGGTTTAACCAGATCCGCACCACACTTAATATACCACTTCACAATGCACTACATGCCACCGTGTGCAGACCCGGATGGTCTGAGACAAAGTGATTCGTGGAGAGAGTCTCGACCCTCATCATTGAGGAAAACGACGCAAGGAGAAGAGTATATAGATAACTCTGTATTGTCTCGAAGGTTGGCTGTTAAAGAATACCTAGCGACATAAAGCACGCCTCTGTTGTAGGTTGTAGGTTAAAGAAAGAACAATAAATAATACTTTGTAGGTTAACATTTATTCATTATTTATTTTTTAATAATTATATTTAGAAAAACTGCGTTAGTAGATTTAGTTCTATGTTAGTGATGCATCATTAAATTATTATTTTTTTGCACTGGGGCTGGTCTTTTAATAAGTATGTCGATGTAAGAGTCACTTTACATAAAGCTTGCAGATGCAGAACGGAGCTGGCACCACTCCCGCGCCGGATTACCATAAGCGCTTAATTATTTTGTTTATCTGACCACTAAACTGCTCCGAGTTCTCTTTGCTTACGAGTTATCTGACTGCATTATTGGCTTACAACATGTATTCAGAATTTATTAGGCTAAAATAAATACCTTTGCGGCGCGAGTGTGGGATGTGGATGGTGTGACGAGTTGTTTATACTATAGCGTTTGATTTTGCCTATCTTTCTTCGGTCCACGATAGTTCTCTACGTTCCTCTCACAACTCTCTTCTTTCTATCCCTTCACATAATTTCAGTTTCATTTCAAACTCGTTTGTCGTTGTCGCCACTAATTTGTGGAACAATTTGCCTCTTAGCATCAGGCAAGTAACCACCAGATCGCTGCTTTAAATAAATAAATAAATCCTAAATCCACGCCCCATTGAATGAATCTGTATAACCTTGAAAATATTTGGTCAAGCAACTCATCACCCTTGTTTTCATTAGGGTATTTTATTATATAAAAATTGAATTTTATTCGGATAACAGATCGGTGAAAGTTGCTCTTAGACGTATCTTAGATGGAGTGAGGGAAGATGTCTTGTTGGAATGCCACCTGTGTGGATACCTTTGCCGCTTGCCACATTTCCTTTACATCAAAAAAGGGCGGTTCGGCTGCCGAATACAGTACAGCCGAATTTAAAAAGCACCTCAAAATTATAACTTTGTGGCATTTAGGGTTGAAACAATGGGGGTATATTCTATTGATACCCACAAATTCATAAAAAAGCTGGGTAAACGAATTTTTCAAAAGTGTGGCGATCCCAAATGCCACAACTACCTAAAACAGAATATTTCCATTATAATTCAACGAGAAAATGCGGCGAGCGTTTTAGGTACCCTCCCTGGTGGTAAGCCCTTAGTTTATTTTGTAGAATAGTTTTAATTTCATAGGTATTTTTAATTTAGTTTTATTTATAATTAGTTTTTTAATCTATTTTATTTTAATATTTTTGTATCTAATTCGAATAAATATATTATTTATTAAAAAAATAATAATAACATTAAACAAAGTTATAAATTTGTGGCATTTGAGGTTGAAACAATGGGAACACGGATATCAAGATACATAAACGGATTTATCAAGAGTGTGGCGACCCCAAATGTCATAACTACCTAAAATAAAATATTTTAATTATTATTCAACTATCCTTCCAGGTAGTAATTCCTTAGTTTATTTTGTAGAATAGTTTTAATATCATAGATATTTTTGTTTATAATTAGTTTTTAATCTATTTTATATTATATTGTTTTTTACTTTTTTAAATAAATTGTTCTGCATCTTAGATTAAAAGGTTACAAAATACTATATGAATATCAACTTTAATTAATGTCCTTTCGTTGAAGGATTCCTTTATAAAATAAGTCCGCTTAAATGAACAGCATTTGGCTACTGTATGTGAAAATGTTAGGTGTTGTTCTGTGATCTAGGTATAAAATTACTCAGAGGCAATATCGCGGTTCGGAGTTCACGTGCTAAAGAAACTTGATGTGGGTCCTTAATTAAGTTTGGCCATGGGTTGGCCAGGACACTCGATAAACTAAAAGTTAAATATCATTACGAGCGTAAATAGCAGAAAAAAGTTTTTTATTGAGCACGACATGTGAGCTCGTGTCTACTTAATAGTAAGCAGGGCGCGAACTCAAGGGATGTTAACTGAAATCAGACACTGACTACTAACATCAGTCCCTAACACTATGCCGGCTTACAAAACGCTTTTTCACACTTAGCTTAAACGCATCCAGTAGCCGTATTACTTAAGCGCAAACATTATACGACATGAGACGTGGACACTGACAGTGGGTCTGGTTCACAAATTCAAGGTTGGTCAGCGAGCTATGGAGAGAGCTATGCTTGGTATTTCTCTGATGGATAGAATTTGAAACGTTGAAATTCGTCAGAGAACCAAAGTTACTGACATAGCATTCAAAATTAGCAAGCTGAAGTGGCAGTGGGCCGGACACATCTGCCGCAGAAGCGACGACCGATGGGGCAAACGGGTTCCGGAGTGGAGACCACGTACGGGACGACGCAGAGTGGGATGACCCCCCGCCAGATGGAAGGATGACCTGAGGAGGGTCGCTGGTGGGGGTTGGATGAGGATTGCAAAAGACCGCGTGCAGTGGCGAGCCTTGGGGGAGGCCTATATCCAGCAGTGGAGAGACACAGGCTGATGATGATGATGAAACATTATACAGAAAGTCCCTAATTAAAAAAAAAGTGTACAAACCGAGAACGGGTGATGGACCAGATGATATAAAAAAAAATATATAAAAAAGTAAAGTATCATCACTACTGATCTTTTCGGGGTTGTCAAAAACCAGGCTTTTTAATATTCACAGTTAGCTAACTTTACTATTGGCCCACGTGGCAAGCTCGTCGATGTCGCGTTCCAAACTCGAGAAATGTCACAAATAAATTATGATGTCCCGACTAGAAATCGAACCGCCTCTGCATCTAAATCCACAGTCTTAACTGCTACTAGACTACGGAGGCTGGACTTTAGTATTAAGGTACTTTTAGATATATCGAAAAAGAAAATTACATTATAACGGAATACCATGTCTACTGAACAATGCTAATGTTAACCTTGTCGTTAGTGCTTTAAAGATTATAATTGTGTACCACTGTAATAGCGCCATCTATGTTCTACTAGAGAAACTTTTGTCTAACGATCAACTGAGTAAGAACTTGAGCCAATGTCAACCTTATGATTAGTATTTTATGGCTAATTTATTTGGCATTCCTCGTCACGCGGCTCTCAACGACATCATACGAAGGACTCGTACCCACCATATTAGAACCCTCTGGGATTGTGCGGAGCAATTGCAAGAGACGCGACGTAATGACTGTTGGGCCTTGGAAACTTGGCAGATCTCTTGTGGGATGCGATGATGTGTAGATACATTAGCTCCATCTCACATCCAGGCGATCTCGTCAGACGTGGGAAGTACGGCGTCTTCTGCTGAGAACCTCAAGTTACGCAAATACGCCAACCTTGGTACCAGTTACGAATTTGCGCCGTTTGGGTCGAGACGTTGGGCCCATGTAGACCTTCAGCAAGGCGCCTGTCTACTCTGACGGAAAACTGATGAAAAGGTCTGGTGACAGAAAGGCTGGCAATTATTTCTGCCAACGTATTAGCCTCGCTATACAGAGGGGAAATGTTGCCAGTCTCCTTGGGACTATCTCGGATGGGACGTCTCTCGACGACATTTTTTATTTATAGTTTAGTTTGTTTTAATTTTTTTGCCAATGGGGTCACTCAGCCAAGCGTCTGGCCAAGGAGTTGCCCAAACGTCTAACGGAAAAGTCTGAAGACAGGAAAGCTGGAATTTTTTTCTGCCAACGTATTAGCCTTGCTATACAGAGGGGAAATGTTGCCAGTCTTCTTGGGACTATTTCTGAAAGGTCGTCTCTAGTGGACATTTTTTACTTATAGTTTATTTATTATTAGGTTAAGTTTATATTTATTTTCATTTTTATGCAGTTTTAATCATTTCAATAAATAAATACATGTTTATTAATATGAATCAGACAGACACTGGGGTCGCCCAAGCCCGGATTCCTAATGGGCCTGGGTTGGGGATGGGGACATTCCCCCGTTTTCCCCAGCAGAATTGAGATGAGAGACTCGCCGGTCATTCATGCACTTTTAGTGCTCCGCCAAGAGTACTTCCCTAGGAAGTGGTCTCCCGTTGAGAGGTCGTGCGCAAGACGGAGTATATATTTAGGCTATAATTGTGTGCACCTATAATAGCGCCATCTATAATCGAGTAATGGAACTATTTATAAATTACAACATTTAGAATGTAATAACCTACTTAAAATCCCTCCTCACTCTTCCAGCAGATATTCAGATTCCTTCACAGTATCTGCAGCTCGCCAGTGGAACAGACTTCCTTTAATTATCAGACAGGCACCATCTCTTAAAATATTTAAAGATAAATTATTCAAATACTTACTTCACAAACATAATAAGTCGCCATAACTTATTAACGAGTATATATGTATTTTATATTTAGGTATATATTTATTTGTTTATTTAGGATGGTTATCTATGTATATTGTATTGCATATAATAAGTACTATATGTATGTAATTAATTTGTGTTTTGTATAGTAATAAATAATTTCAACTATCTATTTTCTTCGTAACCTTCTGCACCCGCTTATTACAGCTCTCAGTCATAAAGGTTAGTTGGTAGAAAGTGCATTTACGGCATTAAGCTCGCCTATGTGCCTGCACTTGTTTTGGTTTTGTACAATAAAGAATTTATTATTATTATTAATGTTCCGTGTATTGTAATTGAAATAATAAAAAGTATCAGCCAAAACTTCCTTAAAATAAACTGACACGAGGTTCTCATGTCGAAGTTAAACGTCTTTAACACATCCGTTGTACGCAGACCTATCATAAGTGGCAAGCTTGTTCATGTCTCTAGATTACCAGCCTCCTTTGTTGTGTTAGGTATCGAACCCAATACTTACGTGTCTAAAACTACGGTCATGTCCGCTGAACCACAGAGGCAGGACGATAAATTTACAGTAATACCCGCCAACTATTTCGATTCTGTCAACTAAACTTGTTCACAAATACCAGAGCTCTATTCATGCAAATTGACATATGAAATTGGTACAACTATCTATGTTTATTTTTTCTCGGAATGGATTAATTAAATAAAGATTTTCACAAAAACGAAATTATTAAATTAACTAAAAACAAAACTTTTAAAACAGATAAATCTTAATATACTCTTATAAAACAAAGTTGGATTTGTTAGAACACTTATAACTCGAGAACGGCTGGACCGATTTTCATGGTTTTTGATTTGTTGCATTGCAAAATTTACTAAAAAATAAATAACATTTTCCCATACAAAATGTTCGTGAGTTTCGTACTGTCAAACAATGTTTGTTGTCAAATATTTATACGTGCGTTCAGATATTTATATCAAGCTCCTTAAATAACCGAATAAATGATTAATAACCGAATTATTAACTATCATTAATTAAAAAAAAGGAGTTCTTCGCGCCATTTTGCGTGGACATGTCAAGAGCAAGTTTTTGTCTTGTAAATTAATTTACTGTTATATTATTGGTTAAAAGTGGCGTTGTTTTGTTTAATAATGTGCTACAATGTGAATAATTATGAAAACGATAAATTGGACTTTAAATATGGGGCACAAGTTGTAGTTTCCCGCGCTGCCAACTCGTATATTTTACCCGACGTGTTTGAGCTATGGTGCCGCGAGTGACTCCAAGAAAAGCATCAAATTCTGCAGCATCTAGAATTTGGTGATGACCTCATTAACTAATAAAAAAGAAAGATATATTACGTCAGACTTGGCTGTATGGGCTAGACCCATTGCCTTCCCTATCACCTCATTCATCATCCATTGGAAGAAAAGAACAAAAAAAAAAAACAATTGGTCTCATTTTTACGTCGCGAAATTGTCTGTGATTTGTTTTGAAAATTGTTTTGTGTGAGTATTATTATTAAACCGATTGATATAATAGATGATTTATATACTTTTATATATATGTATATTTTTTTGTGTTACTAACTTAATAAAGTACTGAACATAATATATTTTATATTATTTATCATAATATTTTATATTCATTTTATTACTTCCATAGAATTATAAATTTAGTTTAGCTAATAAGTAACACGACATTTATATAGGCGGTACGAAGTTTTCCGGGTAATAATAAAAGAAACTACTTAATAATAAAATAAACTGTACTACAAAATAAACAATATATATATATATATATAACCGTCGAATGGGCGTAGTGTTCCGAGGACACTCGCTGCGTTCCCCCGTTGAACGGCGAGGCTGACCCTTTCAGCTAAATATCGCCAAGCTCACGAGAGAACGCCTAAACCACCCCGGACCACGGACCCATCGTTTCGACTGCATGATGAAGTAGTGATTTACGAAGATCTCCGCGTATTTTTTGTAAAATAGTTTCTTTTTATGTTTCTATCTATTCTTACTTATGATGTTATTAACTACTTCTTTGCCTGTTTAATCGGCATGCCATAGTCCAAAATTAATCAATCTTAATATCCACCACGGGATTACGGTCGTGATGGTACTTTATAATTCAACTAGTGAGTATAAATGTATAGCGACATTTTAATTAGAGAAATTAATAATTTTCATAGCGCTGAACATTTAGATAAGGATGCGCTGAAGCCTGCAATCAAGCGCTAATTCAAAATATGAAATGCACGCTAATGTCATGTTTATTTATAAAATGTTACGCTTTACTGGTTTATACTGTTAAGGGGACGACGTCCTTTTATTATGATTTTTTTAATATAAATACACACAAATTATTCTAACAGCCAAACCACTTTGAAAATGCGTTTATGTTAATACATTTTAAGAGGGTTTAACTACTAATAAATAATGAACTAAGTTTAGTTTTATTATTATTATTATTATCACAATCCAATATTTACAAAAACAAACTCGTCTTTACGTACTTTTGAGAAATATACCTATATAATATATTGTAAAGGAAGGACAAAGCACGAAAACTAAATGCAAGCCCACCTCGATCCTTGGCGCCGCATCAGACTGGAAAATTCTCATGGATACATTTGAACACCATTATAGGATCCCAGATGAACTAGCTGTATCAGCTTACAGGCCAGACAT
This sequence comes from Tinea semifulvella, assembly GCA_910589645.1. Classification (NCBI taxonomy): domain Eukaryota; kingdom Metazoa; phylum Arthropoda; class Insecta; order Lepidoptera; family Tineidae; genus Tinea; species Tinea semifulvella. The sequence continues at coordinate 4,462,486 of OU342598.1, read as the reverse complement.
CTTAGTGTTTTCTCGGATCTTGAAAAAAGTTATCCTTATTGAACTTACCGTTCCGTGGGAATCAAATATTCCAAAAGACCACAACATGAAGTCGAATAAATATTATGATCTCACAGAAGAAATGATCAGGAACGGGTTCAAGACTCAGCTTTACGCAGTGGAAGTTGGTGCGAGAGGAGTTCCAGCTAAATCTTTGCATCACTTACTGAAAGAATTGGGCCTAAGCAGGTCTGCCGTCAATACATTTATTGAACGAGCTTCCAAGACGGTATTAATTGAATCATACAGTATTTGGTTGGGTAGGGAGAGGAGTAGAATGGGGGATGGTGAGCGTATTATCGCGCAATAAAATAAAAAAGGGAGGTCGGTCGCAAGCCCGAGACACCATTCTTCTCATCTCCTACCCACACACGATGGACCCGGCACCCGCACGTTGAATCCATGGAATGCTTAGAAATTTGTCTTCTCTCTTCTAATATAACTTATTAATCAATATGAATCAGTATTTCAATTCGGCGAGGAAATGCAACCAGCGTTTTTGTCATCATTCCACGCGGATGGGACTTACGTCCCTATTCGTAGCATTGTTATTAATTTAATTTTCGGTATATATTAATAATAAAATACTTTATTGCACAAAATTACAAAAGTAGTGTACAAGGGGAACTTAATGCCGTAGGCATTCTCTTACAGCTAACCTTTGTGAAAGTGATAAGTGAGGTTATAAACGATAAGTCAATAGAACTAGATATGAACATAGATACTTAACAATAACAATAAATAGCCAAAATATATACATCAAAGCAAACAATACATATTATTAACATCCATGTTCATATACGTATACACAAATAAATATATACATATATACCTACATAAATACATATATTTATAATAAGACAGGAAACCTGGCAATTAATTCTGCTAACGTATTAGCCTCGATATACAGAGGAGAAATGTTGCCAGTCTCCTTGGGACTATCCCTGAAGACGACTCTTCAGAGACATTTTTTACTTCTAGTTCATTTTTTATTGGGTTTAAAGTAGTTTTAATTAAAGTATTACTGTGCATAATACGTAATAATAATAAATATATTTTAAATTTTATGTACATTGCAATATGAAATAGTTTTGTATAAAAATATTAGGAGCTATTGTCACTTCATCGTTTATTTTTTCTTTTTACATAGTTGAAGATGTAGTACCGTTAAGTAGCAAAACATGAATTCTACAGTTCTTTGGACTAACGAGTCAACATTTGTTGTGAAGCTAAAATTAATTTGTTTTGCGGGTGCGTACTTCGTGGCCTTAAATTACAGAGACAAAGAAACGTGATATGGGTCTTCTAATGACCAGCACAAAGGTACCCGTGCACGTTCTGGAAATTACTGCCACCGGCTAATTATATTGTTAAAGGATTGTTTGCCCACGTAATATTGTGCTGTCTTGCCCACGTAATATTGTGCTGTCTACTGGAATTATTCGCAAACATACAACGATGACGCTTGACCCTAGAATCCAATTATATATTTACTAAACATCACACGATCCGATTTCGACGAAGAGCGGTGGTTGGCTCGGTTTTAAGAACACTTTTCTTAACATATTAATAAGGTGGGTTCGAATCCCGGCATGTACTAATGAGAAATACTTATATACAAATATTTTTATATAAGTATGTGCAATTTGCATTGGCAATTTTTATTTTCAAGTATAATAAATTATAAGCTTGCCATGGTAATATATCTTCTTCTTTTTAAGGTGCCATATCAGAGGTCGGCTATCATTAAGGCGATTTTAATTTTGTTGGCCGCTGTCCACTCATTGAGGTTCTTGAGCCAGGACGTGCGTCTTCTCCCCAGTCTTCTGGAGCCTTGTATCTTGCCTTGCAACAAGCTATACTTTTTATTGCGCATATTGTGTCTCAAGTACTCTAACTTCCTTTGCTTTACTATTTTAAATATCTTCCACGCTTTTGTTCATCCTCTGCAAGACAGTTTTGTCTCTAACTCTGTTCTTTCATTCTCCTGTATATCAAAAGCACTACACTTCTTTCAAAAGCTTTTATTTCGTAGACATTGTGTCTATGATTCGACACCATAAGGAGAATGGAAAATACGTAGCATCGGACAAGTCGGCATCTTATAGGAAGTTTAAGATTGCGATTGCAGAGTAGAGGTTGGTTGTCACAAAATGCTTAGTCATTAAGCCCGCCTATGTTTATTTTAGTGCAATAAAGTATTTTAAATAAATAAAATATAGGAGGCTCATTTTAACAAAGGCGCTTCTGGCTTGTTCTATGCGGCATTTTATTTCAGTACTTTGGTCTTGTGGTTCGTTTACAATAGAGCCTAGGTATTTGTATGATTTGACTCTTTCGAGCATTGGTCTTGTCGACATTTGTCCGTCCGACGACATTGAATTTAGTTTTTTTGATCTTCATGTTTAAACCATATTTGGCGCTTACATTATCCACCCTATTTAGCAAAATCTGTAAATCGTTTTTGGTATCTGCCAGAAGAATTTTGTCATCTGCATATCGAATTTTATTAAGAGGTTTCCCCCATTGATAATGGTAACTGCTACCGTGTGACTGCTGTGACTCAAGCCTGCTATAATACACTACGACAGTGAAGAAACATTACTACGAGTATCATTATCATCTACTCGTATCGTATTACCATCACCGACACTACTACCACCATCATCGCCACCACCACAACCACCACCATCACCACTACCACCACCATCAAACCCACCCACCATGTCAAGATATGGACGTCAAATCAAAGCACCTGTAAGATATACCGACGTTTCCATTGGTGGCGGAGTATGTGGCGTGACCTAACTTTTGTAGTCTTTACCTTTTTTTATCCTTATTGTTATATATTTTTTATTTATCAAATCTTGTTTATATTATGTCACTCTCAATTTGTGAAAAATAAAACGAATGTTATTTTTACAAATGAATTTATTAATTGCTAATGAATACCTAAGAAGCCGCAACGAAAGCAACCAGGCACACATTTACATACCTATATAATAAAATAATAATATGAATAGCTAACTTCAGTAAAGAAGCCGACAGACGCATTCAGCTGGGATGGGCAGCATTCGGGAAGTTGCGACACATCTTCCTATCGAACCTACCACAGTGTTTGAAGACAAAAGTTTTCAACCAGTGTGTTCTTCCAGTAATGTCGTATGAAGCAGAGACGTGGACGCTGACGGTGGGTCTGATACATAAATTCTAGGTCGCTCAGCGAGCTATGGAGAGAGCTATGCTCGGGATTTCTCTAAAGGATAAAGTCAGAAACGTTGACATCCGTCAAAGAACCAAAGTTACCGACATAGCTTACAAAATTAGCAAGTTGAAGTGGCAATGGGCTGGACACGTCTGTCGCAGAAGCGATGAACGATGGAGTAAACGGGTCCTGCAGTGGAGACCACGTGCTGGTAGACGCAGTGTGGGACGACCCCCCGCCAGATGGACAGATGACCTGAGGAAGGTCGCTGGTGGGGGATGGATGAGGGTGGCAGAAGATCGTGTAAAATGGCGAGCCTTGGGGGAGGCCTATATCCAGCAGTGGAGAGACACAGGCTGATGATGATGATGATGATAAAATAACACCGCATGTAACAAGACTTACTGCAGACTTGAATCGTAGGGTGTAATGGATGTTTGATAACTCTGTACATTGAAGGCATTCTTGTACATATTGCAGTGCGTTTGACTATAATATAATCGTACATTAAGTATCGTCTTTCGTATAGTTGCTTACTTTCATCCGATGTGCCGAAGCCTTAAATATGGAATGCTAATATCACCTGTTGTTTGCGAATGAGTAATCCACGTGGAGAGGTCCCCAAATACACTAAGTATAAATTGATATTTGAGATGTTACGACAATGTTCAAGAACTTGGTTTAATCGCTAAATATCAATGTGAATTTGATCAGTCAAATAATATAATCTTTGTTACATACTCCAAGGTACAGTCAAATGAGACTCAATTATAAACATATCTTACTGCAGCCTACCCATATATCACTTTAAACATTTTTAGAAATCACGAAACACGACACAAAAGGTGTGATGAAAGTTTTTTTCTTTGTAAAAAGAAATAACAGTGTTTTAAAAATGTTTAATTATATTATCCTAAACTTATTTATTTGAAAGCTTCTTCTCGGAGCCCGGACTGCCCACCCGTACCAGTATCGATGCGGAGAATCAGTCGATCATCTCGGACACCACGGACTTTCTTGTGCTAGAAGTGCTGGCCGCCTTCCTCATCACGCGGCTCTCAACGACCTCATCCGAAGCGCTCTTGTCACTGCACCCGCAATCTTAGAACCCTCTGGGATTATGCGGAGCGATGGCAAGAGACCCGACGGAATGACTGTTGGGCCGTGGAAACTTTGCAGGTCAGGTGTGGGATGCGACGTGCTTCATCTCACATCCAGGCGTCCTCGTCAGACGCGAGGAGTGTGGCGTTTGCAGCTGAGAACTTTAAGTTAGTATTTGCATACGCTAATCTTGGTACCGGTTCCGAATTTGCACCGCAAGGCGCCTGGCCAAGGAGTTGTCAAAGCGGCTGACCGAAAGGTCTGGAGACAGGAAGGCTGACAATTATTTCTGCCAACGTATTAGCCTCGCTATACAGGGGGGAAATGTTACCAGTCTCCTTGGGACTATCTCGAGTGGTACGTCTCTAGAGGACATTTTTTATTCATAGTTAAGAAGCATTTATTCGAAAAAAATATTTACAAAATATAAAATAAAATTAATAATAATACTAAGGATAGGGATATAAGTCCCGTCCGCGTGGAATGGTGGACCAGAACGCTGGCTGCATTTCCCCGCTGAATTGCAATACTGATTCTTTGGGCGAAGAAAGAGCCAGCCCTCTTGTCACCGGAGGAGACGACAAGACGCGGTGTTATGTCTTTTAAAAACTTTTTTACACTTGGACTCCATGGGTCCAGAGTGTCTACAGCAAACGGCATAAATATATAATCTTTTAATATACTTACATATTTGCGCCGCTTGCTGGACTCCGCATTTTCCGCCGCGGCTCCTGCTTTATGCGCTGTCCCCCTGAGATGCGACGCGGCGAGGGTGTCGACGTGGCGTCCCACACCAGAGCACGTCCCCGTTCCCAGGGGTTCATAGTTTAGTTTATTTTTAATTTTATTATTTAGGTAGCTTATAATTTTTATTTATTTATAAGCATGTAAGTTTATTTTAGTTTAGCTACTTTTCTTTGCAAACCCGTTATCCTTTATCTAATAATATTATGTGTAGTAACATTTAGTTTACGAAGCTATCTCGAGCGCTCCATTATCCTGCAACATGCACTGCAATTTTCTTTGTATTCTCTCAAATTGAAAACGAAAGAAAAAAAAACCTCTCATAGAATTAGAAAAATAAATTGAACTTAAGCTTAAAGAATACGAAATATGAATACGACTCTCACGTTTTTAAAGAAATGAATTCACATTTATAAATAAGTATTGGTACATATACAATACAATGTACATACATAAACAATATAAAATGTGACTGAAATTAGTTTGTATAAATATTTATTTATTTAAAAGCTTTATTGCACAAAGTACAAAGGCGGACTTAATGCACGTAGGCATTCTTAATTATTGGAACAATTATTGTTATTAATTAAAACATAATATTTCAATTATAATTCAACGAGGAAATGCGGCGAGCGTTTTAGGTACCCTCCCTGGTGGTAAGCCCTTAGTTTATTTTGTAGAATAGTTTTAATTTCATATGTATTTTTAGTTTAGTATGATTTATAATTAGTTTTTTAATCTATTTTATTATTGGATAATTCAACAAATATCATATACATACTTATATATGTATTATAATATCAATATACTAAATAAATACACAAAATTAAACATAAACATGCACAGGTCAGAATATGCACCCACATACCGTAGTCACTATCCCTTCGCGTACCTATAAATTTGGTGACTCATACATCTGTCCCACAATAAAGATGTGGAATGCTCTTCCAGCCTCTGTGTTTCCACTTTCCTATAACCTGGAGTCCTTCAAGCGAAGTGTGAAAAGGCATCTAGTCAAGCCGGCATAGTGTTAGGGACTGATGTCGGACATAAGGGTCTGATTCCAGTTGCTAACATTCATGGACCCTGCGCGCCACTTACCATCAGGTGGGCGCAGGGTCACATGTCGTGCTAGAATAATAATAATAATATAAAAAAAAAAAAACAAGTACATCTTACTAACGTGGTTTTAAGCTATTCATAAAGTGTGAATAGACCAGTTTTTTAACTACATTCTATTAGTTGCCTGCCTTATGTTCACCGAAAGATCATTCTATAATTTTGTGGCAGCTACTACGAAGGAGTTGGAGGACAAATCCAAAATGATGTGAGGGAACAGGACGAAAAGAGTTGTGAGAAGAACGTAAAGATTTTTCGTGGAAAGAAGAGAGATAGGCAAAATTGTCCTTGAGGCATTTCGGTTTCGCAGACTCGTTTGAAACAGAAAAAAAAACTTTTGTTGACCCAATTAACTTAAATCTATTACATTTTTATATTAAACAAGATGGTATGAGCCCTATCATCACGAGCGTTTCCCTTTAGGGGTGGTCAGAAACCACGCTTATAAATAAGCGGATTCACATTTAGCCAACTTTACTATAGGCCAATCATGACAAGTGGCAAGCCCGTCGATGTCTCCAGCGTACCAAACTCGAGAAGTATCACAAATAAATTAACTAATAATTAAATGTATTTATTTACAACAATAATTATGTTTGTGTCCCGATCAGGAATCGAACCCGGTGCCTCCGAGTCTAAATCCACGGACTTAACCGCTAGACCACGCTTATTATTTGTTATATTTAATTTATTATTGTTTGATAATACTAGTTAACGCAACAGACAATGCTTCTTCCAAATTTATAATATTAGTATTTAATAGAATGGATGTGACATTCGAAGTTAGTTAACCTGTGTTATAAAGACAAAATAAATTATAAAAGGTACTTAAGTAAATACCATACTTTGGAACAAAGATATTATTTTTAGCTTCAGTTTGCTCGATTTAAATTTACAATCCTCTTTTTATTTCATTACCATAACCTTTAATTAAGCAATTTGATGTCATAATCAAGGCAAAAACGCTGTAAAATGTGAAAGTCGGGTCGAAAATGACTTTTAAGTTCCTCCGTTTAAGGCTATTTATCCACCAGAGAAGTAAAATGATACACACACACAAGGATAATGTTCACTTACGCCATCATGTACTATTGATTGTTACTCGTAGTTTACGAGGGTTGGGAGCGATGGTGGCTCGTTTGTAAGAACGCCTTCCTTAACATCATAAGGAGATGGGTTCGAACCCCGGCATGTACTAAAGAGAATTACTTTTTTCTTACGTACATTTGTCATTTATTTACAAAACCACCTTTCCCGTGCTTCGGAGACCACGTTAAGCCTTCGGTAACGGTTCCACTTATACCAACTTGTGGAATCGTTAATAAATTGTCATTAGAAAAATGACAACAGAAACTCGCCAACCCGTCTAGTCTTTGTGGTGAGTAGGCCAAATTTTCTATAATTTACTGGAAGGCCCATCTTCTACTTTGTGTTCTAGGAGCTGTGGTGGTTACGAGGATTGAATGTTTTTGCATCCCTCTCACTCGTACAATCCAATAATTTTCAAAGATTATTCATGTCTGAAAGTACTTTTGATAAATGTAGTCCATTAACTTTCTAGGAAATAAAATTACGGACATTTTATACAGTAAAGTTTTTTAAAAACATAACTAAACTAAACATAACTCCGCATCTTGTCTCTACCGGGGTTTTCTCTTTCTTCGCCCAAAGAATCAGTATTGCAATACTGCAGGGAAATGCAGCCAGCGTTCTTGCCACCATTCCTCGCTGTGTGACCTGTCAGGAAATATTTATTATTTATTTAATTAGGTATTTTATTTTCTAATAAATAACCTATATTATTTTTATACATATTTTCACTTTCATATACTAGTAGGTATCAAATTTTAGACAAAGAATAATAGCATAAATATTTGTAACAATTTTCCTCTATTTTACTAAAAACACAGGTATATAATTAACAATTTCCAAATTGTCTATAATTTTATTTCCTAGTAAGTTGATAGACTACTAGGTACTAATAAAAACTTTTTTTTATGTCACACGCTAAAGATGTGAGATGCTCTCGCAGCCTGTTTGTCCCCATTTGTAAACGAAATGTCAAAATGGATCTTTAAACCGGTTTGTGCTGCCATTTAATGGCTCAATTAAAGAGTACTAGTGGACTGTATTTATTAATTTGGAAAGAACTAAATAAACAAATAATTACTTAACTTTAAAAGGTAAGGAAAATATCGTGTCTGGTGCCCGATGCGAAAGAATAGGTGCGAGAGTCACCATCGCCAACGATTCAACGCTGGTATTAGCGGAGCGATCCAAAGTCAATAGAACATTCACGAACGTCGTGGTTCGTGCATAATTCCGTCATAGCTCGAGATCTGGAGATGAATACTACTGAAGAATTTGTCGTCGGCCTGACTAGACGTATGTTCTATCGGGCGGACAACAGCAAAATGTCGCTCAGCCTTGCGCAAGGCCCCCCCAACGAAAGAACCCTCCGGGGTACTGTTATACAGTTAACGGCACCCAGCACCAAAAGTGTATGAATTACCCCGCTGAGACCGCTGGTTGCCCGCTGAGATCCCGCCGGGGAAAATGGAGGAATGTCCTCATCCCCAACGTAGACACGTTAACCATCCGGGTCTGGATGACGCCACTGTCTGTTTGTCATTGTCCGAGCGGCGATGGTATCGCGGTGGTAGGCTCGTACATTCTCTGGTGGAAATGCAGCCTTACAAAACGGCGAACACTCGGCAAGCTCATTGACCCTTAACGGGCTCTTTGAAGTGCGGGTTAATTAAATTTCTGCTGCTTACATTACAAAGGAAATTTACATTATAGACGTTCTCCGACGAAAAACGTGGAGCGATAAACAGCGCGGACGCTTGCAGCTCTTCCGTCACTGCTTTATTTTTTGCGCGGGAAAAATCTTATCGACTTTTGTTTGTAATATCAATTCCGTGGGCTTGCGGTTAAGTCCGTGGATTCAGACTCGGAGGTACCATATTTTATTATTATAATATTTATTGATTTAAATAAATATTTTTTATTATTACTAACTTATTAGTGATATTTCTCAAATTTGGTACGCTAGAGACACCGAGGAGATTGATACTTGTCATGATTGGCCTATAGTAAAGTTGGCAAAATGTGAATCCGCTTATTTATAAGCGTGGTTTCTGACCACCCCAAAAGGAAAACGGTCGTGATGATGATACTTGTTTTTATTTTTAATGTCACATAATCGAACATCAGACCCTCGCCAACCCGTCTGGCGAGAGCGTCATGTCATGACGAGTACCTATTCATCCGCATCGGGCAGCAGACACATTATTTTTCCTACTTTTTGAAACTAAGTAATTATTTGTTTATTAATTATTTCCGAAATAAATTCTTAAAATAATAACAAGAGTAATTTTGACCAAATGAACATTTAGTTTAGTCACAGGAACATTTTAAATTTTGCAAGAAAATAATACCTACTTTACTAAATGTAAATTAAAAGCTGCCATTCAGGCGACCTCGTCAAGCGCGGGAAGTGCGGCTGTTTCTGCTGAGAGAACCTCAAGCTGCGAAAATACGCCAACCTCAGTACAGGTTACGAATTTGCGCCGTTTGGGGTCGAGACGATTGGTCCATGGGGACACTCAGCCAAGCGTCTGGCCAAGGAGTTGTCCAAACGGCTAACGGAAAAGTCTGGAGACAGGAAAGCTGGCAATTATTTCTGCCAACGTATTAGCTTAGCTATACAGAGGGGAAATGTTGCCAGTCTTCTTGGGACTATAAATGAAGGGTCGTCTCTAGAGGACATTTTTTACTTACAGTTTATTTTTTATTAGGTTTAGTTTATATTTATTTTAATTTTTACTTTTAAGTAGTTTCAATTTATATTGTAATTCTTTTATATTGTTTGTATGTATATTACTTCAATATAAATAAATAAAGCTGCCCAAATAATAAAATTCAAAATTAAGTAAATAAATAAAAAATGACCTCAAGAGACATCCCATCCGAGATAGTCCCAAGGAGATTGGCCACTTTTCGCCTCTGCATAACGTATTACGTTGGCAAAAATTATTGCCAGCCTTTCTGTCTCCAGACCTTTCCCTCAGCCACTTTGACAACTCCATGGGCCTATCGTCTCGACTTCAAACAGGCGTATTTGCGCATCTTGAGGTTCTTATCAGAAAACGCCGCACTTCCTGCGCCTGAACAGGTCTCCTGGATGTGAGATGGAGCTAATGCGTCTACACATATCGCATGACCTGCCAAGTTTTCACAGCCCAACAGTCATTCCGTCGGGTCTCTTGCCATCGCATAATCCCAGAGGGTTCTAAGATTGCGTGTAAACCAGCAGTGACAAGAGCCCTGCGGATGATGTCATTGAGAACCGCGTGACGAGGCCAGCACTTCTAGCACAAGAAAGCCCGTGGTATCCGAGATGATGGACTGGTTCTTCGCATTGAGACTGGTGCGTGTGGACAGTTCAGGCTCCGAGAGGAAGGCACACCGCCATAGTCACGGCGTGCCTTCGGACCAGACGATACCGAGGGTTAAGAACAATTATGTTAGATAATTAAGTAGTTTTTTTAATGTATATTAGTTATAAGGTATATTATAACTAAAGAGTTGCCTAAAAATAAACGTTTTATTATTAAGCTATTGCATAGCTTTTATCACGGGCTTTGAGCGCGGCGACCGAATCAATAAATTCCGTAACGAAAATAAACCTAACACCCCCCACTCCGACCGGCACAGCGGTGCAGTGTTGAAAGCCATGCTTCGTCTAAAACGTCTCGTTTCAGTTTGTCAGACTTCGGCACGGTGTTTGTGTGCGTGCGACTAGACGTATGCTTGTAGACTAGCTGCTAACTGCTCATAACTGATTCTATCTCTTTTAGACACAATGCTAGGTGAGACAGCGTGCTTTTTGGCCGCGCCCACGAGTAATATAAAAAACTTGAATTAATATCAAAGAAAAATAAAATACTGCATAAATAAATAAATATAATTGCATAAGTTGATAAAAAAAGCTATGCAATAGCTTTACCGCGGCAGTCACCGAGTGCCACACGTATTTTTATTATTATTATATAAATTAATTTTGAAATAAACATACAGATATTATAGTTACGAGTAGTACAGAGTTTATAAGTTGATTTTAGACATTTGAAACTCGTAGTGAAAAATTAAGTGAATTTTACATAGCACTCGGCTGCATGCAGAAAAAATTAAATGCATTTTAAACTTTTATATGTCAACTAGAGGGGAAATGCAATTATGATTCTCACTCGAGATAACTCCAAAATTCATGTTACGTTCATATAAATTTTCATTGCAATTAAAAATACATTATGTTTTTTACGACAATATTTTGTGCGACACAGTTTTTGACTTTTTTTAATTACCTACACATAAGCATAAAAACTATATATATACATAGTCTGAGATAAATAAATATTTCCAGACAGGTCACACAGCGCCATCTAGTTTCCGTGGTAAGCTACAAGGCTTGTGTTACGGAAACTAGATGGTTGATAAACTACATATTATACTTTTTTTTTTGTAAATATATACATATTATACATATAAACACCCAGACCGAGACAAATTATACAATGTACAACTTGCCCCCGGTGGGAATCGAACCCACGACCTCCCGAGTTCACGGCAACGTTTGTTACCACTAGACCACGGAGGCGGTTAAGTCTGGGATAAATATTGGTACATTAAAAAATAAGAATAAAATTACATTCGAAAAATAATATTTACAAAATAACAAAATAATAATTTCAAACTACTTAAATAAAAAATAATAAAATTAAATAACTATAAACTAAAGCTAATAAAACAAACTATAAATAGAAAATGTCCTCAAGAGACGTCCCATCAGAGATAGTCCCAAGAAGACTGAGAATCCATCATCTTCATTGCAAAGGGCACATACTTTCAACGAGAACAACAAATAGGTGGTAGGCGGACTGATGGTGGTAATTTGCCCTCTGCTAGGGCGGGAAAGTATCCACCGTTCGTGCCAATAAACCCAGTAAAGCGTGCTCGTATCCACACGTTTCGGGATCGGGCTCGAATTGCCGTCATGTTCAGTCAAGCCGGCATAGTGTAAGGGACAGTCATGAGTGCCTTACCATCAGGTGGGCGCAAGGTCAATGTCGTGCCAGTATTTTTTTAAGTATGAAAATGGTAATATGAAAAAATATTTATTTATGTTTATACAAGCAGCCAAGGTTGACAATTTTACATTATACAATGAGTTGTTTAAAAATGATGATCAGGCTGTAGACAGTGACGTCCCGACCTCCGCTGTAGGCAAGCCAGTGTCACGGAGGCCGGGTTGTGGCGTTGTAGGTGCTCTTAATTGGGGTCGACTTTAAATACATATATATATCAATAAATAATACCTATATAAAATAAAATAAATAAATAATATGTTCTAATTAGTATTGTTAAAGCCAGTTCTATGACCCATCGGTGGGGAGGGTCGCACCTCAACCTCGGTCGGCGGCGGACGTCAACAATTTGTGTTTCGGTGACGTCACACCTTGTGTGCTCAATTTTTCGCTGAATAGCCACGCGAGTGTATTTATCGATCGGAACTTGGATTATTAGTTTTATGTGAAAAGAGTTTTAGCATCAGAAGAGCTGGTCTTCTTCTGGAACTCTGGGGTCGACTCCAATAAGACGTAGTCAGCTGCTGCTGGAAGAGGTAAGTGCTTCTGCCCCTTTCATTGGACTTCACGGAGCTGGCTCGTCATCAAACCCCCCCCCAAACAATATACAGTCCACTCATCTACCACGGGTGAGGGAGTTGCAAATATCCCCCACAAGTATATTAATATAAATAAATAACTACTGTGGCGTATATTCGACCGCCTCCGTGGTCTAGTGGTAACAAACGTTGCCGTGAACTCGGGAGGTCGTGGGTTTGATTCCCACCGGGGGCAAGTTGTACATTGTATTATTTGTCTCGGTCTGGGTGTTTATATGTATATATTTACAAAAAAAAAGTATAATATGTAGTTTATCAACCATCTAGTTTCCGTAACACAAGCCTCGTAGCTTACCACGGAAACTAGATGGCGCTGTGTGACCTGTCTGGAAATATTTATTTATTATTTTATTTATATTGATTAGTAAGAAGAAATTCGCTTGCCTCGTACGTCATCCTCACCAACCACGGCCTCACAGCTCGCTTGACTCCATTGCGAGTTAACCTAGCAATAGGTATTTCGGTGTTGCTTCTATTATAGAGTAGAGGACCATAACTCTGGCATGACGCCCACTGGAGTGAGTTTTGGTTTATGGTATGGCATGCTCTATACGCCATTATAACTTTGAGTCTCTAAAACATTTCATAAGATTGGCAGTGACGAATTTTCCAATGGAGAAAATGTGTGTTTCAATTAAAAACTGGCGTGTACTATCGATAACCATTAAAGGAGTGTATTTAAAAAAAAAAGTTTTCTTTGTTACAAATTTATGGCAATACTAGATAAATTGAATCCATCTGCATTAAGTGTCCGCTGTCGGCCCGATCGAACATACATCTAGTCAGAATGACAACAAACTCAAAACAAAATTGTGGGCACCACTAAATGTCGAGCTATAACGAACTTACGCACAAACGCTCGGGATACCTTGAGCGATATGTTTGGCTGTCTTTGAATTTTGTCTGTCTTGGTCTTAGCCAGGTTGTGCTGGCGCATAATAGGTGAAACGGGAACGGGTAAATACCTTTTACACTCTAACCTTCAACCTGACGCAACTGCCTGATATCCGCGCTATCTATCTTCTCCTGTTGTGACTAAGCATCGATAAAGCAAACTTCTAGTTCACGAGGCATGTTTCAGAAAAACCCAAAAGATTGTGCTAAGCAAATAAATTCCATTCTTAAATAGTACGTTGGAATAGACCCAACCAGCTATATCATTGGTATATGCCAGAAGAGATGTTTAGACACTTGATCACCACATTTCCCGTTCAATACAATTCTGTAAAAATAAATCAGCTCCAGCCTTAACCCTTGATCAGGATAGAGCAGTATTGTCTTTCAGCTTCACGTAAATTATGATAGTTTTAGATATTCGTTCATTTCAATGACCATTTTTTTTTTTCATCTTATAAGATTGACTTAAAAACATGTAAAATTTACATACAAGAATATTTTATCTCAAGAAATTTAAAGCGTTAACATCGCTTCATGTAATCCTGAGTAGCGTAACATATTCATAAGGGAAAATTGCATCAATTTCCTTAATAGCTGGGCTCTTTAGCACCTGTATCTTGTGCGAAACTTCAAGCAAACATGGCCGTTTGCAGAAGCGATCCGGCTTGTTTGACGGAGGCAAATATGCAAAGGGTCAGGTATGCGTTGACTGTAATAATTACCGGACATTTAAAAACATTTTTTTCTTTTTTTAGGAATTCAGAATCACAATAGTAGTTTATGAAACTGTTGCATCATAAGGGATATTATACACGAGTGTGTGTTTAATAGTATCACACGAGTGTTTTAATACCTAGTTATGTGCAGTTTCATACACTAATTTATCTACTCTCATACATTAAGATTGAACCTACTAAATAAAATATAAAAGTTAAAAGAGTAAGAATTTTAAGCAAGAATAAAAAAAATCACACGAAATGCTATAACAACAAAACGTATTGAATGGCGCCAATTTTTTTTTTTTTTTTTTTTTAATGACCATGGTACAGAATACATAAGTCCTAAACGATGAAATGGCGCCAAAACCTAGCTTATGAACGCGCACGCGCTATGGCAGGCGCTGCCATAGACAAGTAAAAATTGGAATCAATTTTTGTAATGGAACCTTTGCCTTAAAAAAATAAGTGTTATATAATATGTATGATTATATTTTTAAAATGAAATATAACATTATTTTGTTAGAGAAAAAGTGTTATAATGTGATTCTATTTTTAAATTTCAGCAGTATGTTTATAAAGTATGTCAATGGTAATTCGTTTTGAAGTTTGTAATTCGCATTTTACGATATGAGAGTAAATAAAATATATTTTTAATAATTTCCTCGTCACACAGCTCTCAACGACATCATCCAAAGGGCTCTTGTCACTGCTGGAGTACCCGCGATACTAGAACCCTCTGTCTGTGATTGAGCGGAGTTGGAAAGAGACCCGATTATGACCGTTGCTCCGTGGAAACTTGGCAGGTCTCTGCTTTATTTAATAAAATATTATTAATTGCACCTATTTACTTTATAATGGCTTCTTAGCTTTACCAGATGAATTAATTACATTATTAAGTTATCTGCCTTTTAAAGATTTTTTTATAGTCAAAATCAAAATCAAAATATCTTTATTTTCCAGAATACTGTACAAAATAATAATGTGGTCTTATGCATAATTTCCGAAGCATTCTACCGCTAGCGGCATGAAAATATTAAACATGTATATTATAAATCTAATATTACATATAATTATATATACATGCATACATATATATATATATATGTGTGTATGTATGTATATACATATACACACACATACATACACATATATTCATTAATAACAACTATATAAAATTACTATTATATTCATATTTAAAAAAATATATATATTATTATTATGTCAATGTATTAAATTAATTTAAGTCAATAGTAATATTATTTTAATAATTTAAAATTTGTTGTCAAATTATTTTAAACAAACAATGAGCAATAATAAATAGTTGCTAGGTCTACAATGTCAAATTATCATCGAAAAAATCCTTGTTTGAATAATATGCTTTATGTACCAAAAGTTTAAATAACCTTCTTTGGAATTCATTGTTTCTTAACTGTATCAATTCGTAGGGCAAATGGTTATAAATTCGTCGGGCCCATTAAAAATGCGGCCCGACTGGTAAAGTCGCTATGTTCTGCATTAAAAAATATTATTTGTTTTTATGTGTATATCAGTAGCAATTCTCAAACATTTTGGCGACAGGACCTATTTTTTTTTAATTTTATTTTAGTTTAGTTATTTATTTGTATGTTTTTAATTAAAGTTATATTTTACGCATTCGGGTTTTTTTATTTATTAAATTAACTTATTTTAATAGTTTTTTTTATAATTTTAACGGGTCTTTACGCGATTTACCTTAGAGACATATGTATTTCTCCCGACGTTTCAGCCAAGTTGCATTGGCCGTGGTCACGGGTCGACTGAAGCTATGCGGTGTAGTCTCGTACATACTGGGCGGTAGATGTAATCCTACCCACTTAGGTACCACTAAGGTAAATCGCGTAAAGACCCGTTAAAATTATAAAAACTATTATAATTATAACGTATTTTATATAGCTAATAAGTTAACACAGCAAAAGAATTACTAAAGACAGCATAATACAACTTCTAGGGGGTTGTAACATAGAAAAACAGTCTCCGTTACGATCAGGATTCAAAAAACTTCTCTCTTACTTCCTTAAAAAGCAAAACGAATCCTAATCACTTAAATAAATAAATAAATAAAATCGGTTTTTATTTGTCACAAAAATAGTTAATAAATATGTAAAATATAGTTAAAAATAAAACAAAGATATAATGACAAATATATGTATATATAATTATTTATGTATTTATCTTAATTATGTATTATTATTTTTCTGTTAGGTATTATAGTATTATACATGTATATATTGTATTTAATTAAATATTTTAACTCTGGTTTTTACTATATTATTCTCTCACTCTCCCAAAGGTTAGCTGGTAGAGAATACCTTCATGGTATTATGCTTGCCTGTGTACAACACTTTATATTGTATATTTTGTGTGCAATAAAGAATTTTATTATTATTATTATCAGGATAGGAAAAACGGACATGATGATGTTAAAAAAAGAACGTACTCATATAAGTCATTATAACAAATAACACTCAATCCAGAGCTCAGGTATACGGTCTGCACAATAACTCTGGAAATTAAATGCATGCGTTGACTTTTACGACACTTCAGGGGCCAGGAAGTCGTTTCGCTTACCGAACCGGCGCACTTCCATCCTGCCATGAATTTTTCGACATCCTAAATTTTATACACATGCTATGAATGTGAAGATGTGGGAACCATACCAACAATGTTTTATTTAATTGAGCGAAAGAAATTTAATTAGCAGCAACTAACCTTTGTTCCGGGTCTCGAACTGGTGACCGAATTCCTTGGTGGTTTTGAAAGCCGACGGGTCGCGAAAGGGATGGTGATGATGAGGATCACAGCCGAAATTACTGCAGGTCCAGGGCACAATCACAGCGATAATTACGAATTAATTTGGGGAGCAACGATATGCTTCTACCGGCAACCGCGCTTCGATTCTTTCGACAGAGAGCGACTAATCGGTCGTCGGTTCTGCGGCGGATGTGTCCAGCCCACTGTCACTTTGATTTTGAATGCTATGTCAGTAACTTTGGTTCTCAGATCCACTGTCAGTCTCCATGTCCCTGCTCCGTATGACATTACGGGAAGGACGCACTGGTTGAAGACTTTTGTCCATCCAAGTTAGTGGCATTTCCTACGCAGATTGGCTTCGTCTTGATATGGTCATCATCAAAATCATCAAATCATATTCTTGTCCAGGTTCATTCCGAGACCAACCTGCTGGAAAGCCACGTTTGAGCCGTTCAACATTCTGCTAATATCCTTGAGCGAGCTGGCCATGATGTCTATGTCATCCAGGAATCGGAGGTGTGAGATGTATTATCCATTAACATTTATTTATTTTATTTATTAAAAACTTTATTGCACAAAGTACAAAGGCGGACTTAATGCCCGTAGACATTTTCTGACAGCCAAACCTTGGGGACAAATTAGAACATTTATAGGTGCAATGAATTAATATTAATAGTGGGATAAATTCAACATAATTATATATACTTACATAATATACTTTTATATATACTGTAATATCAATATACTAAATACACAAAATTATACATATATACACAAAATTATACATATATACACTTTTTAACATTTATGTCGCAGTAATTCCAGTCGATTATTTTTAAAACAATTCCCAATACGTTCGTGAGCAGCTTTGGGAATATGACATTTCCCTGTCGCTGTTCTCTATGTAAATCAGCTATTAGAAATTTATCCAAATATGCTTTTGTCAATTTATTATTAGCATCAATTCGTAATTAGGGGTTCGCACACGAGAGAATGGAATTGACCCAAATTAACTAGCATTTAAGCTTTTGTAGGGAATTCAATTTGCACATTTTACAACGTTTATTCATTAACCTTTGTTAATCAGACAAATAATTAATTTCTATATTATTTAAATATTTATCATAAAGAAATATATTACAGTACCCCATAGATAAAGCGCGAACACGATTTTTATATATACATATTATATTTTTGTTATTCCATAATAAACCAAATTTACAAATTAATAAAAGTGGTAAACCAGTGGATACCTTTTTGTTTAATAATCTTGGTGGTGAAAAGAAAGGAGACTTACTGCGGGTTCTTCGATAGCTCCAAGGTCACTGGTTGTAAGGCACGACACACCACCATAGCATCAAGAGTTGGAGCAGAGTTTATGAGCACACACAATTCACAATTTAAAGTCTTTTATTTTTAATAAATATGGGTTGAGTAGCGTTCACGGGTTCACCGTTCAAATATTTTATTCCAACTGACCGGTGGGTCGCGAGGCCGACCCATTTTAAGGTGCGTTTACGCATTTCTCCATCTCTTTCACACGTAAGTCTTATGGATAAGGAATAAAAGGGATGGATATACATAAAGCGTGAGATTGTTCTAGAAGCGTTATACTACATAGATAATTACGAGTATGTATATGTATATATATATAAAACGGCGTTAACATTATCCCCCGGCCTGAAGAGTATGACTTCAGAACATATAACAAAAAATAATAGCGGTAATAGCGTTGCGAATATTGAAAAAAAAGTAATGTAATATGAAAAAAAAAACTTAAATCTAAAAATGTATAAAAAAAGAAGAAGAATTTACTGACGCGGTAACGGGCAGAGACGTACGACAGGACGTACGTAACAGCCCATCTTGGTTTTCACCTTTCGCACCGTAAAGTGACTCCATCCTTACCAGGATACAACTCCTGGACCACGCCCAGTGGCCAATTGAGTGGAGCAGAATTGTCATCGCGTATTACCACGACACAACCAATAGTGATGGGATTGGATGGAGTATTCCATTTTTGACGTTGCTGCATAGAAGTCAAATATTCTAAGTTCCACCTATGCCAGAACGATTGAACTATTTTATTTAATAGCTTATAGCGATTGAGTCGATTGTCAGCAATTCCAGACACATCTTCAGCGGGTAAATATTTTAATGGCGTAAGATTTAAAAAATGAGAGGGGGTTAATGCTGAGGGTTCAGAAGGGTCTGAACTAAGCGAACACAGAGGACGGCTGTTCAAAAGTGCTTCGACTTGTATAAGAACAGTGTTTAACTCCTCGTATGTTAAAATTTGCGTTCCGATAACTCTGAGTTGCGTTTTGACTGATTTAATATTACTCTCCCAGATCCCACCGAAATGTGGAGATAAGGGAGGATTGCGTTTAAATTGAATGCGTAATTTAGACAAATTTTGCGTTAAATAATTATTGTGCGTTTCTGATGTTAAAAGCGTATACAGTTCGTCTATTTTGCGTTTTTGCACCAACAAAATTAGTGGTACCATCACTGACGATCATAGACACGAATCCGCGCCTACTTATAAAGCGTTTGAAAGCCGCTAAGAACATATCAGTACTGAGGTCGGAGACTAGCTCAACGTGTACGGCTTTGGTCGTGAGGCAAATAAATTAACACACGTATGCCTTTAAACTTTTAACCCCACGACCGCGATAAGGAGTAACAAAATATGGACCTGCGTAGCCTACGTCAGTGTAGACGAAACATTTCACCTCACTTACTCGGAAGTAAGGCAAGTCTCCCATAATAGGATTACTACTTTTGGGTTTTAACTTAAAACAAACATTACGGCTCTGAATGCGTTTGCGTATCATGCGTCGAGCAGCCAGGACCCAATAACTCTGTCTTAGCAAGGCCAATAACAGGTTGGGGCCGGCATGGAAGTTAGACAAATGAAAATAGTCTACTAGTAAATGAATAATAACATCCTTCGCGGGTAAAACTATAGGATTCTTTTGCGTAAAAATTAAGTTGAGAATTATTGAGCCGACCTACCTACCTACACGAAGTACCTATGTTATCGTTATCTACTTATACATTTAATTTTCTCAAAGCCGGACTACAAACCTTTCCTGACTTGAGAGCGAAAATAACTGAGCTAAAATGTTTTAATTCTATAGCGCGAATTATAATGAGTTCAGAGTGTTCCAAATCTTGGACCGTTATTGAGCCGCGTGAAGTAAATATTTTTGAAAAGCGTAGTACAAAACATAGGGCATGCAATAACTTTGTCCATTTGGATATACGGTTGGCCAACACATAGACAACGCTGTCTTCGACAATGTCGTGTACGGTCAGAGCAACAATTTTTGCTTCGGGAAGTTCGTCTTCTGCAGGCGACCTACCGAATGCAGAAATGGGCCAATCGGAGCGGGGGAGTATTGCCCAACTTGGGCCATCAAACCAAAATGTATTATTTAAGAGTTTACTAGGAGTGACCGGTCGAGAAATAATATCTGCGGGGTTGTCAATCCCGGCGACATGAAACCAATGTTTTGCGGGTAGAAGTTCATTTATTTGAGAAATTCTGTTAGCGATAAAAGTATGATACTTATAAAGCGGTGCGTTAATCCACGAAAGAGTTACAGTGGAGTCAGAAAATACTACTATATCATTTATATTAGTGCGATCAAACATCGAATCTCTCACAGCAACAATTAAATTTGACAATAAAAACAGCGGCGCATAATTCCAGTCGAGCTAGGCTGACTTTCCTTTGTGGCGCTATTCTGGACTTGAAACAAAGTAATTTTACTTGTCCCAAGTCTGAGTTTACCTGGCTGACCCTAACATACGGCGACTGCGAAATCCAACAACATGACGTTATGCGAGTTTTTAAATATGCCAATATGGCGCGGAAATTTTAATTGTTGGAGCAGGTGCAGTCCTGAAACTGCACCCACTGAGTACGTACATGCTCAGGAGCGACTTTATCCCAGTCCAGGTTTAAAAGAGGTTTAAAGAGTGCAGGGGTTGTGGAGAGAATATTACGTTTAGTGCAAATAGTATTTTCGACTGTAATTGAGAAATAAAAATAATAACAATAAGAATATTATATAATAATATATATATATATATATATATATTGAATATTGAAGATCTATTAATTTTGCGGGAATAAGTAATGTGAGCTTGAGTTTAGAGTTAGGTTAGAAATTAAATTAAATATTTATTTTTTTGAGTTATTCGTAATGTGGTATTATTTCCATTACGAATGAGGGCGTAATTAGCGAAGCGTTTTTCCATGTTTAATAAACGTGAAATTGAGATATTTTCTGAGTTAACTAATTCAGATGCGTTGAGTTTAAAAGGCAGACGAACGGTGTACCCACCAGTGTCATCGCGAGTAAAATGACTTATAAAGTCGCGTTCACATGATAAGTCCTGAGGACAAATATGTTTTTTAATCGGAACATTTTCTAGTTCCACAAAGCGTTGCGTTAAACTATCTAATGCATGCGAATCGTTTGTCGCATGAAAAGAAATATTTTCGTTTGCCGGAGATAAACAATTTGCTTTTCCCATGAGTACATAGCCTAGGGTTGTTTCCATTCCGACTACAGAAGAGTGAGCGGATGTAACTTTATTATTACCCAGTAGGAATGGGAACAACTCGTTACTAATTATACAATCTATGTCAGAAGGCGAGTAGAAATTATTATCAGCGAGGGGTAAATCATGTAGGTGTAGTAAGTCATCGGTACGTACCGTGAGGCTAGGAATTTTGTCTGAAATACTGTCTATTACCCGGGCATCAATATCGTATTTACAGCGAGCGTCATACCGAGAATAAATAGTCAGACTGGTACGTCCTAATGAGAATTTCTCAGTTTGTCCGATGCCTTTTATTGTAGACGTTACGGGAGAAATATTTAGGTTGAGTTTTCACAACACGATTTCGTAATAAAATGCGAAGTCGAACCACTGTCTAGAAGCACCCTTATATTATGTTTTTGTCCTATATTATTTTTAACGTAAACAACTGCAGTCGGTAACATCACGGCTGTTTTCAGCGTAGTGAGTAAAGAAAGAGACGGAGCTGCAGGTGCGAGCGGCGCGGCGGTAGGCTGCAGCGCGGCGGGTTGAGAGGGGCTTGTGCTAGCGCAGATATCGTTACTGCGATGCGCGGGCGCAGTCACGGGTTCGATTTCCCGACGAGGCAAATCTATATGTAACAGAGTATGGTGCGGGCGTCTGCACACACTGCAGTTACGTTGTGACTTACAGTATTTCACATTGTGAAAACCTAAACAATTTATGCAAAAGTTATTGTTTCTTGCATAATTGTTCCTTATTTTTGGGTCGAGTTTTATGAACTCTTCACATTTGAAGAGAGCGTGCGAGTCTTGAGTTTTACATAATTTACATTTATTATTTGAGTTTGAGTGGCTATTATTAGCGAAAAAAGATTGTACATAGTTTTTATTAGGCCTATCATATGGGGTTTTATTTGTAGTTTTATTTTTAAATTGATCTTTATTGTTAGTGTGATAAGGTTTAGAGTTTCCAGCGTTGCGTAGCATGTATATTTTACTTTGTTCAGATACAAATTTTCTTAATGAATCAAAGGAAGGCAGTTTCGAGTCGCGATTTGCTTGTTCATATAACGTAACTGTATCATTGTCGAGTTTTGTTAATGCTATATGCGTTATGATAAAATCTGACAAATTATCTAGCTCTAGTTGATTAAGGGCTGCGTGGGCGGAACAAAAGGTTTCAATAAATGCGTCTAGGGAGTTGAGTGAGGGAGACTGACTTGATTTGAAGTTTAACATTTGTTCCAAATACATGACGGCTAGTGTACGTTTATCTTGGTACTTCTCAGTGAGTGCTTGCCATAGAATATTATAGTTACTTGCTACGGGAGGGATCCCTGCACAAACTGTAAGCGCCTTGCCGCTTAATTTGCCAACTAGATACTGAATTTTCTCAGCATCTGATAAACTTGTGTTGTTGTGAATCAATGCAGTAAAATTTTCATAAAACATGGACCATCTGTTCGGTGTTCCATCAAAAGACATGAGTTCCAGTGCCGGCAACTTTTTATTTAACAAATCAGAGTTATTTTGTTTGCTAGAGGAAGCGTTGTGTTGTGGCAATACACGAGACGAACTGATATCACATTCTACACTTTTAATGTGACAATACAGCTCATCGAATGACAATAAAGATGTAAAATCAGCCTTTGCCTTTGGGTTATGAGTTAAAATTGCTAAGTTGAGTTGTTCCATAATCTCAGAAAATTCCTGTCTAATCTTATCTATAGACTTTATGCGGATAAGGAAAGTATTTCTTTCCCTTTCTGTAGTAATGCTTACACTTAGATCGAATATGTTTTGAATTAATTTAAATAAACTTTCCTTTTTAGCGTTAAGCATGGTAATTGTAACCGTTGCATTTCTGTCTTCTTTTTCCGACATTTTTTTTTTTTTTTTTTTTAAGTTAGGCGTAAAGAAATATGTAATTAGAGTAGCGTTATTGTTATTATAAAGTTAATCAAGAAATGCAATTCGTTTACGGAAAAGTGAAAGATTTTTTTTTTTTAAACTGAATTATTAATTTATATGTACCTAGGAATGTTAACCCCGTTAATATATAGGTACGGTGCGTGTTATAGATAACAAATATAAGGAGATAATAATATAAAAGTAAAAGATGAGAGCGTAAGGAGTGAGTGAAGTGGGTAGCGTAGCCGAGTTGCGTTTTTTTTACTTTTTTGAGTAGCGGTTTTTTATAATAAATAAATTGCGTATAATATAATAGGGTGTGTGAGGAGTAGCGGGAGATCAGAGGTATTCGGTTTAAAGAAGGACCAGACTTATGGTGGTGAAAAGAAAGGAGACTTACTGCGGGTTCTTCGATAGCTCCAAGGTCACTGGTTGTAAGGCACGACACACCACCATAGCATCAAGAGTTGGAGCAGAGTTTATGAGCACACACAATTCACAATTTAAA
The DNA here is from genome assembly GCA_910589645.1 of Tinea semifulvella. Lineage (NCBI taxonomy): Eukaryota > Metazoa > Arthropoda > Insecta > Lepidoptera > Tineidae > Tinea > Tinea semifulvella. Next base: position 4,438,146 of record OU342598.1, on the reverse strand, counting down.
GTCTTTTATTTTTAATAAATATGGGTTGAGTAGCGTTTACGGGTTCACCGTTCAAATATTTTATTCCAACTGACCGGTGGGTCGCGAGGCCGACCCATTTTAAGGTGCGTTTACGCATTTCTCCATCTCTTTCACACGTAAGTCTTATGGATAAGGAATAAAAGGGATGGATATACATAAAGCGTGAGATTGTTCTAGAAGCGTTATACTACATAGATAATTACGAGTATGTATATGTATATATATATAAAACGGCGTTAACAAATCTTAATAGTTTTTTTTTTATAATTTTAACGGGTCTTTACGCGATTTACCTTAGAGACATATAGCAGCTGTAAAAAACTGCCAATTAAACAAGTCAGCAATAGCAGAACACCTAATGGATAGTGGCACAAACCATTGGATTGAGCTGCATGACCCAAAGATACTTTCCACCGATCGGCACTATTACCCTAGAATAGTACGTGAAGCGATCGAAATAAAGAAACACAAAAATTTAAATCGAGAAAAGCTATAAGGTTATAAGCTATCTTCATCGTGGAATCCAGTAATCAATAGGTTTCGACGCCGGGAAAAATCGCCCGGTGTCGCCAAGGATATTGTAAGTGTCGTGTGTCGTGATTTCTAAAAAAAACTTTTAAAAGTGATAAGTGGGTAGGTTTACATCTGCCGCCCAGTATGTACGAGACTACACCGCATAGCTTCAGTCGACCCGTGACCACGGCCAATGCAACTTGGCTGAAACGTCGGGAGAAATATGTCTCTAAGGTAATTCGCGTAAAGACCCGTTAAAATTATTTAAAAAAAAACTATTATGAATATGCGCGAAAGTTTAAAAAGTTTAATAATCTTAAGTTTTTTTTTTTTTTTTAGGTACTCTATCTTTTATTTATATATGAATGCAATAAATTTTAATATGTATTTTTTGATATAAGTTCAAAAACATAATTACTCTTTTATTTTAATCTTCAGCATTGGCGAAAACAATTAAAGAAAGAATAAAAAACATTTGTTAATAAATAGTCAAAAAAGCTTCAATTAATTCTCTAATAAACTTAGTAGAAAAATATATTTTATATAATTCCTACAAGTTCCTTTGTTAAGACCTTTCGCGTTAGAAATTATCAAAGAATTCGTAATTCTAGAACAAACGTTGTTCTTTGTTTGAACCTAAAAGATTATTTTAATTAATTTGGCTAAATATTCGCGTAATTTTTGACGGGAGTTGTAAAACAAAGTTTATTATCCTAAAATTATTTTTAGCTAATACAATATTTGCTCCAAGTACATACTATAACTAAGTAATTCGTAACCACTATAAACGTAAATGATTAATAAATTATTTAATATTTTTTACTTTTATATAGGCACAAACACTTACACGTTTTCTGAACGGTTCCTCCACTCAATTAATCCTTCCAGCTGTCAAACGGAATCCTCGAAATCGGTTTCCTTAGTTGTAAACTCTGCTAACCTCAAAATACGTCAATGTTACCATTTTAATTATTTCCGGTAAAAAAAGTTTTTTTCTGGCAACATTGAAAGTTGCGTTCCCGTATTCTAAATATTTATTTTGACAGAAATACTACACGCTTTAGCACTTTTACATCCATAAGTCTGTCTCTTCCACATTATGAATATTCATGTGCCACGAAAATATAAAGTCTAAAATACTATTGCCTACTTCAATTCAATATCCTCGCTAATAGATTGTCCTGAGTTTGACGACAAGTTGAACACAAGTCATTAAGATTGTTCAAATATACGCGACTACGCCTTTCCTGCACCAACAGAGGAGAAACACCTTAATCTATGCTTGTAAGCCCTCGACAAACGCACGCCCCGCTCACAAATTAGCATTCCGAATCAAACATTGAATTACTGTAGATGATTTCAAGAACTATTTTTGTAGTCGGTTAAGTTATGGTCCATACACAAATGTTTGCGTAGTTTGTTGTTGTGTAAAATAGAACATATTTTTAAGTTTTTAGACAACTGATAAATTTGAATTGTTCTATCGATTATATCGAAAAGAAATCGGACTTTTTATGAAACCCACTAGTTACTGCTTAGTTCTTTTAAAGTTTGTAATATAATGTTCGATCAATTTTTTGTAGAAATTAGGCACGCCTAATGTAATCTAAAATAATTATATTTTTTGTGCAATAAAGATTTAAAAGACATCATCTTATTTATAGGGACTGTTAAATGAAAATTAAATTTTCCACAAAATGGCGTCTGGTTTCAGTGATTTTTGCGTGATTGAAACGAATCGATTGACGTGAGAATTATCAAAATCGGACCACGCCTTTGATCTCCAGTGTGCTACAAAGGAACAAACATACATACATAGGCTGATAAACATATAACCCATCTTTGCGCCGCGCAGTCGGGTAATAACATTAGTCTTATGAATAAAAGCATCGAAATTATATTTTCATTGTTTAATCATTGTACACAGTACAAAAATTGCCCAAAACAGATGTCTTTTACGGTAGGTATAACTCAATGGTTTCGAATTGTTTGAATGGATTTGAAGCATGTTGGAGCGATTGAATGTGTGCTTCATCTTCGTTTTCTCAACCAACCATTATCACGTATGTGCGCAATTTTCGTATTTGTATAACTTGCTTGTAAACTGCATTTTAGGAGAGCAAAAAAGCTCCAAATTACCTACTCGTACTAGTTGTAATAACTTTTAATATGTAATAATATAACTTTTTAAACTTTCGCTGACAATCCTAATATTTTTTTTATTATAATATTAACAAGCCTTAAGTCAACCAGTTACCAATGCCAATGCAAATAAAAAAAAAACCAGCCCAAGGATTCGGTCGCCAAAAAGTATGATTACTGCTTAACTTAACCATTAAAATATATATATATATATATTTGTATATTTCACCTATATAACAATCGTTATAATTTGGTATTCCACTTAACAAAATTTAAAATAATAACAATAATGCTAGAGCATTAGAAACACAATACAGTAGAAGGCATAAGACCACAAAACTATACAAATTAATTTAAATTAATTTTCAGTCAAAGGCGGCAATAAATTCTAACAGGTTATAAAAAACATAAATTTGGTAAAAGACTTTTAATTTTGTTTTAAATTCACTTGGTTGTAGTCTAGATATAATCTCAGGTAGCTTATCTCCTACCTCGTAAGGGATACCGTCGCAATGATACTTTTTTTCAATTTATATATGAACTTTATTATAGTTGTAGGTAGGACCTTATCAAAATTTTAAATGCTAATGGTTGCTACCCAACTTTAAAACGTTGTAGATCCTAAATGGTCACTTTAAATTAAAAATGATAAAAGAAAGCTAGGTCTAGTGACCATCAGTGATCTCTGGAAGAAGCTGCTGCATCGCGCTAACCTGACAGACGACTATCGAAGGTACCTCTTTGCTTACTCCTTCACAGCCCCATAGAAAATACACCAGTTGGATAAATCTCCAATTGGATAGAAATGTTATTACAGTTTGGTTGTTGAATTAAGTTACTTCATCGTTCATCTTTAAATTTGATCCGAAACTAATGTACGAGTATAAAGCCCCCAATGTTTACATTAGTAAAACCATTTCTGACGACATTCAGAATTGGTTCATTAGGAATTGCATATGCAATCAAATGATAAGTGTAGACGTAACTAATAATCAGTTGTATAACTCATTCAATGTTAAGTTTTTTTATACTATAACGAATGTGAATTTGCGCTCAAATGTTAGCTAGACACAGACTGACATCGGTCCCTAACACTATGCCGGCTTGACTCGAGCTGATCCCTAAACGTGTGGATACACTCTACAAGGTTCATCGGCACGAACGGCAGACTGGGCAAATTACCACCGCCTATTTGTTGTTCTCGTTGAAAGTATGTGCCATTTGAAATGATGTCAAATGCCAATTTTGGTTTTTAATTAGAACTAATATTGTAAGCTTGCCATGGTGATATTTATATAAAATTAACACCGCTTGAAACAAGACTTACTGAATAACTTTCCTATATTTGAATAAATACTTAATCAAACGTTCTATAACGTAAACGTTGTATTTATTTGTTATTGGGAAAAAAGCATCAACCGTTTTAAAGTAAAGTAAAGTATCATCACGACCGTATCCATTTCGGGGTGGTCAGAAACCACGCTTATAAATAAGCGGATTCACATTTAGCCAACTTTACTATAGGCCAATCACGACAAGTGGCAAGCTCGTCGATGTCTCCAGCGTACCAAACTCGAGAAATATCACAAATAATTTAAATATTAATTAAATGTATTTTTATTTACATTAATAAATATTTTTGTGTCACGAGCAGGAATCGAACCCGGTACCTCCAAGTTTAGACTTGACTGCTAGACTACGGAGGCAGTTTCGTGCAAGGAAAAAAAATCTATTCCGATTGGAGAGTTCAAACCTCCTTCCAAGATTTTATTGATTATCGCTCCCACAATTCATTCAGCAATGCAATCAATGAAATATCTACAAAAAAGCAGTGCATAGATAATAAAAGAGATTGCCCAAAACCAGGCCCCAACTTTTTTGCAGGTGCCTCAACAAAATACAATTGAATAATCATAACAAATAATTGTATTTATTTTTAAATTTAAGTACAACATCTCTTACAACCCAGCATTAAAATATTTTAAATTAAATAATCAATGGATTAAGATTAATGTATGAAATAATTACAAAACACTATTTATACGATTAGGTTCTTTATCAGGTATTTTATTATAGATAAAACAGTGGATTTCAAATCGGCGGGATGAAAACTATGTAATTAATAACGAAAAAAAAAGTTTTGTCAATTGTCGTTATGCTAGGGTAAAATAAATAAAATTAATTACAGATTATGAAATCACAATATATTAACTATGAAATAAAAAAGAAATCATTGTGACACGAGAACATTTTATTGGGCCCATTTCTCTAAGAAAAATGGGCATTCTCATGTTATATATATTTTTGACGTTTTACTTTTTCCATACAAAACGTCAATTTCATATAAATAAATAAATAAAAATAAAAAAGTTATTTATTTTCTCCCACAAAACTTAAAATTAGTAACATCTAAGTGAAAGCATAGTCTGTGTGAAAGCACTCCAGGTTCCTCTGACTTAAACTTAATAATAAATACATCTATAGTGTAGTGTAATGTAGTATAGTGTAATGTAGTGTAGTGTAGTGTATATATAATTAGGTGTATATATTATTTTATTTTATATAGAAATAGTTTTATTTTTATTATTTTGATCATATTTTATAATATATATTTATTTATATCTTGTATATTTATTTTATAAGTATTTATAGATTGGTCTATACATATATTCTTACATAATTCTTATTCCATATTAAAATTAAAATCTATAGATATAATATTTAAGCAATATAAATTAAAAAGCTAAATTTTGACCATTTAACGATTGTGGTTGAATAGGGCCAATACAGATTACCTACGATTATATTATGTTAATTTGAAGTAAACGTGAATCTTGATTGATGTTATCTCTCTGTACAATTCTCGCTACACCATCCGCAGTAAATTGCAGAATACATAGTGCTTTGTCTAAGCATCGAGCCGGGTAATTCGAAGGGACGGCCAACTGTCACGTTATACGGCTATTAGTTATTTTAATACCGCAAACACGAATTAACAAGAATAATGGAGACTGTTTTAGCCAGATGTAAATGGTCATTGTGAATGCCTGTATAGGACATCATACAATTTGGGCTTTTTTTGTACTACTTAATGTTAAAAACTGCCTCCGTGTTCTAGCGTTTAAGTCCGTGGATTTAGACTCGGAGGTACCAGGTTCGATTTCGGGACACAAAAATATTTATTAATGTAAATAAATACATTTAATTAATATTTAATTTATTTGTGATATTTTTCGAGTTTGGTACTCTGGAGACATCGGCGAGCTTGCCACTTGACATGATTGGCCTATAGTAAAGTCGGCTAAATGTGAATCCGCTTATTTATAAGCGTGGTTTCTCACCACCCCGAAAGGGAAATGTAGTTAACAAAATACGATAGGCATTCTTTAGCAGCCAACCTTTGCGACAATGCAGATATATGTATATATATATGAAACTTATTTAAAAATATTAAAAACTTAATCTAAGATAAAACAATACATATTAATATACATACAAATATGTACGCAATAATACATACACTACACACTATACATATATACTCCAATGTATTCAATTCAATTCAATATCATTTATTTTAGGCATTACCCATATAAAATACAATTTGCAATAAAAAAAATATATATACTACATACAATATATCTTACATACACTGTTGGGAGCTAATTCCCCGGACTTAACCGCTAGACTATGGAGGCATATTTCATTCAATTTATTTTATTGTGTGGGATGCGACATGTGTGACATTAGCCCCATCACTCATCCTGGCGACCTCGTCAAGCGCGGGAAGTGCGGCGGTTTCTGCTGAGAACCTCAAGCTGCGCAAATACGCCAACCTCAGTACATGTTACGAATTTGCGCTGTTTGGGCTCGACCATTTGAGTGGCCAATGGGGACACTCAGCCAATCGTCTGGCTAAAGAGTTGTCCAGACGGCTAACGGAAAAGTCTGGAGACAGGAAATCTGGCAATTATTTCTGCCAACGTATTAGCTTAGCTATACAGAGGGAAAATGTTGCCAGTCTTCTTAGGATTATCACTGAAGGGTCGTCTCTAGAGGACATTTTTTACTTATAGTTTATTTTTCATAAGGTTTAGTTTATATTTATTTTTACTTTTAAGTAGTTTTAATTTATATTGTAATTCTTTTATACTGTTTATATATTACTTCAATATACATTTTACTAATAATTTATTTTATATTTTATTCTTATGTAGGTAGGTTGTAGGAATTCTGGCATGCATTTAGCATGCTCGCTGAGAAGCTATGAGAAATGATTTGTGTAAACAGGTTAGATTCGATTCCCTTCGATCGAAAACAAAACTTACGAGGTTGGTACTGAAAAGTTTAGCAATGTGATGGCAACTAGCTTTGACCCTGACCTCGCGTCGCTTTATTTAAAAAAAAAACCAACAAATCAACATGTTACTTTCGATTCCTCTCGGTCGCAAATAAAACGTAGAAGGTAGTGAAAGGATTAGTGCTGAAGCGTATTGCAGCGTGATGCCAAAACGCGTCCATGTGCAAGACAGCATCATTCCGGCTCGTCGCGCGAGACGTGGCTTGTCTCGCTCAACCGACGCGTCCAGCCGAGTAATCCTGCGGAACGGTTTGTCTGTTGCGTATTGTACCTACCCACTATCGATAGGTATACGATATACGACACAAATTCTGTAACGATTCAATTTATTTATTCAACAAAAATCTACAGCATCACAGTTAGTAAATAGGGTAAGGTAGATATAGTCAATTTAGGCTTTGGATCAGAAAATTTAGATTTGTTTTAAATTAATGAAATCCCAACTGTATACTCGTATGTGACAATACGATATATTCCCAGTGAGTTACTGGAGAAGACGTCATGTACTTTTGTAGTCAGAGAAGTTAAGGTCCATACACAAATCTCATTTTTAGGTTGATTTAGATATTTTTAGGTTGTTACAGGCGCTACAAGAAATGTTTAATCTATCTTACTGTAAAGTATCATCACGACCGTATCAGGGGTCAAAAACCACGCTTATAAACAAGCGCATTTACTTTTAGTCAAATTTAATATTGGCTTATGAAACAGGTGGCAAGCTCGTAGAAGTCTCTAGCGTACCAGACTCAAGAAATACTTTAAATAAAATCTATACTGTGTGAAACAGAACAGGAATTGAACCTGGCATCGCAATCAATCCAATAATCTTATTATTAACACAAAAAAAAAACATTTCAATCCACTTTTATATTGAGAGTAAGTTATAGATCGTACGCACTTCGAACCTAAGAAATAAATTATATTTTTCATGTATTTTAATAAAGATTATATATATATTTAAATCTTTGTTTCGAAATCATTTAAGTACCTAGAGAAAAATCTGGCAAGGCAGCGTGGTGGGAAGAGCAAATTCTCCGGATATATGTATGTGCAGAAGTTTTAATTCATTTCGTACTTTTCAGGCATTTTTTTTCTTAATAGCTTTCAATAAATTATAATAAAAAATTACACAAAATAATGATAAAAATATTATGGTGGACAAACATAGTTCATGATGTCTTCTCCAGTACCTAACTCAATGTTCCACGGAAAATAGAGCGGTAGGTACCGACAATCAAATATTTGCACCGCGCAAATTAATTTGTGTATTCTAGCTGGAGAGCTCTTTTGTCACAATTGCTTTTCTGTGTCTATTTTTGAGGTTACTTTTTACCACTATTTTACGTGTCACCACCACGATATAATAAATTTCAACCATGATAACCCAACAATATAAAAAGATTTTTTTATTATTTATTCGCTGAACGACACTACTGCAAAAACGTCTCTAACCTATATTTTTTTTATATTAGTACAACATGTGACCGTGCCCCCCCCTGATGGTAAGTGGCGCGCAAGGTCAATGAATATTAGCAACTGTAATCAGATACTCATGACTGACGTCATACCGGCTTGACTGGGCATCACGGCAATTCGAGCCTCATCCCGAAACGTGTGGGTACACTTTACTGGGTTTATCGGCACGAACGGTGGATACTGTGGAACAATTTGCCTCTTAGCATAAGGCAAGTAACCACCAGATCTCTATTTAAAATGGTCTATTCACACTTCCTATCACAACAAAAGTAAGTATATTATCTATGTATGTGTATGTCGTTACTATAATTTATTTATTAGAATTTAGTATATCGTTATCATTGATTTATTTATTTACTTAAGCAAGTCAACAACATGTTTACAAAATCTTATACAATATACAATCTAGAAGGTATCTTATTAGTTTAGTAAACATGTTACTTACAGACCAGCATTGCATTCAAAAGGTAGGTAACATCGTTCACTAAAACACAAAAATTAAGTACCTAGTACAATTTTTTTTTAAATATAGGCATGGCAAAAACAGTAAAGACAACAACAAAAATAAATATTATAGCGTTTCACTATCCCTACTCAATAAATACCTTGGATTCCTCGTCTTTCGGCTTCATAATACATCATATTTCATTAAAACTCATATTTTTCATAATTCAGCTTCCATTGTTCACAACATTTCTTCCTCATACCTTATTTATATCTTTACACCACTTTTTTATTCATTTCAATCAACTTAATTTTACTCAAATTTGTTCTATTTAACTTTTTGTCAATAATATCGCAAGCACTTACAGTATAATCTAAACAAAAATAATATAATTATATGAATAAATCAACACAGCGACACCACAGACACCAGCAGTGCACAATAACAACAAAAAAAAAACTTAGACAGAGAGTCGGCGACCCAAAATCACCTTTCGTGCAAGCTCTCAGCCAAACTGCATCACCAAGCGACAACTATCAATCCTAAGCCTCAGTTAGCTCCTAAACAACGCCCGGCAAGATAGCAGGAGACCTTTCTCCTGAAGCTTGACAACCTATCGTTAAATATACAATATTGATATATAATATTTAGTTTATGTAATAATATGTATGGGTGTATGGAGTATATGTATATTTGTATTAGTGTATAATAATATAGTTAAACCGTAGAATGTAATACAATTTTGCACCTACCTTTCAATAAAGTGCTCAAGTTGTCCCAATATTAGGCATTATAAGCCGGCCTTTGTCTTTGTGCAATAAATATTTAAATAAATAAATAAAATACTTCCCCGCCCCGACAGACTGGGCAAATTACTACCATCAGTTCGCTTACCACCTATTAAAGTCGTCTGTACGTGGTTTCACTATAATGAAACAATAACGTTACCTGAGATACATTAATGGGTTTAATAACTAAGCTAATTCTATTTGTCGCATTACCCACGTTGTGAGCCGAGTCGTGAAATTTCAATTAATCTACTTCACAGCTGAAAAGCGAGCTTTAAGTAAATCTCCAATATAGCAACATTTACTCAGCATCAAAGACGTATAACGAGTAATATTTTTTAACAATTGGATAAATCCAAAGTAACGTATATTGAAAAATTCTCAAAGAAATCTACAATACAGTAGTTTTTGAAAAAATAAATTACTTTTTTTGTTTTGTTTATGTTCTTCCGATGAATGAGATGATAGGGAAGGCAAAGGGTCTAGCCCATACGGCCAAGTCTGACGAAATATATCTTTCTTTTTTATAAGTTAATGAGCGTTCTGAAAAATGATGCTTTTCTTGGAGTCACTCGCGGCTTTATTGCTCAAACACGTCGGGTAAAATATGGGAGTTCACAGCGCAGGAAAACCGCAAAAAATAAACTGCAACTTGTGCCCCATATTTAAAGTTCAATTTATCGTTTTTCATAATTATTCACAGTGTAGCACATTAATAAACAAAACAACACCACTTTTGACCAATAATATCCACAGTAAATTAATTTGCAAAACAAAAACTTGCACTTGACACGTCCACGCAAAATGGTGCAAAGGACTCTCCAATAATAAATTACTATATTATATACGTATAGGGATATAAGTCCTGTCCGCGTGGAATAGTGGCAAGAACGCTGGCTGCATTTCCCCGCTGAATTGCAATATTGATTATTTGAAAGGAAGAGCAAGCCCTCTTATCACCGGAAGAGACGACAAGACGTGGTGTTATGTCTTTGAAAAACTTTTTGGCGCTTGGACTCCATAAGTTCAAATATTCTACAGCAATCGACACAAATATGTAATATTTACTGCTTCCGTGGTCTAGCGGTTAAGTCCGTGGATTTAGACCTGGAGGTACCGGGATTCCTGGTCGGGACACAATAATATTTATTAATTTAATATTTAATTTAATATTTAATTTATTTGTGATATTTCCCGAGTTTGGTACGCTAGAGACACCGACGAGCTTGCCACTTGTCATGATTGGCCTATAATAAAGTTGGCTAAATGTGAATCCGCTTCTTTATACGCGTGGTTTCTGACCACGGACTCCACATGTTCCGCCACAGCCCCCGCTTTAGGCGCTGTCACCCTGTAATGCAACGCATGTGGGGTCCAAACCAGAGCACGTCCTCGTTCCCAGGGGACCAACGTCATATCATCAGGTCTCTCCATCATCTCTGATAACTCCAGCAGCTTCCAGAAGAGCTGGAACCTCGATAGTTGCTAGAGCCCCTTTAATAGTATTATTAAGGGAGCCGTGGCGGGAAATTTTGCCAGAACTTTTGGAACAGGATAGCCCAAGATCTTGGGCATCGATGATGAAGACACATAATGGTGCCCCCAACCCTTCGGTCTTCAAGAACGACGATAATGTGTGCTTAGTTTCGCTTAAGGTTGACTTGACTGCCCCGTGGTTTAGCGGTAAGTCAGTGGATTTTGTGATATGTTTTTATAATTTTGTAATATTTCTCATGTTTGGTACGCTAGAGACATCGACGAGCTTGTCACTTGTCATGATTGGCCTATAGTAAAATCTGAATCCTTTCTATTCAGAGGGGAAAATGTTGCTAGCCTCCTTGATTTTCATATTTATAGGTTTTTTTATTGGGTTTAGTTTATATTTAATTTATTACTATTAAGTACTTTGAAATTCATTGTTTATTATTTAATTGTTCTTTTTATTTTGTTCCTTGGACATGGAAAATTTCCGGGAAAATAAATGTACATATGCTTAGGTCCTTGCAAAATATATGTACATATATGTCTCTGACTTAGCTAATTGTTAATAGTGATAATCACCTTGATTGTTATGTTGGGATAATAACACACATTAATTAACCAGTGTTACGTTTCAAAGTCTATCAATGTGCCTAATCGAACAATACCTGTAATTGTTATTTAATTATTTTGATTACAAGTATGGGCACACCAAATATGTAAATTATTCCCAAGTTTGAAAAAAACAATCGGAGCCAGTCACACCGTTGCAGTCACATGTTAAATCAGTTTTTATCGTTTAAAAGAAGTCATCAGAGCACTATACAATATTACTGATCAAACAGTTACATGATAAAGGTTATTTTAAAGAAAAGCCTGGTTTCTGACCACCCCGAAAGGCATACGGTCGTGATGATACTTTACATTTACCTAATCGAGTCCCTCAATTTTTCGTTAGCCGTTTGAACAACTCCTTGGCCAGACGCGTAGCTGAGTTTTCCCATGGGCCCATCATCTCGACCTCAAACGTCGCAAATTCGTAACCTGTACCGAGGATGGTGTACTTGTGTAGCTCGAGGTTCTCAGCAGAAACCTACGCATCCGGTATACCCAAGCCTCAAATCTTCACTGTAATTATGCTTCCAGAACTATTAATTATGTCTTTGCAATTGCTTAAGGCTTAGAATTGTTATCAAATTCAATACGTTAGGTATCTAACGCTAGGTATATTTGATTTACCCAATATTCCTCATTCTGATGAAATACGCCAACCTACAGGTTACGAATTTGCGCCGTTTCGGAACGAGCCGATGGGTTCATAGGCGTTTGACCAAGGTGTTGGACTTGCGGCTGGCGTAAAGGTCAAGAAACTGTTGGAGCTAGGCCTTCCAGAACAATACAGAGTTGGAGAATTTGGCCTACATTCGCCACGCTGCGCTGGCTAGGCAGGTTGGCGAGGACCTGATGTCAATTTTTTATGACAATTTATTAACGATTCCACAAGTATTAGTGGAACCGATAACCACGGCTTAACATACTCTACGAGGCACAGGAGCGGTAGTGTAGTAAATCTATGTCAAATGTACGTACTCATTACTAGCGAATTAGTAGCATCGATACTGCCCTGATGGCATATCACGGATATGTTTCATCCGAATTCGACTAACAAAGAAGCTATCTTTAAAATACAAAAGCGATGAATTCGGGCAATGTGTAGACTAAAATTAACTGTGTAATAGTTGATTAGTCTTTTACTTTAAAATTAAACAAATAACCTCTCGCTCAATGCTAATTTATTTTCTCAACGCGTGTTACATGAATTGACAGTTAATTTCTTAAATCTAAGGCGGCATAGGCTACGCCGTTCTGCCATGCAGCCATTCAACTCGAACAAACTGACAGTTGTAAACCGTACTTTAAAAAACTAAGGATACTTACACTCCCGTGTCTTTATATTTTAGAAGTTGGTAATTTCGTAAAATCTAATCTAGAACTTTTTCCACTGAGCAAAGATAAACGTAATAGAGTACGATATGGAAATAAATTATGCCATATACAATTGAAAAATCACATCTTCTGTGCAAGAATTTTTAAATGACCCAAATTGACATCTAAATATTAATTTTAATTTGACCACAAACAGAATTAGATACAATTTTTTACTGTGTATTAACATTTTATTTTTTTGTGTTGTGTAATTAAACATTAAAACATTAGTCATTACCAAGTTTTTTGTTTCATTTGCCATCCTTTTACGATCGAACACATTTAATTTTCATTAGTAAAAATTTTTGCTTAAAGTGCCCTAGTTGCGGAAATTAATTATTAACTTTAAAACTAAAAGTGATAATTACACTTTTAGCATATCGTTAGAAAGGGCATGGACTGAGGATGTTTTAAAAAAATCAGAAGAACTCCAACCCTGTTAGTTTTTTTTTAAACCCCATAGAAAGTTGCCCTTAAAATTATTTCTTTACCTTACTACGGTACTTCAGGCCCCATAACTTTTCTTCTCCACAATTTTCTGGTGTAAAATATTTTTTTGCAGGACCCTAAGACTCTAACGATTAAAACAAGACAATTAGCAGACTGGTCCCATGGATACATTTTGAGCTACAGGTAGTTTTAGTAAAAAAAATACAAAAAAGTCAAATTAAAAATAAAAATAAATTAAAAAAAAACCTTGAGGCCAAGGTCAATATATTGGGCAGGGGTAGGTAGCAGACTATCCCTAGTTTCTACCCTAGGCGTATGTACAGCTCCCTTCCAAACACCCTGTATAATCATGTGTATCTTTACTCGTATACAATATATGTACGCCTCGTGGCAAAACACAGCTGCACTTTTTAAACTAGGTTAATATACATATTAACTAGATTACCTGTGTTGAAACAAATAAATGATTTGATTTGATTTGAAAGAAAGAAAGAAAGAAATACGTTTATTCATCGCAATACAGATACAATTTACACAAGATTAGGATATGCAGCACAACGCGCCCCGACAGGCACCCAACAGTACTCCAGGATATAGCCGCGCATAGGATATGGGGTGGCACGGACCATGACTTAATATTAAAATATGGAATTGGCCGCCCCCACATCCACTGCCACATCCCGAGCACCACCAGGCAACCATCGAGGCGCGCTGCACTACAATTCACACCGTAATTCCTGCAGCGATGAACGGGCCCTAAGCTCAGCATGTGTCGCGAATTACATAGTTGTATCCGCGACGCTGTTCTTCCGCTAGTACCCAATAAAATATATATTTTTAAATAAATAATAAATAACAAATATATACTTACATATAACCATACGAATACTTATCTACATAAATACAAATATACAAATTGAAATATATTTATTTGGCCTCTTTATTTTAAGTAAATCTTTCATATAACTGAGCCACCACCGATACAATGTACCACGTAATTATTTCTCTTTTGTAGTATACGAGAATAAAACGTGGAAGTTTTCTCGGTTATATGTATTTTCTGAAACGTATGACTCTCCAAGGAGCACCTGTATTGGCCGGCTTTCCGCTTATTGACCAGCGCATTTATATTCTTCAGCTTGCAATAAGTTACAACGTTAAAGTTTCTTGTTTTGGTAAATTTAACACCCGTATTCTTCGACGCTTCCTGAACTGTTCCATTCATTCAGTCCCTCCAGTAATTCTGTTACTTAAGCGCAAACGTTACATAGTGGAATCCGTCAACTATATATATATATATATCACGCTCTTAAAGTTGATATTTGCTCGGCCGCTGTCAATGTCGAGCGCTTATAGAGTTGAGAATTGAGTAATATTTTGTAATTATGACGCAATCTCTGACGTAAATTATGAAATCAACTAATAATAATAATCGTGCTCAGAGCGCTTAGAACGAAGATGACACTGACCGTCGTTCCGAATCAAATATCGCGATTTGGATGCTCAGATCGTGATATCAATTCGGAACGGTCTAAATCACATTTTCATTCATAAAATGATAGTTTTTTTTAAATGTATGGAAGATAAATTGCGGATTCCACATCTTTGAGTATGAATACTAACAAATATACATCTCTTGGTTTATTCATCTTTATATGTGTAAAGTTAAATATTATTAACTTATTTTGATATTTTAAAATAAATTAGCGTGTTACAGACATTTTTTTTTCACTTCCTACTTAAATATTAATTATAGATTTGTTTAAGAAATAATAACAATAACAATATTAAATAATTTAAAAGAAAACCTAATATTAAATTAACTTGAAAATGGCGCGAGACATTATGACAAACAACTGACAGCGCTTAGAGCGATCTACTTCGATATCGTGAGCAGTCTAAGCGCGAGTGTCACATAGCTTTGGCAAAACAGTTTAAGCACGTCTCGGAACGAACGTTTGCGACTAAGTAACAGAATAAGGCTACAGTTGTCAAGCGAAGGGACACCTCGGCACAATAGAACTGTCAAGCTCAAGAAGGGGGAAGAGGTATTATTTATTTATTATTTAAACTTGTGTGTTATTAAAAATAATAAATTATTTATTTAAAGAACAACTTCTATTTATTTATTTTGAAAAACCAACAGTTTATAGATAAATATTGAACAGTAAATTTCCTAAGAGCTATTAAATAAACGATATCAAACTATATATGTATATAATAAACTTATAAATAATGGACTGCTTAATATAGAATAGATAGCGACCACCGATATAATGTATCGGGTGCTCATCCCGAACCTGTCCCTAAAGGTTCTTGATGGTTGTTTTCGTCTTCTCCCCGGTCTTCTAGAGCCTTGCATGACGATCTGCAGCAACCTATACTTTTTATTGCGCATGTGTTCTATTTTGCACTTCTCCTACAGGATAAGTTATATTGTACCTAAATGTTATAAGAGAAAATTTGTAACTGGCTCATAGTTGCCTATATGTTAACTTCTTTTATTACTAGGGTTGTAATTTTTCCAAAAATAAATAAATAAATGTGGGATGTCAGGAGAGAATATTAAAAAGCCTTGGATTAGCACCATCTGTTTTTAATAAAGCATTAATAATTCATAAGTTATCCCTAATGATCTTAGTTTTAAGTAAGATTGTGAATCCTTGAAAGAAGAATAAGCTTTTCATAAAGGATGAAATTCTATCAAAAACAATGGCTTCTGTTGGGCAACTCGTTCTTCAAAACTGGAGGGGCGTCTGAACTTACTAGTTAATTATAATTCCGCCGCAGGGATACCAACCTAGTTTCGTCGTAGACCTGTATTAGATAGACTGTAGTCAAATTATCGTTTTTAAAATTGATAAGAATATAATATAATAATAAAATCATTTGACCGCCTCCGTGGTCTAGTGGTAACAAACGTTGCCGTGAACTCGTGCCGTGGGTTCGATTCCCACCGGGGGCAAGTTGTACATTGTATAATTTGTCTCGGTCTGGGTGTTTTATTGTATAATATGTATATATTTACAAAAAAAAA
Organism: Tinea semifulvella; assembly: GCA_910589645.1. Classification (NCBI taxonomy): domain Eukaryota; kingdom Metazoa; phylum Arthropoda; class Insecta; order Lepidoptera; family Tineidae; genus Tinea; species Tinea semifulvella. The sequence continues at coordinate 4,421,449 of OU342598.1, read as the reverse complement.
GTATAATATGTAGTTTATCAACCATCTAGTTTCCGTAACACAAGCCTCGTAGCTTACCACGGAAACTAGATGGCGCTGTGTGACCTGTTTGGAAATATTTATTTATTGTCATAAAAAAAACTACATACAGCAGTGGTAAGACACAGGCTAATTATGATGACATAGCTTTCGTGGTGTAGCGGTTAAGTCTGTTTTAGAGACTGAGGTTAGTGTTTGATTCCTAGTCGGGACGCAAAAGAATATTTAATTAATTTGTAGTGGTGGTTCGGTTGTAAGGAATCTTTCCAATCCAAAACAAACATTCGTAGAGCACTCTCAGACGTCAGTCCCAGTTCCACTAATACCAACTTGTGGAATCGTTATTAAAATAATCAATGGGATATTTATGTTACAGTCCAGACACAAATTTCTACTAAACTTCTACTTTGAACTGAGCAGACGTTGGCCTTAAACCGTTTAGGACAATCATATTTTGTGTCGGTCCTTCTATCAATGTCTACGAGTTCTATACACTTCGTCTTAGGTCCGCTTAGAGTTTTAAGGAATTTTCAGCACTTTATAATTGTCTATTTAAACTCAATTAAATGTTTATTTCTATTTTTATTACGATTTACGCGTTTAAGCTTTCTATAGGTTCCTATTTACATATTTTTTTAGTAGGAACGGTGGTAGCTAGGTTAAAAGAACTATTTCCTGTAATCCAAAAAATGCTTTTTTTTTTTATTATCTCATTGTTTTTTATTTTTGTATATATTTTTTTCATTCATTACAGCTCCTAGAACACAGCATCCTAGACCTTTAGAGATAGACCTTCCAGAACATATAGAATTTGTCCTACACTCGCCACGATGGTCAGACGGGTTGATGAGGATCTTATGTCAATTTTTTAATGATTCCAAAAGACCACAACATGAACCCGAACAAATATTATGATCTCACAGAAGAAATGATCAGAAACGGGTTCAAGACGCAGTGGAAGTTGATGCGAGAGGAGTTCCAGCAAAATCTTTACATCACATTTATGGAACGAGTTTCCAAGACGGCATTAACGGAATTATACAGTATTTGGTTGGGTAGTGAGAGGAGTAGAATGGTGGATGGTAAGCGTATTATCGCGGAAAAAAATAAAAAAGGGAGGCCATCTTTTCTTTAAACAGCCTATTGTCGGTCGCAAGCCCGAGACACCATTCTTCTCATCTCTAATCCACACACGATGGACTCGGCACCTGCACGGTGAATCCATAGAATGCTTAGAAATTTGTCTTCTCTGGTATTGATGGAACCGACAGCTAAGGTACTCTCCGAGGCTCGGTAACCGTGGAGTTGTAAATCTATGACAACGTACATTTGTAAACAAAAAAAATGTATTTCTCATTGGTACATGCCGGGAGTTTGAACCGAATATCTTACCGTTTGAACAAACGACCCACCACCACGCTATTATTTTTATTATTATTTTACTTTTTATTATTTAGAGCATCGTTAATATTTATTCAATTTATTAATTTCGATAGTTACTATGAAAAAAATTATACAAACTTCAAACAATGTAAGTAATCAGTCAGCAAGTTTTAAGCGAAACTTGCTCTTTTGTGCCGTGAGATAATATTTTAAATATTTTCGACTTAAATTATTCTGTAATAACTCTCGCAGTTACAATTAAAGCTGTGGAGCACTATGTAAAACTGTTTCTACTTTAAGATATCCCAAGACTTCATCTACATTGCAAATTGTGGTTTTATTAGGAAAATGCAAGTCTCTGGCACAATTACAGTGAACAAGTTTCTCTCGAATATTGGTGAGAAAACATTAAGACAAATTTAACCATGCCGGTGCCGTGTGTGGTGGAGAAATAAAAAGAATAAATAAAGTGAAAGACGCATCAAAAGTTTATTAACTGACTTAATAAAAGGACTCTATCTATATATATATATAAAGGTGAATGTATGTGTGTGTGTTCCCTATGCATTGCAAAACTACTTGACCAATCGGGATGAAACTTTGGGAATATGTTGTGTGATGATCAGAAGGTTCCTGACATATTAAACTGCATAATAAGTAAATCTTAATTAATATATAAAACAAAGTCGGGTTTGTTAGAACACTTATAACTCGAGAACGGCTGCACAGATTTTCACGGTTTTTGATTTGTTGGATTTGTCTCCGTCCCGAATAGCAGAATAACTATAAATAAAATTGGAAAATTCAAGAAAAAAAAAAAAAAAAAAATGTTGGTTGTCAAATATACTCGTATATGGGTGGGTTCAGAAATTTCTATCAAGCTTGACCATTCAATGACTGTTAGGCGGTATGAAGTTCGCCGGGTCAGCTAGTTCGATATAACTTATATAGGACCACCTCTGAAGTATGACCTACTAAAATCAATCAAGAATCAACTAGATTATAAATGACAGCTGTGGAAACGCCGGAAGAAATAATAGCACTAAATAATCATGTGCTGATAGTAGTAGTATTCATATTTGCCCTTGGGGCGGAACTCTCCGGGGTTATCCCCACTACACCTCGGTGGGCGGCGACGGCTCGCTGGTTCCTTGTTTTACCTCAGCGACTTGAGCCGCTGGGGAAGGGACCACTGTAGGATCTGTGGCACCTATTAAATGTCGTTAGTAACTGCTAGTTACGCTTCTCTGGGGGCAGAAGGATCTCACAGGGCAGGCGACACGTACGTTTAGTTTAAGTTTGTACATACTTTTTGTGACTTTGTATGCTCTTATTTTAGACGAATATGTTGTTCTATTGATAGAAACAAACAGCTTTTAAGAAATTATATGGCGGACGTGACATTTTTTTTGGTTTCTTAATACAAATAGGCTATTTTAGAACTAACAGTTTGCATGGAGACGACCAAAAATTTCACTTTCTACATATTATGGTTTCTTTGGAAAAGTTGTTTGTATCTATCAATAGAATAACATATATTAGTCCAAATTAGAGCATCACGCGGTGTATTTGTATAGTTATTTTCTTCACAAATTATTTTTCTTCTCATTCCATACGCGATTGATTTAGTTCCAGTGCATTGTCCTCGTAAATAATAATTTATGTACCTATTCGTCTAGAATTTACGATCAAACACATTCAAACTTTTATGCGTTCTTACTTAAAAGATAAAAAATATATCAGCGATTTGTCCCCGTCTATTATACCAAAACAGTCATCATATTAGAGATAATGGCTATAGACAAATATATCTATACATCTGCGCCCCCATTATACCTACCATTATTCGTGTATTTCGACGTTACGTATGCGGTCCGCCAAAGTGACGCAGCATAACCTACGCAACGATCTCATTTCTATTTCAGATTTACCAAATAAAAAATACAGAACTACACCACAACGATCAATTAATAACCTTTTAAATTTAGCTATGAGTAGGTATTAATTTATTAATTAGTCTAGCCTTAGCTTTACTATGAGACTACACACAAGAAGAAGGAGTTATTTTTTTTAGCATTTCGTGAATTTATCGTGCGGGTTCCGGTGTGTGAGAAAGAGAGAGGGGGAATAATGGTGTCTCGAGCTTGCGGTTGACTATAGGCTTGTTTATAAGGGAGGCCTCCTAATTTTATTGTGCAGCAAGGCCCTCGTCATCCACCATTGCTGCTTCACAAAAATAAACACTACATTACACATAAACTATACTATGAGTTAAGTATACATATTAAGCCATCATTGACATGTTTCCCGAAGTCGTTTCATTAGTGATTAGTATCGTTAGTGTAGGGGCCCCTAGGTACATAATTTAGCGGGTAATGGTGGGTTGAAACCGCAGTTAAAGTGTTAAGCCGCGACTTGATAGCAACCATTAATAACTAACTGTCAATGATCTTCAAAAGACAAGGATACTGCGCCTAGTACATTATTAAATAAAAACGTTGTTGTTAACTAGAAGTAGTAATATTACCGTCCTTTTATACAGTATAACCGATGCAATATGAGTATTTCAGAACATATTTCTGGATAATAATATTGATTCCTTTGTAACATTTATACAAAGAGCGGTAGTAACTCAGTTGTAGGAACGCTAATCCGAAATCCATAACAATAATATGATGGTGATGAACAATAATACACACAACATGTAATATCCATATATTTATTTATAATGCACCATAAAAGTGGTACATAAACACAACACACAAAAATCTTAAAATGAATGTGCCATCATGTAAGTAACTCTGATAAAAACAGTGACTGCAATTTATTATGTATTACAGGAAATTAAATAATGACTCATAAAAACATCAAGATAAATCCTAATAAAGACATAAATGGTCAATTAAACGTTCCCAATAGACTACTACAAAAACATAGAAAACTAAAGTTACACCTACGAGTATAACTTAATAGATCATTAAAATGAGTGCATTAAATTCTAAGGCATATGGTTAGTACAGAATGGACTAGTTAAGCAGGTGCGAGCAATCATTTAAATTGTTTTATTATGTTCTAGGTTGTACGTATCATATTACGGACGATTAAACCACTTATTTGTGGGAACTCTTTACGACCATGCTTGTCACATCTACTTTATTTCAATATCATTGCCAATAGCTTACGCTTCTCTACTTAATAATTTATGAATCTTAAATTTTCCGTCATTTACCCTTCTTATAGTCTTGTTCTACAAGGTAAGTGGGAAAAGCACCTCTTAAAAATAGCGTAGGTATGGTAGACAGGGGGTGGAAACACATAGATAGTGGCGACGCCTAGTAGACGGTAGGTGGTACCAAATTTAATGTTTATTGATCAATTCATTCAACATGTCGGCCATTGTTGTCAACAAGCTAACTTACCTTAGTAAAAAAACAAATTAAAATGTTTTGTGTAACAATTAGTACCTGCCTATGTATCGTATGGTAAACTAGTAAATTCCTTCTTCCTATCCTTGACTATGGTGACGTATGTAGTGTCGATCTCTCAGAGGTGTTGCTCAACAAGATGGACCGGTTACTTAATGCTTGTATCCGGTTCATATATTGTTTACGCAAATATGATCACATCTCTGACTATCGCACTAAGTTAAAGTGGCTGCCAATTCGTTGTCGCAGGAAACTCAGGGTCCTTTGTCTTCTTTATTCAGTTTTAAACGAGCCTGCGACACCGGAATACCTCAAGGACAAGTTTGCCTTTCTCTCATCTTTTCACGACAAATCTCTTCGTTCCTCCCACAACTCTCTTCTTGCCGTCCCTTCCCATAATTCTGGTTTTGTTTCAAATTCATTCGTAGTTGTTGCCACAAATCTGTGGAATAATCTACCACAAAATATAAGACAAGCATCTACTAGATTTGCATTCAAGAGAATGGTTTATTCTTATTTCTTATCTCAACGGTTGTAAGTATATTATTAGTATATTATCTATGTATATATAATTATTATTTAAGTATTATTGTTTATGTATAAATTTATATGTAGTTATAAAATATAATTCATAATTTCTATTTTAATATGTGAACACCTATTTTTCATTTAAGTGTTTAAAGTTGTCCCAATGGTTGGCTATGATAGAATGTCTCGCGGCATTAAAGCCCGCCTTTGTCTTTGTACATTAAAGTGTTAAATAAATAAATAAATACACACTATTTATACATTTTTGCGCGCATTAATTGGTTGCGGGTTGAAAACTCGAATTCCTATACAGAAGATAGCCTCTAAGTACTCGTGTAGGTAGGTATATAAACCTACGCTAGTGTTCGGGTTCGGGTTTTTTGCGTATCACCCGTGCGGTGGTCGCTCGGTTATAAGAACGCTTTCCCTAAAATATTACAAAGGTCGGTTATAAACCCGGCATGTACCAATGAGAAATACACTTTTCGTACGTACATTTATCATAGATTTACAACACCACCGTTCCCGTATCTCGGAAAGCACGTCCCGGTTCCACTAATATCAACTTGTGGAATCGTTAATAAAATTGACATCATATCGTCGCCAACCTGTCTGGCCCGCTGGCCACGCTTGGCAAGTGTAGGCCAAATTTTCCAGATTTATATTCTGGAATGCCCAAGCATATTTATGCTTTGCATACATTTTGCTGAAGCTACCTATAATCATTATCATCACGGCCCATAAAAGTTCTCGACCTCCACTGCTGGAGATAGAACATTCAGATATATTTCTGATGAATTTGTTCTTCCTCCGCCACGCTGCGCTAGTCAGATTGACTAGGGCCTGATGTCATTAATTTTATTAATACATTTAAAATGTTATATTTTTATCTTAGTTTTTGCATGAAAATATTCATTCATTTTTAACATTGTTATTTATCGAAGCAGTTTCTTCGCAAAACAAGCACTAACAAAAAGTGATTTTATAAAAGGTTAGGCATCATTCGACTCCTAGCTCTGGACCCACGGGTACAATTAACGACACAGATTTTTTCGGATTCAACTGGATTTAATCATGGTCTATATACAAGTGCAAGATTGATATCCAAGAATCGTAATTAGGCTTTACCTAGCATTTCCTTAGGATTTTTTTTTTATGTTTTGTCGATTTTCCAGGCCTATGAATTATTTATTTATTTAGGAAATCTTACAGCTAAATTATACATAATATAAAAAAATACGATTAAAAAAAGGATTCATTGATATACAATAGAAAGCTAGTTAAGAAACTGATGAAATAAGAATAAATACAATAATTACATCATATAATAACCACTAACATCTTTTTTTATTTATATCATAGCTTGTCACTTTGATTGTTTCAGCCAATGACGTCATGCCAAAAAATAATCAGCCTCGTTAGTCAATCGATATCAACTGTAACATGGTATCCGAAAAAACTATGTATATTATTATTCTGACATCACTGCTACCTGATGGTAAACGATACGCGATATCCAAGAATGGAAGGAACTGACGCCAGCCACTAAGGACTCAAGGTTATAGGAGTGAGGAAACACATTGGCAGCGTGCGACAGATGTAAGTCTCCAAATTTATGAGTGAGCGTTAGGGATATTGGCCACGGTATGTGGATATCGTTATAGGCAGATATCTATCAATAGTATTCTTCGCACATTTTTGTTTGAAAAGCAGCTTGGAGTGTCAAATGGACCCGAGGGTCCAGTTAGCAATAGGTCGAGACGACACCCGCCTCTCAGAAATACGGAAAATGCAAACAATCCAATCGGCACTCGAGTGATTTTTGTTGTTTGCGAGTGAAAATAATAACTAGACATCAATAGAATTTATCTAGCAGAGTTCTTTACACTTTGACATTTATAAGGATCAGGCATTCAAATAAAAAAACACTAACGATTTCCAATCAAAATAAATATAAAATATGAACCACAATGCGCGTTAACAAAGCATATTTTCGTGTATTTAATTTATTACAACATAAAAAAATTCTATTAATATATTTAAAAATCTCCTTATTAAATCCCCACTTTTCGAACAAACAACATAGCTCTTCTTAGTACCTACATATATCATACTTACTATTTGTATTGTATGTAAACAGTACTACGAGTATATATACCTACTTCCTTTTTTTTGTATGTGTATATATATATTTATTTAAGTAATAGTATTAATTTTTAAGGCGTTGTCAAAACAGCTCGTCAACACCTCGGGAGACAAGAGGGCTGGGCAATATTTGGGCCAAAGGATCAGCATTGCCATTTAACGTAGCAATGCTGCCAGTATCCTTGGCAATTTCCCCGTTGGTATCGATTTGGAACATTTTTTTTTATTTATATTGTTTTTCCATTATTTAATTTATTTTTAATTATTAAGCGGTTTTTTTATTAATAGTAATTTATATGTTTTAAAAGTTTAGTTTTTAGTTTATTTATTAATTTAGTTCATTGTACCTTACTTCCTTCGAATAAACATAAATGTAATAATAGTATTTAACGATTTTTTTTATAATTTTAACGGGTCTTTACGCGATTTACCTTAGAGACATATTTCTCCCGACGTTTCAGCCAAGTTGCATTGGCCGTGGTCACGGGTCGACTGAAGCTATGCGGTGTAGTCTCGTACATACTGGGTGGTAGATGTAAACCTACCCACTTCTCACTTTAAAAGTTTTTAGTAATCACGACACACGACACTTACAATATCCTTGGCGACGTCGGTCGATTTTTCCAGGCGTCGAAACCTATTGATTACTAGATTCTACGATGAAGATAGCTTATAACCCCCCTCTCGATTGACATTTTTGTTTCTTTATTTCGATCGCTTCGCGTACTATTCTAGGGTAATAGTGACGATCGGTGGAAAGTATCTTTGGGTCATGCAGCTCAATCCATGCATCTCTAAGGTAAATCGCGTAAAGACCCGTTAAAATTATAAAAACTATTATGAATATGCGCGAAAGTTTAAAAAGTTAAAGTATTTAACGATTATTATGTATTGTATTTAATTGTATATTTATAATAATGCACCCCGTAATCCTCAACAATACACCCAAAGTTCGCCCTTGTACATTGCTTTTAAGTTTTTATGCAATAAATAATAATAATAATAACGTCAGAAAACGAAATTTAGTGACATAGTTTTCAAAATTAGCAAGCAAATGTGAATACCATGTACAAGAAGATGCAGAACGTGAGGATTTTATATTTTAATTAAGTTTTGTAAGTAGGTTTTTTTTTTGTTTGAGTTTCGTTTTTTATATCATAATTAATTAAAATCTTTTTGAGTAGGTAATATTAATATTACAAAATTCCACAACAGGCATACAAGAACGCGAATTAATAAAAACATTCTTCTTCTGACCTAGCTCTTTGTTCATATTGTCTATACTACCTTGACTATTAAGTTACTTCTATGCTTGAGATCCACAGTTGAGCGCGAGGAAATGAAAAAAAAAATACAATCAAAACATCTTTTACAGTTTTACATCGTAAAGTTTTTCCAGTTGAGAATTCTTTTTTGGTTACGTGGCTTTGGAGCGGTTGAGACCAATATGAATGTCGTGCCATTTGTCAGTTTTACGTGGTTATTTGTACGTGGGCCTTAGGGGCGCAGGTGCGCTGCGGCGACGACCTACCGCCTTCCATAAATTAATAATGATGGATTCAACTTAGCAACTCTTCTCAAAACCCTTCTAGGTAATCGTGCACTGAGAAAAATATATTTAATGTAATAGAAAATTGTCGGTATACAGACAGACAGACAGCGGAGTCATCCAGGCCCGGATGTTCAATGGGCCTGGGTTGGGGATGGGATAATCTCCCGTTTTCCCCGGCAGGATCTCGGCGGCTAACTACCCGCCGGTGATTCAACGCACCTTTGGTGCTGTGCGCTGTTCCTACTACAACACCGCCCTTGTGACTCACGAATCTAGTCTCCTAGATTTGTCTACTTTAGTTCTTCTCCAAGAGCGCCTCCCTAGGTAGTGGCCTCCCCTCCGGGGGCCGTGCGAAAGTAGGAGCGATATCCTGAAGATGCTTGTAGGATCCGTCCCGGTAAAACATACGTTTAGCTGGGCCGACAACAAATGCCTCAATAGTAGGCATCTCCAGATCTCTCGCGATTACAGAATTTCGCACAAACCACGGCGCTCTGGATACCACCCTGAGCGATATGTTCTGCTGACTCTGGATCTTGTCCCTGTTGGTTTTGGCCAGAAGGTGATGCCAAGCTGGCGCAGGATAAGTAAGTCGGGAACGGATGAACATCTTGTAGATCCGCACCTTCAACCTGAGCGGCATACTGGAGTTCATTACAGGACGTAACATGGCTCGGGCCGCCTTCGCCTGATTAACGGCATGGCAGGCCATCTCACCCATTGTTAACGTCCTGTTGATGATGCAGCCCAGGTATTTGTCCACTCGATGTCCTGTCCCCGAAGCTGTAATGGTGGAGGCAGCCGGCATCTAGACGTTACCAATGCAGCAGTTTTGCCGACATTGATTGACATGCGCCACCTGTCCAATCACGCAGGAAGGAGATCCAGAAGGTCTTGCATTTTATCTGCAGCAACATATTGACTTGAAGAAGAGCTAAAGTAGGCACTGTCATCTGCAAACAGTGCAAGCATGACATCCTGCTCACCCTCTTCCAGGACTTCGGAGAGAGTAGGAATTGTCGGTATATAAAGGACATCATTCATTGTATGGGGATTTGGGCTAAATTGTATTTACAGTTATATTACATTTTTAGATAAATAATTTTAACAAGATTACAATTTATTTTTTAAAGAAAAAACCCGTTATTTATTTAAAACTTTATTGCACTATGTACAAGGTGCGGGCTTAATGCCGCTAGGCATTCTCTGACAGCCAACATTAGGGACAGATAAAGCATTTAAAGTGAACGGTAGGTGCAAGTAAAAATTAAATATAATATAACTAAACGATCACATTGTAAGCAATAAACAATATATAACTTATATACACACATACATACATACAATACAATATATATATACACATACATACATATATATACATACACTAAGTCGGTGCCTTGTTAGGAGCCATTTAAGAAATGCAAATGGACCATCTTTTTAAAATTAGCTCGATTTGATGCTTGTCTTATATTTAAGGGCAGGTTGTTCCACAAATTCGCAGCAACAACTGCAAAAGAGTTTGTAACAAAGGAAGAATGATGCGAGGGAATTGAAAGAAGAGAGTTATGTGAAGAGCGAAGGGATCTGTTATGAAATATGAATAGATAGGCAAAGTTGTTCTTCAAAGGTATTTCGGTGTCGCAGCCTCGTTGAGAATAGAGAAAACTAAGCAAAGGATTTAAAATCGTTGACGCTTTAAGTCAATCCTAACAGTCATTCGACTTGTATAAAGCAAAGAAAAGCAAAGTGAAGCGAATACAGGCGTTTCAAAGCTACGCGAACGGTATTTCGTCTTTCTTCTCTTTGTAAAGTAATTGTCTGTGGTATCATTCATAAAACCCTAAAATGTATTTAACTTAACCGATATAAGATATCTATACAATGACATATATGCATAAAACAATAGAGTGTTCTAATAAAAAATAGAAAACCCGAATATGTATTAAATATAATAATAATAAATATTTACAATGGAAAAATAAATCAAAGCACGACGATGGCAGTATAAAATATAAATAATAAATAATAATAAAAATCTTTATTGACACATTTTTTTTCTTTTACCTAATATATAAATGAGCTCTGTCTCCTGGACTAGTCTGATGAAACAGAGCGTGTTCCAGAACACAAGTGCTCTTCGTTAAAGTTACACAATGTATGACAATAAAAGACGCAAATAATAGAAGCAAAAAAAACAACACATAAGCAAAACATAAATATAAAAAAAAAAATGAAAGGATATAAGATGCAGAAATAATATTAAAAAATTACATCATAATAAACAAAGCTACGAGGGGCGTTCAAAATATTCTCGGTATTGATACGTTACAACCTCTTTTATATATATATTTGTTACTGGCCGCTAAGATTCATCCATTGACATTAAAAAAAAGTAAAATTGGAACCGAGATGTTCTTTTGTTTTTCTGCAATTGCCGAACAAACATGAACACCATGAGCGAATTAACAATTTTAACGAAATTAGAGCACCGATCCGTCATAAAATTCTTGACAAAACAGGGTAAAAATCAAAAAACCATAAAAGAGGAAATGGATTGTGTTTACCGTCCTTCTTTATCTACTATTCAAAAATGGTCAAGCGAATTTAAGCGTGGAAGGGAGAGTATTGAAGATGACCCTAGACCTGGCCGGCCTGTAGTGGCTACCTCACAAGAAAATATTGATAAAGTGGAAAAACTTATATTGGAAGACGGCCGAGTGAAGGTAAAATCTATAGCTCAAGTAACCAATCTCTCTATTGGTACCGTACATGACATTATACATGACCATCTTAATATGTCAAAAGTAAGTGCAAGATGGGTTCCGCGAATGCTGACGCTTCTTCAAAAGGATATGCGTGTGGCTTGCTGTTCAGATTTTATCGACCTGTGTGGTGAAAATCCCGATGAGGTGCTGCAAAAAATAGTTACTGGAGATGAAACCTGGGTTCATCATTATGACCCAGAGAGCAAACAGGAGTCCATGCAGTGGCACATTAAGGGTTCAGCTCATCCCAAGAAGTTCAAGGTAATCCCGTCAGCTGGCAAGGTCATGGCCACAATATTTTGGGATTGTGAAGGAGTTTTGCTTATCGATTATAAAGAAAAAGGTGTAAATATTACAGGGCAGTACTACGCTAACGTTATACGTCAATTAAGAGATGCGATCAAAGAAAAGAGGCGAGGAAAGTTAACCAAAGGTGTTCTGCTTCTGCATGACAATGCCCCTGTCCATACTGCTCATATTGCCAAGGCAGCTATTGTTGAATGTGGGTTTGAAACTGTTACTCATCCACCCTATAGTCCGGACTTAGCCCCAAGCGACTTCTTTTTGTTTCCCAATCTTAAAAAGGATCTGCGTGGAAATAAATTTTCTGACGATGAAGCGTTGAAGACGGCCGTGGAGGAGCATTTTTACACCAAAGATAAAAAATATTTTTATGAGGGATTAAAAAAAATAATTGATCGATCTTATAAGTGTATGAACATAGGGGGGGAGTATATTGAAAAATAAAAATATCAAACTTTTCGTACTTGTTTGTTTTTATCCACATACCGAGAATATTTTGAACGCCCCTCGTATAATATGACCAAAATTTAGTTGGATATTTATATAATATTTTATTTATTTAATTTCTTTTAGGAGACATTCGGTTTCGTCATAATTAATAAAAAAAGTCAAAATAAGTCATTTGTTTAATACTTTCTTGCACAATGATTTGGTTAGTGGGTATATATTTTATTTAATTTATAAATAGAAATGAAAGGAAGGCTGCAAAATTTCACTCATTTTAGACCACGGATTTGCTTTGAATTCACTACCCGGCAAAAAAAAAGCATTCGCAGTAAAATCGGTGACGTCATTCGCTGTGAAAACTGCGTCCTTGTCTTTGGGTATTCGACGGTATCAAAAACTCAAAGCGCTCGGAAAAGCTACCCGGACGGCCTGTCAGAGCGAATTTTAGTAAAAAAAAGCGCTTACAGTCGGACATGGAGTATGTAGTGTTTCCTATGGAGAAAAGTATGTTAAAAAATTGTGAGTAATATAATTCAAAAAGAGTATTCTCTAGTGCACTCCACATATCAAAGATTTAATAAAAATTCTCTGGCATTTGAAATCTCAGCTGCGCCTCCCGCCGACAGTTCTTCGTCATACTCGTAGATTTATATTAAGACCGAGCCAATAATATCTACAATTTGTTTTGGCCCCAAATTGTAGGAACATGTTAATTATATAAAACCTCTGCTTTGTCATTTTTTTTGTCACTGTTTTTTTCAGTTTTGTTTGGTTAAGTTAATTTACATGTTAAAAATATACGGGGTGATTTTGTAAGGTCCTACTCTAGACTAATATGTTATTCTATTGATAGAAACAAACAACTTTTTCTAAGTCGGAGGTGACAAAAATTATTGGCTTCTTAATACAAACTCACCCGCAAAATTTCTAGTGTAGCACTGCCAGCTTTTCTGTCGTCTGTACATAGTACTGTCGAGCTCTACGGGAGAATCACTAACCCATCTTTGGGTTCCGTTGAGCCGTCGTACTTGTCAGATGCCAGAGATGCCTGGTCAGTAGCATGTCCAAATGTTTCGGTTCCAAATTCACCAAAAATCCAACGACTATGGGACGAGCCGCTCTGCAAACTTTTACAGAAAGATATTTTATCTGCCAGTAATATGAAAGAGCGGGCTCGCCTCATGGCCGTTTCCACTAGAGAGTCAGGTCTTTGGTTACAGGCTTTTCCCTCAGCATCGGTTGGCACACTCCTTGATCGAAATACACTGACCATGGCGGTGTGCCTTCGTCTCGGAGCCCGGACTGTCCACCCGCACCAGTGTCGATGCGGAGAACCAGTCGATCATCTCGGACACCACGGGCTTTCTTGTGCTAGAAGTGCTGGCCGCATTCCTCGTCACGCGGCTCTCAACGACATCATCCGAAGGGCTCTTGTCACTGCTGGAGTACCCGCAATATTAGAACCATCTGGGATTGTGCGGAGCGATGGCAAGAGACCCGACGGAATGACTGTTGGGCCGTGGAAACTTGGCAGGTCTCTGGTGTGGGATGCGACGTGTGTAGATACATTAGCTCCATCTCACATACAGGCGACCTCGTCAGGCACGGGAAGTGCGGCTTTTTCTGCGGAGAACCTCAAATTGCGCAAATACGCTAACCTTGGTATCGGTTACGAATTTGCGCCGTTTGGGGTCGAGACGATGGGCCCATGGGGACCGTCAGCGAGGCGCTTGGCCAAGGAGTTGTCAAAGCGGCTGACAGAAAGGTCTGGAGACAGGAAGGCTGGCAATTATTTCTGCCAACGTATTAGCCTCGCTATACAGAGGGGAAATGTTGCCAGTCTCCTTGGGACTATCTCGGATGGGACGTCTCTAGAGGACATTTTTTATTTATAGTTTAGTTTATTTTTAATTTTATTATTTAGGTAGCTTTTAATTTATATTAAATGTAATACAAACTGTAAAATTTAAAATAGCCAACTTCTTAGCACACACGGGCACCTAACACATTGTCTCAAGACCAAAAAGCACAAATATGTAGCACCAGACCCGTATTTGCGACATTTGGCCTTTTCAGCCGAGTCCGCAGCCTGACAGGTGTGACCTGGAATAGGGACCGAGCAAGAGTGTCAACACAAGTAGGATCCCACATCAATTTTCGACCCTACTGTTACTTACAGATAATAAGATAAAACAATCATGACATAATACACATATACGATAGTAAAGTAAAGTATCATCACGACCATTTCCCTTTCGGGGTGGTCAGAAACCACGCTAAATAAGCGGATTCACATTTAGCCAACTTTACTATAGGCCAATCATGACAGCATTAATAAATATTTTTGTGTCTGGACCAGGAATCGAACCCTGTACCTCCGAGTCTGAATCCACAGACTTAACCGCTAGACCACGGAGGCAGTTTACATATAATCGTCATAAACAGTCTAAATCATTTATAAAATTATGGAAGAAACTTTTTTGAATGTGTCCCAAGAAGACTGGCGACATTTCCCCTCTGTATAGCGAGGCTAATACGTTGGTATAAATAATTGCCAACCTTTCTGTCCTCTTCGACCCCTAACGTCGCAAATTCGTCACCTGTACTAAGGTTGGCGTATTTGCGCAACTAGAGTATCCCAGAAGAAACCGCCGCACTTCCCGCGCCTGATGAGGTCACCTGGATGTGAGATGGAGCTAATGTGTCTACACACGACGCATCCCACACCAGAGACCTGCCACGGCCCAACAGTGATTGCGTCAAGTCTCTTGCCATCGCTCCGCACAATGCCCAAAGGATTCTAAGATTGAGGGTACTCCAGCAGTGACAAGAGCCCTTCGGATGATGTAGTTAAGAGCCGCGTGACGACGAATGCGGCCAGCACTTCTAGCACAAGTAAACCCGTGGTGTCCGAGATGATCGACTGGTTATCCGCATCGGCACTGGTGCGAGAAGACAGTCCGGGCTCCGAGACGAAGGCACACAGCCATGTAATCGTTAAATATGATTGTGATTTAAATTGTAAACGGTGCCCCTAATCCACATCAGCATGACTAAATTAAATTATTGGCATATCCTTGTTATTTTATATTGTAAGTATGTGTCTATGATTGGCTGTCGTTTTATTCCGTTCGTCCTGCACCGCGCACCGCTGCAGTCTTCCGGCACTTGAATATCAATTTTGTCTGCATTATTTGGATTATTTTAGTGAAATATCGACATTACTTAATGGACAGATGCATCTTATTGGAAGTTATACTTATTCCTGATTGACGGAATAATAACTAAACTTAAGGCACTGTCAGAAGAAGCTAGATTTTTTTTTTTATGGACACGTAATATTTGGATTAAATACTAAATACTATTAACCCTTTCAGGACCATAAGAGTATGAAATCTTACTTATTTATTTTAGTCATGTAAAATGAGACATGGGGTATCAAATAAATAAATTTAATACCTAAAACACGAAAAAATGCAATGGGGTTAAAATGGGGGTTGGGGACATATGTGTCCCTATGGTCGTTACAAGTGACTTTTTTGCTTAAAATATTTAGATATGCTGTTTATTAGGTTTGTTTTATAAAAAATAAGCATTTTGTTAAAAACTTTTATTCATTATAAGAAAAAAACATAGCGGCAAATGAATTATGAATTTCCAATGACTATAGATATAAAATGGCGCCATGTTAGTTTTTCCAACTTAAAAATTGCAAAAGGTTTGTTCCGAGACTAGAAAATAATTCATTCACATTCGTAATATCAAATTTAATGAATATATTGTTATTTTTTTGGCTTGGGACAACCGTGTCCCTGCTGTCATCAAAGGGTTAATGCAGTATATTTTTTTTATATAATAATTATATCCAACCCTGGTTTTATGGTTTCTACTGGCTTAGCTTTAACTCAGTAGAAGTTTGTAGCGACATCAAGGCATCAAGCGTTTGTCCGCAAGTAAATAAGGTTTATAATCGCAGCAAATGCTCCCATTTACGTTGCAGGGTGTATACAGTCCACACGACACTAAAAACCACTTATTGCACTTTGCTTTTCGATTTCTTAACATTGCCTTATATGATAATGTCGTCCCTCATTGGTTAAAACTTTCGACTGAAGCGGTATGACTATATTCACCTAACTAACCTATAAGCCCTGGAACGTAAGTCAGTCTTCCCGTAACCCTCTGACAGTCACTACGTGATTTCTCCACTAGACGATAACGCGCTAAATTGTACTAGTAACTTCCTAACCGATTATATGTATTTTTTAACAAGTTAACTATAATGTTCGTAGAGACATCCTAATAGTCTCTAATCTGTATATTGAACTCTAACTTGATTGATGTACTTTCCTAATCGCGTCGCGAATCCTATAGATTCCCAATAAATAAAAAAAGTAAAGTATCATCACGACCGTTTCCCTTTTCTGGGTGGTCAGAAACCACGCTTATAAATAAGCGGATTCACATTTAGCCGACTTTACTATAGGCCAATCATGACAAGTGGCAAGCTCGTCGATGTCTAAGCAGCGTACCAAACTCGAGAAATATCACAAATAAATTAAATATTAATTAAATGTATTTATTTACAATAATAATTATTATTGTGTCCCGACCAGAAATCGAACCCGGTACCTCCGAGTCTAAATCCACGGACTTAACCGCTAGACCACGGAGGCAGTTAAATAGATGTCAAGATACGATTTCATTATCATTACAGCCCCTAGAACACAGCGTCCTAGACCTCCACTGCTGGAGATGGGCCTTCCAGAACATATATCTGGAGAATTTGGGCTACACTCGCCACGCTGGCCAGGCGGCTTGGCGAGGATATGATGTCAATTTTTAATGACCATTTATTAACGATTCCACAAGTTGGTTATTAGTGGAACCGGGACCGACGGCTTAACGTGCTCTCCGAGGCACGGGAACGGTGGTGTTGTAAATCTATAACTAATGTACGTAAGAAAAGTGTAATTCTCATTGGTACATGCGGGGGGGTTTGAACCGACCTTTGTAGGATTTTAGAAACGTGTTCCTACAACCGAGCCACCACCGCGCCTCTAGACTATAATTAATTAGAATAGGAACTAATATATCGATATACATTAAGATGAATATCTGTGTGTTCCCTATGCATTTCTAAACTACTTGACCGATCGGGATGAAACTTTGGGAATATGTTGTGTGAACATCGGCGAAGGTTTCTGACATAGTATATTGCATAATAAATCTTCTTAATATATAAAACAAGGTCGGGTTTGTTAGAACACTTATAACTCGAGAACGGCTGCACAAATTTTCACAGTTTTTGATTTTTTGGATTTGTCTCGCTTCCGAATAGCAGAATAACTATAAATAAAGTTGGCAAATTGAACTTTGAAGAAAATTAAACCGACTCAAATAATTTAAGTAATATACAAACAGTATAAAATAATTACAATATAAATTAAAACTACTTAAAATAAAAATTAAAATAAATATAAACTAAACTTAATATTTTTGTATCGAATTACCTACTTCGAATAAATATATTTAATAAATACAAAAAAAAAAAAAAAAAAACTATAAGTAAAATATGTCCTCTAGAGACGACCCTTCAGTCATAGTCCCAAGAAGACTGGCAACATTTCCCCTCTGTATAGCTAAGCTAATACGTTGGCAGAAATAATTGCCAGCCTTCCTGTCTCCAGACTTCTCCGTTAGCCGTTTGGACAACTCCTTGGCCAGACGCTTGGCTGAGTGTCCCCATGGGCCCATCGTCTCGACCCCAAACGGCGCAAATTCGTAACCTGTACTGAGGTTGGCGTATTTGCGCAGCTTGAGGTTCTCAGCAGAAACCGCCGCACTTCCCGCGCTTGACGAGGTCGCCTGGATGTGTGATGGGGCTAATGTGTCTACACATGTCGCATCCCACACCAGGGACCTGCCAAGTTTCCACGGCCCAACGGTCATGCCGTCGGGTCTTTTGCCATCGCTCCGCGCAATCCTAGAGGGTTCTAGGATCGCGGGTACTTCATATAATTGATTTTTGTACTTTTATATGTATATTTTTTTTGTGTCCTTTCTTATCATAATATTCATTGTATTACTTCCATAAAATCATAAATTTAGTTCAGCTAATAAGTAACGCGATATTTATTGACTGTCATGCGGTACGAAGTTCGCCAGGTCAGCCAGTTATTGACCGCCTCCGTGGTCTAGTGGTAACAAATGTTGCCGTGAACTCGGGAGGTCGTGGGTTCGATTCCCACCGGGGGCAAGTTGTACATTGTATAATTTGTCTCGGTCTGGGTGTTTATATGTATATATTGTATATATTTACAAAAAAAAAAAAAAAGTATAATATGTAGTTTATCAACCATCTAGTTTCCGTAACACAAGCCTCGTAGCTTACCACGGAAATTAGATGGCGCTGTGTGACCTGTCTGGAAATATTTATTATATATAAAGGAACGTTTAATATTTTTGTCTTTATTTCTTGCAATGGGGTGTATCAGGCAAAACTTTTTTATAGATGTCGCTAGCAGCACTGGTACCTTGTTTACACCTAGGTCGGTCAATTTTTTAAATATTTTTGTAGATTTTTATTTTTATAACATAAATACGAATTTTAACTTAACGTTACCTACCTTAAAAGACGAATTAGGAAAGCGAACACCATCTTTAAAAAGAAAAAAGGTTTAATTAATAGAACGGCAATTTAGAGATCACCATATCTTTGATTTCGTTTGGAAATCTATATTTGTACACTTAAAAGCTGCTGACTTCGGTAATATATCCAGAAAATAATAAATTTCGCAATAAAAATACAAGTTTTCTATGCACCTGACAGTTCTATTAGGTACCATCTATCATGCGCCATCTATCGTGATAAAAAGATAGTGATAGCATTGAATTACTAGTCGCACTACACATTAGAACTAATTAGTTACACTATTCATTTATTGCTTATCAACTGCACTCGCTAATCAAAGTGAAAATCTATTGAAATAAACGATTAGGTATAGATAATTAATAACTAAAAACAATTTTTCACAATTTCCAACCCTAGATCATCACGAGTAATATGAGCTTATTCTAAATTTACCAATTTTCGCATAATAACAATTTTGGATTCGTCACAGTGTATATCGATTTATTTCACGACAGAAATCCAAGTCATTCTAAGAACATTAATCTTATTGGGAAAATACGTGGCAAAAATTGTTTTGAGTGCTTTAAACGCTGAGTTACGGTGATGAAGTGATGTTATTTTTAACTTGATCAAAAACATACGACGCGATCGTATGTCACTTCAAAATTTACAATGCATGGTAATAAAATAAAATAAATTAACGATATCATCTGAAGGGCTTTTGTACTGCTTGAGTATTCGCGAGTCTAGAACCCTCTGGGATTGCGTGGAGCGATGGCAAGAGACCCGACGGCATGTACGTTGTATTGTGTAAACTTGGCAAGACACTGGTGTGGGATGCGACATGTGTAGGCACAATAGCCCCATCACACATTCAGCCGACCTCGTCAGACGTGGAAAGTGCGGCGGTTTCTGCTGAGAACCTCAAGCTGCCCAAATACGCCATCCTCGGTATAGGTTACGAATTGGAGCCGTTTGGGGTCAATACTATGGGCCAATGGGTCCCTTAGCCAAGCGTCAAGGCTAAGGAGTTTTCCAAACGGCTAACGGAAAAGTCTGTCAAGTCAAAGTCAAAGTCAAAATATCTTTATTCACGTAAACCTATTACAGGCATTTATGAAACGTCATTAATTTAATTATTTTGAATGATTCTACTCCTGCTAGTAGAAGACTAAGCAGCAAAGTGGTCCAATAAGTAAGCTGTTAGCAGAAGACCAGTAGCTTAGCAGATTCCAGTGACCTGTTAATGTTTAATCTGACTGAGAAAGGAATCTGCAAGGAAAACTCAGCTATATCAGATTAACAAAATAAAACATATACAGAACTGCACCACAACGATTAATTAATAACCTTTTAAATTTAGTTATCAGTACCTATGAGATTACAATACCTGGTACAGCAGTAACCCACCAGGCAAGTCAGAATTAAGATAGACTACATGCCTATGTGCAACCCGAAAGTCGTCAAAACGCAAAAACCTCTGTTAATTTAAGAACAATAAATTGAACGTGTTCGGCAGAGGTCCCAGGCCCCCACAGCAGCACCCGATCACGGACATAACGCATGTGCCAGCCACCCCCCCGCTCAACCAGGCGCTTAGGGTGCGGACCGTTTCTGTAGACAGAAAAGCTGGCAATTATTTCTGCTAAGGTATTATTCTCGCTATACATAGGAGAAATGTTGCCAGTTTCCTTGGGTAAAATTAAAAATTGCATTTTATTAAATTTATTTCTGATGAGGTAGTCATCATTATCACATCCCCAAAAAGATCTAGACCACTTGCGGAGATAGGTCTTCCAGAACATATTTCTAAATGATTTGGCCTATACTCGCCCCAGACGGATGTTGTTGTTGGCGAGGGTCTAATGACAATTTTAATGACGTAATAAGCACAAATTTTATTAAATTGAACCAATACCGACGGATCCGAAGATCGTGTAATGTGGCGTGCCTTGGGGTAGACTTATATCCAGCAGTGGAGAGGCTGATGATGATGATGTACGTAATAAAAGTGTATTTCTAATGGTACATGTGGGGTTCGAACCGCGACCTCTGGGGATATTAAGGAAAACCTTAACAACCAGGCCGTCACTACTGTAGGTGGTATTTTGCTTTCTTGGGGACGGCTTTTTTCATGCAATTTACAAAAGTAACGGACTCGATTTCTCAACTTAAACTTATCTAATTTTATGGTGGGGCTAGTAAAGTTTGACTAAACACTATGTTATTTACTTTTTAAACGCTCTGAAGCTTAACTGCAAAAAAATCTTTCTTTATTCATTCATTACAGCCCCTAGAACACAGCGTCCTAGACCTCCACTGCTGGAGATGGGTCGCCAGAACATATATCTGGAGAATTTGGCCTACACTCGCAACGCTGGCCAGACGGCTTGGCGAGGATATGATGTCAATTTTTAATGACAAGTTATTAACGATTCCACAAGTTGGTATAGTGGAACCGGGACCGACGACTTAACGTACTCTCCGAGGCACGGGAACGGTGGTGTTGTAAATCTATGACAAATGTATGTATGAAAAGTGTATTTCTCATTGGTACATGCCGGGTGGGTTTGAACCGACCTTTGTAGAATTTAAGAAACGCGTTCTTACAACCGAGCCTCCACCGCGAAAAAATCTTTAAACGACGATAATCATACATAAGAAATATACGAGAAAGTGATGTTTAAAGCTATTTGAAAGTGAGAGAGTTCTGTGACATAAAGCTCACCGATTTTGTGATAAATCCTTGCCAAAGACCGCCAGTAAAAATACAATAAAGCCCATGTCCGGGCTTGTACCACGGTCACGGTTGTGCCGCAACGAATTCAAATGCGGTTTCACTTGAGCTCGCCAAACTGCGTGCGTTATAATGTTGGGGACAATATTTTATTTAGATATTTTATATTTTGTTCATTTAAGAATAGAATATGAATAAGGATAAAAAATATTTTTAGCCACATTCCTAAATATTACAATGAGACAAAAAAAGAGAAGACAAATTTTTAAGCATTCCATGGATTCACCGTGCGGGTGCCGGGTCCATCGTGTGTGGGTAAGAGATGAGAAGAATGGTGTCTCAGGCTTGCGACCGATAATAAGAAAAGGAGGCCTTCCTTTTTTATTTTATTGCGCGATAATACGCTCACCATCCACCATTCTACTTCTCTCACTACCCAACCAAATACTGTATGATTCCGTTAATGCCGTCTTGGACGCTTATATGCAATTAAAATTAACGTAAACTTATGGGGTCTTTGGCTCAGCTTCGGTCATCTGCACATCACTTAGTGTGATGCACTACTGACGCTGTTGTTAGGCTAACACCCTAACTCACGTACAATTGACATAAAGGCCTACAAGAAAAAAGAACTGTAAGACACAAGAAGACCACACTTTATATATACTTATATAATAATAAAAAAATCATAGTAGTTATACCCATTTACATAAATTCATATTTAATATATAATTTATTTAATGGTTTTACAAAATTAAATCACAGTATAATTTATATTTTACCCTTGCTAACAAGTCTGGCCAACGTTGCGAGTGTTGGTCGAATTGTCCAGATTCGACAATGTAGGTCTAGGGAATCATATTGGCTGGAATAGCGTTCCACTTTTTAAGCTAAGCGTGCGATCGAATGTAAGAATCTCCAAATGTATATGTAGGTAAGCGTGGAGATAGTAGTTCCGTTATGGGGGTGTATATTATAGCCTGTGCGTGTGATTCGGTTACGAAATAAAAAAGAAGCGTTAGTAAGTTGTATTTATGTATGTCTATGTATAATATTGTGTATGTATTAGTATTTAGTATATTGATAATATATTACATATATAAAACTATATAAGTACGTATATAATATGTGTTAAGTCATTCTTTAATTGTATATTTTACCATTACTTTCATTGCACCTATATTTGTTCAAATTTGTCCCTAAGGTTTGGCTGTCAGAGAATGTCTACGGGCATTAAGTCCGCCTTTGTACTTTGTGCAATAAAGTTTTTAAATAAAAAAAAAAAATAATAATAATGTTATGAAGGTGTTCAGAACACTCACCATGGTATAGCTTGTAGAATACGCCCAGGGAGGGCACTTCTCGCCGAAGCTGCAGTAATTCGAGACTTTTAGACACTGTGGTATCATCCAATAATCTTTTATACAATAAAGCCGAACTGCCCGCCTCGGCAGGACTTTAAGAGCATCTGTAAAGTGCTTAGTACTTTGGTTGTAATTTATAATAAAAAGATTTGGATACGGTCTTTCCATCATAACGCTCACAACTCTATCGCTTGCCGAATTTAAAATAACCTGTCACCATCGAATGTTTTATTTGCTCCATAACGTTACCATTAAAGGCTTGTGCATACCGAATGCGTACATGTTTACCTGAGGTTTTAAACCCTGGTTCTGTAACAAGCTAGTGTTGTACGTTAATATGTAATATATATTTAAAATACCAAACGCTTGCTCTCAAACATCTAAAAGACATTCGTTAAGTGCTCCTGACATTTAAAAGTTGTTAGTACCTAGGTTTAAAAATCAATTAACCTATTTTTTATTTGTATATATTTGTATATATACAAGGATTAGAAGAAGACGAGTGCCAAGTCCAACGTGTGTGAGGTAGAGACAATAAGAACATTGTCTCGGGTGTGCATTGGATGTTATTAATATTTGCTTTCATGTATATATTTTAGCTATTTATTGTTATTGTTAAGTATCGATATTCACATCTAGTTCTATTGACTTATCGTTTATAAGCACCCTATAACCTCACTTATCACTATCACTGTCTCCGTGGTCTAGCGGTTAAGTCCGTGGATTTAGACTCGGAGGTTCCCTTAGTTCCCTTAGTTTCCTATTATTTCTATATAATATAATGATTAACTGATTTTCACTAACTAATTTCATAATAATCCTATGCTACTTGTATATAGCTATTTGTAAATATTTTAATTTTAATTTTACTAATGTTTATTATTTTTAATTTGTAAATTATTATTTTTTTTAGTATTTAACCCACTGTTTTTGAGAAATGAAATGTACAAATAATATAAAATCTTCCTGGCTTAAGATCTAATAATTTATAATATTGTAATTTTTATGTCCTAGTTATAAGCTGTGATTTTTCTGAAAATAAATAAATAAATAAATAAAATAAATACCGGGATCGATTCCTGGTCGGGACACAAAAATATTTATTAATGTAAATAAATACATTTAATTAATATATAATTTATTTGTGATATTTCTCGAGTTTGGTACGCTGGAGACATCGGCGAGCTTGCCACTTATCTTAGATATCACACATAAATTAAATTAATTATTGTGTCTCGATCAGAAACTGCTTCCGTAGTCTAGCGGTTAAGTCCGTGGATTTAGACGCAGAGGTACCGGTTTCGATTCCCAGTCGGGACACAATAATGTATTTAATTTACTTGTGATATTTCTTAAGTTTGGTACGGTAGAGACAGCGACGAGCATGATGGGTCTATAATAAATTGGCTAAATGTGAATCCGCTTCTTTAAAAAAAAAGCGGGTTTTCTGACAATCCCGCAATGGATACGAATCCGGTATAATTAAATAGGTATTTTAAACAAAATCTTAAATTAAATAAACTACACACATCAACACTGTCTAGGGATACAATTGTACCTGGATACAACTGTAAGTAAATGATACCTTCGGACTTTGCGTTAATCTTTTGTTTTTAATTTCTTTTTTCAAATTAAAACTTAGAATCGTTCAAAAAGGTTTACAAAATAAGCTTTCTTCAAAATAATTTAAAACTGGCCAGTATTTTTTGAGTTTAAGAACTTTATACAAAATATCCCTAGACAGTTTTGATATGTGTATATTACAACAAAAACTAAATTTAACCTAAAAAAAGAACTTAGAAAATAAATATTAAATAGTTATAAAAAAATAGCTCCTCCAAATCGCTGTCCTGTGTCATGGTGCCCAATACACTGCAGTGCATTTCCCTTCAGAATTACGACAATTTTACCTGGTATAAAAGTGATAAG
This sequence comes from Tinea semifulvella, assembly GCA_910589645.1. Taxonomy (NCBI): domain Eukaryota; kingdom Metazoa; phylum Arthropoda; class Insecta; order Lepidoptera; family Tineidae; genus Tinea; species Tinea semifulvella. Next base: position 4,396,216 of record OU342598.1, on the reverse strand, counting down.
ACAATTACTACCAATCACCCGAGAAGAAACAGAATTAAAAGGCATTTTGTCCGAGAGGTTAATTGAATATTTAGAATGCAAACAGAAGCTGCTTCCCGAACAAACGGGGTAATGCATTTGTCATTTTCATTCGGTAAAAGCTCTCTAAAATTCTGAAGACATCTTTATCAAGTCGAGATTTAATGGCGACGACGGGTTCTCCGTCTGCTAAATTGATAGGAATTAATATTCGCATTCCCTGGTTAATTAAGCTAGCGTTATTGACTAACATATAAACCGGGCTAAATTACGTATAAACTACACTTCAAAGAGTACAGTTAAGTTAGGAAAAAAGTGGCTGAGTTTTACCCGAAGACTAGCTTAGGCGGATGGTAGGATACTTAGAGTGCCATACGTACCTATTATAGGTACAGCTTCTATATAGGAATAGTATAGAGAGAGATGTAGCTTCTCTGAGCGTGTTCTACCGGCTATACTATGGTGAGTGCTCTGAAGATTCCTTCCTCTCCATTCCGCAACCGAACCACACGCACAGGTCAGAATATGCACCCACATACCGTAGTCACTATCCCTTCGCGTACCTATAAATTTGGTGACTCATACATCTGTCGCACAAGATGTGGAATGCTCTTCCAGCCTCTGTGTTTCCACTTTCCTATAACCTGAAGTCCTTCAAGCGAAGTGTGAAAAGGCATCAAGGCTATCAAGCCGGCATAGTGTTAGGGACTGATGTCGGACATAAGGGTCTGATTCCAGTTGCTAACATTCATGGACCCTGCGCGCCACTTACCATCAGGTGGGCGCAGGGTCTCATGTCGTGCTAGTATAAAAAAAAAAAAAAAAAAGTATTATATCCGAACTACGCTCGAAAATCTAAAAATGTTGTGTACTTTGTTACTAGTTTACATTACGATACATAGGCAGGCACAAAAAATTACACAATACATTTAAATTTCATTTTTTACTAAGGTTGTATAGTTCTCTTGTTAAACTCGATGGCAGACATGTTAAATGAATTGAACCAAATGATTGACTAATGAATGACTTATGTTTAAACTACAGCCATTACTTTTAGTACCGTCGAAGTAATTGAAATATATTTTTGTTAATTTTAAGTTTAAATTTGTACATACTCGTATAGGTATAGTTTTAAAGTAGTTTTTTTTTAATATATTTATTTTATATGTCGGAGCACAAGCGGCTTACGTATTAAATTAAATCAAATCAAATATATTTATTGTTATATAAGTACATATTTTTATAACATGCTAAATAACTCTGTACGATAGAGTGTAGTAAGTAATGTAAAATATAAAAGTAATATAAAACATTAGTCATTACCAAATTTTTTGTTTCATTTGCCATCCTTTTACGATCGAACACATTTAATTTTCATTAGTTGAAATTTTTGCTTAAAGTGCCCTAGTTGCGGAAATTAATTAATAACTTTAAAACTAAAAGTGATAATTACAGTTTTAGCATTTCGTTAGAAAGGGCATGGACTAAGGATGTTTTCAAAAAATCAGAAGAACTCCAACCCTGTTAGTTTTTTTTTTAACCCCATATAAAGTTGCCCTTAAAATTATTTATTTACCTTACTACGGTACTTCAGGCCCCATAACTTTTCTTCTCCACAATTTTCTGGTGTAAAATTTTTTTTTGCAGGACCCTAAGACTCTAACAATTAAAACAAGACCATTAGCAGACCGGTCCCATGGATAGATTTTGAGCTACAGGTAGTTTTAGTAAAAAAATCACAAAAAAGTCAAATATAAAATAAAAATAAATTTAAAAAAAACCTTGAGGCCAAGGTCAATATATTGGGCGGGGGTAGGTAGCAGACTATCCCTAGTTTCTACCCTAGGCGTATGTACAGCTCCCTTCCAAACACCCTGTATATTAAAAACTCTAAAAAGTAAAATGTATCTTCCTTAAGTTTTAAAACTTATCACTCTGTTTGCATCTGATAAGTACTAGCGCGCGCGGCCTTCGACTATTCGCAGAGGAGAGTGTTCGTACGTACCTACTCCAGAGTGCCCCCGTCTCCTGTGCAATCGTTTTAAGCGTTTTTCGCATCCAATGTACTTATGTCATTACTACGATATTTTTTTTTTCAAGATGCTGGCAGTATGAAAATAGCATAAGTTATTTACCCATCCTGCCACACTGCCAGCATTATTTTCGTTAAGTATTTGCAATATTAATTTTTGTTGTTTTCTATAGGTTATTGTTTTTTTCATACCTAATTTTTCAAATAATAATAATAGTTTATTGACACAAGAGTAAATATACATATTGAAAGAAAAAAACAATAATTACAGTATTGTACATGCTTAATTTAACAAAAATATTTTATTTCTTAAAATACAAGTTTAAATAGTACATTTTCTGGTTCCCCCTTTAAGTTTAGTTAGACCTGTATTGGGGGACCCGCATCGCAGACTAAGGTTGCTATAGGGGACAGCTAGTTGACACTACGAGTATGTAATGAAAGCAGTCTTGCAGCAGAGTCGTTTAGTATAATCTGTTACGAGTCCAATTTCACACGCCTTATGTCATACTCAATTTTTTTTTTAAATCCTGCGGTCTACAAAAAAAAACAAAAAACAAAAATATTTTATTTCTTTAAATACAAGTTTAGATAGTACATTTTCTGGATCCCCCTTTAAGTTTAGTTAGACCTGTATTCTATCTACACAACTAACTTAAATTTATATAAATTGTAATTAGCTTTTGTTTTTGAGTTAATGAAGTTACCTATCTATTGAATGCAATGCTGGTTTGTAAGTAACATCTTTACTAAACTAACAAGATACCTACTGGATTATATATTGTATAGGATTTTGGAGACATGTTGTTGACTTGCTAAATGAAATAAATAAAGACCGATCCGATATATAATATACATCGTGGCCCGATACTGAATACTAAAATGCCCTGGCCTTACATGAGTCAATGTCCATCTCCTTCTCGCAGACTGTTACTCACAGTGAATCGGTATTCCTTGAGGAGAGTTGACATCGTCTAGGTATAAAACCGCTTAGTTAAGCCAACCATATAGATGCGAACATGTCTTCAGTTCTAAATGACCGTATGAAAATCCGTGTCGTGTGTGTGCGTTAGGATAAGCTCGTGGCATTCGACAGGAGCGATTGAAGCAATTCTATTAAGTCTCGGCCTGACCTGAATTATTAGCGCCACGTACAGTTCTTTGTATAAAAAACAGAATATGCTTCTTCATATATAAATCATCGATCATATAACTGCCTCCGTGGTCCGTAAATTAAGACTCGGAGGTACCGGGTTCGCTTCCTGGTCGGGACACAAAAAAAAATTAGTAATGTAAATAAATACATTTAATTAATATTTAATTTATTTGTGATATTTCCCGAGTTTGGTACGCTGGAGTCATCGACGAGCTTGCTATTTGTCATGATTAGATAATATATTGTATTATATTTAATGATGTGATGTGTGTACACCTTTGCACGTAGGGTTTGGTAGTACTAATCGATAGCAATCACAACTGCAAATTTGTCTACCCAAATTCTTTACACGAATAAATATTTAATTTCATTTCATTTGGTCTATAGTAAAGTTGGCTAAATGTGAATCCGCTTATTTATAAGCGTGGTTTCTGACCACCCCGAAAAGGAAACGGTCGTGATGATACTTTACTTTTACTTTTATCATATAACTGCCTCCGTGGTCCGTGGATTAGGACTCGGAGGTACCGGGTTCGATTCCTGGTCGGGACACAAAAATACATTTAATTAATATTTAATTTATTTATGATATTTCTCGAGTTTGAACGCTGGAGACATCGACGAGTTTGCCACTTGTCATGATTGGCCTATAGTAAAGTTGGCTAAATGTGAATCCGGTTATTTACGAGTATAAGAGTGGTTACTGACCACCCCGAAAGGAAAACGGTTGTGATGATACTTTATTTTGAATAAAGTTTATACTAAATCAATTTAGTATATTTGTAGAGTGCATGTAGCCAGTAAAACCTAAAACCTAGCTATTTTAGGGTAATTAGACGTGCAATTTTTCCGCAAACCTTTACCACTCGTAAGTACAATAGTAGAATACTTAGAGCGTGTTTCAGCGTAGAGCGGTAGTTGTAATTTATTGGCCGACCTGGCGCAGTACGGGGCTTTGTGGTCGACGAATAAACGCCTTTGTTCCCTACCGAATGTTTCTAAATCACCCGAGATAAAATCGGTAGGTGTACCCTGGTCTTTTTTGTTTTAAGAGTTTGTACTCGTTTCGGAATATAAACAAACATTGGTAGCTAATTGGTGTGGTATGTACGTGTACAGTAGGGTTCTAAAAATGTTATTTTTAATTTTAAGTTATACCTAAGTCTAAGTAGGCATAGGACAATAAATATATTATATTTTACGCTTTTACATGTCAATAAAGGAATTAATATAACGTAAGGCTTATTTTCTGGGAAATTTGGAGCAGCACATCATTTCATCATTACAGCCCCTAGAATACAGCGTCCTAGACCTCCCCCGCCAGATGGACGGATGACCTAAGGAGGGCCGCTGGTGGGGGTTGGATGAGGATTGCAAAAGACCGCGTGCAGTGGCGAGCCTTGGGAGAGGCCTATATCCAGCAGTGGAGAGACACAGGCTGATGATGATGATGATGTACTGCTCCATTACCTCGCCAACCCGTCTGGGCAGCGTGGCAAGTGTAGGCCAAATTTGTCAGATATATGTTCTGGAAGGTCCATCTCCAACAGTGAAGGTCTAGGACTCCGTGTTCCAGGGGCTGTGATGATGTTAAAAGCTGAAATAACATAGATGACTGCGGAAAAATATTCAAATTCAAAAACTCTTTATTGCACTAAAAAAATTGTGCAAAGGCGGGCTTAATGACTAAGCATTTTCTAACAACCAACCTTTGGGAGTGTGGAGAGGTAACAACGAAGGGTGCAAATTGTTATAATAGACTTACATACTAATATTAAATATACTGAATAAATACACACATCAAAAGTGTCTAGGGATCAACATATATTTTTGCAATAACTTTTCTCCTGATTGATATTCATTAAAATTTTCTTTAAGGATTGATCAAATAAAATGTTTTCGTTTGTCTACAGTAACGATAAACCAAGTCACCTTTGCATTAGTAAAAAAAATTGCCATTTTCCTAATAAAGGGATTTTTGACATTTGAACCACTAACATTAAAGTTCGAAAAAAAGACTGAAATAACAGTTTTTTTTTTAATTTTATTGGGTAACTTAAACAATTAATAATCCGTGTTTCTACCGCGAACACTAACAACACAAGAACATCGGTTTGGCATACTCAAAATGAGTTCATCCAAATCACGCTGTGGAATGGCCGCCCATGTTCGTTGCAACAACAAAAAAAGGTCTTCTTGCGACTGGATACCCTCCATATTCGGCAGAGCTCTTCTCTGAAGAATATCCCATGCATGCTCAATCGGGTTCAAGTCTGGCGACTGAGCAGGCCAGGGCAGGACATTGATGTTAGCTGCGGCGAGAGTCTGTCTTACAACTCTTGCGGTGTGCGGTCGTGCATTATCATGCATTAACTGAAATAAGGGACCGATATGCACTTGTAGAGGAACGATGACGTCTGATACAACCGTCTCAGCATAAATTTGAGCGTTGAGGTTGCCTCTGATCCAAATCAACTCAGTTCTTCCGCCGATCGAAATACCCGCCCATACCATGATGGTTCCACCACTATAAGGATGGACTTCCTGGCAGGATTTTAATCGCTGTTGGCGTCCAGGGGTTCTCCAGTGTCGTATACGTCTTGTATCCGGCCTCATACCAAAACGAGACTCATCAGAAAAGCACACGAAACGCCATTGTTCTTCTGTCCAATTTCTGTGTTCAAGAGCCCATTGATATCGAGTCCTACGATTGTGCATTGCTATAGGTGGTACCCGTAGCGGTCTTCGGGAATGAAGGTTCACTTCATGCAAGCGGTTTCTGACTGTTTGGTCGCCAATTAAGTTCCCTGAAGAGCGATGAAGGCTCACGGCTAACATCATGGCGGTTATTGTTGGAGTTCTTCGAGCTGTGATTTGAATGTATCGGTCTTGTCTCCGTGTGGTGCAGCGATACCGTCCTCCATGGCGCTCAGCCACGGTACCAGTGGTTCGGTAACGTGTCCAAAGTCGACTGATAACACTCTGACTTGTATTCAGAGCTAAAGCCACAGTACGTTGCCGGGAACCAGCTTCTATCATTCCCACGGCTCTGATCATTTCTTCCCTGCTTAAATGACGTCGCCGCTCCATAATAACGTTGGTTTTAATCAGTAGTAGGGAAACAGTAGCACTAATAATGTCTTCAATGCGTTTTATGTTTTTATAGGGAAAATATTGACAGCTGATTTTCATCTTTTACTCGAATTTGATTGACAGTTCCTGTTTTAAATTATGAAATGCACCAAAAAGGATCCATATAAATTTATAAAATCATAAATTTATTACAAAGCCACATCTCAATCACAAGAAATCCGCATAAACATGCTTGATCCCTAGACTTTTTTGATGTGTGTATATACCTATAATATATATATATAAATGTATATAGTTAAAGTAACAGTTGATTTAGATTATTTAAATACACATCTTTAACATATTGCCAATGTTTCCAATTTATAGACGTCTATTATGACAGAAGGTTGTCATAGAGACTTCTTAATATTTAAATACGTAAGTCATCAACTTGTTCCGCAATAGTATTTATGCAATAAAAGTGTTTTGATTGTTTGTGTGGCTATTGACAGCAGAGTGGTACGGCGAGTGGAAGCGTGTTGGATTATTTCGGCTCACTTTGTTAGGCGATTTTCCAAGTGTCGGCAACACAAAACCCATTAGATTGAAGCCTGTTTCGATTGGATGTGAATTTTGCTGCGATATCATACGTACCATACTGTATAATGGTAATTTGGCACAATTCTAATCACATCACTGTCTTTGTGGTCTAGCAGTTAAGTCCGCGGATTTAGACTCGTAGGTACCGGGTTCGATTCCTGATCGGGACACAAAAATGTGTGGTCATGATCGCTATTTGAGTTTTTGGCACTCTTAACAAGCCGTCGCCACTCCTCTTGGACCGCATCTTTCCTAGTGCAGTCATTATTATTATATAATGTGTATTCTTAAAGAATCTCGGTATTCAAACGGTTAACCTAATGATGTTCACGGGGCTCGGCCAAGTGAGTATCATGCTTCTTTAACTCCAAACTTCTGACTATACGGCAAGTATTAAGGATTGTAGCTTTTTGCAATTGTCTGTATGTATGCTGGTCTACGTTAATAGTTTTGAGGCTGTCATGTAATGTTTTAGGTATTACTCCGGTCGTAGATACTAATATTTAGATTAGATAGGCGGAATAGTTATTATTTTTTCAGGTCAATTTGACCTGAAAAATTATTTAGTTATTTTTTGAGAGTTTGTAACAATTCTAATTCACTTACGGAGGAGTTGGACATTGATCTTTTCAACTCCAAGGCAGCAAATATAAGACGTCAGTTGACGGCTCGTTATGTCGACTCAATCAGTGACCTTCATTAATGTAATATGTATATATTTTTTTTGTTTTTTTTTTATAATCTTGTGTTCTTATAATGTCGTAAATTTGTGGATTATCTTGTACGAGTATGTTATTATTGTGTTGCAGTGATGTTTTCGTATTTTGTTGCTATTGTACCCAATTTTTAAAACCTATATGTGAAAACCTTTAATAGTTCTTAGATTGTTTAATGTTACTTACCTATTTGGAATTGTCAACTGTTGGTTTTCCAAAATGAATAAAATAAAAAATAAAATAAATAAAATAGATTAGAATTTTCTATCATCTTACCTTTGGAAGAGTATGAGATGAAGGATAGTGCTGATATAAAATAATAAGATAACAAACATGTAGGGGATGATCCATTGCAACCTTCACCTGATCGGTCCATCTTATCGAAGACCTACGATGCATCCTCTTGCCATCGACTTTCCTCTGGACTATACCATCGTCCAACCGCCTTATATAAATATTATACATTGGGTGCCAGACGGAACTAGCGAACTTAAGGTGACTTCTAACAAATGAGAAATACAACACTTTATAAGTTATAATGATTATGATGATGATATAATTAAATGGTTTACCAATAATAATTACCACTATAGTTGTAATATTTTCATTTGTTGTTGCTTTTGTTAGTTGTATTGTGTATTTGTAAAATAACTTATACCTTTCTATTCGGATATTTTACGTATTCTTCTTCTCAGTTGTTTATTTTGCTTTCAATGAAGTTAGTATATAAGATACTTTTATCATTTAGTAACTGTAAGTATTACTTTTAGTCATAGTTCTCATTATTTTTATTTTTTAAATATTGTTACTATTATTAATTAAATTTCTTAAACATATAATGTATCATAATTGAATGTAGTTTGACATGTTGTGGTCACTGTTACTGGGGTACCATTCACTAATGTTTTTTTTACTGTATGCTTCTATTGATAGAATTGGATTCAATGTGTACTCTGTTGGTGATCCTAATTAAATAAATAAATAAGAAATAGGTTGTTGCTAACACATGCATACTTACTTAAATACATTCACACACACACACACCAACACACACCCACCAACATGCATATACACCAACCATACACATAAACACAAACAATTATTTAAGTATTGCCTTCAGCAAATATAAATAAATATTGTCTAGAGTAATATAAAATGTTGCAAGTACTAATTCCTACAATGACATCTGAAACACCGTCCACCGACTATTTCAGATGTCACAGCTAAACTGCTTTTGTTATTTATTTTATGCCCTAACCTATGTAACAACTAATTTGTGATGTATATTTATTTTGCAATAAAGATTTTTATTTAAAAAAAAAAAAAACATTTCACGTTTCTAACGTACGAAACATAGTGTCTTTACTAGGTTTTAAAAGTGCTTGATATTTTGGCTACATCAATAAAATTTTGGAATTTAAAAGTGCCTATATCGACAGCCGGGAGAATAATAAAGATAAAGTTTGCAATCATTTTCGATATAAAGCAACTTGTGATATTGTGTAAATTTACTTAGTCCGAGTGCCTGGATTTTGTTATTGCTGAAGTTTGGCAATTTAAATAAAGAAAGCGCCAGTCTCCAAGTTGTGAAGAAAAGGGAAATAAGGAACTTTTCAATTCTTCAAGCTATTGATGTATTATTATGTAATATGTATTCATCTATAATTTTTAAATGTTTTTTAAAAGTAATTATATAAAGGGATAATATGTATCTTCTTCTTAGTCACTACACTCTTGGCAGAGTGGTCGTCACTTGAGTGTCAGTGGCACGCTTAACAAGCCGTCGCCACTAGTCTCGAACTGCAGCCTTCCTGGAGCACTCATGTAGGGGGTGATCCATTGCTGCTTTAACCTGGTCAGTCCATCTCATCGGAGACCTACCACGCATTCTCTTGCCATCGACTTTTCCCTGAATTACAAGGCGCTCAATGGATGTATCTCCACACCGCGACACGTGTCCAAAGAAAGTGGGAATGCGTGATTGCACGATTGAGGAAAGGCGCTGTACTATCTCTAGTTCCTCCAGGATGAATTTGTTGGTTCGGAACTCCGTCCACGATATGCCCAACATTCTCCGCCAACACCACATTTCTAGAGCATTAATCCGTTTTATTTCAGTTATGGTTATACCGCCATGGCTCGGTCGTCAGAGCCTCGTCCGTTGTCCAGCAGGGAGTACCACGTGCAGGTGAGGTTGACAGTTGGGCCGGTTAAGATGTGGGTACCGTTCTCCCCTTACTCCCCTACGGGATACTACAGTACAGATACGGTACCTACTTAATATGTACCTACGTAATTTTTTATTTATTTACTTTTTTGATAGATTTCGCTGTGGCATCTGCTATTTAAGGAGCACAGTTTTAAATGGTTATTATACATATATAAATTTCATACACACCCTCTCACACACACTCACACATATATCACGAATACATAGAGAGGACATACATAATTTATTGTTGTAACATTATAACACGGAAGAGCACCGATATCCCGCACTACAGGGCAACCTCGTGTAGGTATAACAAACACATCACCCTATATTGTTCACCTATTTTACATATGTAAAGTTTTTGTGACAATAAATTATTTTATTATTATTATTTATTATTATCAAAATTCTCTTTTTTATTCTAATCACAACCCAGATCTATAACGCCTTAAGGCGTTCGTCACCAGCTAAACTTCAGTATCATGAAAGGTGGTGGGCGAGATGAGCAAAATATAGAAAACTACTAAAATAAACTGCCTCCGTGGTCTAGCGGTTAAGTCTGTGGATTTAGACTCGGAGGTACCGGGTTCGATTCCTGGTCGTAACACAATAATATTTATTAATTTAAATAAATACATTTGATTCATATTTAATTTATTTGTCATATATCTCGAGTTTGGTACGCTGGAGACAGCGACAAGCTTGCTACTTGTCATGACTGGCCTATATTAAAGTTGGCTAAATGTGAATCCGCTTATTTGTAACCACCCCTGTTGGAAACGGTCGTGATGATACTTTACTTTTTACTTTTTACAACATCTAACTACTCATATAGCACCAGTACTTGTATTAGTAGAACCAGGACGGTTCTTAACGTGCTCTCATCCACTAGGGAACGGTGGTGTTGTCAATATGACAAATGTACGTAAGAAAAATGTATTTCGCATTGGTATATGTCGGGGTTCAACCCGACTTTTTAGAATTTTAAGGTAATCGTTCTTACAACCTAGCGTCAAGCTTAATTCTCATACCGTTTAGTATTGTGCGGTACGTACTCGTATGCTTAATATTATGTTTATTTTTTGCTGTAGAAACTCTGGGCTCATGGAGTCCAAGTGCAAAAAAGTTTATAAAAGACATAACACCGCGTCTTGTTGTCTCCTCCGGTGACAAGAGGGCTGGCTCTTTCTTCGCCCAAAGAATCAGTATTGCAATTCAGCGGGGAAATGCAGCCAGCGTTCTTGCCACCATTCCACGCGGACGGGACTTATATCCCTATCCTTAGTATTAAAATTAATTTTATTTTATATTATGTAAATATTTTTTTCAAATAAATGTTTTGTAGTTATTTTCTTATACATATGTCAAGTATAAAGTATAGTATCATCACGACAGTATCGCTTCCGGGGTGGTGAGAAATCACACTTTTTTAATGAAGCGTATTTACATTCAGCCAACTTTTATGACGGCCCATCGTGTCAAGTGGCAAGCTCGTCGATGTCTGTAGCGTACCAAAGTCAAGAAATATGACAAATAAATTAAATAACTTATTGTGTACCAGGAATCGAACCCAGTACCTCCCGAGTCTAAATCCACGGGCTTAACAGCTAGATCACGAAGGAAGAAATTTTAGTAGCTTTATTTAAGTTAAGGTTAGTTTAAGCTCCCATTTCTGTCCTGTATTTTAGCGCAAAGGTGAAACCCAGTTTGTTCGGTCACAACATTTTTTTGTTATTTAACATCTCAATAATTTTTAGTACGATAGCATTCATGCGTTATATGTCAAGTAAAACCGTTTTATTTTGTATGCAGATTCTTAAATAAATATAATTAGTTTCAATTTATTTATTTATTTAAAAACTTTATTGCACAAAGTACAAAGGCGGACTTAATGCCCGTAGACATTCTCTGACAACCAAACCTTAGGGACAAATTTGAACAAATCTAGGTGCAATGAAGGAAATATTAATAGTAGGATAAATTGAACATAATATATATTTATATATACTGTAATATACATACACACATACATATCTTCACGCCAGATCCCTTGCGGGGTAGGCAGAGACAATTGAGCGCCATTTGACACGATCACGACATACCTCTTTCGCACATTCATTAACCTCTTCATACATGTCCTTTACTTTCCATACTTTTTAATGCACCTTCAGTCAGTGTTTTATTTATTTGATCGTGATATGTGAGTCTCGGTCTGCCAGTGCCTCTTTCACCCACAACTTTCGCATTATATATCTGGTTTGTCAATCTTTCATCGCTCATCCTTTCAACATGCCCGAACCTTCGTAGCATGCCTTTCCTTATTTTTGTCCCTATGCTTTCCTTCATACCAACCATTTTCCGTATTATTTAGTATTTACTGTAATATCTACTATATACTAAATACAAAATTATACATAAACATACACTTATTAACATTGTTGGGAGCTTTTTAGATGTTGTGGACAGACGACTTTTTTGAACGAAGATCTGGTAGACGCTTGTCTTATGTTAACAGCGTGATTGTTTAATAAATTTATAGCTAAAACTGCCAAAGAATTTGAAACAAATCCAGAATGATGCAAGGGGACAGAAAAAAGTGAGTTGTGAGAATTTATCTCTATAGATCCAGAAAGAGCAGGCCGGGGTCTAAACCGCGATGTTTTTTTGGATTTTAAGGAAAGTATTCTGAGCCACCACCGATCTTGTCCGCCAAAACGAAATAATTTCCAACTGGGCTCTAATAGACCTCGAAAGAAAAGTGGCATTGTAAACTAAAATCATCGCTCAGGTTAATTTCTTTCAGGTTTTGAGTGTCAGAAACTCGTTTCGTGAAAGTAATTGCTTATGAGTGGAAGCGGATAAACGAAACGAGCTCTTCCGCTCCCTCGAGACTCATAAAATGGACTAGGAGGCTTGCATTTAATTAATACGAGTAGTGTACGTGGGAACATCGCCCAAAATGTAATCGCCTTTCCTATGTACCAACCTAAAAAAATAGTTAGGTACAGCTACAACTAAAGAGATAAAATATAAAATAGAGGGAACATTGGTTTCATTTACTTTTTTATCTGCCAGTAATATGAAAGAGCGGGCGTTTCCCTCAGCATCGGTTGGCACACTCCTTGACCGAAATACACTGACCATGGCGGTGTGCCTTTGTATCGGAGCCTGGACTGTCCACCCGCACTAGTGTCGATGCGGAGAACCAGTCGATCATCTCGGACGGGCTTTCTTGTGCTAGAAGTGCTAGCCGCATTCCTCTTCACGCGGCTCTCAACGACATCATCCGAAGGGCTCTTGTCACTGATGGTGTACTCGCAATCTTAGAACCAAGAGACCCGACGGAATGACTGTTGGGCCGTGGAAACTTGGCAGTTCTCTGGTGTGGGATGCGACGTGTGTAGACACATTAGCTCCATCTCATATCCAGGCGACCTCGTCAGTCGCGGGGAGAGCGGCGTTCTCTGCGGAGAACCTCAAATTGCGCAAATACGCCAACCTTGGTACTAAGCATTAAGCTCGCCTATGTACCTGCACTTGTTTTGGTTTTGTACAATAAATAATTTATTATTATTATTAACATTTGCAAGACCTGGTTTCTGTATGAAACAGACGACAATGCAAAAAGATCTATACAATGAAAGTGATCATTATAGGATTGAGGAATTCTCTTTAGTGGCACACGTTTATCTGCACTGCAAGTTTACTTAACATTGACACACAGAACATTTTGGATCTCAATATATAGACTTAGGTAATACTAAAAAGTATTAGGTTTCACTGATAAATGTGAAAATGAAATGAAAATGAAATAATTTATTTGTCAGAAACATGGTAGGTACAGGGATGTAAATTATTATATGTAATTATATCACATGATTCGCTATTTCTAGCATACAAATATTTATTTAGTCACATGACTTTGTCGAGCTTAGTGTCTAGGTATTCTTTTGTCGAATAAAATCATTTATAAACCAGCATTTGTTTGACTCTTAATTTGAACAGTTTTAGTGGCAGCTCCCTTATAGTAACTGGTAGCGTATTAAATATCTTTGTTGCCATTGCATAACAATTTCGGCTAGAATATATTATAATAGAACTAGCAAATATTAGGTTATACTGGAAAATCTAGGAATAGAAAAGTAAAGTATCATCACGACCGTTTCCCTTTCAGGGTGCTCAGAAACCACGCTTATAAATAAGCGGATTCACATTTAACCAACTTTACTATAGGCCAATCATGACAAGTGGCAAGCTCGTCGATGTCTCCAGCGTACCAAACTCGAGAAATATCACATATTAATTAAATATCTTAAATGTATTTATTTACATTAATACTTAAATATTTTTGTGCCCCGATCAGGAATCGAACCCGGTACCTCCGAGTCTAAATCCACGGACTTAACCGCTAGACCACGGATGCAGTTTCTTGGGATATATTGGAAAATCTTAGGATTATCCATAGTTCGGGCTTTTACAATAAACGAGTACAAAATTGAGACAAAAACACTAAAGGATTTATTATGAATGTCTTATATTTATTCGCAAAGTTAGTATGTCTCAGGGGCGGCCATAATGTTCTTAGTGATTCCCCCGAGATACCTAAAGATGTGCGTATTTGTCTTAACCCGATTTGACCTTTATCACGGCGGGGATTTCTCAAGGTAATCCCTGAAAAGGTAAAAAGAAGCAGTGTATATAGAATTTAAAACTTATCCGGGTTTGTTTCCTGCATACGTAAACAATAGTTTTAGTAATAATAATAATAAATATAATGCACTAAGCCAACGACAATTAACAAAAACTTTTTTTACGTTAATAATTACATAGTTTCGATCCCGCCGATTTGAAATCTAATGTTTTATCTATAATAAAGCACCTAATCGTATAAATAGTGCTTTGTAACTATTTCATACATAAATTTTAACCAATTGACTATTTAATTAAATTATATTTTAATGCTGGGGTAAAAGACATGTTGTAATTAAATATAAATAAAACACAATTAATTGTTATGATTATTAAATCATATTCTGTTGAGGCACGCTGCAAAAATGTTGGGGCCTGGTTTTTGGCAATCTCTTTTGTTATTTTTTCAAGTAGGCATAGGACAAAATAAATGTATTCTGCACCTTTTTCACACGTCATTTTTTTACAATATTTATATAAAGCAATATAATTTTATAGTACATATACATATATATATATATTTTCTACTAGCACGACATATGACCGTTCGCCCAAATGAAGGTAAATGGCGCGCAAGTATGTAAGCAACTGGAATCAGACACTCATGACTGACATCAGTCCCTAACACTATGCCGGCTCGACTGAGCATGATGGCAATTCAAGCCTGATCACGAACGGTGGATACTTTACCGCCCCGGCAGACAGGGCAAATTATCACCATCAGTCCGCCTACCACCTATTTGTTGTTCTTGTTAAAAGTATGTGCCATTTGCAATGATGTCAAATGCCAATTTTTACTTTCAAGGAGAACTAATATAGTAAGATTGCCATAGTGATATTTATATAAATACAGCACTGCTTGCAATCCGACGTTCGAGCCGATAAATCCAGTAAAGTGTATCCACACGTTTCGAGTTCATGATCTAATTGTCGTCATGCCCAGTCTAGCCGACTATAGCCGACTATTGACTGATGTTACTCTTGAGTGTCTGATGCCAGTTGCTAACATTCATAGACCTTGCGCGCCACTTAAAATTAAGTAATCGCGCGAGGTCATGTTAGTCAAAAAAAAATATATAAAAATACATATATTAAGGTAACAAGTGCTTTATGGCGGCCTATGCGCCAGCGTTCTGAAGTAATTGTATACTTGTGTATATCACTGTGTAAAGATATTGTAATTCGTCATCAATTAATTAAGAAAATCACAACCCCCTCTGTGTTCTGGGGACTGTGGTGAAGCTATTGTCATAAAAATTACATAAACGTCAAATTCTAAAAATAATAAATTCTTGCAGTCGAGTTTTTGCATAAGATAAAATTACTACATTTTGTTCTGGATCGAAAAGACAATGGAATAAATTTAAAGTATCAAATGGTAGGTCTAAGCCAGGTCTTTCAAGAACAGGAAAAGTTCAGGTCGTCGGTCTTTAATTTACGACAGTACAAAGCGACACCCGTAATAGGAGAGCCAAGAGTACGATTATAGGACTTTTCCGTTATCCGAAATTGATATAAAGCTTACGGAGTGTGACAAGTATAACTTTGGTCTGTCAGGTTTACTAAAGGTACTCGCTTTATGTTCATCACAACCCCTACAACACAGCGTCCTAGACCTCCACTGCTGGAGATGGGCCTTCCAGAACATATATCTGGAGAATTTGGCCTACACCTGCCACGCTGGCCAGAGACGGCTTGGCGAGGATATGATGTCAATTTTTATGACAATTTATTAACGATTCCACAAGTTGGTATTAGTGAAACCGTGACCGACGGCTTAACGTGCTCTCCGAGGCCAGAGAACGGTGGTGTTGTAAATCTATGACAAATGTACTTAAGAAAAGTGTATTTCTCATTTGAATCGACCTTTGTAGGATTTAAGGAACGTGTTCTTACAACCGAGCCACCACCGCACTCGCTTTATGTAACTAACGCAAAATGGAGTTCTGCTAACTGACTTGATAGTAACATACGAATATATAAAATATATTGTACGGCAATTTTTTTAATTCTTCTGGACGTGGTAATGCTATAAATTAAATACCAGAAATCGATATGGATACTAAGTACCAAATTCAAATATATTTAGTATACTGCTCAACTACTGGTTATGTTTCACTAATTTAGTTATTTTCTAAGAACTCTTCTCTACGTAGTGGTCTCCCGTTGGGGGCCGTGAGCAAAACAAAGCGATTTTTTGAAGATTATACTTAAAGTGTCTGTTGTAAGCCCGATTGAAAGTAGATACGTCCAGTCAGTCCGACAACAAATTTATCATATGGTGTTAACAGCTCTATATAAATAGGCAAATATTTCTTTCTTGCAGGATCGTCGGTATGCAAATTGCGAATTCATTAAATGATTGTACGTCCGTTCGAGCTTTCCTTTATTTTTGTCCTTGTTAAGAGTCTCTTGTCCGGCAGAATTCTTTTAGAAGGTAATTCGAAAACAGGATAATTCTTCTCAATAATTGCTTGTACCTTGATATTTAGAATTTTTATTTATTTATTTAAACTTAATTGCCTTATTGCGCTAGACATTCTATGACGGTCAAACCTTCGGGACAACGAGAGCAGTAAGGACATAAGGTAGGTGCAAACTGAATAAACTTGAGTAGTTTAGTTGCAGATAACATATACATACTTATTAATAATTACATACTAATACATACATATAACCTACATAAATGAAATATTAACAATACAATATAATATATACACAATACTATACCTACTAATGATAAATCACAGTCTGATTAAGACTAAGCTAAAACAAAAGGAGGAACATGGAAAATTACGAACCTCGGTCTTGCATGTAGTGAGCATACACTAGTTTTTTAAAAATACATCTATTCGGAGCTTGGCGAATTTTAACTGGCAGCTTATTCCAGAGGTTAGTAGCCACAACTGCGAACGATTTGGACACAAAGGTAGTATGGTGAGGGGGTATTGAGAGCGTATCATTAGAAGAAGATCGAAGAGTCCTCTCATGTGTTTATATAGCTATTAATTAATATAGAATAATTATAGAATTATATAAGGACTGGATAATTTAGACGAAAACGGTTCCTCTGCACGACCGGACCGTCCGCTTCCCGGACGCTAGACAATACTATGCTCGTCACCTGCTTCCAATCACGGTGTCGTAATCGCGGTTCGGCCCGCGCCACGCCGCCTGGCTCGTATACTTAAACCTTTAATATATAACAGACATATTCTAATATTTTGAGGGTATGCGACTGTAGATAAGTATAAATATTTTTAAGACATTATAATAATATAAAATCTTGACATTATTTTTAATTTAGTTTTAGTTTTGACATATTATTAAATTTTATATTAAAGGAAGGAAAAGTTTGGCTCTGTATTATAATATTTATTATGATTATGTTAATTGGTGTGCTAAAATGTAATTTATTTGCAAGCCTAATATTTAGAAAAATTGTTAATAGTTATATTTTTTTTAAATAGCACAATATTGTACGCCCTGTCCCGGGGTAAATTGTGAGACCTCTTTTGTAACCAACATTGTACAAACAACCACAATTTATGACAATAAATGTATTTTGAATTTTTTTTGAAAGTATTTAATTATTCTTAAGTAATTATATTTATCTTAATGCACCCGCAATCCTCTGCCACACTCCCAAAGGTTAGTTGTTATAAAATGCCGGAAGGCATTAAGTTCGCCCTTGTACACTACTTGTTAAGTTATTTTGTGCAATAAAGAGTTTATAAATAAATAGTTACGGAAAGTTAATACAACTTCTGTTAGAAAGTAAATACCTTGACACAGAGTGGTGTGAGAAAACCAGAAGTAGTAGCGATTTAATATAGCGAAGCATCTTCGTAATATGAAGTTTTGTCAAAGGGGCATGTAACCACGCCAATCAGCGTTATCCAACATCCCGCTTGCAACTGGAACAACGTAAAGAATACGACATTTCTCTTTTCAGATATTTTATTTTCTCTTTTTTAAATATTATTTTAATTTATTTATTTAAAATAATAAATATTATTTTGTCCTCAACCTACCACATGTGGTGTACGAATTCATTACATTAACAAATGTCGTGGGTTCGATTCCCACCGGGGGCAAGTTGTACATTGTATAATTTGTCTCGGTCTGGGTGTTTATATGTATAATATGTATATATTTACAAAAAAAAAGTATAATATGTAGTTTATCAACCATCTAGTTTCCGTAACACAAGCCTCGTAGCTTACCACGGAAATTAGATGGCGCTGTGTAGGTCACACTCTGTAGGTCTGGAAATATTTATTTAAAAAAAAAAACATATAATCCTAAAAATAATAACAAATATAATAACAACTTAAACATGCATTTTACAATTTATATAAAACTTAAATATGTAACACAGAATGTAGGCAAAAGATCAGGCAGTTGTAGATCATCGGCATACACATGGTAGGAACAGAATTTAATTGAGGAAACTAAAGAGTTAATAAAGACAGAAAATAATAGAGGAGATAATACGCCAACCTGCGGGACTCCTGCATTCACCGGGCACCAGTCTGAGAAGACATCGTCCAGGCGAATATGCTGTTGTTGCCTAGTACACAAAGTCCTAAACCTTCCACAGTTGGAGAAGGCCTTCCATAAAATATTTTCGAAGTATTAGGCCTACACTCAACACTTTCGCGCTGGCCAGACGAGTTGGACATTTATCGACAGCCTCCGTGGTCTAGTGGTAACAAACGTTGCCGTAAACTCGGGAGGTCGTGGGTTCGATTCCCACCGGGGGCATGTTGTATATTGTATAATTTGTCTCGGTTGGGTGTTTATATGTATAATATGTATATATTTACAAAAAAAAAGTATAATATGTAGTTTATCAACCATCTAGTTTCCGTAACACAAGCCTCGTAGCTTACTACGGAAATTAGATGGCGCTGTGTGGAATTATTTATTTATGTATTTATTATTATCTATTAAATTTTAGTTTTTATTCAATGTTTAGGAAAACCAACAAAACAGTAAAGTTTTGATTGGAGACGGCGAAAAAGCGGAGGAAATGTGGAAAAATGGCGCACATACATTCGCGGACCTTCATAATTCTTGCTATGAGTGATGTGTGCATTTGTCGGGCCCGCAGGTGGCGCCGGTTCGCATATATCAGGACTACCTCGACAGCACCCTAATACCTACAAACTCCAAGTAGCTTAGTTTTCACTCCCTCTAATTTATCATTGCACTGTTTAAATAGTTCTCGCGAGTTGCTGCGGACTTTGACAAATGTAATAACCGGGCAAAAATATTTTATTTTTATTTATTTATTTATTAAGGAAAACTATTGACATTTAATTCACAAGTATAGATACAAAAATAGAAACAGAAAGACATTTACAAGTTTTCACTAGTCGTGTTAGAATAATACATATTATATATTGTAGACTCTATTCCACGAGAACTGATAATGACGTAATCACAGAGAACTTTAACATAAGAATGTAAATATATTTTTGATGTTGCTAATAGGAAATATGTTTTTAAATAAAGATTAACACCTCGACAATAAATTGTTATGAATTCAAAAAATAGAGACTTAACGCAAATTTGTTTATATTATAAAAAATAAAGTAAAGTTGATACGTCCGTTTCTCTTATGGGGTGGTCAGAAACCACGCTTATAAAGCAGCGGATTCACATTTAGCCAATCATGATAAGTGGCAAGCTCGTCAATGTCTCTAGCGTACCAAACTGAAATAAATTTTATTTATTTAAATAAATAAATATTATTGTTTTATTTGACTATGTTCTCATTATTATTATTCGTCTGCCTGCCCGTGTGTGTGTGTTTCCGTGGATTAAGACTAGAAGGTACCGGGTTCGATTCCAGGTCGGGACACAATAATTTAGGAAATTCATTTAACTTGATATCGGCACTACCCTTAATCTTACAGGCTCCCAAAGGTTAGATGTTATAAAACGCCTTGTAGGCATTAATATTCGCCTTTGTACAATTATTTTGTGCAATAAATAATTTAATAATAATGATACTTTACGAAAAGACACATCAAATAAAAAGAGAGATTTGTTTGTTTTGTGCGATGTGACGTCATAATATTTTCAACCAATAGTCAAACGTTTTTGAACAGAATAATACAAATAAAGATTATTATTATTAATTTTACGCCGATGAGATTGGCCTTATCCTAGCCACGCTGGCCAGACGGCAAATTCTCCAGATATATGTTCTGGAAGGCGCATCTCCACATCTTTACGAATATAATGCCGTTAAAACTAACTTAATATGACCATACTACGAGGTACTAGGAATACCACAACTCTTCATTACCAAGAAAGGATTACGGATGAATTATTGGTCAGGCTTCTAGTCGTTTTTTTTATTTATATTTAATATACCTCATTGGAGCCTATCCTAATATCAAAAAATGCTCAAAGGAGTGCCTCGAAGGCACACTTCAAAAAATTCACCCAGTATTTTTCTTAGTGAGGAATAAGTCAAAAATATTATATAAATATATATTCTGAACCGCTTCCTTAGATTCTCGAAACAGGACGCACGGTCTTCTCCCTGGATTCTGCAGGCTTATTGACGAGCGTTACTTTTTATGCGGACTTTCACAGTTGTATTAAGTAGCCGGTCATTACATGTAAGTCAATAACAAAACTATAAATTCAATATTAGTTTCCGAGTGGATTCTATTTGAGTAAAGACTATTATTATATCTGCTAAATTGTTGAAAATTTGCTTCTTTTTGTGCTAATTATTCAAATGTAGCATAGTATAATACCGCATGTAATTGTCAAAAGAGAATATATTTTTTTTAGGCTTTTTATCATTATCCGAAAAACAAAACACTACTGTATGGTGAATAAGGCCGCGTCTAAAAATCGCGATGTTAATCATGATAAATACCTAAAGGCTAAAGGTTAATTGATATAGCCCACAGCCGAGAGACGAAATAGAGAGAGAAAGAATAACGTAAGTCAACGTTCGTGCGATCGTCGACCTATCGCTACCTACTTGATTAGGCTCAGTATAAGTGGCGATATTTTTGGGAAAACTTCGCTGCACCGTAACTTAAGAATTTATTACTAAATAATAAAAATATAAATTATGTAGTTCTTTATTTTTATTCTAGATAATAATATAAAAATATTTGCTCTTTAATAAATTCCACGCAGTATAATAATAACATACAGGGTTACTAAAATTTTAAACATTTAGAAACCGTCCAGCAGAAATGGATGACCTTTTTGTCATAACATCTGTACACAAAAAAGAATTTTCCTTTGCGGAAACCGGTTTCTACAGGTTTTTTTTTTCGATTTTGAAAAAATCTGATCGTGCTAGCCGTCCTTACTTTTCGGATGCCATTTTTTTAAACAATAGTGAATACTAGTAGTTTAATGCTACCGCCTTTCTATTCGGCTTTTAATATATATATAAGGAATCACTAGGTATCTGGTTAAGTAGGAAGAGGAGTAGAATGGTGGATGGTGAGCGTATTATCACGCAATAAAATAAAAAAGGGAGGCCTCCTTTTCTCAAACCAGCCTATTGTCGGTCGCAAGCCCGAGACACCATGCTTCTCATCTCTTACCCACACACCCGACCCGACACCCGCACGGTGAATCCATGGAATGCTTAGAAATTTGTCTTCTTCTTTACAGTTCCCCCACCCCCCTTTTGCAAAAAAAAAAATCAAATTGCCTCAGGAACTCTAATCTTGGTAAGTCATCCGGTTCCTTTTTTTAGCTGAAATTACGCACCATGCACCTAATTGAATTTAATATTTTGATACTATTGATGTTGTCGCTCACAAAGCGACGAGCAATATTAGCCAAGATCATCGATAGCTAACATAGATATACGCGCGGCGTAACCGTTGAGAAGAGGGCGCTAGTGTAGGGGAAAGATAAAAAGGAGGTGCGCGCTTGGCGCGCACCCACTGGTTTGTGAGCATTCAAGGCAATCGGTCTTACTTATATTATCAGAAGTTGTGATACCATGTTTGAAAAGACTTGATTAATAGATGTCTCCTGATGGTTAAAGTTGTGATGGAAGAGTGTGGGGTGTAAGTCTAAATGAACCGGCCGCCGATGGAATGGAACATTACACAAAAACAGAAAATGAATTAACTATGTACGTGTAAATGTTATGTTCTCAGCATATACCAGAGCAACACGCATCCGAGGACGGACGCTTGAGCAGGACGGCCGGATGTTGTCGCTCACAAAGCGACGAGCAATATTACAGACAACAGTTCGTTAAGTTGTCAAAATAATGACCACATTACATGCATTTTTGAGTAAAAATAATTATTATCAACATGATGTCTGTAGACGACAATAACAAATAGAACAGCACTCCAATTTTAAAACAGAGAATGTAAGATAATGGAAACTGCACAGTATGTATGTAAGTAAAGACCCTGTTTAAAATGCCACGTCACTCAGCGGAATTGCCCTCCCCAGCCCTAGTTTGTATTCAAGAACACTTCGCGGCATATTTGTTCATACATGGAAGGCGCTGATGAGATGTTGCCGTGCACCGTAAATGATGACAACACAGACAAATATTTTTAAATTACAATCCATGGATTTACCGTGCGGTTGCCGGGATTTTGCGTTTAGGGAGAGCGAGGAGAAGAATTTAATCTGGCGTTGCACGTGTGGTCATATATAGTGGTCACTGCGTTCCACATCTTTTGCATGCGACAGATGTAACTGACATGTAAATTTATTTATTTATGTTCATTGCTTTTAATATGGATTTTTTTAAATACCCAATGAAAGGTATAGCAACTTTTGCATTGAGTTTAATATTTATTCTCTCCTCCTAACTCTGCACCCCACAATTTCTTATGTCGTTCTCCCAAAGGTTAGCTGTTAGAGAATGCCTAAAAGGTATTAAGCTCGCCTATGCACTTTATTTTATTTTGTATATTTTAATGTGCAATAAAGATTTTTATTATTATTATTAATAATACGATTAGGTACTTTATTATAAATAAAGCACAGGATCTTAAAGTGTAAATAATTATCTCATATAATCAAAACTATTTAATTAATAATGTATTTTTTTTTGTCTATTGTCGTTATGCTAAAGTAAAATAAATAAAAATAATTACAAACACAATTTGACTGGTCCCTATAATGGTGTCTATGTCTGCATTCTTTGTCTTGTTAAGTTACAACAAAATTACATGTTCAGTGAAGTTATGTTAAATATTGAGTTTTGTGACTGGAATATTAATTTAAAGAAATATTAGCCAATATAAATAAACGAACAGTTATTTTTTGTTAACTAACAAATGCTTTATTACGAATAAAGCTCCTTACCCACCACAGGTCACTTGAATCTGCTAAGCTGCTAGTCTTCTGCTAACTGCTTACTCTTTGAATCACTATACTGCTTAGTCTTAGAGTAGAATCATTTTAAAATAAAAATGATGTTTTATAAATAAATAACAATAAACTGCCTTCGTGGTCTAGCGGTTAAGTCCGTGGATTTACACTCAAAGGTATAGGGTTCGATTCCTGGTCGGGACACAAAAATATTTAATAATGTAAATAAATACATTTGATTTATTTGTGATATTTCTTGAGTTTGGTACGCTGGAGACATCGACGAGCTTACCACTTGTCATGATTGGCCTATAGTAGTTGGCTAAATGTGAATCCGCTTATTTATAAGCGTGGTTTCTGACCACCCCCCAAGGGAAACGGTCCTGATGATGATGGAAATCTTATATGATTTTTAAAATTAAAATTACAGTCGATAAAAGATGGAGTTACTCGTAGTTCGCTTTCCTGTAAATATTTATGTTCGATTCTCCTCCTCCTCCTTACCCCATTGCACTGTTGGGGATCGTGACTCCGTCGCAGTCCATCCACTAGCCGTTTCCAGTGGCTGCGGTCCTCGGCGCAGTGGATGGCTTGGTGTACTGGGATGTTTAGGTGGTCAGTCACCTGACTAGACCATCGTTTGGGGCTTCTTCCTCTTGTTCTTTTACGGCGCCTCTTCTAGCAATGTGGCCAAAATATTGCAGAATCAGTTATTGGTTTTAAAAATAAACTGAAATCAATGCTCATTGCTTCTCAGCGAGCATGCTAGCTGCATGCTTGAATCCACCTTTGTTCACCTTTACTATGCAAGGCTGGGATGTTATTATTAGTATGTGTGTGTGTATTCGTGCAATGTATGTGTTAAATAGGTTGTATTTTAGTACATATGTGTCCGTGACGTGCTTTCCATCCGTAAGGCGTCGCGGCGGGCGGCTGAAAATCGGCGCTATGGCCTATCTATAGGTTGTAGCGGACGCCGAGCTGATCGCTTTTTGTCGCTATACATGTGCTGGTAAGCTAATTATTTTGCGCATAATTTAAAGTTTTTTTAAAATTTGGCGACAAATAAATATATTTCTTTCTTTTCTTTCTTTCTTTCAGAATTCGGGTAAAGCAGACGGCAGAAAGTATGTTCGATTCTAACTACAATATAATAAAATATCTCTTTGTAATTTTGTTCCCCTCGTTTAGGCCTTTGAAGTGTTATCATTGTACTTTGTACAAGATTTTGTTGTTACAATCCTGGAATTCTGGGAAGTGTTGGAATCGAAAGGTAAAGTATTTTTGCTGAGCGCCTTATTTTTAAAATATATAATCAAGTACGTCTTCTCTTTCCTCGAGAACACTTGGATTGGAGCATAGAGCAATGGCAGTCAGTCCTGTTCACTGATGAGACGAGGATGTGTCTCCACGGCAGCGACGGGAGAGGCCGGGTGTACCGGCGCGTCCCGGTGAACGGTTTTCACAACGCTGCTTTGCTGAATATGCATATGGTGGCGGTTCTTGCATGATGTGGGCTGGAATTAAAATTTTATGTGCATAATAAGAATTCGAATATATACAGCCTTAGAGAAGAGAAGATATTTACGAGAAAGTAAACTAAATTTCATTCTACAAAGAAAATTCTTCAGCGTTTTCTCAATTTCTCATGCAGTTCGCAACAGCATTATAAATGCATTCTCTGACAAACGACACAGCCCGTCGGGGACGCAAAAAGGCCAGCGTTAAGTTTGTATCTTATGAAGCTGATTTATTCTCACAAGTTTTAACGGTTTAACGTCCAAAATATATGTTAAGGAACTTTAAAAACTTGTTTTAAACACACAAACAAGATATTTTATTGTAAAATCATAGATATCTTCTATATGTGATATCTATTTTTCTTCTTCCTTTGCTTGTTAATTTAATTAATTTAATTTTAGGCTTATATGTGAAAACCTTTAATAGTTCTTATGGAATTTACTGTTTAATATCTATATACAATAGTAAAAAAAAGGTAAAGTATCATCACGGCCGTTTCCCTTTCGGGGTGGTCAGAAACCACGCCTATAAATAAGCGGATTCACATTTAGCCAACTTTACTATAGGCCAATCATGACAAGTGGCAAGCTCGTCGATGTCTCTAGCGTACCAAACTCGAGAAATATCACAAGTAAATTAAATATTAATTAAATGTATTTATTAATATTTTTGTGTCCCGACCAGGAATCGAACCCGGTACCTCCGAGTCTAAATCCACGGACTTAACCGCTAGACCACGGAGGCAGTTAAATTTGCTTGTTAATTTAATTAATTAAATTTTAGGCTTATATGTGACAACCTTTAATAGTTCTTATGGAATTTACTGTTTAATATCTATATACAATAGTCAACTGTTGTTTTACCAAAATGAATAATAAATAATAATAAATTAATTAATTAATATTGTATTGTAGAGATCAGACTGGACTTAAGGACACTCATGTATTCTTATATGAAAAATAATTTATTATTATGAATAATATCTCCCAAAACATTATAAAAGTCATTTTTTATAAGGTACAACCTTTTGGGAGACAAAAGGGCTGGGCAATATTTGGGCCAAAGGATCAGTATTGCCATTCAACGTGGCAATGCTGCCAGTATCCTTGGCACTTTGCCAATTGGCAGCGATTTGGTGCAATTTATATTTTTATTTATTAATTAGGCTTATTTTTATTAATAGTAATTTATGTTTTAAACTGTAAGTTTTTAGTTTAATTAATTATTATTATTTTTTTAATAATTGTACCTTATATCCTTCGAATAAAAATATATTTAGCTAAACGAGTAAAAAAAAAAAAAAAAGGTATAATAAATAAATTAAATGATCATCACCACCCCTAGAAAACGAGGCCTTTCAGAAGGCAATTCAAAAATTCGTCCTACACTCACCACGCTAGCCAGATTTTCGTAAATAAAAAAAACTACGGTACCTACTCGTATTCCCAAATGTTTAATAATGTCTCATTTTATATAGTACATGCATAAGTCTCGTTTTACTTTCGAACTCGGCAACCCGCATAGGTGAATCTTTTCAATAAAATTGAAGAGTTGGCACATAGACATAGATATAAAATCTGTCCAAAAACAATCATAAACTTAATTCTCTTGTATGTCTTTATTAACAAACAAACTGCCTCGCCACCGTGGTCTAGCGGTTAAGCCCGTGGATTTAGACTCGGAGGTACCGGGTTCGATTCCTGGTCGGGACACAAAAATATTTGTATAGTAAAGTATCATCACGACCGTTTCCCTTTTGGGGTGGTCAGAAACCACGCTTTAAAATAAGCGGATTCACATTTAGCCAACCTTACTATTGGCCAATTATGACAAGTGGCAAGCTCGTCGATGTCTCCAGCGTACCAAACTCGAGAAATATCACAAATAAATTAAATAATAATTAAATGTATTTATTTACATCAATAAATATTTTCCCGACCAGAAATTGAACCCGGTACCTCCGAGTCTAAATCCACGGACTTAACCGATAGACCACGGAGGCGAGGCAGACATATTTAATAATGTAAATAAATACATTTAATTAATAATTAATTTATTTGTGATATTTTCCGTGTTTGGTACGCTGGAGACATCGACGAGCTTGCCACTTGTCATGATTGGCCTATAATAAAGTTGGCTAAAAGTGAATCCGCTTATTTATAAGCGTGGTTTCTAACCACCCCGAAAGGGAAACGGTCTTGATAATACTTTACTATGTCTATATTAAAATATATTGTATAGTGGTGGCCCGGCTGTAAGAACGCTTTTCCTAAAATCCAAAAAGGGCGTGGTACGAACCAATGAGATATAAATTTATTTGCGCACAATTGTCATATATTTACAACACCACTATACCCTTGCTGTTGTGTTAAGCCGTCGCTCCCGGCACCACTAATACCAACTTATGGATTTGTTAATAAATTGATTTTAAAAAATATTTTTTTTATTTCTTTCCTTTAACGTCAATAGAATAATAAATTCAATAGTCTTTCGGGTAAACCATATTTCATCAATATCCGTACTTGTACAAGGTCTTTAGACCAAGTCTTATTTTCGATATCAAATCAAATCAAATCATTTATTTCCTTTGGTTATCTTGTACAACTTGAATATTGTCAGCACTAAAACAATGAAGAAAACATAAAAATATAAACAAACACAAGTTGGGTAATCATGGTTGGACCGTAACATCCATAATTATGTGTGTTATAATAGCATTATTGCCATAAGCAAGGTAATTATAACTTAATAACTACTTAATATAAGATCGTGGCTGTAAATAGGCCGTGTCAACTAAATAAAACATCGTGGCTGTAAATAGGCCGTGTCAACTAAATAAAACATCGTGGCTGTAAAAGGGCCGAGTCAGCTTACAATCTAACAATAATACTAAATGTCAAATCCTAATACTAGTTCGTGGCTGTAAACGAGCCGTGTCACCTTACAATGTAAATAATAATAATATGCAATTAAACATGTATTCGTGGCTCTAAAAGGGCCGTGTCATATTATATTATAAATAACATTAACAATAATTTATATTTATGGCTGTAAAAAGCCGTGTCAACTTATGAACATAAAATAATAATCATAATAATAACTATAAAATAGAAAATAGTTATTTAAATTATTTAAAACATGAATTGAGATTTTATTTATTTATGTTTTATATATACCTATAACTTCTGTAGAGCTTTTTTATACATCTCTGGTAATAGGTAACTTTAGATAATAATGAATTTGAATTATAAGAATAAAATCCTGACTCATTCGGTCACTGGTTTTCTCCATATTCCTATATGGTGCAGGCATATATCAGGCATGGACCACAATGACCGCTGACCGAAAGCGTATTGACTTCGAGATGTTGTATTGGCGGGAATTGGAACCGTGTCGATTTTAAAACAGCTTAAAATATCCTTTTAAAAAAAAAATATATACTTCAGACACGTTGCCAGAAAGGGAGGAGATAACTGATAGAGGAGAGGCAAGGGGAAGGAAAAAGACCGAGATGCTAAAGCGCGGGTGGTCCAGATCAAATCCGCTCCACTACCATACTGTGCGTGCATGCCGCCGAAGATACGCATTGGGAGAGGTGGCGTAGTAAAAAAAAGTTAAATACGCAAGGAGGAGACTGTGGCTGATCCGTATAATTTTGTCTAAGATTTTTCTCCAATAAAATTGAAGAGTGAGGTAGAGTTTCGCGAGGCACGAACAAATATGCCACATAACGAGGTCTAACATGCAGAGTGGCTCTTCTTGCATTGCGAAAACTATTGCGCATTTTGCCGGTAGCTGCTGTCGCACTTACTTTGAACGTTTAGTGCGGTTTCGTGGCGTTATGAAACCTCCTTTTACCATTCTACAGCTTAATAAAATTCTGATTTACTATGTAGTGGCGTCTAATTGTTGGAATTTGTTTAGCTACTACACTAGCATTATCTGCTCGGAATTTCTCTGATGCATATTAAAGTCAAAATGTATTTAACTAAAATAGAGACATTAAATATACCGTGGGTTTATATTGTCTAAAGAGCTAATAATAAAATCTGTGGAATGAACTACCGGTAGAAATCCGACAAGCATCCAACCGAAAAATGTTTTAAAAAATGGTATTATCGTATTATTTAAATGGTTCATAAGTTATTTAATGGTACCATATGTAGTATATGTATTATTAGTATTTAATATATCATAGTTATTAGTATGTATTTAGTAATATCATTATATTTTTATGTATGTAGATTTATTTATTATAATTATATATAAATATTTGCACCTACCTTACATTTGAAATGGTCCACATTGTCCCTAAGGTTGGCTGTCAGATAATGTCTAGCGGCATTAAGTCCGCCCCTTGTATAACGTGTAATAAAGTTTTAAATCAAAATCAATAAGAACAATTAAGAAACGATACGATAGGAGGAGATGACGTAAACATAAACATTAAGAAACATTTAACATGAAAATAAGCTCGATGCAACTCAGCTTTAGTGTACTTATCCAACTAATCATAGTGTAATGATATTCTTTTTTTTTTTAAAGACGGTGAATCGATAAATCATCAATGCGCGGAGGGGGTTGCATGCCCGACTCACCGTGAGGCCTCCTAAGGAGACCCTAATGCGCCTACGGACTAAAACTCTATAAACCGTCTCTCTCTCACTGTAGGCCCTGCGTGCCTTAACAGCTAAGTCTAAATCGTGGCTACGGAGTGAAGGCACTCGTTCGCCGCGAGTGTAATGATAGTTTCACTATTTATGTAGGTAACATTGTATTATTTATTTCACAAGCTATTTGATTTTATTTATTTAACGTGTCATTACATGACCTTCAACATTTCATCTTTACTTGATCTGAAGTACCAATTTGTCATGATTAATACAAAATACGCGTTAAAGAAATAGGAATCGCGCGGCGTGTTTAAATTTGTCGAAACAATGTTCCCTTTGAACTAAGAAGGGCCATTATTCAATAAATTGGTGTGTTTCAAAAACCTGGATTACGACCGGACTTTTCTTAAAATAAATTAATCATTTGAACAAGAGATGCGCGTTATGTAACATAGATAATTACATTTGCTGTCCTTCCCTCTTGTTTGTCCAGCATGCTAGGGCAGTATAGTTATTTTTTGAGAGTTTGTAACGAATTTAATGCCCTTAGAGGAGTTGGACATTGATCTTTTCAACTCCAAAGCAACAAATATAGACGTCAGTTGACGGCTCGTAATGTCGAATCAATCAGTAACCTTCATTAATGTTATATGTATGTCTTTTTCTTGTTTTATTTATCTTGTATATTATTGACGTTCTTATAATTTAGTGACTTTGTGTATTATCTTGTACGAGTATGTTGTTATTGTGTTGCAGTGATGTTTTCTTATTTTTTTGCTATTGTACTCAATTTTTAAAACCTATATGTGAAAACCTTTAATAGTTCTTAGAATGTTTAATATTACTTATCTATTTGAAATTGTCAACTGTTGGTTTTCCAAAATAAATGAATAAATAAATTTATAAACTATCTACTGAGCTTCACAACGATTGCTCGTTTTCTAATGAAATAAAACTATCTACTTGAAATGGATTCGTAGCGATCGTTTGAATGCGAGAAAAACTAAGGTACTAGTGTTTGAAAGAAGAACCGTGACGATAAATATTGATGATGAAACTCTAGAACAAGTAAATTAAATTATATATCTGGGCAGTGTTTTCACTGCGGATGGAAAGTATGATAGGGATGTCGAAAGAAGAGTGAACGCGGGAAATAGTGTTAACGGTGCCCTGGGGCCACTTATAGGCAGTCAGTATCTCAGTGATAAAGCTCGGCTCGCCATACGCAACGCCATGTTGGTACCAACACTGATGTATGGAAGAGAGACGTGTATACGTCAGAATACCCATGAAAGTAGAGTTAATGCAGTAGAAACGAGGTCGTTGCGTCGGATATGCGGCGACATTTTGGCGGACCGCATACGTAACGTCGAAATACGAAAAAAGGTTGGTATAAAGGCTATAGGGACAAAAATAAGGAAAGGCATGCTATGATGGTTCGGGCATGTTGAAAGGATGAACGAAGAAAGATTGACGAACCAGATATATAATGCGAAAGTTGTGGGTGAAAGAGGTCCTGGCAGACCGAGACTTACCCAATAAAACATTGACTGAAGGTGAATTAAAAAGCCTTCGTAACAAAAGGGCATGTATGAAGAGGTTAATGAATGTCGACGAAGCGAAAGAGGTATCTCGTGATCGTGACAAGTGGCGCTCAATTACATCTGCCTACCCCGCAAGGGAATATTATGTATCTGTCCCACGCTACAGATTTGCTCTTCCAGACAGTGTTTCCCTATTCTTATAACCTGGAGTCCATCAAACGAAATGTGAAAAACCATATTTATAGTGGTAGGGAGTGATGTCAGTCGTAAGTGGCTGGCGAAAAAAAAACATAAAATTTGTTACACGAATATTTTTTTAAAGAAACGTAAAATTGTTAAGCTGGTCTAAGACATATAAGTAATGTATTTCCATTTTGTAGGCGTTAATGTTATGCTGTAAATATTAGCTTTGCTATCGTGTTGTTTTATATTTCGTAATTGGTCATATTTTGTATCCTTAAGTACTTAAATAAATTATTCATGTATTAAACAATGCAAGATGATAAGAATAATAATAAATTATTTATTGTACAAAACCAAAATAAGTGTAGGTACATAGGCGAGCTTAATGCCTTAAATGCATTTTCTACCAACTAACCTTGTGACTGAGATCTGTAATAAGCGGGTGCAGAAGGTTACGAAGAAAATAGATAATTGAAATTATTTATTACTATATAAAACACAAATAAATTATATACGTATAGTACTTATTATATGCAATACAATATACATAGATAAACATTCTAAATAAACAAATAAATATAAAATACATATATACTTGTATATATATATATAATAAGTAAGTTATGGCGACTTATTATGTTTGTGAAGTAAGTATTTGTATAATTTATCTTTAAATATTTTAAGAGATGGTGCCTGTCTGATAATTAAAGGAAGTCTGTTCCACTGGCGAGCTGCAGATACTGTAAAGGTGGATATTGTACTAATAAAATAGAGAGAGAGAGAGCATCATCACGACCGTTTCCCATCCGGGGTGGTCAGAAACCACGCTTACATTATTTCTACATAGTCTCCTTGTAACTCTACACACTTCTCCCAGCTATGTTCCCATCTCTCTAACCCATCCAAATAGTACTCGGCATTCTTCTCTGCAAAATAATTGTTCACGAAGGTGATAGCCTCCTTGTTTGACGAAAATCTTTGTTCTCCGAGCGCAATTTTTAGCTGAGGGAACAGAAATAAGCGCTTGGGGCTAGATCAGGTGAGTAAGGTGGATGGTCAAGCAGTTCAAACAATAATTCGTGGATTTTCGCCATGGCAACCGCAGTATGCCCCTGTAATGGTTTTACCTTTTTGAAGATAATCGATTAAGATAACTGCATGACTATCCCAAAAAACAGTCGCCATCACTTTTCCAGCCGAAAAAACAGTTTTTGTTTGACTTGACTTGGCTAGACTAGGCTAGGCTAGACTAGACTAGACTAGACTAGACGATACGAGACGAGACCAGACCAGACCAGACCGCACTTGGCCTGACATGACTTGTACAAGACTTGTAGACTATACTTGACTAGACTAAACCAAACTAGAAGACCTGGCCTGGCCTGGCTTGGTTTGGGGATTTATTTCATTAAATTTATTCATTAAAAGTATAATTTACCACAGTGTAATCCCTACATTATGTTTCGTCCTTTGATCGCGCATTGAACGATCATTTTAAGTATTGATTAATCCTAATTAATTATTTTCCCACAATGCCTACGAGTAAAATTTACCATAAAAGAGTGAAACCCAACATTATTTTTGGTCCTTCGAACAAGCAGGTGGAACAATTTAAGTAGGTATTGTTTGTAAGGTAAATTCCATTATACTCGTATCACGTAAAGGTCTAATTAGAAAAGTGAACACCTACTGGTGCACAATTACTAATTGCTTAAAGGAAACCTTACTATCTCGAGATAATCTATTCTTACGAAAATTATTTACAAATCTTTTATAGTAATTATCTCGTGCCGTGTTTTGCAAAGATTATTATGCTGTATAAAATATGAAATGGAATACTAATACAAAAACATTAATTATATATTTTATTTGGTTATTTTTTTGGATAGTTATTATCCGTATTGTTACTTACCTATTACAGGCATTTATGAAACGTCATTAGTTTAATTATTGTGAATGATTTTACTCCTGCTAGTACAGGGTGCGCCAGAGAAACTTACTTATTTAAAAGGTCATTAAAAACAAAAGTACTTCAGTTATTGTTTTAATTTTTATTTTATTTTAGAATACAATATCCCAATTTTTTTTTTTATACCCAGTTGAAAATGACATCGGTTAAATGGCGACCCCCATTGCGCATACACTGATTAAGTCGATTTCTAAAGTTAGTGTCCACTCTTTGCAGCATATCAATCGGTATGTTGGCAATGGCGTCGCGAATGTTGTTTTTGAGGTGAGCTATTGTCCGTCCGATCGACATAAACCAGGGATTTCAAATTACCCCATAAAAAGAAATCGCATGGAGCCAAATCTGGAGAGCGAGCCGGCCATGTGAGATCGCCTCTGAGAGAGATAAGCCGGTCGGGGAAATGTTGTCGCAAAAAATTCATTGAGCCTCGTGATGTGTGTGCTGTGGCTCCATCTTGCTGAAACCACACATCCTTAGCGTTTATTTCTTCGAGGCTTGGAAGAAAAAAATCCTCGATTAGAAAAGAAGCCCTCGACGGCGTATGCCCGCTGTTCTCTAGGCCAGAGCATGATGGCAACTGACTAGAGGAAGAAACAAACTTAGGGACTTCCCCCTCCCTAGCTCCCCCTCACTCCTCTACCCACCCAACTCACCGCTCGGGAGTTTTTTCAAATAAGTAAGTTTCTCTGGCGCACCCTGTAAAAGACTAAGCAGCAAAGTAGTCCAATAAGTAAGCTGTTAGCGGAAGACCAGCAGCTTAGCAGATTCCAGTAACCTGTTAATGTTAAATCTGTCTGAGAAATGAATCTGCAAGGAAAACTCAGCTATATCAGAATTACAAAATAAAACATATACAGAACTGCACCACAACGATCAATTAATAACCTTTTAAATTTAGTTATCAGTACGAGAGATTATGAGATTACAATACCTGGTACAGTAGTAACCCACCAGGCAAGTCAGAATTAAGATAGACTACATGCCTATGTGCAACCCGAAAGTCCACAAGTTAGTATTAGTGGAACCGGGGCCGAACGGAAAGTGCCTTCCGATGCACGGGAACGGTGATGTTGTAAATTTATGACAAATAAAAATAAGTATATTTCTCATGTGTACATGCTGGGAGTCATTCTTACAATCGCTTTCAAACTTATCTACAATCTTATTTATTTATTTCATACAAAACCTTAAATTAAACAAACCACATTACAACAATATCTAAATATAACCTAAAAAAAATATACATAGAAAATAAAAATTAAATACTTACAAAAAAAAATAGCTGTCATGTGGCATGGTGCTCAATACACTAGCAGCATTTCCCCTTTGAATTAGGATACTTATTTTTTGTGAGAAAAAACTGCCAGCCCTATTTTTACCAGAGACGTCAATGAGCCTTTTTTTTTTATAGACGGTGAATCAATAAATCATCAATGATACGCCCCCTGCCTAAAGGGCCAACGCGGGTGGGGGTCGCATGCCCGACTCATCCGTGAAGCTTCCTAGTGAAGCCCCAGGGCGCCTACGGACTAAAATCCTGTAAACCGTCTCTATCTCACTGTTGGCCCTGTGTGCCTTTACACCTAAATCTGAGTCGTGGCTACGGAGTGAAGGCACTCGTTCGCCGCGTGGTCAATGAGTCTTGGAACAATTTCTTTATATAATGCTTTCAGTTCCGATCTACAATTAAAATTTACTGTTAACTTCTTCCGTCGTCTAGCGGTTAAAATAAGATAAAACCCGTGGAGCTATAGTAAAGTTAGCTAAATAGTTATGAATTTAAAATATTATTCTTTAAAAAAAAGAGTGTTTACTGACCATCCCGAAAGGGATACGGTTTTGATGATACTTACTTTTTTTATCAAATTAGTGTATGTCCCTAAAATCCTAAGAGAAATGTGCCCTATGTTATCATATGATAGGAATAATAAACTTCGCCGGAATTAATCCACTAATGCTATCTTTATAGCTCGCTCAATGATCTGCGACGCAATCCATTGGCAAAATAAACCGGCCACATATCGAAGTTAATGCACTATTGTCCAATATTCATGTTACAGATAATATCTGGGGCCAACGTTCGTTATTAAAGGGTCGGAAACATGGATATTTTATACGGACCGACTAACAAAGCGATGTCATCAAAGTAATTAGGGCCATGGTTAAACCCGTCTAAACGCCAAGCTTTGAAGAACTTTAAGCCAATCCAAACTCAAAATCCAAAATTTAAGTCGTTCGATTCGAAATCAAGAGATTTATGTTTTTATAAAACTGCCTCCACGGTCTAGCGGTTAAGTCCGTGGATTAAGACTCGAAGGTACCGGGTTCGATTCCTGGTCAGGACACAAAAATATTTATTATTGTAAATAAATACATTTAATTATTATTTAATTAATTTGTGATATTTCTCGAGACATCGACGAGTTTGCCACTTGTCATGATCGGCCTATAGTAAAGTTGGCTAAATGTGAATCCGCTTATTTATACGCGTGGTTTCTGACCACCCTGAAAGGGAAACGGTCGTGATGATACTTTTCTTTTTTGTACTTAATATCAAATGTTTCCAATTTCCAATGTGGAGGTGGCTCGGTTGTAAGAACGCCTTCCTTAAATCCTACAAAGGTCGGTTATAAACCCGGCATGTACCAATGAGAAATACACTTTTCTTACGTACATTTGTCATAGACTTACAACACCACCGTTCCTCGGAGAATACGTCGGTCCCGGTTCCACTAATACCAACTTGTGGAATCGTTAATAAATTTTCATTAAAATTGACATCAGATCTGTCATCACTTCTGGCTAGCGTGGCGAGTGTTGGTCAAATTCTCCAGATATAAATAATAAAAAATGAATTGGTATTATGTGTTATGTCTAGGGTCGGAAGCAAATTATATTGTACGTGTTTCTGATAAGGCAGGACACAATAGTTATGGAAATGGACGTTCTTATGAGTCTCGTAAATACATTGTACACTTAATATTGAAGCGATATTTTCATAATTCAGCCTTCTATTGCTTCGGGTAATGGTCATACATTTGCTATGAGTATCTAATCGGGCTATTAGAGGATTTTCAGGACAGTATTGACCAGTAAACGCTCAATGCCCCAATTTTAAAACGCGTTTTATTATTATTGTATTAAAGTATATATTTACCTAGCTACCTGTATGTACATTATATATTTAAATTTCAAAACCGATATGATATTTTGGTAAGGAAATCAGTTAATATTATTGTATATGTTTATAACTGCCTCCGTGGTCTAGCGGTGAAGTCCGTGGATTTAGACTCGGAGGTACCGGGTTCGATTCCTGATCGGGACACAAAAATATTGATTGATGTAAATAAATACATTTAATTATTATTTAATAATAAGCCGTCTGGCCAGCGTGGCGGGTGTAGGCCAAATTCTCCAGATATATGTTCTGGAAGGCCCATCTCCAGCAGTGGAGGTCTAGGACGCTGTGTTGTGTTCTAGGGGCTGTAATGAAAAAATAAAAAAAATATTTAATATATTTGTGATATTTCTCGAGTTTGGTACGCTTCATGATGGGGCTATAGTAAAGTTGGCTAAATGTGAATCCGCTTTATAAGCGTAGTTTCTGACCACCCCGAAAGGTAAACGGTCGTGATGATACTTCTATATGTTTATAATATTTGGCGCCATTTTAGCTGTCAAAAAATATTTTCAAATTTCCATTTTTATGATTGACCCTTCTTTGCGACCCGCAGTCAGGTAATAAATGTTTTACTAGCTAGGTACTATATTGTATAGGCGCGGTGGTGGCTCGGTTGTAAGATCGCTTACCTTAAATCCTACAAGGTCGGTTCAAATCCCCCCGGCATGTACCAATAAGAATTACACTTTTCTTACGTACATTTTTCATAGATTTACAACACCACCGTTTCCGTGCCTCGGAGTGCACGTTAAGCCGTTCGGTCCCGGTTCCACCAAGTTTTTTTTTTTATTTATTTATTTTCTTGGATTTTTTATTTGTTTTATTTTAATTTTATTTTTAATGAATTTTTTTCATTATTTTTTTATAACTTTTATATACTGTTCCACTAAATTTAAATGTCGGCTATGGTATATTAACAGAGGTTGTTGGAACCTGCTTCCAAAACCATTTTCTGAGCCATAGACTCTTTTGTCATAATATTTTTTAACTATATTTTACATTTTTATTAACTCTTATTTTTGTGACAAATAAAAACTGATTTAATTTGATTTTATTTTTAAATACCAACTTGTGGAATCATTAATAAATTGTCATTAAAAATTGACAACAAATACTGTTTCCAACCATATGAAAAGTGCTCAAATACAAAAAAAAAACAAAGCATGAAAAAATGGAATAAAAAAAACGATTGATCTTAAGAATTCTGGTTTCCAAGACTGGTAAATCATTTTCCTAGAAAATTTCCAGCGACCTGAAAATAAAGCCTCAAATTTTTCTTCCGTAAGATTTATTTAGAAATAATAGTAAATAACGAACAATTTGCCTCGCAGCGGGGCATGGATTGAAATATTGAAGGAAAGCGACGGATAATCCCAAGACATGTTATAGGCTTGGCCACACCATTTCTTTAGGTGACAGACTATAGCTGTTCGCGTACGACACCCGGCTTTAATTGACAAAAAAACATTCAGTTGGCTGTAATGTTACGTGTCGTAGTGAGATGGTAGAGATGGTAACGTCATATACCTAATCACAGACCCTGGGTTCCAAAAATAATTTTTGAAAACCTTTATTAGAAAGAAAGAAAGAAAATAATTTATTTATCGCAACAATTACAATGGTAACAAAAAAATAAATATGCAAGGAATAAATGTATAAATGTCTATATACCGAAACATACATACAGGTGTGGCGATAAATAGGTGGAGGCTGGAGCATATGCTACAGCCGAGGCTGCAGCGCTGATTTTCAGCTGATGCCTAATGTTGAGTGAGTCACGTCATTAATATATTTCTAGGAAATAACATACATACTTGTACATGTTGGATATATTTTTACTTTCATATACCCAATTTTATTCTGATAAAAATAGCAAAAACATTTATAACGATTTTACTCAAACAAATATATGAAGAGAGAGGACAAATTTCTAATCATGGATTCATCGTGCGGATGCCGAATCTATCGTATGTGGTTAAGTGATGAGAAGAATGGTATCTCGCGGTAATTTTCAAATGAGGCCTCTTTTTTATTGTACTGCGTAACAAGACTCACCATCCACCATTCTACTTCTCTCCCTATACCCAACCAAATACTGTATGATTTCGTTAATGCCGTCTTGGAAGCTCTTTCCATTAATTTGTTGACGGCCTGCTTAGGCCTAATTCTTTCAGTAAGTAGTGATAGATTTTGCTGAAACTATTTTAATATAACACAAAAATGACCGAAATTTTATTTCCTAGAGAGCTGATAATCTACATTTTTAAAAGTAAACTTAAGACAAAAAAAAAATTAAATTTTAATAATAGTAATTTCTATGTTTTAAAAGTTTAGTTTTTATTTTATTTTTATATAAATCATTCTACTATACTTCCTTCGTAATAAATCAGTTTTATGTATCGATTGTTAATTAAATATTAAATAAATAAATATTTCCAGACAGGTCACACAGCGCCATCTAGTTTACGGAAACTAGATGGTTGATAAACTACATATAATACTTTTTTTTTTTGTAAATATATACATATTATATATATAAACACCCAGACCGAGACAAATTATACAATGTACAACTTGCCCCCGGTGAGAATCGAACCCACGACCTTCCGAGTTCACGGCAACGTTTGTTACCACTAGACCACGGAGGCGGTCTATTTAAATCGAATACTACGATTATATTCATTATTTATTTTTCTATATTCACACTCGTATATATATTATCTAATTTAACATCGATTAATTTAACATACTTGTTAGTGCTAACCCTGTGTTTGATTTGTCGCTGTAAGCGCTTTTTTTTTCACTTTATTTCTCTTTGAAAGTACATAATTCTTGGCGTTTGTTTATGGTTTTTATACAAAATTCGGTGAAAATTGGTAGTTTATTGTAACCGTAATTAGTATTATTATAGCATCTGTTAATTTAAGTATCTTCTAAGTCATGTTTGCGCTATTACTGTATCCTTGTTTTTATTTTTGTATCGTTTTTTTTTCTTGCTATCCACAATTACTAATGTTTGTACGCCCTCTGGGCAGAGCACTGGTGCACCTTTATAACCTAAACCTGTTGTTTATAATATTAACCTGTGTCTAAACAAATAAATGATTTTGAATTTGAATTTCTTTCCATAGTATTTGTGTTTAACTTCTATTACGAGTATCTGTAAAAATATTTTTGGCTCTCAATGTCTTCTTATTGTTATTAATTTATTACACAGATGTTCAAACTTGTCACGTGCCGGCAAAGCCTTCAAAGGGGGCCCCTTAGTGGTTCATATTATTTATTAGTTTTTAATTTAGTATCTTACAAGCGACAGTGGCAATTTTGCTTATCTGTGATATTGTTTGTGTATGTTGACTGTTTGTTTCTTAAATAAATGAAAAAAAAAGTAAGCTTTGCTTTATTTGATTTCAAGTCGAACATAGCATAAGTGTAATTTGCATAATATAAATACTTAAAATATAAAGACTTGGCTGAAAAGACTAAAAGTCGCAAATACGAGTCGATTAGCAACGACTACGTGTTTGTGCCTTTTGGTCTTAAGACAATGGGTCCGTGGGGGCCAAGTGCAAAGAAGTTCTTTAAAGAGTTGTCTAAGCGCCTGGTTAATGCTGTATGTGACAAGAGGGCTGGCAATTTTCTCGCGCAGCAAATCAGCATTGCTGTGCAGCGGGGGAACGCTGCAAGTGTTCTTGGCACATTCCCACAGGAACAAATCATGGGTGAGTATTTTTATTTATAATTAGTTTTCTAATTTAGTTTTAATTTTTATTTCATAATTTAATTCTTTTATATTGTTAGTATATTACTTCGAATAAATTATTATTATCATTTAGTCAAATATCTATCACGCGCATCCGTTGTGTCGAAGCCTTATTCCTTCGGTGTTACACTTATAAATCAATGCATGTGTCTTATTTGTTCTGGGAAATAATATTAGTGCTCCATTATTACCTACATTTGTAGTAAGAAGAATTATGTTACATTACATTTACATTATTTATTGTGCCTAATATTTTTAAATCTGTAGAAGTTTTTATAGCAATAGGTTTATAGGTTGTGGTGGTTTATACGATGAGGTCCAATCTTACATTTATCTGGGGGCACTAATATCTGGTGGATGCGAGGATCGAGCGTCGAATGGCAGTTACAAGATCTTCTATGGGCAAGCTGAAGAAGATATGAAGGAATCGAAACGTTACCAAAGTCACTAAAATCCGACTGGTTAGAGCTCTTGTGTTCCCTATTTTTTTTGTATGCTGCAAAGACGTGGAAAAAATAAATTAAACTTATTGCTAAATAAATAAAAATCCTCCTATAAATCCCTTCAGGGATGGTCCCAAGGATACTGGCAACATTTCCCCTCGGTATAGCTGTTAGACGTTTAGACAACTTCTTCGCTGAGAATCCCCAAAGGCCTATCGTAAATACTGTATTTTTTACTTGTAATTATGTTAAAGTTGAGGAATACACTAAGGCAGTGTACTTATCTTCTATAGTTTAGTGACTAAGTGATTAATTTACCGGCTCTTAATCTTAGGTTTGCCAGACTCGAAAAGTAGGGATAACTTAAAAAAGTTCAGTAAAGATATTTCCATCTAATATTATTAGAAATTCGGAAATTCTACAACTCTACAACGCATGCGAGAACCCCCACTCAGCAGGTGTGCAATATATCATAGCTGAACTGTAATATTCTTTCGTTCCGCAGATTTGCGATATAAATCTCCCGGGATCTAGCGAAACTCTAGCTGTCCGTTCGGACGCGGCGGGCGGTGAATGCGTCATTTTTTGTCGCCCTCCCACCGGATATTTCACGTAAATAAAGACGATGAATGCTGTTGAAAGCTTAAGGCTACCATGCATCTATTTATTTATTTTTCGGGAAACAACATGAAAAATGGTGTTCTTAAATGAACTAACATTTTACAATAAAGTCTGAGTTGCACCAATATAAGGTACTTACGTACTAAGGTAATAACGATTAAAGTTTAAAATGACATCAATTGTACCAGCTGACGACTGAACTTTAAGAAAAAATTGATACATACATACACTGTTTTTTTTTTAATTGTCTTTAAAGGACATTGTACAGAATACATCAGTCCTAAACACGTAATTTATTTGCATAATATATGTTCATAACAGAGTTCATAACCGATTTGGGGATCATCAAATTCCAGATGCTGCAGAATTTGATGCTTTACTTGGAGTCACTCGCGGCATTATAGCCCAAACACGTCGGGTAAAATATGGGAGTCCACAGCGCGGGAAAACCGCAAAAATTACACTGCAACTTGTGCCCCATATTTAAAGTCCAAATTATCGTTTTCTATAATTATTCACTTTGTAGCACATTATTAAACAAAACAACACCACTTTTGACCAATAATATCCACAGCAAATTAATTTACAAAACAAAAACTTGCACTTGACATGTCCACGCAAAATGGCGCGAAGAACTCTACATACTCTGTCCTCTACAATTCCAAAACACCTTCATATTTGAAATCGCAATTCACATTCCGGATTTAAAGTATTTTTGTTTAAAATAAATACTGAAAAATAAATATCGAAATAAAAAACTATTTTTAACAGTTTACAGAGAATTCATTTTTGTGAAACTTTTACCGACTAGACCACGGATGCCTCCGTTATTTGAAGTATTTGTTATTATATATTTTTTTTTCAAAACGATCTATGTTTATTAGCGGAAAACAATGGAGGCATATAGTACCGGCTTTTAATCGATTGTGGGAGTTTGCGGAAGTGCCAAAACTTAATGTTTGGCTGCGAGTGTGATGTAGAGATTGGCTGACGTAGTTAGTTATTGAGCAAAAATCAATTATTTTCGCCATATACATTTTAATAAACAAGACAGGGTAAGAAACCAAAAGCAAACAATATTAACTAGACTAATCGGTACAAAATTAGTTAGTGTATGACAGTCATTATAGTCGTGTATGACAGTCATTATGGTCGTGTTCGACGTTATATTGAAATTGGTTTCACGGACAATATGTCGGCCTTACGGAAGTGTAGAACACGTTCGACGTTTCGACAAGAGAACCTCATATCAGTTTATTTTCATAGATCAAAGTTTATTAAACTAACGTTTGTTTAAAGTTTTTAATTAATTAATATACATTATAGAATTGTTCATTAAAATATAGTCCCGGTACTCGATCATAGATACTATTAAATGGTGCACATAATTATAGGTTTAAATGCACTAATCATAAGGTTCTTATTTGCTCCAATTACTACTTTATTAACCATTAAACAAAAAAGTTCCTCTAGACGATCATAGATGGCGCTATTATAGTTGCACATGATAGATGGTAAGTACCTAATATATCTGTCAGTTTGCATAGAAAACTTGTATTTTTAGTACGAAATGTATTATTTTCTGGATATTATGCCGAAGTGAGCAGCTTTTAGGTGTACAAATAGAGATTTCTAAGCGGAATCAAAGATTCGGTGATCTCAAAATTGCCGTTCTATTAATAAAACCTTTTTTCTTTTTAAAGGAGGTGCTCGCTTTCTTAATTCGTCTTTAAAGGTAGGTAACGTTAATTTAAAATACATTTTTCTGTTATAAACATATAAAACTTCGAAAACATAAAAAAATGATGCGATATAGGTGTAAAATAAGGTACCATTGCCGCTAGCGACATCTACAAAAAGCTTTGCCTGATACACCCCATTACTGCTTGGTTTAAACAAAAAAGTTCCTCTAGACGATCATAGATGGCGCTATTATAGTTGCACAATTAAAATCTTAAAAACGCTAGCCATGTGGTTGATAATAGCACATGCATACTTATATACATTCATTCAAACCCACGTACACCAACACACACACACACACACCAACACACACACACTAACCATACACACAAACAATTATTTAAGTCTTGCCTACAGCAAATATAAATAAATATTGTCTAGAGTAAAATTAAATGTTGTAAGTACTAATTCCTACAATGACATCTGAAGCACCGTCCACCGACTATTTCAGATGTCACAGCTAAACTGTTTTTGTAACTAACGATTTATTTTATGCCCTAACCTATGTAAAAACTGAATTGTAATGTATTTTTATTTTGCAATAAAGATTTTTTTTTTTTTTTTTTTTTTTTTTTTAGCTCCAAGCTTTAGCAATAGATATTCGCATTTCAAAAAACGAATATCAACCCATATTTGCTGTTAAGTAAAAGATTACTTTACTTTGACAACGTTTGCGGGCTAACAGAATCTCTGCAGATTGTTACGAATTTTGTCTCTCGCTACTAGCTTACTAACGCCTAACATATAGGTAGGTATAGTTTAATAGCTAACGAAACTACCTCGTTTTTTTTCCCAGGCGACCTCGCTCGTCCTAAGTCCTCCCCTCTTTTGTTGAACGTCTTTCATATACCTAAACACATTGCACCCTCTCAAATTGAAAAGAAAAATACCTCTAACATAGTCGTATGTACAGGACTTGCCCTACTCGATGGTCCTAATGTAAGAGTTTAAGGCTAATGTTAATTTAGTCAAACCAAACGTGACATAAAAAATGCATATGCTGAGTCCAAAGCCAAATTTTTCACAATCTTAAAAGACACTTTCTGAAAGACACTACTCCTTTCCACCATAATAGTTTTGTTTTCACTTTTAACTTGTTTTGATATATTTCGAGATTAAAGGGAATTTTTATTTTTATTTATAATTACTTCTGAACGCAGGCCTGTGTACCTATTATTGAGTATCTACTCGTATGTGACATTTTAGGACCAAGCGTTCGGAAATATAAATTCAATTGTTCCTTATGAATGAATATACGTCAATGGCACT
Source organism: Tinea semifulvella (assembly GCA_910589645.1). NCBI lineage: Eukaryota > Metazoa > Arthropoda > Insecta > Lepidoptera > Tineidae > Tinea > Tinea semifulvella. The sequence continues at coordinate 4,351,532 of OU342598.1, read as the reverse complement.
GAGGGATTGGCTAAGAAAAGGAAAGTAAAAACCTCTGTACATTTTCCCACAACAAACAAACACGTGTATTGATTTTACTAACACTGCCATTTAGATAAATACTCGCATTCTGAAAGTATTGTCACTGTTTATATATTTATACGCCCGCCTTAGGCGACTTGCGCCAACGTTATTAGACAAGTTTCTCGTCATTTACCCCTGCGGGTTATTCTGTTACAATCGCAAACGTTATTAGTGGATTTCGTTTACATCAGAGCTTGCGTCATAATTACAAATTATTATGCAATTCCCCACTCTATAAGCGCTGGACATTGACAGCGGCCGTGCAAATATCAACTTTAATAGCGTGATATATGTATAACGGATTCCATTATATAACGTTTCATATAACTCAGGAACTAAATAGTACTTACCTGGGGAAAATAGCAAGATACTGTTCTCAAATAAGCCCTAAGGTCGACTTGCACCAATGTTCTTAGATAACAGTATCTCGTCATTTACCCCTCGTTAGTGCTATTTCTGGTGGAAAAACGTCCTTAAGGTAAAGTTTTAACTTTGTATGTGCCAAACAATTTATACTAGTTTGTGAAGGAAACTTAGTTTGCATAACTTTATCTTCAGAGTTATAGTCTGAGCATATTAGTTCTAGTTGAGATTGACTAGATACACAAAACTTTATATCATGTTGACTCAGCCTAGCGCCTGTCCAAACGGTTGACGGAAAAGTCTGGACACAGAAAAGCAGGCAATTTTTCTAAAAACGTATGTCTCGCTATACAGTCCCCTACCGTAGCAAATATTATGAACTCACAGATGAAATGATCAGGACTCAGACTTAGCTTTACGCAGTGAAAGTTGGTGCGAGAGGAGTTCCAGCAAAAATTTATATGTGAACACCTTTAAAAGTTCTTAGTGAATTTACTGTGTAATATTTATTAGAATATTGTCAACTGTTGGTTTTCCAAAATGAATTTTAAAAAAAAACTTTGCATCTCTTACTGAAAGAATTGGGCCTAAACAGGTCTGCCGTCAATACATTTATGGAACGAGCTTTAAAGACGACATTAACGGAATCATACAGTATTTGGTTAGGCAGGGAAAGGAGTAGAATAGTGGATGGTGAGCGTATTATCGCAAAATAAAATAAAAAAAGGAGGGCCTCCTTTTTTAAACCAGCCTATTGTCAGTTGCAAACCCGAGACACTATTCTCATCTCTTACCCACAAACGATGGACCCGGCACCCGCACGGTAAATCCTTGGAATGCTTAGAAATTTATTATATATAATAGGTAATAATTGTTATTTATAGTTTAATATTTTATTTTTATTTTTTTTATACCCTTTCTTTCTTTTTTGCAATGAAATACAATATTTTAAATTAATATTTAATTAATATCTACATTTATATGTTAAAATAAAATTATTAAATACACACTGAATTATTTTGATTTCGCTTGAATATTAGATAGTGACTTTGTGGGATCATGCTTGAAGGTTTTCTGCAGAGGGCCTTTCCCTGCTTTAGTAAATATTAATTCATCTATTCTTTGTCTTTCTTGCAGTTCTTTGCTTATCTTCATATTAGTCCAAGACTCCTTAGCTCCATCTACAAACCCTTTCTTCTTCATCGGCAAGCTGTCAGGTGAGTGCTTTAGCTGTGGGGGTATCTTACAGAACTCCCGAACTTTCGGAACCTTTAATAAACCAACTTGTGCAAGAGAAATGAAGTTACTTGAACACCAATACATAAGAATAGCTCCAGGGAAGTTAATTGTAAAGGGAATCATAATGAGAGGCACTGCACGGAGGATATACCTCATTATTTGCATGTTTTGAGCCTGTAGCTTCCCCCCATCCACACCAAGCTCAATAGTGGCCCACATTGTCAAACTGGTTATTATCGGAAGTATAAAAAACTGATCGGGGACAGTAAGGTCCATGAACCACCACAGACCTCCATGACTCATACTGTCCACGGGACAATTAGCCATTCCCCTCAAGCCCATGAAAAATGAAATAAAGAATGGTGCTTGAACAAGTGGTACTATCATATTTTTCAATGGGTTTAAATTCTTCTCCTTCATAAATAACATCATTTCTTGTGCATATCTAGCAGACTCCAACTGGTTCCCACTTTGTCTCGCCTGTGTCATTTTCATCTGTATAGTTTGCATCTCTGGTAAATTATTATTCATAATAGCTGCATTTCTTTGCGATATAACAACTAGCGGGAACATGGCTACTCGTACAACGACTGTACCAATCAGAATAGCTCCCCACCAAGGGATATCCATAGTTACGTGAAGAAATTCTAGCGCTTTCTGAACCATTCCGACAGGAGTCCACCCCGCCAGCCCCAAGCTTGCGAGTGTAGGCTCTCCATTTGCGGCCAGAGTCTGAGCCAAAACCTCTGTTGTTAAATCGGGGACATCCGGAACCGGCGGGGGTTCTGGTATATGATCAGCTAACGAAGCATTGTTACCGGTAGATGCAAATCTCACTGAACCAGCAGCAGAATACACATAATATATCTTCGCTTTCCTAACCTCAATTTTTTTTTCACAAAATATGTTTATAACAGCACTTCGGCGGCTATGCCGGTTTAATAGCTTAAACATATCGGCAAATTATGCAGCTTTTGAGGATTATTGTTACATAAAAAGAGGTTTTCTACGCAAAATGTTTTTCTTCTATTTGACACTTACAGTTTTAATCTGTCGATGGACCGGCAGAGATTGTTGCGGACCACATGCATAAAAATCTATCGTCGATATAATTTCTATATCCAAACTTAAAATAACGATTAAAGAATAAATATTGAGATGAGAACTATAACCGAAATAATATCAGAAAAACGGAGATTATATTTTATTTACATTTCTTTTTCTCTACCTACTTTTTACACGTGTTTTTGACAGTGACAGTCCATCCATTCATTGAAAAATTATTATAAACATAACCTAACTTTTCGTTAAATATTCCTTTTTTTTTATTTGCAATGACAATATAATTCGATCATAATGTCGCATATATCATATCCTTTCAAAAAAGCTAATAAATTAGTTTTCAAAAAGCCGTCAACCGCTCTAACTTCTGATGCTGCTTACTGGAAAAGACTCAGTGTATGTTAATTGCGATGTTTTGTTATTTTTGAACTAAATTTATATTTATCATATTTTAAATGTGTATTTATGTGTTTTTCAGTCACCTGTGCTTGTCAAGGAATTCGGGGCTATCGATTATATAGATTTTTGTCCTTTAGAGCCGTATTATTTTGCTGCAACATGCTCAGTCAGAATTCAGGTAAGGTCACATGAAAAATTGGTATATATTACTTTTACCTGAACTATGCGATTATAACCTTAGCTTTTCAGTCGCAAATCTGAGACAGTTGACTATTTCTATCCCACTCTGATAAAAGTTAAATCCATGGAATATTAATTTATCATTTAGTTCTACTCAGATTAATGTAATAGTCAATAAAGTACCTATAAGATATATCTATATCCTTGCCAACCCGTCTGGACAGCATCTAGGGCTGGCCATATTGCCAAGATGCCATCTCAATCGGATTATTGTTGTTTTAAATTAAACTTAACACAAAGTAAAGAGCTGGCAGTTTTTTCTGCTGGCAGATATATACTTTTTTTTGGGGGTAGGTGCACAAAACAAAACATCTATTAATTTTGCTCCTTGTTAATTAAATAGAAATAATATTATTAAGAATTAAAATCTTATTAAAAAGTGCTTTATTGAGTTATAGTGTGTGTACATGCTGTAAAATATTTATTTTGTGCCTACTCCTGCTGGTTATTAACCTTTACTCATAACATCTTGTTACTTCTTCAAAATACAAACAAGCACTATAATGGCTACAGCAGACAAAGTTCATGAGACGCAGCGGCTAATTGAGGACCAGCTTGCCAAGAGAATGGCGGATTTTGAAGTCCAGCTCACTGCGGCCAAGGACTCACGGACCTGTGTTAAATTAGAAGTACTGGCCAAGGAGTTTCTGGATTTCAAAACATTTTCCATGGAAATGATGTCATTGCTCCGTCAACAAATTAAAGAAATGAAGATTGCAGTTGATAAATTAGAGACCAGAAGCCGCTCTGATTGTTTGTTGCTTCGGGGCATTCCGGAGTGCCAGGGCGAAGATATTTCACAGGTTGTTGCTGACATGCTACAGAAGCAGCTGTGTATTTCTGAGATGAGTAAGCAGTCTATGCGGTCTTGCTATAGACTTGGAGCACCCAGAGAGGCAACAACTCGGACGGTATTGGTTCGCTTCTTAGACTATGGGCTGAGGCAACAAGTGTGGCGAAGCAAAACCAAGTTTAGGGGCACATCATTTAGTTGTTCAGAATTCCTTACTAGCAAAAGACAGGCACTATTTACAGATGCACGCAAGGAATTTGGCTTGGGTAATTGCTGGACACAGGATGGCATAATAGTAGTCAAGCTCTCGGATGGCACTAGAAGAAAAATCATACATCACACCGAACTAACTGTTTTGTTACAAAACGAAGTGGTATCTCCACCTGTGCAGTCACAAAACGAACCAAGGCACCACAACAGGGAACGTCCCAGAAGAACTGCTCGACAATAACTGTTAAATTTTTGTTATTGCACAGACTTTGCTTTATTTGTTTTTCAGTGGGTATTTACATCGACTGGGCGAACCATATTGCTCGAAATAAGGTAATTAATTGTGTTGTTCCTCAATTCGGAAGCGTTAATCATGTCATATAAATTAGTTAAACACGCAGCTTGGTTTTTTTACATGTCTATATAATCTGTGGTTTTTTTTTTATATTGGCCACAGACTATATAAATGCCAATAAAAATGTAATTGGTTTTTTTTTTGTAAAGGCATAGAATGCACATCTGTCAATTATTTGTCTATGGCACCGTTTATTTTTAGGAGCGTTCGGATATTTAGTTTTTTTTATTCATTATTCCTGATTATTTTTTTTCTCATACTTTTGACAGCTATCTCGGTCTTTCATTCCTTTAACGTGGCGTTTATATAGCTCGTAGCAATGTTTATTTTTGTTGCGTTTATGGTTCACCTAGTCGATGTATTTTTTGCCGGGTGGGTTTGACTTGTCGCTTAAGGCGTTTTTTTCGCTTTGAGGGTCGTTCGGCTTGGCTTTGCTCCGTGGTTTTCATACGGTTTAGGCAGGGTTCTGTAAGAAGCAAGCTTTGCTTTGCCTAGCTTCCAGGTCGAACATAGCTTGGTTTTTTTTTTTTTATAATTACTATACTTCGACGCGTCGGTTTGCTCTGCTTGACCTACAGTGCGGCCCCGCTTTATCGACTGTTCATATATGTATTATTTTTAATTGTGCATTACTGATTTACAGTGTGTTAAAAGTGTTTGTTTTTTTTTCTTTTGATTTGATTTGAAGATGTAACTAGGTTTATATTGTTAACTCCATGCCAGCAGGACAGGCAGGTTTTAGTATTTGTAAAATAAATTTTACAAATATTTAGTACTATAAATAGTGCTTGATATATATATATATATATATATTATCTATTATATTTTTACTATATTATTATTATATTATATTAAACTACTTAATGATTATAAGATGTCGGATAATGATAGCAATGAAAATTCTTTTCATTCTATTGTAAATAGTACTAGTTCTAGTGACTCTTTCTACGATGCAGACGATTTAGATTCGCTATTACAAAATAGATTTTCTCAACACAGAAACAACTTCAACGTATGCCACATTAATGCACAAAGTGTGCCTGCGCACTACACTGATCTCCTTACTACCTTCTCATCACCCGATGTTATTGATGCAATTCTCGTTTCTGAAAGCTGGCTCAAACCTTCCTTAGCTTCAACTAGTTATTCACTTCCAGGGTACGTTCTCATTCGCAATGACCGCACAGGCCGCGGTGGAGGTGGAGTGGCAATCTACTCTCTCACAAAATTGTGAGCTGCTCGCCTTCGCCGTACTCTGCGTCTTGCGAATACTTATTCATTGATGTCAGCTTCTCTGGTGCAAGCATATTAGTTGGAGTTGTTTACTGTCCGCCGATAATCAATTACTTTCCGAGTCTGGAGAATGTGCTGGATGAGATCGTGCCTGACTATACCCATAATATTATTATGGGTGATTTTAATACCTGCATTATTAACGATCATGAACCATATAAGTCCCGTGCCTCTAAACTTCTAAATTTAATATATTCTGTTAATCTATCTATATTGCCAACTGGCCCTACTCACCACCTTGCTTCTTCTGACACTCTTCTTGACCTTATGCTCACCTCCCGCCCCAATACTATTTCTTGTCATGGCCAGTTGCTCGCTTCCGCTTTCTCCCATCACGATCTCATCTATGCCTCCTATAAGTCCAAACCTCCAAAATACCGACCTCCTACGATATTTATGAGACATTTTTGCCGCATAAACATCGATAAATTGCGCGATGATGCCCAACGCATCAATTGGAGCACTTTTGATACTCTTACCAATATAGATGATATGGTATCATTATTTAACCGTGAGGTTCTGGAACTGTATGACAGGCACGCACCAATACTCCCGACGAAAATTAAGCGTGCCCCGGCAGCGTGGATTACTGATGATGTTCGAGCATCAATGAGAAAGCGCGACAGTGCGTACCGCAGATATAGGAGAAAACGTAGTGACGAGGCCTGGGATGCATTTAGAGTCGCAAGAAATCGTTGTAACCAGGTGTGTAGGACAGCAAAACGCCGCCATTTTTGTGCAAACATCACCAACAAATCTCAGTCCGATATATGGAAATTCCTCAAATCTCTGGGACTGGGTCGTTCGCAGTGCCCTGCTGGTCTCGGTACTGTAACACCTGATCAGCTTAATGCTCATTTCGCATCGGCTCCGACGCTTGACGTAGACGTAAAATTTAATACTTTGAAAGAGATCGTAGAAATGCCGACCCTTAATATTGCACCGTTTATTCTAGCAGAGGTTTCTGGCGATGCTATCCTTAAGACGATTAACTCCATAACTTCCAAAGCAATGGGATGTGATGACATCAGTCGTGCTATGATCGTTACAATAATTGATATACTCCTAGCCACAATCACGCGCATCCTAAATTTTTCACTTACGTCTGGCCAATTCCCGACCTTATGGCGTAGCGCCAATATTATTCCACTTCCCAAAATTTCCTCTCCTACGTTACCTAATCACTTTCGTCCAATTTCTATTCTGCCATTCCTTTCAAAAGTATTAGAGTCCACAGTTCACAAACAAATAACTGAATTCCTTAATTTAAACCAACTCCTAAACCCTTACCAATCAGGATTTCGCCCAGGTCATAGCACTACTTCAGCTTTACTGAAAGTAACTGAAGATATCAGAAACGGCATGGATGAAACTAAAGTTACGGTACTTGTACTGATTGATTTCACCAATGCCTTTAACACAGTGGATCCCGACTTGCTAATCGCTATTTTGTCTCGTCTGAGGTTATCGCCGGAAGCACTGTTATGGTTTTCTCAATATCTACATAAGCGTCAACAACGGGTACGCATCGATCAGGCGTCCTCGAGCTGGTGTGAGGTAAGTACAGGCGTCCCACAAGGTGGCATACTCTCTCCATTACTTTTCTCATTATTTATTAATGGGATCACCTCCTCTCTTCACTGCCACTACCACCTGTACGCCGATGACTTGCAGCTCTATGTGCAGACAGATGTTACCACTCTCAATAGTGCAATAGCTTGGCTAAACTCCGATCTCAGTAGTATATATTCTTGGTCTGCGCGGTATGGTGTCGTTGTCAATCCTAGCAAGTGTCAGTCAATAATTGTTGGAAGTTCCCGACTATTATCCAAAGTCGACATGAATTTAATCGACTCTGTCCGGTTTGACAACGTGCCTATTCCGTTCTCCGGTGAAGTTAAGAATCTCGGTATTTACCTGGATTCGCATCTCTCCTGGGGACCGCAGATCAGTAATATCAGCCGTAAAATATTTTCTTCTTTGCACTCTCTCAATAAATTAAAAAACTTTTTGCCATTAAAAGCTAAAATTACGCTCGTACAATCCCTTCTTCTGCCGATATTAGACTACGGTGACGTATGTTGTGTGGATCTTTCACAAGATTATCTTAATAAAATGGAAAGATTACACAATGCATGTATTAGGTTCGTCTTTGGATTGCGGAAATTTGACCATATTTCTTCTTCACGGAATCAACTTAAATGGCTGCCTATTCGTAAACGGCGGAATCGTAGGGTTCTGTGCTTGTTATACAGTATTCTCAACGAACCCGATACACCTAACTATCTTAAAGATTTATTTAGTTTTTTGAGCTCACATCACGTAAGAACCCTTCGTTCCTCTTCCAACTCCACTCTTTCCATTCCCTCTCATCACACCTCTTTCGTCTCTAAATCGTTTGCTGTCGTCGCCGCAAATCTATGGAATGAATTACCTCAGGATATTAGACAAGCTTCTAGTCGTGCTATATTCAAGAATGGGGTGTACAAATATTATCTTTAACTTAAACTATTTTTTTTACTTCTATTGTATTGCCACTCTCTTCACACTTTTACAACGAGCGACGTCTACTTTTGTCCCGCTTCCTTCATCACATGAGTAGTTTTGTTTTATATGTATTAGTGTATATATTATATATATAATATAACCTATTTACGTATTTGTATATGTAATAGTAAGTATTATTTTTATGTATTTGTTTTATAAATTGTTATTTTATATCTATTATTGCACCTACTTACCATGCAAACTGTCCTAGTGTCCTAAAGGTTTGGCTGTCAGAGAATGCCTAGCGGCATTAAGTCCGCCTTTGTACATAGTGCAATTAAGTTTTTAAATAAATAAATAAATAAATAAATAAATCAGCATCACTGTGCAACGGGGGAATGCTGCATGTGTTCTTGGCACACTGTCACATAATCATGTCATGTCAATCCAGCCTTTCTCTTAACTGATTTTTGTAGATTAAAACATTAAAATGTGTTAACAACATTAAATAAGATTTACATATGGTGCATCCTAAAAATCAGTGGATGTCTTTTTCAACAAGAGATATCAAACACACAGCATAAAATAAATATTATTTATTTAAATAAAATAAATACATAGTACAGTATATATAGGTAGGATATTTTTAAACTACTATAATTAGGTTAGCTTAAATTTTATTACTATACTAGCTATTCACTAAAGTTATCTTTTTTTAGGTATACAATCCAATAACAAAATTGGTGGCAAAGAACATTTCCAAATTTGTTCAAGCTGCTTATGGTGGCACCTTCAGAGCTGATGGCAAGTTGGTAGTGGCCGGAAGTGAAGAATCTGCAGTAAAATTGTTTGATGTTCATTCTAAAAATATCCTTCGAGTATTTACTGGCCACACAGCAGCTGTAAGTATAATAATCAGAAAATTTTAAAATACTGGTTAAAAGTACAGAGTTGTAAACAAGCATGTATGAAAAGGTTTATGAATCTAAAGAGGTATATAGAAATTGGGGTATCAATTGATTAGCAATTACAATTACTACTTAATTGACTAATAGTATATACAGCATTATTGTTGGTGAACATGGACATTTCTGTAATAGTGCAAGATACATAGATACATAGAAGAGTGACCTTAAAGCTTTATGCAGTAGAAGTTGGTGCAAGAGTTCCAGCAAAATTTTTGTACCACTTACAAAAAAAAAAAGTTTAATATGTAGTTTATCAACCATCTAGTTTCCGTACCACAAGCCTCGTAGCTTACCACGGAAACTAGATGGCGCTATGTGATCTGTCTGGAAATATTTATTTATTTATTTACTTTGTGTAATAATTGGGCCTAAGCAGGTCTGCCGTCAATACATTTATGTAAAAAGTTTCTGAGACTGCATTAACGGAATCATTCAGTATTTGGTTGGGCAGGGAGAGGAGTACAATGGTTGATAGTGACCGTCTTGTTGCGCAATAAAGTAAAGAAGGAGGCCTTCCCACCCAGCCTATTGTCGGTTGCTAGCCCGAAACACCATTCTCATCTCGTACCTACACACAATGGACCAAGCACCCACATGGTGAATCCATGGAATGCTTGGAAATAGTTTTTTTTTATTGCATTTACTTAATTTTTATAATAATGCATTGATATATGTATCTAAATATCTATTTTAGGTCCACAGAACATTCTTCACCAAGGATCAAGTCAAAGTGATAAGTTACTCTGATGACAAAACTGTTGCTTTGTGGGACATTGCTACAGAGGAGAAAATTGCACACTTTACAGAACACACAGATTATGTTCGTGCAGGAGCTGCAAGTCCAGTATCACCAGACCTCATACTTTCTGGAGGATATGACCATACTTTAAAACTTTATGACTGTAGGTCTAATGAAACAGTCTTGTGTGTAAACCATGGCAGTCCAGTAGAATCAACTCTCTTTCTACCTTCTGGTGGAATTTTTATCAGTGCAGGAGGTACAGATATTAAAGTATGGGACATCTTCAATGGAGGAAAAATGCTAGCAAACATCTCCGAGCATCACAAAACAGTAACAACTTTGAGACTAGCTTGCAATAATAGTAGACTCATGTCTGCATCTCTTGACAGGCATGTCAAAATTTATGACATAACCAATTTTAACGTAGTATACAATCTGGATTATCCTAATGCTGTTCTCAGCATGGATGTGTCAAATAATGATGAACTTATAGCAGTTGGCATGATAGACGGGGTTATATCAATCAGAAATCATATACAAAAACAAACTGAAAGTAAAGTTAACAACTACAAATTTGCACCGGATCTTGAACCAAGCTTCGATCAAGTCGAAATTAAGAAACCTAATAAGAATAAGACCAAAGTTCCTATTAAATCTGACTATGAAGCTCAGCTCAGAAAAAATGAATATACCAAATCATTAAAAATTGCTTTACGACCTCACATTCGTAATCAAGCTCCCGAGAATACATTGTCACTATTACATGAACTGTTAAAAAGACAAATAATGCATCATTCTATGACTGGACTGGATCATAGATCTATTGGGTATTTAATGCAGTTCTTCATAGATAACCTTGGAATAATAAGGCATTCAAGAACTATAATAGATTCTGCAAATGTATTTATGGATATATTTGACAATCAAGTGAAATTGTTTACAGAATCAAATGCGATTTTATATAGAAAGCTTTTGGCGCAAATTAACAATGAGATTGAAGTGTGCAAAAGAGTTTGCGAAATCGAAGGCGAATTAGGACTATTGTTAGCAGGGGCACATATTAATATAGCCAATGATACTATTGATATAGATAATACTTTGGCTCCCTCGTCTAAAGCTCAACAAGATATTATTATTGATGTACAATAAATATTTTCAATAATTTGTGTTTCACTTAGTACCTACCCATCTCCATATTTAGTAAATTATTAAGATGAATTTGTTTGATAACCACCTATCCATCCATCTTGAGTCGAAAATGGGAATATATACAAACTGCTCTAATGATGCAATTCAATTCAATTCAATTCGTTTATTTTTGCAAGTAGGCATAGGACAAAAAGATATGTATTCTGCACTTTTACACGTCAATTTTTACAATATTGATATATATAAAACGATATAATTCTATAGTACATATTGGTGAATCTGGAGCAGTACATGATAACCATCATTTGGAAAGAGAAACAATAAAATAACACAATTATAAATAAAGAATAACGCTTAACATTATAGCTGCTGTAAATAGGCATTGTCACACTATAAGCTAAGACAGACACAATTATAAGAATATAAATGTCAATGTCAGTTAAGATAATAGCTGCTGTATATAGGCATTGTCATACTATAAGCTAAGACAGACACAATTATAAAAATAAAAATATAAATGTAAATGTCAGTTAAGATAATAGCTGCTGTACAGAGGCATTGTCATACTATAAGCTAGAACAAACAATTATTAAGAAAAAAAAAAAAGAAGATAACTTAAAATTATAGCTGCTGTATAAAGGCATTGTCATACTAAACTAGACTATAACTAAATACAAATTGTGTAATAAATGAATTATAATACTTATTAGCTGCCGTACAGAGGCATTGTCAAACTACGAGACGTATTAAAATGCTATAATTTTATACCCAAGCTTTTTTATCGTTCATATAGTCATTAACAGTATAATAGCCTTTTTGCATTAATTTAATTTTAATGTGATTTTTAAATGTGTTAATGGGCAAAACCATAACACTGTCTGGTAGTTTATTAAAATACTTTTTACATTGTATTACAAACGAACGATTCACTTTGCTAAGCCTGGAAGCTGATGTAAATAATTTGTTTTTGTTCCTTGTATTGCGTGTATGTAGGTCGCTATTTTTAGGAAATAGATGCAAATTTTTACGGACATATAAAATGTTTTCATAAATATATTGTGAGGCTACAGTGAGTATGTTAATTTCTTTAAACTTTTTGCGCAGAGATGTACGACAATTTAAATTATATATTGCACGAACTGCTCTTTTCTGGATCACGAAAATGGACTTAATATCCGCGGCATTACCCCAAAGAAGTATTCCATAAGAAAGCAGGCTATGAAAGTAACTAAAATATACAGTTCTAGCCGTCTCCACATCAGTTAACTGTCGAATCTTTTTAACTGCGTATGTTGCAGAACTCAATTTTTTTGAAAGTTTCAATATATGTGGACCCCATTGCAACTTAGAATCTACAGTAATTCCTAGAAAAACAGAAGAATCTGTAAGTTCTAAAACTTCATTATTTAAAATGAGTTCTGTATGAACTTGTTTTACATTTGGTAAACAAAACTTAATGCACTTGGTTTTTTTCGCATTAAGAAGCAAGTTGTTAGCTGTAAACCAATTCGAGACCTCAGATAGAATACTATTAATATCGTCATAACATTTTTTATTTCTGTCAACTCTAAAAATTAGTGATGTATCATCAGCAAATAAAACTATCTCACTTTTATTTTGTACAATGTGAGGTAAGTCATTAACGTACACAAGAAACAAGAAAGGACCTAGTATTGATCCTTGCGGGACTCCCATAACTACAGGAGCTCCGCAAGAGGTCCTCTTGTTAATCATGACCCTTTGAACTCTGTCACTAAGATAGGACTGTATTAGCTTGACAGCTTTGTTTTTTAAGCCATAGTGCTCCAGCTTCCGTAGCAATATACTATGTGAAACACAATCAAAAGCCTTTGATAGGTCGCAAAATACTCCAATAGCATTCTGCGAACCCTCCCAAGCCTCGAAGATATGTCGCACCAGACTATTACCAGCATCACATGTAGAGCGACCTTTAGTAAACCCAAATTGTTTAGGGTGTAATAAATTATGTTTTAAAAAGTGTTCTGACATTTGACTTAAAATTAATTTTTCGAAAATTTTACTACATGCTGGTAATATTGATATCGGCCTATAATTATTGGGTTCACTACTGTTACCTGATTTAAAAAGAGGTATGATTTTACTGTATTTCAACAAATCAGGAAACGTACCGTTGTCAATACAGAGATTAAAAATTTGAGCGAGGTAAGGTGCAATAATACTAATTATTGAATTTAATAAAACTACAGAAATACCCCATAGATCTTCTGTCTTCTTAAGATTAATAGATTTAAATGTTGTGCATATTGTAGCTCCATCCACATAGCTAAACTCAAAATGATTAGCGCACTGATTAACATTTGATTTTAAAAGGGAAAAAGCTAAGGCTGGTGATGAATTTAGATTTTTTGTTGTTTCAATTGGAACTTTCGCAAAAAAATGTTCAAAGGCTTCTGCCACTTCGAAATCTGATTGAACTAATTTGTTATCAATGTTTAATTTATAGTCCTGACATGTTTGCCTTAATTTTCCAGTTTCGCTATTTATGATTTTCCAAGTAGTTTTAATTACATTTCGTGAATTTTTAATTTTGTTACTTAGAAAATTTATTTTAGCTATAGAACATACTTTTTTAAATATTTTTGAATATTTTTTTACATAATTTAGAAAATCTGGGTTAAATAAACATTTTTTTATGTCATAAAGTTCGTAAAGTTTTCTTCTACTCACATGTAGACCTGGTGTGGCCCAATCGCAAAATTTTCTTTTACCGTCATTTTTGCAGACTAAAGTTGTAAAAACATTGTCAAATTCTGCTCTTATAAAATTAAATAATGTTGTATATAGATTATTAGGGTCATTATTTGGAAATAGCAAGAGTGACATTTTAGCTACTATGTTACTTCTAAATTTATTTAGGCGTTTTATAGTAAAAGGTCTTACTAATATTGGTGTACATTCCTTACTTAAAGTACCATTAAAACTAGCGTCAATACCAAAATGATCGGAGCTTAATTTATTAAATATGTTGCTTTCGATTGGTTCACAATTACTGAAAATATTATCAATACAGGTTGCTGTACTGGTTGTTATTCTCGTAGGCGCTAGGAATACGTTATTCATATTAGCCGATTTAAATAAACAAATTAACCTAGTTGAAGTCGGAGAGTTTACTAACAGGTCAACATTAAAATCACCACAGATAATAATGTTTTTTTTACATTTAGAAATCCTTTCCAGAACGTCTTCCATCGCTTTTTCAAATGAATCGTAGTTTGCAGATGGTGGTCTATAGATATTAATCACAATGTACTGCTCCAGTTCTACACATGATAGTTCAATAATTCGTTCAATAGAAAGACATACCACATCCTTTCGTTCCTTACTTTTAATATCATTTTTAATAATTATTAAACTACCGCCACATCTAGACTTCTTTCTGGTGAACGAACTTACAATACGGTGAGAAGGAAAATTTGCGATCAACTCATGTTCTTTAAGCCAATGCTCAGTGATACATAATATATGTACATTATATGTATCTAAAAAAAGAGCTATCTCTAACTCCTTAGATTTAAATCCCTGAATGTTTTGATGAACCACACGTATTATATTTTTGCTTTTATAATTTTTGCTTATTTTTATAATATTTGTATTTCTGCTGCTGACAACTGGTGTATAATTCCTGGTGCCAAGCGTTGTCATAGAAATTAGTTTAAATTTGTATTTGTATTCAGATTAATCTCGATATAGGAATTTAGAATTTTATTAGATGTTTTAATATGATTATTATTAATATTGTATGTAATTAATTTGGCAATGTAAGTAAGTTTTTTTTTTGAAATATATGATTTGTTTTTAGTCAATATTTGTTTATAGAAAAATTTATTAAGGTCGAAATAAAATATAGCATTATCATAACAGGTACTATTGTACAATAAAGAGTTTAGAACAAAAATATTTTTGTTCCTTTCTTCTTCCATATATCTATATAAAAATCCGCATACTACAATCTTGGAAATCCCCAAGTTTGAAACTATTTTTAGAGCTTTAATAAAATCCAATAAATCTTTTCGTTTTATATTTGAGTTATTTCCTACCATTATAATAATTGTAGTTGTACTATCATATTTAGTATTTAATAGGATTTCAGTGAATTTGTTTAGTATGGCTCCAGGAAAACAGTTATTAATTACACAGGTACCTATGTATTTCGACACTATAGCACCTAGTCCTGAGCCTATCTCATCAGAATAAATAATAGTTTTGTGTGCCTTATTATCCTTTATAATTATTTTATTTGTAATCGTAGATTCAGAACTTTTATCGTGTAGTACAGATTTTTCCACTGTATTTATATTACTGTCCCCTAGTTGCGAATAATTTTCAGTATTTTCAAGTGACTCAAGACGTCTTAAGTTATAATTACCCATTTCTATCAAAGAGTCCATGGACGAGATATGTTGCTGTAAATCAGAGTGAGACTTTTCATATTTATCAGATATGTCCTGCAGTGTTTGATTAAGTTGATCCATTTTGTCTGATAAATTAACAATTTTACAGTTCTTTTTATTTATTTTGTCCTTATAATATTTTATGCGTTGAATCAATTTTACATTTTGGGTTTTAATTTTATGTGATACCGTTTGTTTTTTTAAAATTTTTTTTGTTCTCTTAATAAATCTATTTAACCTAAAGTACTTTTTTATTTTATTAGAACTGAGTGTATCTGAACTATTATACATTTGATCTATATTAGACAAGTCTATAATATTATTTTGTGTGCAGTCTTTGCCAATTAAATTATTAAACAATTGAAGGGTATTGTTGATGTCATAAATTTTTCCACTCTCGTCAATCTGTTTTAGTTTATTATTAGCTATATCCAAGTGTTGCTCGAGTTCTTTTATCCTATTTAGTGAGATTGTGTAGGTTTCTTGGCATTTGTCATATGAGTTAACTATTTCTTGTAGTCGGTCCCGTTGATCTCGCATGTCCTCCAGTTCAATATCAAGCTCAGCCAGCTCATTTTTCAAGGTAGTATTCTTGTTGATAATTTGAGCTATTTCAACCTCGCTATCTTGTCTTTCTCGCAACAAGCTTGTACACATATCCCTGGATACCTCTAGTTCTTCTAGGGACATCTTTAATTTAGTCTCGATGTTGATGGCGGAGGGCTTGCGGATCGTAACATTCATATTCATCATAATACAAATATATATTTGTATATATATCAATAATTAAATACGTTTATATAAAGATATAAACATAAAAAAATGAAATACTACGAAGTTAAGAAAAAAATAATAATAATAAAAAAAAAAAAAAAGCACGGCAGGGAATTGAGCCCGCAATATTGAAGTTTGAAGTCGACAAAGTAACTTCAACGAAGATGCGGCGTCTCTTCTACGCCGACAGCTACGATCGGGAACGAATTTAGCGTAGGCTATATGCTTCAAACTTTAAGCAGGCAGGTGAGCAAAGGTCAGTCTTTTGTTTCGATGTTCAATACGGTTGTCGCACACAAATTTATAACACTTCACTTTAATATTTTTAAATGATTGCGTGTTTATTGTATCAATCCGTAAACTTTTGTTAAAATAAATATAACAAATCAATTAAGCGCACTTCACTGGTTATTTCAATGTAAATTTTATTGCAATAAACTGATTTTAGCCATTAATTTAAGGTTTATTACGACGGAGCCTTCGTCAACACGTTCAACTTGGACGACCGACCAAGTATTCTTTACCATAGTTCAATCACATTAAAGTATTTTTTTTGAATTGCCCGCCAAATCATTACATACATCTCTGGTTGGGAGTCTTCGCGCCATTTTTCAAGTGCAAATTAATTTACTGTGGATATTATTGGTCAAAAGTGGTGTTGTTTTGTTTAATAATGTGAACAATTATGGAAAACGATAAATTGGATGTTAAATATGGGGCACAGTTTATTTTTTGCGGTTTTCCCGCGCTGCCAGTTCCCATATTTTACCCGACGTGTTTGAGTTATGGTGCCGCGAGTGACTCCAAAAAAAGCATCAAATTCTGCAGCATCTGGAATTTGATGATGACCTCATTACCTCATGAAAAAGAAAGATATTTGGTTGGTACATGTATTGCGTCAGTCTTGGCTGTATGGGCTAGATCCATCGGGAGAAGAGAACAAAAAAAAACATCTTGTCTATTAATGGCTGCAGGACTACCGATGCCTAAGTTTAAGAAGAAAATACATAACTATGGTTGTTTATTGTCTATGAATATTAGATTCTTTATTTATGTGAAAATTCCAATAAATTAAATTAAAAGTTATAATTTTATAAAATTGTATCGTGTTAATTTGATATTAAAAATAGTTATTTATTATATTTGTTTTGTTTTGGAATAGAAATTCATTGAACTTAAATGTTTTTTAGTTTGATATAAAAGTTCTTCAAAATAAAAAACCTTCCATATGACATCGGGTCGGGGTCATCGTAAAATGATATTTTGCTTTGGTTGTAAAATGTAAATTGTTTTATAATCACGAGTGATCGTTGTGCTATAAATATAACATTTTGCAATGAAGCATAATGGTTTCTTTTTCTACCTTGTGCAGTGAAATTGTTCTTTGAAAATAATGGTTATGTTTATTCGGTGATTTTATCTGATTGTATTGTAAGTTGAATATAGGTTGGATTTGTTGACAAAATATCCGCTCTAGCGTATTATAATGAAGTTATCTTTTGTGTGCTATATATAGTAACAAAACATAACAAATTAATATTGTTACATGGAATATTTTACCAAACAATCTAGATATGTTTTTTTTTTTCATTACCTTCATATTGTAAATAGATGATAATTCTGGTAATTTGTATTTTAGATCGTTTGTCGAAATGGATGAGCGTAGAGTGGCAGAATACTTTGTGGTTGCTGGGTTGCCGGAGACACCAGAATCGTTGGATGAGTCCGATTCCGGACACCTTAAAGGATACAGTACAAAAGCCCCTATTACTGACATAGGTATGTATGTAGTTGCTACTAATGGTCATTCTTTTGCTATTCTGTTATGATTGGTAATCTATGATTGTATAACTGACAAAACCGAGTGTACTTGGTGAAGAAATGAATTAAATTTAATGTCATGTCACAATTTTAGGAAGAAATATTCTAGCATATTAAATTGTTTATCCGTGACATTGTCTAAATAACATCAGCAAT
The DNA here is from genome assembly GCA_910589645.1 of Tinea semifulvella. Classification (NCBI taxonomy): domain Eukaryota; kingdom Metazoa; phylum Arthropoda; class Insecta; order Lepidoptera; family Tineidae; genus Tinea; species Tinea semifulvella. The sequence continues at coordinate 4,332,985 of OU342598.1, read as the reverse complement.
ATGCAATGGATTGAAGTTGTCAACAGTTGTATTTCCCTAAATGGACGTAGTTACACAAAAAAGATACAATCCACATTAAGTTAATTTTAAGTTATGTATAGGCCATTAAAGTTGGAATTTAAATTAGTCCATCAAAACATCTATGGATTATTCCAACATTTAATACATATAGAATGTCAAAAATGGTATTTTGGACCTAATTAAAATTCATAATTAAATTTCTGAAATGTGAAATTGGATCCTTCTTTCGTAACTGCATCGAAATAAATGCAGAGAGAGAGAGAATAATAGCACCTAACTATTGAACTTCATATTTATTCAAATATGCATCATTACAGCCACGCTAACTCCTAGACCTGGATTATTAATTGTATCTAAGCATGAACTTGTGCTTCCGAGAGTGACAGTTTTTCTATTCCCATGTTTTATTTATAGAAATTACCATAAAATGCTTAATAATCATCGTTCAATTACTAAAAAACATTACAAATCTGACAGGTAAAACAATTACCATATGATGTTAGGGTAGCTTATACATGGGGTTTATAACTACTGTCATTATAAGAGAACATACAGTGTAAACTCCATGTAACGTCACTTGATTTAATGACAAACTCCCTAAAGCACCGAAATCAATTGGTTTTGGTTGGTTTAGCTTGTCTACCATACATGATTTTTCTTCTCTCCATTTAATGACAATTCTCTACAACACCATAAAATGCACAGTCCGTTCAGTGTCGTTATATAGAGTTTAAACTGTATATATGTTTTATACTATGTGAATTTTGTCCTCGCCAATACCCATGTCCAACAGTGTGATGTCTAGGACGCTGTGTTCTAGGGGCTGTGATGAATGAAAATATATCCAAAGCAGGCTGCCATCTATTTCTTCATCTTAGATCAGACTATTACTCCGACCTTTAGACTTGCTGCAGAAAGCGGCTTTTAGCTTTGTCAGCAATGTGAGTTCTCATATTTTATATTAAAAAGAGTATTAGTAGAATCATGCAGTATTGGATGGGGAGAGTGTCATTGCAACAAAGGGCCCCTGAACCTAGGCTGGGTTTTGGTTACAAACCTGTAACACCATTCTTCTCCTCTACCCACACACAATAGACAACACAACAACATGCTCTTCTTACAACTTTGTTCTCTCCATTCCCTCTCACTGTACGCGGTTTGTGGCCAACTTATTTGCTGTTGTCGCCGCAAACCTATAGCCAGCCCAAAAAAATCCGACAATCAACTAACCAAATAATGTTTTAAAAAATGGTGGCATTAAGTCCGCCCCTTGTATAATCTGCAATAAAGTTTTAAATTAAATAAATAAATAGACCTGCATGGTTTCGAAGTAATTAATAACCAAAAAATTGTAAAATGTAAAGAGCTCTTGGGATGGTACCGTTTATATCCCCATTGTCTGCCGAGAAACATACCAAAGGTTGAAAGCAAAAGTTTTGTTCAAAGCATTTGTGTAATGAATCTAGTAATCCAATATATTAAACAACTTGTCTGTGGTTTGATCTCATATTTCTTTAGTCAAGCTGCACATTTTATCTACTTACAATATTATTGCAAAATTTAATGATCAATGCAATTAAGTTAGTAAGAATATTAATGGTTTGTCAAAGTCCAAAATTGGAATATGAGAGATTATAAATATGAATTTAGTTGAACATTAGTTTGCATGAAAAATTGTGAATATAGGACATTTTGAGTGTGCATTAGGCCTTACACACATATTCACCAAAATGAAGGAAATATAGTTCAATCAACAGGAAAAATAAATAAATTCCAATTTTCAGCAAAACTATGAAAGTCTATGTCCATACCTGGGTTCCAACTACTGGCATTTTTTTTTAAATCGGTGATATAGGCGTGAAAGACAATGGCCCCTTCAGAAAGCTCTCGTAAACGTTATATTTTGGGTTTCGATCCCGATCAACTGTTCACGTGTATAAAATGTGCAAAATAAACGAATCTAAAAGCCGTTCGTTTAGGTCTTGAACTGTTTACAACACTTCTGCCTAATTACTTGTGTGATCTGTTAAAAACTCTAAATATATTCGCATAATTTTTCAGTGTTTCAAACATAAGGAGTTGTTGTATTTTATAAAAGTAAAGTATCATCACGGCCGTTTTCCTTTCGGGATGGTCAGAAACCACGCTTCTAAATAAGCGGATTCACATTTAGCCAATCATGACAAGTGGCAAGCTCGTCGATGTCTCCAGTGTACCAAACTCGAGAAATATCACAAATAAATTAAATGTATTCATTTACATTAATAAATATTTTTGTGTCCCGACCACTATACGCTAGACCACAGAGGCAGTTCTATTTTATAATTTCTCAAATACTTTGAAATGCCTTTAAAATAAACGGACGATATCAAAATTAACAGCTTCCCGAATAAGCCTAAAGATACATACAAAGCTTCTTTAAAATATATAATTTTAATATGGATAATGGATCATTATCATTAACACAGCATCCTAGACCTTTACTGTTAGAGATGGGCCTTCCAGAACATATATCTGGAGAATTCGGCCTGCACTCACGTTGTCACGTTGGCCAGACGGGACAAAGTGATCTGTGGAGGGGGTCACGACCCTCAGCAATAAGGAAAACGATGCACGGAAGAGGAGGAATCTATACATAAAATAGATGTATATATTGTGTGCTCTGCTCCCTATTAATAATAGGTTTTTAATGCTATTCAATGAATATTGTAGTGGTTATGATTTACAATTGACCCCTATTAAAATTATGAACTGTCCATAACAAAGAATGTAGTTGTCGCGTATAGCCACTTTGTATAATATGTTGTTGCATTCGGTCCGTTTTTTTTATTACATCCCCTAGAACACAGCGTCCTAGACTTCCACTGCTTGAGATGGGCCTTCCAGAACTGGAGAATTTGGCCTACACTCCCCACGCTTGCCAGAAGGCTTGGCGAGGATATGATGTAATTTTTTTATGACAATTTATTAACGATTTCACAAGTTGGCATTAGTGGAACCGGGATCGACGGCTTAACGTGCTCTCCGAGGCACAGGTGATGTTGTAAATCTATGGCAAATGTACGTAAGAAAAGTGTATTTCTCATTGGTATATGCCGGGTGGGTTTGAACTGACCTTTGTAGGATTTAAGGTACGCGTTCTTTCTTACAACCATGCCACCACCGAGCTCCAGTTACAGGCTTAAAATTCAACGCATCAGTGATTGACTTGAAACATAATTTGGAAGTATGCCCGGCAAGCATGGGCTTTTTTGATTTTTGTCTTGACTGGCTCTCAAATCTGCGAGTAGTTTTGAACACAATATTCTATCAAAATCGAGAGCCACTGTATTTAAATAGTTAGATAGAGATCCACATGATTCACTTGGACTATAGTTGGGTAGCAATGATTTTTTTTATAAAAACTTAAGTAATAATTTAACACCGACCGAAATAGTCCAGCACCATCTTATGCGCCCAGATGAAAACATTTGTTTAATACATTTATGTCACCACCACCAGCCGAGTTGAAAAGAGAAATTTTGTGACAAATTAAGCGTATATCGCTATCCCATGCTCGCTATATTGTCGCCCAAACCAAATTAGACACTTTTAACATTTCAATATTGATTTAACGCCCGTTTTAGACGTTTATCACAGCCCATGCTAGGGAGGCATGCAATGGAGATTTATAAAGAGAGCAGACAAAAACATGCTATAAAAAAAAGAGTGCAGACAAAAAAAAAGGCAGTTTTTATATAACGGCCTTTTTAGACGTTTATCACAGCCCATGCTAGGGAGGCATGCAATGGAGATTTATAAAGAGAGCAGACAAAAACATGCTATAAAAAAAAGAGTGCAGACAAAAAAAAGGCAGTTTTTATATAACGGCCTTTTTAGACGTTTATCACAGCCCATGCTAGGAGGGCATGCAATGGAGATTGAGATTTGTGGAAAGGCTTCCTAACAAGCGAGCGTGAACTGTTACTGTCGAGTCACAACAGAATTCGCATAAACTATTTTGAAGAATAATGATTCAACATTTTAATCATACAAATCAAAACATTGTTCAATTTCTAAGAACTATGTAATATGAATTTCCGTTGCTTACGATAATACCTGTTACTAAATAAACTGCTAACTAATTCCATATAAGTGTGACATGATAATTTGATATGGTTAAGGAAGGTATGACAGACAGATAAAGCATCATTCGAATTTGTAATAATGCAAAAGACGGGAATTTACTCCTCGAGCATTGAAAAAAAACCAGTGAATATTTTGACAGATCCCCACTCGATATAGGGGGGTGAATTAACCAAAGTGGCAAGCTAACTACCAATTACGTGTGGGTATGTCAAAATATTGATTATAGATTATTTTCGTTATCCTTTGTGAACCGGCTATTATCCCTTTCAGCACGGACCGAACCAAGCATGCGATATTCCAAAAAAATCGGTCGCCAAATTCTGTTTTGCCGCTTCGAAACGACCTCGATAGCTCGTCCACTCATCTAGCTCTTAGTAATTATATTTTATTAAATTGTTAGGACTAGTAAAGAAAAAAACATGCATAAGTGGAATATATTTCCACTATATTACACAGTACGCTATCACAGTAGAAAACGACAACGCACGAATATGCGGAGGGGGTTTGGTGGAATTCGCTAGTTGAGGATTATTTCAATATTTTGACGTGACAACGTCTTATAAATTGGTTTGCCGGGTGACACTTCAAGAAACTGCGTTACGCTCCGCTCTCGTTATGCGCTCACAATGAGAGCGAGTGAGAGGCACGCGTCCCTTCCACTCGGGCATGGTTAGCCCGCCTAAGAGCGAGAGAGACAGACATAAAAAGTGAAAGACATTGACTTGACATTTTCTAGGCACATTACAGCAGAAACACTTCCTTTCATTTCATATTTCTCCTATCATCGCCCTATCCTCAACAAAATCACTCAGATAGGAACAAGTTAAGTTGTAGTAAACGCTGTTTCATTGTACGCAAATGTATTGCAAGTTATTGTATGTATATTTGTATATAAATACGTATGTATGTGTAAAGGTAAAAATAAAATTTTGTTAATATGAAATTCAGTGCGAGATTCTTTGTATAAATTAATGTTTTAAATATAATTCTTTGTATAAATAAATGTTTTAAATTGTTACTATTATTTCATCCTTCTTCCTACTATACGAATGAATATTCACATTAAAATTATTTTACCACTCAAAGTCGTTGTCACGTAAAACTTTCGCCCGTATACCGACTTTTTATGAGATATTTTAGGCCACAAGGACCTCAAAGTTATCAATAAACCTTTCAATATCCATAATATTTTTTGTCGTGCTGAAAGGGATATATGTTTGTACAGGTTTCTCGGGAAGTTTGGTTTGTAACATCGTAATACGAGTATATCGTGACACTTGTTCGCGTAACAAATAACAGAACTGACACAGTCACAGAGTTTTATTTAATGAAACGTTACAAGTCTGAACTCACCTTTTTGATCCTAATAAATAAAATAAAAATGTAATAGTCACATAATTGTTTGGAATTTCAAACCCAATAAACCTGTTATATTAATTTAATTTGCTTTAAAACGCGAACTACAATCAACCTTTAATTAATAATGCAACTAATTTATTGATTGAAATAAAAAACAACTTTGACTCGGTTTATTTTCAACAGTTAACTAGGTTAATACCGTAGATCCCCGGTATGTACCTATGGGAAATATATTTGTCATAGATAACAACAATACCATTCCCGTGCCTCAGAGAGCAAGTTAAGCCGTCGGTCCCGGTTCCACTCTACCAACTTGTGGAATCGTTAATAAAGATTGTCATAGAGGTAGAGGGTCTGCCTCGCAAAGATCTTATCCCCACTATGTTTTGGCTACCGAAACATGTGATATTGAGGTCAGTCATTCTAGCATTTCATTAGGTACCAAATTAACTAAAAAAAGATATATAAGCCTTTACCTATTGGTCTGAAGCCACGTCTTTTAAAGTAGGGGTTTCAAATTTCGTAAATTTTGCGAATATAGGCCCATCGTGTTAAGTGGCAAGCTCGTCGATTGCTCTAGTGTACTATAAAAATGTCACTAATACATTTTTTTTTCACTCATCATCGTCATCGTCACAGCCCCTAGAACACAGAGTTCTAGACTTTTACTTCTGCCTTTCGTAATTTTTTTATGACAATTGATTAACGATTTCACAAGTAGGTATTAGCGAAACCGGGACCGACGGCTTAAAGTGCTCTCCGAGGCACAGGAATGCTGGTGTTGTAAATCTATGACAATGGGGTGTATCAGGCAAAGCTTTTTGTAGATGTCGCTAGCGGCACTGGTACCTCGCTTACACCTATGACTGATCATTTTTTAAATGTTTTTGTAGTTTTTTATTTTATAGCAGAAAAAAATATTTTAACTTAATGTTACCTTCCTTAATTAGGAAAGCGAACACCGCATTTAAAATGAAAAAAGGTTTAATTAATAGAACGGCAATTTTGAGATCGCAATATTATTGATTTCGCTTGGAAATTTCGATTTGTACACTTAAAAGCTGCTCACTTCGGCCATATATCCAGAAAATAATAAATTTCCTAATAAAATTACAAGTTTTCTATTCAACTGACAGCTCTATTAGGTAAGTACAATCTATGATGCGCCATCTATCGTGATAAAAAGTTAGTGATACACCCCATTGTACGAAAAGTGTATTTCTCATTGGTCATGCCGGGGTGGATTTTAACCGACATTTGTAGGATTTAAGGAACGCGTTCTTACAACGAGCCATATAACGCTTCCAATGTTTTATTCTTTATATTGACGCAGTTGTCATATGAAAAAATACAACATCCCAAAAAAAAAATTTGCAATATTATATTAATATTAGGAAAAAATTTCTTAGCAAGAGTCTTGCGAGACAAGGCTAGGGTTTGTCTTCGTATTGGCCTTACTAACGTATCGGTAAAAATTGCAAAAAAGAACAGGCCAGGCTCTTTCTCCCTGTAATATCGTACGGAGCAGAATATTAGACAACTGACAGTGAATGTTTAAAAAAAAAACCTTAAGCTTTAGTATAGTAACCGGCCGAAACCGAGTCGAAAACTAGCTACTCCTGACCTAACACTTGCTATAACATTGTGCCACATCGATACTGTTAAGGAGGGAAAATATTCAATAATTTGTGGCAATTTGCGAGAAACTACAACTGGTTTCCTTACTCTCCGGATGTCCCTTCGAGTAACGAGGACATTTTATAAGTAAACCTGTTCGCCTGGTCTACTCCGAAATGCCGAGAAAATCTGTCAGAATATACATTTTTTAAAAACACTATTTTGTATTTTTCGTACCCCTGTAAGTGTTAGTGTATTCCGACACTTTATTTAAATTCTCTTCTTGGTCGCTACTCTCTTGGCAGAGTGGTCGTGGTCGTCATTTGAGTGCTAGTGGCACGTTTAACAAGCCGTCGCCACTCCTCTCGGACCCCAGCTTTCCTAGTGCACTCTGTAGGGGATGATCCATTGCAACCCTCACCTAAACGGTCCATCTCATCGGAGACCTACCACGCATCCTGTTGCCATCGACTTTCCCCAGGACTACCAAGCGCTCGATGGATGTTTCTCCACGCCGTGACACGTGTCCAAAGAAAGTGAGAATGCGTAATTCTGCAGTCGAGGAAAGGCGTTGTCTGATCCCCAGTTCCTCCAGTATGGATTTGTTGATTCGGGACTCCGTCCATGATACGCCCAGCAGTCTCCGCCATCACCACATCTCTAGAGCATTAATTATTTAGATGCTAGTTTAAGATTAAATCTAATTTAATGATGAGTCCTGCAAGCTAAGTGTAAAAAAGCATTTTGTTAGGCATAGTGGTAGGGACATCAGTGGCTGGCGTCACTTATTCCCATTATTGTACCTTTTACCGTCAGTTGGGCGCGATGTCACATATAAGAAAGAAAATGTTTCTCTGTCAAAAACAGCTTGAGTAAAGTATCATCGCGACCATATCCTTTCCGGGGCTTTTTTTATGAAGCGGATTTACATTTGGTCAAATTTAATATAGGCCCATCATGATGGGACAAGTGGCAAGCTTGTCGATGTGTCTAGCATATACCAAACTCGGGAAACATCACAAATAAATTAAATAATCTATTGTATCCCGAGTCGAACCCGGTACCTGCGATTCTAAATCCACGGACTTAACCGCTAGACTACCGAGGCAGTCTGACTGAACTTTTTAACAAAACCATTAAATAGGTATAACTCTCAGTTTTTAATAGGTATTAGGTACTCATCTAAAAAAAACTAAATTCTACTATACTACGCTCCAAGGCTTAAATTCCTTACTAGGGGTAAGCAAGGTTCAGATAAATAATCTAACATCATCGACGTTAGTCGTTATAGGTTGAACGACCCCGCGTATCGATATATTTTCTTATCGTAGAATGATAAAACTCGATTTAGTACTACTGGTATAAATAGCACCCCGTCCAATTATGCTATCATTAGGCCTAGCTCACACGCGCGGTATCTTAGTGCATGGAAGTTGGAAACCGTTCCAATTAAAAGAAAAACACCTATAATGTGATGAATACGCAAAAGGGTAGGTATTAAAGAAAGCACAATGACAAAAATAAGGAAAGGCATGCTCCGATTGTTCGGACATGTTGAAAGGATGAGTGAAGAGAGATTGACAAACCAGATATATAATGCGAAAGTCGTGGGTAAAAGAGGCCCTGACAGACCAAGACTTACCTATCGTGATAGTGAACAGCGGGCATACGCCGTCGAGAGCTTCTTTTCTAACGGTCGCTCACTTGTTGCTACGCAACGAGCCTTCCGCGCTCGCTTTAAAATTCTTCTTTTTTTCTTCCAAGCCTCGAAGAAATAAACGCTAAGGATGTGTGGTTTCAGCAAGATGGAGCCAAAGCACACACAGCACGAGGCTCAATAAATTTGTTGCGACAACATTTCCCCGACCGGCTTATCTCTCTCAGAGGCGATCTCACATGGCCGGCTCGCTCTCCAGATTTGGCTCCATGCGATTACTTTTTATGGGGTTATTTGAAATCCCTGGTTTATGTCGATCGGCCACGGACAATAGCTCAACTCAAAAACAACATTCGCGACGCCATTGCCAACATAGCGATTGATATGCTGCAAAGAGTGGACGTCGCCATTTAACTGATGTCATTTTCAAGTCTGTTTAAAAAAAAAAAGGGATATTGTATTCTAAAATAAAATAAAAATTAAAACAATAACTGAATTACTTTTGTTTTTAATGACCTTTCAAATAAGTAAGTTTCTCTGGCGCACCCTGTATATGCCAACTCAACCCCAATCAATGTACAGAAATTATATATTGTTAGCGAGTACTTTTCATGGAATCTGGTTCACATATTGTTAATATTTATTGTTAAATGTTTACTTTAGCCATGATCTCCGTTAGTATTACAAATGTGAAAAAAATAAATAAATAAATCAATTCTCGCGGTTTTACATACATACATATCTTCACGCCAGCTCCCTTGCGGAGTAAGCAGAGACAATTGAGCGCCATTTATAACGATACATACTCGCACCTCCTTCGCTTTGTCGACTTTCATTAACCTTTTCATACCAACCCTTTTGAGTGATATCGCACATCTGATGTAGTTATCTCTTTTCTCCACATTTAAGAGACACTAAATATTCCACAAATATTTTTATAATAAATCATTTTGAATTTCAATTAACTTTGTAGAGGATACTGTGTCTTCGTGTGTGTAGTAGCCCTTATTATTTGTAACAAAATACCACCTGCTATTGTACAATATCATATTATTGACAATGAACAAGTTCATGGTCATATTTTGACCTATTTATCAAGTAACTTAACTTAAGCAAAGGTGAATGGCGTAGTGAGATTTTTCCTGTTACTCGCACATGCTAATTACAGTGTTGTAGGTTCCTTATATATTTTATAGCAAATGTTTCATGTATTCGATTATAAATATACCTATATATAAGAGCGACAGTAAATGATGTGATGCAGAGTGGGACGACCCCAGATGGACAGATGACCTAAAGAAGGTCGCTGGTGGAGGTTGGATGAGAGTACCGAAAGATCGCGTTAAGTGGCGAGTCTTGGGGAAGGCCTACATCCAGCAGTGGAGAGATACAGGCTGATGACGATGATAAATGGTTATCCTAATGAAATTTACTTTTTATATAATAAAATGTTTTTATTAATTTTTTATATTGATCAAATTTTTTTTTTTTTTTTTTTTATACTAGCACGACATGTGACCCTGCGCCCACCTGATGGTAAGTGGCGCGCAGGGTCCATGAATGTTAGCAACTGGAATCAGACCCTTATATCCGACATCAGTCCCTAACACTATGCCGGCTTGAAAATAAAAACATCCTGTATTATAACACCAGCTGATAGTGTTTCTTACAAGGATTTTAGATAGTAATGTCAAATTAGCTGCGCAAAGACATTAACCTCGGTACAGGTTACGAGTTTGCGCCGTTTGTGGTCAAGATGATGGGACCCTCAGCCAAGCGTCAGGCCAAGGAGTTTTCCAAATGGCTGACGGAGAAATCTGAAGATAGAAAGACTGGCAATTATTTCTGCCAACGTATTAGCCTCGCTATACAGAGGGGAAATGTCAGTCTTTTTGGGACTATCTCTGATGGGTTGTCTCTTGAGGACATTTTTTATTTATAGTTTCTTTTTTTTATTAGGTTTAGTTTATAGTTATTTATTTTTATTAAGGTAGTTTGTAATTATTATTTTATATTTTGTACACACATACATATCTTCACGCCAAATCCCTTGCGGGGTAGGCAGAGACAATTGAGCGCCACTTGTCACGGTCACGACATACCTCTTTCGCTTCTTCAACATTCATCAACCTCTTCATACATGCCCCCCTTTTATTTCGATGGTTTTTTAATGCACCTTCAGCTATTGTTTTATTTATCTGATCGTGATATGTCTTGGTCTGCCAGGGCCTCTTTTACCCACAACTTTCGCATTATATATCTGGTTCGTCAATCTCTCTTCACTCATCCTTTCAACATGCCCGAACCATCGGAGCATGCCTTTCCTTATTTTTGTCACTATGCTTTCTGTCATACCTACCTTTTTGCGTATTTCATCATACGTATGCGGTCCGTTAAAGTTACGCCGCATATCCGACGCAACGACCTCACTTCAACTGCATTAACTCTACTCTCATGCATATTCTGACATATCCACGTTACGCTTCCATTTATTATTTTATATTTAATATATATTATTTTAAATTGCAGTTCTATTCTGTATTAAAATCGGCTCCGAGATTTCTTTTAGAATTTTTCTATATTTCTCGTAGTTTTGTTAGTAAGTCTTGGTTTTGTTCTAGCAATAATATTCCCTGCTCTCGGAGAAACAGTTCCGACCGGCTTCGAGTTCCTAGCTCACACCCCCACTGGGTTGCCTGCTGACCTGAACCATGGGTCCATGCGGTCTCCAGAATGTTTCTTGTGCGTCCGCCGAGGACGAGACCGACCCCCGCTTGTCGATATCGGTATGTATATTTCATCATTATCACAGCCCCTAGACTAGAGCACAGAATCCTAGATCTCCACTGTTGGAGATAGGCCTTCCAGAGTATATGTATATCTGTAGAAATTGATCTACACTCGCTGCTTGGCGGCGCAGACGGGTTGGCGAGGGTCTGATATCAATTTATGAATGATTTCACAATTAGGAAGTAGTTTATTTATATTTTTTTATTTATTTAACTGCGTCCGTGGTCTAGCGGTTAAGTCCGTGGATTTAGACTCGAAGGTGCCGGTTTCGATTCCTGGTCGGGACACAAAAATATTTATTAATGTAAACATTTAATTAATATTGAATTTATTTGTGATATTTCCCGAGTTTGGTACGCCTGGAGACATCGACGAGCTTGCCACTTGTCATAATTGGGCTATAGTAAAGTTGGCTAAATGTGAATCCGCTTATTTATAACCGTGGTTTCTGACCACCCCGAAAGGGAAACGGTCGTGATGATACTTTTTTATACTAGCACGACATGTGACCATGCGTCCACCTGATGGTAAGTGGCGCGCAAGGTCTATGAGTGTTAGCAATTTAAATCAGAACCTCATGATTGACATCAGTTTCTTACACTATTGCGGCTTAACTGGGCATGATGGTAATTCATGAATGATGAAATCAGACACTGACTGACATCAGTTTCTAACACTATGCCGGATTGACTTGGCGTGACGGCAATTCGAGGCTGATCTCGAAACGTGTGGATACAATTTAAATTTTACGGTATATTGTTCTGCTTGTTTAAAAAGTAGTTTTTTAAAGATGTAAATTAAAAGAGCTTGTCTGATGGTCAGTGGAAGCTTGTTCCACTGGTGAGGAGCCGATACGGTAAATGAATCTTGAATATCTGCTGTGTGAGATTTTGAGTTGGTTGTTGTGAGAAGAACGAAGAGGGCGGTCGTGTGAATCACAAAGAAAAAATCAATGTGACAAATGACATCTATGACAAATGTATTTATTTATTTATTTAGTTCATACAGCAGTACATATATTATCACACACATAATATAATTAAAACTTATCTAATATGTGTACCAATTAGGTGTCATGCATTTACCAAATAAAAAAGAAGAAGAAATTAAAAACATATTTTTCTTGGTCAGGCTAGCTCGTAGATGTCTCTAGCGTACCAAATTCGAGAATGACACTAATAATTGAAATAAATTATTGTGTCCCGACAAGAAATCAAACGCGGTACCTCCGCTGTAAAATCCACGGGTTAGACCACTGAGCCAATTAAAAAAAACTATCTACAAAATTGACACCTAACTGTGTTGCTATGCATCAATACAGCAGGATATTCATATGCGCTGATAACGTAAATGCTAAATTATTAATATTTATTATTTGCTAGCTTAATATAGATAACATTAGAATAATCGCATCCGGAATTTTAGCTACACACAAATAACACTCCCCCCCCCCCCCCCTGACTGCCTATCAGTCAGTTTCTTAAACATATTTTTGGTAGTGTTGCCCAAAGCATATTAATATATATATTTTTTTTAGCAAAATTAGGAAAAACATGTCATAGCAAAATCGGTGGTCTTGGTCTTGCAAAAAAAAAAAAACCACGATTAAAAGCACACGAAACCTATGCTACTTATTTCATGTCCTATCAATCAATAGCCTACTTATTGTAAATAGTTGCTGTAAAAACTCGAGGTACTTTTTTGCATAGTATTTTTTTATACATTTTACGCTTCAGTTATTCTAGTGCGTCACGTAAGTATTGTTAATTTCCTTTTATTTTAGGGTTTGGTTAACTGATAAGATTATTCCTATCAGAGTAGTCGAATTATAAGAACTCTCTAAAAAAACATATACAGAAGACCATGTACAATTTATATATTAAACTTATTTCAATAGAAGACCATATGTATGTATGTGTAGAAAATATTATTTTGTTTTGACATACCATATTATTATTACCATGACAACGCCCTTTTACAGCAGCATCTATTACCAAATGTATGAAATGGTGAATAAATAAATAAAATAAAATTGGAAATTGATTCACAACTAGGGATTCAAACGAGTAGTCATCTCAGACACCCACCTACATAGTACATAGGCGAGCTTAATGCCGTAAATGCATTTTCTACCAACTAACCTTTGTAACCTTACGCAAAAGGGTAGGTATTAAAGAAAGCATAGGGACAAAAATAAGGAAAGGTATGCTCCGATGGTTCGGACATGTTGAAAGAATGAGTGAAGAGAGATTGACGAACCAGATGAAAGTTGTGGGTAAAAGAGGCCCTGGCAGACCAAGACTTACCTATCACGATCAAATAAATAAAACAATAGCTGAAGGTGCATTAAAAAGCCATCAAAATATAAGGGCATGTATGAAGAGGTTGATGAATGTCGAAGAAGCGAAAGAGGTATGTCGTGATCGTGTCAAGTGGCGCTCAATTGTCTCTGCCTACCCCGCAAAGGATTTGGCGTGAAGATAGGTATGTATGTAACCTTTGTGACTGAGATATGTAATAAGCGGGTGCAGCAGGAGAAAAATTATAGTTTTATAGTTATATTTTAAAAGTATTTTTTTAGTAGAAAGGTACCTAGTAATAATTAACACATAACTGCCCCCGTACAAGTCGCATGAAACATATGATTAAAAATGCAAAAACTAAATTCATTAACTTTTTATTGTAGTTAATGGAACGACATTTTGTTTGCAAAGGAAAAAGTTAGCCACAACCTCGCATGTGGCGTGACACGAATATTATGTTTAGGTACTGTTTTAAATATAGAAAAATGTAATAGGTATAGTTACCGACAATCGGCAGATAAACAACAGCTTCCCTTACGTACATTTGTCATAGATTTACAACGCAAACGTTATATAGTGGAATCCATCAACTATATAATATATCACGCTATTAAAGTTGATATTTGCTCTGACGCTCTTAAGGTCGAGCGCTTATAGAGTTGAGAATTGAATATTTTGTAATTATGACGCAATAGAAAAGTAAATAACGAAATTCGACTAAGTAACAGAATAGGGCTACTGGTTCCAATAGTACCAACTTGTTAAACAAAATGGACATCAGACCCTCGACAACCAGGCCAGACGGACCAGAATGGCGTATGCAGGCCAAAATCTTCACAAAAATTTTTGAAGGCCAATCTACAACAAGGTCTAGGACTCTCTGTTTTAGGGTGTGTGATGGTACCTGACGCTCCGCCCCCTTAATAAGTACAGTCGCGGAAATATGTTTTTAAGCCTTGTTATAAACATTTGTTATTTTTTATTATTAATCGTCTTGGTTTTGATTTATGTTTTAATACTTTCGTATTTGTTCAAAAGATTGTCATTAAATTGTTTTATGCCCATAATAAGCAAATCATAATTATTTATCACTTTTCACTATGACTATATCACTATATCTAAATCTAACATCAATGAGCATATTTATTTGAAATTGAAGAATAAAAACTTTATTATTTAATGAAAAAGGAAGTAGAGATAGAAAAATAAAATCGAAATTAAATCAATACACGAAACAGACCGCAGGCTGTGTTATTTTATTTATATAAAAGTTATAATAAATACATAAAAAGTATCTTCGGGGGTAGTCAAAAACCACGCTTTTTTAATTTAATGAAGCGTATTCACATTTAGCCAACTTTACTATTGGCCCATCATGACAAGTGGCAAGCTCATCGATGTCTTTAGCGTACCAAACTCGAGAAATATCACAAATTAATTAAATAAATTATTGTGTCCCGTTACCCCCGAGTCTAAATCCACGGACTTAACCGCTAGACCACGGATGCAGTACATCAACTAAAACAAAAATAATGTTTAATATTATAGTTACTTTTATCCATGACTGTACAGATGCGTAAATTTACTCCTCCGAGAACTATCCAACACTCTTTTTTATCTTCCAATATCTAAAAAAATAAATAAAAATAAAAAATAAAAATACTTTATTGCGAAAAACATTTTACACAACTTATTTTAAAATACAATAATAACTTAAGCAAAAAATATAAATAAAAATGTTTTACAAATAAAAATTGACACTTGCTTTGAACCCTATCTCCCGAAAAAGTAGTCTGTGTATCAGGAGATATGTACTTAAAGCTGAACCTTATTATACTAGCATCTAATTAATGAATATTATTTTTTTCCTTTTAGGTGTCATGTACGATGGAAAAGAACGCCTAATGGCGGACGCGGAGGTGGTTTTATCTTCAGTCGGTGGACGAGTGGCTAACGTTAACAATTCCACGGCTAAAACGTTCATAACGTTTCGTCGTGCTCACCCCACGGCGCCTTGTAACGCTTTGGTGGTCGTCGACGTGTGCGTTGTCATTGCCAACAAGGGAGAAAAATCACCACATGCCTTCTGTATGATACCCAAGAATCTAAATAAAGGTGAGTTTACCTCCACTCAACTATTCTTTCCAGCAGTCCTATTCTGTTATTTACTACCCCTTTTAGCCCGAGTTTCTCCGATCATAGCCGACCTTACGTCAAAATAGCGTTTTCCACTATTTCAAAGGTCACCTTTGGGGTTGCAACTTTAAAATCATTGGAAAAACGTGAATTAAATACTTAAATTGTCCGCCGCGAATTTATATTAAAGGTAACAACATTTATATTAATTAAACTAAGATTATATTAGGAATATTTGCTGTTTTTACAATGATTGAGTACAAAATAACTTGTAACATATGGGAGATTGTCTGGGCCTCATAAAATATTTTTTCCACAATTATTCCATTCAGAATTCCATTAAGTAGAATACCGTACGGGGACAATAACTAATGTGGGATCGGAAAAGAACGTAACTCAAGTTTAATCGACACAAAATGGGGTGTATCACTAACTTTTTACCTCGATAGATGGCGCATGATAGATAGTACCTAATAGAACTGTCAGTTGCCTAGAAAACTTGTATTTTTATTACGAAATTTATTATTTTCTGGATATTATGTCGAAGTGAGCAGCTTTTATTTTTTTTTATTTATCAATAATTCGGTCGCCAGCAGTGCCAACAGCTCCCATGCATTTGTATCTAAGGCTAAATCAAAAGTCTGATGCTGCACCTATTATAAGCGACCACCACATGCTATAACACAACTGTTAAACAATAATCAAGTCAGCCATGAACTAAACATAACATAATCTAAGAACTAAAATTACTTGAAATCAAAATTTACCTAAATCTATAAAACAATAAATATTTTAAGGGTACAAATCGAGATTTCCAAGCGAAATCAACGATATGATGATCTCAAAATTGTCGTTCTATTAGTTCAACCTTTTTATTATTTTTAAAGACGGTGTTCGATTTCTTAATTCTTCTTTTAAGGTAGGTAACGTTAAGTTAAAATATACTTTTATGTTATAAAACTACAAAAATATTTAAAAAATGATTCATCATAGGTTTAAACAAGGTACCATTGCTGCTAGCTACATCTACAAAAAGCTTTTAGTTATATAGTTATTAGTGGAATTGGGCTGCAGAAACCATGGGCTTAAAGAATGTCGTCGTCAATGTCTCTAGCGTACCAAACTTGTTGTATTCTTTTTAAACAAGCAGAACAATATATTTTAACTCCACAAATTTCTACTTCCTAATAATATGTTATCCTCATATATGTATATCTTCTATAATACTTATATATTGATGAGTATTTATGTAGTCTATGTATTCATACTATTTATGTAGTTTATTGGTTAGAATTGCACCCCACATATACATTGCGTCTCACTCTCCCAAAGGTTAGCTGGTAAAAAAAGCCGAAATGGCTTTAAGTTCGCCTTTGTACATACTTTTAAGTAAAGTGCAAATAAGTATTTAATAAAAAAATAACAATTCTTATAATTTTCCCTATCCACAAATCATTCCAATTTCCGAACGCGCGATACAAAACTTACGCACCAAAAAAGTGGGTAGCACACCGCGCCTAAAAAATGTCGTCTGTCTGTTTGCCTTCCGTATATATATATATATGTGTATGTATGTGTATTAGTGTATAATAATATAGTTAAACCGTGGAATTTAATACAATTTTGCACCTACATTTCAATAAAGTGCTCAAGTTGTCCCATTGGTTGGCTAGGATAGAATGTCTAGCGGCATTATAAGCCCGCCTTTGCTTTTGTGCAATAAAGATTTAAAGATTTAGATATGTCTGGCCTCCCTGAGCGTGTTCTACAAGCTATACTACGTGAATGTTCTGAAGAGCTCCACAACCTTATCCCTTCTTCTCTATTCCGCAACCGAACCACTCGCACAGGCCAAAATATGCATCCACATACCGTAGCCACTATCCCTACGCGTACATACAAATTTGGAGACTTACATCTGTCGCACGCTGAAGATGTGGAATGCTCTCCCAGCCAGTGTGTTTCCCCATTCCTATAACCTGGAGTCCTTCAAACGAAGTGTGAAAAAGCATCGTTATAGGCCGGCATAGTGGTAAGGACTGATGTCGGTCGTCTGAGGCTGGCGTCAGTTGCTCCCATTCTTGGACCTCGCGTACCGCTTACCATCATAAAAAAAAAAATCTATATATAATTTTCCGGAACCATTAAACTTTTATTTCTAACCGTATACATTAATAATTCATTTCTAAAAACAAAAAGTGTATAATTATTTAACTGCAATTTTCTATCATAAAACTGTTCGTTGTGTTTCAGGTCTAATGGGAAATGATGTATATCTGTGCTATAAAAAATCAATGAATCGTCCGCCATTGATTGCATATAAACCAGAGGTTTTATTTAGGTAATGTACTAGTTTTGTTAAGCTATCGATTAGTTGATAATTGACATGAGATAATTCTCACGCCAATTGACCTTATGCAATAAATTTTTAATTTATTTTATCATAGTACCGTGAAATGGCGGGTATAGGGACACAACTGAGATATTCTTTGCGCCCTAGTAAAGTATCATCACGACCATTTCCCTTTCGGGGTGGTCATAAACCACGCTTATAAATAAGCTGATTCACATTTAGCCATATAGGCCAATTATGATAAGTGGCAAGTTCGTCGATGTCTTCAAACTCGAGAAATATTACAAATAAATTACATGTATTTATTTACATTTATAAATATGTTTGTGTCCCAACCAGGAATCGAACCCGGTAACTCCGAGTCTAAATCCACGGTCTTATCCGCTAGACCACGGAGGCGTCATTGCAAATACGTTTGCTCATTTTGTAAATACACATAGTATATAAATACCATTGAAAAACGAGAGTGAAGTATTAATTAAGAGGTAAATATTTCGTTCAGTCTGCAATAGAAATTAACACTAACTTTCGCAATTAACTTTAGTTACCATACGCATACAATGAGGCACGTATTCATAGATGGTGCTTAGAAATTCGAGCCATCCGTCCCGGTTCCACCAAGATCAACTTGTGGAGTCATAAATAAATCGACATTAATTGAATCGAATCATCAATGATAACCATCATTTGGAAAGATAAACAATAAAATAATAAAAACAACAAAATTATAAATACAGAATTACGCTTAACATAATGGCTGCTGTAGATAGGCATTGACACACTATAAGCTAAGACAGGCACAATTATAACAATATAAATGTCAATGTCAGTAAAGATAATAGCTGCTGTATATAGGCATTGGCATACTATAAGCTAAGACAGACACAATTATAAAAATATAAATGTAAATGTCAGTTAAGATAATAGCTTCTGTATATAGGCATTGTCATACTATAAGCTAAGACAGACACAATTATAAAAATATAAATGTCAATGTCAGTTAAGATAATAGCTGCTGTATATAGGCATTGTCAAACTATAAGCTAAGACAGACACAATTATAAAAATATAAATGTAAATGTCAGTTAAGATAATAGCTGCTGTATATAGGCATTGTCATACTATAAGCTAAGACAGACACAATTATAAAAATATAAATGTCAATGTCAGTTAAGATAATAGCTGCTGTATATAGGCATTGTCATACTATAAGCTAAGACAGACACAATTATAAAAATATAAATGTAAATGTCAGTTAAGATAATAGCTTCTGTATATAGGCATTGTCATACTATAAGCTAAGACAGACACAATTATAAAAATATAGATGTCAATGTCAGTTAAGATAATAGCTGCTGTGTATAGGCATTGTCATACTATAAGCTAAGACAGACACAATTATAAAAATATAAATGTCAGTTAAGATAATAGCTGCTGTATATAGGCATTGTCATACTATAAGCTAAGACAGACACAATTATAAAAATATAAATGTCAATGTCAGTTAAGATAATAGCTGTTGTATATAGGCATTGTCATACTATAAGCTAAGACAGACACAATTATAAAAATATAAATATAAATGTCAGTTAAGATAATAGCTTCTGTATATAGGCATTGTCATACTATAAGCTAAGACAGACACAATTATAAAAATATAGATGTCAATGTCAGTTAAGATAATAGCTGCTGTGTATAGGCATTGTCATACTATAAGCTAAGACAGACACAATTATAAAAATATAAATGTCAGTTAAGATAATAGCTGCTGTATATAGGCATTGTCATACTATAAGCTAAGACAGACACAATTATAAAAATATAGATGTCAATGTCAGTTAAGATAATAGCTGCTGTGTATAGGCATTGTCATACTATAAGCTAAGACAGACACAATTATAAAAATATAAATGTCAATGTCAGTTAAGATAATAGCTGCTGTATATAGGCATTGTCATACTATAAGCTAAGACAGACACAATTATAAAAATATAAATGTCAATGCCAGTTAAGATAATAGCTGCTGTATATAGGCATTGTCATACTATAAGCTAAGACAGACACAATTATAAAAATATAAATGTCAATGCCAGTTAAGATAATAGCTGCTGTATATAGGCATTGTCATACTATAAGCTAAGACAGACATAATTATAAAAATATAAATGTCAATGTCAGTTAAGATAATAGCTGCTGTATATAGGCATTGTCATACTATAAGCTAAGACAGACACAATTATAAAAATATAAATGTCAATGCCAGTTAAGATAATAGCTGCTGTATATAGGCATTGTCATACTATAAGCTAAGACAGACACAATTATAAAAATATAAATGTCAATGTCAGTTAAGATAATAGCTGCTGCATATAGGCATTGTCATACTATAAGCTAAGACAGACACAATTATAAAAATATAAATGTCAATGTCAGTTAAGATAATAGCTGCTGTATATAGGCATTGTCATACTATAAGCGAAGACAGACACAATTATAAAAATATAAATGTCAATGCCAGTTAAGATAATAGCTGCTGTATATAGGCATTGTCATACTATAAGCTAAGACAGACACAATTATAAAAATATAAATGTCAATGTCAGTTAAGAAAATAGCTGCTGTATATAGGCATTGTCATACTATAAGCTAAGACAGACACAATTATAAAAATATAAATGTCAATGTCAGTTAAGATAATAGCTGCTGTATATAGGCATTGTCATACTATAAGCTAAGACAGACACAATTATAAAAATATAAATGTCAATGTCAGTTAAGATAATAGCTGCTGCATATAGGCATTGTCATACTATAAGCTAAGACAGACACAATTATAAAAATATAAATGTCAATGTCAGTTAAGATAATAGCTGCTGTATATAGGCATTGTCATACTATAAGCTAAGACAGACACATCTATAAAAATATAAATGTCAATGTCAGTAAAGATAATAGCTGCTGCATATAGGCATTGTCATACTATAAGCTAAGACAGACACAATTATAAAAATATAAATGTAAATGTCAGTTAAGATAATTTCGATTACCAATAAAGAAATCTTAAAAAAAAAACTGAACGAAAGCCAACTTGCAAATCTTGAGTTAGTTAGTAAATGATTAGGGAATACCTTTTGTAATGAATTAGTAATAATTAGCACTTAATTAACTGAGTCTTAACACCTATTCATAGTCGTTACTAAGACTTAAGATATTGCATCCACTTTTGAAGATGAGCCTTCAAGAAATCTCTGGAAAACTTAGCCTACACTCGCCACGCTGGCCAGGGAACCGGGACCGACGACGGCTAACGTACGGGAACGGTGGTGTTGTAAATCTGTGACAAAAGTAGGCAAGAAAGTTGTGTTTGTCATTGGTACATGCCAGGGTTCGCTCTGACTTTATTTTATTTTAAGGAAAGCTGCCTTCCGTTCCTCTAGGTTCGATTCCTAGTCGGACACAATAATATTTATTAATTTAAATTAATAAATTTATTTGTGGTATTTCCCAAATTTGGTACGCTAGAGACATCGACGAGCTTGCCACTTGTTATGATTAGCCTATAGGAAAGTTGGCTAAATGTGAATCCGCTTCTTTATAAGCGTGGTTTCTGACCACCCCGGAAGGGAAACGGTGGTGATGATACTTTACTTTTTTTTTAAGAAAAGCGTCTCACAACCAATTCACCACTGCTCCTGTGGGCCTATACTTTATTTCGATAAATTTACTTTCAGGTATCCATCTTGTGAACGCCGTGGTCTAGCGTTTCCTACGCCAGTCCCTCTGTTTTGTTTGCCGATGGGAGTAACTTTAGAAATGTGGCCAAATTCCGCCTCTAAACCTAAGCCTGTCTTCTCAACGTTTGTTTTAACAGTATCAGATGCCACTGATAAGGTATAGTATATAAATAATTTAGGTAATACGAAACAATGTATATATCTTTAAAAAGCACTTATAAATATTTAGTGCATTTAGAAATAGGAGAGGCGAAGTAATGTGGTGTTAGGTGTTCATGCGAGGGAGAGGGGAGAGGCGAAGTAATGTGGTGTTAGGTGTTCATGCGAGGGAGAGGGGAGAGGCGAAGTAATGTGGTGTTAGGTGTTCATGCGAGGGAGAGGGGAGAGGCGAAGTAATATGTGAGTGAATGTTAGCTGTTTGTGCAAGGGATAGGGAAGAGGTGAAGTATATAGTGTTTGAGCGAATGTTGGGTGTTTGTGCAAGGGATAGGGAAGAGGTGGAGTAATGAGTGTTTGAGCGAATGTTGGGTGTTTGTGCAAGGGATAGGGAAGAGGTGAAGTATATAGTGTTTGAGCGAATGTTGGGTGTTTGTGCAAGGGATAGGGAAGAGGTGGAGTAATGAGTGTTTGAGCGAATGTTGGGTGTTTGTGCAAGGGATAGGGAAGAGGTAAAGTAATGAGTGTTTAAGCGAATGTTGGGTGTTTGTGCAAGGGATAGGGAAGAGATAAAGTAATGAGTGTTTAAGCGAATGTTGGGTGTTTGTGCAAGGGATAGGGAAGAGGTAAAGTAATGAGTGTTTAAGCGAATGTGTGGTGTTTGTGCAAGGGATAGGGAAGAGGTAAAGTAATGAGTGTTTAAGCGAATGTTGGGTGTTTGTGCAAGGGATAGGGAAGAGGTGAAGTAATGAGTGTTTAAGCGAATGTTGGGTGTTTGTGCAAGGGATAGGGAAGAGGTGAAGTAATGAGTGTTTGAGCCAATGTTGGGTGTTTGTGCGAGAAAGAGGAGAGATATAGTAATGTGTGTGTGAGTATTGGGTGTTTGTGTGAGAGAGAGATATGTGGCGAAGTAATGTGTGCTTGAGTGAATGTGAATGTGTGTGACATCCTCTGATAGCCAAACCTTGCGAACAATTTTAATCAAATATAGGTGGTGCAATCATAAAAACAATAATAACACGTAATTTTATTTCTGTAATAATGGCCGCGTTCGTTTTATAGCAAAGGTTAGTTGGTAGAAAATGCATTTACGGCATTAAGCTCGCCTATGTACCTGCACTTGTTTTAGTTTTATACAATAAAGAATTTATTATTATTATTATTATTTCCAACATTTCGTAGCAACTTCATAAACCAGCGTGAAATGTCGTTTTTGTTAAGAAATACCACTTTTTTTTAACAACGCTAACATTTCTTTAAAAAAACGATCGGTGATGCTATTTTTTGACAAGTATGACAAGTAACAAATAATAACAAATCAATTGACAATGTATTATGATATTTGAATTTATTACATAAAATCGTTTAAAATACATTTTAAACAAATATAATATAAACTATAAAGTATACAACAATATCTGTCATAAAGTAATAGCAATAACCCTCCTTTCAACACGCTACTGACATACGAAATTAGCATCAAATGTTAGAATTTTCATTAAACGAACGACTTGTGCTAAAAAAGTGGTATTTTCATGCTAACATTTTTTAAAACGAACGCGCTCAATGTATTTTTTTTTCTAAATAATAAACAATTTGATGACTGCCTCCGTGTTTTAGCGTAGATTTGAATGTGCTGTGTTTGTATGTAACAATAATGTTACATTTCTCGAGTCTGGTATGAGACGTGTGAGGCCTTAGAAAAAACTTCTTTTCTGATCACCCCGGTAGGGATTACGGTCGTAATTTTTTTTTTGTTATCTATGTTTTAGGTATACGGATCAGCGGTGTCATTTTACGAACACTATAGTTATGAAAATCTGGATGATCAACAAATGGAGGATATTGGATGGCGGAAGGGCGTTTCTCAAACTACCCACTCGTTACATGTCTGCAAATGTATATGTTTGTTATCTCGATGGCCCTTTAGCGATACTTTCGAGCGATGGCTGCTTTATATACTGGTATTTTTTTTTTATTTTGTAGAATTTTCATTTTATTAAGAAATAACTGTCTCCGTGGTCTAGCGGTTAAGTCCGTGGATTTAGACTCGGATGTACCGGGTTCGATTCCTGGTTGGGACACAAAAATATTAATGTAAATAAATACATTTTAAATAATATTTAATTTATTTGTGTTATTTCTCGAGTTCGGTACGCTGGAGACATCGACGAGCTTGCGACTTGTCATGATTGGCCTATAGTAAAGTTGGCTAAATGTGAATCCGCTTATTTATAAGCGTGGTTTCTGACCACTCCGAAAGGGAAACGGTCGTGATGATGTTACTGTATTCAAATTCTTTATTGCATTTTTTTATACTAGCATAAAAACATCTTAACATAATGTTACAACAGTAATAAATTAATATTATCATTTTTATATATTTACTCAAAAATGCATGTAATGTGGTCATTATTTTGACAACCTTGTTTGAGCAAAGGTCTACCTTGCCGATCTGTTTCAAGAAACGGCCGGCAAAGTATTGCTGGACTATTTTGACGTTTCAACGTTTCAAATATATATTTTATTTAAATTACTTGCTGGTTTTATTTAGATTAGGTACATGCATTTTTGAGTAAAGCACTATACAAGCCTTGGCCCACTATGACTGCTTCGCTGGTCAAAATCAAAATCAAATAATATAAAACAAAAATATACAAAATATATAAACAAACATAAGTTAGGTAATCATGGTTGGACGGTAACGGTCCAGATTTATGTGTGTTATAATAGCATTATTGTCATAAGCCCGGACACGAAACCGCTAGACCACGGAGGCAGTTAGAATTTGAATAAAAACTAAATTAACCTAAAAATGACATGGGTTAGTAACAATGGTCTTCTTAAATCTATACTAGTAAAAAACGTTCTTCATGACTGCCCTATTAGGCGTGCAAATATTGTTTTAAATTAGTGTTAACTCGCTGACCACCCCGTAAGGGGTCGCCCCGGTCGTGATGATACTTTTTAGTTATAACGTTTAGTTTTTTTGCAGGAAATGTCTTGGAGTAAACAACCTCTGCATATACCAGTAGAACGATATATAACGCATTTGTTAGAAGAAGTGCCATTTCCAGACCCTAGGATATTATTACAGGTAATTTATTATAAATTTATAGCCGGCAGATATAAAGAGCGCTGGACGGAAATTGCGCAGAAATCGAATTTTGGTATGAAGAGTACAGTCGCGGACACGTGTTTTTTGGCCTTCTTATAAAGTTTGACCGCCTCCGTGGTCTAGTGGTAACAAACGTTGCCGTGAACTCGGGAGGTCGTGGGTTCGATTCCCACCGGGGGCAAGTTGTACATTGTATAATTTGTCTCGGTCTGGGTGTTTATATGTATATATTTACAAAAAAAAAGTATAATATGTATGTAGTTTATCAACCATCTAGTTTCCGTAACACAAGCCTCGTAGCTTACCACGGAAACTAGATGGCGCTGTATGACCTGTCTGGAAATATTTATTTATTATTTTTCAGCTTTTCCGTATCCCCAGCGCCCGACGACGCATACGCTGCGTCACCAAACGAACTGCTAAAACGGAAACTAGATGGTTGATAAACTACATATTATACTTTTTTTTGTTGTAAATATATACATATTATACATATAAACACCCAGACCGAGACAAATTATACAATGTACAACTTGCCCCCGGTGGGAATCGAACCCACGACCTCCCGAGTTCACGGCAACGTTTGTTACCGCTAGACCACGGAGGCGGTCTAGCGAAGGAGGATATATAAAACGAAATCTACTGATACCTAAATACTATGTAAATATACGTACTTACCTAATAAATAAATAAAGATTTTAAATTAGTGATTTAATGCACCCACAATCATTGCTCACTATCCCAAAGGTTAGCTGGTAGAAAATGTCACTAGACATTAAGTTCGCCTATGTATACATTTAAATGTGTTTTTGTTTATTGTGCAATAATGAATTTATCTATCTATCTATCTATGTTTTTATTGCAGTTATCACCAACTAATGCAAGTGATCGTGTGATAGTAACTCGCAGAGATGACCAACCTTTAGTCCGCAGTGGTGCAGGATTTAGACAATTGCTGCTAAATTTAGGACCAGATAACTGTCTCTTCTTGTTAGCCCTAGCTATAACTGAACAGAAGATTTTAATACACTCTTTAAGGTATGTTTACCGTCCCCCCAACAGGAACCCATTTACTAGAGGAAAGCTTAATTAGTTAAACATGGGTCTAAGGTGGCTCGGTTGTAAGAACGCGTTCCATAAATCCTACAAAGGTCGGGTCAAACCCACCCGGCATGTACCAATGAGAAATACACTTTTCTTACGTATGTCATAGATTTACAACGCCACCGTTCCAGTGCCTCTGAGAGCACGTTTAGCCGTCGGTCCCGGTTCCACTAATACCAACTTGTGGAATCGTTAATAAGTTCAAACCCACCCGACATGTACCAATGAGAAATACACTTTTCTTACGTATGTCATAGATTTACAACGCCACCGTTCCAGTGCCTCTGAGAGCACGTTTAGCCGTCGGTCCCGGTTCCACTAATACCAACTTGTGGAATCGTTAATAAGTTCAAACCCACCCGACATGTACCAATGAGAAATACACTTTTCTTACGGACATTTGTCATAGATTTAGAAGTAGAATGGTGGGTGGTAAGCGTATTATCGCGCAATAGAAAAAAAGGAGGCCTCCTTTTCTTAAATCAGCCTATTGTCGGTCGCAAGCCCGAGACACCAGAATCTCATCTCCTACCCGCACGGTGAATCCATGGAATGCTTAGAAATTTGTCTTCTTCTTCACCACCGTTCCCGTGCCTCTGAGAGCACGTTTAGCCGTCGGTCCGGTTCCACTAATACCAACTTGTGGAATCGTTAGCAAATTGTCATTCAAAATTGACATCCTATCCTCGCCAAGCCGTCTGGCCAACGTGGCGAGTGTAGACCAAATTCTCCAGATATATGTTTTGGAAGGCCCATCTCCAGCAGTGGAGGTCTAGGACACTGTGTTCTAGGGGCTGTAATAAGTGAGCCATCATCATCAATCACAGCCCCTACAGTCCTAAACCTCCACTCTTGGAGATTGGCCTTCCAGTTTTTTTTTGGAGAATTTACCTACACTCGCCACACTGGCCAGACGGGTTGGCGAGGGTGTGATGTCAAATTTTAATGTCATTATATTAACCATTCCACAAGTTGATTGACTGGTTGACTTAACAATTAACGTGCTCTCCGAAACACCGGAATAATAGTGTTGTAAATATAGGCAAATTTACGTCAGAAAAGTATGTTTCTCATTGGTACATGCCGGGGTTTGAACCAACCTTTTTAGGATTATTTTTAAGCGTTCTTACTTCTACCACAGTGAGCACAAACCGGTTAGATTCTGATATGGAACAGGTCAGGTCCTGAAGTTCTGAGGTATGTTTTCTTAAGAGCTCAGGTCATGTTTAGATTATTGTAATATTTATTAAAAGGTTTATTTGCCGAAATAAATACTCGTATATCTATGTACATATGTCTAGTCTAATTGGACCAGATCCTTCTTGTTTCTGCCTCCGTGGTCTAGCGGTTAAGTCCGTGGATTTAGACTCGGGACAAAAAAATATTTATTAATGTAAATAAATACATTTAATTAATATTTAATTTATTTGTGACATTTCTCGAGTTTGGTACGCTGGAGGCATCGACGAGCTTGCCACTTGTCATGATTGGCCTATAGTAAAGTTGGCTAAGTGTGAATCCGCTTATTTATAAGCGTGGTTTCTGACCACCCCGAAAGGGATACGGTCGTGATTATACTTTACTTTACCTTCTTGTTTATTGTTTTTAACTAGAACAATTACCACACATACTCTATCTGTTTCTAATAATAATAATAAACAATATTTATTTATTTATTTTATTTTATTATGGCACAAACAGTCAATTTAGTCAGACCTTTAGGGCCAATACTTAAACAAATTGTAGTTAATTATAAGACAGAAGGAAAACATAATATTTAAAAGAAAGATAAGCAAGTTATATAAGGTATGATATGGTAATAACAATAGTAATTATGTATTTAATAATAATAATAATAATAATAAACAATATTTTTTATTTTTTTTTTATGGCTAAAACAGTCAATTTAGTCAGACTTTTAGGGCCAATATTTAAACAAATTGTAGTTAATTATAAGACATACGGAAGACATAATATTTAAAAGAAAGATAAGCAAGTTATATAAGGTATGATATGGTAATAACAATAGTAATTATGTATTTAATAATAATAATAATAAACAATATTTTTTATTTTTTTTTTATGGCTAAAACAGTCAATTTAGTCAGACCTTTAGGGCCAATACTTAAACAAATTGTAGTTAATTATAAGACAAAAGGAAGACATAATATTTAAAAGAAAGATAAGCAAGTTATATAAGGTATGATATGATAATAACAATAGTAATTATGTATTTATTAATAATAACTTTATTTTAATTCTTGTCTAGTTACTAAGGCATGTTAGCAATAAAAATATATTATTATTATATGTAATTATTAAAAAAACACTGACCTGGCGTCTCTGGGACACTAAATCTACTGTTCACACTATTATTGCTTGGACTCTAAGAGTATAATAATAATAATAAATAGCGTTTATTCATTAAATAAGTGGTACATCATAGATAAAAAGAACTCTTTTACATTAGGTACACTATTAATTGTTGGTTTGATTCACTGATACCTATACCAGTTAACTGTCATACTGGTATCAGTATATCATAATAAATACATACAGTGTCTTTTGCCCACACGACTAATATTTTTTTTTTGTATTCATACGTCTGTGAGACACCCACATCAGTACTTAGGGGTAAAAAAAAACACATCGAACCACATTTTATATTGTTCTTTTTCTATTTTCAGGCCAGACACGCTAACAGCAGTTTCAGAAGCTGTGTCAAGTTTATTATTTCCATTCAAATGGCAATGTCCTTACATACCCCTTTGTCCTTTAGGTAAGTTTTTTATGAATTTACAATAACTTATAAAACTAACAGCTATGAATCAAGATGACATTAAAATTTAGGTCTAACTTAAAATTAAAATTATTCTTTAATAAACGTAGTGCTCATATACTCTTCAATATTAGCATTAATTATTTATGTTTTTAAACTAAAAAAAAAGGAGTTGTCCAAACGGCTAACGGAAAAGTCTGGAGACAGGAAGGCTGGCAATTATTTCTGCCAACGTATTAGCTTAGCTATACAGAGGGGAAATGTTGCCAGTCTTCTTGGGACTATCACTAAAGGGTCGTCTCTAGAGGACTTTTTTTACTTATAGTTTATTTTTTATTATGTTTAGTTTATATTTATTTTAATTTTTACTTTTAAGTAGTTTTAATTTATATTGTAATTATTTTATACTGTTTGTATATTACTTCAATAAAATACATTTACTCATGGTAAAAAAAAAAAAAATTTAACAGCTTCATCATTACTGCCATTACAAAGTCCCAGAACTGTACTGTTGGAGATGGGCCTTCTAGAAAGTTCTGGAAAAATAAGCCTACACTCGCCACGCTGGCCAGACGGGTAGGCGGATATCACTATTCTAATGACAATTTATTAACGAGTCCACAAGTTGGTATAAGTGGAATCGGGACCGACGGCTTAACGTCTCTGAGGCACAGGAACGGTGGTGTTGTAAATCTTAAGGTTAGAACCTATTCAGGTTTTTTTTAAGGAATGCCATCTTACAACCGAACTACCATCGCTCTTAAATAGCTTAGTAATATTTATTTAAACGTCTGTGAACTGGCAAATAATTCTATTTTTTTATTTTATTTATTCGTGGGAAAATTTACAGCCTTTACAATATTATGTATACAAAAAATATCTAATCTTAAAGCCTTACAAATATTCACTGTTAGCTATAATGAAAAATAATAACCAACAAAATCAGTACAATAACAATAAGATATGAAATAACAATAGCATTTGTATACTGATCCCGTTTTACAACTTAAGAATCATACAATATAATAAAAGTAATTAAGTGGAACAACAAGTATTAGTAACAATAAATAGGTACTCAAACAACACTTTACAAATTTTGACAAGAAACATAAGTAATAGAAAAATATATAAAATAAAAAAAACTAAAACAAGGATCAAATAAATAATTTAAAATAATAATAATGTAATATTTCAACATTTTAATGGACATCTACTCAATATGCTCATCACAGTACTCTGTAGTCAATAAACGTCTGAGGGTGGAAGAAGATGTCTCAAACAGGTTGTTTGAGATTGTTCTATCTCAACTTTTAAGAAATAAAAAATGGCGCTAATTATTCTCGCTTCTCCTCGAAAATGGCTCGACCAATTTAAACAATATTTGTTTTGTTTTGTTGTATATATATGTTCCTTGAATTGAGGTCGGTTTTGCAACAAAAATATATTTAAAAAATCCAATGGGGACATCCAGAAAAAATAAAAAATGTAATGGGTAATTTTATACGGAAGTTGCCACTACAAATATTTTCCAGGATACAGTGTTAACTCTATATAACGACACTGAAGGGCTGCGCGTTTTATGGCGTCATATAGAGTTATTATTATTATTAAATTCTTTATTGCACAAAAATATTGTACAAAGGCGAACATGAATGCCTACAAAGCATTTTCTTACATCTAACCTTTGGGAGAATATGAGATGAAGGGTAGTGCTGATATAAAAAAATATATATTAAGATAACAAACAATATACTACATACTAAGACATACATACATACACTACATACTAATAAATACATACACTAAATCCTAATAAATACATATTATAAAAGTATATATTTGCCAAATATTTATAGTGAGCCCGATGCTTGTTTGTCTAAAAATAGAGTTGTCGTTAAATGGAGATGGAATCATTGTATGGAACACAAGCTAAACCAACCAAAGCCAATTGATTTCGACGCTTTAGGAAGTTTGTCGTTAAATCAAGTGACGTTACATGGAGTTTACACTGTATTTGGTTTTGCCTTTTTTATACTACTGGACCGCTTAGGTAAAGTTGCAATCGAATTAATTTTAGATGGTTTTCGTACTGAGTCACCATCACATTAAATTGTATAATTCCTTAAACAGGTTTAGCAGAAGTATTACACGCGCCTTTGCCGTATCTAATTGGAGTAGACTCGAGATTTTTTGATCTTTACGAGCCGCCGTCAGATGTCACCTGCGTCGATTTAGATACTAATAATATTACTGTAAGTGTTATAATATTTTTTTTATATAATACTAGCTGACCCGGCGAACTGCGTACCGCCTAACCGTTATTGAATGTTTGTATACCTTAGTTAGCACATAGAAATCTACAATGTCGAATGCTTATACGCAATGCTAATTGGAAGTAGATACAAAAATAAAATACTTTTATTATCATTTGTTCTATTTTTATTTTTTTTGTTCTCTTCTCCCGATAGATGATGAATGAGATGATAGGGAAGGCAAAGGGTCTAGCCCATACAGCCAAGTCTGACATAATATATCTTTGTTTTTCATGAATTATTGAGGTCATCATCAAATTCCAGATGCTGCAGAATTTGATGCTTTTCTTGGAGTCACTCGCGGCATTATAGCTCAAACGCGTCGGGTAAAATATGGGAGATCACAGCGCGGGAAAACCGCAAAAAATAAACTGTACCTTGTGAATAGAATAAAAATAAAAAACTAAGAATACCCATTTCGAGGATCCCTTGAGGAAACACGTTTGATGATGACCTTATTAACTTATAAAAAATAAAGATATATTACGTTAGACTTGGCTGTATGGGCTAGATCCTTTGCCTTCCCTATCACCTCATTCACCATCCATCGGGAGAATAGAATAAAAATAAAAAACTAAGAATACCCATTTCGAGGATCCCTTGAGGAAACACGTTTGACAGCTGAAAAGCTGGAATGGTTGAGTGGAGGAACCGTCTTAAAATTCGGGTGTTAGACTATAAGTTCTATTTAATAATACGGACTTACATTTAATTTCATTGTGATAAACGACCAGTATAACGAAATAATCTGATAATATTCATATTTAATTACAGGTATGCGAGTCACAAAAATATATATCAATAAAAATATTACCCAAAAGACAAGCAAGAACATTAAAAAATACTCTGGCAATGCTGTACGGGAAAATACGGCCTCCGGGCATGACACGTGAGTTTTTATTATTGTTGTCTAGCAATCAAATAAAGCCCTGGGGTCACTGATCGGCAGTCCCAATGTCAGTGACAAAGCTCGGCTCGCCATACACAATAGCACTGATGTTGGTACCAACACTGATGTATGGAAGCTAGACGTACTATCATGAGTATTCTAACATATCCACGAAACTATGTATGAGTCTAGCGGTTAAGTCCGACGGTGATTCCATGGAATGCTATTAAATTTACCTTCTTAATTTTTAACATAACTTAATTTACCTTGCTTTACTATGATCAAAAATAGCCTTTAGATATAATATTCTACAATAATATATTTTGTGGGTAGTTTGAATTATTTATTTTCCGCAGCGTCACCTGTACATCAATCATCCAATTCCCAATTTCATGGAGAACCGACGACGAGTCTCGATAGAGATTTTCAGAAAAGAAAAAAAGAAGTAAGTATTTACTTACATAATTAGAAATAAAAAGTCGAAACTAGGTCAATCAAAAGCGAGTTACAAAAATAAACATTTTTCTAGGAAAATATTGTTTGAAGGCAAAAGTCTTCAACCAATGCGTTCTCCTCGTAATGTATGGAGCAGAAATGTGAACACTGATGGTGGGTCTGGTCCACAAGTTTCAGGTCGCTCCGCGAGCTATGCTTGGTATTTCTCTTCAGAGAACCAAAGTCACTGACATAGCTTTCGTAATTAGCAAGCTGAAGTGTCAGTGTGCTGGACAGATTTGCCGTAGAACCGACGACAGATAGGGCAAACGGATTGTAGAATGGAGACCACGTACGGCACTTCGCATATTTATTTATTCGAAGAGGAAGGACAGAGACAGGCAACATAAGAACATAGAAGATACCGACAGAGTAGATGCAATTAAAATTATACCCGCCACCAGAATATTTCACACTGTGAACAATAGTGCACTCTTTGTGCGATACAAAATTCGTAAAATATCACCTTGGCCATGTATAAAAGAAAACAACTGCATTGTGTGTGTTTGAATGCATTAAAACTGTTAGGCGAACTCCGAAGCAAACTGCCCACACTTTGCGAGCTAAACCGAAAGAAGCAGCTTCTTGATTTTGGCTTTGAAGGCGGCGCGGGAGTCACTGTATATATCCACTTCGGATAAACGCCTGTTGTACGTGTCGCACATCCGACGTTCAGGTGAAGTAGTGGGACATAGTGGGACGAACCCTCGCCAGATGGACTGATGATCTAAAAATAAGGTCGCTGGTAGGGAATGGAATAGGATTGCAAAAGACCGCGTGCAGTGGCCTATATCCAGCAGCAGAGAGACTCAGGCTGATGATGATGATAGTTAAGTTTAATTGTGTTTATCTTTCCAGCAAGCTCTAGAAGTGTTAATACAGGAAGCATTCCTCCGCTTCATGGTAGTAACCCTGCAAGGTTACCGTGAGTTCCTGATACCTATCACGAAGGCCCCCACAGTGGGCACCACAGACCCGCACGCCCTGTTCCACATGGACGCGTTCCTCAAGTCCAGAGATAAGGTAACTGGGTCAATACAGGAACATACCTCTGCTTCGTGGAAGTAACCCTGCGAAATCCTGATCCCCATTAAGAAGGCCCTCACAGTGGTAACCACAGACTCGCACGCCCATTTACACATGTACGCCTTCTGCAAGTCCAGAGACAAGGTAACAGGGTTAATACAGTAACATTCCTCCGCATCGTGGTAGTAACCCTGCATGGTTACCACGAGTTCCTAATACCCATCACGAAGTCCCCCACAGTGGGCATCACAGACTCGCACGCCCTTTTCTACATGTACGCCTTCTGCAAGTCCAGAGACAAGTTAACAGGGTTAATACAGTAACATTCCTCCGCATCGTGGTAATAACCCTGCATGGTTACCACGAGTTCCTGATACCCATCACTAAGTCCCCCACAGTGGGCATCACAGACTCGCACGCCCTTTTCCACATGTACGCCTTCTGCAAGTCCAGAGACAAGGTAACAGGGTTAATACAGTAACATTCCTCCGCATTGTGGTAGTAACCCTGCATGGTTACCACGAGTTCCTGATACCCATCACGAAGTCCCCCACAGTGGGCATCACAGACTCGCACGCCCATTTCCACATGTACGCCTTCTGCAAGTCCAGAGACAAGGTAACAGGGTTAATACAGTAACATTCCTCCGCATCGTGGTAGTAACCCTGCATGGTTACCACGAGTTCCTGATACCCATCACGAAGTCCCCCACAGTGGGCATCACAGACTCGCACGCCCTTTTCCACATGTACGCTTTCTGCAAGTCCAGAGACAAGGTAGCAGGGTTAATACAGGAACATACCTCTGCTTCGTGGAAGTAACCCTGCGAAATCCTGATCCCCATCAAGAAGGCCCTCACAGTGGAAACCACAGACTCGCGCGCCCTTTTCCACATGTACGCCTTCTGCAAGTTCAGAGACAAGTTAAGAGGGTTAATACAGGAACATTCCTCTGCATCGTGGTAGTAACCCTGCAAGGTTACCGCTAGTTTCTGATCGTTATCACGAAGGGGACAGTGTGAACCACAGACCCGCACGCTGACCGTCTTACCACGAACCCATTATATTAGTTTTCCAAGTAGGCCCTGAGACTTCTTTCGGCAAATTTACGATATTTCTCCTAGTTTCTTCGTGAATATATTTTTTCTGGAACCCATCACCGCTGCTTTTGTAAGTGGATTTCATTAATATCCTCGAACGGTGAAGATGGCTATTGGATTATTTAAAACATCCTTTCTGCAACTGGCCGTTAGTCTGTCTCGTTTTTCTCTGACTCCGGAAGAATAATTTTGATTTAAATAGGTAATTTGTTGATATAATTATATTCTTCAATTAATTTTGCATTTTCAGACTCATCAGAGATTCTATGCACTAATGATGCGAACTCAAATGTTTACCCGTTTCATCGAAGAGCGGTCTTTAGTTTGCGATGTAGATCAGGGATTGTCGTTTTTTGACGAATGTATTGAGAAAATATCTGGAACTGATGCACCTTTATTGGGAGTCGATACTGCTAACAATTCGGAAAGAACTGTTTTTGTATTACCACCCGATCCTCCAAGTCCAGGTACGTTTTTAATTTAATTCTTTACATCATCACGGTTTCAAGAACACGGAGTTAAAAAAGTTAGGCTTACCAGAAATATTTTTTGGAGAATTTGATCAACTCTCGCTACGCTACCCACATTCAAAAAGTTGTCTTTATTACGGATTTTAGAGATATATTAATCCTCCTTTTCTTAAACCAGCCTATTGTCGGTCGCAAGCCCGAGACACCATTCATCTCATTTTCTACCGACACACGATGGACCCGGCACCCGCACGGCGAATCCATGGAATGCTTAGAAATTTTTCTTCTTCTCTATAATAGGCTATTTGACAGGTTTTCAAAATCCATTTTATATTATGCAGTAGAGTTTAAGGAACCCAGTAAAAGTTATTATTTTTAATTCTGGTACATATTTGCTGAAAAATATCAAATTGAAAAAACAATATTTAAAAAGCATGCCAAACGCTACTTTGACAATATGGCGCCTCAATCGGGTCTGTGACGTCACTTGCCTGTGGCACATGTCATCCGCATACATTTGTCGTAAACAAAAGTTCGATTGGATTTACATTTTATCAGTGATTTATGTAATAAAATGAGTTACAAATGGTGTGCAGTTCCAAAATGTACAAATACGTCGTTGAAAAATCCGGAAAAACTCTTTGTTAGTGTTCCAAAGAATGTCAAAGTGCGGCGAAAGTGGTTGCAACTTTCTCGGAGGGATCCTAATGACATAGCGAATAGTACAAATATTTTCTTCTGTGAAGACCATTTCAATGTAAGTAAAGATATTAAGAATGTAAATGTTTTCGTTATTGATTTGAGGTTATAATAATACCTCTAATGTTTTTAACAGAATGTCTATTACAACTCACTTCAAATACTTCCGATGTTTTCCATAATATTAGTTAAAAATTGTAGCTACAGAGTCTTATGATTTCAATAAGCATTATACTAAAAGATCCCGACTAACTTGTTTGTTTGTTACAGATGGAAAATGACATGGCAAATTACTTACAGTACAAAATGGGTTTCAGACAGAAATTAATTTTGAAAGATAAAGTTTGGCCTTCTAAATTTCATTGCCAGCCAGATCGCATTAAAAGAATGTGTGATGCTGGTCCTTTACGATCTACATTTGTCAAACGCCGAAGAATGGAACTTGTTAAACAATGTGAAGACATTCAACAACCTACAATTCTTAAGAAATTTTTATTAATGACAGTGTTGCTTTAACATTTTAAACTCTCTTATACGCCTTATGACTCTTTCCACATGAATCCTTAAACTGGCAATAATTTTTGTTTGCCGTACTTCTTCTTTAGATAACTTTGACCCAGAGGCTACACTAGGAGGCCTTAACAGTTTGATTCCTTTTTTACTTAATGTTTGTTCCACATGCTTGAATCCTTTATCAGCTAATATGACAGTACCTGGATCTAGATAATCTAGAAAGTTGCAATTTTCCACTTGCTCTTCCCCCAAAACCAGAAGAAATATAATTGATGAGACCATTAGGCGTACATGACATCAAATACTTTACAGTATTACCTTTCTTATAATCTGACCAAGTTAATGCTTGAAAAAGGGCTTTGGAAGGCTTTTGTATGTCAATTTCCAGGCAATCAATAATACAACTTGCATTGTGATAGTTGTGTCGAAATGAAATCGGTAAAGTCTTTCTGATAGATTGTTTATTTAAGTTAACAATAAAAAGGCGTAAAAAGCTAGCTATAATTGGAATATTTTTCAAGAATAATTTACTGTTATATGATACTGTCATTATCTTTAAGTTCAGAAAAACTAATTTATTTTTTTTCAAACACATTAATATATGTTCATTTGGTATGTGGGTGTGCTTATGGATTAAATGAATTAAAAAATAGCAGTCAACAGGGATTCCAATATACATCATTGGTTTTTTTACAATTAGTGTGATGTAGTTTTATTAGTTGTGCAAACTGCATTCAATGCTTCTGAAATGCAATTTTGCCACACCTTTCTGGGATGTCATATATGTATCCAATCACTTAGTTACGCATTCTGTTTATATTGGAATTTTTATAATTTATTAAATAAAACATTTGAAAACCTTTAGTATAAATTTTATTTTTCCTTCGTTATTAGTTTTGACAATAAAATATATTCTATTAATGTAGCTACAATTAATAGAATAAAATATATTTTATTGTCAAAACTGTGTATATTATTCAATGTCCACAGTTTTTGGTTACATTGTGGTAGTAGTAAACCTTACAACAGCTATCCTTTTCGAACATACAATAATTTGAGTAGGTAATCTGCTTTTAAATAGCTTGTAGGTAGACAAGGTTATATTATTATTGGTCTGTTTATGAATAGTTTGTGGGTCTACAAACTATTCAAAAACAGACTAATAACAAAAATACTTTAAAACTATTTAAAAACAGAATAATAAGATTACTTTTTGAACTTTATATAACATGAAGACACATAATATTACACTAGTAATCACTATAATATTCACTTAAATTATAATATAGCTTAGATAAAAGCCAGGTTTTTAATGTGTACTTAAATGTATTACCATTTAGGGTTTTTAACCTTAATGACAAATGATTAAACATTTTTATTGCAATTATATATGTACTTTTTTGGTACATTGTATTATTTATTTGAGGTTTACAGAGATCATATTTATATTTATTACTAATTCATGTTTTTTTGATGTAACATTTAACACTGCAGTTCATTCCCCTGCCTTCCAACCAGTACGGTGAAGCCATAGCTAAGAACATTGTCCCTCTCTATAAAATTATCTTTGTTTCATTACAAACAGATAACATTCTAATATGTATATACAAATTACAGTGAGAAACTTTTCATCTCTGAATGTATTACGAAGGGACTTAGTAGTGTATTTATTATAAATTGTTCTTATACATTTTTTCTGTAACATAAAGGTAGTTTGAATATTTACACTATTACCCCTGAATATTATACTATATGTTAATTGAGGATAAACATAGCCATAATAAGCACTTATTGATATTTTTAAGTTTTTAATAACATAAAAATAAATTTATTTATTATGAACTTATATTACTACCTAAAATATTTTTAATTAGGTACTGTAACACTACGAATTAACAGTGGAAAAATATTTGCTTTCCAAAAAGATGCAACATTTATTAACAAATTACTCACATATTCATTGTCATAGTCAACTACAATCACATCCACTTTTTTTGAATCTTCAGTCAGGGTGAGCCACACAAAAGTAACCTTTCCTCATTTTGGTAACAAACATTTGCAGTTGAATTTGAGCCCGGTACTTTTCTGAAATGTTGCCATTACAAATGTAATTATTTTTGGTACTTTCACTTCCGCAGGGCTTCACTCTCTTTTTCAGTATATTTTGCACGGTTTTTATCACTGAGGATTCTAATCTTCGGCCTCTTTTCATGGCAGGCATCTCTGGGGCTTTTGCTCCCATGATCTCTACTAAAGATCCTAGAGGCTATTATTGGTTTCACATTGAGGAGCTTGCTTACACAACTGTTCCACAGTCACATATTTCAAGGTTGTACCTACTCTTGAGAGCCTTGGTTTTTTCCACAAACATTCCACCTCAGTGCAAAAAGGTTCCTCTGTGCGACGATGGGTCCACATGAGGAATGCCACTGCATGTTTACAGCCACCAGCTAAAGCTGCACAGTCCAAGCACTGACAGCTAACAATTTCACCCTTTTTCTCGTCTATCACCATAGTGACATTGTAAGAGCTGCTCCTCACCTTGTGCTTAGGACAAATCTTACAGTTTAATGTGCAAAGATCTGGCTCGCGACGCAGCTGCACATTTCCAATGGCATCATCTCCATATGTTTCCCTTGCAGACCTGCAAAAGTAAACAAATTATCGTTTATGTTCACGAAACTGCGCCAAACTAACTTAACATTTATAACCTATAAAAGTCCTTGCTTGTTGTGGAAGTTCATCATTATTTCACTTTCTTATGATATAATTTAAGTTACTACTAAAGTGTTACTATACTTACTTTGCTGTCTTCACATTTTTTAGCTCCGAGGCATAAAAGTCGGAATTATTTTTGAAAAATAATCTGACTATGATTGCGTCGACTTGGGGCAGGTTTCTGCTGTCTGCTTTTACAAAATCTTTGTCCATGGTAAAAGTACTTGACAGAATTTGTAAAATATTGAAAATAAATCACACAAAGTATTATTTATGCGTGTAATAGTGTATTATCTATGCGTGGCACGAGGTTTACAAGACCTACGAATCTGTGTTTACCAGCAGGTGACGTCATCATAAACTCGACCAACCAGGAGCGTTTTGTGTCACGTGACAAACATTTAAAAAATGCATTTTTAATTACGGATTTTTAAATAAATTAATCATTAATTTCAACTATAATTAATAAATACCCATTTTTAAACTCTTAATGTATACTGATAACAGTAATTGACACTTTATTTTTCGCATTGTCAAATAGCCCATTGTAAATATCATAAACGAAAAATCAAAAACATACAAATTCAGAACATTATAATTCAAATTGAGAACCCCCTCTCCTTTTTTGAAGTCGGTTAAAAATAGACTATAATGAATGTTTTTCTCTTTCTAAAATTAGGTATATGAAAATAAAAATGTGTCCGTAATTTTATTTCCTAGAAAATATTGGATTATCGAGCGAGAAGGATACAAACCACATAAACAATTTTTTTTTTATGGGTTGTTGTTTCGCCCTTATTCCTAAACTATTGAGCTGATTTAAATAAATTTTGGCAGAAAAAATTCAAGCGGTGTTATTTTTATATAGATATCACCATGGCAAGCTTACAATATTAGTTATCTTTGAAAGTAAAAAATGGTATTTGATATCATTACAAATGGCACATACTTTCAACTAGAACAACAAATGGGTGGTAGGCGGACTGATGGTGATTATTTGTCCAGTC
Source organism: Tinea semifulvella (assembly GCA_910589645.1). Classification (NCBI taxonomy): domain Eukaryota; kingdom Metazoa; phylum Arthropoda; class Insecta; order Lepidoptera; family Tineidae; genus Tinea; species Tinea semifulvella. The sequence goes on along the minus strand of OU342598.1, from coordinate 4,292,502 downwards.
TGCCGGGGCGGGGGAGTATGCACCGTTCGTGCCGATAAACCCAGTAAAGTGTATCCACACGTTTCGGGATCATGCTCGAATTGCCGTCATGCTCAGTCAGTAGTCATAGTACTGATGTCAGTCATGAGTGTCTGATTCCAGTTGTTGACATTCATAGACCTCGCGCGCCACTTAACATTAGGTGGGCGCAAGGTCACATGTAGAGCTAGTATAAAAATACCAAAAAATCATTTGAACACGACATGTGACCCTCAGATTATATCACACAAAATAGATTATATAACACATTATTATTATTATTATTTTCATGTGTGTATGATTCCAGTTGTTGACAATCATAGACCTCGCGCGCCATTTAACATCAGGTGGGCGCAAGGTCACATGTCGAGCTAGTATAAAAAATAATAAAAAATCATTTGAACACGACATGTGACTCTTACAGATCATATCACACAAAATAGACTATAGAATAATGTGTTATATATAACACATTATTATTATTTTTATTATTTTCAGGTGAATCATACAGATATGAGACATTTGAACTGAATCCCTCATTGTTAGTCAAAAGTGGATTAAAAAGTAAAACTGGTGATCTGAACATGTTATCTGCAGCTCACAAATCCGCTCTGGCTTCAGCAGAATCTCTGGGAGAAGCTTCTCCCATGGCAAAGAGGACTAAACAAGAGATTGCTGCTGCTCAGAGGTAAATCCATATTCATATGAATGTGAAAGAAGCTTCTTTACTTGGGTACTTACATACATACATACATATCTTCACGCCAGATCCCTTACGGGGTAGGCAGAGACAATTGAGCGCCACTTGACACGATCACGACATACCTCTTTCGCTTCATCGACATTCATCAACCTCTTCATACATGCCCTTTTGTTACGACGCTTTTTTAATTCTCCTTCTGCTAGTGTTTTATTTATTTGATCGTGATACGTGTGTCTTGGTCTGCCAGGGCCTCTTTTACCCACAACTTTCGCATTATATATCTGGTTCGTCAATCTTTCTTCGCCCATCCTTTCAACATGCCCGAACCATCGTAGCATGCTTTTCCTTATTTTTGTGCCTATGCTTTCTTTTATACCTACCATTTTTCTTATTTCGACGTTACGTATGTGGTCCGCAAAGTGACGCCGCATAACCCTACTCTCATGCATATTCTGACATATCCACGTCTCGCTTCCATACATAAGTTAAGTATTTGGGTACTTGATTTAGACTAATATGTTATTCTATTAATAGAAAAGTAAAAAAAAAATCCTAAGAAACATTATTTGGCTTCTTCATCAAAATCACAGCCCCTAGAACACAGCTTCCTAGACCTCCAGTGTTGAAGATAGGCCTTCCAGAACATATGTCTGGAGAATTTTGTTTCATGTTGACCAGACGGGTTGGCGAGGATATGATGTCAATTTTTTATTGATTCCACAAGTTGGTATTAGTGGAATTAACGTGCTCTCCGAGGCACAGGAACAGTGGTGTGGTAGATCTATGACAAATGTACGTAAAAAAGGTGTTTTTCTCATTGGTACATGCCGGGGATTGAACCAACTTTTATATTTTTTAGGAAAGCGTTTAAACAACCGATCTTTTGTTGAATTTACTGCCTTCTAATTTTTTATTTTTTATTAATAGACAAGCTCGAAAAGCGTGCTTATCGCCGGAAGGTTGGGCCAAGTGTTTGCTTGGTTCATGTTATTCTCTATACTTCTTGTCTCTGCCTTGTCGACTGATGGTCAATAGAGGGAAGGAGCACGCCACCTTGCGGTCAGCATACGAACTATTGGAAAGAGCTGCCAAATTGAGAGTCACTTGTGATGAGGTAAATATAAAAACTGTGTGTATGTATGTTCCCTATGCATTTCAAAACTACTTGACCGATCGGGATGAAACTTTGGCAATATGTTGTGTGAACATCGGAGAAGGTTTCTAACATAGTATTTATTTATTTATTAAGACTCAAACAACAGATTAATATTAGATATATATATAATTAACATTAGATTATTACACAGTTTGAAAACTTATCTAGTACATACACTTTTTACAGTTGAGCACAGCATTTGTCAACTTGTATTTTTCGAATTAAAGTTCTAATAATAAAGCAAAAAATAATAAAAAAAAGAAGCAAACAAAATTAAGCTAATAAACTTATAACTATATATATGTATTTACAATTTAAATTAAAAACTAATATATATACATATATTTTAACATTTTGGACTTTCCAGACATATTGCAATGCTTACCTATTTATTTCAATTGAATATTATTTTAGTTTCCTCTGAGATTTCGGAAATGGTTGCAAGACCTTGTGTTTAAAACTATTTTTAGAATCGTGAAATATATCCAGATCACACTTGCGCCAGATAACATTAAATGATTTCATTGCTCTTATCACGGGGGAAATGTGACCGAGATTAGTTCTGCTCGGAGGAACTTTGAAGCAATCTGTATATGTTGACAACCGCGAATTTGGACGGGGAACCACAAGACAAACCTCCAATAAGGACTGGCAATTAATTAACTCTGCCTCTCATTAAATCATGCAAAAAACTGAGTTCCAGCATGTGCCTACGGTCGACCAGTTGATGCATCCTAAAGTAACATAATCTTTCCTCATAGGAAGCTCTGTGACTAATTCCTGGAGAACGATAAGCAAGCTGTCTAGTAAATGATTGTTGGATTGACTCAATTCTCCTAGAATGTATTTTATATAAAGGATTCCATATTGCAAACTCCAAAACACTGCGAACAAGTGCATAATAAATAGTTTTTTTAGTGTTTATTTGTTTGAAGTCTTTAGTTGTGCGCTTGATGAATCCCAATAGTATTACTGTTGTCCGATAGGTGGCGCGCATCAGCGCTGATTTGTAGGGCTTACCGACCGAGGGTACATTCATTGACTGTCAGGCGGTACGAAGTTCGCCGGGTCAGTTAGTAGTCTATAAAATATAATATATAGCTTTGTGACAGATGTTAAAGCAACATTTGTTTTATAAAACAATGAGTAAAAAATAGCTTCAAAAGCGGCGGCTTAGTGGACAATCGTCCGAAAGCGAATCGTCTAAGATCGATTACGTCTGTCAGAAATGTCAAAAGCTTGGTGGAAAGCCCAAGATTAAACAAAGATAGTTTCATGTATGTCTAGAAGACCTGCAGATGACAACTGTTACAACTTCTAACCTGTAATATATTCCACAAGTTAGTATTAGTAGAACCGGGATTAAGACAGTTAAAATTGAAAATGGCATCTAATGTAGCAGCTTACGGCTGACCTTCAAAATAAAACTGTCGGTATCATCATCATCACGACCGTCTCCCTTTCCGGGTGGTCAGAAACCACGCTTATAAATAAGCGGATTCACATTTAGCCAACTTTACTATATAAAGGCCAATCATAAAATTTCAATCATTAAATATTAATTAAATGTATTTATTTACATTAATAAATATTTTTGTGTCCCGACCAGAAATCGAACCCGGTCTACTCCGAGTCTAAATCCACGGACTTAACTGCTAGACCACGGAGACAAAACTGTCGGCTCGGCTCTATTTTTAACATTAACCATTACTATTGCAGAAACATATTTTTTGTTTGACAGCTGGAAGGAAATGTTGAGTGGATAAGGCGTTGATGACACGTCTTAGAATTCGGGTGTTAGACTAGAAAAATCATAGAAAATGTTGGATTGAGCGAGAGGGATAAAATTTATAATATAAATATGATTATTTGTTGTTAGATTTGCTATCGGGTGATGATGCAGCTATGCGGTATACATTCGTTGCCAGTCCTAGCTGTGCAACTGTTGTTTCTAATGAAAAGAGCCGGATTACAACCCAACGCCTTGACGTATGCGTTCTACAACAGATGCGTTTTGGAAGCACAATGGCCACAAGATATGCCCAGGTTCGTAAAAGACAACTAATCTAATTAATAACCATTGTATTGATACCGGCAGACAAGAAGAGCGCTGGCCGCTTAACGCCCGTTTTTTGCTTGTGGTGGCTCGGCTGTAAGGAGCGCATTCCGTAAAATTCTAAAAAGGTTTTCGAACCTCAGAATAGAAAACACATTGAGAAAAACACATTTATTGCGTACATTTATTAAAACAATACAACAATGTTAACATAGCGTAATATAAAGTATATTACATACCTAGAAATAATATTTGACATGCCCATTTACAGCAGTAATTATTTATTCAAATGTGACATATTATAATAATAATACTTAAATATATTCTTGACAAAGCTCATTTGCAGCTGCTAAATCATTAATAACTTATTATTATGGTGCTTTTAGGAAGTCTATTTTGGATATACTAAAACCATAATGTGTTATTGATACTTATCATTATTGTAGTATACTTATCTTTCTTTTGTTACTAATTGTTGTTTAACTTCACTATCTGACGTTACCCGTTACGTATATTATATATAATGTGTGTATAAAAAATGTTTTTTGCTCTCAATGTCGTCATCATTACAGTCCCTAGAACACAGCGTCCTAGACCTCCACTGCTGGAGATGAGCCTTCCAGAACATGCACCAAAATTGGCCTACTCTCGCCACGCTGGCCAGACGGCTCGGCTCGGATTTTTTGTCATTTTTTTTATGACAATTTATTAACGATTCCATAAGTTGCTTAGCGTGCTCTCCGAGGCACGAGGCACGAGAACGGTGGTGTTGTTAATCTATGACAAATATACGTAAGAAAAATGCATTGCTTATTTGTACATGCCGGGTGGGTTTGAACCGACCTTGGTAGGATTCAAGGAACGCGTTTTTACAACCGAGCCACCACCGCGCCACTATATAAATAAATAATAATACGAAAAAAGAAATACCTACATGTTGAAATAATATTTGTCGAAAATGACATAAACACGATTCAATGTACCTTAAGTTTGTCAGTTCTATTTCTCTAGCGTAGCCCCTCCGTTTGATAATTGAGTGAAGGATCTATGATTATAGATGGTTCACTAACAAGTGGGTATGTCTAGTTAATATATATTTTTTTGTTTTTGTCAGTGGATCTCAGTTGTTATGGAATAAGCTGCGTATAGCTGTTTTGGGTGCAGCGTTATTTCGAAAGGCGGGAGCGCGGTGGGAAGCCAGGAGAGGGTCGGGGGCTAACTTACACAACCATGGGTCTAGTGGTAAGAATATAATAAAAAAAAATGCAAATTAATAAATGCAAGTAATTCAGTATAACAATTAAGAGGGTTGTTACGCTTTGCATCTCTTTCGCACATTTTTTTAATATACTTTATTGCACCTAAAAACCTAGTACATAGGCTAGCCATAATGCAATAAGGCACTCTGTACCAGCTAACTCTTGGGAAAGTAGTAGTTAATAAAACTGTTGCATAATAAGGGGTATTATACACGAGTGTGTGTTTAAAAGCCGAGCCGTAGGCGAGTGTTTTAATACCTAGTTATGTGCAGTTTCATACACTAATTTATCTACTCTCATACATTGGGATTGAACCTACTAAATAAAAGTTAAAAGAGTGGCGCCAATTTTTATTTTTTTTAAATGACCATGGTACAGAATACATAAGTCCTAAACAATGAAATGGCGCCAAAACCTAGCTTATGCGCGGTCACGCTCTAGGCGGGCGCTGCCATAGACAAGTAAAAATTGAAATCAAAACTTTTTGTAATGGAACCTTTGCCTTAAAAAAAAGTGGTATATAATATGCATGATTCTATTTTTAAAATGAAATATAACATTATTTTGTTAGAGAAAAAGTGTTATAATGTGATTCTATTTTTAAATTTCAGCAGTATGTTTATAAAGTATGTCAATATAAATTCTTTTTGAAGTTTGTAATTCGCTTTTTTCGATATAAGAGTAGATAAAGATATATATATATATATATATATATAGTTAACGGATTATATTATATAACGTTTGCGCTTAAGTAACAGAATAGGGCTGCAGGTCACATAATAATTTATGATATTTTTCGAGTCTTGTACGCTAGGGACATCGACGACCTTGCCACTTGTTATAATGGGCCTATAGTATAGTTGGCTAAATGCAAATCAGCTTCATTAAAACCGTGGTTTCTGACCACCCTGTTCAGGAATACGGTCGTGATGATACTTTACTTTTTTACCAATGCTTATGTTTTAATTATTAGGTGGTACATTACCTCGGGTTCGGTCTGCGGCGGCGGTCGGAGATGGAGCAGAATTGGCCAACTCTCTGGCCGGACTGGCAGCTTGTGAGCCAAACCTTAGCAGAACTAGTCTTGACTCTGGTAACTACACTAATATACCTTTTTTTTATTTATCTAGCACGACTTGTGAAGTCAGATATTCATGACTGACATCAGTCTCTAAGACTATGCCGGCATGACTAGATGATTTTTCACACTTCGCTTAAAGGACTCCCAAGTTATAGGAAAGTGGAAACACAGAGGCTGGAAGAACATTCCACATCTTTATCGTGCGACAGATGTATGAGTCCCCAAATTTATATTTAGCGAAGGGATGGTGACTACGGTATGTGGGTGCATATTCTGACCTGTGCGTGTGGTTCTTCCGAGCACTCACCATAGTGTAGCCGGTAGAACACGCTCAGAGAAGCTACATCTCGGCGAAGCTGCAGGGATTCGAGAGTTCCAGATGTAGTGGCATCGTCCACAATTCCAACAGCTCGTCTCTGTAGGACATTGAGAGCATCTGTGAGGTACTTGGCGGAACCATCCCAGACATACAGACATCCTCAAACTGACCAAATACATATCTAAAGGACATCATTCATTTTGCATTGGGATTTGGGCTAAATTGTATTTACAGTCATATGTGCATTTTTGGTCAGGTGGTGGTGGCTCGGTTGTAAGAACGCGTTCCTTAAATCCTACAAAGGTCGGTTCAAACCCACCCGGCATGTACCAATGAGAAATACACGGACGTTTGTCATAGATTGACAACACCAGCGTGCACGTGCTTCGGACTGCACGTTAAGCCGTCGGTCCCGGTTCCACTAATACCAACTTGTGGAATTGTTAATAAATTGACATAAAAAATTGACATCATATCCTCGCCAAGCCGTCTGACCAGCGTGGCGAGTGTAGGCCAAATTCTCCAGATATATCTTCTGGAGGCCCATCTTCAGCAATGGAGGTTTGGGACGTTGTGTTCTAGGGGCTGTAAAGAAAAAAATGCATTTTAAGATAAATTATTCTAACAAGATTACAATTAAAGTATAATTTTATTTTATATAGTTCAGGTATACAAAATGTTTAAAATATCATTATGACAGCTTTAGCAAATGACTTGATTGATACAACATATTTTATTTTTCAAATAACTTCATTGCAGCCCCTAGAACACCGTTCCTAGCGTCCTAGACCTCCACTGTTGGGAATTGGCCTTCCGGAACATATATCTATTGAATTTGGCCTACACTCGCCACTCGCTGGCCAGACGAGTTGGCGAGGGTCTGATGTTAATTTTTAATATTACTGGCATGCCTAGTTAAGCCGGCATAGTGTTAGGGACTGATGTCAGTCACGAGTGTCTGATTCCAGTTGCTAACATTCATGGACATCCCGCGCTACTTGCCATCAGGTGGAAGCAAGGTCACATGCTAGTATAAAAAGAAATACAATAATGACATATCCGAGATTTTAATTTAATTGAATAATAAAATCTAAAAACATAATACCTACTGTGAGGTATAAAAAAATATTATTAAATAATGATTTATAATAATATAATATAATAACTGTGTGTGGTCTAGCGGTTAAGTCCGTGGATTTAGAATCGGAGGTACCGAGTTTGATTCCTGGTACACAAAAATATTTAATAATGTAAATAAATACATTAAACTTACACAAAAATATTTAATTTATTTGTGATAGTTCTCGAGTTTGGTACGCTGGAGACATCGACGAGCTTGCCACTTGTCATGATTGGCCTATAGTAAAGTTGGCTAAATGTGTATCCGCTTCTTTATTAGCGTGGTTTCTGACCACGTGATGATGATGATGATGATACTGATTTATAATATTATAGGTTAAGAATAAGTTTATATTAAGAATAACTTGTTTTAGGTTGCAATTTCAATGAGACAAAGAGTAGTGAATTTGACGCATTATGTCGTCGTGGAGGCAATATAGTACGTGCTGCTCCGGACGCAGTACCCAGGGCTCCTAGAATATCTACTGCAGCTGGAATACTAATCTCAGGTAACGGCGAATGACGCGAACCGAAGAGTTTTGGCGCTAGCGTAAGGCATATGGTTTTTTATTTATGTATTTATTTAAACACTAAAATAGAAACAGAAAGTCATTTACAAGTTTTTACTAATATTTGAATAGGACTGATTATGTTATTATGGCATGTAATGAGAAATAATAATAAATAATGAATATTTCCAGACAGGTCACACAGCGCCATCTAATTTCCGTGGTAAGCTACGAGGCTTGTGTTACGGAAACTAGATGGTTTATAAACTACATATTATACTTTTTTTTTTGTAAATATATACATATAAACACCCAGACCGAGACAAATTATACAATGTACAACTTGCCCCCGGTGGGAATCGAACCCACGCCCTCCCGAGTTTACGACAACGTTTGTTACCACTAGACCACGGAGGCCAATATACTTTTCTTACGTACATTTGTCATAGATTTACAACACCACTGTGTAAAGGGACGTAAAGCTGTCGGTCCCGGTTCCACTAACTCATGGAATCGTTAAAAATTGTCATTCAAAATTTACCCGTCTGGCCAGCGTGACGAGTGCAGGCCAAATTCTCCAGATATATGTTCTGGAAGGACCATCTCCAACAGTCGAGGTCTAGGACTGTGTTCTAGGGGCTGTGATAATATTTGAAGGCATTATAATAAAATTGATTTGTGTTTATATTTTTTAGGTTTGCCTTCGAACCCGGACCTTTGTAATGAAATGACGCGACATAGAAGTAATTCTCTAACAAAAATAGATTCACCTGCAAATTGGAATGTTGTAGAAAAACGACAGGTATCTATATTTTATTTTACAACTTATGGGAATATACTTGCGTATAATATTGGCGCTTTTTAAAATCTAAAAAAGGGTCGCGGTTCGAACCCCGGAAGGTTTTAATGACAAATACACTTTTCTTACGTACATTTGTCATAGATTACAGCGTTTTAACGCGCAATAAAAAAAAAAGAAGGCCTCCTTTTCTTAAACCAGCCTATTGTCGGTCGCAAGCCCGAGACACCATTCTTCTCATCTCTTACCCACACACGATGGACCCGGCACCCGCACAGTGAATCCATGGAATGCTTAGAAATTTGTGTTCTTCACCAAAGTTTCCGCAAAGAGTACAGCACATTAAGCTGTCGGTCCCGGTTCCACATTTCAAATTTCTGTTAGGCTCATCGCACAGTGGAGATTTAGGACTCTAATGTTCTAGGGGCTGTCATGATAATAATAATAAAATTATTTATTGCACACAAAATATACAAAATAAAAATATGTACATAGGCCAGCATAATACCATGAAGGTATTCTCTACCAGCTAACCTTTGGGAGAGTGAGAGATTTATATGATGGGTGTCTGAGATTTTTTAAGTTAATGTAAATATATTAGAATTAATTAGCAATTGGAATCAGAGACTCATGACTGACATCAGTCCCTAACACTATGCCGGCTTGACTGGGCATGACGGCAATTCGAGCCTGATCCCAAATCGTGTTGATACACTTGGGTTTATCGGCAAGGATGGATACTTCCCCGTCCCTGCAGACTTGGCAAATTACCACCATCAGTCTGCATACCACCTATTAAAATATAATATAATAATAAATATTTCCAGACAGGTCACACAGCGCCATCTAGTTTCCGTGGTAAGCTACGAGGCTTGTGTTACGGAAACTAGATGGTTGATAAACTACATATTATACTTTTTTTTTGTAAATATATACATATAAACACCCAGACCGAGACAAATTATACAATGTACAACTTGCCCCGGTGGGAATCGAACCCACTACCTCCCGAGTATATATATTATAAATAGATACACATTATACATAAATAATATTACAAATATGAATATACTTATATACAATACTTACATAAATAACAATCCATGTTAAGTTTAGAAATATTATCTCATTTTCCTTTTTAAGAAAGTAAGAAGTTAGTAGATGCCTAAATATGTTCAACTAATCAACCCAAGATGTCATTGTGTAAGTGAATATTACAGCAGAAACTGCCACATAATGTGCATTAGAATATATAATAAAATTCCTAAAGAGATACGAGAGTTACATATAAAACGTTTTACTATTGAGTTAAATAAAATTCTTATTGACAACTGTTTTTACTCAATAAAAGATTTTTTAGCATGCAAATTTTGAAATTAATATTGTATTCCAATAAATTGACAAGAACAATATTAAATATAAACTATATACAAATAAATATTGTAAATAAATATCTATTGACATAAGCATATTGTATGCCCATAATATGGGCAGATTGCTTGATGATTGATCATCATGACATGTACATACAACTGTAATTAGAATAAGCAATCTATACAAAAAAGGATTTTGAATTTTGAACGAAGGTGCCAGTCTGATTGACAATGGAAGTTTGTTCCATTGGCGAGCTCCAGAAACAGTGAGAGTCTGAATATTGTACTTAACTAATATTTACCATTTTTAGACTATTCATGTGAGTCCAGAAAGTCCGACTGATTTAAGAATTTTAACACGATCTGAAAGTTTTGCCGGAGATGCTCAAATTGTACAGAATTTACAACGACTATCATTTGGCAGCTGTAAGTTACGATTTTAATATTATATACAACTGTTGATTGATTCAAAGGGTACTTGTATTTTTTTCAAAATGTGTTTTAAATTGTGTATAGTTACTTTAGTAAAGTATCATCACGACCGTTTCCCTTTCGGGGTGGTCAGAAACCACGCTTCTAAATAAGCGGGTTCACATTTAGCCAACTTTACTATAGGCCAATCATGACAAATGGCCAGCTCGTCTATGTCTCCAGCGTACCAAAGTCGAGAAATATCACAAATAAATTAAATGTATTTATTTACATTAATAAATATTTTTGTGTCCCGACCAGGAATCGAACCCGGTACCTCCGAGTCTAAATCCACGGACTTAACTGCTAGACCACGGAGGCAGTTATTGGCAGGGTTAAAATTAGTTACTTTGGGATTCCTGGAAACATACTTCAGATTTTTATGGAGTCTAAAACGCCTTAACATCTACTTTGAAATTTTCGCTCGGAAACGCTGCAGTTGTAAATGGCTGCCGGATGACGTCACGTAATAGTAAATAAACTAATTAACGATTCTAACATAACTATTTGCTTTTAAAAAAAGTAGGTTCAATTATTTTAAAGTCACTATTGTTTAAAGAAGTTTTGCTGGATTGATTTTAAGAAATAAAAATGGCGAAAATTATCGATTAAAAATTTTCAAAAATTATATAAAAAAGGATGACGTTTTGTATACATGTTTTCAGAATGTCCAACTATGATATATATCAATGTCATTCGTTTATATAACATTTAACCCCATTTTTCAACCCTATAAGGTCTTCTGCTGACCACTATTACAAGGTCAACACCGGATCAAGCAACTAGTTTTAAATAAATCATTCATAAAATAAAAAATATTTTCAGCTACATCAAATTCAAAATCTCGATGTTCTCGGACATTAAGTTTTCTCGGAGAACAAGAAAGAGAAGAAATGGAAGCAGAATCTGCTACACTCAAGGCCCCACCTCTCAAGTAAGTGTCAAAATTTTAGTTATTATATTTTATTAATACTCCACATTATTTTTTTAAATCTTTCTAACTAGCTGTTAAGTTTAATAGATGGTAGGCGGACTGATGCTGGTAAATTGCCCAGTCTGCCGGAGCGGGGAAGTATCCACCGTTTGTGCCGATAAAGTGTGAACTGTATCCACACGTTTCGGGATCAGGCTCGAATAGCCGTCATGCCCAGTTAAGCCGGCATAGTGTTAGTGACTGATGTCAGTCATGATTGTCTGATTCCAATTGCTAACATTCATGGACCTCCCGCGTCAACATTTTATTCAAACAATATTTGCTCCACACAACCAAGATACATACTTATATACAATACCGCCTCCGTGGTCTAGTGGTAACAAACGTTGCCGTGAACTCGGGAGGTCGTGGGTTCGATTCCCACCGGGGGCAAGTTGTACATTGTATAATATGTAATATTTACAACAAAAAAAGTATAATATATAGTTTATCAACCATCTAGTTTCCGTAACACAAGCCTCGTAGCTTACCACGGAAACTAGATGGCGCTGTGTGACCTGTCTGAAAATATTTATTTATTTATTATTTATTAAGAGTTAAATAAATAAAGAATTTATTTATTTAAATTCTTTAATGCACTTAAAATAGCACAGGGGCGAGCTATAATGCCAGTAGGCATTCTTTACTAGCTAACCTTGGGAATCGAGTAAGGTGATAGGCAGGATGAAAAAAAAAGAAACAATAATGATACAGTTAATAAGTTACTAAACTAATTATAATATACTACACATTATACCTACACACATAAACTATACATAAAATTATACATACAAGTACATTATATGCATTATAACTTTAATAAATACACAGTTATTTAATAGTAGTTTATGAAACTGTTGCATAATAAGGGGTATTATACACGACTGTGTGTTTAAAAACCCGAGCCTTAGGCAAGGTTTTTAATAGTATCACATGAGTGTTTTAATATCTAGTTATGTGCAGTTTCATACAATAATTTATCTACTCTCATACATTGGGATTGAACCTACTAAATAAAAGATAAAAGTTAAAAGAGTAAGAATTTTAAGCAAGAATAAAAAAAATCACACGAAGTGCTATACAACAAAACGTATTGAATGGCGCCAATTTTATTTTTAATTTTTTAAATGACCATGGTACAGAAATCATAAGTCCTAAACAATGAAATAGTGCCAAAACCTAGCTTATGACCGCGCACGCGCTATGGCGGGCGCTGCCATAGACAAGTAAAAATTGGAATCAAAACTTTTTTGTAATGGAACCTTTGCCTTAAACAAAGTAAGTGTTATATAATATGTATGATTCTATTTTTAAAATAAAATATAACATTATTTTGTTAGAGAAAAAGTATTATAATGTGATTCTATTTTTAAATTTCAGCAGTATGTTTATAAAGTATGTCAATATAAATTCGTTTTGAAGTTTGTAATTCGCATTTTACGATATGAGAGTAGATAAATAGTATTTTATTCTGTTCCTCCCGGAACGATGTGGTTATCAAACGTAAAGACAATATCTACAAGTACAGTATCTTTAACTTATATATTTTTCCATGTTTACAGAATATCACCCCGCACTGAAGTACTATCAGACGATCCTCTTGGTGCACTTCGAGAGCCCGAACCGACCCCCGAGTCGATACAACCTGACGAGGAGGAGCCAGCCCCTCTCCGCCCCGAGTACAGTGTCAACCCGAAACTCTTCCACAGACGGAGCAACTCCTTCCAAGACGACACCCCGCACAATCCCGATGGGTATAACACTTCCTTAATCACATACACTTTCCATCATTTACACATGCATTTATAACACTTACATAATCAATAATAATAATTTCTAAGTTTTGACAACGCCCCTTTACAGCTGCTATAATTAAATATTTAACATTAAAATTATTAAATAATTATTATACATTATTATTATTAGCCAGTTGTTTATTCGAAGTTAATTAATATATGTACATTAAATATAAATACAAATCTACCTAAATAATAAAATTAAAAATAATCTAAACTATAAATAAAAAATGTCCTCTAGAGACGTCCCATCCGAGATAGTCCCAAGGAGACTAGCAACATTTCCCCTCTGTATAGCGAGGCTAATACGTTGGCAGAAATAATTGCCAGCCTTCCTGTCTCCAGACCTTTCTGTCAGCCGCTTTGACAACTCCTTGGCCAAGCGCCTCCCTGACGGTCCCCATGGGCCCATCGTCTCGACCCCAAACGGCGCAAATTCGTAACCGATACCAAGGTTGGCGTATTTGCGCAATTCGAGGTTTTCCGCAGAAAACGCCGCACTCCCCGCGCCTGACGAGGTCGCCTGGATGTGAGATGGAGCTAATGTGTTTACACACGTCGCATCCCACACCAGAGACCTGCCAAGTTTCCACGGCCCAACAGTCATTCCGTCGGGTCTTTTGCCATCGCTCCGCATAATCCCAGATGGTTCTAAGATTGCGGGTACACCAGCAGTGACAAGAGCCCTTCGGATGATGTCGTTGAGAGCCGCGTGACGAGGAATGCGGCCAGCAATTCTAGCACAAGAAAGCCCATGGTGTCTGAGATGATCGACTGGTTCTCCGCATCGACACTGGTGCGGATGGACAGTCCGAGGTCCGAGGCGAAGACACACCGCCATGGTCAGTGTATTTCGATCAAGGAGTGTGCATTATTATTTGATATAAGACAATTTATTTGATAAAGACAACGTCCCTTTACAGCTGCATCCAACCTTAGTTTATATAACCAATATACGCGTATATAGTAGCAGACTGTTCCTTGATTTCTCGTATTCGGCTATTTTTCTGTATCATTGTATTAATTACATTGCATATGACTAAAGTGTAAACTTTGACAAATCCAAGTGTTACCAGAACAAGATTCCTACCGATAACTAATAAACAATCACATTTTGCATAGCCTTTTATCGCGAAATATTCTGAAGAGTATTAATACCCCGCAACAAAGCTGTTAGCAGTAACGTTTACTATAAATATCATATACATTGTTCACATACACTTTCTACCATACACATAGACTTTCCACTATTCACATACACATTCCAAATTTCACATACACTGTTCACTTTTCAACTTATACATACACTTGCCACCATTCACAACACTTTCCATCTTTCACATGCACTTTCCATTTTTCACATGCACTTTTCACTATTCACATACACTTTCCAACTTTCATCTACATTTTCCATTATTTACTTGCACTTTTTAACTTTCACATACACTTTCCAACTTTCACATGCATTTTCCACTATTCACATACACTTTACAACTTTCACATACACGTTCCAAGTGTCACGTAGACTTTCCACCGTTCACATACACTTTCCAACTTTTTAAATAAAATAAATAAGTCCGTGATTTTTAGACTCGGAGTTACCGGGTTAGATTCCTGGTCGGGACGCAAAAATGTTTATTAATGTAAATGAATACATTTAATTTATTTGTGATATTTCTCGAGTTTGCTACTTTGAAAACTTCGATGAGCTTGCCACTAGTCATGATTGGCCTATAGTAAAGTGGGTTAAATGTGAATCCGCTTATTTATACATAAGCATGGTTTCTGACCACCCCGAAAGGGAAACGGTCGTGAAAGTAAACAACTAATTCAATAATTCAATATTGTAAGGAAGAAGAAATCCAAGTATTTCAGAGATCCTTGTTTAGGCCCCTGGTCGTAACTAAAGTATTTTTTTTTTTTTTGAGAAAATGTGTTTTTTTAATTAAACTCGATTTTACAATAACCCAGCACGTTGTGTTGTGTGTACTAACGTAGTATAGTGGTATAGCTAGTACAATATAGGACTGGAGCACGATAACCTCGATAGTTTCCTTTCTCTAGGAAACTACACAGAAGCGAGACTGTCCCGGCCGGCACAGTCTCATCCAGTCTCGCCAGTCTCGGTAACACGCTCAAAATCAACTTCGGGTAAGTTTTTTCTATAGTTTAGTTTACTGACAAATCTTAAGGCTGAAATCAATAAAACTTCAAATTTTCTTAAACATTTTTTTTTTTTTATTCATTTTGGAAAACCAACAGTTGACAATATTATAATAAATAGTATACCGTAAATTCACTAAGAACTATTAAAGGTTTTCATATATAAATTTAAAGTTAAGCAATAAAGAGCAAGAGAAGAAAACGTCACTGCATTACTATTATTGTGAAAAAAGTATAGACAATATAAAGATATATATAACAAGTACTTACATTGATGACCCACAGATATACAATGCCAAAATAAATATCATACAGGTTAGAAGTTGTAACAGTTGTCATCTGCAGGTCTTTTAGACATACAAGTTAAATAAACATACAAGTGAATAAACATACAAGTGAATAAACATACAAGTCAATAAACATACAAGTTATACAGGATGCCTATAAGTCAACTTCAATGTTTTATTCTTAGATACCTATATTATTTTATCCTTCTTAACCAACTTCCACGAAGGGAGGTTATACAATTATCCGAGTATTTATTTTTAATTCAGGCAAAACTCGTATACAAGTTGATTTTTTCCGAAGGCCAAATCCTATACTACAATTAATATCGAAAAATGCTCAAAGTCACGGAGCCGATTTTGATAAAAAGTTAAACTGCTCTAGTCGATTTTTAAATTTGTATTCTCTTAGCTGGAAATCAAACCAGTTGAATTTGAAAAAAAAAACTCACATGTAATATTGCACCAGTTGGTAGTGTCGCTTATGACCGCCTCCGTGGTCTAGTGGTAACAAACGTTGTCGTGAACTCGGGAGGTCGTGGGTTCGATTCCCACCGGGGGCAAGTTGTACATTGTATAATTTGTCTCGGTCTGGGTGTTTATATGTATAATATGTATATATTTACAAAAAAAAAGTATAATATGTAGTTTATCAACCATCTAGTTTCCGTAACACAAGCCTCGTAGCTTACCACGGAAACTAGATGGCGCTGTGTGACCTGTCTGGAAATATATTTATTTATTTATATTTATAAGAGTCAAATTCTGACAAGTAACTTTAAGCGGCAAACTAAAGGCAAACATTAGTGGAATAAACTTCCACTGGTGATCAGACAAGCTCCTTCTATCTCCATCTTTAAAAACTTGGTCTTCAGTCACTTTCTTAAAAAGCAAAATGTCTCAATCTCGCTCTGACATAGTAATTATTTTATATATGTATGTATATTATTAATCAGTAGTATATATTATATTCACCACGGTAGCTATCTTATCGCCATCACAAACGTTAGGCCCTTGTACAATACTTTTGTAAACAATGTGCAATAAAGAATTTTATTATTATTATTATAGATTTCAGCCTATGTTTTGTCAATTAACGAGTGTTGTTTATTTATTAACCTACCTAACACTTTTTCAATTACTTTTATATTTTGACAATTAAATAAGCGCCGAAACATCTTGAATAAAATGAAAAATTTTGACAGCAATTAAAGCTTAATTCTCAAGATATTCAGTAAAGATTACTAAAATGGCCGCCAGTTAAAATTACCCATAAACATATCTGTCTTTTAGCTTATTTAAAGCGTTCGAGGTCTTAATGACTAATATTTCGTTTATTTATATTTTTTATTTAATTGATAGCACCTATTTTTTGAAATAGTAATAGTTAGATGCTAGACGCACTGGACTGATATAAAATAATTTTAGTGACCATCTTACCTTTTACTACAAAACAATCTCAATAAAAAATAACTGCCTCCGTGGTCTAGCGGTGAAGTCCGTGGATATAGACTCTTAGTAGTGGAGGTACCGGTTTCGATTCCTATTGAATATTTATTTATTTAAATAATATTTAATTATTTGTGATATTTTTGGAGTTTTGTACGCTAAAGACATTGCTTGCCAATTGTCATGTGTGGACTATAGTAAAGTTGGCTCATTGTGAATCCGCTTCTTTATAAGCGTGGTTTATGACCACCCCGGAAGGGAAACGGTCGTGATGATACTTTTTTGTACTTATCGTCATTATAACTAATAATTTCATATACTTTTTTAACAATGAAATATCCATGCATAATATTTTAATAAATATTGTTCGAAATCACAACATTATATTATAAAAATAACAAATTAATCTCATTTTTAATATCATTTTTGTGGATATTTGCTATTCATTATAATTTAAAAAAAAACTAATTGCACTTTTAGTATAATTAAATGGCTTGTTTTAACAAACGCACTTGTTAAAATGTATTTCTACATTAGGGTCGCGTTCCGTTTATAAAATTTACCAGTGGCGCGTTCATTTTAGCGTGAACTGTTCCATTACCTGACATTTAACATGAAGCGTTCCATTAAAAACACGAGTGTTAACAAAAAAAAATATTTTAATTTTTATGTGGTTAAATTTTTGGCAGATGGACAATTTTTGTTTTTTTCTTGTGTTCTCTTCTTCCGATGGATGATGAATGAGGTGATAGGGAAGGCAAAGGGTGCTAGCCTCTACAGTTAAGTGTAACGTAATATATATTTTTTTTATGAATTAATGGAGGTCATCATCAAATTCCAGATGCCGCAGAATTTGATGCTTTTCTTGGAGTCAATCGCGGCATTATAGCTCAAACGCGTCGGGTAAAATATGGGAGTTCACAGCGCGGATAAAACCGCAAAAAATTAACTGCAACTTGTACCCCATATTGAAAGTCCAATTTATCGTTTTCCATAACTTATCACATTGTAGCACATTATTAAACAAAACAACACCATTTTTGACCAATAATATCCACAGTAAATTAATTTAGAAAGCAAAAACTTGCATTTGACATCTCTGCGCAAAATGGCGTGAAGAACCCCAGACAGATGGACAAATTCGAAATGTAAACTGCGCAGTTTGGTTGTTTTGCATTTTCTCTTGCCAATGTCAAAATAAATACTAAAATCGTTGGGATAAATTGGACTTTGAATATGGGGCACAAGTTGCAGTTTATTTTATGCGGTTTTCCGTCAACTCCTATATTATGCCCGGCGTGTTTGAGCTATAATGCCGCGAGTGACTCCAAGAAAAGCATCAAATTCTGCAGCATCTGGAATTTGATGATGACCTCATTAACTCATGAAAAAGAAAGATATATTACGTCAGACTTGGCTGTATGGGCTAGACCCTTTGCCTTCCCTATCACCTTATTCTCATCCATCGGGAGAAGAGAACAAAAAAATCGTTGGAACTAAAAAAGTAATGCTTAAATGAAACGGTTGGTGGCGCTGGTTTATAATGTTAGCGCGGCTAATAACTGGAACAGGCCTTACATAGATAAAAAGGCACGATAAAATATTTTCTATTACAATGATTTTTTCTTGCTGATTCCTGTTTAGCTAACTTTAAGCTTTAGTCAGTTATTGAAATCTGTCAAGTTGCTAATTTTAACCTTTACTAGGTAAAATCTTGATTTTTATTAATTAGAGTGTCTATGTTTTGTGAACAACAAAATAGGACAAGTGCGTTTAGAAAAACTAGCTATTTATTATTTCTTGTCGTTTGTACCATTGTCGTTGCACTAGATTGCCTTGTGTCTGCTATGCCTGTTTGTTTTATTTAGACGATATTCGCCCGCTCGCCTCTCATTACGCAAGGAGAATATGAAACTCACTAAATTCACTGGCGATATGATCGAGTACTTCAGGTACGTTTTGCTACATCCAGGATTTACAATTTAAAACACTTAGAAATGGATATTGTAAAAAATAAAACATTAATATATTTACCGTTATAACGTAAACTTGTCATATAAATACATATTACAATTAATATTTAATTTAAAAAGGTAATTGTTTTCATGTTTTCTTTTAAATATCAGTTACTAGGTTTTTAAATTGTAAATCGAACTGTCAAAGCTTTAATTATTTTGCATTATTTCAAAAGTCTATTTTATCTAGTTCTGTTGTAAAAAAAAAGTTTTTTAAGAACTGAATAAAATAATATTGCATGTTTATTTTTAACAAAAGCTTATCACCAACTTATAACACATCACAAAACGAATAATTAAGATAAATACTTAAATAGTATTAAAAATTATATTTAAGCCTGTATACTTGTTTATCTATTGGTTTATTTGACTTCTATAATTCTAATAATAAGTTTTAAAGTTTGACTGATTCGTGGTTGTGTCAATGGTGGCTGCTATTGCAGTGAAATCGTAAAACATGCGCAGGCGCATCTCTAACACATCGTTTCCGCCGGCGACCAATCGCAGCGCCGCTAACGCACACACCGAGTAGGGTGACGATGATGTTTGCTGAATTTAAGATATGATTTGGAACAATAATAATTGACCCTACAAGCAATAAAAAAAAATGTATGTTTAAAACCAGCGGTGGCTAGGTTGTAAGAACGATTACCATTAACTCCAAAAAGGGTCGCGCTATGAGTCTTGGCATGTACCAATGATAAATTCACTATTATTATTTTTTTCAAGTACATTTATCATACAATTACAAACCACCATTCCCGTGTCTCGGAGATAACTTTAAGCTACTTTAATAAATTGACTTAAGAACCTCGTCAATCCAAGTCTGGCCAACGTGGCGAGTGTAGTCCAAATTTTCCAAAAATATGTTTTTGTAGGCCCATGTCCAACAGTGGTCTAGGACTCCTAAGAGGTGTATGTCGAAAAAATTTTAAACTAAAAGTTTTTAACCGTATCTTATTACAGTCCAAACAGCTTAGCCGGAAAACGTTCGAATGAATTTCTCCAAAGTGGTTTAAGCAGTTTAAAATCAGCTGCAACTACCATGGCTAAGAAATTTGACGAGATGAAGGAAGTGATATCTGCTAACTCCACTCCAGTAAAGGGTGCTATAGGAAATGCTACTACTGCGTTAAGCAATTTGATAGCAGAAGAAGACTCTAATGATGGCTCCGATATGTATCCTGATGGTAAGATTTTGGTCAGTTTTTTGTTTATGTAAGTTAGGGATGGCCATAACGTCCAAGCCCATGTGGCTTGGGGTAACTATTTGGGTTTGATGCGATTTAATGTTAGCGATTAATTTTATGGGAGGCACAAGGAGGCTTTAGACCTGGAAGAGGATGCACTGACCAAGTCTTTTCGCTCCGCAATATCACAGAGAAGTTTTTGGCCTTAAACCAGAGGGTTTTCTGTGCTTTTGTGGATTTGGAGAAGGCTTTTGATAGAGTTGTAAGAAAGAAGCTTTGGGACATTTTGCCGGAGTATGGAGTTGATGACAAACTGCTACAAGCTATACAATCCCTGTACAAGGACTGTAAAGCTTGTGTGCGGGTGGAGGGAGGTATGTCTCCTTGCTTTGAATCCCAAATGGGCGTCAAACAGGGCTGTGTGCTTTCCGCCAGATTATTTACCCTATATCTCGACAAATGCCTAAAAAGAGTGAGAGAGAGTAACTGTGGGATAAAGATGAGTGATTTAGTGGTGAACTGCCTGCTTTATGCAGATGATGCTGTTCTCATGGCATCGTCCGAACAACAACTGCAATGACTAGTCACAGAAATGAAAGAGGGATGTGCAGAAAAAGGACTCCGTTTGAATGCGAGAAAAACCAAGGTACTAGTGTTTGAAAGAAGAAGGATGACAACCGTGACGATAAAGATTGATGATGAAACTCTAGAACAAGTAAATGAAATTATATATCTGGGCAGTGTTTTCACTGCGGATGGGAAGTATGATAGGGATGTTGAAAGAAGAGTGAACGCGGGAAATAGTGTCAACGGTGCCCTGGGGTCACTGATCGCCAGTCGGAATGTCAGTGACAAAGCTCGACTCGCCATACACAATGCCATGCTGGTACCAACACTTATGTATGGAAGCGAGACGTGGATATGTCAGAATACGCATGAGAGTAGAGTTAATGCAGTAGAAATGAGATCGTTGCGTCGGATATGCGGCGTCACTTTGACGGACCGCATACGTAATGACGAAATACGAAAAAGGGTAGGTATGAAAGAAAGCATAGGGACAAAAATAAGGAAAGGCATGCTACGATGGTTCGGGCATGTTGAAAGGATGAATGCAGAGAGATTGACGAACCAGATATATAATGCGAAAGTCGTGGGTAAAAGAGGCCCTGGCAGACCTAGACTCACATATTACGACCAAATTAATAAAACAATAGCTGAAGGTGCGTTGAAAAGCCATCGAAACAAAAGGGCATGTATGAAGAGGTTGATGAATGTCGAAGAAGCGAAAGAGGTATGTCGTGACCGTGACAAGTGGCGCTCAATTGTCTCTGCCTACCCCGCAAGGGATTTGGCGTGAAGATATGTATGTATGTATGATTAATTTTAATATAAAAAAACTCGATGTGTACTGCGGTACATATTAATAATAAGGTCTAGGAAATGAGAAAAGGGGAGACAGTGCGGAGAAATTAGAGAAAGTTATTTGTCCCCAAGGTTTAAAGTCTGCTCAACAGGAGGGCAAACGTAAGATGGTTAAGGCTAAAAAACTATGCTTTGATACCGTGACAAATAAAGCTTGATGAGATTTCGTTCCAAAATTATTAATTGTGATATCGTGACACATGAATGTTCATAATATGACAGAAACAGACTGCCTCCGTGGTCTAGCGGTTATGTCTGTGGATTTAGACTCGGAGGTACCGGGTTCGATTCCTGGTCGGGACACAATAATATTAAATAATGTAAATAAATAACCTAACCTAAATTTAATTATGTAATGATGACTTAATGATAAGAATATATTTAAACTTAACAATCTTTGCATGCCACAACAATGGCTAAATGTGCAGAGCCAACTTACTATCCATATTACTGTATGTATTATGTATTCACATTTAAAGCAAATGAACGATTTTGAATTTGAATACATTTAATTAATATTTAATTTATTTGTGATATTTCTCGAGTTTGCTACGCTGGAGACATCGACGAGCTTGCCACTTGTCATGATTGGCCTATAGTAAAGTTGGCTAAATGTAAATCCGCTTATTTATAAGCGTGGTTTCTGACCACCCCGAAAGGGAAACGGTCTTGATGATACACACTTATGAATTTCAAAAGTGCTAGAGCGTATAGGATTCTGACAAAATTAATATTTAGAATACGAGAACGCATGGTTCAATGTTGCTAGAAAAAAAAATCATCTAACTAGAAATATTTAAGATGGTAACATTTATAGCCTTTCGAAGTTTGGAGGTAGACAACTAAAAATACTGAGAGGTTCTTCGCGCCATTTTGCGTGGACATGTCAAGTGCAAGTTTTTGTTTTGTAAATTTATTTACTGTGGATATTATTGGTCAAAAGTGGTGTTGTTTTGTTTAATAATGTGCTACAATGTGAATAATTATGGAAAACGATAAATTGGACTTTAAATATGGGGCACAAGTTGCAGTTTATTTTTTGCGGTTTTCCCGCGCTGTCAACTCCCATATTTTATCCGACGTGTTTGAGCAGTGGATGGTTCCGCGAGTGACTCCAAGAAAAGCATCAAATTCTGCAGCATCTTCATTTGATGATGACCTCATTAACTCATAAAAAAGAAAGATATATTACGTCAGACTTGGCTGTATGGGCTAGACCCTTTGCCTTTCCTATCACCTCATTCATCATCCATCGGGAGAAGAGAAAGAGAACTAAAAATACTGATACCTATTTTTTTATTTTATCAGAATTTGGAGGTATGGGAGGTCGTCGAGCGTCGAGTGAAGCTGAGTTAGCGTACTCCATGGAAAGAGGATCGCTGGCAACATTGATGGCGCATTTGCCTGATAATCTCTATCCACCTTTGTCTGTGAGTTTATTTATTACTTTTTTTTCTTACATACAGGTCCCTTGCGGGGTAGGCAGAGACGATTGAGCGCCATTTGACACGATCACGACATACCTCTTTCGCTTCGTCGATATTTACCTCTTTATCTTGTTTTGTTCAGACAGTGTTTTATTTATTTGATCGTGTTATGTGAGTCTCGGTCTGCCAGGACCTCTTTTACCCACAACTTTCGCATTATATATCTGGTTCGTCAATCTTTCTTGACTCATCCTTTCAACATGCCCGAACCATTGTAACTTTTTTTCTTATACTGACAACAGAATGCATGGCATTTTTAGCCAGATTTCAAAATCTACTTAAGCCCTAGGATTTATCAAGTTACTTTTGAAAAATGTCGTCAATGAGCATTCTAGCAAATAAAATGACTGTCATTTTAAACATACTTTCACTTCTATATACCCAATTTTAATATTTATAGCATTTTTTCTTTATTTTACTAAAACAAATATAAAATATATAAAAATAAAATATTTCCAGACAGGTCACACAGCGCCATCTAGTTTCCGAGGTAAGCTACGAGGCTTGTGTTACGGAAACTAGATTGTTGATAAACTACATATTATACTTTATTTTTGTAAATATATACATATTATACATATAAACACCCAGACCGAGACAAATTATACAATGTACAACTTGCCCCCGGTGGGGATCGAACCCAC
Organism: Tinea semifulvella; assembly: GCA_910589645.1. Classification (NCBI taxonomy): domain Eukaryota; kingdom Metazoa; phylum Arthropoda; class Insecta; order Lepidoptera; family Tineidae; genus Tinea; species Tinea semifulvella. The sequence continues at coordinate 4,268,216 of OU342598.1, read as the reverse complement.
GACCTCCCGAGTTCACGGCAACGTTTGTTACCACAAGACCACGGAGGCGGTCAAAATATATATGAATAATATATCTCTAATACTTAAAATTTAAATACAAATTTGAATAACATAAAATAGACTAAATTATTACTACAAATAAAATATAAAATTCGACGTAGATACAAAAATATTAAAATAAAATAGATTAAAAAACTAATTATAAATAAAACTAAACTATGAAATTAAACTATTCTACAAAATAAACTAAGGGCTTACCACCAGGGAGGGTGGGTACCTAAAACGCTCGCTGCATTTCCTCGTTGAATTGTAAGATAAATATTATGTTTTAGCTAGTTATGGCATATATGTATAATTATGTATATATATTGTATTTTATGTATTATTGTGTGTATGTGTGTATATAATTTATATATTGTTTATTGCTTGCAATGTAATTGTTTAGTTATAATATATTTGATTTTTACTTGCACCCACCGTTCACTTCAAATGCCTTATCTGTCCCTAAGGTTATTATTATTATTTATTATTATTATAGTACAATAAAGTTTGAAATAAATAAATATTATCTTGTTTTCTTACAAAGGATATGTTTTGATTATTTCAGAATATCGAACAAGGACACGAGAGCGTGTTTGTGCTGATGTCTTCTTGCTCGCAATGTCACCAATGTTTAGCGTTACTATATGACGAGGACATTATGGCGGGCTGGGCGGCAGACGATTCCAATCTTAACACTCGCTGCACCGCGTGTGGACGACATACCGTGCCTCTACTATCGATGCAGGTAATCTTTATTCACGTAAACCTATTATTTGTTTATTTAATTAAGACAAAAGAACCGAACATTTATTATTGGTACCCATAAAATCAACAGCTCTTATAATAACCCTATTATCCGTATGTGTCGACTATTTAATGACCTTTCCAGCTATACTGTGAATCTAGACATTTTTAACCCAAATGTTAGTCTATTTAAGAGACAAGTGTTATAATAATAATAAATATTTCCTGACAGGTCACACAGCGCCATCTAGTTTCCGTGGTAAGCTACGAGGCTTGTGTTACGGAAACTAGATGGTTGATAAACTACATATTATACTTTTTTTTTGTAAATATATACATATAAACACCCAGACCGAGACAAATTATACAATGTACAACTTGCCCCCGGTGGGAATCGAACCCACGACCTCCCGAGTTCACGGCAACGTTTGAATAGTGTTACATGATAAAATGTTCATTTCAGATAACAAGAACAGATCAAACAACTTCAGAGTATTTAAGTGTGCCTTATTTAAATCCATTGGTGCTCAGAAAGGAGTTTGAATCTATATTGAGTGAGTATTTTTGTTCATTCGATATTCTGTCTCACACATCACATCCTAATCCTTACACCCGTTTCCTCAATGGCTCCTCCACTCAACATTTCTTTGGAGCTGTCAAATGAAAATTGTTTCTGTAAAAGTTACGATTAATTTTAAAAATAGAGCCGAGCCGACACTGGTACATTAGACGCTCCGGTGAGGGAGCGTCTTGGAATAGGGGTGTTACACCTTCACTGTTGGAGAACATAAATCTGAAGAATTTGATCTACACTCGCCATGCTGGCCAGACGAGATGACGACTGTGTATTTTAAGAGATGATTACAACTTTTGCCAATATAAAAGTCTTTAGAAAAATGTATAATTGCAATTTTATTAATAATACTAATTAATAATTTTTAAACAGATAATCAAAGTGTTTTTCCTTAGATAGATAGATAGATAAATTCTTTATTGTACAAAAATTCATACATTTTACTGTGCATAGAAGAGCCTTTAATTTAATAGAAAAATATAGTAATCAGTGACATCAGAAGTGGGATAAGTTGACTAAACGTGCCTTAAAAAGCTTTGCATCGCTCTCGCACGAAAAATCCATCATTTAAACAAAAAAATGAAGTCTTAATGTACTTTGAGGAATATTGTCCAACAGCTCCCTAGGAAATTACTGTAATTTTAGACATATTTTCACTAATTTTAGAGAGAGAACCTTTTATTTTTTTTAACTCATTTTTCTTACGTGCAATTGTCAAAGATTTACAACACCACCGTTCCTGTGCCTCGGAGACCACGTTAAGCCGTCGGTCCCAGTTCCACTAATACCAACTTGTGGAATCGTTAATGAATTGACCAGCACGTCTAGCCAGCGTGGCAAGTGTAGGCCAAATTCTCCATATATATCTGGAAGAACCATCTCCAGCAGTGGAGGTCTAGGACGCTAGGGGCTGTAATGATAATGATGATAAAATTTATTAAATTCTTTCTAAAATGTTAAACTTGATTGACTAAATTTCTCAAAGTACACTTATAGTAGAAAAATCCTTAAAATTTTTCGATTGTGCGAGTGAGCCGTTGTTTTCTGCATTACGGTCGTGATGATATCTTAACTACTTTCTGTATTCTAGGTAGAGAAGGCGATTCTAGCCTTGCTGAGCCGGAATTTGTGGAGTCCCATCCTATAGTATATTGGAATCTGGTTTGGTTCTTAGAACGGGCTAACATTGATAGCCATTTACCTGACTTGTTATGTCCCAACTACCAAGCCAGGTATGAAAGTTCAGAGGCTCTAACAGAAAGTGAGAAATTTGGTAAGTTTTGTTTCGAGGGGTGTCATTTTTATATTCAATTCAATATTATTTATTTCAGGCATTACCCATATAAAATACAATTTACAATTAAAAATAAATATTCACATTTTAAGCCTAGCAATGCTCAAAGAACTATCAGAGTTTTTGTAGTATGAAGCATATGCTTGACTTAACAGCTTCCTTTGAACCGAAGAATAGATCAGCATCGCACAATCAATCATCGAATGTCTCATACATTCTACGCAGTGGCTTACGAGCTCCATTTTTAGTTGAAGTAAAGTACATGTAAAATAGTCGTCGTCGAGGCCTCAAGAATGAATAATGAATAATATTGGGTTAACGCGCCATTTTGCGTGGACATGTCAAGTGCAAGTTCTTGTTTTGTAAATTAATTTACTGTGGATATTATTGGTCAAAAGTGGTGTTGTTTTGTTTAATCATGTGCTACAATGTGAATAATTATGGAAAACGATAAATTGTACTTTAAATATGGGGCACAAGTTGTTTTTTTGAAGTTTATTTTTTGCGGTTTTCCCGAGCTGTGAACTCCCATATTTTACCCAACGTGTTTGAGCTATAATGCCGCGAGTGACTCCAATAAAAGCATCAAATTTTGCAGCATCTGGAATTTGATGATGACCTCATTAACTCATGAAAAAGAAAGATATATTACGTCAGACTTGGCTGTATGGGCTAGACCCTTTGCCTTCCCTATCACCTCATTCATCATCCATCGGGAGAAGAGAACAAACAAAAATGAATAATATTGTAGGTTGTCGCGTGGTGTGTTCGTGGGACTGGAGCCGACTGCACGGGGAGGCGGGGGTCGCTCTGCACCGGGTGTGGAGGTCACACCAGAGAGACCAGGCCCGCTCCCGAGCCGTGCGGGCCCTTCTCCTTACTGACGACGCCGCCAGGATCAGACACACGTGAGTCAACACTACTGTTTTATACAAAGCAAACACAGACTTACCGATCCAGCAGGGAAGCACCAGGATAACAGGATTGACACAATTATTTAGTTAATTTATGATATTTAGCAATATTTTGCTGCGCGCACGCGGCTTCAGGCGGCCGGTTGGAATAGAAGAGGATTTGACAGGTCGTGGTGAGAAAGAGAGGGAAATACGGAAAATGACAAGGAAAGGATGGACGGCAGCCGTATCGCTGTTGTACTGAACATGCATGGTAACCCGACAAAATAAAGACTGCGCACATTTGCCAATGACCATTTAATCTTGTCTCATAATAACAAGTTGGGATGTAACAACTACAATATAAATAATTTAAATTTATTAGCGTAGAGTGTAGGCCAAATCCAGACACACGTGAGTTGACACCATAATCAAATTAATTTAAATCCATAAAACGTAGTGTAAGCTAAATTCAGACATACTAGAGTTAACACTACAATCAAGTTAAATCCATATAGCGTAGAGTGTCTAAATGTAGACACACATAGCATAGTGTCTAAATGTAGACACACATAGCATAGTGTCTAAATGTAGACACACATAGCGTAGAGTGTGAGCCAAATTCTGACACACGTGAGTTGACACCACAATCAAATTAATTTAAATCCATAAAACGTAGAGTGTAAGCTAAATTCAGACAAACTAGAGTTAACACTACAATCAAATTAAATCCATATAGCGTAGAGTGTCTAAATGTAGACACACATAGCGTAGAGTGTGAGCCAAATTCAGACACACGTGAGTTGACACCACAATCAAATTAATAATAATCTATATAGCATAGAGTAGAGGCTAAATTATTTCAAAAGTATGCTCTGTATGGTAACTTTGCCAGCGTCTGGTCAGAATTTTCTGGAAGATCCATCTCTAAGAGTCGATGTCTAGGACATATGATATTGTATTATGTAAATATGTTCATTCATTCATTACAGCCCCTAGAACACAGCGTCCTAGACCTCCACTGCTGGAGATGGGCTTTCCAGAACTGGAGAATTTAGCCTACACTCGCCACGCTGGCCAGACGGCTTGGCGAGAGTATGATGTCAATTTTTTATGACAATTTACGATTCCACAAGTTGGCATTAGTGGAACTGGGACCGACGGCTTAACGTGCTCTCCGAGGCACAGGAACGGTGGTGTTGTAAATCTGTGACAAATGTACGTAAGAAAAGTGTGTTTCTCATTGGTACATGCCGGGTGGGTTTGACCCGACCTTTGTAGGATTTAAGGTACGCGTTCTTACAACTGAGCCACCACCGCGCGTAAATATGAATTATTATTTATACGTACCTATGTATTCTATTCATATATAATATAGTATGTAGTATATTTAGTGTATACCTACTGATTAGTATATAGTTTTAGTAGAATAATTATTCCAGCGCATAAAAGTACCTAACATAGCCGAAATTGTTATGCAATGGCAACAAAGATATTTAATAAGCTGCCACTAAAACTGTTTAAATTAAGAGTCAAACAAATGCTGATTAATAAATGTTTTTATTCGACAAAAGAATACCTAGACACTAAGCTCGACAAAGTCATGTGACTAAATAAATATTTGTATGCTAGAAATAGCGAAGCATGTGATATAATTACATATAATAATTTACATCTCTGTACCTACCATGTTTCTGACAAATAAATTATTTCATTTCATTTTTATATAAATAGTATATTAGATTTAGTATTTATTTATTTTTTTCACAGACTTAAATGCTCCTATAACATTTAGCACCTGCCTCACATAATAAATGCTCTAAATTGCCCGTGTACTTTTAAAATGACTAAATAATTAATTTAATTTTAGTATTGTCACATCGGTTTTGGACGGACTGAGAAGCAATGACCTGTCGGAAGCGTTACGAAGACTCGCTGCTTGGAGGGAGAACACCACTTCTAACAAGAAATACCATTCTTACTATAGGTAAAAAAATATTATTGTTGTCCTTAACAATTCTTACTATAGGTAAAAAAAAAATATTGTTTTTAACAATTCTTACTATAGGTAAAAAAATATTATTTTTGTCCTTAACAATTCTTACTATAGGTAAAAAAAAAATATTGGTGTTCTTAACAATTCTTACTATAGGTAAAAAAATATATATTGTTGTCCTTAACAATTCTTACTATAGGTAAAAAAATATATTGTTGTCCTTAACAATTCTTACTATAGGTAAAAAAATATTGTTGTCCTTGTGGAGTGGTCAGAAACCACGATTTTAAACAATCGTCTTCACATATTAATATTAACTAATAAAACTTATTTTTTTACAGAGACGTCCTATTCCTAGCTCTGACAGCACTCGGCGAATCGAATATCGATATGTTTGCGTTACAAAAGGAGTACAGCCGAGCTCACGAATTGACCAATCGCGGAGGAGATTCGAGACCTCAGGACACGCCCCCTTCTGCCACATCACTATGTTGTCGACATTATTTCAAGAGACTACGACTTATCGACGAATGACAAAACGCAAAAAACCCAAAACATACATAATTTTCTTCTTTTGTTATTTTATGGTGGTATTTATTTTATTTTTATTTTATATATAAATCATAATTACAACAATTCTAAAAGTTACACAATCCAGCAAAGTTTCCACTTAAATAATAAACATAGATTTTGCAAAAAAAATATAATAATAGGGATAAGCTTAAAACACTACCTATATAACAAATACAACTAAATAATATACATATATATATAGTAAAATAATGGAAAATGAAAAAAAAAATAGTAATCAAAAAGAAATAAATTAAAAGTTCTCCAAGCATTCCAATTATGATTCATTTAGATAATTTTATTATATTTACACTGTATTTACTCAAAAATGCATGTATGGTCATTATTTTGACAACCTTTTATTATTTTGACGTTTCAATATATATTTTATTTAAATTACTTGCTGGTTTTATTTAGATTAGGTACTTGCATTTTTGAGTAAAACACTATACAAGCCTTGGCCCACTATGACTGCATCGCTGGTCGCGCTATGATTGCCTCGAGCTAGCCTAGCTACGCTCTAGGCCTTCCAGCTTGGCCGGCATGGCAGCCCTTGCTGTGCGCTGTCGGCCATCATCAGCAGTAATGTACTACTAATGAGTTTTATCTTTTAAACGACGAAATATTGGGCATATTTTTTTCCATTTTTACTATATAGTAATAATTCCTTAACGTTACTTACCGTTTTTACACTGAATAATGGAAACAATCCTCACTTAATTTTTTCTTTGTACTATTTTTTTTTCTTTATTTATATCACCTTGTTTAATCAACCTTAAGTATAACTTGAATTATACCTTGCTACTTTTAATTGCACTACATAAAGGACTATTTATTTTAAAATATTCCACATACGATTTACTCCAAAATTACTATTCTATAAGTATTAGTATGGGGATATAAGGTTTTACAAATAGGATGCTAGGTCGGGGCCTTCAGTTATACCTCCAGCAGAGGAAACCTGGTCAGGTTACAGCGATGCACATAGCTACTCCAAATCTGTAGAAAATCCACTTGCAATGACGAGGATTCCAATAACCACTCATCAGCCTTCTGGTTATGGGAATGTGGTTGTACAATGTCAGCGTATGCGTTTATCCGTGGTCAAAGAGGGCTCCTTGGTGGTCTTCTCGACGATACAAGGCACTTGATTGACGAAAATCTTCAATTAGGAGCGGCTTTTCGTTAATACGAACATGGCATGGATTAACTATTAAAAGGTTATTATTTATACGAGCCTAGCGGCGGGGCAAGGATCACGACTCCTTGATTGGCAGCATTTTCGATTAGCGATTTTCGCAAACTAGTGACGAAATTTGTCAGCTTGCAAAGTTATCGATACAATATGACAGCAGCCGGCTGCATCTAGTGTGATAAAGGAATAAATATTATTGTCCATTGATATAATAAAGAGCTTCCTGAGTTTTTAATGACATAAGTTCTTATATCAAAACATTACCGTCCTATGGGACTGATGATATAAACCAAATAAGCGTTTTAATTTTGTAAGTGGCAACTTTTTTTAAAAAACTTACCGACCGAAATGGCTGAGATAGCGATCATTATTAAATGTCTAGACTGTCAACAGGACGGCGTGACGTACAGGAGGCAACTGCTGTAGGCTTTATTAATGTGCAAACTAGATGTAGATGTGAACACTGGACGAAGTTTGGCTCTCGCCACCAGCACCATGTTCACATGGGCGCAAATGTTGATGCGATTTGTCTATCGTGACAAATAGTTCCAGCTCGGCGCATATAATGACTCTCTCATCCCCGGAATTGTCGACCGTAGCGCCATCTAGCTAAATGCTGGCGCATAAAATCGACAATCATTAGCTGGTCTTGTAATTGGTTCTCACAAACAAGACTAGTTGGCGGTAGCTTATGCTGCGGCGCGACCAAGTATTATATGTAATAATTGTATATAACACATAGTAATAAGGTAGATAAATACTGCTTTTTTAAAGACTATATATATATATATCAAACTATAAGCAATAATTAGACAATATTCTATAACTATTTCTACAACGTTAAAACATTATAAAATTTATTTTTAACTATTTATAATGAGCAATAATTTAATAATTAATCTTCTTAAATTGTCTCTGCCTCCGTGGTCTAGCGGTTAAGTCTGTGGATTTAGACTCGGAGGTACCGGGTTCGATTCCGGGTCGGGACACAAAAATATCTTTGAATTAATATTTAATTTATTCGTGAAATTTCTCGAGTATGGTACGCTGGAGACATCGACGAGCTTGCCACTTGTCACGATTGACCTATAGTAAAGTTGGCTAAATGTGAACCCGCTTATTTATAAGCGTGGTTTCTGACCACCCGAAAGGGAAACGGTCGTGATGATACTTTCCTTTTTTTACTTTTCTTAAATTGTCCGTCCAAACCACACATAGTTTAAACGTTAAATTCCGTATTTATATAGTAGCTCGTGACTTCGTTATCGAATCGAGTATAAAAAAGTTAATGTTCATACAACTGAGGGGCTAATTTGTATCACTGTTACCTTGCACCTTATGGCGCTGTCTAAAAGCCCATACCTTATGATTTCGATGCGACAACACTGTTTAAAGGATGTTTTGCACCAAAATTCATTCTTTGTAATTGTAATAACGATTTAAGTTAAAAATGGCGTCGAATTTATCAGCTTCTGTGCAAATTACCACCATCAGGTGTTTTCCCGTTACTATAACATCTTGATGAAGAAGCATCTGGTTAGGCTGGCATATTGGTGGAGACTGTTGTCGGTCCTTAGTGGTTGGCGTCAGTTGCTCCCATTTTTGTACTTCGTGTACCGCGTATAAAACGTCACGTGACTCACCGCAAAAGTGAGAAAATAAAATAAATAAAATCAGTTTTTATTTGTCACAAAAATAGTTAATAAAAATGCAGTCTCAAAATCACGAGTTTTTAATACAGAATTAGTTAGTTTCACTTATGAACGGAATAGTAACATTAGTGTTACTAATTAAGTTTAAGCAAGCATTAGTATTCAGTAATTAAGTTTAGGATAGAAATGATCTTCCACGCGCTGATGAAGAGGATTTCGAGAAAAAGTTTGGAAGTCAAATTATTTAAGAAGTCGCCCGTAATTTAATTACTAATACTATACAGATTAAAGAGAAAGACCTGCTTGCTTAAAGTTAATTACTAATACTAATGTAACTATTTGAAAACATAGTATTAGAATAATAAACTAATAACGAAGTCTAATGTACTAAACTTGTCTTATCAACTTAGATAGATAAACTTTGGTAGCTTTAGGGTTTGGTAGGTAAAACAAATTCTTAAAAGCAATAACCATATGGGTGAGAGGTGCGCGAGAGGAATGGAGAGCGGCCATTGGCGCGTCAGGACGGCAACATCGCGGTTCGCAGCGCTTGCCATGCCAGTTTTCTACAAGTTGGGGCTTCCGTGCCGCAGTTTTCGTACCTACCGGGCCCGGTATGAATGGCCGGGCCCGATGGATGTCTAAAAGGGCACCGGGCCCGGTTTGCAATCTCTAGTACGGACGTACGTTCAAAGGAAATAGGTCCCCAACCAAGCGCGCGCAATAAGTTCTCACAATAAAATACAATCAACTATTTTCTTGACTGGATTTTTTACTTCACCATTTGCTTCAAATCAAAATTCAAGTCCGTGGATTTAGACTTGTAGGTACCGGGTTCAATTCCTGGTCGGGACACAAAAAAAAATATTAATGTAAATAAAAATACATTTAATTAATTTGTGATATTTCTTGAGTTTGGTACGCTGGAGACACTTGTCATGATTGGCCTATAGTAAAGTTGTCTAAATGTGAATACGCTTATAAGCGTGGTTTCTGACCACCCCGAAAGGTAAAACGGTCGTGATGATACATTTGCTTCACCCTAATAGTATAAGGCATACTGTGACTGCCAAAATCGAAAAGTATTCTTAGAATGTGTTACTTGTGTGTAATTATTCTAAGTAAGACACGAAGCTTAGCGCGTGCTAAATAATATTGAACTTATTTTAAAGTTAGTTTTAATAATTAACAATGATAATTGTACGTAGTTACGTAAACAGTTAATTTCAATTAAGATCATTTTAACTTATAGGCTTTTGTAATGTTGGACTAATCAAGTACCAACTTGATTAGTCTCAACATTTAATACATTAAGACCGCGTTCGTTTTAAGAAATGTTAGCATGAAAATACCACTTTTTTAGCACAAGTCGTTCGTTTAATGAAAATTCTAACATTTGATGCTAATTTCGTATGTCAGTACCGTGTTGAAAGGTGGGTTATTGATGTTAATTTTTGACAGATGTCATTTAACATAAGAAATGGTTTGTTTACATTGTTGTATACTTTATAGTTTATATTATATTTGTTTAAAATGTATTTTAAACGATTTTATGTAATAAATTCAAAGACCATAATACATTGTCAATTGATTTGTTATTATTTGTTACTTGTCATACTTGTCAAAAAGTAGCCTCACCGCTCGTTTTTTTTAAGAAATGTTAGCATTGTTAAAAAAAAGTGGTATTTCTTAACAAAAACGACATATCACGCTGGTTTATGAAGTTGCTACGAAATGTTGGAAATGCTATAAAACGAACGCGGCCTTAGAATATAATGTCAAAAATAATAATTTTTAGATTTCATTATATATATTATTTTTTTTTAGGTAAAGGATTCACCTTTTTGCGTAACTGCGTCCAATTAATAGTATTTTATGCTATATTCTTGGAACTTTGTAATAAAAAGACATGAAAAACCCTGTTGTGATAAAAACGAAAGTGTAAATTTGATATTTAATACTTGTGTAAAGCTGGGTTGTGTCAAACCGAATTGTAACGATGAAAATTTAAAATGGCGTCGATTGTACCAGCTAACGGCTGACCTTTAAAATTAAACTCATACGATGTTATTTTAAACTTACATTGTTACAATTACTTAATTTTGGTGCGAGGATAGTATCAATAAATGGTACCACATCATCATGAAGTAATATATTCAGATGGATAATTTTCCTCGCACATCTCTGGTTGAAAACCAGCCTAAGTCGCGTTCGGAAATCAGTATTATTTGGATTTATTTCCTACCCTCTAAGCACTGCTAAAGTACCGGGTTCGATTCCTATTCTGGTATAGGGTACAATAATATTAATTAATTACAATTTTAAAGTTATACATATGTTTGTGATATTCTTGAGTTTGGTACGCTGGAGACATCGACGAGCTTGCCACTTGTCATGACTGGCCTATAGTACAATTGGCTAAATGTGAATCCCATTCATAGTTCGTGGTTTCTGACTACACCGGAAGGGATGCGGTCGTGATAATACTTTACTTTTTAATGTGACTGCCAAAATTAAAAAATATTCTGTCATCATCATTACAGCCCCTAGAACACAGTCTTAGAAGTCTGTTGAAGATGGACCTTCCAGAATATTCTGGAGATTTTAGCCTACACTCGCCACGCTGGCGGACGGGTTGGCATGATGTCAAATTTTAATGAATCCACAAGTTGGTATTAGTGGAACCGGAACGACAGCTTGACGTGCTCTACAAGGCGCGGGAACAGTGGTGTTGTAAATTTATGACAATTGTACGGTAAAGCCTATTTCTCATTGGTACATGCCGGTGGGTTTGAACCGACATTTGCAAGATTTTAAGGAAAGCGTTGTTACACAGTTAAATTTTGGTGCAACTCAGTCCCAGTTTTTCTTATTCTACGGGAGAATAAATTTTATTTCCGAACACGACTCTAAAATAAGCTTACGAAGCAATAACTTACTTAATTTTATTTACCTTATTAAGCATTATTTGATTTAATTTTAGTTTCACCTAATAAATGAAATGTTATTTTTAAGGCAATCACGGTTTGTGTGAATTTTTATGCTGGGTCCACATATGTATCACTATCGTGTCGTTTTGTAACGACCTTTTAAATTACTTGCACAGGGGATGGCAACTTAGAACAAGCAATCGACAAATAATAGGGTCGCCAATAGTGGTAACAGCTCACATGCATTTGTACCTAAGGTTCAATCAAAAGTCTTTTGGTGCTTAAATTACTTAAATCTAATTTTAGTTAATATTAAAAATCTAATTGATATGATAAAATAAAATTCTAACTAACATACGAGGGGCGTTCAAAATATTCTCGGTATGTGGATAAAAACAAACAAGTACGAAAAGTTTGATATTTTTATTTTTCAATATACTCCCCCCCTATGTTCATACACTTATAAGATCGATCAATTATTTTTTTTAATCCCTCATAAAAATATTTTTTATCTTTGGTGTAAAAATGCTCCTCCACGGCCGTCTTCAACGCTTCATCGTCAGAAAATTTATTTCCACGCAGATCCTTTTTAAGATTGGGAAACAAAAAGAAGTCGCTTGGGGCTAAGTCCGGACTATAGGGTGGATGAGTAACAGTTTCAAACCCACATTCAACAATAGCTGCCTTGGCAATATGAGCAGTATGGACAGGGGCGTTGTCATGCAGAAGCAGAACACCTTTGGTTAACTTTCCTCGCCTCTTTTCTTTGATCGCATCTCTTAATTGACGTATAACGTTAGCGTAGTACTGCCCTGTGATATTTACACCTTTTTCTTTATAATCGATAAGCAAAACTCCTTCACAATCCCAAAATATTGTGGCCATGACCTTGCCAGCTGACGGGATTACCTTGAACTTCTTGGGATGAGCTGAACCCTTAATGTGCCACTGCATGGACTCCTGTTTGCTCTCTGGGTCATAATGATGAACCCAGGTTTCATCTCCAGTAACTATTTTTTGCAGCACCTCATCGGGATTTTCACCACACAGGTCGATAAAATCTGAACAGCAAGCCACACGCATATCCTTTTGAAGAAGCGTCAGCATTCGCGGAACCCATCTTGCACTTACTTTTGACATATTAAGATGGTCATGTATAATGTCATGTACGGTACCAATAGAGAGATTGGTTACTTGAGCTATAGATTTTACCTTCACTCGGCCGTCTTCCAATATAAGTTTTTCCACTTTATCAATATTTTCTTGTGAGGTAGCCACTACAGGCCGGCCAGGTCTAGCGTCATCTTCAATACTCTCCCTTCCACGCTTAAATTCACTTGACCATTTTTGAATAGTAGATAAAGAAGGAGCAGACTCACGGTAAACACAATCCATTTCCTCTTTTATGGTTTTTTGATTTTTACCCTGTTTTGTCAAGAATTTTATGACGGATCGGTGCTCTAATTTCGTTAAAATTGTTAATTCGCTCATGGTGTTCATGTTTGTTCGGCAATTGCAGAAAAACAAAAGAACATCTCGGTTCCAATTTTACTTTTTTTTAATGTCAATGGATGAATCTTAGCGGCCAGTAACAAATATATATATAAAAGAGGTTGTAACGTATCAATACCGAGAATATTTTGAACGCCCCTCGTACATATCGCCCGTGTTATAACAACAACCAACTAAGTTAGCCATTTTTACACAAAGATATTTTTCACATTTAATGGGATGTACCTAACTTTTTATCACGATAGATGGCGCAGGATAGATGGTAAATATAACTGTCAGTTGTATAGAAAACTTGTGTTTTTATTACGAAATTTATTATTTTCTGGATATTATTGCCAAAGTGAACAGCTTTTAAGTGTGCAATTCGAGATTTCCACGCGAAATCAAAGATATGGTGATCTCAAAATTGCCGTTCTAATAATTTAACCTTTTTTATTTTTAAAGACGGTGTTCGCTTTCCAATTCGTAACTATAATGAGACAGCCTTCATATTTATCTCTAACTTCAGCGGTAATGACGAGATTGTGTGATAAATGGAAATTTACTGTTTAAAATCTATATACAATACCTAGTCAACTGTTGCTTTTCCAAAATGAATAAATAAATAAAAACTAAATTGTCGGTGGAGGCAGGCCAGCGTATCATTATCTCGTCCATAGCGATAATGATATGCTTCGGTGATACATATGTGGACCCTGCTCTATAGTAGTTGTTTTTACAAAATTTCATAATACTCATGTAATTTCATTGCAAAATAACAATCATAATTTATGACATTTAATCCTATTTATTTCATATTAATAATAATAAAATTGTTTTATGATTTTTTTTTCTTGTATCCATAGAGTGTACGTACGATTATTTATCAAAATCCATATACTTTTGACAGCTATAATTTTTTTAAAGGACATTTTACAGAATACATAAGCCCTAAACACGTAATTTATTTACATAATATATGTTCATAACGGAGTTGGGGATCATCAAATTTCAAGTGTTGCAGAATTTGATGCTTATCATTGAGTAATTCACGTCAATATCGCCCAAACACGAAGGGTATACGGGAGTTAACAGCGCGGGAAAACCGCAAAAATTAAAGTGTAACTTCTGTTTTGTTTGTATAGAGTCAAAATTTATCGTTTTCCATAATTAAACACGACGTAGCACATTATTAAACACAATAACACCACTTTTGAGTAACAATATTCACAGTAAACTAATTTACAAAACGAAAAACTTGGACTTGACTTGTCCGTGCAATATGGCGCGAAGAACTCCCTGACAGCTATACATTTTTTTTTTTTAATTGTCTTTAAAGGACAGAATACATCAGTCCTAAACACGTAATTTATTTGCATAATATATGTTCATAACAGAGTTCATAACCGAGTTGGGGATCATCAAATTCCAGATGCTGCAGAATTTGATGCTTTACTTGGAGTCACTCGCGGCATTATAGCCCAAACACGTCGGGAAAAAATATGGGAGTTGACAGCGCGGGAAATCTCAAAAAACAAACTGCAACTTCGAACCCAAATTTAAAGTCCAATTTATCGTTTTCCATAATTATTCACATTGTAGCACATTATTAAACAAAACAACACCACTTTTGACCAATAATATCCACAGTAAATTAATTTACAAAACAAAAACTTGCACTTGACATGTCCACGCAAAATGGCGCGAAGAACTCCCACTGACAGATCTCCCACTGATCTGTCTCGCCCTATGTTTGACTTGTCGCTTTAAGCCCTTTTTTCACTTTCGCTTTGAAAGTTGATTTGACGTTTCTCTATAGTTTTCATACAAAATTAAGTAAAAAAAGCAAGCTTTACTTAATTTGCTTTCAATTTAAACAAAGCATCGATCTTATCACAATACGAGTAAAAATAGCATTCAACGAATTTTGCTTAAATTGAATGAAAAACAAACGTCAACTCGAATGATTTTTAAAGTTAATAGAAATGCTTAAAGCGTTAAGTCAAACACAGGGTTAGTATAACGTGTATGAACTAGCTGGTTTTAGGAACCCCTTTGTATTATGTAGATAGGTACTTATTTTATTTCCTAACCATATTTAAAAAAAAACAACTATTCTAAAGGCCCGTTCAGAGAGCTGTTCATTTTTACTTCTCATGCTTACTTCACACCACTTCCTAGAGAAGTACTGGAGGAGAGCTGAAGCAGTCGAACTTAGCCCCCTGGGTTCGTGAGCCACACGGGCGCTGTTATACTAGTAACGGCGCCCAGCACTAAACGTGCATGAATTACCGGCGGGTGGTTACCCGCCGAGATCCTGCTGGGGAAAACGGGGAACTGTCCCCATCCCCAACCCAGGCCCATTAGGCATCCGGGCCTGGACGACTCCACTGTCTGTCTGTGTCCTTTTGCTGTCCGAACGGCTTGGGACGTGGAGAGGTGTCGATTTCAAATGCCATTTGCAAATGGTTTAAACACAAAAACAGCAATAAAAAGCAATTAGCTAGGCCGGCAAGAAATGCCTCGATAGTAGGCATCTCCAGATTACTTGCAATTTCAGAATTTCGCACGAACTACGGCGCTCCAGATTCAAATTCTAAATATCTTTATTCACAACCTATTACAGGCATTTATGAAACGTCATTAATTTAATTCTTTTGAATGTTTCTACTCCTGCTAGTAGAAGACTAAGCAGCAAAGTGGTCCAATAAGTAATCTGCTAGCAGAAGACCAGCAGCTTAGCAGCCCTAATTCGATCATTGGCTATGTTCTGCTGACTCTGGATTTTGTCCCTGTTGGTTTTGGCCAGAAGGTGATGCCAAGAAATGTACAAAATAAACTGTTTACAAGAGCTTTCCGAACGGGTCTTAAGCAATAAGTAAAACAGCTGTTATAAGAATAAAAAACGTTTAATTGCCACATCAATAAGTATTACAATCAGAAAAAATAATAATAATTCAGCTTCAGTCAGCTGCGCATTAAATGTACCCCTCATTCTGAATGGCGCTCAGAGCGCTTAGAACGAATATAACACTGACCACTTCCTACTTTAATATTAACTATAGATTTGTTTTAGAAGTAATATACAAGCACTATAAATGAATTACAATATTAAATAATTTAAAAGAAAACCTAATATTAAATAAATTTAAAAATGGCGCGCGACATAATGACAAAAAACTGACAGCGCTCAGAGCGATCTACCTCGATATTGTGAGCAGTCTAAGCGCGAGGAATTAATGTCATTTGTGACGTCACATAGCTTTGGCAAAACAGTTTAAGCGCGTATCGGAACACATTTAAGCGTGCTTAGGTTACTATTATCGCCTCTCGGAACCTTTAATGTGATGCACTACTAAAGCTGTTGTTATGCCAACACCCTAACTCGCATACATTTAAAACTATTAACCTAAAGGGCAACAAGAAAAACTACTCTGAGACACAAGAGAAGGTCTGTGTAATAAATTTATTATGTATTTATACTGTTTCTTCTATCTTAGTTTCGTAAGAAATTGCGAGTTGACCATCAATAACTAACAATTAATTGTAATTTTGTAGGTTGTTTATTATATTTCAAGCCATATTTTTGTTCCATACAATTTGTGATAGTCATTCAGTTATATATGTATATGCTCACAAATGATAGCTATATTTTGAGTTTTAGTATATTATGATATATTCAATTATAAATTGAATCCAAAATTGTTTTAATTATTGTTATAAGGATTTGAGTTCTATTGTAAAATTTAATATACTTAAAGCATATAATTTTTATATAAAAACAATATAAGCTTCGAATTATTATTTTTGTTTTATTTTTACTTCTATCCTCACTAACTTTATCACGACAGTTTTTCATTTTTAAGCTATTGCATAGCTTTTATAGCGGGCTTTGAGCGCAGCGACCGAATCAAGAAATTCCGTAACGAAAATAAACCTAACACCTCCCACTCCGACCAGCACAGAGCGGTGCGGGCGTTGAAAGCCGTGCATCGTCTAACGTCGTTTCAGTTCGGCAGACTTCGGCACTGTGTTTGTGTGCGTGCGACTAGACGTATGCGTGTAGACTAGCTGCTAACTGCTCATAACTGATTCTATCTCTTTTAGACACAATGCTAGGTGAGACAGCGTGCTTTTTGGCGTAATATAAAAAACTTGAATTAATATCAAAGAAAAAAAAAATACTGCATAAATAAATAATTGTAATTGCATAAGTTGATAAAAAATACTATGGAATAGCTTTACCGCGGCAGTCCCCAAATAACAAACAATTGTACAATAAGGATACAATATAAATATAAATTACATAGTACAGGTAATTATACAATTAACACCGGTATCCACAGATAGGATATATAATTATAGAATGGACAAAGTTATATATTTCTTTATAAAGAGATAATATAAATTTGATACACAAAACAAACTAAATAAAATACAAATTAAAACCACCAACTGAAGAACAACAACGACAACAGAAGCTGGTAGAGTCCGAGCGAAGTTCGATACGTCCCTATTCGTTCACGTTCCAATGCGGAAGCTGCTGCAGACTTCAATTGCATCTGAGTCGTCTTAGGTGATGGGATTCTGTAACGAGGTGTTGGCCGCCTAACAAAAGTAGCATTCGCTGCACGTAACTAATACGGGCGGGGCGTGTGGAACCTTTTGAGAGGAATAGAATGGTGGATGGTGAGCGTATTATCACGCAATAAAATAAAAAAGGGAGGACTTCCTTTTCTTAAACCAGCCTATTGTCGGTCGCACGCCCAAGACACCATTCTTCTCATCTCTTACCCACACACGATGGACCCGGCACCCGCACGGTAAATCCATGGAATGCTTAGAAATTTGTCTTCTATAGGTTAAATTTTATAAAGGCAAGCGCGGCAAAGGCCGACGGTTAGTGGCGGTTTATATAGCTGGCAGGGCAGATGTGAGGATGGCTGCTGCTCGTCCCCCGTGTGAATCTTACGTTGATGACGTGCGTTTGCAATTTTAACGCGAGGGTATGTCCGCGTGCTACAAATTTATTTTTTGATAATCGTTCGCTGTATGTTATTAAAAATAACTTTAATACCTCACTATGAGTATTTGTTCAGTAATGGATAGGTGTATTTTTTCAGTCAATGATAGGCGTATTTTCGATGACAGAGCCTAAGCTATAGTTTATGAACTATAAGTATATTTTAATATCTAAACAGTAAAATAACATGGTTCAATTTAAACAATTATTTAATTTTGTGCTCCCAAAACTCTATAAAGAAATCTGCCATCATCATCATAATAGCAATCATCAACTTTATAGGTGCCTCCTTTCTTCCACGCTTTTTTTGGTATCCTAATTCTTTGGGGATATTCCTTCACTTTTACTACTTCCCTCATTTTTTTACTAAAAGTAGCCAAATCCTTATCTTCTTGGTGTATTTCTATTTCGTTAAAATCAGTGCTTAGTGTTATTGTTTTTTCTCTTTCAAATGTGTTTTGCACTATCATTTGATCCGGTATTTGTACTTCATTGCCACTGTCCATTCTCTTTTTAATTTTATTTGTGAGTTCTTCTAATGTTATTCTCTTATCTTTAGGTGTTCTTTGATCTTTTGTTTTAGGTATATATGCTTCTGTATTGTCATTGTCTTGTTTGTTACTTTTTTCATGTTTAGCACAACTATCTATTATAGATTGAAATTCCCCTAATTCTTCATCAGGTGTGATGTCAATTTTAATAGATTTCTTATCTAAAGGTGGTATCTTCCGTTTTGAGAATTTAAGGAAGTGTTCTCGTAATTCTAGTGGTATATCTAATTCACCTTCATTCAACTTTAACCAGTTATTCATAGCTGAAGCGTCATGA
Organism: Tinea semifulvella; assembly: GCA_910589645.1. Lineage (NCBI taxonomy): Eukaryota > Metazoa > Arthropoda > Insecta > Lepidoptera > Tineidae > Tinea > Tinea semifulvella. Next base: position 4,248,984 of record OU342598.1, on the reverse strand, counting down.
CGACAAATACGTTCCACTGATGCAGGTTTCCATGGATATTTGAGAAGTTTCTGAAATAATATTTTAATTAATTTAACAACAATTACGTGATATATATCCTGTCAGATAAATAAAACAGACTTATAGCTATCAGAAGTCACACTAATATTTATCTGAGATAAATATTCATGTTCATTTAAATAGAATGAATTCCTGTTGACTCTATTTTTAATCCTATAAAGGGGTGTCTGGTTGCAGAATTTGGATAGCAAAACCATTTTATTAGATAATTACTATTATTTTATTATTTATTACCATTTTTGTTAGTAACAATGGCTTACACTAAAGTTAGTAGACTATAATTTAAATTTAGTGTCATATGTATGGCCCACCTGATGGAAAGTCCATGACTTATCCATGACAGGTACATGAACGTTAGCAACTGGAATCAGACACTCATGCACTATGCCGGCTTGACTGGGCATGATGACAATTCAAGCCTGATATCCCGAAATGTTATTACTGGGTTTATCAGCACAAACGGTGGATACTTCCTCGCCCCATTACCACTATCAGTCTGCCTACCACCCATTTGTTTTCCTCATTAAAAGTATGATGTCAAATGCCAATTTTTCTTTCAAGGATAATTAATATTGTAAGCTTGCCATAGTGATATTTATATAAAAATAACTCCTCTCGAAATAGGACTTACCTTAAAGTGTTTATTAAATACTACAAGTTAGTTTTTTACCTTTGCAACACTAGCAGTAACAGGAAAACTCTCAGCAATCCTCTCTGGAGTCCATTCATCAGGCTCGGACGAATGGAGATATCTTATTTGTTCCTTTTCACTCCAAGTAAGGAGGTTAGGTGTGGATTCTTTAAAATACTTCTGTTGTACAATCTGATGTCTCAAGGACTCCTTTCGTTGTTGTGATTCTATTATGTGGTCTTTGTATGCCTTTCCAACCTAGAAAAATAAAAAACCTAGCAATTTTTTAGATTTGAGGCGAGCCGGGACCCTTATGAATGGGAGAGAAAAATAGTTACTCATGCTTAATAAGCTGGATTTAGGAGTAACTTCTTCTTTATCCCACCCGAAACAGTAATTGGAAAATGTTTGCTATTACTCTGTTTTCAACCTACAATTTAAGAAGACAAATTTCTAAGCATTCCATGGATTCACCGTGCGGGTGCCGGGTCCATCGTGTGTGGGTAAGAGATGAGAAGAATGGTGTCTCGGGCTTGCGACCGACAATAGGCTGGTTTAAGAAAAGGAGGCCTCCTTTTTTTTCTATTGCGCGATAATACGCCCAACAACCACCATTCTACTTCTCTCCCTACCCAACCAAATACTGTATGATTTCATTAATGCCGTCTTGGAAGCTCGTTCCATAAATGTATTGACGGCAGACCTGCTTAGGCCCAATTGTTCTTTGCTGATATTTATTTGCTATCATGATTAGTAAAATAATTAATTTGTTATCTGACGAAACCGAGTGTACTAAATGTATGAAACGGTGAATAAATAAATTAAATGAAATGAAAAAAAAAAATGAAATTCTTTCAGTAAGTGGAACTCCTCTTGCACCAACTTTCACTGCGTAAAGCTGAGTCTTGAACCTGTTCCTGATCATTTCTTCTGTGAGATCATAATATTATCATCATTTAACAGAAAAGTCTGGAGAGAGGAAAGCTGGCAATTATTTCTGCTAACGTATTAGCCTCGCTATACAGAGGGGATATATTGCCAGCCTCCTTGGGACTATCACTGAAGGGTAATCTTTAGAGAACATTTTATACTTATAGTTAATTTTTTTGTTTGTTTAGCATAATATTATACATAGGTATTTGGAAAACAAACTTAGCTGGAAAAAAAAAAAATTTTCTCTGACTCTTGGTGCACAAGGTCCTCAATTGACAATATTTGCCCGATTAATGTTTTAAATAATGAAAATTAATGAACACGAGCACACGTATTTCCATTTTAGACTGCAGCATTATTTTATCAAATGTAGTTATTAAACTTTATATTTTTAGGTTATTTTTATTTTTTCCGTATGTTATCGTTATGAAACTATACCTCAAAAAAGTTTCCTTCAGTGCCGTCGGCAATATCTTCAAGACCGTCTTCGGAATTAATCTCTTCTTTTCTTAAAACTCGGGATCTTTTATCCAAACCAGGATTAGGCCCTAACCTTCTATTTCTTAAAGTCCGTATTATTATATTATCACACACGTAATAAACACGTTTCAAACTTATGGAAAACATTTTAAACACGATTAGTGACTATAATTAAAATAAATGAATCACTAAAAACAAATCAAAAAAGTATTAAAGTAAAACCATATTTTATTTTTTTTAAAGCAAAACACATTTATTTGACACTGACAGCTTGTTCTTTAATTCGCGTAAGACCAAGGATGATAATATGAAGGTAAGGCAACGGATTGTTTTGCCATACCTCTGTTTGATGCACTAACAAAATAAAGCGGTATGACTGCAACCGTAACGCGCCGCCGGCAAGTATTTAAATAAATAATATTGTAATATGTTTTGTTAATAACCTGCACTAAGATTAAATCCAGCAACCGATATCAGCGCATTGTGGTCACATCCATGTATGACGTGTTTTGGCACAATTACAAATTTGAAATTCCAATAAATACCAGTTATAACAGTGAATTTTAATTAGAACTATTATTATTTACAATTCAAAATAATGATATGGGTCGCTAATTTGTATAACATAAAACATTTGGACGCAGTTATGCAAAAAGAATCCAATCCGCAATTTAAAAAATAAATAATTATGAAATTTAATCAGGTCCTTAGGTTGATATGCGAGTTTATTATATTAAAAACTATCCATAATACCATTTTTGACATATTCTAAATGCATAAAATTTTGAACTAATCCATCGATATAACGATGATCTAATCTAAATTTCAACTTTAATGACTATAACTTACAATTTACTTAATGTGGATTGAATCCTTTTTGCGTAACTACGTCCATTTATAGGTAGGTACATATACCAGCTTTCTATTAATAAGTAACAAAACTTATATACGACAACTGTTGCAGTCAGCCAGTAGAGAATGTAAAATAATGTAAATATGTAAGTCCCTGAGAAACGGCGAGGCACATTGTTATGCAAAAACCGGCTCAACTATACAAATTTATTGGTCATATTATTGGGCCCTAAAATACAAGAACATGCAGTTCGAATTATAAAAGAAGTACCTACTTGCAAGTTAACAAGTTGCTTTTTGACACTTCGCTCGATTTATAAGAAAAGGCACACTTAATTATTGTAAGTCTAATTTAAATTTGTGTGTGTGCGTGTATATATTTTAATAAATATGCCTCGCCGTTCAACGCAGCAAGTTTCCTCGGCACACTACGCCCATCGGACTGTTATAATTTTAGTTTATTTTTTTTAGGTTTATATCTAGTGTAAATATATATATATTTTTGTTTATTTAATGTTAGGTTTTCTTAATAATCATTTAAAATTGTATTTTTTTTTATAAGTACTGTTTGTATATATAGTCCAGCCATTTAAAAAAAATATTTTGCCTAATAGCATTTATCCAATATGAGACCATAATTATTTCAGTTAGTGAGAACTGCCTTCTGAAAAATAAATTATGTGTTCCAGATGGCAGTTAATTAAATTTGTTTGTTTTTATTGTCTTTAAAGGACATTGTACAGAAAACATCAGCCCTAAACACGTAATTTATTTGCATAATGTATGTTCATAACAGAGTTCATAACCGAGTTGGTGATCATCAAATTCCAGATGCTGCAGAATTTGATGCTTTACTTGGAGTCACTCGCGGCATTATAGCCCAAACACGTCGGGTAAAATATGGGAGTCCACAGCGCGGGAAAACCACAAAAAATAAACTGCAACTTGGGCCCCATATTTAAAGTCCAATTTATCGTTATCCATAATTATTCACATTGTAGCACATTATTAAACAAAACAACACCACTTTTGACCAATAATATCCACAGCAAATTAATTTACAAAACAAAAACTTGCACTTGACATGTCCACGCAAAATGGCGCGAAGAACTGCAGTTAATTAATATTGCTATAAGAATAAAAATGAGGTTTTGAGTTTTTTGGACCACTCGCCAGAGGACTGTATTTTGTATATGTCTATGACGTAAACAAGTCCCTGGTACACGGCCTGATGCTGCATACACGTGAGTAACCTGCCGTCAGTAGTCGTCAGATACAACAGTCAGTCACTCGTCGCGTGTTTTAAATATACATACAAATTGTATTTTATGCTTTTGCGTGAATTAAGCCAACAGTTGTTACTTGTGGATAAGCTTGGATTTTTCCTTGGTAAGTAAACCTTATAAATTTATTAAAATAAATAAATAATTTCATCGCTATTTATGTAAATTTTTTAGATATATAAAATAAAATCTAAACTAATTACAAAAGCAGACTACCATCACGACTGTATCGATCTAAAGGACCGCCTATTTTATTCACAATATTCAGTAATCACGAAAGATGTCCAAAACTATTTTTTTTTACCTCTTCTTACATAAAACATCTAGTAAGTAATATGAAAATATATTGATATATTTTTAGTGATACGTCGTTTTATTTAAATATTAAAATAAAAAAATACAGTACATACATAGGCGAGCTTAATGTCTGAAAACATTTTCTAACAGCTAACCTTTGGGAGATGTGAGCAGGGATTGTAAGGTGCATGACCGCTAATATTTGATATAAAGATATTTATTGAGTAAAAAACATAGAACTAATAAAGAACGATATTTTATCTATAATATAAATACATGCAATGTATAGATAAAACACACATATATATATATATATACAATAATATACCGATTTAGTCAAGTTATGTAGACTCGTCTTGCTTTTTGTGAAAGTGTCCAGTGAGCAAATTTTTAAAATATATAAGTGATGGTGCTTTACGAATATGAAGAGTCGTTTTACTAGATATAAATCTAGTAAAATGTCAAAAAAATAGGATACCAGCGAGTTGCGTAGTGAATGTGCATTCAAAAATATTGGTTAAGCTCGAAAAAACTGCCTCCGTGGTCTAGCGGAAGTCCGTGGATTTAGACACAATCATATATTTAATTTATTTGTGTTTTTTTTTTAAATATATTATTATGTAAACAATACAGCACTTAACATTATTATTGGCAGAATGGTAACAATTTGCCTTTAGAAGTTCACCAAGCATTTAGCCCATATAAGCCCGGGCCATCCGCCAGCAACACGCCCCTCCCCACCACACCACAGAACTATATGTATACATATTTGTATCCTAAATTTAGTTAACAATAGATAGTAGGATACATAGACATATGAGATATATGAGTTTATATTAAGTGGGTTAATATCTATTCCATATCACAAGTTATCATTGCCCAATTTACCAATATTAGTATTTATCCAAAAGTGACACGGCAAGGTAACGCTTGCCGGGATTGATGCTGGAACTAAAAAGATCAAGTTCATCGCATTCCTGGTTAAATAAGTACTCGTAGCTTACTCGATCTAATAAAATATTAATTTTGATTGTAGTAATATAATATATTTTATACCCCTAGGTCACAGCGTCCTAGACCTCCACTGCTGGAGATGGGCCTTCCAGAACATATATCTGGAGAATTTGGCCTACACTCGCCACGCTGGCCAGACGGCTTGGCGAGGATATGATGTCAATTTTTAATGACAATTTATTAACGATTCCACAAGTTGGTATTAGTGGAACCGGGACCGACGGCTTAACGTGCTCTCCGACGCACGGGAACGGTGATGTTGTAAATCTATGACAAATGTACGTAAGAAAAGTGTATTTCTCATTGGTACATGCCGGGTGGGTTTGAACCGACCTTTGTAGGATCTAAGGAGACAGACAGTGGGGTCGTCCAGGCCCGGATGTCTAATGGGCCTGGGTTGGGGATGGGGACATTCCCCCGTTCTCCCCGGCAGGATCTCAGCGAGTAATCACCCGCTGGTAATTCATGCACCTTTAGTGCTGGGCACCGTTACTGGTATAACGTATAGCGCCCGTATGGCTCACGAGCCCATGGGATCTGGGTTCGGCTACTTCAGTTCTCCTCCAGGAGCACTTCTCTGGGAAGTGGTCTCCCGTTGGGGGGCCGAGCGCAAGACGGAGCGATATTCTGGAGATGCTTGAAGTGTCCGTTGTCGGCCCGATAGGACATACGTCTAGTCAGGCCAACGACAAACTCATCAATACTAGGCATCTCCAGATCTCGAGCTATGACGGAATTACGCACGAACCATGGTGCTCGGGAGACCACTCTGAGCGATATGTTCTGCTGACTTTGGATCTTGTCCCTATTAGTTTTGGCCAGAAGGTGGTGCCAGGCTGGCGCAGCGTATGTAAGACGGGAACGTATGAACATCTTGTAGATCCGGACCTTCAACCTGAGCGGCAATCTGGAATTCATAACAGGACGTAACATGGCTCGGGCCGCCTTTGCCTGATTGACGGCGTGGCAGGCCATTTCACCCATTGTTAACGTCCTGTTAATGAGGATCTAAGGAACGCGATCTTACATCCGAGCCACCACCGCGCCTAGTTTATATTTAACTTTTAGTATTTATATTTATAGTATTTGTGATATTGCTAGAGTTTGATACGCGAAAGACATGGACGAGCTTGCCACTTGTTATGATCGGCCCGTAGTAAAGCTAAATGTGAACTCGCTTCCTATAAAAACATGGTTTCTGACCACGTAAGGGATGCGGTCGTGAGGATACTTTCCTTTTTATTTACAAAAATATGTAATTTAAACCGCCACAAAGCTTCAATATTAATTCATATACATATATTTTAATTTTATGCGATTTTACATACAGGGAAGCTTCACTTAATTCTTGCTGATTATTATTAATCATTAAAACTTATTTTACATAAGATCTTTCGTTTTTTTAAATTATTACAAGTTGAATCATTTATGTTTGTTTGCCACACAATTGTGTTCTCACGTTTCAACTCATTTTAATTCATTATATAATGAGGGTGGTGGTGGCTCGGTTGAAAGAACGCGTTCCTTAAATCCTACAAAGGTCGGTTCAAACCCACCCGACATGTACCAATGAGAAATACGTACATTTGTCATAGATAGACAACACCACCGTTCCCGTGTCTCGGAGAGCACGTAAGCCGTCGGTCCCGGTTCCACTAATACCAACTTGTGGAATCGTTAATAAATTGTCATTAAAAATTGACATCATATCCTCGCCAAGCCGTCTGGCCAGCGTGGCGAGTGTGGGCCTATTTCTCCAGATATATGTTCTGGAGAAATATGGCCCATCTTCAGCAGTGGAGGTCTAGGACGCTGTGTTCTAGGGGCTGTAATGAAAAAAATGAATGACATATAATAATATTTTTTATTTCAGGCATCAAAATACAAAAGGCCTATAGATACTCATATATACCTTAAAAATCATTAGATTATTTTATAGATTATTGATTATGATAGAAAAGCTTGTATTTAGTTGTATCATCGGCACAGCCCACACTACACAATTGGCTGGTATCCGCTTATCGTGATTTATTATTTTATAGTGACGCGACATATTAGTAAAATTATAGTTTTTATAATTTTAACGGGTCTTTACGCGATTTCCCTTAGAAACATATTTCTCCCGACGTTTCAGCCAAGTTGCATTGGCCGTGGTCACGGGTCGACCTAGTCACCAAGTCAAGTTGGTGTATTTAGGACTTTGGTTGCTTTATTTTTGGATCTTGTTATTATTCTAAGGCTGAGCACCATAATTAAGTGTATGTATTGTAATGATTGAAGTTTAAAATGTTGTCGATTACACTTCAAAATGAAACTAATACTATTAATCCTTCGATTACAGAGATTTCATGTTGGTGCAACTCAGCCTAAGATTTGGCTATACGTTTTAAATTATAAGGAGGGGCAACGACCATGTCTAGAATAATATTGCCGTTAACTTTGCCATTCACGACCATTCACTATGTATACTATTGTATACAGAAATAAATCAAACGGTATTTTTTTTTCACGACGTTACTTTGCCCTAGTTAGATAGTGTTCCAAAATTATAAATATTCCTCTTTTTTATTAAATATTATTTATAATTTATAATTAAAATTTAATGAAAGTTTTAACCATGTCTAATAAAATATAAATAAATAAATGTCCTTAATAACGACTCTTTAGGGATAGTCTCAAGGAGACTGGCAACTTTTCTCCTCTGTATAACGAGGCTAAACAACTCCTTGGCCAGACTGTAACCTGGCGTATTTGCGCAGCTTGACGTTCTCAGCGGAAACCGCCACACTCCCCGGATGTCGGATGGGGCTAATGTGTCGTATGTCGCATCCTACACCAGTGACCAAGTTTCCACGTCCCAACGTTCATGCCGTCGCGTCTTTTGCCATCGCTCCAAGCAATCCTAGAGGTTCTAGGAAATTATATGAGATGTATGAAAGGACATTAATGACAGTTGTCAAACACTCAGTTACTCATACTATATATAAATCATAGACATAGGATCGTCGCGTCGTCGTTAGTATTCTATATCTATGATATAAATACAGTGTCAAATACTTATAAAGGATATAGATAACAGTGTTCATAGGTTTATTTTTGACCGTAGTGTCAGTTCAAAATTTGTAAATTATTTTTTTTGTGTCGGTTCTTCGCGCCATTTTGCGTGGACATGTCAAGTGCAAGTTTTTGTTTTGTAAATTAATTTACTGTGGATATTATTGGTCAAAAGTGGTGTTGTTTTGTTTAATAATGTGCTACAATGTGAATAATTATGTAAAACGATAAATTGGACTTTAAATATGGGGCACAAGTTGCAGTTTATTTTTTGCAGTTTTCCCGTGCTGTCAACTCCCATATTTTACCCGACGTGTTCGAGCAGTGGATGGTTCCGCGAGTGACTCCAAGAAAAGCATCAAATTCTGCAGCATCTGGAATTTGATGATGACCTCATTAATTCATGAAAAACAAAGATATATTACGTCAGACTTGGCTGTATGAGCTAGACCCTTTGCCTTCCCTATCATCTCATTCATCATCCATCGGGAGAAGAATATATGAGAGAGAGATTATTTTTTTTGTACAATTTTCTCATTATCGCAATTTTTACCAATTTCGAAGATCAGTTAGGGGAAACCGTTCGTCCAGCTGCAAGTGGAGGAACCCTTGATAAAACGCTTTAGACTATTAATTGAGTTACTGTTTACTTACATAGATAAATAGAAGATGTATTATTGTAGATTCACCAAACAAAAAAAAATGAAAGTAATATATATATATAGAAGTTTAAATTTCCTATGCTGTGTTACTTTTGGGTACACCTAAGACAATGGCTGAACTGTAACGATTCTTTGCCTATTATATTTTTAAACAAGACAAAAACTGTCTGTATGGGCTCGGACTTTTGCCTTTTTACATGCCGGGCGGGTTTGAACCGACCTTTGTAGGATTAAGGTGCGCGTTCTTACAACCGAGCCACCACCGCTTTGGGTTATTTGAGTTGGTATTGTGTAATTATAGTTGTAGACAAATCCTTATACGCAATAAAATATCTTTAGCAACAGAGCTTTTGTATTGATTATTGCATCCTCTAATGACCCTGTAATTTATTCTATTGTTAAGCCTTTGACAATAAGTTAGTGCAATTGATCATTACGTTTGTGCAATGGACGATTATCTTGAGCGAAGATAATACGTACAAAAGTCTTTAACTATAAGGTAGCTAAAGTGTGGAACAATATCTACCCAGACAGTAAAAAGGTTGTTAAGAAAAGTACTTTTAGAGGAGCAGCAGAAAGAGAAGTGTGGATAATGATATATATATATATATATTAATAATATTTAATGTTATTTTTATACGATTATTAGTGTTTATTATTTAGCTTGTATTTTATTCAATTTTCATTATTAGGCCTAGAAAATATATACATAGTTGAAGGGCCTGCAACAATGTTGATATTCCTGATGAAGCGAGCCTCATTCATCTACTCTGCCATGCATCTACGAGTATACCTAGCTTATTAGTATGATTGTGTTTGTTATAATTTATGAGTGTCTACCCTGTAATTTAAAAAAAATATTACTACGTGAAAACAGGAACAGGTTGAAAAACAGCGTCGTGCAGGTGTAAGTACTTGTAGGTACTGCTGCACGACAACAGCTGACACCTGATTCTTTTGTCACATATTGTTCGAAATTATAAAACTATGTGATACTGTTATGTGACAATAAATGAATTTTTATTTATTTATTTGTTCATCAGGATGATAAAATTATGAATTACGCAAATGATTGTTATTATGTTTAGAATCTCCATAATGCACGCGCTGGTTATCGTTGCCCAAAGCATAAATAAAATGTTGGTCTTGGTCTTCCATCAGAACAGCTGGTCTCGGTCTTGTTGTTAGTTTTGCACTTCCAATCTTGGTCTTGGCGCTTGGCTCAGTTGTACGAACGCGTACCTTAAATCCTACAAAGGTCAGTTCAAACCCACCCGACATGTACCAATGAGAAATACACTTTTCTTACGTACATTTGTCATAGATTTACAACACCACCGTTCCCGTGCATCGGAGAGCACGTTAAGTCGTCGGTCCCGGTTCCACTAATACCAACTTGTGGAGTCGTTGTTTGTTTACGGAGGTTGCAAGAAAAACTATATCTATATACAACACTATAAATGATGTTTTATTCATCAATACGTACGTACAACTTTGTCAGAGCGAAAAAAGTCGTCAGTCAGTCCCCATCGGAACAGTAGATAGTTTTGGAAATATTTCATAGGGATCGACAGACACCAGAGAGCCTATATGGGATCGATTTTTTTTCATTTGTACCCTAAAAAGACATGATGCAGTTACAATGGGAAAAAATAACGTAATCCCAAAAAAAAACAGAAAAACATATTCAGCAAAATTAATAAGACAATCCTGAGCAATACTAATACTAAAACTATAGTACTATATACTAACCCAAGACTAATTGTTATTTGTCTTGCAAAAAGACCAAGACTGCAAGATCAAGCTTGGGCAACACTAGCGCTAGTCGTAAACAAACATTTATAATGAAATCTATGTAACTAACGAAATACATGATTAATTAAATTAAATATATTTTATTTCAGGCATTTAAAAACCCATAATTAATTTAAACAATAATTCTAATTCTAATTTTAATATAAACTATAATCTAAATAAATTTATAATTAACTAGGTCCAACGACCTTATGTCAAAAATAGCCTTAATTATGTCGTTATCAGATTGTCTCAGTCATTTCACAAAAGAGGCGTGCCGCTTGCGAAGTATGGCAAAAAAGTCGTCGACTCTGTTCTCAGCAAACATACCAGACGCACTACACCTCCAGGGCAACTTTAGAATACATCTAAATGCATTATTATATTGTACACGATATGTGTATGATAGTCAAGCTATGGCGACTAAGCATTTGTTTCACAAAAGCCCGGTTAACAAATATATGTCTATCAAATAAGAAAGTAAGATATAACGCGAAAGGAAATGATCGTAGGCGTCGGACAATCCTACGGCCATAAGATCTCCATTGCACCAATTAAGCAATTCAAAAAGACATGGCTGTCAGTCGAATTTAATTGTGGAGACGCCTGAAGACAATTGAATAAAGGATGTGGCTAAAATACATTTAATTTTCTATTAGTGTTGTGAAAAGGTTCTTTAAATAATACTAAAACGGAAGGTTTTTAGTTTACGCAATATAATCAAACGATGACAAATATACAGAATAATAAAAAAGTGACAAATAAAGACTGTTCATAGAAATTTGACAAAAGTTGAAATAGTAAATAAAAGTGGTCAGGGTTTCGCAACATCCTCCAGACGCGAAAAGAATAAACACTAAAAAATAACTCGTCACAAGTTTAACCTTTCTGGAGGTTTAATGATCCGACCAGATCTTGTAATAACTTTATTTTTGTCTTTATCTTCAATATCATCTTTCAGTAATATTTCACATTCATCTACTTCAGTAGACTTCATCATTTCCAGATTCTCAGATGTCACTTCTAAAGGGTATAGTTTTTGTATAGGTCTTAGCAAAATTCCACTACTTGTCTTCACATTTGCCTTTCGAGTAATTCCATCAATATCTGGAAATATTTCCTTTATGACACCCATAGGCCATGTCACACGTTTCGTTTCCTTTTCTACTAATACCACATCACCAACTTTTAGTTTATATTTACCTTCTTTACCTTTGTGAACTAGAAGTGACAAGTATTCGTTTCGAAATCTCTGTCTTAAATCATTTCTTAACTGATGAACATATTTTATTCTATTGTTAAGTGACTTTGCATCAATTTCATCAAGATCTGTGACTTCACTCTTTGGTAGACTATGAAGAAAATTATTTGGAGTAAGAGGCACTAAATCATCACATTCTGTGACGTATGTGAGGGGTCTAGCATTTACTATTGCTTCACAATCACAAATTATAGTTTGTAGTTCAATAAAATTTACTGAGGACCTACCGAGAACTCTACGTAGCAACTCCTTAACAAGACGCACGAGACGCTCCCACCAACCTCCCCACCAAGGTGCCGAAGGAGGATTAAAAATCCACTTAATCTTCTTAATATTTGATTCAGATGTAATTTTAGACCAATCCAAGCCTTTAAATAAATTATTTGTTCCAACAAAATTTTGTTTAATATGTAAAACATATACAAGTTGATAAACATTTATATTAGAACTGGGTAATATTATAGGAAATTTATAATTGTTACATTCTTCGCTTAGAGCTAATTTTGTTTTGGCTCTTAATAACCCTTCCGAGTCGACGAAAAAAATTATATTTATATTTTTGTACATATTAGTTTTAAAAATGTTTTCAGTCTGAATTATTGACATAACATTACTTTTATTGCATACGCCATCATAGGACATCTGACCTTGTAATGTCCAGCCCAATTTTGTATTAATCGCCGCAAGTCCATCTTTAAGATGTATCATCGTACCTGTCATTACATAACCTAAATAGTCGGCTCCAATTAACAAACCAATCTCTGTAGGTATGTCTCCAACATCAGTTAATGTAATATTATATTTTTGTAACTCAGATCGAATCTCGGACTGCTTGATCCGTGGTAAAAATCCACATATTTGAGCTTCATCAAGAACAGACATATTTATCATGAACATATCATGCAAGTTTTTAATATTTACACTATATATATTATGAGTACATTTTTTAGTTTCGATTCCACCAAATACGCAATGACCAATTATTTCTCGGCCAACTACTGGTAGATCTAATTCTTGAGCGACTTTCTTGGATATATAGGAACGTTGAGCTCCGTTATCTATTAACGCTCGGACAGTAATGACTTCATTATAATAAACGATTTGTACTAACAGTGTTTGAAGAAGTGTTATATTATTACGGTTACTGTGTGATAATGAGGTATTGAGATTCTCTTGTTCCTCCTTTGTATTATCCTTCTCTGTTGTAAAAACCATCTCCTTCGTAGAATCCTTCTCTTTTGTAGTTTCAGGACACATCAGGACGCTATGACGTCTAGAACACAGAATACATTTAATAAATCGTTTGCAGCTTTTATTGTTATTTCCCATAAATAAACTAACAGTACACGCTTTCTTCTTCATTAAAAAATTTTTACGTTCATCCAATGTTATTTTAATAGGTTTGTAACATTCTACGCTACAATGCGTAGACTTATCGCACCTCACACATGTCTTTTCAGACTTTTTTATATTAGTATTTACAAGAGTAGATGCAGTAGGAATGCCAGGGTTATCGAAAAACATCTCTAGTTCAGAGCCTGAAAAACCCGCTTTAGCAATATTTATTCTTTGGTTGCTTTCAACCTCATTTTTTAGGAAATATAATAGATTTGAAACTTTATTACCTTTATCGTTTAATGGATCTTTATGAGCCCTCTCAAATGCCAAAAGGGTTTCTTCTGGTAGAGCTGACTCGATCATCGGATAAAGTATGGCTGCGTTCTTCTCACAAGTTACACCCATTGTCTCCAAAGACCTCAATTGAGTTGACAATTTGTCGTAGAGTAGGTTTAACGGTAGCAATTGCTGACGTTTTACTTGCGATAAAACTAGTCCTAAAAGTTCTCTAATATAAACTTCGATTATTAAATCGTCACGTGCGAAACGTTCTTTTAAATGTTGAACAGCTTTATAATAATTTTCACCAGATGGTGGGAAGCTTTCAATCAACGTACGTGCGTCTGAACCTACCTCGGTGGCCTGCAGTAAATATTGAAATTTGTCGTGATTGTCGATTGATGGATCTTCATCGATCTTACGGAATTGACCCCAAAATCTTATCCAATTCTTAACATCCCCATTAAACTTTACTAACTCAAGTTTAGGAAGCTGAAAGTTCCTTTTAACCGTCCTATTAATATGTTCATCAGAATGTTCTACAACTGGATTAAGAATGACATTACTTACAGATCTTGGTTCTCTATCCCTTACCAATTTTTTGACATCACGTGTTATTTCTGTCCACTTAGTACGGTAAGTATCTGACGATTCATATTCCTTTTGAATCTCCTCTTCGGAATCATCAATTAATAATAATGATTCAATAATTTGTTCGTCGATGAGGTATAAACGATCGATTTTGACTGTGAGTATTTTTACCCTGGTCTCGACCTCCTCAACATCGATAGAATCGGCCTTCAGCATATCTTCAAGTTCCTTGATTTTAATGCTGCAAAACCTGCGTAAACAACCTCGCTCCTTGGTCAGAGTATTTTTCCTAACGGTCGCCATTATTTTGTTGTGAAAAGGTTCTTTAAATAATACTAAAACGGAAGGTTTTTAGTTTACGCAATATAATCAAACGATGACAAATATACAGAATAATAAAAAAGTGACAAATAAAGACAGTTCATAGAAATTTGACAAAAGTTGAAATAGTAAATAAAAGTGGTCAGGGTTTCGCAACAATTAGAACAGTTCGTTTTTTTTTTAAATTCCATTTTTGCGTAAGTTGACTGTTTGGTGGCTCGGTTGAAAGAACGATTTCCTTTAATACGGTCACGGTTCGAACCCTGGCATGTACGAGTACCAATACGATTTTTTTACGTACATTTGTCATATATGTTCGATTCCTGAGTCGCAACATAATCATTTATTTCTGATATCTCTCGAGTTTG
Organism: Tinea semifulvella; assembly: GCA_910589645.1. Taxonomy (NCBI): domain Eukaryota; kingdom Metazoa; phylum Arthropoda; class Insecta; order Lepidoptera; family Tineidae; genus Tinea; species Tinea semifulvella. The sequence continues at coordinate 4,233,766 of OU342598.1, read as the reverse complement.
GTGCGTTAGACTTCGACGAGCTTGCGACATGTCATGATGGGACTATAGCAAAGATGGCTAAATGTATTTACTTTAAAAATAAATATATATTTCAGTGTTATTTAAATATCTACTGTATTTTGAAATTGAAATAAAGTTGACACTTGTAAAAGTACCTCTGGGGATAGTTTATAAAAAAAAAAAAAAGCTTGCCATGGTGATATTTATATAAATACAGCACCGCTTGAAACAAGACTTACCTTATCTAGGGAAGGATCGCGTGTTTTATCATCACATGTCCTATCCGCTTAGATATTATAATTTGAAATTATAGTGATTATTAAAATACAAATTTGACACATTTTTAACTATACCGGCATAGTGTACTGTAACCTGCCCTTTGCAGTTACATGATTATTCAACGCTGCGGTTGGATGTAGTTGCTTTTAATTGTTGCGGAGAGGATTCTACGAAACTCCTTTTTTTATTAAAAATGCATAAAACTTTTTTTATACTTTATATTTTAGAAATAATTACATATGTAGAAAACTATCTGCAACAAATAAAGTGTGCTAGATGTGTTTCTTACTTGGTAAAATATATAAATTGAAGCTATAAAATTGTATTGCCAAATATTTCGCCTCTCTTTGGAGCGGCGTCATCAGTGACAGTGACTGAAGGTCTTTGTCGTAAATTTTGAAAAAGTAATTTTATTTCTTTTAGCAATGGTAAAGGTGCACTATACAGTTTTGTATTTATTTTTTAGAAAAATATCATCATCACCTAGCGCATCATGGAAAACATCATTAGCATGTTATGTCCATTGTTGGTTCGATATTAATAAATTTACAAAACAAAATTTATGTAGAAAACTAAACACTTATCTACGTGGGACACTATTACGCGGTAGACTTTAACTAATTATTATTGTAATCTTAATATTTATAAAAATATTGTCGACCTCTCGGTCCGAGCTCCCCGATCTTCCTCTTTTTCTTCTTTTTTAAACAAAAACCCATCAACCCTGTCATTGTCGTATATTGACAATACTATTCTTTCTTAAAATGCAAATAAAACTGTAACCTACATGTACCTACGTCCATATTGTATTCCGCACATGGTTTACATATAACCTTAGGTATTTTAGTCACCGCAGGGTTCTATTAAAATCCCTAAGGTCATTTATAATTAAAATTCTAACCATGAAGATATAAGGTAGAATTTACAAATGTGTGATCATTTTTGTACAGTACCTTTTACGGAGACAATTGTGTGCAAGTTTTGTCTTGCAAAATGATCTTGAGACGTTTACTAACCTAGCAGAATAACAATAAGCTTCGTTATGCTTAATATTATATATTATGCTTATGTTATGCTTTAAAAATAGTTTTCTTTTATACCTAAATAAAACTTACCTAGCTAAAACCTAAGCTGTGATTTATAGTCTATCAAAAATAGTTTTTAAGTCTGTGCCTATATTATTATTATGCTTACGTCAAATTTATTATTATTATTCCAGCAAAGTCGTAAGCTTTTGTAAACTTGTCGAAATTCCTGGTCTACGATTATACACTCTTGTTTTTAGATAAAAAATACAATAATAACTATAGTAAAGTATTATCACGACAGTATCTCTTCCGGAGTCGTCTGAAACCATGCTTTATTTTTTTCGGATTCGCATTAAGCCAACTTTATAAGCCCATCATGACAAGTGGCAAGCTCGTCGATGTCTTTAGCGTACCATACACAAATATATTAAATGTATTATTGTGTCCCGACCTGGAATCAAACCCGGTACCTCCGCGTTTAAATCCACGGAGGCAGGTTATGTAATAATTACCATGTAGGTATGACTTTTAATTTGACTGTTGTATAGGCAAGTCTATGCAAAAATAATTAGATATGCTTTGACGCGGAGGTATGCGGGTTCAGGTTACAGATTTATTTATTATATAGCAACTTTTAATTAAATATAATACTTAAAAATGTTTAGTAAAGTTTTACGGTCGTGATGATACTACACGATCAAACTAAGAACAGGATAAAACCTTGTCACAGTGAATTTAATTAAATTGAAAAATTCCTTGTCTTAGTTCCATAAGGTCTCATCGCATGCTGAACGCGCGCGATCACAAACATATTATAGTATCGAACAATAAATTACAATTTCGTTCGGACAGTTTGGATTCACTATGACACGGTTCCATCTTCTTCTTAAGGTGCCATCTCTTATCGGAGGTCGGCTATCATTAAGGCGATTTTTATTTTGTTGGCCGCTGTCCGGAACAAGGATCGGGTGCTCATCCCGAACCACTCCCTGCGTCTTCTCCGCATACCATAGCTAGATGATATACCATTTTATTATTATCTAACGTTTGTTACAGAACAATGCCAGATCAGGAAATGGAGTATAATAAAGACTTGGTTACCATCAAAGATTGGCTCGTCAAGCAACCACATCTACCTCACGATGTCGGTAAGTCTAAATCCTATTTGACAGCAGCAAGACAAAGTATCATCGCAACCGTTTTCCTTTCGGGGTGGTCAGAAACCACGCATATAAATAAGCGGATTCACATTTAGCCAACTTTACTATAGGCCAATCATGACAAGTGGCAAGCTTGTCGATGTCTCGCGTACCAAACTCGAGAAATATCACAAATAAATTAAATGTTAATTAAATGTATTTATTTACATTAATATATATTTTTGTGCCCCGACCAGGAATCGAACCCTTACTTACTTAATATTTAACTTTATTTAATACCTACTAGTACACTTTTTTTTATACTAGCACGACATGTGACCTTGCTGATGTTAAGTTGCGCGGAAGGTCCATGAATGTTATCAACTGGAATTGGACACTCATGACCGACATCAGTCCCTAACACTATGTCATGCTTGACTAGATACTCAGGTTATAGGAAAGTGAAGGCTGGAAGAGCTTCCATTCTTTATTGTGCGACAGATGTATGTATAAGTCCCGAAATTTATAGGTATCTACGCGAAGAGATGGTGACTACGGTATGTGGATTGTCATCAGAACAGCTGGTCTCGCTCTTTGTCTTGCAAACCTAATCTTGGTCTTGGTCCTGCGGAAGACTTAGTGTTGCCCAATATTGTTAAATTACCCATTTGTCACCTTAAAAGTTTATATAGGATATTGACAAGGCCTCTTTACAGCTGCTTTTATTATTATTATTATTATTTGACATACCTATATATATATATATATTTTTTTTTGACATGGCCATTTTACAGCCTTTTTGTTTTATTTAAATATTAATATTAATGTTTCTTTTTGTTTTTATTTTGCTTTTATTATATTTCCTTTGACACTGCTTTAACCTGCAGTTATGGTCCTTGCCTTATAGCACTCTCCAGGCAAGACAAATGTGTTGTACTTGTGTTTGTAACCTTAGACTTAGCCGAATTCCGGTGGGAATGTATGGCGGTACGTAAAGAATAAAGAATAAAAAAAGAATATAAAATAAATATAAATATTTTCAGACAGGTCACACAGCGCCATCTAGTTTCCGTGGTAAGCTACGAGGCTTGTGTTACGGAAACTAGATGGTTGATAAACTACATATTATACTTTTTTTTTGTAAATATATACATATTATACATATAAACACCCAGACCGAGACAAATTATACAATGTAGAACTTGCCCCCGATGGGAATCGAACCCACGACCTCCCGAGTTCACGGCAACGTTTGTTACCACTAGACCACGGAGGCGGTCAAAGGAATATGAATCGCGACACACAACACTAACAATATCCTCGGCTATATCGGGCGATATATCGCGCCGAGGACACTAATTAATTACTTCACCTACTATTCTAGGGTAATAGTGACGACCGGTGGAGAGTATCTTTGGGTCGTGCAACTCAATTCTGTGTGGCACTAATCCTAATTGTATATATAGTGGTTCAGCTATTGCTGACTTATTTGTGGGCAGTATTTTATAGCTGCTATATATTCCTTGTGATTATTAGGGGTCCACCATGGGCGTAGTGAGGTACGGGCAGCTGCCCCCCCCTTAAAAGAGCCTCGTAGATTGATTGTCAAATAATAAAGCTATTTCTGTTTTTTATATTTTTTTTAATTACGACCTCCCCATTAAACTCGTATGTTCAAAACAACGACCAAAACAATATAATCTAGGATTTTCTTTGTCGAAGTCAGCTGTTCTGATGCAAGACCAATATCAAGTCTGGGCAACACTAACTATAGTCCTCGTATTATTTTTTACAGGTGATTTACTTTTGCGTAGATTTTTAACAAGTTGCGAGTACAGTTTGGAGCGGACGAAGCGAACCATAGACTTCTTCTTCACGCTCCGGTCCACGACGCCGGAAATATTTACCAAACGAGACCCTTGGGCCAGTGACATCAAAAGAGTCTTTGAGATCACGTACGTATTTCAATATATATCAAATTGATTCGAATTATGTCTAAATACCACACCATAAATATATTCATTTATTAGAAAAAAATATTTATAAAATATTAAATAAAACTGCCTCCATGGTCTAGCGATTAAGTCCGTGGATTTAGACTCGGAGGTACCGGGTTCGATTCCTGGTCGAGACACAAAAATATTTATTAATGTAAATATAGGTATACATTTAATTAATATTTAATTTATTTGTGATATTTCTCGAGTTTGGTACGCTGGACATCGACGAGCTTGCCACTTGTCATTATTGGCCTATAGTAAAGTTGGCTAAATGAGATATGAGAGATATAAGAGAATGAGAATGATTTATTGTCCCTATAAACTGGTTACATTTTTTACAAGCGGCACTATCCGAATCATTTAGTATTTGGTTAGGTAGTGAGAGGAGCCAAAAAAAATGGATGGGGTAGTGTTGTTACGAATTAAACAGAAGCCCCTAAACCTAGCTTAATCGTTTGCAACCCTGGACCCGGCTTCTGCACCACTCAGCCCTAATCCATTTAGTTTAACTGCATGTTTCTAGAAGTTGATCATAAAAATTACATAAAATAATATTTTTTTTTAGTGTCAAATTATTAAAAAATATATATTTTTGACCACATGAGATTACAGTCGTGATGATACTTTAACATAACATCAACCAAAACAGGCCCTATTCTTTATAGGATTTGTACAGGTATTGAGGTCACGGCGGACAGGACGCCAGCACCTCTCGGTCGCAAACCCGTTATTTTTAGCGGTTACAAAACAATTTTATGAGAATTAAAACACTATAATGCTTTATACGGAGTTTTTTTCTGAATGTTGTTGGCATTGCAAGAGAAACAAGTTCAAGGTTCCAGTATTTAACCAACCACTTAAAGTAAAAAGTAGAAATGTTAATGGAGAAAGTTTATACTATGTAACCAGGCCCCTCTTGCCCATTGGGCACTCTGGGCACTTGCCCAGGACCCTGCGACCGATGGGGCTACTTTATGGACATAATTATTATTATCATTAGATTGTAAGCAGACACGGCCGTTTTTACTGCCACGAATTTATATTTATGGACACAAATATTATTATTATTAGATTGTTAGCAGACACTGCCTTTTTACAGCCACGAATTTATATTTATGGACATAAATATTATTATTGTTAGATTGTAAGCTGACACGGCCTTATTACAGTCACGGATTTATGTTTATGTCCATAAATATTATTATTGTTAGATTGTAAGCTGACACGGGCTTTTTACAGCACGAATTTATATTTATGAGTATGTCCATAAATATTATTACTATTAGATTGGAAGCAGACACTGCCTTTTTACAGCTACGAATTTATATTTATGTCCATAAATATTATTATTATTAGATTGTAAGCAGACACGGCCTTTTTACAGCCACGAATTTATATTTATGAGTATGTCCATAAATATTATTATTATTAGATTGTAAGCAGACACGGCCCTTTTTAAAGCCACGAATTTATATTTATGAGTATGTCCATAAATATTATTATTATTAGATTGTAAGCAGACACTGTGTTTTTACAGCCACGAATTTATATTTAAGGACATAATTATTATTATTATTAGATTGTAAGCAGACACGGCCCTTTTTACAGCCACGGATTTATGTTTATGGTAACTTATTAATAAAAAATAAATTCTCTAAAAAAAATGGGCATCCTTAAAAGTATAAATAATAACCTAATAAATTTCAGGGACATGATACCGCTGCCGAATAAGACAAAAGAAAACTACAAGGTGTTCATTTACCGACTAAACAACCCAAATCTGGATTTGTTTAGCTTCGCCGACGCTGTGAAGACTTTCTTTATGCTGGCCGACACCAGACTCACTGAGGATGACGACATTCCTTCCGGGGAAATCCCCGTCTTCGATTCGGCAAACATATCTCTCAAATTTATCGGCAAAATGAACCTTTCCGTACTTCGGAAGTACATGCTATATACACAGGTACGTTGTTTATACTTTCAAATCAAATCAAATCAAAATCAAATCAAAAGTATTTTATTGTGGATCATAGGTATTTGAATAAGTACATTATTTATGATGGTCGCTATGTCCCGTCCATTGGACATACAATAATTATATACACAACATTAAAAAATAATTTTACAATGTTGGTGATGGGTGAGGGCATGCTAACTGTTCCTCTCAAGTTTCTGAAAGATAGTCTGCTACGCTGTAATAGTATTTTTTAGATAGAAAGCCATGAAGTTTTGACTTAAAGACGCTCATGTTTTCGACTTCACGGATGGATTTGGGAACTTTATTGTAAATTTGTGTCACCATACTAATAACATTTTTGCTAAAAAATTTCGTTTTGGATACTTTTGTGCTTAGTAGGTCATTGTGACGCGCGCGAGTACGATATGAGAACATACTCAAATTATTTTTTACAAATATTGCACTTTCATAAATGTACAGTGATGGAAACGTTAATATATTATGATTTTTAAAGTATGGGCGGCATGAATCCATTCGTTTTAATTTAAAAATTGCTCTTACACATCGTTTTAGGGCTATAAATGCTCTCAATTTGTCTGTCGAATTTCCCCAGAATATAACACCATATCTAAGGATGGAATCAACGTAGGCCATATAGGCAGTTATTACCGCGGATTGATTAACAACTTTTGATAGCTTATACAGAGCATACGCGAATTGGTTCAGACGTTTACAGATATGTTCAATGTGTGCTTTCCATGTAATATTATTATCTATGTACAATCCTAAGAATTTAGTCATTACTACCTCTTCTATTTTAGTGTCTAAATAATTAATGTCAATGTTTAAAGGTTGATTACGTCTTAGTTTAAAATTCATAATTTTTGATTTGTCCAAGTTAATATTTAGATTATTCCATGTCAACCATTGTATTATAGATGTCAAAGTATTGTTAATGTCACTTTCTAAATTAGTCGAATTATTACCTGTGAACAATATCGTGCTGTCATCTGCAAATAATGTCATGTGGTGGTTTGTTATTAAAGGCATGTCATTTATATAAATTGAAAACAGCAGAGGGCCCAATACACTGCCTTGCGGCACACCACAGCGCACATGTTTAAATTTGGATAAATATTTAATTTGCTTTTTAGATCTAGTGTAAATCCTAGTTATTTGTGTTGCCTGTACTCTTTCGCATAGGTAAGTTTTAATAAGGTCATGCACGTTTCCCCTTACCCCGTACAAATATAATTTATTAAGCAATATGTTATGGTCCACATTGTCGAAAGCTTTTGATAGATCCATATACATAGCTATGGCGGAAATGCGTTTGTCAATATTAATCATAACTTTATTCAGGAAGTTATATATAGCCATATTAATATTTTTATCTCTTCTAAATCCATATTGTTGATTATTTAATATATTATTTAATTCAAAAAAGTTATATAAGCATTGATATATATGTTTCTCAAATATTTTTGAAATAACTGGAATTAAAGCTATTGGTCTATAAGACTGTATTTTAGTTTTATCTTCTTTTTTATATAGCGGCTTAATAATTGACACCTTTAACTTAGAAGGGTAGACGCCTTCTATAATGCAGACGTTCAAAATAAAAGATAGGATCGGTGATATTATGTCTGACACGTCCTTTATTATGTGTGTGCTAATATCATCATATCCGGTGCTATTTGTAGTTTTTAAGGAACCTATTATTTTGTGTACGTCATTTGCAATGCTTGGTGTCATAAACATAGATTTGTAATTATTATTAAATGTCAATTTGTATCCATTACATGTCAATTTACTGTTATTATTTTTAGGTGTCCCTACATTAATAAAATGGTTATTAAATGCTTTTACAATCTGATACGGATTTTTTATTGTGATTCCATTTACAATAATTTCTGATATATTGTCTTTTGGTAGGTTTGTTTTAGACTTATTAATTATATTCCATGTAGCTTTTGATTTATTCCCTGAGTTTTTTATATAGTAGTCGTTTTGTGATTTTTGTGTTAATTTAATTATAGTTTTATATCTTTTAGAATATGATTGAAACTTTCGTTTGTTATCTTCGGATGAAAGTCGTCTGTATTGCCATAAAAGATGCCTTTTTCGCTTACTACATATGCTAATACCACGTGTTAACCAACGCGGTCTTCTTATTGTATTTATTTTAACACTTAAGATCGGGAAACAGAGGTTATATAGCATTATAAAATCATCATAAAACATGTTAAAAGCTTCATTTGCATCGTTAGATTTATATACATCTTGAAATGTAAGTTTACCTATGTGTTCCCTAAATTTTACTCGGTTCTCTACAGCATAGTCACGTCTATATGTATAGTAAAAGGATAGTGTGCATGTTTTCTTAGTCGGGATTCTTATAAGTTGAGCAGTGTGGTCCGACAATGCAAGATCCAAAACTTCACTTTTTCCTCCACGAATATTGTGAGCAATATTATCAATGCAAGTTTTACTGCTGAGACGTGTAGGTTCATTAATAGATAGTTTAAGATTATGATTTAGAAGTAATTCGTTAAATTCAACAGATTGTTTTGATTTTTTTAGAGTGTCAATATTAAAGTCTCCGCATACTATTACTTTTTTTACTTTTTTGACGATATCTTGTTACAACACTGTACAAATGTGAAAAGAATAAATTATAATTATAAGATGTATTTCTTGGAGCTCTATAAATACAAATAATATCTATTTTATGATCAGAAAGTTCTATTGCCGAACACTCAATTATATTAGCGAGTGAAAGATTTGTGATTTCAGTAATTTGTTTATACCTAATATAGTTACGTTTTATAAGTATACATGATCCACCGTGTCGTTGATCTCTTGAATAGCTTATTTATATGCAAATAAGGTAGTTTGTAGGTCAAATATATATTTTTTTATTCATTGTTTATATAATATGCTCTAGATGCCGTCATTGTCTATTAAAATATATATCAGCCGAGGTGATGAATACTGACCTTTAATATAGGGCATAATAATTTCAGAATCAGAATCCTTCCTTAATTGTTGTTTTGACTAACTTCTGTCGGACAGATCTGGTCGATTTACAACAGAATGGGGTGTATCAGGCAAAGCTTTTTGTAGATGTCGCTAGCGGCGATGGTACCTTGTTCTACACTTATGTGCATCATTTTTAAAAATGAAAAAGAAAAAAATATTTTAAATTAAAGTTACCTACTTTAAAATACGAATTAAGAAAGTGCACATCGTCTTTAAAAAGAAAATAATAAATAAAAAAAAACATGGGCAATTTTGAGATCGCCATATCTTTGATTTTGCTTAGAAATCTCGATTTGTCTAAAAAGCTGCTAATTTCGGCATAATATTCAGAAAATAATAAATTTCGTAATAAAAAAATGTTTCTATGCAACTGACAGGCACATTAGGTACCATTTATCATGCGCCATCTAGCGTGATAAAAAGTTAGTGATATACCCCATTAGATGCGTAATTAGTTCGGGTGCTAGCAGGGCTATGTCCGTCTTTTTACTCTGTGCCATCAAGTTTTTAAATAAATGGGAGTTCCTGTTCATCATCGTCACAGCCCCTAGAACAAAGAGTCCGAGAGATGGGCCTTCCAGATTTTTCTAGAAAATTTGGCCAACACTCGACGCTGCCCAGACGGCAGTTATGGCGTGACCAATATTTTTTTAATGACAATTTATTAACTATTCCGCATGTTGGTGTTAGTGGACTTAACGGCTTAACGTGATATGAAATAAGTAAATCGTTCTTATAACCGAGCCACCATCGCACACTTAGTTACAATAACTGTTAAAATAACATTACGTAAATAATAAGTTTTCCTAGTTTTTTGCACTTTATAATTATGTGTCTTGCAACCTATTATCTAGATAGTTAATAATAGCTATTACTTAAAACTTTCGCTTTACTTGTGTAACTGAATTTAATAACATAATATACTTACTTAGTGACATGTACACCCGTTAGTCGTATACTTAAAATATAATGTATATTATCTACTCTCATATCGTAAAATGCGAATTACAAACTTCAAAACGAATTTATATTGACATACTTTATAAACATACTGCTGAAATTTAAAAATAGAATCTCATTATAACACTTTTTCTCAAAATAATGTTTTTTTAAATTTTTAATTGTCTTTAAAGGACATTGTACAGAATACATCAGTCCTAAACACGTAATTTATTTGCATAATATATGTTCATAACAGAGTTCATAACCGAGTTGGGGATCATCAAATTCCAGATGTTGCAGAATTTGATGCTTTACTTGGAGTCACTCGCGGCATTATAGCCCAAACACGTCGGGTAAAATATGGGAGTTGACAGCGCGGGAAAACCGCAAAAAATAAACTGCTACTTGTGCCCCATATTTAAAGTCCAATTTATTGTTTTCCATAATTAGCAGCACATTATTAAACAAAACAACACCACTTTTGGCCAATAATATCCACAGTAAATTAATTTACAAAACAAAAACTTGCACTTGACATGTCCACGCAAAATGGCGCGAAGGACTTCAAAATAATGTTATATTTCATTTTAAAAATAGAATCATACATATTACTTATATAACACTTATTTTTTTTAAGGCGAAGGTTCCATTACAAAAAAGTTTGATTCCAATTTTTACTTGTCTATGGCAGCGCCCGTCATAGCGCGTGCGCGGTCATAAGCTAGGTTTTGGCGCCATTTCATTGTTTAGGACTTATGTATTTTGTACCATGGTCATTTAACAAATAAAAAAAATAAAAAATAAAAATTGGCGCCATTCAATACGTTTTGTTGTATAGCATTTCGTGTGATTTTTTTATTTAGTAGGTTCAATCCCAATGTATGAGAGTAGATAAATTAGTGTATGAAACTGCACATAACTAGGTATTAAAACACTCGTGTATACCACGATATCCCTTATTATGCAACAGTTTCATAAACTACTATTATAATGCGTTATACCGCGTGTAATTGTCAAAAGAGCCAATATTTTTTAGGCTTCAGATGTCATTAGTAGAACCTCTATTTGAAATAAAAAAGGTGTTTTAAAGATAAAAATCATTATCCGATAAACAAAACACTACTGCATGGTAAATAAGGCCGCGGCTGGGGAGTGTTATTATCAATTGATCTCTCTCACAGCCGAGAGACGAAATAGAGAGAGAGAGAAAGAATTTGGCCTACACTCAACACGCTGGCCAGACGGATTGGCGAGGGTCTGATGTATCTAATCTTTTAATAACAATTTATGAATGATTCCACAAATTGGTATTATTGGAACCGGGACCGACGGCTTAACATGGTCTTCGAGGCAAGGTAACGGTGGTGTTGTAAATCAGATGTACGTAAGAAAAGTGTATTTCTCATTGGTGCTGGAGTTTGAACCCACCATTTCAGGATGATAAGTTCGCGTTCTTAATCATCATTAAAAACAAATAATAATTAAATAAATTATTGCTAATTGGCTAAAATAATAATTATTAAATCAAAATAAAGAGTCGTATTTATATAACATTTAGTGTTAATTATTCATCAAATCTGAGACGCGATGTGCAATAATACGAATAAAATTATTTATTTCACTATAAGAACTCATAAAATTTTCAATTTGGAGCTTTTCAAGGCAAAACTATAAGAATTGAGAGCGAGATAGTACAGTATTTGTGTTGAAACCAGTTGAAACTTAAAGAAATCCAAATCAGAGCATGGGCACACCTAATGAAGAGCGCATTGTAACTTTTATAAACGTTACTATGCCAAAGATTTATTTAGATTTAGATTATAGAGAAGACATATTTCTAAGCATGGATTCACCGTGCGGGTGCCGGGTCTATCTTGTTTGGGTAAGAGATGAGAAGAATGGTATCTCGGGCTTGCGACCGACAATAGGCTGTTTTTTTATTTTATTGCGCGATAATACGCTCACCATCCACTATTCTGTTCCTCTCCCTACTCAACCAAATACTGTATGATTTCGTTAATGCCGTAGTAAATTCCTTCTTATTTGTTTTGCACCCGAATTGTGACTTTTAGTATTAAAACATTTGTCAAAACTAGACATTGGTACTGCTTTTATTTTTTATTATGTTATGAATCGGCCTGTCGGGCACAGTTACTGTCACTTTCATTGCATGTCTACGGGCATTAAGTCCATTTTGTACTTTATGCAATAAGTTTTTTTTTTTGTGAGTATGAACATCTACATTTTTTTGCGTGCTGACGTCTATCATAGAGTTGCCGTACTTACGCATCCAGTGTGCCCTGGTCTTTGACCTGTCAACACTCTTTTTACAAACCAATATATCTTATCTATTTCCTAACATAAACAAGTTTTATGTCTCTTGCTAATGATTTAATTATTTATTTAACTTTAATTTTATTAATCAATCTGTTGGGTAATTATTTTTTCATCTGGGGCGTTGTCGCTGCCATTTTATATTTTGTCATAATTTGTTATTTTAATATTTCATCAAAGTCTGTAGATGTTATTTACAAAGGTCAAGTGTTTTGTTTTTGATTTTTAATATTTTTCTAATACCTTAAATCCCGAATACTTCATATAACAACCAACTTAAAATCACATCCCACTCCTCTAGCAGATATTCAGATTCGTATACAGTCTGGAGCCTGCCAGTGGAACAAACTCGTTATTAGACACGCGCCGTCTGTCCACGTTTTTAAGCGCTTGCTGCTCTAGACAAACAGGAGTCGTCATCAGGATAACAATAAATATTTCTAGATTTCTAGACGTTGATATTCGTCAGATAACCAAAGTTTATCATATAACATTCACAATTAGCAAGCTGAAGTGGCAATGGGCTGGACACATCTGCTGGAGAACCTACGACCGATGAAGCAAACGGGTTTTCGCGTGGAGATCACGTACGTGACGACACGCAGAGTAAGACGACCCCCCAGCAGATGGATGGATGACCTAAGGCAGTTCGCTGGTGGGGTTTGGATGAGGGTTGCAAAAGACCGTGTGCAGTGGTGAGCCTTGGGGTAGGCCTACATCCAGCAGTGGATTAGGCTGATAATTTTTTTAAATTATGTTATACTAGCACCCCTGTGACCTTGCGCCTACCTGATGGTAAGTGGCGCGCAGGGTCCATGAATGTTAGCAACTAGCTTCAGACACTCATGACTGAAATCAGTCCCTAACTCTATGCCGGCTTGACTAGGCATGGGTTTATAGGCGCGAACGGTGGATACTTCCTCGCCCCGGCAGACTGGGCAAATTACCACCATCAGTCCGCCTACCATCTACATATTTGTTGTTCTCGTTGAAAGTATGTGCCATTTGCAATGATGTCAAATGCCAATTTTTACTTTTAAGGAGAACTAATATTGTAAGCTTGCCATGATGATATTTATATAAAAATAACACCGCTTGAAACAAGACTTACTATGATAATACTAGTATATGCGTTTATATATATGTATAATTTATGTAACAGTCTATAAGTTATATTAGTATGTAGTGTGTGTAGTATATTAAATATTGTTTAAATTTGATATAGGCACTATCCTTAATCTCACAGTCTACCTGAGGTTACAAGTTAGAAAGTTTGTTCGCAAGATTAGTTGTAGGCATTAATCTTCACCTTTGTACATTTATTTTATGCAATAAATAATTTATTAATAATAATAATGTAACTCTTAAGTTGACTATATTAGCAACAACATCGCTTTCTTCATAAGCAAACACTGAGTATGACAGCTACCTTGTATACATTTGAACATGTAAACAAGTTAGGTAATTGTACAAGTAGTTTCAAGGACAACATCTTACAAGGTATTGGACCTTATTGACAGCGAATTATAATTGTATTTGCTTTGAGGTGTTACTTTCCTTTCTATTTAATCAGGTTTTATCAAAGCTTAAATTAAACATACAATGAATTAGTTAAAAACTTTTTGTGGATTTCTTTTTTAAATAATTATCATACAATAATAACACTTGCTTGTTTCTCGCAGTTTTTTTTTTTTTTTTTTTTTTTCAAATTCAAAAATTATTTATTTGTTTAGACACAGGTTAATATTATAAACAACAGGTATAGGTTATAAAGGTGCACCAGTGCTCTGCCCATAGGGCGTACAAATATTAATAATTGTGGATAGCATTTAAATTTTAATACATACACGTAAACCAAATTGAGATACAATAAAAAAATATACATGACAATATTATTCATGTCTAAAATTTAATATTAATAAATTATAAGTTAAGCAAAATGTCATGTAATTATATTTTTGTCTGTAAAAAAGTCATTAATTGTGTAGTATGTCTTGTCAATTTGTATATATTTAAGTCTTCTCTTCATTTCTCCTAACTCTAGCTCCTGTAGTCTCAATGGTATTTTATTATATATTTTTGCCGTCATGATTAAAGCACTTTTATGTAACAAAGCTTTCTTGCTAACTAATGGGTATATTATATTTTGATGACGTTTACTTCTGAGACGGTTTTATTTTGTATTCATTTTGCAAAATATAATTCGACTAGCGATTCTGCAACTAAATTATCATTTACTGACTGTACATTTCTTCTAAAATCTGTAAATGCAGTTCAGAATGTAATTAAAGAGAAGAACTTTTTCTGTAACTATGAATGAAATAAAAAATATTTATTTATGTTTATAGAGGTTGACAATTTCACATTAAATAATGTGTTCCTTAAAAATTATGAGGCAGTTGATGGTGACGTCCCGATCTCCGCCTGTAGGCGAGGCAGTGTCACGGAGGCCGGGTTGTGGCTTTGTAGGTGCTCTTAATTGGGGTCGACTATAAATAAATAATAATAAGTATAACCTATAGGTAATAAAATAAATAAATTATATGGTGTAATTAGTATAGTAATATAAATAAATAACTATAAAGGTTAAGGTGGCCATACTGTCCCTTCTCAAAAATCGAACGTGTATATACGGAGTGACTTTGTATGGTCTCACGTTAGACTAATACATATTATCATTGTAGCTTATACACAATTGGTTTTACACGAAAAATATACGTTACGGGGAAGTAGCACAATAATAAATTTGACCGCCTCCATGGTCCACGGTAACAAACGTTGCCGTGAGCTCGGAAGGTCGTGGGTTCGATTCCCACCGGGGGCAAGTTGTACATTGTATAATTTGTTTCGGTCTGGGTGTTTATATGTATAATATGTATATATTTACAACAAAAAAAAAAGTATAATAATGTAGTTTATCAACCATCTAGTTTCCGTAACACAAGCCTCGTAGCTTACCATGATGGTAGATGGCGCTGTGTGACCTGTCTGGAAATATTTATTATTATTAATATGTTAGTTGAATGTGGGGAAAATTAATTATTCTATTGGTATTCTTTTAAAATGCTAAACAAACGGCTCTACATTGCATGCTGAAGCACAGTGAGATATTATCAGAAGGCATTAAATGTTAATATTAATTTATTATTAAAACAACGTTTATTTCAAACAGAACCTTAAATTAAATAAATTATATTTTATAACAATGAAATTTTACCTAAAAAAAATATGTACATATAAAATAAAAGATATTTAATTTTTGTGAGAAAAAACTGCCAGCCCTATTGTCACCAGAGACGTCACATTTATTATTATTTAAACATATTATAAGTTAAGATATCTTGTAAAACAAAAATTTAAATAACATACATATTTATATCTCTCATCGGACGTCTCTTGAGGACCTTTTTCATTTATAGTTTTTTATTATTTTTTATGTAGGTAGTTTGTAATTATTATTTTATATTTTGTAAATATTATTTGGCGTGGTGGTGGCTCGGTTTGAAGAACGTGTTCCTTAAATCCTACAAAGGTCGGTTCAAACCCCCCCAATGAGAAATTGTCATAGATTTACAAAACCACCGTTCCCGTGCCTCGGAGAGCACTTTAAGCTGTCGGTCCCGGTTCCACTATTACCAACTTGTGGAAGCGTTAATAAATTGTCATTAAAAATTGACATCATATTCTCGCCAAGCCGTCTGGCCAGCGTGGCGAGTGTAGGCCAAATTCTCCAGATATATGTTCTGGAAGGCCCATCTCCAGCAGTGGAGGTCTGGGACGCTGTGCTCTAGGGGCTGTAATTATGAAATATTATTTATCGAATAAATAAATGGTGTAGTACATTATTTATTATTTCAGGAAGCAATCCCGATCAGACTGAAGCAGGTCCATGTCATAAATGCGCCCTCTTATATTGGGAAAATACACGCCGTATTGAAACCGTTCCTTAAATCTGAAGTCGCTAAAGTGGTAAGTAATTCGTCACCCCTAAAACATCATCATTATCATCAACCGAAAACTAGTGACGCACTGCAAAAAAGCAAGACCAAGAGCAAGACCAGCCTATTGGTCTTGCGCAAGAGTCTCCAAAAACTCAGGACATAATTTATTACTCAATTTTGCAAAAAAATGAAATAAATTGTTACGTTTTTTTTTTCAATTGGTAACTGCTTCGATTCTGTCTTTTTTTGGGACTGGCTTGAAATATCTCAAAACTACCTACTGTTCCGATGTGGCACTGACGATTTTTTTTTGCTCTTTATTTTAGAATATTAAATAGCTTTTATCATTTTAAATAATTTTACTAAAACAAATATTTTATATAAAGCAAAAAACACTAAGCATTCCATGGATTCACCGTGCAGGTGCCGGGTCCATCATGTGTTCCCACAAGAGAGATGGGTTGAATTGTGTCTCGGTTTGCGATCGACAATAGGCTGGTTTACAAATAAGGCCTGCCTCCCTTTTGTGTTTTATTACGAAACAAGAAGCTCACCATCTACCATTCTGCTCCTCTCCCTACCAACCAAATATTGTAAGATACTGTTAATGCCATCTTGGAAGCTCTTTCCATAAGTGTGTTAATATATAATATCAGACTTGCTTAGGCCCAGTAAGTGGTGCAAAGATTTTGGTGGAACTGTTCCTGATAATTTCTTCTGTGACATCATTTGTTCAACTTCATGTTGTGGTCTTTTGGAGTATTTGATTCCCACGGAACGGTAAGTTCGATAAGAATAACTTTTTTCAAGTGCTAAGAAAACACTAAGACGTCTGGCCTATAGACTGATACAGCTAGTTCATTTGGGACTCTATAATGATGTTCAAATGTATCCATGAGAATTTTCCAGTCTGATGCGGCGACAATGATCAAGGTGACCTTGCATTTAGTTTTCGTACTTCGCCCTTCCTTTCCAAATGTGGGCAAATTTTTATTTATCTTTAAAAATATCCGTAAGTAATTGTGTTCCCTAGAAAGTGCACTCTCGAAAAAACTTTTAAAATATTGGATTGTGCGAGAGAGAGGTATGCAAAAGTGTTACAACCCCCTAAGCCCGCCTATTTATTTATTTTATTTTAAATACTTTATTGCACTAAAATTGACAATTTTTAGTGCAATAAAGTATCTATGTATATAATAATAATAATAAATATTTCCAGACAGGTCACACAGCGCCATCTAATTTCCGTGGTAAGCTACGAGGTTTGTTTTACGGAAACTAGATGGTTGATAAACTACATATTTTACTTTTTTTTTGTAAATATATACATATTATACATATAAACACCCGAGACCGAGACAAATTATACAATGTACAACTTGCCCCGGTGGGAATCGAACCCACGACCTCCCGAGTTCACGGCAACGTTTGTTACCACTAGACCACGGAGGCAGTCAATATATATAAATGAATGTCTGTGTGTATGTATGTTCCCTATGCATTTCAAAACTACTTGAATGAAATGAAACTTTGGGAATATGTTGTGTGAACATCGGCGAAGGTTTCTGACATAGTACTACTGTTGTCCGATAGGTGGCGCGCATCAGCGCTAATTTGTGGAGCATACCGACCGAGGATACATTCATCGACTGTCAGGCGGTACGAAGTTCGCCGGGTCAGTTAGTTTAAAATAAAATTAGGTAACTTACTTTAGTCGTTTCGACAAATACAGAAGTTATAAAAATAAATGTTGACCGATGTTACCTACTACTAGAATACTTATCGATGACTATACTACCGCTTTTTTGGGGATTGACGTCAGTTGACCTCGAAAAGAGCCTCACGCAACATAATAAATACGGTTCGAAACATTTGCCATACAAACTAGTAGTTGAATTAAATCAGATGTAATACAAAAAAGTAATCAAACCATTTAAAAAACACTAATTTGGCTATTTAAATAAGTAACTTAAGTACCTATTTCAAACTTGTTATTGTTATTTTTAACATGGACAAATTTACAAATAGATTTATGAATCATTCCTCAAATGTTTACTTTTTACAGTAAAATAAAAAAGTTACTGCCTCCGTGGTCTAGCGGTTAAGTCCATGGATTTAGACTCGGAGGATTAATGTAAATAAATACATTTCATTATTATTTAATTTATTTGTAATATTTCTCGAGTTTGGTACGCTGGAGACATCGCCGAGCTTGCCACTTGTCATGATTGGCCTATAGTAAAGTTGGCTAAATGTGAATCCGCTTATTTATAAGCGTGGTTTCTGACCACCCCGCAAGGGAAACGGTCGTAAAACTTTACTTTTTACTTTTAGTTCTTCTTCTTAATCGCTACACTCTTGGCAGTGGTCGTGTTCGTCACTTGAGTGTTAGTGATACCCTTAACAAGCCGTAGCGATTCTCCTCTAGAATTGCAGCCTTCCTGGTGCACTCATATAGAATATAGTATAGTACTCTTTGCCTACAATCTTTAATAATAAAAATGCTTTGCACAAAAACTAAATTAATAATAATAATAAATATTTCCAGACAGGTCACACAGCGCCATCTAATTTCCGTGGTAAGCTACGAGACTTGTGTTACGGAAACTAGATGGTTGATAAACTACATATTATACTTTTTTTTTGTAAATATATACATATTATACATATAAACAACCAGACCGAGACAAATTATACAATGTACAACTTGCCCCCGGTGGGAATCGAACCCACGACCTCCCGAGTTCACGGCAACGTTTGTTACCACTAGACCACGGAGGCGGTCAATAAAATAAAATAACTTTAAATTAATGAGCACAGGCGAGCTTTATGCCGTGGGGCAAAAAAAAACACATGCCTTATGTAACTTCCTCAGTAGTCCAGCGGTCCGCGTACCAAACTCGAGAAATATTTCGATTAAATCAATATTTTTGTGACCCGACGGAGGCAGTTGTGCAGAAAAATAACTTTTATATAAAATTATGGATTCTGATGGATGGCGGAGCGCAGTGATAAGTTTTTTTTAAATATTTTTTTATGTTAATCCGACTATTTCCAGATAAAATTCCACGAGCCTAATTCGACAACGTTATATGAAGATATACCCCAGGAGATACTCCCGGAAGAATATGGCGGGAAATGTGGAACTGTCGAAGAAATTAAGAGGCAGTGGATTAAAAAGATTGAAGCCAAACGGTAAATAATTCATTTATAACCCTTTCAGCAGGACAAAAAAATTTTGGATATTGATAACTTTGAGATCCAAAATATCTTATATAAATAGTAAAAAAAAATCCTCCCTAGCAAATTCCACAAAACCCCTTCCGCATATTCGTACGACTTTTAACGTACAACATCGTGCATTTGGTATCATAGTGGAAAGAAAAACATGTATGTTTTTTTCTTTACTAGTTTTAATAAATGTGAAATATCACTTTAATATAACAGAGTTGTAAATATGTGGAACAAAATACCAGAAGACATATTGAAGTCCCTAATTTTGACATAGACTATGGTGATAACTGACTATTTTATGAACTTTACACCAGTGCTTGATATAGGCATATCAGCAATGCGCTGCGAGCCTATTAATCAATAATAATATTTTTTCATTTTTATTTAATAATAATAATAACAATTTAATAGAGATAAGAATAATAGGGCTTTACTAAATAGCTAGATGACTGCACGAACTATTCGTTTTGAGGCTGTTTTAGAGCGGCAAAACATAATTTGGCGACGACGGAGCAGGCTAGAATTATTTTTTTTGTATTAACGCACGCTTGGTATTGTCCGTGCTGTAAGGGATAAATGTTATATGCAGATGAATTTTAGGAATACTAAAAACGACTGTTTTCTTATTTAAAATATTGTAATTAGAGTGTAGGCCAAATTCTCCAGATATTCTGGAACGCTGGCAGTGGAGGTCTAGGACTCCGAGTTCTAAAGGCTGTAATGACAATGACCTATATTCAATCGTATGTATTTTAGAAACATCGCTATTTAAAAATATAACTAAATAAACTATGAAATAATATATATATATAATATATTTATTAAATTTACGGATTTACGTGAACTTTTCAAATGTTTACTTCGCCATTTCGTCCTTGTTGGAGAAACAATGTTTTATGACATTATTTATTTTCCAACTAATTTTACGATAAAAACTTTATTAATTTCTGATCTAAAATATCTTTTAGTTACATTGTCTTAGCTTGTAGTATGACAATGCCTTATTACAACAGCTATAATTTAAGTGACATCTTAAATAGTTTTTGTTCCAGATATAATATGACAATGACACTTTACAGCAGCTATAATCTTAAGTGGCATCCTCATAATTGTTTTTATCTTAGTTTGTAGTATGACAATACCTCATTACAAAAACAGCTATAATTTAAGTAACATCTTAAATAGTTTTTGTTTTAGATACAAAATAGAAAACTCTTTTTCCAAAACAGTCCTTTGTCCACGATGCATAGTGTTAATAGCATTATTGTTATTATTTTAAAATTTGTCAACTGACATACCAAAATATAACAATTTGTTATATAGGTGAAATATACAAAATATGACAATGCCATTTTACAGCAGCTATAATTTAAGTGACATCTTAAATTGTTTTTGTTCTAGATATAATATGACAATGACTCATTACAGCAGCTATAGATTATTATTTTATTAGGGTTGTAATGTGCTGCTCCAAACACAAGCTATTTCCCAGAAAATAAGCGTTAAATTAATATATATTTTTTGACATGTAAAAGCGCAAAATACAATATATTTATTGTCCTATGCCTGCTTACAGAATAAATGAATTGAATTGAATCATTTTTTATTGCCAATACCAAAATCATTAAACCAAATGCAATAGTTACGTACAGTGTACTTTCATTGGAAAGTGGCCTAGTTTTATCTCGAACACTGCACTAATATACTATACTTAATTCAACTTATTTATTTTTGTCTACAAAGTTATTTTTAGTACCAATGACATTATTAGGCAGTGTTATATATGTAGGATAACACTTCTATTTAAATTGCTGTTTTATGTATTACAGAGATTGGTTCCTGGATGACACACGCTGGACCGTGAACGAGAGCAGAAGACCTTCAAATATCACTGACGACAGGATCAACCAACTCAAAGACATGCCGGGCTCCTTCAGAACTCTGGCTTTAGACTAGTCTTTATCTATAGTTTCTGGGCAACACTCGCTGGACGCCAAACGAAGGAAATAGTGTTGCCCAATATTGGTCTTGGTCTTGCAGTCTTGGTCTTGATCTTACTTTTTTGCAAGACCAAGAACAAGAGTACTGATAAGGTTGCAAGACCAAAAACAAGAGTACTGATAAGGTTGCAAGACCAAAAACAAGAGTACTGATAAGGTTGCAAGATCAAAAACAAGAGTACTGATAAGGCTGCAAGACCAAAAACAAGAGTACTGATAAGGTTGCAAGATCAAAAACAAGAGTACTGATAAGGTTGCAAGACCAAAAACAAGAGTACTGATAAGGTTGCAAGACCAAAAACAAGAGTACTGATAAGGTTGCAAGACCAAAAACAAGAGTACTGATAAGGTTGCAAGATCAAAAACAAGAGTACTGATAAGGTTGCAAGACCAAAAACAAAAGTACTGATAAGGTTGCAAGATCAAAAAGAAGAGTACTGATAAGGTTGCAAGACCAAAAACAAGAGTACTGATAAGGTTGCAAGATCAAAAACAAGAGTACTGATAAGGTTGCAAGACCAAAAACAAGAGTACTGATAAGGTTGCAAGACCAAAAACAAGAGTACTGATAAGGTTGCAAGACCAAAAACAAGAGTACTGATAAGGTTGCAAGACCAAAAACAAGAGTACTGATAAGGTTGCAAGACCAAAAACAAGAGTACTGATAAGGTTGCAAGACCAAAAACAAGAGTACTGATAAGGTTGCAAGACCAAGACCAAGACTACCCTAGTAGAGACTCTTGCACAGATTTTTTTTTTAAATTTTGCTAGTGTTTACTTTTTTTGGAGTTAGGTTTTCAATAAATTTTAATTGTGTCGTGTCCGTAATTTTGAATATTTTTTTGTTCCTAACGAAAAAAAATAACGTTTAGGTATTTGGAACTTGGAAGAGCTCGTTTGTAAATAATTTTATTTTAGTATACCTAAATTCTACCTATACCTAATGCCTCCGAGGTCTAGCGGTTAATTCCGTGGATTTATACTTGAAGGTACAGGGTTTGATTCCATTATATTATAAATAAATTATCTAATTTATTTGTGATATTTTTCAAGCTTGGTACCCTAAAGAAATCGCAGAGAGAGATTTTCTCAGTACAATTGAAAAATAATATATATATTGAGTCAGAGTAAGACCGAAGACCACCTAGTCTGATGCAAGACCAAGCCAATAAAGCGTCTTAGCTTTTAAATAAATGATACTGCGGATATTTGTAAATAAATGTTTTTTAATAAAATAATAACATAACTTTAACAAAGAATCCTAATATCAATAATTGTCAAAACCAATTTGACACCCGTCATAATTTTGAATTTTGAAGTTTTATTTTCTTTTGCGTAGCTATCGCTACACTACTTCAATAAATAATAATAATAAAAAAATAAAAATGGGGTTGATTTGCTCGTGTTTTTATGCGTATGGGTGTGTGATGTAAGTATGTCTATGTCGTAAATATATAGGAATTAAATAAATAAATGAAAGTGTAATGTAATAGGTTCTGGACAACACTCGCTGGACACCAAACGAAGGAAACCGTCCAACATCACTGACGACAGCATCAACCAGCTTAAATACATGGCAGACTTCTTGCTCCTTTTGGCAGGCACTCAGACTCAGGTTTTAAACTAGTCTTCATCATTGATTCCTGGATAACACGGTGAACTAGAGCAGACTTATAGTATAGTCAAAGCCAAAATAATGTACTATTGCCAAGCTGGTGATTTGAGATTTTTAAGAACTGGAACCGACGCGACGGCTTAAGGGACATAAATAGTGGAAATTGTTTTTTATGGGACTAGCCGGGACTCGTAACCCAGTGCCACATGATCGATCATGGTTATTTTTTTTATCATTATTTTGGTACATATATATTATTTTGTTATATCTGTGATATTGTGTTAAAATTTATATTTACATGTTAAAAGTTAACTGGCTGAGGGTTGTATTTGTAAATAAAAAGTAATTACTTTTATTTTTCGTTTTATTATTAATATTTTTCACTGTCGTAATTCTAATAACAAGTCCATTCTAAAAGCCAATTCTTTTATGAATGTGACAAGCGCCTTTCCTCAATCGTACAATCACGCGTTCTCACGGAGATATATCCATTGAGCGCCTGGTAGTTCAGGGAAAAGTCGGATAGCAAGAGGATGCGTGGTAGGTCTCCGATGAGGTGGACTTACCATGTTAAAGCAGCAATGGATCATTCATGAGTGCGCCAGAAAGCTGCAGTTCGAGAGGAGTGGCGACGGATTGTTAAGCGTGACACTGACACTCAAATGACTACCACTCTACCTTTTTTTTTTTTTTATAGACGGTGAATCGATAAATCATAAATGATACGCCCCCTGCCTAAAGGGCCAACGCGGGTGAGGGTCGCATGCCCGACTCATCTGTGAAGCTTCCTAGTGAAGCCCCAAGGCGCCTACGGACTAAAACCCTATAAACCGTCTCTCTCTCACTGTTGGCCCTGTGTGCCTTTACAGCTAAGTCTGAGTCGTGGCTACGGAGTGAAGGCACTCGTTCGCCGCGTAACCAACTCTGCCAAGAGTGTAGCGACTAATAACTCAACTCAGCCATTCCTTTCAGCTTTCAATCGGGTTCAAGGGATTCTCGGAATCACTATTCTTCTCTCCAAACCTCGAAAGGAATGAACAAATATATACATACTCGTACATACATACATTCCTACCTTGAATGCTGGTCCTGGAGAAGAATATAAGTGACACAAAACTATAAAGGAACTACAATATAAAAATAAATTTAAAAAAAACTAATTCTAAATTTGACCCGCGAACACATAACAATGTTAAACATTTCTGCAATAAATTTATAAGTATTACTTGAAGGTTTTTGTCCCTGCGTCATTACCGGCAATAAAAAACTTAAATTATGACATTATGTAAATTAATGTCGCAGATCAGAACTTGAATTACCTTAGATAAGAGTATCATCATAATAATAAATGAAGGATATAATTATTTAATCTCAAACATCGGCATAGAATAGATCCATAAGATTAGAAATGTCAAAAGGGCTAAGGCAGAGTGCACGGGGAACTTTTGATGACGTCAGGCTATCGTATTATTTTTAGTGCTGCCCAATCATCAGACTTTACTTACTATATCATATAAAATTAAAATTTAATTAAAGATAAATAAATAAAATAAATAAAATAATATTAATATTAAGGATTCGTCCGCGTGGAATGGCGAGTTTTTTGCGTAAGTTTCCATTCTTGTCCCAGTTAGTAACTATACTTTTCACAGCGCTTTTAAATAGTTAGTTAAATAAAAAAATATTTAAGTAATGTAAAAATATGTATTTATTAAAGAAATATACAAAAAATAAAATATTGTCCTAATTCATTATAACATCACAATAAGCATTATTTTATAACTAAATGAACTATATTATTAACTTAAGTATTTTGAAAAGTTTAGGTAGGGGAGAGTGGGGTAACGTTGAGTAATTGGGAACAGTGATGTATTTGATACGTACTTAGACGCGTCAATCGTCACTCAGTACACACATAAACGTACGTTAAAAACGTACTCGTACATGTGAGAGGCAGCTCGCGTTCATTCACAGTGAATCCGACAAGATATGTTGTATTTTCATTATAATTTTCGTCGTATGTAGTAATCGATATTGTATTATAATGTTAGTATTTGACATCATATTTTATTATTTGACACCATCTTAGTTATCTGCTAATAGGCTTCATATAGTTTGAATCTTACCAAAAAATATATTGCTAGTCACGGCTTGTTAAGACCCTATGTCCTAACATTAGATAACCGACCACGGAGAGGACCCTCTCCGTGGTCGGCTAATAGTTTTAAGTATAAGTGTATTTTTTGTACCGTCGCGTTCGAATCGTTGTCGGACATTCGTTCATCGCTGTCCTTTGATCCGGATCATGATGAGGCCGAGGCCTTCTGTAGGATGACTCGGGGTACTCTGGCTAGAGTTGTATGATAAAATAGACTGTATACTTTGTTTAGATGCGTTTATATCTGAAGGTGCGTGTACAGCGATGAGCGAATGCCCGACAATAGCTCGACGCGACTGTACAAAAAATACTTAAAGCTATTATCCGACCGCGGGGAGGCCCCTCTTCGTGGTTGGTTAACTGATGTTAGGACATATGGTCTTAGCACGGCTATTTTACACGGGTAATTGGAAACGGCGACAAAATGGTGAAGTGAAACTTTCCTTATTACCCCTATTAGTTGATTGATCATATAATAATATTCTATAATTAGATAATTGTTTTAACAAATACAATATTAAAGATCTTCGACGTATAAGTTAAAGGTCTGGGAGCAAAAGGCTCACTTAGGACAAAGCTGCCACCAATTAGTCAATACTAAAACAACACACACACATGTATTCTTAGTTTGTAATACCTATTTACAGCAGCTATGCTTTTAAGGTTAATATTGTATTATGTCTATTTGGATCGTAATGTGCTGCTTCAAATACAAGCTATTTCCCAGAAAACAAGCTTTACATTAATATAAATTCATTTTTTTACATGTAAAACCCCAGAATACATTATATTTATTGTCCTATGCCCACTTGCAGAATAAATAAATTTAATTGAATTCCGGTAAAAGGGAACGACAGTGTTATTATTTTCTTATAATTATGTAGTATTATTGTAGATTACCAGCGTCACTATTGCAATGTCTGTTGATGCATTTAAAACTCTATTTTATTACCTAAGTGTATTTAAAGTTAGGTGTTCCCCATTTACCCCACTTTCCCCTCCTATACACACGCACCACATTGACTTTGATACCCTTCCAAAAATTTAAAATTATTTTCCAGACAAAAATTATTTTTTTACATTTATTATTATTGTAGATTATTATTATTAGTGTAATATTAATATTAATGTATGTAATCTGTAATGCTTACTGCCTTCGCCGTCTAGCGGTTAAGACCGTGGGTTTAGAGCGGAGGTACCGGATTCCATTAATCCATTCCTAGTTGGGACACAATAATTTATTTGTGATATTTCTAAACGCGACGAGCTCGGCAAGCTTGCCACTTGTCATGATAAGACAATAGTAAAGTTGGATGAATGTGAATCCGCTTCTTTAAAAACGTGGTTTTTGACCACGCCCACTACTTTACGTTTTAAAATTAATCCATATATTTTTTAAAATTATTTTACCTATTGTTTATTTTTTTAAGTGGCAATTGGAATTACGTGTTACAGAAAGTAAAGTATCATCACGACCGCATCCCTTCCGGGTTGGTCAGACAACAACTCTTGCAGAAAAACGCATTCACATAAGCTTAACGATGTCTCTAGCGTACCAAACTCGAGAAATATCTGTTCCGACCAGGAATCGAACACAATACCTCCGCGTCTAAATCCACAAAGTTAACAAGTTTTATAAAGATTATTTAAATAGGTAAATTTTAATCTTTATATACATATGTATTTTTATTTATCAAACTATGTAAATAACGTTTAATTTACAAATTGTATAATGGAATCTAATTTTGCGGCCATCTTTTACTAGTGTTGCCCAATCTTGTTGTTGTTCCTTTTTTGCAAGACCACCGATAAGTTAGCAAAACTGTCGCAAGACTCATGCTTAGATATTTCCTGAGTTTTTTTTTTTTTTTAAATTCGGATGCTATTGTTTTAGCTCTTGAATCCATCCACTCCCCATACTTTGCTAGAATTATCTATGATTTAGTAATTTAATCTATGTCAAGCGTTCTGAAAGATCCGTTGAGCACCGAGTTGGGGTCCTTTGGTCTTTTCTTTAGATCACATCCCCAAAGATTGTCGCGGGCGTAGAAGCTCCTAAAATATAAATATTTTCAATATTAATAGAAGAAACAAAGTAAAGTAGAAATACGGATGACAATCTACTTATTTATTTAAAAACTTTATTGCACAAAGTACAAAGGCGGACTTAATGCCCGTAGACATATTCTGACAGCCAAACCTTAGGGACAAATTAGAACATTTATAGGTGCAATGAAAGAAATATTAATAGTAGGATAAATTCAACATAATATATAGACTTACATACTTTTATATTATTATAAACACAAAAATATACATATATTAAGGATACATATATACACTTATTAAGATTGTTGGGAGCTATTCAGAAAGTGTAGATAGAGTTAAATAATAGAAATTAAAATTTATTGGAAGGAATATAATTAAAAGTACTTAAAGTGTAAAATAATAATATAAACTAAACTTAATAAAAAATAAACTATAAGTAAAAGTGACCTCTAGAGACGACCCTTCAGAGATTGTCTCAAGGAGCCTAGCAACATTTCCCCTCTGTACAGCAAGGCTAGTACAGCTCTCCCAAAGTGATAATGCGCATAGAAATCTTCGTCACTGTTCGGCAACGGTCGTATTCCCCGAGCGTCGGAAGACGATATGTATATAGAGTGGTTAAGTGCATTTTCTTTATGCATAATTTAGTAAAATTATGTGTTTTGTGCTAAAAGAGATAAATATTGATTTATCAGTAACGAAATTTGATTCAAAGTAAATAGCGAGGAAAACCATACGATTGAGAATATGCTACAATCTTTGTTGGATTGATTTACTTCGAAAATTTTATAGTACTGTAGTGGCCTCCTTTAAATATAAAATCTCTGCCTGTGTCAGACAGACAAGCAATTGTCAAATAAACTATTTAAATAAGATAATTAAAGTTGAAATTAAATTCACCTTTGAAAACAAAACCAAGAAGGTTGTGTAATAGCAGCTCTATATAATTCCACATAGAGAGAACACGTGCAGTCACCGCCAAAAAAACAAAAACAAAAAAACACTGCCCGAATTGTTTTCGATTGTGTACTCATGATATTGACTTCTATTTCTTTGGAACAAGGTGCAAAATGCAAGTGCATTGTTTAGTGCTCTTACGATTCAATGATTCGGGTGTTTCCGGGAATACGACAATTAGCGAAGATCTGCATGCGCATTATTAATTTGGGAGTACTGTACGTTTGCAGAAATAATTGCCAGCTTTCCTGTCTCCAGACTTTTCCTTGGCCAGACTTGGCTGAATGTCCCCATGAGCCCATCGTCTCGACCCCAAACGGCGGCAGTTAATTATTAAAGTAAAGTATCACCACGACCGTTTCCCTTTCAGGGTGGTCAGAATATTATAAAGAAGCGGATTCACATTTAGCAAACTTTACTATAGGCCAATCATGACAAGTGGCAAGCTCGTCGATGTCTCCAGCGTACCAAACTCGAGAAATATCACAAAATATTTCTTAATAATAAAATAAAAATAAAAAGTTTATTAAACCAAAGAAAGAAATTAGCGTACAGGTAATGTTGGTGGTCCCACCTAGGCCTTTTAGGTTCGACATATGGGAGCCATGACAGTTTTGCGTAAAAAATTAGGCCAAGTTACCTTAGAAACTTAATTAATGTATATAATATGTAGTAAATGGTAATACAACGTAAATAAATAATAAGGATATATAGAATAGGTAACACAATCTCTGATGGGATGTCTATTTTTTATACTTTATTATTTAAATTAATTTTAGTTCATATTTAATTTTATTTCCATTATTACATCTCAGACACGAGATTGCCACTTGTCATTAGTAATAATAATATAATAATATCATTTATTAATTCAAAGAATATTAGGTTTTGTATAAACTACTAAAAAATAATATAAGTATATATGAACATACATATCTTCACGCCAGATCCCTTGCGGGGTAGGCAGAGACAATTGAGCGCCATTTGACACGATCACGACATACTTCTTTCGCTTCGTCAACATTCATTAACCTCTTCATACATGCCCTTTGGTTACGAAGACTTTTTAATGCACCTTCAGTCAGTGTTTTATTTATTTGATCGTGATATGTGAGTCTCGGTCTGCCAGGGCCTCTTTTACCCACAACTTTCGCATTATATATCTGGTTCGTCAATCTTTCATCGCTCATCCTTTCAACATGCCCGAACCATCGTAGCATGCCTTTCCTTATTTTTGTCCCTATGCTTTCCTTCATACCAATAGTATATATGAAAGATATAAATTTACCGTTTACTGTCAACTTTATCCCTCCAGGCTTTGTTTTGTTCAGCGAGACTAATTCCTTCGCCACCGAAATCTACGGGCAATGACTTCCGGTCAAGATGCTTGTACAGGCCTTCAATCGTCGTGTGAAAGTTTATCTGAAAAAATACATTAATTAATGAAAGTTTGAAAAGGTTTGCAATTCAAGCCCCGGCACGTACCAATGAGAAATATCATCATTATCATCATCACAGCCCACAGAACACAATGTCCTAGAACTCCACTGTTGGAGATGGGACTTTCAGAAAATTCTAGAAAATTTGGCCTACACTCGCCACGCTGGCCAGACGGG
The DNA here is from genome assembly GCA_910589645.1 of Tinea semifulvella. Taxonomy (NCBI): domain Eukaryota; kingdom Metazoa; phylum Arthropoda; class Insecta; order Lepidoptera; family Tineidae; genus Tinea; species Tinea semifulvella. The sequence goes on along the minus strand of OU342598.1, from coordinate 4,203,475 downwards.
TTGGCGAGGTTCTGTCTTTTGTACTTTTCTAATGACAATTTATTAACGATTCTACAAGTTGGTATAAGTGGAACCGGGACCGACGGCTTAACCTCCTCTCCGAGGCACGGGAACGGTGGTGTTGTAAATAAATGACAAATGTACGTAAGAAAAGTCTATTTCTCATTGGTACATGCTGGGGTTCGAACCGACAGATTTAGGTATTGTTTTAGCGTTCTTACAACCGAGCCACCACCGCTCTCAAGCTCTCTCTATCTCTGAGAAATATTATGGAAATGTTTATTTAAGGCAGTTATGGCATTTTAGTTCGCCACACTCGTGATAAGTTGGACATTGTTACGCAAAAAGATTCCAATCCACATTTAGTTATTTAGTAATAGGCCATATAAGTTGAAGCTGCGATTAGTCCAACATTTAATACCTTTGAATATGTCAAAAACTGTATTTTTTATCTGGGTCGTTAATAATATTCAAGATATACATTCATAATTAAATTACTGAAATTTTTTTATTGTATTGTATATATTATATATTGTATTTTTGCGAACTACATCCAATTTGTTTTCCCAGCTCTTTGACGAATTTGTGAGTATCTGGTAAACATCACCTTTCTTGTTTCAACCCCAAATGCCACAACGTTATAATTGTATTTAATCCTTTTATATATTTGGGCTTATTCAAGCTTTCAAAATTTGCAAGTTAAAAAGCAGCGGGCCGAACACATCTTTTTTTTTTTTTTAATGACTGAGATCGAAAAATCGCCTGGCGATACCACCCCAGCCAGCCTGAAGGGCCACCGCGGGAGGTATACGACCGACTCACCGTGAAGCCTCCTAAGGAGACGCCAAGGCGTCTACGGACTAAAATCCTATAAACCGTCTCTCTTTCACTGTTGGCCCTGCAGTTGCACTGCTGGCACTGTTTCTAATCTGAGTTCTAGAGTGGAGACCACGTACAGAACGACGCAAAACGAGCTGACTCCCCGCCAGATGGACGGATGGCTTAAAGAAGATTGCTGGTGAGGGTTGGATGAGGGTTGCAAAAGACCGCGTGCACTGGACAGCCTTGGGAGAAGTCTATATCCACCAATTTAATTTTATTATATTTTGTTTTCGTAGTTTATTATATAGGTTAATCGATATATATACTTAGGTAGGTACTTACAAGATTGCATATCTCTGCGGGTAATATGGGTTTGACAACAGCAAACAGTTTGTCGATGACAGAGGGGCAGTTCACCAAATGGAGTTGCTTCAATCTCACTGGCACTGCTTCCTGGAATGTAAATGAAACATTTTATTAGCCAAATCATTTCATAATTACAGCGAGCATTTTAAAACACAGAGTAAATGAAAAAAAAAGAAGTGAACTCGAGTATATCGCCGAATAGGTATTTAAAAATCATAGAGAGGTTTCTCTTAATTTTTTTATTTAATGTGACCATTTAGTCTCTATAACGAATAAACACCGAGACAGGTTAAAATCTTCCAAACAATGGGTTCCGATTGTTAGTCTCTATGTAATAAAATTATTTCAATGGTGTATGGTGTGTTTGCGGTGGTGGCTCGGTTGTAAGATCGCGTTCCTTAAATCCTACAAAGGTCGGTTCAAAACCACCCGACATGTGTACATTTGTCATAGATTTACAACACCACCGTTCCCGTGCCTCGGAGAGCACGTTAAGCCGTCGGTCCCTGTTCCACTAATACTAACTTGTGGGATCGTTACTAAATTGTCATTAAAAATTTACATAATGTCGCCAAGCCGTCTGGCCAGCAGCGTGGGGAGTGTAGGCCAAATTCTCCAGATATATGTTCTGGAAGGCCCATCTCCAGCAGTGGAGGTCTAGGACGCTGTTTTCTAGTGAGTATGAATGATGAGTGAAACTATCAAACTTATCAAACTTTTGGCGACGGAACCTTGTGATTATTTTTCTTTTAAGTTTTAATTCATTTTTTTCTGTTCATATTTTTACGCAGTCGGGTTTTTTTTAGCAATAACCCGTTTCGAATACTCGTAAAAATTATACATTATTGTATCCGCGCGTGTATATAATTTATCAATTACCAAATTTGGGACGATAAATCTAGGTATTTAGACCACGGAGGCAATTACATATTAATTCGTGAATTAATTAAGGAAGGAAGCACATTGAGTGGTAATTTCAAATGTACATATAATTTAGTGAGAATGTAGCATGTCTACAATTAAGACGGATGAAACTAGAAGATTTCTAAATCATTAGGAGACACGCAAACTATTATAACACTACTAACACCAAGTATGATAATAAATAATCTAAGTTTAACATTTCGTTAAGACCCCAAACAAGCCTCACAAAGCCTTCAATGTGAATGTAACTTGAACTGATTTGGTTTTATTTCCTTTAATGCGCAATATATTTAGCCAGTCTGTTAGACTATCAAGACACTATCTTGATAGTCTAACAGACTGGCTAAATATATTGCGCATTAAAGGAAATAAAACCAAATCAGTTCAAGTTACATTCACAGGTAGGTGTGAGACATGCCCACATGTTAAACGTAATGATATCCAAATCAGATGATTTTTTTTTATACTAGCACGACATGTAAGTGCGCTACTTGCGCACTACACCAAGAAATGTGCTGTTTTAGATGTTATGAGTGGACTGTATTTAAAAAAGATGCCTGCACCGGCTGACTCAGACCCACGCTCAGCTGTCCCACGCAAAATGCTGCGTGTAAACCGACAAGTATTAAACGTACATGAAAATATAAAATAGGATAAATATAGGGAAAGCTCACCCCAGTCCATAAATTAGGATCACACACACTTTGCCACAGTTTGTCGTACGAGAATGTTTTTTCACCACAAAATTGCGAGCACACGCGGCGAGACCTCGACATGCAAGGTCCATGAATTTTAGCAACTTGAATCTGACACTCATGACTGACATCAGGCCCTATATGCCGGCTTGACTGAGCAACGTGTGGGATACACTTTACTGGGTTTATCAGCACGAACGGTGGATATACTTCCCGCTCCGGCAGACTGGGCAAATTACCACCATCAGTCCGCCTACCACCTATTTAGAGGCAAAATATCTTGATTTACACCTGGATAGACAACTTTTGATTGAAGCATATAAACATAAAATGTAAAGACTGGACTGCAACTACGTAAACTATATTGGCTCATAAATACCAAATTCAAACGACCATAGACAACGACGTGTGTTCGCTGAATGGGCTCTGGAGCAGTTGGCAACTGGCCCTAATTTTCATAGAAAAATCATCTTAATAATATATAATAATAATAATAATGTATGAAACTAGTCAACAGTTAAACTATTTACTTACCAATAAATACTGAAAAAAGTCCTTTAAGAACATGAGATTGACTCGCGGGATGATTTTGAGTGAATAATCCTTCATGTCCATAATGACAATGTGTTCTTCAGCAAGGAAGTCGTGTTCTTGAAGCCAGCAGTCTCCAATCAGACAAAAAGCTTTTACCAGGTCGTACAGAATAAAGTTTTCGAGGCCAGGGTCATTGAGCTGGTGAACTAGGATCTCTTGTTTTGTCGGAGTTATGTAGGTAGCCACATTGCTGAAAACAGAATGAAACATTTTGGTTAGACTTTTAATAATTATATTTTAAGTACTATATGTATATAGGAAGATGCATGCTCTAACTATATTGTTTATGATGTTAAAAAATGTTAAAAAATATTTGTAAATAATTGGATTTTGCGAGCGCTGCATGTTTACGACATTATAATTAGGCGCGGTGATGGCTCGGTTGTAAGAACGCGTTCCTTAAATCCTACAAAGGTCGGTTCAAACCCATCCGACATGTACCAATGAGAAATACACTTTTCTTACTTAATTTGTCATAGATTCACAAAACCTTTCCCGTGCCTCGGAGAGCACGTTAAGCCGAAATACCAACTTGTGGAATCGTCAATAAACCCGTCTGGCCAGCGTGGCGAGTGTAGGCCAAATTCTCCAGATATATGTTCTGAAAGGCCCATCTCCAGCAGTGGAGGTCTAGGACGCTGTGTTCTAGGGGCTGTAAGGAATGATGAAAAATGCGAAGATCACATTTTTTAATCAGTTTAACGACTTAAGAAGTAGAAGTTTTAGTATATTGTGGATAGGTTTACAATGCCTGCTAATTCAAGTATAAATTTAATGTAAATAATAAGATAGGTACCGATTTATAAAGCTAAGAATTTATTTTTCAGAGACAGTAGTTTAAGTTTCGTTTTTTTTGTTGTGGGCAACATTATGTTGTGTTTTTAACAAGATCGATGATTGAGTCGATGACAGTCTGTTATTAATATTTAAAGTTAGTATTTCTCTTTTATTTGAAACCCAAGACAAAAAAATATTTTGTTTTTTAAAATATAATTTATAATTTTGTAACCAAAAATGCTTCTGTTTTTTTTTATATTATTATTTGTAAGGATGTTTCTATTGCGAAAGAAAATAAACATACGGGGTGACTTATGGTCTTTGTTCGTTAGACTAACATGTGATTGTATTGATAATAACAACATTTACTAAGAAACTATGTCAGAAATGACTTTTTTTTTTTGGCTTCTCCATACAAATTGGTTATTTTAAATTTAACAGTTTGTATGGAGAAGCCAAAATTTATTGTCACTTTCGACATATGGTTTCTTAGGAAAAGTTGTTTATTTCTATCAATAGAATAACACATTAGTCTAACGTTAGAGCATACAAATTAACACCGTATAATAATTTGATAGACATATTTATTGTGTTTCAGTTTGGCTGCCTTTTTGACTAATAAATTATTTAAATTTGATTAGAAACATTTGTAAGTATTTAGTTTTTATATTAATTAGGTTTATCTTTTAGTTTATTTAATTTAAGGTTTTGTTTAGTTTATTTTTAATTTTATTGTTTAGGTAGCTTTTAATTTATATTTATTGTTTGTATCTGTCAACAAGGTTATTTCAAATTAGAAACAATAATTACAAGTTTGTTCTCCTACTTAGCTAGGTACTAAAGTACGTGACATGACTCTGAACAAAGATAATTTAGTAACAGAGTTGAAGGTCTACACTCGATGGACTGAGACAAGTGTGCAATCGTTCTAAAGACACTCTAATTTGTTGTTAATATATTGCATCAATATTGAAACATTTAGGTAAGTCTTGGGCACACCGGACACGTGTTGCTAGATCAGCTTGATGCTTTTTATGGAGTAATTCGCATCAATATCGCCAAACACGTCGGGTATGGGAGTAAAAATGCAACTTCCAACCCATACCTATATAGGTATGGGTTCATTGCAAATGACACATACTTTCAACGAGATCAACAAATAGGTGGTAGGCGGACAGATGGCGGTAATTTGCCCAGTCTGCTGCCCCACCGTTCGTGGCCATAAACCCAGTAAAGGATACACTTTTCGGGATTAAGCTCGAATGGCCGTCATGCCCAGTCAGGCAGGCTTAGACATAGTGTTAAGGACTGATATCAGTCATGAGTGTCCGATTCCAGTCACTAACATTCATGGACCTCGCGCGACATATATTTAATCTCATCAAATTTTACTCGGATTGTCCAAAACTAAATTTTTACTTGTTTTAATACAAATCTTTATTTAGCCTTCAAAAGCCTTTAGACAATACAAGCATGCCAACGTTTAATACAATTTTTCATACACTTGTTGTAACTCTAGGATGGCCTTTAGTTCCTTGAGCGAATTACTCTTTATGGCTTTAATCGACTAATGGCGGATTTTTGAGTTACTATATAGTAAAATTTATCGTTTTCCATAACTATTCATATTGTAGCACATTATTAAACAAAATATCACCACTTTTGACTAACAATAGCCACAACCAATTAATTTACAAAACAAAAAACTTGAACCTGACATGTCCGTGCAGGCGGATATTCACTCACACATTCGAAACAAAAATAACGAATTGGTAACATGCAATAATAACATTTTTAACAGTGCTACTGGGGGTGGTTTGCTTTTTAAGGGATGGTTTTACCATTATACTGATTGAAACTTTTACCATTATCTGCAATGTACAACTAAACCACTGAACCAAGCACTTGAAATGTCTTAAATTCTAATCACAGTACAATGTACACCGGCTTTAAACACAAAATTTCAACAAGATTCTTAAGATTTTGTTTAATAACAAACCTTGACATAACGTATAATAATCACGAACGCACGACTGTAGGTGGTTAGAAACCACGCATTAGACTAACTAGTTATCGATACTGACAGAAAATTTAAATAAATTAAATTAAAAATAAAAAATCTCGACTGTGTAAAAAAATACTGAAAAGAAATAAATAAAAACTAAAAAAATAAAAACAAGCCCATTGTTCTGTCGCCAAAAAGTTTGATAAGCGCTTACCTACACCATTAAAATAAATATATATATTTTGTATTTAAGTGACAACGCCCTTGTACAGCAGCATCTATGTAGGTATTGATTGTTTGTAGTGTTAAGTGGTAAATGACGATGGCTGTTCTTTGCTATTAATGGTACACTTCTGCTATCCTGCCATGATTGATAAACAAGAATATGTATAAGTGACAAAACCGAGTGTACTTAATGTATCTTATGGTTAATAAATAAATTGAAATTGAAATAATTACATAGCGACTTTAACGTCCGTCTAATAGTCGTTGCTCCACCAGTGCTTAACACGAGCCATTGCTCAGGATTCTCAGTGACAGTTTTTTAGAGTAACATCTGTCACTTTGACAATTTTGAGCAATGGCTCGTGCTAAGCACTGACGGAGCAACAACTATTAATCCGGACCTAACAGTCGGGATCCATCGTTGGGAAGATTTGAGCCGGTCACAGATTAAATGGGCCCCGACTGATAAAGCCACCAGCTAATAGTTTAAAAATTGTAATGAAATGAAAAGGCAAGTCAGTAAAAAAAGAAAAAGGTATCATCACGAGCGTATACCTTTCGGGGAGGTCCTAATAAAAGTATCAGTAAAGCATCATTACGACCGTTTCCCTTTCGGGGTGGTCAGAAACCATGCTTATAAATAAGCGGATTCACATTTAGCCAACTTTACTATAGGCCAATCATGTGGCAAGTGGCAAGCTCGTCGATGCCTCCAGCGTACCAAACTCGAGAAATATCACAAACAAATTCAATATTATTTAAATGTATTTATTTACGTTAATATATATTTTTGTGTCCCGACCCGGAATTAAACCCGGTACCTCCGAGTCTTAATCCACGGACTTAACCGCTAGACCACGGAGGCAGTGGTCCTAATAACACTTTTTTTTTTTATTAGTAGATTTACATTTAGCCAACTTTACTTATAGGCCCAGCATAACAAGTGGAAAGCTCGTCGATATCTCTAGCGTAAACTCGAGAAATATCGCAAATAAATTATTGTAGGACATCAGGAATCAAACCCGACACCTCCGAGTCTAAATCCACAGTCTACACCGCTATACTACGGAGGTAAGTGAGTACCTGGATAATATGACCATGCACTTTCGATATATCAGAGCGACGAACGAGGTCGGAATAAAAAATTTAACGCACCAGAAATCCTTGTGCGGGGAAAATAAATCGCTTCTTCTTTAACCGGAAATTAAAGCATACTTTTCTTCATAAAATGTTTTAAAAGGTCAAAGGCAAATTACTACACGAAGGCAATTCTGGAGCTGTACTCGTACAGATAAATGTAGCATCGATATAAATACAGTTACAGTAAAACAATGTTTAATTAGGATGGGAATGCACTGTATTATTAATATATGTAAGTACTCGTATAGTTTTTTTGTGTCAAAAATAGGGAAACTGCCTTCTGGAGCCCAGAATTTCTTCTCCAGAAGGCAATGTTCACTAACTGAAATTATTTGATTATTATCCAATAAACGTTATTTTATGTTATTTTATTTTAAATGTACCTAAACATATTTTTGTATGCATTTTAAATTTATATCTAGTGGAGACTAGTTTCGTGTTTGACTTGAAAGTAAAGCAAAACAAAGCTCGCTTAAAGCTTAAAGTTAATAAAAACGCAAGTCGAACGACTTCCACAAAGCGAATTAAAAAATTAAATTAAATATATTTTATTTCAGTCATTTAGAAACCCATAATTAATTTATAACAATAATTCTAATTCTAATTTTAATCTAAACTATAATCTAAATAAATTTATGATATATACCTAATGTCAAACGATACGAAATAATACGAAATACAAATTATACGGAAAGTAAACTTACTCACAGCGACAAGTTAAACACAAGGTAGATAATAGTATTTAGGAGTTAAAATCACTTACTTTTTTTTTATTTAAATTATTTTCTCTTTTCAAATGTCCCTCCTGGATCAGAGTAATCTGGTAAGGTGGGGAAAAGGACAGACAGACAGACAGCGGAGTCATCCAGGCCCGCATGTTCAATGGGCCTGGGTTGGGGATGGGATAATCTCCCGTTTTCCCCGGCAGGATCTCGGCGGCAAACTACCCGCCGGTGATTCAACGCACCTTTGGTGCTGGGCGCTGTTCCTACTACAACACCGCCCTTGTGGCTGACGAATCTAGTCTCCTAGATTTGTCTACTTTAGTTCTTCTCCAAGAGCGCCTCCCTAGGTAGTGGCCTCCCCTCCGGGGGCCGTGCGAAAGTAGGAGCGATATCCTGAAGATGCTTGTAGGATCCGTTGTCAGCCCGGTAAAACATACGTTTAGCTAGGCCGACAACAAATGCCTCGATAGTAGGCATCTCCAGATCTCTCGCAATAACAGAACCACGGTGCTCTGGAAAAGGACAGTAGGTACATTGTGTGTGGAACTGCTAGACACACTCTTGTAGGGTGCGTTACTCTTCTAGAAAATGGCTATTACTCGCGCCGACATGACAAAGTCCTTGGTGTTATCCGTGAAGCATTTCTATCGCAAGAACCAGAAATTTTTACCACATTTATAAAGGAATGCCAAAGTACGATAACTAAATGCAAGCCCATCTCGATCTATGCGCCGCATCAGACTGCAAAATTCATATGGATACATTTGAACATCATTATAGGATCGCAGATGAACTAGCTGTATCGGTCTATAGGCCAGACATGTTAGTGTTTTCTCGGAACTTGAAAAAAGTTATTCTTATTAAACTTTTTTTTTATCATCTTAAGGGCAGTTTGTGAGAAGCCAGATTGCCCTATCATGGGGCACTGGGTACATACTCACATGTATGTGCCCAGTGCCTCAGGAGGGCAAAGAAAATATAAAAAATAAATGTCCTCTTTTTACTAATATATAATAAGCAAACACTATGTTACTAACCCCTATGGATACTATTCCGAAATAAACGCATTTTATTTTATTGTTATTTATTTATTATCTTATGTTTTTTTAAATTATATTCCAAGAGTAAAATTAAAAGGCGGAAATTATGCGAAGGTTGAACTATTGTTAAAATTATCATTATATCAAGAAGGCGTCAACAAAATGGAAGTGAATAAATTAATAATAAAGATAAATAGCAAGACAATAAAACATCAAATGCTAACTATAAGATTGCAACAAAAAATCCATACTATGGCCGTGTACACCTTTGGTGCTTTGGTATTTTAAAGCGTTGAGGCTTTAAGCCAATGCAACAATCTAAACAGCCGTTCATCTTGCACTATATATAAATAGAATAAAAATAGTTTTCATCATCATCATCATCATCAGCCTGTGTCTCTCCACTGCTGGATATAGGCCTCTCCCAAGGCTCGCCACTTGACACGATCTCCTGCCACCCTCATCCAACCCCCATCAGCGAACTTTCTCAGGTCATCCGTCCATCTAGCGGGAGGTCGACCCACTCTGCGTCTTTCCGTACGTGGTCTCCACTCTAGAACTCGTCTATTCCATCGTTCATCGGTTCTACGACAGACATGTCCAGCCCATTGCCACTTCAGCTTACTAATTTTGAAGGCTATATCGGTAACTTTGGTTCTCCGACGGATGTCCTCCTTTCGAACTTTATCCATCAGAGAAATACGGAGCATAGCTCTCTCCATAGCCCGCTGAGCAACCTTAAATTTGTGGACCAGACCCACTGTTGAAACTCTCGTCTTCAAACACTGGGGTATGTTTGATAGGAAGATGTGGCGCAGCTTCCCGAATGCCGCCCATCCTAGCTGAATGCGTCTGTCGGCTTCTTTGCTGAAGTTGGCTACGCCTAATTGTATAGTCTGTCCATATTAGATTTTCCTTTTATTTATTTTTAGATATTAATTGTATTTTTTATTATTAAGTAGTTTATATTAATAGTAATTTAGTAGTGTTCCTTTGAATATGTTTATATTTGTCACAAAAATAAAAGTTAATAAAACAATACAATATATTTGGAAATAAAACAATGATATAATATATGTATGTATGACAAAAGGGTTCAAAAAATTGTGTTGAAAGCAGGGTACCAAAAATTTATGTTATTATTACCATTACCGACATTTTAATTTGTGGAACAGTAATAATAATAAATAAAAATGAAAAAAGCGAAGTAAAGTGATTACAGCATTTCAAATTGACGTGAACGGTATTTCAACTTTGTTATTTTTATAAATTAATAAAACAAAACAGAAAAGCGACGATGGCAATGTAACATAACAATTAAAATAATCGAAATAAGAAATCTTTTCAATTAAAAAACAAAAACAAAGAGTGATGTTGGTAATATAAAATAGAAAAAAACGAAAGACTGATATTTTCGACCACGGAAAATACGCTTTGATTGCACTACCCAAAAAAAGCCCTCACATTAAAATCAGTGACGTTATTTGCTGTGAAACCCGCGTCATTGTTTTTGGATATTAGACGTCATCCAAACAAAATAAAAAAAGCGCTGAGATGCCAAGTTGGACACGACCGTAATGGGAACTATATACATACTATATACTCCTATATACTAAGACACATATAGTAATTACCATGTTTAATTGTTTATTTGCGTAAAGGACAGAAAAACATCATTTACGTAGGTAAATATATTCTTGTAAATATATCTGTAGGTACGAAGATTTTTTCTTTCCAACGATTGCAAAAACTTTTTCGTGTTATTATAGGATTTTTTTGCATGACTTCTTTGTGACCCTAACCAAATACCAGCCACAAAACGACGCATTTTTGCCAACTGGTTTTATATTATGTCACTGTCACAACTTTAATATGTACCTATACTACGTGTAATTGCAAAAAGAACTAACATTTTTGTTAGGCTTCAGATGTCATTGGTAGAACCCCTTTTTGAAATAAAAAGGTTACTTTTTTAAAGGATAAAAATCATTATCCGAAAAACAAAACAATACTGTATTGTGAATAAGGCCGCGTCTGAAATCACAATTATATACATAATTATATTATATGTAGTGTATATAGTATATGTAGTACATATTAGTATGTATTTGTCTATATAGATATAATATTTAGATTTAATTTAAATTACCTATTAATCTATTTAATGGTTGCACCTACCTCTCAACACAAATCGTTTCATTGTCCCAAAGGTTGGTTGCTAAAGAATGCCTAGCGGCATTAAGCCCACCTCTTGTACATAGTGCAACAAAGTTTTTAAATAAATAAATAGGTCCCTAAACGCTGGGGAGTGTGACAAGGTCACACGCCGGCCAGGCGTTCGGGTCGGCAACCTCGATCGAATCTCATGTCTTTTTTAATTTCGCACGATCGACTTTTCGCTACCTACTTGAATAGGCTCAGTATAAGTGGCGATATTTTTAGGAAAACTTCTCTGAACCGTAACTTAAGATTTTATACTAATATTTAAAAAAACGTGCGTGCTTTATTTTTATTATAGACGATAATAAAAAAATATTTGTTATTTAATAAATTCCACGTAGTATATATTTATACTGAGTACGACATGTAATATCACTTCATGGTAAGCGGTAAGCAAGGTCCAAGATTGGGAGCAACTGACGTCAGCCACCGACGACAAACATCAGTCCTAACCATTATGCTGGGCTATCAAGATGCTTTTACATACTTCGCTTGATGGACTCCAGATTAAAAGATTATGTGATTCCACACATTGGCTAGGAGAGCATTCCACATCTTCAGATGTCACAACAGATGTAATTTTCAAAATAGATACGCATAGTATTAATGTAATTATATGTATAGATATCATTTCTATTCAATTCAAAATGCACTCTAAAAACATGCCGCTTGCCACGTATACCAACTTTGGGGGCTAATTCTCAAGCAATGGTAATATCACATGCAATATTTATTAGAAATTCTGTCACAATGCATACAAAAAGACTAGTTTTACTCGGTATAAATATTATTAATAAGCGCTCTCGACGCTTGCTAGCTCGCTTGCGACTGTTGATGCAGCGATTTCGATTCGTATTGCGGGAACGTTTTTATATCAGTGAGGGTCTATATATATACATCGATGACGCATAGCGGTAGTGGCTGCGGTAGCGATAGATCTTCAGAAGACTCTTGCAACGGTATTGCTCTGAAAGACCAAGATTAGGTAGAACACTAGTTGGTTGGGTAGGGAGAGAAGCAGACTGGTAGATGGTGAGCATCTTGTTGCGCAATAAAAAAAACACTGTTCTTTTCCTCTCTCTTTACCACACCCGGTGGACCTAGTACCCGCTCGGTGAATCCATTCTTAAAATTTGTCTTCGTCAGGTTTTGATTATTTTAGGGCTCCGTCAAAAGGATTCCGCTTAAAAGAAAGTTTAACCTAGAAAGTTAGAGAAAAGCGTAAATACTTACGTAACCGAAAACGCCACCTTTAAGGACGGTAAGGACGTGTCTCTATTGGTGTACACTTCGGTCATACGACTTCTTGCTGTACAGAATTTGTCAATGCATTCCTTAGTCCGTTCCAGACTATAGTAGCAGCTGTGTAGGAACTTACTTAAGAGTAATTCATCTGAAATTAAAAAAATATACCGCGTGTAATTGTCAAAAGAAAAAATATTTGGGTGTCATTAGTAGAACCACTTTTTAAAATAAAAAAGTTAACTATTAAAAAAAAAAAAAAAAACATTTTCTGAAAAAGAAAATAATACTGTATGGTATCTGAAAATCACGATATCCGTCGTAATAAATACTTAAAGGCTATATAATATATACGGCCGATTGCAGAAGGAATGAATCAAAATCAAAGTATTTTATTGTGGATCATAGGTTTTTGAATAAGTACACTATTTATGGTGGTCACTAAGTCCCGTCCATTGGACATACAATAATTATATAAACAACATTAAAAAATTATTTTACAATGTTGGTGATGGATGAGGGCATGCTAACTGTTCCCCTCAAGTTTCGGAAAGATAGTCTGCTACGCTGTAATAGTATTTCTCTCATGTTCTCGACTTCACGGATGGATTTGGGAACTTTATTGTAAATTTGTGGTCACCATACTAATAACATTTTTGCTAAAAAAAACGTTTTTGATACTTTTGTGCATAATAGGTCATTGTGACGCGCGCGAGTACGATATAAATAATAATAAATAAATATTTCCAGACAGGTCACACAGCGCCATCTAATTTCCGTGGTAAGCTACGAGGCTTGTGTTACGGAAACTAGATGGGTTATAAACTACTACTAAGCTTATAAACACCCAGACCGAGACAAATTATACAATTTACAACTTGCCCCCGGTGGGAATCGAACCCACAACCACCCGAGTTCACGGCAACGTTTGTTACCACTAAACCACGGAGAACATACTTAATTTTTTTTTTACAAATAATGCACTTTCAAAAATGTATGATTATCTTTTGAGATGTTTTACGTATGCCTATGATACACGTCATACCTAAAGTGACAAATTAACTTCCAATCACGTGGATGAATAGATTATTTAATTATGATTTCGGCTGTAAGTGTTATTATTAATTGATCTCGTTCACAACCGGCCGTGAGTATATTAATTAATTAACAATAGGTTTTTGTAGATAATTGTGATCAGCAAGCAATTTACCATGTGCTTAGTTTCCTCGTATAAACCCAATATAATTACATATATGAGCAAAAAATACATAATTATGCGCTTAAAGAAACATACTAAGTAGTTACGTACTATAGCTTAACTATATTTATAATGAAGATTTATAATTTTTTTGTTTTGCATAAACTCAATAACTACTTTGATCACCATGGCTTATCATGCTCAAAAAGTGCAGGCCGTTTCACCCGCCATAGATCCCTAAATTTAATCATTCAAAAGGCACTATCTTCTGCAAATTACCCATCAACATTAGAGCCAACTGGTATATTTCGCAGCGATGGGAAAAGACCAGATGGGCTAACCCTCGTGCCTTATAAACAAGGTAAGTCTTTGGTTTGGGATGCGACGTGTACTGACACCCTTTGTGCTAGTCGTGTTGGCGCGACACGAAAACGAGCAGGTGCAGCGGCTGAATTGGCTGCAAACGGCAAACGCAATAAGTACATAGAGTTGGCAAATCGTTACTATTTTGTGCCGTTTGCCGTAGAGACGATGGGCCCTTGGTCTGAGGACGCTAAATCGTTAATACGCGACATAAGCGTTGCCATCCGAGCGTCAACAGGTGATCCTTTGAGTAGGGAATATCTTATTCAAAGGATCAGTGTTGCCATCCAACGAGGCAACGTCGCCGGAGTCCTCGGAACATTGGGTTCATCTTCTCCTGGATTCGATGACATGTAGATTATAATCAAGATATTTGTAAGTATTTAGTTTTTATAATAACTACTTTTAATTTACTAAACACAACTCCTAAAACTTTACTGTTGAAGACATAGATAAATCTATGGTTGGAGACCTTCCCTCCAGTTTCTTTACTTATATATATATATTTTACTTTAGCCTTCGTGTATTTAACAACTATACGATAAATAAATATTTACCCAATTTAATTTTAAGAATGAATATTTTGCTGACTCACCAATAGTTTTGGGTAGATATTCCTCTTTGGAAATCCACTTCCTGATGGCAATGAGATCTTGGTTACGTTTCGTTGAGTCCGGCTTCATCTGTAATTTCAACATAATTATTATTTATTAAATAGATACGTCCATCCAATTAGGCGCAACCAACTTCAGCAAAGAAGCCGACAGACGCATTCAGCTAGGATGGGCGGCATTCGGGAAAGTACGGCACATCCACTCATCGTCATACCACAATGATTAAAGACGAAGATTTTTAATCAGTGCGTTCTCCGTAATTCTCGCGCCTTCGATATGCATGTGTCCGCTCGATTTTTTCAAAAGAATCTGACAGTTTTCTTTGGAGATCTGTCGCTTTTCATTTGAATATTTCCACAGAGCAGAGACGTGGACACTGACAGTGGGTTCGAAATGTTAATATATGGCAGATAACTAAAGTAACTGACATAGCTTTTAAAATTATGTATGTATGTATGTAATTTTTGCTTAGATTTACTTAGTTATTGTTGTAATTGTATTGTGTTTTTATTTTGGCTAATAAAAGGCCCAATTAATGGATACTGTAATAGCATCCACCACATGCCTGTAATTGGTGCAGCATCTATTTTCTGTCTTAGTTGTAAGTAAAAATCAATGTATGTTTTGTTGCTGTCACTGTTGGCGACCCTAATCAATAAATAAATAAAATAATAAATGAATAAAATTAACATGCTCAAGTGGCAGTGGGCCGGACACATATGCCGCAGAACCGACGATCGATGGGGCTAACGGGTTCTAGATCTGAGACAAGGTACAGGACGCGACGTAGAGTAGGACGCCCCTCCACCAGATGGACAGATGACCTGGTTAAGTTCGCTATCCGTTTTTCGATGAGACTTGCAAAATACCGCGTGCAGTGGCGAGTCTTGGGGGAGGTTAGCCGGAGTGCATCCAGCAGTGAAGAGATACAGGCTGATAATGATAATGATGATGAAATAGTTACGTCAAAAATCGTCAAGGGATCATACGACGCTGAAAATGGAACGCTAATTTCTAATCTGTGGTTATTTAAAAGGTTTTGAGTTGAGACTTTCATTATTTGATTTCGCATTTGCTTAAGTAATAAGAAGAGTGGTTTGATAATACGAGTAGGTGCTGTTACCTCATTTGTTATTATTTTAATAGTCAAAATGTAATGTCAATATCAAGGCTACGTGAGACCGATAACATTAGTATATAATTTTATTTCTATGTAATTTATTTGTTAATGAAACAAGACTAAAATTACTCAATAACTAAATAAAAATAACTACTTTACATAAACTAATTTAAATATAAATCGTGTCCGCGCGGTATGGTGGCAAGAACGTTGGCCGCAGTTCCTCGCTGAATCGCTATGCTAATTATCTGAGCGAGGAAAGAATCAGCTCTGGTTTTATTACCAAAGCAGACAATTAGACTAGGAGTGATGTTTTTAAAAATGTTTTAGCGTTTGAACTCCACGGACCCAGAGTCTCTGCAGAAAACATATAGCCTTTGATTATTATAGTCGTTTGCCAGACTCTGCGCTTTCGGCTGCGGCTCCCGCTTTTTGCTGTTCCCCTCAGGTGCGACAAAGGTGATAACTTCCCATACATTTGTGTAAATGACAGTTAATTTCGAATTTAATTCCTAGGTAATTCCCAAGATACGAGTATGCCATGTTTGTGAAACGCATTTCTTGCAAAACCTAGTTATTTTTTACTTAAGCCAAATCTGACGTCACAACCCAAACTTTTTTTTTATACTAGCATGACATGTGGTAAGTGGCGCGCAAGGGCCATGAACTGGAATCAGATACTAAAGAAAGCAGTCCCTAAAACTATGCCGGCTTGACTGGGCATGACGGCATTTTTTTTATACTAGCATGGCATGGCAAGTGGCGCGAGAGGTTCATGAACGTTAGCAACTGGAATCGGACTCATGGCATCAGTCCCTAACACTATGCCGATTCCAACCTGATCCCGAAACGTGTGGATACACTTTACTGGGTTTATATAGGCACGAACAGTTTATACTTCCCCGCCTCGGAAGACTGGGAAAATTACCACCATCAATCCGCCTACCACATTATAATATGTAAAGCTTGCTAAGGCTTGCCCCCGCTCCCAGGAGATCACCGTCATACCATCAGGTCTCTTGCCATCATCGCGAACTATTTTAGAGGTAACAGCCCGTTTTATGATACCTATATATTGTACTCGTATGTTAATTCTATTCATAAAACGAAAAAGAGCTCGATAATAGGTGATGTTACCTCACCTGTTCTTAGTTTAAAAGTCATAGTCTAATGTCAATATCAAGGTCATGTGAGACCAATAACATTAACATTAAATTATATGTTAATTATATTCATAAAACGTTAACTTTATATAATCTTTGTGTCCTTAGTCTAGGGTTGCCAACATTTCTTTGTAAAATATTATTTGTATTTATTTTTTAATAAGTAAAGTATCATCTCGACCATAACCCCGCTAGGGAGGTCAGTAATCACGCTTTTCTAAGGAGCGAGTTCACATTTACCCCGCTTTATGACTATGATATATGAGATAGCATACTTGAGATATAACAGATTTACTGTGTATTTGTACAAAATATAAAATAATAATTACAAACTACTTTATAAACTAAAAAAAAAAAAAAATCTATAGGTAAATAAAAATATCCTCAAGAGATGTCCCAAGAAGGCTGGGAAGACATTTCCTCTCTGTATAGCGAGGCTACGTTGGCAGATTTTGAAAAGTATACTCAGACCTGAATAATCTTTAAAAATGCTGTATTGTATTGTTCTTGTGGTATTATCATTGATGTATATAGATAGGCCTATTCAATACAAAACGCACTCTAAAATCGTGCCGCTTGCCACGTGTCCCAACTTTGGGGGCCAATTTTCAAGCAATGAATGTCACATGCGATATTTGTCGGAAATTCTGTCACAATGCATGCTATAAAGACTAGTTTCACTCGATATAAATATTAATATATAAGCGCTCTCAAAGCTTGCTAGCTCGCGACTGTTGGTGCAGCTACATGACTTTGATTAGTTTTGCGGGAACGTTTTTATATCAGTGAGGGCCTATCTATATACATCGATGGGTATTATGTATAATAAATATCATCTTAAAATCTTGTTATTTTTATGTATAGTATTTATAATACATGTTTATGTATTAATGTTATGTAGATGTTTAAAATATTTATTACTACGTTAGTTAAATTAAGTGCTAATAGAAAAAAATATTATGATATAAAAAAAATACTAAAAAACAAAAAAATACTTACAAAACCTAATTTAAATATAAATCGTATCCGCGCGGCATGGTGGCAAGAACGCTGGCCGCATTTCCTCGCTGAAAGAACCAGCCAGCCCTCGTAACCCCAGAGCAGACAATTAGACGAGGGGTGATCTTTTTTAAAAATGTTTATGTAATAATGTTATGTATATAGTATTTAAGTATATGTGTGTTTATATAAGTATTACTTACTTTTATAGAAGGAATAGAAATAATTTCTTAATATCATTTCACTATCCTCGATCTAATGAAGAAATTTCAATTGTCTCAACGGTCAACGGTCAGAGAATGGCTTACGGCATTATGTTCGCCGATTGTAAATTACAATAAAGTTTTAAGGCCAAATGTCGCAAATTCGATTGCTAATGACTACGTATTTGTGCATTTTATCTTGAGACAATGGGACTTTAAAGAACTGTCTAAGGGGCTGGTTAACCTGTATGTGACAAGTTTTTTCGCGCAGCAAATCAGCATCGCTGTGCAGCGGGGGAATGCTGCGAATGTTCTTGGCACACTGCCACATGATCAAGTCATGGGTGAATATTTTTATATGTAGTTTAGATTTTAGTTTTATTGTTAATTTAGTTTACATATTTTTATTATGAATTTTTATTTTTATTTAAATCATTTTACTGTTTTTATTCCTAATAAAATGCGAATTAATAAAGTTTTTAAATAAATAAATATTGTGCGAGCGAAAGGGAAAGCGTCGCACACAATGTAAATAATTTGTAAAATATATATATATATTATTAATCATAAAGAAAACCAAATTTCAAGGGCCACCCACACCCATGCAATATAAATAAATTATCAAAAAACATCATTAATCAACCAACACAAACAATGTGAATAAAAAAATACGGAAAAACACCTGTAACATTTTTAAAGCATAAAAAACTGTAGGTGCTATTTATTATTAATTAAATAGTAATTATTAATTAAAATTCGAAATCCCAAACGCAAAAATATGATTGTAGGTAATTACGCAAGATAATTTAAGACGTCCTATTTAAAAACTTACTTTATCTCGCTCGATGCTTCTTCTAGTAAAATCCCTTAAAGAAACACCTGTACAGCTACGAAGCCAATGTAATACTACAGTAGGTTCAGTTCGCAGGGCTACAGAAATCATCAAATATCAAGAAACAAGTTTGGCGTAAACCTTGAACGCCACGCTTTCAATGTTAAAAATTATACGATTTTATGCATCATTAGGTTCCGTATAAATAAGTTAATAGTTATTATTAGGTACTTACACTACTTACATATGAAATTGACGATTTATATTGAAAAAGTACGGAAAAAAACGGAAAAACGAGAAAAAAGTGATTACCTATATATTTAATGAATCGAAGTATGTTATACGCGGCGAACGAGTGCCTTCACTCCGTAGCCACGACTCAGACTTGGCTGTTAAGGCACGCAGGGCCAACAGTGAGAGGCGCCTTGGGGTCTCCTTAGCCTTTTCAGCACGACAAAAAATATTTTGGAAAAGTATCTCATATAAATAGTGAAAAAAATCCTTCCCTAGCGAATTCCACAAACCCCCTCGCACAATCGTGCGTCTAATAATGTGCTAGCGCACCATCGTGCGTATGGTAACATAGTGGAAATAAAAATAATGTTTTAATAGAGATAAGAATAATAAATTTTGACTAAGTAGGTAGATGGATGTACGAACTAGTCGTATTGAGGCCGTTTTGTTCCGGCAAAACAGAATTTGGTGGCAGCTAGTTTTTTTTGTAATAACGCACGCTTGGCATTGTCCGTGCTAAAAGGGTTAGGAGGCCTCACGGTGAGTCGGGCATGCGACACCCACCCGCGTTGGCCCCCTGCTGATTATCGCTTCAGTCTTTAAAAAAGAAAAAAAAAGAAATATGTACCGTTATTATCTATGCACGTTCGCCATTTTATAGGTAGTTTATTGATTCCATTGCTGAAAAAAATGTGGGAGCAAAATCAATAAAATCTTTGAGATGCTAGATATTTGAGACCGAAGTGGCCAGTTCGACAAAACGTCAATTTTATAGGTAAGGATCTAATATTACAAAGCAATTTATCTTAAACGCTTTGCATTCTTCTTGCTCGCATAATCCAATATTATCAAAGATTTTGAAGTCTAAATGTATTTTTAAGTAATATAGTCCACGGTTACTGCCTTCACGACACAATAATTCATTAATTTTTCCATATTTCTTGAATTTGGTACGCTAGAGCTATCGACGAGCTTGCCACTTGTCATGATTGGCCTATAGTAAAGTTGACTAAATGTGAAACAACTCGTGGTTTCTGACTACCCAGAAAGGGATACGGTCGTGATGATACTTTACTTTTTAAGACAATGAAAAACAAACCACTTTGACGGACCGCATACGTAATGACGAAATACGGTGCTATAAAAGAAAGCATAGGGACAAAAATAAGGAAAGGCTTGCATCGATGGTTCGGTTGAAAGGAAAAAAGGCCCTGCCAGACTCACATATTGAGATCAAATGATAAAACAATATCTGAAGGTGCATTGAAAAGCCATCGAAACAAAAGGGCATGTATGAGAGGTTGATGAATGTCGAAGAAGCGAAAGAGGTATTGGAAGGTAGAAAGGTGACCTTGACAAGTGGCGCTCCATTGTCTCTGCCTACCCCATGTAGAAAAAAGAAATTTATATATTTAAAGCATAGACATAGGATCGTCGCGTCGTCGCTTATCTATATCTATGATTTAAAGAGATAACTTTAACGTAAAAATAATAAAAAACACGTACTTATTAAACTTTATATTTAAAAATATATATAAGTATTGATATATTTATTTGGGTTCATTGCGCGACAAAGAACCTTTTTTAGAGCCTTTTTTTTGTTCTCTTCTCCCGATGGATGATGAATGAGGTGATAGGGAAGGCAAAGGGTCTAGCGCATACAGCCAAGTCTGACGTAATATATCTTATTTTTTTTATAAGTTAATGAATTCCAGATGCTGCAGAATTTGATGCTTTTCTTGGAGTCACTCGCGGCATTATAGCTCAAACACGTCGGGAGAAAACCCCAAAAAATAAACTGCAACTTGTGCCCCATATTTAAAGTCCAATTTATCGTTTTCCATAATTATTTACATTGTAGTACATTATTAAACAAAACAACACCACTTTTGACCTATAATATCCACAGTATCCTCGCCAAGCCGTCTGGCCAGCGTGGTGAGTGTAGGCCAAATTCTCCAGATATATGTTCTGGAAGGCCCATCTCCAGCAGTGGAGGTCTAGGACGCTGTGTTCTAGGGGCTGTACTGATGACTACTGATGATCCACAGTAAATTTATTTACAAAACAAAAACTTGCACTTGACATGTTCACGCAAAATGGCGCGAAGAACTCCATTTTTTTGACAGTTCACAGACGATTGCCATATTCGACTCACTTTTTTTACTTTAATTTTGCTTCGAGAAGCGTTTTCATTTACTTAAAGCAAAATTCAGTATAAATTCACACCTTTGCTCTGATTTGCTTTCTACCCTAACACGGGGGATATCTTAGAACATTTTTTTTTGGGAGTTCTTCGCGCCATTTTGCGTGGACATGTGAAGTGCAAGTTTTTGTTTTGTAAATTAATTTGCTGTGGATATTATTGGTCAAAAGTGGTGTTGTTTTGTTTAATAATGTGCTACAATGTGAATAATTATGGAAAACGATAAATTGGACTTTAAATATGGGGCACAAATTGCAGTTTATTTTATGCGGTTTTTCCGCGCTGTGGACTCCCATATTTTACCCGACGTGTTTGGGCTATAATGCCGCGAGTGACTCCAAGTAAAGCATCACATTCTGCAACACTTGGAATTTGATGATCCCCAACTCGGTTATGAACATATATTATGCAAATAAATTACGTGTTTAGGGCTGATGTATTCTGTACAATGTCCTTTAAAGATACTTAAAAAATAAAAAGTTAATTGTGTTGCTTCATCTATTGTTCATCTAAAGTTCAAATAGCTGGTATTACATTTTAATTGCCTACAAGTCAATCATTCATTGATTGGATATTGCAAAATCACTCTTACGATTTGTAAGCCTTAGGATAGTTTCACATGTATTGTAGCGAGTTTAACCTTACAGATGCTCTTAACGTCCTGCAGAGACGATTCGGATAGACGACATTATAGTATCTAAAACTCTCGAATCGCTGCAGCTTTGCCTTGAGCGCTACAAGCTACGATGTGTACTCGTAAGAGCTTCACAACCCAATCATCTTATCAACCATATTAATCTTCACCTATAGGCACTAATTATTTCGATCGTAAGCTGACACGGCCCCCTTACAGCCACGAATTTACATTTATTGACATAATACATATACATAATGTAGTTATAATAAATTTTTTATGTATATTACCAGCGTATACCAAACTCGAGAATATCACAAATAATAATTTCATTTATTTATTTAAATTAATAAATATTATCGTGTCCAGGATCCAATCGAACCCGGTACCTCCAAGTTTAAATCCACGAACTTAACCGCTAGACCACGAGGCAATTGTTAATAATAAAAAAATAATTAAGAATAAATAATTATAGTAAAGTTTCATCACGACCGTATCCCATCAGGGGTAGCAGAAACCAAGGAACATAATTCTAAAGTCAGACACCACGCCTATAAAGAAGCGGATTGACACTTAGCCACCTTTACTATAGGCCCATCATGACAAGTGGCAAGCTTGTAGATTTCTCCGGAGTATCAAACTCAAAATATTAGAAATAAATTATTATGCCAGGAATCGACCCGGTACCTACGCATCTAAATCCACGGACTTAACCAAGGAGGAAAAGTTATGTAATATAAAAAAACTCACCAAAGATATTAAATAACAAAATGGGACAAAAAGCCAAACAGTATGAGAATCAAAGCTAGGATAATTGTCTCTGAATTAATTTATTTATAACAGTGCATTGCCAGTTATGGTCATGTCGCACGTCGACACATTAAATTATTTTGTTGTTTCACGGACAATATGCTGACCTGCATGCTACAGAAGTGTAACATAAACCATCACGATCATGCTGGCCTAGTGGGGGTGGGTAAATTATTCAATAAAAAACAACATTTAGGTAAATAAGTAGTTTATTATTAATCTAAAGATCAAACATCCAATAGTTACCTAAATTATAAATTAACTATCAACATTTAAATAAGTTATAGGAAAAATAGACAATTACAAATTCTCGTATCTAAAATCGTTACCTACGAGTATGGTAACAATACCTATAGATTGTGTCCAGGGCATAAAAGAAAAGAAACAATGACCTTTGCATGTAACTCAGGTATTGCAAACCTTTTTTAATTGGCTTTTTTAGGGTGTGTTCACGTAGGAACTGCGA
Source organism: Tinea semifulvella (assembly GCA_910589645.1). Taxonomy (NCBI): domain Eukaryota; kingdom Metazoa; phylum Arthropoda; class Insecta; order Lepidoptera; family Tineidae; genus Tinea; species Tinea semifulvella. Next base: position 4,179,858 of record OU342598.1, on the reverse strand, counting down.
GTGCTTCGCTTTTTTAATGTAGTATTTGGCGATTAAAGCGTTCTAAGCACGAAATAGCTACTACATAAACAGCCAGTGTGATATTTAAAAATGTACATATTACGTTAGTTGCGTTTTTTATCGTTTTTTGTGGTTTCAATGTGTCAAAACAACCACCTACCTATGGTTAGCTATTCAAAGACATACGACCTGAGAGAAAGTCTGATTATCATTTGACATGTTTAACGTATCCCTATTAAGCACGTTTAAATATTGATCAGAGATTATTTTTTAAAAATATTAAAATGTTTAAAAATATTGGAATGTGCGAGCGAGAGGGATGCAAAGAGAGGGATGCAAAACCCTTTTAATACAATGTTGTATAAATATTAAATAATAAAAGCATAATTATGGAATGTTATTAATCACAAAAATGAGCGAACTACTGCGAATAAACTTTTTAAACTTTCGCGCACATTCATAATAGATTTTTATAATTTTAACGGGTCTACGAGATTTACCAAACTAAGCGCACAATAGCCGAGAGGGTCAAGGAACATATAGCAGCTGTAAAAAACTGCCAATTAAACAATTCAGCAATAGCAGAACACCTAATGGAAAGTAGCACAAACCATTGGATTGAGCTGCATGACCCAAAGATACTTTCCACCGATCGGCACTATTACCCTAGAATAGTACGTGAAGCGATCGAAATAAAGAAACATAAAAATTTCAATCGAGAGGGGGGTTATAAGCTATCTTCATCGTGGAATCCAGTAATCAATAGGTTTCGACGCCGGGAAAAATCGCCCGGTGTCGCCAAGGATATTGTAAGTGTTGTGTGTCGTGATTTCTAAAAACTTTTAAAAGTGATAAGTGGGTAGGTTTACATCTGCCGCCCAGTATGTACGAGACTACACCTCATAGCTTCAGTCGACCCGTGACCACGGCCAATGCAACTTGGCTGAAACGTCGGGAGAAATATGTCTCTAAGGTAAATCGCAAAAAGACCCGTTAAAATTATAAAAATCTATTACTGCGAATAATTAATTTAATTTATTGGACTTGACTAACACCCGCGTATTTTCCTCAACGCCTCGTCCACTTGACATTTCCTTATAGCTGTCAAACTAAAATCACGTTCCTGTAATAGTTACGATTAAAGTTAAAAATAGAGCAGAGCCGACAGTTTTATTTTGAAAGTCTGTCGTAAGCTGCTATATTAGACGCCATTTTTTTATTTTAAACGTCTCAATTAGAGATTTAATTTTCGTTTGACAGCTGGAAGGAGATGTTAAGTGGAGGGGCCTTTGAGGAAATGTCTTAGAATACGGGAGTTAATATTTGTTTTCTGCTGAAATAAAGTAGTTTGGAAAAGTAGTTTTTGAAAACAGCCAAAAGGATTTCCTTTCTAAAATATAAATTGTACAATGTGTAGTCACCAATAGATATAATATAAATGCAGAGACCCGATGGTATGACGTTGGTCCCCTGAGATGCGACGCGGCGAGGTTGTCGACGCACGTGGCGTCCCACACCAGAGCACGTCCTCGTTCCCAGGGGATAGTGCATAAAGCGGGAGCCGCGGCGGAAAATGCGGAGTCCAGCAAGCGGAGCAAGTATGTAAGTATATTAAAAAACTACATATTTGTGCCGTTTGCTGTAGAAACTCTGGGCCCATGGAGTCCAAGCGCAAAAATGTTTTTAAAAGACATAACATCTTCGTCCAGAGAATCAGTATTGCAATTCAGCGGGGAAATGCAGCCAGCGTTCTTGCCACCATTCCACGCGGACGGGACTTATATCCCTATCATCATCATCATCATCAGCCTGTGTCTCTCCACTGCTGGATATAGGCCTCCCCCAAGGCTCGCCACTTCACACGATCTCCTGCCACTCTCATCCAACCCCCACCAGCGACCTTCCTCAGGTCACCCGTCCATCTAGCGGGGGGTCGACCCACTCTGCGTCCTCCCGTACGTGGTCTCCACTCTAGAACTCGTCTACTCCATCGTTCATCGGTTCTACGACAGACATGTCCAGCCCATTGCCACTTCAGCTTACTAATTTTGAAGGCTATATCAGTAACTTTGGTTCTCCGACGGATTTCCTCGTTACGGACTTTATCCATCAGAGAAATACCGAGCATAGCTCTCTCCATAGCCCGCTGAGCGACCTTAAATTTGTGGACCAGACCCACTGTTAGTGTCCACGTTTCTGCTCCGTACGACAGCACTGGAAGAACGCACTGAAAACTCTCGTCTTCAAAGACTGGGGTATGTTGGGGTATGTGTATATCCCTATCCTTAATATTAATTTTATTTTATATGTTGTAAATATTTTAAACTTCGTTTAAAGATTTATTTTTAAATTTATATTATAAACTTAATTGTAAACTTTATTGCACAAAGTACAAAGGCGGACCTAATGCCGCTAGAGATTCTATACTGGTCAAACCTTTGGGACAACTAAAGAAGTTACGACAAGATAAGGCAGGCAAGATTCTGGTCAGAACGGGAGACGCGCGGGCAGAGTGTGAGAGAGACACAAATACAGTTACCGAATTTTGCTTAACCCCCTCGTTCAGAATCAAGCTCAGAGCGCTTAGAATGAATACGATAGTAACAGTCGTTCTGAATCAAATATCACAGAGCGTGATATCAATTCGGAACGGTCAAATCACATTTTTATTCATAACATGATAGTTTTATTTAAAATGTATGCAAGATAAATTTCGGATTCCACATCTTCGAGTATGAATACTAACAAACATACATCTCTCGGTTTATTCATTTTTATATGTGTAAAGTTTAATATATATATATTTACTTATTACTACATTTTACAATAACAATGTTAAATATATCATCACGACCGCAATGCAAGTAGGAAGCTCGTCGATGTCTCTAGCGTAATAGACTCGAGAAATATCACAAATAAATTATTGTGCCATTACCAGGAATCGAACTTGGTATCACCGCAACTAAATCTACGGATTTAAACCGCTAGACCATGGAGACAGCCAACACAATGATACCAACATTTAAATATAAGTTATTATGAGCTTAAAGATGCAATGAAAGATACTATTGCATAGAAATACTTGGCTTAAAATCTCAATTCATGTTTTAATTTAAATAACTATTTTATTTTTTTTTAGTTATTATTAGAATTATTATTTTATGTTTATAAGTTGACACGGCCTATTTACAGCCAAAAATATAAATTATTATTAAAGGTGACACGGCCCATTTACAGCCACGAATATATGTTTAATTGACATATTATTATTATTTACATTGTAAGGTGACAGGGCCCGTTTACAGCCACGAACTAGTAGTAAGATTTGATATTTATTATTATTGTTAGAGTGTAAGCTGACACGGCCCTTTTACAGCCACGAATTTATATTTAGTTGACACGGCCTATTTACAGCCACGATCTTATATTAAGTAGTTATTAAGCTACAATTACCTTGCTTATAGCAATAATGCTATTATGACACATAATCTGGATTATTACCTGTTACGGTCCAATGATTACCTAACTTGTGTTTGTTTATATTGTTTTATATTATTTTAGTGCTGACAATATCCAAGTTGTTACAAGTTAATAATAAAATTAATAAAAAAAAAGTTTCATTCTTTATAAATTGAGCGATAACATTACGCTGTATCAGATCAAAAATATTACACATAAAACAATTACTATTTACAATACCTAATGTTAATTAACGGTAAAGTTCAAACACAATCCCTGTGAAAATCTACCCTGCTTGTTGCCTATGACAACGTTTAAATAGCGTCTTTTCAATCAAAATCCTATCGTAGGGTCAAAAAATTACTCAGTCAGAGGGATTACACGGAATCTGAAAACCTTCAAGCTGTTGTTAGGTAGTCTGGCCTCTTCTCGGACCCACGCTGATTTAAACACACACAGAACAATTTTTGTGGTGTTGTTGAATAATAAAATAATTTGCAGTCGACCGGATAAAACAAAATGGTATGCTACGTCCTGCGGCACGGTTGCCACCAGTGCAGGTCATTGATAGTAATAGATTTAAGTTAATTGGGTTAATAAATAATTTTTATTTATTTATTTGGTAGGCGGACTGATGGTGGTAATTTGCCCAATCCACCGTTCGTGCCGATAAACCCAAAAAAGTGTATCAAACACGTTACGGGATTAGGCTCGAATTGCCGTCATGCCAAGTCTGCATAGTGTTAGATACTGATGTCAGTCATGACTGTCTGAATCCAGTTGCTAACATGCATGGACCTCGCGCGCTTACTATTACGTCAAGCAAGGTCACATGTCGTGCTAGTATAAAAAAATGGATACACGGATTCATATTTGACCGCCCCCGTGGTCTAGTGGTAACAAACGTTGCCGTGAACTGGGAGGTCGTGGGTTCGATTCCCACCGGGGGAAAATTGTACATTGTATAATTTGTCTCGGTCTGGGTGTTTATATGTATAATATGTATATATATATATGTATTACATGCGGCCAAGGAATAAATATTGTTGGCTGCAATCGACATCCTTTGCCTTGCATTTATTTAGGACGTCACCTGTCAGGTAGATTTTGACACTTCACTTTCAAAACCAACTGCAATGTGCTGCTTTAATTTATAATAAATATTTTACGAGAATCATATACCTTAAAACTTAATAATTCTAAATATATTATATATTAATAAATCTACTGGATATTGTCGCCCCCGTAGCTTGGGGTTTTTCCAGTAGGACTATAGAGCTGGGGCACAGCTTGAGAAGATAACCCCGCTGCCCAGGATCCCCGTGACGCCTTGTTGTCCGCTTGGGATCGGCAGTGCTCTCCGGGTCCCCATCATCAGGGAAGGTACCCCTACGTACGGTCAACGGATGCATAAAGAGTGATAGGGCTAAGTTTTGGCTTACGACCCTCCCTTATGTAATTTAAAACTCTCTTGCTCTCTTTCTGTTAACTTATTTTTTCTTAATATTAATATGTCTGGAAATATTTATTGATATAGCATTGTACTTCTATATCTGTTCTATTGTTGTAAATGAGAAGGCGTGAATAAATACAAATTATTATAAATATAAATATATAAAACAGAAAATTGGTATAAACGAAAGATTTGGAAAGATGACGCGCGATATATATATACTAGATGCGTCAAGCGTTTAATTAAGATCCCTATGGGATTTTTCAAATGTTTTTCAATAATTCTAATGGGGTTTATCAGGCAAAGCTTTTTGTAGATGTCGCTAGCGGCAATGGTACCTTATTTTACATCTATATCGCAATATTTTTTTAAGTTTTCGTAGTTTTATATGTTTATAACCGTCTTTAAAAAGAAAAAAAGGTTTTATTAATAGAACGGCTCACTTCGGCATAATATCAAGAAAATAATAAATTTCGTAATAAAAATACAAGTTTTCTATGCAACTGACAGTTCTATTAGGTACCATCTATCATGCGCCATCTATCGTGATAAAAAGTTAGTGATGCCCATTGGCTAATTGTTCATTTGTTATCAGGAACGTTCGTAATAAAAATCAAATTTTAATAATGATGACGCAAGGTAATATTGAATGGGTGTTTTAATCAATAGCCAAACTTCTAAAGTTAGGAGTGACAATTTTAACGCTGTCATGTTTATTTTTCCCTGCCTTTACCCGTTTGCTCTCATCCGACACCCACGCTTTGTCATTTAGGAAGAACTCTCTGGAAATTAAAAACAAAAATATTATTATTCAAATAAAAAAAGTAAAGTATCATCACGACCGTTTTCCCTTTCGGGGTGGTCAGAAACCACGTTTATAAATAAACGGATTCACGTTTAGCCAACTTTACTATAGGCCAATCATGACAAGTGGCAAGCTCGTCGATGTCTCCAGCGTACCAAACTCGAGAAATATCACAAATCAATTAAATATTAATTAAATGTATTTATTTACATTAATAAATATTTTTGTGTCTCGACCAGGAATCGAACCCGGTACCTCCGAGTCTAAATCCACGAACTTTACCGCTAGACTACGGAGGCAGTTATTATTATTAATTGATATTAAAGTCATCTGTGACATTTTTCTTACTGATGATATCAAAGTCATCGGTGACATTTTTCTTTCTAATGATATTAAAGTTTTATAGTAAAATTTACATATATTTAAAAATAAAAATAACTATACACTACCCACAGTGAGTAGTTCATAAATATTAATTTAGTTTGCTCGCCGTCCACACCAAATTACTCATCGCCAAAGGGAAGAAACAATTCACTATAGAGAGCAAACACCCTATTTAGGATTATATATATATTTATATTACTTATTGTTTCATTTATATTTCTTGTCAAAATTTGTAAAGTGTTGTTTGAGTACCTACTTATTGTTACTAATACTTGTTGTTACACTTAATTACTTTTATTATATTGTATGATTCTTAAGTTGTAAAACGGGATCAGGATAAATTCAAATAAAAAAAGTAAAGTATCATCACGACCGTTTTCCCTTTCGGGGTGGTCAGAAACCACGTTTATAAATAAACGGATTCACGTTTAGCCAACTTTACTATAGGCCAATCATGACAAGTGGCAAGCTCGTCGATGTCTCCAGCGTACCAAACTCGAGAAATATCACAAATAAATTAAATATTCATTAAATGTATTTACATTAATAAATATTTTTGTGTCTCGACCAGGAATCGAACCCGGTACCTCCGAGTCTAAATCCACGAACTTTACCGCTAGACTACGGAGGCAGTTATTATTATTAATTAGTCTAATTAACTAGTTATTAATTATTCAAATAATCTTAACTTAATGACTAGACTAAGGAGTCTCCGAATGACTTCGTTGTTTTGCATAGAATCGTTGGTGGAAATTTGGGGACCGAGGCTATTCGCGACTTAAATTTTGGTGTACCAATTGGAACCAAAATAAATTCAATGTTGTTTGCTATATCGTTCTTTGCAAACAACATAGCGGGCAATAACCCCCTCACTCGAATGTGTAGGTGATACGAGTACAATGATTAATGTTCACAGGGAGACGCTTCTGATTTATTTCAATTTGTCAGTATTTATAAAATTAACTTGAGCAACAAATTAAGAATTAAAATATTTATTTATTTATTCGTGGGAAAATTTACAATATTACAGCCTCTACAATATTATGTATACAAAAAGTATATGTCATCTTAAAGCCTTACAAATTTTCACTGTTAGCTATAATGAAAAAAAGAACCAACAAAATCAGTACAATAACAATGAGATATAAAATAACAATTGCATTTGTATACTGATCCCGTTTTACAACTTAAGAATCATACAATATAATAAAAGTAATTAAGTGTAACAACAAGTATTAGTAACAATAAGTGGGTACTCAAACAACACTTTACAAATTTTGACAAGAAATATAAATAAAACAATAAGTAATAGAAATATATATATATATATATATATATTATCCTAAATGTTTGCTCTTTATAGTGAATTGTTTCTTGCCTTTGGCGATGAGTAACTTGGTGTGGACGGCGAGCAAACTAAATTATCATTTATGAACTACTCACTGTGGCTAGTGTATAGTTATTTTTATTTTTAAATGATATGTAAATGTTTTATAATTGCATGCTGTGTGTCACCACCACCAATAACTTTAATATCATTAGAAAGAAAAATGTCACCGATGACTTTAATATCATGAATAAGAAAAATGTCACTGATGACTTTGATATCATCAGTAAGAAAAATATGACCGATGACTTTGATATCATGAGTAAGAAAAATGTCACCGATAACTGTGATATCATCAGTAACAAAAATGTCACCGATGACTTTAATATCAACAGTAAGAAAAATGACACCGTTGACTTTGATATCATTAGTGAGAAAAATTACATCGATGACTTTGATATCATGAATAAGAAACATGTCACTGGACTAGGGAATCACCATTTATAAAAGTAAAAGTTTAATAAAAATTATTTGACCGCCTCCGTGGTCTAGTGGTAACAAACGTTGCCGTGAACTCGGGAGGTCGTGGGTTCGATTCCCACCGGGGGCAAGTTGTACATTGTATAATTTGTCTCGGTCTGGGTGTTTATATGTATAATATGTATATATTAACAAAAAAAAAAGTATAATATGTAGTTTATCAACCATCTAGTTTCCGTAACACAAGCCTCGTAGCTTACCACGGAAACTAGATGGCGCTGTGTGACCTGTCTGGAAATATTTATTATTTATTTATTTATTATTTACCTTTGTGCCATAATATCATCCAAAGTTTTATTCATAAGGTCTGACATCTTTCCCGCTGTGCCTCCGAAATCGACCGGCAACTCATCCTTATTGATGTACTTAAATATACTATCAGAATTCGGTTTGTGGAAATGAATCTAAAAAACATATATTATATTATGTGTTTGTTTTTGCTCCAAACCAATTTGCTAATTCACCCACCAACAATTCGTTCGATTTTTGTATCGACAGCAGCATTGTTGTACGATAGTGTTGCAATAGTCGCAGATTATTAAAGTTAAACTTAAAAATAACGGAGTTTTTCCCCAAGCTGACGATAGAACGCCAGAGCCTCCTCAGACCGCAAATGGGATGAAGTAGTGATTAATGATGATCTCCGCGTCTTTGTTGGGCTATTATTGCTGGATGTCACTTATGACGGACAGAGTGTGTCAACACATCTGGCATCCGAAAAAAGTGCACGGCCTCGTTTGTATGGAATCAACGACATCCCATTCGGACGCCAACCATCAGAGCTAATTATCCCTGATGGTTAGAGTATGCAGGGGATATTAGCAGATGCGCTTCCATGAACTGTAGTAGGAAGAGGAATAGATCCAAACTGTTATTTGCTATCAGATATGCTGGAACAAAATACTTGAAAAACTCCTTTGTGCTAAGATCATGCCTAAACTACAATGAAAATTTCGGTGGTATTGATTTGTTCAGTGTTAGTGTTGCTAGGTGAAAAAAAAAAATTAATATTTAATTATCTAAATGAATCATAATTGGAATGCTTGGAGAACCTTTTTTTTTAATTCTATTTTTTTCCATTATTTTAGTATATATATACACATACATACATATCTTCACGCCAGATCCCTTGCGGGGTAGGCAGAGACAATTGAGCGCCACTTGACACGATCACGACATACCTCTTTCGCTTCGTCGACATTCATCATCCTCTTCATACATGTCCTTTTGTTACGAAGGCTTTTTAATGTACCTTCAGCCAGTGTTTTATTTATTTGATCGTGATATGTGAGTCTCGGTCTGCCAGGGCCTCTTTCACCCACAACTTTCGCATTATATATCTGGTTCGTCAATCTTTCTTCGCTCATCGTAGCATGCCTTTCCTTATTTTTGTCCCTATGCTTTCTTTTATACCCACCATTTTATATATATGTATATTATTTAGTTGTATTTGTTATATAGGTATTGTTTTTAAGCTTATCCCTATTATTATTTTATTCTGCAAAATCTATGTTTAATATTAAAGTGGAAACTTTGCTGGATTGTGTAACTTTTAGAATTGTTTTAAGATCTGTATGTTTCCTGAATAAATAAAAATAAAAATTAATAAAATAAAACAAAATGTTGTGACAGAATGTCATTGATTGCATGATGTCTCGAGATCCTGCCGGCACTTTTCTGGCAGCACAAGGCATGGTGGCCTAGTTCGTCGGCATTGGCACTACAAACACAAATATATTGACCAGAGATGAAATGTACAAACCATATCATTAATTTCTTGCTTGAGAAAAGGTTTCATAAGTCCGTGCAGTTTGTCTATAAAGGACGGCGCGTTTAGCACGTGGATCTGTTTTAATCTGATTGGCATTCCTTCCTATAACAATGAAAAATAGTAAGTTAACGGCAAGAGACCCAGTATGACGTTGGTCCCTTGGGAACGGGGACGTGCTCTGGTGTGGGACGCCACGTGCGTCGACACCATCGCCGCGTCGCATCTCAGGGGGACAGCGCATAAAGCGGAAGCCGCGGCGGAAAATGCGGAGTCCAGCAAGCGCAAGTATGTAAGTATATTAAAAGATTACATATTTGTGCCGTTTGCTGTAGAAACTCTGGGCCCATGGAGTCCAAGCGCAAAAAAGATTTTAAAAGACATAACACCGCGTCTTGTCGTCTCCTCCAGTGACAAGAGGGCTGGCACTTTCTTCGCCCAGAGAATCAGTATTGCAATTCAGCGGGGAAATGCAGCCAGCGTTCTTGCCACCATTCCACGCGGAAGGGACTTATATCCCTATCCTTAATATTAATATTAATTTTATTTTATATGTTGTAAATATTTTTTTCGAATAAATGTATATATAGTAAACGTGTTCTACGAGCTATAACACTGTGAGTGCTCTCAAGAGCTCCAAAACCTTATCCATACTTTTCTATTTCGCAACCGAATCACATGCACAGGCCAAAATATGCACCATCATACCGTAGCTAATATTTCTAAGTGTACATATAAACTTGAAGACTTACATCTGTTGAACAGATTTTACATTGACGCTGAAGATGTGAAAAACTCTCCCAGTCTGTGTTGCCCCATTTCTGTAACCTGGAGTCTACTATCCTAGCCTTTATGTTTCCCATTCCTATATCCACGATTCTGCCCTCCTAGCCTTTGAATTCCCCCACTCCCATAACCTGAAGTCTGCCCTTCCAGCATTGGTGTTTCCCCATTCCTATAACCTGAAGTCTGCTGCTGTCTCAGCCTTTGCTTTCAAAATAAAACCCATCCTTTTTTAGGTTGTCTCACGTAATAAATATGAATGTAAATGTATTCGTCAAATCAGATGGTGCAACCACCCTTCTTACCTCTTGATATTTCCCCATTTTCTTCGCGACAGACATGTTGAATTTCGTTATGAATTTGAGTGAGATATCCTTGACATCCATGAGTACTATATCTGAGTCTTCGAGGTGATCATCTGCCAACATCCACACATCTCCAGAGAGGAAGAACACCTTGGCATCGGTCACGTAGTCATATACTTCCAGACCAGGGTCGTTTAGCTGCCATATCCAAAGATTTCGATTTCCAGATATTTTTATACAGGCTAGATTTCTGAAAAGAATATATTTATTTATTTAAAACTTTATTGCACTATGTACAAAGGGCGGGCTTAATGCCGCTAGGCATTCTCTAGCAGCCAACCTTAGGGACAGATAAAGCATTTAAAGTGAACGTTAGGTGCAAGTAAAAATCCAATATATTATAACTAAACGATCACATTGTAAGCAATAAACAATATGTTAATTATATACACACATAAACACATACATACATACACACAATAATACATACAATACAATATATATACATACACTAAGTAGGTCTCTTGTTAGGAGCCATTTAAGAAATGCAAATAGACCATCTTTTTAAATTGAGCTCGATTTGATGCTTGTCTTATATTTAAGGGCAGGTTGTTCCACAAATTCGCAGCAACAACTGCAAAAGAGTTTGACACAAAGGAAGAATGATGCGAGGGAATTGAAAGAAGAGAGTTATGTGAAGAGCGAAGGGTGAATATCGTTGCTAGAAAAATGGCATGCGTTGCCGGTATCGCTCTTTCATGCATCGATGCAAAAATTTTGCAATGGAGTCTCAGTTACAAGAACACTACTTTTAAAATCCAGAAGTTCGCGGTTTGAAATCCGCAAATAGGCATGTACCAATGAGAAATACACTTTTCTTGTATACTATTTTCAACACCGCTGTTCCCGTGTTTTGGAGTCTTAAGCCTTCGTTACCGATTCTACTAATACCAACTTGTGGTATCATTAATACATTGTCATCAGACCCTTGCCAACAGATATATGTTCTGAAAGGCAATAAGTAATAGTAGGTATTACGGAAAGAAATACTTTAACACAGAAATGATTACTTTATTTTTGCTTTTAAATAAAAATCATAAATTTAGTCTTTAATGTTCATTTATTGCGTCTTCATTTCGTTGTCATCGTCTGTGTTCTAAATTCAAAGTTATTCTGTCAAAAAATAATGTCGTCTAAAGTTGTCAGTCTGAAAGGAGGTCAAAGTCCGTCCAAAGAGGTTACAAAAAGCCGCAACAGTAGGTATTAGGTCGTTGTCGTTGGTAACTGAACTGTATGTTAGTTTTCTTCTAGACCTCCACTGGGGCCTTCCAGAAATTTCTGTAAAGTTAGAATACGCTAGCCAGACGGGTTGGCGAGGTTCTGATTTTAATTTAAATGACAATTTATTAACGATTCCACAAGTTGGTATTAGTGGAACCGGAACCGACGCGGCGAAAGTTTAACGTAAAGTTAAACCGTAACTGCTTTTCCAACGTAAGAATACTTACACAATTTTAAAAAACCGTTGTATTTCGTTATTTTTCGGGTCCCTTTTTGTGAGTAATTCGGGTGAATTTGCCCGAATTGTGCAGAAGAGATCGACGCATTTTTGTGTATTTACCAGATCGTAGTAACAACTGTGTAAAAATCTTAATAGAATCCGGTCCTCTGGAATGTAGAAAAAATAATATTTTAATCAGAGAGATCTAATAATAATTTGATATATATATTTATATAATTTTTATTTATACATTTAGAATATAATTAATTAATTTTTGTTTTACAAGGCCCTTTTACTTTGACCCACTGTCAGTGTCCATGTCTCTGCCCAGTACGACATTACGGGGAGGTCGCACTGGTTGAAGACTTTTGTGGTATGGACAATCAACGAGGTAGTAATAAATTATTTATAGTTATTTTACAAGTAGATATAACCTATCATCATTGCTTTATCTATAGCCAATTAAATTCAGATAAAGTATACAACAATGATAATATTGAAGTGCAACTGACGTCAGACCGGATCATGCTTGCAAATATTTACATTCTCAGACAATCATGAAAAAAAAATTGAAAGTGACCACGCGATTTGTTCTGTTGGAAGGCTCGTCAGTGGCCACCTTAAATCATAAATTTTAAATATTTCCGTCAAGATAAAGTTTTTTTCTGGCTACATTGAAGTTTCCGTTCCGTATTTTTTGATTGGGTCACATATGTCGAGCCTAAAAGGCCTAGTGTGTGTCCACCAACATTACCTGTAACGCTAATTTCTTTGGTTCAATAAACTTTTTATTATTATTAAAATATAATATTTATTTTGACAGTATTACTACACGCTCTGGCACTTTCGACATCAGTAAGTCTGTCTCTTTTATTTATTTATTTATTTATATTATAAATATTCATGTGTAACGAAATTATTCATTATTTGGGAAAAAAATCTGATTAGAATGAGTTTGACAATTAATTCTTTAACTAAAATAAGTAATTTAATTAATTATTAAAAAGAAAATAAGTTCAAATAATATAAATGTTTATTCGAAAATAACATATTTAAAGATGTTTCAATTTTTTTTTTTTTTTGGTTCTCTTCTCCCGATGGATGATGAATGAGGTGATAGGGAAGGCAAAGGGTCTAGCCCATACAGCCAAGTCTAACGTAATATATCTTTCTTTTTTATGAGTTAATGAGGTCATCATCAAATTCCAGATGCTGCAGAATATGATGCTTTTCTTGGAGTCACTCGCGGAACCATCCACTGCTCAAACACGTCAGGTAAAATATGGGAGTTGACAGCGCGGGAAAACCGCAAAAAATAAACTGCAACTTGTGCCCCATATTTAAAGTCCAATTTATCGTTTTCCATAATTATTTACATTGTAGCACATTATTAAACAAAACAACACGACTTTTGACCAATAATATCCACAATAAATTAATTTTCAAAACAAAAACTTGCACTTGACATGTCCACGCAAAATGTTCTATTCCACAAGTGTAGTGACGTGACGAGGCGTACCTCCGTTTGACAGCTGAAAGGAATAATTGGGAGAAGGAGAGAGGAGAATGCGAGAAAAACCAAGGTACTAGTGTTTGATCTTTCAAAAGGATGACAACCGTGACGATAAAGATTGACGATGAAACTCTACAACAAGTACCTTAATGAAATTATATATCTGGGCAGTGTTTTCACTGCGGATGGAAAGTATGATAGGGATGTTGAAAGAAGAGTGAATGCGGGAAATAGTGTTAACGGTGCCCAGGGATCCCTGATCGCCAGTAGGAATGTCAGTGACAAAGCTCGACTCGCCATACACACGAGAGTAGAGTTAATGCATGAGGTCCTTGCGTCGGATAGCGGCGTCACCTTGACGGACCGCATACGTAATGACGAAAAACGCAAAAGGTGTTAAAGAAAACATAGTGACAAAAATAAGGAAAGGCATGCCTCGATGGTTCGGACATGTAGAAAGGATAGAGTGAAGCGAGATTCTGAACCAGATATATAATGCGAAAGTCGTAGGTAAAAGAGGCCCTGGCAGACCAAGACTCACCTATTACGATCAAATAAATAAAACAATAGCTGAAGGTGCATTAAAAAGCCATCGAAACAAACGGGCATGTATGAGAAGGTTGATGAATGTCGAAGAAGCGAAAGAAGAGGTATGTCGTGATCGTGACAAGTGGTGCTCAATTGCCTCTGCCTACCCCGCAAGGGATTTGGTGTGAATATACACACATCAAAAAAGTCTAGGGATCAAGCATGTTTATGCGGATTTCTTGTGATTGAGATGTGGCTTTGTAATAAATTTATGATTTTATAAATTTATATGGATCCTTTTTGGTGCATTTCATAATTTAAAACAGGAACTGTCAATCAAATTCGAGTAAAAGATGAAAATCAGCTGTCAATATTTTCCCTATAAAAACATAAGACGCATTGAAGACATTATTAGTGCTACTGTTTCCCTACTACTGATTAAAACCAACGTTATTATGGAGCGGCGACGTCATTTAAGCAGGGAAGAAATGATCAGAGCCGTGGGAATGATAGAAGCTGGTTCCCGGCAACGTACTGTGGCTTTAGCTCTGAATACAAGTCAGAGTGTTATCAGTCGACTTTGGACACGTTACCGAACCACTGGTACCGTGGCTGAGCGCCATGGAGGACGGTATCGCTGCACCACACGGAGACAAGACCGATACATTCAAATCACAGCTCGAAGAACTCCAACAATAACCGCCATGATGTTAGCCGTGAGCCTTCATCGCTCTTCAGGGAACTTAATTAGCGACCAAACAGTCAGAAACCGCTTGCATGAAGTGAACCTTCATTCCCGAAGACCGCTACGGGTACCACCTATAGCAATGCACAATCGTAGGACTCGATATCAATGGGCTCTTGAACACAGAAATTGGACAGAAGAACAATGGCGTTTCGTGTGCTTTTCTGATGAGTCTCGTTTTGGTATGAGGCCGGATACAAGACGTATACGACACTGGAGAACCCCTGGACGCCAACAGCGATTAAAATCCTGCCAGGAAGTCCATCCTTATAGTGGTGGAACCATCATGGTATGGGCGGGTATTTCGATCGGCGGAAGAACTGAGTTGATTTGGATCAGAGGCAACCTCAACGCTCAAATTTATGCTGAGACGGTTGTATCAGACGTCATCGTTCCTCTACAAGTGCATATCGGTCCCTTATTTCAGTTAATGCATGATAATGCACGACCGCACACCGCAAGAGTTGTAAGACAGACTCTCGCCGCAGCTAACATCAATGTCCTGCCCTGGCCTGCTCAGTCGCCAGACTTGAACCCGATTGAGCATGCATGGGATATTCTTCAGAGAAGAGCTCTGCCGAATATGGAGGGTATCCAGTCGCAAGAAGACCTTTTTTTGTTGTTGCAACGAACATGGGCGGCCATTCCACAGCGTGATTTGGATGAACTCATTTTGAGTATGCCAAACCGATGTTCTTGTGTTGTTAGTGTTCGCGGTAGAAACACGGATTATTAATTGTTTAAGTTACCCAATAAAATTTAAAAAAAAACTGTTATTTCAGTCTTTTTTTCGAACTTTAATGTTAGTGGTTCAAATGTCAAAAATCCCTTTATTAGGAAAATGGCAATTTTTTTTACTAATGCAAAGGTGACTTGGTTTATCGTTACTGTAGACAAACGAAAACATTTTATTTGATCAATCCTTAAAGAAAATTTTAATGAATATCAATCAGGAGAAAAGTTATTGCAAAAATATATGTTGATCCCTAGACACTTTTGATGTGTGTATGGGCGTTCAAAATATTCTCGGTATTGATACGTTACAACCTCTTTTATATATATATTTGTTACTGGCCGCTAAGATTCATCCATTGACATTAAAAAAAAGTAAAATTGGAACCGAGATGTTCTTTTGTTTTTCTGCAATTGCCGAACAAACATGAACACCATGAGCGAATTAACAATTTTAACGAAATTAGAGCACCGATCCGTCATAAAATTCTTGACAAAACAGGGTAAAAATCAAAAAACCATAAAAGAGGAAATGGATTGTGTTTACCGTGAGTCTGCTCCTTCTTTATCTACTATTCAAAAATGGTCAAGCGAATTTAAGCGTGGAAGGGAGAGTATTGAAGATGACCCTAGACCTGGCCGGCCTGTAGTGGCTACCTCACAAGAAAATATTGATAAAGTGGAAAAACTTATATTGGAAGACGGCCGAGTGAAGGTAAAATCTATAGCTCAAGTAACCAATCTCTCTATTGGTACCGTACATGACATTATACATGACCATCTTAATATGTCAAAAGTAAGTGCAAGATGGGTTCCGCGAATGCTGACGCTTCTTCAAAAGGATATGCGTGTGGCTTGCTGTTCAGATTTTATCGACCTGTGTGGTGAAAATCCCGATGAGGTGCTGCAAAAAATAGTTACTGGAGATGAAACCTGGGTTCATCATTATGACCCAGAGAGCAAACAGGAGTCCATGCAGTGGCACATTAAGGGTTCAGCTCATCCCAAGAAGTTCAAGGTAATCCCGTCAGCTGGCAAGGTCATGGCCACAATATTTTGGGATTGTGAAGGAGTTTTGCTTATCGATTATAAAGAAAAAGGTGTAAATATCACAGGGCAGTACTACGCTAACGTTATACGTCAATTAAGAGATGCGATCAAAGAAAAGAGGCGAGGAAAGTTAACCAAAGGTGTTCTGCTTCTGCATGACAACGCCCCTGTCCATACTGCTCATATTGCCAAGGCAGCTATTGTTGAATGTGGGTTTGAAACTGTTACTCATCCACCCTATAGTCCGGACTTAGCCCCAAGCGACTTCTTTTTGTTTCCCAATCTTAAAAAGGATCTGCGTGGAAATAAATTTTCTGACGATGAAGCGTTGAAGACGGCCGTGGAGGAGCATTTTTACACCAAAGATAAAAAATATTTTTATGAGGGATTAAAAAAAATAATTGATCGATCTTATAAGTGTATGAACATAGGGGGGGAGTATATTGAAAAATAAAAATATCAAACTTTTCGTACTTGTTTGTTTTTATCCACATACCGAGAATATTTTGAACGCCCCTCGTATGTAGGAGACGTTGATAGATACATCGTTAACATTTATAATTTATTCAATTGTGTATGTTCGATAATAAGGAAGATAAGTCTAGTATAATACAAATTACATATTATTAGCACCTTTAGTTGACTTCAAGTTCAGTAACAATTCTTGGAATAAGTAACTTGCACGGTCAAGGAAAACATACTTATTTTTCTTCTATATTTAGAAGATCAACGAAGCCTGCAAATACCTACAAACACGACTTTTCTAGACAAAACAAGATGTATTTTTTTTTCAAGATAACCTTTGACCATTGCAAATTCGGGAATAATGTCATTAATAGTGGTGCGTCGTTGTCGAAGTTTTAGAAAACGAAACGCAACCGTAAGCCGGACAACGAAAACTAGCGGCTGTTTAAAATTAACGCGTTAACAGAAGAAGAAGACAAATTTCTAAGCATTCCATGGATTCACTGTGCGGGTGCCGGGTCCATCGTGTGTGGGTAGGAGATGAAAAGAATGGTGTCTCGGGCTTGCGACCGACAATAGGCTGGTTTAAGAAAAGGAGGCCTCCTTTTTTTTTTTATTGCGCGATAATACGCTCACCATCCACCATTCTACTTCTCTCCCTACCCCACCAAATACTGTATGAAACGGGTAGAAAACATACGATTTTTCGAGTAAAATGAATGCGGGTGATAAAGATAATAATACAAGAGATAATGGATGGATAAAAGTGTTAACCTAATAGTTTGTTCAATTTAATAATTTGAGTACTTTATAATTGAGAAATAAGCTAGCTATATTTACTTTATAATAAATACTATAATAAGAACTATTTTGCAAACAAAACGGGAAAGGGTTGCAACAAGTACCTACGACCGAATAGGTAGTTCCCTCGACGATAACCGTTTTAATCGAAACCTAAAAACGGTTCTATCGTCGCTGATAAAACGGTTCTTAAAAGCAATTCTTCTTTGCAACGCTCACGACTATTTAATAATATTTATTATTGTTATAGCTAAGCTGTATTTATTATTATAAGCTAGCTATTTTGCAAACAAAACGGAAAAGAACAAGTACGACCGAATAGGTAGTTCCCTCGACTATACCTGTATTAATCAAAACCTAAAAACAGTGATATCGTCGCAGAAAAAACGGTTCTTAATAAAAACAGTTCGTCTTTGCAATCGCTCACCACTAGTTATTAATATGTATTATTGTTAAGTTAACACTTTATTAAAGTTAAATAATTTATTTTGTAATATGAATACATAAAGAATTATAAACTACCTAAATAACATATAACCCCACGTAGTGCCCTCGATTGACCGCCTCCGTGGTCTAGTGGTAACAAACGTTGCCGTGAACTCGGGAGGTCGTGGGTTCGATTCCCACCGGGGGCAAATTGTACATTGTATAATTTGTCTCGGTCTGGGTGTTTATATGTATAATATGTATATATTTACAAAAAAAAAGAAAGTATAATATGTAGTTTATCAACCATCTAGTTTCCGTAACACAAGCCTAGTAGCTTACCACGGAAACTAGATGGCGCTGTGTGACCTGTCTGGAAATATTTATTTATTTATTTATTATCCATTTAGTGTCGTCGCGCTTCTGTCCGTGACAAATTACACAAGTGACAAAACAAGTTTAGATAGAGATAGCCAAGGTAATTAAAAAAAAACGCCTATGCATACCTCTGAAAGGTATATTTAGTATTAATTTACAAGTACCTATACAATATACACACCAAAATTCTGTGGCAAATGAGGTTGAGTTGCTATCCAGTCTTTTAAAGATTTGATTTTCTTCTGGATCTCTGGATCTCCCATTTTTGCGCTGAAATTAAATATATGAACATTTTAGTTGTATTTAGTCCTCGGAACATTGGGTTCATCTTCTCCTGGATTCGATGACATGTAGATTATAATCAAGATATTTGTAAGTATTTAGTTTTTATATTAATTAGGTTTATCTTTTAGTTTATTTAATTTAAGGTTTTGTTTAGTTTAATTTTAATTTTAGCATAAATTTATTTAATTTTATTTTATTTGTATCATATTTCTCTTACTTCGAATAAATCATAATTGTTCAGCTGAATGTTGAGTATTGTAAAAAAAAGAAAGGATTAAATTACCAGCCTTTAGAATCTAAAATTGTTTTATAACTAAAAATAGAATATTATACAATGTACCTAGTTTTTTTTGTTGTATAGTACTAGAAAAATATTTTGTAAGGAATCTTAAATCGAACGAAAATGTTGTATTTTTATTTATTAATTAGTTTTATTTTTATTAATAGTCATTTATGTTAAAATGTAAGTTTTTTTTTTATATCATAGTATGAACTTTTTTATTATGATTTTAATGCGGCTGACTGCAATGATATTTGGTTGGTTAGTTTGTTACTAAAAAACTATAAAATTGTTAAGGAACAAAAAAATATATTAGTCATTCGTCGGGTCCTTTAAAATACCAATGGGCGGCCTGATGGAATAACACTAGTACTTTTTAAACTAACTCGCTACCGTTTTCTGGAGAACGAAACGGTTCTCGTTGCAACTTTATCAAACATTATATTAATTATACGTACAAGTAATAAAGTATCTTCGTTATTTATTAAAAAATACTTAAAATGTAAAAAATAAATCGTCGGTTATTGGCAAAAAAGTTAATATCTTTTTTATAACGGACTAAAAGTATAAATAATTAAAACTATTTAAAAATTAAAATAAATATAAACTAAACATAATAAAAAATAAACTACAAGTTAAAAAAATCCTTTTCTGTGTCCAGACTTTTCCGTTAGCCGTTTGGACAACTCCTTGGCTAGACGCTTGGCTGAGTGTCCCCAATCGTCTCGACCCCAAACGGCGCAAATTGGTAACTTGTACTGAGGTTGGCGTATTTGCACAGCTTGAGGTTCTCAGCAGAAAAATAAATTAAATAAATAACTATAAATAAAAAATGTCCTTCAGGTATAGTCCCAAGGAGACTGGTAACATTTCCCCTATGTATAGCGAGGCTAATACGTTGGCAGAAATAATTGCTAACATATTATTTTATTTTAAGTAATTTAAGTACTTTATAATTGATAAAAATGAACTCTGTATCTTGCTTTATAATAAATATAAAGGTCTTCTTTTATTGACTTCCAATATATGGCTGTAGTATTACGTCAAAATAAAAAAATAGTTTTGTTCGAACCGAATGCTAGTCTCGTGTGATCCCTTTGGCATCCGTGAAGGTATTTATTTTAGCAGTACCTTAATTTGTTTAGTACTTTATTGCCCAATTGCTTGGTGTCAGTACAAAGGTCATAACAATTTACTCCGGGTTCCTATCACAGGCGAACAGTGAATGCATTTTTTTACCGAAGTGAGTCTTTATCATTGTAACCATGTCACATAGCTCTAAATAATTTAGCGTCTCAGTGTAAAAATATTATAAACAATTAACATTTTAGTGTTAGTGTAATGTACTGAGAATATTCGTAACTATTAAGTCGTGTTCATTTAATATTTAAAATTTTCCTCGCGCAGCTAATTAGTTGCGGGCACAAACATCGAATTTCGAATATACTTAATACTGTTCATATAAAGTCACCCGACTTTGTATTCCCTTACTATACACTAATATGATATTCTATTGATAGAATATATAATAATAATATGCGCTTGGCCAAGGAGTTGTGAAAGCGGCTGACAGAAAGGTCTGGAGACAGGAAGGCTGGCAATTATTTCTGCCAACGTATTAGCCTCGCTATACAGAGGGGAACTATCTCGGATGGGACATCTCTAGAGGACATTTTTTATTTATTTTTTATTTTATTATTTAGGTAGTTTTTAATTTATATTTATTTATTTATATAGTACACACAGCAGTACATATATTATCACACACATAACATAGTATAATTATAACTTATCTAATATATGTACCAATTAGGTGTCACAGCATTCACCAATATAAAAAGAAGAAGAAATTAGAAACATAATTACTGTTAAAACAAAAAAAATAAAATTAACAAAAACTAACAATAAAAAAAAAAATGACTTATCTTAATTAACATTGATAGAAACAAACAACTTTGACTAAGAAACCATATGTCTGAAGTGACAATATTTTTTTGCTTCTACATATAAACTGTTAAGTTTAAAATAGCCAATTTGTACCAATTTTTTTGACAATTCTGACTCTTTGGACTATTTATTTATTTAGTACACACAGCAGTACATATATTATCACACACATAACATAGTATAATTATAGCTTATCTAATATATGTACCAATTAGGTGTCACAGCATTCACCAATACAAAAAGAAGAAGAAGTTAAAAACTTATTACTGTTAAAACAATT
This sequence comes from Tinea semifulvella, assembly GCA_910589645.1. Lineage (NCBI taxonomy): Eukaryota > Metazoa > Arthropoda > Insecta > Lepidoptera > Tineidae > Tinea > Tinea semifulvella. The sequence continues at coordinate 4,158,103 of OU342598.1, read as the reverse complement.
AAAAACTTACTACTGTTAAAACAAAAAAAAAAAAAAAAATTAACAAAAACTATAAAATTTACAAAATAAAAATATGACTTCTAAAATAAAATTATACATTTTTCTCTTTTTTAAGAATTAATATGTAATAATTTATATGTAATAATTTATTTAAAGTAAAATGGCGGTTACCCGAAAGAATATCGCGGCCGACGACATATCTATTTTTTGTTTATTTATTTAAATCTTTATGCATAGTGCATAATATATAATTAATAATAATATATAATAATATACAAATTAATAATATATCTAATGCCGCTAGACATTCTTACTCGGTCAACCTTAGGGACATTACGAACATGGTATGTGGAAGATTCGCGCAAATTATGGAACATAACATAAGGGAGAAATTAAAATACTACTAAAACTAAACTACTTACTAGTGAATAATATTAATACACTAAAGTAAAGTATCATCACCACCGTTTTCCTTGCGGGGTGGTCAGAAACCACGCTTATAAATAAGCGGATTCACATTTAGCTAACTTTACTATAGGCCAATCATGACAAGAGGCAAGCTCGTCGATGTCTCCAGCGCGTGCAGCGTACCAAACTCGAGAAATAACACAAATGAATTAAATATTAATTAAATGTATTTATTAATACACTAAACACAAATATACCTACATAAAATATTATAAATAATTAATATGTATCGCCATTGGTCTTCGGTTCGGGGCCCCATTATGTGTCTCACATAGATGTCCGTGTGGAAAGAACGTCGACTGTCTTGGAGTTGGCTCTCCTGTTCTAAAAGTGCGGACAGATTTTACCGCTACGGCTCCCTTAACGATACTATTAAAAGGGCTTTAGCCACTATCGAGGTTCCAGCTCATCTAGAGCCTGTTGGAGTTATCCGGTCCCCTGGGAACGAGGACGTGCTCTGGTGTGGGACGCCACGTGCGTCGACACCCTCGCCGCGTCGCATCTCAAGGGGACAGCGCATAAAGCAGGAGCCGCGGCGGAAAATGCGGAGTCCAGCAAGCGGCGCAAGTATGTAAGTATATTAAAAGATTGCATATTTGTGCCGTTTGCTGTAGAAACTCTGGGCCCATGGAGTCCAAGCGCAAAAAAGTTTTTAAAAGACATAACACCGCGTCTTGTCGTTTCCTCCGGTGACAAGAGGGTTGGCTCTTTCTTCGCCAAAAGAATCAGTATTGAAATTCAGCGGGAAAATGCAGCCACCGTTCTTGCCACCATTCCACGCGGACGGGACTTATATCCCAATCCTTAGTATTAATATTATTTTATATTTTGTAAATATTTTTTTCGAATAAATATTGTCTATCAATATATATATAATATTGTAATAATTCAAGTAAGGACAAGCAGACGGGGAGTCACATGTCGTGAAAGGGTATTTAAGGAAGTAAACAATGGTGTCACAATCGTGATATGAAACCAGTTTTTGTGTAAACTTTAAGTACAAGCAAGTAGGTACAGCAAAAAAAAATTACATCCTTGTAACAATTTATTAGCAGTTTTAGCGCGAGTTAATTGGACAAAAAAATAAAATTATAAACATTCGAGCTTCTGGGAGTGAACTGCATATTTCTTGATCATGGAGAATAATGAGTATTTTAGCTCTGTTGTTTGTAAATACGGAATGACTTTGTAAGCTTTTTTATAAGCGTGGTTTCTGACCACCCCGGAAGGGAAACGGTCATAATGATACTTTACTTTTATAACTTGTCCGACATACTCGTATGGTTTCTTAGGAAAAGTTGTTTGTTTTTATCGATAGAATAGGCATAATAATAGACATATTAGTCTAACGTAAGACCATACATAGTCACACAGTATAAAAAGACGGGACAAGAAGACAAACGGTATGAGAATTAAAGCTAAACCAATCAGTACAGAATTAATTAGTGCATGACAGAAAATTGCCGGTTATGGTTGTGTTTGACGTGCACACAAGTATAAAACACGTTCTTCATGGACAAAAAAAACAAAATGGCGTAAAAAAAAAAATAATAAGTAAAAAAAGTAAAGTATCATTATGACCGTTTTCCTTCCGGGGTGGTCAAAAACCAAGCTTATAAAGAAGCGGATTCACATTTAGCCAACTTTACTATATAGGCCAATCATGACAAGTGGCAAGCTCGTCGATGTCTCTAGCGTACCAAACTCGGGAAATATCACAAATAAATTAAATTTATTAATTTAAATTAATAAATATTATTGTGTCCCGACCAGGAATCGAACCCGGTACCTACTAGTCTAAATCCACGGACCTAACCGCTAGACCATGGAGGCAGTTAATAAACAAGTTTTTTTTTTATTTATAGCCGTGCAATCTATAGCTGCATTTCCAGCCACTATACGAGTAGGTACTCGGTACTTTCAATCCTGTTTTTTTTTGTTGGTAGAGATTTCAAGTTTTTTTTTTTGTTACAATTATTTTGTACATTTTTTTATTAATAAAAGTTATTCCGGAGTCTTTCGCGCCAGTTTGCGCGGACATGTCAAGTGCAAGTTTTTGTTTTGTAAATTAATTTATTGTAAATATTGTTGGTCAAAAGTGGTGTTGATTTGTTTAATAATGTTCTACAATGTGAATAGTTATGAAAAACGATAAATTAGACTTTGAATGTGGGGCACAAGTTGCAGTTTTTATTGCGGTTTTCCCGCGCTGTAAACTCCCATATTCTACCCGACGTGTTTAAGCTATGGTGCCGCGAGTGACTCCAAGAAAAGCATCAAATTTTGCAGCACTTGAAATTTGATGATCCCCAATTCGTTTATGAACTCTGTTATGGACATATATTATGCAAATAAATTACGTGTTTAGGGCTGATGTATTCTGCACAATGTCCTTTAAAGAATATTTAAAAACTCTTTGAGTACATACTTGACTTATAAGGTCATGGCAAATTAAAATAATATTGTTACAAGGATAATAAGGATAATAATAATTGCCTAACAGCTTTTGTAAAAGGATAAAGTTTGAAATAAGAATAGAGGAAATAAGTCTTGTATGGTTTTATCAAGACGATATTTTTGTTTAGTCAGTGTAAAACTATAAGGGCTGCTTTACATTAGGTAAGTTTTAATATTGTAGTAGGCAAGGTAAGTAATCCACTGGAATACGAGTAGTACTTAGTCCGCGATGATGGCATGGGACTTGATGGTATGTAGCTGATCCCTGGCAGCGGGGACAGGCCTAGTCTGGGATGCCACTTGCGTCGACACTCTCACTTCAGGGGAACAGCGCAAAAAGTGGCAGTCGCAGCTGAAAGCGCAGAGTCTGGCAAACGTCGCAAATACGTATCTACTCGTATAATCAAAGACTACGTTGCTGGAGATACTCTAAGCCCGTGGAGTTCAAGCGCTAAAACATTTTGAAAAAACTACACCCTTCGTCTAATTGTCTGTTTTGGTAACAAGAGGGCTGGTTCTTTCCTTGCTCAGAGAATAGCGAGTCAGCGAGAAAATGCGGCCAGCGTTCTTACCACAATACCGCGCAGACTCGATTTATATTTAAATTCCTTTTTGTAAGTACCTAATGTTTTAATTATTGTTTTAGTTTATAGGTAACTTCAAATTATAATCAACTAGAATATAATGACTAATTGCTTCAGCAATTATTATTTTTATACGTCATTATTAAAATTATTTTGAATGATTTTATTCCTGCTAGAGGAAGACAAACAGCAAAGTGGGCCAAAAAGTAAGTTGTTTATTTATGCTAAGACCACACATGTACTCGTATACCACAGTAACATTTATGGCCTATAAAACATTTCAATATTATAAAATTATACGTGCTAACATTTACAATTGATACAAAAACTAAAGGTTATTCAAAAGCTAAAACAATAAATAAACAAAAACAATAATTGTATATAATAAATTGTAATCTCTTTCAGAAGTAAACTAAAAACAAGAATGAAGAGCTGTTAGTGGAACACCAGCAGATTTGACAACTATAATCATATTTATCTGTCAGGAAGAAAATTTTGTATCGCTATCCTACTGGTGATGCCAACATAAGTACGTTGACGACACAAACTATGTTGTTGAAGATCTGTACGACAATCCACAATACTCCATTGCTTTTTAAAATTTTGGTACCTAGTAATAGTGGCAGTGGTGTTACGAGTTGTCAGTGGCTGATGACTGTTGATTTTATTCTGGTACTTCCCTTTACGCTTACAGTCCGCAGTAGGTGTAATAAATTGTAATCTCTTTCAGAAGAAAAGCTACCTGAAAAGCTCCTCACAATATTAGTAAGTGTATATATGTATGTGTATGTATTAGTATTTAGTATATTGATATTATAGTATATATAACAATATAATATATAAGTGTATAATTAAGCTGTTAATTTTTCTTCCTATTTTTTAAATATTTCTTTCATTGCACCTATAATAGTTCAAATTTGTCCCCAAGGTTTGGCTGACAGAAAATGTCTACGGGCATTAAGTCCGCCTTTGTACTTCGTGCAATAAAGTTATAAATAAAATAAATAATATACAAAATCCTCCCGATAAACGTGTCGGTTTGGCTTAATGTAAACTACTGCTAAGGATGATCCGCATGACAGTAATCGCTCACGTGTTGTTGAGCTGAGGTTATCTCGCCTAATTATTACGAATTAACTAGGTACTGGTGATTATCAGATCAGTATTACTCTGGTCGTAGTTACTAATAATGGTACTGTCGTTACTTTTTCTAATTTGGTTGGGATAAATAATATAAGATACGATAAGGAATTGTCTCATCTTGACTTATTTAACTCTAGTGTTAATAAATTTAAAAGCGACCTTAAACTACATATGATCTCCAAATTAAAATAATATAACATTTCTAATGAGTAGCTGTTTAGATATGTAGTATTAGTAATATTGTTTCTGCTATGATATAACTTACTATCTTAATTCAATTTTGATGTTAATAATTTTATTTTTTTGCTTAATTATTAATCTGCTGTGCTTGTTTTTGTTTTCGTTAAATTGCAATCGTTTGCAACCCTAGTTAAGTTATATGTCTGCAACCTTAGCCCGAAAACGAAGTCGGTACAAAATAACATTGTGTTTAGTTTAGCGATAACAGCAGCCGTATACATTGTCAAAATAGTGGATTATGTTATTTACTGTCACTTTTAGATCGAGTTTTGCCGACCATAGCCGTTGTATTATGTTCCTAGGCCGAATACACGTCAAAATAATGTTTTCCACTATTTTAAAAGTCACCCATGGTGTTGCAACTTCAAAATCATTGGGAAAACAAAAAAAAAAATATTGTCCGCGGCGCATTTATAACTAATTTTAAAACATTAACATTCATAAAATAAGTTAAGTATTTGCATTGAACATTGTTTTACAACGTACATTAAATTATGGTACGAGTATATATAAAAAAATAATTGTCAATTATTAAAATGAACGCTATCTGTAGTATAACCTTTATAGGAGAATACCAATTTTGATAGCGTTTTTTACACTGACATTTTCCGCGATTCAGGGGATTTCAAATAGTCAATTTATCTATATGGAGAAGCTAATGGAGAAGAAATATGTTTGTTTATTCAGGTTAGGTTTCGATGGAGCTGTTATCCTTAATTTGGTTTAGCCCCTAATAATAATAATAAATAATTAAAATGCTATTTAAAACTTCCTTTTCTAGGATTTAGTTATAAGGTACTACTTATAGATTAATAACTGAACCAATCATATATATATATATTATTATTGTGAATTCTTAAAGAATCTCGACATTTAGCCGGTTAACCTAATCTTTTACTCCAAACTTCCTGACTATACGGCAAGTATTAGGGATTGATTGTAACTTGTTGTAGTTGTCTGTATTGGTTTAATTTGATGGCTGTCATGTTATGTTTTGGGTAAAGTATTAGGGATTGATTGTAACTTGTTGTATTGGTTTAATTTGATGGCTTTCATGTAATGTTTTGGGTATTACTCTGGTCGTAGATACTAATATTGGTGCTGTCATTACTTTTTCTAATTTGGTTGGGATAAATCCCATCTGTACTGCTGTATTTGGTATTTTATTCTGAATGTAGTTATTAAGTTAAGAGTTAGTATTATTACATGATTTATTGAACGAAAAAATGTACAAAGGCGAAGATGAAGAGTATGTGACGTCAGTACAGGTCACGAGAGGGAAAATGAAACATATATTTATGCAAAGATATTTTACAAGGTGTTACTTTTTATAATACTCATACGCAATTGAATTGAACAATTAACAAGCCACCGTTTTTATCTGTTTCTTGTCCATAAGGCCATGCGAGCGAGAATCACAAATTTCACAAATTGTCAATGTGTTGTTGTCCTCATCTTTTAATGCGCGACCTGTACCTATGTCCGCTTTTAAATTGCGAAATGACACTAAATTCCGACTAACGACTAACATTAATTCACAACTGTACCTTATTCAAGATAGCAAAAAATATTATGTAAACAAGAAAATTCACTGTTTTTGTTTTATAATATGTAAAAACCGTTACTTTCTAAAGTATTACAATTTTAATTTAATGTAATTATGCCCTAATATATAAGAATAAGGTCTGGGTTCCGATTCTCGCACCTTCGGCATGCATGTCCGATCGATTTGCTCGAATGAAATTGTCATTTTTCTATAGAGATCTGTCGCTTTTCATTCAAATATTTCGAACCGACACCAGAATTAGGCCCCCGAACTGGTAAAAGACGTTTCTAGTCCGGCCGACGACGACAAACAAATATAGCTAACTTATTATTTAAATATATAATTACACATTCGATTAATTAATATTTAATACACATGTTTTCAATTATTATGACGCATTTTGTTTTTCATTACAAACCAGACAGATTAAAAACCTATTTAATTTTTTAAAGCTGTTTGTTTACATTTTTTTTTTTGCTATCGCGAATATAGAATAGATTGAAACAAGGTATTATAACATTTCCAAACTAAAATGTGCCTAGATTTCGGCGAAGAAAGTTTTTCTCATCTCTGTTTGGTGGCAATAACCCATACATAGGTAATACATTGACCCCACGAAAGAATTACGAGATTTTGGACCCATTGTTGTCAATCAACATTATTACCGTTTCCCTATGTGAATAAACATGCGAATTAAAAAGGTATTGCAAAATACATATAGGTATCAATATTATTACTTACTATCAGTCAATCAATATGGTTACGATTTGACGACACAACTTTTACAATATCAGAAACACGTCCGCTGAGTTGCGCACGCGCTTATTTACTGCCGGAAAAATCGCCAACTAGGTATGATAGAGATGATATGCGATATTATACTTTAAAGACATGTCCACAACAAGGTAAATAATATAAATATAGTGTCTTTGTAATCTTTTCATGTCAAGATGAGGCAATTCCAATCGCTTTTTTTATGTCAATTGTCCCGCTGTCCGCGAAAAAGAATATAATACGAATATCATTTTTTTAAAATAATATAAAAAGTATTGCATAAAATTATTGTAAAAAAAAAGTAAAAAAGTTAAAAGTATCATCACGACCGTTTCCCTTACGGGGTGGTCAGAAACCATATTTAGCCAACTTAACTATAGGCCAATCATGAAAAGTGGCAAGCTCGGCGATGTCTCCAGCGTACCAAACTCGAGAAATATCACAAATAAATTAAATATTAATTAAATGTATTTATTTACATTAATAAATATTTTGTGTCCCGACCAGGAATCGAACCCAGTACCTCCGAGTCTAAATCCACGAACTTAACCGATGGACTACGGAGGCAGCTTAAATTATATATAATATAAAAAAATATTGTAATAAGCAAAATAATAGAGTGGAGTAAATTTTGTTTCAAAATTAGGTAGGTAGTTGATTTTTAAGAACGTTATGTCCACTAAGTTAAATTTCCAGCCCACTGTACGGAGTTGCCCGTGTAATACCTAATTTAAGTGTAATGAGTGGTTACTTAGTTTTTATGTTTTATGTATGTATGACGTTATATTTTTTTGGGATTTAGATATTGACTGACAGACATGGCAGTGGGGTCAGATATCCCCACTGTGTTTGACTTGTCGCTTTAAGCGCTTTTTTCACTTTATTTCGCTTTGAAAGTCGTATGTTAAGTCAAATATTGAGCTGTATCAACAAAGTAATAATAATGGCAAACGTTCCATCACTTTTAGGTCAATCTTTTTAAGTCAATCGCGGCGTCACTTTGGCGGACCACACGTAACGTCGAAATACGAAAAATGGTAGGTATAAAAGAAAGCATAGGCACAAAAATAAGGAAAAGCATTCTACGATGGTTCGGGCATGTTGAAAGGATGAGCGAAGAAAGATTGACGAACCAGGTATATAATGCGAAAGTTGTGGGTAAAAGAGGCCCTGGCAGACCAAGACACACGTATCACGATCAAATAAATAAAATACTAGCTGAAGGAGAATTAAAAAGCCTTCGTAACAAAAGGGCATGTATGAAGAGGTTGATGAATGTCGATGAAGCGAAAGAGGTATGTCGTGATCGTGTCAAGTGGCGCTCAATTGTCTCTGCCTACCCCGCAAGGGATCTGGCGTGAAGATATGTATGTATGTTTCATCACTCACACATCCTTAGTAATGCCTATACCTAAATTTGAAATCTTTAGACGAAACGCCTCCTACATGAGTGCTAAAATATACAATTGTTTGCCAAAGGTATGGACAGAGATGCCTTATAAAAGATTCTGCAGAGTACTGCATGCGTGGCTAAGTTCAGGAATGTTTTTTTTTGTGTATTTTAAGCACACAAAGGTTTTTGTGAAGTAACTAAAGAAGCAACGCTGAGTTTTTAGTAACTTTACTTCTATAACAGTTGTTGTAAATTTTTGCATGCTTATGGCGAAATATGTGACCCATTTAATGTTAATAAGACCTAATATTGTTTGTTACCTTGTTTCCTGCAAATAAATATTTCATTTCATTTCGAGTTGCTCTATAGTTTTCGTACACTTTAAGCTAAATTCGCTTGTGTAGCATTTTAAAATGATAAAAAATGGAATGTTTTTCCCTCAGATTCAGCAAAAATAATATTCTTCTACTTCCCCATAATGTAAACTTAAAATCATTTCTTGTATATCGATTTGTGTATAGGTAAGCCAAAATAATAATAATAATAATAATAAATTTTTCATTTAATATCAACTTTATATAACGAGGAAATGCGGCGAGCGTTTTAGGTACCCTCCCTGGTGGTAAGCCCTTAGTCTTTTTTGTAGAATAGTTTTAATTTCATAGGTATTTTTAGTTTAGTTTAATTTATAATTAGTTTTTTAATATTTTGGTATCTACTTCGAATAAATATGTTCATATCAACTTGAATTGTAAAGTGTATTTAGATACTGCTGAGTTGCACGGAAAGAAAGTCTATGTTAATGTAACGATTAAAGTTATAAACGGCATGGCTGCCCTTCAAATAATACTTATAACATAACTATAAAACTAATGTTTTTGTATTACCTACAATATGTTGAATACAAAAAAATATATGAAAAGTTTTATCCATTAATTTAGGCAATAATCTATTGATTATATTCTTATAGGATATTATCCTTGCAACCCTATTTTTTTCACAAAGAGCATTTAACGCTTTTTTTGCATCTCTCTCGCTGACACAATACAGCATTTTTAAAGATTATTTAAGTCTGCTTGTACTTTGAAAAATATAGTCTACTAACTTTCTAGGAAATAAAATTATGGTAAAAGTAAAGTATCTTCACGACCGTTTCCCTTTCGGGGTGGTCAGAAACCACGCTTATAAATAAGCGGTTCACATTTAGCCAACTTTACTATAGGCCAATCATGACAAGTGGCAAGCTCGTCGATGTCTCCAGCGTACCAAACTCGAAAAATATCACAAATAAATTATATATTAATTAAATGTATTTACATACATACATACATATCTTCACGCCAGATCCCTTACGGGGTAGGCAGAGACAATTGAGCGCCACTTGACACGATCACGACATACCTCTTTCGCTTCATCGACATTCATCAACCTCTTCATACATGCCCTTTTGTTACGAAGGCTTTTTAATTCTCCTTCAGCTAGTGTTTTATTTATTTGATCGTGATACGTGTGTCTTGGTCTGCCAGGGCCTCTTTTACCCACAACTTTCGCATTATATACCTGGTTCGTCAATCTTTCTTCGCTCATCCTTTCAACATGCCCGAACCATCGTAGCATGCTTTTCCTTATTTTTGTCCCTATGCTTTCCTTCATACCAACCCTTTTCCGTATTTCGACGTTACGTATGCGGTCCGCCAAAGTGACGCCACATAACCGCCGCAACGTGTATTTAAATGTATTTATTTACATTAATAAATATTTTTGTGTCCCGACCAGGAATCGAACCCGGTACCTCCGAGTCTAAATCCACGGACTTAACCGCTAGACCACGGAGGCAGTTAAAATTATGGACATTTTAGAAATATATTATTCATAGATTTGTTTTAATAAAATAGAGTAAAATCCTTCATAATGTATTTGCATTTTTTCTCTGTCTATTTGGTATTTAAAAGTGGAAATATGTCTAAAATGTCCCTAATTTTATTTCCTAGAAAGTTAATAGTCTACATTTCTCAAAAGTACACTTAAACTTGAATAATATATACATATTATTCAAGTTTAAGTTACATATTTAAAGTGTGTAGTATATGTAGTTCGTTTTATATGTAGTATATGTATGTATCAAATTAAGTAAGTATCGTGTATTATATTTATTTGCACCCTGCCCATGATTTCTCACTTTCCCAAAGGTCAGTTGTTAGAAAATGCCTAACCGGCATTAAACTCGCCTATGTACACTAATTTTAAGTTTTTGTGCAATAAAGTATTTAAATAAATAAATAATAAAGGGAATATAATAATAGGTGGTCGCTCTTAAATGGTACCGAGGCTACAGCCTATGTCCGTCTCAGGTTCCAAAGAAACATGTTCCAAACTTCTTAAAAAGGGGGAGTTCCGTAATATAGGCGACACAACCAAAGTTTATTTCACTGACTTTCACATTTAGTATATTGTGTTCTGTGCATCGTATGGATCAGTATAAATCTTTTGAAATTGGTAGTATAATAGCTATGACGTAGAGAAACAACCGGAATTAAAAACCAGATGGATGGAATATCAACCTTTTGTAATAAAGTCGTTTAGCCTTGATGATAGTTAAACTTGGACTTTAAATGGTACCGGTTTTACACTTCGCCGGTACACCTAATTGCTTTAACTACAGCCTCAGACTGACAAGTAAACTTAGTAATTTCAAAAATCCACCGATACATAATTATTTTTTTTTATTGTTTTCCTTTATTTAATACCTAATGTATGTTTCCATTATAAATAAAAATATATATATAGGTAAATATGTACGAATTTCGACCACATTGCATTTATTTTAATCTAAAGAGATTCATATCCTTTGTGATATTTCTCGAGTTTGGTAGGTACGCTGGAGACATCGACTCGACTTGTCACGATTGGCCTATAGTAAAGTTGGCTAAATGTGAATCCGCTTATTTATAAGCGTGGTTTCTGACCACCCCGAAAGGGAAACGGTCGTGATTATACTTTACTTTACATGTCCTTCCAAAAAAAAAAAAGATCACTCGAGCCGTTTTTTTTTATAAACTCAACTTTGAATTCGTATCAGAATAATGAAAAATATAATAGGTCAATATTTATTGTAATAAAATAATAAAATAAATCATAAATAGCATAATAAGTAATAATAACGTTATATGTATATATTTTACGTCAACATACCTCTACCTTAAGCTTTAAACCTGCTACACTCACACATTGAAATACTTTCTGGAACAGCTGTTTCCACAGATGGCAGCGGTGTATCTTGTGAGTTGTGACAGTTAGTAGGTATTTACATCATTATTTAGCAAATTGCGTGTTGATAAACTATTGAACTCAAGTATGTTGGAAATTTTAAATTATAGGCTTTGAATGAAACCCGGAATTTGTGGTAAAACCTCTGAGAATAGCGGGGCAGGAGGAGGAGGGAGGCACAGATAGAGGGAGCAACGGGGGGGGAACCATCCACAGACTACGTAGAACCATCACAGATTATCACAGAGATAATATAGAATTCATCGATTATTGCAAAGATCAAGTATTGGTCTTAGGATTATTGCCCTATTTTTAGAAAATATGCTTGAAAATGTTCTAGTTATTCCCATTTTAAAACATTTTGTTTTGTGACCTACTGTAATAAAAATTACCTATTTTCTAGTTACTTGTATTCGACGTAATCAACTAATATGGTTTGCAAATGAAAAGGAAATCTTTTATTATAAGTTAAGTATTTAATTTACACATAACACCAAAAATATATTTAATTAAGCGAATATGTAATAAAAAAATAAAATAAGAAAATTAATACTGGCTAATAGATATAATAATACATTATAAAATGAACGCAAATATAATGAAATGTATTATTTTCATCTAGCAACACCAAATGTGCAAGTTTGCGCATGCGCCGAATGGCGATTATCAGTGACTATTCTTTGATTTTTCGTATTTTTTAACTAGGAAATTTTAACGTTATTCGGTAATTAGTGTTCCAAATTGTGTAATTTTATGTATTTTTCCGAACTATTCGTTTATGTCAATCACCCATTTGCCTAAATTTTATAAAAGCTATTAAAGTGTAACATTGGTGGCCATTACAAAATCTAAACTTTTTATCAGGACAAATGTCCACTTGATGTTTCGGCGACGTTGTGACTAATCTTGTAGAGGTCTAATCAGAAACAGTGTTTAATGATTTACCTACAAATTAAATAGGTCGATTTTGATTCAATGATTTGTCGACTTCTTGCACGGAAAGTGTTTCGAATATGTGCCGACCGACAATTCATTAAGGTTGACTGTTGTCTTCCCACTGTACAGAAACTTTCAATGCTAAGAATTTCAACTTACATTGTTCTTTAAGATTCGTGTTAGCGTTTTACGTGTGCCCTTTGTATTTAGTTTTTAGCTGTAAGCTGTTGGTTTCCGTATGATCACAACACGGAACATCGCATTTGACAGTTGAATAGCTTGAGATGTTCAACACCCATTTCGTTTCGTTACTCTTCAATGATCACAACATTAGTGTCCTAAATTTTAACTTAAGTTGTAGATATATGATAGTCAGAACGTCGCCAAAACCGTCAATATTAAATTAAATTATCATGTTGGCAGAAACATGATTTTGAGATAAATTGTTGATACAGTGTACAGTGTAAAAAAATATTGAAGTTTTTTAGTGAGAGTTCTGTGTTATGGAGTGTTGTGTTATGTTTTGACATGGGTTGTGGGCCAAGGTGACGCCGGCTGTGAAAGTGGACTTGGCGCCATCCGCCACGACCCTACATCTAGGATTATGAATAAACGGGAGGGTAACAAGGAGAAAGAGCGCCAGAGTGACGACAAGAGAACATCCATGTAAGTTTCCTCTACAACTTTTTCTACCGCAAAGCTATGTTCCTAATATAATAACTAGAGTTAATTAACTAAAACATGCAACCACCCATACCATAGCCACCATCCCTATGTGTACATATAAATTTGGAGATTAAGATGGATCGCTCCCCCAGTCTGTTTCCACATTCCTATAACGTGGACCTGATAAAGCAAAGTGTTAATAATCATTGATAGGCCAGCATAATGGTAGGGACTAGTGATGGTTGATGGAGTGCAGTGGTGGTCAGGTTTTCTTAAATCTAAAAAAGGTTGTGGTTCTAACCCCAACATGTAACATCAAGATGTTTTTTGTACTTACATTTACTTATATATACTACTATATACTTACAACACCATTCCCATGGCTCAAATCACCTTTAGCTGTTGGTCTGGGTTCCACTAATACCAACTCGTAGAGATTGTTAAAAAATGAAAATAATTACATCAGACCCTCACCAACCTGCCTGGCCAGAGTAGCTAATAAAAGATAAAATTCTCTATGAATATTTTGTGGAAGTCCCATCTTCAACAGTGATTTAGTCTAGGACTCTGTGTTCTAGGGGCTGTGAAGAAGTTTGTACATAAGGATAAGACAATTTATCATATCTTAGCATCCAATGCTACTGTTGGGTGTGGCCAGTAACTCATATTCCTAGAACTTCCACTGTTGGAGATAAGATTTTCAGAACATATTTCTGGAGAATTTAGCCTACATTCGCCATGCTGGCCAGACAGGTTAATAAGTGTCTGATATTAATTTTATTGCCAATTTATTAATGATTCCACAAGTTGGTATTGATAAAACTGGGACCAATGGCTTAACATGGTCTCCAAGGCAAAGGAACAGTGGTGTAGTAAACCTTTGACAAATGTATGTAAGATAAGTGTATTTCTCAAAGCTTGCCACTTCACTTGATCTCCTTCTACCCTCCCCCAAAAGCGACCTTCAGGTTATATAATTTGTTTATATAGCTTCTGTTAATTTAACCCGAATATAAATAAGTGAATATTCCAAAAATTTAATTCTATATTAAGGGCCATCATTTAAGAAAATGGATTTGTTGCAGACTATAAAAATATTAACAAACATTTCATACCATAAAACAACTAACTTTGCTGCCGTTAGAACAATTCAAATATGAAACACAAGTTTAGTTTGTATTAGCACTAAATTAGCAGTAACTACTGATGTTAATTATAGGTCAAGAAACGTGAATCTATTTTTTGTTTTGTAACTAGATCATTTTGGTATATTTTACTTTTAGGTACTATTAAAAGCCATAGTCAAAATATCTTTACTCACATAAACCTATTATAGATATCTGTGACACATCATTATTTAAACAATTTTGAATGATTCTTCTCCTGCTAGTGAAAGACTATGAGATATGCAAAATAAAACAAATTCACATATAAGTAAATATGATTTTATTTATTTTGTTTTATTTTGGAAACAAACAGTCACATAAAGTAAAAATACATGAAACAGATTAAACCAAAATTAGACCTAGAGTTCCAATAATTAACAATTTTGCTAACACATCGTCTCCACCAAACCATTAGAAAAATATATATATATAAATCAAGAAATATATTGATAGTAAGGATGGAGAAGATACGAAAGCGATATTATAAATAGAAATGACAGATTTAAAAGAAAAACAGTTTTAATAGGTAAATAAGTAAAATTACCACAACTAAAATATCAAGTAATAATATACAGTTACAATAAATGTATCAGAAGTCGTTTCTTAAAGACTGCATATGAATTACTGAACAAATTGATATCAAACAACTTGCTATTATAAAGTGTACATGCACGACGCAGAAATATATTTTGAGCATACCTTGTTTTAGAGCGAGGTACAGAAAACAAATCCCTATTACATGTTGTCCTCGCAGGTACCCTAAAGTAAACACTGTCAAGTAGTGAAGGGGCGTCCACTTTATTATTTAAAATCTTATTGAGGAGGCAGGCATCCACAACATTTCTACGAGATTCTAAGGAGGGAAATGATAATACAATACCTGGTACAGTGGTACTCTAGCAAGTGTGTCATAATTAAGATTGTCTACAGCTAAGTCTTTATTAATTTAGAAATAATATATTTAGAAATAAATTAAATTTATCACTATCACTACATATGATAAAACTAAGTTCTCCGCCGTGTCTGTCTGACTGTTCATGATAAACTTCAAAACTATTGCACCAATTTTTATGCTATTTTCCCCAATGGATAGAGTGGTTCTCGAGAAAGGTTGTAATTTGTTAAGTTTTTGTATACATTAACATGCTTTATATTTGTTAGAGGTGTCAGAAACAAATAAGCCGTCTGAGGAGCTTTCAACGAAAATGCTGCCCTTTGAGATATAACAAATAAATAAATAAATAATAAATATTTCTATTAATATAGGGAATCCATGGAATGCTTAGAAATTTGTCTTCTCTCACATATTATACTTTTTTTTTTGTAAATATATACATATTATACATATAAACCCCCCAGACCGAGACAAATTATACAATGTACAACTTGCCCCCGGTGAGAATCGAACCCACAACCTCCCGAGTTCACGGCAACGTTTGTTACCACTAGACCACGGAGGCGGTCAAACAAAATAATGTATGGTGGAATTGTGTATCATATATAGGTCTACAGACAAGTCCGCGATGGCATATGTCTATTTCTTAAGGATAACATACTATATCCATTTTAATACTTTAATAAACGGGCAATTATAAAGCGGTAATTAGAAAGCTATTAATAATAAATACGGCATTAATCCTTACCATTTTAAATACGTTAGTAAGATTTTTTTTCCCTTTACACCATGCAAATTAAATGAATACCTTAAGAGATATAGCAAAATCAAAATAATTTGCAACAATATAATTAAACAGGCAAAGCCGCGTAAAACATCTAGTTGAATATATAAATAAAATCTTTATTTTAACGTATTCTAGAAATTATAATTCATAAATGCATAATTTTATCACTAAAAAGCAGGCTGTCTGCAAGGGAATGATGATGAATGTATTAATTGTATTACCTCAATGAATATTCCCAAGATATGCAGAACATAGTTTTAATATTATTCATTATTATCAGTAGATTACATACCTACTTGCATATTTAGGATTAAGTATGTGATGGATGAATGGAAGGTGGTGGTTTGATCCTAAAAATCTTTAAAAATCCAAAACATTTGTGCAGTTCAAACTCCGACAATGAGAAATACACATTTCTTACATGTATTTATATAGATTTACAACAACACTGTTTCTATGCATTCTGCAAGTTAAGCGGCAATTGCTATTAAAGTTGACATCAGACAGAAATCTTCAGGTCTCAAGGAATTGAAGTCAACAACACTATGCCATCTGTCCCAGTTCTGGTAGTACCAACTTTTGTAAAAATTTAGATTAGCCAGTGTGGCGAGAATGCCATATGTTTAGCATTATATTTATCTAGGTGCTGAGATTGATTCTTTTTAGCTATTTTATTTATTGGAATACATATTTTCTTACTGTGCTGGATCTTAGCCCCATGACCTATTTAAAAAATATATGTCAATTATAATCAATACAAATTACACTAAGGTAAATTTCGGTAGGTGTGTCTAATAACTGCATCTGTGGTCTAGCGGTTAAGTCCGTGGATTTGAACTCGGAAGTACCTGGTTAGATTCCTGGTCGGGACACATAAATATTTATTAATGTAAATAAATACATTTAATTAATATTTAATTCATTTGTGATATTTCTCAAGAGCTTGTCATGATTGGCCTATAGTAAAGTTGGCTAAATGTGAATCCGCTTGGTTTCTGACCACCCTGAAAGGGAAACGGTCGTGATGATACTGTGTCTAATATAAATTTTAAAGGTTCTTTATTTTTTGTCGAAAAAAACTTATTCAAACATCAATATAAAAAAATTGACTCAGGAGGTTTAATAGGAGACAGGGAAACAATTTTTTTATATTTAACTTAAGAATATTCATGATATAATCAATAAGTGATAGGTAATCATCAGAATTCCTAAATTCAATTATTAAACACATGGAGAGAATAATAATTGTTAATTTAAATACCTAATTAAGAATATTTTTGTATCAGCTTTGAATAAATATATTATTATTTTAAAAAGAAAATAAGAAAACAAATATATTCAATTTAATTGTGATATTTCTCGAGTTTGGTACGCTAGTGTTGGTTAAATGGGAACCCGCTTCTTTATAAGCGTGGTTTCTGATCTCTAGTGACCACTTCGAAAGGGAAACAGTTGTTACTTTACTTTATTTTTCTCTAGAATACCCTGTAAAATTAGTCAAATTGTATTTGAAACTAAATTAAAACTACCTAAAACAAAATATTTCTCTTATCAAGGATAAAATGCAACAAGCGTTTTAGGTACCTTTTCAGGTGGTAAGCCCTAAGTTTATTTTGTATAATAGTTTTAATTTTAGTTTTATTTATTATTATATTTTAATACTATTTATTCTTACTTTGATAAAAAAAATGTATTGTGATATAATGGGGTGTATCATGCAAAAAAAAAGTTTACAGCTATGACGTATAATTTTTTTAATGTTATTGTATTTTTTTATTTTTATAACAAAAAATAATAATTTTAACTTAACGTTACCTACCTTAAAAGACAAATTAGGAAAGCGAACACCGTCTTTAAAAAGAAAAAAAGGTTTAATTAATAGAACGGCAATTTTGAGATCACAATATTTTTGATTTCGCTTGGAAATCTCGATTTGTACACTTAAAAGCTGCTCACTTCGGCAATATAACCAGAAATTGATAAATTTCGTAATAAAAATACAAGTTTTATATGCAACTGACAGTTCTATTGGGTACCGTCTATCATGCGCCATCTATCGTGATAAAAAGTTAGTGACACACCCCATTGAATTGCGCTGTATTTTTCCTGAAGAACAATATGGAGAGTGTTTATTGACGTTTATGCTTTCCTATTATTTAACAATATTATTCAAATACTAATTGTGGATAACCTATAGTGAGTTTATCAATTTGGTTATCATGAAAACTTGTTTAAGATAAAGCATGAGTAACTAAATTACCTACTTGGTGTTTAAAAAGTAACTTCTGGTTATTGATGGTATGATTACAATCCTTATCAGTACGTACTTAGTAAAAGATACACAAGTACTTGATTGTTTAAAATAACTACATAGTAACTACCAAAATTGGGAGTAATTTTATGTCAGCATGTTCCTCATATTAAATCAAATCATTTATTTCCTTTACTTAAAATAAAATAAAGGCTTTACAATAAAATAAACATACATTTATTACATTATCCTCGCTAAGCCGTCTGGCCAGCTTGGCGACTGTAGGCCAAATTCTCCAGATATATGTTCTGGAAGGCCCATCTCCAACAGTGGAGGTCTAGGACGCTGTGTTCTAGGGGCTGTAATAAAATTACATTATTGCACTAATACTGTTTCTTAAGTAGCCGAGGAAGGTAACTTAAGTATTGTGAAACCCAATTTGACTTAAGAAAAACTTAAAATAATTAGGAAATCGGCGCGACAGTCAGTTAAATTAAGACATTGTTACATGTTCATAATATTTACGTATATAGGTAGGCATACTTACATATCTTTACACCAGGTTTCTTTTGGGGTAGGCATTTGTCACGATCTAGACATACCTCTTTCGCTTCGTCGACATTCATACGATACTGTGGACAAGTCTTGTTTTGGTTCTGATATTACGGTCTTTCCATATTCCGTTGGTCGTGATATAAAAAGGGTTCCAGGGTTGTCAAGAAACCACGCTTATAAATAAGCGGATTCACATTTAGCCAACTTTACTATAGGCCAATCATGACAAGTAGCAAGCTAGTAGATGTCTCCAGCGTACCAAACTCGAGAATATCACAAATAATTTAAATAATAATTAAATTAATTTATTTAAATTAGTAAATATTATTGTAACCCTACCAGTATCCATATTCTGTTACTTAGTCGCAAACTTTATTACTGGATTTCGTTATTTACGTCAGAGATTGCTTATAGAGTTGAGAATTTAATACTATTTTGAAATTAAGGCTCGGTGGTGGCTCGGTTGCAAGAACGCGTTCCTTAAATCCTACAAAGGTCGGTTCAAAGCCCCTGGCATGTACCAATGAGAAATACACTTTTCTTACATACATGCTATCCACCATATGCCTTTGTCGGATACTCCAGTACTTCGGACACATTGCCAGAAAAGGAGGGGATAACCTGGAGAAACTTTTTGTTACTGGCAAGGTGGAAGGAAAGAGACCGAGAGGCCGTAGTCCGATACGCTGGTCCGACCAAATCCGCTCCACCACCAACACTAGCGTCCATGATGCTGTGCATGCCCCCGAAGACAGGAACGGGTGGCGTGCTATCATCAAGACGCACACCAATTCATCGGGAGGTCACGACCCTCATCAATGAGGAAACACGACGCAAGGAGGACATACATTTGTCATAGATTTAGAAAACCACCGTTCCCATGCCTAGAAGAGTCGGTCCCGGTTCGACTAATTCTAACTTGTGGAATCGTTAATACATTGTCATTAAAAATTGATATCGTATCCTCGCCAAGCCGTCTGGCCAGCGGGGCGAGTGTAGGCCAAATTCTCCAGATATATGTTCTGGAAGGCCCATCTCCAGCAGTGGAGGTCTGAGACGCTGTGTTCTAGGGGCTGTAATGATGAAATGAATTAATGAATTATGACGCAATCTCGGACATAAATAACGAAATCCACTAATAACTTTTGCGACTAAGTAACAATAGGGCTACAGGAATCTAATCTAACCTCTGAGTCTAAATCCGCGGACTCCCCGCTAGACCACGAATGTCGTGATAGTTGAGGCATAATTCTCACTAAATATTAGTAAGTGCATATATGTATGTTTATGTATAGTATTATGTATGTATTAGTATTTAGTATATTGATATTATGGTATATATAACAATATAATATGTAAGTGTATAATTAAGCTGTTAATTTTTCTTCCTATTTTTTTAATATTTCTTTCATTGCACCTATAATAGTTCAAATTTGTCTACGGGCATTAAGTCCGCCTTTGTACTTCGTGCAATAAAGTTTTAAATAAATAAATACTTTTTATTGAAATCTAGTATGCATATCGAAATGTCATAATCATATAATTATAGTAATATTAATATTTTGTAGTGAATCAGTGTCGTTTCGCCCCCACGTGTGGCATGTAGCAATAATTCTGGATGCATAGGAAATTGTGAGTATTGCTCGTTACTTGAACTACACGCAAGACTTATCTCACACTTAGTCATAGCTAAATTTAGTTTCACAATCGTAAACATGGTGAAAGTTGAAACGAAAATGATTTTTAATTACATCTTCAATTAAAAATTTAGTCATTTTTTATTACATTTAAGCTTACTACGAGTACATACATATATATGTATATATATATATATATATAAATCTATTGCTGTGTGTGCCTCTCGCTTCTCCTCAAAAATTATTCGACCAATTAAAATAATATTTGTTTTTGTTCACTTTGAATTAGGGATTGAAATATACAAAAGTGTTAATTTTGTATAGGAATAGCCAGTACAAAAAAGTTTCAAGAAATTAGACTCAGGTAATGATAAGCAGGTAGTGATTCCAATCAGGATTGAAAGAGCTGGATGCCACATTATTAATATAATTTCAAGATCTTAGTAAAATAAGATGTTTATATACAAAAAATAATAATTTAAAAATATATATTTTATACAAATATATTATATTATACTGTTGTATTAAAACAGTATAATGTGACGAATAAAGATGATTAAGTTTTATTTGTGAAAGCTGTGACATCGAATTTGTACATATATTAAATAAGTTTTAATTATATTATGTACTGCTGTGTGTACTATAAAAATAAATCAAGATTGGCCCTATTTTTTAAAGTTACTGAATCCGGGGATCCGTAGAGTTCTTTGAGAGATCTTTTATTGCGCGATTTAAATCATAGACACGAAAAAAGACTCAGCATCTATTTATTTATTGGTTTTACAAAATCACAGCATTAAATTAATACCTATTTTGTAATATACTATTTTATACTGCCTCCGTGGTCTACCGGTTATGTCCGTGGATTTAGACTAGGTACCGGGTTCGATTCCTGGTTGGGACACAATAATATTAATTAATTTATTTGTGATATTTTTCGAGTTTGGTGCGCTGGAGACATCGTCGAGCTTGCCACTTGTCATGTCATGTCCTTTAGTAAAGTTGGCTAAATGTGAATACGCTTCTTTATAAGCGTGGTTTCTGACCACACCGAAAGGGAAACGGTTGTGATGATACTTTTTATTTTTACTATTTTATTTAATATACTTGTCAAAATGATTTTTATTTTATTAACATCACTTAAATTGAACCAAACCAACGATCAAATTTAATTATCAACTCTAAAATTAACTGCAATTAAACTAATATTAAATGAAATCAAAATTATTATCACACCTATTATCAGTAGCAAGTACCGTAAGTTAATAGGTTACATTTAACGAATAATTTTATAGGCAGCAAGGGGGGTTTGTGGATACAAATAGGCACATAAGGATATAAGTACAAATCGGGTATTTTTAGTAGTAATATATGGCCAATGGACAATAAAAAGTAATAAATGTAAATAGTAATAGATATATATATAATGTAAAATAGTATACATATATTGCCGGGTTAGAGGGTACACAAACTCATTTTTTTTAGTAAATTTACTTTTTTCGTTTAAAAAACTCTTTAATTTATATAAATACACTTAAAGTTCATAAAATTTGCCTACGCGGCGAACGAGTGCCTTCACTCCGTAGCCACGACTCAGACTTAGCTGTAAAGGCACACAGGGCCAACAGTGAGAGAGAGACGGTTTATAGGGTTTTAGTCCGTAGGCGCCCTGGGGCCTCCTTAGGAGGCTTCACGGATGAGTCGGGCATTCGACCCCCACCCGCGTTGGCCCTTCAGGCAGGGGGCTTATCATTGATGATTTATCAATTTACCGACTAGAAAAAAAATATTGCCACACAATTACCTGCTCTTACATCTCTAAATGTGACAAATATGTTAGAAAAGATCACAGACATTCATAAGGCTTTTGCTCAAAATATTATTAGTCCAATAATGCCTAACTTAGATTGTTTTCGTACTAACTCGGCGATATGTGTAATAGAATAATGTGAGTAATGGTGTGTAAGTGTATCTAGGAATGTAGTGTGTGCATGTTTGGTGTGATTGAAAACAAATTTATTTTTTAGGTAGACAAATATGTTTTTTTTTTAAATAATTTTATTAGGCCCTTATTTGAGCATGTCGGCCCCATCGTAACTTAACCTAAATCAACAAACAATTATGAGTTTTTCATCTGCCTATTCTTATTATAAAAAAATAAAAATTTAAATACTAGGCTAGCCGATTGGGAACAAGGGTCAGCTAGCACCGAATTGAAGGCACCCGTATTGTATGGATTCAATTTTAGATGTTGTATCATTATTGCCTTTCGCCCTGGCTCCTGGCACAATCCCTTAAGATGTGTTCTACACCTTGTACTTCACCACAAACTTCACAGTTGGGTGAAGCAGTCCTTTTCATAAGAAACCCGAATTTGTTTAAGGAAATGTGCCCAGAGCGAAGGCGAAGACCAAGCTGTATTAGTTTTGTATTCCTATAATAAATAAAATCCTTTCTTTCTTACAATAATTTTCACATTGATATGCATTTTTAGTTGCATACAGTCATCATAATGTTTTCGGCACTTTGTTCTCAGAACTTTCACTTTTTAACTCAATGCCATTAACGGGACGTATGATTCATAAACCGAGCTCGACACTTTGCCAGAAAGTACTGTAGCGTACTGTGTGTTTGAACACAATACAATCACACTGTTATAAGCTTTATTTCTCTGTCGATTATACATATATTTGTATGCTAAGATTCTAGGAGTGTCTGTGATGTTAGTAGGAACTTGATGCTACACGCGGTCTAGACCGAAATGCGTGGAGAAATAATACATCGTTAAGTTTTAAACAGATTTATTGAACTCGTTAAAAGTTTCATTTCAATGAAGTCAACAAAAGTTTGATATGCGATTACTCATTCCTATTTAAAATTCCTTTTCAGAAATACCTAGTTTACCTGCGGCGCAGATTTCAGAATTCATTGTTTGCTAAACGTCTAGCCCAATTCTGTTACTTAGTCGCAAACGTTATTAGTGGATTTCGTTATTTGCGTCATAATTACAAAATATTATTTAATTCTCAACTCTAATAGCGTGATATACAGAGTGTTTGGAAGGGAGCTGTACATACGCCTAGGGTAGAAACTAGGGATAGTCTGCTACCTACCCCCGCCCAATATATTGACCTTGGCCTCAAGGTTTTTTTTAAATTTATTTTAATTTTTTATTTGACTTTTTTGTGATTTTTTTACTAAAACTACCTGTAGCTCAAAATCTATCCATGGGACCGGTCTGCTAATGGTCTTATTTTAATTGTTAGAGTCTTAGGATCCTGCAAAAAAATAATTTACACCAGAAAATTGTGGAGAAGAAAAGTTATGGGGCCTGAAGTACCGTAGTAAGGTAAAGAAATAATTTTAAGGGCAACTTTCTATGGGGTTTAAAAAAAAACTAACAGGGTTGGAGTTCTTCTGATTTTTTTAAAACATCCTCTGTCCATGCCCTTTCTAACGATATGCTAAAAGTGTAATTATCACTTTTAGTTTTAAAGTTATTAATTAATTTTTGCAGGACCCTATATATAGTTAAGGGATTATAGGGCTATCAATTTACAACGGAACGAAAGGCTAAGCGGAATGCCCAAGATTTTGACATTACTTACAGACGTAATCGATCTTAGGCGATATCGTTTTTAGCCTCTTGTGCACTCCGCCTTACCCTACTGTATTAGAGCTTTGTCTAATAAATTATACTGTAGCTGTCAATGGACATTGTCAAAAAAATTTATGTCAGGCATTCTTGGATGGATATAAAAAAAATACTACTAAGAAGTACCCGTTAATTATGATTCTAAGTGTAGTTTTATTGCAAATATACGTCAAACTTATCATTGAAAATCACTAGCATAACCAAACGTGCCATATTATAATATTTTTTATCTTTTCTTTTCATTGTGTGATTAAATTAAGATTGCGAGTGACTTTCTACTCGCTTTGCTGCAAAATTATTTGCGATGTTAAAATCATAATACTATAATGAATACAATAACCTTATCAATAGGGAAGTATAGTGGACCAAGAAAGTTTTATATCAGACTTTAACTAACATTCTTTTAAAAATAAAATATTGTTAAGGTAATAGGTTAGTCTGGTTATAGTTTCACGGGAAAATCAACCTTATTGTTTGATGACGTGCAAATAGATCTTAACAGTAAGGTGATAGACCACTTGTTTGGGCAGCAAATAAATAGGCATTACCAACTAAGGGTAATTTGCTCCAACGATAAGTCTACGCAATTCTGTCTTTAATTTAACCGGGTTCTTCATTTATTAGAATAAAACGAACTACTTAAATAATAAAAATCATTTATGTAACTTCCTACCTATTTTACTATACGAATATTTATTTATTTATTATAATAATTTAAAACTACTTAATAGTAAATATATATACATACATACATATCTTCACGCCAAATCCCTTGCGGGGTAGGCAGAGACAATTGAGCGCCACTTGTCACGATCACGACATACATCTTTCGCTTCTTCGACATTCATCAACCTCTTCATACATGCCCTTTTGTTTCGATGGCTTTTTAATTTACCTCCAGCTAATGTTTTATTTATTTGATCATGATAGGCAAGTCTTGGTCTGCCAGGGCCTCTTTTACCCACAACTTTCGCATTATATATCTGGTTCGTCAATCTCTCTTCGCTCATCCTTTCGACATGCCCGAACCATCGGAGCATGCCTTTCTTTATTTTTGTACCTATGCTTTCTTTTATACCTACCCTTTTGCGTATTTCGTTATTACGTATACGGTCCATCAAAGTTACGCCGCATATCCGACGTAAAGACCTCATTTCTACTGCATTAACTCTACTCTCATGCGTATTCTGACATATCCACGTCTCGCTTCCATACATAAGTGTTGTGTTGTTTCTACGAGTTGTATAGAGAGGTTAATACATGTTTAGTCAGCCGATTGTACAACTCTTTGGCCAGACGCTTGGCTAAGGGTCCCCAATTATGGACCCATGGTTCCGACCTTAAATGTCATAAATTCGTTACCTGTACCGAGGTTTGCGTATTTGCGCAGCTTAAGGTTCTCAGCAAAAACCGCTGCACTTCCCGCGCTTGACGAGGTCATGGATATGTGATGGAGCTAATATAGCCTACCAGTGACCTGCTAAGTTTTCACGGCCCAACTGTCATGTCGTCGGGTCTCTTGCCATCTCTCAGCACAATCCCAGAGGGTTCTAGGATCGCAGGTACTCAGCAGTGCTAAGAGCCCTCCGGATGATGCGCTTCTAGTACAAGAAATCCCGTGATGTCCGAGATATTCGACGGTCCGGGCTCCGATATCAAAAATTAAATTAATAATAATATTTAAAAAAAATCCTACTGATACTTATATAGTAAAATAAATAATCGTTTTTTTATATAAAAATGGTTCTAAAAACATTTTCATAACTTCAGAAGCAATAACGCCGGTATTATATTTTTGGATGTTTGTTTAATCCCAGATTCGACCCTTTTTGAATATCACCTAAATAAATATAGGCTGTATAAAGCTCGTTTACACTGTCACATATCCGTAAGACTATATACTGTAAAGTAACGAAATAATGTAACGAAATACATAATAATAAACAAAAAGAGTACCATCGCACCATTTTGCGCTGAGATGTTAAGTGCAAGTTTTTGTTTTGTAAATTAATTTACTGTGAATATTGTTGGTCAAAAAGTAGTGTTGTTTTGTTTAATAATGTGCTATAATTGATTAGTTATGGAAAACGATTGCAGTTAATTTTTTGCGGTTTTCCCGCGATGTGAACTCCCAAATTTTACACGACGTGTTTGGACTATAATGCCGCGAGTCATTAACTCATAATAATGAAATATATATAACGTCAGACTTGGCTGTATGGGCTAGACCTTTGTCTTCCCTATCACCTTATTTATCATCCATCAGAAGGCAAAAAAAAAGGAGTCCTCGCCATTTTGCGCGTAGATGTTAAGTGCAAGTTTTTGTTTTGTAAATTAATTTACTGTGGATATTGTTGGTCAAAAGTGGTGTTGTTCTGTTTAATAATGGCTACAATGTGATTAGTTATGGAAAACGATAAATTGGACTCTGAATATGGGGCACAAGTTGCAGTTTATTTTTTGCGTTTTCCCGCGCTGTGAACACCCATATTTAAGCTATAATGCCGCGAGTGACTCCAAGAAAAGCATAAAATAATATTACCCAATCTGTAAGCCCGGTATGATATGCTTGGGAATACCCAAGCAGCACGCAAGCGTTTTTACCCGACTGCGCGACGACGCTTTGTGTTTATATATGTATGTATCTATATACATACATATGTATGTTTTTTCCTTTGTGGCACACTAGGGACCAAACGCGTGGGCCGATTTTGATGGGTGAATATATTTATAAAATTTCAGTAAGACGA
Organism: Tinea semifulvella; assembly: GCA_910589645.1. Classification (NCBI taxonomy): domain Eukaryota; kingdom Metazoa; phylum Arthropoda; class Insecta; order Lepidoptera; family Tineidae; genus Tinea; species Tinea semifulvella. Next base: position 4,130,933 of record OU342598.1, on the reverse strand, counting down.
CAACCAGACGCTATATTGTAGTAAATAAAAAAATGTAAGTCGACGAACTATATTGGGTGGGGTATCATCGAATAGGTAATTTAATACCATTTTGGAGGTTTCTCTTATTATTTTTAATTTCGAGTTACCATGAGGATCTATAACGATTTAAAGTTGGTTAGCAACCATTTTCAATTAAACGGTCAATGTAGGTCCTACCTACACCTACATACATATCTTCACGCCAGATCCCTTGCGGGGTAGGCAGAGACAATTGAGCGCCATTTGACACGATCACGACATACCTCTTTCGCTTCGTCGACATTCATTAACCTCTTCATACATGCCCTTTGGTTACGAAGACTTTTTAATGCACCTTCAGTCAGTGTTTTATTTATTTGATCGTGATATGTGAGTCTCGGTCTGCCAGGGCCTCTTTTACCCACAACTTTCGCATTATATATCTGGTTCGTCAATCTTTCATCGCTCATCCTTTCAACATGCCCGAACCATCGTAGCATGCTTTTCCTTATTTTTGTCCCTATGCTTTCCTTCATACCAACCCTTTTCCGTATTTCGACGTTACGTATGCGGTCCGCCAAAGTGACGCCACATATCCGCCGCAACGACCGCATTTCTACTGCATTAACCCTACTCTCATGCGTATTCTGACATATCCACGTTTCGCTTCCATACATCAGTGTTGGTACCAACATGGCATTGTGTATGGCGAGCCGAGCTTTGTCACTGACATTTCGACTGCCGATCAGTGACCCCAGGGCACCGTTAACACTATTTCCCGCGTTCACTCTTCTTTCAACGTCCCTATCGTACTTCCCATCCGCAGTGAAAACACTGCCCAGATATATAATTTCATTTACTTGTTCTAGAGTTTCATCATCAATCTTTATCGTCACGGTTGTCATCCTTCTTCTTTCAAACACTAGTACCTTGGTTTTTCTCGCATTCAAACGGAGTCCTTTTTCTGCACATCCCTCCTTCATTCTTGTGACTAGTGATTGCAGTTGTTGTTCGGACGATGCCATAAGAACAGCATCATCTGCATAAAGCAGGCAGTTCACCACTAGATCACTCATCTTTATCCCACAGTCACTCTCTCTCACTCTTTTTAGGCATTTGTCGAGATATAGAGTGAATAATCTAGGAGAAAGCACACAACCCTGTTTGACGCCCATTTGGGATTCAAAGCAAGGCGACATACCCCCCTCCACCCGCACACAAGCTTTGCAGCCCTTGTACAGGGACTGTATAGCCTGTAGCAGTTTGTCATTCACTCCATACTCCGGCAATATGTCCCAAAGCTTCTTTCTTACAACTCTATCAAAAGCCTTTTCCAAATCCACAAAAGCACAGAAAACCTTCTGGTTTAAGGCCAAAAACTTCTCTGTGATATTGCGGAGCGAAAAGACTTGGTCAGTGCATCCTCTTCCAGGTCTAAAGCCTCCTTGTGCCTCCCATAAAAGACCTTCAGTCTTCTCTTGCAAGCGTTTCGTGAGAATCTTGCCATACATCTTGCTCGCCAAACTGATCAAACTAATCGCTCGGTAGTTGGCACAGTCCAATCTAGATCCCTTACCTTTGTATAAAGGAACGATGACTGATTGCCGCCAGTCCTCTGGTACTCTTCCCTCCTGCCAGCAAAGGTTGCACAGTAGGTGGAAAGCGTTCCAGACCGGTATACCTCCGTATTTGATCATTTCAGCGAGCACTCGATCTTTTCCCGCTGCTTTGCCACATTTCAGGCTTCTAATTGCCGATTGCAATTCTTGCACACTTATTTCCTCCTTAAAAGTGGACGTTATAGTTGTGGATAGCTCTGGAGGTAAAGTACCCGTCGTAACGTCGTTAGGAGTACTACTAGCATACATCTCGCTAAAATATTCATTCCATCGCTGCAACACCTCATTTGTGTTTGCAAGAATGTTACCGCTTTTTGATTTCACTCTGTTCATTCGACAAGATGACAAGCTACCTTTGGCCTTCCTAACTTCCCTCCAGAAAAGTTTGGAGTTCTCCTTAAAGTTGCTCGTCATCCTATTTTCACCTATTTCCTTACATCTTTCACGCTTCTCCTTAACCAAAACTTTTGTCTCATTCTTGCAGCGATGGTACAACTCTTTTTTTTCTCTTTTTATACTTTCATTCATATTCAGCGAAGCAACGTAATCTATCCAAGCTTTCTTCTTTCTTTCTACCGAATCTTTGACCTCTTGATCCCACCACGCGTCACCCTTGGTTGCTCGCTTTTTTGCTACTCCACATACTTGTCTTGCCGATTCTACCATACCATTTTTTAGGTACTTCCAACACTCTTCTACATCTTTGCTCACATCTTTCAAATTGATAAGTTTATCATTGACGCATTTCATATACTCCTCTTTCACACTATCATCTTGTAACTTTTCACTCTTTATTCTCTCTACTGCTGACAGATTGCCACCTGATCGCCGGTAGCGCCATTTTGTGAACAGGCCACTAATCCTAGTAATTACTAGGTAGTGGTCTGTTCCCAATTCTGGCCCACGATACGCCCTGGTATCCAGAGTCTGTGTTCGCAGTCTTTCATCAACTATTATTAAGTCAATTATACTCTTTTCACTATTCATCGTTCTTGTATACATGTGAATATCTTTGTGAGCAAACATTGTGTTGGACACAAAAATATTCTTTTCTAAACACACGTCAAGAATAAGCTTACCTGCATCATTTACTCTCCTATCTCCAAAATCACCTAGGACCGTTTCGTAATCTGCACGACGTGTCCCCACCCATCCATTCAAGTCGCCACATAATATTATATTTTCGTTCCCAACTGCCAAATCTAGAACTGTCCTGACCTGGTTCCAAAAATTCTCTAGTTCCAGCTGTGGTGCTGAGCTAACAGGTGCGTACACCACGGCCACAAATAACTTTTTAAGGCCTATTTTAAGACGAACCCAGAGTATTCTTGGGCTTTCCAGGCAGTACTCGTACATACTGTCGGCCAAGCGGCCGGATAGTAAGATGCCCACCCCCTGACTACCGCGATCGCTATCTCCCACTCCCGACCAGAGCGCGATCCCCCCTCCCGGCAAGTCCTGCATCTCACTACCCCTCCGCTTGGTCTCGGTCACGCCAATTACATCCAACTTCATTTCATCCATCGTATCTAGGAGTTCATTCATCTTATCATTCATCCCCCCTCGGACATTCCAGGTGCCAAAACGGCACTCATCTGCCCTCAATCCGCGCCTATAATAAATTTACCATCTTATAACCAAAGACTTCTATGTACATAGAAGTCTTTGCTTATAACAGACAGCGCGCAGCGATAGGTAACTACGCAGTCGTTTTTTTTTATATTTATTAAATAAACTTTTTTTAACATCACTGATGCCTATCCTAATCCAATATTTTCAAAGATTTTTTAACATTAAAATTATGGACATTTTCAGATGTCAAATGTTATGTTTTTGCTATTTACAATATGCATATTACAATTATGTATGGCACGTAAACATTTTTTTTTTTTTTTTTTTTATCCTAAGATCCTAATATCATTAATTGTCAAAACCAATTTGACACCCGTCATAATTTTGAATTTTGAAGTTTTATTTTCTTTTGCGTAGCTATCGCTACACTACTCCCCTGTAATCTTTGTAACCGAGAATTTTTTTTTTTTTTTTAAAGAAGGTGAATCGATAAATCATTAATGATACGCCCCCTGCCTGAAGTGTGGGGGTCGCATGCCCGACTCACCGTGAGGCTTCCTAAGGAGACCCCAAGGCGCCTACGGACTAAAACCCTATAACCCTATAAACCGTCTCTCTCTCACTGTTGGCCCTGCGTGCCTTAACAGCTAAGTCTGAGTCGTGGCTACGGAGTGAAGGTACTCGTTCGCCGCGTGGTCAAGACCGTTTCCCTTTCGGGTTGGTCAGAAACCACGCTTATAAAGAAGCGGATTCAGATTTAGCCAACTTTACTATAGGTCAATCATGACAAGTGGCAAGCTCGTCGATGTCTCCAGCGTACTAAACTCGAAACATATTACAAATAATTTAAATATTAATTAAATGTATAACAGATAGGTAAATAAAATTATATATACTTACCTACTATACCAAAAGAAAATTCAGCGTAAACACGTAAATATCTTCTTGACGCCCACATCGTACTTTATCGTTCATACGTATTTGTGATTCTGGTCAACAAAATATTGACCTAACATCCTTGTATTATTTCTACAAATTTCCCTAAGGGCAAATCAAAGAAAAAAGTAACGAACGAGACACAATGTAAGGAGTATATTAGGGCAGTCGTAACTTATTTGTGCTTTCCTTAAAATCCTAAAAAGATCGATTCGAACCGCGGCATGTACCAATGAGAAATACACTTTTCTCTAGGACAGACAGCGGAGTCATCCAGGCCCGGATGTTCAATGGGCCTGGGTTGGGGATGGGATAATCTCCCGTTTTCCCCGGCAGGATTTCGACGGCTAACTACCCGTCGGTGATTCAACGCACCTTTGGAGCTGGGCGCTGTTCCTACTACAACACCGCCCTTGTGGCTCACGAATCTAGTCTCCTAGATTTGTCTACTTTATTTCTTCTCCAAGAGCGCCTCCCTAGGTAGTGGCCTCCTCTCCGGGGGCCGTGTGAAAGTAGGAGCGATATCCTGAAGATGCTTGTAGGATCCGTTGTCAGCCCGGTAAAACATACGTTTAGCTAGGCCGACAACAAATGCCTCAATATGTTGCCAGAAATAATTACCAGTCTTCTTGTCTTCTTGAGACCTTTCCATCAGCCGTAAATTCGTAACCTGTACCAAGGTTGGCATATTTGCACAAATTGAAGTTCTCAGCAGAAACCGCCGCCTTCCCGCCATACGAGGTGGTCTGGGGCTAATGTTTCTACACATGTCGCTTTCTTATAGGTGCGGGTACGGCCGTTCCATAGGGGACTACTCCGCTCGATTATCCAAGTTTGGGGTTCTATCTCTTAAGAACCGTCGCATAATATATGACCTTTTGTGCTTACACAAAATCTTGCACTCTTCCATTTCCTCTAAATATTTGCTGTCGTCGCTTAACATTAATATTCGTTACAGAACAAGATGTCCGAATACATTCTCTCTATGTACCTATGTAAACAACACATCTTTCTTTAACCCGTTAGAGAATGTGTCGTACACAAATTATTATTATTATCTTACATGTATATTTTGTTGAAAATTGTATTTGTGTAAGGAATTATTTAATTGATATTATTGAATTGTAATCATGATTGAATTTAATTTGTGTAATTTGTTAATAATTTTAATAATAATTATTATAACTTGCATGTTGTGTGTGCTGCTTGGATTCCAGTCTAGTCCATGTATAAATTAAACGAACTCAAATTTGCAACTGAATGGAATCTGTTTGAACACCTAATATTTATTTATAAATCCCACACCAGAGACCTGTAAAGTTTCCACGGCCGAAAGGTTATGCAGGTACTCCAGTAGTGACAAGTCCCTTTATCTACTCTGAATAGCAAATAATGACTGATTTCCAGTTCTTTTTATCATTACTTTAAGGTGTGTGAAACGATGCTTAATAATCAACATTGATTTGTTACGGTCGTAAAGATATTTTCTGTGAGTAAGTTCGTATCAAGTAAGTTTTGCAGTACCTTCGCACCAGTTGCAACTTAGATCAATATTTTAGCTATTTTCAGACCTGCTGACCTTTTTCATTGAATTAACTGTTATAAACCTACCTAGAAGTATGATTTGACTTACGTATAAGTGCATTGTTGTTGTGTGTAGTGTTGATGTTTGCGTTATAATAGATCGGGCCTTCTCTAAAATATCATTCCCCTCATTCCGAATCGCGCTCAGAGCGCTTAGAACGAATATGACACTCTCGTTTTGAATCAAATATCGCGATTTGGATGCTCAGAACGTGATATCAATTCGGAACGGTCTAAATCACATTTTTATTCATAAAATGTTAGTTTTTTTTTAAATGTATGGAAGATAAATTGCGGATTCCTCTTTGAGTATGAATACTGACAAATATACATCTCTCGGTTTATTCATCTTTATATGTGTATAATATTATTAACTTATTTTGATCTTTTAAAAAAAATTGCCGTGTTACAGACATTTTTTTTCCACTTCCTACTTTAATATTAATTTTAGATTTGTTTTAGAAGTAATATACAAACAGTATAAACGAATTACAATATTAAATAATTTAAAAGAAAACCTCAGAGCGATCTACCTCGATATCGTGAGCAGTCTAAGCGCGAGGAGTAATGTCATTTGTGACGTCACATAGCTTTGGCAAAACTGTTTAAGCGCGTATCGGAACACCTTTAAGCGTGCTTAGGTTACTATTATCGCGTCTCGGAACGGTAGGATTAATTCATCTTTGTGATGGCGACCGGCCGGTCCGACCAGCTGAAAGGCTGTTTATGACATGTCTAACGTATGCCTATGAGGAACGTCATTGGCCTAAATAAAAAAAAAAAAAGTGACAATCACGTGGCGTATATCAAAATGTTGATTATAGATTATTTTCATCATACTTTCTGCTTTATTTCCATTTTTACTGTATATTAAAATTTCATTAATTTATATAATAATTATTTTGTTTTCATGTATAGCCATAACCCTTATAATTTGTTGTCGACTTCAAAAACAAAACACGAGATAGCGAGATAAGAACGTGCCATCATAACGCACACTTTATTTCTGCAATGCGTCCCACTTTGTTGCATAGCGGTGACACCATCACACATTGATAACATACATCCCGCTGGACTCGATCTATATCTTACATTGTCGGAAGATTGTTAGTAAATCATGATACACAGCAATAACCTGAGGATTTATATTTAAATTAAAAAATAATACACGTAATAGCGAGAATATAACGTGCCATCATAACACACACTTAATTTCTGCAGTGAGGCCCGCTTAGTTGCATAGCGGTGACACCATCACACGTTATAGCATACTTCCCGTTGTACTCGATCTATATCTTACATTAACAAGACTGTTATTAAATCATCATCCCGTTCATCCCACATTTATTTATTTAATTAAGCAAGTCAACAACATGTTTACAAAATCTTATACAATATATACTACTGACTGTCTCCGTGGTCTAGTCCGTGGATTTAGACTCGGAGGTACCGGGTTTGATTCCTGGTCGGGACACAATAAAATGTATTAATGTAAATAAATAAGTACATAAAATATATATTTAATTTATTTGTGATATTTCTCGAGTTTGGTAGGTACGCGGAGACATCGACGAGCTTGCCACTTGTCATGATTGGCTTATAGTAAAGTTGGCTAAATGTGAATCCGATTATTTATAAGCGTGGTTTCTGACCACCCCGAAAGGGAAACGGTCGTGATGATGATACTTTTTTTTATACAATATATAATCTAGGCGCGGTGGTGGCTCGGTAGTAAGAACGCGTTCCTTCGGTTCGAAGGTCGGTTCAAACCCACCCGGCATGTACCAATAAGAAATACACTTTTCTTAGTACATTTGTCATAGATTTACAACACCACCGTTCCTGTGCCTCGGAGAGCACGTTAAGCCGTCGGTCCTGGTTCCACAAATACCAACTTGTGGAATCGTTAATAAATTGTCATTAAAAATTGACATCATATCCTCGCCAAGCCATCTGGCCAGCGTGGTGAGTGTAGGCCAAATTCTCCAGATATATGTTCTGGAAGGCCCATCTCCAGCACTGGAGGTCTAGGACGCTGTGTTCAAGGGACTGTAATGAATGAATATAATCTAGTAGTTATCTTATTAGTTTAGTAAACATGTTACTTACAGACCAGCATTGCATTCAATAGGTAGGTAACATCATTTACTAACACACAAAAATTAAGTACAATTTAAATAAAATATAGGCATGACAAATACAATAAACAGAAAACAACAAAAATGAATATGGTAAGTACATCTAACATACATACAACGTACATACAAGTGCAAACAGTATAATCTAAACAAAAATAATTAAATTAAATGAACAAATTAACGCAGCCACACCACAGACACATACATCAAGTGGTCTATCAATTGTTTTTTTTTTTTTAAAATTATAATTGCACATTTAATAAATCCTTGTTTTGCAAAGTTTAATTTTAAATCTCCCTGCATTTAAAAGAAAAATAGATTAATTTGAAATTCAGCCTTGTTTGATCTACTTCACTCCTTGCGCGTAGATATACGGGGTGACTTTGTATATGGCCTTAAGTTAGACTAATATGTTATTCGATTGATAGAAACAAATAACTTATCCTAAAAAACCATATGTCGGAAATTATATTTTTTTGGCTTCTCCAAATAGGCTATTTTTAAATTTCAAGTTTGTATTAAGAACTAAAATATTTAGTCACAAAGTTGTTTGTTTCTATCAATAGAATAACATATTGTATATTGTATGTAGTATAGTTATGTATGTATGTAAGTACTATTAGTATGTAGTATATATATTATTAATAAATTTAGTTATTAATTAATAATGATCAGTCTTTAATAGGTCTTCGCACCTACTCCTCGATCCAAGTTATACTTTTTATTGTCTCAAAGGTGTCAAGAGAATGTCTAGCGGCATTAAGCCCGCCCCTTGTACATAGTGCAATAAAGATTTAAATAAACTTATAAATAACATATTAATCTGACGTAAGATATTAATTACCGTAAGACCATATAAAATCACACTGTATTGTAATGTATTCAAACCGACTGCATAACCCGAGGCGACCTAAGGGTGGATGGTTTGTACGAAATAGGTAGTTTTACGCGCGTCCCGCAAGTTTTTACGGCGGGACGGGCGGAAATCTAGAAGAAAATACGGACGGTGCAAAACTGTGCAATTAAGTGTTAAGATTAGATACGACATGATACGCGTAAAGTGTAGTTTAGTGCAAGGATAGTGGTTAACATTTTTTTTTATTATTTCAGCGTGGGCGGAGGGACGGGCGCGGTGGGCGGGCGTGGCGTGGGCGGCAGCGCGATGCACACCTCGAGGCATTCCGTGACCTCGTCTTCGGGCGTGCTCATGGTGGGGCCCAACTTCCGCGTCGGGAAGAAGATCGGCTGTGGCAATTTTGGGGAACTTCGGCTAGGTAAGCCCATGATACATCTGTTAGCTACATCTCACCAGTCGACGTCAAGGACTAATATTGGTGGATATTCTCATCGCATATCTATGGTGGATAAGCAGCTTAAATCTGACCACTATTCGCTATATATATATATTTTTTTTTAATTCGCTATATTAAAGATAATAATAATTTAAACGATTTGGTATTATTGTACGTATAGTTTGTTCGCCGTTAGTTAATAAAAAAGTCAAGGGTTCTTAACTATTTAAAATGGCCTAATTTGTCGTCTTCCAAAATGATTTTTTATTAAATATAGGTAGATAGTATAGAGAGCTAATATTTCTGTGTTAGTTAAGGTTAGGGTTCGATGAGACTATCATACTCAATTTGATAAAGACCTAATAAAATATATTTAAAAAAAAAACACTCACCCGGTCCATAACCCTTTCAGCACAGACACTACCAAGCAGCGTGCGTTATTAAAAAAAAAAAACTAGCTGTCACCCAATTCTGTTTTGCCGCTCTTAACGGTCTCAATACGACTAGTTCGTACTATGTGCTTAGTCAAAGAATATTATTCTTATCACTATCAAATCTAAAGTAGTAAAGTAAAGAAAAAAACATACATGTTATTATTTCCACTATGTTACCAAACGCACGATGGTGCGCTAGCACATTAGAAGACGCACGAATGTGCGAGGGGGTTTATGGAATTCGCTAGGGGAGGAACTTCACTATTTGGTGCATCCAGGTCCTAAGTTGGTTGCCTGGACGCGGGGGTGGAAGGAATACAGCATGGTGAAAGACTCACGTGCAGGGGGTGGTTCGACTCCTCTTACTTCCTATTCCAAAGACTACAGCGGCGCCGCTTCTTCTTTCTTGATGTGAACACACTTTGCACAACACCAGGAATAGGAAGGACACTAGCACAACTTCACACTCGCTACAGTAGGGGCTTGAAGAGCTACAGTTTTGCATAAAACGACACAATACAGAGGGGGACGTCTACATTGACATCTACAGACTACAGTGTTCAGCGTTGAACTCTTCAACGACTTCAGATTTACAACTGCCAAAATTAATGGCACTGACACACAATTAAAAGTGTTGCCAGCTATAAAGGTTTCCCTTAGAGTTGGGAAACTACAGTTGAGAGTGAACACTATTTTTACACCTTTAGACCTCAAAGATCTCAAAGTTATCAATAAACCTTTCAATATCCAAAATATTTTTTGTCGTGCTGAAATGGATATGCATCGCGACGCCCGCCATACAGCTTGCGATAATAAATCGACAGTCGCTATTCCGAAACTTTATATAATATTTATCAACTCTCGGCGAACAGATTTTAGTATTTTCCGTAATTTAAACAGCTGTTATTGTGTATGTTAAATTGTATCTAGGTAATGTATGTTGCCCTACTTTCTATGTAATAAAGGAACTGATTGCAATCTACATTATATTTTCCAGTTCAAATTGTTATGCGAACAGTTCGCATGGAAACTGCTTTACCACGTTTGTTTAAAAACTGAGTAATGCGTTAAACAAAATTAGTAGACAGCTGACCACATTTATACGTCTTAGAGGGGTGGATGAAGAAAATTAGATGGCACTTCCTGATATCATAATTAAATTTGAGTGTCGCTTATTGTTAGTTGTTATATAGTATAACTGCCGGTTAAGTTCGTGAATTTAGACTCAAAGGCACCGGGTTCGATTCCCGGTCGGGACACAATAATATTTATTAATATAAATAAATACATTTAATTAATATTTCATAGTGATATTTTTCGAGTTTGGTACGCTGGAAACATCGATGAGCTTGCCACTTGTCATGATTGGCCTATAGTAAAGTTGGTTATGTGAATCCGCTCTTTTAGAAGCGCGGTTTCTGAACACCCCGAAAGGGAAACGGTCGTGATCATACTTTACTTTACTTTTTACGTAGGTAGTTTAGGTACTGTATGTTTATGCAGTATATAGTATCACACTCAAAATATCTTCTTCACGTAAACCTATTACAGGCATTTATGAAACGTCATTAATTTAATTATTTTGAATGATTCTACTCCTGCTAGTAGAAGACTAAGCAGCAAAGTGGTCCAATAAGTCAGCTGTTAGCAGAAGACCAGCAGCTTAGCAGATTCCAGTGACCTGTCAATGTTTAATCTGACTGAGAAAGGAATCTGCAAGGAAAACTCAGCTATATCAGATTTACAAAATAAAACATATACAGAACTGCACCACAACGATCAATTAATAACCTTTACCTAATAACGTATAACTTACGTACATTCGTAATAGATTTACAACATTGTTTCCGTGCCTCGGATAACACGTTAAGCCGTCGGTCCCGGTTCTACAAATTCTTACACACCCTCTCATACATATTCACATAACACACAGAGAGTTTTACACGGAATACCTAAAATACCCACCAACAGCTCTATAGTACTCTTTATTAAAGTATAATATGTAGTTTATCAACCATCTAGTTTCCGTAACACAAGCCTCGTAGCTTACCACGGAAACTAGATGGCGCTGTGTGACCTGTCTGGAAATATTTATTTAATTTGTTTGTACTTGGTTAAGCTTAAACAATGTTTAAATAAATTGTATAAGCTTGTTTTTGTATCACCTGGAAGTGAATCGACTCTTGTAATTCAGAATCAAGCTATTTACTTCCATACTGTTATTTATGATAATAAATAAAACATTAATTATTTTATAATGAGTCCCATTTTATTAACTGACGTCTATCAAAAATGACAGTAGTATTCTAGTACACAACATATGTAATATCTCCCTTTTATAAAAGATATAAAATAATATATACTTAAAATATTTATGAATTAAAATAAAAACTAACATCAACTTTGCCTTCCCACAAAAAATAATAGGATAACAGTTTAAGCGCGTATCGGAACACCTTTCAGCGTGCTTATGTTACTATTATCGCGTATCGGAACGAAGGATATAGTCAACGGATTCCACTATATAACGTTTGCGCTTAAGTAACAGAATAGGGCTACAGGATATCCAATCTAAATTTAAAGTGTAATAAAACGTATTTGTTAATTAGTGCCAATAAACGGTTTTATTATTTATATTAACCGATTATCGGTTTGTGCGCAATTTCCGGACAGCGTTCTTTTTACCTGCCAATAACTGCACTTAAAATTTGAATGCGACATTAGCAAAGTAGTTGTTGCTAACATATTATTTTCAATTCCATTTTGCTTTGTTTATTGTAACACGCGTTATTAGATGATGTTTCCTGCAAGGTTACCCCTATTGTTGGGATTTACGAATTTTGGTGGTATAATCAGCTTCATTAACTTTACATTTTTAGCAAATTAGTAGGTAGTTTTTTTTGTTATATAATTACGCGTGTTTTCCCACTGTACAGTCATCTACTTGTTATACTATTACATCTTACAGTCTTTAAATATATTCAAAAAACTTCTTCTCTCTTATTTCCTTAAAAAGCAAAACGAATCCTAATCACCTGACATATTATTAGTACCTATTATTTTAATTCTGATTTTTACTATATTATTTCCATTTTCACACTCTGCACCCATAATATTAATCTCTCATTCTCCCAAAGGTTAGCTGGTAGAGAATACCTTCATGGTATTATGCTCGCCTATGTACAACACTTTATATTGTATATTTTGTGTGCAATAAAGAATTTTATTATTATTATTATTATCTTATTAGTTTAAATTAATAAATATAACTCTTGATAAGTAAGTCATAAGTAAGTCTTGTTTCAAGCGTGTTACGTGTTTAGGGCTGATGTATTCTGTACAAGACTTCTGTATAATACTGTTTAAAGACACTTGAAAATTAAATATGAAGTAGATGTAATTTTTTAACCACTTTTTTTTACAGAAAAATAGAAAGTGGCGCCCGCCTAGTAGACGGTAGGGTGTACTAAATTGTCTGTGGTTAGAAAATAATAGAGTTGTCATCATACATTCATTAATTCAATCATTTGGTTCAATTCATTCAATATGTCGGCCATTGTTGTCAATAAGCAATTTTGGCGCGCTGTTCTAAATTTTAATTTCTGATTCAATACTATTCCTATATAGAAGTTATACCTACGAGAATAATAGGTATGTATGGCACATTAAGTATCCTACCATCCACCTGGCTACGTGTTCAGGTGAACGAGAGTTTGTTGCGTGAGTTGCCACTGTTTTCCCAATTAGTTACTATGCTCTTTGTTGTTAAATCTTTACCATTGATGTATATTACCCGCGTTCCGTAAAATCCGTGTAGCATGGCTGCTTGCGAAACAGCTTCCGTCTAGGTCCCTGATTTTTTTTTGTTTTAAAATTAGTTCTACTTTTTTTTACATTTTTATAACTTTTATTACTATTACTGTTCCACCAAAATGAAATGCCGGCTATGGTATAGCTGCTTAAAATATAAATGTAAAAACCATTTAATTTATGGCCCAATGCTTTCAGTAAAATTTCTTTCCAACCTATATAAATATGCAATTTCCTTGAGTGGAGAAAACGTCTGATGACGACAACTGATGACAGCTATTATCAACAGATTCTCCATTGCTATTTCCAATACAAATAAACCGCGATTTAGTTTATGTAACTAATGTTTCGTAATGCGATCTCGTTAGTGTCATATTTCAAGGTTAAACCAATAGGTAATGAAACCGGGGGCTATTTAATCTTTGTTATACCTAACTGCGGTTTGGTTTTAGTCCTTAGTTGTTAAAATAAATAAAGGTAATAATTTAATGGAATAGACTGTCCTAGACTGCATTGTTTTAGGGACTTTATTAACAAAAACATTATTTAGACTGGGTTACACTAAAAGAAATATATGTAATTGTTGCGATTAAAGTTAAAAATGGCGTCGAATCTACCGCATTTATTTTGAAGGTCAGTCAACAGCTAAAAGTGCAGTCGACCAAAAAAGTGGTTTACGGTTGAGATTTATTTGCACGTCATCTAACAATAAGGTTGATTTTCTCTTGAAAATAGTATGGTTATTCGACCTTAGCAATATTTTAATTACAGTGGAATGTTTGTCAAAACTAATAGAATTTAACTTTAATCGTTACAATAAGTGTTGTACAGATAATAATTGACATTTGTTTGTGATCCTTATCTCCCGAAATGTTGGCAGATAATATTAGAATCAGAAAATTTGGTGGAACACGAATTAGTTAAGAATTGAAAAAATCGTATAAAAAAACCATTTGACATATTAAAAAAAAAAGATTTACAAGAAAGTTAATTAGTTGTTTTTTTTAAACAATTACATCATCTAAATGACCACCGTTTCGATTTTTGCACTCTTCTAAGCGAACACCGAAATTTTCGAATACCGTCGACAAAGAGACCGCGAGATCGCCGACATCACTTCGTTTATTTTTCCCTTTAGTGACGTAGTGTATTTGGTTTATGGATATAGATACGACTCTTCAAATAAGCCCATAAAAAGAAGTCTGCTGGGCATAGATCTGGACTCCTGGGTGGCCATGGGATGTCGCCTCGTCTGGAAATCAGCTTTTCCGAAAACATTTCTTTGACCACCGGCAGGCACTCGTTGGATGTGTGACAAGTGGCTCCATCTTGTTGAAACCATGTGTTACGATTTTAGCCAGCAAATTCCAGTAGCTTCGGTGCCAAGAACTAACAAATAAATAAATAAATAAATATTTCCAGCGCCATCTAATTTCCGTGTTAAGCTACGAGGCTTGTGTTACAGAAACTAGATGGTTGATAAACTACATATTACACTTTATTTTTTTTGTAAATATATACATATTATACATATAAACACCCAGACCGAGGCAAATTATACAATGTACAACTTGCCCCCGGTGGGAATCGAACCCACGACCACCCGAGTTCACGGCAACGTTTGTTACCACTAGACCACGGGGGCGGTAACTCTCGTAACATTTTCACATACTCAGCAGAATTCACCGAACGGCCGCGAGAATTTTCGAAAAAGTAGGGTCGATTCCTTTAGCTGAAATTGCAGCCCATACCAAAAAGTGAAATTGTAGCGTCCCATCTACGCCGATTATTTTTATAACGTTTAAGTATAAAATTTTATTTTTTAGATTTTAAGACTTGCCATTATTATAAACAACTAACGAAATAAAATACGTAGGTATTTTATTTGTACCAGTTTCAAGATCTATAGAATATATAAATTGCAAAATAATTGACGTACTTCTACTCGTATTGATTTCTATAACGTGGATTGTAGTCAAAATCTAGAAGATTGTAGTTACCTTGGATATAACCTAGAGAGGGCATTGTTAAGCCGCGTTGTCCGACATGTAAGGTTTCTTATTAAATGTTGACAAATTCAGCTCCTTATATGGCTGCGGATAACACCTGGAATCAGTGAAGCATTGTTTATGAGGCCCAAGTATGACTTTCTATCGCCATGCCATTATTGGCCGCGTTCCATTTATATCTGTCCAAGTATCAAACTACTAAGGTGGTGGTTGTAAAAATGCTTTCCTGGAAATCCTACAAAGGTCGGTTCAAGCCCTCCCGGCATTTACCAATGAGAAATACACTTTTCTTACGTACATTTGTCATAGATTTACAACACCACCGTTCCCGTGTGAAGAGAGCAAGTTAAGCCGTCGGTCCCGGTTCCACTAATACCAATCGTTAATAAATTGTCATTAAAAATTTACATTAGATCCTCGCCAACGCGTCTAGCCAGAGCGTGGCTAGTGTAGGCCAATTTTACCAAATATACAAGTATATAATAAAGGTATCATTATTATGTTATAAGTAATTAAATTATACTCGTATTATGTATATATATACATATAATATTTATGTAATATTAGTGTATTGCCATTATTTTTTAGTTTTTAAATATTATTATGATTGATTATTATATTTATTTGCACCATACTCAATATTAAATGATCCCAATGTCCCAAAGGTTAACGGGCAGAGAATGCCTAGCGGCATTACATTCGCCGTTTGTATATTTACAATAAAGTTTTAAAATAAATATATTAATATATTCTGAAAGGCTCATCTCTAACAGTGGAGATCTGGACGCTGTGTTCTAGGGGCTGTAATCATCAAACTACTTGAACAATTTTAATAAAATTTGGCTAAGATATTCCTTGGACCTCAGGGACGGACATATGACATTCATCCATCAGAGCACAAGTTGTGACTCATAATTTTCATTACAGCCCCTAGAACACAGCGTCCTAGACCTCCACTGCTGGAGCTGGGCCTTCCATAACATATATCTGGAGAATTTGTCCTACACTCGCCACGCTAGCCAGACGGCTTGGCGAGGTAGGTAAATTAGATAATAGTTGTGACTATACTCACTGAATTCCAAAATATATTTATTTACCTAAACCTATTACAGTCATTCGTGACACGTTATTATTTTAATTATTTTGAATAATGCTACTCCTACTAGTAGAAGACTAAGCAGCGAAGTGGTCCAAAGAGTAAGCTGTTAACAGAAGACTATCATTATTATCTTGTCATCCACTTTATTACTACACGGCCTTTATTAAAGTCGAGTCAAACCGCTATAAAAAGAAAACATTGAACAATATTCAAGCTATTAATTATTTTACAAGTTACGTTTTTGACAATACATTTGGACGGCTAAAATAATATGTTATTCACGAATCTGATATAAACACAAATTATCTATTACGTGCTGTGTAACACGCACGTTTACTTATCACTGGTTTTCTCGTTACGTTGGCTTTGAGAACCGGTACATTGGATTGTCTTCATCAACTTCATCATCACGTAAATATCTAACTTTCAGGATTATCATCCATTAGACTTGTGCTGGGTCAGCAGTGCGTGTATTGAAAATATACGACTATGTCTAAAATGTCCGTAATTTTATTTCTTAATAAGTTCATTGCCTACATTTCTCAAAATTTAATCTTATTCTAAGACGTATCCTCAATGCCTCATCCACTCAACATTTCCTTGCAGCTGTCAAACAAAACAGAAGTTTCTGTAATAGTTACGATTAAAGTTAAAAATAGAGCCGATCCGACAATTTGACCGCCTCCGTGGTCTAGTGGTAACAAACGTTGCCGTGAACTCGGGAGGTGTGGGTTCGATTCCCACCGGGGGCAAGTTGTACATTGTATAATGTGTTTTGGTCTGGGTGTTTATATGTATAATATCTATATATTTACAAAAAAAAAAGTATAATATGTAGTTTTTCAACCAACTAGTTTCCGTAACACAAGCCTCGTAGCTAACCACGGAAACTAGATGGCGCTGTGTGACCTGTCTGGAAATATTTATTATTAATTTTAAGTTGTAGGTCAGCCGAACTGCCTCCGGGTCTAGCGGTTAAGTCCGTGGATTTAGAATCGGGTTCGATTCCTCGACACAAAAAAAAAAAATATTACTTAATGTTTATAAATACATTTAATTAATATTTAATTTATTTGTGATATTTCTCGAGTTTGGTACGCTGGAAACATCGACGAGCTTGCCACTTGTCATGATTGGCCTATAGTAAAGTTGGCTAAATGTGAATCCGCTTACTTATAAGCGTAGTTTCTCACCATCCCGAAAGGGAAAACGGTCCTGATGATACTTTAAATGGTCGTGAGGTCAGCAGTAAGCTGGTACATTAGACACCATTTTTAATTTTATACGTCTCAATTACAAAGACTTAAAACCAGCCTATTGTCGGTCACAAGCCCGAGACACCATTCTTCTCATCTCTTAGCCACACACGATGGACCCGGCACCCGCACGGTGAATCCATGGAGTGCTTAGAAATTTGTCCTCACTTCGTTTGACAGCTGGAAGTCTTAGAATATGGTTGTCAGATTTGTCAGATTGTGTTGTATTATTGTGCGAGACTTACACAAGGGCCTTGTGACAAGGCAATTGATTTTTATAGAAACTAAATAAAACTAAACTATATACAAAATTCACCCATGACTTGATCATGTGGCTGTGTGCCAAGAACACTTGCAGCGTTTCCCCGGTTATTTGTTGCGCGAAAAAACTGCCAGCCCTCTTGTCACATACAGCATAACCCGCTGCTTTGAGTTCTCTAAAGAACTTCTTACCACTTGGTCCTCACGATCCCATATTTTTATAAATAGATTAACTGGAAGTTATTTGTTTTATTCGAAGGAAATAAGGTACAATGATTTTAAAAGAAAAAAAATACTAAATACCTACTTACATTTTAAAACATAAATGACTATTAATAAAAATAAACCTAATTAATAAATAAAAATACCTACAACTAAAAACTAAAATTAAGAAAAACAAAATAAAAAATATAAATGAAATTTTTTCTCCAAATCGCTGCCAATGGGCAAAGTGCCAAGGATACTGGCAGCATTGCCACGTCGAATGGCAATGCTGATCCTTTGGCCCAAATATTGCCCAGCCCTTTTGTCTTCCGAGGTGTTTGACGAGCTGTTTTGTCCCCACGGCCCGAGAGTTTCAACTCCAAACGGCGCAAAAACACATCTCCCAATAAGCTGAGTGTATTTCCGCCGCTTGAGGTTCTCTGCTTGTAATGCAGCAGCGCCTGGGTCCTTAGAGGTCAAGGACAAGTGGGAAGGCGCCAGGGTGTCCACACAGGTGGCAATAGATTAATTATTTATAAACCTTTAAAGGTACTACTACTTCTTAAGATATGACTTGTAGCGGTGTTATTTTTGTATAAATGTCACCATGGCTAGCTTACAATATTAGTTTTCCTTGAAAGTAAAAATTGGCATTTGACATCATTGCAAATGGCACATACTTTCAACGAGAACAACAATAATGATGGTAAATTGCCGTCTACCGGGGCAGAGACGATAAACCCAATAAAGTGTATACACTCAGTCTTGAATTGCAGCCAAGTCAAGCCGGCATAGTGTTAGGTACTGATGTCTGTCATGAGTGTCTGATTCTAGTTGCTAAAATTCATGGATCTTGTTCAAGGTCACATATCGTGCTAGTATAAAAAAAAAATTACGACGACTCGCAATGTGCAATGAAAGTACACAACCAAAAAATAGAACGCATACTTTTGTAATAATCCTAATTAACCTATAAAACCAGATAGCTTGGATAAAAACATTCCAAAGTGACGTCACAAACTTTGCCTTTATCATAATCGAACGTAAAAACTTGTCAACAAATAGGCCTCCGATATGGCTTATCATGATTCAGTAAAATTATCATATCGACTCTTGTTGATTCGCTAAGTGTCTTGGCCATACCTTGTCATATGGCTTCATCAATGAAATGAGCGGAATCATTTCGTTTGTATTTTATGACCATCAGCTAATACCAGGTCGTCTTTTAAATAAAACTAGTATATTCACATTTTATAAATAGCTCCAAACCACGGTAGTAAGTTTTATATATACAAGTATATGTTTATGTATAATATTGTGTAATTTTTTGCATTTATTATTGTGTATTGATATTATTATATATTTAATTATCCTATAATTATATTATAGTTACTGTCACTTTCAATGCACCTATATTTGTTCAAATTTGTCCCTAAGGTTTGGCTGTCAAGAGAATTCATTACATCAACTTGCCACTTGTCATGATTGGCCTATAGTAAAGTTAGCTAAATGTGAATCCGCTTATTTATAAGCGTGGTTTCTGACCACCCCGAAAGGGAAACGGTCGTGATGATACTTCTTCTTCTTCATTCATTACAGCCCCTAGAACACAGCGTTCTAGACCTCCACCATTGGAGATGAGCCTTCCAGAAAATATATGTGAAGAATTTTGCATACACTCGCCACGCTGGCCAGAAGAGTTGGCGAGGAATATCAGAGAATGTCTACGGGAATTATATTTTTTTCTTTTAGCAACTTTGTTAATACTTTCGACTTTTAGGTCAAACACTGGGCCGGTAACCGCAAGTACTATGCCAATAAATTACATGACGTCATTGGCTTACTTCTAAGGTTATAGCGTACTTACTATAAAACTTTGTGTAAAAATATTATATTATTTAATTTAAGAGTAGGTATACAAATTTTATCCTATAGTGCTTATAATAATTTTGATAAATTTCGCTGTGGCATCTGCTATTTAAGGAGCACTGTTTTAAATGGTTATTATACATATATAAATCTCATACACACCCTTTCACAAACACTCATACATATATCACGAATACATAGAGAGGACATATATAATTTATTGTTGTAACATTATAACACGGAAGAGCACTGATATCCCGCACTACAGGGCAACCTCGTGTAGGTATCACATACACATCACCCTATATTGTTCACCTATTTTACATCTGTATACTTTAGGTGACAATAAATGATTTTATTATTATTATTATTATATAATCATCATTACAGCACCTAGAGCACTGACACTACGGGGTTCCAAGACGTTTCCTTAACGGTTCCTACGCTTAACATTTCCTTCCAGCTGTCAAACAAAAAAGAAGTTTCTGTATTAGTTACGATTAAAATTAAAAATAGAGCCGAAGCGACAGTTTTATTTTGAAGGTCTGCCTTAACCTTTTACATTAGACGTTATTTTTTAATTATAATCATCTCAATTACTTAATTTTCGTTTGACAGCTGGAAGTAAATGTTGAGTGGAGGTTAAATACCACTTTTTTAGCACAAGTCATTCGTTTAATGAAAATTTTAACATTTGATGCTGATTTCGTATGTCAGTACCGTGTTGAAAGGAGGGTTATTGATGTTACTTTTTTGACAGATGTCATTTAACATAAAAAATGGTTTGTTTACATTGTTGTATATTCTTTATTCTTTACGTACCGCCATACATTCCCACTGGAATTCGGCTAAGTCTAAGGTTACAAACACAAGTACAACACATTTGTCCTGCCTGGAGAGTGCTATAAGGCAAGGAACAGAACTGCAGGTTTAAGCAGTGTCAAAGGAAATTAAACAAAAGAGCTGCAACGTGGCAGTGGAACTATATAAGAAAAGTAGACAATTTCTTTCACAAAAAACCATGTCCACAGATCTAAGTCTATGCTTAAGTGAACGCTATGTGTTGGCAAGGCGTCTTTTCAGCTTATCTTTATTAATGTTTTGTTAAAACTTCATACAAATATACAATATACATAGTAACTAAGGTATGAGATAATTTATCATTCTAGAAGAATGATTCAACTTTATTATTTGTTCATTGGAAGTTCGTATTATTTTTGTTAAAGATACTATCTAGTTTTAGGTGATTTTATTTTTTTCTGAAGTTCCTACCTTTATTTTGTTAAGTAGTAGTTTATAATATTCATACCATTGTTTAATAAAGACTTTGTCAAAGTTAGCATAGTCTTTACCCCCCCCCCCCCCCCCCCCGTTTGGGGTTGTCCGGTATTATTTCGCGACTCACCTGGCAACCCTGTGCGATACACTCACTTCCACTTACACTAAGTATTAAGCGTATTTTTCTTTCTGTTTCAGGCAAAAACTTATACAATAATGAACATGTAGCTATAAAGATGGAGCCGATGAAGTCCAAGGCTCCTCAACTGCATCTAGAATATAGATTTTACAAGTTACTAGGGACTCACGGTAAGTTTGCTTTAATCATATCTTTATAGTCCTAATTACAGTAATAATTTAAGGTGTACTTCCTATATCAATGTTGGCAACAAATGTCAATGCTGGCAGCACTAAAATAATATAGTTTTACACTTGTGTACCAATGGAGGATATGGACCGTTCAGACATGTAGATCGATTGGGAAAGTTAGACCGTTCGGGAAAGTAAACCCTTGTACACCGATCGGGAGAGTGGACGGTTTAGGACCGTGGACCGAATGGGAAAGTACGACGAATTATATCGTAAGGCCACGTTGAATGACATTACTTACAGCATTGCAACGTTGAATGTTAATGATGGCAGCATTGTTAGGTTCAACAGTGTTGGCGGCATTGCAATATTGAACGACAATACTGGCGGCATTGTTTGGTTAAATAACAATGCAGGCGGCATTGCTGGTTTGTATGACAAAGCCTGCGGAATTTACAGGTTAAATGACTATGCTCATTGCATAACCAGGCTGAATGTTAATGCTGTCAGCATTGTTAGGGTCAACAGTGTTGGCGGCATTGCAATATTGAACGACAATACTGACGGCATTGTTTGGTTAAATAACAATGCAGGCGGCATTGCTGGTTTGTATGACAAAGCCTGCGGAATTTACAGGTTAAATGACTATGCTCATTGCATAGCCAGGCTGAATGTTAATGCTGTCAGCATTGTTAGGGTCAACAGTGTTGGCGGCATTGCAATATTGAACGACAATACTGACGGCATTGTTTGGTTAAATAACAATGCAGGCGGCATTGCTGGTTTGTATGACAAAGCCTGCGGAATTTACAGGTTAAATGACTATGCTCATAGCATAGCCAGGCTGAATGTTAATGCTGTCAGCATTGTTAGGGTCAACAGTGTTGGCGGCATTGCAATATTGAACGACAATGCTGGCGACATTGCTAGGTTGCATGACAATCTACCTTAAAGTGTGTTGTACGGTTTTGCTTCCCCTCGCTCGTACGCTCCAATATTTTTAAAGATTTTCTCAGAAAATTACTGTATTTTTACATATATTTTTGAAAATGTTGCAGCGTGCGAGAAAGAGTAATGCGAAGTGAAAACCTTCTAAGGTTAATTTCGCTTCTGATTAGTTATGAAACACAGCCATAAGGTTATAGTATAATTTTAACCTTATATGAACTAAGTTGTAGATTAATCGTTGATTAACAAAATTGCTTTCCCCAACGTCTTGAGTAGGTAGCGTTGATCAATGACCTACTAGCGAGGTCATGTGTCAGAATTAGCGTGTAATTCCATTCGCATGTCTGCTTGATGCACTGCGGTAATTTGGTGCTAGATTCAGATTTACGAACGATATAATAATAAATACTAGATAATTAAATTCTACGAGGCTATTTAAAAAAAAAACATTGTACAAAGTGCTAAGGCTGAGTTAATGCCCGTATACAACAGACATGTAATGAAAAAAGATAATGAAAAAGCGCGGCAAATACAAAAAAAATATTAGCATCAAAGTTAAGACCATACAAGTATTACCATACTTATAAAGGTGTTTTAATTTATTTATTTAAATACTTTATTGCACTTAAAAACCTAGCACATATGCGAGGTATAACACCATAATGTATAATAGGGGATCACGAACGGTGATGGGCAGGATGAAGATTATATATTTATAGCACTCAAAATATATGCCATATAATACATTCGCAATAAATAAATAGATATATAGTATATAAATTAAATGCCAAACGCGCGGTGGTGACTCGGTTCAAACCCACCCGGCATGTACCAATGGGAAATACACTTTTCTTACGTACATTTGTCATAGATTTACAACGCCACCGTTTCCGTGCCTCGGAGTGCACGTTAAGCCGTCGGTCCTGGTTCCACTAATACCAACTTGTGGAATCGTTAATAAATTGTCATCAAATCCACGCCACGTTGGCCAGACGGCCAAAAAAAAAGTGTTGTCCAAATTCTACAGACATATGTTCTGGAAGGCCCATCTCCAGCAGTGGAGGTCTAGGGGCTGTAATGATGATGAATGATAAGTGCCAAACAACTTCGTTAATTCGAGAGATATATGTACATTCTGTTTCTCAAGAAATAATGTGGTTAGAAGGGTTTTAAATACGTTGACGGACGGTGCACGCCTTATAGCCAGGGGTAGCTTGTTTCACTGACGAGCGGCAGCAACAGTGAAGGAATCTGAATATCTGCTAGAGGAATGCGAAGGAATCTTTGATTGTTGTGAGAGAGAAATTCAAAGCATAATTTAAGGTACGAAGGTGATTTAGGGTGATTGAGAACGTTATAAAGTAAAGAGAGAAGATGGGCAGAACGGCGAAATCGGATATTGAACCATTTTAACTGAATGAGAAATTGGGAGACATGATCATACTTACTTAATTTAGTATTTCTTCAGTGACGTCGAGATAGCAGGTATCGGCATAGTCTAGAATAGGAATGAGCAGCGAACTGACTAACGTAAGCTTTGTTTGAAATGGAATGAAATTTAACTAGACTACACGTCAGTAAATTGTTAACCTTACGACACGTCAGTTGCAGAGGGTTAATATATCTAAACAGGCTGTTTGTTCTGTAATAGGCGTGTATTGGGGGCAATACCCGCATTGTGAATTTAAAAAAAAAACTCTTTGAACCTGTCTCGAACTAATTACAATATTAAAATCATGCTTCCGATGAGACACGACATCGAACGCAAATTTTATAACACGTTTAGGTATTCATTCGTCGTACTTATTAGCATTTGTCAGTAGCATTACCATAGACGTATATTAACCCTTGTTGTGCTTGACCCGCCCGTAGTAAAGTTAAAAAATCTATTTCACAATAAATATCTAAAATAAAATAGGCGAGCGTAATACCTTAAATGTATTCTCTAATACTAACACACGGAGACCTTTCTCTCAAAGGTTTGAACTTTTAGGATGCAGAGTTAAATGGAAAAAAATACTATAGCTAATAGCAATAAATTACTATGTCACTGGGTATTTTATTTAATTTAAGTAATATTATAAAATATTCTACTTAAATAAGCATACTATAATATAATATAATATAATCGTATATATAAAATAATGACGAACTACGCAAAATGGTAGGAACGAAAGAAATCATAGGAACAATAATAAGGATGATATTCGGGGATGTTGAAAGGATGAGTGAAGAGAGATTGACGAACCAGATATATAATGCGAAAGTTGTAGATACTGGAAGACCAAGACTCATATATTACGATGAAATAAATAAAATAATAGCTGAAGGTGCATTAAAGTTTTGTTCCATGTTGGATCCATGTCTTAAACGCACGAGGAGTTAAGAGTCGGTGAAATACAATTCACGGTTATCTACTGACCCTAAATGTATTTATATAAGTAATTTAATTAATCATAATTTTTGCCCATCACATTTTTTTAATACTAGCACGACATGTGCCTGATGATAAGTGGCGCATGAGGTCCATGAATGTTAGCAACTGCTGTTAGACACTCATGACTGACATCAGTCCCTACTGTCGGCTTAACTGGGCATGGCGGCAATTTGAGCCTGATCCCGAAACGTGTGAACGGTGGATACTTCCCCGCCCCGGCAGACTGGGCAATTTACCACCATCAGTCCACCTACCACCTATTTGTTGTTCTCGTTGAATTTTTACTTTTAAGGAGAACTAATATTTTAACTAGCCATGGGGATATTTATATATAAAAATAACACCGCTTGACACATGACTGGTTAAACAGTATTTACGATTATGATATTAGCCTTAGTCAAACCTTCGTAAAATTTAATCGAATCGTTCTGGCCGTTCTTTTATATATGTCTATGAACATTATTGAACGTGATTCAATATCATACCTGTGGATGATGTTTTATTATTTTTCGTGGTTTGTAGATCTTTTATGACTATAGTTCGAAAAATACATAACGGTGTATTTTAGGCAGGCTGAAAGAATGTGTTCTAAAATAATAGTAATATATAGTATACTAGCTAACCCGGTGAACTTCATACCGCCTGACAGTCAATGAACGGTATGCTCCACAAATCAGCGCTGATGCGTGCCACCTATCGGACAACAGTAGTACTATGTCAGAAACGTCCGCCGATGTTCACACAACATATTCCCAAAGTTTCTTCCCGATCGGTCAAGTAGTTTTGAAATGCATAGGGAACATACTTACACACAGATATTCTTTTTTATATATATAGATGTGGTTTAAAAAATACATTTTTTTTTTTTGGATTTTAAAGTTCTTTAACCAATATGTCCCATAGTTAAATTCGACATAAAGTTATTTACTTAACTACTTTTTGGTTCTGTGGTTTAGCGGTTAAGACGTGGTTCGATTCCTAGTCGGTAAAGATAAATTTATTCATTTTGTGATTTTTCTCCGTCAGATTAAACTTTGATAAGTCACTGGAATCTGCTGCGGTGTTCTGCTTACAGCTTACTCTTTGGACCACTTAGCTGCTTAGTCTTCCACTGGCAGAAGTAGAATATTTTTTTTTACTTAGATAACAACGGTTTATCGACTTTAGCCTTAGTCAGGCCTCACACCGAAGACACAAAAATACACATTTGTGTCTGAAACGGCTTTCGCTCCATGCTCGTTTATTGGTGGCGCGGATAACTTTGGTGTGCTGCGGGCATCGATGTATATAGATACCTAATCAATACAAAACGCACTCTAAAAACGCGCCGCTTGCCACGTGTACCTATCAACTTTGGGTGCCAATTCTCAAGCTATGATAATACGCGTCACATGCGATATTTATCGGAAATTCTGTCACAATGCATACAAAAAGACTAATTTCACTTGTTTCAAATATATCGACGCTTGCTATTTCGCGACTTTTGATGCAGCTACATGACTTCGATTGGTTTTTGCGGGAACGTTTTTATATCAGTGAGGGCCTGTCTATATACATCGATGTCTACGGGCATAAGTTGTATTTGGTCGGTCCTTGAATTAATTGTATGGTCAGAGGGCATACCAAAAGTGATCTACTTGGGCACATGTGGCGGCCGGTACAACGCCATGGTCATGGAGTTGCTAGGACCCTCCCTGGAGGATTTGTTCGTCCACTGTGGACGAAGGTTTAGGCTCAAGACAGTCCTTCTTATTGCAATACAACTTGTGAGTCTATACACAAATTAATAAGTATGGCAGGGCTAGGAAAATCCGAAGTGTTGGGATTAAAAAAAAAAGTGCTTTTACGTTGATTTGTTATCAACTAATATTTCCGTCTTTATACACAATAAAGTCCAACGTTTTCTGTTTTTTTAGTCCGTAGTGTTATTTTTTATTTAAAAAATAAAAATAATATATAATCTTTCTAGGAAATATTAATTACTGACATTTTAGAAGACTCTTTCCCACACAGGATAGACCCAGCACCCGCAAGGCTTATCTATGGAATTTGTATTATTCATAGAATAGTTTTAGCAAAATAGAGGAAATAGCATTTTTTCTCTGTCTAAAATAATTTATTATATTTATTTATTTATATTTGGGTAACTTACAGCTATGATACATTTATGTGTTAATGAACCCAACGGGAGACCACTTCCAAGGGAAGTACTACTGGAGGAGAGCTGAAGCAGTTGAATCTAGCCCTCTGGGTTCGTGAGCCACACGGGCGCTGTTATACTGCTAACGGCGCCCAGCACTAAAAGTGCATGAATTACCGGTGGGTGGTTACCCGCTGAGATCCTGCCGGGGAAAACGGGGGAATATCTCCATCCCCAACCCAGGCCCATTAGGCATCCGGGCCTGGACGACCCCACTGTCTGTTTAAATTACAATAAAGCCAATTAACAGTTTCCACATTTAGGATCAAAAACTTCTGCGCACCGCAGAAACTATAAATAATCAAGTGTTAAGTTCAGAAAAACAAAAAAAAACAAAAAGTTGGATATGTTGGATTGTGTTAGCAAGAGGAATGCAAAAGCGTTACACCCTCTTATTAAGATGGTTGTTAAGCTATTCACCTACCTACATAATTTTAGACAGAGAAAAATTGCAAATACATTTTTTTTTATTTACTAATACAAATACCTATATGATTAATATATCCTAAATGTCCGGAATTTTAATTCCTAGTTAGATTAGAATTATACCCGCCACCAAAATATTTCCCACTGTGGACAATAGTGCACCATTTATATTTTTAGATACGTTAGTACTACATATGTATACCTTGGCCAGGTATAATGGATAATACAATTGCATATTAGCTAATAATCATATACATACATTTCATAGCTACATTTAGACCAGTGTTATGTTGTGGCAATTTTAACAAGTTGTACTTTGAATAAAAATCGATTTAATAACTATGAAGGATGCAGCCTTATTTGATTGTTATAATTATGAATCCCAGCACTGAAATTTCGATTGGTTTTTCGGATTTTCACAGTCCTGCTGCAGTAGCAGATATGACTCAATTTACTTGTAATTTATTAGACCAATCACTGTATCTGATATTTCTTTACACAACGACATGGTCATAGCGTTGTCCCAGTCCTTTTGGCAAATTCTCTCGCGTTTTGTCTACCTAGTTTTTTAAATATAAAGAAATAAAAAAACAATGTTACAATTTTATCTGATTATGATTAATTAAATACTATTTCGTGTCTACTAAACCTTTTAGTAAAATATATTTTCAATTGACGGCTTCAGTTTAGACAGTCACATTTTATGGTTAGTCTCTATCGTAAAACCAATTTTAAATTTAAAACTATTACATATATAGTGCAAAATGTATTTCAATCGGAGTACTCCGAAGACTCGAATCAATTATGGTATTAAATGAGTGACATTTTCATATCGTTTAATATGGAACTTTATTATTTTGTGTCAAATGCTACTGACTTAAGTAAGTCTTGTTTCAAGCCGTGATTTTTTATATAAATATCGCCATGGCAAGCTTACTATATTAGTTCTCATTGAAAGTAAAAATTGGCATTTGACATCATTGCAAATGGCACATACTTTCAACGAGAACAACAAATAGATGGTAGGCGTAATGATGGTGGCAATTTGCCCTCTGCCGGGGCGGGGAGGTATCCACCGTTCGTGCCGATAAACCCAGTAAAGTGTATTCACACGTTTCAGAATCGGGGCCTAATTCTGGCGCTTTCGGTTCGAAGTATTCGAACCATAAGAAACTGATACTTCCATAGAAAACTGAGAGTTTCAAGAATCGGAGCCCAGGCTCGAATTGGTGTCTTGCCCGATCAAGCCGACATAGTGTTAGGGACTGATGTCAGTCATGAGTGTCTGATTCCAGTCGCTAACATTCATTGACCTTGCGCGCTACTTACTTTTAGGTGGGCGCAGGGTTACATGTCGGGCTAGTACAAAAATAATAATAAAAAAAATATAATTGAGAGAACACGATACATACGAACTTTCCGATAAAATACTATGGGAAACCATTATGCGCAATCTGTACACAATTAAAAACCACCTCATTTTTGTTTTATTCTGTATGTCTCAAGTATTATTACCTTAAAAACGAACTATTTAAAAGTAAATAATAAAATTAAAGTAAACTAAACCTAATAAAAAAAGTCCAGGGATAGTCCCATGGAGTCTGGCAACATTTCCCCTATGTATAGCAAGGCTTATACGTTGACTCCTTGGCCACAGTAAAAGGATTTTGATTGTGTTTAAAACTATTATATTTGTTCCAAGTCGTTCTTTATATTTAAAAATCTAGGCGTATTCTCAAAATTCTATTAATAACACTAGAAAGACGAGTGCAGTCATTTGACGGAAATATTATGTCTTAAAGGTAAAGGATGACATCGTTCATGTTGCATGAGGATTTGGGATAATTTAGATAATTTTTTTTTTTAGTTAAATTATTTTATTTTATTTATTAAATTATTTAGATAAATTTTTTCTATAGATTACAATTTTAGTAGAAAAAACCCTTTTATATAGTTAAGGTGTGCAACATGTTTACAATCTCATCATGACAGCTCTAGTACAAATTTTATTTTCCAAATAACTTAATTTCACATTATGTATAGTAAAATTACATTAGTCTTATTTATAAATAAGCTATATATTTTTATCTATTAATAGTACAAAAACTTCACAAAATGGATGATGTCATTTGTTCCAACTATTAATCTTAGAAGTTTGTTCTGTTATTTGACTTTGACGCCGTCTTTTTAGTGATAAGTAAATATCGGTTACAGTGCTTTGATTAAAATAAAAGAAGAAAATACGGCATGCGATATTAAATGTGGAATCGATACACAGTTGCATTACCGAACGAATGAGATTTTAATTGAAATTTGTAAAAGTAGGACGCGAGCGAGACAGAATGCATAGAAGATGCGCGTGTGCACGGTTCGATAGCTAGCTTACTACTGACTTGCTACTGATTGAAGTGCGTCAGTTAGACGTAGTTCACGAGTTCCACACATAATATCTACGTACCGTAACTTCCTCTTTTGTTTTCATCTTAGTTACAGTGTAGCTTTAAGTCGCAATCCGAGAGAGAAATTGCCTTTATTCAACGTAAGTATATTTTACTAATTTTGGTCCTATTTCCTCCACCCTGAATCCCTTCAGCCCCGTCCACAGCCGAGGGGATTCCAGAAGTATACTACTTTGGGCCTTGCGGGAAATACAATGCTCTGGTCATGGAACTTCTGGGCCCATCGCTAGAGGACTTGTTTGACCTGTGCGGAAGGCGCTTCTCCTTAAAGACTGTGTTAATGATCGCTATGCAGCTGGTAAGTTTTTTTTTAATACTCAATAAGGTTTCATGATGTAGCATGTGGTGAACGGGTAAGTTACCGTCCAATAAAAGAGTAACTACTCTTAAAGAATAATACAACAATCAGTTTTAAATAAGGTCTTGAAATATTATTAAATACTTATGAAAAGTAGTGTTGCCCAAAGCAAGGCCAGGACTGGCCAAGTCGTGGTCTTACATCAGGACAGCTGGTCTCGGTCTTGTTCTTGGACTCCTAATCTTGGTCTTGCGCAAGAGTCTCGCAAGACTCTTAGTCTGACTGAATATATATATTTGTTTCTTATTGTATTCTGTCAGCAAACTACTATCTGGAGTCTGATTAATTTGAAAATTGTAATGCAAATCCAAAAATATATACAGAGGTTGTAACTAAAATTCTGTATCAGGCTTAACATGATGTTTTATTCATCAATTCGGACAGAACCGATTTTTGAAAAAAAAAAAAAAAAAAAAAAAACCAAATAAATATAATTATTTTTAGCTTAGGAACAAACTAAGATTGGGCAACACTAATGAAAGATGTAGATTTGGCGTAAATAACGAAATCCACTAATACGTTTGCGACGGATAGGGCTAGGATATTTTATCATCTCTTCATATTTTGTCGAGCTGTCTCATTGCAAAATCGTTAAAGCCTCTTCAACGAATTCTGGAGTTAAATGTTCCAATTGTCGCAATAGAATGCCCTCTATATTAATAAAACTATATATTATTGACTATGTATTTTAAATTGTTTTTTGTATTGAGTTATTTAAACGAATCATAGCAATTAATATTATTATTTTTGAATACAAACAGTATTAAAGAATTACAATATTCAATTATTAAAAAAAAAATCCTAACATTAAATAAACAAAAAAATAAACTACACTACAAATAAAACTAAAAAAATAAAAACTAAATTTATAACCGTCCGATGGGCGTATTGTGCCGAGGACACTCGTTCCCCCGTTGAACGGCGATGCTGACCCTTAGAGCTATTTATTATTGTTATTTATCATGGTAATTTAAATTATTACTAGAAATTTTACAATTATTCTTTGAAGTATTGTTTGTACTTATCTTAAAATAATTAAATATAGATTATTAAATAGTAGATTATTATTTTTTGGCATTCTTTAATATGTCATATACAGTGTAAACTCTATATAACGACACTGAAGGGACTGTGCATTTTATGTCGTTAAATGGAGAGAAGAAAAATCAGAATTGGAAGACAAGCTAAACCAACCAAAGCCAATTGATTTCGACGCTTTAGGCAGTTTGTCGTTAAATCGAGTGACGTTACATGGAGTTTACACTGTAATATATATATATATATATATATTATATATGTATTAATCGTTTTTAAATATATTTTCAGCTCCATCGTATTGAGTATGTGCATACGAGGCATCTAATATACCGTGATGTAAAACCAGAGAATTTTTTAATAGGTAGAACTGCAACTAAACGGGAGAAAATCATTCACATCATTGGTAAGATTTTTTTTTTTTCTGGAATAATAGTAAGCTATTAAAATATAATAATTTAGGCGCGGCGGTGGCTCGGGTGTAAGAACGCTTTCCCTAAATCCTACAAAGTTAGGTTCAAACCCACCCGGCATGTATCAATGAGAAATACACTTTTCTTACGTACATTTGTCGTAGTAGATTTTTATAATTTTAACGGGTCTTTACGCGATTTACCTTAGAGACATATTTCTCCCGACGTTTCAGCCAAGTGGTCACGTGTCGACTGAAGCTATGCGGTGTAGTCTCGTACATACTGGGCGGCAGATGTAAACCTACCCACTTATCACTTTTAAAAGTTTTTAGAAATCACGACACACGACACTTACAATATCCTTGGCGACACCGGGCGATTTTTCCCGGCGTCGAAACCTATTGATTACTGGATTCCACGATGAAGATAGCTTATAACCCCCCTCTCGATTTTTGTGTTTCTTTATTTCGATCGCTTCACGTACTATTCTAGGGTAATAGTGACGATCGGTGGAAAGTATCTTTGGGTCATGCAGCTCAATAAGTCGCCAAGGATATTGTAAGTGTCGTGTGTCGTGATTTCTAAAAACTTTTAAAAGTGATAAGTGGGTAGGTTTACATCTGCCGCCCAGTATCTACGAGACTACACCGCATAGCTTCAGTCGACCCGTGACCACGGCCAATGCAACTTGGCTGAAACGTCGGGAGAAATATGTCTCTTAAGGTAAATCGCGTAAAGACCCGTTAAAATTATAAAAATCTATTATAAATTTGTCGTAGATTTACAACACCACCGTTCCCGTGACTCGGAGAGCGCGTTAAGTCGTCGGTCCTGGTTCCACTAATACCTATTTGTGGAATTTTCGGTTGATCTAAATGTCTAATCAATTGTGATTTGAGGCTTTTAAAACCTGACCAATATTCCGCATTTAAAATCCAACCACTTCGAAATATTGTCTAATTTAGAATTAGTTCCGCGACACGCTAAATGCGGTTCAATTATCTTTGGTTGTGTATAATATGTACAGTTTTTATTTGCGGATATGATATAACGGTTTTACTTAATTCGACGTTTTTATTTAAAATTTCTTTACCATGAATATATATAAAAAGTAAAGTATCATCACGACCGTTTCCCTTTCGGGGTGGTCAGAAACCACGCTTATAAATAAGCGGATCATGACAAGTGGCAAGCTCGTCGATGTCTCCGCAGCGTACCAAACTCGAAAAATATCACAAATAAATTAAATATTAATTAAATGTATTTATTTACATTATTAAATATTTTTTTTGTGTCCCAACCAGGAATCGAACCCGATATCTCCTAGTCTAAATCCACGGACTTAACCGCTAGACCACAGGCAGTTTGCTATATGAATATATATACATATAGCAAACGGCAGTGTTGCCACTGTAAATAATTCAAAATTTGCAGTAATCAAGTAAAATAACAATGCTTTATTTTGTATTGGTTACTTAAAAAATTTACAAAGGATACAAAGCATCTGTTGGGGCCTAGGCCCGTTGTAGGATGACTCGGGGTACCCTGGCTGGTGAAGTATGTAAATGATGGACTGTATTTCTTTTGATGCGTTTATTACTGTAGGTGCGTGTACGAACCGCGAATGGCCGACAAAGACTCCGCGGTCCCAAAAATATATTTAAACTTAAAGCTATTAGCTGACCGCGGAGAGGCTCCTCTCCGTGGTCGGTTAACTGATGTTAGGACATTTAGTCTTAACAGCATCAATTTATAGTACGTGTAGAAAGAAAAACCCAACGACTAAAACCATCGTCCAAAAATTCAAATTCTTTATTGCTTAAAAAACATCTTAACCTAATATGTTACAACAGTAATAAACTAATATATATATATATATATATATATATGGGCCCATGGGGACACTCAGCCAAGCGTCTGGCCAAGGAGTTGTCCAAACGGCTAACGGAAAAGTCTGGAGACAGGAAGGCTGGCAATTATTTCTGCCAACGTATTAGCTTAGCTATACAGAGGGGAAATGTTGTTGCCAGTCTTCTTGGGACTATCACTGAAGGGTCGTCTCTAGAGGACATTTTTTACTTATAGTTTATTTTTTATTAGGTTTAGTTCATATTTATTTTAACTTTTACTTTTAAGTAGTTTTAATTTATATTGTAATTATATTAAATAAATAAAAAAGAATAAGAATATATATATGCTTTGTGATAATGTCTTACTGAGCGTCAGCAAGCAATGTAGGTATGACTTGATGTCAGCACTATTTATATGGTGTACTAAATGACTACCTATTTAATTTAAGATTTATTTGGATTGCGTGGCCAAAAACATAATTTTCCTGTCATCATCATCATCAGCCTATGTCTCTCCACTGCTGGATGTAGGCCTCCCTCAAGGCTCGCCATTTCGCACGATCTTTTGCCACCCTCATCCAGCCCCCACCAGCGACCTTTTTCAGGTCATCCGTCCATCTGGCGGGGGGTCTTCCCACTCTGCGTTTTCCTGTACGTGGTCTCCACTCTAGAACTCGTCTACTCTATCGGTCATCGGTTCTGCGACAGACGTGTCCGGCCCATTGCCACTTCAACTTACTAATTTTGAAGGCTATGTCGGTAACTTTGGTTTTCTGACGGATGTCTACGTTTCGGACTCTATCCATCAAAGAAATACCGAGCATAGCTCTCTCCATAGCTCGCTGAGCAACCTTAAACTTGTGGACCAGACCCACTGTCAGTGTCTACGTTTCTACTCCGTACGACAATACTGGAAGAACGCATTGGTTGAAATCTTTCGTTTTCAAACACTGTAGTATGTTTGATAACAGGATGTGGCGTAACTTCCTGTACACTATTATGTATATCGTGTCTTTTCATTTCAGATTTTGGTTTGGCCAAAGAATATATAGACTTAGAGACAAACAAACATATACCTTACCGGGAGCACAAGTCGCTCACCGGCACCGCAAGATACATGTCAATAAATACACATTTAGGAAAAGGTAAATATTTTTTGGTCTTAGTGGGTATTGTTGTCCATAAATAGGGTAATTGAAAAAAAAAAAAAAAAAAATATCATCACGACCGTTTTCCCTTTCGGGGTGGTCAGAAACCACGCTTATAAATAAGCAGATTCACATTTAGCCAACTTTACTATAGGCCAATCATGACAAGTGACTTTCCATGTACTATTTAGTATTTTTTAAATTATATTATTGTATTTGAAGCAAGTTGTTTTAAATCTAATTTACTCAAAAATCCATGTATAGTGGTCATTATTTTGACAACCTTGTTTGAGCAAAGTCGACCTTGCCGATCTGTTTCAAGGAGCGGCCGGCAAAGTATTGCTGGACTATTTTGACGTTTCAACGTTTCAAATATATATTTTATTTAAATTACTTGCTGGTTTTATTTAGATTAGGTACTTGCATTTTTGAGTAAAGAACTATACAAGCCTTGGTCCACTATGACTGCTTCGCTGATCGCGCTATGATTGCTACGCTCTAGACCTTCC
The DNA here is from genome assembly GCA_910589645.1 of Tinea semifulvella. Classification (NCBI taxonomy): domain Eukaryota; kingdom Metazoa; phylum Arthropoda; class Insecta; order Lepidoptera; family Tineidae; genus Tinea; species Tinea semifulvella. The sequence goes on along the minus strand of OU342598.1, from coordinate 4,095,480 downwards.
AGCTTGGCCGTCATTGCAGCCCTTGCTGCGCGCTGTGTCGGCCAACATCAGCGCGACCAGCAAAGTAGTCATTATAGACCGTGGCAGTAATGTACTATCACCATATTTGGCAAAGGATTTGGCCAGCGGGTCGTTAACGACCCTTTCCAAAACACTACTTGCTAAGTTTTTTTTTTTTTTAAATAACCTAATAGGGTTTGCTTTTTGATGTATCTTAAGGTTAATATATCCGATTATGGCGGAAATCCATGATCTAAATAATTACGGGCATATATGCGTGGTTTCTAACCACCGCGCAAAGGATACGGTTGTATTAATAATACTTAACTTTTTTTTATTTTTTTAGAACAATCTAGACGCGACGACCTTGAAGCACTGGGTCATATGTTTATGTATTTTTTACGTGGTTCCTTACCCTGGCAGGGTTTAAAAGCTGACACACTCAAAGAAAGATACCAAAAAATTGGCGACACTAAACGAGCAACACCTATTGAGGTATGTATATATATCGTATTTTATGCCAAATTTAGTTTTAAATTTTCCATTTGACTTAGGGGATGTAAAAAAATAATTATGGAAAACGTTCCAGCACTCACACATCCTTAGTAATGCCTATACCTAAATTTGAAATCTTTAGACGAAACGCCTCCTATAGGAGCGCTAAAATATATAATTGTTTGCCAAAGGTATGGACAGAGATGCCTTATAAAAGATTCTGCAGAGTACTGCATGCGTGGCTAGTTCAGGAATGTTTCTATGTATTTTAAGCAACACAAAGGTTTTTGTGAAGTAAAGTTACTTTACTTCTATAACAGTTGTTGTAAATTTTTGCATGCTTATGGCGAAATATTTATTTATTTACTTATTCCACAGCTGTATTTTACAAATAAATATTTACATTCAAATGATTACCGAACACCTAGCCAATTACGGAATAACATTATTTTCACTAAACATATAGCATGAACGGATTATTAACAATTTCAACTATTAAAAATAAACATAATAATAAAAATAAAGAGACAATATTTAAAAAATCCATCTACGCATTATTATGTAAGTGTATGTATATGTGAATGTGTATTGACTGTGTAGGTGTGTGAAAGTGTAAATTGTAGTGTGAATGAGTGAAAATGTGTAGATTTCATTGCATTGTGCATATCTAATGTATTATTTACATAGAACTACACCTCCATCCTGCTCAGAATCTTTCCTCTGAATTGGTGTTTAGACAGACCCATTTAATATTAATAAGACCTAATATTGTTTGTTACCATGTTTCCTGCAAATAAATATATCATTTCAATAAATAAAAATCGCGAGGTCGGGGCTATATTTATTTATTTATTATAAACTTTATTGCACAAAGTACAAAGGCGGACCTAATGCCGCTAGACATTCTATACTGGTCAAACCTTTGGGACAACTAAAGCAGTTACGACAAGATAAGGCAGGTGCTATCAAAACTAATAGAAAAATATTAGACTTCAATATATACTAGTGAATATATACTTATTTACATACTAACACATACACAAATACATACAAATAAAACTACATACATACGTTATATGAATATACATAAATATAATATACCTACTATATGATGACTATAATGAGAGAAATAAATATAGCAGAGAGTGTATTAAGCTTATGGTAAATTTAAATAGTGCGCATAGACCAGTTTCTTAAATAGTGTTCTATTTGGAGCTTGACGGATGCCACCGCAAACGACTTGGAAACGAATGCGGTGTGATGTGTGGGGAAGGAGAGCGTGGAGTTAGAAGAAGAACGTAAAGTTCTGTCATGAGTGGCACCAAGGAAATTAAATTTCTCTTTTAAATATTTAAAAATATTTTTAAATATACGGCGGGTCACTCAGTAATTCGACGTCTGTCGTCGCCAAATAGTCGATTGTTCTCCGGCGGTGTACGACAAGGCGTTGTCGTAGTGAAGAAGGATCCTACTGCAATTGTCAGACCTGTCTTTCCAAAGAACGAGGCCACCATCTTGTTTCCCACACTACGAACTCCTGGGAAGGAACCCACTGTTCTAAAAACTGTTAATAGGTGGTAGGCAGACTGATAGTGGTAATTTGTCCAGTCTGTTGGGGCGGGGAAGTATCCACCGTTCGTGCTGATAAACCCAGTAAAGTGTATCCACACATTTCGGGATCAGGCTCGAATTGCCGTCATGTCCAGTCAAGCCGGCATAGTGTTAAGGACTGATGTCAGTCATGAGTGTCTGATTACAATTGCTAACATTCATGGATCTCGCTCTTCACATACCATCAGGTGGTCGCAAGGTCACATATGTTTATATAAAAAAAAAAAAAAACTGTCAGTGTGACCCTTGTTGTGAGGCTGTAACAATTATGATTTTATTATCAAATAAACATTGATTTCATTTGATGATGATGATTTGCAGGTGTTATGCGAAGGTCACCCCGAAGAGTTAGCGACGTACCTCCGTTACGTGCGACGTCTTGACTTCTTCGAGACCCCCGACTATGACCAGCTGAGGAGAATGTTCCGGGAACTCTTCGACAGAAGAGGGTACCTCGATGACGGGGAATTCGACTGGACCGGGAAAACTATGGTAAATTAACTACACATATTAAAATAAAATGCAGATAAGGTGATTTTTGGAAATTAAACGGTGTAACTATGGTAAAACAGCACAAACACGTAATTTTGTTTTTTTTTTTTAATATTACAATATGATAAATTTCAGTGTACTGAAAACCTTACTTAATACAATGCCTACACTAATTTCAAGTGCACGCTTATTTCACATTTAATATTTTTTTAACATATAACTGTGGTGCTAAGGCAGAACCTGATATGTAAAAATAACGCAAGGACCATTATGTCGTATTGTGTTAAGACGGATGTTACACATAGTGTCTCTCTCGCTCGCACACTTCAACATTTTTAAGGATGTTTCAAAACTATTATTTTAAAAAATGTAGTCTGTTTTCTAGAAAATAAAATTACGGTGATTTTGGAGATATATTGACCGCCTCCGTGGTCTAGTGGTAACAAACGTTGCCGTGAACTCGGGAGGTCGTGGGTTCGATTCCCACCGGGGGCAAGTTGTACATTGTATAATTTGTCTCGGTCTGGGTGTTTATATGTATAATATGTATATATTTACAAAAAAAAAAGGTTTCCGTAACACAAGCCTCGTAGCTCACCACGGAAACTAGATGGCACTGTGACCTGTCTGAAATATTTATTTATTTATTTATATTAATCATAGATTTGTTTTTAGTAAAATAGAGGACTATAGTTATAAATTATATTTTTCTCTGAGTAAAAAGACAGTAATTTTATTTACTAGAAAATCGAAGCAAAAAACTTTAAAAATAATGTGCTAGTGTTTAAATCTTATGAACTTATCGATTCTGTATTTTCTTATAGTAGGAAAGAGAGGAGACAAATTTCTAAGCATTCCATGGATTCACCGTGCGGGTGCCGGGTCATTCGTGTGTGGGTAGGAGATGAGAAGAATGGTGTCTTGGGCTTGCGACCGACAATAGGCTGGTTTAAGAAAAGGAGGCCTCCTTTTTTTTTTATTGCGCCATAATACGCTCACCATCCACCATTCTACTCCTCTCCCTACCCAACCAAATACTGTTCCGTTAATGCCGTCTTGGAAGCTCGTTCTATAAATGTATTGACGGCAGACCTGCTTAGGCCCAATTCTTTCAGTAAGTGATGCTAAGATTTTGCTGGAACTCCTCTCGCACTAACTTCCACTGCGTAAAGCTGAGTCTTGAACCCGTTCCTGATCATTTCTTCCGTGAGATCATAATATTTATTCGACTTTATGTTGTGGTCTTTTAGAATATTTGATTCCCACGGAACGGTAAGTTCAATAAGGATAACTTTTTTCCACCGAGAAAATCTTAGCAATTGCATTCGAACCAAAATATCGTTAATATTTGACATATCGGGTTTTGCCTTAGCACTTTATACTTCATATGAGTATTTTTAACTAAACTAGTGATCGTAGGTAGGTACAAGTACATGTCAATACTAACATTATGTCAATGCTTAAGCTTCATTGAAAATTTGTATTGAGTATATTGATTGTTTGCATCTCTCTCGCTCGCACACCACACAACTTTAAAAAACAACCAATGAGTGTTTCTTTAAAAATGTAGTTAATCAACTTTTAGGAAATCAACATTTTTGATTTATTTTATTTCAATAAAATACAGGAAAATCGTCGTTTTTGATTTTTATCTCTGTCTAAAATGACTTGGTTTTTTTTTTAAATACGAGTGTTCCTTTATAAACTGTAGGTATATAGTTCATTGTTATTTTTGATTAATACTGTGGTGTCAAGGAAAAAGGGGATAAGTACAAAATTTGAACTTTTCTTTTCTTTTGAAAACTCATTTTTATAATTAAAAAATGTAGGTAATTAGTAAATGTTAAATTTCGTTAGTCGTATACTTAGGTACGAGTCCACTCATCTCACTATGCATAACTAAATTATTGGCGGTAAAAGCGCGATACTAAAATAACTCCATTGAACTCTTTTTACTTATTTATACATTTTAATGTTACGAAAGCCCCTTTATGTACGTAGGGGTGTAAAATAAACTATACAGTGTATAGACTCATCTCTTTTATTGCATTGACGCATATGAATGTTTTGAACCAATAGGTGCAAAAAACTAATTTTTAAATTTTTCGACTCATCTCCTTTTTCCTTGACACCACAGAATTAATATATCTCTAAAATCTTCGTAATTTTATTTCTTTTAACTACATTTTTTTAAAGGAACTAGGAAATGTAAATACAGACATGTTTAAAACATTAAACAGTTTTTCACTTTCATATACCTAATTTCAGATAGAGACAAGTCTATGATTAATATATCTCGAAATAGTCTGTAACTAAATTTCTTAAACGTATACTTGTTATTGTTAGAGCGAGAGGGATGGTAAAACGTCAAACCCTGTTAGGGCTTGAAGACCCCCATTGCGAGTATTAGGCCTTAGATCAAACCTCCTATTCGAATCCAATATGATAATACTTACGCCCATATTCTAAGACGTTTTCTTACGCCCACCTTAAGATCTAAATCGTTATACTTATTTGTTAATTCAAACGGCATAAGAAGAAGACAAATTTCTAAGCATTACCGGGCTTGCGACCGACAATAGGCTGGTTTAAGAAAAGGAGGCCTCCCTTTTGCGCTTATTGCGCGATAATACGCTCACCATCAAATTCAAATTCATTTATTCAGTAAATTGGCAATATTACAAGCACTTTTACACGTCAGATACATTTAAAAGTCTATACAATTATATGAAGCTATATAAAAATTAAACATGATATAAACTGAACAACTCAATACCAATGTATTTACAAAATACATATAAATCAAAACGCTACTGTCTAAACTCTAATGGCATAGTTATAATAATATTTAAAACAAAATAAAATTATTAAAATAATAATAATAACAATGTCAAAGAATTTTATTTAATAATATAATATTGCAGCTTTAAATTGGCGTTGTCATCCTATATACTAAAACAAACATATAAATAATAATAATAACAATGTCAAAGAATTTTATTTAATAATATAATATTGCAGCTTTAAATTGGCGTTGTCATCCTATATACTAAAACAAACATATAAATAATAATAATAACAATGTCAAAGAATTTTATTTAATAATATAATATTGCAGCTTTAAATTGGCGTTGTCATCCTATATACTAAAACAAACATATAAATAATAATAATAACAATGTCAAAGAATTTTATTTAATAATATAATATTGCAGCTTTAAATTGGCGTTGTCATCCTATATACTAAAACAAACATATAAATAATAATAATAACAATGTCAAAGAATTTTATTTAATAATATAATATTGCAGCTTTAAATTGGCGTTGTCATCCTATATACTAAAACAAACATATAAATAATAATAATAACAATGTCAAAGAATTTTATTTAATAATATAATATTGCAGCTTTAAATTGGCGTTGTCATCCTATATACTAAAACAAACATATAAATAATAATAATAACAATGTCAAAGAATTTTATTTAATAATATAATATTGCAGCTTTAAATTGGCGTTGTCATCCTATATACTAAAACAAACATATAAATAATAATAATAACAATGTCAAAGAATTTTATTTAATAATATAATATTGCAGCTTTAAATTGGCGTTGTCATACTATATACTAAAACAAACATATAAATAATAATAATAACAATGTCAAAGAATTTTATTTAATAATATAATATTGCAGCTTTAAATTGGCGTTGTCATACTATATACTAAAACAAACATATAAATAATAATATAACAATGTCAAAGAATTTTATTTAATAATATAATATTGCAGCTTTAAATTGGCGTTGTCATACTATATACTAAAACAAACATATAAATAATAATAATAATAAACAGAAAATGTCAAATACAATATATATGTATATATATACCTTCTAAAATAACCTAAACTAAACAATGTCAATACAAATTAAAGACATTAAATATCTTTTATCAATTCTTTACTTCTTACATCCACCATTCTACTCCTCTCCCTATCCAACCAAATGCTGTATGATTCCGTTAATGCCGTCTTTCCAATGCTCGTTCCATAAATGTATTGACGGCAGACCTGCTTTGGATACAAATTGGAATATTTTTCGTACAAAAATACAAATATATTAATGTGATGATGATATGGTGTAAAATTATAGTAATTGGCTGAAGTACATACCGGATTTTTTAAAGGAGGAGAATTTCATTTTTTTATTTTGTATATTTGTTACGCGATCATTCTGCTAATTATCAATTGATTTTGATGATTCTTTTTTTGTTTGGTAGGTCGTACTTCATTAAATTTCATATACTAATCAAATTTTTAGAGAAAAGTATGATATATCGGTTTTTGTCACTGTACAATTTGACAGTTGTATTTGTCGGCTTAGGCGAGGTGACGTTTGACAGCTGTAAGGATAGCTTAGAATATGGGTGGAAGTTTTTGCATTTTGTATGTAAAATATTAAGTACTCTGTGTGTTGCTTAACCTTTCATCAGTGTGTTTCGCTTACCTGTGTATTTAATAACCCACTCTGTTCACTACATATTATTGTCTAATTTAAAAACATTTAGGGTTTCTTGGTTTTATTTACTGGTATTAAGGACACGCTGTATTGTTAATATAACTAGATATAAAAAAAACAGCATTGCTAAGTACAAAACCATAAAAATCAAAGAACTAAATGGACTTCACTATTTACTCTGCCTCCATCTCTTTAGTAGTGATGCCCCTCAATAGCCCACTATTGATAGGCTATCGATGGGTTCCAATAGTTGAAATACCGATAGGACTATCAAATTTATCGATCGCACAAAATGTATACTGCAATAGTATTGATAGTATAAAGGCTCGGTAGTCGTTACGCTATCAATACTACTGTTGTTCCTGACGAGTTAACTATCAATACTACTGTCGATCTTGACGAGTTAACTATCGACACTACTCTCGATCTTGATAATACATTATTGACGAGTGTCGATCCTGACGAGTTAACTATCGATACATTATTGACGAGTATCGATCCTGACGAGCTATCTATCGATACTACTGTCGATCTTGATGATACATTATTGACGAGTGTCGATCCTGGCGAGCTAACTATCGACACTACCGTCGATCTTGACGATACATTATTGACGAGTGTCGATGCTAACGAGCTAACTATCGACAGTACCGTCGATCTTGACGATACATTATTGACGAGTGTCGATCCTGGCGAGCTAACTATCGACACTACCGTCGATCTTGACGATACATTATTGACGAGTGTCGATCCTGACGAGCTAACTATCGATACTACTGTCGATCTTGATGATACATTATTGACGAGTGTCGATGCTAACGAGCTAACTATCGACACTACCGTCGATCTTGACGATACATTATTGACGAGTATCGATCCTGACGAGCTAACTATCGATACCACTGTCGATCTTGACTATACGTTATTGACGAGTGCCGATCTTGACGAGTTAACGTATCGATACTAGTTAGTTATATTGTAAATAATATCTATGGCGACAGATAGATATTATAATATAACTATTAACTAGTGTACAGCTTTATCTGATCTTGATTGTGATGACTCGGTTACTGTATTTGTGTCTCTCCTCTCTCACACTCGCCGCGCGTCTCCCGTTATTATCAGAATGTTTATCAACACTAATGTCCTTGTATTTACTAACGGTGCGATATCAACTTGCTTATCACCTATTCCCGGTTTAGCCCAAGGGTCACCCGGAGCCGCGTTCGTTTTTGTAACCCCGCGTAGGGTTCTGACGTCATCAGTCATCGACACCGACATTCACGAACTGCTAAGCTGCTGGTCTTATGCCAACAGCTTACTTATTGGACCACTTTGCTGCTTAGTCTTCCACTAGCAGGAGTAGAATCACTCAATGAATGAGAATGATTATATTATTATATAACAGATTATTAGCTATAGCTACCTATGTTTATTTACTTATGGTACTTGACACTTTGACATTGACAGGAACCCTGAGTTACACCAGTGGCACGCGGTGTTAAAAACCTTACATGTTGTTAATTTACGAACGCAGCTCTGTGTACATATCTTAACCTTAAAAAATATGTAATAAATAAGTTAGGCTATTGTACTTTATTTTTTTTATAAACACAGCTTTATTGCACTAACATTGTTCTGTTTTGCTTTTTATGTTTTGTTAATCCTGGCATTGTTTATTCGTTGTTATAAAATGAACTATTTATGTTTAAAAATGTTTCAACTCATTTCTATACGTCACACTTTGTATGGTCTTACGTTAGACTAATTATTGATAGAAACAAATAACTTTTCTAAGAAACCATATGTCGAAAATAACTTATTTTTTGGCTTCTCCAAACTCTTGGTTATCGGTTACAAGAACGCTTACCTTAAAATCCTACAAATCAAATCAAAATAATTTATTTCCGTATGGTTAGTGCGTAACACTTGGATATTGTCAATACATACAAGCTAAGAAATAAAAAATACTACCATCGACCATGGCTGGACCGAACCCAACATCAATACAATAATTATAACTAAAACATTGTTGCCATAAACGAGGAATTTACTTACTTAACATTAAATTCGTGGCTGTTAAAAGGCCGTGTCAGCTTACAATCTAATAATAATAATAATAAAAATAATGTCCATAAATATTAATTCGTAGCTGTAAATAGGCCGTGTTAGCTTACAATCTAATAACAATAATTATGTCCATAAATATTAAATTCGTGGCTGTAAAAAGGCCGTGTTAGCTTACAATCTAATAATAATAGTGTCCATAAATATTAATTCGTGGCTGTAAAAAGGCCGTGACAGCTTACAATCTAATAATAATAATAATGTTCATAAATATTAATTCGTGGCTGTAAAAAGGCCGTGTCAGCTTACAATCTAATAATAATAATGTCCATAAATATTAATTCGTGGTTGTAAAAAGCCGTGTCAGCTCACAAGTATAATATTAATGTCAAATAAATTGATGGTCGGTTCAAAACCCCCCGGCATGTACCAATGAGAATTACAAATGTACATTTGTCATAGGTTTACAGCACCACCGTTCCCGTGCCTCGGAGAGCACGTTAGACCGTCGGTCCCGTCCACTATTACCAAGTTGTGGAATCGTTAATAAATTGTCATTTAAAAAATTGACATCAGATCCGAGTGTAAGCCAAATTCTCCAGAAATCTCCAACAATTAAGTTCTAGGACTCTGTGTTCTATAGGACTATGACGTTTTTTTTTGTCGTTTTCGAAATATGGTTTCTTAGGAACGTAAGACCATACAAAGTCACCTCATTTAACCAAAAATACACTAAAATAATTCATTTGTAACAATTGTTTTATCTGATTTAATAATTTTATTGTTTGCTATGATTTATGTTTTAGCTATTATCAAACTCGAATTTCTTAATATAATTTGTTGAATAAATAATAACTTTTAAATTTTTATGGTTTTTCTGTGTAGTTTTTAACATTTAAAATAACAATCTTTATAAAATAATTTATCTATCAATAAAAAAAAAAGTTTTTATGCATTTTTTATTTAAAAAAAAAGTTAACTATTATTTAAAATTATTATTTTTACACTTTATAATGGTTTATAATTTAAAAATAAGTCATTTTATAAAGAATGCATAATAATGATTAATTTTGGCATGCAATATCGAAACTATGTCTGAATACAGATACAAAATCAGTTTTATTCCAAAAATCAGACGAAAATGTCTAAAAATCCATAATAGTTTTAATTCTATTAGTTATAGTTGGACGTGTAACTCAAGAAAGCAGAAACGCAGTAAGGTTCAAATCAACATTTAAAAAAAAAATCGTCCAATTAAATTTTGTAGTTACGCAAAAATCCACATTGAGTTCATTTTAAGTCATATTAAGTTATAGTTGGATATGAGATTATTCATAAAATTTTGTACAATTAATAATAATAATAAATAAATAAATAAGTCGAAAGTTATAAATTTATCTGGAACGTTTTTGATATAAAATATATCATCCTAGGGACCCGTTTGGCATTCATAATTGGACGCAGTTACGCAATAAGGATCCAATCCACTTTTTTTTTTTAATTTTAATTTTGATTTTTAATCAATCCTTAAATCCTACAAGGTCGGTTCAAACCCACCCGGCATGTACCAATGAGAAATACACTTTTCTTACATACATTCGACCGCCTTCATGGTCTAGTGGTAACAAACGTTGCCGTGAACTGGGTTCGATTCCCACCGGGGGCAAGTTGTACATTGTATAGTCTGTCTCGGTCTGGGTTTTTATATGTATAATATGTATATATTTACAAAAAAAGTATAATATGTAGTTTATCATCCATTTAGTTTCCGTAACACAAGCCTCGTAACTTACCACGGAAACTAGATGGCGCTGTGTGACCTGTCTGGAAATATTTATTATTTATTTGTCATAGATTTACAACACCACCGTTCCCGTGCCTCGGAGAGCACGTTAAGTCGCCGGTCCCGGTTCCACTAATAAATACCAACTTGTGGAATCGTTAATAAATTGTCATAAAAAATGACATCATATACTCGCCAAGCCGTAATCCTGTATCCAACTCTAATGGCCTATAATGAACTCAATGTGGATTGGATCCAATTTGCGTAACTAAGTTCAGATTATATTTTAAATATGATAAACTATAAAACTAGTATGCATGATGGCTCTAAATGATTTTTTTTTATAGTTTTTTTTATTACACTAGCATGACATGTGACCTTGCCCCCACCTGGATGGTAAGTGGCGCGCGAGGTCCATGAATGTTAGCAACTGTAATCAGACACTTATGACTGACATCAATCCCTAACACTATGCCGGCTTGACTGTACATGACGGCAATTCGAGCCTGATCCCGAAACGTGTGAATACATTTTACTGGGTTTATCGGCACGGACGGTGGATACTTCCCCGCCCCGGCAGACTGGGCAAATTACCACCATCAGTCTGCCTACCACCTATTACCTACCACCTACCATGATCTCAAAATGTTATCATACATATCTTTACGCCAGATCCCTAGCGGGGTAGGCAGAGACAATTGAGAGCGACTTGTCACGAACACTTTTTTCGCTTCGTATATATATTTAATCGTGATATGTGGGTTGTCTTTGGTCTCTTCTTGGTCTGCTAGGGCCTCTTTTACCCACAACTTTAGCATCATTTATCTAGTTCGTCAATCTTTCTTCACTCATCTTTTAAATATGCCCGCACCATTGTAGCATGATTTTTCTTATTTTTGTCTATGCTTTCATTTATACCAACCCTTTTGGGTATTTCATCATTACACATGCGACGTAACAAACTCATTTCTAATGCATTAACTCTACTCTCATGCGTATTCTGACATACCCACTTCTCGCTTCCATACATCAGTGTTAGTACCGACATGGCATTGTGTATGGCGGGCCGAGCTTTGTCACTTTTCCACTGCCGAATTTTTTTTTTTTTTGTATTTTATTTTTCGATATTGCCCGCTTTAATTTATGTGTTGTTTAACAAATGTTGCATGCCGCATGCTTTGTTGCTTACTTTGGGAAGCCTGCCAACATTCACGTTATGAGAATATTAAGGAACGCACCGCCTTCCAACGTTCTTAGAACCAAGTCGGATAAGGTTAGTCACGATCTACTTGTTAGCCACGTTTGCATGAGACGATTTTAATTCCACTTTTTATACTGGGTGATTTTGTATGGTCTTACGTTGGACCAGCTGTTCTCAAACTGTTTTGGTGACGGAACCCTTTTGGAAAACAAAATACTTGATGGAACCCTACAATAAAACAATAGTTTTTAAAAGTGTATTCTTTATTAATAAGCATGATAAAAGTACAATGTAACAGTTACTAATTGTTAATTACACCAGCGAGATGTTTTGAGTTTTTTTCTAAATTCTTGCGGAACCCCTACAGGGGTATCGTGGAACCCTAGGGTTCCGCGGAACACACTTAGAGTATAGCTGCTTTAGACTAATATATGATTCTATTGGTTGACTTCTCCATACAAAATGTCAACTTTAAAATTGCCAATATGTATGGAGCAGTCAAAAAAATGGGTCATTTTCGACAATCGGTTTCTTACAACAAGTTGTTTGTTTCTATGAATAATAATAATAACATATATTAGTTTTAAAGTATGGGCATGCACAGTCACCCCGTATAAAAATAATATTTCATTCGTATAACAGATCAGTGAAGGTCAGCTTTTATACGGATCTTCTACTATTATTAATACGGGACCTAGACCTCACACCTGCAATTTTACTTGTTGAAAAACTTAAAAACGTTACTGTTAGGTCTTAAAGGCAGTTTTGTTTAAAAAAAAACAAAAATCGCTTTGTGTTAACGTAGTTATTAATTAGTATATAGTATAGTAGTATCCTCCTTCCTCGGCAAGCCGTCTGACCAGCGTGGCGAGTGTAGGCCAAATTCTCCAGATATATGTTCTGGAAGGCCCATCTCCAGCAGTGGAGGTCTAGGACGCTGTGTTCCAGGGGCTGTAATGATGAATGATGATAATAGTAGTATCATCACGACGCAATCCCTCGTTGGGTGGACAAAAACGGCGCATTTTCAAGAAGCCAACTTTACTGAGGCCCATCGTGATCAGATTCGAGAAATGACACAATTAAATATTTCTGTTCTCGACCAGAAATCGAACCGGTCTTAATCACAGTTTCCCAAACTTATTTATTATTATCATTGTAAAACCATCTCGGATTAAAAATATTTCTTTAGCCCCCCCTCCCCCCTTTTGTTCTTAAAAGAAATTGCATTTTAAAACTGACCGACTGAATAAATAATTGTGATTGTTAAATTAACGCGTATTTTTTCTTAAAAATAATAATAATGTATATTGCCCCCCTTAACATCTCTCTACGCCCCCCTAGTAGGGCGCGCCCTGCTGTTTGGGAAGTTCTGTTTTACAAAATATTGTATGGTTTTCTTATGCCGTTTCCAGTCGACTCCTGTTGGATCGATTCAGACCGGCCACGAGATTGTGGTGTCACCGAATCGAGATAGACATCAGACTTTTCATAAGGTAATTATTTTTTTTATTATTATTTAATTTTAGTTTTTTTTAAGTTGGTACTATTTAATTATATTTATATGCTGGGTGACTTTGTATGGTCTTACGTTATGTAAGCCATACGCGCTACGGTCTACCGGAGAGGTTACTTAGTTGACCTGCAGCCCTACTCGCGGTACTTAAACGCAAACGTTATATAATGAAATCCGTCAACTATATATATCACGCTATTAGGGTTGATATTTGCACGGAAGCTGTCAAGGTCGAGCGTTTATAGTGTTGAGAATTGAATCATTATCATTACAGCCCCTAGAACACAGCGTCCTAGACCTCCATTGTTGGAGATGGGCCTTCCAGAATATATATCTGGAGAATTTGGCCTACACTCGCCACGCTGGCCAGACGGCTTGGCGAGGAGAATTGAATAATATTTTGTAATTATGACGCAAGCTCTGACGTAAACAATGAAATTCATTAATAAAGTTTGCGACTAACTAACAGAATAGGGCTGCAGGTCAACCTGACGTCGATAGCGTGTATGGGGACGTTCCAGTGTACCGGAGCGGTCTTCACTTATTTTTTCAATGGCATCGATAGAAGACGATGACGCGCTGGCATTGTTAGGCCTTGAAACACTGAAAAGAAAACGAAAAAAGTGGTACAAGCATTGGATATGGAAAAGGAAAATATACAGTGAGGTTAACCTTATTGAATGAATAAAAAATCGAACCTGATGATTTTAAAAACTGTGTCAGGTTGGACAGACACTGGCAAAAAACTGATGCGACCTGCACAGGTGACCGGAGGGAGTACTTTGCACACGCACAGGTACACCGTATGGTGTCACTGAAAATAATTGATTTTTGATCTTGCGCTGGTCGCCTGCGCAGGTCAAAAAAACTGCACAGGTCTATTCCCACACACGCTCCGGACTACCTGCAGACCTCTCCTGTGGATCGTAGACATATGCCCGCCATTAGACTGATATGTGATTATGTTAATTAATAACCCATACAAAGTCACACAGTTAGTGTTTAGGGCTTAAGTATTATGTACAACGTTCGACACCTGGCGGTAGAAAGGTCGTACAAACTATTGTACCCAAAATGAGTTATAAATCTTATTCAGAATTTTCTGCTCTACTGATCGATCTTTGTACAATAAAATAAGGTTTTCCATTGCAAAGAACATAATAAATATATCAAATCTCACTTAATAGGGTCAATATAATATAATAGAGTGAATTGTTATTTCATTTCGTGTATTATAGTCAACTGTTAAAATTATATATAAGATAACTGTTTATTTCTCAACCACACTATTTTTTTTCTTTTTGTGTATATTTTATTTTGTAATAAAAAGTAATAATATATTTAAAAAGGTGTCTGGGCGTTGACTGCCGACGGACAGACCTATACATATAGGCTTAGTTCGGCTGCAAATGTCTGTTTTCCTGTACCATAATGCATAATGATATATGTTATTGTTTTCATATCTTGTAACTTTACTGAATAAAGATATTATTATTATTATTTATTAACTATGCTTAAACTAAACATACTTGCTAGTCCGAGGGGTGTTAACTGGTGACCTGAGATACAGGTATCTTCTATGTACCAGGCACCAGCTCTCTGTAAGCCTCCGTGGTCTAGTGGTAACAAACGTTGCCGTGAACTCGGGAGGTCGTAGGTTTGATTCCCACCGGGGGCAAGTTGTACATTGTATAATTTGTCTGGGTGTTTATATGTATAATTTATATATATTTAAAAAAAAAAAGTTTAATATGTTGTTTATCGACCATCTAGTTTCCGTAACACAAGCCTCGTAGCTTACCACGGAAACTAGATGGCGCTGTGTGACCTGTCTGGAAATATTTATTTATTTATTTATAAATATATATTTTGTTCTTGGGTACAATACCTAATAGGTATGTATGTAACCATATTGTAACTGTTGATATTTTTAATGTACCTACATATGTATTTTAGGAGAGAAATAAATATTTATTATTATTATTAATATACCTAAAAGAACGAAATAGTCATTAGACAAATTGTTTTTTAATATTTTTTTTATTAGTCCTGTAAAGTTGGGTTTATGGCTTGTACGACCTTTGTACCCCAAGGTAGCGAATAATGTATATACTTGTAGGTAGAAAAAAAATAGCAATATCGATTTAATATGGTTTTTTTTTGTCGATTCAGGATGAGTTGTGTGAATTGATTATTGGTTTGGTTGAGGACGATGAAGCGGCACTTTTGACTGGAGAGGTTTGCTTTACAATTATCGATATAAGTTACGAGCGATCACTACAATAATAGACACCCTTTGAATACCCAGTACCAAAAATATAATGTTTTTTTTTAATTTAGAATTTCCATTCAGAATAGAATTCTGTTACTTAGTCGCAAATATTAGATTGTCAAAATAGTGAATTATGTTATTTACTACCACTTTTAGCCCGAGTATCTCCGATTATAGCCGACCTTACGTCAAAATAGCGTTTTCCACTATTTCAAAGGTCACCCATAGGGTTGCAACTTTAAAATAATTGGGAAAACATGAATTAAATACTTAAATTGTTCGCCGCGAATTAGATTAAAGTTAACAACATTTATATTAATTAAACTAAGATTATATATATATACATATATCCAGTGCTGTCGTACAGAGCAGAAACGTGACAGTGGGTCTCGTCCACAAATTTAAGGTCGCTCAGCGGGCTATGGAGAGAGCTATGCTCGGTATTTCTCTGATGGATAAAGTCAGAAACGAGGAAATCCGTCGGAGAACCAAACTTACCGATATAGCCTTCAAAATTAGTAAGCTGAAGTGGCAATGGGCTGGACATGTCTGTCGTAGAACCGATGAACGATGGAGTAGACGAGTTTTAGAGTGGAGACCACGTACGGGAAGACGCAGAGTGGGTCGACCCCCCGCTAGATGGACGGATGACATGAGGAAGGTCGCTGGTGGGGGTTGGATGAGAGTGGCAGGAGATCGTTTGAAGTGGCGAGCCTTGGGGGAGGCATATCCAGCAGTGGAGAGACACAGGCTGATAATTATGATATACATTAAACATAGTTTTCTAACACACATTAGGTAATAAATAAAAAATATGGCAAATACTAAAAGAAATATATAATAGTTTTTTTTTTTAATGAACGCATCGTAACGCTATTTTTCTGTCGTCTGTAGTGGAAACCTTTATACGAGAATACCAATTACAATAACGTTTTATTTATTTATTCGTGGAAAAATTTACAGCCTTTACAATATTATGTATACAAAAAAAATCTTAAAGCCTTACAAATTTTCACTGTTAGCTATAATGAAAAATAATAAAAATAAGAACCAACAAAATCAGTACAATAACAATGAGATATAACATATAATAACAATTGCATTTGTATACTGATCCCGTTTTACAACTTAAGAATTATACAATATAATAAAAGTAATTAAGTGTAACAACAAGTATTAGTAACAATAAGTAGGTACTCAAACAACACTTTACAAATTTTGACAAGAAACATAAGTAATAGAAAAATATAAAAAAAAAAAAAACAAGGATCAAATAAATAATTTAAAATAGTAATAATGTAATATTTCAACATTTTAATGGACATTACTCAATGTGCTCATCACAGTACTCTGTAGTCAATAAACGTCTGAGGGTGGAAGGAGATGTTCAAACAGGTCGACATCCAAACGTTGTAACAAGTCATTAAAACCTCTACATGTTTTACACTGACAGTTCCATTATATAAGGGATTCCACTATATAACGTTGGCGCTTAAGTAACAGAATACGAGTAGGTCTACTGTATTACCAATCGATTCCTTGCATGAGAAGTTTCGATGGTTGTTGACGATTGTTTGACAGTTGAGAATGTTATACTGTGTTGACATTTCTGTTCAACAAAGTTTGGCGTTCCCCTTGGATCATTTAACGCCAAAACAACGCTTCCTAATTGAGGAAATTTACTTTTAAAATAAAAATCTGTTCGCGAAGCTCTTCGTCCATTTTGCGGTCAACCTAAGCACGCTAAAAGCCGTTCCGAGACGTGCAAAAGACGTGATTTGCCGAAGCTTTGTGACGTTGCAAATGACATCATTCCTCGCGCTTAGACTGCTCACGATATTGAGGTAGATCGCTCTGAGCGCTGTCAGTTGTTTGTTATTATGTTGCGCGCCATTTTCAAGTTTATTTAATATTAGGTTTTCTTTTAAATTATTTAATATTGTAATTCGTTTATACTGTTTGTATATTACTTCTAAAACAAATCTATAATTAATATTTAATTAGCAGTAAATAAAAAAATGTCTGAGACACGGCAAGTTATTTTAGAAAACCAAAATAAGTCAATAATAGTAAACGTTACACATATAAAAATGAATGAACCGATAGAGGTGTGTTTGTTAGTATTCATACTCAAAGATGTAGAATCCGCAATTTATCTTTCATACATTAAAAAAATATATATTATGTTATAAATGAAAATATGATTTAGACCGTTCCGAATTGATATCACACTCTGAGCATCCAAATCGCAATATTTGATTCGGAACGACTGTTAGTGTCATATTCATGCTAAGCGCTCTAAGCATGATTCGGAACAGCCTAGTAAGCAAGCAATTCTTGCAGTTATTGATCGTTTTCGCACAATTTTTTTCTCTTCTCGATTCAAAACTATCAACAAGACAAATAAATGTGCGTACCGAAGAAAAATATTGCTGCGGTAGCGCGCAGTGTTGAAGAAGACGCCGAAATGTAGATTCATCGCAAAGAATCTATAATTAACAAAAAATATCGCAATTCTCAAGATCACTCGTAACTCATATCGGCAATTGTACTTTTTTATTTTGCTAGTTAAAAGCCCCTTGAGCGTTTATCTAACAATATTAACGTAAGTTATAGTTGTTTTTATAACGGGTGCTATCCTTTGTCATAACCATAAAGGGCGCGTTCCCATCAGGTCGTGACTACATACTAGTATCGTGTCGTTCAGGCGTCGTGGCTTACTATTTCCATTATCACTAGATATTTAGTTTTTTTTATTCTAGTGACCTTGCGCCCACTTGATGGTTACTGGCGTGCAAGGTCCATAAATGTTAGCAACTGGAATCAGACACTCATGACTGACATGAGTCCCTAACACTATGCCGGCTTGACTGGGCGTGACGCAATTAGAGCTTGATCCCTAAACGTGTGGCCACACTATGGAATTTATCGGCACGAACGGTGGGTACTTCCCCGCCCCGGCAGACCGGGCAGATTACCACCATCAGTCCGCCTACCACCTATTTGTCGTTCTCGTTGTAAGTATCTGCCATTTGCAATGATGTTTGAGACTAAATGAATTTAAGAAGAACTTATATTGTAAGCTTGCCATGGTGATATTTATACAAAAATAACACTGTTTAAAACAAGAGTTACCTTAAACAATCGCTCATTTCGAACAATTCATTAGTTGCGCTTTAAAATATTTGATAAATTCCTTTAGTTTGCAGTTTAAAGTTACTTTCCACCATTTGATCCTTATAAGCGACTTCGACATGGCGCGGTGGTGGCTCGGTTGTAAGAACGCGATCCTTAAATCCTACAAAGGTCGGTTCAAACCCACCCACCATTTGTCATAGATTTACAACATCACTGTTCCCGTGCCTCGGAGAGCACGTTAAGCCGTCGGTCCCGGTTAGACTTGTGGAATCGTTAATAAATTGTAATTAAAAATTGACATCATATCCTCGCCAAGCCGTCTTCCAGCGTGGCGAGTGTAGGCCAAATTCTCCAGATATATGTTCTGGAAGGCCCATCTCTAGCAGTGGAGGTCTAGGACGCTGTGTTCTAGAGGCTGTAATGATGAAGGGACCAGTAATGCAATAATACATGACCAGACTTCTTTGAGCATCTTTCGCTATTCCATGTAGTTTAGGATTTGGCCTTGTAGGCCCACTTGAAAAAAAAATTCTGTATAACAACTGTCATTTTGAAAGCACGACCTCTTGTTTAAAGAACAATGGCAAGATATTCATCATCATTATCCGCCTGTATCTCTCCACTGCTGGATGTAGGCCTCCCCCAAGGCTCGCCACTTCAGACGATCTCCTGCCCCCCCAGCTACCTTCTTCAAGTCATCCGTCCATCTGGCGGGGAGTCGTCCCGCCTGCGTCTTCCCGTACGTGGTCTCCACTCTAGAACCGGTCTACTCCATCGTTCATCGGTTATGCGACAAATGTGTTCAGCCCATGGCCACTTCTGCTTGCTAATTTTGAAAGCTATCTTTGTTTCTCTGACGGATGTCAACGTTTCTCACTCTATCCTTTAGATAATTCCTGAGCATAGCTCTGTCCATAGCTCGCTGAGCGACCTTGAACTTGTGGACCAGACGTACCATCAGTGTCCACGTTTCTGCACGATACATTACTGGAAGAACGCACTAGTTGAAAACTTTTGTCTTCAAACACTGGCATGTTCGAATGTAATGCGTCTGCCCATAAGTGTATTGTAAATCAAAGTTTTTATTACAAATAAATCCTCGTCGATGACGCTTTAAACGACACGATAATCTGTTGACTTAAAATGGTGGGAACGCGCCCTTAAAAGAGTATGTTTACTGTATATGAAAATTAAAAATACCAAATTAACCCAATAATAAATTCATCAATTAGTTACATTAACCACACAGAAAGCTGTTTTTAAGATTTCTCTGTACAAGATTTTGTGATACCGTAAAATGGTGGGAATCGGGTCACTATAAATTTTTAACGCTCTCAATAAAATTGAGATTGAAATGGTTCCGGTATTTTAATTTTTCGATTCCAATTTATTTTATGTTAATTCATTTTCACATTGGTTTTGGGGTGAATCGGGTCACATATAGGGATAATAGTTTTTCAATAGGGCTGGCACTTTTGTCTTGTTAATATTGTAAATCAATGAACAAATGTAACATAGTTTATCCTGTTTAAAAAACTATAGATTTAACATGTGATCATTACGACCATCATCCTTCTGTTTTGGTCTGAAAGCACGCTTATAAAGAAGCGGATTAACGTTTAACCTTATTAAGGCACATCATGGCAAGTGCAAGCTTGTCGATAAGTTAAACACATTTCGAAATTTTGTACCTCCGCGTCTAAATCTACGGTCTTCGCCGCTAGATGATTTAGATAGATAGCTAGATTTCAAACATAGCATTCCAACATCTCGTAGCAACTTCATAAACCAGCGCGAAATGTCGTTTTTGATAAGAATAACCACTTTTTTTAACAATGCTAACATTTCTTAAATAAAACGAGCGGTGAGGCTACTTTTTGACAAGTATTTTCGTTCATGTTTTATCATACCATGGCATCCAACACACATGATATTATTATGGTCTTTTAATTTATTACATAAAATCGTTTAAAATACCTTTTTAACAAATATAATAGAAAACTATAAAGTATATAAAAATGGTAAACAAACCATTTTATATGTTAATGACATCTGTCAAAAAGTAACATCAATAACCCTTCTTTCAATACGAAATTAGCATCAAATGTTAGAATTTTCATTAAACGAACGACTTGTGCTAAAAAAAGTAGTATTTTAATGCTAACATTTCTTAAAACGAACGCGGCCTTAATAAAGGCCGCAAGGGAAATTTCAGTTTAGTCCCTATTCTCCCCATTCTACGGTACTAATATTAAGTTGCTGGGTGAAGCCACGTCTTGCATATTACATTTAAAAATATCTCAACAGTAGTTTCTTTTTTAGCACGACTGCAGTGTTGCCATAGTTGCACAGTGTTATTTTTATTAGAAGTTGTATTTTGTATCCATTTTTTTTAATTCCTTGTACATACGTACCTATATAATTTTATACTTTATGATACAACACTGCTGGAGACGGGCCTTCCAGAACATATTATATTAAATTTATTATATTGCTTTCGTATCTTCTCCATACTTATTATCATTATTTTTCTAATGGTTTGGTGGTGATTGAATTGTTAATTATTCAAATTCAATTCAAATTTAAAATTCTTTATTGTATAGATTGCTTATTCTAATTACAGTTGTATGTACATGTCATGATGATGCAATCTGCCCATATTATGGGCATACAATATGCTTATGTCAATAGATATTTATTTACAATATTTATTTGTATATAGTTTATATTTAATATTGTTCTTGTCAATTAATTGGAACTCTCAGTCTAATTTTGGTTTAATTTGTGTCATGTACATTTACTTTGTGTGACTGTTTGTCAATAGCCTTCAACGCTAATCATTCTATGGATTTAACGTGCGGGTGCCAAGTCCATCGTGTGTGAGTAAGAGATGAGAAGAATGGTGTCTCGGGCTTGCGACCGACAATACGCTGGTTTACAAAGAACGCCTCCTTTTTGTATTTTATTGCGTAACAATACGCTCACCATTCACCATTCTACTTCTCTCCCTACCCAACCAAATACTGTATTTGTATATAGTTTTATTCTTTATCATAATTGCCCCTAAACCTTTCAGATACATAACTGCGAGGAAAAAGCGAAGTGACAGTCCTAATATTATTTTAATCGGATTGTACACTACGTTACAGGGGGCAGCAAAGGACACTGGCACTGGCGGTACAGCAAACACTGGCAACTGGCCGCACAGTGGGAAAGCTACTCCATTAACCGCTGGACACCTTACACCTGCCGACAGGCACGGATCTGTACAGGTAATGTATAACGTTACGAGGAAAAATTACAAAATAAAGATTTTAGAAGGTTGTTAGGCTTTGCATCTCTCTCGCTCGCATAATCCAACATTTTCAAGTCTTGAGTGTACCTATGAGAAATATAGTCATTCTTTTTTTTCATTCATTACAGCGTCCTAGACCTTTGGCCTACACTCGCCACGCTGGCCAGACGGCTTGGCGAGGATATGATGTCATTTTTTTATGACAATTTATTAACGATTCCACAAGTTGGCATTAGTGGAACTGGGACCGACGGCTTAACGTGCTCTCCGAGGCACGGGAACGGTGGTGTTGTAAATCTATGACTGCAGTACGTAAGAAAAGTGTATTTCTCATTGGTACATGCCGGGGGGGTTTTAACCGACCTTTGTAGGATTTAAGTTATGCGTTCTTTCAACCGAGCCACCACCGCGTCAATCAGCTTTAATTACGGATATTGTAGACGTTTATATATTCATTACAGATTTACTAAAATAAAATAGAAGGAAATCCTTATAAATGTTTTACAAGGACCTGCCCCATATGGTCCCCTCTCCTGTCAACACACAAAGATAGTCCGCTGGGTCTCCGCAAGCCGTAAGGGGACAAGACCCGGCGGCTAACCGAAGAAAGTCAAGTCAAGGGGACTCCTCCAACGGTCCAGCCTGAGTTAACCTCATGAGAAAAATATGGGTTGTACAGGGACCTACCCGATATGGTCCCCTCCCCTGTCAACAACCTAGACAGGGAAAAATAAACCACCAGTTGGTCGTCACCCGCTGAGTAACCGCGCGCTATGGAATTTAACTAAAACGTTGCCAACCTGTATATCTATTGCTAAATCCAATGTAGTTTTTATAATTTTAACGGGTCTTTACGCGATTTACCTTAGAGACATACATATTTGACCGCCTCCGTGGTCTAGTGGTAACAAACGTTGCCGTGAACTCGGGAGGTCGTGGGTTCGATTCCCACCGGGGGCAAGTTGTACATTGTATAATTTGTCTCGGTCTGGGTGTTTATATGTATAATATGTATATAGGTATTTACAAAAAAATAAAGTATAATATGTAGTTTATCAACCATCTAGTTTCTGTAACACAAGCCTCGTAGCTTAACACGGAAATTAGATTGCGCTGTGTGACCTGTCTGGAAATATTTATTTATATTTCTCCTGAGACGCTTCAGCCAAGTTGCATTGGCCGTGGTCACGGGTCGAAAAGTTAAATCCAATGTAATTATTGTATTGAATGTACTCGTATATGTATAAATCAGTGTATTGTGAATGTATATTGGTGTCTTTATTTTTTAGCTTTTGAAGAATAATCATTTTCGGTATGTCAAATTTCCCGGATCTTTGTCCACGGTTAGTTTCGTACAATATTGGCGAATGTGTGATGTTTGATGCATGCTCGATTTCGCCTGCGAGAGGAAAATATCTTATGCGACACTATCAGCTAATCTAATAATAGTCTGTTTAATCTCGCTCGCACAATTTTAAAGATTTTAAAGTTTTTTTAATATATATATGACCTTGCTGATGGTAAGTGGCTCGCGAGGTCCATGAATATTAGCATGAATCAGACGTTCATGTCTCTAACACTATGCCGGCTTGACTGTGCATGGCGGCAATTCGAGCCTGATCCCGAAACAATTTATAAGGTTTATCGGCACGAACGGTGGATACTTTCTCGCCCCGGCAGACTGACTTACCAGTCTGGGTGTACTTTTACGAGTGTATAAATTTATAGGAATTAAAATTTTGAACATTTTAGACATGGGCATAATGCGAAAACGTATTTTTTTGGGAAATTGCGTTTAAATATTCTGGCAAAGATTTTGCTGGAACTCCTCTCGCATTGAGTAAAGTTGAGTCTTGAACCCGTTCCTGATCATTTCTTCTGTGAGATCATAATATTTATTCAACTTCATGTTGTGGTCTTTTGGTATATTTGATTCCCATGGAACGGTAAGTTCAATAAGGATAGATAGATAGATAGATAGATAAATTCTTTATTGCACAGAAAATAATACATTTTACAGTACATAGGCGAAGTTCCGAGAAATCACTAAGATTAGCTGTATCAGTCTATAGGCCAGACTGATACAGCTAGTTCATCTGGGATACTATAATGATTGTTCAAATGTATCCATGAGAATTTTCCATTCTGATGCTGCGCCAAGGATCGAGGTGGGCTTGCATTTAGTTTTCGTGCTTTGCCCTTTCTTTACAAATGTGGTCAAAGTTTTATTTGTAGTCAGTCCCTTTCTGACTCTTGCAATAGAAAGACTTACTGCTTCATGGATAACATTATGTCCAAAATGTCCGTAATTTCATTTCCAAATTTTCTAAAGTTGATAGACTACATACATACATATGTTCACGCCAGATCCCTTGCAGGGTAGGCAGAGACAATTGAGCGCCACTTGACACGATTACGACATACCTCTTTCGCTTCATCGACATTCATCAACCTCTTCATACATGACCTTTTGTTACGACGGCATTTTAATTCTCCTTTAGCTAGTGTTTTATTTATTTGATCGTGATATCTGTGTCTTGGTCTGCCAGGGCCTCTTTTACCCACAACTTTCGCATTATATATCTGGTTCGTCAATTTTTCTTCGCTCATCCTTTCAACATGCCCGAACCATCGTAGCATGCTTTTCCTTATTTTTGTGTCTATGCTTTCTACTTGATAGACTACATTTGTCTTTAGTACTTTGAAAATATTTGATTGTGCGAGCGAGAACGAAGCGTAAGTATTTAACACTCATAACTGTCTGATTCCAGTTGCACTTGTGAGCCGCTTACAAAAAAAACCAGACGCTTCGATTGGCACGTGTTTTAAATCTGTTGAAGTGACGACAAAGTCCATACGAAATCTCTTATTGTTCTTTAATATAAAACAATGCAATGCAAGATTTAAACCTAAATGAATTATGGGAATGTTTAAAATTATTAACAAAGATGCTTTTTTTGTTATTTAAAAATATTTTATTAATTTTCTATGGATGAATTGAAATCCTAGCTTTTACAATGCAACGCCAATATTCATTCATAACAAAAATTACTAACATTAGTTCTAAGTACAAACTTACACCCGTTATATTAGACGTCTTCTCCACTCAATAATTTCTTCCAGCTGTCAAGAGATCTTGGAGTTGTAAATCTACAAACCTCATGAGGCATAAATGTTACCATTTTAAATATTTCCGGTTAAATACGTTTTTTTTTTCTGGCAACATTGAAGAATTCGTTCTCACACTCACTACACGTTCTAGAACTTTTGACATAAGCCTGTCTCTTTCATATTATTAATATCATGGCGGTGTTTGACTTGTAAAAATCTTACCTCAAAGCGCTGACGCATCTAAACATTCGTTCGACTTGTATAAAGCGAAGTTTACAGCGTTCCAACGTTACTGGAACGATATTTCGCCTTTCTTCTCTTTGTAAAATTATTAACATAACAAAATTAAAAAGTATCATCACGACCGTTTCCCTTTCGGGGTGGTAAACCACCACGCTTATAAATAAGCGGATTCACATTTTGCTAACTTTACTAGAGTAGCGTACCAAACTCGAGAAATGTCACAAATAAATTAAATATTAATTAAATGTAAATATTTTCTAGTCCCGACCAGGAATCGAGTCTAAATCCACGGACTTTAATACTCCAAAATTTGACAATATTTTTGAACAGGGACAATTTCCTTTGATTGCACCACCCGAATGCAGTAAAATCAGTGACGTCATTCACTGTGAAACTCGCGTCCTTGCCTTTGGTTATTCGACGTCATCAAAAACACAAAGCGCTTGGAAAAGCTACCCGAACGCCTGTCAAAGCGAAATAAAGTGGAAAAAACAGCGACAAGTCGAACACAGGGCATGCGTCACGGATACTAATTTTGTTACGAAATCTGATTTGAATTAGTTTGAAAATAAGATATACAACTTTAAGTTATATAAATATTAGATTATTAAAGATACGGATACGTCAAATTCAAATTCAAAATAGTTTATTTGCTTTAAATGTGGTACATACGGTAATATGGTTAGTAAGTTGGCTCTGCACATATAGCCATTGTTGTGGCATGCAAAAATTGTTTTTATTTAAATATATTCTTATCCAGTAAGTTTAGTCATCATTATATAATTAAGCTTAGGTCAGTACATTTTATTAATAAACAGACAAAAAAACAATTTATTTTGTTTTCAAACGAATTCAAAAGATTTTCTCTTTCAAAATTACCCCCATGCACTGCCCGAACGTCGCAATGGACCTTGAGTTTAACAGTTCTATTTCTCGAGAGTAGTGATATGCCGAGGCGTCCCTCCGTTTGACTGCTGAAAGGAATAATTGAATAGAGGTTCCATTAAGGTAACGTCTAAATACGGGTGTTAGCTTTATAGCTTTGAATGTGTGATCAAAATAATTTATTTCTTTAAATATAATTTTAATTTTGGAATCAATCCACCCGTTAAAAGTAAAATAAAACTTGGTAACTTCAGACCAATCATTAACACAGCCTTTAGAACGCAGAGTCCTAGGCCTTCACTGTTAAAGATGAACCTTCCAGCAATTTCTGGAGAATTTGGCCCACACTCGCCACTACCACTTTTGACTAACAATATCCATAGTAAATTTATTTACAAAACAAAAACTTACAATTGACATCTCCGTGCAAAAAGGCGCGAAGGACCTCTCCAGTGTTTTTTTTATTTTTTTTGTTCTCTTCTCCCGATGGATGATGAATGAGGTGATAGGGAAGGCAAAGGGTCTAGCCCATACAGACAATTCTGACGTAATCTTTCTTTGTTATGAGTTACTGAGAATAAAATGCTGCAGAATTGGATGCTTTTCTTGCAGTCACTCACGGCATTATAGCTTATACACGTCGAGTAAAATATGGGAGTTGACAGCGCGGGAAAACCCCAAAAAATAAGCTGCAATTCTGCATATTCAAAGTCCAATTTTTCGTTATCCATAACTAATCACATTGCTGCACATTATTAAACAAAACAACACCTCTTTTGACCAACAATATCCACAGTAAATTAATTTACATAACAAAAACTTGCACTTGACATCTCCGCGCAAAATGGCGCGAAGGACCGTCCCAGTGTTTTTATTGGCATGGCCAACGACGTCGCCACAAGACATTTTTTTATTTGCTAAATGCAAAAGTTGCTATATCAATAAGTATTTAGGCATATTTATATAAAAAGTAATAAATAATATAAATACATACATTAATAATACAATATGTCATGTATAGAAATTAAATATAATTTTTAAGACAGTAAAAAGATAGGAGATGTTTCAAGTAGGTCAAATAAACAACGACAGTTTGTTTAATTGACAAGCTGCGAAAATAGTTATAGAATCCTAATATCTTTAGATAATTAATTTTTTTTTCTTAGAGAAATGGGCCCAATAAAATGTTCCCGTGCCATAAAGATTTCTTTTTCATTTGATAGTTAATATATTGTGTTTTCAAAATGTGTATTTAATTTTATTTATTTCACCCTAGCATAACGACAATTGACAAAACCTTTTTTTTACATTAATAATTAGTTACATAGTTTCGATCCCGCCGATTAGGAATCCAGTGTTTTATCTATAATAAAGTACCTGGTCATAATAAAGAACCTAATCGTATAAATAGTGCTTTGTAACTCATACATAAATTTTAACCAATTGACTATTTAATTAAATTATATTTTAAAGCTGGGGTAAAAGAGATGTTGTAATTAAATTTTAAAAATAACACAATTGTTATGATTATTGAATTGTATTTAGTTGAGGCACGCTGCAAACAAGTTGGGGCCTGGTTTTGGGCAATCTCTTTTAAATTATACACTTAAGCCGCCGTATTAATTTTGAAATAATTATGCGACTTGCGCCCGCGCATGTCAGCGGGCGGCATGCTGATGGCACACCTCTCCGCTCATTCAGTTGCCTGCCAGCAAAGAGACTAAACGCCACACATGCTGTCGTTTCATTCCTTTCTCAGTCAGAAGTCTGATAAGCTGTTGGTCTTGACAGCTTACTCTTTGGACTGCTTTGCAGCTTAGTCTTCCACTAGCAGAAGTACAATCATTCATTAATAATATATTTTCATGTAGGTGGTGAGTTCTACGAATGGCGAGTTGGGAGCAGACGACCCCACAGCTGGACACAGCAATACCCCGATTACGCAGCACCACGAGATTGACGTCGTCGACGAGACCAAGTCAGTGTTACAACTGTACGATTTATTTCTTTTTATTTTCACTCAATTCTCACATCTTTGAAAGCCGATACAATGTTGCCAGCCAAACGTAAGTAAATTAAGGTTACTGATCTGGTGTTCTTCAACGATTCCTGAGCCCAAAGTAACACCTGGATACATTCATGTTTCCTCAACGGTTTCTCCACTCTATGGGGTGTATCACTAACTTTTTATCACGATAGATGGCGCATGATAGATGGTACCTAATAGAACTGTCAGTTGCATAGAAAACTTTTATTTTTATTACGAAATTTATTATTTTCTGGATATATTACCGAAGTCAGCAGCTTTTAAGTGTACAAATGTAGATTTCCAAGCGAAATCAAAGATATGGTGATCTCAAAATTGCCGTTCTATTATCTGAACCTTTTTTTTCTTTTTAAAAACGGTGTTCGCTTTCCTAGTTGGTATTTTAAGGTAGGTAACGTTAAGTTAAAATTCGTATTTATGTTATAAAAATAAAAAAACTACAAAAACATTTTAAAAAGATCCTACATAGGTGTAAACAACACCAGTGCTGCTAGCGACATCTATAAAAAAGCTTTGCCTGATTCACCCTATTCCTTCCAGCTGTCACACGTCGAACTCAAGGTATATCGCGACGTACCTTGAAACCTCATTGAAGCGTATTTGTGTTATTTTTGGCTAATTTTTAAATTATTAAAACTTGTATATCTTAATTAAATTAGTTTTAAATACTTATTTTAATTAAAGAACTATTTTTTTTTTAAACTCAAACAATTCAGTATTAGTTCAAAAAATATAAATAGCTTTGGTAACACATAAATATTCGTAATATGAAAGAGACAGACTTATGGAGTAATTCTCATAAAATAAATATTTAGAACAAGAGAACGCAATCTTTAATGTTGCCAGAAAAATAACTTATTTTACCGGATATATTTAAAATGGTAACATTAATGCCTTTCGAGGTTTAGAGAGTTTAGAACCAATAGTATCTATTTCGAGGATCCCTTGAGGAAACCCGTTTGACAGCTGGAAGGAGTGGTTGAGTGGAGGAGCCGTTAAGAAAACGGGTGTAAATCTCAACACTCAAGTAAGTTTTTAGTAAGTAAATTCCAGCTTCTAAATTGGTTGCCTAGGGATGGAAAGTATACAAGATGGCGTAGGACTCACGTGCAGGTTCAGACACACCTTACTTCTTTTCCCAAAGACCCCAGCGGCTCCCCTTCTTCTTTGTTAATGTGAACTTTAGTACAACACCAGGAATAGGAAGGACACCTTAGCTCCTTTCACTTGCAAAATGTCTTGAAAAAAACACACAATACAGAAGCTACATTGATATATGGTACAGCGTTGAAATCAATTTTTGGCAGCGGCCAAAAAATCTATGGTACAGCTGACAGACGGTAAGAAGTGTTGCCAGGTTTAAAAAAATACCCCTAAAATTGGGAAAGCCACAGTTGAGAGCTAACAGTATAAATGTGCCGACTATGAGTTTGGCCGACATCACGACTGTATGCCTTGTCCGGTGGTCAGAAAGTTTTTTAAAGTTTACGTTTAGCCAACTCTACTACATCATGACAAGTCGAACCCGGTATCACGGTTTTTACAGGCAGTTAAAATTCATTCATATATATATATATATATATATATATATATATATATATATATATATAATATTGTTTTTCATATATCGATCATCTAATTCATTTGTGGAATATTTATAAAAAAAGGTTAAATTTAGTTTTTTCATTGCTTTGTGTTTTAACTTCTCCAAACTATAAATTTTGGAGAAGACGAATTTCTAAGCATTCCATGGATTCACCGTGCGGGTGCCGGGTCCATCGTGTGTGGGTAAGAGATGAAAAGAATGGTGTCTCGGGCTTGCGACCGACAATAGGCTGGTTTAAGAAAAGGAGGCCTCCTTTTTTATTTTATTGCGCGATTTAACGCTCACCATCCACCATTCTACTTCTCTCCCCACCCAACCAAATACTGTAATTAAGTTAATAAAAAAAAAAAAAATTTTTTAAATGTTCCACTAATGAATTGGGTGATTTAATCTGATTAATTAATTAAATTTGTAATCAACATAGTCGAGTACAGACTTTGTAATTATTATGCAGACAATCCGTATATTCCAGATGCTGCTGTTTCTTCAAACGCAAAAAGAAGAAGTGCGCCGCCCGTGCGGGGAAGTGACAAGTGTGCCGCACCTTATGACGCGGCCTTAAGCTCACTATGGACAGACCTTAAATTTACACCACTGACGTCATGTTAGGCTTAAGGCTGGGTTACATGACGCTTTGTTTGAATTATTTTTACTCCATTGAATAGCTTTTTTTTTATGTAATTTATTATATTGTGTTATCGTAAATTGTGCTGAATTGGTACGGAAAATTTTATCTTTAAAAATACACAATGAGTAAAAAATCGTTGATTCAAAAGACGACGTATGTTATAAAGTTTAGTTTCGAATTTAAACATGATTCTTTCTGTAATGTGAATTGCATGTCTTAATTACATTAATTGCCTATTTTCCTCATTTTAGTGTACAATAAAGCTAATTAGCTGAAAAGACTATAGCGATGTTAACGGTGACGGGTTGGCTAACGAAATATGTTAAAAGACTATTTTTTTTGTAAAAAAAAAACAACAACCTGTATTGTATCGTAAATCGATATCGACATACATAGGTATGTAGCGAAAAAATTACTGTAGAGTTTTTTTTTTTGTATATGTTAAATTAAAAAATATTCCCCCAACTGTATTCTTTACTATTTTACAAAAAAAAATATGTCTTAACGAAAAATCTACTATGATGATTATTGTTGATGTATATTTAGGACAATACATATTGTATTGTAGAAAATATAATTATTAAAAATGTAATGTGACAATACAAAAGAGCCTAAAAACGAATTTGTAACAAATTATTTGACTTTGACATTACAATCTACATACATGCTATTTCTATCTCTCATTAATATTCGAGTAGAACAAACATAGTTATTGTTTTAAAATAGCATACAATAAACTTTACCCCTTAGAAATAAGTTACAATTTGCCTTATTTGAAATAAGGTCTCATTTCGTTTTTTATTATTAAACCAAGGTGAAACAGGTCAACATCATCTAAATTTTACAAAACGCAATATTTTTTTTCTTTCGCCAACCTCTTTGACCAGCGTCGCTAGTTTAGTTTAAATACTCCAAATGACGCTCTGTTCTAGGGGCTGTTATGATAATGATTTAAATAATAATAATAATAATAGTTTATTGACACAAAATAAAATATACATATTGAACAAAAAATAAAAATTACATTGGTGTACATGCTTAATCTAATAGACGACTTCTGTCCCCTATACTAAGGTTGCCCTGGTCTTATAGGGGACAGCTAGTTGGCACTATATAATGAAAGCGGTCTTGCTTGTCAAATTTCAAGCGTCATGTAACCTAGCCTTTAGTAAGAGTGAATTTGTCAATTCGGTGTAAATTTAAGGCCCCGTCACAAGCGAGCTTTAGTGCACCTGCCTAATTACGCCGCACCCAGAACTATACCGCGATTTTACGATTGCTAAATCACTTTACCGAAATACAGTCTTGATAGAGGTTTAAAGCAAAAAAAAACTTTTTTTATTTTTTTTATTACATTTGTAGAAAAAAATCCGAAAAGATGTTTGATCTTGCTAGTCGTTATTTTCACAAAGGGAGGTTATACAATGGGGTATATCGTCGTTATAAAAATAAAGTCTTAAGCATAAAAAAACTTTTTTTTCCAAGATTTGTGTCGTCACGAAGTCAAAATGCAAGAAGTCCGAGTCGAAAACAAATTCAAATCTATTTATGTACTTAAAATCTAATTCAAACGTCGTCCTATGTCATTCTAAAAAAGTAGCTACCTCGACAGAGGTGTATCAATGCTTATTTTTATTTAATAAATAAATATTTCCAGACAGGTCACACTGCGCCATCTAGTTTCCGTGGTAAGCTACGAGGCTTGTGTTACGGAAACTACATGGTTGATAAACTACATATTATACTTTTTTTTGTAAATATATACATATAAACACCCAGAACGAGACAAATTATACAATGTACAACTTGCCCCCGGTGGGAATCGAACCCACGACCTCCCGAGTTCACGGCAACGTTTGTTACCACTAGACCACGAAGGCGGTCAAATAAATGTCGCATTAAATATATATTTTTTTTAAATTAGGTTACAAACAGTAACACACATATCGTCATGATCGTAGAATAGTGACGGATCTGCTATATTTAAAATTCTCATGGCGGCCATTCAAAATTATTTTAACTGTTTTTTTGTCACTTCTTTTTTAAGTTAAATTAGTCTCATAATAAGTGCAAACCTTCTAGATTTCATTTTGGAACCCTTTCTAACATTTGCACTATAAATTACAGACCACAAACAATATAATATTTCAAAACTATACTTGTAGGTATATAAAATCATTTTTTTTTAACTAAGTTATAATAATTCCATTTGCTATCGAAATAATGCAAAATTATGGGTATTTTTTTAATCCGACACTGTTCTAGGATCATGACGATATATATAATTACATTTAAATAAACAAATTGTTAAGTGTTACCAACAACGTAAACCACAGATTATATAAATAGGTAACGTCAGATAGTGAAGTTAAACAACAATTATAAAAAAAAGAAATTTATGAGTAAAGATGAAAAAAAAAAAAAAAAAAAACAAATTTCTAATTGTTCCAAGATTTCGTTGCAATGCACGTGATTGGTTTAACAAAGTGACAAACAATCTACCAATCACGTGCTACGTGTCATTAATAAAAAAAATCCTCTCGGAATTTGGCGTTATTAATAGACTTTTAAATGCAATAAAAAACAATAATATTATTAATAATAACTATGAATGTATTTTAAATAAATAAAAACGGTTTTTCTCTTAAGATGGTTGCTTTCTTCCATCCCGCTCGCACAACTAATTAATTTCAAAGAATTTTCAAACCTAACTGTACCTTTGAGAAATGTAGGCAATCATATTTCTTTAAAATACATAATTTTAGACAGAAAAATAGCAGAATTTTATTCGAAGTATTATACAAATAGTATAAAAGAATTACAATATTAAATAATAAAAAAACATTAAATAAACAAAAAAATAAACTACACTACAAATAAAACTTAATTTATAAATGTCCGATGGGCGTAGTGTGTCGAGTGACACTCGCTGTGTTCCCCTGTTAAACGGCAAGGCTGACCCTTTGAGCAAAATATTCTCTACTAAAAGGGTCACCCTTCGCCAAGCGGAGTTTTTCCCCAAGCTCACGAGAGAACGCCAGATCAGGATTTTGCTTTATTTCACTAAAAACAAATATATGACTAATATATCCGTAGTAGATATATCATTGCATATAAAAATATATAATTCAAAAATACATGACATGTAATGCCAAAACCATTTTAGATTTCACATAGCTTTTTAACTTGCAAAATGTATTATTTTATTTTGAAAAAATATATATAAAAATTACAGCTAGATAGATAAAATATAATTACAGTACATATGGGTAGTGCATGGCTATTGACATGTTGCCACCGATAGATAAAATTACATAATTAGTTGGTGCTCTCTGAAATAACATCATAAAACCTTAAAGGTAAATAAACCTAAACTTAAAACTAAGAATAATAAATTACATAACATAAAAAAATAAATAAAAAAAAACAATTATACATAGATACTTAATAATATAATAATTTAAGGATTTAGTCCTCACATATCTTCAAACTGTTCGTAATCCCCTCGTTCCGAGACACGATAATAGTAACCTAAGCACGCTTAAAGGTGTTCCGAGACGTGTAGAAATTGCCAAAGCTATGTGACGTCACGTATGACATCATTCCTCGCGCTTAGACTGCTCACGATATCGAGGTAGATCGCTCTGAGCGCTGTCAGTTTTTTGTCATAATGTCCCGCGCCATTTTCAACTTTATTTAATATTAGGTTTTCTTTTAAATTATTTAATATTGTAATTCGTTTATATTTTTTGTACATTACTTCTAAAACAAATCTACAATTAATATTTAAGTAGGAAGTGAAAAAAAATGTCTTTAACACGGCAAGTTATTTTAAAAGACCAAAATAAGTTAATAATATTAAACTTTACGCATATAAATATGAATAAACCGAGAGATGTATGTTTGATAATATTCATACTCAAAGATGTGTAATCCGCAATATATCTTCCATACATAAAAAAAAACTATAATGTTATGAATGAAAATGTGATTTGATATCACGCTCTGAGCATCCAAATCGTGATATTTGATTCGGAACGACTGTTAGTATCATATTCATTCTAAGCGCTCTGAGCTTGATTCGGAACGAGAGGAATTTTATTCACTAGTAAGTTGATAGTCGGTCATTTCTTAAAAGTACACTGATACTTGTAAAATCTTTAAAAATTTAGCTCTTTGCGACGGATAGGGATGCAACAACCCTCTTAAATTTGACTAAACTACACCTCTATCAAGACTCGCTACAGTTTTAACTATAAGTCATATAAACTAAGAGAAATCTATAAATGTAATTATAACAAAATTATCTAATTCATATTTCGATAAGCCTACGAAAGACATGAAACAATCAGTCGATCTCTTTCCAACACGTTGTAAACACATGATCACATTAATTATATTTGTTTAAAATGGTTTACCGTTTTGCATGTCTCTTGCTCGCATAATACAAAATTAATAAAGTCTAACGGCTGTATTCTACTATTTCGCAATGACTCCTACAGCCTACAGTTCGTCATGATCGTAGAACAGTGACGGATCTGCTATATTTAAAATTTTCATGGCGGCCATTCAACTGTCATTTCGACTGTTTTTTTGTCACTTTTTAAGTCTCATAATAAGTGCAAACCTTCTAGATTTCATTTTGGAACCCTTTCTAATATTTGCACTATAAATTACAGACCACAAACAATATAAAACTATATATAAATATATATGCAAAATTATGGGTATTTTTTTAAATCCGACACTGTTCTACGATCATGACGAGTTATTCTGTTACTAAGTCGCAAACGTTAGATTGTCAAAATAGTGAATTGTTGGATTGTGCGAGCGAGGGAGGAGATATGCATATAGTTAAATCCTAATTCATTGAAATAAGAAATAAAGAGGAAATGCCGTTTCACATGATTTTTGACAGTAAAAAAATCTACGTACTCATAAAGGTATAAATAGACATGCTACTAAAAAAGCATGCTTAAAATTAGCATGCTCAGCATCTGTTTACATTTGCTAGCTTAAGCAGTTTAAATAAAGGCAGAACTTTAATAATATTAAATGGCGTATCTATAACAAATAGCTTCAGGGCCCCAAGTATCTTTGGAATAGGCTACTCGACAATTATTCACAATGTGTTTGAAATTTGCTGCCGGATTTCCATACCTTTAAATAAATTTTCGGTCGGAAACGCTCCAGTTGCAAATGGCTGACGGATGACGTCACGTAATAGTAAATAAACAACTAACTTACGAGATTTGCTTGTATAAAAGTAGGTACCAATTTATTATTTTTTATATACATACATATCTTTACGCCAAATCCCTTGCGGGGTAGGCAGAGACGATTGACACGATCACGTCCCAAAAGGGCATATATGAAGAGGTTAATGAACGTCGACGAAGAAGTGTTATATTTATTTGTGAGTCTCGGTCTGCCAGGGCCTCTTTGACCCACAATTTTTTACTTTTTACTAAAATACTCGGAAAAACAACTTCTTGTATCAGATTTACTTGTTGTGTTGCAGTTTACAATATTTACTATTAAGTGACGTCACTCACGCTGGCTATTGTATTGCGGTAACGTTCCAATATCTCTAAAATTATTTATTTATTTTATTAATATATAAATTATATTATTAATAAAAATCAGTGTGATGAAATACCCTACTAGACCTTTGAACTAAACGTCAAAATGAGTTCTTCAATTAGCAAAAAGTTTTGGAAAATTTGATTACTTTATTTCCTATTTCTATGGTTTAAATTTACAATGTACTGGGTGGCGCAAGGTTAAAGGCAAAGTTATCGATACAATTAAACCGTTTGACAGCAGCCGGCTGACATTTTGGCATTTGATTCTAGTGTTGCAAAGAAATAAATATTATTGTCTATTATTAAAATACTCATATTAAAATGGTTAATAGCCTGAGTTTTTAATGACATGAAATAGTGATATTGACGAAATAAGATTTTTGATTTTGTTAGTGGCAACTTTTTTTATGACTTACCGACCGAAATCGCTGAGTTAGAATCGTTATCAAATGTCGAGACTTTGCCGGCCTTGGTCAAATCGGGTGATCTTGCAGGCCAAAGCAAATCATCAAAACTTATCACTGATGAATTATTCCGTAAAAACATTAAGACGATTCCACTTTCTTGGGAAGTGAAGCTGTCCATATTTATTCTTGGTGACAAGATGACAAGAGATAGATTATTTTGCGTCACACAGGATAAGTTTTTTTTTTGTTTTGTATCAGTAATCGTTAAATCGCGGGGTGTGACCTCACATAAATTCACTGTCGCTTCACAGTATTAAACTCTATTGTGAAATGTATTGGAAGGATTGTTCACCTGTAACTAATACTGATAGGTATTCGGCTGCTTTTGAACCAGAAATGTGCGAGGTAAATATCCATTAATAGTACCACTGTAACAAAGTATTATAAATTGAAAATGCAAGAGTTATGGATCGGGTCATAATTATATAGGTATATCTACAATTAGTCGTCCAGTCATTTCGTTTGAAACGTCATCTTCAAGCAGATTTTCATTCTTTATTTCTAATCAACTTACATTACTCGAAATCACAAAATTAATTTCTCTGCTGTCAAAATATATAGCGTCATTCTGCCGCATATATAGCGTCATTCTGCCTATATATATAGCGTCATTCTGCCTATATATAGCGTCATTCTGCTTATATATAGCGTCATTCTGCCTATATATAGCGTCATTCTGCCTATATATAGCGTTATTCTGCCTATATATAGCGTCATTCTGCCTATATATAGCGTCATTCTGCCTATATATAGCGTCATTCTGCCTATATATAGCTTCATTCTGCCTATATATAGCGTCATTCTGCCTATATATAGCGTCATTCTGCCCCAAATATTGCGTCAAATTTATTGTTTTCCGTATTTATTCACATTGTAGCATATAATTAAACAAAATCACATGTTTGACTAACAATACCCACAGTAAACTAATTTACAAAACGAAAGCACTTGACATGTCCCAGAAAATGGCGCGAAGAACCCCTTTTTTTAAGATTCTTAAAGGAGTACAGAGTACATCAGTCCTGAACACATCATTTATTTACATAATATTTGTTCATAACTGAGTTGGGGATTATTAAATTCCAATCGTTGCAGAATTTGATGCTTTTCATGGAGTAATACTGCAACTTCTGCCCCATATATAGAGTCGAATTTATTGTTTTCCATAATTATTCACATTGTAGCGTATTATTAAACAAAATACACCACTTTTAACTAACAATATCCACAGTAAACTAATTTACAAAACAAAAACTTGTATTTGACATGTCCGTGTAAAATGGCGCGAAAAACACTTTTAAAAACCAGCCAAAACAAATGTTGTCAGCAGAGAAATGATACCAGTAAAATCATCTATTTATCTTATCATTTATTTATTTAATATTATAGTCTGTTCGCGTTAAGAAAATAGAGTCACCCGTGCAAGTGTGAAGGTGTATTCATAGTGGTAAGAAAATGGGCTTACGACGAAAAAAAAAAGCAATATAAATTATTGAATTAAATTAGTTTCATATTTTAAGCTGTTTTTTTTTTCTTCGGAAGCCTATTTTAATTGTATATATTTGACAGTAACGGCCAGTTGCAGAAAGGCTGATTATCTTTTGACATGTTTAACGTATGCTTATGGGGCACGTCCTTGGCTGAAATAACCAAAGTGACAAGCTTACTACCAATGACGTGGCGTATATCAAAATATTGATCAGAGATTATTTTAATCAACCTTTTTGCAACTGTCCGTATGTTTAATAAATTATAGAAAAACCTAATTATGTCAAATTAAAAATATTAGAATCTTGCCTCGTATTTTATTTTTATCGGCGATTCTCATTACGGTTGAAAATTCCAATCAGTCCCTGTGAACTTAAATTTATATTTCTTTGCGACCTGACTGGTTGGGAAGCTGACTTACTTTATTAACGTGAATGGACTATAGTTATAGTCCACCTGGTTTTGTTATAATTAATCACACTATTGAAGTATATCTTCACATCGTTAAGAAGTGATTCTATTAAAGGATATTTTACTCGCGCACTGATTGAAAGCAGCCTTAGTGTTATGTCCCAAAAACACTGACTTGAATGATAGAAAATTATGGGACAATGTGTATAAAAATGTTGTTAAAATAATTGTAAAAAAATTCTAGAAATTATTTATTGTTGTCATAAACAATGGAGTTTAAAATTGTCTATTGGCAGTGTTGCTAGCTTTGTTAGTCTATAAACCAATCAC
Source organism: Tinea semifulvella (assembly GCA_910589645.1). NCBI lineage: Eukaryota > Metazoa > Arthropoda > Insecta > Lepidoptera > Tineidae > Tinea > Tinea semifulvella. Next base: position 4,056,286 of record OU342598.1, on the reverse strand, counting down.
AGTCTAATCCCCTAAACGTTAAGGTACATTTTAAACTAAGACTAAGATTTATAAAGCGCGTTTAGACGTTGCCTAAAATTATATTAAACGTTTAATTATAGTTCATACAATATAGCTCGAGCTTTGTGACAGCTGTCATCTGTCAGATTTTTTTATTTAAAATAAAACCATATTTTATTAGTAGCAGTTAAAAAAAAAAAAAAAAACCGTTTTAAATGTAATATGTGGTTTTATATTATCTACTTTTAGTAGTTTATTTTGTGAAACTAGTTGGCGATATTTTAGGGTGGAAAAACTTTTTTTCTATATAATCTTTGCTCTAAGTATTGTGGCGTTTGCATCATGAACAAAAATTGGTATAGTTATATGCATTGAGAGCGGGCATATGGAACTACTAAAGGTTACCAAATCAGAGTAATCCTAATAGGTTTTTATTCAATTAAAAGATGACAGCTGTCACAGAGCTTAAGATATATTTTATAAGCTACTACTACTCATCCTTTTTGGATAAAATTTACACTTTCATGGTTGTATGGGAAAGCAAACACATTTATAGATCTTAGTCTAAAAGCTCTAAAAACTAGATGATAGTTTAATTTTAAATGAGAATTAAATAAATATTTCGTGTAAATCGTGCCTCTTACTTTTTATCTGAGAAATTATGAAATTCTACTTTTTCATATTGTAGCTTCATATGAAAATAGTTTAGATAGATAATTTTAATTATTAAAATTATATTTACAATTTTATTTATTAGGCTAAATGACGTTGTTACCAGAGCCTTAATAAAAAACAACGGTTTGCCGCGCTTTTTTGACAGTTTCGTGCAAAATTGTGTTCCATAATTTTAAATACCTATTTAAACTAAGAAAAAGACGGACTTATTACCAAGCAACATTAATATTAATAAATAAATCAATTATTTATTTTATTTACAACTTTATTGCACTATATACTAAGGACGGGCTTAATGCTGTTAGGCATAATCTAGCAGACAAATAGTCCAATTAATCTACGAAAATGCGCCAGACAATTGAAGGCAGAGAATAAAAAATATGCGAGTATAGAAGAATTAATTTTAAAAAAGATAAGTGTATATATATTTTTTTTTTGTATTTCACCTTAAGTAAAAACTTCGCAAAAGTGAAAAAAAAAAACAGTTTTTTGCTAATATAATAATAAAAAAAATGTTAAATGCAAATGTTGTGGGTATTAAAATTAACTTTTGATTGGTGTGTTATAAAGTATTAATTAGCGCCTCCTATATGAAAAAAAAAATGCAGTTAAAAATAGTTTTTTTTTTTTTTTATTGTTACGATATCAAAAATAATCATATTTTTTTTACTTTGTAAAGAAATGAATTTTCTGGAAATTAACATTGTAAATCTGTAGATTGATTGGACTTAAAATTATTTGACTAAATTGTCGGATAAAACCCAAGTGAATACTTACTGTAGTAAAAACAGTCATTAATTAAAGATAATATTTGAATTATCTCGACTGGAGGTGCGGCAGTTTTATTGACAGGTAAAATTAGTTCACTGTAGGTGTTACTATAGATTGACCCTTAAATGCCGACGTGAGGTATCACAGACATCCAAACTGTTTTTAGAATATACCTTTTTCTATGTTAGTGCAGTTGATAAATAATGGAATAATTTATTAAACTCGTGGCATATATTTAAAAAAAAAAATGGGTTTAGCGTTTTTTCATCCCTCCGCTCGCACAATTAATACAATATTTAAAAAAAAAAACAGTAGTGTAATCTTGAGAAATATAGTCTATCAACTTACTAGTAAATACATTTTGGAGATATATTAGTCATATATTTGTTTTAGTAAAATAGACGAAAATCGTTATATACGTTTTTGCTATATTTCTGTCTATAAATAAAAGTAAAAATATGTCCATAATGTCCGTAATTTTATTTCCTAGAAATATGATACAGTCTCAAAGTAAAGGACTTGAAATTGTGCGAGCGAGACGGATTGACAAACGTCTAAATGTTAATTCATCTTATCCTTATCTTTGCCAAAAGATTTGCTCTAATATTCCTGTTTTAATTTTATACAGTGATTCAGCTAGTCCTGGTTTAGCGAATAGACCATAAGACTGAGTTGCATCAAAGTGAAGACTCTGTCATTGTAACGATTGAACTGAAAAACAGAACTAGGGGTACGGTTGTAAGAACGCTTCGTTAAAATCGTAAAAAGGTCGGATCGAACCACGGCATGGTGCAATGAGAAATGCACTTTTCTTACGTAAAAGAGATTGTCCAAAACCAGACCCCAACTTTTTTGCAGCGTGTCTCAACAAAATACAATTCAATAATCTAACATCTCTTTTACCCCAGCATTAAAATATAATTTAATTTAATAATTAATTGGTTAAAATTTATGTATGAAATAGTTATAAAGCACTATTTATACGATTAGGTTCTTTATTATAGATAAAACATTGGATTTCAAATCGGCACGGGATCGAAACTATGTAATTTTTAACGTATTAATTACAGATTATGAAAACAATATATTAACTATCAAATAAAAAAGAAATCAATTTGGCACGAGAAGATTTAATTGGGCCCATTTCTCTAAGAAAAATGGGCATTCTCTTTTTTCATAGATTTACAACACACCGTCCCTGTGCTTTGGAAATGTGAAGCCGTCGGTCCCTGTTCTACTAATAGCAAGTGTTATCGTTAATAAATTGTCATTAAATAAAATTAGACACTCGCCAACCCGTTTGGCAAGCGTAGCGTTGGCCAAATTCTTCAGAAAATTCTGGAAAGCCCATCTCCAACAGTAAAGGCCTAGGACTAGTGTTCTTAACGCTGTTATATTGATAATAATGAAAGTTGAAAATGGTTGGATATATAGTTTTATTTTCATTTAGAAAATCGACGCCATTTTTAACTTTACAGTTCCAATTACTTTTTTTTGGTTTAACCCAGTCTTAGTATGTCATTTTACCTGTTAACTGTAATTTTATAAAGGACCACTATAAAAAAAAAATAGCTTTTCCCTAAAAGTAAGGAAATTAGCAAATAGTTGCGGTTATAAGTTACTTAAATTAGTTAATAGGGGATTGGACTCGCTTGTTGGTAATTGATTGAAAATTATTACCAAATTGAAAGATTTGCTTTGAATTGAAGCATTTGGGTGTTAATAATTGCTACATTATTGTCTAACCCTGCAGTGGTCGCGCATATTATCATGTCATAAGTGGCCGCGCGGAAGACAGACGTCATTCATTTTTAAATGTTATTTTATTGACATCATTATTCGACACCTTGGGTAAGAAAGGTTGTATAAACCATTTGTTGAATGAGTTAAGAATGCTGTCTTATTCAGAATTTTCCGCTCTATTCGGATTTATCTTTGTACAATAAAATAAGGTTTGCCATTGCGAGGAATATATAAATATATCAAATCTCACTTATTTTTTAGGCAAATTGTTTTTAAAATTTTGTTTTTTGTTTGTCCTGTAAAGTATGGTTTATGGGTTATACGACCTTTGTATCCCAAGGAAGCGAATAATTACTTATTATTAAACAAGCGGTGGTGATTTTATTTTATTTATCTCGCCATTTATCCCTGATTAGTCTAAGCCGGTCTCGGTTACACTAATACCTATGTAAATAATAGTAAATGTCAAATACTAATAAAAATAACATGGACCCTGCAACTTTGTTAACGTGGATGGCTTTTGTGGTCCGCGCGACTATCCTAGGGTTAAATCCTTAGATATAAATATATATAATTAAATTCGTCTATGACTATTGTTCAAATGAAGGTTGTCTCAGAATGTTTTTTTTTTATATTTAAAAGAAGACATCACTAGTATTTCTAATTCGGTTTATTTGATACTAAATAATGGTTCAATTTTTAATTTCAATTTGTGAAAAAACAACCTTTTGTATACGCAGCGTCCACTTCTTCACACTCGTTTAAACTAGATCTTAAATTCTTAATCACACGCTGAAGCATCGACCTAGGGATAGCTTTAATTTCATCTTTGATTTTTTTTTATACTAGCTCGACATATGACATTGCGCCCAAAGTGGGGAGCGAGATCCATGAGTTAGCAACTGTAATCAGACACTCATGACTGACATCAGTCCCTAACACTATGCCGGATTGACTGGGCATGACGGCAATTCAAAGATTGTTTGCTTTAAAACATTCAATTTGGTTGTAGACTCATAAAGTAAAAGAATAGCAGGAATTAGGTCTGCAGCCCTATTAACCGTTATATAATGGAATCCGTTTATAGCAGGAATTAGGTCTGCAGCCCTATTAACCGTTATATAATGGAATCCGTTTATAGCAGGAATTAGGTCTGCAGCCCTATTAACCGTTATATAATGGAATCCGTTTATAGCAGGAATTAGGTCTGCAGCCCTATTAACCGTTATATAATGGAATCCGTTTACTATATATCACGCTATTAAAGTTGATATTTGCACGGCCGCTGTCAAGGTTGAGAATTAAATAAAATTTTGTAATTATGACGCAACCTCTGGCGTAAATAACAAAATCCTCTAATAACGTTTGCGCCTAAGCAACAGACTAGAGCTAGAAGAAGGAGCCCCAGTTAATGTCTCCTCGGCGACTTATCACTCTGTCAGGGAATGACACGTGAAGAGCAGCTAACGAGTCATTTGTAACATGTGAATGTGGCTATAACCTCAAAAAGAGGTCGATGCTTCAGCGTGTGATTGAAAATTTTAGTTCTTAAACGAGTGTTAAGAAGTGAACGGTGCGCAATTGCAAACGATTGATAAAAATAAACAAATAACATTTAAAAACTGATCTTTTATTTAGTATCAAATAAAACATTCTGAGGTTCCCTTCTTTATTGTAAATTTTCGACCGAGTGTTTGTGACTATATGATTAACACTTAATGTTTAATGGTTCAGTGTTTAATCAAAATTGTATAAAATTCAAGTTGTCTTGTCATAAATATTTATTGCCTTAACAATATAGACTTAAATAAGTACTGCTACATGAATTACAATTTATTTTGGCGCCAATAAAAATGCCTATATATAAGTGATATTTTTATCCATAAAATGTTATAATAGGAGACAATATTTTGTTCATAAAAACGCGGGCTAAAAGTTGTACCTTAGACGATATAATATTAGTTATTAACGAAGGAAACAATTTGAAGTAAGTATTTTCTAATTACATTTTTACCACCTAATTTTATTTATTGGAATCAACTCGTAGTAATATATTAAGGTTATAATATTGCAATTTTTATATATAATATATATATATATATAACCGCCGTTAAAAAATAAACCTATTCTTGGGAATAGTGTTTTTTTTTCTTTTACACTTATTTATTTATTTTAAAAAACTTTATTGCACTATGTACAAGGATTAATGCCGCATTCTGTAGCAACCAGCCTTTGGGATAATGAAACCATTTGTTGTGAGGTAGGTGCAACCATTAAATAGATAAATAAGTATTCAAATTAAATCTATATAGACAAATACATACTAATATGTACACAATACTACATACTATAAATATTATATACTACATATATATATATATACCTGCTTGCACTGTGAGGAATTATTTAAATAAAGTGAGCATACAATCTTTTTGAAAAGTGATCTGTTGCGCACTCCTGACTGAGCCAAGTCTGACGTAATATATCTTTCTTTGAATGAGTTAATGGGGTTATCATCAAATTCCAGATGTTGCTGAATTTTGATGCTTTTCTTGGATTCGCGGCATTATAGCCCAAACACGTCGGGCATAATATGTCGGAGTTCACAGCGCGGGAAAACCGTAAAAAATAAACTGCAACTTGTGCCCCATATTTAAAGTCCAATTTATCGTTTTTCATAATTATTTACATTGTGGCACATTATTAAACAAAACAACACCACTTTTGACTAACAATATCCACAGTAAATTAATTTACAAAATGAAAAACTTGGACTTGGACATGTCCGCGCAAAATGGCGCGAAGGACTCTCGTAAATATGAGTCATACTCGTTTGAAAATGCGAAATACGTTCCATTTCTTTAGAAAACAAGAAATATATTATGAATATTACGCTTATGAAATGCCGTGTTTTACTAACTTATACAAGTGTTCTGATCTTATTTGTTAGTTACATTGAGTTTGAATCCTCTAATTTCAAAAGATTCGTGTTGCCAATGTTAAAAGAGTTTTTTTTTTTAAATATTTAATTACAAATGTATTCAAAAAACTTTTTTTTTTTATATAAGTTTTTTTTTTTTTCGATAATAACAAATAATTATTTTCAAGGTACAACTTTTGGCCCAAAACAAGGGATCCGTTACAATTTTTAATTTAATAGTAACATTTAGTTTTGTCTAGCTCAGTTTAAAGTAAAAAAGTCAATTAATATAATAACTGCCACTAGCTGTAGGTGCTGGATTCGATTTCTGGCAATAACAAAAAAAAATGTCGGCCTAAAATAAATTGTATTGTAGCCGGTTTCTTACGAGTTATTTTATGATTTTCACTCACAATATGATCTCTTATCATGTAATACTGTTTGGATTATAAACCAAAGACCAGGGGAGCAATTTTCTATTTCATCGACAATCGACTTTTGAGTATTTCCAAACCATTGCGTCTTGTATTTTATTATAGGCAATTTAGAATTAATTTTCAACTATGGTGATAACTGACTATTTTATGAACTTTACATCAGTGCTTGATATAGGCATATCAGCAATGCGCTGCGAGCCTATTAATCAATAATGATATCTAAAATATACAAAATGGAGAAGCCAAAAAACAGTTAACCTGTATACAAGTATATTCAAGCTATCAAATAGTGTCGATTGTCAATGGAATTTGCAATAGGCTGGTTGATTGGTCAGGTGCGGATGGCGAGAGAGATTTTTTTTATGTTCCCGTCCACGTGGCACGAGTTTTGAGCGTTAGGTAGCATTTTGTAAGATGTACAGTGTGGCAAAAAGGTTCGCTAAGTCAAATTAAGTCTAAAGCCGGGATTTTGCAGATTTTTGGCTATTATGAAATTATAGGAGGTTGTGACAAGTTTGTCCTCTGGCACCCATCATCGACCCATTTTCAATTACCGACACGGGTCGATAATAGTAGATGCCTTTACGTTATTATTGTTTATTAAATTATTATTTTCTATTATTACATTTCTAATGAGTTTGTTATTAATCTACAAAAAAAAGGAAAAAAAGTAAATTATCACTAGAACCCCTCGTTCCGAGACACGATAATAGTAACCTAAGCACGCTTAAAGGTGTTCCAAGACGTGTAGAAACTGTTTTGACAAAGCTATGTGACGTCATAAATGACATTATTCCTCGCGCTTAGAATGCTCACGATATCGAGGTAGATCGCTCTCAGCGCTGTCAGTTTTATGTCATTATGTCGCGCGCCATTTTTAAGTTTATTTAATATTATGTTTTCTTTTAAATTATTTAATATTGTAACTCGTTTAAACTGTTTGTATATTACTTCTAAAACAAATCTATAATTAATATTTAAGCAGGAAGTGAAAAAAAAATGTCTGTAACACGGCAAGTTATTTTAAAAGACCAAAATAAGTTAATAATATTAAACTTTACACATATAAAGATGAATAAACTGAGAGATGTATGTCTGTTAGTATTCATACTCAAAGATGTGGAATCCGCAATTTATCTTCCATACACTTACAAAAAAAACTATCATGTTATGAATGAAAATGTGATTTAGACCGTTTCGAATTGATATTTGAATGAGCATCCAAATCGTGATATTTAATTCGGAACGACTGTTAGTATCATATTCATTCTAAGCGCTCTGAGCTTGATTCGGAACGAGGGGTTAGTTAATATTCTATGTTGTCGTTTTATAATGATTTTTTAATTTAATTGGCTCCTGTTACTATGGTATGCTGCCTTTCCTAATTTCGTTTAAGTCTGTAATTACATTGGGTGTATGAACAGTTACTTGCGTCTTAGGGTCTTTGCACAGTTGCGTTAATATAAAAAAAAAACTAGAATTCTAATTAACTTCATAGATAGATAGATAATCAACTGTCTTCTATAGTGCAATAATCAATGTAAAAATGCTAGGCCGTTGGTATATTTTTATGATTCAAAATGGAACCCATCAATTGAAAATTTGAAAAGATTTGCCTTGAATTGCCATTTTGTCCGAGTACGACTAATATATAACGAATAATGTAATATTTGACGTGATCATTCCTAGGCATAACAAATAAGAATGGCTATATATGTTTTTTATTTATATAAAAAAAAAATCGTCAATCATTATTTTATGGCCGTTGGTTTTTTATACAATGTTTTTATTATCTCTGTCTCTTTAGATAGGCAAACTGAGACTCGGAGGTACCTGGTCGCGGCACAATAATTTATTTGTGATATTTGTGTGATAGTCTGGTACGCTGGAGACATCGACGAGCTTGCCACTTGTCATAATTGGCCTGTAGTAAAGTTGACTAAATGTGAATCCGCTTCTTTATAAGCGTGGTTTCTGACCACCCTGAAAGAGAAACGGTCGTGATGATACTTTTGCTTTAGATAGGAAAATACATTATATCTAAAGATATGAAAAATATAGTATAAAAAACGAACGCCAATAAAACAATGATTAATATACAGTTTCTGTATCATTTCTTAATCGCTCTACGTATAACAAGACTGGAAGATTTCGAGCACTGATTAACGCGTTATCGTATCGAGCGCATAAAGACAAATAAAACTCGGGAAGTAGCAAAATTGTAAATAAACTGTGTAAAACGTTTTCGACTGATTACGCTACGATAACGCATCCAACCGTGCTTTGTCTAAGCACTTAGTACGGACTAAGCTAAGCTAGCGGGCACAGCTAATGTATTTTTTTTGTATAATAATTCGTACACGTTGTTAAAATGTCTCAATACAATCAAGCCAATTATTATTATTGTAAAGTTTAGGCCGCCATGTTTAAACTGTAATCTTTGGAGATATTTAGTAGAAAAATTCAAATACCATGCGACTTTGTATGGTTACCGTTAGATGTTATTCTATTGATAGAAAGCATCAACTTTTCCTAAGAAATCATATGTCGAAAATAAAAAAAAATAAAAATGGCTTACTCATACAAACTGTTAGTATTAAAATAGCCAATTGTATGGAGAAGCTACATATGGCTTATATATATCTTGGCCTTGCTTTGGGCAACACTAATTGTAATAAATAAGGCAGTGATAGTATATATAGTAAAAATAACAATATAATAGTCTTATCAATAAAAGTATGAAAACAAAACAAAAAAATGCTTTAAATAAATAAATAAATAAAATCAGATTTTATTTGTCACAAAAATAAGTGTTAATAAAAATAAAGTTAAAAAATAAAACAATGACAAAAGAGTCTATGATTCAGAAAATGGTGTTGGAAGCAGGTTCCACCAACCTCTGTTTTTTATAACATAGCCGACATTTAAATTTAGTGGAACAGCAATATAAAAAATACAAATAAAAATACCAAAAAAAAAACAGACGCATTAATTACATTTTCAACATGAGTAAATATAAATTTTACAGTTTTAAACATTAAAAATGCTACTGGCTTTAAATATTTTAAATAAATACACTATTGCTATGTTGTCGTGTGAAATTTCAGTGTTTCCAGTGTAAATAATTGGGTATAGAGACAATGTAATTGAACTGATTGTATGGGTGTTTTTGTTTTTTGTATATTCGTAAGAAATATATTGTAGTCATTATCAATGTAATTCATTTGGACGCAGTTACGTAATAAGGATCCTATCTAAATTTTTTTAGAGATTAACTCTTTATTATCAAAAATGATCCAGATAAAAATATCGTTTCTGACATATGTACTAAACTATTAAATGTCTGGACTAATCTAAGTTAAAAATGTATTTATTTAAAACTTGCACTATGTACAAAGGCGGAACTAATGCATACTATAAGAGAGAACTAAATTAGTTACTAGTAAATAATATGGAACTTTTATTCAAAGGACTTATTACAAACAAAAAATTAAATAAATACAAAAAAATATATTTTACCTTGGAAAAAAAATCGCTGTCCTGTTGCATTTTTCCCAATACACACTGGCAGGATTTCCCTCTGAATTAAGATACTTAATTTTTGAGAAAAAAAACTGTCAGCCCTATTGTCTAATAATATTATTATTTAATTATACTTAACACAAATATTGTATACCTAATTTGGATTGGATCCTTTTTGCATAACAACGTCCATTTATTGTTGTCATTTGACCATTTTAGTAAAATAATTAGATAAATTTAAAAAATCTTTAAAATTGACTTTTAAACTCTATTTGGGTTGATATTTTGATCTGCTAATATAATTATTATTTTTCCTTCTATCTATAATTTATTGTCACTGGAGATAGATGACGTCTGCTATATGTATAATTAGATCTCCAGTAAGCAAATTAAAATTAGATTTACTCCCAGTTTCGATTAAAATAATCATTGTTTAACATTTTGATATACTCGTACGCCACGTGATTCGTAGATAGTCACTTAGTTATTTCAACCAATCACTTGTATTTTTTGTCAGCGTGTGTGGATTAAAAATCAACCCAAATATTTTCAAATAAAAATTAAATAGTACGGGGTCCGTGGACTCATACGATAATATCGGAACGAGACTAAATTAACTTAAAATTATTGTACCTTATAATTGGTAGGTAGTTTGGTAAGGAAGCCTATAATGCTGGGTCCACATATATATCACTGTAAAATGAAATTAAAGCATTAGAATTAAAGAATTAGCAAGTAAAATTGTAACAACAATAATAGTATTATAAATAAAAAATATATATAACAATTATTGAATTTAATCATCGCTACTAAAGAACATTGCATTGCGTCTTTGGAAACACACATATTTAAATAAATAAATTATAAATAATTTATTACGTGACACATGAATATTCATAATATGAAAGAGACAAACTTATGGATGCTAAAAATGCTAGAGCGTATAGTAATTCTGACAATTTAAAATAAGAGAACGCTATCGTCAATGTTTTTATGTTGTTTGGAATACTTTTTACATATAGTATTTCAATATTACATAAGTATTGTATAAAAACACTTGTGAATCAGCAAAGAGCAGTACAGTACAGTGTAGAATACAAGATAAGAGTAGTTTGTTCAATATTTCAAATCACTATTGACAAATGCTCGATACTAAACGAGAGTGAGTTACGTTTATTGCGGGACTAAGTCCCGGATAAGATAAGATTTTCGGGATATCTGTAAAATCATAACTAGTCTTTTTTAATTATATGTATGAACTAAAATCATCGATATATATAGATAGGCCCTCACTGATATAAAAACGTTCTCGCAAAACCAATCGAAGTCATGTAGCTGTACCAACAGTCGCGAGCGACGCAAAGCAAGCGTCGAGAGCGAATAATATTAATATTTATATCGAGTGAAAATAGTCTTTTTGTATGCAGAGTAACAGAATTTTCATGAAATATAATTTCTTGAGAATTGGCCCCCAAAGTTGGTAGGTACCTACATGTGGCAAGCGGCACGTTTTTAGAGTGCGTTTTGTATTGAATAGGCCTATCTATATACATCGATGACTAAAATAGAGTTTTTGTATAAGTACCAGCTCTATTGTGACAAAGTTTCAAACGATTTTGAATACCAATCAACGCTTTATTTATTATATACTTTCACGTGTCATATTGTATACCCATAACGTATCAGCATCGTATTGAGACCGCGTGCACACCAGCGATCACCGCGATCTGACCAGGAAAAGTAATAAACCCAGTAAGTGTATCCACATTTTTCGGGATCAGGCTCGAATTGCCGTCATACCCGGTCAAACCGGCATAGTGTTTGGACTGATGCCAATCATGATTGTCTGATTCCAGTTAGCAATTTATGGACCTTGCGCGCCGTATAATGTCTAGATAGTATTTTTTTTAATATTTTTTTTTATTCAGTTATTTTATGATGAACGTAAACGCTGCGATAAGGCGACCGAATTTTTAAAGGACCTCTTGATTTAATTTATACATATGTGGACCCAGCTTAAGAAAGTCGAAGTTTATAGGTAAGTTTTTTGATATGGTCGAATTCTTATTTGTAAGAATATTTATCCTAAGAAAGGGACAGATTTATGTCTGCCTAAAGTGCAATGAGAGGGTCGAATATTATTTATACTGGAATGTATGTTAATTGCGTCATATCTAATAAGTGGTAAAAACAACTTGATAATTTTACACATTTTGTATGCTCTTACTTCGGAATATGCGTTTCTATTGATAGAAATAAACAACTATATGTCGAAAGTAAAAAAAAACATTTTTGTCTTCTCCATACTCGTACAAACTGTTAATTTTAAAATAGCCAATTTGTAAGGAGAAGCCAAACATATTTAGCACTTTCGACATATGTTTTTTTAAGGAAAAGTTGTTTGTTTCTATCAATAGAAACACATATTTTTAGTAAGAGCATACAAAGTCGCTACGTTCAAGTTTTTGCTATTTACGACGTAATTGTTTTTTTTTTCATTCTATACAAATAAATCAAAGATTATTTATAATTGAATTTATTATTTTTGCCACGAATCAAAATGGTGGCTTGTCTTTAACCCTCAAATGCAGTGTCATATTTTGGATCAATAAAGAATATTGTATATATACCTATTTTGAGACAGTATACAATTAAGAGTTAAGTTCAATCCCTCCTTAAGTTCAGAAATTTGTTTGGTTAAGGCGGCCTTATTTCTGTATTTAATGGTGATTTACACCCGTTTTTTTTTAAAGGCTCCTCGACGTATTCCTTCCAGCTGTCAAACGCAGCTGTCAAAAGAGGGACGCCTCGGCACGTCACCACGCTTGAGGAATAGAACTGTCAAACTCCTTGAAGCATGTTATTTTCGGCTAATATGTAGAACACATGTTTACATTTGACAAAACATTTTTTTAAGATTTCGTTCCAAAATTATAAATAATTTATTACGTGACACATGAATATTCATAATATGAAAGAGACAAACTAGTAATTCTGACAATTTAAAATAAGAGAACGCCATCGTCAATGTTGCCAGAAAAAAAACTAATATTACCGAAAATATTTAAAATGGTAACATTTAATGGAAGGAATAGTTTAGTGGACGAGTATTTGACGGGACGGGTGTCAAATCCTAAATAAGTTGTGAAAATTACTGGCCCTAAGTCTGTATATTTGTTGCTTGGTATCTGAGGTGGATCGCTCGCTGGTCATGAGTGTAGGTAAATTAAAATAAAACAATCGCTTACTAAGTAAGAACTATCGGATGGCTTACGGATATATTTTCAGCTATAGTCTATAAAACTTAGCTTGAGCTGTGACAGCTGTCATCTGTCAGCTTTAATTGAATAAAAACATGTTAAAAGGTTTCAACACTTTTGCATGTTCTTAGTATCCATTATATTAAAAAAATTAAGTGAATATTTTGAATATGAATTTTTACATGTTTTTATTCAAGCTATGTTTTTAAATGGGTGATAAACCTTCAGCTCCCGTAGCACAGGGCTGTGAGATAAGACATGATACGACAAAAATGGCTGTGTAGTCGCTAACTGACAGCTTTGTATAAAAAGGAGAAGATACGCACGCGCTTGTTCATTACAAAATACGGAACCGAGAGACACGCAAAGTTATACCCACATTTGCATCACTGCGAGCGAGACAGAAAGCATAGAAGGGGCGTGGCTTACGGCTTGTTAGTTAGACGTAGTTTGCTAGTTCCAGGCGTAACGTCTTCGTACTGTATATTCTCCTTTTTGTAAATCTTAAGCTTGACAGCTGCCATATTTGTCACTTTTAGCGGGTGTAGCTATAGTGTGCGATATACCACAGCCTGTGCTACGGGGGCAGTGCTATTAAAGGCGTAAATTAATTTAATTGTCACTGGTTTAGTGAAATCCGAATAAGAGGTATTATTATGTATTATATTAAATGATGCTTTTGAAACTGAATTGAATTCTTGTTGTAAGTATAAAAATAAATAATAATTATATTCATAGAACCAGTTCTCAGTGTTTATTTTTTTTGTAAGTTGTATTGGAATGCGTACGCGTATTCCTGTATTCTGTTAAGGTCACAACCTGTTCAAAAATACGAAAACATTAAAATTTGTTAACAGTTATCTCATAATTAAAATAAAGCTTATATAAGATATTAATTTATTGTTTTTCTTTTATCCTACCCTTTTTTATCGCTAAGATTGGCAACTTCTCCATTAGTGGAGCTTGACACGTGGGTGAGTCAACTTTTTAGGCTGTGTTCACGTAGCTCGCTTTAACCGTTTTAAATATTAATGTAGAATCGCAGTTGTAGTGTTTCGTATTTATTTAATAAGATATAATACATTGTCTCACGTACACAAGTAGTGGGGGAACGTCGCGCTGTTGAGTGAGTACGCGCCTGAGCCAGGGGGTGGAATCTTAAGAACAAACAATTGACAAATTTCGGTTCACATACCTTCGTTCCGATACGCGATAATAGTAACCTAAGCACGCTTAAAGGTGTTCCGATACGCGCTTAAACTGTTTTACCAAGCTGTGTGACGTCACAAACGACATTATTTCTCGCGCTTAGACTGCTCACGATATCGAGGTAGATCGCTCTGAGCGCTGTCAGTTTTTTTTCATTATGTCGCGCGCCATTTTCAAGTTTATTTAAATTAAGTTTTCTTTTAAATTATTTAATATTGTAATTCGTTTATACTGTTTGTATATTACTTCTAAAACAAATCTATAATTAATATTTAAGTAGGAAGTGAAAAAAAAATGTCTAATGGCAAGTTGTTTTAAAAGACCAAAATAAGTTAATAAAATTAAACTACACATATAAAGATGAATAAACCGAGAGATGTATATTTGTTATATTGTAATTCGTTTATACTGTTTCTATATTACTTCTTAAACAAATCTATAATTATATGATGTATATTTGTTAGTGTTCATACTCAAAAATTTCTCTTCCATGCATTTTAAAAAAAAACTATCATTTTATGAATGAAAATGTGATTTAGACCGTTCCGAATTGATATCACGCTCTGAGCATTCAAATCGCGATATTTGATTCGGAACGACGGTCAGTGTCATAATCGTTCTAAGCGCTCTGAGCGCGATTCGGAATGAGATAGTAGACGGTAGGGAGAAATAACTTCTAGTCTGTGGTTTGAACATAAAGAGTTGTCATTCATTTGAATTGGGCGCCAATGATCGAGGCGCGCGGTGGTGGCTCGGTTGTAAAACGCGTACCTTAAATCCTACAAAGGTCGGTTCAGACCCACATTAGTCATAGATTTACAACACTACCGTTCCCGTGCCTCGGAGAGCAGGTTAAGTCGTCGGTCCCGGTTTCACTAATACCAACTTGTGGAATCGTTAATAAATTGTCATAAAAAATTGACATCATATCCTCGCCAAGCCGTCTGGTCAGCGTGGCGGGTTTAGGCCAAATTCTCCAAATATATGTTCTGAAAGGCCCATCTCCAGCAGTAGAGGTCTAGGACGCTGTGTTCTAGGGGCTATAATAAAATGAAATGATCGAGGCGTAGTCAGAAAGTGGTGGGGAGGGCCTCATCCGAAAGAGTGCGTCTTGAAGTTCTGTTACTCTACAAGCCAGTTGGCGTCATGCGTTGGACAATCGAGTAGCGTGCGCTTGCCGTCGAGGCCTTACTTTCTAAACGGTCATTCAGTAGTCGCAACCCAACGTGCCTTCGGGACTCGGTTCAATATTCATGCCGCGGATGTCGTTCCTGGCCAGCAATCAATTGTTTCGAGGGTCACAGGTGGATAACATGGTCAACGGACTTCCAGAAAACGTTGAGGGTGAGGGAGTCGTTTTGACACTCTCCCCGGCGTTTGGCGCGCAAACACGCAGCTACTGAGGATATCTGATAACACAGTGAGACGAATTCTTCACAATGAACTCCACTTCCATCCTTACAAACTTGCTGTGGTCGAACAGTTGACTGAACGCGAATTTGTTTCTCGCCAAACTGCATTTGAAGCGCTCAGTAACTTGCCACACGATGCTCTCGTGTTTTTCAGTGGTAAAGCCCATTTCCACTTTCTTTCTTTCCATTTTTTGGAAATAGCCGCTAAAATGGTTAAGATTGGGTTTGGCGAAAAAAACAAGATTTTCTTGTAAATCTTTATTATGACTTTCGTACCGACCCGAACTCATGTTCCTTCATACAATAATAAGCAAAATAAAGTTTAAAAATTAATCCAAATGGATAAAATAAAATAAAGTCACACAATAATTCGATGGAATATAAACAAACCTTAATCAAATAAAATAAAAACTAAGTTTAAAAATTATTATGTAATATAACAACATCAAATTGCACCGACCTTAAATTATTGCAATAACGCAAAAATACTTAAAAAATAAATTGTATAAGAAATATATTACCGATCTCTGTGATAATTATATTAAATTTACTTAACAATACAATAAATCTCCCAATCAAATAACTTTATAAACTAAGGCTGAGTTGCAACGAAACGAATTCTCTAACGATTAAGGTTTTGGTGCAACTCAGGCTAAATAGTTACGACACTGAAATGAGGTCCTAACAAATACATAATATAAATTTTACTTTGAATAAAAAGAAAAAAATATAGTTTTCTTAGTTCCAATTGTTGTTGCTCACGCCGCCATATTGGAAAATGGCGACCAAACAGTTTTCTTCGACTAATGATATTAATCCGCACGACAATTTAATTAATTGCATTTTTATTCTTTATTAAAGCCATTGTGGGCTCCAAGAGTAAACAATCTAGTTATCTTAGTTCTTTCGTATTAAAATTCCAATTTTTGATCCGAATGGTAAATGGCGGCCAAACGTTATTTTTGACAATTCGCAAAACACGTCAAAATCTATAAATAACTACCGAATAACTGGAACGTTCAATCTGTGACATGTGACCTCAGCTGCTAGTCCCTAACACTATGCCGGCTAAAATAAGTATTTTTGACTACGTAATCTCACTAAACAAAATAACAAATTTTGGTGACTCAATAGAGTTCCGAGATGCACCAGCCGATGCGCACGACAGTCGGTCACGCGCACACCTCGCGAACGGTCGCAGACGCCTGAGTTGTACACAACATTCCCTCGTTCCCTTTGTAAGTACTAAACTCGTTAGTGACCCAATCAGCATTTCATTTGTTTCACCTTGAGATCACCCCCGACGTGCAATCGTGATACAAATTCAGTGTCATTTTTGTGAAAAGTGCTTACGTCGCACTGTCATCATACAAACTGTTACATTGCATCTTCTTTAGGTGGTAATACAATTTCAAGAACTTCAACTATTGGCAAGGGTTAGTCTGGAGGTGAAAGACCTACGTCAGCGAGATCAGACGTCGTCGTGCTCCGTTTTCATCCCGAAGCGGTCAAAGGAGATCAAGGTCAAGATCTAAATCCAGAGGACCAAGACCCGAACTGGCAATGCTGGTACCATTTTCGTAACGGCAGAAGAGCGCTGAGAAATGTGAGGAGCCAAACAATTTTACGAGGTCGGAAAACTAACTGCGGCACATTCATACACGATGGATGAATGTATTATGCCCCTGGAAAATCATCAACTATGTGTTATAGACCGTAAAATCTGGACTTAACTTTTTAGTGGATACATGTGCTAATGTTTCAGTTTTATCCTGTTACCCATGTAAGTCAGTCAAAGCGCAGCGAAAGCCAATACAGATTAATCGCATCTTATAATACAGAAATATCGTATAGTTGGACTAGCAAGAGCAAAAAAGTAACAATTTATAATATCTGATGCTGTAATGATTTCTTAAAGTATTTTAAGTTATCTGTAGATCTAGCTAATAAGAGACTAGTAGATAATATTATTTGATTATGGTTACATCATAGAGCATGGTACGTCATCTATTAAAAGCATACAGAGCGATAACCCGTACCAAGAACTGCTAGAGAAGTTCTTGGAAATCACAGTCATAATGTGTACCATCACATAGAGACGTCAGGACCCCCGGTGCATGCGAAAGCTAGACCGCTACAACCGGATAGATATAACAAGGTCAAAGAAAAGCTCGATTGATGCAAGAATTAGGGATATGTAGACCATCCAAAAGTGCATGGGCCAGCCCTTTACAGGTTGTAGATAAAAAGATGGACAAATTCTACCATGCGGTGACTATAGGCAGCTAAATGTCATAACAAAACCTGATAGATACCCGGTAGATCTTGGTAAGATTGGATGATTTTACGTACGCGTTAGCCAGTAAGACAGTATATTCGCGTTTAGATAATAGAATCTATCATTTCATCAGAATAGCGGAGGAGGATATAGAAATAACAGCTATCATTACTCCTTTCGGATTTTTAAATTTCCCTGTATGTCTTTTGGTTTAAGAAATGCAGCACAATCATCCCAAAAGTACACAGTGTTAAGATTAGAACACCTATCTGATCCAGAGAATTCAGTTACCTGTGAGTCATCACTCTTTTGTTACGGTGACGATATTATAATCGCTAAACATCATTTAGAATTAGTTTTTGAACGCCTTAATAAGTTAGGTTTAACAATAAATTTTAGTACCTTTTTGGTACACCGGAAATGGAGTTCCTTGCTTACTCTGTAACTCTCAAGGGAATACAACCGTTACCAGAAAAGATTTCGGGAATTTTAACGTAGGTACCCGAAACCTAAAACCATCGAACAGCTGAGACGATTATAGGGATGATAAATTTATATAGATCTAACCTAGTAAGTAATGGAAACTTCTACGAGAAAAAAAGTATAGTCGCGTGTAAACTTGAAATGTTTCTATACATAAATACGAAATTTGTTCATCTCAACAGGACAATGCGACGTGCAATGCATGACATGTAACAGGAGATCATGGAGCAGATGCGATCTTAAACGCTCAACACTCAAGACGCAACTAACCTTAGCTACTACGGTACGCCTAGAATTTGTCTACACATATATGGGTGGTCCCGGATACACCGCCATTGTATTGGGGCAAATCGTCCAGGCAGTGTAGGTGTATATGTGTGAACATCTCGAATGAACTAAAGAACTGCCAGTCGAAGCATGTATCCTCCAACCAGAAGTAACCTTAATACCTGATCGGATCAAAATGGTACTATTCCATAAACTCTCTGCATAGTACGGACCTCCTCAGGTATTTCAAATGTCCCTCCCGGACCAGAGTAATCTGGTAAGGTGGGGAAAAGCTACGGAAAAGAACTGTACATTGTGTGGTGCTGCCATAGGAACTGCTAGACACACACTTGTAGGGTGCGTTACTCTCCTAGAAAAGGGCTATTACTCACGCCGACACGACAAAGTCCTAGGTGTTATCCGTGAAGCAGTAAGTCTTTCTATTGCAAGAGCCAGAAAGGGACTGACTACAAATAAAACTTTGACCACATTTGTAAAGGAAGGGCAAAGCACGAAAACTAAATGCAAGCCCACCTCGATCCTTGGCGCCGCATCAGACTGGAAAATTCTCATGGATACATTTGAACACCATTATAGGATCCCAGATGAACTAGCTGTATCAGCCTATAGGCCAGACATCTTAGTGTTTTCTCGGAACTTGAAAAAAGTTATCCTTATTGAACTTACCGTTCCGTGGGAATCAAATATTCCAAAAGACCACAACATGAAGTCGAATAAATATTATGATCTCACAGAAGAAATGATCAGGAACGGGTTCAAGACTCAGCTTTACGCAGTGGAAGTTGGTGCAAGAGGAGTTCCAGCAAAATCTTTGCATCACTTACTGAAAGAATTGGGCCTAAGCAGGTCTGCCGTCAATACATTTATGGAACGAGCTTCCAAGACGGCACTAACGGAATCATACAGTATTTGGTTGGGTAGGGAGAGAAGTAGAATGGTGGATGGTGAGCGTATTATCGCGAAATAGAAAAAAAAGGAGGCCTCCTTTTCTTAAACCAGCCAATTGTCGGTCGCAAGCCCGAGACACCATTCTTCTCATCTCTTACCCACACACGATGGACCCGGCACCCGCACGGTGAATCCATGGAATGCTTAGAAATTTGTCTTCTCTTACATTATTAAATAAATAAATAAATAAATAAAAATAGCTTTATTGCACAAAAACTAAAATAACTTAAAATTAATGTGCACAGGCGAGCTTTATGCCGTGAGGCATTATCCACCAGCTAACCTTTGGGAGTTTTGAAAACATGTGACAGGCAGAGTGCCAAGTAAATATTAAATAAACAATACATACTAATACTACATATACAATACATGTTATACATATAATAATACATATCTATAATACAATACATATAATTAAATATATACAGGATTCATGAAATAAATAAATAAAATAAAACACATACTAAAGATATTGGAGTGAAAGTTGCACCGAGAGTACAAACAAGGGTCAATTTTAACACATAAATAATCGTCAGTTATTTTGAATAGATAACAAATAAGAATAAAGATGATTTTTAAAAGAAGCAGGAGTCGTTATAGTTCGAAGAGATAGTGGAAGAGTGTTCCAGAGAGACGCTGCAGAAACAGTAAAAGAATTTGAATATCTTGTCGAGGAATGAGTAGGAATAGCAAGAAGATTGTTTTGAGCAGATCGCAGGTCACGGTCATGAGTCGAAGAGAGAAACTCAAAACGTTCCTTTAAGTATAGTGGGAACAAAGGATTATTTAGAATACCAAAAAGAAACGTAAGTGTATGCTGATGTCTGCGAAAGCGAATATTGAGCCACTTTAACTGAATACGGAAAAGGGAAACATGATCATACTTACGCAGGCCAAATACATAGCGTATGCATAAGTTGAGAAGTCGATCGAGTTTATTCAGAAGCTCTTCAGTGATATCAGGATAGCAGACATCCGCATAATCAATTATGGGAAGCAACATAGTATTAGCGAGCGTTAATCTTGTCGATAATGGCAGGAAGAATTGAGCTCTCTTCAGAGTATGCATAGAGGCGAACACTTTTCTGCTTATCTCACTTACTTGGTGATTCCACGAAAGGTCTTGACATATTGTTAAACCGAGATTTTTAACTGTTTGGCAATACGGAATGCTCACACCATTAAAACAAACACATGGAAGCGTGGACATGTCCACTCTACTTAACATTTCTCTACTGCCGACTATCATAACTTGTGTCTTATTGGGATTAATTAACAAACCAAATTTTTCGGACCATACACGAATTTCCTCAAAATCCTGGTTCATTTCATTCACCGCCTCTGCCGCTTCTTCCCTATCAAAATGCGCATATAGCTGTAGGTCGTCTGCATAAAGGTGATAATTGCATTTAATTGGTCTCGTAGCAGTATTTATAAAAATAGAAAACAGCAGAGGGGACAGGACACCACCTTGAGGTACGCCAGTCGTTATCTGGCACCAATCAGAAAACGTGTCATCCACTCTAATACGCTGAACCCGAGAACCCAGATAGCTATTAAACCAACTAATTGCGATATGGGAGATGTTAAGGGAGCACATGGTAGCTGTCAGGATCTCATGGTCAACGCAATTAAAGGCATTACTAAAGTCAAGAAGTGATAGAAGTGTGAGTTTCCGACTGTCAATTGCAGTCCGAATGTCATCTGTTATTTTAAGAAGAGCGGAGGTAGTGCTATGTGCAGGACGGAAACCGGATTGAAAAGGATTAAACAGATTATGACTATTCAAGAAGTATGTAAGTTGATGGTGAACGACACGTTCTAAAATTTTTGAGAGAAAGGGGAGTATAGATATAGGTCTGAAGTCTGTAGGAAGTGTAGGTGAAGCCTTTTTCGGAGTAGGAATGACATACGCTTTTTTCCAAGGAGAAGGGAATGTGCCCGTTAATAAGGATGCATTAATTATATGGGTAATAGAAGGAAGTATTATGTGAATGATAGGCATTAGTAAGTTACGACCAATGCCATCATGACCGACCGCTTTAGTGTGGAGAGAAAGAAGAATTTTGTTAATTTGAGTAGCAGTCACTGGTTGAAAGTTAAAGTAGCTGTTAGTGTTTGTGGACGTTGAAGACAGCTGGGATATAGTGAGATTTTTTAGGACTGGATCAATTGTGAGAGGAGGGGTGGTAAAGTGTTTATTTAAAATATTGAGGTCGAAAGATGGAGCTATATTTGGACGGAATTTACCAATGCCAAGGGACCGCAGAGTTTTCCAAATGTTGTGTGGGGCACATTCCTTAATAGTTTTATGGAAGTATTGACGTTTAGAATTTCTGCATAATTGGCCGACACGGTTCCTTGCTTTTTTAAACTGGGCCCAATTGGCATCTGTAGGTGACTTTTTATGTTTGCGTTTTAGATAATCCCGTAGCTTCATGGCGCCGCGAATTTCGTCATTCAGCCATGGTGTTGGAGCATGTTTCACACGAATTTGTCGAAGAGGCGCATGTTTATCGTATAGTTTAGTAATAAGATCGTTAAACAATATTGTTTTATCATCCACATTATCCAATAGTGTGAGACTATTCCAGTCGGTTTTGTTCGCATCTGCAATCAACGCATCCCGATCCATTCTCGCAAAATTACGCTGAAATATAAATTTAGGCTTGTTTTTCGGAAGTTTAATTCTATATGAAGCGTAGATAAGATCATGCTTTGAAAACCCAGGCGCAGCACACTGACCATGGGTAGCAATTCGATCAGAGTTTAAGGTCAGAATTAAATCTAAAAGGGAGTCGGGGTAATTTTGATCATGATGAGTAGGGTTTAGAGGAAGAAGTTTCATGTTTACTGATTTTACGATATGCTCCAATTTTTTAGATCGAGAATCTTTTTTTAATAAGCATGTATTTAAGTCGCCCATAATAATGCAATGTTCATAGCAAGGTGTATGAGTTTCCAGTAAGGTTTCTAATACGTTAAAGTAGTTGAGAGAGGGCGGGGCATACACGACACCAATGAGACATTTTTTGAAATTAAAATTTAGCTCAATTAGTAAATATTCAGCTGTAGAATTGTATGGAGAGGGGGATTCTGCTACAACTTTAAACTCCAGATTGTCTCTTAGGTAGATGGCTACTCCGCCACCGCCCTTGCCCGTGCGGTCATTCCTTATTAGAGTGAAACCCGGGAGAGAATACATTGTGGATGGGAGGGAAGGTTTTAAAAAGGATTCAGATATAAGGCAGATATGGACATTATGGCTGCTGAAAGTGGTGAGGAGTTCATCATGATGGGCAGGAATACTTTGTGCGTTTATGTGACAGATATTCAAATTCTTAAAGAAAGGAGAAAATGTGTTATGAAGGTGATCTCCCAGCCTTATTCCGAATAGGAACAGTGAGGGACTCTGCAAGAGATAGCTACCGCGGAATATACTCCGCCTCTCAGTTGGAATTCTTATTTATAAAACTTTATGTAATAATCATGAGTATTTCTCTGTAACCGTATTTTTCATTCTAGTTATTTAAATTGTTAAGATTTTATTTAAGAGTTAATTTTCGACTATTTATTAGAACCTCCTTAACTAAATCTCACTAAACATTAGGGAATAAAAGTGAAGTAACAAATGATATAATCATAAAACAATTTTAAAAGTTTGTTACGAAGGTTTTAACTTCTGTATTGTTCCGAACTTCATGGTCCTGTATTTCTTCTGTGAGAATATCTTCGCTTTTAACAGGTATAGGGGGCATGAAATCTAGCATTTCGCCCAATTTTCTTCCTGTTGAAAGTAAGTTATTCTTCATAAAACTTTCGACTTTATCAATCATAAGTTCCAAGTTCTCTCTGTAATCGAATTTTGATTCAATTTTTTTATCGTAATTCTCATAATTTTCATCCTTTATGACTGGTATGTAGTCTTTCCCGTTGTCGTAATCGAATTGTAGCTTCATTTTCTTCTTGTTTGGTGGCCAGTCGTCGTCGATGGGGAGGTCTAGGTACTCCTTGGGGGACCTCTCCCGAACCTGGTAGTCGTGGTCAGAGTGACGGTTGAAGGTGATCAACTCCTCCATGTTGAATTCTCCGTCATCTATGACAGTCTCGTCTAGAGCCACTTCTGGAATTAGAAATAAAAACGTTAAGGTTGTTGTCGTGTTTGCATCCCTCTCGCTCGCACACTCCAACATGTTCACAGATTTTCTAAGTCTTTCGGTCTCTTCACTTTGAGAAATGTAGTCTTGACCGTGCAATGAACGTTTGCGTTTAGCAAATTTAGCCATAATAACATCAAAAAGTTGTGTCTAAGGTACTAGACTAGAGAAAACTAACAATTAAATGATTTTATTCTCGCTAGCAATCTAATCTAATAATAATAATACTTGCAATATAATACTAATACTTGCGTCAATCTAGGACCAAATTAAATTGAAGTATCCCAAAGCAACGATTGCATAGATTAGGAATAGTTTGGACAAAGAATACTGCCTTGTGGGATTCTACAATATTTTCAATATTGATCTTAGCTCAATTTCAACTAATGACATTAATATTAAATCAACAAGTAATATAAGAGATAGTCCATAAATAACTTAAAATATCATTTACTTTTCTATTTCACTAATATAAAAGATAGAGAAACAGTGTCGAACATCTTCGGTAGATCGAGAAAATACGCCTATCTCGCTACTATTTTGAATACAAATCGTGCAATATTAGACATTAAATGTAATTTTTTAAACTAATACTCACTGTGGGAGAGCAGAGCTCGTCGTAGTGCCGGCACAGTGGTGGGTGCGGGCTCCTCCCTCATGGAGGGAAGTGCCACGAGTGCCACCGATAGCAACAACACTAGAAGACAGGTGGCCGGCTGGGCGGTCTTGGTGCCCTGACCTGGGTGAGTTCCTGTTACTATATTCTGGTGACAAACAAAATCTATTAGCTTTGAACCTCGACATGTAGTAGACATGTTATAAATTTACAAGTTGGGATAGATACATTTTCAACAAATAAAATTACGTTGTTTTTATCGTTTACCTATTATTACATCTATTTGCTAATCAATGCAGTAAGTAATGTGTTTACATGTTATGTATTTTGATAAAATCAAGGTTTATTCTGTTAGTTTATTTGTTACAAGGTCCTTGCAACATTGTTGTTATGATCAATAACTGGGCACCTATTTCGTAAAATAATATTCATTTATAGTTCACTGTACATTTCTACAGGAATTTGGTTCAGTCTATAATGTATCATTATCAGCCTGTATCTCTCCTCTGCTGCATATAGGCTCGTCACTCGATCTCCTGCCACCCTCATTCAACCCCCACCAGCGACCTTTTTCATCCGTCCATCTAGCGGGGGGTCGCCCCATTCTGCGTATTCCCGTACGTGGTCTCCACTCTAGAACCCGTCTAGTTCATCGTTCATCGGCTCTGCGACAAACGTGTCCACAGTCCATTGCCAATAACTATATCGATAACTTTGGTTCTTTGACGGATTTCCTCGTTTTGGACTTTATCCATAGCCCGATATACGACCTTAAATTTGTGGACCAGACCTACTGTCAGTATCCACGTTTTTTGCTCCGTACGACAGCTTTCGAAAAACGCACTGGTTGAAATCTCTCGTCTTCAAACACTGGGGTATGTTTGATAAGAAGATGTGGCGCATCTTCCCGAATGCCGCTCATCCTAGCCCAATGCGTCTGTCGGCTTCTTTGCTGAAGTTGGCTACGCCTAATTCCATAGTCTGTCCAAGCAAGTATTCTTGCACAAATTCGAGAGTGGCATTAACCACCCAGATTGATCTCGGTACAACATGATCGTTAAACATGACTTTTGTCTTGTCCAACTTCATTCAGAGGCAAACCTGCTGGGATGCCACGTTTAAGCCATTTAGCATTCCGCTAAGATCTTCCAGCGAGCTAGCTATTATGACTATGTGATCCGCAAAACGAAGGTGTAAGATGTATTCTCCGTTGAGATTTATGCCGCAATAATTTATATAAAGAACAATGGCGAATGAATTACATGAATTTACGAGAACTAAATTTTCAACAAAAAGATATAAAAAGTACTCTAGAACAACTGCAGAATAACCTTTAAAAATATTTTAATAGAAAACTGAGAAATTTTCATTGTCACTTAATTTCAGTTTTTTCGTCGAAGGGAAACGTAATTCTATTATAGTTCTACTTTTCTTTCTAAAAGTATCAAAGTAACATTTAGCCAACTTTACTATAGGCCAAGTATGACAAGCTCGTTGATGTCTCTAGCGTACCAAACTCGAGAAATATCACAAATAAATTGAATAGATTTAAATAAATAAATATTATTGTGTCCCGACCAGGAATTGAATCCGGTACCTCCGAGTCTTAAATTCACTTAACCGCTAGACCACGAAGGCAGATATTTGTCAGAAACATGGTGTTTGGTACAGGGATGTAAATTGTTAAATGCATATTACATGTTTCGCTATTTCGACTTTTCATTTGTAATTGCCCAATATTTGCATGTTATTGAGGTGAGACATGTGATGCGAATTTGCTATAAGCTATAAGATCATGGCATGTTATCTAGCAAATTATTTTTTGTTGTTTAAATGTCATAAGGCAAAATTTTAATAGCGAAAAACAATGACCTCTTTAATGGAAATGAAATTATATTTGAACTTGACATACATTTTAAGAAAGAACTAGTTTCTTGTCGTCCTTTAGACTTTAAAATTGGAGATAAAAGTTATTTAAAACAAAAACAGGTTATAAATGACATATCCAAAGAAGTGAAGATATGACAATCACGTAACCGAAAGAAAAGGTCGCGGGTTCAAGACCCAGTTTAGTGAATTATCTCAGTGGTACAAAATACAAATCACTCGAACGTATGCCTGATTGTAATTTAAAAATTACATAACTTGAGATTATTTTTTATCACTTATTACCGAGTTATACGTAAACGAAAATCAAGATTTTAATTTAATATTTTATATTTGTAACATTTATTAATTTAGATTTTAGTTATGGTATTATAATAGTATAGTATCATCACGACCGTTTCCCTTTCGGGGTGGTCAGAAACCACGCTTATAAATAAGAGGATTCACAATTAGTCAACTTTACTAACCTATCCAATCATGACAAGTGGCAAGCTCGTCGATGTCTCTCGCGTACCAAACTCGAGAAATATCACAAATAAATTAAATATTAATTGAAATGTAGGTATTTATTTACATAATATTTTTGTGTCCCGACCAGGAATCGAACCCGGTACCTCCGAGTCTAAATCCACGGACTTAACCGCTAGACCACGGAGGCAGTCTAATAGTATAATATACTAAAATATTAATTGTTTTTTTTTTTTTTACTAGTTCGACATGTGACCTTGCGCCCACATGATGGTAAGTGGCTCACAAGGCCCATGAATATTAGCAACTGGAGTCAGACACTCATCACTGCCTCTACATCAGTCCCTAACACTATGCCGGCTTGACACATATACTTATTGGGACACAATAAATTATTTGCTTTATTTGTGATGTTTCTCGAGTTTGGTACGCTGGAGACATCGACGAGCTTGCCACTTGTCATGATTGGCCTATAGTAAAGTTGGCTAAATGTGAATCCGCTTATTTACAAGCGTGGTTTCTGACCACCCCGAAAGGGAAAAGGTCGTGAATATACTTTACTTCTAATAATAATAATAAATAAATATTTCCAGACAGGTCACACAGCGCCATCTAGTTTCCGTGGTAAGCTACGAGGCTTGTGTTACGGAAACTAGATGGTTGATAAACTACATATCCTACTTTTTTTTTTTTTTGAAAATATATACATATAAACACCCAGACCGAGACAAATTATACAATGTACAACTTGCCCCCGGTGGGAATCGAACCCACGACCTCCCGAGTTCACAGCAACGTTTGTTACCACTAGACCACGGAGGCGGTCATAATGGGTCAATATTACTATAGATTTTAATTGTTACCTGTAATCTCTTCAACTGGGCTGACAAAGTTTGATTTTGTGTCTGTAGTAACTTTATTCTCCTAATCAAAGTCTGGTTTTCTACGGTACACTGTTTTACTCTGAAAAAAAAAAAAATATTATAAAATAGATTTAGCTAAAAAACCCAATGAATTTGAAAAATGAAAATTTTTAGATTTAATTTCCTACCAGGAATATATATTTGCAAGGAATGGGACCAACTGACATCAGTCTCTACCACTATGCCAGATTAAAAGGGTGCTTTTTCACACTTAAATATAATTTTGTTACGACCAGAAAACAAAACGGTACATCCGAGTCTAAATCCACAGACTTTACCGCTAGACCACAGAGGTAGTTAATATATTCTATCCTACTCTTTAAACCCTTAATATTCCTTGTTCCTCACATATATTCTATCCTACTCTTTAAACCCTTAATATTCCTTGTTCCTCACATATATTGTATCCTACTCTTTAAACCCTTAATATTCCTTGTTCCTCGCATATATTGTATCCTACTCTTTAAACCCTTAATATTCCTTGTTCCTCGCATATATTGTATCCTACTCTTTAAACCCTTAATATTCCTTGTTCCTCGCATATATTGTATCCTACTCTTTAAACCCTTAATATTCCTTGTTCCTCGCATATATTGTATCCTACTCTTTAAACCCTTAATATTCCTTGTTCCTCGCATATATTGTATCCTACTCTTTAAACCCTTAATATTCCTTGTTCCTCGCATATATTGTATCCTACTCTTTAAACCCTTAATATTCCTTGTTCCTCGCATATATTGTATCCTACTCTTTAAACCCTTAATATTCCTTGTTCCTCGCATATATTGTATCCTACTCTTTAAACCCTTAATATTCCTTGTTCCTCGCATATATTGTATCCTACTCTTTAAACCCTTAATATTCCTTGTTCCTCACATATATTCTATCCTACTCTTTAAACCCTTAATATTACTTGTTCCTCACATATATTCTATCCTACTCTTTAAACCCTTATTATTCCTTGTTCCTCACATATATTCTATCCTACTCTTTAAACCCTTAATATTACTTGTTCCTCACATATATTCTATCCTACTCTTTAAACCCTTAATATTACTTGTTCCTCACATATATTCTATCCTACTCTTTAAACCCTTATTATTCCTTGTTCGTAACACATATTTTATCCTATTTTTAAACCCTTATTATTCCTCACACATATTTTATCCTACTCTTTAAAACCTTATTATTCCTCGTTCCTCACACATATTTTATCCTAGTCTTTAAAACCTTATTATTCATCGTTGCTCACACATTTTGTATCCTACCCTTTAAATCCTTCCTCGTTCCTCACACATATTTTATCCTATTTTTAAACCCTTATTATTCCTCACACATATTTTATCCTACTCTTTAAAACCTTATTTTAAACCTTATTATTCATCGTTCCTCACACATTTTTTTATCCTACCCTTTAAATCCTTCCTCGTTCCTCACACATATTTTATCCTATTTTTAAACCCTTGTTATTTCTCGTTCCTCACACATATTTTATCCCACTCTATAAACCCTTATCATTCCTTGTTCCTCACACATATTTTATCCTATTTTTAAACCCTTATTATTCCTCACACATATTTTATCCTACTCTTTAAAACCTTATTATTCCTCGTTCCTCACACATTTTTTATCCTACCCTTTAAATCCTTCCTCGTTCCTCACACATATTTTATCCTATTTTTAAACCCTTGTTATTTCTCGTTCCTCACACATATTTTATCCCACTCTATAAACCCTTATCATTCCTTGTTCCTCACACATATTTTATCCTACTTATTAGACCCTTATTATTCCTCGTTCTTCACACATATGTTATTCCACCCTATAAACCCTTTTTATTCCTCGTTCCTTTTTTGTATTTTAAGTACAATAACTTACCTATCTTCAAGCCCATCAACATATTCCTTCTTCCTTTTGCGGGAGTCCTGAGCGGAGATCTTGTTTCGGATTTTGCGTCGGATCCGTTTTAATTCACGCTCCTCGTGTTTGGTGAGCGGGTAGGAAGCGGGAAGGGAAATCCCCTCCTTGGCCAGCAATCGACGCTCTTCGGCAGTTAGAATGAGACGGGGATATCCGCTGCCTCGGTCTTTCTCGTCGATTTCGTCATCGTCGCTGTGGTCGCTTCCAGAATCGTCTGTAATAAGCGTCTTAACTTTTGAGGAATATAGTCAAACTTTAATATACTTTTTTTTTATATATACAGTGTAAACTCCATGTAACGTCACTCGATTTAACGACAAACTTTCTAAAGCGTCGAAGTCAATTGGCTTTGGTTGGTTTAGCTTGTCTTCCAATTCTGATTTTTCTTCTCTCTATTTAACGACAACTCTTTATAACGCCATAAAATTGCACAGTCCCTTCAGTGTCGTTATATAGAGTTTACACTGTACTTTCCTAATTTAAGACAAGAGAAGAATAGAAAAAAAATCCTACATTTTACAAAAACTTAACTATGATTATAATCAAAAATGTTCGTAAATTTGTATCCTAATAAGATTTATTGATTTCATGTTTTACAAGAAGTTATATCGTTTTTGTCTTCCTTGTTAAGAGGGAGCTTTTTCACCCCTTTCACACGCACAATCCAATATATTCAAAATCTTTGAGGTCTAATTGTACTTATGAGAAAATATAGTCTATCAACTTACTGTGTATAGATAGGGCAAAAAGACCAAACGGTTTGAGATTAAAAGCTAGGACAATCCCAGTATTAATTCTGTGGTGTCAAGGAAAAAGGGGATAAGTACAAAACTTGAACTTTTCACTAAGAAAACAACTCATTTTTATAATTAGAAAATTGTAATTTACGTAATGTTCAATTTCATTAGTCGTATACTTTAGGTACGAGTCCACTCATCTCACTATGCATAACTGAATTATTGGCGGTAAAAGCGCGATACTGAGATAACTCGATTGAACTCTTTTTACTTATTTATACATTTTAATGTTACGACTAGCCCCTTTATGTACGTAGGGGTGTAAAATAAACTGTACAGTTTATAGACTCATCTTCTTATTGCATTGACGCATATGAATGTTTAGAACCAATAGGTGCAAAAATCTATTTTTAAAATTTTTCGACTCATCTCCTTTTTCCCTGACACCACAGAATTATTTTATGACAGTATATTGCTGGTTATGGTCGTGTTATGACACTATGACAATATGACGACCTGCAGGCGCGGTGGTGGCACGGTTGTAAGAACGCGTACCTTAAATCCTACAAAGGTCGGTTCAAACCCACCCGGCATGTACCAATGAGAAAATACAAATTTCTTTCGTACATTTGTCATAGATTTACAACACCACCGTACCCGTGCTTCGGAGAGCACGCTAAGCCGTCGGTCCCGGTTCCACTAATGCCAACTTGTGGAATCGTTAATAAATTGTCATAAAAAATTGACATTATATCCTCGCCAAGCCTAGCTAGCGTGGCGAGTGTAGGCCAAATTCTGCAGTTCTGGAAGGCACATCTCCAGCAGTGGAGGTCTAGGACGCTGTGTTCTAGGGGCTGTATGAAAAAAAAATGACGACCTGCATGCTACTGAAGTGTAAAATAGGTGGAAGGCGTAATTTAAAAAAAAAAAAAAATAGCTTCCAATTTGCTTACAATAATTACAAAGTGCTACTTCATCATTTCTAAGCCAAATAATGTTATCTTAAAATTTCATCGCATTATCTCAAAACAAAGGTCATTTGGGCACATTCGCACCAAACGATCTATTACAATCAAGCCGCATACAACTATGAATTTATTATAATTGATGAGTCATGAAAATTCATTTATGAAAATGAAAGTGAATTGGAGCTATTGCTATCAATAAAACGAATAGGTATGTTTAAAGTATACAGTGTCCAAACAAGAGCGCC
This sequence comes from Tinea semifulvella, assembly GCA_910589645.1. Classification (NCBI taxonomy): domain Eukaryota; kingdom Metazoa; phylum Arthropoda; class Insecta; order Lepidoptera; family Tineidae; genus Tinea; species Tinea semifulvella. The sequence goes on along the minus strand of OU342598.1, from coordinate 4,024,419 downwards.
GGATATGATAACATCTATTAAAAAAATAACTAACATTGAAAATAGCCGACCTTACCAGTAAGGGATAAGGCTGCCAACATAACCATTTCCAAAATCTCACAGTAAACTAAATTAACAATGTATACATAATATATATATCTAGTACATAAACTTTTTACAGTTGAGCACAGTATTTATCAACTTAAAAGTGCTAATAAGAAAGCAAATAGTAAAAAAAGAAGCGAACAAATTATATATATATCAAAATATATATATATATATATAATCAAATAATATATATATATATTGATAGTCATATTATTAAGTTTTTAATTGTCAAAATTATAAGTACACTAAATATAAATTAAAAACTACCTAAATAATAAAATTAAAAATAAACTAAACTATAAATAAAAAATGTCCTCTAGAGACATCCCATCCGAGATAGTCCCAAAGAGACTGGCAACATTTCCCTCTGTATAGCGAGGCTAATACGTTGGCAGAAATAGTTGCCAGCCTTCCTTTTTAAATTTAAATTGTAAATATATAGTTATAAGTTTATTAGCTTAAATTTGTTCACTTCTATTTTATTTGCACTTTTAGTCGAATAATACAAGTTGACAAATGCTGTGCTCAGCTGTAAAAAGTTTATGTACTAGATAAGTTTTTCAAAATTGTATAATAATCTAATGTTAGGTATATATACAGTTGTTAGAGTCTTAATAAATAAATAACGCGACAAAAAAATAAAAAAATAAATACACGCAGCCCGCGAAAATTTAAATGCGGATACTTTTTGAACAGACCTCGTATCGTCTACTACAGCCCGAAAGCTGACAAAAGGGTCACTATATTTTTTTTAAAACACTTACCGCAGTTATCATTGTTGTAGTCCGAACTAGTAGACTCGACTTTCAGGTCTTGGAGTTTAGCCTGAGATAAAATGTTCGCCGCTGCCAACTTCAAATTCCCATGATTCTTTAAATCCGCTGCATTAATTATTTTAAACGATTTCAAATCTTTCATATCCTTTATTGTAACTGGCAAGAGTATAGAGCGGGGATTTCCCGCCATTGGAGCCACACGAATAACTTTTCTTTGTATATTATCTTTGCTAAAAACCTTAGGTTGTGGGTTTAAAACCTGAAGGTTGGTTACTTTGATAGGTTTCTGTGGTTGGGCTCTGACAACCATTTGTGGTTTGGTCGGTCCAGAGCTGGTCACTTTTATGGTCGGTTTTTGAAGTTTGGGATGGACGACCGCCTGAGGTGTTTGGGAAAGACGACGTTTTCTGTTGCCCTTACCTACAAAATAAAATAAAAAAATTACACATGTGCCAATAAGGAATACACTTTTCTTACGTACATTTGTCATAGATTTTGTAAAGGAAGGGCAAAGCACGAAAACTAAATGCAAGCCCACCTAGATCCTTGGAGCCGCATCAGACTGGAAAATTCTCATGGATACATTTGAACATAATTATAGGATCCCAGATGAACTAGCTGTATCAGCCTAAAGGCCAGACATCTTAGTGTTATCTCGGAACTTGAAAAAAGTTATGCTAATTGAACTTACCGTTCCGTGGGAATTAAATATTCCAAAAGACCACAACATGAAGTCGAATAAATATCATGATCTCACAGAAAAAATGATCAGGAATGAGTTCAAAACTCAGCTTTAAGCAGTGGAAGTTGGTGCGAGCAAAATTTTTGCATCACTTACTGATGATGGCATTAACGGAATCATACAGTATTTGGATGAGTAGGATGAGGAGTACGAGGGGCGTTCAAAATATTCTCGGTATTGATACGTTACAACCTCTTTTATATATATATTTGTTACTGGCCGCTAAGATTCATCCATTGACATTAAAAAAAAGTAAAATTGGAACCGAGATGTTCTTTTGTTTTTCTGCAATTGCCGAACAAACATGAACACCATGAGCGAATTAACAATTTTAACGAAATTAGAGCACCGATCCGTCATAAAATTCTTGACAAAACAGGGTAAAAATCAAAAAACCATAAAAGAGGAAATGGATTGTGTTTACCGTGAGTCTGCTCCTTCTTTATCTACTATTCAAAAATGGTCAAGCGAATTTAAGCGTGGAAGGGAGAGTATTGAAGATGACCCTAGACCTGGCCGGCCTGTAGTGGCTACCTCACAAGAAAATATTGATAAAGTGGAAAAACTTATATTGGAAGACGGCCGAGTGAAGGTAAAATCTATAGCTCAAGTAACCAATCTCTCTATTGGTACCGTACATGACATTATACATGACCATCTTAATATGTCAAAAGTAAGTGCAAGATGGGTTCCGCGAATGCTGACGCTTCTTCAAAAGGATATGCGTGTGGCTTGCTGTTCAGATTTTATCGACCTGTGTGGTGAAAATCCCGATGAGGTGCTGCAAAAAATAGTTACTGGAGATGAAACCTGGGTTCATCATTATGACCCAGAGAGCAAACAGGAGTCCATGCAGTGGCACATTAAGGGTTCAGCTCATCCCAAGAAGTTCAAGGTAATCCCGTCAGCTGGCAAGGTCATGGCCACAATATTTTGGGATTGTGAAGGAGTTTTGCTTATCGATTATAAAGAAAAAGGTGTAAATATCACAGGGCAGTACTACGCTAACGTTATACGTCAATTAAGAGATGCGATCAAAGAAAAGAGGCGAGGAAAGTTAACCAAAGGTGTTATGCTTCTGCATGACAACGCCCCTGTCCATACTGCTCATATTGCCAAGGCAGCTATTGTTGAATGTGGGTTTGAAACTGTTACTCATCCACCCTATAGTCCGGACTTAGCCCCAAGCGACTTCTTTTTGTTTCCCAATCTTAAAAAGGATCTGCGTGGAAATAAATTTTCTGACGACGAAGCGTTGAAGACGGCCGTGGAGGAGCATTTTTACACCAAAGATAAAAAATATTTTTATGAGGGATTAAAAAAAATAATTGATCGATCTTATAAGTGTATGAACATAGGGGGGGAGTATATTGAAAAATAAAAATATCAAACTTTTCGTACTTGTTTGTTTTTATCCACATACCGAGAATATTTTGAACGCCCCTCGTAGAATGGTGGATGGTGAGCGTATTATCGCGCAATAGAATAAAAAAGGGGGGCCAACCAGCTTATTGTCGGTCGCAAGCCCGAGACACCATTCTTCTCATCTTTTACCCACACACGATGGACCAGGCATCCGCACGGTGAATCCATGGAATGCTTAGAAATTTGTCTTCCTGGTAGGCTGAGTGATGGTTGGATTTTTTTCCATTCTGCCGGGGCGGTGAAGTATCTACCGTTCGTGCTAATAAACCCAGTAAAGTTTCGGTATCAAGCTCGAATTGCCGTCATGCCCCGTCAAGCATAGTGTTAGGGATGATGTCTGATTCCAGTTACTAACATTCACGGACCTAGCGCGCCACTGACCACCAGGTGGGCGCAAGGTTCCATGTCGTGCTAGTACTCGGAGAGCACTTTAAGCCGTGTCGGTCCCGGTTCCACTAATACCAACTTGTCATTAAAATTGACATTAAAACTGCCAATCTGGACAGGCGTGGCAAGTGTGGGGCCAAATTCCCCAGATACACATGTATCCTGACGGCCCATCTCCAACAGTGGAAGTCAAGGACTGTGGTCTAGAACGTGGTTGAAATAAATTTCAATTATACATAAGACGCATTAAAATGTAAAGTACTAAATGCAATGTCTAACTGATATGTTATCTGCTTAGAGTAAGGTCATACATACAATATCATAAGATCAAATTTTAAACACAAATAACATACTATTATTATTACGACTCGGGATTGAACCCAGTACGTCAAGCATGATTGTTTGATAATAATTAATAAATAATTGTACGTATGAAGAAGACAATTTTCTCAAACTGAAGGAAAATAAATAAAACTAAAAAGAAAAAAACAATCCCAAGGGTTCTGTCGCCAAAAAGTTTGATACCCTACCTACTGAACCATTGAAATAATTTTATATATTTTATTACATAGCGACAATAACAGTCGGGACCCATTGTTGGGAAGATTTAACGAAAGAAGATACAACGAATCAATTGACGTGAGAATCATCAAAATCGGACCACGCGTTTGGTTTCCAGTGACCACACAGGAACAAACATACACACATAGGCTGATAAACATATAACCCTTCTTTGCGTTGCGCAGTGGGGTAAAAATAGTTACATAACAATAAAACTAAATTACAAACATTATAAGGAAAATGGTTTAGCAAAAAAAAACAATAGATGACCTAGTAGGTACTAGGTAGGTACGAACAGTTAGGTAATAGTGTTGGTATGCAATAGTAATGCGTACTTTGAATCAATTTTACACGCTATTGTGAAGGTTAGCAAAACATAATTAATTTTCTCTCCATTACATTTTTTTTTGTTTTTCTCTTGCTTAGATAATGAATAGTGTTGCCAGTTGCAGAAAGGGCTGACTATCTTTTGACATGTTTTGCGTACTCGTATTTATAAGACAAATTCTCTTCTGCGAGATATTGTCACCCCCTGAGCTTGGGTAAGTATTGAATAGAAAATAGTACGCGGTCACTTCATGACCACGTGCAGTGACTTTAATTTATTTTGTGCACCACCGCTGCAGTCTCACCATCTATCTGGTATCTTGTTTTGGTGTAGACTGAAGTGGTGGTGGATTTGGAGATGGAACGTAACGCGTGTTCCCCGTGCGTTCCAGGGTTCTATGTCTGGACTCTAGAGCTGGGACCCAGCTTGAAAAGATAACCCCGCTGCCCAGCATCCCCGAGACGCCTTGTTGTCCGCTTGGGATCGGCAGTGCTCTCCGGGTCCCCATCATCAGGGAAGGTACCCCTACGTACGGTCAACGGATGCATAAAGAGTGATAGGGCTAAGTTTCGGCTTACGACCCTCCCTTATATAATTGTAGATTCTCTTGCTCTGTTAACTTCACTTTACTTAATATAATAACTTCCTTTGCTTAAATTCTTTTGTTTTATTTTAATGTCCCGCTAAACGTGACACGCTATTGGCTGGTTATTTCATAACCAAAGTGACAAGCTAACTAGGTAGCAATCTATAGCATAGCTGGCCAGACGGGTTGGCGAGTAGGATTAATTATATTAATTAATCTTTAAGGGTTTAAAGAATTTTGTTGGCGGTCTGGTTGTTCAATTCAACAAAGGCGCGGTTCTAATCCCAGCATACCAATGAGAAATACACTCTTCTTACGTACATTTTTAACATTACTATTTGCAGAGCATGTCAAGCTGTAGCCGCATCGCTCCTGCAGCCCTATTCCGTTACTTAGTCGCAAACGTTCTTAGTGGATTTCGTTATTTACGTCTGAGGTTGCGTCATAATTACAAAATATTATTCAATTCTTAACTCTATAAGCGCTCTACCTTGACAGGCGGCCGTGCAAATATCAACTTTAATAGCGTGATATATAATATAGTTAACAGATTCCATTATATAACGTTTGCGCTTAAGTAACCGAATAGCGCTGCTGGTACGTCAATCTTTTTTCGCTCATCCTTTCAACATGCTCGAACCGTCGCAGCATGCCTTTCCTTACTTTTGTCCCTATGCTATATTTTATACCTACCATACGTATGCGGTCCGCGAATGTGTCGTCGCATATAACTCTGTCTAAAATTAGTACACTGAAAGGTGAAAATATGACCAAAAAGTATGTATGATTGACTATATCGCACTGTGCGAGCGAGTGGTATGTATTTTTTTAATACTAGCACGATATGTGTCCTTGCCCCCACCTGATGGTAAGTGGCGTGCAAGGTCCATGAATGTTAGAAACTGGAATCAGACACTCATAACTGTCATTAATCCCTAACACTATGTCGACTTGACTATATGTGCGAAATGAACTGTACAAATAATATAAAATCTTTCTGGCTTAAGATCTAATAATCTATAATACTGTAATTTCATGTCCTAGTTATAAACTGTGATTTATCTAAAAATTTATAAATATCTTATTTATTTATTTTGAATGAAAAGAATGGTATGCGATCACAATAGGCTGGTTTAAAAAGGAGGCCTTCTTTTTTAATTTATTGTTCGATAATACGCTCACCATCCACAATTCGACTCCTCTCCCTACCCAACCAAATACTGTATGATTCCGTTAATGCCGTCTTGGAAGCTCTTTCCATAAATGTATTGACGGCAGACCTGGTTAGGCCTAATTCTTTCAGTAAGTGGCGGTAGGAGGTAGACCTCATTTCTACTTCATCATCTATATTTATTTTTGTGTCCTATACTTATAATCAGATGGCAATAGTTTTTCATATTAAAAAAATATCGGCCAGTCGATTATATCTGATCGACATAGGTAACTTTAAATCCCTAATTAGTATGGATGTATAGAATGAAAATTTCAAGGTCGATTAAAGTTACTGGAAAATATCCAGCTATAATAATATTTGTTCAGTTCATTGTTGACTCATACACAATGATATTTCATGAAGGTCGATATCAATTGTCTCTACACATATTTGATAAACCAAAATTAAAATGTGCTTAAATATAAATAAATTCATAATTTAATATAATCATAAATAAAAGAAATATCTAATTAAAAAAGGTCTAAAATCGTAAATAAAAGAAGTCGCTGTGTCTCATTTTTTGTGATTAAAACTTATATATTTTTTTACCCTTATATTGTGATTTAAAAATTTTTGGAGCTATCATAGTAAAAAAAAAAGTATAGTATCATAACGACCGTATCCCTTCTGGGTGGTTAAAGAAAGATAAAAATAAATTATTATTGTTTGCGTACCGACCAGAATTCCCTATTCTGTTACTTAGTCGCAAACGTTATTAGTGGATTTCGTTATTTGCGTCAAATGTTGCGTCATAATTACAAAATATTATTAAATTCTCAACTCTATAAGCGCTCAACATTGACAGCGGCCGTACAAGTATCAACTTTAATAGCGTGATATTTATATATAGTCAATCATCAACATCATCAGCATGTGTCTCTCCACTGCTGGATATAGGCCTCCCCCAAGGCTCGCTACTGCACGCGGTCTTTTGCAACCCTCATCCAACCCCCACCAGCGATTCTCCTTAGGGATGACCTCCATCTGGCAAGGGGTCGTCCCACTCTGCGTCGTCCCGTACGTGGTCTCCACTCCAGAACCCGTTTGCCCCATCGGTCGTCGGTTCTGCGGCAGATGTGTCCGGCCCATTGCCACTTCAGCTTGCTAATTTTAAGCTCAGTAACTTTGGTTCTCCGACGAATTTCAACGTTTCGAATTCTATCCATCAGAGAAATACCAAGCATAGCTCTCTCCATAGCTCGCTGAGCGACCTTGAATTTGTGAACCAGACTCACTGTCATTGTCCACGTCTCTGCTCCGTACGACATTACGGGGAGGACGCACTGGTTGAAGACTTTTGTCTTCAAACACTGTGGTATGTATGGATGGGCCTTCCAGAACAATATGTGGAGAATTTGGCCTACACTCGCTAAGCGAGTTGTCAGACGGGTTGGCGAGGATCTGATGTCAATTTTTGAATGACCATTTATTAATTGATTTCAGAAGTTGGTATTCTCCGAGACACGGGAACAGTGGTGTTGTAAATCTATGACAAATGTACATAAGAAAAGTGTATGGGGGGGGGCATAAACCGACCTTTGTAGGTTTTTAAGGAAAACGGACTTACAACCGAGCCTAAAAAATAGCACATAAATAGTAAATATTTTAAGAGTCATTACATACCCGCACTATGGAATGTTTGTTTGTTGATAAAACCAGGTACGACATTTTGCTCAAAATCCAACATATTGAATGGTTCTTCGATGACGTCATTGGAATCGCTGCTATCTAGAGTGGCGACATTTTGAACGGACGGGCTGCCAGGTTCCAGAAAGGGAGAGCTTGTGAGGTCATCATCGCAGGAATTTTGAATCAAAAACGGCGATAGTTGTTGCTCAAAATCGCTGTAACAAAATTAATTTGGTTAGTACCTAATTAATTAAGTATGTCTTTATTTATTAAGGTACAAAAAAGAGTTAACAGACAAAACATTTAACAAAATACAGTGATATAAATAAGTCTTAAATTTGAATTTGCGTCTAAATCAACAGACTCAAACGCTAGACCACGGAGGCAGATTATTATTATTATTATTTAAAAACTTTATTACACTATGTACAAAGGCGGACTTAATGCCGCTAGGCATTCTCTGACAGCCAAACCTTTAGGACATTTAGACAGTATAGATGGTAGGTGCAATCATTAATTAAGTTATTCTTAACAGTATTAGTACATACATAACAATATTACATACTAATACATATACAAATACATAAATATATACATATATATATAAACATAAATTACATCATAAATAAACAATAATATAAAAATAAAACTACTTATATGATAAGGGAAGTGAAATATGATGTTGCTGCAATTGAGGATAGTGAATCATGCTATTAATACCAGTCTTAATCATTGATTTAGACGCGAAGGTATCGTATACGATTTCTGATCGGGGCACAATAATTGATTTACTTTATTAGTAATAATACTCAAGTTTGGTATAAAAGAGACATCGAAGTGCTTGCCACTTGTCACGATGGGCCTATAGTATATTTAAATTGACTAAATGTGAATCTGCTTTTTTAAAAACGTGGTTAAGACCAAACCGGAAACACGGTCGTGATGATACTTTATTTTTTTTATTTACAATATAAATGTGACGCGACTCACATGTGGCACAACAATTGTGGGGCCACAAAGGTGCCTTAGGTGCATAGCCTGACCTTAGTTACTAAATCATAGTTTGTTAAGCATAGTTTAAGAATTATATAGCAGGATTAATAATTATTCACATGTACATATAACCTGTCTTGTAAATATCTAGCATCATCATCATTGGCCCAGCGTTTAAGTCCGCGGATTTAGACGCGGGAATACCGGGTTTGATTCATAGTCGCGACACTATAATTTATGTGTTTTATTTTTCGAGTTTAGACGTTAGACATCGACGAGCTTAAGTTAAGTTAGCTAAATGTGAATTCTCTTCTTTAAAAGCGTGGTTTCTCCACCCCGAAAGAAATACGGTCGTGATAATACTTTAAATACTTTAATAGTCAGCTAGGTTGGGCGGCATTCGGGAAACTCCGGCACATCTCATCGTCTAAACCACAATGTTTAAAGACTAAGGTCTTTAACCAGTGCGTCCTCCCGGTAATGTCGTACGGAGCAGAGACGTGGACACTAACAGTGGGTCTGGTCCATAAATTCAAGGTCGCTCAGCGAGCCATGGAGAGAGCTATGCTTGGTGTATCTCTGATGGATAGAATTCGAAACGTTGATATTCGTCAGAGAACGAAAGTTACTGACATAGCTTTTAAAATTAGCAAGCTGAAGTGGCAGTGGTCCGGACACATCTGCCGCAGAACCGACGATCGATGGGGCAAACGGGTTCTAAAGTGGAGACCACGTACGGGAAGACGCAGAGTGGGACGACCCCCCGCCAGATGGACAGATGACCTAAAGAAGGTCGCTGGTGGGGGTTGGATGAGGGTAGCGAAAGATCGCGTTAAGTGGCGAGCCTTAGGGGAGGCCTACATCCAGCAGTGGAGAGATACAGGCTGATGATGATGATGATGATGATGAATACTTTAACACAGCTAATGTTTATTTATTTAAACTTTATTGCACAAAGTACAAAGGCGGACCTAATGCCGCTAGACATTCTATGACGGTCAAACCTTCGGGACAACGAGAGCAGTAAGGACATAAGGTAGTAAATACTATCAGTAAAGTTCACACAAGTTGTGTCTGTAAACTGTCAAAAAATAGGCGCAAATAGTTTGTGTTGTACAGTAACAAAAATGCCTTCGTGGTCTAGCGTTAAGTCCGTGGATTTAGACTCGGAGGTACCGGGTTCGATTCCTGTATATAAATACATTTAATTAATATTTAATTTATTTGTGATTATTCTCGAGTTTGGTACGCTGGAGACATCGACGAGCTTGCCACTTGTCATGATTGGCCTGTAGTAAAGTTGGCTAAATGTGAATCCGCTTATTTATAAGCGTGGTTTCTGACCACCCCGAAAGGAAAACGGTCGTGATGATACTTTCAGTAACAAAAATAAATATGGTGTACTCAATAAATAAAAAAGTCGATAAACGGAATTTAAAAAGTCCTTATATACCTACGTGTTTTTTTTTTTTTACCTAAAAGTCATTTCTATAAAATTAATTAGTTTTTCTTTGTCTTGCATAGTTAGCAATGAGACTATATTTATTTATTTAAATCTTTATTGCCCAAAGTACAAAGGCGGACTTAATGCTGGTAGGCATTCTATGACAGTCAAACCTTCGGGACAACAAGAGCAATTAAACAATAATAATAATAAATCGTTTATTTCCAATAAAATCCTATGTACATAGGCCTAGGCCGGTATTGTGGGGTCTCAATTAAACTAAATCTATAATTTACATAACTTCAAATTAAATCAAAATTAAATTAAAATTAAATCAAAATCAAATCAAAATTAAATCAAAATCAAATCAAAATTAAATCAACATCAAATAAAAATCAAATCAAAATTAAATCAAAATTAAATCAAAATTAAATCAAAATTAAATCAAATTAAATCAAAATGAAATTAAAATAAAAATTAAAATTAAAAATTAAATTCTAGATACAATAATTAAAAAAATATATATAAAACATTGAAGATATTCATGAAAGGTTAATAAATACACTATATATAATATAAAGAATAACTATAGTAAATAAATAAATAACAATAAAAGGTAGGTACGAGGGGCGTTCAAAATATTCTCGGTATGTGGATAAAAACAAACAAGTACGAAAAGTTTGATATTTTTATTTTTCAATATACTCCCCCCCTATGTTCATACACTTATAAGATCGATCAATTATTTTTTTTAATCCCTCATAAAAATATTTTTTATCTTTGGTGTAAAAATGCTCCTCCACGGCCGTCTTCAACGCTTCATCGTCAGAAAATTTATTTCCACGCAGATCCTTTTTAAGATTGGGAAACAAAAAGAAGTCGCTTGGGGCTAAGTCCGGACTATAGGGTGGATGAGTAACAGTTTCAAACCCACATTCAACAATAGCTGCCTTGGCAATATGAGCAGTATGGACAGGGGCGTTGTCATGCAGAAGCAGAACACCTTTGGTTAACTTTCCTCGCCTCTTTTCTTTGATCGCATCTCTTAATTGACGTATAACGTTAGCGTAGTACTGCCCTGTGATATTTACACCTTTTTCTTTATAATCGATAAGCAAAACTCCTTCACAATCCCAAAATATTGTGGCCATGACCTTGCCAGCTGACGGGATTACCTTGAACTTCTTGGGATGAGCTGAACCCTTAATGTGCCACTGCATGGACTCCTGTTTGCTCTCTGGGTCATAATGATGAACCCAGGTTTCATCTCCAGTAACTATTTTTTGCAGCACCTCATCGGGATTTTCACCACACAGGTCGATAAAATCTGAACAGCAAGCCACACGCATATCCTTTTGAAGAAGCGTCAGCATTCGCGGAACCCATCTTGCACTTACTTTTGACATATTAAGATGGTCATGTATAATGTCATGTACGGTACCAATAGAGAGATTGGTTACTTGAGCTATAGATTTTACCTTCACTCGGCCGTCTTCCAATATAAGTTTTTCCACTTTATCAATATTTTCTTGTGAGGTAGCCACTACAGGCCGGCCAGGTCTAGGGTCATCTTCAATACTCTCCCTTCCACGCTTAAATTCGCTTGACCATTTTTGAATAGTAGATAAAGAAGGAGCAGACTCACGGTAAACACAATCCATTTCCTCTTTTATGGTTTTTTGATTTTTACCCTGTTTTGTCAAGAATTTTATGACGGATCGGTGCTCTAATTTCGTTAAAATTGTTAATTCGCTCATGGTGTTCATGTTTGTTCGGCAATTGCAGAAAAACAAAAGAACATCTCGGTTCCAATTTTACTTTTTTTTAATGTTAATGGATGAATCTTAGCGGCCAGTAACAAATATATATATAAAAGAGGTTGTAACGTATCAATACCGAGAATATTTTGAACGCCCCTCGTATATGCCATCATAGTATCGCGACCTACATATAATTTTATTTCCATTCGCTTGTACTACATATAATTTTATTTCCTTGATAATCTTATCTCCGATTGCATATCTGGTGGGCATTTGTGCCGCGATACGTGATTCTTTTCATTTTCATACGATATCATAGAAAGAAATACATTCACGTACAACTACGATTTATTCTTGGAACTTTCTCAAGTTATTATGGTTCCGATTTTTATAAGAAAAAATGCTCTCACAGCTTTTATTTTATACTAGCTGGGAGACACGGATTAAAACAAAAAGGGGACGACACGGTACGAAGACGCAACGTGTGGAACTAGAAAACTACGTCCTACCGACGCACTTAAATCAGCTAGCTATCGAGCTGTAAATTAATTAAAAACACGCACATTTGAAATTCTAGTTGTTTAGATATCGCATAGAATACAGGTCGATATAGGGTGGTACAAATTTACAGTCCAGCTGCATTTTACCCTAATGGTATGCAAACAATAGTATCATCACGACCGTTTCCCTTCCGGGGTGGTCAGAAACCAAGATTATAAACAGCGGATTCACAATTAGCAAACTTTGCTATAGGCCAATCACAACAAGTGGCAAGCTCGTCGATGACTCCCAGCGTACCAAACTCGAAATATATCACAATTATTTAAATTATTTATAATAAATATATATCTAAATTCACCAACTTAGCCGCTAGACCACGGAGGCAATGCTAATAATAATAATTATTAAAAATGTTATTTCTTAAAAACAGCTTAAGTAATAACAATAGCAGAAGAGAAAAATAAGTTATAGTGAAAATAAAACTTGGTAAAAAGAGGTTAAGAACATGAGCTGCTATGATAAATAGGTGTTTGGGTCAGCATAGGCAGCAAAAGTAATGCTGCAGCGCTGATTTTCACTAAACCCTTTACTTTACCAATAATAAACTCTCAGTTTTTAATACTGGTTCCAATATTGGTTCCGTATTTTGTAGTGAACAATATAGCGCGTGCCATATCTTCTCCTTTTGCTTTAACCAAAGGTTTAACCCGGCTTTGTATACGTCAGGGTCATATATTTTAAAATTGCGTTTTTAAACACCCGATCGCAATCATGGTGATCTTAGAGAAGTGTTTCTGAGCTGAAATAGTCGGACCTAAAACTTCTGGTTTCGTGGGCACAAAAGTGCATATTTGTATATTTGACCTATATAACAATCGTTATATTTTGGTATGTCAGTTAACAAATTTTAAAATAATAATAATAATGCTATTAATACCATGCATCGTAGACAAAGGAGCATTAGGAACACAATACAGTAGAAGGCTTAAGACCACAAAACTATACAACTATTTAAACGAATGTTCCGTCAAAGACATGTCAATAAATTCTGACAGGTTATAAAAAGCATTATTTTGGAAAAAGATTTTCAATTTTGTTTTATATTCACTTGGTTGTAGTCTAGTTATAATCTTAGGTAGTTTATTGTATGTATAATGTAATTTTCAACGGCAAACCTTGCTTAAACGTTTTTTTCAACCTGGTTTGCCTTATATAGATTTCATTCTTGTTTAGCCTAGAGATTTTTGGAAGTTCATAAGCTTTCGCATGAACCTCCTGTAAGCAACTATATACATACAGAGACGTGACTGTCATAAATTGCAGGCGGGTGGTTGCGCGCTGAGATATTTCCGGGGGAATGTCCCTATCCCCAACCCAGGCCCATTAGCCATTCGGACCTGGACTATCCCACTGTCTGATATTTTACGTGTAGTTTCTAAAATAGTTTTGTCGCACCACGTGTATTTTAGACCGGTCATTAAATCGCCGGGTTCGATGAACAACTGGTTCGACAACTTTGTAAATTTTAGTGCAAAAATTATACAATTTATTTAAATATTTAGCTATGGTTTTGTAAGGATTATGTATGTGAAGCTGCGATGATGCTAACTTGATAATATGCTGTTATATAGTAACCTTCGTAGTCGTTATTTTTACAAGGAATTGTAGAATATATACATATATATTAACTAGTCTTATGACAGTGCATTGCCAGTTATGGTCGTGTACGACGTGCACTTTCAAATTGATTTTGTTGTTTTACGGCTAATATGATCGCGTGCTACGGAAGTACAAAACACGTTCTTATTCGACAAGGATAGAACAAATTAGATGGCGTAAAAAAATATATATCTTATAAACTACCTAAACGATTTTAATAATATAAACCGAAAGATATAAATTTAGCATATTTGCATGACTTGTGACCCTACGAAAAACTAAAGGTTTTTTGCGACGACCAATTTATTTCACTAGCAAAACCGGATCAAACAGCTAGTGTTTTTTTATAAACTACAATAAACGAATTATTAAAATAACAGCACAGCAAAATCGTAAGAATAACATTACTACGTTATGCTTTTAAGGTAAAGAATTTTCCTTAATGAATCAATTGTATGCTTCAGAAAGTGTTTCAAGGAGAAAAGTGTATAAATGTTAAATGATATTGTTACTGTGCTACCTTTTGACAAGCAAAATTGTGCCTTATTATATAGGTTATTGAGTACAGTATTGCCGTCCTTCCTGCCCTCAATAGCAACTGCATCAATTCTGCGCTGATTCTTGACTGCCACCTAGCTCTAGAGGCAGTGGGTAGAGTCAACAGAGTCATGCTACAGTGTATAAAGCGCTATACCAATTCACTGGGTAGTGATGTGGCCGATGAACTGGCCAGAAGAGACTCATCTACAACACCAACAGGCTCGGTACCAATAATCCCACTACCATTTCAGTTTGTGCGAAGCTGGCACCGTCAAAGAACAAAAAGGCTGCACGAGCAGATTTGGTCATTAGCGACAGGCTGCAGTTCGACTTCTAGGCCTAAAGAGAGCCAAGCTTCGCACAATGGTAGGGGTGATGACGGGACAGTGTGCCTTAAACAAACACTTATACACTCTGAATATTACAGATAGCCCACTGTGTAGAGGATGCATGGCAGAGGAGACGGCCGCGCATGTAGTCATGGAGTGCTTCAGTGTGGCTGCACCCAGACGGAGGTTCCTCCAGACTGCGAGGACTCTTCCGGAGGTCTGCAGGAACGTTACGGGTCTCCTGGCCTTCCTGGAGGAGATAGGTTGGCTTCACTAATGGGGCCCAGGTCACGCAAAACGGTCTCAATGCGGAGAATATCCAGCTTATCCTATCCTATCCGCCACCACCACCACCTTGGACAGACTAATTAGCTAGGCTCTGCCAACTGCTCAAGCCGACAGACGCATACAGCTAGGATGAGTGGGATTCGGGAAACCAGAGCGTCGTACCGTGATGTTGTACGGAGCAGACACGTGTACACTGACAGTGGATCTGGTCCACAAATTCAAGGTCACACAGCGAGCTGTAGAAAGAGTTATGTTTGGTGTTGGTTTCATGGATTAAATTTGTAATAGAACCAAAGCTGAAGTGTCAGACAGACACATCTGCCGCAGAACCGACGACCAATAGGGCAAACAGGTTCAAGAGTTGAGACCACGTAGAGTTGTGTTGGATGAGGGATGGAGTGTTGGATGACAGTTTTAAAAAAAAGCTTGCAGTGGCGAGCATTGGGGAGGCCTACATTCAACAGTTGAGAGACACAGTCTGATGATGATGGTATAGGTTTAAAGGTCACGTGTAAATAGTACAGTTGGTCGATTGTACCAATAAGAAAGTAACCTACATTGTTCTCATGTCGTAATCGTAATACATGTAAAACCTGAATTAAATCCGTCCGTCAACGTATTTAAAAACCTTCTAACCACATTATTTCTTGAGAAACAGAATGTACCTATGGCTCTCGAATTAACAAAGTTGTTTGGCATTTAATTTATATATACATATCCTTTTCAGCACGAAAAAATTTTTTTTTAACTTAAAAATACTTAAGGTCTAAAATATCTCATAAAAATTGTGAAAATATATTCCACTAGCGAATTTCTCAAAGTCCTCCCGCATATTCGTGCGTTGTTGTTGGCTAATGTGCTAGCGCACCTTCGTGCTTTGAGTAATGTGATGGTAATAAAAATTACTATTATATGTTTTTTCTTAAAAAAGGACTAATACTAAGGGTTAGCGTAACAATTTAATAAAGATAATCACTATGTAGCTAGATGAGTGCACGATCTATCGAGGCTGTTTCAGAACGGTAAAACAGAATTTGGAGACCGCTAGATATTTTTTGTAATAACGCACGCTTGGTATTGTCCGTGCTCAAAGGGATATATCTATTTATTTATAGTGTATGTTTATGTATGATGTATTGTATGGCATGTACGAGTATGTGTATTGTTTTTATATTGTGTACGTATATGTATTTTTAAGTTAAATGCGTAATTATGTTTATTTTAGTAATTTAAGTTATTTTAATATTTTTCTTCAACCTGCCCATCACCTTTCGTGATCCCCAAGCTTAGCTAGTGAAGCATGCCTTATGGCGTTTTAGCTTGCCTATGTACTAGGTTTTTAAGTGCAATAAAGTATTTAAATCTGTCTGCAAACAACTGGTAAAAATCTACTTGAAATTTGGAATGGTTCAAACCAACATGTTAACTTTGTGACTTTGTCAGAGCAACAAAAATATTGTCAGGGTCACATCGGAACAGTATTTAGTTTTGGATATATGTACATATGTTAAAACTTACAATTCGGCATGGTCGCTAGACAATCCACTATCAGAGCAGGAGCTGCCGGGTGCATCAGGAGGTTGTACATTGTCCTCGCTGAGGTTGAAGTCGGGCATTGTTTCCTCCAGGAAGTTGAGCGACCCTTCTTCCAAGGAAAACAGCTTCTCCAGCAGGTCGTCCGTAGGCGCCTGCCAGGAGTTATCCTGAAATTATTATCTATATTAAGACCTAGTTCAAGAAGTAGACCATTGTGAGAGAGAAGAATACCTTGTAACAGAACAAGCTAGGGTTAATTTTTTTAATGATAATTTGACATTATAGACTTAACAACTATTTATTATTGCTCATTGTATTAAGTGTATGTAATATAAGTTTATAACATAAATGTTTAATATTTTTAGTAGAATGCGTCGGAAATTATGTATAAGACCACATTATTATTTTGTACACAGTATTCTGGAAAATAAAGATACGAGGATTTTGATTTAAAGAAAAGAGGTAGATTGTGTAGGAATTTGGGCTAAATTGTATTCTCAGTTACGTATACATTTTTAGATAAATTATTAAGATTACAATTAAATTAATAAAAAACCCTTTTAGTTTAAGAGTAAAGTATCATCACGACCGTATCCCTTCCGGGGTAAGAAATCACGCTTTTTTTTGTTTTATAATAAAGCGCATTTATCCAACATAACTATAGGCCCATCATGAGAAGTGGCAAGCTCTTCAATGTCTCCAGCGCACCAAACTCGAGAAATATCTGAACCTGGTACCTTTAAGTCTAAATCTACAAACTTAACCGCTAGATTATTATATTATAATTTTATTTTAGAAGTCATATTATTATTTTGTAAATTTGTTAGTTTTTGTAATTATTATTTTTTTGTTTTAACAGTAATATGTTTCTAATTTCTTCTTCTTCTTTTTATAATGGTGAATGCTGTGACACCTAATTGGTACATAACCTTTAATATAATATATAAGTTATAATTGTGTGTGATAATATATGTACTGCTGTGTGGACTATATAAATAAATAAATAAATAGACCACAAAGGATTTAAACCCTTTAGTTTAGGTGTCCGAAATGTTTCATCATTTCATCAAAATCATCATGATAGTACTAAAGGACTTGATACGAAAAAATCATTTTTTATTTTCCAATAACTTAAATGCATATAGTATAATAACATTAGTCTTATCAATAAAAGTATCGAACCAACTAACGTTGGCTAAATGTGAATCCGCCTATTTATAAGCGTGGTTTCTGACCACCCCGAAAGGGAAACGGTCGTGATGATACTACTATCGAACCAACCATGACCAAGCAACCAAACCAAGGATCGATCATACTTGGTCAAACACCGCATAAAAACATGCCAAAAGTTAGCAAATATGTTTAGACTGTCATGTAAATTGGGATTATTGGTTATTTGTCTCTCCTGAATAGGTAATATTATTCTAGCTCATATTTATTTATTTAAATTCTTTAATGCACTTAAAAATAGTACAGAGGCGAGCTATAATGCCAGTAGGCATTCTTTACCAGCTAACCTTGGGGATCGAGTAAGGTGATAGGCAGTATGAAAAAAATAAGAAATTTTAATGATACAGTTATTAAGTTACTTAACTAATTCTAATATACTACACATTATACCTAATACATACAATTATACATACAAGTACATCATATACATTATAACTTAAATAAATACACGGTTATTTAAATAGTGTTTTATTCTGTTTCTCCAGAAGCTCTTGTTAATTTTTATAACACAATACAACATAATGCAACTCCGACCAAGAAACAAAATCAAGGATCGATCATACTTGGTCAAACAGTGCTTAAAAGCATGCTAAGAGTTGGCAAATATGTTTAGACTGTCATGTAAATTGGGATTATTGATCTCTCCTGAATAGTTAATATTATTCTAGCTCTTGTTAATTTTCTAAGAGGTAAGAAAAATACTAATAAATATTATAATTTAACTAGGTAGTTAAAACTGAATTGTTATTAGAGTTAATGGTCATTAAAAATTGAGAATTCCAATTCTTTGTAATTTGAGTTTTGGAGAATTAACCAAATAGCCTATTATTTTTAAATAATGACTTCTCAGTTGTCACTAATTTATTAATATTATTAGCCTAATTAGTTAATGTAAATAACTACCTGCATGGTCTAGCTCAAAGTGGGCGAGATGGTCAGAAACCACGCCATAAATAAGCGAATTCACATTTAGCCAACTTTACTATAGGCCAATCATGACAAGTGTCAAGCTTGTCGATGTGGCAAGCTCGTACTAACGTACCAAACTCAAGAAATATCACGAATAAATTAAATATTAATTAAATGTATTGTGTCCCGACCAGGAATCGAACCGGGTACCTCCGAGTCTAAATCCATGGATTTAACTGCTATGGTCCAGCTTTCTTTAAGGCAGTGAGAGAACAATAGGATTTGAAAAAAAAACTTTACAGTAGCTTAATTGTGTTTAATCTTTAAATTTTATGTATGTATAGCTGTAAATTTTCCTAACATGAATAAATAATTATATCAAAATGCGTAGGTTTAACAGCACTTTAAGCAAAATGCCATAAGTGGTTTTGTTGTGCAATTCCCAAAATTAAGTGTATCATCATGTTGCATCACCTTAAGTGAGCGATAAACAAAGGGAAAAAACTTAGAAAGTTTAGTGATTGACTGAGTTTTGATGATGCAATTAATTTTAAAGGTTGAAATTGTCTAGACTGGACTTATGTAATGTTTTAACTTGTTTTTAATACACAAACCATTTAAAAAAGGCATTAAATATTTTTAATCATTACAGCCCCTTGAATAGTGTCCTATACCTCCACTGCTGCATCTCCATCCTATCAGCCTTCCAGCATATATTCCTGGAGAATATGGTATTCTCTTGCCGAGCTGGGCACTGACATTAGCGAGGGTCTGTTTTTTTTTTAAAAAAAAGGCACCATTCACCCATATAGGAAATTTGGGATAAAATCTATTCATAGTTTTATATATGCATTTTAAGATAAATTATTCTAATAAGATAACAATTCTAGCAGAAAAAACTCTTTATTTGAAATAGTTTAGGTGTATCATCATAACAGCTCTAGTACTTGAATTATACGAAAACTACTTAATGGCATGATATATATAGTAAAAATAACATCTTGTTTGTATGTGTGATTACAGTAGCTTTTCTGCACGTAAGTCTCTGTTGCGTGATATTTACTCCATCAGTCCGATCTCCAGGAAGGCCAGCAGACCCGTCACATTCCTCCAGACATCCGGAAGAGTGCTTGTAGTCTGGTCTAAGAGCAGTCACACTGTCACACTCCAAGAGTGCCCTGTCACATGTGTGGCCGTCAAACATTAGTCTTATCAATAAAAGTATTGAAACTACTACTTACATAGCTCAAAAAAAACTACTTGTAGTTCAAAAAAAGCCCGAAAAGCATTTCTTAACAATTTCATAAGTTGGTATAAGTGGAAACAGAAATGGCGGTTCAAAGCACACAATTATGTTAGTAAAGTAATGTAGCTGCATTGGAAAGAAACTAGTTCAAAAGAAAGCAGAACTGTTTTTTTTAGCTAAGGAATTTTTAAATGTATGTATTTATTGAATAATATTCAGGAAAGTTTTTTGTTATTTGCATTGTGATAATTATTTTATGATAATAATAATAAAAAGTGTTTATTCATTAAATAAGTGGTACACCTTAGATAAAAGAAGGTTCTTTTACTTCCACCACTCTTTTTAATGAATTGCAATTAATAAATATATATATTTGTCAAGCCTGGAACCTCTGGATTTAAGTCTACAGCAAGGCTACAAGTCAGGTCACATTGCACTACAATAGCCTAGGCCATTCCCCTAGGACACAAGAGTCCTAAAGATGGTCCTTCCACAACTAATGTATTACTTTCACAGGACACACAGAATTATTACACAGGGCCAAAGTTAAGTCGGTTAATGAATAACCGCCTTAGAGATTCTGCATATTTAGTTAGGCAATCGTCTATTGAAAATTTCTGATATTCTGATGTAATACGCCTATATTTATTGCACTAGTGCAGTTTGGTGGATAAAACAACAAAAATACAAATTTATTTGTGAAATAATTAGTCCCTAATTATGTGAATAATCAAATTAATATTTATCTTAAGTTTATAACATTATCTACAGCAAATACAACTACCTGGTTAGGAGATATGGAGTTACGAAGGACAATAACAATTAGATAACAGCTAATAAAAATATTACACCATAATCTGTTTTCCACTGTATGCATTTCAATAATAAAATTGTCCATTCTTCTTCTGACAGATAAATTTTCGGGTTAGAAGGGAAACTAAACTAAAAAAGGGAGTTAAGCTCTCGGAGGGAATTGGGCAGAACACCCACACCCACTCCTAAGCACCAGGATCGATTTAAGTTTATTTAGGGTTAAGGCTCTGCTGAACAGACAGCCAATGTGAGAGTAAATACTGGGGGTCCCATTGCAAACCACTCTCAGAATGCGATTGGTTGAAGAACGTAACAGCTCCCAGAAAGATGTAACACGGTTTAATATTATTTTCTACTCCTTAAATAAATAAATGATGATTAGATCAGTTCTAATCCAATTTAAGAAAATTTTGTTACCTCAAATAAAGACATCATGTCTAGTTTTCTTTCCATTTTTATAGTTGAACTAAAATCTCTAGGAAATTAGCCAACAACACTAAATATTAACATTTGATTTATAAAGTCACTGCTTACACTTCTTAAACTTAATAAAATGTGTTATAGAAAGTACTTTTACTACGGAACATTCACTTATAAATAATTTTAAAACTTTTTAACACCGATATAGCAGACTGCACTGATGAATATTTAGATAACATATGGCTTAGACAACGACCGCATGGTGCCTAGGTGGCAAATGATCGAGTTTGTTTACGTAAACGCCGGGCGCGATACGAAAAAATACACACACATCCCCTACAAAAACAATCCTATTTATGACTAATAACAACTAATTAATAAGACAATTAGCGTAATTACTGAGAACTATTTCAAACTAAGCGTAGAGAGAAAGAAGCGCGCAGCCACGTCCAGTCTCCAAGCGAAATGAACGGAAGGTAACGGTAAAAGTTGAAACCGCTGGCTTACACGAAAGTTGCACTGAGACCAGTCAAATTACTTTTATTACCTCAGAGAGGGCCATTACGATCGCCCGCACATTTGGCGTTGTTATTAAATGAACTAGATTACAATTAGAACCTATTGGAGGCGTAATCGACGAGTCTATTGTTATCTTATCATTTGTAATACTACTGCGCGTTGCCAAAATGATTTTACGTACCAAAGTCTCAGTAAAGCTGTCCATTTTGCTGTTTTTACAATCGTATATCATGCATCTTGATAAACAATTACAACTTTAAACAACAAATGCATTCATGTCATCACTATTGAGTCATTTTCATCCATGTTTCATGAAGCGGATGCACTTTGCTTGATAATGTTTTATTATTGTTCACTTATCACTGGTCACTTATTATATAAAACTAGTGTATAATGTATAAATTTAAAATTTTGGACACAATTTACAAAAAAAAACAATTTGTAAAATAAGGAAAGCAAAAGTGACACTTCTGTTCCAACGTGGAAATTATGACGTCACTAATGCGACGGACACTTTTGCCGGAGTGGTGATTGGTCCATTTGTCACTCGGTTGATAAAACAGTCTACTTTGTGGCGCCATCTAGTGAAAACAGGCATAAGGAATCTCGTTGTCATTCTGTTCTACATTACTTTTAACTTTTATGTTCCTTGACTTCTATACTTACTTATTCATTACCTAATATTATATTGATTAAATTTATACTGTAAATTTCTTTATCTAAAAAATAAACTATAGTTTGGTACATTACAATGGATACTTACATTGTAACGCCTGATTTTTTAAAATATTTTAACTTACCTACCTATTTGGTTCTTGATTTACATTTACAGCAGGGTATCGATTCTCAAATAATAAAAAATAATTTCGCATGCATAGTAGAACTAGATTTAGAATAGATTAGATTATATTTAGCGTAATTAAACACCTTTATGGTAGAGATATTTCATTATCATCTCCTTTATTTACTTGAAATTTCTTCTGCAGTTGGTTGTCAGCAAGTAATATTTTTTTTTCTCCTGGAACCTCAGTATCAAAAACAGTGAGATGTTCTATTGGTGCAGGGTGTCCATTGTCTTTTAATTGAAAATTCTGGCAGTGACATCGACCGTGCTTCTCACTGTTTCGGATATCGATTCAGGTCACTGGCTACATGCCATCCCCAGCAAAACTTTTAGGAACCTACATTGTTGGACAAACATTGTATTAGAATCGCCATGTTCCTTCGATTAGGAGAAAATATATGTATTCAACATATTTGTTCATGTGGCAGCACCGTTGACCAGCTTGGTCAGCACGGCCTAACTTGTCAGAAAACAATGAGGTTTATAAACATCATTGTCAGAAAAGTGCCGGTCGTCGTTTCTGTCAATAAAGTGATCCACCGGGCTTTGGTTACTGCCGGGATCCATTCGGTTCTTGAACCGTCTGGGATCTCTCGCAGTAATGGATTGACTTTGGTACCGTGGTTCATGGGTCGAGCATTGGTGTTGGACGCTTATTGTGTCGACAGCCTTTCGGTGTCATGTTCAGTCAGGGCACATCTGTAATCCCGCGCATCTTTTTTATGTACCTACTATAAATATTTATTATTAAGCTTCGAGAGTAATTGTCTCCGCCAACAAACTGTGGTTACAGTTTGGCGGGCTATTTAATAAGTTATATGTATTGGAAAGTAAATAAATGATCTTTTTTTTTTTAAAAGAGCTGGGGCGGCTGTGGACTCGGGTGAAAAGGCCAAAATTCGAAAATACGAGTCTGTTACAAATTTTACTTGTAAAACGTTAATGAAAAGTGCTGCGCATTTTATTCATCATAGCCTAAAAAAACTGGCTAAAGTTCTTGATTTAAGTAAGGTTAAGGAAGGATATTTTTTAAACTGACAATCAAGAATAATTGCATATTAAAAATAATCGCCTTTACACACACAAAAATGTATCCAGAACCTTCCAGCTAACTATGCTTATGCCTTTGGCCCGGACCAAAACGTGAACAAAGGCCCTTAGTGGACTGTATTTGAATTTTTATAATTTAGTAGCAAAACGGCTGGTAACGAGCAATCCGGACGCAGATGTATGATATCGGAAACAGAATAGGATGGGTCACTTGTAAGGAAAAGTACCTTTTTTTCACAGCTTCGCAATCACCTATCCTGGCCAGAATTATTGTTAACACAGCTGTCCGCAGAAGAACACAACGGCGCGTCTTCCAGTAGAACGGGATCACGGTAGGTGATAGACTTCTCACTGGGTCGGGGCGCGAAGTGCGACTGACGTATCAAGCAAGAAGCTTATAAAGAAAACAATTTTCTGCGAGTCCACAAGTGGGTACTTCTCGTTGCGAATTAAATTGTCAAATATTCAAACATTGCAAATTTAAAGTAACATGGCGCCATCTAGTGATAGCATACTTGATTATAGGAAATGGAGGGAATTGAGGGAATTTGGATTGCTCATAATGGGGTGTATCAGGCAAAGCTTTTTTATAGATGTTGCTAGCGGCACTGGTACCTTGTTTACACCTATGTCGGATCATTTTTTAAATGTTTTAGTAGTTTATATTTTTATAACAGAAATACAAATTTTAACTTAACGTTACTTACCTTAAAAGACGAATTAGGAAAGCGAACACCGTCTTTAAAAAGAAAAAAGGTTTAATTAACAGAACAGTAATTTTGAGATCACCACATCTTTGATTTCGCTTGGAAATCTATATTTGTACACTTAAAAGCTGCTGACTTCGGTAATATATCCAGGAAATAATAAATTTAGTAATAAAAATCCAGTTTTCTATGCAACTGACAGTTCTATTAGGTACCATCTATCGTGATAAAAAGTTAGTGATGATTCAGCTATTACAAATACGAGCATAAGTTAAATATTGGCGTAAACAGAGAAAATTACAAATTACTTAAATGTTGGAACGGAAAAACACTTTAAAATCTTTATCACATTAATTTACATCTATTAAATTTTTAACAAGTTTCAATGGCAGCCTACAGCACTTATCGGAGTTAAGCCCTAATTCTGGCGCTTTCGCGTGTCGATTCTATATATACTTTTCACTCGAATACATCGAGTATTCGAGTAAAAAGTGACAGATCTCCACAGAAAAATGACAGTCGATAAGCGTAGTTTTTTTTAAAATTCTAGCTCGCTATGTGACCTTACGCCCACCTGATGGTGATGTGGCATGAAGGATGAAGTAAAAATTGTCATTTGGCATCTTGCATATGGTACATACTTTTAACGAGAACAACGAATAGGTGGTAGGCCGATGGTGGTAATTTGCCCAGTCTGCCGGGGCAGGAAGATATCCACCGTTCGTGCTGATAAACCCTCACGCGCAAGTTACATGTCGTGAAAGTATTAAAAAAAAACCATGGTGATATTTATATAAAAATAATACCGCTTGAAACAAGACTTACTACAATCAGCAAAAAACCATTGCTTTCAATGTGTATACCTAAAGCTACCCATTAACTGTTTTTAACCCAGCCTGCTAAGCAGTTAGAGTTGCGCATAGTAGTTCCTGACCAGGAGCGCTCAGTTTAGTTTGCCGCTCTTTAGTGAACTAGATCGCTCTTTAAGTTCACCTGTCTCGAATCAGAGAAATGAAGCGCTCAGTTCTAGGTAAGGAACCACATTCAATGCAGTCGTTGGGATTTCAAATTTGTAAGGATATTACCCTTGTAGTCTAAAAGTACGAGTATGTACTTTCTATACAAGGGATAGGGTTCCAACAATATGTTAATTGCCTGATAGTTGTTGAGATACTTATTGAAGTATCTCAACAACTATCAGGCAACTATTGAGTTCTGAGGCAATTTTTGTAAGGTTAATAATTATTATTATTTTTATTTAACATCGATGTCAATTCATGAATCATTAATACAAAACGCACTCTAAAAACGTGCCGCTTGCAAATAGTTGGTAGGGACATGTGTACCTACCAACTTTGGGAGCCAAATCTCAAGAAATTCTGTTACTATGCGTACAAAAAGACTTCACTCGATATAAATATTAGTATTATTCGCTCTCGACGCTTGCTTTGCGTCGCTCGCGACTGTCGGTGCAGCTACATGACTTCGATTGGTTTTGCGGGAACGTTTTTATATCAGTGAGGGCCTATCTATATATATCGATGTTATTTAACTTTATAACGCATGGTTTAGTTCTATCGGGGCAAATATTTTATCTATTTAAACTCTAAATAAATAATCAAAGTAATTAAACTGGTTTTGGTAATCCAGTTTTTTTTGTAATCATTTGAGTTATTATGTTTTTGATTTTAACAGCCGAATTGAACGAACGAGAGATGCATCAACTAGTAAGCTACGAGTATATGCTATGTTTGACTTGAAAGCAAAGCAAAGCTTTTTGATGAAAGCAACCGAATTTTGCTTAAATTGTATGAAAACCATACAATACATAGCAACGCCAAGTCGAATGACTCTCAGAGCGAAAAAAGCGCTTAAAGCGACAAGTTAATCACAGGGATAGTGTCAAATGACAAGCTCCGATCACCGCCGCTACCATTGATCGCTGCCGTTCTATCGCTATTATACAAGACCGAACGAACTAAGGAGCGGGAGTTCCAGGTAGTTCCTATGTGTGTATGAGCACTCTATGGAACTAGTTCGCGTTTGCGAACAAACTACACAAGCCTACTAAGCACACACATTAAAAACGGCACTTACCCACAGCATTACCACAGAAAATCATGGAATTCAAATAAGGAATATTTGAAACGGCCCGAGCTTTATAACGTATTCGGGACACGCCCTTAAAGCCCTTAATTTTATTTATTTTATGCTTCGGCTACACCACGGCGTATTTTGATTTATCGCCGCCGATCCTATACCGATAGCCGCATATACGAGTACATACATAATTATTATTAAATTCTTTATTGCACAAAATAAGTGGACAAACGCGAAGATTAATGCCTACAAGGCATTTTCTAACATCTAACCTTTGGGAGAGTGTGAGATTAAGGGTAGTGCCGATATCAAGTTAACCAATATTTAATATACTACACACACTACATACTAATAGATACTTAAAATGTTATATAGATTACACATGTACTTATAAATAAACGTATATATACATATATATTATGCCAAATATATATTTTTATCCTGATGACGACTCCTGTTTGTCTAGAAATAAAGCAGTGACCAAGCGCTTAAAAACGTGGACAGACGGCGCGTGTCTAATAGCGAGTGGTAGCTTGTTCCACTGGCAGGCTGCAGACACAGTATACGAATCTGAATATCTGCTAGAAGAGTGAGACACATATGGTGGTGTACATATGTACATATAACAATAATAAGCTAAGTTAATGGCTAATCCAAACAAAACCATGTCGCAACTTTATGACTGCGCAATGCGGTGTATCGCTTTTGAATTCCTCTCGCTCGCGCAATCCAATATTTTAAAACATTTCAAGTCTAAGTGTACCTACTTTTGAGAAATGTAGTCTATTAACTTTTTAGGAAATAAAATTACAGACAATTTGGACATTTTTTAAATTTCATATACCTAATTTTTGACGAAAAAAAAAAACAAAAACATTTTAAATTATTATACTAAAACATTTTTCAATTTCCTCTATTTTACTAAGAAGATGAACAAATATTATGATCTTACAGAAGAAATGATCAGGATCGCGTTTAAGACTCATCTTGAATAATATATATAAGTTAGTTGTGTAGACCGCACGATTTGGCAATTCCGCGTTGCCCTCAACTTTTAAAAAAAATTGAGTATGTCATAGGCGTGTGAAATTAGACCTGTAACAGATATTGAACGACTCTGCTGCAAGACCGCTTTCATTACATAGTGTCAACTAGCTGTCCCCTATAAGACCAGGGCAACCTTATTATAGGGGACAAAAGTCGTCTACTAAATTAAGCATGTACAACAATGTAATTTTTACTTTTTTGTTCAATATGTATATTTTCTTGTGTGTCAATAAACTATTATTATTATTATCTTTAAGCAGTGGAAGTTGGTGGGAGAGGGGTTTCAGCAAACGTTGATTTTCTTACTACTACTGAAACAATTGGGCCTGAGCAGATCGCTGGAGATATATTTCTGAAACGAGCTTTCAAGACGGCATTAACGGAATCATATAGTATTTAGTTGGATAGGGAAAGGAGCAGAATGGTAGATGGTGAGCGAGGCGAGGGGACACGAGCGCTCCCATCTCACTCTCACAATCGCGTTCCCTCGCGCAGCCTCGTGGAGAGTTTGGATGGGGCATGATAGCTTTATTATAGGCAGGAAGATGTAGGTAGGACCTTCATTGAAATTTTCAATAAGAATCGTCATAGATCCTAAATAGTCACTCGAAATGAAAAATGATAAGAGAAACCCAAACATGATTTTTAAATACCTATTCGATGATATCCCACTCGATATAGTTTATCGATTTTAATTTTCTTTATTCCACAATTTGACTTATGGTGGAAAATTCTGACGAATACATTTGAACATTCCAGATGAACTCGCTGTATCAGCCTATAGGCCAGACATCTTAGTGTTTTCTCGGAACATGAAAAAAGTTATTCTTATTGAACTTACCGTTCCGGCGAAATCAAATATTCCGAAAGACCACAACATGTGGTCGAAAAAATATTCTCACAAAATAAATTTTTAATAATGTTTACGCAGTAGAAGTTGGTGCAGGAGAAGTACCAGAAAAATATATGCATCACTTACTGAAAAAATTGTGTCTAAGCAGGTCTGCCGTCAATACATTTATGGAAAGAGCTTCCAAGACGCCATTAACGGAATCATACAGTATTTGGGTAGGGAGAGGAGTAGAATGGTGGATGGTGACCGTGTTACGCGATAAAATAAAAAAAGAGGCCTCCTTTGTATACCAGCCCGTTGTCGGTCGCAAGCCCGAGACACTATTATTTTCAACTCTTACCCACACACGATGGACCCGGTACATACATGGCACGGTAAATCTATGAAATGCTTACAAATTTAAAGAAAAAAAAAGAAAAAATCAACTGCCTCTGTGGTCTGGCGGATTTAGACTTGGATGTACCGGGTTCGATTCCTGGTCACATAAAATAATAATTTAATTAGTTGTGATATTTTTATGCTAAAGATATCGACAAGCTGCCACTTGTCATAGTTGGTATAGTGAAGTTTTATTAGCGTGGTTTTTGACCACCCCGAAATAGAATCAATCGTGTTTTTTTTTTAAAATATTTTACTATAAAAAAACAACTTAAATAAAAAATCAAAATTGTTGAAAATCAAAAACTAGTTATATACGTTACATGAATATTCTCAATTGATACTTTGGGACCGTTTTGGTGGTTGTTACAATACGGTTACGTACATGAACCTGTGCATTGAACCGTTAAACGTCAACTTTTTAGTATAGTTGTCATAAGTGATGTTAATAACTATCTGGACACTCACATTTGTGTGGAAAATTTACACCTAATCCATATAAGTACAAGTCATTGTTTCTCATATGACACCTATACATTCCACACTATAATAATTTTGTATTAATTATTTATTTAGAAGAAATTACAGACATTAAGTTTGATGTTAACCTAATTCCATTTATATTTTGTTATATATATTATACTAGTATATATATATATATATATATATATATATATATAGTACTAGTTGTGGGTAAAAGAGGCCCTGGCAGACCAAGACACACGTATCACGATCAAATAAATAAAACACTAGCTGAAGGAGAATTAAAAAGCCTTCGTAACAAAAGGGCATGTATGAAGAGGTTGATGAATGTCGATGAAGCGAAAGAGGTATGTCGTGATCGTGTCAAGTGGCGCTCAATTGTCTCTGCCTACCCCGTAAGGCATGGATGCACAGACCGCGGCCCGCGGGCCGCATGCGGCCCGTGGGTCGAATACTGGTGGCCCGCCGACAGCAAAAATAATACTCTCGTGCATTCGAAAAATATTGAATTCTATTCCAGAATAAAACAAAAAAAAAATATGTTCGAAAAGTAATGTGAAACTCGCGCGCGCGCAATTTGAATCTAGCGCCCAAAATTGCTAAGTCAAGTAACATCGCTCGCTATAGAAATCAAGAATTTTCTAGCGCGGTGAGCAAGCGAGATAGATATAGTCCCGTATTCCCGATTGCTCGCGTATCTACACGAAGCTTCCAGAGTCGTTTGCGCGGTATAAAAATCACGTTAACCGCAGCGGCCGAACAGTTCGCTTTTCATTTGAGTGAAGTGTCAACAACAGAAAGAAATAAGCGCGAAAATACAAAGCGAAGTAATAAGTGATTGAGAATAAGTGCAGTTTATTAGTGTTTTTGGGAGGCAATAGTTCTAGTGTAGATTTTAACTCGACTAGCCGGTGTCATATATTTTGATCCACATTCAACGTAGATTTCCTGTTGCAGTGTTAACCCGTCAAGTGCCGTGTATAATTGTGTTGTGAAAACGTAAGTAAAACTCTGTTATTAATAAGTGTTTCCCTACCTATTTAATCAATTTTAATCAAATTTAGCTTTAATGTTGGCTAAATATTAAAATAAACAAAGAAATTACTATTTTTATAAGAATTTCTCTAACTGTAATAATTACGTCATTATTTCAGATAAAATCTGTATAAAAATCTTAAAATTTCTGAGAAATAATATTTAATCAATTATTTTTGATAATTTAAAAAAGGATAGGTAATTTAAGTGGGTACTGTAATTGTTTTTAGGTGCTGTGTTAATCCTAGCCAGGATTAGAACGCAACATGGAGAAGCCAGGACCTAGTAAAAAACGTAAGGTTAAAGATGAAAATCGGCAGTTTCAAGAAATTTGGACTGAGAAATACTTTTTTGTATGGTCGCATAACAAAGTCGTTTGTTTAATTTGCAAGAATTCTGTTGCGATTGCAAAGGATTATAATGTAAAAAGGCACTATGAAACGCAGCATCCTTCTTTTACCAAGTTTACAGGCGAATTAAGAAAGCAAAAAATGTTGTCTTTAAAACGGGAGCTTATTGGTCAGCAAGCTATGTTTACAAAACACATTCAAGATTCAGAAACGGCTACAGAAGTTAGTTATGAAATTTCTCGAATGATAGCAAAGCGAAGTCGCCCCTTCAATGATGGCGATTTTGTAAAAGAATGCATGGAAATTGCCGCTAAGAAAATGTGTCCAGAAGCAGCAAAAAAGTTTGAGAAAATTCAACTGAATCGTATGACTATCCAAAGACGAATTATGTCCTTGTCAGGTAATATTGCGGAACAATTAATTGAAAAAACTAAGATCATGGAATTTTTTTCATTAGCACTCGACGAATCGACTGATATTAGTTCCACAGCTCAACTTCTCATATTCATACGAGGTGTTACTCAAGATTTTGAAGTCTTCGAAGAGTTATTAGGAATGTGTTCATTGAAAGGTCAAACCAAAGGAGTTGATATACTCAATGGACTTTTGGACGAGTGTTCAAAAACTGATTTGGACTTATCTAAGTTATCGGGAGTTGCGACTGACGGTGCTCCTTCCATGATTGGTATCAATTCCGGGCTAGTTACTTTGCTGAAAAAGCACCTGCAAGAAAAAAACATAAACACTGAAGATCTCATGCAGTTTCACTGCATTATACACCAGGAAGCCCTCTGTTCTAAAAAAAATGAATTTCAAAATGTAATGAAAGTAGTAGTTTCGACTGTAAATTTCATAAAATCACGAGGACTCAATCACAGACAATTCAAACAATTCCTTGATGACATCGAAAGCGAATACGGAGATTTACTGTATTATACAGAAGTAAGGTGGCTAAGTCGTGGATTGACACTGGAACGATTTCTAAATTTAATAGAAGAAATTGGAATATTTCTGGCGGAAAAGCAAAGGGATGTCCCGGAACTTAAAAATCCTGATTGGTTGTGTGATTTAGCTTATTTAGTTGACATTACAAATCATTTGAATGTCTTGAACACACGGCTTCAAGGCAAAAATCAACTGATATCCCAGCTCTATGCTCATGTAACATCCTTTCAATGCAAGCTGACACTTTTCAGATCACAATTGAATTCTGGAAATTATAATCATTTTCCGAATTATAAGAAAATGGCTGAAAAATTCAACAAAACTGCGATTAATTTCAGTTATGTAGAAAAGCTAGATATTTTGATTCAATCTTTTGAAGACAGATTTTCGGAGTTTAAAAAAGTGAAACCTCTGTTGGACATATTCAGCAATCCTTTCACTATTTCAGTTGAAAATGCGCCAGAGTCAATGCAGTTAGAAATTATCGACATTCAAAATGACCAAGATTTACGCAACAAATTCAACGAAGGAGACTTGCTGAACTTTTACCGCTGCATTGATAAAAATATGTACGAAGAGTTGCGCATAAACGCTCTGAAATGTGCCAGCTTATTTGGTTCTACCTATATATGTGAACAAACTTTTTCAATACTAAATAATAATAAAACAAAAAATCGAAACCGCCTTGCAAATGAAAGTTTGGAAGCAGTTTTACGTGTTGCTACAAGTAAATTTGAGCCAAATATAAAAAAGATTGTAAGCACTATGCAGTGCCACGCTTCAAATTAATAATTTCTTTTTTAATTTTAATAAATTTTTATCAATTCTTTATTGTCTTTAACTACCTATACCTACTTCTGGCGGCCGGCCCGCTATCAGTTCATGATTTGGCCGAGTGGCCCCTAGTATTAATAAGTCTGTGCAACCCTGCCGTAAGGGATCTGGCGTGAAGATATGTATGTATGTATGTATGTATTTTTTACTAAATTATAATAAGTACAGAAAAATTAAAAAAGTTAAGTAAAGTATCATCACGACCGTTTCCCTTTCGGGGTGATCAGAAACCACGCTTATATAGAAGCGGATTCACTTTAGCCAACTTTACTATTGAAATGTATTATCACTAAATGATTGAAACTTGTTTAGGTTATACTGTTTCCATTTGTAAGTACTTGCGATATTCATTTTTGTTGTTTTCTGTAGCTTACTGTTTTTGTCATGCCTATATTTTTGAATTGTACTATTTAGTTTTTGTGTTTTAGTAAACGATGTTACCTACCTTTTAAATGCAATGCTGGTCTGTAAGTAACATGTTTACTAAACTATTAAGATACCTTCTAGATTGTATATTGTATAAGATTTTGTAAACATGTTGTTGACTTGCTTAATTAAATAAATAAATTAAATAAATGATATTTTAATTTAATTAGTTAAGTAGGTATGTAATAAATTATAATTTTATTGACAAGGCCCATCTACAGCCGCTATTTATAATATACTATATTTTTGGCTTATTTTTTGTTATTTTGTTGATGTTACTGTGACACTACTACCCTCCAGTCCTGTTCCATGTCTTCACATTGCACTCTCCAGGCAAGACAGATATTTTAGACTTAAATATAATTTTAGACGGAAAAAAAAAAAAAAAAAAACGCGTTCGCAACCTGCACCGCTAGAAATATTAAACTTTAACAATAATAATGAATACTATAACATATGTATAGTGAAGTGAATAAAAACGTATATTTAATTGTTATTTTAAAGATATTAGTGTAAAATTGTGCTTCTGTAACTTGACAAAATCAAAGATTCGTCTTTCTTCTGCACTTGATAACGGACTATTCTAAAGACAATAATAGCAGAAAATTATCGAATTAATGATGCTCAAACCTTAGTGTTAAACTTACCTAAATACCTACACCATATTATCATTTCCATTTAGTTTCAAAACACAACTGAAGTGACTTATATTTCGAATAGACATTGCATCAAATTGCTTGTCTCACTGGATAGTTTGTATATTTACACTGAACCAACAAGCTACTATCACAATAAATACCGCAATAACTGAAAAAAGTCGACAAGCTCCGGGGACCAAGGATCATCCGCGACTGACTTCACTCTTGTTTGAGACAACAAGATGCCCCTGCCCCCCAGTAAAACAAACCAAATCTATTTTTAGTACAGTTATTAATAGAAAATGATATTAACGACATAATAACTTTAACAATATAAAATTAGAGCAATAACTTATGATATTAGATTTGTACACTTGTATGAAAATATATTATAACACTTAACACTTATACAATAATAAAAGTATTGTATATCTAACTTGCTTCTGCCTAAAGTGAATTTCTAATTAAACTGGTTTATAGAAAATTTTATTAGAATGGATAACATTACCCAGCGGAAAAAGAATATTCATTCTTTTAATATAAACAATGCTGAGCAATCCCTAAACAGTACAGTTTCAGACTTTGCATGCCAGAGTTTAATCGACTTGTCTACACATTTTAATAAATATGAGTTTGAAGAATTAAAACAGAAAATAATAAAGCTAACGACCGAACTTGAAATATCCCACTCAGAGATTGATAAACTTAACATGGAAAACAGACAACTACAAGAAAAAATTGAAGCAAAAGATAAAGAACTGAAACAAATCAAGTCACTATGCCTTACACCCATAAATAAAACACTATTTTCTTCAAAAAAACCTAAAAAAGTATCAACTAAAAATAAACCTAATTTGTGCAAGCCACTAACTTTAACATATACGGATGAAAATTGTGATTTGACTACTGAGGATAAAATACAAAACTATGGTAATAAAAGTTATACAAGTAATATAAATAATAAAACAAGAAATAGTATGTTACATGTAAAGAAAATTAAAAACAAGACTGTTTACATACTAGGTGGTCGACAGTGCAATGGATTGGCAATTTCCCTTAAAACCTCAAGAGAATTGGTAAATAATGTGGAAACTTATGACATAAAGTCTTACTTAAAACCTAACGCTGATACGGAAAATATATTAAAATCAGCGTCACTAGAAAACATAGCTGCAGAGGACTGGCTTATAATCTCAGTTGGAGAACACGATAAAAACCCAACAAAACTTATGGTGGAACTGTCGGCGTTTCTACATAAATATCCAAATCAAAATATTATTGTGCTAGGAATTAAGAATAGCATGTATTTAAACGAAAATTGTCTTAACTCAAACATTCATGTTATATGCAAAAATTTTGTAAACTGTCATTTTATAGAAGATATTAATGATTCTTATATAACTTTAAATAAACATGCAACTTGTTTGAAAATCAACTGTATAATTAATCAAGCAAACTATAATAATAGGTTTTTAAATTACAAAGGAACAGCCACTAATAAAAATAAATGTAATAATTATACTCCTAAAAATGACTGCCATAATTTAATGCCAATACCACAAAATAACATAAGTAATAACGCCCCGGTAAAAAAAATATTGGAACCATTCTGAACTATTTTAATAAAGTTATAAAACCTGGTTTGGACCAAAATTTAATTAATAAAAAAACCCCGATTAAAATAAAATTAGGACCATCCCAGATTATTTTAGTAAAGTTATAAAGCCAGGTATAGACCTAAATACAATAATTAATAGTAAACAAAATCCATCATTTTTTCGTAAATAACACTATTAACACTTTTAATATAATGCATCAAAATATTGCTGGTATACTAAACAAAAGAGATATTTTGCAAATCACCTTAAATGAATTATCACGTGATAAGCCTATTGAGCTTCTTTGTTTTAGTGAGACGTTTCTAAAAGCCGGAGAAGAACCCAATCTCCGCTTAAATAGTTTTGTATTGGCTGACTGTTACTCTAGGACTAAACAAAGACGTGGTGGTACGTGTATAATGTGCAAAGATTACATAACATTTAAAAAACTTCCCTTACTCAAAGATTTTTCTTTAGATTACTGTTTCGAATGTTGTGGTGTAGAAATTTTTAGAGTGTATTAAGAGTATTTCATGGAATGATACTTATGATATAACTGACCTAAATAATGCATTTAATCAATTCCACGAAACTTTTACACTATTTTTTAACCTATGTTTTCCATTATACAAAACAAAAATTTCAAATAAAATCAAGACATACTGGATTACAAAGAGTCTCAAATATTCATGTCTAAAAAAACGTAAACTAAGATATAATTATTACAAAAATCGCAATAATCATAACAAACTAAAATATATAAAATATTCAAAATTGCTTAGACTATGTTTAAATAAAGCGCAAAAAATAAAAAATGAGCAATATATTAATAATGCCCGTAACAAATGTAGGGCGACATGGAATATTATAAAAGATAAGACATGTAACACAAAAAAATATATAACTAAAATGAGATCTAATAATGACATACTAACTAATCCTACTGACATATCAAATAAATTTAATGACTATTTTATTAATTTAACATACAATAATAAATCAATCAAAATTACTAATTATAAATATTCCAAAAATATAAAAAATCAAAAAAATAGTATGTATTTATCTCCGGTAACTATAACAGAAGTCGTGAATACAATAATGTCACTTAATAATACAAATTCCGTAGGTCACGATTATATTCCGACCCGGCTATTAAAGTATTCCTCAACCATTATTGGTCCTATTCTATGTTACCTAATAAATTTGTCATTTATTCAAGGAAAATTCCCGGACAAATTAAAAGTAACAATAATAAAGCCTCTTTTCAAAAAAGGAGATGAGACAGAGTTTGACAACTACAGGCCGATTGCCCTAATACCTGTATTATCAAAGGTGTTTGAAAAACTGATGCATACCAGGTTGATAGGCTATCTTAATAAATTTAAAATAATCAAAGATGAACAAAATGGATTCCAAAAAGGTAAATCCACATCTCTTGCAGCATTTAACCTTATTAGCAATATATTAAGAAACGTCGATAAACGAATAGCTACTACTTCAGTATTTTTTGACATGAGCAAGGCTTTTGATTTTGTTTGTCATGACCTGCTATTAAAAAAATGCGAAGCCTATGGATTACGTGGCGTAGTCCAAGAATGGCTACAGAGCTATCTCTCTTCTAGAAACCAATACGTTGAAGTTACAAGGCTGGACAATGCTAACCAGGAGTCTATCTTTAGGTCCAAAACACAAGTAAATCAAGCTGGTATCCCCCAGGGCAGTATACTGGGGCCCTTGCTATTTCTACTATACATTAATGATCTACCTGATACTACTTCTTGTGACTGTATACTTTTTGCTGACGATCTATCCGTGATAATAACTGACGATAAAATAAATAACTATAATAACATAATAAATAAAACTATTGCAGACATTATAAATTGGCTAAATGCTAATAATCTAAAAATTAATATTAATAAAACGACATACATTCAATTTATAAATAGACACAACGTTAACAAGAAACATGTTACTATAAAAATAAATGGCGACCAAATAAATCAATCCAATGAAATAAAATTTTTAGGCATAACGATTGACCAATGTTGCTCTTGGACACAACATATATGTAGTATAACAACTAAAATAAATAGATTTGTCTACGCTTTGTGGCGATTAACTAAAGTAGCTAACGAAAAAACCGCCCTTCAGGCATACCATGGATATGTTGCGTCAAATATAAGGTACGGCATATTATTGTGGGGTAATGCAGTGGAAATAAATAGAATCTTTATTGGACAAAAACAATGCATTCGTGCTATTTGTAACACACCTCCTATGACTTCCTGTCGTCCTTTATTTATAAAACTAAAATTACTGACTGTTCCTTCTATCTATATACTTGAATGCTGTTTATTTGTAAAAAGCCACCCGGAACTTTTTAAAACTCTTGGGGATAATTGCAATTTTAAAACGCGTTATCCTAGTAGAATAATTATTCCAGCTCATAAAAGTACTCAATATAGCCGAAATTGTTATGCAATGGCGACAAAGATATTTAATAAGCTTCCAGTTACTATAAGGGAGCTGCCACTAAAACTGTTCAAATTAAGAGTCAAACAAATGCTGGTTAATAAATGTTTTTATTCGACAAAAGAATACCTAGACACTAAGCTCGACAAAGTCATGTGACTAAATAAATATTTGTATGCTAGAAATAGCGAATCATGTGATATAATTACATATAATAATTTACATCCCTGTACCTACCATGTTTCTGACAAATAAATTATTTCATTTCATTTCATTTCATTTCATTAACCAAATTACGGTGGAAATGTACGGTAATACATGAAGAATAAAGAATAACTCATTAGCAGTCGAATGTAATGCCAGTCATCAAAACTGTTTTTGAAAAAAGTGCACAATCAAAGAGATATAAGATAGAGCGGGCTTTGATTGTTATTTTTATACAAATATTTTGTATTAGCTCCATCTCACATCCAGGCGACCTCGTCAGGCGCGGGGAGAGCGGCGTTTTCTGCGGAGAACCTCAAATTGCGCAAATACGTCAACCTTAGTACCGGTTACGAATTTGCGCCGTTTGGGGTCGAGACGATGGACCCATGGGGACCGTCAGCAAGGCGCTTGTCCAAGGAGTTGTCAAAGCGGCTGACAGAAAGGTCTGGAGACATGAACGCTGGCAATTATTTCTGCCAACGTATTAGCCTCGCTATACAGAGGGGAAATGTTGCCACTCTCCTTGGGACTATCTCGGATGGGACGTCACTAGAGGTAATTTTTATCTATAGTTTAGTTTATTTTAAATTTTATTATTTAGGTAGTTTTTAATTTATATTAAATGTTTGTTACATTTTTTACTTTGCTACTCTCTTGTCGAATAAGAACATATTTTATACTTCCGTAGCATTCAGGTCAGCATATTGTAAGTGTCAATAACAACAAAATCAAATTAAAAGTGCATTTCGAACACGACCATAACCTGCAATACCATAGAGGCATAGACTAATTACTTCTGAGACAATTGTCCCAGCTGTATTCTCATACCGTTAGGCTTTTTGCCCGGCCTTGTTATGTATTTAATGTCTCTGTACATAACTCGAAAAATGTAGTTTTAAAAGTAGAAGAAAAACAAAGTTTTTGTCATAGGTTATCGCTGTATAGCAAACAATCATATAGGTAATTTTTGAATTAAATTGATTCTATTCTATCGCAGTTCCAACATTTATAGATTTATGATTAATTAATAATAATATAATAATACGTTTATTTGAGGAGTACACTGGTAATACAAAAATGAAAAAATACAAAATTAATACAAAATTGATACAAAATAGGTTAGTCTATAGAGTAGTAAGGTTAGTTTGCATGATTCAACATTTAGCAGTAAGACCCAGCTTACTATATAGTCTTTCGATCGTCTCTGTTGATTTCAAATTATTTTGTTTTTAATCTTCGATTTTATAATTGAATAATCATAATCGATTAAATTAATATAAATCAAACAGCACACAACACTAATTGATAGACGGATTGTCTTGACAGAATTGGCGGCAAGAGAGGTTTTGAAAAAAATATGTTATTTGTATTTTAGTAGGATTATTACACGATATTTTGTCTTAATGTGTGTTTTATTACAAACTGTAAGTACCTATTTTATATTATTGCTATTTCTTAATATAAACAAACAAAATAAAATATCTCCGCTTGCAATCTACGCTTGCTTTAAGTAGGTAGAAAATAAAGAGAAATAGGCTTATTATTACAGTGAACACTGCGCAAGGTAACTTACTAATAAGGGCAAAAAATTGGTACCTATATACACAAAAAAGTTGGCGTATTTGGGTAAATTTCCCCAAAGTGCGCAACCCGAGGTAAATCCGCCCGCGGTCCAATCGCAATCCGAGAGAAAACCAGTCTTGTCGCCTCAGTCAGCATCACGTGCATGGAGGTGGCGGACGTGTCCGTTCTCTTCGTCGCTCCGTATTCACGCGCTCTCGATCACTGTGCTGTGCAAAAATAATGAAAACCTTCAAACGTGTTAAATAGTGGATGGTGTACTTGAATCGTATGTGCCTATTTCTTAAAATTTACGTGTTTTACAATAAGCAGTGAATCGGGATAAGAGGTGAATGCTCGTCACAGCGGCGCCCGACGACTCGCTCGCCGGTTTGCTATTGTTTAAGTACTTAGGAATCTTGGTCCTTTCCATCGGATTCCATTGACACATCCGCTTGTGAGGAACTAAGAACTCCGAGATTAAAATAATGAGAGTAACACATCTTATCAGGATTTGTAAACAAAGTGATATAAGTAGCTAGCTATAAAGTTTCTAAATATTTATGCAAATGGCCAACAGTGGCATGCGATTGCTTGATAATAATTGACAGTTTTAACTGTAAACAGACCCACTTATTGTAAATGTTGTGTGATCGTTGGTGCCCTCGATTTCGCTGCAAAAACTAGGTAACGTTAACAATTTAACATCATAACAAATACAGAATGATATTTTTTATCAAGTGTAGAATCAATATAAGAGTTTAAAAAAAATAGTATAAAACTAAATTTTACGATAGTATTTATATTAGGCTATTTGTAGGTGGCCTAATAACGAATATTTTCAGTCCTTATTCTATCAAAGTAATATTTGACATACCTATGCAGCGCATCTATTTGAAATAACACGATACTCTTGCATATATCGCCGGGCTAAAGCAAAAAACCAATTAACATTTTTTTTTAGTAAATTCACTTTTTTACACCAGTCGTTTAATTTCGAAGAAATTAAGTGGGTCTTAAAAGCAATTACACGAACGTTTTTAGCCGAAAACGCAAATTATATAGTAATAATGTGCATAATATTTTTGTGCAAAAATTAGTAACTTAGTTTTTTTTTAACATTAAATACATTTAATATTAATATTAAATACACTCATGGGGACATTTAGAGGAATGCAAAAAAAAAATTATCTTAAATGAAATATCATGGTTATACCTACTATCCCAATCAGCTAGGTTTTTAATATGTATATAGCTAGAAGTAGTGGTAGAATAATAGCTATATATAGAGAACTATAATAGTATAGGAACTTATAATCGTTTTATGAGCAATTTAGGTATAATTCCCTACCTCTTGACAATTCGGTGTACCTACCACCTACTTGTTTGTAGGTGTGTCCAGTTTCAATCAAATTAACAGCCTTAGCAACTTGGGTGGCATTTAGATTCGGTATTTTCAGTTTATTTGCAATTGGGCAATTGACAATACAAAAAAATAAATTTCTGAAAAAATATCTGATTATTCTTTTTTAAAATAATATATAGGTACCTACTAATGTTTGTGGCCAGTACGCACGATAATAATAATTATAACACGAGAAATAAACCCTTTTTTGCGTTCCTTTATTTTTTTTCATGAGTGTATTTATGCTGATTGAAGTCATTACAAGGTATCTGTTTCCCTCGAAAAACATAAAACGGCTTAAAAAATGTACACGGAACAATTTTTTTGACATGTCATTATCAAAGTAGGTCGACTATCATACTCGTACCAGGTTAAAGTTTGGCCAATGATAAGAAATTGATTCGAAAGTAAATATTTAAACACATTTCGGGTACACTTCTAAAAATAGAGGCCATATTTTAAAGGTCGAAATGGTTTTCTAATTATATGACATTAAGATAGATAGATTGTTACATCCTTTCTAGTGCCATATACATGGTGTTTTTTTTATGTGGGCCTTCAAGACCAACAATTAAACTAATTATTTATTCGGATTAAAACTGCCTCCGTGGTCTAGCGGTTAAGCCGTGGATTTAGATTCAGAGGTACCGGGTTCGATTCTTGGTCGGGACACAAAAATATTTGTTAATAAAAATAAACACATTTAATTAATATTACATTTATTTGTGATATTCTCGAGTTTGGTACGCTGGAGACATTGACGAGCTTGCCACTTGTCATGATTGGCCTATAGTAAATTTGGCTAAATGTGAATTTATAAGCGTGGTTTCTGACCACCCCGGAAGGAAACGGTCGTGATGATACTCTATTTATTCGGAGAAAAAATATATACATTAAAATAGAAGGTAGAAAAGAGAAAAAGAAACAGACATAAGTTACATTCGAATCACAATTAAGAAATGGATTGCTCTTTCAGCCTCTGTGTTTCCACTTTCCTATATCTAACCTAAAGTCGAAGGACTTAAGTTAAGCGAAGTGTGAAAAAATGCTTACATTCATGGACCTTGCGCGCCACTTACGGCGCAAAGGTCACATTTCTTGCTAGTATAAAAATAATATCTCCGTGATAATATAGAAAAGTCGTAAGGTG
Source organism: Tinea semifulvella (assembly GCA_910589645.1). Lineage (NCBI taxonomy): Eukaryota > Metazoa > Arthropoda > Insecta > Lepidoptera > Tineidae > Tinea > Tinea semifulvella. Next base: position 3,982,410 of record OU342598.1, on the reverse strand, counting down.
GTTTAAATATAATAAGAACACAATTAAAGTTGCGGAATAAATAAGTTTATATTACGAAAACTAAATGCAAGCCCACCTCGATCCTTGGCGCCGCATCAGACTGGAAAATTCTCGTGGATACATTTGAACATCATTATAGGATCCATCTTAGAGTTTTCTCGGAATTTGAAAAAGTTATTCTTATTGAACTTACTGTTCTGTGGGAATCTAATATTCCAAAAAACCACAACATGAAGTTCAACAAATACACTGACCCAAAAGTTAAATATATTATCTGCCTGTTGAAGAATTCAGCAAGGAAATCCCATAGTGATAGCTTAAAGAATAATAATTTAAATTGTTCATAACATATAAAGTATACCAAAACTGTGTCCACCACAAATTATAAAGTAGTGCTGGGGCCAGCTAGTGGCGTGACGTTGCAAAGACGAGCTGTTTTTAAGAACCGTTTTTTGTTGTTGGACTAAAACAGTATTCGTTACGCGAACAATCTATTCAGACCTTGTGGCAACTCCTTCCCGTTTCGTTTGCAAAATAGTTATGTTCCTCCTCCTCCTTAGTCGGTACCCCACTGATGGAGATCTTGACTCCGTCGCAATCGCAGCTCATCCACCAGCCGTCTCAACCGTTTTCGGTAATCGACGTAGTGGATGGCCTGGTGTACAGAGATGTTCAGGTGGTCAGTCACCTGACTAGACCATCGCTTGGGGCTTCTTCTTCTTGTTCTTTTACTGTCCACCTTGCCCGTAATTAGAAGTTTTTCTAGATTATCGTCTCCTCTTCTTGTAACGTGGCCAAAGTATTGCATAATTCTGGCAAAGCAGACGGAGAGAGTCTTTGCTCCCTGGTCAGCTTAAGCTCTTCGAGCACAGAAATGTTAGTACGTCGTGCGGTCCAAGGGATTCTGAGCAAACGACGCCAGCACCACATCTCAAACGCATCAATCCACGCTCTATCCGTGGCTTTTATGATCCATTTCTCCGAACCGTACAGAAAAATGGCGAAGACAAGTGTTTTAATGTAACCTCTTTTATAAACGAAAAAGTGTTCGTATTACATTATTTATTATAAAGTGTAATTGCTAAATTATTTGCACCCACATAAATTACAATGTTGGTAATGTCCCTAAGGTTGACCGAGTAAGAATGTCCAGCGGCATTAGGTCCCCCTTTGTACATAGTGAAAAAAGTTTTAAATAATAAAAAAAATATGTCACAGCTAACCTTTAGGAGAAGTGAGCAGGGATAGTATATATACTCGTATGCATTTTTATATAATTTAGATGGGTAAAATGATTTAAATATCATCATGACAGCTCTAGTAAGTACTAAATATTTTATTTTCCAAATAACTTTAGTTATAGCAAAAATAACATTAGTCTTATCAATAAAAGTATAATAAAATCATTTTAGCCCGGGTATATATATCATTTAAAATATAATATATTATTTACACCCAAAAAAACGTATATTTTATAACCGTTTAGTTTGATAACCTAGGTACGTTATTTTCTTACTTGCGCCGCACCGTCTTCAAACCAAATTGCAACGAGAACCGTTTCAGTAACTAGTTTTTGTTTAATGGAAAACGGCTGCGCTTTTTTTTTCTGATAATTGACAACAGCCCACCTCTAGAGCTGGCCCTTCCCCTTTAACATTTTCGTACACTTTACTTATCTTAAACAGAAAACCCAGCTGTTTCCCTATCACATATCACAGCTATCTATCCTAAAATATTATTGGGTACTTATAAAAACACGCTGTATAAATCATAGCACCGTTATACGCCCGAAAAGGTTACCCATATTTCTGAAAATGATTTGCATATTCCGTGTAAAAAGGTCGAAGGAAACAACAATGATGTGAAAAATGTTATGAAGTTGTATTGATGCTTTACGGGTGATTAATGGGCCTGTGTTAATAAAGTGGCATCACCGTGTATTTACGAGTTACGTACTTCATTGTGTGTACCCTTAACGGCCTTGGTATGTGCTTGACCTATATAGGGTGCTGCCAAACGCACCACAAAGAAAAGCCACCTCAAATACACCAGATTCGCTGTTTAATATTGTAATGTATGTAAATACGAAACACGCCATTATTTATACTTATAAATTTCGCACAGAGCGAATCTTACTTATTTTATTTCCGTGGGTCTTATTTAGACAATCCCGAAATTATATTTGAACCTTCAAAGTTTATCAAAATAAGGTAATAATAATAATAAAAATGCTTTATTGCACAAAAACTAAAATAACTTAAAATTAATGTGCACAGGCGAGCTTTATGCCGTGAGGCATTATCCATCAGCTAACCTTTGGGAGTTTTGAAAACCTGACAGGCAGAGTGCCAAGTAAATATTATATAAATAATACATACTAATACTACATATACAATACATGTTATACATATAATAATACATATCTATAATACAATACATATAATTAAATTAACTTTATGTTTTCCATTTTTTGTTTTTTTTTAATACGTATATTTAACGCTTTACACATTAAATCCTTACAAGTTTCCTCAACAGAAATTTCATAAAATTATTCCTTCCAGCAGCCCTAATCTGTTACTTAAGCGCAAACGTTATATAATGGAATCCGTTAACTATATTAATACGTTATAAAAGTTGATATTTGCACGGTCGAGCGCTTATAGAGTTGAGAATTGCATAATATTTTGTAATTATGACGCAACCTTTGACGCAAATAACGAAATCCACTACTAACGTTTGCGAGTAAGTAAGAGAATAGGACTAAACCCTTAAACGGAGGAATATAACTATTAAATTCAAGGTACATCGCGACCTACCTTTAAACCTCCTTGAATAGTGTTTATGTTAATTTCGGCTAATATTTATATTATAATTATTTAAATTTGTATTTAATATTTTTGTATAATTACTTAATTAGTTAAATCACTTATTTTAGTTCAAGATAACATTTTTAATCAAAACAAATTGTCAAACTCATTAAATTGTTTGTGACACATCTAGATTGATAATGTTATAGATTTCAACAGAATGTGTAGTAATTTGAACAAAATAAATATATAGCATAACATACATATATATATATATATATATATACTTTATTAATTAGTTCATGATAACATTTTTTATGAAAACAAATTGTCAAACTCATTAAATTGTTTGTGACACATCTAGATTGATAATGTTATAGATTTCAACAGAATGTGTAGTAATTTGAACAAAATAAATATATAGCATAACAGATATATATATACTTTATTAATTTAAACTAAAGTATCATCACGACCGTTTCCCTTAGTCAGATAGCACGCATATAAATAAGCGGATTCACATTTAGCCAACTTTACTAAGGCCAATCATGACAACTGGCAAGCTCGTCGATATCTCCAGCGTACCAAACTCGAAAAATCTCACAAATAAATTAAATAATAATTAAATGTATGTATATTCATTAATACATATTTTTGTGTCCCGACCAGGAATCGAACCCGGTAACTCCGAGTCTAAATCCACGGACTTAACTGCTAGACCACGGAGGCAGTTATTATTTTTTTTTTTTATAATAGCACGACATGTGATCTTTAAATGTTAGCAACTGGAATCAGGCACTCATGACTGACATCAGTCTTTAACACTATGCCGGCTTGGCTGGGCATGACGACAATTTGAGCCTGATTCCGAAACGTGTGGACACACTTAACTGGGTTTATCGTCACGAACGGTGGATACTTCTCCGCCCCGGCAGACTGTGCAAATTACCACCATCAGTCCGCCTACCACCTATTTGTTGTTCTCGTTGAAAGTACTATGTGCCATTTGCAATGATGTCAAATGCAAGAAGAACTAATACTGTAAGCTTGGCGTGGTGATATTTTAAAAATAACACCGCTTGAAACAGAAGAAGACAAATTTCTAAGCATTCCATGGATTTACCGTGCGGGTGCTTGCGACCGACAATAGGCTGGTTTAAGAAAAGGGGGCCTCCCTTTTTTATTTTATTGCGCGTTAATACGCTCACCATCCACCATTCTACTCCTCTCCCTACCCAACCAAATACTGTATGATTCCGGAAATGCCGTCTTGGAAGTTCGTTCCATAAATGTATTGACGGCAGACCTGCTTAGGCCCAATTCTATACTATATATATAGTGCACAATGTATTTCCATCGAAAAAACTCGAGTCTCAATTGGCACCCGAAGTGTTAATCAATTATTGTATTAAATGAGTGACATTTTGATATCCATTAATATGGAACTTATTATTTAGTGTCAAATGGTACTGAAGCGAGATAGAGAGAACACTATAAATACGAACTTTTCCGATAAAATACGGTGGAAAACCATTATGCATCACATCTGACTGATTGACTAAGACTGATTCTATGAAATGTCATGAGGAGTCTAAGATTTATATATAGATTCTATCTACTTATACCACAACAATCTATTATTTAGAAAATGTCCGAAATCGCGATTATTTTCGACTTTCACTTTTTTTATCGATGAAGCAAAATATTCTTGATTCACAGTCTTATCACTTCGGTACATAAAGTACAAACTATCCACTAATAACGCCACGAATCACGATCAGGAAAAAATAAAATAAAAGTGAATAATAAAACTTTACGTGTTTGTGCCATGCTGAGGTGTACTCGGTGATCAGTGCTATGGGGTGGGTCTGGGCTGCTGTTGTCAATGTTCTGGTGTTATTTGGCTGTGTGAGGGCGCATTGGACACCGACGTGGGCTGTCCACGTGCCAGAAGGAAAGGAGGCCGCCGACTTCGTAGCCAGGGACCATGGCTTCATCAATCTTGGAGAGGTAAGTTTGGTTATTTTACCTTTTATTAATAAAGGAACAACTTAACCTTAATTAAATAAAAAAAAAAATCGCGCCAACTTTTACGGACATGTAATTTTTTTGTAAATTACTTTACTATGATTATTATTAGTCAAAAGTTGTGTTGTTTTTGTTTAATAATGTTCTGCATTGTGAATAATTATGGAAAACGATAAATTGGTCACCAATCAGTTTATTTGTTGCGGAATTCCCGCGCTGTGAACTCCCGACGTGTTTAAGCTATAAATGCCGCGAGTAACTCCAAGAAAAGCATCGAATTCTGCAACATCTGGAATTTGATGATAACCTCATTGACTCATAAGAAAGATATATTACGTAAGACTTGGGGCCTAATTCTGGCGCTTTCGACTTGCGTGTCGGTTCGAAATATTCGAATGAATCTGTCTATCTCCATAGAAAACTCATTTTCATTCGAACAAATCGAGTGCACATACATGTCGAAGGCACGAGAATCAGGGCCTTGGCTGTTAGGGCTAGACCCTTTGCCTTCCCTATCACCTCATTAATCTAACATTAAAAATAAATGATATAATAAACACTAAATACAAAAAAGGAGTTCTTCGCGCCATTTTGCGTGGACATGTCAAGTGCAAGTTTTTGTTTTGTAAATTAATTTGCTGTGGATATTATTGGTCAAAAGCGGTGTTGTTTTGTTTAATAATGTGCTACAATGTGAATAATTATGGAAAACGATAAATTGGACTTTAAATATGGGGCACAAGTTGCAGTTTATTTTTTTGAGGTTTTCCCGCGCTCTCAACTACCATATTTTACCCGACGTGTTTGAGCTATAATGCCGCGAGTGACTCCAAAAAAGCATCAAATTCTGCAGCATCTGGAATTTGATGATCCCCAACTCGGTTATGAAGATATATTATGCAAATAAATTACGTGTTTAGGACTGATGTATTCTGTACAATGTCCTTTAAAGACAATTAAAAAAAAAAAACTAAATACAAAAAAGAGACAATAACAACACAAGTACCATGTCCTTAAATAAATAAAAAAAAAAAAAAAATAACAACAACATATACACCGTAGGAGTCAAAATATATATAGGTTGAAACCATCAAGACCAAATCCCAAACTACAAGGAATAGCGAAATGTGCTCAAAGGAGTCTTGGGACCGTATCTTTGCACAACCGAGTTCGACAGAATGATGAGCCGGTGATCCGATGCACGTATAAGTGCTGGGGTCTAGGATTCGGAGATATTCAATGAAACCGGTAGGTCGATTGTACCAGGTTTCGGCGCAGGATTTTCCCAGAGCTTGCAGACGGCAAGCATATTAGTACATTATTACCATTATTACAGGCTTAACCATCCACGATTTATTAACACGAAAAGTTTACCTCTAGGGTAAACGTTAAATCGGGATGGTTAGCAAACTATACGAAGTTATCTACATAACTATGAAACCTGCAGTTCTACGTACCTACACTATACGTCGTGAACAGTATCCCTTCCGGGGTAGTCAGAAATCACGTTTTTTTTAATGAAACGGATTTACATTTAGCCATCTTGTTGTCAATGCATTATGCATTCGCTCTGGGCACATTCCCTTAAACAAATACGGGTTTCTTATGAAAAAGACTGCTTCACCCAACTGTGAAGTTTGTGGTGAAGTAAAAGATGAAGAACACATTTTAAGGGATTGTGCCAGGAGCCACGGCGAAAGGCAATATCTGATACAACATCTAAAATTGAATCCATATAATACTCCTTCAATTCGGTGCTAGCTCAACCTTGTTCCCAATTGGCTAGGCTAGTATTTTTTATATTTTTTTATATTTATAATAAGAATAGCCAGATGGAAAACTGATAATTGTTTGTTGATTTAGGTTAAGTTACGATGAGGCTGACATGCTCAATTTGGGTAAAAGCCCCTAATAAAATATTATTCAAAAAGTATATATCTTTACTATAGGCCCATTACAAGTGGCAAGCTCGTCGATGTCTCTAGCGTACCAAACTCGAGAAATATCACAAATAAATTATTATTATTATTCATAAACACCGACCTTGAAAAAATACAGTGTAATCTCTATATAACGACACTGAAGGGACTGTGCATTTTATGGCGTTATACGTCCTGACGCTAGCTACCAAGCCGTGGTGAGAGTCCAACCAACATCTTTTATTTCAAAGAGACGCCGCAGCACGAGCCAGCACGCCGCCTAGCTAAAGACAAAGCCAAGACAAGTTTTTTAACAGACACGACGCCGACGACGCCGTCGCCAGTAGCGTTGTAGATAGTTGTCATTAAATGGAGGAAAAAAGTATCATTGTATGTAAGACAAGCTAAACCAACCAAATCCAATTGATTTCGACGCTTTTGGGAGTTTGTCGTTAAATCGAGTGACGTTACATGGAGTTTACACTGAATTTCTTTCAGTTAAATTAACGATCTATGTTAAGTTTAGAAGTTATATCTCATTTTGCTTTTTAACTTTACCCAACTATGTATAATTAAAAACAAAACGAGGCAATTATTTTATAGAGATAGACGAGAAATCGTTTAACTCGCGATAAGATAGTGGAGTTTTTATTACGTAATTTGTTTATCGATAAAGTAGGTTACGAAGAATTTGTGACTATCGTACTCAATTTAGTGTGACAATAAAGGCAGGCAGAACAGCAAAGACAGCAAAAAATATCATTACGACCGTATCCGTTAATGGGTGGTCAGAAACCACGCTTTTTATTCTTTATTCTTTACGTACGAATGTATGCATTCCCACCGGAATTCGGCTAAGTCTAAGGTTACAAGTGGCAAGCTCGTCGATGTCTCTAGCGTACCAAACTCGAGAAATATTACAAAAAAAAGTAAAGTAAAGTATCATCACGACGGTTTCCCTTTCGGGGTGGTCAGAAACCACGCTAATAAATAAGCGGATTCACATTTAGCCAACTTTACTATAAACCAATCATGACAAGTGGCAAGCTCGTCGATGTCTCCAGTGTACCAAACTCGAGAAATATCACAAATAAATTAAATATTAATTAAAAAATATATAAATACTATATACATTAATTAATATTTTTGTGTCCCGACCAGGAATCGAACCTGGTACCTCCGAGTCCAAATCCACAAAGAAATATTACAAATACTCGTAAATTAAATATTAATCAAATTTATTTATTTAAATTAATATTATTGTGTACCGACCAGCTATCGATTGCGGTACCTCCGAGTCTAAATCCACGGACTTGACCGCTAGACCACGGAGGCAGTTGTAAATATTATTTTAAAATAATACATATTTACTACTGCCTTCGTGGTCTAGGGGTTAAGTCCGTGGATACATATTTACTACTGCCTTCGTGGTCTAGGGGTTAAGTCCGTGGATACATATTTACTACTGCCTTCGTGGTCTAGCGGTTAAATCCGTGGATTTAGACTCAGAGGTACCGGGCTCGATTTCTGGTCGGGACACAAAAATATTTATTATTGTTTTAATTATTATTAAATTTGTTTGTGATATTTCACGAGTTTGGTACGCTGGAGACATGGACGAGCTTGCCACTTGTCATGATTGGCCTAAAGTAAAGTTTGGCTAAATGTGAATCCGCTTTATAAGCGTGGTTTCTGACCACCCCGAAAGGGAAACGGTCGTGATGATACTTTACTATATTTACTATTACATCAAAAGTTATTAATTAATCGTTGTGGTGTAGTTCTGTGTTATGTTTTATTTTGAAAATCTGAGTTTTCTTTGTGGATTCATTTCTCAGTCAGATTAAACATTAGCATGTCACTGGAATATGTTTAGCTGCTGGTCTTCTGCTAACAGCTTACTATTTGGACCACTTTGCTGCTTAGTCTTCCACTAGTAGGAGTAGAATCATTCAAAAATTTAATACAAAATGCCTGTAATAGGTTTATGTGAATAAAGATATTTTGACTTTGATCATGTAAGGTGATGAAAATATGTAAATGACTAAAGATACTCACATTACTTATTTATAAATCATTTGTTCAACCTCTCGCCTTATACGCAATTCCATTATTCACGAACGGTGGTACGTGTTGCCCAAAGCAAGACATAAACTTATCCAGTCTTGATCTTGCTCTTGCATTTGAGTAGTCTTGGCGTGTCAGGTGGTGTTGGTCTCGGTCTTGGCCTGGCAAATTTTTTTTTTCGTGTTTTAGATTTAAAAAAATCATCAGATACCCGCCAACCCGTCTGACCAGCGACAGCGTGGCGTGTGTAGGCCAAATTCTCCAGATATATGCTCTTGAAGGCCCATCTCTAGCAGTGGTGGTCTAGGACTCTATGTTTTAGGGGTTGTAATGTATACAAATAAATAAATAAATATTTCCAGACAGGTCACACAGCGCCATCTAGTTTCCGTGGTAAGCTACGAGGCTTGTGTTACGGAAACTAGATGGTTGATAAACTACATATTATACTTTTTTTTTTGTAAATATATATATTATACATATAAACACCCAGGCCGAGACAAATTATACAATGTACAACTTGCCCCCGGTGGGATCGATTCCCACGACCTCCCGAGTTCACGGCAACGTTTGTTACCACTAGACCACGGAGGCGGTCATACAATAAAATATTATATATTTAGGATGAAATTATTAACCGACATTTTGCTTTTAAAGGAACCGACTAGGTCTAGCTCCTAATAGAATTTGTTAATCACTTTATTGAATTGCCGGTTTAGAATAACCTTGTTTAAAACCTAAACCTCATTTAAAATCAGGTTTCCTTTTAATTGATAATTGAATGACCGGTAGCACGGTTGTACGGAAATCTTATCCGAACCTTGACTTGAGGAAGTTTCTTACTTCAAAACGCTATATTGTGCTGACCTGAGGAAGTACCACAAGACCACTGATATGGTTGCAAGACCAATACCAAGACAAACCCTAGTCATATATTTTTTATTTATTATATACTTGTATATGTCTACTATACTTAATTATTTAATCTTTATACGCCCATGGGCTAAACATAGTGTACCCAATTTATAACCATTGTACCATCCTATAAAATACCTATTGTTATAAAGAAATATGACTGCCCAGTACTGTGGTGAGCATCTTGAGTAGGTTCAACAACGCAAATTACACTGTTTGCTTTATGCGTCAGTTTACTATATTTAACATCAAGTTTGGATAGGTCACTACTGTATGCCTAGTGTGACAGTGAAGTTTCGTAAACGCAACTATAGTAGTAGAGTTTTTTTACTAAATTTTCGATGTTCATTGCCTGTTATTATAGCCAAACTTGCAATAACACGCAATGTAAAATAAAAAAACGTAACTACAGCAGTTACGTTTTCCGAAACTTGCATGTTACACTAAGCACACTGATTGTGTTTCGTTGGTTTTGTGTCTTTGCGTCTTCAGGAATTATACAACCATATTTTTGATATTATTTGTAAATTTTATTATTATTATTGTTTTTCTCGATGGAATTGTTTGTTGTTGTTTAGTGGTTCTACTAGCTTGTTCTTCTTAATTGTATTGGTGGTGGCTTTGTATTTGAATTGTATTATACTAACTCAATGCTATCAGTGAAAATTTGTAAGTCTTTAAGTTACTATATTTCTATTGTATTATTCTAGAGGCTGTAAATTTTCCTAAAAATAAATAAATAAATATTTAATTAAATAAATAAATATAAATATTTCCAGACAATCACACAGCGCCATCTAATTTCCGTGGTAAGCTGCGAGGCTTGTGTTACGGAAACTAGATGGTTGATAAACTACATATTATACTTTTTTTTTTTTTGTAAATATATACATATTATACATATAAACACCCAGACAGAGACAAATTATACAATGTACAACTTGCCCCCGGTGGGAATCGAACCCACGACCTCCCGAGTTTACGGCAACGTCTGTTACCACTAGACCACGGAGGCGGTCAAATTGGTAACTGCTTCGTGTCTGTCTTTTTTAGGGTTCAAAGGGTATCGAACTACAGTAGATAAATTGAAATACAGTGTAAACTCCATGTAACGCCACTCGATTTAACGACAAACTCCCTAAAGTATCGAAATCAATTGGCTTTGGTTGGTGGACGGGCGTGAAAAAAGAGCAATATTAATAAAATATAAAGGTGGACTGTATGAAGGGGATGGAAGCTCACACGCACTTACCTGTATTCACTGCAGGTGGTCTTGGGCTTTCTTGGGTCGCCAGGTTGCTGCTGGCATTGCGGTCGACATTGCGAGCGGTTGATGTTTATTCTTCAAATTTTGTGCAAGCAATGACCTTAGCACATTTCTTACTGACGCTTCTTACAGCTGAGTCGCGTTCATTTATTTACGTTTTCTTCCTATGCGCAAGGTGCGTTCGGAAAGATCTCGCAGGTTTAGACCGAGATAGGCCATCCCTTCCGCTAGTGCGTATGAGAGGAAAAAAGGATGGGTATGGCGATATATAAAATTAATAGACAATAAATAATAGACAACCTTAAAGTGAACTGATTTTTTATATAGAGATTACACTGTATCTTTAAAACTACCTATTGTTCCAATGTGGCACTGACGATTTTTTTTGCTACCCACATAGTTTTGGGTACAAAATCTATAACTATTTCAAATTTTAAGTAAATCAGACCAAAGTCATCAAGATACTAGTTTGCGGAAAAACACTAACATCCGTAGTCTAAGACATTTCCTCAAATCAAATCAAAATATCTTTATTTTCCAGAATACTGTGTACAAATAATGTGGTCTTATACATAATTTCCGATGCATTCTACCGCTAGCGGCATGAAAATATTAAACATTTATGTTATAAACTTAATATTACATACATACACATATATTCATCAATAACAAGAGCAACTATATAAAATTACTATTATATATATATATATATATATTTAATTTTACTTTATTATAATGTCAATGTTTCAAATTAATTTAAGTCAATAGATATTTTATTTTAAAATTTAAAATTTGATATCAACGCCACCTCCACTCAACATTTCCTTCCAGCTGTCAAACTAAAATTAAGTGTCTACTATTAATAATATTCTCCGTGGTCTAGCGGTTAAGTCCGTGGATTTAGACTCGGAGGTACCGGGTTCGATTCCTGGTCGGGACACAAAAATATTTATTAATGTAAATAAATACATTTAATTAATATTTAAATTATTAGTGATATTTCTCGAGTTTGGTACGCTGGAGACATCGACGAGCTTGCCACTTGTCATGATTGGCCTATAGTTTAGTTGGCTAAATGTGAATCCGCTTATTTATAAGCGTGGTTTCTGACCACCCCGAAGGGGAAACGGTCGTGATGATACTTACTTACTTTATTTTTTACTCTGCACCCATTATAATAATTTTTCACTCTCCCAAAGGTCACCTGGTAGAGAATACCATACGGTATTATGCTCGCCTATGTACATTATTTTATATTTTTTGTCCAATAAAGAAATAATATTATTATTAAGTCGGTGTGGTTGGTAATTCCCCTAAAGTCTAGACTATTTACCCACACATGAGCTAAATTTTAGCATCTAAATGTCACTTACGTCAGCTACAAAGTTGTTTATCAAAGTGTCTACATTCTTACGTATCGACTTCCATTCGGTAAGAAAGTATCATCATGACCGTAAATCATCAAGCATCAAATTTTTGTTGAGAGGACTATTTGCATCCTCGTTCAAAATGTACATGTTATTTTCAACTAATACTTATATTATTCAAACTTTTATTAATTAGTTAAATTGATTATTTTAGTTAAAGATTTTAATTTATAAATTTTCAAATTGATTCAAATCAGATTTCGTTTGAAAATTATAAATAATGTCCGTTGCAGTAAAATATTCATAATATGAAAGAGACAGACTTATAGATGTCAAAAGTGCTAGAGCGTATAGTAAATCTGACAAATTATTTTTTTAGAACACAGGAACGCAATCTTCAATGTTGCCAGAAAAAAACTCTTGTTTTACCGGAAATATTTAAAATTGTAACAATTATGCTATTCGATTTTTTGAGTTTACTAAGAATACCGATTTTGAATTTTCCTTGAGGAAACCCGTTTGAAAGCTGGAAGAAATGGTTGAGTGAAGAAGTTATTGAGGAAAAATTCTACTAAAGAACAGAAAGGTCTGGAGACAGGAAGGCTGGCAATTATTTCTGCCAACGTATTAGCCTCGCTATACAGAGGGGAAATGTTGCCAGTCTCCTTGGGACTATCTCGGATGGGACGTCTCTAGAGGACTTTTTTTATTTATAGTTTAGTTTATTTTTAATTTTATTATTTAGGTAGCTTTTAATTTACTATAATTAATTACTAAAGAACATAATAGGGCCGGGCCTGCAGGCTTCTGTCGCTTATACGCAAATTAAAATGAGAACTAGTCGGCTGATGAGCAATGTAATAGGCCCGCAGAGTAATTAGCTAAAAGATTTACTGGAATCTTGTCTTTAAGTAATGTTTCTCTGAATCCGCTTTATTTGTTTGGGTTAAAGATTATTTCTGGCGAGAATATTTTTAGCGCGTCCGAGTAAATAATGTGGTGTACGTAATTTGTTAAATGCATCAATGTATATCCTTGAATTAGGAATATTTGTCAATAAACATTCTGACCTCTTTTAAAAATATAACGCTTGTAACAAATTTGTACCTAGAGATTATACCCGACTAATCTACCCAAGATATGTAAGTGAATATTACAGCAGAAACTGCCACATAATATGCATTAGAGTATATAATAAAATTCCTAGAGGGATACGAAACCTATAAAACGTTTTACTATTGAGTTGAAGAAAATTCTTATTGACAACTGTTTTTACTCAATAAAAGATTTTTTAGCATGCAAATGTGAATGCCCATTTTAAAAATGGGCCCAATAAAATGTTCTTGTGGCATAATGATTTATTTTTTATTTGATAGTTAATATATTGTGTTTTCATAATCTGTAATTAATTTTATTTATTTGACCATAGCATAACGACAATTGACAAAAACTTTTTTTTACGTTAATAATTATATCCCGCCGATTTGCAAATATTTCATAATAAAGAACCTAATTGTATAAATAGTGTTCTGTAACTATTTCATACATTAATTTTAACCAATTGAGGAGTCCTTCGCGCCATTTTGCGTGGACATGTCAAGTGCAAGTTTTTGTTTTGTAAATTAATTTACTGTGGATATTATTGGTCAAAAGTGGTGTTGTTTTGTTTAATAATGTGCTACAATGTGAATAATTATGGAAAACGATAAATTGGACTTGAAATATGGGGCACAAGTTTCAGTTTATTTTGCGGTTTTCCCGCGCTGTGGACTCCCATATTTTACCCGACGTGTTTGGGCTATAGTGCCGCGAGTGACTCCAAGAAAGACATCAAATTCTGCAGCATCTGGAATTTGATGATGACCTCATTAACTAATAGAAAAGAAAGACATATTACGTCAGACTTGGCTGTATGGGCTAGACCTTTTGCCTTCCCTATCACCTCATTCATCATCCATCGGGAGAAGAGGAACAAAAAAAATTTAACCAATTGACTATTTTTAATTAAATTATTAATAGATAGGAAGTGTGAATAGATATTTTTATTTTAAAGAGATCATGTGGTTACTTGCCTTATGCTAAAAGGCAAATTGTTCCACAGGTTTGTGGCAACAACTACTAACGAGTTCGAAACGAAACTAGAAGTATGTGAGGGAATAGACAGAAGTGAAGTACTTTTTAATTATAATATGTAGTGAAGTGGTTGAATGAAGAAACAAAGTAATCCGTCCAGCATTAAGAAGAACGATGCAAGAAGAAGGGGGCATTTATGAAGACTCTTTCCAATCCAAATATTTATTTTCGTAAGCATGTTGTTGGCGACATGTCGGCCCATATCAGATTCCCCTTTTATACGAAAATAGACGGCCATAAGAAGATAAATTCTTCGTGTCGTTTTAAATATAAAGTGGGTACGCCCACTTGTATTTCCTGCTGATTCCTTATAAAAGCTTTTGACGAATAAACATTAGCAGGATATCAGAAAAGACCGGGACATCTATAAATGGGTATACCGTATTACTGCCTACGCGCTGATCAACAGAGTGCTATTTAAAAGGAAATCTAGTTGAAATATTATTAACGAAATCGAGACTTAATTGTTTCTGATAATTGAGCCCAATCAGTTGTATTTGAACCCAGTATGTTGAGCGAAGACTCTAGTAGTAGTTGTCAAAAAGTGAAATTAGAGGAAGAAATATTGACAATTATATTTTATTATTATAGCCCCTACAATACAGCGTCATAGACCTCCACTGCTGGAGATGGGCTTCTGGAGAATTTGGCCTATACTTGTCACGCTGGCCAGACGGCTTGGCGAGGATGTGATGTCAATTTTTAGGACAATTTATTAACGATTCCACAAGTTGGTATTAGTGGAACCGGGACCGAGGGCTTAACGTGATCTCCGAGGCACGGGAACGGTGGTGTTGTAAATCGATGACAAATGTACGTAAGAAAAGTGTATTTCTCATTGGTACATGCCGGGTGGGTTTGAACCGACTTTTGTAGGATTTAAGGAACGCGTTCTTACAACCGAGCCATGACTGCGCAAAAAATATATTTTACTTTTTTATAATACTAATTTTTATTGCAAAGTCCATAAAAAAATAAACAAAAAAACAGTTTTCACAATCCTGACAAAAGGAATCAGATGTCAGCTGTTGTCGTGTAGCAGTACAAGTACCTACACTTGCACGACGCCTGTTTTCAACCTGTTTCTGTTCTCACGTAGTGAGTTATGATTTTAAAATTACAATTAAAATAAATAAAAAGATAATAAAATATAAACTAAAAAGCTAGGTAAACACTGTAGAGCCATTGATGAACTTCGTAAAAAAATATAAAAAATATTTCAGGCCCGTTAATTATATACCTATTTTCTAGGGCTAATAATAAAATAAAAAAGTAAAGTATCATCACGACAGTTTCCCTTTTGGGGTGGTCAGAAACCATGCTTATAAAGAAGCGGGTTCACATTTAGCCAACTTTACTATAGGCCAATCATGACAAGTGGCAAGCTCGTCGATGTGTCCAGCGTACCAAAGTCGAGAAATATCACCAATAAATTAAATGTTAATTTATTTTATTTATTTAAATTAATAAATATTATTTATTAACTTAAATAAATACCAACTGTCAGTAATGATGGAAATACTTCTAAAAGTGCTATATCCTAGTATTGGTCGCGACAAAGCAAATGAACATTCTTGAACGTTCCGCCTAGTTTTTGACATTTCTGACAGACATAATTGTTCTTAGACGATTCGTTCTTGAACGATTGTGCACTCCGCCTTACCCCGCTTCGCCCGACTTCGCCAAAATTAATATCTAATATATTTTTTGTGAATTTATAATATATATATATATATTTTAAATATTTAAAATGCATAGTGAACATACATACACACAGACATTCATTTTTATATATATATATATAATATCAAGAATATATATATATATAAATGAATGTCTGTGTGTATGTATGTTCACTATGCATTTTAAAACTACTTGACCGATCGGGATGAAACTTTGGGAATATGTTGTGTGAACATCGGCGAAGGTTACTGACATACTCGCCACGCTGGCCAGGAGGTAGATTACGGGATAGTTATATTTAGTTTGGGATTAATTCATATAATTATAATTGGTAGGGAGAGGAGTGGAATGGTGGATGGTGACTAATGGTGAGCGTATTATCGCGCAATAAATTAAAAAGAAGGCCTCCTTTTGAAACCAGCCTATTGTCGGTCGCAAACTTGAGACACCATTCATCTCATCTCTACGCACACACGATAGACCTGGCAACCGCACGGTGAATCCATGGAAAGCTTAGAAATTTGTTTTGCACTCTCTTTTCCGAACGATAACGGTTTATCATATAATAAATAAATAAATAAATAATTAATTATTATTAACTAAATAAAAACTAAATAAAAAAAAAATGAAGTTGAACTGCATATAATACGAAAAATAGTTCGTTTGTCTTTTGAGTGAGGCAATCGTCGCTGGCTTAAACGTCTCCCCTTTGAGGGTACGGAGGGGTAATAGAAGCAGGGGGCAGGGGCAACAGAGACGCTTTTGTGTGTCGCTGGCTTTATCTTGGGCCGGCCACAAACAGCCATCCTAGCTAAACCGATTGACTTTGAGAGTGGGGAAAAGTAAAAGGAAATATCGCGAGGAACGTTCGGTGGAGAATTATTGATAAGAAATAACTATTTATCTATAAGTATGAAGTCTTTCTTTATTTAAATTCAAATACATTTATAGATAAAACCTATAATCTCGGAATACTAAACAAGGTGAAGCTGTGTAAAACACACGCCTCACCTCTGGGATGGCTCTGCTAATTATCTTTCATACACAATGGATGTCCACAATGCAGGACATTGTTTTGGACACCAGTGTCTAAAACTCTCAAATCACTGCAGTTTCGCCGCTCCGTGACGTTGCCTCTTAGAGGTGTTCTAAAGGTTGTCTCAGAATGTTTTTCGTATTAATGTTTAAATAAAACATCACAATTATTTCTAATACGGATTATTTGATTTTAGACCGCCTCCGTGGTCTAGCGGTTATCCGTGGATTTAACCTCTGATGTACTGTGGTAAGAATAGTTAGGTTGTAACTTTCTTTCTTAGCGGGGTGGTTTTGCCTTAGAAAAAAAAACCTAAATTGCACAGCTAATATACGAAAAAGTAAAAAACAGATATGTACTTACCAACCCAAAAATCCTTGTTTCTTGGACACAAGCGATGGGTTAAAGTCTATATGAAAAATAAGCACACACAGCATAAAACGCGAATAAAAGCGCTATCACGTAAAGGAATGGATTAAAGTTCAATATAGCGTGCGAGCGGCGCGGGCGCACTGATCCAACTGACAGATCAATGATTTAGCAAGTTTTGCATACCTTGCTTCACTCGTTCATAATTTAACTGTGCTTAAACATATTTATTTTTAAATTTGAGTGTACTTTTGAGAAATGTAGTCTTATCAACTTTCTAGGAAATTAAACGTTGTAAACTTTTTTTTACTTATGGTATTGAGAGAGCTGAATTGGTTTTATTTTCTGAATAGTAATATTTTCTTACTCATCATATTTTTTAGCTTTCTTATGTTGTTTTTAATTTAGCTTAGTTATAATGCAAACGAGAATAATTAATATATTATAATACTTAATATATTGTGTTTCCATAATCTGTAATTAATTTTATTTATTTTACTCTAGCAAGCCAAATTAGGTTTTTTTACGTTAATAATTAAATAGTCTCGATCCCGCTGATTTAATCAGATAATTATTTACACTATGAAATTCTGTGCTTGATCTATAATAAAATACCTTAGTGCTCTGTTTTATTCTATACATAAATTTTAACCAATTGACTATTGGTGGGTCCTTCGCGCCATTTTGCGCGGCCATGTCAAGTGCAACTTTTTGTTTTGTAAATTAATTTACTGTGGATATTGTTGGTCAAAAGTGGTGTTGTTTTGTTTAATAATGTTGTACAGTGTGAATATGTAGTTATGGAAAACGAGAAATTGGACTTTGAATATGGTGCACAAGTTGCAGTTTATTTTTTGCGGTTTTCCCGCGCTGTCAACTCCCATATTTTACCCGACGTGTTTGAGCTATGGTGCCGCGAGTGACTCCAAGAAAAGCATCAAATTCTGCAGCATCTGGAATTTGATAATGACCTCATTAACTCATGAAAAAGAAAAATATATTACGTCAGACTTGGCTGTATGGGCTATAGACCCTTTGCCTTCCCTATCACCTCATTCATCATCCATCGGGAGAAGAGAACACACAAAACAAACAAAAACCAATTGACTATTTAATTAAACTATATTTTAATGCTGGGATAAAATAAAAAAAAAACATAGTAAATAAGATTATTGAATTACATACTGATACGCACGCTGCTGCAACAAAGTTGGGGCCTGGTTTTGGACAATCTCTTTTGAAACATAGACCACCATTTTTTACACGTTTCTCCATGTATGTTTTTTCCCGGTACATGTGACACTGGAACTTCAAATATTTGCTAAACTCAAACGGAATTTTGAGCGTTTACTCGTATTTATTATGCCTGAGCTAAACAGCAAATAAAGTTAGATCAAATGACATAATCTAGATTGTAGAGAATATTTTAATATGAATACATGCTTGCGCCGCTTGCCGGACACGTATATAGGTTGAAGTATGAGTTTAATAAAAATAGGTGGTGGAGATCAATTAAAATGTCTTATAATTGCTCATTAAAATAAAAGTGCTGAACTGAAAACCCTCATTACAGCTTTATATGCATCGACTCGTTTTCTCTTACTCTACGAGTATACTCTCATTGACCGCAATGTAATGACCGGATACATAGATATTTTTTTTTATTAAAATACACAATATTAAAATGCGAAGGTTGTGAAGTCTATTTTACAGACTCTGTCAGACCAAAACTCACTTATCACGATAAAATAAATAACACTTTAGCTGAAGGTGCAGTAAAGAGTTTACGAAACAAAAAGGCATGTATGAAAAGGTTCATAAAGGAAACTGGCGTGAAGGTATGTAACTATAATAATAAGATTAGTGGCTTTACACAAGTTTTATTTAATACATTTAATATACCTCTCTTGCCGCTCGTTTCGCGTTGCCTTTGCATCGTTGTCGCAGCGGAGCTGAAGCCATTCGCTGTCCCGATGTCGCTCTCCAACCGTTTTCAACAACTATTTATTTTATTTATTTAAAACTTTATTGCACTATGTACAAAGGGCGGTCTTAATGCCGCTAGGCATTCTCTAGCAGCCAACCTTTGGGACAATACAGAACATTACAGTCATGAGGCTAGGTGCAAACGATTGTAAGAAACGTTGCTAAATAAATTCATTTAATCTTACATACACTAGATATTAAAATAAATACACATACATACAAATATGTACACAATAATACATATACTACACACTATATTGGCTACTATATACTACATACAATACATACTTATATACGTTGTGAGGAGCTCTTTAGGTAATGAAAGTAAACCAGCTTTTTAAACAGCGGTTTGCTGGGTGCTTGGCGAATTTCAACAGGTAAACTGTTCCAGAGATTTGCGGCCACTACTGCTACCCTCAATAGAAAATAAAACTGACAGCGTCTATGTTTCAAAGTTTTTATTTTAGTGCTTACAATAAGTTGTGCCTTTAGTAAACACCTATACACTCTAAAAATTACATATAGCCCAGTGTGTCGAGGATGCATGGCAGAGGAGGAGACGGCCGCGCATGTCAGTGCTTAAGTGTGGCTGTGCCTAGACTCAAGTTCCTCTTCCGGAGGTCTGCAGGAAAATGACGAGCTCCTGGAGATTGGATGGCTCCGATGACGGAGTAAATGTCACGCACAAAGTTCTGCTGAAGACTAAGTGCGGAGAAGCAATGGTCATAACAAGTTGTCACAAGTGAACCAAAGGATTTTTTTTTTTGCAGTGAAATTATTAGAACCGAAACCGCGAACCAGATGTTTCTATTCGTATTCTTGTTTGTAAAAGTAGTATTCGTTGCATCTAAGTCTGGACATATTAATTCATGATAACCTTCAAACCTCCTCGCCAAGCCGTCTGGCCAGCGTGGCGAGTGTAGGCCAAGTTCTCCAGATATATGTTCTGGAAGGCCCATCTCCAGCAGTGGAGGTCTAGGACGCTGTGTTCTAGGGGCTGTAATGATGAAATGATGATGATGAACCTTCAAGCTTTTTAAGCGTAAGGTACTGGCAGGTCTTCAAGCTCACTGCTCACTTAGCCAGTGTAAGTATTGTTGCTTAGTTGATTATTGTATTTAGGTATGGAATGTATTTGTTTATATATTTTTTTTATTCACTAAATAAACAAATGAATCACTATAGTCCAAATAGCGCGAGTTAGGTGTAGTCGTAAATCTGTTCATTATTTCTGTAATACAAGAAGCTGGGTCTTGTTAAATTTAATGAGGGGTGCTATATCGTAATCCCTTAGCTTATATAAGACCGAATATAGCTTATTGTTCCGCAAACATCTTGAAAGCTTAATTACCTTCTCCATTGTTCAATAGTTAAGGATAGTTTAAATGCGTAGGTACTTGTATAAAATCAATCAAAAAAACATAGAGTAATAAATACTACATAGAGAAGTTAATTTAAACAAAATACGTGAAGACAGCGCGCTAAATTAAATTCTCACATGTTCTTAATGTGCAAAACTGTTTTTTTTTTTTTTAAATTATTTACTACTTTTTATGCGAAGGAAGTAAGGTACAGTTCTCCCAAAGTGATAATGCGCATAGAAATCTTCGTCACTGTTCGGCAACGGTCGTATTCCCCGAGCGTCGGAAGACGATATGTATATAGAGTGGTTAAGTACATTTTCTTCATGCATAATTTAGTAGAATTATGTGTAATAAACTAATAAAAACTAATAAATAAACTAATAAATTAATAAACTATTTAAAGTTGAATAAGATAATTAAAGTTGAAATTAAATTCACCTTTGAAAACAAAACCAAGAACGGTGTGTAATATCAGCTCTATATAATTCCATTAAGAGAGAACACATGCAGTCATCGACCGCCCGAATTGTTTTCGATTGTGTACACATGATATTGACTTCTATTTCTTTCGAACAAGGTGCAAAATGCAAGTGCAATGTTTAGGCTCTTACGATTCAATGATTCGGGTGTTTCCGGGAATACGACAATTAGCGAAGATCTGTATGTGCATTATTAATTTGGGAATACTGTACAATGATTCAAAAAAAAAACTAAATTATTAATTAAACAAAAACTTACGTTTAAAACATAAATTACTATTAATAAAAATAAACCTACTTAATAAATAAAATTACAACTAAAATAAAGAAAAAACAAAATAAAAAAATATTATAAATAAAAGATTTGCTCCAAATCGCTGCCAATGGGCAAAGTGCCAAGGATACTGGCAGCATTGCCACGTTGAATGGCAATGCTGATCCTTTGGCCCAAATAATGCCCAGCCCTTTTGTCTCCCGAGGTGTTGATGAGCTGTTTTGACAACGCCTTGAAAATTTCATGTGCACTTGGTCCCCACGGCCCGAGAGTTACTACTCCAAACGGCGCAAAAACACATCTCCCAATAAGCAGAATGTATTTCCGCCGTTTGAGGTTTTCTGCTAGTAATGCAGCAGCAGCCTGGGTCTTTAAAGGTCAAGGATAAGTGGGAAGGGCGCCAGGGTGTCCACTGTATTTTTTTATTTAACACTTCATTGCACAAAGACCAATGCAGCAAGACATTTTATCATAGTCAACCATTGGGACAACTTTAAACATTTAAAAATTTAATACTGAAGGACCCAAATACAAAATAATTAATGAAAGGGTTTTCAAACAATCAGTTTGCATTGCTTTTGTAAACAGTATCAATCTTCCATTGTTTGGCCCAAACTACTAGTAATAACTAACTTTGTGATAGATAACGGAATCTATTAGTCTACAAGATCGTAGAGGAGCGACCTTCACCGATCTCGCTTCTGTCTGAACTACACGATTTTGTAAAAAAATAAATATAAAACAACATCATAATTAAAAAAAAAAACTTTTTGAAGTCCTTGCATTTGACATATTCGCGCCATTATGCGCGGACATGTCAAGTGCAAGTTTTTGTTTTTTAAATTATGCATGGATATTGTTAGTCAAAAGTGGTGTTGTTTTGTGTAATAATGTGCTACAATGCCAACAATTATTCAAATCGATAAATTGGACTTTAAATATGGGGCACAAGTTGCAGTTTATTTTTTTCGGTTTTCCCTGACTCTTTGAAAAGCATCAAATTCTGCAACATCTGGAATTTGATGATAACCTCATTAACTCATAAGAAATATATATTACGTCAGACTTGGCTGTATGGGCTAGAACCTTTGCCTTCCCTATCATATACTACGCTGTGAACTCACATATTTTACCCGACGTGTTTGAGCTATAATGCCGCGAAACTCCAAGAAAAACATCAAATTCTGCAGCATCTGGGATTTGATGATGACTTCATTAACTCATAAAAAATAAAGATATATTACGTCAGTCTTGGCTGTATGGGCTATCTTTTCCTATTGTCTTATTATCACCTCATTCATCATCCATCGGGAAAAGAGAACACAAAAACAAAAAAAAAACTTTATTCCAGCTCTTAATGCACGTAGATATTTTCTGACAGCCACACCCTGGCTATAAAATTAGAACAATTATATAAATTCAACAACATAATTATAAATACTTCCAATGACCGTTGGGCCGTGGAAACTTGGCAGGTCCCTCATGTAGAATGCGATATGTGTCGACACTTTAGCCCCATTCCAGGCAACCTCGTTCAGCGCGGGAAGTGCGGCGGTTTCTGCTGAGAACCCCAAGCTTCGCAAATACGCCAACCTCGGTACAGCTTACGAGTTTGCGCCGTTTGGGGTCAAGCCGATTGGACCATTAGCCAAGCGTCTGGCCAAGAAGTAATATATCTAAATCACGTAGACGCTTGTAAATTACTAGTTATTACTAATCCTACATATTTTAGAAGATAAAATAAATAATAAGATAAGTGTTTGTTGTATAGTAATAAACAAACAGACAAATATTTATTTCCAAATAAACTTGTCTTCAAAGCTATCAGTATAGTCGTCAAGAATGACTGAACCAGCTTAATTATCAAACTTAGATTAGGACCACGCTATTCAAATAAGCGATAAGATTAAACAAAACTGATGACTCATGCAATCGTTATTCTAAGCTGTCAGATTCCCGGGTTCGACGTTTTACGATAGCCAATCTCTCCAATACTCAAAAACTTTTGTTGGGACCAGCAGCAGCGTTAGATTGGCGGCAGAAAACGAAGGCACCTAAAGACGTAAACAATTTTCGTACAAAACATATGAAAGCGCGGAGAAGAATTTACGCTTCAAAACAGAATGAACAATTTTTTAAATGTCGACGAAACGAAATATGGTGACTGTGACAAATTGTTGCCTACACCGCAAACATATTGGGGTAAAGATGATTGTACAGTAAAGTTTTAATAGTTCTGTCTGACAATTTTTACAGTAAATTTTGCCACTTATACCTGCCTGATTTATTTAAATTGATATATTAAGGCAACGTGTTGTTTTAATAAACTTAGATTTTAGAAGCTCGAAACATTTATTTTATATACTTTTTTTTTTAAGCACAATAAGAAATATGATGTTTTTACTAATATATTGTGGCCAAAATCATTGACTGATGGTTTTGGTTAATAGATTTATTCAGTGAACTTTCTATGCAATTAAAATTAGTCGTATACTTAAATGTTTAAATTTGAAAGGAATTTAAGAGTGACGTTTAGACAAACTATTATGTAGTGATATTAGGGACGAAGACATGCTTCTTAAACACACTAGAGGTTTGCAATGAAATAGACGTTCGTTTTGTTGCAATCCAGCCTTAGCCGCGTATACGTACGCGTTGACAGACGATAACGTTTGTCAAGCGAGAAGTTGCCGTTCTAACCCCACAGGAAGTTTTACCTTCCACGACAAATAAATCGCTGGCAAGGCAACCTCAAATTGGCAAGACTTCTTTGCATTTTATTGATCGTTGTTTGGAACCACTTTGGAATTGTGTGGAGGAGTTTTCAAACTGCAAATAGGTTACGTAATCTAACGGTTAGAAATATCCGTTTTTAAAAATAAACAAAGCAACGCAATTTACCTTAACCACTGTAGCAAGCAGAAACATTAAGAGAGTTAAACGCTTTTGCATGCCTCTCGCTCGCACAATCCAATATTTTCTAAGATTTTTTAAGTTTTGAGAAATGAACTTACTATGGAATAAAATTAGGGACATTTTTAGAGATATATAAATTCACTCGATTAAACGACAAACTCCCTAAAGAGTCGAAATCAATTGGCTTTGATTGGTTTAGCTTGTCTTCCAATTCTGATTTTTCTTCTTTATTGCACATACATATACAAAGGTTTACCATAATGTCGCTTGACATTCTCTGCCTGTCAGACATTTATATGAGGCAGGTGCAATATCTTAATTAAAATTAAATATATTGAAAATATAGGTGTATAGAATATTATTTAATAATTATAATAATTATTTATTAATAAAAATACATTCGAATCGATACGCACATACATTATATAAACTATATAATTAGGTGTTCTAGGGGCTATGATGTTAATGAAATGTACGTTTGTGTTTCCATCATAAAATTCATCAGAGAAGTCGATGACATCATCATTCTAGTTATAATTTTTTATCGTTTTCGAGATCACAGGAAGGCTGGCAATTTATATTTCTGCCAACGTACTAACCTTGTTATACAGAGAGGAAATGTTGCCAGTCGCCTTGGGACTACTCCCTAAAGGGTCGTCTCTAGAGGACATTTTGGATTTATAGTTTAGTTTATTTCTAATTTTATTATTTATGTAGCTTTGAATTTATATTTAATGTATAATAATTTATATATTTTTTTTTTCCACTTGTCCTTGACCTCTAAGGACCCAGGCGCTGCTGCATTACAAGCAGAGAACCTCAAGCGGCGGAAATACTCTCAGCTTATTGGGAGATGTGTTTTTGCGCCGTTTGGAGTTGAAACTCTCGGGCCGTTCAAGTGCACACGAAATTTTCAAGGCGTTGTCAAAACAGCTCGTCAACACCTCGGGAGACAAAAGGGCTGGGAAATATTTGGGCCAAAGAATCAGTATTGCCATTCAACGTGGCAATGCTGCCAGTATCCTTGGCACTTTGCCCATTGGCAGCGATTTGGAGCAAATTTTTTATTTATAATAATTTTTATTTTGTTTTTTCTTCATTTTAGTTTTTAGTTATATTTTTATTTATTAATTAGGTTTATTTTTAATAATAGTAATTTATGTTTTATGATGTAAGTTTTTAGTTTAATTAATATTTTATTATTTTTTTAAATTATTGTACCTTATTTCCTTCAATAAATTTAACATTTATAATTCAACAATTTTAAAACATTACCTTAAAAATAATAGCGTAAGTTACGGCTTTTATGTCGTGTTCGACAATTTAAAAGTTAAACGAAGCTATCTTACCGAATTTTGCTTAAAAAGCGTATGAAATAGCTCATACAAATTTCGAAGCGTAATATAGTAAAAATAAGCGCGCTTTGCTTTCAAATCGAACGCGGCATATAATATACTATTACATGACGTCATGCGGCAGCCATTTTCAACTACGAGCGAAAATTCAAACACGTTACTTAAAAGTAGATTTTAAGGCCATTTAGACCCCATAAAAAATAAAAAGTTCCTTTCCAGGGATTATATATTTTAACTGCCCTAGCGGTTAAGTCCGTGGATTTAGACTCGGAGGTACAGGGTTCGATTCCTGGTCGGGACACAAAAATATTTAGTAAAACAAATAAATCAATTTAATTATTATTTAATTTGATATTTCTCGAGTTTGGTACGCTGGAGACATCGACGAGCTTGCCACTTGTCATGATTGGCCTATAGTGAAGTTGGCTAAATGTGAATCCGCTTCCATATAAGCGTGGTTTCTGACCACCCCGAAAGGGAAACGGTCGTGATGATACTTTTAAAACACATTAAAAATATACAATAAGCCTATTGGAAGGTATATCCTATTGGAGCATTGACGCGGTCGACGATTTCAAAATGATCACGATCGATCACTGCGATTTATCTTTTATTATATCCCACCTAAGGAGAGGAAACAGCAGATTTTGTATTCAAAAAGGTTTCCCTTCAAATTTATCATGGCTCCGTTCACCCGAGAAATTGTCGTCTTAACTTGGGGAAACCATTTATTTGCGTTTAGTCCCGATACTGGGCCTTTCCTGTATTATGCAAACGAATACATAGGCCGCGTTCGTTTTATAGCATTTCCAACATATCGTAGCAACTTCATAAACCAGCGTAAAATGACGTTTTTGTTAAGAAATTTCACTTTTTTTAACAATGCTAAAAATTTCTTTAAAAACACGAGCGTTGACGGTGAGGTTACTTTTTGACAAGTATGACAAGTAACAAATAATAACAAATCAATTGACAATGTGCCAGACCAGGAATCGAACCCGGTACTTTTTTTTTTTTTTTTTTTTTTTAATATTTCCAGACAATCACACAGCGCCATCTAATATCCGTGGTAAGCTGCGAGGCTTGTGTTACGGAAACTAGATGGTTGATAAACTACATATTATACTTTTCTTTTTTTTTTTTTTTTGTAAATATATACATATTATACATATAAACACCCAGACCGAGACAAATTATACAATGTACAACTTGCCCCCGGTGGGAATCGAACCCACGACCTCCCGAGTTTACGGCAACGTCTGTTACCACTAGACCACGGAGGCGGTCAAAGTCACATGTGACATCCAGCCATAAGAAACCTCAATCAATCAGCCGCACACCTTAAGCGCAACAAGTACGCGGTGATCATCATCAATCACCATTTCATTCCATTTGCAGTTGAAACGATGGGCCCGTAGTCCGAGGAGGCTCTTGTGTTCTCCCGCGAGCTTGGTAGAAACTCCACTTGGCGACGGGTGACCCTTTGAGTAAAGAATATCTTGTTCAAAGGGTTAGCCTCGCTGTTTAACGGGGGACGCAGCGAGTGTCCTCGGCACACTACTCCCATCGAATAGTCATAATTTTATTTATTAATTTTTAGGTTTTAATTAGTTTTTATAATTTAGTTCTTAATTTATTTTATTTTTTAATCTTTGTACTTTACTCCGAATACATCATTTTGCTCAATTGACAATGTATTATGGTCTTTGAATTTATTACATAAAATCGTTTAAAATACACTGTAAAAATATATAATATAATCTATAAAGTATACAACAATGTAAACAAACCATTTCTTATGTTAACTCCTTTCAACACGGAACTGACATACGAAATTAGCATCAAATGTTAGAATTTTAATAAAAAAAAAGTGGTATTTTCATGCTGACATTTCTTAAAACGAACGCGGCCCGAGAAGGAGGTACGAAGCTGTATAGTGTTGAACTGAAGGGTTTATGCTCTACTTTGGTTACTGAATTACAATTTATACAATGATTATAGGATGTTTATCATATATTTTTGTTATTAATAATATACATAAAAAATATTTCAACATAATAACTAAAAAATACAGAAAACTAAATACTTATATAAAATCATCTAACATTCATTCACATTTAATCATTTATTCGTTCCTTAAAACATACGTGCTCCATTCTCACATCCTATCCATCTCACTCGCTTTCTTGTTCCTCTGATCCTTAAGATTATAGCCCTTATTACAGAAATTTGTATTTTAATTTTTAGCCAGCCTGCAACTTGTGAGAATGACTTCTGCCATTTTTCAGAAAGCCGTAAAGCGGTCTTTTTGACAAAAGCAATAGTTATACAACAATACAATGATTATAGATTTTGAATAACATCTGGGGTATGAAGTATATTCGTTCAACTTACTTCTCCGCCCAGGAATCAGACACTCATGACTGACATCAGACCATATTAGCCCACCCGCCTGGACGACCCCAGTGTTTGTCTGTCTGACGCCTCATTTTTGCGTTTCCAATCTTTTACCAATTAGTTTCTACAAGTTTACTATTTGATTGCTCTAAAGTGCTTTCCGTTTTCGAATGATTTATTTACATTACTATGTTTCATTACAGCCCCTAGAACACAGCGTCCTAGACCTCCACTGCTGGACATGGGCCTTCCATAACTGGAGAATTTGGTCTAAACTCGCCACGCTGGCCAGACGTCTTGGCGAGGATATTATGTCAATTTTTTTATGACAATAAATTAACGATTCTACAAGTTGGCATTAGTGAAACCGGGACCGACGGCTTAACGTGTTGTAAATCTATGACAAATGTACGTAAGAAAAGTATATTTCTCTTTGTAGGATTTAAGGTACGCGTTCTTACAACTGAGCCACATTATAAAAGGCATTTATTAATTCATTATCACAATTAAATATGAAATCGTTAACAATGTCATGACTAATAACTTTTAACGAGTTGGAAATTCTATTGAGCTTTCATGAGTAATGACTGTTTTGAAATATTTTCAGCGAAATATACAATACTAGCTGTCAGACCCAACTTTGCCTGTGTTAGATGCGTTTGACTTGGCGTTCTGCAACCCAATTCTATTATTTTTTGTCGATTAAACCTAAGATACGTTCGTTTGCGATTCCACATTAGTTATTGTCCCCGTACGGTATTCTACTTACCTACAAAGTGAAGAATAATTGTGGAAAAATATTTTATGAAGCCCGTCTAATTTCTCATTTGTTACAAATTATTTTATAACCTAAACCATTGTCTCTATATCATTTACAAAAGAGGTTACATATTTTATAATAGAACATAATTATTTTACGAACGGGAAACAGTTGCGACTAAGGATAGAAAATCGGACCATTTTAAAAATCTGATATTGGATTTTAATATTAAGCTATTCAGGCCCGAAATTCCGGAATTCAGGAGTTGGGGGCTTCTTTTAAAAATGCTAGGGATATATTTAAAATACAACACAATAATATTCAAAATATTGGTTCTCACATTACTTAAACAGCTCCCGTGTATAAGTGGATATTGTACGTAGTACACGTGGACTGAGCATCGTACTAACGTATCGATTTTAAACCAACTAGCCATATCGACTAGGCTATCCACCATATGCCTTCGTCGGATACTCCAGTACTTCGGACACATTGCCAGAAAAGGAGGGAATAACCTGGAGAAACTGTTTGTTACTGGCAAGGTGGAAGGAAAGAGACCGAGAGGCCGTAGTCCGGTACGCTGGTCCGACCAAATCCGCTCCACCACCAACACTAGCGTCCATGATGCTGTGCATGCCGCCGAAGACAGGAACGGGTGGCGTGCTATCATCAAGACGCATACCAATTCATCGGGAGGTCACGACCCTCATCAATGAGGAAACACGACGCAAGGAGGAGGTATGTAGTACAGTTAAGTATTAATATGTAGTATATACTTACTCGTATATTATTGATAAATACAGTTATTATTTAATAATGATAAATCTTAAATACGTCTTCGCACCTTCTCCTCGATCTAATTTATGCTTTTTATTGTCCCAAATGTTGGCTCTCATAGAATGTCTAGCCTGCCCCTTGTATGTACATGCAATAAATATTTTATTAATTAAATAAAATAGAAACAGACAAAACTTCTTTCACATTTACAATATTAGTATGGTTCTATTATTCGCTTTGAATGTAAATCAAGTTTTCAATTTTGTTTCAAAGACATGTCTTCATTAATTAAGTAATTAAATGTTAGACAAAGAAAATAGGAGCGACATTAATTCGACGTTTTGTTTTTAATTTACTAGATTTTTTTATTTCTTTGATGAAGCTTCACGTCTGTTTTCTTTCGGAAAGAATCGTCATTTAATCATCTACGAGAATTTGTCAAATATCCACAAAAGAGCTTTTGTGCGGTGTGCAGAAAGTCACTTTAAATTGGCAACACCACAGTTCCCCTGCCTCGAGGAGCACGTTAAGCCGTTGGTCCTGGTTCCACTTTAATTTTTTCATTTCATTTATTTATTCACCATTTCATACATTTGGTACACTCGGTTTCGTCAGATTACAAATTAATTATTTACTAATCATGATAGCGAATGAATTACAGCAAAGAACAGTACTACACTAATACTAATTTGTGGAATCATTATTAAATTGACATAATAAATTGACATCAGACCCTCGGCAGCACGTCTGGCCAGCGTGGCGAGTGTTCTAGAGCAGAGGTTCCCAATTTGATTTTGCCACGGAACCTTAACTGATTATACTTTTCCTAGTAGCTAGGGTCTAGCTAATTCGATGACAAAAAAATATTACCTTGTTGTTTGTATATTTTCATGTTTGATTTGAAAATAAAGAGCAAATGTACATGAAAAACAATTACCTATATGTATTAAAAAACATTTATTAAATAATGAAATACAATGTAACTAGGCAAGTAGCGAGTACCGTGATGTTTTTATGAATTTAATGAGAAGTAAGTAAGTTCACGTATTTTCTTAAAATAACACTAATAATAATAATAATTAATCGTTTATTTCCAATAAAATCCTATGTAAAAAATAAATAATAATAATTTAACACTAAAATTGAGCTTAATGTCTGACAGTTGACTGCGAAGATCTGGAGCTGCTTTTTTCGACGAATGTTTTGTTAATTTTTGGACGGAACGCGGAACCCTTGTGGCTCTTCCACGGAACCCCAGGGTTCCGCAGACCACCTTTCTGGAATTACTGCTCTAGACTATATGTTCTGGAAGACCCATCTCAAACAGTGAAGGTCTACGACGCTGTAGTATGATTGTAGGATTAATATATCAATCTCAAGGTCCGATAAGTGGCCTAGGGCTTAAGTCCTTTAAGTATTTATATACGGAGGGCCCAGGCTCGATTCCTGGTAAGAACACTATTGGTACGCTAGAGACATCGACGAGCTTGTCACTTATTTTATCTTCTATATATATAATAATAATAAAATTCTTTAATGCACACAAAATATACAATATAAAGTGTTGTACATAGGCGAGCATAATACCATGAAGGTATTCTCTACCAGCTAACCTTTGGGAGAGTGAGAGATTAATATTATGGGTGCAGAGTGTGAAAATGGAAATAATATTGTAAAAACCAGAGTTAAAATATGTAAATAAATACAATATATACATTTATAATACTATAATACCTAACAGAAAAATATATATAAATATACTTCTATATACCGATTTCATACCGATTGGGATGAAACTTTGGAATATGTTGTGTGAACATCGGGGAAGGTTTCTGACATATTAGATTGCATATTAAGTAAATCTTAATGTATTATACAACAAAGTCGGGTTTGTTAGAACACTTCTAACTCGAGAACAGCTGAAAAGATTTTCACGGTTTTTGATTTGTTGGATTTGACTCGGTCCCAAATAGCAGGATAACTATAAATTAAGAAAATTTAAGAAAAAATAAAATGGCGGAAAAACACTCAGCTTATTGGGAGATGTGTTTTTGCGCCGTTTGGAGTTGAAACTCTCGGGCCGTGGGGACCAAGTGCACACGAAATTTTCAAGGTGTTGTCAAAACGGCTCATCAACACCTCGGGAGACAAAAGGGCTGGGCAATATTTGGGCCAAAGGATCAGTATTGCCATTCAACGTGGCAATGCTGCCAGTATCCTTGGCACTTTGCCCATTGGCAGCGATTTGGAGCAAATTTTTTATTCATAATAATTTTTATTTTGTTTTTTCTTCATTTTACTTTTTAGTTATATTTTTATTTATTAATTAGGTTTATTTTTATTAATAGTAATTTATGTTTTAAGATTTAAGTTTTTAGTTTAATTAATATTTTATTCTTTTTTAAATCATTGTACCTTATTTCCTTCAAATAAAGAAAAAATAAAATAAAAGAAAAAACATTAACCAATACAAAAAGTTCGTGGCTTTCGTACCTGTCAAACAAATTCAATGACGGTTAGGCGGTACGAAGTTCGCGGGTCAGCTAGTCATGTGTATAGTATAGTTGACTAAATATGAATAGGCCAAAATACCTCCATACCGTAACAAAGTTAAAGTAGTAAAGTTTTTAGTTTAATTAAAATTTTATTATTTTTTTAAATCATTGTACCTTATTTTCTTCTAATAATTAAATATATCTTCATATATTAAATAGTCAATAAATTAAATAAACTATGATACAACAAAAAAATAAATTAAGCTAAAAAAAACAAAACTTAGAAAATTTAAATTAAATACTTACAAAAAAAATTGCTCCCCCAAATCGCTGTCCTGTGGCATGGTGCCCAATACACTAGCAGAATTTCCTCTCATTTTTATTTAGTTTTATTGAAAAATATTTGAAAAAAAAACAAACATTAAATAACAATTTTAACAACGATAAAAAAAACTAATAAACATTGTTACTCACCAAAATGTGTTGTAAAAACATAAAACCCTACCCAGAATCGAACCAGTTTTATTAATAACCTAATTGCGCCCAAGATAAAACAAACAACATCATTGGAGGTTGTATTTTGTTTTTTAAAAAAACATTCACTCACGGATAGTCGACTATTGTTCGTTGCAAATTGAGCTTTAAGTTCTTAACTATTGAGAATATTGTTTTTTTATTAATGTCGGTTAATAGTACTAGAGTGTATACTCTCATATTACCATTAATTTCAATGAAAGAATTTCAAATCAAGTTGAATTTTCGATCTACATTATATATATATATTTCGATATACATGCGGGGTAGGCAGAGACAATTGAGCGCCACTTGTCACGATCACGACCTCTTTCACTTCTTCGACATTACAATACTCCATACAAATTGGTTATTTTAAAAATAATAGAATCACATAATAGTCTAGCGGTCATCATCACGACCGTATTACCTTGCCGGATAGTCAGAAGCCACGCTTATAAATGAGCGGATTCACATTTAGCCAACATTACTATAGGCCAATCATGACAAGTGGCAAGATTGTCGATGTCTCTACGTACCAAACTCGAGAAATATAACAAAGAAATTTGCAGTTGAAACGATGGGCCCGTGGTCCGAGGAGGCTCTTGTGTTCTCCCGCGAGCTTGGTGAGAAACTCCACTTGGCGACGGGTGACCCTTTGAGTAGAGAATATCTTGTTCAAAGGGTCAGCCTCGCTGTTCAACGGGGGAACGCAGCGTGTGTCCTCGGCACACTACGCCCATCGAATAGTCCTAATTTTATTTATACATTTTTAGTTTTTAATTAGTTTTTATAATTTAGTTCTTAATTTATTTTATTTTTTAATCTTTGTACTTTACTCCAAATAAATTTACTTGACAAAGAAATTAAATATTAATCAAATTTATTTAAATTAATAAATATTATTGTGTCCAGACGCGGAAAAGAACCCGTCACCTCCTCAGTCTCTCGTCAGTCTAAATTTACGGACTTGACCGCTAGACCACAGAGGCAGTCTATATGTATATTAATCATATATTTATTTTTAGTAAAATAGAGGTAAATCATATATAAATATTTTTGCTATTTTTTATGTTTAAAATTGGATATTCATTCATTCATTACAGCCCCTAGAACACAGCGTCCTAGACCTCCACTGCTAGAGATGGGACTTCCAGAACTATCTGGAGAATTTGGCCTACATTCGCCACTCTGGCCAGATGGCTTGGCGAGGATATGATATCAATTTTTATTGACAATTTATTAACGATTCCACAAGTTGGTATTAGTGGAACCGGGTCCGACGGCTTAACGTGCTCTCCGAGGCAAGGGAACGGTGGTGTTGTAAATCTATGACAAATGTACGTAAGAAACGTGTATTACTCATTGGTACATGCCGGGTGGGTTTGAACCGACCTTTGTAGAATTTAAGGAACGCGTTCTTACAGCCGAGCCACCACCGCGCCAAAACTAGCATATGAAAGTGAAAATATGTCTATAGTGTCCGTAATTTTATTTCCTAGAAAGAATTGCTCAAAAGCTCACTAAGACTTGAAAAATATTTGATAATATTGGATTGTGCGAGCGAGAAGGCTGCAAAAAAATTAAACCTTTTTAAATCAACGTGCATTTTTAGGGTAGACCCGCTAGTCGAGGTAGTCCCTGGTATCCTAATGAACGTTATTAGTTACCTGGCCCGGGTTTTTTTTTGTTTCATTACCCTTGTAGTCTTGTACCCAACCCGACATACCAATCAGTAGGGCAATTACGTATCTCGCCGGCAAAATATTTTTTTATCATTATTAGGGCATGTTTTGGAACACTTTTAGAAATGAAAAAAAAAAAAACAATAATTTATTTACTTTCCATTACATAACTTATTAAATAGCCCGCCAAACTGTAGCCACAGTTTGTTGGCGGAGACAATTACTCTCGAAGCTTAATAAGGTACATTAAAAAGATGCGCGGGCGCGAACCACTCTCCCCCGCGCGACCACCCCGTCCGCCTACAGATACTATTAATTTAAGTCTATCTCTGTCTTAGGATAAATATTCATTTGTCCCGAAGATTATTTTAAATTTTAAAACTAAACTTTTCTCTTTTCTCTTCATGACAGGTCGTTGCGATCATCGCATAACTCTACCCTTGCTATTCCCTCTCATCACACTACTTTTATGTCCGACTCCTTTGCAGTTGTTGCCGCAAATCTGTGGAACAACCTGCCCTTAGATATCCGACAGGCGCCAAATAGAACATAGAATAGATATAAATAGATCCCAACAACTGTAAGTATGTATATATTAAGTATTATAAGTATATTAGTGTTTAGTATATTAATATTATTTACTAGTAAGTAGTATAGTTTTAGTAGTATTTTAATTTCTCCCTTATGTTATGTCCTATAATTTGCGCGAACCTTCCACATACAATGTTCGTAATGTCCCTAAGGTTGACCGAGTAAGAATGTCTAGCGGCATTAGGTCCGCCTTTGTACATAGTGCAAAAAGTTTTAAATAAATAGGGAACAAACGAACGAGCTCATAAATGGCTTACAACATGCTGTTAAAATTCTTCCTAGTCGATACTCTTGGCAGGGTGGTCGTCACTTGAATGTCAGTGGTACGCTAAACAAGCCGTCGCCATTCTTCTCGAACTGCAGCCTTCCTGGCGCACTCATGTAGGA
This sequence comes from Tinea semifulvella, assembly GCA_910589645.1. NCBI lineage: Eukaryota > Metazoa > Arthropoda > Insecta > Lepidoptera > Tineidae > Tinea > Tinea semifulvella. The sequence continues at coordinate 3,946,840 of OU342598.1, read as the reverse complement.
GGTGATCCATTACTGCTTTAACCTGGTCAGTCCACCTCATCGGATTCAGGTCATTGGGCACTTTTGTATGAAAAAACCCTTTATAAGGTGTGCAAAATGTCATCGTAACACCTCTAGTACTAAATGAATGATTGATACAAAAACTACATATTTTATTTTCCAAATAACTTAATTGTACAGTAATATATTGGTAAAAATCACATTAGTCTTATTAATAAAAGTAAAGAAACTACTATTTCATTTTATTGCACACACGTGGTACAAAAATAGCCTAAAATGACTGATGTAATTTTATTAGTCGATAAGTTACCGGGAACTAGACATATCGACTAGGCTATCCACCATATGCCTTCGTCGAATACTCCAGTACTTCGGACACATTGCCAGAAAAGGAGGGGATAAGATCACCTGGAGAAACTTTTTGTTACTGGCAAGGTGGAAGGAAAGAGACCGAGAGGCCGTAGTCCGGTACGCTGTTCTGACCAAATCCTCTCCACCACCAACACTAGCGTCCGTGCATGACGCCGAAGACAGGAATGGGTGGCGTGCTATCATCAAGACGCACACCAATTCATCGGGAGGTCACGACCCTCATCAATGAGGAAACACGACGCAAGGAGGAAGTTACCGGTTACGTTATAGGGCCGCTTAAGTCTGAATTTATTACAAAAGTTACTGATTTCATTGCAGCTTGTTCGAATACCGGAACTTTTTCTTTGATGATTCCTAATAGACATTCTACAAAGTTTTTTTAATAAAAAAGACAACCTAATTCCTTCCTCCCCATTCCGCAACCGAACCACACGCACAGGTCAGAATATGCACCCACATACCGTAGTCACTATCCCTTCGCGTACCTATAAATTTGGTGACTCATACATCTGTCGCACAATAAAGATGTGGAATGCTCTTCCAGCCTCTGTGTTTCCACTTTCCTATAACCTGGAGTCCTTCAAGCGAAGTGTGAAAAGGCATCTAGTCAAGCCGGCATAGTGTTAGGGACTGATGTCGGACATAAGGGTCTGATTCCAGTTGCTAACATTCATGGACGCTGCGCGCCACTTACCATCAGGTGGGCGCAGGGTCACATGTCGTGCTAGTATAAAATATATATATATCTCTGTAAACGTCTCTATTTATTTATTTATTTATTCGTGGGAGAATTTACAACCTTTGCAATATTATGTATACAAAAAATATCTAATCTCAAAGCCTTACAAATTTTCACTGAAAAATAATAAAAATAAGAACCAACAAAATCAGTACAATAGAGGCATTTGTTGTCCGGGCTAACAACGGATCCTACAAGCATCTTCAGGATATCACTCCTACTTTCGCACGGCGCCCGGAGGGGAGGCGCTCTTGGAGAAGAACTGAAGTAGATGAATCTAGGCCTAGGAGACTAGATTGTGCGTTATATCACTGCGGGTTGGTACCCGCCGAGATCCTGCAGGGAAAAACGTGAGATTATCCCACCCCCAACCCAGAGCATCAGGGCCTGGATGACTCCGCTGTCTGTCTGTCTGTCTGTCCGTAAACGTAATGCAATTAAAATACTAATATATATACAGAGGGTAAAGTATTTATGAACTGCCTCCGTGGTGTAGCGGTTAAGTCCGGGTTCGATTCCCTGTCGGGACACAATAATATTTATTAGTGTAAATAAATACATTTAATTTATTTGTACTATTTCTCGAGTTTGGTACGCTGGAGACATCGACGAGCTTGTCATGATTGGCCTATAGTAAAGTTGGCTAAATGTGAATCCGCTTCTTTACAAGCGTGGTTTCTGACCACTCCGAAAGGGAAACGGTCTTGATGATACTTTACTTTTTTTTCTAATATTTATACTATATTATAAATATTAATAAAGCACAGAAGAGAACATAGAAAAAGTAAAGTATCATCACGACCGTATCCTTTGCGGGGAGGCCAGAAACTACAATTTATTTATTTATAAAGTACACACAGCAGTACATATACTATCACACACATAACATAATATAATTATAACTTATTTAATATATGTACTAATTAGGTGTCACAGCATTCACCAATAAAAAAAAAATGTTAGAAACTTATTACGTTTAAAACTAAAATTAACAAAAAAATACACAACTTACAAAATATGACATAAAAACACTTTTATAAAATAAATTTATTTATTTAAAACTTAATTGCATTATGTACAAGAGGATTAATGCCGCTAGGCATTCTCTAGCAGCCAACCTTTATAGACCTATAACTTTATAATCTTTTAAAAATTATAGATTCCTTTTTATTTAAAAAATAATACTATAATGAAAAATCAAAAATTACATTAATTTGGTACCTTAAAAAATACAACAAAACAATTGTTTAATAAATTATAAGCTACTCCTATATTGACGGTTTGAAATGTTCGAGAACTGAAGCGTAACGGACTCGGGAAATATAACAAATAAATTAAATAAACGATTGAAACGAACCAGGAATCGAACCCGTACCTCCGCGTCTAAATCTAAGGTCTGAACCGCTAGACCACGGATGCAGGCTAGAATAGGTAGATTGTACTAAAATATACTAGAATCATTAAAAATAAACCGATTTTACATGTGTTACCATTTTGGTTTGTGTGTACAAATACAGTGATCTAAACAGACTCGGCGTGCATGTGGTAGCCCACTGTTATTTTTATTTCATCTTTTATTTATAGACGTTGATATAGGAACTTGTCCAAAATAATTAAGTATTTAATATCTAAATCAGGCACGCATCTGCATATAAATTTATAGCTTGCCTCTAATGCTTTTCAAGGGCAAGAATTGATGCGTTTGAGATGTGGTGCTGGCGTCGTTTGCTCAAAATCCATTGGACCGCACGACGCACTAACGTTTCGGTGCTCGAAGAGCTCAAACTTGCCAAGGGACAGACACTTTCTGCTTTACCCGAATTCTGCAATATTTTGGCCACATTGCTAGAAGAGACGCTGACAATCTGGAAAAGCTCATAGTAACGGTAAAGTTAGACGGTAAAAGAACAAAAGGTAGAAACTCCAAACGATGGTCTAGTCAGGTGACTGACCAACATCCCAGTACACCAAGCCATCCACTGCGCCGAGGACCGCAGCCACTGAAATCGGCTAGTGAATGGACTGTGACGGAGTCACGATCCCCAACAGTAGGTGACTAAGGAGAAGGAGGATTGCTTTTCTATAGATTTAATTAAAAAACACTTTGTCGCTGCGCCTACGAAATTCCATATGAGCATATATATATATTTTGCACTAAACTTAATCTCATTTTTATTTAAACACATGCACAGGTCAGAATATGCACCTACATACCGTAGTCACCATCCCTTCGCGTACGTATAAATTTGGGGACTCACACATCTGTCGCACGATAAAGATGTGGAATGCTCTTCCAGCCTTTTGTCTTCCCACTTTCTTATAACTTAGTCCTTTAAGCGAACTGTGAAAAAGCATCTAGTCAAGCCGGCATAGTGTTAGGGACTGATGTCAGTCATGAGTGTCTGACTTTCATGGACCTTGCGCGCCACTTACCATCAGGTGGGCCCAAGGTCACATATCGTGCTAGTATAAAACCTTATGCTTAGATCCAACTATTAATCCAGCTACACCAGTCACTGTATTAATGTACAAGGTATTAAACCTTTTTAAATCAACGTGCATTTTTAGGGTAGACCTGCTAGTCGAGGTAGCCCCTGGTATCCTAATGAAAGTTGTTAGTTACCTGGCCCGGGTTTTTTTTTGTTTCATTCCTTTAAGCGAAGTGTGAAAAAGCATCTAGTCAAGCCGGCGCATAGTGTAGGGACCGATGTCAGTCATGAGTGTCTGACTTTCATAGACCTTGCGCTCCACTTACCATCAGGTGGGCCCAAGGTCACATATCGTGCTACTATAAAAAAAAACCTTATGCTTAGATCCAACTACTAATCCAACTACACCAGTCACTGTATTAATGTACAAGGTATATTAATAGTCCGGTCCGTATATTAAATTTATATATACGTCTATATTCGTATTTATTTTATCTCTCGCTCGTATCTCTGACTTTGTTTCTTTGTGTTCTGATTTTATAGCTCATCTAATTGGTTATTCGTTTGTTATTTTGTGATTTTATAATGCACTGTCGACCGATCTTTACACGCTTTTGATGTGTTTAGGTATTTATTGTGTTTGTCATGTCATCGGAACAGACACGATTAATATTTTATTGTTAAGTATCTTTGCGATCGTGGAACGTAATCGACGAGAGGCGTTACCGCGAATATTCAAATCGAACGACTCTGGCTTCAGAATATTCCCGGTAAGCTACGGAACTGTTTTTTTCAAAGATAAAGTTTGTTATAAGTAGTCTAATTCCATAATAAAAATCGTGAGGCAACACTTAGTTTTTGAGAAATATATTTTTTAAAATCGACAATATTGCACCAAAATTTGCTGCCAAGTCAAAATACAAATAATAAAAAAATGATTTTTTTTTCACCATGTGACATTCTTAAACTCGAGATTTATTATTAATTAATTATCATCTACATATATTTTTTTTTTATTTTTATTTTTCAGGGGCCCTGAAGGTAATTCATATAATTCTATTACCTATTTAAATTCGCTTTTTTTTTAATATTGTGGCTTGGCAGCAAAGTTTGGTGCAAATTTTAAAAATATATCTTTAAAACCTTTAAGTCTGCCGGCACTGCCGGGTTATGTTAGAATCGATTAGATTATCTCCAGAAATTCTTAGGCTACAGAAACATTAATTCTCTCTTTAGTCTACTATGTTGGCTGCACTCACAAATCTGAACATAACTTTACTATATTTTAAATATTAATGACTCAATAACTATTAGACTAAATTCAAGGTCGCTCAGCGAGCCATGGAGAGAGCTATGCTTGTTGTATCTCTGATGGATAGAATTCGAAACGTTGATATTCGTCAGAGAACGAAAGTTACTGACATAGCTTTTAAAATTAGCAAGCTGAAGTGGCAATGGGCCGGACACATCTGCCGCAGAACCGACGATCGATGGGGCAAACGGGTTCTAGAGTGGAGACCACGTACGGGAAGACGCAGAGTGGGACGATTCCCCGCCAGATGGACAGATGACCTAAAGAAGGTCGCTGGTGGGGGTTGGATGAGGGTAGCGAAAGATCGCGTTAAGTGGCGAGCCTTAGGGGAGGCCTACATCCAGCAGTGGAGAGATACAGGCTGATGATGATGATGAACTATTAGACTCCTCGGCCTCCTACCCCGCTCAATTCTTTCAGTAAATGTTGCAAAGAATTTGGGTGCTGGAATTCCTCTCGCACCTTGCATCCGTTCCTGATCATTTCTTCTGTGAGTAAAATAAAGTATCATCACGACCGTTTCCCTTTCGGGGTGGTCAGAAACCACGCTTATAAAAAAGCGGATTCACATTTAGCTAACTTTACTATAGGCCAATCATGACATGTGGCAAGCTCGTCGATGTCTCCAGCGTACCAAACTCGAGAAACATCACAAATAAATTAAATATTAATTAAATGTATTTATTTACATTAATAAATCCATCACACAAACTTTGTTTCCAAATCTTTTGTTGTGTCATCTTCATCCCTGTGGAACAACCTTCCTGTTGAAGTCAGACAAGCACCCAGCAGACCAATATTCAAGAAAAGAGTGTACAGTCATTTTTATAAGTCACTAGCTTAACTTTTAACTGAATTTAATCCATTGTAGGTAGTTATTATTAACATTAAGGTATTTATGTATTATTATATAATTTTATTGTATTATATTTATGTAGTATTAGTATGTATGTGTATATATTATATATATGTATATATATATTATAGTTGTCTAAGTATGTTAATATTTAATATTATTTATGTTTCATTTTAATATTTTATTTCTCTATTTGCACCGTACTCATATTTAAATGTCCCAATGTCCCAAAGGTTAAAGGGAAGAGAATGTCTTGCGGCATTACGTTCGCCTTTTGTATAGATTTACAATAAAGTTTTTAAATAAATAAATCCCGGCCAGGAATCGAAACCGGTACCTCCGAGTCTTAATCCACGGACTTAACCGCTAGACCACGGAGGTACTGCCACGCAATGTTCCGCAAATAATACCTAACGTATTCCCGGGTTAAAAAATAGCACGTATGTTGTTTGCTTAATAAAACTTAAAGCGTGGGAGTCTTACAACGCAATAAAACAGCAAATTGCAATAAAATCCGGTCTGCCGAGTGCGAGCTTAAATTATGTCATAACAAGAAAAGCTATGTTTTATATCTTCCAAAACGAGACAATTCTCAACTCCTGCTTCAAGCCTAGTCGCAAAAACTTACTACAAACTACCATTAAACAGGACATTAAAAGTAAGCCCTAAAGTATATTTATTTCGATGACGCAAGAAATGTAAACAAATTGATTTATTTACCGTAAAGCCATCGATTGCTCGTAGCTACTTGACCAACAGCTCTATTTTGTTACTTAATCAAAAACGTATATATATATATATATACTTTACTTAAGTAATAATTAAGTACCAAAAATACGTTCGAGAAACTGGCTGTTAGTCGCAAACGTGATTAGTGGATTTCGTTATTTATTTATTTTTTCTTTCCTTTCCATAGTATTTGTGTTTGACTTCTGTTATGTATAAAATATTTTTGGCTTTCAATGTCTTCTTATTGTTATTAATTTATTACACAGATGTTTAAACTTGTCACGTGCCGGCAAAGCCTTTAAAGGGGCCCTTAGTGGTTCATATTATTTATTAGTTTTCAATTTTAGTATCTTGCAGACTGACAATTTTGTTTATCTGTGATATTGTTTGCGTATGTTGACTGTTTGTTGCCTAAATAAATGAAAAAAAAAAAAAAAAAAAATAGTATGTGCGAGTCTTAATACTTTTTTTTTGTTTGCACACTTGATGGTAAGTGGCGCGCAAGGTCCATTAATGTAAGCAACTGGAATCAGACACTCAAGACTGACACCTAAAACTATGCCAGCTTGACTGGGCATGACGGCAATTCAAGCCTGACTCCGAAACGTGGGGATAAACTTTACTGGGTTTATCGGCACGAACGGTAGATACTTACGCGCCCCGGCAGACTCGGAAAATTACCACCATCAGTATTTGTTGTTCTTGTTGAAAGTATGTGCCATTTGCAATGATGTCAAATGACAATTTTTATTTTCAAGGAGAACTATGCTAAGCTGAATATGGTGATATGTATTTATATAAATTTAACACAGTTTGAAACAAGACTTACCTAATACAAATGGTTAATTTAGTTACAAATGTTATATTTTATAACGTCAGTAAGTGTTGTAACTTTTTTTAGCATTTTATGTTTATAAATAAATAAATATTTCCAGACAGGTCACATAGCGCCATATAGTTTCCATTGTAAGCTACGAGGCTTGTGTTACGGAAACTAGATGGTTGATAAACTACATATTATACTTTTTTTTGTTGTAAATACATACATATTATACATATAAACACCCAAACCGAGACAAATTATACAATGTACAACTTGCCCCCAGTGGGAATCGAACCCACGACCTCCCGAGTTCACGGCAACGTTTGTTACCACTAGACCACGGAGGCGGTTTATAATGAAGCGTTTGATTTATGTCAAGAATTGTTAAAAAGAGTTACTATGACAATCAAGTAAAAATTGTTGCAAATATTTTAATTTAATAATTATCTAATTTAATACCGCAACAGTAAGAAAGTATTTTGTTTACTTTTTTCGTAAAAGTATTGAAGAGACTGTAGGCTCCTACAGTTTATGTTACTTTGAGAAAACTCTTTTTTTCTTGAAGGCTTTTTAGAGGGAAAAGTTTGTGACAAGAAAAAATAAAGATGATGCAGGTCAGCCTTTATGTTAAGCCGTGCGCAAAATAACCTACGTCGGATGAGGTAAAAACTATTTACGTGTTTTTTTGGGTAATCCCTCTGACACATTTCTCAATAAATACTGAAGAAATAATCTTGAAATATTAATGCTAGAATTTTGTTTAAAATGGTATTCGCTAAGTTATTTGTTACTATTCTCAAGCCTGAACTCACTTGGCATGGCGGAGTTATAGTATAGTTTCTTAGTAGTGAACCCTCGCGATTAAAAACAGCATAATGTCTGACGCAATGATAATATTGTACTTAATGTACACTTTAAAAATAATTAAAAAAAGCGGATTCACATTTAGCCAAATGCACTATCATGACAAGTGGCAAGCTCGTCGATGTCTCCCTACCAGACAGGTCTAGTAACATAGGCGAATAAGATGTCGTCCTGACGTGGTCTCCATGTAGAACCCACATGAGTCTGCGGCAAATGGGTCCGGGCCATTGCCATGACTCAGACTTAGATGTTAAGGCACGCAGAACCAACAGTGAAAGAGAGACGGTTTATAGGGTTTTCGCGCCTTGGGGTCTCCTTAGGAGGCCTCACGGTTATTCGGGCATGCGACCTCCCTGTGGCACTTCAGGCTGGGGTCGAATCGTCAGGAGATTTTGCTATTTCCGTCTAAAAAAAATATGTTAGTAGATCATAATTAGTTATCGCAATGATAAGTGAGAATATTTGAATAAGTCTATAATTATTATCTTAATTAGTGGTTATTCAATTAGTTAAAATGTGAAGTGTAATTAATAACTGCCTCCGTGGTCTAGCGGTTAAGCCCGTGGATTTAGACTCGGAGGTACCGGGTTCGATTCCTGGTCGGGACACAAAAATATTTATTAATGTAAATAAATGCATTTAATTAATATTTAATATATTTATGATACTTATTTCTCGCGTTTGGTACGCTGGAGACATCGACGAACTTGCCACTTGTCATGATTGGCCTATAGTAAAGTTGGCTAAATGTGAATCAGCTTATTTATAAGCGTGGTTTCTGACCACCCCGAAAGGGAAACGGTCGTGATGATACTTTTGTAATTAACAAACCTAAGTTGTTTTTGACCGGTATGTATTTTATTTACAATCCTGAGCTAGCCCTATTATTACTTACGAGTATCTACTGTATCTGTAAATCCTGATATTTTCTCTGAAGCATAAATAAGATATTGCACAATATGAGCGAAAGAGTTTCGTTTTCAGTTCCCCGGGCTGCGAGTGTTTGTTCAGTAACTTTGTAAATCCGGAATAATTCACGACACTACAGCCCGTAAAACTTGAAGACATATAGCTCCCTTTCAGGGAATAGACGCCGATTCGAGACGTAATATTTAAGGACAAGCATATTCAGTTTCTCCAGTACCTGTCTACTCCAACGGACATCTGCTCTGCGACAGACTTGTCCGGCCCGTTGCCACTTAAGCTTACTAATTTTGAAGGCTATGTCGGTAACTTTGGTTCTCTGGCGGACGTCCACGTTTTTTATCAGAGAAATGTCGAGCATAGCTCTCTTCATACCTCATAAGCTACCTTAAACTAGGACCTTAAAGTGTAGACCACATACGGGAATACATATAGAGTAGAAGAAGACAAATTTCTAAGCATTCCATGGATTCACCGTGCGGGTGCCGCCGGGTCCATCGTGTGTGGGTAGGAGATGAGAAGAATGGTGTCTCGGGCTTGCGACCGACAATAGGCTGGTTTAAGAAAAGGAGGCCTCCTTTTTTTTATTGCGCGATAATACGCTCACCATCCACTATTCTACTTCTCTCCCTACCCAACCAAATACTGTATGATTCCGTTGATGCCGTCTTGGAAGCTCGTTCCATAAATGTGTTGACGGCAGACCTGCTTAGGCCCAATTCTTTCAGTAAGTGATGCAAAGATTTTCTGGAACTCCTCTTGCACCAACTTCGACTGCGTAAAGCTGAGTCTTGCACCCGTTCCTGATCAAATTATTAAAAAATAGCATGACATGTAACATTGTGCCTATCTGAGGGAAGTGGCGTGCAAGGTCCATGAATGTTAGCGACTGGAATCAGACACTCATGACTGACATCAGTCCCTAAAGCTATGTTGACTTGACTGGGCATGACGGAAATTCAAGCCTGATCCCGAAATGGTCCATCACTTTACTGGGCTTATCGGCACGAACTGTGAATAGTTCCTCGCCCCGGTAGAGTGGGCAAATTACCGCCATCGGTCCTCCTACCACCTATTTGTTGTTCTCGTTGAAAGTATGTCACTTTTGCAATGATGTCAAATGCCAATTTTTACTTTCAAGGAGAACTAATATTGCAAGCTTGCCATGGTTATATTTATATAAAAATTAAACCGCTTGAAACAAGACTAAATTATTAAATTTGTATTGATAGCCGAGAACATAAAAAAAAATATTTATTGTAAAGTATCATCACGACCGTTTCCCTTATGAGGTGGTCCGAAACCACGCTTATAAATAAGCGGATTCACATTTAGCCAACTTTACTATAGGCCAATCATGACAAGTGGCAAGCTCGTCATTGTCTCCAGCGTACCAAACTCGAGAAATATCACCAATAAATTAAATATTAATTAGATGTATTTATTTACGTAAATAAATATTTTTGTGTCCCGACCAGGAATCGAACCCGGTACCTTCGAGTCTAAATCCACGGACTTAACCGCCAGACCACGGAGTCAGTTTTATTGTATTTGTAATAATTCTTCAGTCTTGAATGCCAGAGACTTCGGCGACATTGCCACTTGCAAGTTAGTTCAAAAGTAAAGTTGGCTATATGAATCCGCTACTTAAACATAACGTAACTATGAATCATCTTAATTTAGTTGTGAGTTTCACCCAGTTTAAAGCAAATATTTTTAAATTAATTAATAGACGGTTCTTATATGCATGTCTATGACAAACATATAGAACTCAAGATCCTTGTAGAGAAAGTTTTAAAATTAGAAACAGGACTAAACTATAAACTGCTTGCTATAATTATCCATGTTCACTTTAGCCGCGAATGGGGAGATACTTAAATACACTAACCATAATTTTCTACAAACAGTTTATAATATTCAGATTTTAGATATTATTTGACCGCCTCCGTTGTCTAGTGGTAACAAACGTTGTTGCCGTGAACGCGGGAGGTCGTGGGTTCGATTCCCACCGGAGGCAAGTTATACATTGTATAATTTGTCTCGGTCTGGGTGTTTATATGTATAAAATGTATATATTTACAAAAAAAAAAATATAATACTTAAATAGCTTATCAACCATCTAGTTTCCGTAACACAAGCCTCGTAGCTTACCACGGAAATTAGATGGCGCTGTGTGACCTGTCTGGAAATATTTATTTATTATTTATTTAGATCTTAAGTTGGAGACATCTTTTTATAGCCTTGAATTTGATTTGGTTAATATGTCAAATTCTAATTCGTTTATTCACCAAATAGGCATACAATTAGCACTTTTACAAGTCAAAATACATAATATTTTTTAAAACATATTTGGTGATATTGGCGAACTGATGAATCTGAAATCCAGCGGATGGTGAGTACATTAATTGAAAAAGAGTATACGGTAAAATTGGTATGGATTTTAAGCCATCAGGGTATTGTAGGCAACGAAAAGGTGGATAACAAAGCAAAACTATCCACTAATGAGACTATTGACCCATGCTTTTAATGGAAAGCAACTGAATTTAAAAAAGGTCATTAAAACTGGAACAGCTACTCGGGCATTATGTGGATAAGCACCAACACTAGATCTCTAACCCTAGCCTAATAGTTTCTTATTATTTTATTGTATTTGTTAATCTCAGAAAACCTATGGATCTTGTGCAATAATGCACATACTATATTAGTAGACGGTTCCAAACGTTTTTGGATTAAAAAATCTAGCTTCATAATTTTTTTCATTTTTTATTATATTGCATTAAAATTTTTGCAGTGTTTCTGTTAGTTTATTTAATAACACGTTTTTTTATTATTTAAAGAAAGAAAGAAAGAAAATAGTTTATTTATCGCAACAATTACAATGGTTACTAAAAAATAAATATGCAAGGAATAAATCTAAATGTATAAATGTAAGCCTATTCTATATACCAAAACATACATACAGGTGTGGCGAGGTGGTCAGCTCAGCATTTGCTACAGCCGAGGCTGCAGCGCTGATTTTCAGCTGATGCCTTAGTTTGGGTGAGTCACGGGTCGCAGAGATTTACAGTACCATTTATTAAATCGGAAGGAACATTTTTTTATTTCCCAAAACCTTATAAAATGCACATATGGAACTTGTCAGGCGCAGCGACGATATATAAAAAAATAACGTTATGTTATTACTTTAGCTGATTATTTGTAAAACTTGGAAAACGTCACAGATGTGAATTATTTGAAAATATAGTGAAGGAAACTGGCACACGTGTGTCATACAAATGGCACTGACAGCGATATAGCCTTATGTCTGGGCACAGATAAATAAAACTAAAGATTCCGCATATTAAAACTCCCGCCACCGCCAATGTTATGATGTACAAATCATATGTAAAGCATATTAAGGATTAAAATTAAATATATATATATATTAGTACAACATATTTGTAACAGATAAAAAAATCTTTTAAATCTCTACCAACGAAAATTTAATGATTAAAAGTACCAAGTCTGGTTGTCATTAACTAATGTCATTACAATTACGATACTACGAGGTGCTGGGAGTTGTAATGATTATTACCAAATAAGGAATATGGATATGGATAAATGTAGGAGGATTTTTATTAAACGAGTAGGTGAGCATGAGGTCCGAGAAGAATGGCGACGGCTTGTTAAGCGTGCCACTAGCACTCAAATGGCGTCCACGACCACTCTGCCAAGAGTGTAGCGACTAAGAAGAAGGTGAGTATGTTGATAATGAGAATTTGTGATAATTAAAGTTTTAAAAAAAGTAAAGTACCATAACGACCGTATCCGCTGCGGGGTAGTCAAAAACCACGCTTTTTAAACAAGCGGATTCACGTTTAGCCAACTTTACATCATGACAAGTGGCAAGCTCGTCGATGTCTCTAACGTACCAGACCTAAGAAATATCACAAATAATTTAAATAAATTACGGTACCTCATAGTCAAATCCTATGGTCTTAACCGCTAGACCACGGTGTTTAACAGCATAATCATCTATTTGTCTAAGTGCGCTTATTGACATCGTAAAACTGGAACATGCGGCATCTATTCTTTGAGTTATCTATGTGAGGGTAACTCCAGTTAATTAATTTTCCGAAGTCATAAGCACGAGCTCACAAAAGCGGTTAATTAGCTTGTTAGAATCAAACGAAGATTATTTAGGTTATTAGTTTAGGAGTAGCTTAGTTAGTTATCTGTTTGTCGCGAAAATTAAGATGTACTTAAAACGAACGCGGCCGGTGCATTAATAAAAACCCTTCTAATATAAGTAGGACCGATTGCCTTGAATGCTAACGAACAAGTGAGTGCGCGCCTTTTTTTTTTATAGACGGGTAATCGATAAATCATCAATGATACGCCCCCTTTCTGAAGGGTCAACGCGGGTGGGGGTCGCATGCCCGACTCATCCGTGAAGCTTCCTAAGGAAGCACCAGGGTGCCTACGGACTAAACCCCTATAAATCGTCTCTCTCTCACTTTTGGCCCTGTGTGCCTTCACAGCTAAGTCTGAGTCGTGGCTACGGAGTGAAGGCACTCATTCGCCGCGAGCACTCGTTCGCCGCGACACAAGCGCCGTCCTTTTATACTTCCCCTACACTAGCGCCCTCTTCCCAACGCGTATTTCTATGTTAGCTATCGATGATCTTGGCTAATATTGCTCGTCGCTTTGTGAGCGACAACACTTCCATCTACGCTTGAGAGGGATCTCTAAAATATCAGTAATTTTATTCTCTAGAAAGTTAATAAACTAAATTTTTTTTTAAAAATTAAAACTATTAACCCTCACATCCTTGTGTATCCTAGAAATAGTAAATTTTTAAACTTTTGCGCACATTCATAATAGTTTTTATAATTTTAACGGGTCTTTACGCGATTTACCTTAGAGACATATTTCTCCCGATGTTTCCTGTAAATTTGTAAATATGACATTTATGCAAATAAATAAATAATTATTATTTCTCATAACTTGAATAATCTTACAGAAATTGTATTGTTCGCGCCATTTTTATTAAATCATAGAATCGTGCATGTGGCGTGAATAATTGTAGGTATTTAAAGATTTGGTGTTATTTATAATGGTGGCCCAGATCTTTTGTCCCACTTGTCTGCAGGTCATTAACATTATTTATAAATGCTTTGTAAAATAACAGAATATAAATTGTATTTTTTTAAAAACATATAGGTACAATAGCAAAATTTTAATGTAATGATAATTATAATCAGTAAAGTAAAGTATCATCACGACCGTTTCCCTTTCGGGGTGGTCAGAAACCACGCTTATAAATGAGCGGATAATCATATTTAGCCAACTTTTACCAATCATGACTAGTGGCAAGCTCGTCGATGTCTCCATAATTATAATCACTATAGATATTGTTAAACTATAAACAATCAAACCTTAATGGTTTGGCGAGATATAATTATTTAAAAATATTACTAATGTTGCGGAGCGAATGGACTGTAATCCTAGGATATATTAAAGTGGACTGTATGCGTTTTCCATAAGGGGCTGATGGCCAATCTAAATTTCTATGTGGCACAAAGTATTAACAAAGGATGTAAGAAAAGACATGCACGCCTTACCTTGAGTCTTCTTTAAGCTCGTCACCTGGCTGTAGCTGCAGGTCTTGACTCCAGGGCACCGGCCGGTACTTGTCCCAATCCAGAATAGATCTGGACGGCGAGTCCTTTGTTCGCACTGCCTACCTAAGCACTATCACTTGGTTGGCGCGAGGTTATGGTTTGGTTTTTTTATTGTTTGTAATTTATTTAACGTGCACTACTTTCACGGCGTTATCACTCGATTCAGAAAGGTCTGAATCGAGGGCGAGCATCCAAAACACAAGACGTGCTCACGGGATGGGAACGAGAGGAGAACCACTACTGAGTGCCTCATGTAAAAATATTGGTTTTTTTAAATTAGTTCCAAATGATACTACTAGATGGCGCTAGGCGTCACTAACTAATAAGAAAAAAAATATATATATATTTAATTTATTCAGGAAACATACAAATCATAAAACATAATTAAAACTTTTTTATTTGAACTAGCACGAAATGTGACCTTACGCTCACCTGATGGTAAGTGTCGCGCTAGGTCCATGATTGTTAGCAACTGGAGTCAGACACTCATGACTAATATCAGCACATAACACTATGCCGGCTTGACAAGCACGACGGCAACTCGTGCCTGATCCCTAAACTTGTGGATACACTTTACTGGGTTTATCGGCACGAACGGTGGGTACTTCCCCGCTCCAGCAGACTGGGCAAATTATCAGTCCGCCTATCGTAACAAAGGGGCATGTATGAAGAGGTTGATTAATGTCGACGAAGCGAAAGAGGTATGTCGTGATATTGTCAAGATATGTATGTATGTATATAGATAAAAACGTTCCCACATTACTAATCTAAATAGCAAAAGTCTATTAGTCCGTAGTCGCACTTCATTGTTTGAGCCACGATTCAACCTGATTGGTATGTTTGTACTACATCTAAACTTATTAATCTATTCGTACTGTACTTCCAATGTTGGTACACGTCTTAAGACTGCATTTTGTATCAATGTGATTATCTATATACATCAATGGTTTGGCTAGTACATCTACTTTATTTTAAGATCATTGTAAGCAAACGGTATACCCAACAAAGGAATACATGGTTCTAAGGCAGTATTTTATTATTTGCCGAGCACACTTCCTGACCTTTCTTCTGTCTCTGTTTTAAAACAATTTTGTACTTTATGCAGATTATAAGTATACAAAGAATTGTATGAATCGTAAATAAGTTTTGCGAATCTACTTTGAGACATCTTTATGCATTCATGCATATTTATTCTTGCAAAAATTTCGATTTAAAATTTTAATAATTTGACAGCCCGTGAAACAATATTATGTCGTGCTGAGCTGGTGGTGGTAAATTAAATATCTAAAAAAATATATTTATATACTTGTCTGTTAATCAACTCCCTTCTAGGAGTTCTTGTTTAAAGTGGATAGAAGAAACATTGTCACATTTATATACCTAATTTAAGACAAAGAAAATTTGCAAAATATTTTTTCGCTATTCCTCGATTTTAGATAGATAGATAAATTCTTTATTGCACAGAAAATAATACATTTTACAGTACATAGGCGAGCTTAATGTCTAAAAACATTTTCTAACAGCTAACCTTTGGGAGATGGGAGCAGGGATTGTAAGGTAATATTTGAGATAAAGAGATTTATCTACATATTAATAATTTTTATTCGAAGTTAATTATAGTACATTAAATATAAATTAAAAGCTACCTAAATAATAAAATTAAAAATAAACTAAACTATAAATAAAAAAAATCCTCCAGAGACGTCCCATCCGAGATAGTCCCAAGGAGACTGGCAACATTTCCCCTCTGTATAGCGAGGTTAATACGTTGGCAGAAATAATTGCCAGTCTTCCTGTCTCCAGACCTTTCTGTCAGCCGCTTTGACAACTCCTTGGCCAAAACCCCAAACGGCGAAAATTCGTAACCGATACCAAGGTTAGCGTATTTGCGCAATTTGAGGTTCTCCGCAGAAAAAGCCGCACTTCCCGCGCCTGACGAGGTCGCCTAGATGTGAGATGGAGCTAATGTATCTACACACGTCGCATCCCACACCAGAGACTTGCCAAGAGATTTATTAAGTTAAAAACTTATAACTAAAAAAAGAACTATATTAAATAATATAATATAAATACATACAATACATAGATAACACATACATATACTGGTTACATACTATATTTATATATATACATATAATTATATACCGATGTAATAAAGTTATGTAGACTCGTCTTGCTTTTTTTTTTTATTTATTAAATTTCCTTATATCATAACATTTAAATACAACATTATTCTGCCAAACTATAAAATAGTTTATCTAGTAGTAATAGTATATAACTGGCAATAAACTCTGTCATAGACTAATTCATTCTGTGACGATTGGTCTAGCTTCAATTCTCATACCGTTTGGCTTCTTGCCCTGTCATTTATAGTTAATGTCTTTGGTCTTAACATACCCCTTTAAGAGTCAAGAGAGAAGAGTATTATTTACCGAGAAAGATTTTCAAATCCAATCCGCAGAATAAATATTGAAAGTGATTTTCGCTTACAACAAATATGTTTCAATTTGTGTAAAGACAAGTATTTCTCTATTGTTGTCTTTAACGCTAAAATCATTCTAATGCATAGAGAGGGTTTAACGCTCCTCTCGCTCTCACAATCCGACATTTTCAAAGATTATTCAAGTCTTCCACCCGTATTCTTAGATGTCTCCCTTCCACTCAATAATTTCTTCCAGCTGTCAAAGAGTCACTAGATCGAGGAATGGAACTATCAATCTCAAGGTACATTGCGGGACTCCTTCACGCCATTTTGCGCGGACATGTCTGCCAAGTACAAGTTTTTAATAACATTAATAATCTGTGTAAATAAAACATTGTAGACCGTGCCAACGATAACTGGCCAGAAATTAAACAGATAGCAAAATGCGATGTTGTCCAATCATACATTTATCTGGGAGCATTGATATCGAATGGCGGTGGATGCGAGGAGGAAATTAAGCGTCGTATGGCAGTGTCGAGGTCTGCTATGGAGAAGCTTAAGAAAATATGGAGGAACCGAAACATTACGAAAGCTACTAAAATCCGGCTGGTCAGAGCTCTTGTGTTCCCCATTTTCCTGTATGCTGCAGAGACGTGGACCCTGCGCGAAACTGAAATAAAACGTATTAATGCTCTAGAAATGTGGTGTTGGCGGAGAATGTTGGGCATATCGTGGACGTGGAGTTCCGAACCAACAAATCCATCCTGGAGGAACTGGAGATAGGACAACGCCTTTCCTCAATCGTGCAATCACGCATTCTCACTTTCTTTGGACACGTATCACGGCGTGGAGATACATCCATTGAGCGCCTTGTAGTTCAGGGAAAAGTCGATGGCAAGAGAATGCGTGGTAGGTCTCCGATGAGATGGACTGACCAGGTTAAAGCAGCAATGGATCACCCCCTACATGAGTGCTCCAGGAAGGCTGCAGTTCGAGACGAGTGGCGACGACTTCTTAAGCGTGCCACTGACACTCAAGTGACGACCACGACCACTCTGCCAAGAGTGTAGCGACTAAGAAGAAGAAGAAATAATACATTAGATATGCACAATGCAATGAAATCTACACATTTTCACTCATTCACACTTACAATTTACACTTTCACACACCTACACAGTCAATACACATTTACATATACATACACTTACATAATGATGCGTAGATGGATTTTTTAAATATTGTATCTTTATTTTTATTCTTATGTATTTTTTTTAAGTAGTTTAAATTGTTAATAATTCGTTGATGCTATATGTTTAGTGAAAATAATGTTATTCCGTAATTGGCTAGGTGTTCGGTAATCATTTGAATGTAAATATTTATTTGTAAAAGACAGCTGTGGAATAAGTAAATGAATAAATAAATAATAATCGTTTATTTCCAATAAAATCCTAGTACATGTCTTTCTATTGGAGACCCACACTAGGACGGCCGGTATTGTGTATATATATTATTTTAAGAAATAAAATTAAAAATAAACTAACTCAAAACCAAAAAAAAACCTACTTACAAAACATTATTTAAATATAAGTCGTATCCGCGCGGCATGGTGGCATGAATGCTGGTCGCATTTTCTTGCTGATTCTCTGGGCGAGGAAAGAACCAACCCTCTTGTGCCCAGAGTAGACAATTAGACGAGGGGTGATGTTTTTAAAAATGTTTTAGCGCTTGGACCCCACGGGCTTGAAGTCTCTACAGCAAATAGCACAAATAATACAATAATACATACATAATAAACTGCCTCCGTGGTCTAGCGGATAAGCCCGTGGATTCAGACTCGGAGGTATTACGAGCTTGCCACTTGTCATGATTGGCCTATAGTAAAGTTGGCTAAATGTGAATCCGCTTATTTATAAGCGTGGTTTCTGACTACCCCGAAAGGGAAACAGTCGTGATGATGAATACATACATAACTTATCAAACTCCTATAGGTTGCTTGTCATACTGTACCAGCGTGTACACCGTGGTCTCATCTCAATACACAAAAGCAACCTTGTCAACGATGCCTGTCCAGAACAATGATTGTTGGCGAGCTATGTTCTATCTCCCTCGCTGGTGCAGTGCTAGCGAGATGTTCTGCACAGGGCTGGGCTGCACTAATGCGACAGAGAACAGCGGGCGTCAGATCATACGCATTTGACTCACGCAACAAAATAATAACAGCTGTGCGTGACTGGCCAGGTGCACTGCACCAACTATGGCGAGACTATAGACTACAAGTGGAAGAGATAGAGATAATAATAATAAAATAATAATAATGGAAATTGGGGCTGTTCCTTGCCATACTGTATCACCATATCTGGCCAGGTATTTTGTTTAGCGTTGTTATTAAGAAAAAAATACTTAACCGAGTGTTCCGGTAGGATTCTATGGCGATAAATAAATAAATAAAAATAAATAAAATATCATAGTCCCAGTATAGATATTTAATTTTCGTTTTCTTATTTCTTTATTTTATTTTATATACTTAGTTCTTAGTTTTACTGTTAATATTAGTTTTAATAATTGGATTGTATTTAACTATGTAATATCGATCTGGAAAATAAACATTATTATTATTAAGTCTACCTATAAATTTCGTTAGTGTTATAAAGTAGGTAACTATTTTAAATAAAATAAAATTATATAATCACGACAGAGTCACTAGAGCACACAATCAGACTTCTACTATTGGAGATGGACCTTCCAGATTTCTCTGGAGAATTTGGCCTACACTCACCACACCTTATTAACGATGCCACAAGTTGGAGAACCAGGACCGCCGGCTAAACGTGCTCTCCGAGGCACAAAAACAGTGGTGTTACGTAACAAAAGTATATTTATCAATGGTATATGCCGTGGTTTGAACCGACCTTTGTAGGATTTAAAGGAAATCCTGGTTCTAAAAAGGTATAGGTGGTAGGCAGACTGATAGTGGTAATTTGTTCAGTCTGCTGGGGCGGGGAAGTATCCCCGTTTCGTGCTGATAAACCCAGTAAAGTGTATGCACACATTTCGGGATCAGGCAGGAATTGCCATCATGCCGGCTGTGTGGTGTTAGGGACTGATGTCAGTCATAAGTGTCTGATTCCAGTTGCTAACTTTCATGGATCTCGCTCCCCACTTACCATCAGGTGGGCGCAAGGTCACATATCATGCTAGTATAAAAAAAAATGTATAACGATCACATTGCTACTTTGGTTCGAGACACAAAAGATGTTAAAACCTTACAACTTTAAAACCAAGACGTTTTGTTTCTAGAATATACTTTTGACGTTGTAGTGGGTTTATGCTGGATCATAAGCTCGGTCGAGTATGTAAGGTTACGGCGAACTAACGAAGTGCCGTGGAGAGCTCTCTCAAAGGACGTCAAAAGCCCAGTTGTACAATTTAAAAACCTGGAAACAATAAATGAGGTAATTCAGTATAAAACTTAACACTAAATTTTTTTTTAAAGACTTTATCCATTTTAGACAATTTTTGTACAACTTGGGCTGTATACGAGTATAATGATTAAAAAAAACTAGTTTCAATACTTCTATTGATAATAATAATGTTATTTTTACTGTGCAAATAACTTACCTAAGTTATTTGAAAAATAAATTTTGTAGTTATCAAGTATCAATCAAGGCCTAGTAAAAAATAAAAATTACCAGCAGGCGCTTGACCGATGAAAATATTTGACACTGACAGTTAATTTTTGTACCATTTCTTTAAAACTCTATAGTTATACTACTATATGTGTACATTTGGTACTAAAGCTGTATGATGATATTTTAAACATTTACACACCTAAAATAAAGGGTTGTATATATATATATATATATATATATTCTAAAAATGCATATATGCTAAGATCGCTCAGCATTATAAATAGGTTGTCACTGAAATTTCCCCTATTACACTTATTTGCTTGCAGGGAGACTGAGTTTAAGAAAGTAGCAAAGACTTTTTTAGGATATAATCAGGATTAATGTCTCTCTTAGTTATTACTGTTGTGAATTATTTAGGTATTTTTTGATTACAGCCCCTAAAACACAGCGTCCTAGACCTCCACTGTTGGAGATGGGCCTTCCAGAACATATATCTGGAGAATTTGGTCTACACTCGCCATGCTGGCCAGACGGCTTGTGTTGTAAATATCTAAGAAAAATTCTAAGATTTATAGATTTATGACGCGCAAATTACTTTTTTATACTAGCACATGTGACATTGGCCCTATCTGATGGTAATTGACGCGCAAGGTCAATGAATGTTAATAAATAGAATCAAATACTTATGACTGACATCAGTCCCTAACGCTATGCTGGCTTGACTGTACATGACGGTAATTCGATCCTCATCCCAAAATATGTGGATACACTTTACTGGGTTTATCAGCACGAACGGTGTAGACTTCCCCGCCCCAGCAGCGGCAAATTGACACTATCAGTCCACCTACCACCTATTGACATAAGTTAAAATATATATAGGTACTGGGTTTTTAAATCGTTAAGC
The DNA here is from genome assembly GCA_910589645.1 of Tinea semifulvella. NCBI lineage: Eukaryota > Metazoa > Arthropoda > Insecta > Lepidoptera > Tineidae > Tinea > Tinea semifulvella. Next base: position 3,925,174 of record OU342598.1, on the reverse strand, counting down.
CGCGCTTTCAAACGGTCCGCGGAGGACGCTTGCCGAGGAAACGACCTCTTTAGGGGGAAAATACTTTTAACAAGATACTAAGATATCCTTGATAGAAATACTCATATCATCATATCATATATATCATACCTTACATGCAAGACAATTGAATCATTTTGAAGTCATTGCGAGTTTTCAAAACGGCTGACAGAAAGGTCTGAAGACAGGAAGGCTGGCAATTATTTCTGCCAACGTATCATTAACTTATGTATTCATCAACCTCTTCATACATGCCCTTTTGTTACGAACGCTTTTTAATTCTCCTTTAGCTAGTGTTTTATTTATTTGATCGTGATACGTGTGTCTTGGTCTGCCAGGGCCTCTTTTACCCACAACTTTCGCATTATATACCTGGTTCGTCAATCTTTCTTCGCCCATCCTTTCAACATGCCCGAACCATCGTAGCATGCTTTTCCTTATTTTTGTGCCTATGCTTTCTTTTATACCTACCATTTTTCGTATTTCGACGTTACGTATGTGGTCCGCCAAAGTGACGCCGCATAACCGACGCAGCGACCTCATTTCCACTGCATTAACCCTACTCTCATGCATATTCTGACATATCCACGTCTCGCTTCCATACATAAGTGTTAGTACCAACATGGCATTGTGTATGGCGAGCCGAGCTTTGTCACTTACATTTCGACTGGCGATCAGTGACCCCAGGGCACCGTTAACACTATTTCCCGCGTTCACTCTTCTTTCAACATCCCTATCATACTTGCCATCCGCAGTGAAAACACTGCCCAGATATATAATTTAATTTACTTGTTCTAGAGTTTTATCATCAATCTTTATCGTCACGGTTGTCATCTTTCTTCTTTCAAACAGGTACCTTGGTTTTTCTCGCATTCAAATGGAGTCCTTTTTCTGCACATCCCTCTTTCATTTCCGTGACTAGTGATTGCAGTTGTTGTTCGGACGATGCCATAAAAACAGCATCATCTGCATAAAGCAGGCAGTTCACCACTAGATTATTCATCTTTATCCCATAGTTACTCTCTCTCAACCTCTTCATACATGCCCTTTTTACCCGAATTTGTATGTATGTTTGTTCATTTGTGGCACACTAAAGACCAATCACATGTACAGATTTCGATGGTTCGCACGTCAATCGTTCTTATATTATCACGCGAGTGTCACTGAAGATATGACGTTAATCAAATTTCAGTAAGGCGACAACCAGACGCCATATTGTGGGAAAGAAAAAAATAAAGTTGACGAACTATATCAAGTGGGGTGTCATCGAATATGTATTTGAAAATCATATTGAGGTTTCTCTTATCATTTTTTACTTTAAGTGGTCATTTAGGATTTATAACGCGTTAAAGTTGGTTAGCTACCATTCTTATTGTTTTTTTTGATGAAAGTCCTACCTACCTATAGTAAAGATGAACTAGTTTATATAATCGCATAAAAGCCTCCGTTAGGTCTAGCAGTTAAGTTCGTGGATTTAGATTCGGAGGTACCGGATTCGATTCCTGGTCGGGATACAATTTATTTGTGATTGATATTTCTCACGTTTGGTACGCTAAAAACATCGACGAGTTGGCTAAATGAAAAAAAAAAACAATTTAAAAAAAAAGGTACTTTACTATAATCGCATAATAGGTAGGGTTGATTAATCCATAAATATTTAGTTTGTTGATACTAGTTTTGCAACACTGTTTTTTTTTTTTTTTGCCTATTTATTTTATTTTATTTATCCTGTGATTGTGTTTAATCTTATTTTATGTAATATATATAAATATATTAACAGAACGTTACAAAACATTAACACAATCATTCACAGACGTGTTCACGCAAAAGCTTGACGATAGCATGGGTCCTGTCTGCGATTATTCGGCATTCTCAGAATACTAAGTGCTTAAAATTTGAGTCATAATAAGTATTTTATTATCACAGTTAAGTTTTTTGCGAGGACACGTCCATAAGTGGCGGATGTCTGCGCTCCTTCTTATCAGCTGGAAGTTATTATGGCCTGACCATTGAAGTATATCTTTTCGTATCAAAAGATTTCTGCACCCGCTTATTGCAGCGATTAAGTCACAATGGTTAGTTTGTAGAAAATGTATTTACGGCATTAAGCTCGCCTATGTAATAATAATAAATATTTCCAGACAGGTCACACAGCGCTATCTAATTTCCGTGGTAAGCTACGAGGCGTTTGTTACGGAAACTAGATGGTTGATGAACTACATATTATACTTTTTTTTTTGTAAATAAATACATATTATACATATAAACACCCAGACCGAGACAAATTATACAATGTAGAACTTGCCCCCGGTGGGAATCGAACTCACGACCTCCCGAGTTCACGGCAACGTTTGTTACCACTAAACCACGGAGGCGGTACCTACGAGTATTACTTACTTGTAATATATAATAAATAAGTAATAATAAATAAAGTTTATTGAAATAATTACATATTTTTTTCCTTATAAATATGGACTTAACTTAGGGAACAGTTATGTAACAAATAGTTGAAACCCTGACTCCAAGACTAGTTGGGCTGTGTCCTAGAAATCAGTGCTCTTCCTAGGAACTACAAAAATAAATTCACAACATTGGTAAGTACAATATACAAAATTAAAAAAGAGAAAAATAAAATCAGTTAATGGTGAAAAAAATAAAAACAGTAGCAAAATTACAATAAATTATAATGATGTACAATAAATATTTTTTTTTGTTTAAAACTTCAGATATTAACTCCATATCCTGTTATAAAACATACCACAGTGTTTGAAAACGAAAGTTTTCAACCAATGCGTTCTTCCAGTATTGTTGTACGGAGCAGCGGGCTGAGGCGAAGCACATTCGTTTTCACTAACGTATCGACTAACGTTCGTTGGATGACAGCATTCCGCGTAGCTTTTGACATTTCTGACAGGCGTAATCGATCTCAGACGATTCTTTTTCGAACGATTGTGCTTTTCGCCTCACCCCGCAGAAACGTGGATACTGGCAGTGGGTTTGGTCCACAAGTTTAAGGTCGTTCAGCTATGGAGAGAGTTATGCTCGCCATTTCTTTGATGGATAGAGTCCCAAATGTTGACATCCGTCAGAAAACCAAAGTTACAGACATAGCTTTTCTAAATTAGTAAATTGAAGTGGCAATGGGCTGCATACGTCTGTCGCAGAACCGATGATCACATACAGGAAAACCCAGAGTGAGACGACCCACTGCCGGATAGACGCATGACCTCAAAAAGGTCGCTGGCGGGGGTTGGATAAGAGTGAATCATTCATACAAAACGAATCGACATGCATGTCGAAAACGTGAAAATGTATTACCCCATTTTCAAATCAAGAAATAATCAGGAACGGATTCAAGACTCAGCTATACGCAGTAGAAGTTGGTGGGAGATGATTCCAGCAAAATCGTTGCGCAATTTACTGAAAGAATTGAGCAGGTCTGTCGTTAAAACATTAATGAAACGATCTTCCAAAACGGCATTAGGGGAATTATTCAGTATTTGGTTGTGTAGGGAGAGGAGCAGAATGATAGATAGATAAATTCTTTATTGCACAAAAAATAAAAACATTCCAATCTACATAGGCGAGTTTAATGTCTAGGCATTCTCTAACAGCTAACCTTTGGGAGAGTGAGAAGAGAGTGTGGGTGCATGTGTATTTAGATGATGATTTAAAATTATTAACTAAAATACTTATCAACTAAATAAACAATAAATATATATCGTACAACAATAAAATACATATAGAAATTATAATATATTCCATACTTATATAATATACATACACAATATATATAAGATACATCATACATATTGTCATGTTATGCGGTCTTGTTTTGCTGCGAAATAAAGTCTTCTTTTTAAACCGGCCTATAATCGGTCGCAAGGCCGAGATATCATTCTTCTTGTCTCTCTCCTACACAACAAGGTAAACAAGGTTCCATGCACATCTTCCATGATACAGCATGATACAGAAGAAATTAAATTTTGATCTGGCCTTTGCCAAATAAAAAAATATAATTACAAACTACTTTAATAAAATAAAACAAAATAACTATAAACTGCCTCCGTAGTCTAGCGGTTAAGTCCGTCGATTTAGACTCGGAGGTACCGGGTTTGATTCCTGGTCGGGACACAAAAATATTAATTAATGTAAATAAATACATTTAATTAATATTTAATTTTTCTGTTATATTTCTCGAGTTTGGTACGCTGGAGACATCGACGAGCTTGCCACTTGTCATGATTGGCCCATAGTAAAGTTGGCTAAATGTGAATCCGCTTATTATTAAGCGTGGTTTTTGACCACCCCGAAAGGGAAACGGTCGTAATGATACTTTATTTTACTTTACTAACTATAAACTAAACCTAATAAAAATATAAACTAATTAACTATAAATCAAAAATGTTCTCAAGAGACGTACAATCAGAGTTAGTCCCAAGAAGACTGGCAAAGTTTCCCCTCCAGTCTTCAGTCTCCAGATTTCTCGGTCAGCCGTTTGGTCTGGTCATGGTCCCATGGTCACGACCCCAAATGGCGCAAACTCGTAACCTGTACCGAGGTTGGACTTTTTATATATATGTCAATGACACCTTGTTATCAGCCGGCAGGTTATATGGCCTGTCAAACTGATAACTTTTGTGAGTTGGGGTTTACACAGGAAATAGCAAATGCATTGCGAATTTGTATTGTTTAAAATTATTTAAGATTAAGGATTTTTGGATATATTGTTAATTTGATTTCTATTTTGTTACAGGTATGGATTTAAAAAAGGATAATGGGCAAAATTATATAAGTGCCTGCATCGATGTAATATTTACAAAATGCTCCTGCGCCAAGCTTTATTTAAATCTACTAAGCACCAGTGATGTAAGGTAGAGTATTTCAGTATTTTTTATTGAATACAACATATAAATGCCTATAAATCAACCGCAGAGGCACCAGGTTTGATTTAGGACAGTATGTATATAATTATCGATTAAAGGATTACGCACATTTTCTGATGTGGCCTCCCTGAGAGTGTTCTACAGGCCATACCACGGTGAAAGTTCTGAAAAGCTCCACAACCTTATTACCACAGACATACTTATGCTATCCTTAAGTCAAAGTCAAAATATCTTTATTTACGTAAACCTATTTATCAAACGTCATTAATTTATTTCGAATGATTCTACTCCTGCTAGTAGAAGACTAAGCAGCAAAGTGGTCCAATAAGTAAGCTGTTAGCAGAAGACCAGCAGCTTAGCAGATTCCAGTGACCTGTTAATGTTTAATCTGACTGAGAAAGGAAAACTTAGCTATATCAGATTTACAAAATAAAACATATATAGAACTGCACCACAACGATCAATACCTGGTACAGCAGTAACCCACCAGGCAAGTCGGAATTAAGATAGACTACATGCCTATGTGAAACCCGAAAGTCGACAAAGCGCAAAACCTCTGTTAATTTAAGAACAATAAATTGAACGTGTTCGGCAGAGGTCCCAGGCCCCCACAGCAGCACCCGATCACGGACATAACGCCTGTGCCAGCCATCCCCCCATCCATTAAGAGATAGACATATGCCATTAAGGACTTTTCTGTAGACCTATATAAGATACACAATTCCACTATACATTATCTTGTTATATCTCAAAGGGTTTAGGCAGCGTTTTCGTTGAAAGCTCCAAATTATATACTAAAATCTTCCTCGAGGACCACTCTATCCATTGGTGAAAACTGCATGAGAACCGGTGCGGTAGTTTTTAAGTATATTGCGGAAAGACAGACAGACGCTGCGGAGAACTTTGTGTTATAATAATTATTGTATTTATTTATTAAAAAATACAAAAGGCGTATGTAATGACGTTTGGCATTTTCTTACCATTAACCTTCGGGAGAAGAAATTAATGTTTAGGCATGAAAAAAAAATACACATGTTTGGCGCTTGCCGAATGTTTAAAGGTAGGTCAATCCATAGTGACACAGCTACCACTGAAAAAGAGTTTAAAACAGAAGGAATAGCCAGTAAAGAGTTATGTGCATAGCGAAGAATCCTATCACGAAATGAGCTTAGAAATGAAAAATATAATATGTAGTGATGTTGTTAAATCTGCCAGCGGAAATCGAGTGTTGAAATGGTGAACGTTCCACGAATGTACCTGTCACTACGGAACATTCCGCAGGTTTTTTGTTTCGCCAAATTGTCGACACTAAGCCGGGTGGCCATTGTAAAAACAAATATTTTTACCTGCTTAATTTGGCGTCCGTCCTGACTTTTGTAGTCAGAGACAAAGCTTATTAAGACGGAGGCCAATCATGACAAGTGGCAAGCTCGTCGATGTCTCCAGCGTACCAAACTCGAGAAATATCAAATTTATTTATTTAAATTATTCAATATTATTGTGTCCTGTGAGGAACCTGTTCCTCGCGAGTCTAAATTCACGGACTTAACCGCTAGACCACGAAAGCAGTCAGTATGTCCAAAATGTCAATTACACACATCAAAAGTGTCTAGGGATCAACATATATTTTTGCAATAACTTTTCCCCTGATTGATATTCATTAAAATTTTCTTTAAGGATTGATCAAATAAAATGTTTTCGTTTGTCTACAGTAACGATAAACCAAGTCACCTTTGCATTAGTAAAAAAAATTGCCATTTTCCTAATAAAGGGATTTTTGACATTTGAACCACTAACATTAAAGTTCGAAAAAAAGACTGAAATAACAGTTTTTTTTTTAATTTTATTGGGTAACTTAAACAATTAATAATCCGTGTTTCTACCGCGAACACTAACAACACAAGAACATCGGTTTGGCATACTCAAAATGAGTTCATCCAAATCACGCTGTGGAATGGCCGCCCATGTTCGTTGCAACAACAAAAAAAGGTCTTCTTGCGACTGGATACCCTCCATATTCGGCAGAGCTCTTCTCTGAAGAATATCCCATGCATGCTCAATCGGGTTCAAGTCTGGCGACTGAGCAGGCCAGGGCAGGACATTGATGTTAGCTGCGGCGAGAGTCTGTCTTACAACTCTTGCGGTGTGCGGTCGTGCATTATCATGCATTAACTGAAATAAGGGACCGATATGCACTTGTAGAGGAACGATGACGTCTGATACAACCGTCTCAGCATAAATTTGAGCGTTGAGGTTGCCTCTGATCCAAATCAACTCAGTTCTTCCGCCGATCGAAATACCCGCCCATACCATGATGGTTCCACCACTATAAGGATGGACTTCCTGGCAGGATTTTAATCGCTGTTGACGTCCAGGGGTTCTCCAGTGTCGTATACGTCTTGTATCCGGCCTCATACCAAAACGAGACTCATCAGAAAAGCACACGAAACGCCATTGTTCTTCTGTCCAATTTCTGTGTTCAAGAGCCCATTGATATCGAGTCCTACGATTGTGCATTGCTATAGGTGGTACCCGTAGCGGTCTTCGGGAATGAAGGTTCACTTCATGCAAGCGGTTTCTGACTGTTTGGTCGCTAATTAAGTTCACTGAAGAGCGATGAAGGCTCACGGCTAACATCATGGCGGTTATTGTTGGAGTTCTTCGAGCTGTGATTTGAATGTATCGGTCTTGTCTCCGTGTGGTGCAGCGATACCGTCCTCCATGGCGCTCAGCCACGGTACCAGTGGTTCGGTAACGTGTCCAAAGTCGACTGATAACACTCTGACTTGTATTCAGAGCTAAAGCCACAGTACGTTGCCGGGAACCAGCTTCTATCATTCCCACGGCTCTGATCATTTCTTCCCTGCTTAAATGACGTCGCCGCTCCATAATAACGTTGGTTTTAATCAGTAGTAGGGAAACAGTAGCACTAATAATGTCTTCAATGCGTCTTATGTTTTTATAGGGAAAATATTGACAGCTGATTTTCATCTTTTACTCGAATTTGATTGACAGTTCCTGTTTTAAATTATGAAATGCACCAAAAAGGATCCATATAAATTTATAAAATCATAAATTTATTACAAAGCCACATCTCAATCACAAGAAATCCACATAAACATGCTTGATCCCTAGACTTTTTTGATGTGTGTATATTCCCTTGTAAGTTGATAGACTTCGTTTTTCTAAAGTACCATACCCATTATCCCTACGCCTACTCATAAATTTGAAGACTCTTACATCTGTCGCACGCTGAAGATGTGGAATGCTATCCCAGCCAGTTTGTTTCCCCACTCTTATAACCTGGAGTCCTTCAAGCGAAGTGTGAAAAAGCATCTTGTTAGGCCGGCATAGTGGTAGAGACTGATGTCGGTCGTGGTGACCGGCGTCAGTTGCTCCCATTCTTGGACCTCGCGTACTGCTTACCATCAGGTGGGCGGGATGTCACATGTCGTGTATAAAAAAAAAAAGTACACTCACATTTCAGAAAAATGTTCGATAACGTTGGTTTGTGCGAGCGAGAGAGATGCAAAATCCTTAAAACCTCTTAAATCCATAATGATATTATAAATGTGAAAGTTTAGTCTGTGTGTATGTATGTATATTTGTCTAGCCCTTTTGCCTATATTACCGCTTCCGTAAGAAGCTGACCGCCTCCGTGGTCTAGTGGTAACAAACGTTGCCGTGAACTCGGGAGGTCGTGGGTTCGATTCCCACCGGGGGCAAGTTGTACATTGTATAATTTGTCTCGGTCTGGGTGTTTATATGTATAATATGTATATATTTACGAAAAAAAAAGTATAATATGTAGTTTATCAACCATCTAGTTTCCGTAACACAAGCCTCGTAGCTTACCACGGAAACTAGATAGCGCTGTGTGACCTGTCTGGAAATATTTATTATTTATTATTACTACTAAACTCATTATGATAAAATTGTTGAGACAAAAATAATACACGAGCAGATATTACAATTTAAAAAGGTGAATATAGAATCAAGTTATTTATTGATTCACGTATCAACGCCCCCATATGTAGAACAGTTCGGCTGTCTAATTAAAAAATCCATTATTTAAAAATATAAAAAATAATAAATGCCTCCATGGTCTAGCGGTTAAGGATTTAGACTTTAGAGGTACCGCGTTCGATTCCTGGTCGGAACACAAAAAATATTTAATAATGTAAATAAATACATTAAATTTATTTATGATATTTCTCGAGTTTGGTACGCTGGAGACATCGACGAGCTTGCCACTTGTCATAATTGGCCTATAGTAAAGTTGGCTAAATGTAAATCCGCTTATAAGCCTGGTTTCTGACCACCCCGGAAGGGAAACCGTCGTAATTATACTTTACTATAAAAAAAAATTATTAATTACAAAAACGTATATTAAAAGCATATAAAGCGAATTGTTGTAGTCATTTGAGCGTTTTATTTGCATTTATAAGTCGTCATCATTTCTCTGGATATATATCCTGTCGTACCCATCGTCCATTGTAGTCTTAAACTGGCACATAGGTAATGATCAGTGTACGAGTATATTCGTGTCAAGTTTACGCCTAAACAGTAACTGGATTTAATGTATTACGTAGAAATATTGTATCTATTATTTTACTTTTATTGAAGTTGTTAATATCGTATCCATACTAATATTATAAATGTCAGATTCATAAATACGCAATATATAAATATATATAAACTTAAATTACATCATAAATAAACAATAATATATACAATAAAACTACTTACATGACGAGGGAAGTGAAATATGATGTTGCTGCAATTGAGGATAGTGAGGAAATGAAAAAGAGACATAAATTTAGAACAGTCTAGTTTGAAAGAAATATTCGTACCTAAAAGGCAATCAAAGCAGTGAAGGAAAGAATCCGAAGAAATCCTGTCCGAAAGCCGAAAGGTTATATCTAGGTAAATGATGAAATGTATAGCCACCCAAATTTTTTAATTTTAGCTTTAAAATTAAATAATTATTAAATAAAATAATTGAGGATCTGACTTCTGTATTAGAAGTTATCAGCAAATTAGAAAAGAGACTGTTTCGACTTCGTAACGCAGTGATTGTGTTTACGCACCAAACTCGAGTAATATAACAAATCAAATATTGTGCGTATTTTTTACAATATGTTTTGCTAGGTTTTTAAATTGGACAGCCGAGTTATTCACAGGCGATTGCTCTCGCATTATGTGGAGTGGATGTAATATGGAGTTGTGCGCAGTGCCCACTACTGCCCAAATAGAGAAATACAGGGGCTATTCAAGTATATTTGCTTGTTAAAAGGATTTTTGGCATGCTACAATAGCTGCATATACTATATATATATAGACTTACTCTGCTGTAGTCGATATATGTAGCTAAGCAAGCGATAAACTAAGCTTAAGATATACTTCAAATAAAGTAAGAAAAAGCAGTGGGATCGTCCAGGTCCAGAATCTATTCATTTTTTAAAATTTATTAGGATAATTTGCCCAGTCTGCCGGGACGGGAAAGTATCCAACGTTCGTGTCGATAAACCCAGTAAAGTGTATCCACACATTTTGGGATCAGGCTTGAATTACCGTCATGCCCAGTCAAGCCAGCAGTAAGGACTGACGTCAGTCATGAGTCCGATTCCACTTAAACATGCCGTGCTAGTATAAAAAAAAAACGAAAATCATCATTCCTAAAGTAGATTTCAGTCCATCACGTAAGGGGTTACGGTCGTGATGTTATTAGTTATTTAAGTTGCAAGGAATCTACAGTTAGAGGGATCGACAGACGCCAAAAAAACTGTTTGTATCAATTTCAATACCGCTAGATTTAGACACTTTTTTGCTAGTGTTGGCCACAAATCAGTTAGTCATACTTTTATGTTTTTTAATACATTCCAAATGTCACTGACTTTATCGTCCATCAATAGCTATGGCCGATAAAGTCTATATATATAATATTTTCAAAGATTTTCAATTTCAAGAGATTCTACATCTGAGTCTACTTTTTTATTTTAGAATAATATTAGCACGACATGTGATCTTGCTCTCACCTGATGGTAAGTAAATGTTAGACTACATCCGTAACAAAATAGACTACATTTCACAAAAGTACACCCAGACTTGAAAAATCTTTAATAATATTGGTTTGTGCGAGAGAGCCGTCTGGCCAGCGTGGCGAGTGTAGGCCAAATTCTCCAGATATATGTTCTGCCCATCTCCAGCAGTGAAGGTCTAGGACGCTGTGTTCTAGGGGCTGTAATGAATAAATGATGTGCGAGAGAGAGAAATGCGTCAAATCCTTCTAAATCAAGTGGTAATTGGCGACCATCTCCCTTGTTCCCAAACGAGGTGATATCAAACCCCGAGTAGATATTGTAACAGATTTTCAAAGTTTTATTCCAGAATTTGTTTAGTCGAATCAGGCAAAGATAAAAATTAAGTCAAGTTTGAGATGGTTTCCGTCATTCACAATGATGAATGATGCTATTATTAGGCGACGAGTTACAGAGACGTACATAATGGGTCTGGTCTTTTAATTTATTTTTTTCATGTGAATGGAAGGGATTTATATCGCAATCAAGCAATCAAGGCTATTTACTAATGCGAGTGTAAGAATGGGACAAAGATACAGCATTAACTAGAGTTGCGCATTGAACTCTCTCCATCTCATCACTCTAGCTTCATGTCAAACTCTTTCGCAGTGGTGGCGCCGCGAATCTGTGGAACAATTTGCCGGTAGAAATTCGCCAAGCGCCCAATAGATCACTCTTTAAGAAAATGGTATATTCACATTACTTAAACAGCTCCCAACAGTGTATGTAAGATATATTGTTGTAGGTATGTAGTATATAATTTATATATACTACATAAAAATAACACAATAAGTATTGGGTTCATGGTAATCTATACGAATACGGATTCGTCTCAACTGCGCCACCAAATTAAACCAGCTTGTAATCGGCGGACTGGCTTCCCTTGAGACCCGCGGACCCCGATATTAAAATTATAATATAAATGATAATAAAATTATATCATAATACATAAATACCTTAATATTAATAATAACTACCTACAATAGATTTAAGTCAGTAAAAGTTAAGCTTATAAAATTAACTGTACACTCTTTTCTTGAATATTGGTTTTTATGTATTTACGAGATTTAAAGAAATAGCAGGAAAGACAACGTCTGTCGGGACTGCTTGTGTATTTATAATTAAATGTACATCGCCTTTGTACATACTTTGTAGTTTAATAGTTTTTTTTTATCAAAATCGGCCCTGAGACAGTATTCGCCATTCCTTGTAGTTTACGATTTGGCTAAGAAGAACTTTAAAAAAACAACCTAAGTATATTTATATTATCTTGATTTTTTTAAACTACTCCATCTCGTAATACTCGTATATATGTCTATGTAGTTTTTTTTTTTACTATTTTTTGGAGATCGTTACCCTGCGTCTCGTTTGGAGCCCACCTCGGTCGGACCTTTGATCGTCCTCTTTTACGATTCACAAAATTTTATTGTCGGCATTGTTGATGAAAAGGTCCTTTATAAAATAATAATAATACCCGTGGTTTTGTATATATAAATATTTTATTACCTATTTCATACAAATATAATTAACGTTTTTTAAAGTTGCTTTGATTCCAATGTAACAATATTATAGTTTGAAACATTTAGCGCTAATGTAACATTTACATAAAAAATACCATTCAACTCTTAATTATAAATAAATAAAACAACGCTACAAATAAAACAAAAAAGAAATCTAGATTAAAACCTAATTATAAATAAAATTTAACTATTTTTTTATGAAATTAAAACTATTCTACAAAATAAATTAAGGGCCGGTAACTGATGGATTTCGTTAAATGACTGCATTCGTATACAAATTTTCGTATTTAAGTCACCAAATCTACTATAAACCATTTATTAAAATAGATACCTACTTTATTGAAGTAATATACAAATAGTATAAAATAATTACAATATAAATTAAAACTACTTAAAAGTAAAAATTAAAATAAATATAAACTAAACCTAATAAAAAATTAACTATAAGTAAAAAATGTCCTCTAAAGACGACCCTTCAGTGATAGTCCTTAGAAGACTGGCAACAACATTTCCTAAGCTAATACGTTGTCAGAAATAATTGCCAGCCTTCCTGTCTCCCGACTTCTCCGTTAGCCGTTTGGACAACTCCTTGGCCAGACGCTTGGCTGAGTGTCCCCATGGGCCCATCGTCTCGACCCCAAACGGCGCAAATTCGTAACCTGTACTGAGATTAGCGTATTTGCGCAGCTTGAGGTTCTCAGCAAAAACCGCTGCACTTCCCGCGCTTGACGAGGTCGCCTGGATGTGTGATGGGGCTAATGTGTCTACACATGTCGCATCCCACACCAGGGACCTGCCAAGTTTCCACGGCCCAACTGTCATGCCGTCGGGTCTTTTGCCATCGCTCCGCGCAATCCCAGAGGGTTCTAGGATCACCAAATCTTAAATTGTATTGTAGAAGTAAAGGGCAGGAACTAATACCTAAATTAGTTGTTACCTATACGTCACTCTGTGAAGGCAGGGGGTGTAATTATTGTTTTTCCTCCACCGAGTGTGATGTGGGATATATTAAATACTACCAATAGCACTATGTTTTCGTACTATTTTACTTTGCCAAATTTTGCTTCAATAAACGATTTTTACTTTACTTAAAATGCCACTAAGGAAGGATTCAGTTACCGGCCCTAAGGGCTTACCACCTGGGCCGGCATTGTCAACATATCGATCGATTTCACTCGGTAAGTCTTTAAAAAATTTGGCACTTAAATCAAATCATTTATTCATCCTTAAGTATAGGTACATACATATTACAATTGGTATTCAGCTATACTTTACCATTAAGGGCATACAGATATATTTATTTAAATGCCAAAGTCAGAATTTTTGTTTAAATAATGCATTTGAAATAAAATAAAATCGTTAGTCATATTAAGAAAAAAATATTTTGCTATAAAAACACAATAGAAAGTATATAATTAGTGTCCTATTTTAAATGTTATAATGTATGTCAAATGTGAGATCATCGTCAGTCAAATAAATGTCAATTATATAATAACATTTTCTCAGTAATTTATATATACATATATTGTATTTTATATTTGTAATGTTTTAACATAATAACTTATGTCATTAAAAACTCAGTCAGCTCCATATTAACTATTTTTATGACCTAATATGTGTAATATATCAATGGACAATAATATTTATTCCTTTGCATTCAATATTTATTAAAAATAAAAAACAGTAGGTATAAAAGCTAATAAAACTATACATATATAAAAATATTTACCCATGACTTGATCATGTGGCAGTGTGCCAAGAACACTCGCAGCATTCTCCCGCTGCACAGCGATGCTGATTTGCTGCGCGATAAAACTGCCAGCCCTCTTGTCACATACAGCATTAACCAGCCGCTTAGACAGTTCTTTAAAATACTTCTTAGCGCTTGGCCTCTTTAAGTGCCAAAATGTCAGCTGGCTGACAGCGACGTCCCATCAGAGATAGTCCCAAGAAGACTCGCAACAATTCCCCTCTGTATAGCGCGGCTAATACACTGGCAGAAATAATTGCCAGCGTTCCTGTCTTCAGATTTCTCCGTCAGCCGTATGGACAACTCTTTGGCCAGGCGCATGGTCCCTTTCACTTATTTAATGTAGAATTTAAACTGGGGAATTTATGTAGTGTTGCATGCATTGCGCGAAATAATGTCATGACTAATTGAGCCGTAAACTTTTAGGTTTATTGGCCGCAACTGTTCCGGGAATTCTGAACCATTATGAATTTAAACTTTATTACGCAAGAGAGAACGCTTTTCTGTAATGCAAAAAGGCATGTACCAATGAGTGTATCTTTTCTTACGTACGTTTTGTTATCTTTTAATGTAACATAGTTATTATTACATTATTATCCTAGTGTTTAGACATAAATTAAGAATGATTAGCAATATGGTTTTGTAAAGTAGGTGGCGTTGTGTACGAATGTAGTCGCGTGCTGATTTCTGATTGGTTCAATAACGACTGTGTGGGAGAAATTTTCAACTCCCTCACCCGTGGTAGATGAGTGGACTGTATATTGTTTGGGGGGGTTTGATGACTAGCCAGCTCCGTGAAGTTCAAAGAAAGGGGCAGAAGCACTTACCTCTTCCAGCAGCAGCTGACAACGTCTCAGTGGAGTCGACCCCAGGGTTCCAGAAGAAGACCAGCTCTTCTTCTGATGCTAAAACTCTTTTCACACAAAACTAATAATCCAAGTAACAGTTCCGATAAATACACTCGCGTGGCTACTCAGCAGACACTGCTGCAGCACCGAAAATTGAGCACACACGGTGTGACGTCACCGAAACACAAATATGTTGACGTCCGCCGCCGACCGAGGCTAAGGTGCGACTCTCCCCACCGATGGGTCATAGAACTGACTTTAACAACGACTATTTACGAGTGACTTAGAGAATGGCGCGAATCATATCGCAGCAGATTTCAAGAAAACAGCAGACGAGTCGGTCGTTACGCGCCTTTAAAATAGTGAAGTTTGTAGCTAATTATTGGCAATGGAAATAAATCATACAACATTGAAGACTTGTTTAATATGACAAATTAGGCCCAACAGTTTGTCATAGTTTTATTTGTATATTTGTGTGTGTGTATGTGTTTGTAATGAATAAACTCAAAAACTACTGTGACAATTTCAAAAAATATTTCACCGTTAGAAAGCTACATTCACACTGAGTAACATAGGCTATATTTATTGCTGGAAAAGATTAGGGATCCTTACTTAATCTTAAGGAACGAAACCCAAGGTGTAAAAAAAATGCCATAAAACGTTTTTCGTCGCATGCACTTCGGAAACTATTGATGATAGAACAAAACTATGTACTACAATATTAAAGAACATATCAATATCTACAAAAAACTTCGCGATACCATATGTCCAACTATTATTGTTATGTCACAATAACCACTTTTTACATTTTAAAAGTTGATAGAAATACCGACCAAAATTGAACCATGTTACTCATACTTTGTTTAAATTCTTATACAAATAAATCATGTTTTCAAGACTGTTTCAATTCATGAAGATCTTTAGCCATAAAAAATGACGTAATTCATTTGTTTAAAAACGATTTCGCATACTATTTAGCGACGAAATTTGACAGCTCGCAATAAATTGTCGATACAGTTTTACCGTGTGACAGCCGCCAGCTGACATTTTGGCATTTGCATCTAGTGTTGCAAAGAAATAAATATTATTGTCCATTGATATAATATGTATTATATCAATGGACAATAAATAAAAGGAGTTAATATGAGTGGGAGTTTTTATTGACATAAGTTTTCATATTAAAATATTTCCGTCCTTTGGAACTATTGATATTGACCAAATCAGCTTTTTAATTTTGTAAGTGGCAACTTTTTTTTATGACTCAGGCCCATCTCCAGCACTGGAGGCCTGACTCCGTGTTTTAGTACCTATAATGATGATGTTGATGAAGCAATACCATTGAAAATGGAATTAAGAATACCTAAAAAAACATATGTTATGTTCTAATATAGATATAGTTAAATTACGATCGTGATGATACGTCACTATTACAAACTTCAAAACATACATCATCTTTTAAACCTAAACTTTACCTTACTCGTAGATCAGACCATATTGTAAAAGTCGAATGATTACATTTCTAACGTTACATAACTTTTTAGACATGCAATTTTGATACTTATAAAGCAGGAATTAAGGTTCACAATTTTATGTAATTTAGCCGTGTGGTAGCCGGCTGTGTGTCTATTATATTTGAACATGACTGAGCATTATTCAGCTCAGCTGTTCAATTTTAAAACCTTTTATCAACAAATAGGTAAAACATTAAAATTTACAAAAAAAAAACAGGGTTGTACCGTGGCGAGTTTCCAAAAAGAGAGACCAATTTCAAAATTTAAAATTCTGGAAGACTCTTTTCCAACAGTGGGGGTCTAGGACCCTCTGTTCTAGGGGCTGTAATGTGAAATATAATAAAGCACAGATGTATTTATCAGAGGTATAAATTTGAAAATTATTGATTGACACACGTCCAGAAGATATTCAGATTCTCTCACTGTCTTGGCTGCTCGCCAGTGGAATAAACTTCCACTGGTGATCAGACAAGCTCCTTCTATCTCAATCTGTAAAAGCCTGGGCTTCAGTCACTTTCTTAAACAACAAAATGTCTCATCACGCTCTGACATAGTAATCATTTTAAATATGTATGTATATTATGAATACTATTGAAATTTATATATGTATATATATTTATAAATTGATGTTGTACTCGTATATATCAATTTTTATTTTTTTCCTATTCTCTGCACCACGTGTAGTCTTTTTGTCGCCATGACCAAGGTTAGCTGTTAGAAAATGCCTCGTTATCAATCAATCAAATAATTTATTCAGTAAATAGGCAATTTCTTTAGCACTTTTACACGTCATAACAGGTTTATATGTATTTAAAATCGTATAGTTTAATAGAATCTATACAAAAAATAATAATATTTTCTACTAGTGATGAAAACAAAAACATATAATCGATTGAACAACTCAATAATAGGTAACATAATTATAAATTTAATGGTCTGGAACAGTAGAACCTCGCCCTTGTACAATACTTTTATAAATAATGTGAAATAAATAACTTTTATTATTATTATTATTCACAGTTCTGTTTTTGGACGTGGAATAAAGGACGAGGGAATGGTGAGAAGCAAATTGGATAGACAATTGTACAGGTCCGGAGTGCGTATGAGGAATCCTTAGCTTTTCAGACATGCGACCGAAAGTATTGTCATCTTAAATATGCTCCCTTTATAATGCATAAATAATTTTAATAATAATATACTGCCCCCGTGGTCTAGCGGTTAAGTCCGTGGATTTAGACTCGGAGGTAGCGGGTTCGATTCCTGGTCGGGACACAAAAATATTTATTAATGTAACATTTAATTAATCTTTAACTTATTTGTAATATTTCTCGAGTTTGGTACGCTGGAGTCATCGACGAGCTTGCCACTTGTCATAATTGGCCTATATATAGTAAAGTTGGCTAAATGTGAATCCGCTTATTTATAAGCGTGGTTTCTGACAATCCGGAAAGGGAAACGGTCGTGATGATACTTTACTTTACTTTAAATAATTTTACACATTTGCGAAATAACCTTACTAATCTTCAAATTAAACATGACTTTCTTATTATGACAGTTGCTGGGTTTTTTAATTGGACAACCGGGCTATCGATGAAAGCAATAATTTAGACTGAAGAACACCTGTTTTCCTGTAAACAACTAGAAACTTCGTTCCGTGATAAATGCGTTTGTATTAACAATTTATCTCGCGAAACACAGACATCGAAAGAATCGAATGACAGATTTCGAAACGTTGATATTCATTAGAGAACCAAAGTTACTGACATCACATTCAAAATGAGCAAGCTGAAGTAGCAATGGGCCGGATACATCTCCCGGTTTTCCCGTGGTAAACTCTCATACATTATTATTATTATTGACTTATATTATTTATCATAATATTATTTATTTATTCTATTCTAATTTGTTAAACATATATGTAAACTGTACATTTAGTGCCCCTTCCGATTTAGTAAATGGTACTGTACATCTCTGCGACCCGTGACTCACCCAACATAAGGCATCAGCTGAAAATCAGCGCTGCAGCCTCGGCCTATTTATCGCCACACCTGTTTGTATGTTTCGGTATATAGAATAGGATTGGCTTACATTTAAATTTATTCCTTGTATATTTTTATTTAATTGTAACCATTGTAATTGTTGCGATAAATAAAGTATTTTCTTTCTTTTCTTTCTTTCTTTCTTTCATACATATTTCCGACGTGTTTGGGTGATATTGCCGCGAACAGCTAACCGTTTATCGTTTATTCGAGTAAGCGAGTTTAAGAGGTGGTAGACGGACTGATGGTGGTAATTTGCCCAGTCTGCCGGGGCGGGGAAGTATCCACCGTTCGTGCCGATAAACCCAGTAAAGTTTATCCTCACGTTTCGGGATCAGGCTCGAATTGCTGCCATGCCCAGTCAAGCCGGCATAGTCTTAGGATGATGTCAGTTATGAGTGTCTGAATGCAGTTGCTGAATTCATGGACCTCGCACGCCACTTATCATCAGCAAGGTCACATGCCGTGCTAGTATTAAAATAAAAAAGAGTTTTCAAAAATATTTGTGATTTTCATCAAGAATTGAACCCAAGATCTCCACGTACTAATCTAGACGACAGAACGTAGCTATTTTAAGCACGATACATACCTACTTTGTTTGTTTTTTATTTAGTGTAACAACACAGACTAAAAATTATATTAAGAAAAACACAGTAGGTACAAATATTAATTTAAAACTAAACGAAAAAAGTTTTAAATACCTACTCATAAAAATATATTTATCGTCATAAATAGGTAACAATAAAAAAAGTTCCCATTACGCAATGTTTCTCCTATAAAACTTTTATGAACCGTTCGAGGACTCAATCCAAATAAATAGCTACTATATTTAAAGCGTGGTCACACCGGAATTCACCGGATACGCACTCGCTAGACATGCGAAGAATGACGTCATGAAAAATAATATAACAGATAAAGTTTTTTAGAGTACAACACACGAGTTCTAGATCTCTACTGTCTCTCGCCACGCTCTGGCCAGATGGGTTTTCGAGGGTCTGTAATTTTTTTATGACAATTTATTAACGATTCCACAAGTTGGTAGGATCTCAACGGGCAAGCAACCGCTGGTAATTTATGCACTTTTGGTGCTCTAGTTCAACTACTTCAACTCTCCTTTAGGAGCACTTCTTTTGGAAGTGGTCTATTGTTAAGGGGCCCTGCTTAAGGCGGAGCGATATTCTGGAGATGCTTGAAGTGTCCGTTGTCGGCCCGATAGAAAATACGTCTAGTTAGGCCGACGACGAGATTTCGAGCAATGACGGAATTACGCACGAACCACGGTGCCCGGAAGACCAGTATAAGCGATATGTTTTGCTGACTTTGGATCTTGTCTTTGTTGGTCTTGGCCAGAAGGCGATACCAGGCTGGCGCAGTGTAGGTAAGACGGGAATGGATGAACATCTTCCAGATTAGGACTTTGACAAAATGCTTTCGCGCACTTCGCTTTAACGACGCTGGGGGTTTGCTGCACGTCATGTGAAGATCCTTTTCACTATAAAACGGTACAAGAAACTACACGCCCATGGCGCTCCGCTGTTATCACATGCGCTGGCTATCCAATCACCATAAGAAGACATACGCGGGCAGGGTCCACCCTTAACTACTAGAACGCGACCCAATGCATATACGACCGCTAACGGTGCATACAAAACTATTTTTATACGTTACACTTAAAACAGCTTACACACAGGGCGGCTATGTACGCATGTGGAGTGGCCAGGCCTTAATTCTGGGATCCCGCGACTGTAATCTGAAATTGTACTGCATGAGGTTTAAAAAAATTGTTCTTATTTTACTATATAAAATTGACCTTAAGACTTAAATTAATAAACGTTCCTGTATATACGCGAAAGGACGGAGGTTGCCCGATAATTATAAAGCTTTTCTTTAACCCTCTGCCGCTGATGTGGTAGATCCCTAGACATTTTGATATTGCTAAAATACAGTAGAAGGATAGGCAGTATTTGTAAGAATAGTATAATAAAGAATTAATAACAAATATAAGTAACATCTAAGTAAAGTAAACCTTCTTGAAATTCAAGTCTGTCTTAAAATTTGAATTCTGTGTGAGTCGTGAACTAATAAAATATTTTTTTATTTAGAGGTCAAAAAGGTACAGGGTCAAACTTTCCTTGAGTAACAGGTAAGGTCCTGTTAAACCCGGGAATAGATCGCGTTAAACAGCTACTAAATCGACTACTTTTATGGCCGCTGTAAACTGTTTCAAAGAGTTTAGACGACCATTTGTCCCAACCACAAATAGCATTGTTTATTCTAGGCCAACATTACAGATAGCGCCAGGTGCTAGTTACACCATTTTTTTTATTTATCTGTGTTTACATTATTACACATTAAATTTGCGCAATTTATTTATTTGTATAGTACACATAATAATTATTATACTACGTGGAATTTATTAAAGAGCAAATATTTTTATAATATAATCTAAAATAAAAATAAATAACTACGTAATTTTTATTTTTATTATTCAGTAATTAACTCTTAAGTTACGGTGCAGAGAAGTTTTCCTAAAAATATCGTCACTCATACTGAGCCTAATCAAGATCAAAAAATCAACATCAAATCAGAGGTCGACGATCGAAGCCATGCTTATAAGTGACAAGCTCGTCGATGTCGCTAGCGTACCAAACTCGGAAGATATCACAATTAAATTACATAATAATATATATTAATAATAATAAAAATGTTTATTTCTCTCATAAAATACATAAGGTACATTAAAAATATCAACAGTTACAATATGGTACATACATACCTATTAGATATTGTACCCAAAAACAAAATGTATATTTTAAACAAATTAACTTACCGAGCATGAGAGCTGGTGCCTGAACGGGGTACCTAGAAGATACCTGTATCTCAGGTCACCAGTTAACACCCCTCGGACTAGCAAGTATTTACATTGATAATAAATAAAGAGTTATCTTATTTATAATTTTAACAGTTAGCTATAATATACAAAATGAAATAACAATTCACTCTACTTCACCACGACTATCATTTGCTCTCTCATGATAGCTTTGATGCTGAAGCCATTCAGCTACTCTCTCTTGCAAAACCTTTTGTTTTTATATCTAATGGATAATGCCTTATTTGCTTTATTATAAATGTAATAACCAAGAAATAACATATTAATTAAATGTATTTATTTAAATTAATAACTATTATTGTGTCCCGGTACCTCAGAGTCCAAGTCGGAGTTAATCGCTGGTCCACGGGGGCAGTCATACGGAATGGGATTGCTAAAATGTAGTTTTGACCACTTAACGGAATCCCATCCCGCAAAGGGTTACGGTAGTAATGTTCTGGAACTTCTTCTAACTATAAAAAGGGTGTAGATAAATTATACGGTGGAAAATAGAGGAAAGATATTGCATTGAACAATTTGAACTCGTTAAAAAGTCGTTTGCTGCAAATATTAAACTTATAATATGCCTGTGTAGTTGTGTATTTCAAGTTCGCAGTGAAAGTTGGTGTGCAAAAAATCCAATAACATCTTTACCCACTTCCTGAAAAAAATTGGCACAAGCAGTTCAACCGTATACATTTTTGGGACGAGATTTTCTCACACCTTAAGGTCCGTCTAAAGAAAATAAACTTCATACAATTTTTGAAAAAAAAAAAAAAAAAAAAGCTATGTAGTAGGAATCGAATCCGAAATTTTTGACAAAAGGTAATTTTGACGTTTGAATTTATATACTGCCTTATACTTATACTGCCTCCGTGGTCTAGCGGTTAAGTCCGTGGATTTAGACTCGGAGGTACCGGGTTCGATTCCTGCTCGGGACACAAAAATATTTAATAATGTAAAGCAACAAACATTTAATTAATATTTAATTTATTTGTGATATATCTCGAGTTTGGTACGCTGGAGACATCGACGAGCTTGCCACTTGTCATGATTGGCCTATAGTAAAGTTGGCTAATTGTGAATCCGCTTATTTATAAGCGTCAAACTACCCAGAAAGGGAAACGGTCGTGATGATACTTTTGAATTTACTTCCCTTTTTGATCAAAATATTAAACATATTTCGTTAGACAACCCATCACCGTTGCTTTTCTTAACGTATTTTATTATATAAAAAAATCATATTCAGATAGAGGAGAAGGAGGTCGCTCTTAGACTATTAAGCGCCATACAATGCTACTATCTGTGCTCATTTCTCCCAAAGGTTAGCTGTTAGATATTTTTTAAACATAAAAATCAATAATCAAAATCAAAACATTTATTTTCTAGAATACGGTACATATTGTGGCTAGTAGTGGTAATTTTCCAGCGTATCCTGAAGTCATGCAGCGTGAAAATATTTACAGTTATATAGTAGTTTACAGTCAATAGTTTCAACACACCTAAATACATTAAAAAAATATAAAAATTTAAATGGAACAATAAATTACATGTCAATTACCTACTTTTACGTTCCCGTGTTTCATTATTATATATTATATATTTATTAATATAAATTAAAGCTACCTAAACAATAAAGTTAAAAATAAACTAAACAAAACCTTAAATTAAATAAACTAAAAGATAAACCTAATTAATATAAAAACTAAATACTTACAAATATCTTGATTATAATCTACATGTCATCGAATCCAGGAGAAGATGAACCCAATGTTCCGAGGACTCCGGCGACGTTGCCTCGTTGGATGGCAATTAACATTACCTACTTATATTATATCAAAGATTTATTATGATATTATTTATGATAATAATTTAATTATCCTACTCAAGTACATCACTAAGAAAATCCTTATTTGAATAGTATACATTTAGTACCAATAGCTTAAATAACTTTTTTTGAAAATCCCTTACATTTAATGCTTTTAGGTCAGATAGCAAATGAATAAATATT
Source organism: Tinea semifulvella (assembly GCA_910589645.1). Taxonomy (NCBI): domain Eukaryota; kingdom Metazoa; phylum Arthropoda; class Insecta; order Lepidoptera; family Tineidae; genus Tinea; species Tinea semifulvella. Next base: position 3,901,642 of record OU342598.1, on the reverse strand, counting down.
TTAATTGCCATACAGTAACAATTTTAATAAAGCTCGCTGCAATAGTACATTCAGATATTAGTGTGCAAAGTTGGCATAACTGTCGCGGCAGGATCGTAATAGGAGCCGAGAATGTTATGATTAATAAATAAGATGCAATCCTGCCGTCAGCGTTAGTAAACAACTTTACATACTATTATTTTCAGTGTAATAAATAATTTATCTATCTATCCTTTGATCGATAATACAACTAGACTAAAAAGGAAAGCTCTGAAAACGAACCAAAATGATATTCAGCACAAAATAAGGTTAATATTTAATAGCAATCGCTTATGGTGACAAAAAGTTGTAATTGTCTTTGTTTATTATAAAAAAATATACATTTTATCTTTTTTTTCTTTTTTTTTTATACTAGCACGACATGTGACCTAGTACCCACCACGTACCGTTGCCACAGAGGTCCATGAATATTAGCAACTGTGTTGTGTTCGACGTTGATTTTGTTGATTTACTGACAATATGCTGATTTGCATGCTACAAAGGTGTAAAACAAGTTCTTTATGCCAATTTCCGTTCTATCATTTTTTTTTTTTAATATTAGCACGACATGTGACCCTGCGCCCACCTAATGGTAAGTGGCGCGCAGGGTCCATGAATGTTAGCAACTGCAATCAGACCCTTATGTCCGACATCAGTCCCTAACACTATGCCGGCTTGACTAGATGCCTTTTACACTTCGCTTGAAGGACTCCAGGTTATAGGAAAGTGGAAACACAGAGGCTGGAAGAGCATTCCACATATTTTTGTATGAAACCATTTATCTTGTATAATTTTTGATCGAAGTTTCTATCTATCTATATTCTAATATTACCTATTTCCTTCTGTATTTGTGTGTGTACATGCCATATTTGTTATTGTTGGAATACACTTTGGTCGAGTTAGGCTGGGCTTTGTAACTTGGGATGTGTAATCTACCGCTTCTAATTCGATTTTAACAGTAACAGCACAAAGTAGTTTTCACTAAAGGGGTTACCCGGAACACAGAACAGAAAATAACAATAGAAAATTAATTTATTTAAAAAATGTGAATTAGGTAGTTTTTGGTCGAGAAATCAAAATAACTTCGCTTTCGTGATCTAGCGGATAAGACCGTAGAATTAGACGCTGATAAATGGATTCGATTCCTGGTCGGTACAGAATCATTTATTTAATTTATTTATTATTATTATTAATTAATAGGCGAGCAGCGCATTGCTGATATGCCTATATCAAGCACTGGTGTAGAGTTTATTAAATTGTCAGTTATTACCATAGTCTATTTCGATTGTCACTAGCCACTTGTTCAGATTGTTTTTAAAAGTGTTTACAGTTGAGGACTTTATTATGTCTTCTGGTATTTTGTTCCACATATTTACAACTCTGTTATTCATGAAGTGATATCCTATATTTGTATTACTGGATTTTCTCATTAGCTTCATTCCGTGGTCACGACGGGGAAATATCATTGTGTGAAACCTAAACATTTTGGCTAGGTGGGGGCAGTTATACCTTCCTGTTAGAATTTTAAATGTCTCAATTATGTCTCCCCTCATTCTGCGATCCCTGAGATTTGTAAGTGGTATCTCTCGAGTTTGATTCGCTAGAGATATCGATGAGCTTGTCATGATGGGCCTATAGTAAAGTTGGCTAAATGTGATTCCGCTTAAATCGTAGTTTCTGAGCGATGCGATGATACGAAATCAAAAAAATATGTTTAATTTAATTGTAAATAAAACAAAAATAGCGTGGCTACGGTATTAATAAAACTTATTTTTTTATACTAGCACGACAACCTTGCCCCCACGTAATGGTAAGTTCAATTCAATTCGTTTATTTTTGCAAGTAGGCATAGGACAAAAAGATATGTGTTCTGCACTTTTACACGTCAATTTTTACAATATTGATATAAAACGATATAATTTTATAGTACATATTGGTGAATCTGGAGCAGTACATGATAACCATCATTTGGAAAGAGAAACAATAAAATAACAAAATTATAAATACAGAATAACGCTTAACATTATAGCTGCTGTAGATAGGCATTGTCACACTATAAGCTAAGACAGACACAATTATAAGAATATAAATGTCAATGTCAGTTAAGATAATAGCTGCTGTATATACAGCCTATATAGGCATTGTCATACTATAAGCTAAGACAGACACAATTATAAGAATATAAATGTCAATGTCAGTTAAAGTTAAAGTTAAAGTTGCGGCCGATGTCCATGAATAGCAATTAAAAACTGATAGTCATCAGTCCTTAACACTATGCCGGCTGGACTAAGCATGACGGCAATTCGAGCCTGTTCCCGAAATGTGTGGAAACACTTTACTGGGTCTATCGACACGAACGGTGGATACTTCCCCGCCCCGGTAGACTGGGAAAATTACAACCATCAGTCCGCCTACCACCTATTAAAGACCCATCGAGTCCTAGACCTTTAGTACTGAAGATGTGCCTTTATTCATGGGGTTATTATATTTATTTTACGATTCCCTTAGTTAGTATTAATGGAACCGGGACCGAAGACTGAACGTGCTCTTCGGGGAACGGAAACGGTAGTGTTGTAAATCTATTACAAATGTACGTAAAAAGAGTGGTTTTCTCATTGGTAAATGCCGGGGTTTGAACCGTGTCCTTTAAAGATTTTAAGGAAACTATTCTTATAACTGGGTCATATGCTTGCGTAGAAATAAACCGTCTTGCGCCGACAGTTCTACAATAATAATAATAATCATAATAATAATATATTCAATTTAATAGATAATTACAATCCATTTTTGTTAGTATACCTATCACTATGTTAGTAACAATGGCTTACATTAAAGTTAGTAAAATAAAATTTTATGTTAGTGTCTTATACTTATTTGTACACGTGTCAATTTGTCGGTTATAGTGAATTGAAACACTGTATTGGACAGTCCACTTTATCCGATATGACCTTAAGCATATTGTTGGTGCTGCCTCTAATTCTATTGACTAGAGATGCAGTGCGTTTACGCATGATAGCAGAAAAACTATCAACACGATTCTCATGACAGAGTTCCATAGAGCTCAGGCAGACGTCCTTATCATAATAACGCCTACCGGTGTGCCCTGCCCTTAAACCAAGTACCTACACATGAAACTACCATTTTAGATTCAAATTTAGCCTTATAATGGTATTATGCTATGTAAATCAGAGCTGTGATCACACAGTAGGATGTCGTATGATGGCAAAACAAAATATGAATGAAAAATATGAAATGTTTGTTCCTTTGGAGACCAAACTTTGATTTTGATGATTCTTACGTCACTTGATTCGTCTTTATTATGCGAGTATCACTGAAGATATGACATTAATCAAGTTTCATTAAAGTGACAACAAGACGCCATATTGTGGAAAATAAAAAGTCGTCTAACTATATTGGGGTATCATCGAATAGTTATTTGAAAATCATGTTGAGCTTTCTCGTATCAATTTTCATTAGGAGTAACCATTTAGGATCTATAACGATTTAAAGTTGGTAAGCAACCATTATCATTTAAAATTTATCTATCTTCTTTTGTTTTAATCACCCACCACTTAATTGGCGTGAAAGCTTTAAACGCTGTCGCAAGTCATACTCAATTTTGCCATCTGACGGTAGACGGGCGATGTAACTGGAAGGTAGTACATTATTGTACAAGGGACTATCATGTCTAGACAACAAGACAATGCCACAGTCACTTTACGAGTACAGGCAAGGTTAACCGAATATTCATTTAAAAATTAAATTTCAACGTTCTTTGGTGCCCAATAATATAAAGCGATCAAATGATAGAGTAGACATTGGTTGCCATTTTTAAACTAAATTATTTATTGAACTGAGTCGAGGTTCTGTTGTCTAGTTTAGGTGTGCATAAAAGTGTTTTCAATATTATCATGCTCTAGTAATAAAGGACTAGATTAATACCAAGACTAAATATTTTTTTTCCAAATAACTTAGTTGGACAGTACATAGTAAAAATGACATTAGTTTTATCAATGAAATGAAAGATACTATTGCATAGAAATACTTGGCTTAAAATCTCAATTCATGTTTTATTTTAAATAACTATTTTCTTTTTTTTAGTTATTATTAAAATTATTAGTTTATGTCTATAAGTTGACACGGCCTATTTACAGCCACAAATTTATATTTAGTTAACTCGGCCTTTTTGCAGCCACAAATATATGTTTAATTGACATATTATTATTATTATTTACATTGTAAGGTGACACGGCCTGTTTACAGCCAGGAACTAGTATTAAGATTTCATATTTATTATTATTGTTAGATTGTAAGCTGACTCGGCCCTTTTACAGCCACGAATTTATATTTAGTTGACACGGCCTATTTACAGCTACGATCTTATATTAAACAGTTATTAAGTTACAATTACCTTGCTTATGGCAATAATGCTATTATAACACACATAAATCTGGATTATTACCTGTTACGGTCCAACCACATCCAAGTTGTTACAAGATAACCAAAGGAAATAAATGATTTGATTTAAGTAAAAGTATTGAAACTACTATTTTAATTTTTTCTATCATTCTACACCGCATAAATAGTACAATAATAGCACAAAATGAATTTGGCACAATTGTTTCTTAAAACCCTGAGACGGGCATAGGCTATAAGACCACACGGCAATATTAGTTAAATTCATCTTCACGCCTTTATTTATTTATTTATTTAAATCTTAATTGCACAAAGGCAGGCTTATAATGCCGTTAGACATTCTATCCTAGCCAACCATTGGGACAAAAATAAATTTTTAAATTAAAACAACTTGAGTACTTTATTGAAATGTAGGTGCAAAATTGTATTAAATTCTACGGTTTAACTATATTATTATACACTAATACATATACATATATATATATATATATACTACATATACCCATACATATTATTACATACACTAAATATTATATCTCAATGATAACAATATACTAAATTCTAATAAATTATTATAGTGGTGTTATTCAATCCAAAGGTCACGGTTTGAACCCCGACACATACTCGTACCAATAAGAAATAATATTTTCTTACGTCAAATGTACGTAAGAAAATATTATTTCATATTTATATTCTATTAGAGAGCATTTATGGCTCAGTTTTACTAGCCTCACTTATCGTGCGCGCAGATTTCTAGGGCTTATTATTCTAAGGTTATTTGAATGCGAGCCCAATACAAAAGTCACCCAACCAAATTGTCCATCCATTGTAATTCCATTGGGTTTAGATTTGCTCCGGTGCGTACATTGTGATGGCCAGTGATTAAGGAAATGGCCGTTAAGAGGACGACTTCGCTAAATGGCTCAATTTGGGCTAAGACCTGTTTGAACTACCTATTTACTTTAAGATTGTGTTCTATGAATCGTGAAAAACTTTACTCAAAATGGTTTCAATTAAACAATCTCGCTTTTTAAGATAACAATGTGTAATGATGATTTTAGGAGATTGATTGAATCTATCTGAAATGTGCAACGATGAATCCATGGACCTGACACGCTAAACAGCAATCTCAAATCATCTAAGAAAATACACTTTTCTTCACTATTCCGGAACTGGTACTATACAGTTTAAATGTGCAATGATGGATCCATCGGACACCGACACGCTCAACACCAATCTTAAAGTACCGAACAAAAAAAAACACTTCTCTTCGTCATCAAACCCCTCAACCATATACAGTCAGTGGCTATACCACCCCCGTAAGGGAGTTGAAAATCTCCCCCACAATAGTATCTGTTTATTTTTGAATGTTATTTAAATGTAGTTACCGTCCTCAAGAACCCTGGCCACCAGCGCGCTTATATCAATTACTCGTAAGGTACATATAAACTTAAACAAATTTTTAACTAATAAAGTAGATTGATTATACATAAAAAGTCAAGTATTATCACGACTGTATCCCTTCCCAAGTAATGAGAAATCATTCTTTAATGAAGCGGATTCACATTTAGCCAACTTTACTATAGGCCCGTCATGACAGACAAGTAAGTAAGCTCGTCGATGTCTCTAGCGTGCCAAACTCGAGAAACATTACAAATAAATAATTTATTGTGTCCCGACCAGGAATCGAACCCGGTACCTGCGAGTGTAAATCCACGGAATTAACCGCTAGACCACGGAGGCAGTTTACACATTCTAAAACAAAAAAACCGGTCGTAATTGTGATGAATTCTCTACCAAACCAAATACTGCATACTTTTGATGCCAACTTGGAATTTCTTTTCAAAAAACTTCACCAGGGCCGCCGGCCGCACAGAGTTTCCTACTTGTTCCATCGTCCCGTACTAACTAAGGTCAGAACTCGGTGATGCCTCGTTTAGCTCGGCTGTTTAATGATGAATATGCAGAAATGGATTTATTTCGTGGCAATAAAGCCTCCTTCGAAAATGCCATGCTTAAATATTCTATTGGTAAATTTAGTAACCAAAATACCTAAAATTCTATTATTTTTATTTCACTAAATGTATTGTTTGCCCATTCACTCTTCATAAACATCATACGCACCCACCCACACACACAAATCTCACATATACCACTTTTCATTTATTTTCACTGTTTTAGCTTTGATTTATACTTATATATATACTATGGACAGAATTTTATTTTTTAACTCTATTTAACTTGTGTATCTTTTAGTTTATAAGTATCTTACTTTTATATCCGAGCTGTTTTCTTTTTATAATTGTGTTAATGTATGTACTTTGTTTACATCTGAAAATCTGTTTTGGCCTTTTACCTGATTTACTTTATTTGCTTAATTTTGATGTATTAGCTGTAAGATTTTCTTTCAAAATAAATAAATAAAAGGTACAACGCTACAATAATGTATTGTTATAATGACAATTTGTACGATACAAATATTTCAAGGACTTTGACTTCAAGTCGCCTCTTAAGAGAACGCAAAGAATAGAATAAAACGCCCTTAAGCTGTAGTAGAACTACAAACACTATTACGTAACGCAAACTTTAGAAATTAATGTTTGCTCTCACAGTTTTATCTAGAGAGAATATTCCCTCAATCACGTCTTGAATCTTTTCGTTAGGTCCTTGAAGAAAACCATATGTTTTGCCAGTATTTGGAACTTACAAAAGTTATTGCAGAATTTAGCTGATTTTTTTTATTAACTACTACTACATTTAAGGGAGGTCGCATGCTCGACTCACCGTGAGGCCTCATAAGGGACCCCAAGGCGCCTACGGACAAAAACCCTATAATCCGTCTTTCTTTCAGTGTTGGCTCTAAGCTAAGTCGGAGTATTGTCTCCGAGGTCTAGCGGTTAAAAGTCCGTGGATTTAGACGAGGAGGTACTAGGTTCGATTCCTGATCTGATTCTATTTATTCCCACTGTGAAGTAGCGATGATACATTTTCTGTGGCCTGTCACTGCATGCCTGTTATACGAACGCCTTCTTCCTGTACGTCAATAGACGATTTCTTTAAGGGGAACAATTATGGTGACTTTACACGCGCGTTACGCCTTGGCAAGCAGCCCGGGAAGCTGTCCGATTACATGCTTGTGCTCGCTGAATACAACCCGGCATTTATCATCATTATTACTGCCCCCAGAACACAGCGTCCTTGACCTCCACCGTTGGACATGGGCCTTCCAGAATATATAAAAAAGTAAAGTATTATGACGACCGTATCCCTCGAGGGGTGGTTAAAACCATGCTTTTCGAAAAAAGCGGATTCACATTTTGCCAACTTTACTATAAGCCCTTCATGGCAAGTGGCAAGCTCGTCGATGTCTCTGGCGTACCAGACACTCAGAGTAATATTACAAATAAATAAAATAAATTATTGTGTTGCGAACCCAGTACCTCTGCGTCTAAATCTACGGTCTTAGCTGCCAGACCACGGAGGCATTCGGAATATCTGAATAATTTGTCCTACTTTTTAATGACAATTTGTTAATTATTCCACAAGTATTTATTAGTGGTAATAGTGGAACCGGGACCGAAGGTTTAACGTGATCGCCGAGGCACGAGAACGGTGGTATTTGTATGACAAATGTACGTAAGAAAGGTATTTCTCATTGGTAAATTCCGAGATTCTAACTGTGAACCTTTTTGGATTGGAAAGCGTTCTTTCAACCGAGCCACCACGTCTCTAATGAAATGCTCTCTATTTATACAAAAATAATTTGATAAAGAACATTAGAATATACGCATTCGCTCGTTTTGGTCTAGAGCCAGCTTTACGTAATCTTTTCTGCAAGTATTTGGGCAAAAAGTTGTTTGTCTCCATAAATCTATCTTTCGTGTTATCTCACGACGGCTTTCGGATTCTTATCAATAGTTAAGCACTTAGGTTTAGTTTTAAAAGACATTTTTTTCTTCCGATACGGTTTAAAAGCTAGGATTAGAAATGTGACAGTGAAATTTATTACTAAAGGTAAAAATGTTTTCAACATCATTGAAGAAGGATTAAGTGAGATGTGAAACCGTCTTGCATAGAATGAAAAAAGGCGTGGAACTCCTTAAGTGTGGAATGATACACGTGATTATTTGAACAACTATATGTGACTGCCTCCGTGGTCTAGCCGTTAGATCCGTTAATTTGGACTCGGAGGTACCGGGTTTGATGCCCTGGTCGGGTCACAATAATATTCATTAATGTAAATATTTGTTTTACAAGTGGTATACAACAAAAACAAAAAAAACCTACTTAAAAAACCCAATTTAATTATTAATCGTATCCGCGCGGCATGGTGGCAAGAACGCCGGCCGCATTTCCTCGCTGAATCGCTATGCTGATTCTCTGGGCGACAAAAGAACCAGCCCTCTTGTCACCAGAGCAGACAATTAGACGAGGGGTGATGTATTTGGGCCTAGAGTCTCTACAGCAAACGGCACAAACACGTAGTCTTTGATTATATTGCGTATGCGTGCCAGACTCTGCGCTTTCAGTTGCGGCTCCCGATTTTGCGCTGTATAAAAATACGAATTAATATTCCGGCGACAAGAGGGCTGGCTCTTTCTTCGCCCAAATAATCAGTATTGCAATTCAGTAGGGAAATGCAGCCAGCGTTCTTGCCACCATTCCACGCGGACGAGACTTATATCCCTATCCTTAGTTTTAATATTAATTTTATTTTATATATTTTTGTATTTTTTGTTTTAAATATATTAATATTTAATTCATTTGTGATATTTCTCGAGTTAGAGACATCGACGAGCTTTCCACTTATCATGATTGGCCTATAGTAAAGTTGGCTAAATGTGAATCCGCTTCTTTATAAGCGTAGTTTCTGACCACCCCGAAAGGGAAACGGTCGTGATGACTTACTTTACTTTTTACTTTATATATAACATTATCAATAATAATAATAATACAATTCTTTATTGCACACTAAATATACAAATAAAAACATGTACATAGGCGAGCATAATACCATGAAGGTATACCAGCTAACCTTCGGGAGAGTGATAGATTTATATTTATGTCAATTATGTAAAACCAACAGTTGACAATTATAGATGGATAAACAAAGTAAAGTATCATCACGACTGTATAGGGATACCGGAAGGGTCCGGGGTAGTCAGAAACCATGATTTTATGTAAGAAAGAGTCATACTTATGGCTGTCAAAAGTGCTGGATCAAGTAACAAATACCTACATATATTTATTTATTTCATACAAAACCTTAAATTAAATAAACTATATTACAACAAAATCTAAATTGAACCTAAAAAAAAAATACCTACATAGAAAAAAAATATTAAATACTTACAAAAAAAATAGCTCCTCCAAATCGCTGTCTTGTGGCATAGTTATTCATAGTTAGATATTAAACAGTAAATGTCCTATAAACTATAAAAGGTATTCTCCTCCTCCTTAGTCGGTACCCCACTGTTGGGGATCGTGACTCCGTCGCATTCCATCCACTAGCCGTTTCCAGTGGCTGCGGTCCTCGGCTCAGTGGATGGCTTGGTGTACTGGAATGTTTAGGTGGTCAGTCACCTGACTAGACCATCGTTTGGGGCTTCTTCCTCTTGTTCTTTTACTGTCTACTTTTCCCGTTCATCATTTTTTATCATCATTACAGCCCCTAGAACACAGCGTCCTAGACCTCCACTGTTGGAGATGGGCCTTCCAGAACATATATCTGGAGAATTTGGCCTACACTCGTCACGCTGGCCAGACGGCTTGGCGTTTTCCCGTTACTAAGAGTTATTCCAGAGTCGGCGCCTCTTCTAGCAATGTGGCCAAAATATTGCAGAATTTGGGTAAAGCAGAAAGAAAGGTTTTCTTATATAATTATAAATTCATACATATAGTAACTATATATGTCCTATAGATGCAACATTTATTCTACATTGTTGTGTATGTTTTACGCGTGTTCTTGGAGTACATAGGTTTGATTCCGTGCCAACTAGGTTAAAGGCTTCGGCACACTAGATACATACATCACATCCCCTAGAACATGAAATAGATAGATCTAGATCTCTACTGTTGGATATGGGCCTTCCATAAAATTCTGTAGAATTTGGCATACATTCGCCATACTGGCCAGACGGGATTGCGAGGGTGTGAATCGTTAAGATATATATTCCACAAGTTGGTATAAGTGGAACCGGGACCGACGGCTTAACGTGCTCTCCGAGGCACGAGTAATCTTTGGCAATTAATGTACCTAAGAAAAGTGTATTTCTCATTTTTCTCAACGAGCCACAACAAAAATAAAAAAATAATAACGCATCCGCTGTGCAGAGGCCTTTAAATTTTGGCAATAGCATTGAGAGTGTGTTGCGCAGGATGAATTAATCTTGATATTTCGATTCGGCTACATTTCTGTATTTTCGCGAGGGATTTTTTGAATAAGGAGTTTTAATTGAATTCGCGATTAGTATTAAAGCTAACACCTTGTCAACCCGTCTGGCCGCAGGCTAAATTCTCCAGATATGTTCTGGAAGGCCTATCTCCATAGTACCTAGCGGCATTAAGCCTGGCTTTGTACATAGTGCAATTAAGTTTTTAAAGAAATAAATTTAATAGTAGATTTTAGATTCAGAACGCACGACTTTATGTCGTGATAGAAGCAACTAATCAAAGCTTTGGTCCCTTGCAAAACAAACGTTTCTAAACATTTCATAACTTAATTATAAAGATGTCTGCGTGAGTTTGACTTATAAAAATAATTAAAAGACTAGTGGCGTATACATTGACTTAATATAACTACTGGGCAATTAACAGATAAAATACGAGTATTAAAAAGACTAACACAGGATTGTAAACAACATACATACCGATCAAGAAACAACTAAGGTTTATAATTACACTTCACATTTAAATTAATTGATTAACCACTAATTACGATAATAATTCTGCAGTTACAGGTATGAAACAAGTCATATAGACAAACATAATTAAAGGCATGCTCCGATGATTGATGAACCAGATATATAATGCGAAAGTTGTGGTAAAAGCGGGGTGAAGCGGACTGTACAATCATAATAAAACTAAAGTTAGAATGAATGCTTAAGATGTTGACATTTCTTACAGACGTAATCGATCTTAGACGATACGTTTTCGGACGATTGTGCACTCCGCCTCACCCCGCTGGTAGACTAAGACTCACCTATCACGTACAAATGAACAAAACAATGTATGAAAATGTTGATGAATGTCGACGAAACAAAGGAGGTATGTTTTGACGGTGACAAATGGCGCTTAATTGGCTTTGCAAGTGAGTTGGCTTGAAGATCTATTTTTATGTATTAATAAATCCTGGTCGATACATATCTATATAGGTCAAAGGCATTGCAGAAGTTTTATTGGAATAGGATGTTTGAAGAATATTGTGGTTCGCCGATATTCTCTGGAAAAAATAAATAGCCGGCAAAAGTTTATAATAACTAGGATTTCGTAGTTGCACTCAATTATATTAATTATAGTGCATGGAATTTGTTAAACAACAAATATTTTTGTATTATAATCTAGAAAAAAGTAAGAACTGCATATTTTTTATTTTATTTATTCAGTAATAAAATTTTAAGTTACGGTGCAGAGAAGTTATCCTATAAATATCGCCACTCATACTGATCCTAATCAAGTAGGTACTGTACTGTAGGTAGTACACTTATCACGATCACGACATACCTCTTTTGCTTCTTCGACATTCATCAACCTTCTCATACATGCCCGTTTGTATCGATGGCTTTTTAATGCACCTTCAGCTATTGTTTTATTTATTTGATCGTGATAGGGTAAGTCTTGGTCTGCCAGGTCTTTTACTCACGACTTTCGCATTATATATCTGGTTCGTCAAATCAATCTTCACTCATCCTTTCAACATATCCGAACCATCGGAGCATGCCTTTCCTTATTTTTGTCACTATGCTTTCTTTAATACCTACCCTTTTGCGTATTTCGTCATTACGTATGACGCCGTATATCCAACGCAACGACCCCATCTGCATTAACTCTACTGTCATGCGTATTCTGGCATATCCACGTTTTGCTTCCATACATTAGTGTTGGTACTAGCATTGCATTGTGTATGGCGAGTCGAGCTTTGTCACTAACATTCCTACTAGCGATCAGGGATCACAGGGCACCGTTAACACTATTTCCCGTATTCACTCTTCTTTCAACATCCCTATCGTACTTCCCGTCCGCAGTGAAAACACTGCCCAGATATAGAGTTTCATCGTCAATCTTTATCGTCACGGTTGTCATCCTTCTTCTTTCAAACACTAGTACCTTGGTTTTTCTCGCATTCAAACAGAGTCCTTTTTCTGCACATCCCTCTTTCATTTATGTTTCAATAAAATAAAATATGATACTTTATTTATAAAATTACCATTGCGGTCGAGCATGTTGCTCTACGCAATGCATGCACAGTAGTTATTAGTGTTATCACAAAACGATAGCGATCGCACAGTTAGGATTATTCTATTGTACTATGGAAATTGATATTGCCCACAAACCTCAAATCCTAACACAATGCGTAGGTTGTTTTAGTAAAATTTATCGCACATTTAAATCATAATTGTAACATAATATTGCGCCTGTAGTTTGAAATGAAAGTTTCCGACATCAAAATCACAAAATTGTAAATCTGATATAGCTGAGTTTTCGTTGCAGATTTCTTTCTCAGTCAGATTAAACATTAACAAGTTACTGGAATCTGCTAATATAACATAATGATTAACTAATTTTCACTCACTAATATCACAATAATCCTATGCTATTTGTAAATATTTTAATTTTATTATATTTATTATTTTACTAATGTTTTTTTTTTTTTAACCCACTGTTTTGGAGGAATGAACTGTACAAATAATATAAAATCTTTCTGTCTTAAGATCTAATAATCTATAATACAGTAACTTTATGCCCTAGTTATAAGCTGTGATTTTTCTGAAAATAAATAAATAAATAAAAAGCTGCTAGTCTTCTGCTAATAGCTTACTTATTGGACCACTTTGCTGCTTAGTCTTCTACTAGCAGGAGTAGAATCATTCAAAATAATTAAATTAATGACGCTTCATAAATGCCTGTAATAGGTTTACGTGAATAAAGATATTTTGACTTTGTATATGAATTACATTATGTAGTAACACAACATTAACGTCCAGTTGAAGAAAACCTAATTATCTTTTAACATGTTTAACATATGCCTCATGCACGTCATTGGTTGAAATAACAAAAGTGACAAGCTAACTAACAATCACGTATATCAAAATATTGATCAGATAATAATTTAATTACCTATCCTTCATGCAACTGCCTCCGTGGTCTAGCGGTTAAGTCTGTGGATTTAGACTCGGAGGTACCGGGTTCGATTCCTGGTCGGGACACAAAATTCAAATCACCCCGGCATGTACCTATGAGAAATACACTTTTCTTACGTACATTTGTCGTAGATTTACAACACCACCGTTCTCGTGCCTTGACTAATACCAACTTGTGGAATATTTAATGAATTGTCATTAAAAATTGACATCAGATACTTGCCAAGCCAACCCGTCTGGCCAGCGTTGCGCTTGTAGGTCAAATTCTCCAAATAAATATTTTGGAAGGACCATCTCCAACAGTGAAGGTCTAGAACGTTCTAGGGTCTGTAATGAATAAAAAAAAATCTAATCGAAAAGTACATAATTTGTCAATGAACTGGCAATTCGTCCTAACAGTAAACAAGTTGAAAACGTACTTTTAAAATTCCGTTTATTGACTTTTTGATTAAGTATACCATTTTCATGCGGTAGGACCTTAATGGAAAATTGACACCGCAGACTAGTTAGGAAGCCGTCACAAGCCGTTACTTGGCATAAATTGACGCATTTGACGTCCTGTGTGGCCGTGACAGGCCGTACGTTACAGTTTCCAACAATTTGCAGCCTGTAACATGAATTTCTGATTTATAGCGCCAAGCTGAAACAAGCCCCGGTGCATGCGATTTGCATAGGTAAAAATTTTCAAACGTTTGGTTGAAATATTATTCAGTATTTGTTCAATATTTTATATTCAAACCGACACGTGTAATCCATTATTTGAAAATATTTTTATTTTTATCCACAAATTTAATTCATTTATTAGATAAGATTATCACAATGATTTTTATAAACTACATTAATAATTAAACAAAACTTTTAAAACATATAAAATATAACTTATTAATTTAAAATAAAACTAAAAAAAATATGAAAAAAACTGAAAAATAAAGGAGAGATCCTTTGTCTATGGCAATGCAACTTGGCAATGCTGCCAGTATCCTTGGCACTTTGCCTATTGGCAGCGATTTGGAGCAATTTTTTTATTTATAATAATTTCATTTTGTTTTTTCTTTATTTTAGTTTTTAGTTGTATTTTTAATTATTAAATAGTTTTTTTTATTTTTAATTAATAGTAAATTATGTTTTTAAATTTTAGTTTTTAGCTTAATTAATAATTTAGTTTTTTTAAATCATTGTTCCTTCCTTCTTTCGTATAAACACAAAAAAACTAAAAAAATAAATGTATAAAATAATTCATCATTCATTCGCATTTAATCATTTATTCGTTCCTTCAAACATACCTGCTTCGTTCTTACATTCTACCCATCTATAAATAATAATAATAATAAATATTTCCAGACAGGTCATACAGCGCCAACTAGTCTCCGTGGTAAGCTACAAAGCTTGTGTTACGGAAACTAGATGGTTGATAAAGAAGACAAATTTCTAAGCATTCCATGGATTCACCGTGCGGGTGCCGGGTCCATCGTGTGTGGGTAAGAGATGAGAAAAATGGTGTCTCGGGCTTGCGACCGACAATAGGCTGGTTTAAGAAAAGGAGGCCTCCTTTTTTTCTATTGCGCGATAATACGCTCACCATCCACATATTATATTTTTTTTTTTGTAAATATATACATATTATACATATAAGCACCCAGACCGAGACAAATTATACAATGTACAACTTGCCCCCGGTGGGAATCGAACCCACGACCTCCCGAGTTCACGGCAACGTTTGTTACCACTAGACCACGGAGGCGGTCATCTCTCTTTCTCGTTCCTCTAATCCTAAAATTAATGACATAATACGCAAAATGGTAAGTATGAAAGAAAGCGTAAAATTGAATATGTTTTTGTGTCCGGACCAGGAATCGAAGTCCACTTAAGTTAAGTTAACATACCTACTTCTAAACCTTTCTGGGTACTTGTTTATGCTGAAGAAAAGACAAATTTGAAAAATGGAGCCATTTGCATAAATGTATATATATTGAAGGCAGACCTGCTTAGGCCCAATTCTTTCAGTAAGTGGAACAAAGATTTTGCTGGAACTCCTCTCGCACCAACTTCCACTGTGTAAAGCTGAGTCTTGAACGTGAGATCACAATATTCATTCGCCTTCATGTTGTGGTCTTTTGGATTATTTGATTCTCACGGATCGGAATAAACTTGAAAAAAAAAAATAACACTTAAACTTTAAGACAACATTTGGACATCGACTACGTGTTTTTGGTCTTGAGACAATGGGTCCGTGGAGGCCAAGTGCAAAGAAGTTCTTTAAAGGGTTGTCTAAGCGCCAGGTTAATGCTGTATGTGACAAGAGGGCTGGCAGTTTTCTCGCGCAGCAAATTAGCATTGCTGTGCAGCGGGGGAACGCTGCAAGTGTTCTTGGCACACTCCCACAGGAACAAATCATGGGTGAGTTTTAGTTTTTTTTTTTCTTAGTTTTCTAATTTAGTTTTAATTTTTATTTATTTCATAATTATTTTATAACATTTGGAACCTACATATTTTGAATTTGTATTAACAAAACTTTTATTTAGAAAAAAAACAATCCAGTAATGGCTTTTGTTCTGAAATGCCTATTATTTATAAACCGTTAATACATTTGGAAATCTATAGGTATTAAATATATGTAAATTTATAGGTATAGTTACAACGTCGGTTTTTTATATTTTTTATAAAATAATAAAAATTAAGCGAGACAAATCTGTATAACAATTATTTCCCACACATCTCTGTCAGAATATACATACATACTCGTATGTATATCACCCGGTAGAGTTGGTTTTGCGAACTAACCAATAAAATTAATTGGATTTGCGATGTTATGTCTAAAAGCTCGTTATTTTTGGATAGGTACTAAGCAAAAAATGTTTATGGCTATATGCAAAAAATATCGCTACAATAAATGTGACTATTTTTTGTAAATATTATTTTACTCTTTTTGTGTCGTTTAATTTGAATTCAATTAATAATAACGTAGTACAGAAAAATCGGCAGAGAATTAATGATCGGTTTTTTGATTAATATTTATTTTTAATTTTTATTTAAAAACTTTATTGTAAATCTATACCAAAGGCGAACGTAATGCCGCAAGAAATTCTCTTCCTGTTAACCTTTGGGACATTTAAAATTTGAGTACGGTGCAAATAGAGAAATAAAATATAAAAATTAAACATAAAGAATAATAAAAATTAAAATACATACGCCTAAGACCGACCTTAAAACTGACCGGTTATCCGAATGAAATCCATATATATACTAGTAGCAATCATTTATATATATATATATGAAAATATTAATTATAACGCCTAAAGTTACTAACTATATTTAAATAAATACTTTATTATAAACCGTGATTGCTAGTAAAGTTCATATATATGTATATATATACATGTCCTGGTTTTTAAGGCGTCCTGGATAGGTTTTTACAAAAGACAATAAAAAATATTAATTAAAACGCCTACAGTTACAAACTATTTTTAAATAAATACTTTAATACTAATTATAACATACATATATATATATGAACTTTACTAGTAGCAATCACGGTATATAATAAAGTATTTATTTAATTATACGAGTCGTTAGTAACTTTAGGGGTTTTAATTAATATTTATATTGTATTTTGTAAAAACCTATCCAGGACGCCTTAAAAACCAGGACATGTCCTGTAAATACAGGACGGTTGACAACCCTATCCTACGTGCTGTTATAATTTCCAGGCCAGCTACTATACTATTCTAATTTCCCACCTGTTAACAAGTCTTACTGGTTTGCGTAACGTTTGAGTCGTGTTTAGTTTTGTTGTGATACCGACTTTAGATCTGCAATGCGCTGGTTTAATACAATAGATGCACAGCCTATTCCAGCCTCTGTAAATATTGGAACTCCTCTTTATGCTGACGGTACAACGTACAGACAGACACACAATCTGTCTAGTGTGTTCACAACAGTTATTGGTTCGCCTAACGTTCGGTTCGTGTTCAATTTTGGTGTGATACTGACTTTAGATCTGCAATGCGCTGGTTTAATACAATAGATGCACAGCCTATTCCAGCCTCTGTAAACATTGAAACTCCTCTTTATACTGACGGTACAACGTACAGACAGACACACAATCTGTCTAGTGTGTTCACTACAGTTATTGGTTCGCCTAACGTTCGGTTCGTGTTCAGTTTTGGTGTGATACCGACTTTAGATCTGCAATGCGCTGGTTTAATACAATAGATGCACAGCCTATTCCAGCCTCTGTAAATATTGGAACTCCTCTTTATGCTGACGGTACAACGTACAGACAGACACACAATCTGTCTAGTGTGTTCACAACAGTTATTGGTTCGCCTAACGTTCGGTTCGTGTTCAGTTTTGGTGTGATACCGACTTTAGATCTGCAATGCGCTGGTTTAATACAATAGATGCACAGCCTATTCCAGCCTCTGTAAACATTGAAACTCCTCTTTATACTAACGGTACAACGTACAGACAGACACACAATCTGTCTAGTGTGTTCACTACAGTTATTGGTTCGCCTAACGTTCGGTTCGTGTTCAGTTTTGGTGTGATACCGACTTTAGATCTGCAATGCGCTGGTTTAATATAATAGATGCACAGCCTATTCCAGCCTCTGTAAACATTGAAACTCCTCTTTATACTAACGTTACAACGTACAGACAGACACACAATCTGTCTAGTGTGTTCACAACAGTTATTGGTTCGCCTAACGTTCGGTTCGTGTTCAGTTTTGGTGTGATACCGACTTTAGATCTGCAATGCGCTGGTTTAATACAATAGATGCACAGCCTATTCCAGCCTCTGTAAACATTGAAACTCCTCTTTATACTAACGGTACAACGTACAGACAGACACACAATCTGTCTAGTGTGTTCACTACAGTTATTGGTTCGCCTAACGTTCGGTTCGTGTTCAGTTTTGGTGTGATACCGACTTTAGATCTGCAATGCGCTGGTTTAATATAATAGATGCACAGCCTATTCCAGCCTCTGTAAACATTGATGCTCCTGTTTGTGCTGACGGTACAAAGTACAGACAGACACGCAATCTGACTAGTGATTTTGTCGATAAAATGAACTAACCATGTACCCCGATTTACTGGGTCTAAATTCTAATTTTATTTTTATTACCCAAAACACTAATGTCTGGATTAAAAGTCTGTTTTAAGAGGGTTAAACGCTGTGCTTCCTTCTCGTTCCTCACAATCTAACATTTATTTATTTATTTAAAAACTTTATTGCACAAAGCACAAAGGCGGACTTAATGACCGTAGACATTCTCTGACAGCCAAACCTTAGGGACAAATTTGAACAAATATAGTGGCAATGAAAGTAACAGTGTGCGGTATGAGGAAACTAACCTTTAGGCGATTGCGGCGAGGAGCAGTGGACTGTATATTTTTCACTATTAAATGTCTATAACACTCTGTGCACACAGTTTTAATTATTAGTTTAATTCACTTGTTAAATTCGCGGATACATTTTCTCCGAGCTTGTCGTCACCACGAGCTGCGAGGGTGGAGTCGGGCGGGAGGGAAGTGTTCGTGTTGCTAGTGTAAATAAATGTTACCAACCATATTCTCCCCCCTTGAACAATCGTAAGATTTTCGATGAATAACGCGGACACCTACTTAACTGATCGAGAATGAAAATCTTTGGAATTTAACTTTGAGGTTGCGAACTTATTTTTGAAGTCGCGAACTAAATTTTGTAATTACGAACTAAATTTTTGAAGTTGCGAACTTAATTTTTAAAGTTGCGAACTATTCTTTTTTTGTAGTTATGAAGTAAGTTTGTATGTTGAAAGGATGAATGAAGAGAGATTGACGAACCAGATATATAATGCGAAAGTTGTGGGTAAAAGAGGCCCTGGCAGACCAAGACTTACATATTACGACCAAATTAAAAAAACAATAGCTGAAGGTGCGTTGAAAAGCCATCGAAACAAAAGGGCATGTATGAAGAGGTTGATGAATGTCGAAGAAGCGAAAGAGGTATGTCGTGACCGTGACAAGTGGCGCTCAATTGTCTCTGCCTACCTCGCAAGGGATTTGGCGTGAAGATATGTATGTATGTATGTAATTCAACAAATATTATATTTATTTATGGTGCAACAAACAAATTACAATCATTTACATTTTACATTTCTATGACTGAATTAAAGAACCAGACTGTAATTCTTGAGTAGTGCACACAACATTGAAAAATATATAGGTACGCGAGCAAACTACTTAAGTACTACAAAACAACTGGAAAATAAACAAAAAACATGCAAAAAGTTAAAAACGAATCAACTTAATCTAAATATACACAATAAAACAAACAAAAAACTATAAAACATGCAAAAAAATAATAATAAATTATATAAAAAAATATTAAATTAAAAATATAATTCATTTAATACCTAACCTAATTCATAAATGTTAAAAATAATTAAAATTTAAAATGTTAAATATTCAAACCGTAATAAATATACCTAGGTAGGTATAATATTATAATATCAATATACTAAATACTAATACATACACAAAATTGTACATAAACATACACAAATACAACTTACTAACGTGGTTTAGAGTTATTCATAAATATGAATTCTGTACCGATTGGTTTAGCTTTGATTCTCACAGTTTTTTTTTTCATATACTAGCACGACATGTGAGCTTCCGCCCACTTGATGGTAAGTGGCGTTCGAGGTCCATGAATATTAGCAACTGAAATTTAATCAGTATTTAACACTGCCGGCTTGACTGGGCATGTCGGCAATTCGAGACTGATCCTGAAACGTGTAGATACACTTGACTGGGTTTCCTGGCACGAACACGGTGGATACTTCCCCGCCCCGGCAGACTGGGCAAATTACCACCATCAGTCTGCCTACCAAGACTTAAAGTGGTTTCTTGTCCTGTCTTGTTACATGACTAATAAGTAATTCTATTGATAGAAATAAATAACTTTACCTAAAAATATCGAAATTTAATAAAATAAATATAATGTCGAAATTTTTTTTCGGCTTTCCCATACAAATTGGCTATTTTAACAGTTTGTATGAAGAAGCTAAAATTACTTGTCATTTCAAACTTTTTAGAACTTAATAGAATAATATATTATTTATTTATTTAAAACTTTATTGTACTACGAGTATGCACTAGGGGAGGGCTTAATGCCGCTAGACATTCTCTGACAGCCAACCTTAGGGACAGATAAAGCATTTAAAGTGAACGGTAGGTGCAAGTAAAATTTTATATATTATAACTAAACGATCACATTGTAAGCAATAAACAATATATAACTTATATACATACACTAAGTAGGTACCTTGTTAGGAGCAATTTAAGAATGCAAATAGACCATATTTTTAAATCGAGCTTGATTTGATGCTTGTCTTATATTTAAGGGCAGGTTGTTCTCAAATTCTCAGCAACAACTGCGAAAGAGTCACAAAGAAAGATTAATGCGAGGGAATTGGAAGAAGAGAGTTATGTGAAGAAGAAGAGCTTAAACGCCTCCGTGGTCTAGTGGTAACAAACGTTGCCGTGAACTCGGGAGGTCGTGGGTTCAATACCCACCGGGGGCAAATTTTACATTGTATAATTTTTTTTATGTTTTTATATGTATAATATGTATATATTTACAAAAAAAAAAAAAAGTACAATATGTAGTTTATCAACCTTCTAGTTTCCGTAACACAAGCCTCGTAGCTTACCACGGAAACTAGATGGCGCTGTGTGACCTGTCTGGAAATATTTATTATTTTTATTTATAAGAGCGAAGTGATCTGTTATGAAATGTGAATAGATAGGCAAATTATATTAGTCTAACGTCTCTCTCTCTCCTTAGTCAGGACCCCACTGATGGGGATCGTGACTCCGTCGCAATCGCACCTCATTCACCAGCCGTCTCCAACGGTTTCGGTCCTCGGCGTAGTGGATGATGAGTGTACAGGGATGTTCAGGTGGTCAGTCACCTGACTGGACCATCGCTTGGGGCTTCTTCCTCTTGTTATTTTACCGTCTACCTTACCTGTGATTAGAAGTTTTTCTAGATTATCGTCTTCTCTTCTTGCAATGTGGCCAAAGAATTGCAGAATTCGGGCAAAGCACACGGTAGATAGTCTTTGCTCCCTGATCAGCTTAAGCTCTTCGAGCACAGAAATGTTAGTACGTCGTTCGGTATATATTCTGAGCAAACGACGAGTCTAACGTCATACGAAGTCAACCCGTGTATTTTTATACTTTTTTTTATTTGTTTTTGGTTGTGGGTGTGTTTTCTAGATATGAATTTTCAACTCAATTGGAGTTTTTCAATTAATATGTAAATTTGGGTCACGCATCGTTCAGATAACAATTATAAACATTGGATGTCGCGGCAGTTTTCAATATAAATATTTCGCATCGTAATTAATCTATCTGTACGATATCTAACTGAGCGGCCATTGGAGTTATTTAACTATTGTGGATGGCATTTAATTTTAATACATACCTACTCGTAAACAAAATTGAGATACAATAAAAAATATAAATGACAATATTATTCATATCTACAATTTAATATTAATAAATTATAAGTGAAACAAAAAATGTAATTATATTTTTGTCTGTAAAAAAGTATATATTCAAAGACAAAGACAAAAAAATTATTGTTCATGTGGTAAAAAAATATAACATTTTCAGCACACGACCCAGTTCGGGCATTACAATAGTGTTTCTTAAAATCTAGGTGTTTTACATATGTTTCTTACTAGGAGATCAATTTACTAAAATTAGTTCTTATATTAATAATGAAATTAAAACAATTAGAATCTTACATACTAAATAAGATAGAAATTCTAAAATATATATATATATATATTTATTTTTTTACAATAGAAGTGTTTATACACACAGATACTCCTCTACGGAGTAGAAGCAGCTTTGCACCAGATATTGTCTTAGGGCCTTATTAAATTGTTTTTGGGTGGGTTTACTTTTTATGGATTTTGGAAGTATATTGTGTAGTGTATCTTGTCAATTAGTATATATTTAAGCCTTCTCTTCATTTCTCTTAACTCTAGTTCCTGTAGTCTCAACGGTATTTTATTAGACTATACTAAACTATACTTAAAAACTATACTAAACTAAACTATACTTAAAGCTATACTAAACTATACATAAAAACTATAATAAGGAAAATATTTTGTTTTATGTAGTTATGGCATTTGGGTTCGCCACACTCTTGATAAATTCGTTTACACTTTCACGAATTTGTGAGTATCAAGAGAATATACCCCCATTGTTTCAACCCCAAATGCCACAAAGTTATAATTTTGTTTAATGCTATTAAAATTAAATTAAAATAACAATCGCTTAAATTGATTGTATGTTGTTTGTTTGCATTAAGTTTCGTTGGAATTATTTTGTTAATGTAAATTATATTTTCTACCAAATCACAGGAAAATGAACAACGCGCAAATATTAATTTATAATGACGTGATGTGATGATGAACTGGTCTAGAGTGGAGTTTATTCATATACTTACGGTGGTACAACAACCATTGATGTAATATAGGAGTAGATAACCTTTGGAATAGCCTTCCAGTCAGTATTCGTCAAGCACCGAATAGAGTTACCTTTAAGAGGCTTGTGTTTACACATTTAATTAAGTCCCAATAAATATATCTATTTTAATGTGTGTTTTTAGTTTATTCTAATTATTATATAGTTATATGTGTATGTATGTATTATGTATATATGAGTATATGTAGGTTTATATATGATGTATATTAAGTAGTATATGTATTTGATATTAGGTTAAGTATTAGTTATAGCAAAAACTGTCTCTTTTAAATCTTAATTTTGCACCGTCTCATATTTCTATTTGATATCTCCTTTATCCCCAAGGTCGACTGTCAGAGAATGCATTAAGCTTCGCCTTTTGTACATTGTGCAATAAAGTTTTTAAATAAATAATTAAAATAAGCTTATTCAATACAAATGTACCAACATTGGATGTGCAGTACGAACTGACCAATCAGGTAGAGGTGTGGTACGATTCCACCAATCAGGTGCGAATTTGAACTAATAGAACTGTCATTATTTTTAATGATTCTGCTCCTGCTAGTGGAAAACTAAGCAGCAAAGTGGAAGTTCCTAAGAGGAAGCTGTTAACAGAAGACCAGCAGCTTAGCAGATTTAACCTGTTACTGTTTAAGCAGCTATTCATTTTTTCATTTATTACAGCCCCTAGAACACAGCGTCCTAGACCTCCACTGCTGGAGATGGGCCTTCCATAACTGGAGAATTTGGCCTACACTCGCCACGCTGGCCAGACGGCTTGGCAAGGATATGATGTAAATTTTTTATGACAATTTATTAACGATTGTACATTAGATTAGTGGACCCGGGACCGACGGCTTAACGTCTCTCCGAGGCACGGGAACGGTGGTGTTGTAAATCTATGACAAATGTACGTAAGAAAAGTGTATTTCTCATTGGTACATGCCGGGTGGGTTTGAACCGACCTTTGTAGGATTTAAGGTACGCGTTCTTACAACCGAGCCACCACCGCGCCTTAAGCAGGCATTACATAACAACAATAAATAAATAACCTTTCAAATACAGCTATGAGTACCTACGCGATTACAATACCTGGTGCAGTAGTATCCCACCAGGTATGTCAGAATTAATATAGGCTACAGGCCTGTGTGCAACCCCAACGCTGACAAAACGCAAAACCTCCTCAAATTTATGAACAATAAATTGAACGTGTTCGGCAGAGGTCTCAGCCTCCCAGCAGCGTAACGTATGTGGCAACTGCTGCTATATTTAGTAAAATAAAAAAACCGGTGAAGTTTGTAACTCCTAATATAGAATTCATTAGAATTCCTCAAAAGCGGTCCAGTAGTATAAACGTAAATATAATTATAATAATTTTGACGTCACACCGCGTGTACTTATTTGTTGGTGCTGCAGCAGTGTCTGTATCCATCGGTCTAAACTATTACATTGATTATTAGTTTTGTGTGAAATGACATTTCTGTGAAAAGAGTTTTAGCACCAGAAGAGCTGGTCTTCTTCTGGAACGCTGGTGTCGACTCCACTGAGACGTAGTCAGCTGCTGCCGAAAGTGGTAAGTGCGTCTGCCTCTTTCTTTGGACTTCACGGAGCTGGCTCGTCTTCAAACCCCTCAACCATATACAGTCCACTTATCTACCACTCCCGTGAGGGAGTTGAAAATCTACCCCACCAACCGAATATGATAAAATATAAACGTAAAAGCAATTTGCTTTGATACAAGTTAGTGGAGTGGTGCTTCAAACGTCGAAGTGCAAATGCCGACGAAGCGAAGGTTTAGGAGATAAATCAGGGATCTTTGCCAGAGCCGGCTTTATCGATGCCCATATATTTCCGACATAGACGTAATATGTAAGGACCAGCCCAAGTATAGCCTCAGCCGGAAATTGCGCCGAAACAGATTTTTTGTTCCTGACGATCTTCCGCGTTAAAAAGTAGCTGTACTTTTGACACAATTTTTTTGGCCTTGTTAGGTTAGCTGTTTGCTTTGTTCATCTGATAATAGAAAAACGTCAAAGATCTCATTAGTTTGCGCGATTTTGTTGAATAACCCTTTCAGCACGACAAAAAATATTTTGGATATTGAAAGGTTTATTAATAACTTTGAGATCTTTGAGGTCTAAAGTATGTCATATAAATAGTGAAAAAAATCCACCCCTAGAGATTCCATAAACCCCCTCGCACATTCAACATGTATGTTTTTTTTTCTTTACTACTTTAAATTTAATAGAGATAAGAATAATAATTTTCGAATAAGTAGGTAGATGGATGTACGAACTAGTCGTATTGAGGCTGTTTTAGAGCGGCAAAACAGAATTTGGTGACAGCTAGATTTTTTTTGCACGCTTGGTATTGTCCGTCATCGATGTATATAGATAAGCCTATTCAATACAAAACGCACTCTTAAAAACGTGCCGCTTGCTTTGTGTATCTACCAACTTTGGGGGGAAATTCTCAAGCAATGCCACATGCTTTATTCATCGGAAATTATATCACAATGCACACAAAAAGACTAGTTTGACTCGATATAAATATTAATATTAGGCGCTCTCGACGCTTGCTATCTCGCGACTGTTGGTGCAGCTACATGACTTCGATTGGTTTTACGGGAACGTTTTTATATCAGTGAGGGCCTATGTATATACATCGATGTTGTCCGTGCTGAAAGGGATAAGGTGATTGCAAAATATCCGTTTATGCAGATCCTTACACATTCATACGAGTACCTTCTTCTACGGCATTCAAAATAATCTCAATAAACATATGTCTATACCGACGATATTGCCGAATATCACGGTACATCGACCGCGTCCGGCCACTACTACAAAACGCTTGACGTCGGAGAAGACATTCATATTTCTTCCTACTTCCTTATTTCTTAACCTTTGAATATCAACTGGACCAAAGACCTTTTGAGAACAGCCATTTATATACATAACCTGTTTAGTATTTGCAAGGACCCGAATAAGGGCTTAGATTTTATTACTAGTAACACACACACATTTTATTTTTATGCATGTATTCTATCTTTGGTACTGGGTTAACAATAGTGTGGCAACACTGACAATTCGGATTTGCGCGCCTTTGGTCGAAGCTAAAAAGCTTGGCGTGAAATTTAACTTTAATTGTACTAAAAGTGGTGGAAGATAGGGAGTAGTTTGCGGTCTCCTGAGGGGGTGTGAATATTTGTTCGTGTTCGAAGAGCGGGGATGAGCGTCATAGATTTCGCAAGACATTTCTTGGCGGTTGCAGCTTTTGGTGAGTGCATTCCATATTTGTTTTGTGGGACCACGGGGGTGTTGCTTGGGTCTATCTCATTATATATTAGTATATCTTTATTCACACCGGAGCCTTGTGATCCTAGTTTCCACACCTCTTATTCTTGCACCTTACGCTGGATCTCTTTTCCCGTCAAATTGCGGGGCGGGAAATATCAGACGAAGAAAAAACATAACCAGTTGTTCAACCTATTGGTTAGAGACAGAGCACACCGGATGCGTTACTATATGTAGTATCATCAGTATCATCACGACCGTTTCCCTTTCGGGGTGGTCAGAAACCACGCTTTAAATAAGCGGATTAACATTTAGCCAACTTTAAAAAAGTAATAATACATCATTCATTTTCATTTATTACAGCCCCTAGAACACAACGTCCTAGACCTCCACTGCTGGAGATGGGCCTTCCAGAACATATATCTGGACAATTTGGCCTACACTCACCACGCTGGCCAGACGGCTTGGCGAGGAGACAATAATACATCAATAAATATTATTTAAAAAAAATATATAAACATTTGGCCATGACTGTACCGAGCAAGTATGCTGTTTCTGCCGACAGCTATTCGGCGATCTTTTTAACCGATCGTTCTCAATTCGACAGTATGTTTTTTTTATATTTTTGCAAGTTTGGTATATATTATCAAAAATAATTAATATATATTTAATGGATACCAATATACTCGTAAGTCCTGTCATACCCCGCTGAATTGTAGTACTGATTATTTAGGCAAAGTAAGAGCCAGATGACAAGACCAAAGACGTGGTATTAGTGTTTTATTAATTTAGTGTATAATAATTCAAACGGAAAATGCTGCTAGTGTATTGGGCACCATGCAACAAGACAGCGATTTGGAGGAGCTATTTTTTTTGTAGGTATGTTTATTTTTAACAATAATAACAATCCTTTATTTACTGTCAGTTTAAACGCCAGATTAGCCGAGCCGAGAATATCAACTCTGATAGCGTATGACATTGTCGCAAACACTATGCCGTCTTGTCAAGATGTTTTTTCACACTTCACGCTTCAAGATGAAGGGAGAAACACAGGCTGGGAGCATTTCAGATTTTTAGCCTGCGACAGATGTTAATCTACAATATACGTACGCGTAGGGATGGTGACTTGACTACGTGGGTGCATATTCTGAACAGAGCGTGTTTGCCGATGCGACGCTTGCACGCTTGGAGAGATTTTTAGCAATTTAATTTCAATATATGACCTTTTGATAATAGCTTTATTCACAAGCACACGCTCTAATTACCCTGTACACTATTATCTGAGCACTACGAACAATGCGACACTGAAGTCGCATACAGCTGTAACATTTGAGGGAACGAATTGCGGTAACGTTAGAGAACCAGTACTACTAATAAACCACAGCAGTTCATTTCTTTTATATATTTACTATCTGAAACCCATCATATGCTGTACGAGTAGACCTACCTTTAATGATCTTAGAAAAAATATTAACAAAACAATTGACAAATTTTAAAATAAAACCGTTATCGACAACACACTGGCACTGTTGAGCAACAGCCTCCGTTGTCTAGCGGTTAAGTCCGTGGATTTAGACTCGAAGGTATCGCGTTCGATTATAAATAATATTTATTTAAGTAAAAGTAAAGTATCATCACGACCGTTTCCCTTTCGGGTGGTCAGAAACCACGCTTATAAATAAGCGGATTCACATTTAGCCAACTTTACTATAGGCCAATTATGACAAGTGGCAAGCTCGTTGTTGTCTCCAGCGTACCAAACTCGAGAAATATCACAAATAAATTAAACAATAATTAAATGTATTTATTTACATTAATAAATATATTATTACTATAAATATTCATTATAAAAATATATATATTATTACTACGTGAGAATACACACAACAGGTTGAAAAACAGCGTCGTGCAGGTGTAAGTACTTGTACTGCTGCACGACAGCTGACACCTGATTCCTTTTGTCACATATTGTTCGAAATTGTAAAACTATGTGAAACTGTTATGTGACAATAAATGTTTTTTTTTTTTTTTTTTTTTTAATATTTTCCATGAATCGAACCCGGAACCCCCTAGTCTAAATCCACGGACTTAACCGCTAGACCACGGAGGCAGTTTAATATTTATTTAATTAGATTTATAAATTTAATTAATATTTTATTTATTTATGATATTTTTCGAGTTTGGTACGCTAGAGACATCGACGAGCTTGCCATTATTGGCCTATAGTAAAGTTGGCTAAATGTGATTTGGCTTCTTTATAATCGTGGTTTCTGACCACCTCCGAAGGTGATGAATCTTTTTACTGTTGAGCAAATATCTGTCAACGGGTAAGTGCAGCTATGCTGGCCTAGTACTGGTTTGTAAATATTATATTTTACGTGAATTTTAAGATATTTTATTTTTGTTGTGTTATTCTGTATTTGTTTTATTAATTAAATATGATATAGCTGAGTTTTCCTTGCCTTTACAATTTCTTTCTCAGTCAGTTCGTACTTTGGACCGCTATGCTATTTAGTCTGCCACTAGCAGGCGTATAATCGTTTAAAATAATTAAAATAATGACGTGTCACAAATTCCTGTTATTTGTACGTGAATAGAGATATTTTAACTGATTTTGAAACACTGATTGGTTGTTGGTTTAGGAATTTGCCCCACCACTAAGGCCACAATTTTTTAAATAAAATTTCCGATAACTAGCCTAATCTACATATATACATACTTAACTCATTTTTGTCAAAAAGTCAGATACACCTGTATGCGATATCAGTGTCGTTTTGCCACTAAATCATTATTATAATGAGAGCGCTGCAGCTTTCAATGCACTCGCTTCCAGGTATGTAGATTATTGTGTCATTTTCGTAATTTCTGTCAACTTTACATGGACATATATGTATGCATAAGCACAATTTCGATTTCCATATATCACTTGGAATAGGGTTTTCTTGTCGGGGTCAAAACCAAGCAATTTTAAACGATTTTACAATCAAATATAAAATTTATTTCACTAAACGTTAGCTAAAAAACCAGGAAAAATTAAAACTTTGAAAACGTAAAAAAATATAATTAAATACTTACAAAAAAAAAGTAAAGTAAAGTATCATTACGACCGTTTCCCTTTCGGGGTGGTCAGAAACCACGTTTTTTAAATAAGCGGATTCACATTTAGCCAACTTTACTATAGGCCAATCATGACAAGTGGCAAGCTCGTCGATGTCTCTAGCGTACCAAACTCGAGAAATATCACAAATAAATTAAATATTAAATTAATGTATTTATTTTATTTTAGGTCCCGATCACATTTCCTGTTATAACAATATTGCTGTTTTTAAAATAATTTGTAACTTATGGGATATTGTCTGGGCCTTATAAAATATTTTTTCCACAATTATTCCATTCAATTTGTTTTCGATGCAACTTTAGTTCTACTAGTAGGTAAGTAGAATACCGTACGGGGACAATAACTACGATAATGTGGGATCGAAAAAGAACGTAACTTAAGTTTAATCGACACAAAATTAGTGGAAATGGGCAGTTGATTTATTTATATGTCTATGTAACTTTCCTACTTAGTGATCACCTTTTGTGAGCGCCGAGCGCAGTCTATTCGGCACATTGTCAGCGTTAGTCATCGATTTTTGCCAAATGAGAGATGCGGGTCATAATGTAACCTATAACACTCATATGGTGCATCTGGAATATGCTACCATTATAAATAATGATTTTTTAAAGATTTTTTTCAATTCAATTCGTTTTATTCTGTAATTAGGCATAGGACAAAAAAAATATTGTATTTTGCACTTTTACATGTCAAATTTACAATAAGTATACTTTAATATTAGGCTACATAATTTCACAGCATTCTAGCAGGTAGAACGCCATGAAACTACACAACCTTACTTAAATGTAGAGCAGTGCGTTACAATACAAACATAAAATAACATTAAAAAAAAAACCTACGTGAGTTATATACACAATAATTGTACACAAAACTACACTTATAATTATAGCTGCTGTAAATAGGCATTGACATCTTATCAAATAATATACAAATAATAGATTTTTATAATTTTAACGGGTCTTTACGCGATTTACCTTAGAGACATATTTCTCCCGACGTTTCAGCCAAGTTGCATTGGCCGTGGTCACGGGTCGACTGAAGCTATGCGGTGTAGTCTCGTACATACTGGGCGGCAGATGTAAACCTACCCACTTATCACTTTAAATTTAATTAATATACAAATATAAAAAATATAATTGTCACTTAAGATTATAGCTGCTGTAAAGAGGCAATGTCATTCTAGAAGCTATTTGATATATATATATATATATTCATTGCGTCCTAGACCTCCACTATTGTAGATGGACCTTTCAGAATTTTCTGGAGAATTTGGCCTACAATCGCCACACTAGCCAGCCGGGTTAGTGAGGCCGGTAACTGAATCCTTTCTTAGTGGCATTAGTTCACTTAAATGAACGCGTACAATTTTATGTGTTAATAAATAATAATTTATTCGAATAATAATAGAGTGGATTTAGACTCGGAGGTACCGGGTTTAATTCCTGGTCGGGACACAGAAATGTATTAAATTTATCTACGGAGATCATCGTAAATCAACTTCATCCCAGCAGTCGAACGATGGGTCCGTGGTCCGAGGATGCTCTGGCGTTCTCTTGTAAGATTGTGGAAAAACTCCGCTTGGTGACGGGTGACCCTTTAAGTAGAGAATATTTTGCTCAAAGGGTCAGCCTTGCCGTTCAACAAGGGAACGCAGCAAGTGTCCTCGGCACACATATAATTTTAGTTTTGATTTTTTAGTTTCATTTGTAGTGTAGTTTATGTTATTTATTTGTGATATTTCTCGAATTTTGTACGCTAATAAAGTTGGCTAAATGTGAATTTAAAAAAAGCCCTAGTAGGGATACGGTCGTGAAGATACTTTTAAATAATAATAATTTATTCGAAAAAATCGATCTCAGGACATTTACTCAAATCAAATCAAATAATTTATTCAGTAAATAGGCAATATTTTTAGCACTTTTACACGTCATAACAGTTTTATTACATTTTATATTTATAATTTTATTTAATTTACATAATGTATACATTATAATATTTACTAGTGATCAAAACAAAAACATAATATCAGCTGAACAACTCAATAATTGGTAATGGATTTAAAATTACTGGTCAGGAACAACAGAAACCGCCTCGTCAAATTATAAGTAATCTATTTATTGAAATAATAATAAATAGCAGCTGTAAATTGGCATTGTCATACTTAATACTAAATTATATTATTATAATTTATAATACCAAAGACCTTACAGTAATAATGAATAAAAAAAAAAAAAAAAAAATGTTATATATACTTACTCAAGTAAAGTTTGCCCTTTAAAATTATTTCTTGTTTATTATATGGTAAAAAAAAAGTCGGAAAAAGCATTGTAAGTATTGCAATAAACATTGTACTTTAAGTTGCATAAGTATAAAAAACCTTTTTTTTGTTACAGGTAATTCATCTTTTACCGTTGACCTACATTGGACCTAGGTATCTACACCTAGTTTTGTGATCTCCGGCTTCTAATTGTAAACCCAGCAATTGGTTTGTTTGTGAGTACTTTAAAATTTTAATGCGATCCAAATGAACCGTCTCATACTTGTTTTACTTCCTTCATTATTAAATACAAAGGTAACAGCATTGACTTCATATAAATGCTGGTCATACAATATTATCAATTTGAAATTTTCTCTTAACGACATCATCCGAAGGGCTCTTCTCACTGCTGGAGTACCCGCGATCCTAGACAGAAAGGCTGGCAATTATTTCTGCCAACATATTATCCTCGCTATACAGAAGGAAAATTTTTCCAGTCTCCTTGGGACTATCTCGGATGGGACGTCTCTATTTTTTATTTAAAGATTTTTGTAAAGAATCAGTCGACAGTCTCGGAGAC
This sequence comes from Tinea semifulvella, assembly GCA_910589645.1. Classification (NCBI taxonomy): domain Eukaryota; kingdom Metazoa; phylum Arthropoda; class Insecta; order Lepidoptera; family Tineidae; genus Tinea; species Tinea semifulvella. The sequence continues at coordinate 3,869,072 of OU342598.1, read as the reverse complement.
CATGGGCTTTCTTGTGCTAAAACTGCAGGCCGCATTCCTCGTCACGAGGCTCTCAACGACATCATCGAAAGGTCTGTTGTCACTGCTGGTGTATACGAGTATACCCGCAATCTTAGAACCCTTTGGGATTGCGCGGAGCGATGGCAAGAGACCTGACGGCATGACTGTTGGGCTGTGGAAACTCGTCCAGCTCGGGACCAGTGTAGCGGTTTCTGCTAGTGTTGCCCAAAGCAAGACCAAGATTTGTCTAGTCTTGGTCTTGCATCAGAATAGCTAGACTAGGGTGAGTCTTACTTGGTATTGCTCTTGCTAATATATCGGTGGCCTTGATCTTGCAAAAAAGCAAGAACAATACCAAGACTGCTAGACTAAGACCAATTAGGCAACACTAGTTTTTGCTAAGAACCTCAAGATTTGCAAATACGCCAACTTCGGTACAGGTTGCGAAAACGTTAGCAAGCTCGTCGATGTCTAGCGTACCAGACTCGAGAAATATCACAAACAAATGAAATAAATTATTGTGTCCCAACTAGGAATCAAATCCGTTATCTCCGCGTCTAAATCCATGGACTTAACCGTTAGACCACGGAGGCTTGAATAGAATGAAACTCAAAATTCTATAAACATATTAATATATTATTGATGTTAGTGGAATTAGAAGATGCAATGAACATGCTGTTAGTATTAAAATCCCTTATTTGTTATAAAACTATGATTGCCCGGGTTTAAGATATAAGTCAACAGGTAAAAGTAAAACCCGTTGAAGGTGACCGACATTACATTGTCTTTGAATGCCACTTGCTTTTTGCAGACGTACTCATTCACTTAAGTGAAACGTCTAGCCAGACCAAAGAGATTCAATATAAGTTTTTTTCGAGATCTACGAGTTATTTGTCCTTCTTCTCATCTTCTTAAAGAAAAACGTGTTATACACTTTCGTAGGCTTTCTATCCAAAAAAATATAAACTAAATTGTAAATAAAAAATGGAGACAACCTATCCGAGATAGTCCAAAGTCATGAGTGTCTGAATCCAGTTGCTAATATTTATGGACCTAGCGCGCCACTTACCATCAGGTGGGAGCAAGGTCACATGTCGTGCTATTCTAAGAAAAAATATTGAATGCGAATTTTTAGAAGACTTTTTTATTTTATTTTTGATTCTAACGGCAGGTTTTCCGGGCAAAAATAGCGCTAAGAAATAAGGTTTAATTAAGTTTCAAGGACTAATTTTCTTTTTCTGCAGCAATAGTATTATATCTGTGTATAAAAAAAAAACTTCATAAGCATATAATATATATGCAAGTCAAAAATGTAGCTTTTCTATGGCGATACAAGTGGTTAAGCCGGCGCTATTAAACCACAAGCGATGTTAAGAGATCGTTCACGTCTCTCGGAATTCTTTTGTGCCATTGTCTTTGAAGAATAGCTCAAGATATGCTGTATCATGTGCCTTTTTAAAATAATATAATATTACAAAAGACTCAAGTTTATATAATAAAGATAAATAGCCTTCTATTTCATCATCATCACGACTAGGGAATGGTCCTGGGAAATCCTGGTCCCAAAAATTGTGTTTGTTATTTGAATCAACCGCAGCAAAACAAAAGTGATGATCGTAGACCGAGCCAACAATAACTGGCCAGAAATTACAAGGATAGCAAAGTGCGATGTGGTCCAAACTTACATTTATCTGGGAGCACTAATATCTAATAACGATGGATGCGAAGATGAAATCAAGCGTCGAATGGCAGTTACAAGATCTGCTATGGACAAGCTGAAGAAGATATAGAGGAACCGAAACGTTACCAAAGCCAGTTTATATTTTGCGGTTTTCCCGCGCTGTCAACTCCCATATTTTGCCCGACGTGTTTGAGCTATGGTGCCGCGAATGACTCCAAGAAAAGCATCAAATTCTGCAGCATCTGGAATTTAATGATGACCTCATTAACTCATTAAAAAGAAAGATATATTACGTCATACTTGGCTGTATGAGCTAGACCCTTTGCCTTCCCTATCATCTCATTCATCATCCATCGGGAGAAGAGAACCAAAAAAAAAAAGAATAATAGAATGGAAGAAACGTTTAAGAATACGGGTGTAATTAGTGTACTCATTCATTATTTCCGAAAACGTATTATAACTTTGCTTACACAAGTTTTTTTAAGTCCCAACTTTTTATTTGATGTTTTAATTAATTGTATCAAAAAAGAAAAACATTGAAAACTTTTCGACAAAGCTGTTCATTTTTTGAGTGGTTCCCTATTTGCCCCACAAATACTCGCCCCGAATTTTATTTTCCGCACTCGCCTCTTTATTCTCGCCCTAAAAACGAAAAAAAAGTAGACTTCATCTAGTTTTTAGTTTATAAACATATAATAAAATAATAATAATTTATGTATCTTCTAAAGGTACTGCCAGTTCTGTTCTTTGCTTCTAACATAACCAGGCACGATTTAGTTAGGTAATTAAATTAAAATATCGAACGTAGAAATTGATGTAATCATGGACCTAACAAAATTCCGGTGGGAACGTTCGGTGACAAATAAAGAATAAAAATAAACATTGATTTAAATTTAGTTCTTACTCGCCCCACTTCCTTTCCGCTCTAAAGAAATACTACATAATTACTATAGCTATATATTGTATGTAGTATATATATATATAGTGTGTAATATGTGTATTATTACGTACATATTTGTATGTATTGGTGTGTATATTAATATGTATTGTTTTATCTTAGATTAAGTATATTTAATATTTTTAGTAAGTTTTATATTTAAGCCCTTTGCACCTACCTCATAATCAAAATTATCTTCATTGTCCCAAAGGCTGGCTGCTAGAGAATGCCTAGCGGCATGAAGCCCGCCCCTTGTACATAGTGCAATAAAGTTTTAAATAAATAAATACATACTTAGTAACAATTTATGTTGAGTGTTTCTGGACCGATTTTAATAAAACTTGGCAGAGATGATCCTTGGAACCCAGGGACGGACGTAGGCTATGTGACGTGATCATCTGATCGCCACCCTACGATTGGATGGGAAGCATATATTTATATGGTAAATATAGGCGTGGAGGTTGGAGAAACAAACATATACATCTACGGTCGAAATTAAGGATCCAACTTACAAGTTCAAGGTCTATTGTTTGGGTTTATTGACTTAATGATTTTTGACCTCGCTAATTGGGAGGCCGATGAAGTTAGGCAAAGTTCGATCATGACTTGTGTTTTGTTTTTGGTAAACTTTTTAATTACGGTGGGCGGTTACTTAATCAAGATTTCGTGGACTTTTAGTTCTAAGATAAATTTTGTGATATTAGAACCTAGAATAATAAACGCCTAGAAACGAATTACATGAACGATTAGTGAGCCAAGTTTTACTGAGGCATACCGGCTCGGTTTCCGATCAACTCGTAACAGTCTTAAGGTTAGATGTTCTTGCTAACAGCTCTCGGGTTTTTTTTTAAGGTTCCAACAACTCCAACAACATATCCTGTTAACTCTTAAGATATGTACTTTGATGTAACTAGTTATAAGACAATTTTTGTAAAGTAAAAAAATATATTATTATTATTATTTGCAATTTTACGATGCAATGAGTAGACTAGATTTTTATAGTACAATCTACAGCCGTAACAGTATGACCACGGAAGCCTAAATTAGTAACACGACGCAGGCTTATTTTGGTTAATTTGTTAGCTGCATCGTCTAAGTAATTGCCTCCAATCGCCGGGTGGTCCAATGAAGATAATTTAAACCAAAGACAAAACATATACCTACAGACCTATCATGAACATCAGCCTGCATCACTTCACTGTTGGAAGTAGGCTTTCTCCAAGGCTCGCCACTTAACACCATCTCTTGCCACCCTCATGCAACCCCCACCAGCGATCTTCATCAGGTCATCAGTCCATCCTTTCCCGTACGTGGTCTCCATTATTTTGCCCCATTATACTGCCACTTTAGCTACCACCACGAATATCAACGTTTATCTATCAGAAAATACCTCATTAGACGCGGAGGGCCCGGGTTCTGATTCCTGATCGGGACACAATAATTTATTTGTTATATTTCTCGAGACATCGACGATCTTGCCAATTGTCATGATTGGCTTATAGTAAAGTTGGCTAAACGTGAATACGTTTGTTTAAAAAAAAAAGTAGGGTCTGATCATCCCGCAAGGGATACGGTCGTGATGATACTGATATTTTTTCAAAATTAAATAAACAAAACTACAAATAAAACTAAAAACTAAAATTATAAACGTTCAATAAGCGTAGTGTACTAGGACACTTGCTGCGTTCACTCGCAGAATATTCTCTACCCAAAAGGTCACCCGTCGCCAAACGGACTTTCTCACGGAAAAATGAACCCGGCCCGAAATAATCTCGTTTTCGCTGAAGCTACGCGACGTCACCGTTACGGCAGCGGTGGACGAAGAACTGCCAGCGCAAATATAAGAAAAATCCTAGGACCGTCCAATGTATCAACGTCTATGATTGAAAGCAATTTTAGTTGCGACGCGTATTAATGCGACCTGTTGGATGTGCCGGGAAGGGGCTAATTAAGCCAATAAATTGCGAACACTACTGTAATACAATCGCGTTGATGATTGAACAAGAAGGGTCACGATCTCGTCATACATTTGTGGCAACCTCTTTGGCTCCTTAGCCACAGTAAAACAACATTGTCAAAACTTTCAAATTTAGAATTAAGGAAATCAGATGGATTACAAGATTTACACCTACAACATGTGTTTCTTTTAATTAATTAATATTACCGAAATATTTCGTCAATAATGAGAGATAAAGTATATCTCTAAATTGGTGACCCCGATATGTGTAGGACAAGTGAAAATAATTCGTGAATCGGCTGTTCGACGATCTTTTTCGCGCCATTATTTCCGCGCCAACATTATTCGCGCCTAAGAAATGGCCCGATGACGTCACAGCGGTGATTACCGCGACATCGCCTATGCTTGGCGCGTTCCTGATTTTCCTCGTGCAATCCATCGCTGCGCCGTGCCGTGCGCTATCTACTCGCCCGCTTCACACCGCGCATTGGACAGAATCACACAGGATATCATCGGATCACTCGTCTAGTTGTACCAATATTTGTTTTAGTATTAAGATTTTATTAGTTTTGAATTAAATTTAGTGTTTTCTTTTATAATTAAACAATTTTACATTTTTAATTTTAATAATACTAGATTAATAATTATTTTTTAACATTATTATTAGGCAATCTTAATTTTAGTAATTTTATTTAGTTTATTTTCCATAATGGACGATATCTTGCAATTAGTAAAGGCTTTGCAAGAGCAAAATTCGACTCTGCAGGAACAAATAAATTCATTTTCCACATCTTCAGATTATAAAAATATTGTTAGTCCGGAGGTGTGTAAAGTGTCTGTTAAGTTGCCCCCGTTTTGGGCACAACAGCCGGAGGTGTGGTTCTCTCAGGTAGAGGGACAGTTTGCTATCGCAGGTATCACAGTAGATTCTACAAAATATAACTATGTTATAGGTCAACTAGACGCTCGATATGCAGCTGAGGTGGCTGACATTATCACACACCCCCCTGACCAGGACAAATATGAGCGACTCAAGAATGAGCTCATACGCCGACTGTCTCTATCGGATGAACAACGTGTTCGTCATCTTCTATCAGAGGAAGAACTAGGCGACAGGCGTCCTTCTCAATTTCTCCGTTATCTAAAGTCGTTAGCAGGTAGGGTCGTTAAGGACGATAATATAATTAGACACCTTTGGCTACGTCGGTTGCCCACACATGTGCAAGCTATCATGGCAGCACAATCATACTCATCTCTAGACGACGCAGCCGTAGTAGCCGACAGAATTTATGACACAGTATCTTCAAACATGCAGTTCGTTTGCTCCACATCAACCCAACCAGCTATATTACAAAATTTGTCTAATAAAATGGATGATCTGGACAATCAAGTTGCCGCTCTAAACACTGGTCGTAGTAGACAACGTAAGCCTATGCCCCGACCCACTGAAGGCTCGAGGCTCTGTTGGTTTCATCGTCAATACAAAGCCAACGCACGTAAATGTGTTCAGCCTTGCAGTTGGACCCCCACTACGGTCAGAGAGCTAAACTTCCTGGACAGTCAGTAATGGCGACTACTGATTGTCCCACACCAAGTCGCCGTCTATTTATTACTGACCAGACCAGTAAACGTCAGTTTCTTATTGACACTGGTTCCGACCTATGTTGTTTTCCCCGCAGGCTCCTTCGCAATCGTCGCTGCGATGATAATTATCATCTTAGTGCTGCTAATGGAAGTACTATTAAAACATATGGAACCTTACAGCTATTGCTTAACCTGGGCCTTCGTCGAACCTTTCGGTGGAATTTCTTGGTCGCTGACGTAACCACTCCCATCTTAGGTTCAGATTTTTTAGCTTTTTATAACCTATTGCCAGACTGTCGACATAAACGTCTTCTTGACGGCAAGTCAGGTCTATGTTCTTCAGCAATACTAGCTAATACTGACCACGTTAGCGTCAAGGCTGTTACTGCCACGAGCGAATCGCCCTTTAGGGAATTACTTAATGAATTTCCTGACATCATGAGACCACCTGGCATGCCGAGACAAATAAAGCACAGCACCGTGCACTTTATTAAGACCACTGAAGGTCCACCAGTCTCCTGCAGGCCGCGCCGGCTCGCGCCTCCGAGACTCATGGCGGCTAAACGAGAATTTGAGGACATGATTACTTGTGGAACAGCGAGGTCTTCTAAGAGTCCTTGGTCCTCGCCTCTGCATATGGCTCCTAAACGCGACCTCACCTGGCGACCTTGCGGTGACTATCGTGCTCTCAATGCTCGAACAGTTCCAGATCGCTACCCGGTGCGTCATATTGGGGACTTTAGTCATAATATAACTGGTTCCACCATTTTCAGCACCTTCGATTTGGTAAAAGCATTTCAACAGATTCCCGTTCATCCTGATGACGTTTGTAAAACCGCCATTATTACCCCGTTCGGTTTATTCGAGTTCCCCTTTATGACGTTCGGGTTGCGCAATGCTGGACAGACGTTCCAGCGTTTTATCGATGAGGTGGTTCAGGGCCTTGACTTCTGTTACGCATATATCGATGACATTTTGGTATATTCTCGTGACGCTACGCAACATGCCCAACATCTACGCATTCTTTTCCAGCGCCTACATGACTACGGAGTGGTAATAAACCCAGCAAAGTGTGTCATAGGTGCCAACGAAGTCCACTTCTTGGGCTACTGTATTAACGCAGCCGGCACGCGTCCGCCTGTGCAACGAATACAAGCTCTGAAGGATTTCCCCCTCCCCAAAACTGTCCAAAGTTTGCGCCGATTCTTAGGTATGGTAAATTACTATCGTAAATTCCTACCACAAGCTGGCGAACTACAGGCACCTCTTAATAATCTACTGACAGAAGTCAATGGTAAAGGTGCTAAACCGGTTCCATGGACACCTGATCTCGAACAGCGATTTCAGGACATGAAAGAAAGCCTATCGAATGCCACACTCTTGGCCCACCCAGTCTGCGACGCTCCCTTAGGTTTATTCACTGACGCCTCTAGCGCACAGATTGGCTCTTGCCTACAACAGCAGGTTCAAGGTCAATGGCAACCTATTGCTTTCTTTAGTAAAAAGTTAACCCCTCGTCAGACAGAATGGCCTGCGTACTACCGTGAGTTACTTGCGGTGTATGAGAGCGTACAACATTTTCGCCACATTCTGGAAGCAAATCATACAACCATTTACACAGATCATAAGCCATTAATTTTCGCATTCAGACAACGACGTGAAAAACTTCCCCCACCACAGTTAAATCAACTTTCATTCATCTCTCAATTCACAACAGACATCGTTCATATTAAAGGCACTGAGAATATAGTAGCTGATACCATGTCTCGGTCAGACTTAAATGCCATTTCCATACAAACCAACTTTGAAGAATTGGCACAATCGCAAATAGCCGATGAAGAAGTAAAAACATTTCTGACCTCTTCTCTTTCCGGTACTTCATCATTAAATCTAGAAACCGTTCATATTCCTGGCACGAATACTACTCTCATTTGTGATACATCAACTGGTAAACCACGCCCATTTATCACTTCATCTTTTCGTCGCCAGACATTTGATTCGATCCACAACCTCAGTCACCCTGGTGCTCGTGCCACTTTAAGACTAGTCGCAGATCGTTTTGTCTGGCCTGGAATGAATAAAGATTGTCACGCGTGGGTCCGTTCATGCATTCCTTGTCAACGCAGCAAAATAAACAGACACACGGTTACGCCACTTGGCCAATTCCAGCCTCCATCCGGGCGTCTCAATCATGTTCACATTGATATCATAGGTCCTTTGCCGACATGTGAAGGTTTCCAATACTGCCTTACAGCTGTGGATAGATTTACTCGTTGGCCAGAAGTTTGGCCCATGTCCGGTATCACCGCGGACGAGGTGGTTAAAACTTTCTTAAGTGGTTGGATCTCGCGCTTTGGTGTACCTAATATTATAACAACTGACCAAGGTCGTCAGTTTGAATCAAATCTTTTCAACAACTTCTTACAACAATGTGCTACAAAAAGGATTAGAACAACCAGCTACCACCCTTCTGCTAATGGCATGGTGGAACGGTTACATCGCCAGTTAAAAGCTGCTTTAATGTGCCATGGGAATTCATGGGTGGCAGCTCTACCACTCGTCTTGCTCGGAATACGCGCTGCTCTTAAGGAAGACTTGAAGTCTTCATCAGCAGAGCTTCTTTATGGGGAACCTTTACGTCTTCCTGGAGAGTTTCTCGTACCTGATTCGCAACAGGACCGTCCCGCCAACGTCATCGATTTTGTCTCTCAATTTCGAGACAGAATGGCAAAATTACGACCTGTACCAGGTTCACGACATTCTCAACCTGTAACATTTCAGCATAAAGACATACAGACCGCGACTCATGTATTTTTACGCGACGACACCGTAAAGCGACCATTAACGCCACCATACACCGGCCCCTATGAAATCCTGGAGAGACGGCTTAAAACATTAGCTTTAAACATTAAAGGCAAGCGCGTTAATGTCAGCATGGACCGTGTCAAACCGGCTCATGTTGAGATTGACGCGCCCTTGTCCTCGCAGCCTCTCTGCCCTGAGAGCACCACACCACCTACGACAGATCAGCCTTACTTCTCGCGCTTTGGTCGACAAATTCGTCCAAATAGGGCATTTGATTGTTAATATTTCTTATTTTGTTATTATTTTAATTGTAAGTCCTGCCAATGTAAATAACTTTCTATTGTATTTTACATTATTTTTAACATATTAGTTTAAGTTGCAATTTTATTATTTTGTATAACCTTTCCTTCTTCGTAGGGGGGTATTGTGGCAACCTCTTTGGCTCCTTAGCCACAGTAAAACAACATTGTCAAAACTTTCAAATTTAGAATTAAGGAAATCAGATGGATTACAAGATTTACACCTACAACATGTGTTTCTTTTAATTAATTAATATTACCGAAATATTTCGTCAATAATGAGAGATAAAGTATATCTCTAAACATTCATTTTCATTAAAATTTAAAACAGTTCAGTTGATCCCACTTAAAGTGCTTTAAAAAGTGGTGGCTCGGTTGTAAAATCCAAAAAAGATCGCAGATCGAACCTCGGCATGTACAAGAGTAACTAGTCTTAAGTTGCAGAGATTTATTTATTTATTTATTCATTTACTTATTCCACAGCTGTATTTTACAAATAAATATTTACATTCAAATGATTACCGAACACCTAGCCAATTACATTATTTTCACTAAACATATAGCATGAACGGATTATTAACAATTTCAACTATTAAAAAATAAAAATAAAGAGACAATATTAAAAAAATCCATCTACGCATCATTATGTAAGTGTATGTATATGTGAATGTGTATTGTCAGTGTAGGTGTGTGAAGGTGTAAATTGTAAGTGTGAATGAGTGAAAATGTGTAGATTTCATTGCATTGTGCAGTGCATATCTAATGTATTATTTACATAGAACTCACCTCCGTCCTGCTTAGAATCCTTCCTCTGAATTGGTGTTTAGACAGTGTGTAAGAACAGGGTGACTGTAATTCCACGTCTGACGTCGCCAAATAGTCGATCGTTCGCCCGGCGGTGTGCGACGAGGCGTTGTCGTGGTGAAGGAGGATCCTACTGCAAGGTCGTTTTTCCCGAAGAACGAGGCCGCCATATTTTTCCCCAACCTTCGACCTCTTCACTTTAGCTATCAACTCCTCGAAACGGAACACCTACTGAGCAGACTGTCTCTTTAGTTTCCGGATCATAACAGTAAAGTATGTCGAGCACAGCATTTGAGTCACCTCCGTTAAATCTTTAAATCATTTCACGGCACCAATCAACACAACGGAGTTTTTGGGACTCGATCAAACTATCTTCTTAGAGCACAAACAGAGTATAAAACCAAAAACAAAAGTTCGCATGCTTGCATGAGTGCCTTCACTCCGTAGCCACGACTCAGACTTAGCTGTTAAGGCACGCAGGGCCAACAGTGAGAGAGAGACGGTTTATAGGGTTTTTTGTCCGTCTTGAGGTCTCCTTAGGTGCGTAGGGCATGCGACCCCCTCCGCATTCTTCAGGATGAGGGCGTATCATTAATGCTTTATCGATTCACAATCTTTAAAAAAAAAAACAACCGTTTTGTTCTTTTAATTTCATTTCTATTAAGTACACAAGTCTCTAATCAAAAATGTATGTAATTATTTGAATTCTTTTTGTAATTTTGACCTTTGAAACTTAATTATATAACCCCTTTTTCATGCTCAGGTTGTTCAAAGAAAATACTTTTCAACAACGACCGCTCTTGTTTTGAAAGAAATATATTTTTCCATTTTAATTTTATCTACTTTTATATAACGCATGTGCCAGCCATCCCCCCGCTCAACCAGGCCCGCGCCGCGGTGTGCCACCACGTGCAATGACCTTCTAAGGAAGACGACCACACATCGCATCCCACACCAGAGACCGTTTAAGTATATTAGAAAGAAAGAAAGAAAGAAAATACTTTATTTATCACAACAATTAGAATGGTTACAAAAAAATTAAAATATGCAAGGAATAAATTTAAATGTAAGCCTATTCTATATACCGAAACATACAAACAGGTGTGGCGATAAATAGGTGGTCAGCTCAGCATATGCTACAGCCGAGGCTGCAGCGCTGATTTTCAGCTGATGCCTTATGTTGGGTGAGTCACGGGTCGCAGAGATATACAGTACCATTTACTTAATCGGAAGGAGCACTAAATGTACAGTTTACATATACAAATTAGAATATAATAAATAAATAATATTATGATAAATAATATAAGTCATAGTCAAGAAAAAAATCAATTGTATATTAATTAATAAATAGAATAAGATTAGGTAAGTTGCTGTGAAGTCTTTTGTAATATTAGCATATGCCTTTTGAGTGCCGATCTGAAACCTGCTAAGGAATGCATGTCCCGAAGCGGTGGAGGCAAGTTGTTCCATATTTTCACAGCAGCGTACCTAAAACTACCTCGAAACGCAGATGTCTTAAAACGAGGGATGCAGAGTAATTTATGACTTGCTCGCGTGTTGTAATTTTTTGGCTGGCTCGGCCATTTAAGTTTTTTATAAAGATAATTTGGTATAGATGTTCCAATTACATCAAACAGTAGCGTTGCTAGGTGTATCGTTCTACGACTACTCATTTTCAGCCGGTTATGCTGGTTAAGAAACGGAGTGACGTGGCACCTGTGCGGGATGGGATAACAAAACCGGGCGCAGGCGTTTTGAACACGCTGTATCAGGCGCTCGGTTCTACCCAGCAAGCAAGGACCATATACAGTATCAGCATAATTGAATTTTGAGAGCACGATAGATTCGCAAAGTTTCTCACGTATACTCACACTACAAAAGTTACGCAATCGATACAACACCTTCAACTTATAAAAACAACCACGCACTACCTCAGAGAGATGACTCTCAAAACGGAGTTCACTATCTAGCAGTACACCTAGGTTTCTTGCCTCCTTTACCTGTAGTATATATTCGCCAGAAATGGATAAAGTAGGGGGGGGACACGATTGTAATTTTATAGACACTTGCTTGGAACCTAACACCATAAATTTAGATTTAGACGGGTTTAGAACCAAGGAGTTTGCATGAGACCAATCCACCACCCGGCTTAAATCCTCATTCATTCTGTCCACAGCCAAACTCACCTCAAGTGGAGGAAACGATGTATAAATTTGGAGATCGTCCGCATAGAGATGAAAACCACAATGCTTTATACATCCCGTGATATCTGCACTGTATAAAACAAATAATAAAGGCCCCAAGATTGATCCCTGTGGAATCCCCCTCTCCACCACGCTCAGTGGTGATGAAGAAGTAGATCCCCCGCGCTCCCTTACCTCCACGAACTGTGATCTATCACTTAGGTAACTGTTAAACCATCCGATGGTGCGAGTGTCAAAGCCGTAGAAGGAGAGTTTAGAAAGAAGAAGAGCGATGTTGATGCAGTCAAACGCGCGTGAATAATCTAGAAGAGCCAATAAAGTACCTTGGCCCATGTCTCTGGCTGCAAGTATGTTATCCGTGATATCGATGAGTGCTGTAGCGGTGCTGCGATTTTTACGAAAACCAGATTGTTTATCTGGGAGAATATTGTGTGTCTCTATAAATCTAGTCATTTGCTCGCGTACTACAGTTTCCACTATTTTTGATAGACATGGCAGCAGACTGATCGGACGCAGATCCTTATAGTTTAGAGGATTAGGCTTTTTGGGTATCGGCCTAACAACAGCTACCTTCCAAGCATCTGGAAACGTGGAGGACAAGATAGACATGTTGACGATAGCTGTAATTGCGCCAAGCGACTCAGGAAGTGACAGGATAATCATGTCACGTGACACATTGTCAACGCCTTGCGCATTAGATTTAAGGCTCATAATTATTTTAAGTACTTTAGCATCGTCTACTGGTTGTAGTTGAAAAGTTGCCGAATGAAATCTATTAAACTCAAAGAAAGACATATGAGAAATAGTAACATTATTATTTCCGGGCACATCAAGGAAATGTTGATTTAAATACAAGGGATCGCTAATATGCAATGGTAAATCCATGTTGCACTTATTTGACGGAAGAATGGTGCGTTTAAGATTACGCCATAGCTCTTTAGAGTTATGGATATGTCTATTTATGAACTGATCAAAGTACGCTTGCTTCTCACTGTTAAGGGCAGCTTCTACCAGCTTTTTAAATTCTTTATATGTCTGGCGATCCGATTCCTCTCTGGAACTGCGGTATTTAACATGCGCCTTATCACGTAGCCTCATCATCGCACGGACATCCTCAGTAATCCAGGGGGTTGAGCGGTCTCTCGTAAGAACAGTTTTGACTGGTGCATGTAAGTCAAACAACCGAGTAATGTATTCATTGAAAGTGGACACCATATCATTTACATCCGTCATCAATCCAATGTGATTCCATTCGATACGGCCAAGGTCTCTTTGAAACGTATCATTGACAATATCCTTAATCGGACGGTACTTAATAATTTGTGGAACAGGTTTACTTTTTTTAAAAGTAAATTCCGTGTCAATGTACGCGTGATTACCAAGAGATGGTACGTGGTCAACGACTACATGCCGAGCCCTAGCGTCCGTGCACACTAAGTCAATCAGAGTCTCGTTGGTGTCTGTGAAGTGAGTAGGCTGGGTCACGAGCTGTGAAAAATTAAAATATTTAAGAAAAATATTCAACTCCTTGGTTTTGTTGTCATTGCTGTTTAGAAAATTTATATTAAAATCACCGAGCAAAATTACGTGATCATAATATGAAAATGTTGAAACCGAATCAGTTAAAGCGTCTATAAAGATTTTTAGATCCATCCAAGGGGGTCGGTAGGCCGTTCCCACTATCAATTTGATGCCGTTGACGCTCGTACTAAGCCACATTTGTTCGACAGAACTCGCGGGGTGCGGTCGTGTACGCGCGCTAAGCCCGCTTTTAACGTAGAAGCCTACTCCGCCTCCGCGCGAGCGCACGTTCGCCGGTCGCGGAACATGTCTCAGTCGGTAACCAGGCACGACGGGCGCGCGGCCCTCCTCGCCTGGCCGCAGCCACGTCTCATTGATGGCAACGATGTCATTATTATGACTCGAAATAGCTACGATAATTTCGTCGTGGCGAGTGCCAAGGGAACCTGCGTTAAACAGGCCAACAGAAAAATGTTTAATATTATGCATTTATAATGTATAAGATATAAGATTTGACTACATTAAATATGTTATCATACTTGAATATGGTTGTTAATAATATTATATTTTTAAAATATAGATTGTACTGTTTTCAAATAAGTATATATTAATAAATAGTAAAGATAAACTTGATTCAAAAAAAATAACTGTTAATTGTTCTGTACATATGTACATAGTAAAGTGTTTGCGAGTCGGTGGCATCCAGCTACAGAACTTCCCATTTATCTCCACACCTGCAGGCATATCCTTGATGAAAGCATAAGCATACCTACGAGGCAGAGAAACAAATACTCTCCCTAACTTAACAATAATATGCTTTAGGCTTTTAAAAAATATATAGATGCTATAAAGTAATTTACATAAAAATCCACACGTTAATATTAATATGCAAAATAAGCCAAACAAAGTTATATTCCAAAAATTTTATGCAGATCATCTTCCGTGCGATTACTTATTATTATTATTACTTAATAGAATGTATATTTGAAAATTCTTATTGTCCAAATGTCCAGGATAAGTTCTCTATTTCTTAACACGTACTTTAGAAGTTAGTCATAGTTAAGGAACTCAACAAGTTTTTGTATAGTAGTCCACATATCCAACTATACACTTGTGATTAAATTGACACTTATTACTTACGAAATAAAGGGTATAGTGGTAAATTATTGTGTGTTGAAGTAGTCTTGTTTATTATTTCTTTAGATACGTAGACGTATATTAGTGGTTGGTCCTAATAGTATAAAATTGCTTTGTTTAAACCAACGTCGTTTAATAGAGTATACAAAATATTGAAAAAGTTACTCAGCTCGTCACTGATCTTACAATTAGATAAGTGGAAATCATTACCATTTGATGTTATCACGACAAATCATGACGTTTAGATAATCAATACTAAGATCGGGACTAGATGACGGCCAGTCTTAAGCTCTAATGAAGTCAGAGACATTTTGGTTTTGATGATCAGATCTTTTTTCCGACACTAATAGAGTACGTTTCATTTTACCTATCGATAGCCCAGTACACAAATTGAATACTGTATGTAATAAATATATATTTTGTAGATATACAATCATAAATAATTATTGATAGCGTTATTGGTTTCACTTGACGAAACCTTAGTTATTGGTTAGTCATGTACGAGTATTGTTGACAACAAATCGTAAAGCTTCATCATCATCATCATCATCAGCCTGTATCTCTCCACTGCTGGATATAGGCCTCCCCAAAGGCTCGCTTAAGTTAAGGTACACTTAACGCGATATTTCGCTACCCTCATCCAACCCCTACCAGCGACCTTCTTTAGGTCATCTGTCCATCTGGCGGGGGGTCGTCCCACTACGTCTCTCTTCCCGTACGTGGTCTCCACTCTAGAAACCGTTTGCCCCATCGTTCGCCGGTTCTGCGGCAGATGTGTTCAACCCATTGCCACTTCAGCTGTGGTATAGACGAGAGGATGTGCCGGAGTTTCCCGACTGCCGCCCATCCTAGCTGAATGCGTCTGGCGGCTTCTTTGCTGAAGTTGGCTGCTCCTAATTGGATAGTCTGCCCGAGGTAGACGTAATTTTGTACAACTTCGAGAAAGAATTTCTTACGCAGTTTGGCCTCGGCTTGACATGATCATTGAACATGACTTTCGTCTTGTCCAAGTTCATTCCGAGAGCAACCCGCTGGAAAGCTACGTTTAAGCCCTTCTACCTTCCGCTAAGAGCTTATTATTACGATAAAACATAATTATTCTTAATAGTGAGAACGGAAAAATTGTACTTAAATGTGCAATATAATATTATGCAGTAAAAGGTTGCAACTATTACATATACCGTCTAATTGTCAAAAGAACAACTTTTTTAGGTTTCAGGTGTCATTGTTGATACTTGTAGAAATGTGAATAAATTGTCATAAAAACAACCCGTCTGGCCAGCGTGGCAAGTGTAGGCCAAATTCGCCAGAAATTTCTGGAAGGCCCATCTCCAACAGGAGGTCTAGGACTCTCTGTTCATAGGATGTTCTTGGTGCGTCTCTATAAATTATGTCTATGGTCAGGTCAAGTTTCCCATTCAACTTTTGTAAGGGAAGTTCTTGAAGTAAAAGTTCTCTGGTACAATACAATGTCCGATTGTCTTCAGACAAGTGTAATTAGTTCCTAGAGACATATTGTGTTTCAAGATGTCGCGTGAGATATTGTGTTCTGTTATAATGCTGCTAATTTGTTACCATTATAAGGGTCAAGGTTAGAAGGCGTGTAAATCAACTAAAACATCAAATTAAACGTTTTAATGATTTTAGTAGTGGTTATTTTCTTAACATCCTAAAAAGGTGGGTAGGTGAGAAAAACACTTTTTTTACGTACATTTGTCATAGATTTACAACACCCTTCCATATTGTCTCGGAGAGCATGTTAAGCCCCGGTTTTGTATTTAAAACAAAATCGGGTTTGTTAGAACACTTATAACTTGAGAACGGCTGGACCGATTTTTATAGTTTTTGATGTTTTGGATTTGTCTCCGTCCCGAATAGTAGAATAACTATTAAAAACATTTAATTTTACAAAATTGACGAAAAAAATAAAAGAAAACATTTTCCCATACAATATGTTTGTGGGTTTCCTTCCTACCTGTCAAACAATGTTGGTTGTCAAATATTAACGCGTGCGTTCAGAAATTTATATCAAGCTTCTTAAATATAGAACGTCATTAACAAATAATAAATGAAATAATTAAAAAATATCGATTGGTCTCACTTTTACGTCGCGAAATTGTCTGTGGTTTGTTTTGAAAATTGTTTTGTGGGAGTATTATTATTATTAATAATGACATTTATTGACTGTCAGGCGGTACGAAGTAAATAATATAAAGGACTCAATTTCATTTACATAAAAGGTTATGCTATGTTATTATAGAACATATATATACCTCTATCTAGACCTCTTCATTCTTCCAGCAGATATTCAGATTCTCTTACCGTGTCTGCAGCTGGTCAATGTAACCGACTACCTCCATTTATCAGACAGGCTTCGTCTTTAAATATATTTAAAAAACTGTTATTTTCACACTTCCTTAAAAAACAAAATGAACCCTAATCTCGACATCTTGACATATTAGTATTTATTATATTTATTTATATAAGTATTATATGGATTGTATTTAGGTATATAAGTATTTGTGTAGGTCGAATTTATTATTTATGTATATTTCTAATATATTTACATTTACTTAAAAAATCTCAGACACCCATCATATAAATCTATCACTCTCCCAAAGGTTAGCTGGTAGAGAATACCTTCATGGTATTTTTTTTTATTTTTTATTTTTTTTATTTTTATATATCAATATTTATTCGAAGTAGGTATTAGGATACAAAAATATTAAAATAAAATTGATTAAAAAACTAATTATAAATAAAACTTACAATGTACATTTTTTTTTTGTATATTTTGTGTGCAATAAATAATTTTATTATTATTATCTATATTTTGTAAACGAAACGGGAAAGAATTGTTGTTAGTTCAAAACAAAAACGGTTCTGTCCTCGAAGAACAATAAACTGTTCTTAAAAACGGTTCGACTCTGCAATGCCATTAGTTAAAAGTAATATTTTTTATTGCTTTCAACAAAAGATATGCAGTAGTTACGCAAGTTGCCAAAAGTAACAGCGAAAATCTTAGCAGCTTTCTTACGGCGGATTTTCGGGAATCCCTGGAATTATGGTTAAAGGAAAACTTTGGTTTAAGTTTGTTAGAATTAAATTTTTGTTTAAATCCAAATAAGATAATTCAAACTTACTTCTTTTTTTATTATTATTGCAAGAGATAGCCGTACTTTGGGTACCTATTGCTAAGATAGCTGATTTAGTATTTTTTGGGTGTAGGCAACAAAGTCTAATATAAGATACTGTTTGACCTGACGTTGCCCGTGTAATGTTGTGTCGTCAACAAAAAAAACCTTTAGGTACCCGATTTTAACGTCTTATATTTTTTTTTATTTATATTTCTATGACTTATTAAATTCGTAATATCTATTGAATAGAATAGCCGATTTAAACAATTCAAAAAGTGATCTAAATGAATTGAAACAGTCTTGAAAACAATATTATTTATTTGGATAAGGATCTAAACAGAAGTATGAGTAACATGGTCAAATTTTTGTCGGTATTTCTTTTAACATTTAAAATGAAAAAAGTGGTTATGGTGATATAACAATAATAGTTGGACATATGGTATCGTGATGTTTTTTGTAGATATTGATATGTTCTTTAATATTGTAGAAAATACTTTTGTTCTATCATCAATAGTTACCGGAGCGCATGCGACGAAAGACGTTTTACGGCATTTATTTTACACTCTGGGTTACGTTACTAAAGTTTTAGTAAGGATCCCTAATCTTTTCTAGCAATAAATATAGCCTATGTTACTCAGGGTGAATGTAGCTTTCTAATGGTGAAAGAATTTTTATAATCGGCACAGTAGTTTTTGAGTTTATTTATTACAAACATACACACACACAAAAATACAAATCTTTCCTCTTTATAATATTAGTGTAAAAGAGCATACTTTTATACAAAATGTTTGTTATTTTTATTATTTTTTATTATTTGTTAAATTATTTTTTACCACAACTAGCAATATCCTACTTATAGATAACAGTTTTAAAAAAATCATGTTCTAATGTCAACCTTATGGCTAGTATGTGCACCTATGATCGACGAGAGGAACTTTTTTGTCTGGTCAACTGATACATATGCTGTAAATAAGTAATTTTGTACTAATAGCTAATTGTTAAGTATTTAAATAAATAAAATAAGAAAGAAATAAAACTTTTTATTTTTTGATAGTTATTAAAATAATGTTGATAACATTGTGAGCTAGTTTTGAGAAAAACCCTTTGGCGTGTTTGGCACGAAGCCGCACTATTCATCAGACACCATTTTTGATAAAAATATTATATAATGAAATATATAATAAATATAATGAAATACAGAAAAGATCAATTTATTCGTGTAAGAATTTGTTATGTTGTAATTTTTGTAATTATCTAACTTGGTTAAGCCTTTTATCGCTAGTTGTCAAGATAAAAGAAAACAACAAGATAATGAGAAATCGTTACACTTTGCTAAGTAATTCAACGCTTTGTATTGTAAATTGTAATACATTGGAGAACAATTTAAACAAAATAAATACGGGCAAAATTATTTAAACATTCATTGGTATATAATTAATGTTTTATTTATCTAACTTTTTTTTTTAATACTAGCACTTGTGCCCACCTGATGGTAAGTGGCGCGCGAGGTTCATAAATGTTAGCAACTGGAATCATATACACTATACTAACACTATGACAGCTTGGCTAGGCGTGTCGGCAATTCGAGCCTGATTCCAAAACGTGTGGACAAGTGAGGGTTTATCGACCTTTTGCTACCTACTTGATTAGGATCAGTATGAGTGGCGATATTTTTAGGATATCTTCTCTGCACCGTAACTTAAGATTTATTTACTAAATATTAAAAAAATATATACTTACGTTCTTTATTTTTATTCTAGATTATTATAGTAAAATATTTGATCTTCAATACATTCCATATGTATACAGGGTGTCTAATAAGACAATGTGATACCGGGTGATGAGTCATATAGTGACGGTAAACATAAAATCGGCATTTTTGACAAAAGATAATGCTGGAGATTGACCTTCCACGCTGGCCAGACGGCTTGTCGAGGATATGATGTAATTTTCTTTATGACAATTTATTAACGATTCCACAACTTGGCATTAGTGGAACCGGGACCGACGGCTTAACGTGCTCTCCGAGGCACGGGAACGATGGTGTTGTAAATCTATGACAAATGTACGTAAGAAAAGTTTATTTCTCATTGATACATGCTGCCTCCGTGGTCGAGCGGTTAAGTCCGTGGATTTAGACTCGGAGGTACCGGGTTCGATTCCTGGTCGGGACACAAAAATATTTATTAATGTAAGTAAATATATTTAATTAATATTTAATTTATTTGTGATATTTCTCGAGCTTGCCACTTGTCATGATTGACCGGCAGTAAAGTTGGCTAAATGTGAATCCGCTTATTTATAAGCGTGGTTTCTGACCACCCCGAAAGGGAAACGGTCGTGATGATATTTACTATACATGCCGTTTGAGCAGACCGTTGTAGGATTTAAGGTACGCGTTCTAACAACCGAGCCACCACCGCGCGTTTACTTGAACAATAATTAAAGTAAATAAAGGCAAGACGATACATTGGTGGCTGGGGATAGCCAGCAGTTGTTTTTCTTACCTTCAGCGAATCGATTTCGTTGACTCAGATTCCCAGTGTCCCCAGACGATTCCCAGTGTCCCCAGACGACCGTAAACGGCAATCGAATCGACTGCTTTTCTCCAACGTTGAGAATAAAGGCTGGTTTATAAAAACAAACCGTAAACTCATCCCCTATGTTAAGCTGCGGCTCTTTAGTTTCATACGCAAATATTATTTATTTAATATAAAAAAAAAACATTTAAAAATCGTTCTGCCTCCGTGGTCTAGCGGTTAAGTCCGTGGACTTAGACTCGGAGGTGCCGGGTTCGATTCCTGGTCAGGACACGGGGATATGTATTAATGTATAAACAAAGGCATTTAATTAATGTTTAATTTGTTTGTGATATTTCTCGAGTTTGGTACATTTGAGACGTCGACGTGCTTGCCACTTGTCAGGATTGGCCCATAGTAAAGTTGGCTAAATGTGAATCCGCTGATTTATAAGCGTGGTTTCAGACCACCCCGAAAGGGAAACGGTTGTGATGATACTTTACTTTTTTACTTTAAAATTAGGTATATATGTAGAGAAGAAGACAAATTTCTAAGCATTCCATGGATTCACCGTGCGGGTCCATCGTGTGTGGGTAAGAGATGAGAAGAATGGTGTCTCGGGCTTGCGACCGACAATTGGCTGGTTTAAGAAAAGGAGGCCTCCTGGAAATATGTCTAAAATGTCCGTATTTTATTCCCTAAAAAGTTAATAGACTTAATAGTTTAGACTTAAAAGTTAATAGAATTAGACTACATTTCTTAAAAGTACACTTAGGCTTAATTAATCTTTAAAAGTGCTGTATTGTGCGAGCGAGTGAGAACCACAATAGTTAAACACTCTTAATTTTAATTAAAACACTTTAATTTAAAGCACGACACGTGTTGTGTGTAAAATAACTGACGTAAAAAAATAAAGAGAAGTTTAAATGCAGTTTAAAATATACATACAATCATTTTGTTTGTCAATATAAACCAGCCTTAAATTGTGTACTCTTAATGAGAATTGTTATTTGATGTCTAATGAAAATTGCTATTACGTGGTATCTCTTAGCAAATAGACTTATACGACTATACATGCGTAGACTTCGTTTTTTTATTAATAATAATAATAATAGTTTAATATATATATATATATATATATATATATATATATATATATTATAAAAGACGCTAAATCGTTAATACGCGACATAAGCGTTGCTATCCGAGCGTCAACAGGTGTTTTTTTTTTTTTTTTATACTGGACATGACATGTGACATCGCGCCCACCTGATGGTAAGCAGTACGCGAGGTCCAAGAATGGGAGCAACTGACGCCGGTCACTACGACCGACATCAGTCTCTACCACTATGCCGGCCTAACAAGATGCTTTTTCACACTTCGCTTGAAGGACTCCAGGTTATAAGAGTGGGGAAGCGTGCGACAGATGTAAGAGTCTCCAAATTTATGAGTACGCGTATGATCCTTTGAGTAGGGAATAATTCAATCCATCCAACGAGGCAACGTCGCCGGAGTCCTCGGAACATTGGGTTCATCTTCTCCTGGATTCGATGACATGTAGATTATAATCAAGATATTTGAAAGTATTTAGTTTTTATATTAATTAGGTTTATCTTTTACGATACGTCAGAATACGCATGAGAGTAGGGTTAATGCAGTAGAAATGCGGTCGTTGCGGCGGATATGTGGCGTCACTTTGGCGGACCGCATACGTAACGTCGAAATACGGAAAAGGGTTGGTATGAAGGAAAGCATAGGGACAAAAATAAGGAAAGGCATGCTACGATGGTTCGGGCATGTTGAAAGGATGAGCGATGAAAGATTGACGAACCAGATATATAATGCGAAAGTTGTAGGTAAAAGAGGCCCTGGCAGACCGAGACTCACATATCACGATCAAATAAATAAAACACTGACTGGTGCATTAAAAAGTCTTCGTAACCAAAGGGCATGTATGAAGAGGTTAATGAATGTCGACGAAGCGAAATAAGTATGTCGTGATCGTGTCAAGTGGCGCTCAATTGTCTCTGCCTACCCCGTAAGGGATCTGGCGTGAAGATATGTATGTATGTATGACCTATCTAAAATAACGATAAGAATTTCCTGAACTTTGTATAAAATATAAATAAAAAACAAGGTCGAGGTAATAAATATAACTATACCTTAATATGCAAAAAGGTCACTTTATGAAGGGTCCGTCCTTAAACGAAAGAGCGGGATAAAAAGTCCTTTCCTACGGGACCTTAACGAGGCCCCGAACCTTTCCTAATTAGTATAAACCAGAGACATGAATATTTTTTTAAGGACTAGTCCAATGTTGGCCCTCTCGCTCGCACAATCCATTACTTTCAAAGATTTTTACTATAGGCCAATCATGACAAGTGGCAAGCTCGTCGATGTCTCCAGCGTACCAAATAGAGATTGCAAACCGTGCCCGGCCCTTTTAGACATCCATCCATGTAGAAAACTGGCAGGCAAGCTCTGCGAACCGCGATGTTGCCGTTCTGACGCGCCAATGGCCGCTCTCCATTCCTCTCGCGCACCTTGTTATATAGTTATTGCTCTTAAGAATTTGTTTTGTTTTTACTATAGCTACCAAAGTTTATCTAAGTTGATAAGACAAGTTTAGTACATTAGGCTGCGTTATTAGTTTATTATTCTAATACTATGTTTTCAAATAGTTACATTAGTATTGGTAATTAACTTTAAGCAAGCAGGTCTTTCTCTTTACTCTGTATAGTATTAGTAATTAAATTACGGGCGACTTCTTAAATAATTTGACTACTTTCCAAACTTTTTCTCGAAATCCTCTAAATCCAGGCATCAGCACGTGGAAGATCATTTCTATCCTAAACTTAATTACTGAATACTAATGCTTGCTTAAACTTAATTAGTAACACTAATGTTACTATTCCGTTCATAAGTGAAACTAATTCTGTATTAAAAACTCGTGATTTTGAGACTGATTATTGTTGATTTGCTGGTTGAATGGTGGCTGGTTGGACCTTGAATCATTGTATTTTTCCTCCATATACTTAAAGCAAATTTTCATAAAATACTTCAAAGGTTTCATCCTAACACATCAACCCGGTTGGCGGCGAATGTGACCAGACCCGGCCGGGTTGAAAAACATACCGGGTTGCAATCTCTAGTGCCAAACTCGAAAAATATCACAAATAAATTAAATATTTATTAAATGTATTTATTTACATTAATAAATATTTTTTTGTCCTGACCAGGAATCGAACCCGGTACCTCCGGGTCTAAATCCACGGACTTAACCGCTAGACCACGGAGGCAGTTCTATAACTACATATATATATATTTATAACTATTTACCTCTATATCACTAAATTAAATATATAAAGAATAAAATCTATATTTTCATGTATTTTGGGTCCATTGTGTGTTGTGTGGAGTTGAAAAAAGTGGTGGTTGGTTTACAAAAGAGACCTCCTCTTTTTTATTGCGCAATAAGACGTTTACTATATACTCGTACCATTCTGTTCCTCTCCCTATCCAACTAAATATTGTATAATTCCGTTAATGACGTCTTGGAAGCTCGTTCGTATCTCCAGACCTGCTTAAGCCCAATTTAATAAGTGAAGACTTAACTTTCTTAATATATCTTTGAAATGTCGTAATTGTTAGTAAGTTGTAGTATACTCAGACTTGAAAAATCTTTGAATATATTGGATTGTGCGAGTGAGAGATGCAACAGCGTTAATCCCTTAATTTAAACCAAACTTAATTCACTGTCAGGGCTATTTTTATTTATTTATTTATAAACTTTATTGCACTATGTACAAAGGCGGACTTAATGCCGCTAGGTATTCTCTGACAGCCAAACCTTTAGGACATTTAGACAGTATAGATGGTAGGTGCAATCATTAATTAAGTTATTCTTAACAGTATTAATACATACATAACATTAACAACATTACATACTAATACATAAATACGCAATATATAAATATATATAAACATAATATATAAAATTAAAAAAGGGCTATTTATTGTCCTAAACGATCTGAATAATTAATGTTATTTATTGTTGTTGTGTTATTCTCTATTTGTTTTATTTTGTAAATCAGATATATCAGATTTAGCATTAACAGGCCACTACTGGAAAGGGCAAAACGGCAATTCGAGTCTGATCTCGTAATATTAATTTTTTTTAATAAATACTTTATTTTAGATGTTTCGGTAACATCTCGGACCGAAGATGTATGTCTGTGTTACAAACATTTAGCTTCTTATGGAAATTGCTAGAATTTACGCCTGTCGCTTATGTTTAGGGTGGTAAAGACAGTCCCCGCTCCGAAATGTCTTTCGCATTCTATCTTGTTAATTTTCCCTTACCATTTACAAATTTCAACGGTAATAGCAATTTGCTGTTTAAAGTTCAACTATTACAATTTGACCGCTTAGAGGTGTGCGAAGGAAAAGTTATACAAGAAAATATATGACAAACACAACTACTGAAATTTTCGAAAACTCAATGCAAGCCAACCTTCATCCTTGGTACCGCTTCAAACTGGAAAATTATCATGGCTGTATTTAAATAATAATAATAATTTAAAACTCACCCAATATTGACGACATAATCACGTGTGTAATTCATAGTGCATCTAGCAGCCAAAACATCTTCCTGACGTATGGGGATAGTGTCGTCTACCGGGTAGAACATTTGGGCTAACTGAGGGTCTCGTTTGCTGATCAACTGCCAGTGATCACCCATGTCCGATTGACGGACTACGTAGCCGCTTACTACTTTACCTGGAATCATACAATAGGGAATATGCATGTAAAAGTAAATTATTAACGTGCTCTCCGAGGCACGGGAACGGTGGTGTTGTAAATCTATGTCAAATGTACGTAAGAAAATTGTATTTGTAAGGAACGCGTTCTTAAGACCGAGCCACCACCACATTTATGTAATAGTATTTAATTATTCTTAAGTAATTGTATTTATCCTAATGCACCCGCAATCCTCTGCCACACTCCCAAATGTTAGCTGTTATAAAATGCCGCGTTAAGTTCGCCCTTGTACACTACTTTTTAAGTTATTTTGTGCAATAAAGGGTTTATAAATAAAATTTTAATATATGAAGCTTATTTCATTTTTATAATATTTGTTGAGGTACGGTCGGATATTGCACTTGATTTTCCAATATTATTTTAACAGTGCAAATAGACATGAAATGACAAACAATATAACTTTAAAATTGCTCAAATATTGCGTTTATTGTGTTATATATATTTGTGCGGTTCAATACATGCGGCCAGACTCCACTTCCGGAAATAACAATTTTCAATGAAAACCCCTGTTTATCTTGTTTGCTAATGTATTGCGAAAATAGTTTTTACTCTATGTATTTTGTAGGTAATATATAAATATCATAATACACTGAAAATAAAACTGCCTCCGTGGTCTAGCGTGGTTCGATTCCTGGTCGGTACACAAAAATATTTATTATTGTAAATAAATACATTTAATTAATATTTAATCTATTTGTGATATTTCTCGAGTTTGGTACGCTGGAGACATCGACAAGCTTGCCAATTGTCATGATTGGCCTATAGTAAAGTTGGCTAAATGTGAATCCGCTTATTTATAAGCGTGGTTTCTGACCACCCTGAAAGGGAAACGGTTGTTGATGATACTTCAAAAATAAACTAAAAAGTTATTTATAATTATTTAAATAATAAGTCTTATTTGTACAATTATTATTCCCTAATAATTAAAATAAATAATAGAATAACATATACCTATATATTAGTCTAACGCAAGACCATACATAATCACACGGTATATTTGTATACGTACGCGGTAACAGTATTTATGGCCAGACTATATATGTCTTTGACTATCAAAACATAAACGGTCATCATCTCCGCGAGATGTCGCGACTGTTGATATAAATAGAACGCGGACAGCGCGGTGCGTTGACCGAGGCGACCCGGCGTTGCCATGCAAACCGCTAAATGTTATATGCACTAATAATTTCAACTACACTTAGAAGCAATGACAACGTATCACTAGCTTAAACGGTACTTTCAATTCGATTATCATAATCACAGCTCAAAAAAGCGATGGCTCGGTTGTAAAAACGGTTGAGAAATACACTTTTCTCACATAAATTTGTCATAGATTTACAACCTTGTTCCTGTGCCTCGGAGAGCACGATAAGCCGTCGGTCCCGGTTCCACTAATAAATACCAACTTGTGAAATCGTTAAAAAATGTCCTCGCCAAACTGTATGGCCAGCGTGGCGAGTGTAGGCCGAATTCGCCAAAGATATGTTCTGGTAGGCCCATATCAACTCATCTCTGTTCGGGGCTGTAATGAATGAATGAAAAAATAATATAAGTATATTCTATAAAATAAGTGTTCAAGGAAAGACTGTAGTCCTGGATCTTAACTGCTGAAGACTTTAAGAACATATTTTTTTCCGGAGGATTTCACCGCTGCCTGGGAAGACGGGTTAGCGAGGATATTAGATACTAAACAGATTTTTTGCTGACATTTGGGAAATGCGTTAATATTCTCTATACTGAAATCTATGTATGTATACGTTTTTTTCTGTTGATACTACAATTAGAACAAAACAGAGAAGATTAGCATGTTCCACATTTTTTAATTGACATTAGTTCCCGCCAACCCGTCTGGATAGAGCGTGGCGAGTGCAGGCCAAACTCACCAGAAATATGTATATGTTCTGGAAGGCCCACCTCCAGCAGTGGAGTTCCAGGACTCCGGGTTCTAGTGGCTGTAATGATGATGAAGTAGATATTTTAATACCACAGCATTAGTGGGTCGAGCTTTTGGCCTTATGAAAATGTCGTTTTACGAAAATGGTAAATTAATAGTGTTACTCTATGTTTACCTTAGTGACAAACTTCTCCCGTCGTTTCGGCCAAGTTGCATTGGCTGTGGTCACGGTCGACTAGAGCTGCGCGGCTACACCTTAATTCGTACATAATGGGCCGTAGATGTTAACCTACCCACTTATCACTTTAAAAGTATATGTCTACACCGCGCAGCTATTAAGTATCTAACGTAAACTATTATGGAGGTGCGCGGAAATTAAAAAAGTTTTATTTGCAACAATCCATAACATTTGATAATAAAAAAATCTTACCTAATCTTTACCCGATTTCTTTTTTCGCGAGTGTTTTTTATGTTATAGTTTCCACTTATTGATGTTCATTCTTTATGCGGTTGGTGAAAATGCTTGTATGAGATTTTATTAATGAACTTGGTTACACAAGCTTTGTCGTGTTTCAATGGAATAACTTTATTAATTTAACAAATTATTTGCATATTATTTTACAGGTATTAATTTAATTCTCCAAAATCCTGATTGTAAAGTAAAAGGAAAGTATCATCACGACCGTTTCCCTTTCGGGGTGGCGGGTAAATAAGCGGGTTCACATTTAGCCAACTTTACTATAGGCCAATCATGACAAGTGGCAAGCTCGTCGATGTTTCTAGCGTACTAAACTCGAGAAATATCGCAAATAAATTAAACTTTCTTGAAAACATGAAAACTTTCGTTTTCAAACACTGGTATGTTTGATATCAAGATGTGGCGTAACTTCCCGAATGCAGCCAATCCTAGTTAAATGCGCCTGTCAGCTTCCTTGCTAAAGTTGGCTAAGCCTCGTTGGATAGTCTGGTATCGCGAAGGTTTATGTACATATTTTCTGTAAAATTGTAGAAACGTTGAAATTCGTCAGAGAACCAAAGTTACTGACATAGCATTCAAAATTAGCAAGCTGAAGTGTCAATGGGCCGGACACATCTGCCGCAGAACCGTCGACCGATGGGGCAAACGGGTTCTGGAGTGGAGACCACGTACGGGACGACGCAGAGTAGGATGGACAGAAGACCTAAGGAGGGTCGCTGGTGGGGGTTGGATGAGGGCTGCAAAAGACCGCGTGCAGTGGCGAGCCTTGGGGGAGGCCTATATCCAGCAGTGGAGAGACACAGGCTGATGATGATGATGATTGTAGAACATACATTTGTTCTATCATCTATCTACTTTCCGCAGCGCATGCGACGAAAGACGTTTTATGGCATTTTGTTTAGACCTTGGGTTACGTTACTAAAGTTTTAGTAAGGATCCCTAATCTTTTCTAGCAATAAATATAGCCTATGTTACTTAGGGTGAATGTAGCTTTCTAATGGTGAAATAATTTTTGAAATCGGCTCAGTAGTTTTTGAGTTTATTCATTACAAACATACACAAAAATACAAATCTTTCCTCTTTATAATATTAGTGTAAATATTTAGATAATTTGGGATTGAATGTGTATCGAAGAGAGCGTTTTTCAATTACACACGTTTCTCCGACCCCTCTTCTATTTCGTGTTTTATAGACCTAATATTGTTTCCTGAACACGGAATCGTCGCCGTGGAAAGAAAATAAATGTTTGTGTGCGGACGAGCTTCTTGGTTAGGGCTGACATTCATACCCGTAAGTAGCTGTAAGTAATCTTAGGATTCTCTGTCCTCTATGAACCTTCCCCACCTAAATATTTAATAGTAAAATTTTCTTTTCGTAGCTCATTTCATGATAGGATACTCTGCTCTGCCCATTTTACTAACCATTTTGCATGTTTATATTTGATTTTAAATTTAAATAAAAAAATGTTGTCCAAATTTGTATGGAAACTAACCTCTGTGGTCCAGAAGTATATTACGAGTATACTTTCTATACAGAGGTTAGGGTTCCAATAATTATAAGTTAAGTTATAAGGCAATTATTGTGAAGAAAATAAATGATTATTATTATTATAGCTTAGCTGCTGGTCTTCTTCTAACAGAAAGAACAGAAGTGGCATTGACCGAGCGGCGATTATGGTGATCGCGACTACAGTCAGACAAAGCTTTTTTTACATTTATAATATTAGTGTGAGTGGGGGAGATTTACAACTCCCTAACGGGGTGGTAGATAAGTGGACTGTATATGGTTGGGGGGTTTGATGACGAGTCAGCCCTGTGAAGTCCAAAGAAAGAGGCAGAAGCACTTATCACTTCCAGCAGCTGACCACGTCTCAGTGAAGTCGACCCCAGGGTTCCAGAAAAAGACCAGCTCTTCTGGTGCTAAAACTGTTTTCACATAAAACTAATAATCCAAGTAACAGTTTCGACCGATAGATACACGCGCGTGGCTACGCAGCACACTGCCGCAGCACCGAATATTTAGCACAAGCGGTGTGGTGGCATCACCGAAACACAAAATTATAGACGTCTACCGCCGACCGAGGCTGAGGTGTGACTGGTACCCTTCGATGGGTTAAATAAATGGCTCTAACAGTGTGGATGTGATTAATGGCAGCCCTAAATAGCGTTCCTTCCTTACATAGCGAGGGGCTGGGGATGTGCAATTTAAACATTATTGGATTTGGAAGATATTTCGTTGCCTGCGGTAACGCTACTCTGATTTTAATTTTCTACGCATAATCTGATATTGCGATATAAATTCGTATTTCATTTATCTTAATAGGGTTTTAACCTTTTGCATCCCTCTCGCTCGCACAATGCAATAATGTACCACACATGAGAAGACTCTTCGCAATTTTCAATTTTCTAATGAAATTTTCAAAATTAGTAAGTTGAATTTGCAATGGGTTGCAGTTCTGTCGCAGTTCTGTCGCAGAACCGATGACCGATGGAGTAGACGGGTTCTGGAGTGTAGTTCACGTACAGGAAAACGCAGAGTGGAAAGACCCCCCGCCAGATGGACGTATGATGTCAGTCGCATCTCATCACCTACCACACATCCTCTTGCCTTCATTCAAATTCAAATTCATATATTTCTTTATAACAATAGAAATTTTATAGGATGGTACAATGGTTATAAATTGGCTACACTATGTTTAGCCCATGGGCGTATAAAGATTAAATAATTAAGTATAGTAGACATGTAAACTAAACTAATGACAAATAGGATTAATTAATTAATGTAAAGGTAAGAAATTAATGTTGTTCATTCAATCTTCTAGAAAATCTTGCACAGAATAGTAGCATTTGTCATTTAGCAATTCGTTAGTGTTTTTTTAAATCGTTGTATAGGTACTAACTTAATGTCATCATTTATTTTATTGTAGATTTTTGTAGCCATACTGAATACACTTTTTTGCATGAGTGTTGTTTTTGATATAGGAATTACGAGCTTGTTTTTATTTCAATCTTCTCATTGCATTTTCCTGCACTATCAGGCGCTCGAGAGATGTTCCTCCACGGCCGCCGTGACACGTGTCCGAAGAAAAAGAGAATGCGTGATTATATAGTCAAAATTAATATTTAAATAAAGTAAATTTGGGATTTGAAATCGTATTTGCAGATGTAAAGTAAACTCTAATGAAAAACAAATAGCTGCTCCTGTTACATTGTTATTGGTAACATTTTCTGCGCAGTTTGTTTAATTGCTATAATTGCATTGGTTGTTTAACCTTCCTATACAAGCGCTTGATCTGACCAACAAATAAAAAACTTTTTTTTTCTGATTGTTGTTAGCACATAATCACTACATATTATAAAGTCCTCCGCCGCGTCTGTCTGTCTGTTCGCGATAAACTCAAAAACTACTGCACCTATTTTCATGCTGTTTTCGTCAATGGATACAGTGGTACTCGATGAAGGTTTTAGTATATTTAGTATATATTAACGATATTTGTTGGAGGTGTCGGAAAAAAATAAGCTGTCTGGGAGCTTTCAACGAAAACCTTTTGAGATATAACAAAATAATGTATGGTGGAATTGTGTATCTTACATTGGTCTACAGAAAAGTCCGCGATGGCAAAAACCGCTTCACAACTTCCCAGAAAAAATAATATGGCTAAGAGAAAGAAAAGCTCCCGGTAGGTCTTAAGTGACCAAGTGCTAAGATCTCCGGCTCAGCTGTAAAGATTGTGACGTGGAATGTTCGAAGCATGTACAACTGCGAATAGCACAAACATGTTAAACGAGAGATATAGTATAGCTTGCTGCAGCTCGTCATGAAAGGAAAGATACAAGGCTCCAGAAGAATGATACTTATATGTATATGACCATCACCAGATCTTTTCAGTAGTAACGTAACTACTACTAAAGACTAGACTGATACATACACATCTTCACGCCAGATCCCTTGCGGGGTAGGCAGAGACAATTGAGCGCCACTTGACACGATCACGACATACCTCTTTCGCTTCATCGACGTTCATCAACCTCTTCATACATGCCCTTTTGTTACGAAGGCTTTTTAATGCACCTTCAGTCAGTGTTTTATTAATTTGATCGTGATATGTGAGTCTCGGTCTGCCAGGGCCTCTTTCACCCACAACTTTCGCATTATATATCTGGTTCGTCAATCTTTCTTTGCTCATTCTTTCAACATGCCCGAACCATCGTAGCATGCCTTTTCTTATTTTTGTCCCTATGCTTTCTTTTATACCAACCCTTTTCCGTATTTCGACGTTACGTATGCGGTCCGCCAATGTGACGCCGCATATCCGGCGCAGCGACCTCATTTCTACGGCATTAACCCTACTGTCATGCGTATTCTGACGTATCCACGACTCGCTTCCATACATCAGTGTTGGTACCAACATGGCATTGTGTATGGCGAGCCGAGCTTTGTCACTGACATTTCGACTGCCGATCAGTGACCCCAGGGCACCGTTAACACTATTTCCCGCGTTCACTCTTCTTTCAACGTCCCTATCGTACTTCCCATCCGCAGTGAAAACACTGCCCAGATATATAATTTCATTTACTTGTTCTAGAGTTTCATCATCAATCTTTATCGTCAGGGTTGTCATCCTTCTTCTTTCAAACACTAGTACCTTAGTTTTTCTCGCATTCAAACGGAGTCCTTTTTCTGCACATCCCTCCTTCATTCTTGTGACTAGTGATTGCAGTTGTTGTTCGGATGATGCCATAAGAACAGCATCATCTGCATAAAGCAGGCAGTTCACCACTAGATCACTCATCTTTATCCCACAGTCACTCTCTCTCACTCTTCACTGATGATCACTAGACTGATGTTCAAAAAATCTTACGTATTTATAGTATTAGTAAGGGTGTTAACTGTGAATTGTTAACAGTCCAATTCGAATCAAAATAATAACTAAAGTTAGATTTGATTGCGTATCTAAAATACACGAAGAACTAGAACTTTTGCAATTTGTAGAAAATGAACGGAATTCCTTCGCAAAACGCCAAATATCTTGAAAAGTTTGCTCCCATTGTGGACGATGAAGACATGAAAACGCCAAATTGCAAACCCTTTGTTGTACAAATCGCTCTATTATATCGTTTTTATAGGGATTTTTTATCGAAGCCAATAAGTAACAAGACATTATTGATACTATTTTTATTTATTATATGTTTACTCAATTATTTAATTGATTTTTTAATAGTTGAATCGATTATTTATAAGCAATCTGAAATTCCATCCATTTCCAATGACCACTAGATGGCGCCGCCACGTAACTTAAAAATTGCAACAATGCGCAACGAAAAGTACCCACATGTAGATTTGCAGAAAATAGTTTTCCTTATAAGCTTGGATTGTCATTCCCACGTCGCGCCCCGCCTTAGTAAGAAGTCTGGTTGTGTTCTGCTGCAGACTGCTTGTTGACGACGAACTATATAATCGTGAAATGGTTTTAGTTTGGTGAATATCCTGGCCACGATAGGTGATTGTGAAGCTGTTAAAAGCTAAGCTAAGCTGGCATACTTTCCCTATATAAGTGATCCATCCGATTCTCTGTTTCCGATTTCATATCTCTGTCTCCAGATTGCTCGTAAAATTTTAGCTATTATAAAAAATGTATGCAGCCACTGCCTTTCTTTGCGTTTGCGCCTATGGCATAAAACTTTTACAGTTATGAGATATATTTATTTGTTTAAAACTTATTACACAAAGTACAAAGACGGACTTAATGCCAGGAGACATTTTCTGGCAGCCAAACCTTGGTTGCAAATTTGAACGATTATAGGTGCTATCT
Organism: Tinea semifulvella; assembly: GCA_910589645.1. Lineage (NCBI taxonomy): Eukaryota > Metazoa > Arthropoda > Insecta > Lepidoptera > Tineidae > Tinea > Tinea semifulvella. The sequence continues at coordinate 3,835,482 of OU342598.1, read as the reverse complement.
AAGAAATAATAGAACATATACATCTTTATTTCAATATAAATACAAAAACTAATTATACATAAACATACATACAAGTATATACTACTTACTAACGCCAATAAGTGTGAATAAACCAGTTTTTTTTTAAATGACCAGCAGCCCTATTCCGTTGCTTAAGCGCAAACGTTATATAATGGAATCTGTTAACTATATATATTACATAGCCCATGTCAAGGTCGAGCGCTTATAAAGTTGAGAATTGAATAATATTTTGTAATTATGACGCAAGCTGTCACGTAAATAACATTTAAAATCCACTAATAACGTTTGCGACTAAGTAACAGAACTGCTGGTCGCTGCTTGCCCTATAGGTAGGTCGTTCCATAAAGTAGTAGCACAATGCAGTGTGATGGGAGGGGACAGATAGAATAAATATGATTACTTATAATTATTGGATATACGGTTAGAACTTTCACTGATATTCACGGCAATAATGACATAATTTTTCACCGTTTATAAAGTTAAAACCCAATTATCTTAAAACAAAGAAAACAGGACATTCATCATTATTGCAGTGGACCCTTCAAATGTAGTTCACATCTTACAAAAATAACAGACTAACAAAAATTCAGAAGAGAATTAAAATAGTCCCCAGTCTTATCTAAAAGTATGTTCTTTTTAATAATTTAAATGGAGCTGGACATGTTTTTTCGTAGATAATATATTCCGGAACACTGGAGATTGGCGGCTTCCCTGGTCTAGCGCTTACGACCGTTGATTTAGCCCTGAAGCTACCAGGTTCGATTTATGGTCTAGCTAGTCCTTTAATCCTCTAATCCATCCTTAATCGGTAATGTCTTAATCCTTAATCCATAATATTTAAATCCGTATATCCTTAAATTCTTATCTCTTTAATTACTATAAATCGTTTAATTCTATAATTATCAAATCCTTTAAGCCTTTGATCCTTATATCTTATTTCGTAATCGTCTTATATCCTTAATCACTAATACTAACCCTGTAATCCTATAATCCTATAATCCCTTATTCCGTAATCGTCTTATATCCTTAATCACTACTAACCCCGTAATCCAATAATCCTATGATCCTGTGATTCTATAATCATACAATTAAATGATTAAGAGGACTGTTTCTAATCCTTTATCCTTTAATTATTTAATCCTTAGTCTCTTGTCAAATGCGTAATTCATCTAACCCTGTAATCTTATAATCCTATGATCCTATATTCCTATAATCCCCTGGCATGTACCAATGAGAAATACACTTGTCTTACGTACAATAGTCATTGATTTATAACACAAAACAATCTGGAGAATTTGGACTACACTCGCCACGTTCTGGTCAGACGGGTTGGCGAGGGTCTAATGTGAATTTAAAATAAAGTATATTATAGGATTTTGATTATTCATTTGAATTATTTGACATTTAATATATAGCTTCATATTAGTGTTTTTTTTTGGCATTTGACATCATTGCAAATATACATACGTTCAACGAGAAAACAAATAGGTGGTAGGCGGACTGATAGTAGTAATTTGCCTAGTCTGCCGGGGCAGGAAAGTATTCACCGTTCGTCCCTATAAACCCAGTAAAGTGTATCCACACGTTTCGGGATCAGGCTCGAATTGCCGTCATGTCCAGTCAAGCTGGAAGAAGACAAATTTCTAAGTATTTCATGGATTCACCGTGCGGGTGCCGGGTCCATCGTGTGTGGGTAAGAGATGAGAAGAATGGTGTCTCGGGCTTGCGACCGACAATAGGCTGTTTTAAAAAAAGGAAGCCTCCCTTTTAGCGCGATAATACGCTCACCATCCACCATTCTACTCCTCTCCCTATCCAACCAAATACTGTATGATTCCGTTAATGCCGTCTTGGAAGCTCGTTCCATAAATGTAATTATGTATGTAGTGTATAGTATTAGGGACTGATGTCAGTCATGAGTGTAATTCCAATTGCTAAAATTCATGGACCTCGCGCTCCTGTGGGCGCAGACTGTTTCAGTTTTTTTTTTATTGATTTAGTATCAATATCAAATAAGAAAATTTTAAATTTGACGAATCCAAGTGTTCCTATAGGCTCCTAAAGACAATTAATAAACAATAAAAGGCGTAATTTCTGACCAAGCTAATTCCTTCGGTCTGTAGATACGGTAATGATACTTTTTGGAGGTTGGATTAAACTTCCAATTACAGTTTCTCCCGGACGCAGCGAAAAAACATTCCCGCTCGATGGATGTCCAATTTACTGGGAAATAGAACAATTGAACCAAAAAAAATCGTGTAAGTCCATGATTTAGCAAGATTTTGACAAATATTTTATTTTAAAGGAATATTTACTATAAACATATATTGACTAGTTATAAAATTTTGACCACATTTGTAAAGAAAGGGCAAAAAACTGAATGCAAGCCTACCTAGCTTTTGGCGCCGCATCGGGAAAACGGGGAAATGTCTGGCCCATTAGCCATCCGGGCCTGAACGACCCCACTGTATGTCTGTCTGACTAGTACAAACTTGTCGAATCAATAATAAATTGAAACATTTTAAGCCTTCGTGCACATTGTAGTAAGTCTCGTTTCAAGCGGTGTTATTGTAGTAAATATTGTTTCAATGAAAATATTACTACTACTGTATCAGCCCATAGGCCACACATCTAAGTGTTCTTTTAGAACTTTAAATAAGTTATTCTTATTAAACTTACCGTTCCCTGGGAATCAAATATTTCAAAAGACCACAACTTAAAACATTTACGTTAAAATGTACATTTTGTGTTCCTTTCGATTGAGTAAATTACCCTGTACATCTCTGCGACCCGTGACTCACCCAACATAAGGCAATCAGCGCTACAGCCGAGGCTGTAGCATATGCTGAGCTGACCACCTATTTATCACCACACCTGTATGTATGTTGTATCATAGACACACATGGCGAGGCAAGGCTGACCATTTGAACAAATTATTCTATACTTAAAGGGTCACCCGTCGCCAAGCGGAGTTTTTCCCCAAGCTCGCGAGAGAACGCCAGAGCCTCCTCGGACACGGACTCATCGTTTCGACTGCAAATGGGATTAATGATGATCTCCGCGTATTTGTTGCGTTTAAGGCGCGCGGCTGACTGACTGCAGCGGCCCCGGATTTCTTTATTATTATTAAAATACTTTATTGCACTTTAACTTAAAAGTATGTACAAAGGCGAACTTAAAGCCATTTCGGCTTTTTCTACCAGCTAACCTTTGGGAGAGTGAGACAGTATAATATGTGGGGTGCAATTTTAACCTTATTTTAAATTTGAATAAACTACATAAATAGTATGTATACATAGACATACTTAAATACTTATTAATATATAGTAGATATATATGAAGATAATATAATATTATTAAGAAGAAATATTTAAATTTAAAATATACTGTTCTGCTTGTTTAAAAAGAAAGTATTAAGTTGTTTTTTAAAGATGTGAATTGAAGGAGCTTGTCTGATGGTCAGTGGAAGCTTGTTCCATTGACGAGCAGCCGATACAGTAAATGAATCTGAATATCTGCTGGAAGTGTGGGATGGGATTTTAAGTTGGTTGTTATGAGAAGAACGAAGAGGGCGGTCGTGCGAATCACAATGAAATTCAAAGTGTGTTTTAAGATATGATGGAGCTATAGGGTTATAAATAATATTGTATAAAAAGTGAAGAAGATGAGCTGATCTGCGAAAGGCTGGATGTCACATGTGACGGACAGAGTGTGTCTTAAAACTTAAAATTTATCGATTATATCAAATATCCATTTATCTCAGTGTGGTTTCCAAAAAGATTTGCGGTCTATACTTTTACTAACCTTAATTTTGTGAAGATTGCAAGTTTGCAGTTGCATTCGGAACTGCAAACACGTCTTAAGTTTGAGTTAAGATTTAGTTTAAGTTACTTGTTGAAATAGTTCTGTTGACATTGAAAACACTTTGAAATAGAATGCTTCATTTAGTTATCTCATGTTTTTTGAATGCAATTTTACAACACCACAGTGCGCGGAGAGCACGTTGAGCCGTCGCTTGGCCCCAGTTCCACTAGTAGAAGGACAAGATCCAAAGTTAGCAGAACATATCGCTCAGAGTAGTCTCCCGAGCACCATGGTTCGTGCGTAATTCCGTCATAGCTCTGGAGATGCCTACTATTGAGGAATTTGTCGTCTCCTGACTAGACGTATGTTCTATCGCACACATCTTCAGAATATCGCTCCGTCTTGCGCTCGGCCCCCCAACGGGAGACCACTTCCTAGAGAAGTGCTCTTGGAAGAGAGCTCAAGTAGTCGAACCTAGACCCCCTGGGTTCGTGAGCCACACGGGCGCTGTTATACCAGTAACAGCGCCCAGCACCAAAAGTGCATGAATTACCAGCGGGTGGTTACCCGTTAAATTATAAATAATTAAATAATAATAATAAATTTAACATTTTAAATCTTCGTGCACTTTGTAGTAAGTCTTGTTTCAAGCGGTGTTATTGTAGTAAATTATTTTTCAAGCGGTGTTATTTTTATATAAATATCACCTAGGCAAGTTTACAATATTAGTTGTCCTTGAAAGTAAAAATTGGTATTTGACATCAATACAAATGGCACATGCATTCAACGAGAACAACATATAGGTAGTAGGCAGATTGATAGTGGTAATTTGCCCAGTCCACCGTTCGTGCCGATAAACCCAGTAAAGTGTATCCACACTTTTCGGGATCAGGCTTGATCTTGAATTGCCGTCATGCTCCGTCAAGCCGGCATAGTGTTAGAGACTGATATTAGTCGCAAGTCCACATGTCGTTGCTAGTATAAAAAAAAGAAAATAAGTTGAGAGATGATGGCTGATGATAATGATTAAAGTTAATTGTTAGTTATTTAAGCCATTCAAACAACAAATCACATTATTTGTTGTAATATCAGCTAGTTTATAGGACAACAGTTTTCATGCCTCACATATTTCAAAGAAGGCGTTATTCTTGATTTAGAATTCGAGTTTCCAAACCCAACGTTAACATAAATAAATACATTTTAATCCATTGAGAGAAATATACTAGTACCTATTATTAAACGACTTCAAAAGAGAGGGAGGTTCCTCATTCGACTATTTTTTTGAACACATGTTCGTTACGCGATTATCCCGCCAATTATGAATTGATATTGATGATTTTTTTTACTTATACCAACTGCAATAATAACTGTTTATAAAAATTAAATAGCTATTTATGTATATAAGTATCAATCATTTTGTTTATTGTTCTCTAAAGGCTCTTGATTTGAAGTAATTAAAATAATTTTTTACCTTTTTTTATATAAAAGTAGATTTTTACATCCTATGTATGTATGTACATTTTTTTTTAAATACGTAGATCACAAAATCGCCTGACGATACGACCCCAGCCTAAAGGGCCACCGCGGGAGGTCGCATACCCGAATCACTGTGAGGCGCCTACGGACTAAAACCCCATAAACCGTCTCTCTTTCACTGTTGGCTCTGTGTGCCTAACAGCTAAGTCTGAGTCGTGGCTACGGAGTGAAGGCACTCGTTCGCCTCGAAATGCCTGGCCAGACGACGAGGTTCTGATGTCATTTTTTTTTAATGACAATTTATTAATGTTTCCACAAGTTGGTATTAGTGGATTCGGGACCGACTTAACGTACTTTCCGAGGCAAGGCAGACAGTGGTGTTGTAAATAAATGACAAATGTACGTAAGAAAAGTGTATTTCTCATTGGTACATGCCATGGTTCGAATCTACCTATTTATTTTTTATTTTTAAGCGTTTTCACTACCGAGCCACCACCGCTCGTGTTCGATATTTCGTTGATTGAGTCGTTTGATTTGAATATTCGCGGTGACGCCTTTGAGCACCGGCGCACTTCGCGTCGATGACGTTCCATCGTCTCGACGCCCTCTAGTAGTAACTAGCGGACTATGCTTGGTGCACTTCCTGTTAATGACGTTTCCGCCGAAAACAACGCTCTCTGTCGAAAGAGTCGAAGCGCGGTCGCCGGTCGAAGCATATCGTTGCTCCCAAAATTAGTTCGTAATTATTCGTTGTGATTGTGCCGTGGACCTGCAGTAATTTCGGCTGTGATCCTCATCATCACCATCCATTCCGCGACCCGTCGGCTATCAAAACCACCAAGGAATTCGGTCACCAGTTTGAGACCCGGAATAAAGGTTAGTTGCTGCTAATTTTATTTCTTTCGCTCAATTTCGGAGTATTTTCACCAGCGCCTAGTCGTTTCCCGTTCAGCTCGTATGTAATTTATTATAATATAATCTTAAATTGCAATAGGGTTAGTTCCGTCAAGCATAGGCCTCTACTTTATTGTCATAAATAACTGGTGAGCATGTCATTGTTAGTCGGCCCTATTCCTAAAGTAGGTCATCCTTCAATGATATAGCCAATATTGTCGGTTCTAGGCGAATACTCCTTTTGTATGATAGGGGGGAATTTGCTTGCCAATTTTCTCTGATAGCTAAATTAATTGTCTTTTACAACCAAAGATCCTTGAACTATGGATACCGTATCGGTTTCTATGGATTCGCAAGCAGTTTTTTATTTATTTATTTATATTTCATTATCATCACGACCGTTTCCCTTTCGGGGTGGTCAGAAACCACGCTTATAAAGCGGATTTACATTTAGCCAAACTTTACTATAGGCCAATCATGACAAGTGGCAAGCTAGAAGGGCAAAAAAAAAATATATATTTATTTTTTATTTATATTTGGGTAACTTACAGCTATGATACATTTATGTATTAATGTTTAAATTACAATAAAGCCAATTAACCTTAAAATAAGTTAATCAATCCTGCCTGATTGACGCAATCGCTGAGAGCAATAGAAACCAATAATTAATTATTTTTTTATTATAAGTGCGAGTAATCCGATGTGTGTGTATCTTATTAAAATAACTTTATTCGAAGTCAAAAAGTTCAAGTTTACATTTTATATGTAAGTAGGTATAAAACAAATATTTAACGCAGATCATAGAGTGACGTAAACTATCCTCCAGTATTTGTAAAACCCTGCAACCCAAACGAAGGTAGTGTTCCGGGAAGCAGTATTCATTGTGTGCGAAATGAGTATGATTCGGTAGTTATACACCTGAGAACTATGATGGAATAAATAGATATTGAATGAACTTTATGGATGATAATAATATTTTTATTTTTCGTATTGAATAGATAATATATACTATTTATATAAAATGAATGAAATAAGTACATATAAGTAAGATAAATATATATTAAAAATAGATTAGATAGAAAACTACCTAATTACACGTAGATTAGAATTAAGCGGGTAAACCTATTTCATAGGACCGTATTGTTTATTTTTTTCATATTTTTTTTTTAAATATATATTAATAAACTAAAAACTTACATTTAAAAACATAAATGACTATTAATAAAAATAAACCTAATTAATAAATAAAAATACAACTAAAAACTAAAATGAAGAAAAAAAAAATATTTTTTTTTATAAATAAAAATTTTGCTCCAAATCGCTGCCAATGGGAAAAGTGCCAAGAATACTGGCAGCATTGCCACGTTGAATCGCAATGCTGATCCTTTGGCCTAATAATTATATTCCTTTCTTCCTTTTACTTGTTAGTTTGATATTATTCCGTTCTTTTAATATAATTTTATTATTTCTTTTTGTATCTATTATTATATATTTTTGTGTATTATATCTTAGTAAGAAATGTAAATGGAATTAGGTTAAGCTTATTAACTTAATCATCTTTAAACTATGTACCATCAACCTTAATGTCTGTAATTTCTTCTAAATAAATAAATTTCCACATCCGTATTTCCATATTAATATTATAAATGTAACAGTATGTCAATCTTTCACGCCTTAATTACTGGACCGATTTTGATAAAATTTGGCAGAAATGTTCATTGGAATCCAGGGAGAAACCTAGGCTATAACGCCATCGTCTGACCACTACATGTGACTGCACAGTCATATATCTGTCTGTCAGTTTATTTCGACTTCACACCTTGCAGATTCCTTTCTCAGTCAGATTAAACATTAACAGGTCCCTGGAATCTGCTAAGCTGCTGGTCTTCTGCTAACAGCTTACTTATTGGACCACTTCAATTCAATTCAATTCGTTTATTTTTGCAAGTAGGCATAGGACAAAAAGATATGTATTCTGCACTTTTACACGTCAATTTTTACAATATTGATATAAAACGATATAATTTTTTGTACATATTGGTGAATCTGGAGCAGTACATGATAACCATCATTTGAAAAGAGGAACAATAAAATAACAAAATTATAAATACAGAATAACGCTTAACATTATAGCTGCTGTAGATAGGCATTGTCACACTATAAGCTAAGACAGACACAATTATAAGAATATAAATGTCAATGTCACTTAAGATGCTGTATATAGGCATTGTCATACTATAAGCTAAGACAGGCACAATTCACCCATTTACTATTCTAAAATTTAAAAAACGAATTATCAGAAGAAAACAAAAAGAGGCTGGAGTTAAAACGCACGTGTATTTTAATTTTATAACTTTGTTAATGACTTTAATGGTTTATCTATACTATTATTGTAAAAGAGGAAATTGTATGTATGTAATTGATATTTTGTATATTTCACCTATATAACAATCGTTATATTTTGGTATGTCAGTTAACAAATATTAAAATAATAACAATAATGCTATTAATACCATGCATCGTAGACAAAGGAGCATTAGGAATACAATACAGTAGAAGGCATAAGACCACAAAACTATACAACTATTTAAACGAATTCTGACAGGTTATAAAAAGCATTATTTTAATAATAATAATAAAAATATAAATGTCAATGTCAGTTAAGATAATAGCTGCTGTATATAGGCATTGTCATACTATAAGCTAAGACAGACACAATTATAAGAATATAAATGTCAATGTCAGTTAAGATAATAGCTGCTGTATATACAGCCTATATAGACATTGTCATACTATAAGCTAAGACAGACACAATTATAAAAATAATACTTTGCTGCTTGATTCCACTAGCAGGAGTAGAATCATTCAAAATAATTAAATTAATGACGTTTCATAAATGCCTGTAATGGGTTTACGTGAATAAAGATATTTTGACTTTGACCTATATTATTGCACAGATTTTGATGAAATTTGTCACACTATTCCTGCAAAGATGAACCAATCAGCGAGGATCTTTATATGCAGCAGAAGATGTGTTGCTACCACGTTAGATAACAGATAAACAACAGTCAGGGTGTCTGTGAAGCCACACATCGTTTCTTAAGAATATTGCTCATATCTTTCTGCATGTACTTTAAACGTGAAAAATAGTTAAGCGGATTTTCGTTTATTAACTGCAAAGTTATGCAAATCTAGAAAATTCGGTGTTGGGCTTTTAAGCTGAATGACCTAGTTGCAGAACTTTCTAGACGTTTCCGTATTTTCCACATACATACGGATTTGCACTTTCTGACAGATTCCAACTAACTGTGTCTACTAGGCAATGGTCCCGGGAAATTCCGGTCCCGAGAACCAGGGATTTTGTGTAGACATAAAAACGGGAACGAACAAATATCATCCCGGGACTTTCAGGTATTAGTTGATAAGTATATACTTAAATTAGGATTTTTTAGTTTCCCTCTCAGATCAGGTATACCCGCTGCCAATGATACCCATTTTTCCTTATTATTTATTTTATTATTATTATTAAAATAATGCTTTTTATAACCTGTCAGAATTCGTTTAAATAGTTGTATAGTTTTGTGGTCTTATGCCTTCTACTGTATTGTATTCCTAATGCTCCTTTGTCTACGATGCATGGTATTAATAGCATTATTGTTATTATTTTAATATTTGTTAACTGACATACCAAAATATAACGATTGTTATATAGGTGAAATATACAAAATATCAATTACATACATACAATTTCCTCTTTTACAATAATAGTATACATAAACCATTAAAGTCATTAACAAAGTTATAAAATTAAAATACACGTGCGTTTTAACTCCAGCCTCTTTTTGTTTTCTTCTGATAATTCGTTTTTTAAATTTTAGAATAGTAAATGGGTGAATATTTTATTTTATTTTTTATTAATACAATCTAGTTTTCATTACCTACATACCAAAGACCTATTAAAATAACAGCAGTAGGTTAAATAAACACCCAATAGTCCCGAAAGTACCGGTTCTCCCGGTTCCTTCCACAACTAATATATAAGTATATGTTAAAGTATATTATGTAAGTATATATAATTATGTTGAAAGTATCCTATTATTAATATTTATTTCATTGCACCTATAAATGTTCTAATTTGTCCCTAAGGTTTGGCTGTCAGAAAATGTCTACGGAAATTAACTCCGCCTTTGAACTTTGTGCAATAAAGTTTTTAATAAATAAATAATATTTAAGTTACCTAATAATCTATTTAATGGTTGCATCTACCTCACAACACAAATGGTTTAATTGTACCAGAGGTTGGTTGCTAGAGAATGCAATAAAGTTTTTAAATAAAAATAAATAATCCATAAAAATCCCGGGACGCAAGAAAAGCACCGGTTCTTCATTCCCTAGTGTCTACGAGTGAAATAACAATCACATTGCTTCCCAAACTTTATTCTGTTCTAAAATTTTGCACTCTCCACGACTTGATGCAGCTTTATAAATTATTTAATTGAGCTAAAAAGTATCATCACGACCGTTTCCCTTTCGGGGTGGTCAGAAACCACGCTTATAAATAAGCGGATTCACATTTAGCCAACTTTACTATAGGCCAATCATGGCAAGTGGCAAGCTCGTCGATGTCTCCAGCGTACGAAACTCGAGAAATATCACAAATAAATTAAAAATTAATTAAATGTCTTTAACTTATAATTTAAATGTAAATGAGCTTTTTGGATTTATTTTATTTAATAGTGCCAACAAACAGCATTGCACAGGTTTTTTTTATCGTCAATATTAAGGCGTAGGGGTCAAAACAAAATGGTTTGTGTAAAAAATAAAACAAATATGCATGTACTAACCAAATTGGAGCAAACCAAATAGAATATTCAATTTGACAAAGGCCTAAAAATCAAAAGTTGTAAGATTAAGTTAGTGGGTGAGTGCTACGTAATTATGCAGAGCTCACTACTGACCCAGTTTCCGGGAACATCATGAGCTTCTCCCGCTATCTATCACAATGACCAACATCCAGTGACCGGACATTTAGTATAATTTTAACGACGGCAATTCGAGCCTGATCCCGAAACGTGTGGATACACTTTACTGGGTTTATCGGCACGAACGGTGGATACTTCCCCGCCCCGGCAGACTGGGCAAATTAACACCATCAGTCCGCCTACCACCTCTATGTTGGCATGAGCGCTGTTTTACGTGACAACATGGAATATTTTTTTGAAATAAAAAAAAAACATCAAAATTAATCATCGTTTATACCTTATTTATAGTTTAGTTTATTATTTATTTGTTTTATTGGTTTTCATTCGATTTTTCCTATATTTATATTTATTATTTACCCATTATATCATATATATTTTTTATTTTGTTTTCATGTTACTTACTTTATTATATTTACATACAACAGTACACCTAATTATGGTATTAAACTGATAGTTATTAGCGGAATAATCGCGTAACAAACATACAAAAATAAAACATACTGTCGAATTAAGAACCTCCCCCTTTTAAAAAAAAAAGTTCTATCGAGATTTTCTTAAGAAAAAAAAAACTGATAGGTTTTCTAGCGTTACAGACCGGTTTGCCGTTAGACGTTCCCTGCCTCACACTCCTCCCTATGTCTCTTGCACTGCTTCTAAATGACTTTGGCATGATTTAAATGAAAAATATTAAATATTTACACAAAAACAAGTGGAGCAGTTCACACTATGACGGTGTGACCATCTGACAACAACAGATTGCCAAGGCAATATTAATCATTACGGCTTAAGATAAACGGTCAGTAATTGACGATGGTATGGCGAATGCATTACGATTACGTATACATAACAAATATACAAAATACACATCTCATATTTCGACTGTAGACGGTGTGGTGCGCCTTAGCTTTGATGCTAGTAAAAGAACAAGCTAAACACGTCGATGTCTCTAGCGTTCCAAACTCGAGAAATATTAAAAATTATATAAATAATCAATAATCGTATTATTTAAATGGTTCATAAGTTATTTAATGGTATCATATGTAGTATATGTATTATTAGTATTTAATATATTATAGTTATTAGTATGTATTTAGTAATATCATTGTATTTTTATGTATATAGATTTATTTATTATTATTATATATAAATATTTGCACCTACCTTATATTTGAAATGGTCCCCATTGTCCCTAAGGTTGGCTGTCAGATAATGTCTAGCGGCATTAAGTCCGCCCCTTGTATAACGTGCAATGAAGTTTTAAATAAAAAAAATAAAAATACATAAATTATTGTGTCCCAACTAGAAATCGAATCTGATACTGTTCAAACTATGACGGTCCAACTATCTGACAACAACAGATTGCCTAGGCACTGGTCAATATTGCATTACGGCTTAAGGTAAACGGTCAGTAATTGACGATACTATGGCGAATGCATGACGATTAGGTATACATAACAAATATAAGTAACTAAGTAAGATTATTTATTTTGAAAGTAGGCATAGGACAATAAATATGTATTTTGCACTTTTACATGTCAAAAAATTAATTAATATAACGAAAAGCTTATTTTCTGGGAAATAGCTTGTATTTGGAGCAGCACATTACAACCCAAACATACATAATTCTTCATCAGCCTGTATCTCTCCACTGCTGGATGTAGGCCTCCCCTAAGGCTCGCCACTTAACGCGATCTTTCGCTACCCTCATCCAACCCCCACCAGCGACCTTCTTTAGGTCATCTGTCCATCTGGCGGGGGGTCGTCCCACTCTGCGTCTTCCCGTACGTGGTCTCCACTCTAGAACCCGTTTGCCCCATCGATCGTCGGTTCTGCGGCAGATGTGTCCGGCCCATTGCCACTTCAGCTTGCTAATTTCAAAAGGTATGTCAGTAACTTTCGTTCTCTGACGAATATCAACGTTTCGAATTCTATCCATCAGAGATACACCAAGCATAGCTCTCTCCATGGCTCGCTGAGCGACCTTGAATTTATGACCAGACCCACTGTTAGTGTCCACGTCTCTGCTTCGTACGACATTACCGGGAGGACGCACTGGTTAAAGACCTTAGTCTTTAAACATTGTGGTATAGACGATGAGAGGATGTGCCGGAGTTTCCCGAATGCCGCCCGACCTAGCTGAATGCGTCTGTCGGCTTCTTTGCTGAAGTTGGCTGCTCCTAATTACATAATAATAATACATAATTATAATCTTAAAATTATAGCTGCTGTAAATAGGCATTGTCATATTATAAACTAAGACATACACAATTATAAAATAAATACACCAAGGATTATAGCTGCTGTAATGAGGCATTGTCAAATGTCAATATACAAAATAGGCATCTCATGTCCCGACTGTAGACGGTGTGGTGCGCCTTAGCTTTGTTGCCAGTAAAGTATTAGCTTTGTCGATTTTACTATGTGTTTCTGTCAGGACCGGTTTACATATTAGTCAATAATTATATGCTAATTTAAAATTCCATTTTTATTCTTTATAGGGAGCTAAATTTTGGTAGATAATATCGAAATTACTCGTAAATATTAAACGTATGTAACACGTTTTGTAGACTGTTTTATTATATTTTCCTAGAAGTTTAAGAGTTAGAAGGGTTTTCACCATTACACGTCGCATAAAGTTTTTTATCACTAGAACCTGGCCGTTGTTCCTTAAATTTAAAGCCGCGTGGCAATGCTGATGCTTTTGGCCCCCTTATCCCCCGGAGGTGTTGACGAGCTGTTTTGCCAACGCCCTGAAAAAATCCTGTGCAGTTTCAATTCTAAACTTAAAAAAAAAGAAAAAGTAATGTATCATCACGACCGTTTCCCTTCCGGGGTGGTCAGAAACCACGCTTTAAAGAAGCGGATTCACATTTAGCCAACTTTACTATAGGCCAATCATGACAATTGGCAAGCTCGTCGAAGTCTCTAGCGTACCAAACTTGAGAAATATAAATTGTGTCCCGACCAGAACCTGGTACCTTCGAGTCTAGATCCATGGACTTGAGCGCTACATTTGATAATAATAAACATATGAATATTTGACTCGGGAAATTTTTAGTGGTCCATTTTCGTCCAACTGCATTAGACTCCGTTCGTTAAGCGATGCTGTCAGAACCTGTTAATTATGCAAGTACTAGAGCGACCCACTTTTCAAGCTTATCCCAGACAATTGAGGTCTTCTCTGACAGCTTAATATATTTAGAGCAGCTTTTCAACCCTTCAATTCAAGATTTATTACTCTTTCACAAAAAAACATAGTAGCTATGATGTATTCGTTCTAGTAAGAAGCCTTGCTTCATCTTGCCTGCGCTTCGTAACAATTGGTAGCGATCTCGTACGGAAAGAATACTAAATATTCCGTTGCGTACGTATGAATAGGTTAGGACATGAATAATAATAATAACGCCTCAGTAGGAGTGGGAAAGTTGCGCGGAAGAGACCTTGAGTTTTGTGTAGCATGCATAAGTTACTCGTAGATAACAAAATAAAATAGTTGAACGCGACGAACTTGAAGTAGTTATTAAAAGTAGATAGTTTTTACAACATTGTTTCAAAATGTAACCGTTTTGTTATTTCAAAAATCAATAACGGCACAACTCTAGTTAACGCTCGACACAATGCCATGCTAGTACTAACACTTATGTATGGAAGCGAGACGTGGATATGTCAGAATACGCATGAGAGTAGAGTTAATGCAGTAGAAATGAGGTCTTTACGTCGTATATGCGGCGTAACTTTGATGGACCGTATACGTAATAACGAAATACGCAAAAGGGTAGGTATAAAAGAAAGTGTGGCGTGACCTAACCTTTTCTAATTCTTTACCTTATTTTTATAAATATTTTCATATGTCAATCTTGTTTATATTATGACACTCTCAATTTGTGAAAAAAATAAAACTAATGTTATTTTTACAAATGGATTTATTAATTACTAAAGAATACCCAAGTAGCCGCAACAAAAGCAACTAGGCACATTGGTGACCCCGAAATCCACAAGGATGATACGAAACGCTCCAACTTTAGAAGACACCAATAATATGGATAGTCTTCAGAGGATAAGTACTCAAACACCACCTTTCTGGAAAAGCAACGCCGAGTTATGGTTTATTCAAGTAGAATCACAGTTTCATCTAGCAAAAATATCCACAGACGACACCAAATTTCACTATGTTGTAGCCAATGTCGAAACCGAAATCTTAGCTCAGGTCAGCGACATAGTGACATCTCCACCACACTCTTGCAAGTATGATGCAATTAAAAAAAGGATCCTACAAGTTTACGGCACCACAGCAGACCAACGCATTAAAAAACTTACATCTGCATCTCTTGTACTCGGCGACAGACGACCTTCTGAACTTTTAAGAGAGATGCGAGAACTAGCAGGCAACCTACTTTCGGAGAACATACTTAAGGTCTTATGGTTACAGAAACTTCCTCCTTTCAGCCAATCTATTTTACTCGTTGTTGACAAGAACCTGGACCAATTAGCGGCCACAGCGGATCAAATTTATGCCATTCATACCTACAATAATGAAGAAAACTGTACCTATATTTCCACCGCACTGATGAAGAGAATGGAAAAGAAGATTGAGGAAATGGCGACACAAATTCATGCTCTTCAGAAAAATGCAAGACAACCGCTAAATTTTGAATATTGCCGTAACGAGTCACCACTTACGCAACCACTCTTTAATCAACGGCATCCCATTATATTCACAAACAACACATTACATCCACCACCATATCTAGAATCAGCTAACTTTCAATCAACCAAACCATATCATTCATTATCAAACATACCTCGCATACCTTGTCAAACATCTGCCATCATTCAACCTAACACAATCATTTCTCCATCATCAAACATTCCTTGCACAAAAATCGAAAAAAAGACTATTAAACGCACCCCGATCTGTAACTTAAACGAGCAGACGGAAAACTAGAAAACCGGAACATTGACGCGGCAAATGTTACCGGTCATAATTCTAATTCATGCCGCCTTTTTATTACAGATATCACCACAGGACTACGTTTTCTAGTAGATACTGGCGCCGAAATTTCTGTTATACCCAAAAATCATCACTCATCAAAACAATTTCAGACAGATTTCAAATTATATGCTGCTAATAACACAGAAATTAACACCTATGGACAAGAAACCATTAAATTGGATTTTGGATTGGGTAAACAATATGTTTGGACCTTCATTATAGCAGCTGTGTCAAAACCCATCCTTGGTGCAGATTTTTTAAAGAAATACGGCCTAATGGTGGACGTAAAACGAAGTCGGTTAGTAGACCATACAACCTCTTTATCCAAAAGAGGAACAGTAGATCAAGGACCGAGCCTATCAATTTCAACTATCAAAAAAGAAAATATACAACATCCATTACTTACCGAATTTATAGAAATTACTCAACCTTTCAATTGTCATCAAGAAGTTAAACATTCAACAACTCACCATATTATAACTACAGGCCCTCCCGTCGTCAGTAAACCTCGACGACTGTCTGTCGACAAACTCGAAATTGCTAAAAAGGAATTCGATTTCATGGTCGAATCAGGTTTATGTCGCCCATCGAAAAGTTGTTGGTCCAGTGCTCTTCACATGGTACCTAAGAGTTCTGGAGAATGGAGACCATGTGGAGACTATCGTAAATTAAACAGTATCACTGTCGCAGACAAATACCCTATTCCCAACATACAGGATTTTTCTAGTATTCTACACGGAAAGCAGATTTTTTCAAAAATAGACCTCGTCAGAGCATACAACCAAATTCCAGTCGAACCATCAGATATTCCAAAAACAGCAGTCACTACTCCATTTGGCTTATTTGAGTTTAACCGTATGCCTTTTGGACTCTGCAACGCTGCTCAAACTTTTCAACGATTTATAAATGAGGTGACAAATGGTTTAGATTTTTGTTTCTGCTATCTCGACGATGTTCTTATCGCTTCCACAAACAAAACGCAACACACACAACATCTACGCAAGCTTTTTGAAAGATTTTTAGAATATGGAGTTAAGATTAACGTAGCGAAATGTATTTTTGAGGTCGATTCACTGGAGTACACCGGTTTCCTTGTTACTACCAATGGAATTTCACCGCTACCTAATAAAGTCGAAACCATAAATAATTACAGTACGCCCACTACAGTACAAGAACTCCGTCGATTTTTAGCTATGGTAAATTTTTATAGAAGATTTTTACCTAACACAGCAGAAACTCAAGCCATTTTAACAAAACATTTACAAGGAGCTAAAAAGAATGACAATAAAAAATTGGACTGGACTAACGAAGACAATATCGCATTTCAAAAAATTAAGGAAGACCTTAAAAAAATGACTCTCCTCGCTCACCCCAAACAAAATGCACGATTAGCGCTTATGGTTGATGCATCAGACAAAGCTATTGGTGGAGTCGTTCAACAATATGAAGATGATACATGGAGACCATTGGGATTTTATTCTAAAAGACTGGATGACACACAAGTTAAATACAGTGCTTTCGACAGAGAACTTTTAGCAGCATACTCATCTGTAAAACATTTTAAATACATTTTGGAAGGCAGAGATTTTATTTTATATACAGACCATAAACCACTTACTTTTGCAATTAGAAAAAGCGGAGATAAATTCACCCCACGACAGTCAAGACATTTAGATTATTTATCGCAATTCACAACTAACATTCAACATATCTCCGGCATTAATAACATCGTTGCCGACGCGTTGTCGCGTATTGATTCAATAACGCTTCCAGAATTAATCGACAAACAAAATTTTATTCATGCTCAAGAATCCGATAACCAACTCGCACAACTCTTATTATCAACTTCAACATCTCTCAAACTGACAAAAATTCTGATAGAAAATTTAAATAGAAATTTATATTGTGATATTTCTACTAATTATATTAGACCAGTATATAGTACCAGAAGTTTTTCGAAAACAAATTTTTACTCAACTACATTCTTTATCTCATCCTGGATCTAGAGCTACTACTAAATTAATATCGCAAAGATACGTATGGCCAAGCATGAACAAAGATATTAAAACTTGGACAAAATTATGCCTTATCTGTCAAAAATCTAAAATCCAACGACATATCCATGCTCCATTGGCACCTTTTCCAGTGCCCAGCGACAGATTTCATCACATTAATCTTGACATTATAGGTCCTTTACCCCTTTCTGAAGGTTTTAGATATTGTTTAACGATTATTGATAGATTTACAAGGTGGCCAGAGGCAATCCCAATTATCGATATAACTGCTGAAACCGTTGCCAAAGCTTTCATCTCCGGTTGGGTTGCAAGATTCGGCTGCCCTCACACAATTACCACTGATCAAGGCAAACAATTTGAGTCAGAACTTTTCCGAGAACTCACTAAAATGCTAGGAGCTAATCACATACACACAACAGCATACCATCCACAAGCCAATGGCATGATAGAACGTTGGCATCGGACATTCAAAACAGCAATCATGTGCCACAAGACAAACAAATGGACAGAAATTATTCCATTTATTCTACTTGGATTAAGATCGACGTTTAAAGAAGACATCAATGCCACACCAGCAGAACTTTTATATGGCGAAAACCCACGACTTCCTGGAGAAATGTTATTAAATAGAAACGACGACAGTCCTGATTCACCTGCTGATTTTGTGCAAAAATTAAAAACAATGATGTGGTCGTTAAGACCAGTTCAGCCAAAACATCACGGACCGCACACCTATTTTGTACATAAAGACCTAAATTCTAGTCAACATGTTTTTGTTCGTAATGACACTATCAGAAAACCTTTACAACCACCTTATGATGGTCCTTTCTTTGTGTTGGAAAAATCACCAAAGCATTTTAAATTACTTATAAAAGGAAAACCTTCAACAGTTTCTATTGACCGGCTCAAACCTGCTATTATACACTATGACCGTGAAGGAACATTACTACGAGTAACACCATCACCTACTCGTATTGTATTACCATCAACGCCATCACCTCCATCACAGCCTCTACTATCATCACAGCCACTACCATCACCATCACCACTACCACCACCTGAACTATCATCAAACCCAACCACCACGTCAAGATACGGACGGCAAATCAGAGCTCCTATGAGATATACCGACGTTTCCACTGGTGGCGGAGTATGTGGCGTGACCTAACCTTTTCTAATTCTTTACCTTATTTTTATAAATATTTTCATATGTCAATCTTGTTTATATTATGACACTCTCAATTTGTGAAAAAAATAAAACTAATGTTATTTTTACAAATGGATTTATTAATTACTAAAGAATACCCAAGTAGCCGCAACAAAAGCAACTAGGCACAAAAGCATAGGTACAAAAATAAAGAAAGGCATGCGCCGATGGTTCGGGCATGTTGAAAGGATGAGCGAAGAGAGATTGACGAACCAGAAATATAATGCGAAAGTCGTGGGCAAAAGAGGCCCTGGCAGACCAAGACTTGCCTATCATAATCAAATAAATAAAACATTAGCTGAAGGTGAATTAAAAAGCCATCGAAACAAAAGGGCATGTATGAAGAGGTTGATGAATGTCGAAGAAGCGTCTCTGCCTACCCCGCAAGGGATTTGGCGTGAAGATATGTATGTGTATGTCTAGTTAACGTTTCTGAAATGAGACCGAGTAAATAGATATTTATAGTAAAAAAATATGAGCACCAATCGAATTGCCTTGGGGCAATTCAGAATAAATTATTGGAGACTATTCTTCTGGTAGTACTTACCTAGTTAAATTTTGTAGGCAAACTGAGCAATAAACCTGATGATGTCTTGGTTGACCCTGATAGTTGTCTTATGCATGAATGATCAGCCACAAGTTTCAGAGGGTTAAACGAGTTTGTATATATTGTCTAAGATTTTTTAAGTGTGGTTGAACTTTTGTGAGAATTGAAGTCTTTCAACTTACTACGAAATAAAATTGTAATGAAAATATTAGGGCTTTGCACATTCGCCCCAGTGCGAGTGAGAAACGCGGAAGTGACCTTGAGTTTTGTCCTTTTGTATAGTACTAGTATGCATAAGTTAGATAACAAAATTAAATAGTCTACTATTTGTTATGACGCGACGTACTTGAAGTAGATAGTTTTTACAACGTTGTTCGAAAACGGATAACGGTTACGTTTTGCTATTTCATAAACCAATAATGAAACAATTGTGAAACAAAAACGAGTAAATTTAGTAGGTTATTTTGTATTTATAGTATAGAAAATATAATCTATTTGCCTTGGGGCAATGCAGAATAATTTATCTGAGAATATTGTGCTGGTAATACCTAGTTAAATTTTGCAGACAAACTGGGCGATAAAACTGATGATGTCTTGTTTGTTCCACCGTCACGTACCCTGATAGTCGTCTATTTAAGTTTTCCCATTTGGCTACTTTGCATGTACCACCAAGTTGGTCGGAGACAAAGACATACACTCTATATACCGTCCAACAATTTCTGTTAATTTGACTTTAAAGTTTTGCAAATAAAATTTATTAACGATGAAGTCATAGTTCCTTTTCGAAATCTAGCGCTTAAGGATTTAGACTCGGAGGTACGATTCCTGTTAATCATTTGTGACATTTTTCGAGTTTGGTACGCTAGAGACATCGACGAGCTTGCCACTTGTCATGATGAGCGTAGTCATCTGTTTTTTTAAAACACTAGTACGACATGTGTCCTCGAGCTCACCTGATGGTAAGTGGCGTTACATCAGTCCCTAACACTATGCCGGCTTGACTGGGCATGACGGCAATTCGAGCTTGATCCCAAAACGCCCCTACACCCTACGCCCCGGCATATTGGGCAAATTACTACCATCAGTCCGCCTACCACCTATTTGTTGTTCTCGTTGAAAGTATGTGCCATTTACAATGATGTCAAATGCCAATTTTTACTTTTAAGGAGAAATTATACTGTAAGCTTACCATTGTGATATTTATATAAAAATAACACCGCTTAAATAAAGACCTACCATCTTCTTAGTCGCAGAATGGTCGTGGTAGTCACTTAAGTGTCAGAGGCACGCTTAACAAGCCGTACATAACATACTCTTATAATATCGAAGAGGTGCCGCCACGGTTATATCAGCACTTACCTTCAATGCGCAGTAGTATTTTTTTTATTCTCACTAGTTCGGATATACGTACCACTTTAAAGCACTCACGGACGAATATGTTTGCGAAATTTTGAAGTATGTATGTACTTTATTGTTACTTGTCGACCAACACAGGCGCGCGAGCTTCGCGGCCTGCGAACACGTGCAGACGGTTTGCACGTGCAAGCGGCACTGAACAGAGCCTTCTGGAGTTGAGCGGGGACTGCCGCTCGGCCGCCTGCGTGACCTTGGCTTACTAGCTTGGGTTTCGTGTATTTCCAAGCGCTGTTTAATGATAAAAAAATACTTTTTATTTTAAAAAATGGGTTCTCTCAATGCCATCTACAGCTTAAAATATTAAATTGCTGCATAGACAGCAACATCCTGTAAGCACAGGTATATATATGTCGATGTCCTTAGTAAATACCGCAGGCTAGTGCGAACCGCGTCGCTCGGTCAAAACTCATACAAGACACATAAAGTAATTCCATTATGTAAAACCTTGGCTTACAGGAAATTATCAAAAGTTCCTCTACATTTTTGACACTGTTATACAGCTCAACTCATGCAGGAGACAGGGTCAATCACGAATCAATATTTTTATTGTGCTAATAAACGATTTGTATTGTATTTGTATTTGTATTTATATAAATAGGTAACGTCAGATAGTAAAGTAAAAAAATAAAACAACGATTAGTATATAAAAATTTGAGTAAAGAACAAAAAAAAAAGTAAATAACAATAATGATAGGTATTAATAACACATTATGGTTTTAGTACGTCCAAAATAGACTTTTTAAAAGCACCGGCAGTCGAGGCAATGATGTTTATAAAGTGAAATTTGTTTACTGAATGTGTCAACCAGTCGGTATATTGACGATTGTTTACCCGCGTTAGTGCGGCAGCTTCCTACTGAGAACAGCTGAAAGGGTCTTGATGCACTCTCATAGGCACTTATTTATTTATTTATTTATTTAAATACTTTATTGCACTTAAAAACCTAGTACATAGGCGAGCTATAACGCCATAAGGCATTCTTCACCAGCTAACCTTGGGGATCATGTAAGGTGATGGGCAGGATAAAGAAAAATATTAAAATAGCTTAAATTAGTAAATAAACATAATTACGCATTTATTAAATATACACATACATACACAATATTAAAAAAAAACAACACACATACATACTATATAATGCATACATACATAAACATACACTATAAATAAATAGATATATATATAAATAAAAAGTCAAACAACTAATTCGAGAGACATACATTCTGTTTCTCAAGAAATAATGTGGTTAGAAGGTTTTTAAATACGTTAACGGACGGTGCACGCCTTATGGCCAGGGGTAGCTTGTTTCACTGACGAGCGGCAGCAACAGTGAAGGAATCTGAATATCTGCTAGAGGAATGCGAAGGAATCTTTAGCTGATTGTTGTGAGAGGAGCGAAGAGCACAGTTGTGCGTATTAGAGAGAAATTCAAAGCGGGATTTAAGGTACGAAGGTGTTTTAGGGTGATTGAGAACGTTATAAAGTAAAGAGAGAAGATGGACAGACCGGCGAAAGACTTATAACTAAATTAGATAGAAAATTGATGATGAAAAATGATTAAGTCGCATATCGTTAATTGTAGCCGCAGCCCTATTCTGTTATTTAAGCGCAAACGTTATTAGTGGATTCCGTTATTTACGTCAGAACTTGCGTCATAATTACAAAATATTTTTGAATTCTCAACTCTATAAGCGATCGACTTTGACAGCGGCCGCGAAAATATGAACTTTAATAGCGTGATATATGTATATAGTTAACGGATTCCATTATTTAACGTTTGCGCTTAAGTAACAGAATAGGACTGTTACTGTATTTATAGCCAAATAAACAAAGATAGCTGTTCTATTGGATTTTTAATAAATGTAAAGTATCATTACAACCGTATGCCTTCCGAGGCGGTCAGAAGCCACGCTTCTATTTTAAAAGAAAAAGAAGCAGACTTATTAGCAAGCTCGTCGATGTCACTAGCTTAAGCACTTAAGAGATATCACCAATAAATTAAATAAATTATTGTGTCCCAACCAGGAATCGGACTGAACCGCTAGACTACGAATGATTTTAATAATTTAATAGAATGTAAATGTTAGCTCACAATTTCTTAATTTGAAGTAGATAGTGTTTAAAGACAGAAATTCACGGAACAGTAGGTACTCGGAATGGGTAAATTAAATATTAATAAAAAAATATTATCACGACTGTTTCTTGATTCTTTCGTGGTGGACAGAAACTATGATTTTATAGAAGCGGATTCACATTTAGTCAACTTTTTCTATATATTATTATGACAAGTGGTAAGCTCATGATATCTTCAGCGTACCAAATTCGAGAGAAACCTAAATTAAATTATTAATATTTTTTATCATACTTTTATTTTGTATCACTTGTCACAGTTTTTAATGTTATATGTGGAATCCTGTTAGTGGCATAAAATTGATAATTTGTAAGTACTTTATTTATTAAAGTCGAAACGCTGTTGGATTCCCAATAAATAAATAAAGCATTACCGCCTAAAAAGAACCAATTAAATCAGTACAATAACAATGAGATATGAAATAACAATTGTTATTCCTACACCAGAGGTTCCAGAACATTTATCCGGTGAATTTTGCCTACACTCGCCACGTTGGCCAGACGGCTTGGCGAGGATCTAATGCCATTTTTTTTAAATAGTTTTTTTTTAATGTTTTAAGCGTTCTTACAACCTTCCTGCCTCGTAATCTAGCGGTTAAGTCCGTGGATTAATCTTGGAGGTACCGGGTTCGATTCCTGGTCGGAACACAAAAATATGTATTAATGTATATATACATTTAATTAATATTCAATTTATTTGTGATATTTCTCAAGTTTGGTACGCTGGAGACATCGACGAGCTTGCCACTTGTCATGATTGGCCTTTAGTAAAGTTGGCTAAATGTGAATCAGCTTATTTGTAATCGTAGTTTCTGACCACCCCGACAGGTCGTGATGATACTTTACTTAACTTTACAACCGATCCACCACCACCGATTAAATTATTGCTACCAATAAAATAAAATAATTCTAAAGAAGGTGCTAACTGCAATATTTAATTTTGTTCATACTAAAAAGCGTTAAAAAACTTATTCTAGGCAATTCATCGATATTTAGATTGTTTAAAGAGTTTTAAGAATAAGTAGTTGAATTACTTCCAGCTGCATGAGCACTTTGCTCGCCATTTTAAACTAGTTAAGTGCCATTGGCATAGACATAGTAGAAGACCAATGGCGTCCTCTTTGAATGCGAACAAAACCAAGGTGTTTAAAAGAAGAAGACACGTGACAATAAACAAGAAGAAGACAAATTTTTAAGCATTCCATGGATTCACCGTGCGAGTGCCGGGCCCATCGTCTGTAGGTAAGAGATGAGAAGGATGACCGACAATAGGCTGGTTTAAGAATAGGCTCCCATTTTTATTTTATTGCGCGATACTATACTCACCATCCACCATTCTACTCCTCTCCCTACCCAACCAAATACTGTATGATTCCGTTAATGCCGTCTTGGAAGCTCGTTCCATAAATGTATTGACGGCAGACCTGCTAAGGCCCAATTCTTTTAGTAATGCCAAGATTTTGCTTCAACTTCCACTGCGTAAAGCTGAGTATTGAACCCGTTCCTGATCATTTCTTCTGTGAGATCATAATATTTGTTCGACTTCATGTTGTGGTCTTTTGGAATATTTGATTCCCACGGAACGGTAAGTTCAATAAGGATAACTTTTTAAGATAATGAAACTCTAGAACAAGTAAATTAAATTATATATTTGGGCAGTGTTTTCACTACGGATGGGAAGTATGATAGGGATGTAAAAAGAAAAGTGAACGGGGGAAATAGTATTACGGTGCTCTGGGGTCATTACTCGGCAGTCGAAATGTCAGTGACAAAGCTCGGCCCGCCATACACAATCCCATGTTGGTAGCTAGACGTGGATATGTCAGAATACGCGTGAGAGTAGGGTTAATGCAGTAGAAATTAGGTCGGTGTGTCGGATATGCGGCGTCACTTTGGCGGACCGCATACTTCGAAATACGGAAAAGGGTAGGTATAGGGACAAAAATAAGGATAGGCATGCTACGATGGTTTGGGCATGTTGAAAGGATGAGCGAAGAAAGATTTACGAACCAGATATACTAAATATATAACGCTAAAGTTGTGGGTAAAAGAGCCTCACAAGGCAGACCGAGACTCACATATCACGATCAAATAAATAAAACAATGGCTAAGGTTCACTAAAAGCTTTCCTAACAAAAGGGCATGTATGAAGAGGTTGATGAATGTCGACAAAGCGAAAGAGGTATGTCGTGATCGTGTAAAGTGCGCTCAATCGTCTTTGCCTACCCCGCAAGGGATCTGGCGTGAAGATATGTATTGCATAGTAAAGGCTGTGTCAAAAAATATAATCGTGTTATGTTATTATAAAGCGTCCTATAAACGATCAAACATGTTTGACAAACGTGAGTGCGGGGTTTGGTGGGGGTTACCTCTCTATGCGCCGAGCGCAGTTCAATCGGGTGGCGTGATGTGCCCGCGCTGCAATGCCGCGCCGTCAGAATTGTGATGTGTAGCCTTTAGAGGTATTGAAGTAAGCAAAGCCGCGTGCGCCTCGACTCTACACAAAGACCACGTCTCGACTGCGCTGCTGTCTCGACTTCGCAGTGAGAAACTTGCCTTAAAAAGCGTTGCTTGGCTGGTACTTACTTGTAAATATATGTCTATGGCTATTTGTCCGCTCCAAGTTTGATCGCCATTCTTTGAGTTGCAACTTTCTTTATAACTATCGAAAAGACCGCAGTTTATTATCAGCAACCGTAGTAGGATTTTAAAACTTTTCTTTAATAACAGATTTTTGTAAATTAATGCAGAATAAAGAAGGCACTTCATGTGACGACATGGTCATATACTATTTGGCAACCTCTTGCATTCGTTTTATTACTGAACCGATTTTATTGAAATTTCATATAAATGTTTCTTTAAACCCTGGGTTGAACATGACATCAAAATCTTAACATGACATGTGACTCTACAGCAACCTGAAGGTATCTTTTCGCTGGTTATTGAGCCCCGCCCGCGCATGATCAACAAGTGAAACTAGATATAAATTTGCGGACATATTTTTATTTTCATATACCTAATTTTGGACAGAGAAAAGCACAAGCAATCACATATATTTTTTTCTATATTTTACTAAAATTAATCTATGGAAGAGTAGACAATTTTCTATGCATCCTATGGATTCACTGTGCGGGTGCCGAGTCCATCGTGTGTGGGTAAAAAAATGAGAAGAATGGTGTCTCGGTCTTGCGATCGACAATAGGCTGATTTAATTATTTTATTGCGCGATTATCATTTATTGTTGTAACATTATAACACGGAAGAGCATCGATATCCCGCACTACAGTGCAACCTCGTGTTGGTATCACAAACACATCACCCTATATTGTTCACCTATTTTACATCTGTATACTTTTTGTGACAATAAATGATTTTATTATTTTATTATTATTATTATTATAATCTCTCACCATTCTACTCATCTCCCTACCCAACCAAATACTGTATGATTCCGTTAATGCCGTGTTGGAAGCTCTCTAATATATCTCTAAAATGACCGTAACTTTATTTCCTAGAAATTTAATATATACTATATTTCTCATAAGTACATTTGTGTATTGTGCGAGTGAAAGGGAATCAGAGGCTTTAATTAAACTCTCTTAATAAATAATACTAAATGAAAATTAAAGCAAGAATCCGTGGTCTAGCGGTTAAGTCCGTGGATTTAGACTCGGAGGTACCGGGTTCGATTCCTAGTCGGGACACAAAAATATTTATTAATGTAAATAAATACATTTAATTAATATTTAATTTATTTGTGATATTTCTCGAGTTTGGTACGCTGGAGACATCGACGAGCTTGCCACTTGTCATGATTGGCGTATAGTAAAGTTGGCTAAATATGAATCTGCTTATTTATAAGCGTGGTTTCTGATCACCCCGAAAGGGAAACGGTCGTGATGATACTCAAAGCAAAAATAGTAGTAATAATTATATGTACATCTGTTTGTCGAAGTAAATCTCCAAATTTGTTGTTTCTGAAGGCAGTGTGATGTCCTGAGGGATCTTACGCAATCAACGAACAAGCGAAACGCCCTTCATTTCTGCTTGTGTATTGGATTGTTTCCGCCAATTTGTTAAGACAGTCTTGTGCGTAGGAATAAAGTTATATAAATTTTATTAGACATGGTGTATATATATATAATTATTTGTATACTATACTATTTCCATTTCTTTATTTTCTCGATGACAGATCTAATTTGATAGTTGTAGTGTTGGGGCCAAATAAGTAATGATATCGATCGCAGGCAAATGGATCTATCCCATACAACCTTGTCTTCGATGTATTTTTTTAAAAGCAGTTGTGTGATAAATTGTCTGTTTATTTAAAAAATATTCAACGAAACGTAATCCAATTCCTCGAAAATTAGTGAATGACTTAAAAGTAAGTGAATCGTGGCGAAAATGTGGATAATACTTTATTAAAAGTACAATTATTGAATATTTTAAAAACGAAAAAAAAAGCCGACCCAAAAGATATGTTATCGAAGAAATAGCTGCCGAATGTGGTCATTGGGTTCTTCGACTTCCGCCATATCATTGCCAGTACAATGCTATAGAACTAATATGGGCACAAATCAAAGGACACGCCGCTAGAAACAATACCCATCCCCCTTTTACGGCAAACAAGATGTTAGATTTATTAAAAAATGCATGTGCGGAAGTAACTGCCGAAAACTGGGAAAATATTATGAGAAGAACCCAAAACACTATAATGTCGGAAAAGTTTATTTTTTGTGTAATATGCGCAGTTACATTCTACAGGAACTGTCATCGAGAAAATAAAGAAATGGAAATAGTATAAGTGTAATTTATTAAAGAGCAAATAAATATACCTATAACATTGTTTTATCCGAAGTAATATACAATCAGTAAAAATAATTACAATATTAAATAATTAAAAATAAAACCTAACATTAAATAAACAAAAAAATACAATAAACTACACTACAAATAAAACTACTAAAATTATAACCGTCCGATGGGTTTAGTGTGCCGAGGACACTTGCTGCATTCCCTCGTTGAACAGCCTTGAGCAAAATATCTACTTAAAGGGCCAAGCGAAGTTTTTCCCCAAGTGATTAATGATGATCTTATCGTATTTGTTGCGATTTTTTTAATATTATAATAATCTGAAATAAAAATAAAGAATTACGTATTTTTTTATTTTAATTACTCAGTAATAATATCTTAAGTTACGGTGCAGAGAAGTATTCCTAAAAATATCGCCACTCATACTGAGCCTAATCAAGTAGGTAGCTATAGGTCGACGATCGCGCGAACGTTAACTTACCTATTGTTTCTCTCTCCATTTCGTGTCTCGTTTGTGAGCGATATCAATTACCTACAATTACGATATCTACCTCATAATCAAAATTCTCTGCATTGTCCCTGTATTGGCCAAATGCATATGTATTATTTACACGCAACAAACTCAAATGTATATATCCTCCATTTTTTGGTCCTTCGAGCCGGATGCGTTTTGTAACGTATGTATTTATAATTTTGAGTTGCGGGTTAAATCTATTGAAGATTATTTGTAAATAAGTGACTGTCCCAAAGGTTGGCTGCTAGAGATTGCCTAGCGGCATTAAGCCCGCCCTTTGTACATAGTGCAATAAAGTTTTAAATAAAAAATAATAAACTAATAATAACACTTACGGCCGGTTGCAGAAAGCATGATTAAAATAATCTATGATCAACATTTTGATATATTCCAAGTTATTTGTCACTTTGGGTATTTAAGACAATGATGTGCTTTTTTGGCATACGTTAAACATGTCAAACGACAATCATCATTTCTGCAACCGGCCGTATAACTCTCCAGCCTTTAGGTATTTATTTATATACATATCATGATTTTCGGACGCGGCCTTATTTACCATAGATTAGTATTTTGTTTTTCGAATAATGATTTTCATCTTTAAAAAAAATATTTTTTTTTTATTTCAAAAAGGGGTTTTACCGTTGTCATTATTCTAAGGTTCAACACCTGAAGCCCAAAAAAAATATTCGGTAAAAAATAAAGTAAAGTATCATCACGACTGTTTCCCTTTCGGGATGGTCAGACATCACGCTTATAAATTTCACGTTTAGCAAACTTTAGGCCAATCATGACAAGTGGCAAGCTCGTCGATGTCTCCAGCAGCGTACCAAACTCGAGAAATATTTATTATTATTAAACACAGAAATTAAATATTAATTAAATGTATTTATTTAGGCGCGGTGGTGGCTCGGTTGTAAGAACGCGTTTCTTGAATCCTACAAAGGTCGGTTCAAACCCACCCGGCATGTACCAATGAGCAATGCATTTTTCTTACGTACATTTGTCATAGATTAACAACACCACCGTTCCCGTGCCTCGGAGAGCATGTAAGCCGTCAGTCCCGGTTCCACTAATACCAACTTGTGGAATCGTTAATAAATTGTCATTAAAAATTGACATCATATCCTCGCCAAGCCGTCTGGCCAGCGTGGCGAGTGTAGGCCAAATTCTCCAGATATATGTTCTGGAAGGCCCATCTCCAGCAGTGGCGGTCTAGGACACTGTGTTCTAGGGGCTGTAATGATTTACATTAACAAATATTTTTGTGTCCCGACCAGGAATCGAACCCGGTACCTCCGATTCTAAATCCATAAACTTTAACGCTAGACTACCGAGGCAAATATTCGGTCTTTTGACAATTACGCGCGGTATGTAGATTCATTTAAAAAAAAAAGAAAACAAAATTTAAAAAAAAGGAAAAAAGGCATAATTTATGTCTACTATTTTATTATCTAATATTTTATTTTTATTTGTTTCAGGTAAATTGAACTACATTGAGTTCCGTCTTATTTCAGGCATCAAGTACTAACTGGACTTTAAATTTGACCGCCTCCGTGGTCTAGTTGTCACAAACGTTGCCGTGAACTCGGGAGGTCGTGAGTTCGATTCCCACCGGGGGCAAGTTGTACATTGTATAATTTGTCTCGGCCTGGGTGTTTATATGTATATATTTACAAAAGGCAGCTAAAGTGTGGAACAATATACCACCACCTGATAAAAATAAATCTACCCAAACAGTTAAAAGCTTACTAAGGAAAATACTTTTAGAAGAGCAGAAAGAGAAGTGTGGATAGTTTTTTTTTTTTTTTTTTCTATTTTCTATTATTTTACTTTAATATAATGTTGTTTTATTTATTTATTAATATGTTTATTATTAATGTTAATTTAAACATTTATTAGTTTTTTTTTTTATTATTTTTTTTTTTTATTTTTTTTATTTTTTTTGGATTTTATATTATTTAGTTTAATTATTAGCCCTAGAAGAAAATACATAATTAAAGGGTCTGTAACAATTATAATATTTTTAACGAAGCGAACCTCATTCATCTACTCTGCCATGCACTGCAATGTTTACCTAGCTTTTGTTTTGTATAATTTTGTTAGTTTTTTATTTAGTTTTTCATTTGTATATATAAACCATGTCATTTTAAAATTATAATCACTACGTGAGTACAGGAACAGGTTGAAAAACAGCGTCATGCAGGTGTACTTGTACAAATGCACGACAACAGCTGACACCTGATTCCTTTTGTCACATTTGTTTAAGATAATAAGACTGTGTAATGTTTTTATGTGACAATAAATGATTTTTTATTTTATTTTATTTTATTTTTTATTTTAAAAAAAAGTATAATATGTAGTTTATCAACCATCTAGTTTCCGTAACACAAGCCTCGTAGCTTACCACGGAAATTAGATGGCGCTGTGTGACCTGAATATTTATTTATTTAAATAATTTAAAATAGTGTATTCTTCAAATCATTCAAGCCGCGAAGGGATAGGGTTCGATTCATATTTGGAAAAAAAAAAAATTGTGACATTATTCGAGACTGGTTAAAACAGGCTTAACGAATCTGCTAAACTGCTAGTCTTCTGGTAACGGCTTACTGTTTGGACCTTTTAACATTCGTATTTTGAGAGGTTTCCATAGCTGCTGCTCCACTCAACCATTCATTTCAGCTGTCAAACGCAGCTATACTCTAAGTGTGTTCCGCGGAACCCTAGGGTTCCACGATACCCCTGTAGGGGTTCCGCAAGAATTTAGAAAAAAAAAACAAAACACCTCTCTTTGGTCGAACGTTTTGACTCCGTCCGCCGCGCGTATACTTGTGAGCGCGCAGTCCCTTTGATAAAAGGCGCCTCTGAATGGGGTGTATCAGGCAAAGCTTTTTGTAGATGTCGCTAGCGGCAATGGTACCTTGTTTACACCTATTTTTTAACATTTTTTTAAATTATTTGTATTTTTACATTTTTATAACAAATAAATGTATTTTAACTTAACGTTAAAAGATGAATTAAGTAAGCGAACACCGTCTTTAAAATAAAAAAAGGTTGAATTAATAGAACGGCAATTTTTAGATCACCATATATTTGCTTTCGCTTGGAAATCTCGATTTGTACACTTAAAAGCTGCTCACTTCGGCATAATATCCAGAAAATAATAATTTTCGTAATAAAAATACAAGTTTTCTATGAAACTGACAGTTATATTAGGTACCATCTATCATGCGACATCTATCGTGATAAAAAGTTAGTGACACACCCCATTAGACGCTATAGTTGTGAACAAGCGACTTTCGACTCTAACTTCAAAACATAAAGTAAAGAATACACTTTTAAAAACTATTGTTTTATTGTAGGGTTCCATTAAGTATTTTGCTTTCCAAAAGGGTTCCGTCACCAAAAAATATTGAGAACCTCTGGTCAAACGGGTTCCCTCAAAGGATACTTGAAATCGGTACTCCTAGTTGTAAAATTCTCCAAACCTCGAAACGCTTAAATATTACTATTTTATTTATTTATTTATAACTTTATTGCACTATGTACAAGAGAGGCGGGCTTAATGCCGCTAGGCATTCTCTAGCAACCAACCTTTGGGAAAATACAGAGCATTTGAAAGGTAGGCAATTTTTTGCACTTTTACGCGTCATAACAGTTTTATTACATTTTATATTTATAATTTTATTTAATTTACATAATGTATACATTATAATATTTACTAGTCATCAAAACAAAAACATAATATCAGCTGAACAACTCAATAATTGGTAATGGATTTAAAATTACTGGTCAGGAACAGTAGATACCGCCTCGTCAAATTATAAGTAATCTATTTATTGAAATAATACTAAATTATATTATTATAATTTATAATACCAAAGACCTTACAGTAATAATGAATAACAAAAAATAAAATAAAAATTCTACATAGGTACCTACATTAAAAATATAAATAACAGTTTTAATTAAAAATATTAATAATACTAAAATAAAAATTATTATTATGACTGACACCAGTCCCTAACACTATGCCGGCTTGACTAGATGCTTTTTCACACTTCGCTTGAAGGATAGTTTTACGAAGTCTTTACTTCAGTAAGTCTTGTTTCAAGCAATGTTATTTTTATATAAATATCACCATGGCAAACTTACAATGTTATCTCCTTGAAAGTAAAAATTGGCATTTGACATCATTGCAAATGGCACATACTTTCAACGAGAACAACAAATAGGTGGTAGGCGGACTGATGGTGGTAATGTTACCTGTCTGCCGGGCGGGGAAGTATCCATTGTTCATGCCGGAAATAAGTAAAGTGTTTCCACACGTTTCGGGATCAGGCTCATGCTGCTTTGCCGTCATGCATGGACCTCGCATCAGGTGGGCGCAAGGACACAATTCGTGCTATAGATTTTTTGACTTTGACCGAACACTGGTATTGGCTGGCTATGGTGAAGAGTAAAGGCGTTGTTTGATCCTAAGTTAATACTATTTAGATTCGTATAATACTAGTCAAAATTGTGATTTGATTCCGGGTATCGGTTTGGGTATAAAATATTCGGAGGGCGTAATTCCTTTGAATTTCGGGTCACTTACTTTCCGCCGTCCCTGCCGGGATTCGCGATTCCGTCCGAACCAATTTATGCACATTGAATATTTTATGTAAAGGACACAAATATCAAACTTGATGGCTTTTTACTATAAATAACACATTTTGAAATATTTAATATGTAGGATTGCGCGGAGCGATGACAAGAGACCCGACGGCTTGACCGTTTGGCCGTGCAAACTTGGCAGGTCACTGGTATGCAATGCGACATCCAGGCAACCTCGTCCAGCGCGGGTTCCTGCTGAGAACCGTAAGCTGCGCAAAAACACCAATCTCGGTACAGGTTACGAGTTTGCGTCGTTTGGGGTCGAGACGATGGGGCCATGGGGACACAAAGCCAAAACGTCTGGCCAAAGAGTTGTCCAAATACACTTTTCTTACGTTCATTCGCAGATGTTGCCTTTGGAACAACCTACTTTCAGATATCCGACAGGCGCCAAAAAGATTTATTTAAAACAAAAATAAATAAAAATATTTAAACATATATTACAACAAACTGCATCCGTGGTCTAGCGGTTAAGTCCGTAGATTAAGACTCGGAGGTACCGGGTTCGATTCCTGGTCGGGACACAAAAATATTTATTAATGGAAATAAATACAATTAATTAATATTTAATTTATTTGTGACATTTGTCGAGTTTGGTACGCTGGAGACATAGACGAGCTCGCCACTTATCATGATTGGCCTATAGTAAAGTTGGCTAAATGTGAATCCGCTTAAAAGCGTGGTTTCTGACCACCCCGAAAGGGAAACGGTCGTGATGATACTTTACTTTTAAACATATATTATATTTATGTATCTACGAGTGCTAGGAACCTCAAGCTGCGGAAATACACCAACCTCGGAACATTATTGTTGTATTTAATTAGTATATATTTATATTTAATTATTCTTGAACGCAATAGTATTTCTGTATCCGCTTATAATGGCTCCTCATTCACAAAGGTTAGTTGGTAGAAAATGCATTAATAGCAATAAGCTTGCCTTTGTACCCACACTATTTTTGTTTCTGTACAATAAATGATTTATTATTATTAATAATGTTCAGTAGCAAAGACAAAGTCAAAGTCAAAATAATTTTATTCATGTACACCACACATTTAAATTATTAGGAATGATTCTACTC
The DNA here is from genome assembly GCA_910589645.1 of Tinea semifulvella. Taxonomy (NCBI): domain Eukaryota; kingdom Metazoa; phylum Arthropoda; class Insecta; order Lepidoptera; family Tineidae; genus Tinea; species Tinea semifulvella. The sequence continues at coordinate 3,800,937 of OU342598.1, read as the reverse complement.
CTTCTAGTGGAAGACTAAACAGCAATGCAGTCCAAATAGTAAGCTATTAGGAGAAGACCAGCGGCTTATCAGATTACAATGACCTAGTAAAATAAAGTATCATCACGACCGTTTCCCTTTCGGGGTAGTCAGAAACCACGCTTATGAATAAGCTGAGTCACATTTAGCCAACTTTACTATAGGCCAATCATGACAAGTGGCAAGCTCGTCTATGTCTCCAGCGTACCAAACTCGAAAAATATCTCAAATAAATTAAATATTAATTAAATGTATTTTTATTTACATTAATAAATATTTTTGTGTCCTGACCAGGAATCGAACCCGGTACCTCCAAGTCTAAATTCACGGACTTAACCGCTAGACCACGGCGGCAGTTTGACCTGTTAATTTTTAACCTGACTGAGAATGGAATCTGCACGGCCAACTCAGCAGTTAAATTAAACAAAAATCGAAATTAAACAACAACAAAAAAAAAACTCAAAATTCAGCTATTAGTACTTATGAGCATACAATGACAGTGGTACCCTACCAGGATCAGAATTTAGATTACTTGCCCGTGAGCAACCCGAAAGCAGACTAAACGCAATACCTCTGCCATTGAAGTACGAGGGTGGTCTGAAAAGTTTCCGACCTCAACGTGAAGATGGCAGCACTCGTCAATAAAAGTCAGGGAATGTAGTTGTGCATCTTCTGACAGGTACTCACCAAAGTTTCAGTCATTTTGGACGCGCAGTTGTTATTTGACAGTCGTTTGTGTGAGTCGACGTGAGTATTTTTGTGAAAATGTAAAAAATCGAGTATCGAGCTGTCATAAAATATTTGTTTTTGAAAAGTAATACGCCTACGAAAATCAAAGATGAGTTGGACTCTGTGTACTCTGCACCATCATTTACCACAGTGAAATATTGGGCAGCTAAATTTAGTAGAAAAATAAAAATATTTTTTTGATCAAAAAATGTCTTGTATCTTTGTTAGGTCGGAAACTTTTCAGACCACCCTCGTACAATCAATTAAACTTTTTCAGAAAAGGCCCGATTGGTCAAAATCTGTACGTTTTAAAATTGTTATTTTATAATTTACTAACAGTAAACAATATTTAAAGGCCCGGTGATGGGTCGGTTGTAAGAACGCGTTCCTTAAATCCTACAAAGGTCGGTTCAAACCCACCCGGTACATACCAATGAGAAATACACTTTTCTTAAGTACATTTGTCATAGATTTACAACACCACCGTTCCCGTGCCTCGGAGAGCACGTTAAGCCGTCGGTCCCGGTTCCACTAATACCAACTTGTGGAATCGTTAATAAATTGTCATAAAAATTGACATCAAATCCTCGCCAAGCCAGCGTGGCGAGTGTAGGCCTAATTCTCCAGATATATGTTCTGGAAGGCCCATCTCCAGCAGTGGAGGTCTAGGACGCTGTGTTCTAGGGGCTGTAATGATGATAATGATGAAACAATATTTAATTTTGAAAAGAAAACTATTAACTAAGACAAAAATTAAATAACCTGTATTACAAAAAACTAAATTGAATCTTAAAATAACTTATAATATTAAAATTTAACACTGTAAGTATTAAACCCGTCAGGGCAGCGCGGTGATTGTGTCCCGAATTCTCCAGAAATATCTTTAGCAGTGGAGGTCTAGGACTCTATGTTCTAGAAGTTGTGATGATAAAAATAAACGAAACGCTTGGGACAATTACCTACAAGCCTACTCGTATAATTGTCTTAAGTTTTTTTTTCTAGTTTTATAAATAATTAATCCAGGTTGCGACTGACAATAATAAGTCATTTCCAGTTTGTCGCATTCAGAAATAAATGCCGACAAACACACTCCGAATGTGTTGAAAACTAGAGAGATACAGTACGGCTGTACAATTGAAAAACCTGCTTTTTACAAATAATGATTGATTTTCATATTCCTTCTCTTCCTCCTTGCGTCGTTTTCCTCAATGCTAAGAATCGTGACCCCCAGGGGCTGTGACATCTGGGTCTATTCACCGGCGTACTGGGTACCGCCGAGCGTCACTCGGATCGCATAACAAAACTTTATTTGACATGAGTATTATATAAGTGGGGGGTTCTTGGGAAGATGTTTAGTGGTGGGCGCCCACGTCCTTCTACTAAACATACTAATATGATTTTTATATTAAGTAGAAAAAAATAATCACTCAAAGTCACTACCAGGCTCTCTTCCATCTGCCTGCAACGAGTCCTTGGGTAGTTTAGTCATATAGCCCGCAAAAGCTCTGGCAATCTGGAAAGGCTGGTAATCATGGAAAAAATTGAAGGCAAGAGACCCCGTGGCCGAAGCCCGACACGCTGGTCAGACCAGATCCGCACCATACTTCACACCCAAGTCCACGAGGCCCTGCACGCCGCCGTGAGCAGACCTGGATGGCGCAGCATCGTCTACGTGACCTAGCAAGTTCTGTGAAGTTACTTGGCCGAGTTGCTAGGTTTTTAAATTGGACAGCCGAGTAGTAGCAGTGACTTCAGAACGGAAACGGATAAAATTTCTGTCTGAAAACGGAGATTTATTTATCATAGAAGGTTTTTCTTTGTAAATGATAAAACTGTTTGGTGAAGTCAAAGCGGCCAGTCTAACATATGTATGTATATTTTTTTCGTTATAAATAGGCATTATCCACTAACCCGCACTAGGTCCTTATCACTATGTTTTAATTTTAACGTCTTTACCTCTCTATATAATAATAATTCATTTATTTCGGATTCGATCCATATATGATAGTAACAATTTAACTTAGAACTATGTTAGTAAAAATACACATCAATCAAAAATTAAAACAATGTAAATATAAAAAATATATTGTTCATTTACATTGTGTGTGACATTAAGTCACACCCGTGCCCCCCATACGACCCCCATAACATTGGGTAACGCAAATGCTGTACAGATATATAACTTTTACGGCCTATGACCTATATTTTAATGTACGACACGTGATTGGTAGTTAGGTTCTCACTTTCAGCCAATAACGTTCCTTAATACGTAAAACATGTCAAAAACTTTTCCCTTGCTTGTCACTTTAATCCCATTTCAAAGTAATATTGACTAAAGACATAAAAGTTTTTTTTTTCTGAATAGCCGAAAGACAGATTTCCGATTCTCGAACCTTCGACATGCATGGACGCTCGCTTTTCTCAAATGAAACTGACAGTTTTCTATGGAGATCTGTCGCTTTTCATTCGAATAATTCGAACCGACACGCAAGTCGAAAGCGTCAGAATTAGGCCTCAGGTCCGGATGGCTAATAAGGCGGGTAGGGGTGGGACATTCCCCTGTTCAACCCTGTATACGAGCATACGAGCTAGGCGGCCGTGGCAAGCGTAGCATTGTATATTGTGCATGCAGAGGACACACCACACGTCACACTGCCACACCTCTCACAAGTGCGGAATCATTGCACGAATTCGTCCGGTGTTTCCATCTGCAAATCCCTTTGGATTATTTACATCGCTCCTCAAAAAACGCGTCGCGCCAACCATTGGGTTTGAAGCAGATTTTGTTGCGCTTGTCAACGTTTTCTCAGTCTAGCTGAGGTAAGAGCGTACCAGGCCGGTACGGCGTACGTGAGCCGACTGTGAATGTAGGCTTTGTAAATCCATAGCTGCTTAGATTAAACACTGGACGAAGTTCACAGAGGCGGTCACGTGGGCGCGCTTGTTGATGCGTTTATCTATCGTGAACCCAATGTACTCGTATTTTACTGGATCAGTTCACTACAGACTCTTGCTGTTTAATAGATTTTAGCCTTCTCAGGTTTGTAACTTGCGCCCGAGTGGCTCACACAGGGGTCTTGTTTTTTTATTTAAATACTAGCACGACATGTAACCTTGCCCCCACCTGATGGTAAGTGACGCGCAAGGTCTATGAATGTCTGTGCATAACGACAATTCAAGGCTGATCCCGAAATGTGTGGATACACTTTACTGGGTTTATCGGCACGAACGGTGGATACTTCCCGCCGCGGCCGACTTGTCAAATTACCATCACCAGTCCGCCTACCACCTATTAAATTAAATATAAAATTGGTTCCACTACTTCAGCTCAAGGAGCGCTTCTCTTCTAAAAACTCTTCCATTGGAGGATTGAACAATGTGAGTTAAATCGGTCCATCAAATTATGTCTATGCAAAAAGGTTAAGCTGTTTGGTATATCCCTTTTGGGATCAACACATCCATGTTTCGTCCCTATAGTTAATCTTATTTGTATTGTAGCGATAAACTTTTCCGATTGGGATATAAAATAGGTAGGTAAGTTTGCCTCTGGTATAACATTATTAGTTTTACATTATCCGTATTCCGCAATTAATTTTATTTACTAAATAATAAGGTAAATATCTATCTAAAAAACAAAGTCCTGACTGATTCATTGCACAATCCACAATACTAGAGTTATAAAATTTGGCATGTAGAGTAGACTCCTTATAAGATATAAAACTAACCATTGCATCTTTCTCGCTCGCACACTACAACATTTTCAAACTCTATCTATTTACTCGTCTATCTACACTTTCTTAATAGCTCCGAACAATGTTAATAAGTATATTCAATCATACATTTATTCGAAAAAAATATTTACAACATATAACATAAAATTAATATTAATATTAAGGATAGGGATATAGGTCCCGTCCGCGTGGAATGGTGGCAAGAACGCTGGCTGCATTTCCCCGCTGAATTGCAATACTGATTCTCTGGGCAAAGAAAGAGCCAGCTTGTCACCGGAGGAGACAACAAGACGCGGTGTTATGTCTTTTAAAAAAAATTTTGCGCTTGGACTCCATGGGCCCAGAGTTTCTACAGCAAACGGCACAAATATGTAATCTTTTAATATACTTACATACTTGTGCCGCTTAATACGTATATATATGTATATTTTTGTGTATGTATTAGTATTTAGTATATTGATATTACAGTATATTTAATTATGTTGTTGAATTTATCCCACTATTAATATTTCTTTCATTGAACCTATAAATGTTCTAATTTGTCCCTAAGGTTTGGCTGTCAGAAAATGTCTACGGGCATTAAGTCCGCCTTTGTACGTTGTGCAATAAAGTTTTTAACCCTTAATAAGGCACGAGTTAATAGGGTTTTAAATGCAGAAGTTAAAGTGGTTTTAGGGTAAAGGACTAACGTAGAATTAAAAATTTACAAGCAATGGAAATAACAGACGCAAAATAAATCAACAATCACTATGATAATGAAGCTAAATTCTACTTTTTCTCAAACAAAAACTTGCTTTTTCTCTGTCGATGTAATTCGACTACTGACACTTTGAGATCAAAAATTTACCTCAAGTGTTGCCATAAAACAAGCAGTGTTGCCAGGTGACAAATTTAAATACTACTATAAATCGATGGTTTACGGTTTCGTTCATTCATTGAATTGAATTTTAATAGAAAAAAACTTTTTTTGCTTACAGATTTTGGTGGGAAATAATCTCCCTATGCCTTATTAAAGGTAAAATAAATAAATATTTTAGACATTTTTTTAAAAACATTAAATAAATAACCCGACTGCGTTAAAAGTAAAACTTTAAATATAAACTAAAAATATCAAAACAAGCCCAAGGTTTGATATAATTTTAGATTAATACACATATAATAATAATAATTATAATCATAGCGACTTTAACTGGTCGTGACCCATTGTTAGAAAGAAAGTCATACTTCAGAACTGTGTTCTCGTGGCTGTGGTGATGCGAGACAAACATACAGACGACATTTATAAATTTAGAAGACAGATTAATGTCGTATAAAATTATGCCTCCAAAGCTAATATAGTATAATATTATGTATTCCACTTATATAATGGTAGCGTGCACTTATGACAAGGGTTCATGAGCTATCGTTAGGTAATTATTTAGCATCGTATCATTTTAATCTTATCAATAGCTGACATGCCATGTAACGAGCTTATTATGCCAGCCTAATGGCGTTTCAATTTCATATTTGTTTATACTTAGTTTTTTATAATTTTTTTTTACTAAGGGGTTAAAAGCTCTCCTCTCGCTCGCACAATCCAATAATTTCAAAGTTTTTATAATCTGAGTTAACTTTTGAAAAAATGTAGTCTATCAACTTACTTGGGAATAAAATTATATTTGGTGTTGTACATTTGAGAAAAGTGTAAAGTATCATCACGACCGTTTCCCTTTCGGGGTGGTCAGAAACCACGCTTATAAATAAGCGGATTCACATTTAGCCAACTTTACTATAGGCCAATCATGACAAGTGGCAAGCTCGTCGATGTCTCCAGCGTACCAAACTCGAGAAGTATCACAAATTAATTAAATGATAATTAAAATGTATTTATTTACATTAATAAATATTTTTGTGACCCGACCAGGAATCGAACCGAGTCTAAATCGAGGCAAGAAAAGTTTATTTCTCATTAGTACTTGTTTCATGCCGGGGTTTAAACCGAGACTTATTTATAATATATATACTTGTATATATATATATTTATAATATAGTCTACCTGTATCTAAACTTTATGAGTGATATTCAAGAATGGGGTGTACAAATATTATCTTTAACTTAAACTATTTTTTTTACTTCTATTGTATTGCCACTCTTCACTTCACACTTTCACAACGAGCGACGACGCGACGTCTACTTTTGTCCCGCTTCCTTCATCACATGAGTAGTTTTATTTTGTATGTATTATTGTATATATTATATATAATATATAACCTATTTACGTAGTTGTATATGTAATAGTCATATATTCCAAATAATCAAATATTCCAAAAGACCACAACATGAAGTCGAATAAATATTATGATCTCACAGAAGAAATGATCAGGAACGGGTTCAAGACTCAGCTTTACGCAGTGGAAGTTGGTGCAAGAGGAGTTCCAGCAAAATCTTTGCATCACTTACTGAAAGAATTGGGCCTAAGCAGGTCTGCCGTCAATACATTTATGGAACGAGCTTCCAAGACGGCACTAACGGAATCATACAGTATTTGGTTGGGTAGGGAGAGAAGTAGAATGGTGGATGGTGAGCGTATTAGTTTTTTTAAATAATTTTAACGGGTCTTTACGCGATTTACCTTAGAGACATATTTCTCCCGACGTTTCAGCCAAGTTGCATTGGCCGTGGTCACGGGTCGACTGAAGCTATGCGGTGTAGTCTCGTACATACTGGGCGGCAGATGTAAACCTACCCACTTATCACTTTTAAAAGTTTTTAGAAATCACGACACACGACACTTACAATATCCTTGGCGACACCGGGCGATTTTTCCCGGCGTCGAAACCTATTGATTACTGGATTCCACGATGAAGATAGCTTATAACCCCCCTCTCGATTGAAATTTTTGTGTTTCTTTATTTCGATCGCTTCACGTACTATTCTAGGGTAATAGTGCCGATCGGTGGAAAGTATCTTTGGGTCATGCAGCTCAATCCAATGGTTTGTGCCACTATCCATTAGGTGTTCTGCTATTGCTGACTTGTTTAATTGGCAGTTTTTTACAGCTGCTATATGTTCCTTGACCCTCTCAGCTATTAGAAAAGAAACACAAAAATTTCAATCGAGAGGGGGGTTATAAGCTATCTTCATCGTGGAATCCAGTAATCAATAGGTTTCGACGCCGGGAAAAATCGCCCGGTGTCGCCAAGGATATTGTAAGTGTCGTGTGTCGTGATTTCTAAAAACTTTTAAAAGTGATAAGTGGGTAGGTTTACATCTGCCGCCCAGTATGTACGAGACTACACCGCATAGCTTCAGTCGACCCGTGACCACGGCCAATGCAACTTGGCTGAAACGTCGGGAGAAATATGTCTCTAAGGTAAATCGCGTAAAGACCCGTTAAAATTATTTAAAAAAACTATTATGAATATGCGCGAAAGTTTAAAAAGGTGAGCGTATTATCGCGAAATAGAAAAAAAAAAAGGAGGCCTCCTTTTCTTAAACCAGCCAATTGTCGGTCGCAAGCCCGAGACACCATTCTTCTCATCTCTTACCCACACACGATGGACCCGGCACCCGCACGGTGAATCCATGGAATGCTTAGAAATTTGTCTTCTCTTCTCTATTATTATTATGTATTTGTTTTATAAATTGTTATTTTATATCTATTATTGCACCTACTTACCATAAACATGAAAACTGTCCTAAAGGTTTGGCTGTCAGAGAATGCCTAGCGGCATTAAGTCCGCCTTTGTACATAGTGCAATTAAGTTTTGAAATAAATAAAATAATAAAATTTGGATGGAAATAGCACACAAATGTCCCACAGCCACGTGAAGATCTCTCTTTGCCGACCACTATATTTCAAGGACAAAGCCGGGTGAAACAACTAGTATATCATATTTAGGTATATCTATTATAGGTAATATTATGTTTATTTATATGTTTTCACATTCATGGAATTCATGTATGTAGTTTTATTTGTATGTATTAATATGTATAAGTAATTATTGATAAGTATATGTTGATGTCTAATATTCTCTGTTAGATTTTATCGCACCTGGTTTCATCATTTTCATCAGAGCCCTTAGAATAGAATCCTGGATGTCTACTGTTGGAGGTGGGCCTTCCGGAATACATTTCTGGATAATTTGGCCTACACTCGCTACGCATGGTATTGTTACCCAATCTTGATCTTGCAGTTTTGGTCTTTTTCTTGCTTTTTGCAAGACCAATACCAAAATTAACGTAGTCGAGTCTTGCAAGACTCTTGCTCAGACACTTTTTTCCTATTGCTAAAAAAACATTTTTGCGTTTTTTTCTCAATTGTAACTGCGTCGTGTTTGTCTTCTTACGAAAAACGAATCCTTACGGATGATTCTGGTGTCTGTCTGGGTGTCCCCATGAAATATCTCCAAAACTACCTTCTTTTTCGATGTGCACCAAACGATTTGTTTTCGCTCCCAAAATGTATTAATTAATATATAATAAAATATATAATCAATGTTTTTGTTATATCTCTGTATATCTTTTTGGATTACATGCTGGTCAACAAGACCTATAACCATTCCAAATTTCAATTAAATCAGACTAGTAGTTCTCGAGATAGTAGTTGACAGACAGACTTAAATTAGAAACAAACATTAATTTTTGATCAGAGCTAAAGTCTTGCGAGACTGGCCAAGTCACACACATTACACGCTGCTGGCCAGTCGGGTTGGCGAGGTTCATCATCAACCTGTGTCTCTCCACTGCTGAATATATTCCTCCCCCAAGGCTCGCGAATTCATATGATCTTCTGCCACCCTTATCCAACCCACAAGCGACCTTCCTCAGATTATCTGGCGGGGGGTCGTCCCACTCTGCGTCTTCCAGTATGTGTTCTTCACTCCAGAACCCGTCTACTCTCTGGACAGATGTGTCCAGCCCATTGCCACTTCAGCTCGCAAATTTTAATCTATTTTGGTAACTTTCTTTTCTCCTTATAGCTTGCTGAGTGACCTTGAACTTGTGAACTAGACCTACTGTCAGTGTCCACGTTTCTGTTGTTTGCTCATGTGATATCAATTTTAATAAAAAAATATTAACGATCCCTGCAGCCCTATTCTGTTACTTAACCGCAAACGTTATATAATGGAATCCGTTAACTATATATATATCACGCTATTAAGGTTGATATTTGCACGGACACTGTCGAGGTCTAGCGCTTATAGAGTTGAGAATGGAATAATATTTTTTAATTATGACGCAATCTCTGACGTAAAAAACGAAATCCACTAATACCGTTTGCGACTAAGTAACAGAATCAACTATAGAACTATCCAAGCACCTGCCTTATCTTGTCGTAATATATAAAAAGTATAAACTGTATATACTGACTGGCACAAGTCCGTCGTTATAAAATCTAGTTTCAGTAAATTCTATGATCAACTCTATATAAAATTCAGACTACAATTTGCATTTCAAATAAGTTTACCACATTTTAAATTAGATACTTTAAAATGTCTAACGTTGGTGGTCGCCTAATGCAAGGGGTTCCTTGGGGAAATTCTAGTTGGCATGTTCATATCTTAAATAAAAACATTCAGAACTAATGCAAAAATAAAAATACATACAGTTTACATTGAAACGTATCCTAATAGTACGGTATCCGTAGCATTTCAGACATGCACCTTCCTTAACTGTTCATTGCAGTATACCTGTACATTAGGGTGGATGAAAAAACACTTTTTACAATGCTTTGTTGTCGCTCTCAGGGCGGCGAGCAAAGTTATTATTGATAGTTAACATCGATAACAATACGCGCGGCGGCGTTGCCGTTGCGAAGAGGGCGCTAGTGTAGGGAAAGTATAAAAGGAGGTACGCGCATGCCGCGCACTCACTTGTTCGTGAGCATTCAAGCCAATTGGTCCTATTTATATTAGTTTAATTACAATTTAATTAAATAGGTGGTAGGCGGACTGCTGGTGGTAATTTACCCAGTCTGCCGGGGCGGGGAAGTATCCACCGTTTGTACCGATAAACCCAGTAAAGTGTATCCACACGTTTAAGGATCAGGCTCGAATTGCCGTCATGTCCAGTCAAGCCGGCATAGTGTTAGGAACAGATGTCAGTCATGAGTGTCTGATCCCAGTTGCTTACATTCATGAACCTCGCGCAACTTACCATCAGGTGGGCAAGATCACATGTCGTGCTAGTATTAAAAACATAAATAAGTATTGAAAAGCGTAAGCAATTTATTCATTACCGCCCCTAGAACAGCGCGTTCTAAAACAGCGCGTTGTAAAATTGTAATAGTAACCTCTGAAACACTAAAAACATAAATTGTTACTAACGAGCGACCTTTCTCGCCAACAAACCTTTAATGGTTTGGTGAGATTTAATGATTTAAAAATATAAAAAAAAAAAAAAAAAAGACCTCTACTGTTGGAAATAGGCCTTCCAGAACATCTATCTGGAGAATTTGGCCAACGCACCACGCTGGCCAGACGGGTTGGCGAATATCTATCGCCAATGTTTAATGACAATTTATGAACGATTCCACAAGTTGGTAATAGTGGAACCGGGACCGATGGCTTAACTTGCTCTCCGAGGCACGGGAACGGTGGTGTTATAAATATATGACGAATGAATGTAAGAAAATTTCCCATTGGTACATGCCGGGTGGGTTTGAACCGACCTTTGTAGGATTATAAGGAAAGCATTCTTACAACCACGCCCTACGCCACGCCACCGATTTATACTATATTCAAATAATAATTGCAAACTACAAAATTAAATACATATAAACTAAACCTAATAAAAAAAAAGTAATACATGTAGATTATTTAATTTAATTTTTTATTTTTAATGATTTAATATTGTAATTATTAAAAAAAAAAAAAAAACTATAAATAAAAATATTCTCCAGAGACGTCCCATCATTCAACACTGGCAACATTTTCCTCATCTCGGTTTTTAATGGGTCCAGCAGCCTTATTCTGTTACTTAGTCGCAAATGTTATTTAGTTGTGTTGTTTTTAGTGGATTTCGTTATTTACGCCAGAGATTGCGTCATAATTACAAAATATTATTCAATTCTCAACTTTATAAGCGCTCGACTTTGACAGTGACCGTGTAGTTAATCAGTTATCAAACTTTTTGGCGACAGAACCCTTGGGCTTGTTTTTTCGTTTTAGATTTTATATACTTATTTTCGGTTTTTAATTTTATTATATTAAAAATGGAGTTAGTTTAAACCTGAGCGACGTGCAGCTTTTCTATGATTCAAGGAATGACGCTTCATAATGGAATCCAATTATTATAAATTTTATTCTATATTAGAATAATTATTCATACCAGGAAAATCTAAATAATAAACAGCTATAAGAAACAAAGAACTAAGTACTTATTAATGTAATAATATGTCGACCTGTCGATAACATTTGACATCGCTACGATTAAATTGGCAGGGTTCAGAAAACATCTGGCTTCGGTTAATTTATTAGTCTTTTAGACTGTATTTATTCCGGGATGGTTAGAAACCACATTTTTGAAGAAGCGTTTTTATATTTGGCCAATTTTACTGAGCAGTGGTAGTTGTAAGAACGCCTTCCTTATTATTCCTATTATCCAGTAAATAACTAATAGACCACAGAGTGCAGACAGTCCAGGGAGGCCCTTCCCAACCCTGGCAAGCGCCTCACACGACGCCTCCTGGGCCTTCACAGAGCTAGGCTTCGCATAATGGTGGGGATCTTGAGGGACACTGTGCCTTTAACAAACTTCTTTATACTCTGAATATAGCATATTGTTCGCATGTGCTCTTGGAGTGTGTCAGTGTGGCTGCGCTTATACTAAGGTTTCTCCAAACTGCGAGGACTCTTCCAAAGGTCTGCAGGAACGTGACGTGTCTTCTAAACCTCCTGGATGAGATCGGATGGTTTCGCTGAAAGAGTAAATATCACGCACAATGGTCCAATAGTGACTAAGTGCGAAAAACCTACCGCCGGTCGTTGGTGACTGGCGTCAGTTGCTCCCATTCTTGGACCTCGCGTACCGCTTACTATCAGGTGGGTGCGATGTTACGTGTCGTGTTCAGTATTTAAAAAAAAGCTGCTGCTAAAAATGGTTACAGTCAGTCTTAAGTTCGGCCTTAAAATTAACCGCAGCGAATCAAAGGTGATGATATTGTAAGTAAGAATATATTAAATTGCTGTTAATTTAAATAGTTATTTATTTCTCGTATTATCTTTATGATTGCACCTACATTTGATCAAATTTGTCCCCAAGGTTTGGCTGTCAGAGAATGTCTTCGGGCATTAAGTCCGCCTTTGTACTTTGTGCAATAAAGTTTATAAATAAAATAAATAAATGATCATAGATTGAGCCCACAATAACTGGCCAGAAATTACAAAGATTAGCTATCTTGTGTGAGTATCTAGTGCGATGTGATCCAATCTTACATTTATCTGGGAGCACTATTATCTAATAATAGTCGATGCGAGGATGAAATTAAGCGCTGAAGGGTAGTGACAAGATCTGCTATGGACAATCTGAAGAAGATATGGAGGTACCAAAACATTACTAAAGCCACTAAAATCCGGCTAATTAGAGCTTTTGTGTTCCCTATTTTTCTGTCTCCGATGAGAGGACCGATGAGGTGAAGGTTGCAAAGGATCATTCCCTACATAAGTGCACCAGCAGCCCTATTCTGTTACTTAAGCGCAAACGTTATATAATGGAATCTATTAACTATATATATCACGCTATTAAGGTTCATAATTGCACGGACGTAGTTATAGAGTTGAGAATTGAATAATATTTTGAAATTATGACGCAAGCTCTGACGTAAATAACGAAATCCACTATTAACGTTAGCGACGACAGAATAGGGCTGCAGGAAAGCTGCGGTCCGAGAGGAGTGGCGAAAGCTTGTTAAGCGTGCCACTAGCACTCAAATGGCGACCACGACCACTCTGCCAAGAGTGTAGCGACTCAGAAGAATGTGTGTACCTATATTTATATTTATTGCTATTTAATTAGATTTTAAATATTATTATTATTGATTATTCGTATTCAAAATTAAATGATCCCAAGGTTAACGGGTAGAGAATGCCTAGCGGAATTAACTTAGCCTTTTGTATTTTTTACAATATAGTTTTAAAATAAATAAATAAAATAATACTATTATATTTTCGACGCCAATTTTCGGATGTAATATTAGCTCTTGAATAAATAAAACTCCCAAAAAAGTAGATATTCGTATCTTTCGCGCGAATACACTCGTAAATTATTCCCGAACATATTTCACGTACTTCCTGCCTCGCTTACTCTCTTTCTATCTTATTATCTAATATTTGTTTTTGAGCTCTCTCAGTATTCATACTCGAATGTATACAAAAAATGTACAACTTCAAATAGCTACTGTAACGTTGCGATAGGGAACGTGTTAGTAAAAATGAAATATATAGACTCTAAGTATAAAATGTTTTAAACTAAATAATTAATTAAACCAAAAACATAACTGCCTCCGTTATCTAGCGTTTAAGTCCGTAGATTTAGACTCGGAGGTATCGGGTTCGATTCCTGGTCGAAGTAAAGTGGAATCCACATAAAAATAATTATAAATTTAAATAATAATAATGTTTTAAACATTGTAAATAATGTCTAACAAAATTTGTGTGCCAGAAATGGCTGAATGTGTATGTATCTACATTTATGTCTTAAAATATTTACTACCATGTTGAATACAAATAAATTTTATTTCATAAGCGCAAGACGTAGGAGATCGATAAAAACGAACTCGACTGAATAATGAACAAATATAGTGCAAAGCTATAACTGTTCCCTTTGTATAATTCAGTTATATGTGACATCACTAGTTGGTGTGTATTTAGAGCTGGCAATCAGTAGAGGCTGGAACGTGGCCAAGGGAGGCCGATTCAACGGAAACCAGCTAAAAGGTGCACTGAATTCTTTCTCATTGCACCCGCGTTTAAGTTTTCTAAAGGTGGGATTAGACCTATTATTATTATTAAATTCTTTATTGCACAAAATAAGTGTACAAACGCGAAGATTAATGCCTACAAGGCATTTTCTAACATCTAACCTTTGGGAGAGTGTGAGATTAAGGGTAGTGCCGATATCAAGTTTAACAATATAGAATATACTACACGCACTACATACTAATAGATACTTACACTGTTACTTAAATTACACATATACCTATAAATCAACGTACATACACATATATATTATGCCAAATATATATTTTTAGCCTGATGACGACTCCTGTTTGTCTAGAAATAAAGCAGTGACCAAGCGCTTAAAAACGTGGACAGACGGCGCGTGTCTAATAGCGAGTGGTAGCTTGTTCCACTGGCGGGCTGCAGACACAGTATACGAATCTGAATATCTGCTAGAGGATTGGGATGGGATTTTAAGTTGGTTGTTATGTGAAGAACGAAGTGGAATGTTGTGAGTGTCACACATGTATTCAAAACGGGATTTAAGATATGCAGGCGCATGAGGGTTGTTCAGGATACCATACAGAGACACGAGGAGATGGGTAGATCTTCGAAAGCGGATATTGAGCCATTTCAACTGATTAAGAAAATGAGAGATATGATCATATGAAAGAAAGGGCTAGAGAAAGAGCATTTATTTATTTATTTATTAAAAAAAATATTGCACAAAGTACAATGGCGGACTTAATGCCCGTAGACATTTTCTGACAGCAAAAACCTTAGGGACAAATTAGAACATTTATAGGTGCAATGAAATAAATATTAATAGTAGGATAAATTCAATATAATTATATATACTTACATAATATACTTTAACATATACTGTAATATCAATATACTAAATACTAATACACTAATACACAAAAATATACATAAATATACATATATACACATATTAACAATGTTTCTCTGTTTGATAGAGACCAAAGTTAGCGACATATAGCCTTAATTTTTTAAAGATAAAATGGCAAAGGGCCGTACACGTCTGTCGCAGAACCGGTGACCGATGGAGTAGGCGGGTTCTGGAGTGGAGACCACGTACAGGAAACCACACAGTGGGAAGACCCCTAATAGTTTTTTCTTAAATTACCAATAGGTGGAGCTAATAGTAGCTTTTTGGCTCACTGAATCCATCCAAAATCTTGATGGACAGCTTTCAGTACAAAATTGGATAGCCTGTCCGTGTTACATATTTATACGGTGAATAAATCAGTAATTCTAACCAACATTGGACGCGAACAAGGCAAGAGAAAATATTTTTGTTTTAACTCAGTGTATGTATCAAAATAACATTAGGCTGGGTCCATATATGTATCATTTTCTTAATCCGAACACCGTATTTGTATCATTCCATCATTTGTTAGTCGTAACATTTAAAAAAAAAACTACAAAAAATGATATCAATATTGTAAGTTGCAAAAATAATAATTAAAATAATCTATTATATTTATTTTTATATACGCCACGTGATTCGAAGTTAACTTATCACTTTGGTTAATTCAGCCAATGACGTGCCTCCTAAGAATAAGTTAAACATGTTAAAAGCAAATAAGCAAAATTTATTGACAATGAAAAAAGTAAATTTAGTAGGAAACTTAAAAAAGACTACAATATTTTGATGCTAGAGATGCCGTACCACCTTACCAACGTTTTTGGATCACGACACCGCGACCGATACGAAACCAAGGTACGGTGCGGACAAAAGAACCTGTGGATGTATGTACCTTTACGAAAAGTTAGAGACGTCGTGAGTTTTTTTAGTTAGTTGTAAATACTGATAGATAACGTCTATCAGACGTCACTTACGCGTCGGTACTTTTATGACTTTACTTTAAAAGCATTTATTTATTACATTTAATAGTAGGTATATATTTTTACGTGGAGTCCAAGCTCAAAAAAGTTTTAGAAGACAACACCACGCCTTATCGTCTCCTTCAGTGACAAGCGGGCTGGCTCTTTCTTCGCTCAAATAATCAGTATTGCAATTCAGCGGGGATATACAGCCGGCGTTCGTTTCACAATTTAACGCGACTTATATCCGTATCCGTAATATTAATTAGATATTATATTTTTTCGAAGAAGTAACAGTGTACGTTTTTAGGATTTTCTGAATTACAATAATACTCGTAGCATTACATGAAACGTTAAATATGTTTTTAAGCGTTTGAAGTTATATACGGTGTGGACCCAGCTTTAAGCGATACCCAGACACATTGATGGCAGCCATTGTATTCAGAACACATTGTTCTTCGATATTTTCAACCAATTGAAACTTTATACGTTATAATAGACCGGTCCTTTTCCCTTTTGCCCTCCAATTCTGTTCCATGATTGATCATTTGCACATCGGATACAAAAGTAGGTAAATTGATTTGTTTTATTATTATTATTAAATCGTTTATTCAGATAAAAACTTAAACTATTTACATTTTTAAAATTATACGCCAAACTGCTAACAGTTGTTTGGCGAATAGTACACTCTCTTTTGACAGTAATTTTTTACACTATATTTGTCAAAACACTAAGTTATTTAACATTAAATCACATTACTGTTAGTAGTTAGTATTTACTTAGCAAAAGCTACTTTAGTATTCCTTTAAATTCTTTTTTTGTCATTTTTACACAGTCATCAATGGGCATAATATTATTAAATATAATGGGAGTTAGGAACTTTCTAGTTCTGTTACCATAATAGTTGTTATACCGGTATTCATTGTATCTTGTCTTTTGTGAGAATCTAGTATTATAACCACATCCAGTATAAACATTTTTGTAGCACTACCTTCAAATTGCTCCAGGGCTATTAAAAAGTTCACTTTATCATGCACCGGAAGTATCTTGCAAATACCAAACAGCTTGTCATAGCTCTTATTACAGCCACTCTTGACCCTCGCATCCACCAATAACTTCATGATCCTTATTTGTAACTGTTCGATTTGGAACTGTTTACTTTAACCAGATACATTAAATATATTATATTAATTATAAGATTGACTGCATGGTAAATTGGGCTTTACTGTTAAGCCATGTAATGTTGTATTAATAAATAAATATTACAAGACAGGGCATGAAGCCAATCATTATGAGAATCAAAGCTAGGCCAATCTGTACAGAATGAATTAGTATATACCTAATCATTGGCGGTTATGGTCGTGTTCAATTTGCACTTAGAAATTGATTATTTTTAAGTTTCACGGAAAATGTCTATCGGAAGAGTAAAATACGTTTTTATTCTAAAAGAAAACCTCGTGTCAGTTTATTTTCGTAAGTAAATGTTGATTAAACTAACATTTTTAAAGTTTTCAATTAAAAGGACACAGCAATTGTTGAAAATAGTTTGTTTTTCATTTTGTTATATTTTCTTATCAAAAATAACTGTCGAGTTTGTTATTTTTGATGGATTTGTTTATACCGAATTAGATGTCATTTTTTAACCTCTAGCGAGTTTTATTGCAGGTTCGTGTCCTGTCACGGTTGCCACTTGTAAAGAATTAAATATAAAATAATATAGGGAGAAAAAAACTCGCTAGTGGTTAAAAAATTACATTAAAAAAAAAAAAAAAAATTCATAAAAAATAACAAACTTGACAGTTATTTTTTAAAAGAAAAAATAACAAAATGAAAACAACGGAGACTAGATGGCGCTGTGTGACCTGTCTGGAAAAAAATAAAATAAAATAAAAATATCAGCAATCGTACTTAATGATTAGAAATATGTCTCCTCTCCCTATTTTGTCTTCCTTTCTCTTTCTCTATATTTGTTTGTAAAATAGTGAAACATTGGTATACATGTTTTTCATATTTTTCTCTGTCTAAAATCGTCAATTTATTTCATAGAAAATTGATAGACTACATTTCTCTAAAGTACCTGTCGGCTTAAGTTGATTTAACCTTAAGGACTGGCATTATCAATTGCAAATCAACCCGAAATAATAAACAAAAAAAACTCGCTCCATCAAAACGCACGCTTTGGAAATGTCGTTGAAAAACATCGCAAATTCAATAACTAGGGTTGCTTTTACAATTTAATTTGTTAAACTCGTAGACAGGTTACGTCGAAACTGACCCAAATTAAATTTTCACGTTAGAATACACTGAATAATTACTATACTGTATCGGGTATATTATATTTTTTTTATTTTTTATTAAATTTTAGTAATGTATTCGTATATTTCACAACAATACTAGTGTAAGTAAATACTAATAAGGAATCCCGCATCTTTTTTAATCCCGCGGGTTTGTAGTGTTGTTTTGTTTTGTTGATTTTTTTACGCTCGACATGTGACCTTGCCCACCTAATGATAAGTGACGCGCAAGGTCCATGAATGTTAGCAACTAGAATCAGACACTCATGACTGGCATCAGTCCCTAAAACTATGCCGGCTAGACTGAGCATGATCCCGAAACGTGTGGATTCACTGGGTTTTTCAAAACGAACGGTGGATACTTCTCCATCCCGGCAGACTTGTCATGATGGGCCTATAGAAACATAAGGTTACATAACAACAGCGTCCTTCCAGAACATATATCTGTGTAGACCACACGCCACGCTGCGCTGACCAGGCGGGTTTGCTAGGGTTTTTACTGTATTTTTTTACTTTTGTGTGAGACATAAGAACTGATATTTTTTGCGTATTAACAAAAAATAAAAGATTTTAATCATTTATTTACTCTCCAATACATACATATAACTTATTAAATAGCTCGCCAAACTGTAAACTTTGTTGGCGGAAACAATTACTCTCGAAGTTTAAGATTTAATATTAATACAGTTTTTTTATATTTTACATAATGTAAAAAAGTAAAAAAAAAAAAATTATGACATTTAATTTTAATTAGTTCATAAACTTAGTTATAAGTAATATACCTAGTACTGACAATGCCCTTTTACAGCAGCATCTGATTTAGGTATTGTTTATCTCGTGTAGATTCAATTAGTAATAATGACGATGGCCGTTCTTTCGTCAATAGTCATGCTTTTGCTATCCTGGCGAGTGTACTTAATGTAACTTATGGTGAATAAATGTGTAATACGAGTGGGTACATAAAAAAGATGCCTACCATGTCATTAATAATATTATTTCTTATTAACCTTAGAATAATGACAATAGTAAGGATGAACATCATCTGTCCTAAAGATTATTTAAAATTTTGGAACGCAATCTCATTAGACAACGAACGAACAACTGCAGGCAGGAGGCGAGGGCGTATGTGTTTGTTTGTGTGTGTGTGTGTGTGTGGGCAAGCTCGCTTTTAATGCTATTGGGGCACGTACGCTCTTAAAAAAACGTATAAAGGGGCCGAAAATGGGCTCGGAAATTCCATAATTTTACAATTTAGAAAGGGGAAAATGTTTAAAAATTTGTGTTGAATGCGGAAAAGCGGAAACGGTCGATATTCGCTTGGATCATAGCCAGTGCGGACACCTCGCACCAACTGGATTATATGCTGAGAAAAATGTGCAAAATTGCATTCACCACTCCCTTCTATTACTCTGAGACGCGACTAAGGACCACAGAACTGAGAATAGTCTAGAATGTAAAAACATAATTTAGTTTTTTAAAAATGTTTTAAGTAACTCGCATTCTTGTATGTCCGGGTGGAATTTTGTAACTGATTTTAAATCAACTTCCCTAAGAGTTGAAGACTTGAAATTTTGACTATAGCTCAGAAGTGAATGACATGAAAATGAGAAAAAAAAACAATTATTGTACATTGTATATTAATATGCCATGTTTTTATAACGGACCAAAAAGTGTTAATCATTTTCTTAAAACCACATACAGATTTATAACTTTTTCTTTCTATATTCTTTGTAAATTGAATATTATTTATTATAAAGTAAATATAGTTAATTTCTAAACTATAAAGTACCTAATTATATCTAGACAATGATTATCGTTTAATTGGCAAGCGTATGCAAGTGGCGCTGTCATCGGTTTAACCTCTTGAGATTCTCAAACTCATCACGTCTACTTCGTCTTTGACCGAATATGTAATAGGTAGGTTTTATATAATGTCACCCCCTAAACCATGCCAACGCATAACCTGCTGGCCAAAACCAACATGGACAAGATCCAGAGTCAGGAGAACATATCGCTCAGGGTAGTATCCAGAGCGACGTGGTTCGTGCGAAATTCTGTAATTGCAAGAGATCTGGAGATGCCTACTATCGAGGCATTATTTGTCGGCCTAGCTAAACGTATGTATGTATGTATTCCTTCTTAGTCGTAGCTGTGACATTATGGAACAGCCTACCTCTTAGTATCCGTCAGGCACCCAACAGAAGTGTATTTAAAAGACAAGTATATTCACACTTTTTAAAAATGCAATAAATATTCACAATTCATTTCTATTCTCATTGTATGTATGTAGTTGTATAATATAAGTATTATTTTTCTATTTATGTATTTAGTTTTAGCAGTTTATGCATAGAAGTAGGAGTTTATGTATGTATTGTATATGTATTATTATTATGTAGTTTAAGTATTAAAATCATGTATTTATTTATTTAGTTATAAGTACGTAATTTAAATTAATATCAAAATTATTTAAATATTCTTTATTTAATGTTTGTTTTATAAACCTACCATAATTGATACAATGTCCCGAAGGTTGATGGTAAGAGAATGCCAATCGGCATTACATACGCCTTTTGTTATCAAAACAATAAAGTTTTTAATTAAAATAAATAAATAAGATATGTTTTACCGGACTGACAACGGATCCTACAAGCATCTTTAGGATATCACTCCTACTCTCGCACGGCCCCCGGAGGGGAGTCCACTACCTAGGGAGAAGAACTAAAGTAGACAAATCTAGGAGACTAGATTATCTTAAGAGAATCAGGCAAGGATTGGCCAAACAAAAGAGAGTTTAAAGATACAGTAAGTTGGACATTTCTCGTCCTTTTTTAACTCTCTTTAGGGTGCTCTAATAAGCATTCTTTGAAAGCCTTCCCCGGCACTAAAGAGAAGCACTAGTACAAAAACTTTTACATATTTAGGCATAGTAAGGGTATTTTATATATGAGTAATTAGTGAGTTTTTTTAATATATTAATTTTTGATGTTGTAAGACAATCGACTTTTCCCTGAACTACAAGGCGCTCAATGGATGTATCTCCACGCCGTGATACGTGTCCAAAGAAAGTGAGAATGCGTGATTGCACGATTGAGGAAAGGCGTTGTCCTATCTCTAGTTCCTCCAGGATTGATTTGTTGGTTCGGAACTCCGTCCACGATATGCCCAACATTGCGTGGTAGGTCTCCGATGAGATGGACTGACCAGGTTAAAGCAGCAATGGATCACCCCCTACATGAGTGCTCCAGGAAGGCTGCAGTTCGAGACGAGTGGCGACGACTTGTTAAGCGTGCCACTGACACTCAAGTGACGACCACGACCACTCTGCCAAGAGTGTAGCGACTAAGAAGAAGAAGACAATAACGAGTTTTCTATGATGATTCATGATGGGCCTATTAGTCCAAGTTACGCTAGATAATAGAAGATCGCCGTTCACCGATCTGTTATCATATATGATCGAAATAAATCCACTTTTATTTAATTTATTTGTGGTATTCCTCGAGTATGGTACGCTAGAGACATCGAGGGCCTATAGTAAAGTTGGCAAAATGTGAATCAGCTTTTTTATAAGGATGGTTTCTGACCACCCCGGAAGGAATACAGTCGTGATGATACTTTTTTTTACTTTAAATATAAAGTAAAGTAAAGTATCATCACGACCGTTTCTCTTTCGGGGTGGTCTGAAATCACGCTTATGAATAAGCGGATTCACATTTGCCAACTGTTACCTTCCGGGGTGGAGAAACCAGCCAACTTTACTATAGGCCAATCATGCGAGTTGCAAGCTCGTCAATATCTCTAGCGTACCAAACTCGAGAAATATCACAAATAAATAACTTTAAACTTAAAGTATTTAATTTTTATTCGAAGTAATATACAAACAATATAAAGGAATTACAATATTATTAATTAACCTAGAAAAATAAACTACATCTAAATAACAAATTAAATATAATAAAAATTTAAGCATCCTAATGTCTCAAACCTTACAATATAAAAATTTCCTCCAGGCCATTGTCCAGTGGCATGGTGCCCAAAACACTGGCAGCATTTCCTCGTTGAATTTCGATACTAATCTTTTCAGCGAGGAAGCTGCCAGCCCGTGGGTCACCAGAGACGTCGACTAGTTTTTTTGAAATTTCTTTAAATAAAGTTTTTGCCTCGAAGCCCTACGGTCCCATGGTTTCAACGGCAAAGGCCACAAATATATAATCATTGCAAATGTTTATTTATTTGCGGCGCTTGACGTTTTGAGCTTGTTCTGCCGCCGCACCAACTCTGACAGTAGTTCCTTGAAGATGGGAAGTTGCTAGCGTGTCACATGTGACGTCCCACACTAGTGATTTTCCCAAACTCCAAGGAACTAAGGTCATACCGTCAGGTCTCTTGCCATCATCTCTAAATAAGCCCGTGGGTTCTAAGGTGTATTAAATGTATTTATTTACATTAATAAATACTTTTGTGTCCCAGTTGCAAAAAGATCATAAGTCTCAAACGTATATTTATGTAAAAAGTATTATTCTTTCACTTGCTTTCTTGCCGCTTTAAAGCGATGTTTTCAAAGCAAGTTGATAATGCAACAATGTCTGTCATTTGCTTGATTCAGCCTTTGTCCGGAGAAAATGTAAAAACTAAAATCTCGCGTACGAATGAACTTGAATGGTAAATTTATGTTCTGTGCAGACAAAATGACAATAAATTGTAGTCTATTTATTTAATTTATAAGAGTTAAACATGTAGCATGTCGCGGTGATGGCTCGGTTGTAAGAACGCGTACCTTAAATCCTACAAAGGTCGGTTCAGACCCACCCGGCATGTACCAAAGATAAATACACTTTCTTTTCTTACATACATTTGTCATAGATTTACAACACCGTCGGTCCCTGTTCCACTAATGCCAACTTGTGGAATCGTTAATAAATTGTCATTAAAAATTGATATCATATCCTCGCCAAGCCGTCTGGCCAGCGTGGCGAGTGTAGGCCAAATTCTCCAGTTCTGGAAGGCCCATCTTCAGCAGTGGAGGTCTAGGACATGATGTAAATTTTTAATGACAATTTATTAACGATTCCACAAGTTGGTATTAGACTCCTAATCCAAGCCGTCTGGTTAGCGTGGCGAGTGTAGGCCAAATTCTCCAGATATATGTTCTGGAAGGCCCATCTCCAGCAGTGGAGGTCTAGGACACTGTGTTCTAGTGGCTGTACTGATACGTGGTGTAGGTATTT
This sequence comes from Tinea semifulvella, assembly GCA_910589645.1. Taxonomy (NCBI): domain Eukaryota; kingdom Metazoa; phylum Arthropoda; class Insecta; order Lepidoptera; family Tineidae; genus Tinea; species Tinea semifulvella. The sequence continues at coordinate 3,777,169 of OU342598.1, read as the reverse complement.
CAACATATTAGTGATGTAGATAGTAATGTATATACTTTAATCACCCTTTCTGCAACCGGCCGTTACAGTCGCATGTGCAAAAAGTACCTATATTAAACTCTGTTGACACTATCTCCATATTAATTCACGAGAATGTTCTACCTCAAGAGACAATGCAATGAAGATATATTATTGTTTTGTATGTTCCAGTTGGCTCGCATTTAATGCTAAGTTAATATTTTACTTAAGTGCAGTAGTGCAGTACTTGGATGATTAATCATACTGCTTTCGTGGCGTACCGGTTACAACTATATTCGTAGATTAACGCATAAAAATCTAGGTACACCCGGTGAGTACACTTACGCTGGGTTATCCAAAAAAAATTTTTTTGCACCAAAACTTAATTTGGCATGTACCAATGAGAAATACACTTTTCTTACGTACATTTGTCATGGAATCACAACACGATAAGCTGTTGGTCCCGGTTCCACTAATACCAACTTGTGGAATCGTTAATAAATTGACATTTTAAATTGACATCAGAGCCTCGCCAACCCGTCTGGCCAGCGTGGCGAGTGTAGGCCAAATTACAGATATATGTTCTGGAAGGGCCATCTCCAATAGGGGAGGTCTAGGACTGTGTTCTAGGGGCTGTAATAATAATAAATATAATTAGGCAACTTGTCGTTACAATTAACGATGCACATAATATTTTTTTGTTTTTAGAATTATAGTATCAGTATAGTATCATCACAACCTTTTCCCTTTCGGGGTGGTCAGAAACCACGCTCATAAGGAAGCGGATTCACATTTAGCCAACTTTACTATAGGCCAATCATGACAAGTGGCAAGCTCGTCGATGTCTGCGCGTGTTTTTTTTATAAACCTTACAATTTAGCATGCAGTATTTCCAAACATTCGTACCAAATAAACCGTTAGATACGTGGATACGGTAGCAGCTTCAAATGAACAATTCAATAAGTTGCGATCGTTGGAATATTTACCGCGCGTGCCCAGTCGATATCCATTAGTTTAGTCGATGGAAACTTTTCCCGAAGCTGAAGATTAGGACCGTCAGAACAAAAACCGACAAATCTCATTTTGATTTTTTTAAATAGGAAAAAGTTAACTATAGGTGGACAGAAACTTTACTATGGGCCCATCAAGACAAATGGCAAGCTCGTCGATGTCTATTTATGTATATATATACAATATATTTATGATATTATTAAGTATCTATGTAGTCTATGTATACATACTATTTATGTAGTTTATTGGTTAGAATTGCACCCCACATATTTATACTGTCTCACTCTCCCAAAGGTTAACTGGTAGAAAAAGCCGAAATAGCTTTAAGTTCGCCTTTGTACATACTTTTAAGTAAAGTGCAATAAAGTATTTAATAATAATAATAACTCTAGCCTACCAGACTTGAGAAATATCACAAATATTTTTTTGTGTCCGACCACGAATGGAACCCGGGACCTTCGCGTCTAATTTCACGGACTTGACCGCTAAACCACAGAGGCATCTAAAATAAATGAATTGAATTGTTTTTTTCTCGTTTTTGCTCATTGGTATTCTATTGATACTCTTGTTCTTGGTCTAGCTCGTTCGGTCTAAACCCACCTTAACCTATACGAGTATGTGCCCGTAATTATTTAAATCAATGAATTTTGCCATAATCGCATATATTATTACCTTATATAAGTTATATTATTATTATTATTACCTTAAGATACATAGAAATGTTTTTTGAAAGGAAATTTAAATTTTGCCAAATATTAACGAATTAGAATTAAAACAACTTGCTTTTGGATACAAGAATATAATACTAAATTATACACGGAAAGTTGTGAAACATGAAGTCGAATAAATATTATGATCTCACAGAAGAAATGATCAGGAACGGGTTCAAGACTTAGCTTTACGCAGTGTAAGTTGGTGCGAGAGGAGTTTCAGCAAAATCTTTGCATCACTTACTGAAAGAATTGGGCCTAAGCAGGTCTGCCGTCTGCAGGTAGGGAGAGAAGTACAATGGTGGATGGTGAGCGTATTATCGCGCAATAAAATAAAAAAGGGAAGCCTCTTTTTTTAAACCAGCCTATTGTCGGTCGCAAGCCCGAGACACCATTCTTCTCATCTCTTACCCACACACGATGGACCCGGCACCCGTACCGTTAATCCATCAAATGCTTAGAAATTTGTCTTCTATCGTGTAACCCCACATTTTCGATGTCTTCTTTGGCCGACAATCGTGAGATAATCCTCCGAATAAGAACGTACTCGTATCAAACTCAGTATCTGTCTAGGTATTATAGACGTAGGTCCTGGATATATTTTGGCTATATGTAGGGTCGTTGGCGACCCTTTATGAATATATGGGTTAAGAAAAGTGTATTTCGCATTGGTCCTTGATTTGAGTCTTTTGATTGTAAGACACAATTACAATGTTTAAGTTTCGTTCTAAAATATTTAATTAATTTTCTTAGGAAACACCTGACATGGAGTCGACATTATTAAAACAAAAGAGTTCCAATTAGTTAAATTGCAGACCCTAAAAGATATTAGGTAATCCGATGATGGCCAACATCTGGCCCTTTTTGTGAATCCCAACTTTGTCTAACATGGCCAAACTTTTCAAGACGTTAATTTCGCCGCTTTACTTGTCAAAAAGTTGCCCAATTGTGCCCGTTAACTTTCAAGCCGAGTTTTATAAAGGCCCAGCGCCCATTAAAATTAAAAATATCTTTATTCATGTAAACAGGCATTTGTGACACGTCATCATTTAAATTATTGAGAATGATACTACTCCTGCTAGTAGAAGACTAAGCAGCAAAGTGGTCCAAAGAGTAAGCTGTTAGCATAAGACCAGCAACTTAGTAGATTTCAGTTACCTGTTAATGATTATTCGGACCGATTTTTTTATTATCGTTTTGATTGAAATATTTTATGTGTTTTATGCTCTAAATATAAATTAATTCGTTTTCAAAAAAATATGTCATAAAATAAATCAGGACTCTCAAGACATTTAAAATTATTTTAATATGTAAAATAAACATCTTAAAATAATTATACTATTAAAAAAAAAAAGATTTAATGACGTTTCAGTGTGTTATTTTGTCTGTCAGCAATACGTTCTCCCAGCAGCCGTACTGTAAAAAAAACAAAACTAAATAACGTTTATTGGATTATAATCAATAATTTCAGTTGGTGAGCACTGCCTTCTGGGAAATAAATTCTGGGTTTCTCTATTTTTGACACAATAAAACTATACTTACATAAGTCAATAATACAGTGCATTCCCATCCTCATTAAATCTTATTTTACTGTAACCAGCCTCTCGGCAACTGTGTGCTGCAGTAGCAACTATTAACGCTATGTATATACGAGTAATTTAATTGTATACTTGTATATCCAAACTGTGTGGGAAATGCTACTCTCGAAGTTGTGCAGGAATACGTCTACCTTGGACAGACTATTCAGCTAGGCGCTGCTAATTTCAGCAAAGAAGCTGACAGACGCATTCAGCTAGGATGGGCGGCATTCGGGAAACTTCGACATATCTTCTCATCGTCCATACCACAATGTTTGAAGACAAAAGTCTTCAACCAGTGCGTCCTCCCCGTAATGTCGTACGGAGCAGAGACGTGGACACTGACAGTGGGTCTGGTTCACAAATTCAAGGTTGCTCAGCGAGCTATGGAGAGAGCTATGCTTGGTATTTCTCTGATGGATAGAATTCGAAACGTTGAAATTCGTCAGAGAACCAAAGTTACTGACATAGCATTCAAAATTAGCAAGCTGAAGTGGCAATGGGCCGGACACATCTGCCGCAGAACCGACGACCGATGGGGCAAACGGGTTCTGGAGTGGAGACCACGTACGGGACGACGCATAGTGGGACGACCCCCCGCCAGATGGACGGATGACCTGAGGAGGGTCGCTGGTGGGGGTTGGATGAGGATTGCAAAAGACCGCGTGCAGTGGCGAGCCTTGGGGGAGGCCTATATCCAGCAGTGGAGAGACACAGGCTGATGATGATGATGATGATATCCAAACACAGCACTCCTTTGCCAAGAACTTTGAAACAAAAACTGAACGAATTATGGCAACATCACGCCTAAATTATCAAACTACCTTCAATTTAGTTGAGAGCGCTGTTAACACTAAAAACGTTGTTGTTACAATTATCGATTAACATTGTTTTTCTCTTCAGAATAGTTAAGTTAAATGTTCTACTCTGATACATCTAACTAATCACCGGAGGCAGTACCAAGACAACTCTTATCCCGGACTGACTTTGCAAATCCACTTTTTTTGCTAATATACGAATACTGCTATACTCGTATATATAGTATAATTTTGCTCCTGCCTCTCATTCATTTTATTTTAAGTAAATAATCATTAACCTATTGGTTTTCACTTATTATTATTATTATTCTTTTACTTTTGCTAGTCACAGTTCAATTGCACTAATAATTTAAATCTAATTACTATATTTTACTCTTATTTCTGTTTTAATTGTTTTGTCTAAATATTATAAAATCTCTTTGGCTTGTGTTCCACTATTGCTACTTTGTTTATATGTTAAATATAATAAGCTGCGTTCTTTAAAAATAAATAAATAAAATTTAATATATAAATTTTAACAGTTTCGTAAAAACACTTAAAAGCCCTTACTAAGTCTTTCCGTAAATGGACGCCAGGCCTTAGCTTTGAAGCTAAGTTTACTGAATTAATCTAAGACCAAGACAGCGATTCATATTTCAAAGTAACAATTTGATAACATCTAACTTTGTCCAGTATACTTTTATATTTGAGTTTTTTTTACCATAATTTGTTTGTTTTGCGATGTAATTCCCTTTGTACCTTTATTCAATACCTTGCAAGATCCCTTAAAACAACCAATAATGATTGTTTTTAAAAGTTACTCATGAATTATATAATAGATTGCGGAGATTTTCTTTAGTTTTAGGAATACGTCTACCTTGGACAGACTATTCAGCTAGGCGCTGCTAATTTCAGCAAAGAAGCTGACAGACGCATTCAGCTAGGATGGGCGGCATTCGGGAAACTTCGACATATCTTCTCATCGTCCATACCACAATGTTTGAAGACAAAAGTCTTCAACCAGTGCGTCCTCCCCGTAATGTCGTACGGAGCAGAGACGTGGACACTGACAGTGGGTCTGGTTCACAAATTCAAGGTTGCTCAGCGAGCTATGGAGAGAGCTATGCTTGGTATTTCTCTGATGGATAGAATTCGAAACGTTGAAATTCGTCAGAGAACCAAAGTTACTGACATAGCATTCAAAATTAGCAAGCTGAAGTGGCAATGGGCCGGACACATCTGCCGCAGAACCGACGACCGATGGGGCAAACGGGTTCTGGAGTGGAGACCACGTACGGGACGACGCATAGTGGGACGACCCCCCGCCAGGTGGACGGATGACCTGAGGAGGGTCGCTGGTGGGGGTTGGATGAGGATTGCAAAAGACCGCGTGCAGTGGCGAGCCTTGGGGGAGGCCTATATCCAGCAGTGGAGAGACACAGGCTGATGATGATGATGATGATATCCAAACACAGCACTCCTTTGCCAAGAACTTTGAAACAAAAACTGAACGAATTATGGCAACATCACGCCTAAATTATCAAACTACCTTCAATTTAGTTGAGAGCGCTGTTAACACTAAAAACGTTGTTGTTACAATTATCGATTAACATTGTTTTTCTCTTCAGAATAGTTAAGTTAAATGTTCTACTCTGATACATCTAACTAATCACCGGAGGCAGTACCAAGACAACTCTTATCCCGGACTGACTTTGCAAATCCACTTTTTTTGCTAATATACGAATACTGCTATACTCGTATATATAGTATAATTTTGCTCCTGCCTCTCATTCATTTTATTTTAAGTAAATAATCATTAACCTATTGGTTTTCACTTATTATTATTATTATTCTTTTACTTTTGCTAGTCACAGTTCAATTGCACTAATAATTTAAATCTAATTACTATATTTTACTCTTATTTCTGTTTTAATTGTTTTGTCTAAATATTATAAAATCTCTTTGGCTTGTGTTCCACTATTGCTACTTTGTTTATATGTTAAATATAATAAGCTGCGTTCTTTAAAAATAAATAAATAAAATTTAATATATAAATTTTAACAGTTTCGTAAAAACACTTAAAAGCCCTTACTAAGTCTTTCCGTAAATGGACGCCAGGCCTTAGCTTTGAAGCTAAGTTTACTGAATTAATCTAAGACCAAGACAGCGATTCATATTTCAAAGTAACAATTTGATAACATCTAACTTTGTCCAGTATACTTTTATATTTGAGTTTTTTTTACCATAATTTGTTTGTTTTGCGATGTAATTCCCTTTGTACCTTTATTCAATACCTTGCAAGATCCCTTAAAACAACCAATAATGATTGTTTTTAAAAGTTACTCATGAATTATATAATAGATTGCGGAGATTTTCTTTAGTTTTCCGTTTGACATTACTGTCCAATTTCGATCGTTATAACGGTGGTGAAAACTTACAGTTTAAGAATTAAATGAATGAGATATCATTTATTAATTTATAAATTTAAAACTTTATTGCACATAAGTATACAATGGCGTGACATAATGTCGCTTGACATTCTCTGCCTGTCAGACCTTCGGGACAACGAGAACATTTATGTGACAAACATATATAAACTACATAAATAAGTTATACTATTAATTTAATATATTAATATCATTCGCTAGGATTTATTTATTTAAAAAAACTTTATTGTAATTCTTATACTTAAGACCAACGTAATGTATTTAGGGCATTGAGACATTTTAAATTGAAAAGTAAAAAGTAAAGTATTATTACGACCGTTTCCCTTTCGGGGTGGTCAGAAACCACGCTTATAAATAAGCGGATTCACATTTAGCCAACTTTACTATAGGCCAATCATGACAAATGACAAGCTCGTCGATGTCTCCAGCGTACCAAACTCGAGAAATATCACAAATAAATTAAATATTAATTAAATGTATCTATTTACATTAATGATTTTTTGTGTCCCGAACAGGAATCGTTCCCGGTACCTCCGAGTCTAAATCGACGGACTTAACCGCTTTCATTATTTAAAATTGAGTACGGTGAAAATAGTGAAATAAAAAAGAGACAGGACAAGGTATAGGTAAGGGTAACAATCCAAAATTGGTCAATATACTGCAAACGGCGCGAACACTGCCCGACAGTTAATATTTTAAATTGTTTTGCCGCGCCGATTTTGTTGCCATTTTCTCCGGGACAATTTGGTTGGTTAGAGAGAGGAGCAGGATAATGGATCGTGACATGAAACAATGAAAAATCAGTCTATATCAGTCGCAAACCCGAGACACCATTCTTCTCATCTCTTTACCCATACACGATGGACTCGGCACCCGCACGTTGAATCCATGGAATACTTAGAAATTTGTCTTTTAGTGTGTGCACAGTTTATAGTAGGATAAATAAGGTATTATTAGCACGGTCTGAATTTTGTCTGTATACATTTCAGTAGATAAACAAGTAAAGTATCATCACGACCAAAGACACCTTTTGGAGTGGTCAGTAATTTTGCAAATTTTACTATAGGCCCATCATGACAAGTGGCAAGCTCGTCGATGTTACTAGCGACCAGACTCGGGAAATATCACAAATAAATTATTATGTCCCGACCGGGTATCCAACCCGGTATATCTACTTCTAAATCTACACACTTAACCGCTAGACCATACAGGCAGTCATTTTAGTAGATACAGAATTCGAATCAAAATATATGAATGTGCCTTCAATTTTATTTACGTATTCGAATTATTTGTAATATTGTTACCGAATAGGATTCGATTTACTTCAAGTATTTTGTATTTGCGTTCTTTTTTCATATTTACGTAAATAGCTTTTCGTCGAACCGACAGGTCGCATGAGTACACAATTTGGTTGTGTGTTGCTCTAATTTATATTCATACCGTTACGTGTATAGAAAACTTCTCTAAATTTATTTATTTATTTATTTAATTTCACAGCATTATTGACTTTCTTATATAAACAGTTAAACTTATATCTAAACACATAGCCATTTATAATATAAAATAAAAATGTACTGAGTTGAAATGATGTGTGTAGAAGTATGTTGGTGTATAAAAATGAATGTAGGTGTGTATGTGTACTATTGTATAGAGTCCAATATTTTAGATTTAAATTGTATTTTTGACAGATTGAATACATTGAATAAATCAACATGTATGTATTTTATGTATTTTTTATATATTTTATTTATATTACATGTACGATTGTTATTTATTCTATTTAACTTATACTAATAACATTTTTTGAGTAACTAACAATGTTTAAATTATTGATTAAATACTCTCACAATTCCGATATAAAATTAATTCGTCTTCCGCTAACTCTGATGGCCATATTGACAAGAAAGAGATAGCAATAACACTGGTTTGATTTTGTATGTATGTATGAAGACTGAAGACGAATTTCTTGGCAATCAATTCACCGTACGGATAAGAGAGGAGAATAATAGTGTCTCGGACTTCCGACCGATATAGACTGCTTTTTCATTTCGCAATGTCACGATCCACTATTCTGCTCCTCTCTTTACGCAACCAAATTATAGATTTAAATATATTATTAAATACATAATAATAATAATAAATTCTTTATTGTACAGAACCAAAAATACAATGGGTACAAAGGCGAGCTTTATACCATAAATGCATTTTCTACCAACTAACCTTTGTGAATGGGGAGCCATTATAAGCGGGTGCAGAAATGCTATTGTGATCAACAATAATTAAATATAAACACATACTAATTAAATATACATATCCTACATATTGAATAAATATATACATAAATAATAAATAATGTGGATGAAAGAGGCGCTGGCAGACCGAGATTCACATATCACTATCAAATAAATAAAACACTGGCTGAAGGCACATTAAAAAGCTTTCGTAACAAAAGGGCATGTATTAAGAGGTTGATGAATGTCGACGAAGCGAAAGAAGTATGTCGTGATCGTGTCAAAAGGCGCTCAATTGTCTCTGCCTACCCCGCAAGAGAAATGCGTGAAGATATGTATGTATGTATAATAAATACATATCTAAGTACACAGTAGAAAGTTATGGTAAGTTATTCTGTATATACATATATACATATGTGTATTAGTGTATAATAATATAGTTAAACCGTAGAATTTAATACAATTTTGCACCTACCTTTCAATAAAGTGGTCAAGTTGTCCCAATGGTTGGCTAGGATAGAATGTCTAGCGGCATTAAAATTCCTTTGTCTTTGTACAAGAAAGATTTAAATAAATAATAAATGTTTGCAACGGAAAAAATAACAACAAAAACGGCTATACAATTGAAAACATTAACTGTACGGGCTGAATGCGCTAAACATTTTCATGTTAGCACGTTCCAGTATGCAGACAATTGGCGCTAACAAGCCGACCATGTCCTCAACAGCTGAATATATGTGAAGCCGTTTAGACCAGGAGCTAGCAAACAGTTTACGAAATAAAAAATATCTACTACTAAATGAAGATCGGTGGTGACTCGATTGTAAGAACATTTTCCTTAAAATCCTAAAAGGTAGGTTCAAGCCCACCCGGCATGTACCAATGAGAAATACACTTTTTTCACGTACATATATCATAGATTTACAACACCTGAAGTTTTAAAACTTATCTCTCTGTTTGTAACCTGACAAGTACCTCGTGCGCGGCTATTGACTTGCACTTACTCCAGAGCTCGTACGCACTTACTCCAGAGTATCCTCGTCCCCAGTGCAATTGTTTTATTAAACAAGATCGCGCAGTCTGATGAGAGCTTTGACGTTTTCGCATCATCAGATGCAGAAAGCAAACAGTAGCCTTATTCTGTTACTTAGTCGCAAACGTTATATAATGGAATCCGTTAACTATATATATATCACGCTATCAAGGTTGATATTTTCACGGCCGCTGCCAATGTCGAGCACTTATAGAGTTGAGAATTGAATAATATTTTGTAATTATGACGCAACATCTGACCTAAATAACGAAATCCACTAATAACGTTTGCGACCAAGTAACAGAATAGGGCTACAGGTTGTCTTAAAGTACTCAGAGCCATTATAGTTGATCCATAACTCCAAAAACACCGTTCCTGTGCCTGGAGAATTGACATTTAGCCAACTTTACTATTAGCCCATCATGACAAGTGGCAAGCTAGTCGATGCCTCTAGCGTACCAAACTGAAGTACCAAACCAGGAATTGAATCCGGTACCTTAGCGTCTAACGACTACGGATGCAGATTCAGAGTCCATAGGAAACATAGACACATGGATTTATATTTTAAAAAATATGAATTAATATAGATTAACATGTGATTTAAGATATGCCAATTTAAGCTTTAAAAAATAACGCTATCTCCTGCACTAATATAATTCTTCCGCAAAACGCTCTTGACATTCTCTGCAAACGTCGCGACAGAGGTGTTAATAGGGTTCCGACGAGACATAGCGGGTCATTTTACCTACTACATATTTCATCAACAGTCGACCGAGTTAGATTTACCTGTAGCCCTATTCTGTTCCTTAAGCGCAAATTCCATATAATGGAATCCGTTAACTATATATATATCACGCTATTAAAGTTGATATTTGAACGGACACTGTCAAGGTAGAGCGCTTATAGAGTTGAGAATTGAATAATATTTTGTAATTATGACGCTAGCTCTGACGTAAATAACGAAATCCACTAATAACGTTTACGACTAAGTAACACTTGACTGCCATGGTCTAGCGGTTAAATCCGGGGATTTAGACTCGGAGGTACCGGGTTCGATTTCTGGTCGGGACACAAAAATATTTATTAATGTATATAAATACATTTAATTAATATTTAATTAATTTGTGTTAATTCTCGAGTTTGGCACGCTGGAGACATCGACGAGCTTGCCACTTGTCATGATTGGCCTATAGTAAAGTTGGCTAAATGTGAATCCGCTTATTTATAAGCGTGGTTTCTGGCCATCCCGAAAGGGAAACGGTCGTGATGATACTTTACTCTGACTAAGTAACAGAATAGGGCTGCTGATTCTTAGTTTTTACGCTATAGCATTCTTATAGCTGATGTCAGAAAAAAAAATGGCGAAATTGTAAAAAAACATATGTGTTTTTTGTTATAATCTTTATTAATTCAGTTTTTCCTTTTAAGTGAAATTTTATCTTTGTGGTACTATAAAATCAGTTTATCGTTAAATGGTTAGTTATTTTTTTATTTTTTATATCTTAGACAGGAAAATCGGACCTCTGCCTGGTTCCGGTACCTTCCACACAAGGAAGGCGTCTTTATTACGAAAGATAAGAATGCGCTGGGTGCATTGTGAGAAAATGTTTGTACAAAGCGAGGGTAACCACGATTTATAGCTTGCTAAATGAGACATTTAACCAATATACTAGAGTATACTCCTACATTCTACAGCATTTAGATTACGACTATCACGGCATATTGCACCTTGCAAACCATATTTACAAAATAAAATGCATTATGTAGAACTATATTATGAATCATCTGTCAATATACATAAAAGTGTACACTGCAAGAAAAATTAACCATACTGCGTTAAAAAAAAAATATAAGAAAAAGAAAAAAGAAAAAAATTATATATACTCGTATATACTTCAACTTTAACAATTATACATACATACTCGTATCTTCACGCCAAATCCCTTGCGGGGTAGGCAGAGACATTTGAGCGCCACTTGACACGATCACGACATACCTCTTTCGCTTCATTGACATTCATCAACCTCTTCATACATGCCCTTTTATTTTGATGGCTTTTTAATGCACCTTCAGCTATTGTTTTATTTATTTGATCGTGATAGGTAAGTCTTGGTCTGCCAGGGCCTCTTTTACCCACAACTTTCGCATTATATATCTGGTTCGTCAATCTCTCTTCACTCATTCTTTCAACATGTCCGAACCATCAACATCATCAACAATTATAAATAAAAATAAAATTAGCCCAGGGCTACCGTCGCCAAAAAGTTTAATAATCTGTTATACATTGAAATAACTATATATTTTATTACATAGTGGCTTTCAACAGTCAGGACTTATTGTCGTATGTTGTCGCCTTATTGAATTTTGATTAATGTCATATATACAGTGACACTCGCATGATTAAGACTAATCGATTGACGTGACAATCATCATAATCGCCTCACGCGTTTAGTCTCCAGTTTACCACGAAGGAACAAACATACCTAGGCTGATAAACACATCACCCGTTTTTGCGTCGCGCAGTCGTGTAAAAAAGATTTTGCGACAGATTACAGTATAAGACAACACAGCCACTTTTTTAAAAGCTATTAGGTAAATTTGGTTCTCTGACGGATGTCAACGTTTCGGACTTTCAGAGAAATCCCGAGCTACCTTCAACTTGTGGAGCACACCCACTGAGTCGGTGTCCACGTTTCTGCTCCATACGACATTACTGGAATAACGCACTCGTTGAAAACGTCTGTCTTTAAACACAGTTATACACACACAATAGGAAGATTTGACGTAACTTTCCGAATGCCGCCCATCCTACTTAAATGCATCTCTCGGCTCTTTTGCTGAAGTTGGCTATGCTATACTAGTATAATTTAAGAAACAATAAATAAATTAATAAAAAATAAACTAAAAGAAAATCAAACAAAACCTAATTTAAATGTAAATCGTATCCGCGCGACATGGTGGCAAGAACGATGGCCGCATTCCTCGCTGAATCGCTATGCTGATTCCCTGGGCGGGGAAAGAACCAGCCCGCTTGTCACCAGAGCAGACAATTAGACGAGGGGTGATGTTTCTTAAAAATGTTTTAGCGTTTGGACCCTACGGGTCTAAAGTCTCTACAGCAATTGGCAAAATTTGATTATAGATACGTATTTGTGCATTATGTATTACGTATTATATACGTATAATTTAATATTAATTCACCAAATTATATATATAAAAAAAACTTGTATCCAATGGACACAAGTACAAAGCAATTATATTCTACTTTGGATTAATTAGTGGCGTGATTCGCTGTCATAAATAATAATGCAAACTTCTATTTATTTTAATTGTTATTCTAGGACATGCAACTAATTAGGTATTTTGCAATAAAATATCGTTTAGGTATTGGTCTACAATAGCATTTACAAATACTTCTCTCTTTCTTCTTCTTGGAGTACCATCCCCAACATTGGCTATCACAAGATTGACAATCATTATATCGATTTGGACTTTGTTGGTCGCTGTCTGGAACAAGGATCGGGTGCACATGCCATACCACTACCCGAGCTTCTTGACCGTGAACGTCTTCTACCCGGTATTCTGGAACCAAGGCTTACGTATTTTTTTAGGAAACCATACTGTTATCTAGGTACTATTACTTCCTAATTTATGCATTCGCTATGTATTTGTCCAGCGTAATGTCTCAGAATTTCGTAGTCAATACAAGTGGCTGAATATCCGTTCTCCGTTCTTCGCACAACAATCAACTTGCGATTCCTCTCCATTCTTCTAGCAGATAGACATTCAGAATCTCTCACTATTTCTGCACCTTCTTTAAATATATTTAGACTTTTACTAACTTACTTAAAAAGCAAAAGATATATATTTTCTAAACTTAATATACTATAGTTAGACTATTTTGCACGGCACTGTAATGTAACTCGTATTTTTTAATTTTAGGGCCAGTATGTGAATACCTAAATTAGTCAGAGCTTGTCCTATTAATGTAGGTCAAGGATAGAAACCCTATGCAGGCAACTAACGTACACTTGATAGGTAAAGCAAGGCGCCACGCCGTCTGCGGCCGAACTCGCTGCGAGGGGGGCAATGTGGGTTGCCCTAACACCCGTTTAGAAGGTTAGTCCAGCTTTGACTCACCTGTCTATCCCTCTACGACATAGCGCGTTTTTTTATACATTACAGTAGGTATTTATTTATATTTATCAATTTAAATTTAAATTCAGTACCTATAGTTTATTAAATTTTAGTCTTTCTATTTGGTATTTTATGTTTTTTGTCTGACTTTTTCTCAGAGAGGGAAAACTACACACACCATTGAAATATTTTTATGATTGATAAACACATAAAACAAAAAAAAACGAGACCGGCTAAGATCTTTCCATGTCACTATGTTTCGCATTACAATTTATTTGTTGTGTTATGTGTAATTATAGTTATTTCTTTTCTTTCGTGATCCCCAAAGTTAGTTGGATAAGAATGCCTTATGGCGTTATAGCTCGCTTATCTACTAGATTGTAAGTGCAATAAAGTATTTACATAAATATATGTATATTTAAATACTTTACAGCGGTTATCAATTTATATTTTTTGTTAATGGTTTGATTAACTAAATAAAACTTGTTTATATATATAAATATATAAAAACATTTATTCGCAAAAAAAAATACAAAATATAAAATAAAATTAATATAAATTGTATTAAATATTATATAATAATAAATAAATATTATTATAATAATAATAAATACATATTTAATTTATTATTTTTATAAGTGTTTAGCGACTTTGTCGGCGCATTTCGGAGAAAAATAAAAGGTCACCGTACATGCAAAAATCTACCTCACTCTTTGTTAGGTATAACACTTAATTATGACTTTTTGTCATTGTATCCTTTTTTAATTTTTACTCGTTTAGGGGATGGTGTTTAGTTTAGAGGGTCAGCTATGGACTAACCCGTATATCTCGGGGAGGTAATGCACCTATAAAAGCTCCACCTCTCACAACAGCGCACGTTTTCACTACATTGAGTTTGTTCAAATCTTATTCTCGATGAATTTCACTGGTTGTTGGTATCAGCGCAAGATATTATCCGTCGCGAGAGCTTCGCTTTATTTATTCAATTTCTATTGAGAAATTTATTCAGTTTTTATTGTTTTGTATATATTGATTAGTATTTTTAACTACCTCCGTGGTCTAGCGGTTAAGTCCGTGGATTTAGACTCCTGGTCGGGACACAAAAATATTAATGTAAATAAATACATTTAATTAATATTTAATTTGTTTGTGACATTTCTCGAGTTTGGTACGCTGGAGACATCGACGAGCTTGCCACTTGTTATGGCCAATGGCATATAGTAAAGTTGGCTAAATGTAAATCCGCTTATTTATAAGCGTGGTTTCTGACCACCCCGAAAGGGAAACGGTCGTGATGATACTTTACTTCTGATTAGTATTTTTTATCTATATGTAATTAATTCGTTTTGCTGCCGTGCAGCTAATGAATTTAATAAACTGGTTGACTTTTTCGAGTTGGATCTATTTAACTCAATTACAGCTATTTATCAATACATTGGTTTGACTGAGTTTCTTTGAGTGTTTCCCAAACTACCTAAACTATTTCATTCCATACTTAATTATTTTTATTACCTTACTAGTTGCTTTCTTTATTATTTATATTTGATTTTATATTATTAGCTAAACCATACAGCACTTAACATTATTATTAAAATAATGGTAACAATTTGCCTTTACAGGTTCACACAAGTAGCATGCATTTACTTTTTATTCAATTATGTAGCGAAAATAAAGAGAAACGCACTGCCGATAGATAACCCACACCCATAAATATAACATATAAACACAAATACCACAAATACACATATATATATATATTATAAAATTATTCCAATAGTGTAGTTCAGCGGTTTTCTTCCTCTCTGATAAAAAGTTAAACAAAAAACAGAAAAACTTAAATTAGCAATTAGAAAGACTAAAATTCTATAAACTGTAGGTACTTACTACCTACATTAAAATTTAAATTGATAAACGTTAATAAATACAATTAAAATATGAAAAAAAAACATGTTTATAATTCAAGACTAAAAACCTTTGCCGAAATAAAAAAAAAAAACAATAAAGTTAAAACTATGGTGTTATGGAAATTACCCCAAGTAAGTGAAACAATTTCAAGTAGGTAAAAACATAGGTACATATTTTGAAGGCTGTTAAGTTTCCTAAGAATAAATAAATCTAATCTATGTAGTCTCTTTTGATGCTAATTAAATACAGTTTAGTTTATAAAGTAACTAGAAAATATAATGAAGTTTCAGCTATCACATCGCATGTTACACAAACATTATCTATGAATAGGAAATCTCATACATCATAAATATTCAGGCAAACATAATGTTGTACAAACGAGACAGCCACTGTCAGTATATTGTGTGAACACAAAAGCCTAGAAACTATTTCCTTGCATTCTCACACAAATGTCGCTATATTTTCTACATCAATACAAAGATCTACCAAATATAGATACCGCGTTGAGGTACACACACAATACTTGGACGTAGTTACCCAAAAAGGATCCAATCCACAATAAGTTAATTTTAAGTTATATGCCATTAAAGTTGGAATTTTGATTAGTCCAACATTTTATATACATATTTAGAATATGTCAAAATGGTATTTTTATATGGATCGTTATCGATATAAGATATATCATCCTAAGGACGCGTCGCGGTGGTGGCTCGGTTGTAGAAAGCGTTCCTTGAATCCTACAGAGGTCGGTTCAAACCCACCCGGCATGTACCAATGAGAAATACACTTTTCTTACGTACATTTGTCATAGATTTACAACACCACTGTTCCCGTGCCTCGGAGAGCACTTAAAGCCGTCGGTCCCGGTTTCACTAATAACAACCTGTGGAATCGTTAGTAAATTGTCATAATAATTGACATCATATCCTCGCCAAGCCGTCTGGCCAACGTGGCATGTGTAGGCCAAATTCTTCAGATATATGTTCTGGAAGGCCCATCTCCAGCAGTGGAGGTCTAGGACGCTGTATTCTAGGGGCTGTAATGATAATGATGATCCTAAAGACCTACTTAAAATTCATAATATTAAAAAAAAAAAAAAAAATTGGATCGTTTTAGCGTAACCGCGTCCCATTTATTTGTGATTCTCGAACTGTTACGCTAGAGACAACGACGAGCTCGCCACTTATCCTTGTAAAATTGGTTAAATGTGGATCCGTTTCTTTATAAGCGTGGTTTCTGAACACCCTGAAAGATATACGGTCGTGATGATAATAACAATCGTCATAAATATTTTAGCTATTTTTCGCTGTCTAAAATTAGGTATATAAAAGTAAAAATACTCATATAGAATGAATAAAGGACAGAAATTTTAATTCCTAGAAACATTTCAAAAAAGTACATTGAGACTTGAAACCTTTGGAAATGTTGTAGTTTGGGAGTAGAATGTAAAGCGTAACAACTAAGGTCGGTGTCATCACTTAAGTGTTGGTGGTACGCTTTTTCTATTTCTCGCAGACTGCTGTTTTCCTGGTGCATCCAACGCAGCTTTAATGCTACATCTACTTAATTTCAAGATCATTGGCATTATCCTAGTCGCTATATTTTCTACATCAATACAAAAGGGGACCCACGACCACTTTACAATGTCGCACCCGTCACAGGCCGACGGCTACACAATGGACCTCTGGAAAATATTTGCACTCACTGCCGAAGAAAGTCTGGGATTTCATTCTTGGGATTTTGGCGATTCGAATACAATTCGATCAAAAGTCTGCCTCTTCATCACTGCCTCAAGAACACAGAGTAGACCTCCACTGTTAAAAATGGGCCTTTTAGAACATATTTGGCCTAATGACAATTTATAAACGAATTATAAAGTTGGTATTAGTCGAATCGGGACCGACGGATTAACTTGCTCTCTGAGGCACGGCAACGGTAATGTTGTATTATTTATACTTACATACACATACATATCTTCACGCCAATTCCCTTGCGGAGTAGGCAGAGACAACTGAGCGCCACTTGTCTCGGTCACGTCATACCTCTTTCGCTTCTTCGACATTCATCAACCTCTTCATACATGCCCTTTTGTTTCGATGACTTTTTAATGCACCTTCAGCTATTGTTTTATTTATTTGATCGTAATATGTGAGTCTTAGTCTGCCAGGGCCTCTTTTACCCACAACTTGTATATTATATATTTGGTTCATCAATCTCTCTTCATTCATCCTTTTAAACCATCGGAGCATTCCTTTCCTTATTTTTGTACCTATGCTTTCTTTCATACCTACCCTTTTGCGTATTTTTTCATTACGTATGCCGTCCGTCAAAGTGACGCCGCATATCCGACGCAACGATCTCATTTCTACTGCATTAACTCTACTCTCATGCGTATTCTGACATATCCACGTCTCGCTTCCATACATAAGTGTTGATACAAGCATGGCATTGTGTATGGCGAGTCGAGCTTTGACACTGATATTTCGACTGGCGATCAGTGACCCCAGGGCCCCATTAACACTATTTCCCGCGTTCACTCTTCTTTCAAGATCCCTATCATACTTCTCATTCGCAGTGAAAACACTGCCCAGATATATAATTTCATTAACCTGATCTAGCGTTTCATCATCAATCTTTATCGTCACGGTTCTTTCAAACACTAGTACCTTGGTTTTTCTCGCATTCAAACCCTTTGAGATATAACAAAACAATGTATGGTGGAATTGTGTATTTTTTATAGGTCTACAGAATAGTCTGTGATGGCATATGTCTATCTCTTAAGAATAACATACAATATAATAATATTAAAATACGTAAACAAAAAGAGGCAATTATAAAGCGGTAATTGGAAAGCAATATATGTAAAATACGGTATCATTTTTAATGCGTTAGTTCGCTCGAGCATTTAAGAAGATCATGTTTTCCACATCTATAATATAATAATCTTCATTACAGCCCCTAGAGCACAGCGTCCTAGATCTCCACTGCTGGAGAACATATATCTGGAGAACTTGACCTGCACTCGCCACGCTGGCCAGACGGCTTGGCGAGGATTTGATGTCAATTTTTATGGCAATTTATTAACGATTCCACAAGTTGGTATTAGTGGAACCGGGACCGACGGCTTAACGTGCTCTCCGAGGCACGGGAACGGTGGTGTTGTAAATCTATGACAAATGTACTTAAGAAAAGTGTATTTCTCATCGGTACATGCCGGGGGGGTTTGAATCGACCTTTGTAGGATTTAAGGAACGCGTTCTTTCAACCGAGCCACCACCGCGCCATAATATAATAATAGCACAATCAAAATAATGCGCAACGAAATTAATTCGTGTCGTCGATTACACAGGCAAAGTCGGGTAATAATAAAATCACATGTTCGAAATTCGATTGTTTTTATTGTATCAGTAATAGGGCTCTATTACATGGCGGATGTTGGCATGGCAACAGAGGTGAGGGCTACTATAGGTGTAGCTCGAATCCATTACTACTGGGGTACATACATAGTTGGAATGCCAATCCTAATAACAGTTGTACTACGTCATTAGTTACTTGTCTGTACAATCTATTAAACATTAGTAAACGTATGGTGAAGTCAAATAGCTCGACTGATTTAAATAATAGTGTGGAGTTCTAGGACTTTGTGTTCTGACGGCTGTGATGATGATGAAGCAGGTCTTCTAGTGCCTGCGCTATGTTTTGGATAATAATATAAATAGCATTAATTATGAAATTAGTATAGTATCATCACGACCGTTTCCCTTTCGGGGTGGTCAGAAACCATGCTTATATAATAAGCGGTTTCACATTTAGCCAACTTTACTTTAGGCCAATCATGACAAGTGGCAAGCTCGTCGATGTCTCCAGCGTACCGAACTCGAGAAATATCACAAATAAATTAAATTTTAATTAAATGTATTTTTATTTACATTAATAAATATTTTTGTGTCCCGACCAGGAATCGAACCCCGTACCTCCGAGTCTAAATCCACGGACTTAACCGCTAGACCACGGAGGCAGTAATTATGAAATTAATAAGATAATATATATATATATATATAATAAATATATTTATTGGACTAAAAAGTATAAATAATAAAAAATAAACAATATATAAATATAAACTAAACCTAATAAAAAATAAACTATACGTAAAAAAATGTCCTCTAGAGACGACCCTTCAGTGATAGTCCCAAGATGACTGGCAACATTTCCCCTCTGTATAGCTAAGTTAATACGTTGGCAGAAATAATTGCCAGCTTTCGTGTCTCCAGACTTTTCCGTTAGCCGTTTGGACAACTCATTGGCCAGACGCTTGGCTGAGTGTCCTCATGGGCCCACTAAATATTATATATCAATGATAACAATATACTGAATTCTAATAAATAAATCGTCATGATCGTAGAACAGTGTCGGATTTAAAAAAATACCCATAATTTTGCATATATATTTATATATAGTTTTATATTGTTTGTGGTCTGTAATTTATAGTGCAAATATTAGAACGGGCTCCAAAATGAAATCTAGAAGGTTTGCACTTATTATGAGACTTAAAAAGTGACAAAAAAACAGTCGAAATGACAGTTGAATGGCCGCCATGAAAATTTTAAATATAGCAGATCCATCACTGTTCTACGATCATGACGAAATTATCGTAACTACATATACATATGTACTAGTATATACATAGATATTATACTTACTTTCGTTGTGCTACTTTTTTTAGGAATTCATATATTCAATTCAAGTAGATATCACTTTAGAAGATTAAAGATATGACTTGGCACCAACGAGGTAAAATTTTATACAGAGCGTTACTTGATAAAATATATTGTTTCTTTTATTTTTTAAATACCATTTATAAGAAAATTTATATTGGCCAAACTAAGCTCACGAAATAACTGCCAAATAAACAAGTCAGAGATAGTGGCACAAATCATTGGATTGATTTGCATGACCCGAAGATAATCTATAATAGTACATGAAGCGATCGAAATAAAGAAACACAAAAATTTCAATCGAGAGGGGGTTATAAGCTATCTTTATCGTGGAATCCAGTAATCAAGACCTTGTTGTAAAAAACACTGCTAATATTAGATGTTCAGTTTAATTCGAATTGTTCACTATACTACACGGGCGTAGCCGGGTCAACCAACTATTTAAAATGTAAAAAAAAAAAAAAAATAGAGATAGAGATGTTTCGGTTCCCAATTTACCAAAAATCCATTGACTAGGGGACCAAACTCCGCTCTGCAAACTGGTACAGGAAGATATTTTATCTGCCAGTAACATAAAAGAACTGGCTCGCCTCATGACCCGTTGCCGTATCGGTTGGCACACTCCATGATCGAAGTACACTGACCATAGTGGTGTGCCTTCGTCTCGGTGCCCGGACTGTCCACCCGCACCAGAGTCGATGCAGAGAACCAGTCGATCAACTCGGACACCACGAGCTTTCTTGTGCTAGAAGTGCCGGTCGTATTTCTCGTCACGCGTCAACGACATCATCCGAAGGACTCTTGTCACTGCTGGAGTACCCGCAATCTTAAAACCCTCTGGGATCTTGCGGAGCGATGGCAAAAGACCCGACAGAATGACTGTTGGGCGGTGGAAACTGGGTCCTGGTATGGGATGCGACGTGTGTAAACACATTAGCTCCATCTCACATCCAGACGACTTCGTCAGGCGCGGGTGCGGCGGTTTCTGCTGACAATGTCAAGTTGCGCAAATACGCCAACTTGGTACAGGTTACGAATTTTCGCCGTTTGGGGTCGAGCCAAGGGGCCCATGGTGACCATCAGCAAAGCGTCTGGCCAAGGAGTTGTCAAAGAGGCTGATAGAAAGGTCAGGAGACAGGTGGTAATTATTTCTGCCAACGCAGCGCCTCGCTATACAAAGGGGAAATGTTGCCAGTCTCCCTGGGACTATCTCGAATGGAACGTCTCTAGAGGACATTTCTTATTTATAGATTAGTTTATATTTATTTAATTTTGTATTATTTAATTAGATTTTATATTTATATTTAACGTATAGGTATTCATTTACTTCGAAAAAATAAAACAGTTGGGTAGATCGTATGTACTTTATATTTAATTCAATTTATCGAATTGGATACGTTTTGTAATTAGTTACCGAAATACGAGTGTACCGAAATATATAAGGGTCCGATCCCCGAACCTGTCTTCTTTAAATCAACTTTATTACTTTCTTGGGGCATGTTTTCTGGTTCCCCTTGACACCTCCGAATTTACCGTAACCATGGAAACACGAAACTTGGGGTGAAAGAAACCGTACATCGGAGATGAGGTGTTCTCAAACTCTCCGACAAATTCGTAAAATGACATCATTCATCTTGTATGGTGCTTTGGGCTAAATTGTATTTACAGTTATATTGCGTGATTGTAATGATCGTTGCTTCTCCGCACTCAGTCTCCATAAGACCTTTGTGCGTGACCTTTACTCTGTCATCGGAGCCATCCAATCTCCTCCAGGAAGACCAGGAGTCCCGTCGCGTTCTTGAAGACCTCTGGAAGGGTTTCCGAAGTCTGGAGGAACTTCAGTCTAGCCCTGAAACTAGTCTAGCACGGCAAAAAATAGATTTTATTTTGGATATTAATAACTTTAAGATCCTTGAGGTCTTGAGGTTGTCGATTTTATTATTATTATTAAATTCTTTATTGCACAAAATAAGTGTACAAAGGCGAATATTAATGCCTACAACGCATTTTCTAACATCTAACCTTTGGGAGAGTGTGAGATTAAGGGTAGTGCCGATATCAAGTTTAACAATATAGAATATACTACACACACTACATACTAATTGATACTTACACTGTTACATAAATTACACATATACCTATAAATAAACGTATATACACATATATATTATGCCAAATATATATTTTTAGCCTGATGACGACTCCTGTTTGTCTAGAAATAAAGCAGTGACCAAGCGCTTAAAAACGTGGACAGACGGCGCGTGTCTAAGAGCGAGTGGTAGCTGGCGGGCTGCAGACACAGTATACGAATCTGAATATCTGCTAGAGGAGTGGGATGGGATTTTAAGTTGGTTGTTATGTGAAGAACGAAGTGGAAGGTTGTGAGTATCACACATGTATATTTCTAATGTGCTAGCGCACTATTGTGCGTTTGGCAATACAATGGAAATAAAAACCACTTTTGTATGTTTACTAGTCGTAACAATTTAATAGAGATAATTACTAATTAGCTAGATGACTGCACGAACTCCTCGTATCGAGGACGTTTCGGAGCGGCCAAACAGAATTTGGCCAAACGGCTAGATTTATTTTGTAATAACGCACGCTTGTACGACCGTGCTGAAAGGGCTAGGCACAGACATATTGCTGGACTCCATGAGAACGTGCGCGGCCGTCTCCTCCTCTACCATGCATCATAATAAAACTGATTGCAAAAGGGTGGTGTTCAGCTGCTTACAAACATTAAATTATAATGATCTGGAAAATCTTTTGTGTGTAGTTGAATAATACTGTGTATTTTGGAATGAGTAAATAGACAAAGGTTTTATTGTAATAATAGTATATTGGCAAATATATTAGGTCTGGATAAAAGCATTTATGTTCAAATTCATGGAAGACACTGACTCCTGAAACACATACAAATAGTTCGGGAGTCAGAGGATGCTAAAATTGTATACAAAGCATTGATCAATTTAACTGTTCTAAATGTATATTGTATTATTGTATAGTTGTTTTAAAACAATAAAGTTTATTATTATCATTATTATTATTCTCTACACAGTGGGCTATCTGTGATGTTTAGTGTTTATTAAAGGCACAGTGTCCCGTTATCTCCCCTACCATTGTGCTAAGCCTAGCACTGTTAAGGCTCAAGAGACGTCGCTTGAGGCTCCTGTCAGGGCTCGGAAGAGCTTTCCTAGATTGTATGTAGTCTGTGGCCGATGTCCACATCTGCTCGTGCAGTGTATCATTTGAATTTAACAATTTGTATGAAGAACCTAAAAAAAATTTCACTTCCGACACGTCGTTTCTTAGGCAACAATTACAATTATTTAATGCCAGGTGGCAGTCGGTAGATGGTGGTGTAGGTACCTAAAGTTACACTGTTCCTAGCCAATATCAGTTTCCCGTAATAAATCTGATACGTGTTAAGAACTTGCTGGCTTATTTAGTACAAAGTGTGGATAGAACACACGGGCTTCCGAAGCTTCCACTCGCGGATAACTAATGAGGCGGCAAACTTTCATCATAAACTATTTTGTAATACATTGCCCGCTTTAACTTTGTTGAATGTTTAGTGTGTCGTAGTTATAAGCTGTAGTGTATGAGTGAAATAAAATTAAACTTAATGACAAACTGCTTCCGTAGTCTAGCGGTTAGGTTAGTTTAGGTAGTTGGATTTAGACTCAGGGGTTTGGTTTCTGGATGGGCCACAATCATTTATTTAATTTATTTGTGATATTTTTCGAGTTTGGTACGCTAGAGACATAGACGAGCTTGCCACTTGTCATGATGGGCCTATAGTAAAGTTGGCTAAATGTGAATCATACATACATACATATCTTCACGCCAGATCCCTACACAGTTGGCTAGTTTTTAACTTAATAAATCTCTTTATCTCAAATATTAGCGGTCATGCACCTTACAATCCCTGCTCACATCTCCCAAAGGTTAGCTGTTAGATAATGTTTTTAGACATTAAGTTCGCCTATGTATTGTAAAATGTATTATTTTCTGTGCAATAAAGAATTTATTTATCTATCTATCTATCCCTTGCGGGGTAGGCAGAGACAATTGAGCGCCATTTGACACGATCACGACATACCTCTTTCGCTTCGTCGACATTCATTAACCTCTTCATATATGCCCTTTGGTTACGAAGACTTTTAATGCCCCTTCAGTCAGTGTTCTATTTATTTGATCGGTCTGCCAGGGCCTCTTTTACCCACAACTTTCGCATATATCTGTTTATATTTTATGTGAGACTAAGGTCATAGACAGCGGTGGTGGTTTGATTGTAAGAACACTTTCTTTAACATCCTAAAAAATAGTAGGTTCAAACCCCAGCATGTACCAATGAGAAATAAAGTTTTCTTACGTACATTTGCTATAGATTCACTACAACTTCGTTTCCGTGCCTCGGAGAGCACGCCCGGTCCCAGTTACATGTCGCACCTGTATTATTTAAATGAATATCAGATGTTTTTATTTTTTTTATATAAGTATTTATAAGTTTATAGGTGTGATTTGTGGCTGACTGTAAGCCATGTATGCGCTCCGCGTCCCCGCGCGCCCTCACCTTGCCTCCTGCCTGCAGTCGTTCGTTTATTGCATATTGAGTTTTAGTTTCAAAATTTAAAATAATCTTCGGAAGAAATGAGTGTTAATCCTAAGAAAGAGATAGACTTAAATGGATGGTACCTGTAGGCGGACGGGGTGGTCGCGCGGGGGGAGAGTGGTTCGCGCCCGCGCATCTTTTTTATGTACCTACTACAAATATTTATTGTTAAGCTTCGAGAGTAATTGTCTCCGCCAACAAACTGTGGTTACAGTTTGGCGGGCTATTTAATAAGTTATATGTATTGGAAAGTAAATAAATGATTGAAATTTAAAAAAAAATTTGTGGAATCATTAAAAATTGACATCAGACCCTCGCCAAGACGTCTAGGCCAGCGTGCGAGTGGAGATCAAATTCTTCAGAAAATAGTAGAGGTCTAATGCTTCTAGGGGTTATGCCGAAGGACACAGTTTAGGGGCTAGAAGCAAAATGTATTTTGCTTAATATACAAGTCTGTGTGGAAAATGGAGATAGGGGGATTTATTTTGACAGCAATTACGTTTGACGACGTGACGCGGCACATTCTTGTTATCTTACCATATATCTGGCACAATAACTATTATTTATTAGTTAGGTCGTTTAACTGCCTCCGTGGTCAAGCGGTTAAGTCCGTGGATTTAGACTCGGAAGTACCGGGTTCAATTCCTGGTCGGGACACAAAAATATTTATTAATGTAAATAAACACATGTCATAAGTTTTTAATTTATTTGTTATATTTCTCGAGTTTGGTACGCTGGAGACATCGACGAGCTTGTCACTTGTATGATTGGCCTATAGTAAAGTTGGCTAAATGTGAATCCGCTTATTTATAAGCGTGGGTTCTGACCGCCCCGAAAGAGAAACGGTCGTGATAATACTTTACGTTTACTCTATAAATAACTATTGACTTAAATTAATTTGAAACATTGACTTTATAATAAAGTAAAAAATATATAACAGTATAAGGGCAATCATGACAAGTGGCAAACAAATATCACAAATAAATTAAATATTAATAAAATGTACATATTTATTTACATTAATAAATATTTTTGTATCCCGACCAGGAATCAAACCCGGTACCTCCGAGTCTAAATCCTTAACCTCTTGACCACGGAGGCAGTTGTATACTCGTAAATATACTATAATAAACAAATTTAAACCTAAATTATCGTTAAGAAATTGCTATTAAAAATTGTCATCAGATTTTCTCCAACCCGCAAGCGTGGCGACTGTAGGCAAAATTCTCCAGATATATGTTCTGGAAGGCCCATCTCCAACAGCGGAGGTCTAGGACGCTGTGTTCTAGGGGCTGTAATGTAATGTCAACTACATTAAAAACTATATTTAGATAAAGCTTCTCTGATTTATTAAAAATCATGAATTAAATTGACGAGCCAACGTAAGAACTACTTAGTGTAATTGCCTATTACGGTAAAAGCATTTGCGTCAGTTTAATATATTTTGAGAGTAATTTTACTATAATATGTATGTACAAATTAGGGTTGAACTTAGAAGCCGATGTACGGAAATCGAAAGAAAAATCCCGGGATTTTCCGTTTTCCGGTAAGTTCTAAAAGTCGGATGTTTTTGCTATTTTAATCGATATTTAAGAATTAACCTTGGAAGAAATTAGAATTTTCATCATCATCAAGAATGTATCCCTACCGATGATCACCACACATTAAAAGAAGCGCCAAATTTACAATAGACCTATCATGACAAGGGATACTCTCGTCGATGATTCTAGCTTACAGATTTAAGTTATATCCAAAATCAGTTTAAATAATATGTGTCCTGACCAGGAATCAAACTCGGTACCACCGCGTGTAAACCGCTAGACTACAAAAGCTCTTTTTTAATAATTAAATAATACTATTGACGTAATTATAAAAACTATTTTACAGATGTAGTGCATAATGGTTTTCCATCGTATTTTATCGGAAAAGTTCGTATTTATCGTGCTCTTAAATATATATACTCGTAAATGTATGTTCTTGTACTAAAACTAGTAGCATAATATTTTTAATTTTTACAGTTGGCACTAAATAATAAAGTTCCATATTAATGGATATGAAAACGTCACTCATTTATTACAATAATTGATTGACACGTCGGGTACCATCGTACTCCGATTGAGACCCGAGATTTTCCGATGGAAATACATTATGCACTATATCTGTACATCTTATGTATTTTGTAATTCCCGGAAATTACCGGGATCCGGCAACGAGACCCTATACACTTATAGAAGCTGAAATTTTAATCGACTTTAACCACATTTTTCACTACACCCATTTATGTCTACCTTTATTACGGTCAACGGCGTAAATTGCTAAATATGGTCTGAAATATCGCTATGAAACTATGTAAGGTTAGCAAAAAGTATGCGTCGTACATTCGTGTTTAGATGCCATCTTTTGCGGACTGTACAATAATTCCGCACGATATTATATAGGTAGGTCGTACACAAACATCTTGGTGTCAAAAGTCTTGCGTCCATCACTCCGACCGAGATATGGAAATGTTCGGTGCATTGTGATGACGCACCGTTTTGATTAAGTTATGCACAACAAGTTCAAATGAAATATTTTCTACGCCACCCAACATTCACTCGCAAAAATTTAACTGAGCAATGCATTGTGTTGCCTGTAGGACTGTATGAATCTGATCTGATCTAATGAATCACAGTTTCTTAGTTGTTTATTTCCTATATATGTACATACTCGTACATATATAAATCGGCCTGTCGCGCAATCATGGAGCTAATGCCAACCTTATGGCTAGTGTTTTTAAGATATATAATTGTGTGCACATTAACAGCGCCATCTGTGATCATGTACGGAACTTTTTCTTAAAAAATAACAACCTTATCTTAATTTTGATCTCTTTGTATTTAAATAATATTCCAACCTAACGAATTATTTTATATTTGTTCCAGATCTTTGAGAACCACTTTCACTTTCATCACAACTCGGTGTCGCGCCGTGCCCTGACACCAGCGCATGACCACCATGGTCGGCTGGAGGGGGACACCAGGGTCCGCTGGGCAAGGCAGCAGAAAGCCTTGTCAAGAAAGAAAAGAGATCTTATACCTGAGACTGCGTGGACACCTAGAGGTAAATTACCATTAGCTTTAAATGTATAAATGTTTAAATTTAATTTAATAATAGCCTTTTCTTTTCAAACGACAAAATTTTAAATCGCCAACCATCTACATATGTATATAGTTAAGCCTATTCAATACGCCAGTCTTAAGTTCAGCCTTAAAATCAACCACGGGGAAGACAAAGGAGATGGTCGTCGACCGTGCCAATAATAACTGTCCAGACATTAAAAACGATACCAAAGTGCTATGTGGTCCAATCTTACATTGTACTCTTGTGTTCCCAATATTCTGTATGCGGGAAAGACGTTATCTCTCAGCGTAATAAAACAAAACACAAATAATGGTCTAAAGATGTGGTGTCGCTGGGCATCAGTATTGCCAGATGCAATTATTGAAATACTGGAGTTGTACCAATAAAAACCGATAGATGTATGGCGACATTATGAAAACAATCGTCATTATTGAAAGTAAACCGGGACATCTACATTTACTAACATCGGGAGATATTCCGGAAAATCGGGAGAACTAGCAACAGTGTTGGGCATATCATGGACGGAGTTCCAAACCAACAAATCCATACTAAAGGAACTGGGGATCAGACAACGCCTTTCCTAGACGTGCAGTCACATATTTCACTATCTTGTGACAATTCAATGGCAAGAGAATGCTTAGGCGAATACCTACTGAATGATTATGTCGATGCTTAACTAATATTGATTCTTTATTCCAGCATATCCATCCTCACCTTCAATACCTCCGCCGTCTTCATCATCTATTCGTGATGCTGGTTCCAAGAAGGAGTCAAGAACTGCCCGATCGAGGGCACGAATCAGAGCTGCTGACTTCAAATTTCAACTCAACGATCCTAGGTGGCCACATATGTGGTATTTGGTAAGTAAATCAGCCAATAAACATGTACCTACTTCGCTGACGTCGCAAATACATTGTCAAAATATCTCAATGTAATACGCACTCGCTACTCAGATAATTCGGGGACAAGACATCGACTTGACTCCCACCGTCAAATATCTGGGCTACACCATCAAAAGGACGCTAACAATGGGTTAATAAGGGGAAGGGTGCCCAAGCCATGTTACTTTCTGTAATGAACTCCAGTTTGTCGCTCAGGTTGAAGGTGCGTATCTACAAGATGTTCATCTGTTCCTGACTCTAGTGCGCAAGCTTTGCATCACCTTCTGGCCAATACCAACAGGGGCAAAATCCAGAGTCAGCAGAACATATCACTAGAAATTCCTTTATTGCAAGAGATCTGGATATGCCTATCGAGGCATTTGTTGTCGGCCTAGCTAAACGTATATTTTACCGGGCTGACGCTGGATCCTACAAGCATCTTTAGGATATCGCTCCTACTTTCGCACAGCCCTTGGAGTGAAGGGCACTTCCTAGGGAGGCGCTTTTGGAGAAGAGCTAAGGTAGACGAACCTAGGAGACTAGAATATAGACACTCTGGTGCTGTTATATTGAATCACCGGCGGGTAGTAACTCGCCGAGATCCTTCCGGGGAAAACCGGAGATTATCCCATTCCCAACTCAGGCCTATTGATCATCCTGGATGACTCCGCTGCCTGTCTGTACTCACGAATTCGTTTGTTTTCATAAAGCGTGGGTAGTCCGTGAACAACAACAACAGCGCCTTTAAGCTTGTTATTAAAAACAAATTTTTAATTCTAACAGGTGCGTTTTATATAGTAGTCGAAACAAGTATTCCCACTAGTAATGATTTATTAGATTTCTGTGAATTTATTCCGTTTGAATCTGTGCCCATAAATCTACTTATTTGTTTTGAGTTAATATTTCAAATTATTCAGGACGACTTAGTTTGTAAACAAGGTTAAATAAACATTAATTTTAAAATTTGAATGACTAATAAGGTAAATATTTAAAAATAATTCAACCAACGGTGAAAGTTCTGAAGACCACCATAACCCTTCTTCTTTGCATTTGTGACATGTCATTATTTAAATTATTTTTACTGATTCTACTCCTGCTAGTGGAAGAGTACACAGCAAAGCAGTCCAAAGAGTAAGCTGTTAGCAGAAGACCAGCAAATTATCAGATTTCAATGACCTGTTAATAATGTTTAAATCTGACTTAGAATGGAATGAAACAAATACAGAATTACCCAACAAAAAAAATTTTCACCTTTAAGAATATAATACAATTCTGCAACCGTGCTGATTCAGCTCTCCTCCAGGAGCACTTCTCTAGGAAGTTGGGGGCTGTGTGCACATCAGAGCAATGTTCTGGAGATGCTTGAAGTGTCCGTGTCGGCCCGATAGAACATACCCAGGACAAACTCCTCAATAATAGGTATCTCCAGTTCTCGAGCTATAATGGAATCACACACGAACCACGGCGTTTGAAAGACCATCCTGAGCGATATGTTCTTGAAACTTTGAATGTTTATTGACCAACTCGTTCTTCAAGCTATAAATATAGAATAAGCTGTTAGCAGAAGACCAGCAAATTATCAGATTTCAATGACCTGTTAATAATGTTTAAATCTGACTTAGAATGGAATGAAACAAATACAGAATTACCCAACAAAAAAAATTTTCACCTTTAAGAATATAATACAATTCTGCAACCGTGCTGATTCAGCTCTCCTCCAGGAGCACTTCTCTAGGAAGTTGGGGGCTGTGTGCACATCAGAGCAATGTTCTGGAGATGCTTGAAGTGTCCGTGTCGGCCCGATAGAACATACCCAGGACAAACTCCTCAATAATAGGTATCTCCAGTTCTCGAGCTATAATGGAATCACACACGAACCACGGCGTTTGGAAGACCATCCTGAGCGATATGTTCTTGAAACTTCGAATGTTTATTGACCAACTCGTTCTTCAAGCTATAAATATTGCACGAAATAAGGATTATGCGGCTTAATTTTAATCCAAAAGGGATAAGCTTAATTTTGTGAAAACGAAGTTCGATAAGACGAATTGCTTTTGTGCCTTTCAAAATAATTTACTCTTTTGAAGCGCTTAAAAATACCTTTTCGATTACAACCGAGCACTCGAAGTAATAAATTAATATTAATGGATTTGATACTAAAATTTTGATAATTTGAATAGCGCTTTTGTTGAAACTATATGTACCTCCACGCTGCTTCCATATCATATTTTAAAATAATTTTAGTAACCAGCTGGCCAGAAATAATCAACAATATCAGCATAAGTGCTGCACGTCCTCATCACGCAGCTCTCAACGACAACGAAGGGCTCTTGTCACTGCTGGAGTACCCGCAATCTTAGAACCCTCTGGGATTGTGCGGGGTGATGGCAAAAGACCCGACGAAATGACTAGTGGGTCGTGGGAACTTGGCAGGTCTCTGGTGTGGGATGCGATGTGTGTAGACACATTAGCTCCATCTCACATCCAGGCGACCTCGTCAGGCGCGGGTAGTGCGGCGTTTTCTGCTGAGAACCTCAAGTTACGCAAATACGACCTTGGTACTGGTTACGAATTTGCGCTGTTTGGGGTCGACACGTTGGGCAAGCGCCTGGCCAAGGAGTTGTCAAAGCGGAAAGGTTTGGAGACAGGCAGGCTGGTTAATTATTTCTGCCAACGTATTAGCCTCGCTATACAGAGGAGAAATGTTGCCAGTCTCCTTGGGACTATCTCGGATGGGACGTCTCTAGAGGACATTTTTTATTTATAGTTTAGTATATTTTTAATTTTATTTTTATGATCTAGTTAGCTATTAAAATTATCGCCGTACCGTCGTATCATCACCACCGTTTCCCTTTCGGGGTAGTCAGAAACCTTGCATAAAGAAGCGGATTCACATTTAGCCAACTTTACTATAGGCCAATCATGACAAGTGGCAAGCTCGTTATTAAAATTATATTTAATGTGTATTAATTTAATGACTATATACGATATATACTCGTATATTAGTGTATTAGCATAAAATAGAAAAAGTAAAACTATAGTAGGTAGGTATTATAATTCGGTGATATTTGTACGGTGTTTTTTTGACAGCTGTCACGTACAGACAACGCACAGATTTAAGAATATGGAGAAGTATTCAAACCATCAAGTTTAATTACTGAAAAACACATAAACATAGTAAAAGTTTTGCGAAAACAGTTCGCCAATTACGTCATGTTTTCGGTCACAATAATGCACCAAATGAATCGACACTGAGGCCTTTATTTACATAATTTAAGACCAAATTTACGCTGATGGATCAGAAGATCATTATTCGTCGTCGTCCTTGTCAGTCACTCGATACAGCCACAGTAAGGAAACTTTTATTCAGCATCGTGGTCAATAATTAAACATTTCCAGAAAGACTATGCAACAAATTTTGGTATAAGGTCTGCATTTGTATGCGTAATTGGTGCAAGAAATCAAGTAATTTTTTTCTTTAAAATCAAATCTTGTTAGGACACCCTATAGAACTAGCCATCACACAACTCGTAATTAGACTAGACAACTACACGCACCGTGTACATAGCACTGGCAAGGTGAGCTACACATGCGAGCTCACCAAAGAGATTAAATATATAACCAGAAGGGGCAATAAGCCAAACGGTATGAGAATTAATTAGTTTATGACAGTGCATGCCGGCTACGGTCGCGTTCGACGTGCACTTTTAAATTTATTGTGTTTTTTCACTGACAATAGCTACGGAAGTGTAAAATACGTTCTTCTCCTTTTTTATTTATTCATACAAGACATGTGACATCGCCACGCACATCTGATGGTACGCGGTACGCGAGTTCCAAGAATGTAACTGACGCCAGTCACAGGCTGCCGACATCAGTCCCTATCAAGATTTTTTGTCACACTTAGCTTAAAGGACTTAAGGATATAGCAATGTGGAAACACACTGGCTGGGAGAGCATTCCACATCTTCAGGATTCGACGGATGTAAGTGTCCAAATTTATTTGTACACATAGGAATAGGGTGCATATTTTGGCCTGTGCGTGTGGTTCAGTTGCGGAATAACGAAGAAGGGATAAGGTTGTGGAGCACTTTCGAACACTTACCGTTAATTGCATGTATGGTTTATGTATGTTTATGTGTTTAGGTATAATGTGTAGTATATTAAAATTAGTTAAGTAACTTATTAACTGTATCATTAAAATTTCTTATTTTTTTCATCCTGCCTATCACCTTACTCGATCCCCAAGGTTAGCTGGTAAAGAATGCCTACTGGCATTATAGCTCGCCTCTGTACTATTTTTAAGCGCATTAAAGAATTTAAATAAATAGAATAAAAATAAATATAGTTTGTAGAACACGCTTAGGCAGGCCACATCTAGGTGAAGCTGCAGCGATTCGAGAATTTTAGACACTGTAGTATCGTCCACTATTCGACCCGCCTCTGTAGGACATTGAAAGCATCTGTAAGGTACTTAGCGGAACCATCCCAGAGGTGAGAACAGTATTCCACGCATGACCTTATTTGTGCTTTATAATGCATAAGATTGCACAAAAAATCTTTTCTCTATGTGTGTCCTATGCGTATAGCGAATAAGTTTTTCTAGTACTGCTATCCTATATGTTGGAGTTTTATGCGGTAATTAAATTATTCTGGGTCAACACAACATATCTATTCAAACTATCCTTTGAGACATTAAACAAAAAATATAAAGTAGTCTTTATTGTAGATGCGGACTGTTCTATGAAGGACAGAATTTTCTGCAAATCTAGTATCGTTAAGTGGACAAATTACACAGTTCGGGATGTCTAGAGCAACTTTTACGTTAATTGTTTTGGACAGTCGACACACCCTGTCGGTATTGCATGTAGTAACAACATGTCTTTTGTGCTTCTGTAGTTTAATAATTTCACAAACAAACAACAAAAACTAAATATTTTATTTCTTTAAATACAAGGTTAAATAGTACATTTTCTGGATTCCCCTTTAAGTTTAGTTAGACCTGTATTGGGGGACCCGCTTAAAGTTAAACATAATAATATTGTACAAGAATGTGTTATTTTAATTTGATATAAATGATATGTATATTATGTGTTATAAGGGTTAGCTTATTTATATATCTATAAGTAGATATTTATATTTTCCTATCATATTTAGTTAAATGTAATTTATTGTAAAGTGCGAGTATAAAAATGTGTCTTAATTAATAACAATATATAGTATAACGGATAGATTGAATGTTATAAGGGTGTTTTTGTTGTATATAAAAAATCTTTTTATTGCAAAATAAATATACATTACAATTCAGTTGTTACATAGGTTAGGGCATAAAATAAATCGTACATAGTAACAAAAACAGTTTAGCTGTGACATCTGAAATAGTCGGTGGACGGTGTTTCAGATGTCATTGTAGGAATCAGTACTTACAACATTTAATTTTACTCTGGACAATATTTATTTATATTTGCTGTAGGCAAGACTTAAATAATTGTTTGTGTGTATGGTTGGTGTGTGTGTGTTGGTGTGTGTGTGTTGGTGTACGTGGGTTTCAATGAATGTATATAAGTAAGTATGCATGTGTCAGCAACAACCTATTTCTTATAATATTATTTTATGATTTTAAACAGGTTTTATATATAAATAATATAATAATATATATATATTCCTTGCCAAGCCGTCTGGCCAGCGTGGCGAGTGTAGGCCGAATTCTCCAGATATATGTTCTGGAAGGCCCATCTCCAGCAGTGGAGGTCTAGGACGCTGTGTTCTAGGGGCTGTAATGATGATGATGATGATATATATATTTATTATTATTATAAAACCTTTTTTGTATTCGTTTACTTCGTAACTGTCAATACCAACCAATGCCCGCTCTATATTATATTTGTTCTCTTTGGACCACACAATGCGAACAGCAATCTACTGTCTGTGTAAACGAGCGATTAGTGTGGGGTGCCGTAACTAGTATAACAGCGCCCATGTAGCTCAGAAACCTAGGTCGTCTAAGTTCTACTACTTTAGCTATTCAGCGGCATTAAGATTAAGTGATATATGAAATAAATATTAAAACTAAATTAGCAAACTAATTATAAATAAAAACACTCACCCATGATTTGTTCCTGTGGCAGTGTGCCAAGAACACTTGCAGCGTTCCCCCGCTGCACAGCAATGCTGATTTGCTGCGCGAGAAAACTGCCAGCCCTCTTGTCACATACAGCATTAACCAGGCGCTTAGACAACTCTTTTAACAACTTTTTTGCACTTGGCCTCCACGGACGTCGTTGCTAATCGACTCGTGTTTGCGACTTTTGGCCTTTTCAGCCAAGTCCGCTGCAGCCCCGGCCCTGGCAGAGGTGCCCTGGAGATGAGACCTAGCAAGGGTGTCGACGCAAGTAGCGTCCCACACCAATGCTCGTCCCATCGAACAAGGTTAATCCATCGGGTCTTTTACCGTCACTGCAGTAACCAAAGCCCGATGGATCACATTATTAACAGAACCGTGGCGGAAACGACGACCGGCACTTTTGAGACAAGACATGTCGTGGTGGCCAAGCTGATCAAGATTAAGTTACATTTGGTATAATATGCCCGTAGTTCGTGAGAAATCGCTAATTGGAGAGCTTAGACTCTCGTACTTATTTGTTAAGTAAATTCAAGTCACATACGATTTGCGAAGGATCGCATTTCCAGTTATTTGTCATTTTGCTAATGAGATACTGTCAACAGTATTAATAGTCAGAGGGATAGGTTTTCTTATTTTAATAGTCAGAGGGATAGGTTTTCTTATTTTAATAGTCAGAGGGATAGGTTTTCTTATTTTAATACCAACATTAATATCATGATCGTAAAGAGAAGGTGCGTAATTTTGCTGCATTTGTCTCCAACTCTTTCGTAGTAGTTGCTACTAATTTATGGAACGATCTTCCTGTCATCATACGGCAAGCAACTACCAGGTCATCTTTTAAAAAACTGGTGTATTCACATTTCTTAAATAGCTCCTGACAAGGTTAGTAAGTAGTATATATGTCTGTTTATGTATAATAATGTGTATTATTAGTATGTAGTATATTGATATTATGATATATATGAAGATATATGATGTAAGTATATATCAATCCTATTAAGTTAACCTTTATAATTATAGTATTATTATTATTTCTATGATTGCACCTATAATTGTTCAAATTTGTCCCTAAGGTTTGGCTGTCAGAGAATGTCTTCGGGCATTAAGTCCGCCTTTGTACTTTGTGCAATAAAGTTTTTTAAATAAATAAAAAAAAAAATGAGGATGTGAAGGCGCGGTTGTATTGCTTCCTTAGAATCCTACAAAGGTCTCCCCTTCTTCTTTTTTTTTTTCATTCTTAGACCTCCACTGTTGGCGATGGGCCTTCGAGAACATATATCTGGAGAATTTGGCCTACACTCGCCACGCTGCAGACGGCTTGGCGAGGATATGACGTCATTTTATTAACGATTTTACAAGTTGGTATTAGTGAACTGGGATCGACGGCTTAACGTGCTCTCCGAGGCACGGGAACGGTGGTGTTGTAAATCTATGATAAATGTACGTAAGAAAAGTGTATTTCTCATTGGTACATGCCGGGTGGGTTTGAACCGACCTTTGTAGGATTTAAGGAACGCGTTCTTACAACCAATGCACCATTATTAATTATAGTTAGAATAATTTATGTATAATATATGCATTATAATACATGTATACAATTTAGCCCTAATACTCATACAAGATGAATCATTTATTTATTTAAATACTTTATTGCACAAAAAATAGTGTACATAGGCGAGTTTAATGCCAGTTAGGCATTTTCTAACAACTGACCTTTGGGAAAGTGAGAAATCATGGGCAGGGTGCAAATAAATATAATACACGATACTTACTTAATTTAGTACATACATACATACATATACTACATAAAAAATTAACTACATATACTACACACTTTAAATATATAAATAAATAAATAAATATTTCCAGACAGGTCACACAGCGCCATCTAATTTCCGTGGTAAGCTGCGAGGCTTGTGTTACGGAAACTAGATGGTTGATAAACTACATATTATTATTATTTTTTGTAAATATATACATATAAACACCCAGACCGAGACAAATTATACAATGTACAACTTGCCCACGGTGGGAATCGAACCCACGACCTCCCGAGTTCACGGCAACGTTTGTTACCACTAGACCACGGAGGCGTTTTTATGCGGTGAACTTTTATATACTACACAAATATAATTAATGATTTTCTTTAAAATAAGTTCACAAAATAATTAAAGTAGGTATTGAAGTATATTTAAATCCTAATCCAGCTTTAGTTCTTAGATTGTCTTTCAGAAATTCATAGAAACAATTACCGCATTGAA
The DNA here is from genome assembly GCA_910589645.1 of Tinea semifulvella. NCBI lineage: Eukaryota > Metazoa > Arthropoda > Insecta > Lepidoptera > Tineidae > Tinea > Tinea semifulvella. The sequence continues at coordinate 3,739,602 of OU342598.1, read as the reverse complement.
AATCACAATGTTTGTCTAATGAAATATGAACGCCTCAGCGTTATTCCTTATTAAATCCTCATCAATCCATACTAATACTGCAAAAGAAGCTTTGTCTGTCTGTTTATTTTGCTTTTACGTATATACTACTGAACCGATTTTAACAATATTTGACTTTGACAGCGATGTTCTTTGGAGCGTATGAATTATTATATCAAATAATTTATTCAGTAAATAGGCAATATTTTTAGCATCATAACAGTTTTATTACTTTTTATATTTATAATTAATTATATTTACCGACCGCCTCCGTGGTCTAGTGGTAACAAACATGAATTTCTGAAAGACAATCTAAGAACTAAAGCTGGATTAGGATTTAAATACAAATCGTTTACAAATCGATTATATTTGTGTAGGATATAATAAGTTCACCGCATAAGACCGCCTCCGTGGTCTAGTGCAAACGTTGCCGTGAACTCGGGAGGTCGTGGGTTCGATTCCCACCGGGGACAAGTTGTACATTGTATAATTTGTCTCGGTCTGGGTGTTTATATGTATAATATGTATATATTTACAAAAAGCTTGCCACATCGACGAGCTTGCCACTTGTCATGATTGGCCTATAGTAAAGTTGGCTAAATGTGAATCCGCTTATTTATAAGCGTGGTTTCTGACCATCCCGAAAGGGAAACGGTCGTGATGATACTACTACTACTACTATATTTACAAAAAAAAAGTATAATATGTAGTTTATCAACCATCTAGTTTCCGTAACACAAGCCTCGTAGTTTACCACGGAAACTAGATGGCGCTGTGTGACCTGTCTGGAAATATATATTTATTTATTATTATAATTTATAATACCAAAGACCTTATAGTAATAATGAAAAAAAAAAACGTTTTTAGATGCCATTATCGTCATTAATCATACATGTAATATTTATTTGTCTTCCCTTACATTACTGAACCTTGTAAGTCTTGTTTCAAGCGGTGTTATTTTATATGAATATTTGGTGATATTCCATGGTAAGCTTACAATATTAGTTCTCCTTGAAAGCAAACATTGGCATTTGACATCAATGCAAATGGTAAATACTTTCAACGAAAAGAAAGATGGTAGGCGGACTGATGGTGGTAATTTTCCCAGTCAGCTGGGGCGGGGAAGTTCCGACCGTTCGTGCCGATAAACCCAGTAAAAAGTATTCACACGTTTCGGGATCAGGTTCGAATTGTCGTCATGCTAAGTCAAACCGACATAGTGTAAGGGACTAATATCAGTCATGAGTGTCTGTCTGATTCCAGTTGCTAACATTTATGGACCTTTCGCGCCACTTACCATCAGGGTCACATGTCGTGTTAGAAATAAAATAATAATAATAAAAATGACAGATATGTTCCTCAGAGAAGAATTTAGGCTGTAGCGTCCTATCTAAGCTATTTAATCTAAAGGTCACGCACAATGGTCCAATAGAGATTAAGTGCGGAGAAGCCACTAATCACAATCACCTATCTAAGCTAATTATATTTTTAATGGTTTTATATATATATACATACATATCTTTAGGCCAAATCCAATTGAGCGCCAATTGTCACGATCACGACATACCTCTTTCGCTTCTTTTCATCAACCTTTTCATACATGCCCGTTTGTTTCGATGGCTTTTTAATGCACCTTCAGCTATTGTTTTATTTATTTGATCGTAATAGGTAAGTCTTGGTCTGCCAGGGCCTCTTTTACCCACGACTTTCGCATTATATATCTGTTTCGTCGATCTCTCTTTACTCATCCTTTCAACATGTCCGAACCATCGAAGCATGCATTTCCTTATTTTTGTCTTCCTTATTTTATTAATTATTTTTATAATGGTTATATACACACATCAAAAAAGTCTAGGGATCAAGCATGTTTATGCGGATTTCTTGTGATTGAGATGTGGCTTTGTAATAAATTTATGATTTTATAAATTTATATGGATCCTTTTTGGTGCATTTCATAATTTAAAACAGGAACTGTCAATCAAATTCGAGTAAAAGATGAAAATCAGCTGTCAATATTTTCCCTATAAAAACATAAGACGCATTGAAGACATTATTAGTGCTACTGTTTCCCTACTACTGATTAAAACCAACGTTATTATGGAGCGGCGACGTCATTTAAGCAGGGAAGAAATGATCAGAGCCGTGGGAATGATAGAAGCTGGTTCCCGGCAACGTACTGTGGCTTTAGCTCTGAATACAAGTCAGAGTGTTATCAGTCGACTTTGGACACGTTACCGAACCACTGGTACCGTGGCTGAGCGCCATGGAGGACGGTATCGCTGCACCACACGGAGACAAGACCGATACATTCAAATCACAGCTCGAAGAACTCCAACAATAACCGCCATGATGTTAGCCGTGAGCCTTCATCGCTCTTCAGGGAACTTAATTAGCGACCAAACAGTCAGAAACCGCTTGCATGAAGTGAACCTTCATTCCCGAAGACCGCTACGGGTACCACCTATAGCAATGCACAATCGTAGGACTCGATATCAATGGGCTCTTGAACACAGAAATTGGACAGAAGAACAATGGCGTTTCGTGTGCTTTTCTGATGAGTCTCGTTTTGGTATGAGGCCGGATACAAGACGTATACGACACTGGAGAACCCCTGGACGCCAACAGCGATTAAAATCCTGCCAGGAAGTCCATCCTTATAGTGGTGGAACCATCATGGTATGGGCGGGTATTTCGATCGGCGGAAGAACTGAGTTGATTTGGATCAGAGGCAACCTCAACGCTCAAATTTATGCTGAGACGGTTGTATCAGACGTCATCGTTCCTCTACAAGTGCATATCGGTCCCTTATTTCAGTTAATGCATGATAATGCACGACCGCACACCGCAAGAGTTGTAAGACAGACTCTCGCCGCAGCTAACATCAATGTCCTGCCCTGGCCTGCTCAGTCGCCAGACTTGAACCCGATTGAGCATGCATGGGATATTCTTCAGAGAAGAGCTCTGCCGAATATGGAGGGTATCCAGTCGCAAGAAGACCTTTTTTTGTTGTTGCAACGAACATGGGCGGCCATTCCACAGCGTGATTTGGATGAACTCATTTTGAGTATGCCAAACCGATGTTCTTGTGTTGTTAGTGTTCGCGGTAGAAACACGGATTATTAATTGTTTAAGTTACCCAATAAAATAAAAAAAAAAAACTGTTATTGCAGTCTTTTTTTCGAACTTTAATGTTAGTGGTTCAAATGTCAAAAATCCCTTTATTAGGAAAATGGCAATTTTTTTTACTAATGCAAAGGTGACTTGGTTTATCGTTACTGTAGACAAACGAAAACATTTTATTTGATCAATCCTTAAAGAAAATTTTAATGAATATCAATCAGGAGAAAAGTTATTGCAAAAATATATGTTGATCCCTAGACACTTTTGATGTGTGTATATAATCAATCGAAATGTGACTTCACAGCGACCTTACGTATTGTTTTAGTGGATGAAGCCGGGTCGATCAGCTATGTAAAATAACGCCGAAGGAGGGTTGAGCCCTCAAGAAATAAATAATTCAAAGTTACACTCGTCTTTGCTTTGTTTCTTTGTGGCGAAAATGAACTTTAACTTTCTTTTCGTGGGTTTGTTTAAATATTTACATGTCGATTTGAACACAGTGTTTTAAATCCATCGTGTCAGAGCTGCGGAGGGACTACGAGCAATATATATATATTAAAAACTTTATTGTTTCATACAAAAGGCGTATGTAATGCCGCTTGGCATTTTCTTATCATTAACCTTCGGGACAAGAAATCGAAGTTTAGGCATGGCAAAATAAAAAAATACAAAAAATAAAATAAAAATAATTAAATCACTTATTAGTACTAGTTGTAAATGTTTATTTATTCGAAGGAAATAAGGTACAATGATTTAAAAAAAAAATACTAGTTAAATTAAATATACGATAAACATCGTAAAAATAATAATACTTAAACTACATAAAAAAATATATTCTTACATACACTACGTAAACGGGAAATATATATAAATATACATTTATTTAACAGTTCAATGTACAACGACAAAGGCGGGCTTAAACGCCGCGAGACATTCTATCATAGTCAACAATTGGGATAACTTTAAACACTTAACGGAAAAGTAGGTGTACACATATTAAAATATAAATTAAGAGTAATATTTTATAAAAAAAATATTTATAAAATAAAATTAATATTAATACTAAGGATAGGGATATAGATCCCGTCCGCGTGGAATGGTGGCAAGAACACTGGCTGCGTTTCCCCGCTGAATTGCAATACTGATTCTTTGGGCGAAGAAAGAGCCAGCCCTCTCGTCAGGAGGAGACGACAAGACGCGGTGGTATGTCTTTTGCCCAGAGTTTATACAGCAAACGGCATAAATATGTAATGTTTTAATATACTTACATACTTGCGGCGCTTGCTGGACTCCGCATTTTCCGCCGCGGCTCCCGCTTTATGCGCTGTCCCTCTGTGATGCGACGCGGCGAGGGTGTCGTCGCACGTGGCGTCCCACACCAGAGCACGTCCCCGTTCCCAGGGGACCAACGTCATACCATCGGGTCTCTTGCCATCATCTCGGACAACTCCAACAGGCTCTAGAAGAGCTGGAACCTCGATGGTGGCTAGAGCCCTTTTAATAATTATATATACATACATATATATTAATAACTTACTTACAGCCGTTGAGATAAGAAATATAATAAACCAAACCTTGAAATGCTAATCTAGTAGATGGTAGTCTTATATTTTGTGGTAGATTATTCCGCAAATTTGTGGCAACAACTACGAATGTATTTGAAATAAAACTATAATTATGGGAAGGGACAGCAAGAAGAGAGTGGTGGGAGGAACGAAAGATTTGTCGTGAAAAGATAAGAGAAAGGCAAATTCAAAAATCTTTATTGTATAGATTGCTTATTCTAATAACAGTTGTATGTACATGTCATGATAATGCAATCTGCCCATATTATGGGCATACAATATGCTTATGTCAATAGATATTTATTTACATTATTTATTTGTATATAGTTTATATTTAATATTTAATATTGTTCTTGTCAATTTATTGGAATACAATTTGCATGTTAAAAATTATTTTATTGATTAAAAACAGTTGTCAATAATAATTTTCTTTAACTCAATAACTTGAGGTATTTCGGTGTCGCAGGCTCGTTTAAAACTGAATAAAGAAAACAAATGAACTGCGATAACGGAATGGCAGCCACTTTTGAAGCTAACTTTGCACTTTTTAATGTCAATTTTTTAACGATTCCACAAGTTTATATTAGTGGAACCAGGACTGACGGCTTAACGTGCTCTCCGATTCACAGAAACGGTCGTGTGGTAAATCTTTGACCACCCTGAAAGGAATACAATCATGATGATACTTTTTTATTGCATAGATTTTATAAGACCCCAAAACAAGGATTTTATTAATGTATTTTTATTTGTTTTTTAAGAATCGAGGTGGTGGACTGGATATGAACGTGATACCGGCGTGGCGGGAAGGTATTACGGGGCGAGGCGTTGTGGTCACCATTCTGGACGACGGACTCGAGACTGACCATCCAGATCTTATTTCTAATTACGTAAGTAAATTAAATAGCAATACATATAATGCCGCTAGACATTATTCTTTGACAGCCAAATTTTTAGGACATTATTTTAGACAGTATAGATGGGAGGTCCAATTAATAATTGAGTAATTGTTAACAGTATCAGTAAAGTAAGTAAAGTATCATTACGACCGTTTACCTACCGGAGTGGTCCGAAACCACGCTTATACTCGTATAAAAGCGGATTCACATTTAGCCAACTTTACTATAGGCCAATCATGACAAAGTGACCGACTTAGCCTTCAAAATTTGTAAGTTGAAGTGGCAATGGGTCAGACACTTCCGATGACCGATGGAGTTCACTGGAGTCCAGATGGACGTATGACCTTAAAAATATCGCTGGTGGGGGTTCGAGAAGATCGCTTATATTGGCATACCTTGGGGGAGACCAACATCCTAAACGAAAAGTTTATAAATAAATGATTGATTTGATAGTTGCTTCCTGGACCTGATGGGCGCATGCTCAAATGTCGTACTACTATAATCTTCCGATATATATAATCAGCCGCTTTGACAACTCCTTGGCCAAACGCCTCGCTGACGGTCCCCATGGGCCCATCGTTTCGACCCCTAAACGGCGCAAATTCGTAACCGGCGATTCTAAAACGCTACTCTCCCCGCGCCTGACGAGGTCACCTAGATGTGAGATGGAACTAATGTTTCTACACACGTCGCATCCCACACCAGAGACCTGCCAAGTTTCCACGGCCCAACAGTCATTCCGTCGGGTCTCTTACCATCGCTCCGCACAATCCCATGATGGTTCTAAGATTGCGGGTACACCAGCAGTGACAAGAGCCCTTCGGATGATCCCTTCTAATTAGCTTCTTAAAAACTGCCAAAATATATTGTTAGAATGCAATTCTTGCAGGCCTTGACTTCTTCCATTCACCGTATGTAATTATTTTTCCACAATATCATAAGGCTATCTAGGAAAGCGGTAGTTCCTCGGTCGTAAGAACGCTATCCTTAAAATCCTACAAAGTTCGGTTCAAACCCCGGCAAACCAATGAGAAACTTTTCTTACGTACATTTGTTATAGATTTACAGCACCACCGTTTCCGTGTGAGGAGAGCACGTTAAGCCTTCATTTGTTAAACATATATGTAAACTATACATTTAGTGTTCCTTCCAATTTAGTAAATGGTACTGTACATCTCTGCGACCCATGACTCACCCAACATAAGGCATCAGCTGAAAATCAGCGCTGCAGCCTCGGCTGTAGCATATGCTGAGCTGACCACCTATTTATCGCCACATGATGGCGCGGATTTAGTGGACTGTATCTAGGTGCGGGATTTGCGATAATCTTCAAATTAGATACATAGACGATACTATGATAATCGGTGCAATAAACAAACTAGAAAGGAAACTGGTAAAGGAACTCACCTGATGTCCTCGGCACCAGCACTTTTATAATTTATAATTGTTCTTACACTGATTTTGCGGGTTTGGCGAATGCGGGCGAAAACAACGATCGCGGCGATTTCTTCAGCGTCTTCTATGACGACTGTAGGACAACGACTGCCCGACGACGACGACTATATTTCGATTCGACGATTTCGACCACCATGCGGCGCGGCCAGTTATATAGGCACTGCCTCTCTTCCGTGCGCAAGCGCCGGCCTTTGGACTAGTGAGCGGGATGGGTAATATGGAAAGGAAGCGGCGCGAAAGAGACAGGACAAGGGTATAGGAGTAACAAATTAGGACGTCTGTTTATGCACCGACGAATCACAATAACGCCTAACCATCCAAAATTGGTCGAATTATTAATATGGCGCGAACACCACACCTGTATGTATGTTTCGGTATATAGAACAGGCTTACATTTATACATTTAGATTTATTTCTTGCATATTTTTTTTTTGTAACCATTGTAATTGTTGCGATAAATAAAGTATTTTCATTCTTTCTTTCTTTCCCGGTAACACTAATACCAACTTGTGGAATCGTTAATAAATTGACATTAAAAAATTACATCCAACCCTCGCCCACTCGTCTGCCCAGCGTGGTGAGTGTAGGCCGAATTCTCCAGAAAATTTTGTAAGGCCCATCTCCAACAGTAAAAGTCTACAACTATATGTTTTGGGCTGTGATGAAAGTTTTCATAATTATTTATTAAGAGTTTTTCATATCTCTCCCTCGTACAATCTAATATTATCCAACAAGTCTTGAGTTTACTTTTGGGAAATTAACTTTATAGGAAATAATAAAATTACGGACATTTTCATATACCTAATCATAGACGGAGAATAATAGTAAAATATTTTTTTTATTTGTTCATGTGGCAGCATTGTTGACCAGCTTGGTCACCACGGCCTGTCTTGTCAGAAAAGTGCCGGTCGTCGTTTCCGCCACGGTTCTGTCAATAATATAATCCACCGGGCTTTGGTTACTGCCGGGATCCCTTCGGTTCTTGAACCGTCTGTCTCTCGCAGTGATGGTAAAAGACCCGATGGATTGACTTTGGCGTCGTGGTCCATGGGTCGAGCATTGGTGTGGAACGCTACTTGTGGCTACATCTGTCAAGGCTGGGGCGGCTGCGGACTCGGCTCAAAAAACAAATGTCGTAAATACGATTCTATTGCTAATGACTACGTATTTGTGCCTTTTGGTCTTGAGACAATGGGACCGTGGGGGCCAAGCTCTAAGAAGTTCTAGTCGCGATCACAGCGACATTATTGCCGCTCGGCCAATACCATCGTTGGATCGGTGGCCAGCGCTCCGAGCGGCGCCCACGAGAGTGGAATCAATCCGCGCACCGAGCGGTCACACGTTTTTTGCTCTCACAATTTCATAGTCTTTTTTACTTAAGTAATTAATTGTAATTTCTTCTGCTACAATAAACCATATACAGTCCGCTAAACAATCTTTAATTGAGCCATCGAAGACACTCAGCAGTATCCCTACGTTCTTAGCAGCACAGAATAGAGACTGACGACTTTATAAGTTCTTTAAAGAACTGTCTAAGCTGTGCAGCGGGGGAATGCTGTGAGTGTTCTTGGCACACTGCCACATGATCAAGTCATGAATGAATATTTTTATATATAGTTTAGATTTTAGTTTTATTTTTAATTTAGTTTATATACTTTTATTAACCTTACTATGTCCCTAATTTTATTTCCTAGTAAGACCACATAAGGCAGCAATGATTACCGCTGGCCACGTTATGATGGCATCGAGCTAAGATAGCTACGCTCTCGGCCTTCAAGCTTTGCAACTATTATTGCAGCCCTCGCTGTCTGCGGTTATAGTTATTCCAGTTGAGCAATGCTGAGTGCGGTGTGATGACCTGGACCTGCGCTTTCAGTCGTCATCATCGCTGCCAGCACCGATGTCGTTACAGTTACCGAAAGTAATATACTTACTATTGTTTTAGGATGCAATGGCTTCTTATGACGTGAATTCACACGACGCAGATCCTCAGCCGCGGTATGACATCATCGACTCTAACCGTCATGGAACCAGGTGTGCGGGCGAAGTGGCTGCAACTGCCAACAACTCGCTTTGTGCTGTCGGCGTAGCTTATGATGCTAGAGTTGGAGGTTTGTACCATAGACAACGGTAATATATTAATCCAGGGTTCCCACGTTTTATTGATCAAAATCGTGCACTGCGATGAGATTTTCGATGTTTACTTAAATACTCAGCTATTTTAATTCACACTAAATATAATATAAAATATTGGGTACGAATTATGTATAATTTTTTTTATTTTTTTATTATTATTTCCAGACAGGTCACACAGCGCCATCTAATTTCCGTGTTAATAATAATAATAATTCATTTATTTCGGATTCGATCCATATATGTTAGTAACAATTTAACTTAGAACTATGTTAGTAGAAATACACATTAATCAAAAATTAAAACAATGCAAATATAATAATTATTGTCTATTGTGTGTGACATTAAGTCACAGCCCCATAACATTGGGTAACGCAAACGCTGTACAGATTTACACGTTCCCAGTTACAACTCCAATCCAGCGCTTAACAAAAGCGCTGTCAAAACGCGACGATATCATCTTCAGAATGCCGTTGTCACTACCTCTTACTCTATGCAGTATCGACGCTGCCTTCTTGCGGATGATGGCCGGAAATCCATCCACACGAGCCTCCGCAAAAATGCCCGAAGCACTGCTGCGTCGAGGCAGTCCCATCAGCATTCTGAAGATATTATTATATTGGACGCGCAGAGCGTTGTAGGCCCGACCAGAGTATCTCACCCACAGACTGCTGGTGTAGAAAGACGTGCAGTACGCTTTAAAAAGCGTGATTTTAACACCATCTGAACATTGTGCAAATCTGCGTGCGAGCATGTTCCCCCGTACCGCCAACGCTCTGCGTGCCCTCTCAATGTCCATATCGTCATTCAGATCTTCTGTAACCATGTGGCCCAAATATTTAAAAGACTTTACGACCAGCAGCTCAGTACCATCTAATACAACTGGCGGTATATGTTGTGGCTGCAACTTACCTGCCTTAAATATTAGCATCTCGCTCTTTTTGGAGTTGTAACTGAGACCGTGCTCCTTCGCGTAGTTTTCACAAACTTTTAAAACGAGCTACGAGGCTTGTGTTACGGAAACTAGATGGTTGATAAACTACATATTATATATATATATATTTTTTTTGTAAATATATATACATATTATACATATAAACACCCAGACCGAGACAAATTATACAATGTACAACTTGCCCCCGGCGGGAATCGAACCCACGACCTCCCGAGTTCAAGGCAACGTTTGTTACCACTAGACCACGGAGTCATCATCAGGTCAAGAATTTTAACAAAACATTAGCTTAAATATAATAATATAAAACTATTATGAATTGCAAATAGAAAACCTACATTTAACTCATTAAAATCTGAATTAAATCTATTTTTTTAAAAAGTAATTACTCAAATAAATATTATTATTTTTTTACAGAAATCAATAAATAAAACCTGAAAGAAGCTTTGTATGTGTGTTTGTCTCGCCTATATTACTGAACTGATTTTATAAATTTTGCCAGAAATTATCCCTAAAATTTAGGAATTGATATGAGGTATAATACACGCTTGTAGGATGAATAGTATTACAGCATTTCAGCATCGTAACACACATACCTTTCCAAGCCTCGTCTGGCTCGGAGTCTGTGTCCGCGTGAAATCATTATTACTGCGCTAGAACACATATTTCTAAATCTCCACCGCTAACGAGGTTTTTTTTTCCATTCTATTTAAAAAAACCTAGAAACGTCAAGCTGGCTTCTGCCTACGTGGTCTAGCAGTCAAGTCCGTGGATTTCAACTCGGAGGTACCGGATCACAATAATATTTATTAAGTAAATATTTTCGTCATGCCCAGTCAAGCCGGCATAGTGTTAGGGACTTATATTAGTCATGAGTGTCTGATTTCAGTTGCTACAGTTGCAACTCGCGCGCTTACCATCAGGTGGGCGCAAGGTCACAAGTCTTGCTAGTATACATTTAAAAAAAAACTATTTATTTTAGTACATTATGAGTTTTTTTTAAACTAACATTTTTTCTGCATTAAATAGGAAACGTAGCTGCTACGGCGTAGCTTGTTCGTAGTTAATAACTACGATTAGAAGCGTAGCAACGCGAATTCACATGTTAATAATTAGGTAATGACTGAAGTAAAATATGCCAGTGGTAAAATAAGAAGCTACAGTGCAGGGCCGAGCTAAATGACATATATTGTACCGTATAAATGATATACTGGCTGTTTGACGCGTGGACACTCGAGTAATATAGTAGTCGGAAAAAAACATTTTAGGTGACAGTGTGGACGCATGTCGCTGTGGGATGATGATCAAATATATTCTATGTCCATGCTTGGGTATCGAGGAACATGTTTTTTTAAAATCGTTCCAGTCAAGCAAGACAATCAATCAAAAGACGCTTGTTCCGCTGCAATAACAGCTCTAACAGAAGTGCCTTGAAGATGGAAAAGGGCTAGGGAATCCCAACAGGTAAAATCCCACACTAGGGATTGGCCCAATCTCCAAGGAACTAATGTCGTTCCGTCTGGACACTTGCCATCGTCTCGACTCCGACCGACTATCCAAATTAAATAATGTCAAAGTCGTTATGTTCCGCATTAGAATTTAGATTGATTAGAGCTTGTTATTTAAGATCATTTTTACTCAGTTTGGTTAATTTATTATTATTTATTACTTTTCAGTTGTTAATTAAAGTATTTTTACGTAACAACTATTTTATTATTCTAGGATTCTCTCGAATTTACTATATAATGTATGATTGATGTGTATCTACCCCCGAGATTCGTGTGTCCATCATGCAGTGGGTAATAAACTAGTGAATAATTCCAACGTCTTTCATTTACGGATTCAGCATTTTGTTTTTATACTGAGGACGCAATTTTATTTTTGTGGCTTTTTAGTTAAGCTCAGTTCTGTACTGTAGTCCATTTAAGCCACATACATACATCCCCAGTTACGACGTCGTCAGTGCTCGCACGTACTCGTTGGTACATAATGCGGTTTTACAAAGAGAAGCAATATGCCAAAAGCTGAGGAATTTCTACAGCTACCCGCTTTTATGTTTCTGATTTAACTGAGAAATTGCTAGTATTACCTAACATTTATTTATTTATTTAAAAAAAAATCACAGCTTATTATATTAAACATATAAACAAAGTAGCAATAGTGGAACACAAGCCAAAGAGATTTTATATTATTTAGACAAAACAATTAAAACAGAAATAAGAGTAAAATATAGTAATTAGATTTAAATTAATAGTGCAATTGAACTGTGACTAGTAAAAGCAAAAGAAAAATAATAATAATAATAAATAAGTGAAAACCAATAGGTTAATGATTATTTACCTAAGACAAAATGAATGAATGAGAGGCAGGAGCAAAATTATACTGTATATACGTGTAAAGCAGTATTCGTATATTAGCAAGCGAAGTGTATTTTCAAAGTCAGTCCGAGATAAGAGTTGACTTGATACTGCCTCCGGTGATTAGTTAGATGTATCAGAGTAGAACATGGCTAAAACATTATCACGACTTTAATCCCTTAGGCCATTGTCCACGTTACCGTTGAATTGGAATCGTTTTTTTGATAGGATACACGGTGAACTGCTTAGGTTAAGTCCATAGATTTATGACTCGGAGATACCAGGTTAGATTCCGGGTCGTTTTTTTTTAATTTATTGTAAAATTCGAGTTTGGTACGCTAGAGACATCGACGAGCTCGTCACTTGTCATGATTGGCCTATAGTAGTTGGCTAAATGTGAATCCGCTTCTTTGTAAGCGTGGTTTCTGACCACCTAGAAAGGGATACGTAATATTTCTCGAGTTTGGTACGCTAGAGACATCGACGAGCTTGTCACTTGTCATGATTGGCCTATAGTAGTTGGCTAAATGTGAATCCGCTTCTTTGTAAGCGTGGTTTCTGACCACCTAGAAAGAGATACGTAATATTTCTCGAGTTTGGTACGCTGGAGACATCGACGAGCTTGCCACTTGTCATGATTGGCCTATAGTAAAGTTGGCTAAATGTGAATCCGCTTCTTTATAAGCGTGGTTTCTTATTTTTTTTCCTAAGAAATATAATAAAGATATATTTTGTCTCAATTAAAGAAATAATTTAGAGAGAGCAGTGGTGACTCGATTGTAAGGACGTTTTCCTTAAAATCTTACAAAGGTCGGTTCAAATCACCGGCATGTACCAATGAGAAATACACTTTTCTTACGTACATTTGTCATAGATTTACAACACCACTGTTCCCGTGCCTTGGAGAGCACGTTAAGCCGTCGTCGCGTCGCGTAGGTCCGGTTTCACTAATTTGTGGAATCGTTAAAAGAATTACGTCAATAATTGAGATTTTAATAGGTGGTAGACAGACTGATAGTGGTAATTTGTCCAGTCTGCCGGGCCGGGGAAGTATCGAATAGGAAGTATCGACTTATAGGCAAGGCCTATTATAAGATAAATGATTTTATTAGTGACAAAAATGCCTGGTAGATGTGCAAATGTATATTATTAATATATTTTGGACACCTGTTACTGTTGGTGTATGTTTATATTTAGGTCAATTCAATTGTATTGTAATAAATTTAATATAATTTATTTAAATAATTATAACAATGTGATGTGACAATACAAAAGAGCCCGAGAAGGCCAAATTGTAATAAATGATTTGACTTTGACTTTGACTTTGAAAATATCGGAAAGGCTCGAATTGCCGTCATGTCCAGTCAATCCGGCATGGTGTTAGAGACTGATGTCAGGCTAACATTCATAGATCTCGCTCCACACTTACCATCAGGTAGGCGCAAGGTCACATGTCGTACTAGTAAAAAAAAAAAAAAGTTCTGGCCAGACATGTATATTAAAAGTCTAGAACTCTGTGTTCCAGGTGCTGAGATGACAAAAGAATTTATTTTACCTGTGTATAGTACCAAAGAACTTCTGAAAATGTTATCTTCATATAACTCCACAAAATACTTTAACAGCACTGTGAAAAGTAGAATTCTTTATATTAAATTCTGCACGCGAGTGGTCCCTATATCAAATTCAATTCAAGTTTCAAATTTTGTCTCACAAGTGTTACTTGCATACGAGGGTATTGCATGTCTCGAGTTCTGTTCCGACAGTTAAAAACTTTGTTTCCTATCTGAAGCAAATGCTATTTTTACGCCAAATCTTACTTGTATACAAATTTTATCGTATAAATGACATTAAAATTTAAATTAACAAAAAATAATAATTACAATTATTTAAATAAATTTAAAAACCGCCTCCGTGGTCTAGCGATTAAGTCCGTGGATTTAGACTCGGAAGTACCGGGTTTAATTCCTTGTCGGGACACAAAAATATTTATTAATGTAAATAAATACATTTAATTTATTTGTGATATTTCTTAGGTTTGGTACTATGAAGACATCGATGAGCTTGCCGCTTGTCGTGATTGCCCTATAGTAAAGTTGGCTATATATGAATCCGCTTATTTATAAGCGTGGTTTCTGACCACCCCGAAAGGAAACGGTCGTGATGATACTACATAAAATAAAATAAATACTAAGCCTAATAAAAAATATAAAACTATAAATAAAAAATGTCCTCAAGGGAGGTCGGTCCCATAAACGATTATAAAGTTTTAACTAAAATAAATATATAATTATTAAAACTCCAAAATGTCCGTCATTTGTAGCCTATCAACTTACAGGGAATATCCTGTAAGCCTTCCTTTCCCTTGGTCTCGATTTTTCTAATCATAATCATATACCCAGTGAAAGGTATAACAACCTTTGCATTTAATTTAATATTTATTCTCTCCTTCTAACTCTGCACCCCACAACTTCTTATGTAGTGCTCCCAAAGGTTAGCTGTTACAGAATACCTAAAAGGTATTAAGCTTGCCTATGTACTTCATTTTATTATGTATATTTTAATGTGCAATAAAGAATTTTATTATTATTATCATTATTTATTTATTTAAGGAGTAGAAAACAATATTAGGCCTAAAAACATATTTTTACAGTGATCAATATTTATAAAATACAACCTAATACCTTAAGGATCACCCACTTAGATTTAGTTAAAACTTTAACAAATAAATATCTTAAATTACTATCTTAAACTAAAAATAACATTAATTAATTGTACATATCTTACAGCAATATAGAAACCCTAGCATGTAATATAGGATATTCATAATATATATACTTACATACATATATACATAAACCTACATGTATACATTTATATATACACATATATATAATACAACTATACTGAAAAATATAATACTCGTATATAATAACTAAAAAATATATTCACATTTATTTACTTTTGTTATTAGTTATCGCGTCAAGTACATTTGGTTTATAGGCTGCGGGGGTATTACCAAATAAGTCCACAGAAAGTAGCTTATTAATAAGTTAGCATTATCATCACTGTGTCTCTCCACTGCTGGATATAAGCCTCCCCCAAGGCTCACCACCTCACACGATCTCTTGCCACCTTCATCCAGCCCCCAACAGCGACCTTCTTAGGTTCATCCGTCCAACTAACTGGAAGTCGTCCTACTCTGCATCTTCCTGTACGTGGTCTCCACTCTAGAACCCGTCAACTCCATCTTTCATCGGTTCTGCGACAGACGTGTCCGGCCCATTGCCACTTTAGCTCACTAATTTTGAAGGCTATCGGTAACTTTCTCTCTAACGGACTTTAACGTATCGCACTTTATCCAGCAGTGAAATACCGAGCATAGTTCTATCCATAGCCTGCTGAGTGACATTTAACTTTTGGACCAGACCCATTGTCCCAGTGTGCACTTTTCTGCTGAACTGGAAAACTTTCGTCTTCAAAAACTGGGGTGTTTAATAAGAGATGTGGCGGGAAGCTTTCCAAATGCTGCCCATCCTAGCTGAATGCGTCTGTTGGCTTCTTTTCTGAAGTTGACCAAGCCAACTGTTTCACTAATAGCAACTTATAAGTAAAATTGGCATCAGACCCTCGCCAACCCGTCTGGCCAGCTTGGCTTGTAGGTGGGTAATAACAAAAATCTTGGCTAGACATCGAAACCTTCCCCGTGATATAAATTTTCATTAGTTGATTTTATTTCATTCTAAACATTTAATTAGCGATAATTTTCCTTCCTCAGGTGTTCGTATGTTAGATGGCGATGTTACTGATGCTGTGGAGGCTCGGTCCCTAAGTCTCAACCCTCAGCACGTGGACATTTACAGCGCATCCTGGGGACCTGATGATGATGGGAAGACCGTAGACGGACCAGGAGAACTTGCGACCAGAGCATTCATCGAAGGCGTTACTAAGGTCCGTTAAATAATCATTTTAATACTTAGCGGATAGACCGTTGATTTAAAATTTAAAATTAAAATTCAAAATTGTTTAAAATTATTTGACAACAAATTTTGAATTATTAAAATAATATTACTATTGACTTAAATTAATTTAATATATTGACATAATAATAATATATATATTTTTTTAAATATGAATGTAATAGTAATTTTATATAGTTGCTATTAATGAATATATGTGTATGTATGTGTGTGTATATGTATATACATACATACACACATACATATATATGTATGCATGTATATAGAATTATATGTAATATTAGATTTATAATATACATGTTTAATATTTTCATGCCGCTAGCGGTAGAATGCTTCGGAAATTATGCATAAGACCACATTATTATTTTGTACAGTATTCTGGAAAATAAAGATATTTTGATTTTGATTTTGATTTGACGCGGATGCGAGTTTGATTTCTGGTCGGGACACAATCATTTATTTGTGATATTTCTCCAGTTTGGTACGCTAGAGACATTGACGAGCTTGCCAGTGTCATGATGGAGTTATAGTAAATTTAGCTAAATTTGTATTCACTTCTATAAAAGCGTGGTTGCTGACCACACCGAAAAGGATACGTTCGTGATGATACTTTACTTTTTATGGTAACTGGGTACATATAAATGCATATAATTCTGATATCTATTACAGCCTTGGCATTTCTACATCAACACATCCTCTTCGTGGAGGATATAAATCATATATTTTTCTCTTATCCCTTGTTCATCTCCTCTCTTATTTCATACCGAGTTCCATTTCCTATTAATATTTAGCATATAGCACAAAGTAAATGTATATATATAATACTAGCTGGCCCGGCGAACTTCGTACCGCCTGACACGCAATGAATGTCATTAATAATAATAATAATACTCACACAAAACAATTTTCAAAACAAATCACATACAATTTCGCGACGTAATAGTTAGACCGAGCGATTTGATAGTTGTTGTTTTTTTAATTAATATTTAGCATATAGCACAAAGTAAATGTATATATATAATACTAGCTGGCCCGGCGAACTTCGTACCGCCTGACACGCAATGAATGTCATTAATAATAATAATAATAATATTCTATATATGTACTCGTAGATATGAGCGCTAGGGAGTTTTAGGCTCCCGCTCGGTACCCTCGGTCGGTATGCCCTACAAATCAGCGCTGATGCGCGCCACCTATCGGACAACAGTAGTACTATGTCAGAAAACTTCGCCGATGTTCACACAACATATTCCCAAAGTTTCATCCCGATCGGTTAACATACATACATAACACGCCAAATCCCTTGCGGGGTAGGCAGAGACAATTGAGCGCCACTTGTCACGATCACGACATACTCGTACCTCTTTCGCTTCTTCGACATTCATCAACCTCTTCATACAAGCCCTTTTGTTTTAATCGCTTTTTAATGCACCTTCAGCTATTGTTTTATTTATTTGATCGTGATAGGTAAGTCTTGGTCTGCCAGGGCCTCTTTTACCCACAACTTTCGCATTATATATATGGTTCGTCAATCTCTCTTCACTCATTTTTCTACATGTCCGAACCATCGGAGCATGCCTTTCCTTATTTTTGTCCCTATGCTTCCTTTAACACCTACCCTTTTGCGTATTTCGTCATTACGTATGCGGTCCGTCAAAGTGACGTCGCATATCCGACGCAACGACCTTATTTCTACTGCACTCTTACGTATTCTGAGATATCCACGTTTCGCTTCCATACATAAGTGTTGGTACCAGCATGGCATTGTGTATGGCGAGTGGAGCTTTGTCAATGACATTTCTACTGGACATCAGTGACCCCAGGGCACCGTTAACACTATTTCCCGCGTTCACTCTTCTTTCAACATCCCTATCATACTTTCCATCCGCAGTGAAAACACTGCCCAGATATATAATTTCGTTTACTTGTTCTAAAGTTTTATCATCATTCTTTATCGTCACGTTTGTCATCCTTCTTCTTTCAAACACCAGTACCTTGGTTTATCTTGAATAATAATAATATTAAAAGTAAATCTCCTAAAAGCGAACAGGCAGTGTCTTAGGAGCCAGGTCCTTCATTGAATTAAATTTAGTGTTCGGCCGGATAAAAAATACGATTTGATATTTTAAAATTGTTTTTTTTGTAATATACCTAATGTAAAAGTGCTGCGTTTTCCGCTGAGAACCTCAAGTTGCTTAAATAAGCCTTCAGCTCGGCGCCTGGCCAAGGAGTTGTCAAAGCGGCTGATGGAATTATTTCTGCCAACATTATACAGAGGGAAAATGTTGCTAGTCTCCTTGGGACTATCTTGGATGGGACGTCTCTACAGGACATTTTTTATTTATGGTTGAGTTTAGTTTTAATTTTATTATTTAGGTAGCTTTTAATTTATTATATACATTTTAATAGTTATTCTGCTATTCGGGACAAATCGAACAAATCAAAAACCATGAAAATCGGTCCAGCTGTTCTCGAGTTATAAGTGTTCTAACAAACCCGACTTTGTTTTATATAAATATTATAATAAATTCCACGCAGTTATAACAAATCTATTTTTTTGGTTTTGGATCAGAAATGGAACCCGGTATCTCCGCGTCTAAGCTACTCGTATGTACAGGAAATAACAAATGAATTAATTCAGATGTTAACTTGACCAAGTTCACAAAATTGTTCGAGGAATTCAAAACAATAAATATTATGAAAATTTATTATGAAGACGGGGAGAAAATTGAGCAATTTTTCCGGGGTGGTATTAAATTTGAAAAGAGTTCCAACAATGAAATTCATTTAGCTTCACTCCTCAAGTCGTGTTCAAGTTAAAGGCAAAGTTAATGACTTTGCGACTTTATTTTTTATTCCAATCGCTTATTATTCTAAACATGCCTCTAAACTTACTTACAGCCTATTTTACTTTGTTTTTCAATTTCAAATATAAAATGACATCATCCATTTTGGGATATTTTTGTACTACTTGTGGGCTGTGTACTGTACAATTAAGTTATTATACATACATACATATCTTCACGCCAGATCCCTTGCGGGGTAGGCAGAGACAATTGAGCGCCATTTGACACGATCACGACATACTTCTTTCGCTTCGTCGACATTCATTAACCTCTTCATACATGCCCTTTGGTTACGAAGACTTTTTAATGCACCTTCAGTCAGTGTTTTATTTATTTGATCGTGTTATGTGAGTCTCGGTCTGCCAGGGCCTCTTTTACCTACAACTTTCGCATTATATATCTGGTTCGTCAATCTTTCATCGCTCATCCTTTCAACATGCCCGAACCATCGTAGCATGCCTTTCCTTATTTTTGTCCCTATGCTTTCCTTCATACCAACCCTTTTCCGTATTTCGACGTTACGTATGCGGTCCGCCAAAGTGACGCCACATATCCGCCGCAACGACCGCATTTCTACTGCATTAACCCTACTCTCATGCGTATTCTGACGTATCCACGTCTCGCTTCCATACATCAGTGTTGGTACCAACATGGCATTGTGTATGGCGAGCCGAGCTTTGTCACTGACATTTCGACTGCCGATCAGTGACCCCAGGGCACCGTTAACACTATTTCCCGCGTTCACTCTTCTTTCAACGTCCCTATCGTACTTCCCATCCGCAGTGAAAACACTGCCCAGATATATAATTTCATTTACTTGTTCTAGAGTTTCATCATCAATCTTTATCGTCACGGTTGTCATCCTTCTTCTTTCTAGCACTAGTACCTTGGTTTTTCTCGCATTCAAACGGAGTCCATTTTCTGCACATCCCTCCTTCATTCTTGTGACTAGTGATTGCAGTTGTTGTTCGGACGATGCCATAAGAACAGCATCATCTGCATAAAGCAGGCAGTTCACCACTAGATCACTCATCTTTATCCCACAGTCACTCTCTCTCACTCTTTTTGGCATTTGTCGAGATATAGAGTAAATAATCTAGGAGAAAGCACACAACCCTGTTTGACGCCCATTTGGGATTCAAAGCAAGGCGACATACCTCCCTCCACCCGCACACAAGCTTTGCAGCCCTTGTACAGGGACTGTATAGCTTGTAGCAGTTTGTCATTCACTCCATACTCCGGCAATATGTCCCAAAGCTTCTTTCTTACAACTCTATCAAAAGCCTTTTCCAAATCCACAAAAGCACAGAAAACCTTCTGGTTTAAGGCCAAAAACTTCTCTGTGATATTGCGGAGCGAAAAGACTTGGTCAGTGCATCCTCTTCCAGGTCTAAAGCCTCCTTGTGCCTCCCATAAAAGACCTTCAGTCTTCTCTTGCAAGCGTTTCGTGAGAATCTTGCCATACATCTTGCTCGCCAAACTGATCAAACTAATGGCTCGGTAGTTGGCACAGTCCAATCTAGATCCCTTACCTTTGTATAAAGGAACGATGACTGATTGTCGCCAGTCCTCCGGTACTATTCCCTCCTGCCAGCAAAGGTTGCACAGTAGGTTATAATATTCTTTAGAATTAGAGCTGTCATGATGATATTTATTATGGCGCGGTGGTGGCTCGGTTGTAAGAACGCGTTACTTAAATCCTATAAAGGTCGGTTCAAAACCCCCCGGCATGTACCAATGACAAATGGCAAGTGTAAGCCAAATTTTCTAGAAAATTCAGGAAGGCTTATCTTAAACAGTCGAGGTCTAGGACTCTATGTTCTAGGGGCTGTGGTTAAGTTTTTTTTTTTTTTTTTTTTTTTTTTTTTTTTTTTTTTTTTTTTTTTTTATAAATACTCGCACGACATGTGACCCTGCGCCCACCTGATGGTAAGTGGCGCGCAGGGTCCATGAATGTTAGCAACTGGAATCAGACCCTTATGTCCGACATCAATCCCTAACACTATGCCGGCTTGACTAGATGCCTTTTCACACTTCGCTTGAAGGACTCCAGGTTATAGGAAAGTGGAAACACAGAGGCTGGAAGAGCATTCCACATCTTTATTGTGCGACAGATGTATGAGTCACCAAATTTATAGGTACGCGAAGGGATAGTGACTACGGTATGTGGGTGCATATTCTGACCTGTGCGTGTGGTTCGGTTGCGGAATGGAGAGGAAGGAATTAGGTTATAGAGCTCTTCAGAGCACTCACCATAGTATAGCCGGTAGAACACGCTCAGAGAAGCTACATCTCGGCGAAGCTGCAGGGATTCGAGAGTTCCAGATATAGTGGCATCGTCCACAATTCGAACAGCTCGTCTCTGTAGGACATTGAGAGCATCTGTGAGGTACTTGGCTGAACCATCCCAAAGGTGTGAACAGTATTCCACGCATGATCTGATCAGTCAATAATATAAGTCAATATAAAGCAGCTAAAACTATAATGCGGAATAGCGATTTTATGCCTACCCTCTAAAATAAAAATCTAGTTAGATTAGCAAATTTGTACTACTTATTCAAATAGTTTTTATTACATTAATTTAGTAGGTTATAACATGCTTGGAAATAACTAAAACTTCAAAACAGTTGTCTGAACAATGTCGCTGTGCTTTAGTGGTTTTCGCGAAAAGTTAAAAATGACGTTGTAAAATATTTTCCCAGCTTTAATTTGTACACTTGTCGCGGGATTTTGGACTGTTAGTTTTTTGTATAAAGCCTGATTTTATAAGGCAGTCAGAGAAGCTGACTTCGTGATGTAGCGGTAAACGTAGATTTAGACGAGGTATCGGGTTTGATTCTCGACCAGGAATATTTTTGTAGGATCATCACGAACGTTTTTTTTTGTGATATATATCGAATCTGGTAGGCTAAACATATTAACAAACTTGTTACTTGTCATGTCAAAAAAAAAGTCATTTAAAAAACCTTTAAATAAACAATTAACTGCCTCCGTGGTCTAGCGGTTAAGTCCGTGGATTTAGACTCGGAGGTAACGGGTTCGATTCCTGTTTGGGACACAAAAATATAAACACATTTAATTAATATTTAATTGATTTATGATATTTCTCGAGTTTGGTACGCTGGAGACATCGACGACCTTGCCACTTCTCATGATTGGTCTATAGTAAAGTTTGACTAAATGTGAATCCAATTCTTTATAAGCGTGGTTACTGACCACCCCGAAAGGGAAACGGTCGTGATGATACTTTACTTTTTTTTTTTCAAATAAACAACACTAAAAATAAATAACAGTACAATAAATTGTGTGGCGAAAGTTAAAGGAAAGTATTTTTTTAAAATATTTTTTTAAAAACTTTATTGCACTATGTACAAAGGCGGACTTAATGCCTAGGCATTCTCTGACATTCAAACCTTTAGGACATTAGACAGGATAGGTGGTAGGTGCAATTAAAAATTAAATTAAAGTAAGTATCATCACGACCGTATCCCTTCCGGGGTGATAAGAAACCACGTTTTTAAAGAAGCAGATTTTAATTAAGCAACTTTACTATAGGCCCCATGACAAGTGGCAAGGTCGTCGATGTCTCTCTCTAGCGTACCAAATTCTAAGAAAAGAAATATCATAAATAAATTAAATATTTTATTGCGCCCCAGCCAGGAAACGAATCCGGTGCCACAAACTTCAAAATAACAATATAGGGTACTCATTTTTGATAATCTCCGGTTTACATTTAGCGAACTAAATTATGGCAAGTGACAAGCTCGCGATGTCTAGCGTACCAGACTCGCGAAATATCACAAAAAATGTACGGTCGTGCTGATACTATTACGTGTTTGTAAGTGAATTAGTGTGAGGGTGAAATAATGTAGCAATTATTTCTCCGCGCGAAAGTCGTGAGTCTACTGTATAGGGAATAATGCCGCATCAAAATCACAATATCTATCGTGAGTGTGACAAGGTCATACACGCCGGCCGGGCGGCGCGGGGCGGTAACCTCGCTCGAATCCAAGGAACATATTATAAGCTCGAATCTCAAGGCTCTTTTTTTACGTAAGTCAAAGTAAAAAAAAAACAAAACCGTTCCATTAATGCCATTAGTGCCATGAGGGTCCAGTACTGAGGCGAGGGTGCCAGACTTCTTCGCGGTGCTCCGAAACCGTGTCACGTCTTTCTGGGAGCGGCCACGTTCAATCAACCGCATTCTGAGAGCGGTTTGCGATGGGATCCCCAGTTAAATACTCTCACATTACGTATCTCACATACGTTTTAGTTTCTTCCTAGACTCGTTTTTATATAACAGAATAATAAAGAAATGTGATATTCTGCACTCAACACTTAAAGAGGCACGGGTTAGAGTTGCAAGGCTCCTACTAGACTGGAACTACTATGAAACTGAACAATTTATGAGACCTATCGTTTAGTATGCTCACTGAACACTTCACAGAATTAATTTATTGATCCACAACCCGTTGTTTTAATTATTGTATACTCCTATATATAATATATATGTATGTAATTATTTATTTCGTATATTTTTTGCTACCTTTCTTTATCTCTAAGTTGGTAATCTAAGATTGGGACCCACATGTCAGGCTTAACTGCCTTGTGTGGGACCATCACCAAAATACATTTTGCAAATCCTGTAATAATGTTCCACGATTGTTTGTTAACATATATTGTAAAACCTTAAATTGTTAATAAATCATTTGAAATTGAAAAAAAAATATATATAAAAAAAAAAAACATTGGCTGTCTGTTTAGCAGAGCCCAGACCGTAAATGAACTTGAGTCGATCCTGGCGCTTGCGGGTGGGCGGGTACTCGTATTTTGCTCGATTCCCTCCGAGAGCTTGACTCGGTAAAGTCGAGTAGAGTAGGCGTGCGTACTCACTAGTGTTTGGCAAATATTTTATTTTATTTAATTTCATTTTTGTTTTATATATTTTATAATGGGGTGTATCACTAACTTTTTATCGCGGTAGATGGCGCATGATAGATGGTACCTAATATAACTGTCAGTTGCATAGAAAACTTGTATTTTTTTTACGAAATTTATTATTTTCTGGATATTATGCCGATGTGAGCAGCTTTTAAATGTACATACGAGATTTCTAAGCGAAATCAAAGATATGGTGATTTCAAAATTGCCGTTCTACTAATAAAACCTTTTTTCTTTTTAAAGACGGTGTGCGCTTTCTTAATTCGTTTTTAAGGTAGGTAAAATTAATTTAAAATACATTATTCTGTTATAAAAATTAAAACTACAAAAACATTTAAAAAATGATGCGATATAGGTGCAAAATAAGGTACCATTGCCGCTAGCGACATCTACAAAAAGCTTTGCCTGATACACCCCATTGTACTACAGTTTTATTGTGAAATTTATTCGATATGGGTACCTGAAATAAAACTTCATTTATTTATTAATTGAGATGGGGCTAAAAAACACAGCACAGCCTAAGTTGGATGCGCTGATTTATGATGTTAGCGCGGCTATTTATAAATGGAACGCGTGACATAAAATACCCATTTTGAGTTTAAATAAAACAGATATCTTTATTCACAGGGTCGCAACGGCAAAGGCTCGATTTTCGTATGGGCTTCTGGAAACGGTGGTCGGGAGCATGATAACTGCAATTGCGATGGGTACACGAATTCGATATGGACCCTGTCTATATCTTCGGCGACCGAGCGCGGGGAAGTCCCGTGGTACTCAGAAATGTGCAGTTCTACTCTCGCAGCAACTTACAGCAGTGGTGCTATTAATGATAAGCAGGTGACTATTCCTTTCATCAGCCATATGGTGTGTCAGGCTTGTCGACTATAGGAAGTACAAAGAAGGCCTTTTTATTATGCTACAAGACGCTTACCATCTACTCCTCTCCCTACCCTGCGAATCTCGTTCCATACTTGACGACAGACCTGCAAGTGACCTTTGAGCAAGTGGTGTATAATAACTTCCTCTCGCAGTTGGTGCAAAACATTTGCTCGAAGAAATACATGAAAATGTTATGGTCTTATGGAATATTTCAATACCTACAATACGGTAAGTCCAATAAGAATAATAATATCGTACGTAGCATGGACACTGATACTTCAGAGAGCTAAGCTTTATATATATTTCTATAGGATTTTTATATTTAAAAATCGTTTATTTTATTCAAAACCTTAAATTAAATAAACTAGGCAAAGATATTCATATATTCAGATATTCTATGAAATATACCTTTTAGTACACTCTGCAAAACACGTCACAGGGATACCTTTTACATCCCATTTGTATCCAATAATTATATGCAGAATGCTTTCATCTGGAGAACATCTGACTATTTTAATAAACATTGCTCACATATTGACATATCATGTACTACCCCAGCCGCTGCCCGACGTGGCTTGACTTAGGACTACTTTACAAATGCCTTAAGCCGATCTGTATAAATGTTCTATTTCTATTGTTATTTTGTCTTATTCTGCCTTATATCATCTCATTCTTTTTGTAATAGTCTACTCAGTGTTTAGTTTTATCTATGTTTCCATATCTATTTCTGTGAAAACTTGTTACTAGCCCTTTCTTACTTTATTTTTTTTCTTTATATTTAAGTATTGTTTAGCTGTAAGTTTTCCTAACTGTATAAAATAAAATAATAAACTATATTACAAAAAAAAACTAAATTTATCCTAAACAGATAGTTAGAAAATAAAAATTAAATACTTACAAAAAAAAATAGCTCCTCCTAATCGCTGTATTTGGCATAGTGCCCAATACATTTTTAAATTTTATTTTTATAAAAAACTGACATACCTTTTAAAATTAACAATGTGCCAGACACACCTTCTGTAGAACCGACGACTAACGATGGGGCATACGGATCCTAGACTGGAAACCACGTACAGCACGACGCTCCGCCAGATGGACGGACGACTTAAAGAAGGTGGGAGTTGGATGAGGGTTGCAAAAGACCGCCTAGAGGAGGCCTACATCCAGCAGTCGAGAGATACAGGCTGATGATGATGTTACTCGTAGCTCTCTAAGCGACCTTGAATTCTAAACCAGACATGGTCATCTTTCCTACGGAGGACATTTCCCCTCTTATACAAAATATAAATTTCTTTGGGTCATTTCATTTTACGAAGGAAAATCCTCTTGGAAAGGATTAATCGAATTCTTTGAAAAATATTCCCTCAAAATACTTGTGTTTCGTCCGCTTTTTATGAATAGGTAGGTACTTAAATATTACGCAAACTGGTTCGCTATGGAATTAATTGGCTTCCCTGTCCTTATTGGGTTTTTTTCTCAACCCTTTTTCTTTAAAATATATCGGAAAATTATTTTAAAAAACTCGATTGATATTTTTATTTACTACATTGATATAGAGTAAATAGTACTTCAAAATTTTTAGTAATAAAATGATATTTATTTTAGGGTAAACCATAGTATAGTTGGCGCCCACCCAATGATTGGCACTGTAACATTTTATTGAAGATATTAGAAATTATTTTGTTTTTTTAAAGGTAATAACACAAATAATGATAGAATAATTATTTTTTAATCTTTAAAAAATTCAATTACATTTTAAATGTTAGCCATGTTAATAGTACATAGCCACTGAATATACCTAACTAATGGAGCCAATTAGTATGCTTAAGGTGCTAATCATTGTATGGTTTATGTAAAACTAAATAAAAAAATCAATAAGATAAAACAGGATCAGGCAAAACAAACACTCCTAAAGTCGTCCCATCTGACACCCACACACTTCATAGTTTATATCCATTTTTTTCTATACTTTTCAATGTTTATAATTATACTGTCTACAGCATCTCTCATGCAGGAGACAGCTTAGGATTCACCATAACTTCTTCTTCTTAGTCGCTACACTCTTGGCAGAGTGGTCGTGGTCGCCATTGGAGTGCTAGTTGCACGCTTAACAAGCCGTCGCCACTCCTCTCGGACCCCGGCTTTCCTAGAGCACTCATGTAGGGCATGATCTATTGCAACCTTCACCTGATCGGTCCATGTCATCGGAGACCTACCACGCATCCTCTTGCCATCGACTTTCCCATGGACTTCCATAACTAGCCTCTATTTTTTATGAAAAAAAAAATATCTCATCATTATTATCAGCTTCTGTCTCTACTGCTTTGTCTCGCTATTTCAATCGATCTCCAGTCGCTTCAACCATCCCCCACCAGCGACCTTATTTAGATCATCCATCTTCTCTATTATTCAACAGCAGTTTTGCAACAATGTCTGGCCCATTCACTTCAGTTGCTATTTCTACTATATTAGTAACTATCTCTAACGGATGTCAATGTTATGGAATCTATTCATAGCTCGCTGAGCTACATTGAACTTGTGGATCAGAACCACTGTCATTGACCATGTTGGCTCCCTTATTTTTATTTGTATTTATTCATTCATTACAGCCACCAGAACACGGCCGTCCAGAACTGGAGAATTTGGCCTACACTCGCCACGCTGGCCAGACGGCTTGGCGAGGATATGATGTCTTTTTTTTTTATGACAATTCCTCATGTTGGTTTTAGTGGAACTGGGACCGACGGCTTAACGTGCTCTCCAAGGCACGGGAACAGTGGTGTTATAAATCCAAGACAAATGTACGCAAGAAAAGTGTATTTCTCATTGGTACATGCCGGGTGGGTTTGAACCGACCATTGTAGGCTTTAAGGTACGTGTTCTTACACCGAGCCACCATCGCGTTATTTGTATTAGATAGAATTAAAATTGCCCTCACCTCCTGGTATTACTAGATACCATGTTATGGTGTAGTGATGGTTATAGACAATTGTTTCTTTATTTAGGTAGTAACAACGGATCTTCACCATTCGTGTACGACGGGTCATACAGGAACGTCAGCCTCGGCGCCCTTGGCCGCTGGAATTTGTGCCTTAGCTCTGCAAGCCAACAAAGATATCACTTGGAGAGATATGCAGCATATTGGTAAGCATTATAGTTAACTATATCGCCGGGTTAGAGCAAACGAAATTGTTACCTGAAATGTCATTTAGACGAAAACTAAAAGACTATTTCTGTCACATGTCTTTGTGTAATGTTTAAAACATTAAATATATGTAAATTATATTGTATTGCTCTGTTTTTTTTTCGTTTTGTTTATTATTGTTTATTATTATTATTGTGCAGGACCGGGCGCTACCCAATTGTGGCACCTTGGGCCCCTAGCACCAGTTGTTTTTCTGGATCGTGTTGTACCAAGAAGGTCTCGTAGGTCTCGCAGTAAATGAAAGTCGTACTGGGTTTGTAAGGTCCAGCAAGGCTTCCAGTTGATCGTAGCAGAGCAACGTCGATGTAATAACTTGAGAGTAACAGCTTGTTACTAGCGAAGTGTTAAGAAGTAAGTGCCTAGTACAACGGGCTACGAGTCATTTATACTCGTAGATACCCCGCCCGCCCGCGCCCGATTTAGACAATAGGAAGGGACGCGGACCGTTTGTTTGCTCCGATCAACTTTTACCTTACGGGATATATTTATTAAAGCACACAAATAATATTTACAAAATTAAAACAATACATAGTTACTCTTAATTAGATAGATTTAGGAGGCTATGAACATTAGGACAACGTGCTGACAGAAACCTAAATGATGCTATAGCCTAGTAGGCAAAACTTATGACCTAGAATATCTCTACATAAACTTAAGGTTAGCTGGCCAGGCCAGGAAGCTATGATCAATACGACAATGTATTGTCGTAGAACTAGGCGACGATATCATAGTTGTAGACAATCAATTAAGACCTAAGGTTACCTAAATCGAACTATTCAATCCTTATTCTATAAATATTTCAACTGTGTTAGCTTTGTCATACCTACACAGGACACTACATAAAGATTATCGTAATATTATTATACTACATTCAACTAGGAACTAACAACTTAGGTGTCCTACAATTCTATAACATTTGTGTCACAACGTCTAACTTCCTTCCATCCGTCCTGGCTGCTATAAAGTCCCCTAAAACTATTTCCCTTTCCGTAATCCTAATATCCTACGTTTTAAGAGCTAGCCTAGATACAATATACTATCTACCAAATAATTACAATCCAACTTTATACAAATCAAATCGTGGTTACATCATCGCTGATACCTATTTTATTTGACAGATTCACATATGTAATTCTGGTATGTTCTGCCTGCTAAAAACCAGTATATGCCACGTGAGTTGATACGTGGATATTTAGGCTCCCACGTTCTGGGCAGTTGGCAACAGAAACTTCGAGAAAAATATCAATAGGCTGCATAACGATTATTGCAGGGACGAATATAAACTGTTTTAGTATAATTGGTTAACAGATCGTCCTGCATTTTGTACAATAGAGATGGTGCAATAAACAATAAAATTAAATAAGATCCGGGTTGTACAATTGCTTAAGAGACAAAGCTTCATTTGCTAGAAAGTTCCGTAACCGAACCTAACGGAGTCCTGTGGAACAATACCAGCGGCTTTACAATTATTAGAGGAACTTAATATTGGGCAATTAGTCAAAGAAGTTAACTCATAAAGCTTTAAAAATTGCGTTACCAATAAACGCTATTGTCGAAGGGAAACAATTTTAGAGAATGCCTACCTACCTATCAGTGTTACCAACTATGTATCATACAAGAAATTATTACACACTCTCTGTCGCGAACAATTATTATTATTAATTAATAGGCGAGCAGCGCATTGCTGATATGCCTATATCAAGCACTGGTGTAGAGTTCATTAAATTGTCAGTTATCACCATAGTCTATTTCGATTGTCACTAGCCACTTGTCCAGTTTGTTTTTAAAAGTGTTTACAGTTGAGGACTTTAATATGTCTTCTGGTATTTTGTTCCACATATTTACAACTCTGTTATTCATGAAGTGATATCCTATATTTGTATTTAACTATATTTTGATAAAATTTGTACACCATTCTTCTTCTTAGTCGCTGCACTCATGGCAGTGTGGTCGTGGTCGCCATTGGAGTGCTAGTGGCACGCTTAACAAGCCGTCGCCACTTCTCTCGGACCCCGGCTTTCCTAGTGCACTCATGTAGGGGATGATCCATTGCAACCTTCACCTGATCGGTCCATCTCATCGGAGACCTACCACGCATCCTCTTGCCATCGTACACATACAGTACACCATACTATGGCAGAATTTGTTGTTGTTGTTGTTACACAAACTCTAAAGCAAATATTTTTTCTTTCTTTCTTTCTTTCAAAAACCAACTAAGTTAGCCATAATTGTACAAATAATATTTTGAGCAAAATCCTTTTGAATTTTTTTTGTCTTTTCTCACATATTTGTCACATTTAGAGATGTAAGAGCAGGTAGTTGTGTAGCAAGTTTAAGGAACTGTAAGTGTATTTATATAAATTATAGAGTTTTTTAAACGACTGGTGTAAAAAAGTGAATTTACTACATTAATTAAAATAATATTTTTAATAATAATAATAATAACTCAGTGGACTCTGGTAAAAAGTGTAAAAAAAACCACTATTCATTGTTAAATCAGAATCAAAACAACTTCTGTCTCAGTGGTCTGTGGACTTAGAGTTTAGTTTAGTCCGGGTTCGATCCCATGGCACAATTTTATTTTTAAAATTTCTCGAGTTTGGTAGGCTAGAGACGTCTCGCGAGCTTGCCACTTGTCACGATGAGCCTATAGTAAAGATGGCTAAATATAAATCCGCTACTTAAACGGCGTGATTACTGACCAACCACCCTGGAACAGATTCGGTCGTGATGACACTTTACTTTTTTTTTCTACTACAACTCATCGCAAAACTTTATTATGTATTTATTTTATATTTTATTTGTTTAGATTCCGTGGTGCGGTTTGATACATAACATTTTAATTTCTAATAAACCACATGGAAAAATGTTACCGCATATCTTATTCCGCATAATTCTAGCCTTTTTTTTTTCAGTGGTAAGAACAGCACGTCCAGAACGATTGAGCTCTGGTGGAGAATGGAAAGTGAATGGTGTGGGTCGTAATGTGTCCCATTCTTTTGGATACGGTTTGCTGGATGCTGCTGGAATGGTCAGAATGGCTAGATCTTGGAAAACCGTGCCTCCACAAAGAAGATGTGAACTAGCAGCGCCTAGACCTCAAAGGCTCGTTCCACCTAGGTCTTCAGTCACTTTACAGGTAAGAGTGTGTTAAAAAAAATAAGCATTTGGTGGTTGCCTGTAATAGATGCAGCATCTTAGTTATGAGTGAAAATTCATGTATGTATTGTTGCTGGCACTGTTGGCGACCCTAATAAATAAATAAATAAAGACAATTGACATTAAAATTAACTTCAGACCCTCGCCATAATTAAAATATGCACTTAAAAGTAATAACTAAAAAGAAAGCAATAATAATAATAACAAAATGAAAATAATAAAAATATTGTGACAAGTATTTCCTTACTTGCCACTTATCATGATTGGCCTGTAATAAAGTTGGCTAAATGTGAATTCGTTTCTTTATAAATGTGGCTTCTGACCACCCTGGAATGGAAACGGTCGTAATGATACTTTTTGCTCTGAAATGTCATTTAGACGAAAACTAAAAGACTATTTACTGTTAGATGTCTTTTATACAATAAACGATAACCTAAATGTTTAAAACATATTCATATTATGTAAATTTAAAAGCATTAAATTGATCGTTGTGGTGCAGTTCTGTGTATGTTTTATTTTGTAAATCTGATATAGCTGAATTTGCTAAGTAGCTGGTCTTCTGCTAACAGCTTACTTATTGGACCACTTTGCTGCTTAGTCTTCTACTAGCAGGAGTAGAATCGTTCAAAATTATTAAATTAATGACGTTTCATAAATGCCTTTAATAGGTTTACGTGAATAAAGATATTTTGACTTAAATTCTATTGTATTGCTCTTTTTTTATTTTGTTTTGTATATTATTGTTTAAATATATTTTGATAAAATTTGTACATACAAATTCTAAAGCAAATATTTTTTTCTTTCTTTCTTTCTTTACCCTCGCCAACCCATCTGGACAGCGTGGCGAGTGTAGGTAAAGTGTAGTCTGTGATGCTAAGGTTTAAATATTTTTTCTTAAAATTGCGTTTCACTCCAAGCGCCTTTTTACAGTGTTGTCTTAAAAAATTAAGCCACGAAGTGCTCTTAAATGAAAATTTTAAAAAGTCATTTCCCTGTGTTTGCCGCTGGTGTTTTGATTCTAAGGCTTAAAAAAACTTGCGGTTCTACTACTGGCTATGAGCTGTGTCATTGTTATGATCGGCATACTTCATTTTGAAAGCTCTCAAGATTTTAGATTTTTTTTTTATCCCCATCACATATCCAGGCGACCTCGTCAAGCGCGGGAAGTGCGGCGGTTTCTGCTGAGAACCTCAAGCTGCGCAAATACGCCAACCTTAGTACAGGTTACGAATTTGCGCCGTTTGGGGTCGAGACGATGGGCCCATGGGAACAAAGTCAAAGTCAAAATATCTTTATTCACGTAAACCTATTACAGGCATTTATGAAACGTCATTAATTTAATTATTTTGAATGATTCTACTCCTGCTAGTAGAAGACTAAGCAGCAAAGTGGTCCAATAAGTAAGCTGTTAGCACAAGACCAGCAGCTTAGCAGATTCCAGTGACCTGTTAATGTTTAATCTGACTGAGAAAGGAATCTGCAAGGAAAACTCAGCTATATCAGATTTACAAAATAAAACATATACAGAACTGCACCACAACGATCAATTAATAACCTTTTAAATTTAGTTATCAGTACCTATGAGATTACAATACCTGGTACAGCAGTAACCCACCAGGCAAGTCAGAATTAAGATAGACTACATGCCTATGTGCAACCCGAAAGTCGACAAAACGCAAAAACCTCTGTTAATTTAAAAACAATAAATTGAACGTGTTCGGCAGAGGTCCCAGGCGCCCACAGCAGCACCCGATCACGGACATAACGCATGTGCCAGCCATCCCCCCGCTCAACCAGGCCCTTAAGGTGCGCACCAGGACACTCAGCCAAGCGTCTGGCCAAGGAGTTGTCCAAACGGCTAACGGAAAAGTCTGAAGACAGGAAGGCTGGCAATTATTTCTGCCAACGTATTAGCTTAGCTATACAGAGAGGAAATATTGCCAGTCTTCTTGGGACTATCACTGAAGGGTCGTCTCTAGAGGACATTTTTTACTTATAGTTTATTTTTTATTAGGTTTAGTTTATATTTATTTAAATTTTTACTTTTAAGTAGTTTTAATTTATATTGTTATTATTTTATACTGTTTGTATCTTACTTCAATTGAAATAATAAAATAAACATAGTTTTTTTTTTTAATGTGGCCATGGTTCACACGCACTTTATTGTAGCAGTTCCCTCCGGTTCAGTCACTAAAACACGCAGGTAGTGACTTAACAGAGTTGTATATATTTAAGCGTTTATGTGAAACGAACTTTTTGTTGATTACCCAGACCAATAGCAATCCAGTGAACTTCGATACTTGTATGTTAAAAAATAGACTATTATTATAGCAGTGTTTTACTCTCCTGTGAAAAAACACAGGTTAACTTGCGCGGCAATATTTGCTAAGCGACGATATGTTATGATGATAAAAATATATGTAATATTTTGTCATTAGCTGGACGTAAACGCTTGTCCTGGGGTCAACTACTTGGAACACGTGCAGGCTCGCGTGACCCTGGCGGCCATGCGGAGGGGAGATCTTAGGGTCACGCTCACCTCCCCCGCTGGAACCACTGTCACTTTACTTGCTCCCAGGTAAGACTTGTAAACTCGTATGAGTATTGATTGGACTTGTAAACTTGTATGAGTATTGATTGAACTTGTATGAGTATTGATTGAACTTGTATGAGTATTGATTGGACTTGTTTGAGTATTGATTGGACTTGTATGAGTATTGATTGGACTTGTATGAGTATCGAACTTGTAAACTTGTATGAGGATTGGACTTGTAAACTTGTATAAGTTGTGGAATTGTATACGATATGTGACATCGCTGCTCATGATAAGCGGTGCGCGAGGTCCAATATGGGAGCATCTGACCATCTGAATGGCAGGGACCACCCTACCATTATGCCGGTCTATCAAGATGCTTTTTCATACTTTGCTTGAAGTACTCCAGGTAAAGTGAATGTGGAAACACACTGGTTGAGAAAGAATTCCACATCTTCAGCTGTAAAAGTCTCCTAAAATGTAGCTATGGTATTTACGTATATATTTTGGCTTATGCGTGTTCCACATTTACAAAATAAAGAAGGAATATAGTTTTAGAAGACTCAACGTGGTATAGCTTGTAGAACACGCTCAGGGAGGCCACATTAGGCGAGTCTGCAGCGATTGGAGAAATTTAGACACTAAAGGTGGTTTCAGAAAGAATGTTTAAAATTATCTACCGAAGAGGTTCCATAGATTCACCATGCAGGTGCAAGGTCCATTGTGTGTGAGTAAGAGGTGAGAAGAATTGTGTCTCGGGATTGTGCCCGACAATAGGCTGATGAAAAGGAGGCCTCCTTACTTTATTGCGCAATAAGACGCTCACCATCCACCATTCTACTTATCTCCCTAACCAACCATATACTGTATAACTATTAAGTAATTTGTTAGATATTTGAATTAGCTTGTAAATCATAGTTTTAAAATATACTTATACACATGCACCCACACTCTCTTCTCACTCTCTCAAAGGTTAGATGTTAGAAAATGCCTAGAAATTTAGCTCGCCTATGTACAATTCAATGTTTTTATTTTTTTGCCATAAAGAATTTATCTATCTATTTTGTCACTTTATTTTAGCCAATTAAACATGTCAAAGATAATTAATTTTTTTTTTGTTCACTTCTTCCGATGGATGATGAATGAGGTGATAGGGAAGGCAAAGCGTCTAGCTCATATAGCCAAGTCTAACGTAATATATCTTTCTTTTCTATGAGTTAATAAGGTCATCATCAAATTCCAGATGCTGCAGAATTTGATGCTTTTCTTGGAGTCACTCATGGCATTATAGCCCAAACACGTCGAGTCCACAGCGCGGGAAAACCGAAAAAAATAAACTGCAACTTGTGCCCCGTATTTAAAGTCCAATTTATGGTTTTCCATAATTATTCACATTGTAGCACATTATTAAACAAAACAACACCACTTTTGACCAATAATATCCACAGTAAATTAATTTACAAAACAAAAACTTGCACTTGACATGTCCACGCAAAATGGCGCAAAGAACCAGTATTAAAGATAATTAACCTTTCTGTGACACATGGTTTTTTTTTTAATGTTTATTTTTTGTTTTAGGGCTCACGATTCGTCTCGCGCGGGCTTTAATTCTTGGCCCTTCATGTCCGTTCACATGTGGGGGGAGTCACCCCTAGGATTATGGCAATTAGAAGTCGCTAATGAAGGAAAATATATGGGTAAATACATCACTATTATTATTGTAAAAATTTTAGAAATTTATTGTAACTACAGTTGTTTTGTCCCAAAGGTTTGGCTGTCAGAAAATGTCTACAGGCTTCTCGCTCGCACAAAACAGCATTTTTAAAGATTATTCAAGTCTAGGTACTTTTAAGAAATGTAGTCTATTAACTTTCTAGGAAATAAACTTCCGGACATTTTCGACATATTTATACCTAATCTTAGACAGAGAAAAATAGCAAATACATTTATAACGATTATGCTCTATTGTTCGTTTTAAAAGAATTACAATATTAAATAAACTATTTTACAACAAAATCTAAATTTAACCTAAAAATATAATAATAATAATAAATAGAAAATAAAAATTAAATACTAACAAAAAAAATAGCTCCTCCAAATCGCTGTCTTGTGGCATGGTGCCCAATACACTATCAGCATTTCCTATAAATGATGATACTTAATTTTTGGGAGAAATAACTGCCAGCCCTATTGTCACCAGACACGTCAATGAGCCTTGGAACAATTTCTTTATAAAAGGCTTTAAGTTCCGATCCCCACGGGCCCATCGTTTCTACAGCAAACGTCGAAAAAATGTAACTATTGCAAATTGTTTCATATTTTCGACGCTTGCTGTTCGTCAGAAAATGAAATGGTGGAGCTTCTGAATCGGTTGGAGGTCGTCAGTGATAAATTTGGCCTATCCATTAACAGAGGCAAAACAAAGCTGATGGTGGTCGACAAATCTCACAAATTCACGCGCACAACATACCTTGATGTCTATGAAACCGTGGACGATTTTCTATACCTCGGCTCCACTGTATAAAGGAGGCTGTAAGGTTGAAATTCGTCGACGATTGGAATGTCCAAAACTGCGATGACCCAACTTAACAGAATATGGGGTGTCAGCAACATATCCAGAAAGACAAAAAATCACATCGTCAGAACACTTGAGAAGACAACGGTTCGTAGACATGGACCATAAAAGCCGCGGATCGAGCGAGGATTGATGCGTGTGAGATGTGGTGCTGGCGTCGTTTGCTCAGAGTCCCTTGGACCGCACGACGTACTAACATTTCTGTGCTCGAAGAGATTAAGCTGGCCAGGGAGCAGAGACTCTACCGTCTGCTTTGCCCGAATTCTGCAATACTTTGGCCACATTGCAAACCTCAAGAAACTGTTGAAGACGGATGATGGATGAGCTGCGATTGCGACGGAGTCACGATCCCCATCAGTGGAGCACCGACTAATGAGAAGGATACTCTATTTTACAAAAAAAAATCTATGATTAATTTTTATTTTATTTTATTTAAAAACTTTGAGTCAGTTAAAAGGAATATGGAAGGATCGAAATATCACCCTAAAGAACAAAACAAGACTAATACGCAGCCTAATATTCTCCATATTTCTTTATGCCGCTGAAACTTGGACTCTCAAAGCCGGTGATCGTGGCCGCATCGATGCCTTTGAGATGTGGTGTTGGAGGCGCATGTTGCGTATCCCTTGGACAGCCCGAAGAACTAACGTGTCAATACTCAAGGCGCTCAAAATCTCTACTAGGCTGTCTTCCATCTGCTTAAAACGAGTCCTTGAGTATTTCGGCCATATAGCCCGCAAAACACCTGGTAACCTGGAAAGGCTTGTAATTACAGGGAAAGTCGAAGGCAAAAGACCGCGTGGCCGAAGCCCCATACGCTGGTCTGACCAGATCCGCACCTCACTAAATACCCAGATGCACGATGCCTTACATGCAGCCGTGAACAGACCCGGATGGCGCAGCATCGTCCGGGACAAAGTGATCCGTGGAGGGGGTCACGACCCTTAGCAGTGAGGAGAACGACGCAAGGAGGATTTAAAAACTTTATTGTTGTACAAACAGAAGGCGGACATAATGCCTATAGGCACTCTCTTCCAATAAACCTTCAAATAATATAATGAACTACCGGTAGAGATCCGACAAGCATCCAACCGAAAAATGTTTTAAAAAATGGTGTCATCGCATTATTTAAATGGTTCATAAGTTATGTAATGGTATCATATGTAGTATATGTATTATTAGTATTTAATATATCATAGTTATTAGTATGTATTTAGTAATATCATTGTATTTATATGTATATAGATTTATTTATTATTATTATTATATATAAATATTTGCACCTACCTTACATTTGAAATGGTCCACATTGTCCCTAAGGTTGGCTGTCAGATAATGTCTAGCGGCATTAAGTCAGCCCCTTGTATAACGTGCAATAAAGTTTTAAATAAAAAATAAATAAATATATGTCTAAAATGTCCATAATTTTATATAGTTATTTCTCAAATATACTCGTACATCTTTAAAAATGCTGTATTGTGCAAACGAGAGGGATATAAAAGCGCTTTAAAACCATTTCTAATTTGTAAAAAAAGTTTTTTTTATTCAAATTAACATTGTTTGGTTGTCAGATTATATTGTTCGTATTAATAAAAAAACATGTAAAACGTCATACTTGACCATAGCGACATGTTGGTCACAAAGGTCTATAACCATTCCAGATTTCAGATAAATCAGACCAGTTATTTTCTAGATAGTAGTTTGCTGAAATATCCTAGTCTCACAAGGTTTCCTTACTACTATTGGAAACTAATATATATTTTCTAGCTCAATTCAGTAAGCAATTTAACATCATTGCAAATGGCACATACTTTCAACGAGAACAACAAATAGGTGGTAGGCGGACTGACGGTGGTAATTTGCGCAGTCTGCCGGGGCGATAAACCCAGTAAAGTGGGTAATATGCATCCACATACCGTAGCCACTATCCCTACGCGTACATACAAATTTGGAGAATTTTACATCTGTCGCACGCTGAAGATGTGGAATGCTCTCCCAGCCAGTGTGTTTCCCCATTCCTATAACCTGGAGTCCTTCGAAAGAAGTGAAAAAGCATCTTTATAGGCCGGCATAGTGGTAGGGACTGATGTCGGTCGTCTGAGGCTGGCGTCAGTTGCTCCCATTCTTGGACCACGCGTACCGCTTACCATCAGGTGGACGCGGTGTCATATGTCGTGCTCAGTATAAAAAAAAACTCACTTTTCAGGATTATGCTTGACTTGCCATCATGCCCAGTCAAGCCAACTAGTGTTAGGCACTGATATGAGTGTCTGATTCCAGTTGCTAACATTAACATGTCGTGCTAGTATAAAAAACAAACAATACCATTACCTATACTAAGTCCAAGACTAGCCACGTCTTAACAATAAAACTTAATTTGTTAATTTTTTTATTTATTTATTTTTTTGGTCATAAATTTTTATTCGAAGTAATATACAAACAATATAAAGGAATTACAATATAATAATTAACCTAGCATTTCCTCGTTGAATTTCAATACTAATCTTTTCAGCGAGGAAGCTGCCAGCCCGTGGGTCACCAGAGACGTCGACTAGTTTTTTAGATATTTCTTTAAATAAAGTTTTTGCCTCGAGGCCCCACGGTCCCATGGTTTCGACGGCAATTTTTTATTCATTAAATAATACAAGCAATTTATACCAGTGCTTATACAGGATGTTTGGAAGGGAGCTGTACATACGCCTAGGGTAGAAACTAGGGATAGTCTGCTACCTACCCCCGCCCAATATATATAATGCCCTGGTTGCGGAAATTAATTAATAACTTTAAAACTAAAAGTGATAATTACACTTTTAGCACATCGTTGGAAAGGGCATGGACTGAGGATGTTTTAAAAAAATCAGAAGAACTCCAACCCTGTTAGTTTTTTTTCAAACCCCATAGAAAGTTGCCCTTAAAATTATTTCTTTACCTTCCTACGGTACTTCAGGCCCCATAACTTTTCTTCTCCACAATTTTTTGGTGTAAAATATTTTTTTGCAGGACCCTAAGACTCTAACGATTAAAACAAGACCATTAGCAGACCGGTCCCATGGATAGATTTTGAGCTACAGGTAGTTTTAGTAAAAAAATCACAAAAAAGTCAAATAAAAAATAAAAATAAATTAAAAAAAACCTTGAGGACAAGGTCAATATATTGGGCGGGGGTAGGTAGCAGACTATCCCTAGTTTCTACCCTAGGCGTATGTACAGCTCCCTTCCAAACACCCTGTATATTTTTTCCGGAGACTTCTACTAATGTCTATTTTATATCTGGGTATTATAATTCTAATGAGATTTAGCTAGTTGGAATTTCATTATGTTTAAATTTGTGTTGGTTAACATTTCATGGGAGTTTTGACGACTTTGGGTCAGTCATTTTCATGGTTTGATTGTATTAACATTATTTTGTGTCATTTCGTCTCTTACGTGACTTACATACGACCGTAAAATATGGTTGGCAAAGAAAGTGGTCTATAAAATGGAAAATACTCGAAAATATTTTGAGAGGGTCTTCCAGTCGCTTATTTCAATAAGTACTGTAAAAAAAATAGTTTTTTTTTGTTTTTAATATAATATTTATTTTATCAGAGTATCTAAAATCACGCAAGTTAGCTTTAATTAACAAAATCATTTATATTTTAATAAAATAAATACATTAGTTTAGATTTAAGAACGTCAGCATGAGTGACGTCACTTAATAATTCGAATACCGCGTAAAACAAAGCGCTTTTTTTTTACTGAATTTAGCTTGAAGTGTCATCGAATGAAAACAGTACTCGAACAACTTTTAAAGCGATATAAAGCGGTTACGTGACGTCATCCGGTAGCCATTTGCGACAGTATTTTCGAGCGAAAATTCCAAAACAATTAAAAATCTACTAAAAAATCTAAAGTAATTTCAAATAAATATTTATAAACAATTTAAAACACATTGTCAAGAAGCCTATTGTGATCTGCTAAATAAGAAGTTGCTAGTATTTTTTAAGCCATAAATAATTAATATATTTGTTTCTGTTTTGCATAAAATCGACCAAAACCACATGGTTTAATTATCAGTATGAGATAAGCTTGAACGTAAACACACTTCGGTTATTCAACTCGATGTGGACGGCTTATGCGAAATTCACAATGACCAAATACTTTACTGTTTTATTTTTATTATTAGTTTTTTACAATCTTGATAGCATATTATTTGTATTTATTTATACTAATAAATTAACAATATTTTAATTTCTGAGCACATACATAAGTAACATAGTAAATTAAGATTTACTATTACTACAGTGCACACATACTCGTAAGAATATTGGAAAAATATTTTTGGGTATTTTGCTAGGATCTTATATAATTTACGACTTTTTTCGGCTAATTTTATTTTTTTCATCAAAATCTTAACTTTTGTAGGTATGAATATGTTACGTAAGTGGCGATATGTTTGTTTGGCCCGGGTTACACATTATCCGCCTAAAGTGAAATTACTTTGTTTGTTATTGTTTCATATTTTCATTCATGACATAGATTCGTATCATAGGTCGAGCTACTTTACAAGACTGGTCCCTCATCTTATACGGAACAAGCGGACCAGCAACAAAATCCGATCCGATACCTTTTAAAAACCCAGTAAGGAATAAAATCAACGCAACTCGACCCGTAATGGTGCAAACTGGACGGAAGAACAATAGAGGAAAAGTCATGATCGTGCCTACTTACAGCGTCGGGTTGGTTAAAAGAAAGAAGAATAAGAATTCTAAAAATGCTAATAGGAATTCTCAGAAATCGAAACAGAGTAGACCGGCAACCTTAGCTCCGGCTACTACTACAAAAAGTTATACAAGCTCGCAAGATTTGAGTTTGAATCTTAGAGGGGACTTGTCAGATCCATTAGCAGATGCAAGAGATCGCAAAATGTCTAGTCTGTTCGAGCAATACCCGAAAATACAAAGGATATATCCGGCGCCCCTCCAATCACACGGTAAAGTCCGAAGTTACCGCATTCGTTTTTAGAAAAGTTTTCGTTCGCTATTGACTAGGCCGCACGTCAATTACCTCTGTTCGAGTCTGCATGTTGTGTTTGCATTCATTTGTTTTGTACCAACGTGTAAATGTTTGTGTTTGGCATTTTGTTTCTTTCCTTAGATGTTCGGCTTTCCAATTTTTAAACCTAGTAACTTCATTAGTTTACACACATGATCCAGCATTCTTATATACGCTTGAATTATGTTTTCTTTGATATTTTAAAAGTTACTTAAAAAGTAATTAAATATAAACTAAACCTAATAACAAATAAACTATAATTTAAAAATGTACTCAAGAGACGACCCTTCAGTGAAAGTCCCAAGAAGACTGGCAACATTACTCTGTATAGCAAATCTAATACGTTGGCAGAAATAATTGCCAGCTTTCCTGTCTCTACTCCTTGGCTAGACGCTTCCAGGTGAGTGTTCCCATGGGCACATCGTCTTGATCCCAAACGGCGCAAACTCGTAACCTGTACCGAGATTGGCGTATTTACGCAGCTAGCACTTCCCGCACTTGATGAGGTCGCCTGGATGTGTGATGGGGCTAAAGTCGCATCCCACACCAGGGACCTGTCAAGTTTCCACGGCCCAATGATCATGCCGTCGGGTCTCTTGCCATCGCTCCATGCAGCTCCAGCAGTCACAAAAGCTCTTCGAATGATGTCGTTGAGAGCAGCGTGACGAGGAATGCGGCTAGCACTTCTAACGCAAGAAAGCCCATGGTGTCCGAGATGTTCCACGGGCTCTCCGCACCGACACTGGTTTATATAAATTATACCTTATAGTGCCTATTTTACAAAAAGAGCATTTTTTACCATTTTAAAAGTAAAGTCCCTCAATCTTTATTTTTTTATCATATTAGGTAGATCATTATAAACCGATACTATAGGTGCATATTTTCCGTGCGCATTTGCTTTTTCACCCTTATGGTGAACGCACAACTGGACGAAATATTAAATTCCATACAATCTTGCACTCCTAGTCGAATCGCAGTACCAGAAACAGCCGAATTCCCCAAACCGCACGTGATGACGTCACATGCATGCCCTGGGGGCAAGCTATAGAGCCAAATTTTGCGACGAATGTGGCACGGACGAATGCGATGACTAGCGAGTCCATGTGTGCGTTCACCTTTATTGTACCGGACATTTTTTTTTAAATTAGTCGCTAGGTTTTTAAATTGGACTTGTGTAGTGTTTTGTATTGCCATGCCTAATCGTGTTAGACGGTTTATTTTAACCTATGTTTTTCTTCTTTTTGTTATGTAAATCTTTCTTATTATTATGTATTTTAGTGTTTATCTCAATATAATTGTTATTGTGTTTCTTTTTATTGTTTTCTAATACACCGTGTATTATGATTTTATAATAGCAATAATGGTCTTTACGACAATAGGTAATTATAGTTACTCTAATTTTTAAGTTATTTATTTTTAACTACAACTTTTTGATGTCATTTGACTCTATATAGTTCTAAATTAATAGTTCATTGATTACGATTTTAAATGAAACATGTGAATTGTAAATATTTACCAGATATTTTGATAAAAACTTAAAGAAATAGATGGCGAATAAATATTAAAGATTTTATCGATAAAATATTCCCTATCGTAATCCATATCGATAAATATAATGATATAGCACTATAAGAGGTAGGGGGGTGCCTAAACTAATATTGTGGACCCTGGGCGACCAGTTCTGTTACTTAAGTGCCAACATTAAATATAAAAAATAAAATAAATAAATATTTCCAGACAGGTCACACAGCGCCATCTAATTTCCGTGGTAAGCTACGAGGCTTGTGTTACGGAAACTAGATGGTT
This sequence comes from Tinea semifulvella, assembly GCA_910589645.1. Lineage (NCBI taxonomy): Eukaryota > Metazoa > Arthropoda > Insecta > Lepidoptera > Tineidae > Tinea > Tinea semifulvella. The sequence goes on along the minus strand of OU342598.1, from coordinate 3,696,151 downwards.
GATAAACTACATATTATACTTCTTTTTTTTGTAAATGTATACATATTATACATATAAACACCCAGACCGAGATAAATTATACAATGTACAACTTGCCCCCGGTGGGAATCGAACCCACGACCTCCCGAGTTCACGGCAACGTTTGTTACCACTAGACCACGGAGGCGGTCAAAACATTATATAGTGGAATCTATAATAACGGAACTATCAGTGGAATCTATAATAACGAATCAGTCAGTGGAATCTATAATAACGGAACTGTCAGTGAAAGCTATTAAAATTGGTATTCTGGTATAAAGGTTAACACTACGGATGACAGCAAAATAACGTTACGATGCGTTCATTAATAAAAAAAAAACTATTATATATTTCTTTTAGTATTTGCCAGATTTAAACTATTTTTTATGTAAATATATAATCTTAGTTTAATTAATATAAATGTTGTTAACCTTATTATAAATTCACGGCGGACAATTTAAGTATTAAATTCACGTTTTAATTTGACGAGGAATGCGGTCGGTACTTCTGCACAAGAGAGCCTACCAAACTTTGAAAGGCATATTTTATCGATATTATAAATTCGATGTGGTCAATGTTCGGAATTCATACGCTTTATTAAGAAATCATGATCCAACCCCTTCCTTGGACCACCTTTACTTTCTTTTTTTTAAATAATCCACGCCTAATATGTATATTATTAAGTGGTCCTTAATAATCACACCAACTAGATATATTAAGGCCGCGTTCGTTTTAAGAAATGTTAGCATGAAAATACCACTTTTTATAGCACAAGTCGTTCGTTTAATGAAAATTCTAACATTTGATGCTAATTTCGTATGTCAGTACCGTGTTGAAAGGAGGGTTATTGATGTTACTTTTTGACAGATGTCATTTAACATAAGAAATGGTTTGTTTACATTGTTGTATACTGTATAGTTTATATTATATTTGTTTAAAATGTATTTTAATTTTATGTTAGAAATTCAAAGACCATAATACATTGTCAATTGATTTGTTATTATTTGTTACTTGTCAAAAAGTAGCCTCACCGCTAGTTTTTTTTAAGAAATGTTAGCATTGTTAAAAAAAGTGGTATTTCTTAACAAAAACGACATGTCACGCTGGTTTATGAAGTTGCTACGAAATTTTGGAAATGCTATAAAACGAACGCGGCCTAGCACTTATAATTTAAGCTCAGTACAACATTGTTTTTTTTTTTTTTAAATAGTTTTAGCTATTAAAGGTTATGTTATCAAGATTATTTGTAAAAGCAAACATTTTGGGTTTGTAAGCCTATAAGGTAGAAACCGCTTCTTTCTTAATTTGTAATAATAATAATGGTACAATAGATTCATTTAAATTTCACAGCTGGTCCTCTTCGTCAATGGGAGTTGATATTTTATGGTACCGAAACACCCCCGCATGAGGACACGACGCCTGAGAGCAATTCGTTGGCTCCCGGCGCAGGCGCAGGAGTCACGGCTTGGAGGGGGGGCAGTGCGACACATCCGGAGTCTGTGGAGACACAGAATGGAATAGAAGATGATGTCGCACTCAATTGGCATGACTCACATTCTGTAAGTATTAAAAAAGTGGTTGCCTGTAATTGGCGCAGCATCTGTTTTCTGTCTTAGTTGTAAGTAAAAATCGATGTATCTTTTGTTGCTGTCACTGTTGGCGACCCTAATAAATAAATAAATAAATAAAAAACCTAAACAACTTGACTTTGACATAAAGAATAGGTCATGATCATCCCATCCCAATCCAAATCATAATATTTATGCCACTTTATTATTATTACCACTTTACTAAAGCAAATGCATTTTCCTATTGTCAAACTTCAAGTGATTGGTGACACATTGTAAGTGTCCTGCGAAAGCTCTGTCATCGACATATAGGGTAGAAATTTTAGACAGGACAAGGCTGGTTACACGAACCATCAGGAAGAGAGAGGCCGCAAGGATACTGGTTGCTTACCAACTTTAAATTGTTAATGATCCTATATGGTGACATGACATTCAATATACGAATAGTTCGTCGACTATTTATTTTTTCCACAAAATGGCGTCTGGTTGTCGCCTTACTGAAATTTGATTAATGTCATATCTTTAGTAATACTCGCATGATAATCATTATAATCTCCAAACTTACATACAATCATTCATACATAGGCTGATAAACACCTAGTTCTTATTTGCGTCGCGTAGTCGGGTAAAAAAGGATTCACCATGCGGATGCCGGATCCATCACAAAAGCTGGGCTTTTTGCATAAAACACGAATATAGAATAGAACTGTAAAACTTATTTATTTATTTATTTATTCGAAGAGAAAGGACAGAGACAGGCAACATAAGAACATAAAAGATAGCAACAGAGTAGAAGCAATTAAAATTATACCTGCCACCAGAATATTTCTCACTGTGAACAATAGTGCACTCTCAAGGTACATTGCGACGTACCACCACCAAGCGTTTTTATTATTTTTGTTTAAACTTGTATTTATTATTAATAATTAGCTTAATTGTAGTTAAAGAACACTTTAAAAAAAAATAACAATAATAATTGCAAAGCTCTCATTCAAATCAGATATCGATCCAGAGAAGAAGAAGACAAATTTCTAAGCATTCCATGGATTCACCGTGCGGGTGCCGGGTCCATCGTGTGTGGGTAAGAGATGAGAAGAATGGTGTCTCGGGCTTGCGACCGACAATTGGCTGGTTTAAGAAAAGGAGGCCTCCTTTTTTTTTCTATTGCGCGATAATACGCTCACCATCCACCATTCTACTTCTCTCCCTACCCAACCAAATACTGTATGATTCCGTTAATGCCGTCTTGGAAGCTCGTTCCATAAATGTATTGACAGCAGACCTGCTTAGGCCCAATTCTTTCAGTAAGTGATGCAAAGATTTTGCTGGAACTCCTCTTGCACCAACTTCCACTGCGTAAATTATATCATTTTCGTGGCACGTAAATATTTATAATATGAAAGAGACATACTTATGGACGTTAAAAGTGCTAGAGCGTGTAATATCTAGAATACGGGCACGCATCTCAATGTTGCCAGAAAAAAACTTTTTTTCCGAAAATATTTTAACAGTAACATTTATTGTATCTATTTTTTATGTACTCGTAGTTATGCCTTTCGAGGTTTGGAGAGTTTACAACTAAGAATACCTATTTCGAGGAACCCTTAAGGGAACCCTTTTGACAGCTGGGAGGAATGCTTGAGTGGAGCAATATCTTAGAATACATGTTGGTACTTATACATCTTGTCAAAGTCAAAATATATTTATTTACGTAAACCTATTACAGACATTTATGACACGTCATTTTATCTAGCATCAAGTTCTGTCTCAAATTCTACCCTGTATATTTGTCTACGGTTCCTGCCAAAAGAAATCCTTCCTCAAATCCGGCCGAACGCCTCAGGTTAGGGTATACAATAAAAGACCTTCGTCATTCGCTTCGACGACATCTGCTACAGCCAGATTAACCTGCGAATATTTAACGTTGTAAAATACCCTTTTTTTGTAACGCACAAATATATATTTGTGAGTAAATGCGATATGAATAACAATTGTAGGTTTCAAATAATTTTATTCATAATCTTGTTTTTACTCACACATACATATCTTGACGTCAAGTTCTTTACGTGGTAGGCAGAGACAATTGAGCGCCACTTGTCACGATCACGACATGCCTATTAGTCCAAAGCCTCGTTTACCCACAAGTTTTGCATTTTATATTATAATCTAGAATAAAAATAAAGAATTAGGTATTTTTTATTGAAATTTTACTTTAATTAAGTTACGTTTCCTAAAAATATCGCCACTCTTACAGAGCCTGATCAAGTAGGTAGCAAAAGGTCGACGGTCGCGCGAACGGTACCTGTGTCATTGTTTCTTTCTCTATTTCGTCTCTCGGCTGTGAGCAAGATCAATTAATACTCGTACTAACACTTGTTTTAGGGTTAATAATGTTTAACTTTAAAAAAAATATCTTTTTTGTTTCAAAAAGGGGTTCTACCAATGACTCCTAAAGCCAAAAAAATGTTTGCTCTTTTAACAATTACCACATCTGGTTCGTCAATCTCTCTTCGCTCACCTTTTCAACATGTCCTAACCATCGCAGCATGCCTTTCCTTTTTTTATGTCCCTATGCTTTCATTCATACATGCCCTTTCGTCATTACGTGTGCGGTCCGTGAAAGTTACGCCGCATATCCGACGCAACGACCTCATTTCTACTGCATTAACACTACTCTCATGCGTATTCTAACGCACCGTTAACACTATTTCCCGCGTTCACTCTTCTTTCAGCATCTCGTATCATATCCCATCCGCAGTGAAAACTGCTCTGATATGTAATTTTATTTACTTGTTCTAGAGTTTCATCATCAGTCTTTATCGTTACGGTTGTCATCCTTCTTCTTTCAAATACTAGTACCTTGGTTAGGTTAGGTTAGGGTAATAAATAGGCGTATTTTAGTCCGTTATTTATAGATTTGTTTTTTTTTATATATTTAAAAAAAATATACCTATTGTTACTTTTTGGATAACTTTTAGTTTGTGTATAATTTTAAGTAAGACTTATTTTTATTATTGTGAATGTTTCTGAGCCCGGAATGGTGGCAGTTAAGCAGATATATAATATATAACAAGATGGGGGAAGAAGCCAAACGGTATGAGAATTAAAGCTAGGATAATCGTCTCAGAATTAATTAGTCAATGATAGTGTATGGCTGGTTATAATCGTGGTCGATGTGCGTTTTAAAATGTTGTTTAACAGACTATATGCCACGGATCTTCTTCGACAAGACAAGTAGAACAAAATAGATTGCGTAAAAAAGTGTAACTATATTTTTTTATAAAACAAACAACCAATACCCACTCTATATCTACATACATACATACATACATATCTTCACGCCAAATCCCTTGCGGGGTAGGCAGAGACAATTGAGCGCCACTTGTCACGGTCACGACATACCTCTTTCGCTTCTTCGACATTCATCAACCTCTTCATACATGCCCTTTTGTTTCGATGGCTTTTCAACGCACCTTCAGCTATTGTTTTATTAATTTGGTCGTAATATGTGAGTCTAGGTCTGCCAGGGCCTCTTATACCCACGACTTTCGCATTATATATCTGGTTCGTCAATCTCTCTTCATTCATCCTTTCAACACGCCCGAACCATCGTAGCATGCCTTTCCTTATTTTTGTCCCTATGCTATCTTTCATGCCTACCCTTTTTCGTATTTCGTCATTACGTATGCGGTCCGTTAAAGTGACGCCGCATATCCGACGCAACGATCTCATTTCTACTGCATTAACTCTACTCTCATGCGTATTCTGACATATCCACGTCTCGCTTCCATACATAAGTGTTGGTACCAGCATACCGTACTCTATATCTATATCTACCTCCTATATCTATATATGTACTCTATATCTGTACTCCTATATATGTACTCTATATCTATCTATCTATATTTGATTTATTTTGTTCCTAAATAATTACCTAACCTTATTCTCAAGTAGCAGCTGTAATAACTAAATGTCGGAGATTAAGATTATATAGCCAAGCAATTGTTCGCCAAGCTGGCTTAGATTTGCATTTAGTGACTTTAGTACGTCAACTCATGGCAGTAATAATGCCAGATGACTGCAATGTGAAGGGTTGTAACACTTCGCATATTTTCGCTTACACATTCCAACATCCTCAATTTTTTTAAATCTGTGTTCTTATACAATAATAATTCATTCATAACAGCCCCTAGAACACAGCGTCCTAGACCTCCGCTGTTGGAGATGGGCCTTCCAGAACATATATCTGGAGAATTTCGCCTACACTCGTCTGGCCAGCATGGCGAGGATATGATGTCAATTTCTTATGACAATTTAGTTACGGTTCCACAACTTGGTATTTATTAGTGGAACCTGGACCGACGGCTTAACGTGCTCTCCGAGGCACGGGAACGATGGTGTTGTAAATCTAAAATCTTGTGATATTTCTCATTGGTACATGCCGGGTGGGTTTGAACCGACCTTTGTAGGATTAAAGGAACGCGTTCTTACGTCCGAGCCACTACCGCCCCTATTAAATTAATATTTTTTTTATTAATATTTATTAAATTTGTAATATTTCTCGAGTTTGGTACACTAGAGAACTCAACGAGCTTGCCACTTGGCCTATAGTAAAGTTGGCTAAATATGAACTGACTCCTGACATTCAGAAATATCTACGACAGGGGTCAGGACAACCAATCTAAATTTTAAGTGTAAAAATCATATTTATTTTGTACACACAGCAGTACATATATTATCACACATATAACATAGTATAATTATAGCTTATCTAATATATGTACCAATTAGGTGTCACAGCATTCACCAATATAAAAAGAAGAAGAAATTAAAAACTTATTAAGGTTAAAACAAAAAAAATAAATTTAACAAAAACTATCAAATTTACAAAATAAAAATATGACTTCTAAAATAAAATTATACATTTTTCTCTTTTTTAATAGAATTAATTAGGAAACATAAAAATTTCACAAATTTGGTACCTTTAAAAAAAACGAAAACAAAACACTTGTTATATAAATTATAAGCTACTCGAATATTGATGGTTTGAAATGTTCGAGAACATTTTTCTGAATACATTGTATCGGTCATGAAATATGTCTATATCATTATTGGCACTGCAGAGACTACTGTAGTGTATTTGTTAAATGATGAATCCGTTTCTTTAAAAGCGTAGTTTCTGACCATTCCGAAAGGAAAACGGTCGTGATGATACTATTACTGTATTTATATAGTTTCTCTGGCTAAGATTTTGATAAATAATTATTTTACGGAACCAATTAAAGTAGTAGGTAGGTTCATAGATGGAAACCAAAATTGGATTGCCAGATAGGCTATATTGATTTAGGGATGAAGTCCAAAGTTCATCTAGGAGGAGATCAATCGATAACAATATTAACGTGTGCCACCCTGCAGCTATTATTAAGGTGGAAGGAAACTTAAGGCCTTAGCACACCGAATACGTGGCTACATGTGAACTCTCTCTTCTAATAAAATGGGTTCAAACCCCCCCGGCATGTACCAATGAGAAATACATTTTTCTTAAGTACATTTGTCTTAGATTTACAACACCATCGTTCCCGTGCCTCGGAAAGCACGTTAAGCCGTCGGTCCCGGTTCTACTAATACCAACTTGTGGAATCGTTAATAAATTGTCATTAAAAATTGACATCATATCCTCGCCAAGCCGTCTGGCCAGCGTGGCGAGTGTTGGCCTAATTCTCCAGATATATGTTCTGGAAGGCCCATCTCCAACAGTGGAGGTCTAGGAGGGCTGTGATGATGTAATGATGATGAAATTTAAATTTATATATATATTATTGTGTCCCGACTAGCAGAAGTATTCCATTACTTAAACGCTAACGTTAGATTGTCAAAATAGTTCTGTTATGTACTGCCACTTTTAGCCCGAGTTTTTCCGATCATAGCCGACCTTACGTCAAAATAGCGTTTTCCACTATTTCAAAGGTTGCAACTTTAAAATCATTGGGAAAACGTGAATTAAATACTTAAATTTCTTGGCCGCGAATTTATAATAAAGTTAATATTTTTTTTTTTAATTGTCTTTAAAGGACATTGTACAGAATACATCAGTCCTAAACACGTAATTTATTTGCATAATATATGTTCATAACAGAGTTCATAACCGAGTTGGGGATCATCAAATTCCGGATGCTGCAGAATTTGATGCTTTAATTGGAGTCACTCGCGACACCATAGCTCAAACACGTCGGGTAAAATATGGGAGTTGAAAGCGCGGGAAAACCGCAAAAAAATAAACTGCAACTTGTGCCCCATATTTAAAGTCCAATTTATGGTTTTCCATAATTATTCACATTGTAGCACATTATTAAACCAAGCAACACCACTTTTGACCAATAATATCCACAGTAAATTAATTTACAAAACAAAAACTTGCACTTGACATGTCCACGCAAAATGGCGCGAAGCAAAACGGTATTTAAATTGGTATTCTCGTATAAATGTCATCATCCATCGGGAGAAGAGAACCAAAAAAAAAAAAAATTAAATACCGTTTTACACTGACAGTTCCGTTAAGGGATTCCACTATATAACGTTGGCGCTTAAGTAACAGAATAGGGCTACAGGAATCGAACCCGGTTACCCGACTTAATCGCTAGATCGCAGGCAGTTACGGAACGTATACCCACCCGCAAATATAGAGCTTTTACTGTAATACAAAAAATTGTTTTTTTTTTATAACTAGATTCGTGAAGAAGCATCTCAGCACATCGGTCCAGCGTCATCGGGTTGCACATCGTTGTCTTCCCAATCGCCCCTTCACTGCATAGGTTTGTGTTTAATAATCCTATTCTCCCTTATCCCCTACAGCCACAGCCTATGCTCTAACACAAGTAAAAGAACCAGCTTCCAACGTAAGAAAGACCACAGATTAATAACGAAAAACGACATCGTCACACAATAATTTTAGCAAGGAATTTCGATTTTCATATGACCTTTTCTTAATAATACGGTAACAAGGGTTAATCAAAATTGCTATTAAATATTAATATTTTTAAGTCATCAAGGCTTTGCAAATAAAAACCTAGTAACTTCAAATATTGTAAAGATGATAGACTATTAAATATTAAAAAAAAATTTTTTTTAAAGATGTAAGTTTATATTAATATAAAAACAAAATAACTTAAACTATAAATAAAAATATTCACCGTTGTTTTTACTCACATACATATATAATTAGTAAATAGGTTTTTTATTCTGCATCGAATAATTTTGCATTAATCGGAGCAATTTTATCGCGGTCTAAAAGTTTAAAAATATGCCTCCATCCTTAATATGTTAGTTAACTTTGAACATTTATTTTTACAAGGGTTCGTGTTTTTTTTAACAGAACTTAAGCAGATTTTTTTTTTTTTTTTAATATTCTCCCGTAAAGTTGCTTTTCGTATAGTGTCGCTTTAAACATTTCAAGAGCTGTTACGAGGATGTGAACTTGGGACTGAGACGTTCAGCAACCGTTTTCCCTAAGTGTTACTGGCCTTACTTTTCGTACGCGTAATTTTTTTTTCATACGTTATTGATCTATATAATAGTAAATAGCATTTTATTTTTACAATATTAGTTGCTAGGTATTTAATTAGGGCCTCAGTAAATTCTTAGATTTTGTACCCAAATTACCGCATTCTTAAAATTCTTAGAATGGAAACGAAATTCCTTAAACTAATTGTCTAAATTTAGATTGAAATAGACTGTGCACTAACAGTAAGGATAGTGGAAACAATCGGGGCGTCGCATGCGGTGTAACGCAGCCTAACTGTCGCTTTCATTCGTCTTGTTGAATACTGATATTAAGGCAAGGCCACAATGATTATTGTATTAAAAAAGTCAAATAGAATACAAAAGATAAATAAATAACAGTCAATATCGCAACGAGAAAACAGCACAGGTTTTTTTTCTTGTCATTCATTAATTGTTGAATTTTAATAATAATTTAATTAATATAAAAATCAATTATATTTCTTTAATATAATTTCGGTTGCAAGTCTTAACGTTGGTCAAAACTAGGTGGATTAAGCACAGAACAGAAAAAAGCTAGTAGGAATAACATATCGCACGATATATAGGCATTTGACATCGGCACACTACGTAGGTAATTAATATTTATAAGTATTAGCCAGACAACATAAAAAGATTATAATGTTTTTTTTTTAATATTAAATCTTGTTACATCGTAAAACCTTCACGAATGAAACAAAGTACTTAATACTTTAGAATAAGAGAAAAATAAAATATATAATTTTCGTTTTTAACCGGCAACAGAGAGATCAAACATGTGATAGAGCGTTATTTTCATACAAATCATCGTTACATAATTTTTCTCTTGTCAAAGAAAACGTGTTTTACACTTACGAGGAATGAAATGAATTGTCAGTAAAACAACACATTCAATTTTAAACTGCACGTGTAATTAATTTAGGACGATTTAAATTTCCATACTGTCTGGCCTTTTGCCCTATTTTGTTATGTATTTGGTTCATAACAAAACCGTAGAATGGAAAGTGCGGAAAAACTACGCGTAATAACCAGCGATTGATATGACTTCTACTAGTTTATTTCTGTACTATGTTGAAGACCGATGGTGTATGGTGGCGGTGCTGTATTGAAATGTCATCATGTATGTGCTCATATGTCGCATAGTAAACAGAAATTAATCATATTGTCAATGGAGGCTGTCCAAACCTACCTTTCATGTTATCAGGCGCCATATTCTAATGTTTTGTAAAATATATAATATTATATCTAAATATACAAAGGATCCCTTTTTTTTAGCAATAAAAGTATTTATTGATTATTATAGGTAAACATCAAAAAAATACATAAAATTCGCATTTAATTAGTTTTGATTTTGAACGGCCATGACAGCTCGGGTCTAGGTTATATTGTTTTAAAATTATAACCGAATTACTTGCCAGTAATTTATTTCAATCAATATTTTTTGTGGTACGATATTAATAAAATAAAAAATGACATTTATAGTTAATGGTATATGGAGGCCAAGATTTACGCACGGCCGGCTTCCGGTGCAATACTCACATCGTCGACACATATGCTATGTTCAAATTAAAAGCATATAAAGCAATGCTTGCTTTTTTTACCGAATTTTGTATGTAAACAATAGACAAACGCCAAGTGACTTTCAAAGCGAAATAAAGTGAAAAAAAGCGCTTAAAGCGACAATTCGAACATAGGGGTAGACTTACTGCGCATTCGTATTGTTGCTCTCGCTCTCACCGCCGCTGGCGATGCGCGACGCCAATAGTAGATTTTCGAACGCACCACGGCCACATGTAGCGACAACCGCACACGCGGGCGCCATTCTTAACCGTTTAAATTTATCGTATGTTGTTGTTGATTGCAAAATTATGAACGCATTGAATTTTATAGTTTATATCATTCATTCCTGAGTCATTTTGTTATTCTACCACTTACAATTAATAAGGGAAAAATGTTGACTCGTGTTGTATGGACAAAAAAATGGATCCTTTTTTAGTACATCAATTCAAGTTTTCTTAGCTATGTATGTAAAAATATTATTTATTTTAAATATAAAAAAATAAAAACAACCTCAATTACCGCTACGCCGAAATTTTAAGAGGTTTAACCCTTTTGCGCTCTCTCGCTTGCACAATCCAATATTTTCAAAGCTTTTTCATGTCTCGAGTGTCATTTTGAGAAATGAAGTCTATAAACTTACTAGGGAATAGAATTACGGACGTTTTGGACATACATTAATCATATAATGGGGTGTATTACTAACTTTTTATCACGGTAGATGGCGCATGATAGATGGTCCCTAATAGAACTGTCAGTTGCATAGAAAACTTGTATTTTTATTACGAAATTTATTATTTTCTGGATATATTGCGGAAGTGAGTCTTTTAAAGTAGGTAACGTTAAGTTAAAATTCATTTTTCTGTTATAAAAATAAAAAACTACAAAAACATTTTAAAAATGATCCGTCATAGGTGTAAACAAGGTAGCAGTGCCGCTAGCGACATCTACAAAAAGCTTTGCCTGATACACCCCATTGTTTTAGTAAAATAGAAGAAAGTCGTTATTAATATTTGCTATTTCACTCTGTCTAAAATGAAGAAACGAGAGGGATGCATAAATGTTAAAAACCCTTACAAAGTTAATATTAATTATTTATTTTTACATATTTACAAGATGATTAATTTCAATACGAAAGCTATAATTATGAATGTAATTTTATGTTTATTTAAAATATAATGCTATTGTGATTTTAGTTTATATAATAAATTAGCAAATAAGTACAAGCTGTTACTATGGTTTTTAGTTTTTTCTTTGTTAGTTTTATTCTAGTTTTTCCATTAGCACGATTTTATGGAACTACAAAATCGGCAGATCGCCTCGCGTTCCAGTTATATGCTGTGCTAACATCACATATTAAAATCTTTTTTTTTTTTTTTTCATATTTATTTTGTTATGTTATTTTCGCGGACCCACGCTAATATAGACATACATACACAATAAACTACATATATACTCATACCTACATACCCACACAGAACTATTTTGGTGGGTATTTGTTTGTGCTGTTGTTTAATAATAAAAAAAATGTATTTGCGGTCGACCGGGCAAATCAAAATAGTATGCTACGACCTGCGGCACGGTTGCCACCAGTGCAGATCATTGGACATATAAAAATGTAATTGATTTAAGTTAATTGGGTCAATAAACGTTTTTTTCTATTATTTTATGCTAGCGCCGCCGGTTATTTCTATAAACAGAACGCTGGTCGGATTTATGAACAGTTTGACAGCTAGGAAGTGAAACGGCTTTTTTTATTGCTAGAGCTACAGACAATGTTTATTTATTATTATTATTATTAGGTACACACAACAGAAATGAGTACAAAACAATTTTTTAAATTTCAAATCTTTACAATACAGTTCCAGTACCATCTCCAAAAGCATGTGCATACAGCATGCAATTATGAAACATTTACAAATATATTTAAAAATAAAAATTACAATTCAATACCCACAGTGAGTGTTCATAAATATTAACTTAGTTTGCTCGCCGTCCACAGCAAATTACTCCTTGTCAAAGGCCAGAAAAAATCCACTATAGAAAGCGAACACCCTATTTAGGATAATTCATTTTTTTTTTAATATGCGAGGAAATTATTTATTAATACTATTACTTCATTATCTATCGTTAACTATCCTGATAGGCCTGATTTTTTATTATTAAAAAAAAAAAAATTGGTTATTTAAAAAAAAGTGTTTTCTGACTACCCGCAAAGTTACGGTCGTGATTTTTTTTAAAATAAATTCTCCCTTATAATAATATGTGCTCTCATAAAAAGTGCCTAGTATAAAAGTGTAACATCGTTTTAACATTCCTCGAGTCTTGTCATGAACCTAAAAGTAAAAGTAGTAAATGTAGATGTGATATTGCATCCCTCTCGCTCGCACAATCCAATATTTTGAAAGATTTTTCAAGTCTGAGTGTACTTTTTGAAAAAAGTAGTCTATCAACTTTCTCAAAAATTATAATTACTGTCATTTTGGACATATTTTCACATTCATACTCGTATATCTAATACCGATATAGTCTTCAAAATTGGTAAGCTGAAGTGGCAATGGGCTGGACTTGTCTGTCGTCGTAGAACCGATGAACGATGAGTGGAGACCACGTACGGGAAGACGCAGAGTGGGTCGACTCCCGCTAGATGGACGGATGACCTGAGGAAGGTCGCTGGTAGGGGTTGGATGAGGGTGGCAGGAGATCGTGTGAAGTGGCGAGTGGGGGAGGCCTATATCCAGCAACGGAGAGACACAGGCTGATGATGATACCTAATTTTAGAAAGAGAAAAATATCAAATTTTACTAAAAAACAAATATATGAAAAACATTCCATGGATTCACCGTGCGGCCGTCTCGGACCATAGGTTGGTTTACAAAGGAGCCATCCTTTTTATTTCATTGCGCAACAAGACTCTCACCATCCACCATTCTACTCCTTTCCTTACCCAACCAAATACTGTATGATTCCGTAATACCGTCTTGGAAGCTAGTTCCATAAATATATTGACGACACACTTTGCTGGAGTTCCTCTCGCACCAACTTCCACTACGTAAAGCTGTCTTGAAGTCGTTCCTGATCATTTCTTCTATGAGATCATAATACTTATTCGATCTCATGTTGTGGTCTTTTGGAATATTCGGTTCCAACGGAACGGTAAGTTCAATAAGAATAGCTTTTTTCAAGTTCCAAAAAAACACTAATAGCCAGTTTCTCGAAGGTATTTTTGGTACTTAATTATTACTTAAGTAAAAATAAACCTGTTAATTTTACCTGGTACTTAATTACCAAAAATCCTATAATATAATTTATTTAATTAATTAGGATCGCCAACAGAGTACATTGAATCCAATTCTATCAATAGAAGCAAACAATAAAAAAACATTAGTGAATGGTACCCCAGTAACAGGTGACCACAACATGTCAAACTACATTCAATTATGATACATTATATGTTTAAGAAATTTAATTAATAATAGTAACAATATTTAAAAATTAAATATGAATAATACATGTCAAAAATATCCGTTATTTTATTTCCTAAAAAGTTAAAACTACAAGTTAAGACTACATTTCTCAAAAGTACACTTTTTTAAATATTGGATTGTGCGAGCGAGGGGGTTGAACTTTAAAACCTCTTTTTTATATAATTGTATTTACATCAATATAGCGAATCACGCTTCTTTTATTTGTCTATGTATTTGCCTTGATATTTAAAAAAAATATATAGAATTGTTTATCTTCAGATAATACCAATCGAATAAACAAATACGATTTAGTGTATTCACTTTGTAAATATGTACTTACTTTAATAATAAAAATAATATAAGTATTTAAAATAATTAAGTCAAACGTCACCCAGCCTTTTGTGTGTGTGTAAACAGGTCTCTGTCCTTATAGCACAGTAACCCTGTTACTTAGCGCAAACGTTATATAATGGAATCCGTTGACGATATATAAATCACGCTATTAAAGTTGATATTTGCACGGACGCTGTCAAGGTCGAGCGCTTATAGTGTTGAGAATTGAATAATATTTTGTAATTATGACACAATCTCACACGTAAATAGCCAAATCCACTAATAACGTTTGCGACTAAGTATCAGAAAAGGGCTGCACGACGAGATTATATGCACATTTTGCGTGTGAGAGTATTTAACGTATGCGACAAGATTCTATGATAATAAACAAAATTTGGCTTGTCAAGAAAGTCCGTGCTACGGGGCTGCTTAATTGACATGTACTTAATTTACATTTTCATATCACGGTTATACTTAACACAGCTTCAAAAAGCACTATAGTTAAATATAAATAAAAAATGGCCAACATCTAAACTATTGTTTATTTGTCATAACAAAATAGTACTTAAATTATTGCTCAGTATAAAAATTAGTTCCATATATTTTATTCACTACAATAAATAATAGTTCTACTGCCAGTAGTATTTTGTACTTGTTAGATTGAAATAAGACATACAAAGAAAAATGTCATCAATAAATTAATTAAAAAAAAAACGAGTTGTATGAAGGGTAAATACCAAGCAACATAATCTAAATAACCAAAATTTATTTGTAGTAAGATACATTTAATAAAAAAATAAAAATAAAAATTAGATTAAAAAATTAAACTAAAAACTAAACTATATATACAAAATATTCACTTTTCATTTGATCATGTGGCAGTGTGTCAATAATACTTGCAGTATTCCCCCGCTATGCTGATTTTGTGCGCGAGAAAAATGCCAGCCCTTTTGTCACATACAGTATTCCCTAAGTTGTATCAACCGTTAGCCAACTTTAATTCTATAAAAATGTGCTAGTTACAACTCAGTTCAACACAAACAAGCATATTAAATATTTTTGCACAAAGAGGGTAGTTTTACAATTTTATAAGAAATCCATCCGATTGGCCTATTATATCGACTTTACAGCTTCCCAAGTCCGTCCATCTCTTATAGCAATATTACTTCAATCTTAAGCGTCTTATTCAACATCCATCTAGCTGTACTGCCAGTCAAGGCCTTCACGATGCACAATGCAAAACGACCGTACGTACGTATTGTGAGCAATAGTTTTAAATTACTTCGCGACTTTTTTTTTCACACTTATTCTCTTCGTTCTTCAAACAACAAACAACTTTCTATCTAGCAGATATTTATTATTACCATGTCTGCAGCTCGTCTTAAAATAAAAAATAAATAAATCTATAAAACACAATCAATCATAATATCCACGTCTTGACATAATATATATAATGGGTCCGCGGGTCTCAAGGGAAGCCAGTCCGCCGATTACAAGCTGGTTTAATTTGGTGGCGCAGTTGAGACGAATCCGTATTCGTATAGATTACCATGAACCCAATACCCAACCCAATATATTAGTATTTATTTTTTATATAAGTTTTTTATAGATATATATATATATATATATATATGTGTATTTATTTAATAAAGTACTATATTTTGGACTATAATGCCGCGGGTGTCTCCAAGAAAAGCATCAAATTCTGCAACACCTGGATACCTCATTAACTCATAAAAAACACAGATATATTACGTCAGACTTGGCTGTACGGGCTAGACCTTTTGCCTTCCCTATTATCTCATTCATCAATAAAATAATAAATAATAATTTTATTATTATTATTCTACGTACCTATTTACGGTTGTTTAGCATCCATTGTGCGAGCTGTACAATATGGCGAATATAGGTCTTGAATTGGTGTTTTAAATCAGTTTATCAAATTCAAATAATATTTCTTTAAGAGAGCTGGCTCTGGTGTTGAGAAGCAATACCTTATACTTCTAGACAATATCGCTATAATCAAACTTAATTTTAGGTAATTCATAAATTGTTTTAGATAGCGTAATTATTTATTAGATTTAAATACATCGTCTTATTAATAAACATATTTATTAAAATACTCCTTAATACATTTAGGACCATGATTTTAATCCTTTTTGCATACTAAATTAAAAAAAAATATATTTTGTATTGAATATTGGAAATTATTACATAGTTGCTTTTAAGACATGCTTAGCTGTTTTGTTTTTGACAAATATAGTGCCTGGTGGTTTTTAATTTGAAATGACAGTTACAGTTATTATTAACTATACTGTACATAGAATAATATTAATACGAGTTGAGCTATTTATTCTGATTTAAAAAATATAATTTGATAACACCCATACAATCATAGATTTTTAATACTATACAAATTATGATTTAATTTATTTCAGAAATAAAATAATATTTTTTATTATGTAAATATTATATACATTACATATTATTATCTATACATTCCGTGTATATTCATTAAATTTTATAACTGTTCCTGGGTTTTGACGTTTTTAACGCTCCAGTTGCGACAACAAGCGACAGAGTAAATAAAAATTAGAGTCGTTCCCGCGCTTTTGCACGAACATGTCAGTTTCAAGTTTTGTAAATTACTTTGCTGTGGATATTTTTAGTCAAAAGTTGTGTTATTTTGTTTAATAATGTCCTACAATGTGAATAATAGTGGAAAATACAAATTTGTCTCTGTATATGGGGCAAAAATTGCAGTTTATTTTTGGCGGATTTCCCGCGCTTTGAACTCTCATATTACCGACGTTTGGGCGATATTGCTACGAATGACAAGAAATGCATCAAATTTTGAAACATGATTTTGTTTAATGATCTCCAACTCAGTTAACAAATTAAAATAATAACGCAGTTATATTAAAATATTGTGTTTAGATTGAATGTATTCTGTACAATATCCTTTAATTATCTTTAAAAAAAAAGAGTATAAAAAATGTTTATTAGTCGGATGGTTAGTTTTTCACACATATCCATCACAATATATTTTGTGGTTAAACATAAAGGCCTGTCCCCATTATTAGGTACTAATTAACATAGTAACGGCACTTAATTACGATCCCTTTAAAATGGGCACCTATTACTGTGGCATTACAAAATATATATTAATAAGATAATTAATAAAAGATTATAATTAAAAATAAATTATTATTTTTTATTATCGTTTTCGAATCTAACTTTTGGATTATTTGGACTTTTTGAGTATTTATTTAAATCGTGTCCGCGCGGTATACTGGCAAAAAAGCTAGCAGCATTTCCTCGTTGAATTGCCTTGCTGATTCTCTGAGCCAGGAAAGAACCAGCCCAATTGTTACCGGAGCAGACAGTTAGACGAGGAATTACAAATTAAATTATTTTTGTGATTAGCCACGACATTGCAATTTCATTTAATTTTAGTGCAATATATGTCAAAAGTATTTTTTATACTAGCACGATATGAGACCTTGCGCCCACCGGATAGTAAGTGGCGCGCGAGGGCCAAGAATGTTATCTGACTGACATCAGTCCCTAACGCTAGGCTGGCTTGACTGGGCATGGCGGTATTTCGAGCCTGATCCCGAAACGTGTGGATACACTTTACTGGGTTTATCGGCACGAACGGTGGATACTTCCCCGCCAGGCATACTGGCCAAATTACCACCATCAGTCTGCCTACCACCTTTCGAATAAAAATCGTAAGGCACGTTTTTCTCGAAAAGAAAACTGTATTGGCTCGTATCTCTAGCTCTGATAGTTATTGCGTAGAAGTCGAAAATAAGGTATCATGAGGGATAAGTATCGTGCGTGGTGATTGGATCTCCAGTCGCACGTTATGCGCAGTAATCTCTTCCGTCATTACATCATTAGTAAAGTTGGCTAAATGTGCTGCTTCTTTAAAAGCGTGGTTTTTAACCACCCCGAAACTGTTAATTTACTTTATTTTTTTATTTTTTTAAATACCTCGGTAATAGGTGCCCATTTTGAGTTGGTCAATAATAGGTGTCGTTATATTAGTAATAAATTATTTATAATGAATTGCATAATGTGGTTGTGATCATAGGAGTTTGCCAATCCATTTAGAATAGGTAATTGAACATATTGTAAATATAAGTAAGTGCGTACTTTATTGATTTAAGGTATGGCCACACTGGATGCATACAAAATCAAATAATATTTATTAATATAGGATATAATGTGACAAATCATCAATACATACTCATATGTACACAGTTACAATATACATACACACAAACAATAATTTAAGTCTTGACTTTAGCAAAATAATAATAATAATGTCTTGAGTACTGTAAAATTCAATATAATAATAATAATATCTTTATTCAGTAAAGTTACAAGATATGAAAAAAATATCATATTTCATTGTTCATCAATGTAGTAAGTACTAATGCCTGAATGCCGCCTATTCTAGCTGAATGCGTCTGTCGGCTTCTTTGCTGAAGTTGACAGCGCCTAGATGAATAGTTTGTCCAAGGTAGACGTATTCCTGCACAACTTCAAGTGTGGCATTTCCAACACAGATTAGTCTCGGCTTAACATTATCATCAGTCTTGTCCAGGTAAAATTCTTGACAGAAGTCACGTTTAAGCCGTGGAGAAAGCTATGCTTGGTATTTCTCTGATGGATAGAATTCGAAACGTTGATATTTGTCAGATAAGTTACTAACATAGCTTTCAAAATTAGCAAACTGATGTGGCAATGGGCCGGACACCTCTGCCGTAAACGGGTTCTAGAGTGGAGACCACGCACGGGACGACATAGACACCACGATGGACGGATGACGTAAAGAAGGCCGCGGATGAGGGTTGCAAAAGACCGCGAGCAGAGGCGAGCCTTGGGGGAGGCCTACATCCAGCATTGGATAGACACAGGCTGATGATGACTAATGCCTACTATATTTGTCACTATCTACGATTATTGTATGTCCTACTAATTTAATGTTTATTTGTATTTGCAATAAATATTTTTATTATTTTTTATTTATTATAAGTCATTACAAAAAGCTGAAGGCCAATAGTGACTGATTAATGTATTTACTAAAAAATAAAACAGCAATGTATAGTGCACCTTTGTACGGCAATATTACGTCGTACTGCTTGCTTGGTTTACACGTACATTTATATACATACTGTCATATATTATATATTCGTATAATACTGGTATAATGACAAAATGAACAAAAAAATAAAATAATATTTATGTAAATAAACGCATGAAACCAGTTTTTGTTTATATTAAGGCTCCGTCAAATATTTCGCTATCCACTTAAGGTTCCGTCGCCAAAAAAGTTTTAGAACCGCTTGTATAATGAACTCAGTGAAATCTTCGTATCCAGTGTAGCCAGTCCTTAATAGATTAAGAGCTAGGAGTATGTAATTATACCTAATTTTATAATCTATCAATTCTAGATCTGTTGTGTCCCTGTTTTGGTAACAAACATTAATAAATATTTACAAATCCCAAACGCAATTGCGTTCAAAATGTTATTCGCAAGAATAACATTTTTGAAAAAAGTTTAAATAAATGTATAGTTATTAATATACATAAAAATTATAACTTAATAAAAACATGTGTTATTTATTTTTAAACTTAAAAATATAATTTATTTAATTTATTATTAGCTCCTACTAATAGTTTTAAACACATATAGCACTCGTGAATCATAATTTTAATAGGTAAAGGTTTTTATGTAAATTAATAATTATACATAAAAAATATTTATAAAATTTTAGTAACTGTACTTCGCAGTCGAACTCTCCAGTGTTAAGTATACAATTTGGTAAAATACATGCTTCTACTCTTTACCCTATTATGTATGAATCAATTTGGAGACTTGTACAAATTTGCTCACAATTGTAAGTTGTAATAAATTTACATTGTCATTGACTGATTGGAAGTTACTATTCCTATTAAATCGATTGATAGTTATAAATAATAATTATTATATTATTTAATAATTAATTATATTTGTTTATTTTATATTCGTCAAGCTATTCTACGAGTATTTATGAATATATCATATATGCGATGA
This sequence comes from Tinea semifulvella, assembly GCA_910589645.1. Classification (NCBI taxonomy): domain Eukaryota; kingdom Metazoa; phylum Arthropoda; class Insecta; order Lepidoptera; family Tineidae; genus Tinea; species Tinea semifulvella. The sequence continues at coordinate 3,675,584 of OU342598.1, read as the reverse complement.
ATATTATTATTATTTTTTATATAAAAAATATATATTTGAAGTAATATACAAACAGTAAAAAATAATTACAATATTAAATAATTATTATTATTATAATATAAACAGTGGAATAGTTAAATCAATAGTTTTAAAATTCAAAAATTCAAAAGTGTCAAACCGTTTTGAATGAGTCTATATATCTTGTTTTTTTATGTTCTAAATTATGTGAGTAGGTATATATTGTAATTATATGGAATTACATATTTATAATTATTAATAGTAAAAACTTGGATTTTCTTGACGTTTAAATCCTTAACGAGCCTAATATTTTATTTTGAGGTTATAATTGGATGTAGTAATAATAATTATAAATAAGTAATTCCGTATAATTACAATAACTCACATAATTTACAACATAAGAAAAAACTGCCTCCGTGGTCTAGCGGTTAAGTTCGTGGATTAAGACTCGGAGGTCGGTACGATTCCTGGTCGGGACACAAAAATATATATTAATGTAAATAAATACATTTTATCAATATTTAATTTATTTGTAATATTTCTCGAGTTTGGTACGCTGGAGACATCGACGAGCTTGCCACTTGTCATAATTGGCTTATAGTAAAGTTGGCTAAATGAGAATCTGCTTATTTATAAGCGTGGTTTCTGACCACCCTGAAAGGGAAACGGTCGTGATGATACTTTACTTTATTGAAATCCGGAAAATTACAATATATACAAACAAAGACATTTAAATAATCTGTATGCCCTTAGGAACGTTAACGAACAAACTACTGAATACCAATTGTAATATGTATGTACCTATACTTAAGGATGAATAAATGATTTGATTTGATTTAATGTTCGACGTCTGTACAAAGCCTTAATAAGCCTAATGTTATAAGAATAACTATTAATCGATTTAAACAGTGAAGGGTCATTTGAAAAGTTTGTTGAAATGTATATTTGTTATACATTAATTTTGCCGTTAGCGTAATTAATCTATTTAATGATGTATTTATAAAGACATATATATTAGAACCGGGCCAAAAAATATATATGTATTTAATAAAATAAAAAAATGTACGCATTTGTATTGGTACCAAACTTAATGTTTAGGTTAACGCAATTCATTGCGTATTAAGTGACTTAATAATATTTGTAAAACGCACAAAAGCTATTAAAAGTTGTCGATTTCGAATAGTTGAGAAATAATATTGTCTTTTAATTCTTAAAACCTAAGGGTTTTACCCAATACAAATAATACAGTTAAACTTTATGAAATGCATAATAATAGACAGAAACGATTTCCTAAACCTGCTTTTGAAATGTTTCTTTTTTTTATATATTACATTAAATTGGAGCAAGACATTGTTTAGTCCAAGGTAAGCTTATAAAAACGTCTCTGATGAGATCTGTATGACTGATTTAAACTTTGGTCTAAAACCTAAGGCGACATAAAATTGTGTTTTTGAACCGGTTCTCATAATAAGTCTGTTTTTTATTATTTATTAATTATGTAAATGTTGAATTTGTATATAATGAACCCAATGTGAACGGAAATAATAAAATAATGTTTTACTACAAAAAATTGTTCAGTTTTTTTTATCGACTCACCTTTGAGTGGGTCTTGTCTCTGATTCTTGAGAATGTTGCCAGTGTTATTGTTTTAATTAATAAAATTAGCAAGAAATTATTAACAATGTAATTCGTTTAATTTGTGATGTTTTTTTTACTGTGTTAATTTTTATTTATTTTTTCATAGTGTTGCCAGTTTATTTTTGAACCTATAATCCCTAATCGATTGTTAATGTTTTATTTTGTGTTATTGCATGTCAGCTTTTGCTTTTAACTGATTTTAATATTTTAATCAATTATTAAATTAGGAGCAAATTTCAATAGGTATTTAATTATTTATTATACCTGTCCAATGTCAACTTTATTCCTATTTTTTTCTGTAGTACTAAACTAAGATTTTTATTCGAAAATATATATTGATAAACTTTGTATTGCAATAAATACAAACTATACAGTTTTAAGAATACATAACATAACAAATTAATAATTAAATATAATGAAAATTGGTCCATAATTTAAAAAAAAAACTGCTTTTGCTTACGGGATAATTCGCAAAAAAATATATTGATCCAGTTATGCATGTTCTGTTTTGCTTTTTTTGTTTTCAATAAACATAATCGAGAGATCAGTGACAAGAATCTGCTTTATCCCTTCATCCTATCCTTTACAACTTTAAGAAAAATATATTTGGTGGATATAAAGTCAAAATTCATGTCTAACAATTCGCAAATAAAAAAAACAAATGTATTCAAAAAAATCTATATTATAAAAAAAATCTATAATACCTAATTTAAATAATGAAATTTAGATAATAAAAAAAATGTTAACTGTCATATTTATTTTTATTTGAATTAACAAACAACTGTACATACAATACAAATATAGATTACGTAGTAGTATTTTTTTATATTGTACTCTTTATTTTGGTTAATAAAAAAATATATATTATTTTAAAAATATATATATATTATTATTATTATAGTAGTATAGATAATTATACAATTAACACCGTTATCCACAGATAGGATATATACTTGTATATAAATTTAAAAAAAGAGATTACATAAAACACAAAATAAGTAACAATGACAATATATACATATATATTTAAAAAAAAAACAAAATATTTGTTGGACATTATCGTTATAGCTACAATGCAGTATTATAAATAATAAAATACTTTATTGTCTAAAAATAAGAAAGAAGTGAACAAGGGCGAACTTAATGCCGTCTTCTCTTACAGCTAACCTTAGTGATGATCCCCTAAAACATAAAGTCCTAGACCTCCACTGTTAGAGATGGGCCTTCCAGAACATTTTATGTGGAGAATTTGGCATTCACTCGCCACGCTCTGGCCAGACGTTATAGGGTGCAAATGATAAATCATAGGAACTATCTATTAATATAGATACTTAACAATAACAATAAATAGTCACACATATACTATATTCATTTTTTAGTAACATACTTATTTATTCATGGTTTATTTATTTATTTATTAAGAAACCAACAACGTTACAATATGCTTAATAATAGTATGGTATAATTTACGGAGTAAGGTCAATTACAGGTTTCGCTATATAAACATAGTACGTAGTGGAGTACTACTTACTATACAAAATAGGTACATAAATGTTTTAATAGTTTATTACAACATAATTTTATAAAGCACGGAAAATTTCCAAAAAATAATTAATATATATATATATATATATATATATATATATACATCTTTGTATAGTTCATGCGTCCTGGCTGGGAAAACGACTTATGGCGTCCATCATTTCTACTTGTTATATTGTCAATGTTACAGTGAATACATACTTTTATCTATCATACGTATGTCAAAATCAACTTATATTTTCAAAAAGTTCAAAACTGTCGATATTCACACTTCATACATTCTAGTGTCCTTGTGGCGTCACGTACATTTTTACGTCCAGGTGTATATTTTTTGTATATTTCTAACTACACTAGTAGACTTCTTGCGCAATTACAACTTCAAGTTATTTTCGCGTCCGTAATATACACCTTATCTTAACAATCCACTCTGATACCAATTTGACATCCTTTATGACAGGAACATACCAGTTGCAAAAATAAGTTTATTGATGCTCTCTCCTTAATTTACCTTGTAGACAGGTTTACCTATGTATTGCTTTTCAATAAATTCATATTATACTGGGTGACATTGAATGGTCTTACGATAGGCTAATATGATACTCGCCTGATCAAAACAAACAACTTTTTTCAAGAAACCATTTGTCGGAAATTATATATTTTTTTGACTTCTCCATACAAAGTGGTAATTTCAAAATAGCAAATTTGTATGGAGAAGCCATTTTTTTTGTCATTTCCGACATATGGTTTCTTGGGAAAAGTTGTTGGTTTTGATCAGGCGAGTATCATATAAGCCTAAAGTAAAACCATTCAAGGTCACCCAGTATAAACACCCAGACCTAAGCAAATTGTACAGAAAAACGTACAAAAAATTAGCCCCGAGTCTGAATCGAACCCACGACGAACGCAAGCACCGTTATCACTATAAACCACGGAGGCGGTCTACTATGCTTAACAATCAATAATATCTAATATTTGTACAAGTTATTAAGCCACCAAGTTACCACGTCGATCTACTTTGTGCCTGAGCTGAATTCTCGTCACTGAAGGTAGATGAGACGTAAAAACGAAACTACACTTATTTATAATATCGAATGACATGATTAGTGTGATTCCGATACGATGCTATAAAATCTAACCAAATTATTTTATAAATACCTTGTTGTAAAGACCTATAGTTAAATGTTTGAAAATATTTTAAAAAATCATATAAGTAGGATATTAAAAATATTATTTAAATACACGTTTTATTTATTTAAAAACTTTATTGCACTATGTACAACGGCGGACTTAATGCCGCTAGGCATTGTCTGACAGCCAAACCTTTAGGACATTTAGACAGTATAGATGGTAGGTGCAATCATTAATTAAGTTATTCTTAACAGTATACTTCTGTATCTTAATACATACATAACAATATTACATACTAATACAAATACGTAATATATAAATATATATAAACATAAATTACAGCATAAATAAACAATAATATAAAAATAAAACTACTTACATGACGAGGGAATTGAAATATGACATTGCTGCAATTGAGGATAGTGAGGACATGAAAAAGAGACATAAATTTGGGACAATCTAGTTAGAAAGAAAGTGTTTCTAAACCATATTTTTGAAGATGACTCGATTTGGAGCTTGCCTAATACCTAAAGGTTGGTCATTCCAAAGATTTGCAGCTACAACAGCAAACGAATTAGAGACAAAAGAGCTGTGATGGGAAGGGATGGAAAGGGTTGAGTTAGAAGAAGAGCGAAGAGTTCGATCATGGATTGAGCCTAGAAAAGTAAGGCTGTCTTTCAGGTATTGCGGTGTGTCCGGTTCGTTAAGGATGCTGAATAGTAAGCAAAGCAGTCTGCGATCTCTACGCTTACGGATAGGTAGCCATTTAAGTTTATCCCGAAAACAAGAAATATGGTCGTACTTACGTAGACCAAAGATAAACCTAATACATGTGTTGTGCAGACGTTCCATTTTATTAAGTAATTCTTGAGTAAGATCCACACAACACACGTCACCGTAATCGAGTAACGGCAGTAGGAGCGATTGTACGAGCGTAATTTTAGCTTTCAATGGCAAAAAGTTTTTCAATTTATTGAGAGAGTGCAGCGACGAAAATATTTTACGACTAATATTAGTGATCTGCGGTCTCCAGCAAAGACAAGTATCCAGATATATACCCAGATCCCTAACCTCACTGGAGAACGGAATGGGCACGTTGTCAAACCGAACAGGATGTATTGTAGTAAAGTTGACTTTAGACAAGAGTCGAGAGCTGCCAACAATAATTGACTTCGGGTTGACAACGACACGCAGACCAAGACTGTATACTACAAAGATCGGAATTAAGCCAAGCTATAGCACTATTAAGAGTGTCGACACCTGTCTGCACGTAGAGTTGCAAGTCATCAGCATACAGGTGGTAGAGACAATAAAGAGTGGAGGTGATTCCATTAATGAATAATGAAAAAAGTAAAGGAGAGAGTATGCCACCTTGTGGGACGCCTATACTCATATCACACCAGCTTGAGACCTTTTCACCAATGTGAACCTGTTGTTGACGCCCTTGTAAATACTGTGAAAACCATACCAAAGTTTCTGACGACATTCACGTTCTCATTATTCAATGAAAACCAAACTACGCTGTATGGAAACAGTTCGAGCAACCATAACTACCTTATTCAGCAACGTTTCGCTAAACTGCTGTTTAGTTAGACCAGTGAATAAGTGTGTTTTTTTTTTCTTTTTAGTTCTTTAGGCGTAGAAAGAGAAAAATCACACTGGTTCCCTTGTTTAACTAAACTGCAGCGGTTTAGAGAACCGGTTCTGAATTAAGCAGTTAATGTTTAGGTAAATCTTTAGATGATATTAATCTTAACATGGAAGAAGAACTAGAAGGTGACGGATTAGAAACAGAGGATATCTTAAACTTCGCTGAAATAGAAAACAACGAAGCATCTGCATTTCAAGAAATAGAAACTCTCATGAGTACACACATGACTACTACTACACCTGCCAATGAACCGTTAGTATCCAACATAAATTCGGCTACGACAAAAACTTCTAACTTTTGCTATAAACGTTTTGGACAAAAACTTAAATTTTAAGCCAATCTTTGTATTTTAATAACTCTGGATGGGAAGCTTTTAAAGCGTCACATTCATTACGCTTTGGAGGCTTTTTTGTATTAATATTTCTTTTAAAATAGTTTGTTACTATTTTCTTTTGTTCATTTGTCCATGGCACCAAGACTCTTTTCTTTTTTGTCGTAACCGAAGTTATGTTGAATACTAACGGTTCATTGGCAGATGTAGTAGCCATGTTTGTGCTCATGACAGTTTCTATTTCTTGAAATGCAGATGCTTCGTTGTTTTCTATTTCAGCGAAGTTTAAGATATCCTCTGTTTCTAACCTGATTCGTACTCTATGCCTTTGTACTAAATTTGAATTTATGGTAAAGTGTGGAAACCAACCTTCCCGTGCACCATACATACACGTGATAAAACCGTTATTTAAGTAGGTAGGTACTTTGTATAAGTCTTCTCATACAGGCTCGTCAATTACCTACCGATAGGTACCTAAGTATCGATAATTGAAAAAATACCAGTACTGAAAATTTAAATCACTTTATTTGATGCCAAATTTAGTATCCGTTGGCTCCTTAGGTTGGCTTTCATCGTGAAACTACACACATCAAAAAAGTCTAGGGATCAAGCATGTTTATGCGGATTTCTTGTGATTGAGATGTGGCTTTGTAATAAATTTATGATTTTATAAATTTATATGGATCCTTTTTGGTGCATTTCATAATTTAAAACAGGAACTGTCAATCAAATTCGAGTAAAAGATGAAAATCAGCTGTCAATATTTTCCCTATAAAAACATAAGACGCATTGAAGACATTATTAGTGCTACTGTTTCCCTACTACTGATTAAAACCAACGTTATTATGGAGCGGCGACGTCATTTAAGCAGGGAAGAAATGATCAGAGCCGTGGGAATGATAGAAGCTGGTTCCCGGCAACGTACTGTGGCTTTAGCTCTGAATACAAGTCAGAGTGTTATCAGTCGACTTTGGACACGTTACCGAACCACTGGTACCGTGGCTGAGCGCCATGGAGGACGGTATCGCTGCACCACACGGAGACAAGACCGATACATTCAAATCACAGCTCGAAGAACTCCAACAATAACCGCCATGATGTTAGCCGTGAGCCTTCATCGCTCTTCAGGGAACTTAATTAGCGACCAAACAGTCAGAAACCGCTTGCATGAAGTGAACCTTCATTCCCGAAGACCGCTACGGGTACCACCTATAGCAATGCACAATCGTAGGACTCGATATCAATGGGCTCTTGAACACAGAAATTGGACAGAAGAACAATGGCGTTTCGTGTGCTTTTCTGATGAGTCTCGTTTTGGTATGAGGCCGGATACAAGACGTATACGACACTGGAGAACCCCTGGACGCCAACAGCGATTAAAATCCTGCCAGGAAGTCCATCCTTATAGTGGTGGAACCATCATGGTATGGGCGGGTATTTCGATCGGCGGAAGAACTGAGTTGATTTGGATCAGAGGCAACCTCAACGCTCAAATTTATGCTGAGACGGTTGTATCAGACGTCATCGTTCCTCTACAAGTGCATATCGGTCCCTTATTTCAGTTAATGCATGATAATGCACGACCGCACACCGCAAGAGTTGTAAGACAGACTCTCGCCGCAGCTAACATCAATGTCCTGCCCTGGCCTGCTCAGTCGCCAGACTTGAACCCGATTGAGCATGCATGGGATATTCTTCAGAGAAGAGCTCTGCCGAATATGGAGGGTATCCAGTCGCAAGAAGACCTTTTTTTGTTGTTGCAACGAACATGGGCGGCCATTCCACAGCGTGATTTGGATGAACTCATTTTGAGTATGCCAAACCGATGTTCTTGTGTTGTTAGTGTTCGCGGTAGAAACACGGATTATTAATTGTTTAAGTTACCCAATAAAATTAAAAAAAAAACTGTTATTTCAGTCTTTTTTTCGAACTTTAATGTTAGTGGTTCAAATGTCAAAAATCCCTTTATTAGGAAAATGGCAATTTTTTTTACTAATGCAAAGGTGACTTGGTTTATCGTTACTGTAGACAAACGAAAACATTTTATTTGATCAATCCTTAAAGAAAATTTTAATGAATATCAATCAGGAGAAAAGTTATTGCAAAAATATATGTTGATCCCTAGACACTTTTGATGTGTGTATATTCACGTTAAAGATAGTAAATAGACATATATTAGTATACAAAATATTATTGCTTCCATTCATTCAATCAAACGCGCGTCCAAGCAGTCGATCCACGAATAGTGAAACGAAAACAATTTAATTTTTAAATATCCAAGTAACACTAAGCGGCAACGTCGCGTCGTACGCACAGCACGCTCTCTTCGAAAATCGGCAACATCCCAAAAATAGCCGCGGATGTAAGATTATCGGCGCAATGTAAAAAAATATTCATGCAAAATAATATACAGAAATGCAGCGCCACTCACGACAAATCGGCGCATTACATTATACTCGTGCAGACGTTCTAGAGGTAAAAATGCTTCCACACAATTTTTTTACTACAGATACAATGTACCTATAGGTATCGATTGGTGGTGATTTGGAGGGAAAATAATCTTGCGTCCGTATATCGGACGCCATAAGTCGGTGGACGCAGTATTACTATAGAATTTTTTGGCAAAGGACGCATGAACTATACCAGGATATATATATATATATATATATATATATATATATATATAGAAGAAGTATAATAATAATAAAACATACCTATAATTTGGTAACAACATTAAATGTGCATATGAGAAAGTCGAAAACAACATTAATCCATCCACTCAATCTGCGAAACAAATCCAACCAGGAACGCTGTCACCTGTCTATTCATATAAACAAACAAGAAAGGAAGACAACAAACCCAAGCCATCTTTAGTCCACAGATGTAAGGTGCATGTACAAGTCCTTTTTGAGGCATAATATACCGCGTGATTATGTATGTTCATTTTTTTTTTATATTTTTCACAGAAGTACAAAGGCCTAACATAATGCCGGACATTCTGTCTGTTAACCTTAAGGACAATAAGATAGTTTTAATTGACAGGAGTAGGTGCACAAAATATATTAAAAAAATATATATAATATGTAGATACAATATTTACTATCTTAATTCTAAGAACTAATATATTCATTCACGAAACATACAGATCTTAAAACATAATTATTACAATTCTAAAAGTTACAATCCAGTAATGTTGCCACTTAAAAAATTAAACATAAATTTGCAAATACTTAAATAATAGGGATAAACATAAAAACAATTAAACAAAAACTTTATTGCACAAAGCGGACTTAATGCCAGTAGAGCTTCTCTGACTGAATATAGGTGCAATGAAAGTAACAGTAATATACAATTATAGAATAATTCAATATATAATATATACCTACTTATATACCCTTATATATGTATTATAATATGAATATACTAAATACTAATACATACACAAAATTGTACATCAACATACACAAATACAACTTAATATTAAATATTTATACTAGAAAATAAAAAAAAAAATCTATGCATTATAATTAGGATTTTTATTTTTATTTAGATAATTTAATGTTACTCTCTTTTTTTAAGCTAGCAACACTAACACTGAACAAATCAATATCACTAAAAATTTCATTGCGGCATGATTTTAGCACAAAGGAGTACAAGTATTTTGTGTCAGCATGTCTTATACCTAATAGCAGTTTATAGACCTATCTATTATAATAAATACATACATATACCTACATACATAATTCGGATTTAGAAGATTTTATTGATTGAAACAAACAACGTTTTCTAAAATATGTCTGAAGTGTAATCTTTATTTTATTTCTTCATACAAACTGATGATTCTGAAATAGCCCATTTATATGGGGAAGCCAAAAAAAAATTGTTACTACCGATATATGGGGTCTTAGAAAAAGTCACCCTCTATATTTTATAGTAATATTAGAAATTGACAGTTAACATATATTTATCTAGTTTTCAATATTCTACTTATTTGCTGCGAATTGTTGAATGCTAGGATTTGCCTTAAAGCACTGCATGTGTTCAACAGATTCCTCTCAATTTTCTTCTAGCTCCAGGTGTTGGTATTGGTGATGGTAAACCTCTTCACAGTTGGTTTTACATCTTGTTTATTTCTTCCACTAGAATGCGCCAAGGGTATGCACTTATACGAAGGCCGCTGCTACCAGCACTGCCCTAGCCGAACGTTCCCCAGCGAGAATCTGTCACATCGAGGAAGAAGACGAAACTTGACAATCTTCAACGATTCGAAAGCTAGAGTGGGAAAAAACGTCAACGATTCCGTCACTCTACAAGATTTAGAAGCGGAAGATATGGAGCCAATAGCTGATTTCGTTGCGGGAACTCCTTTAATTTGTATTCAATGCCACTACACTTGCGCTGATTGTATCGGGCCGGAAGTGTTCCACTGCTCGTCGTGTCCAGAAGACGCGACATTGACCAACGACACCTCTGACGTCACCAAACATTTCTGCTACACCGATTCTATGCTATCACAAATAACGTCTGCTAGTTGGCACTATGACTTGCGCACAGCACTCTCAGTTGGGGTTTTCATTATTAGTGGTATAACTCTATATTTTATTCTAGTTTATATTTTGAAGAAATGTGGCTGTTGTAACAATGGTGGATCGAAGATGAACGTGGCATATAACAAACTGGCTTCGGATGAGGAACAGCAAAACATTTCTGATCTTCAGACTGAGTTAGCTAAGGCTATCAACGGTTCCAGCAGCGAGAGCGAGGCGGATGATCTAGGCTTATAGCGATTATTAGATTTTCGCTCTCAATCATATTCGAACAAAATACAAGTGATTTAGAACTTAGATTTAGTTGAATCGTGACTTGCAAAAAGGGCACATCCATTTTTTATCGACTTTCAGAAGATACATAAAGTAAAGTATCATCACGACGGTTTCCCTTTCGGGGTAATAAAAAACCACGCTTATATATAAGCGGATTCACATTTAGCCAACTTTACTATAGGCCAATCATGACAAGTGGCAAGCTCGTCGAGGTCTCCAGCGTACCAAACTCAAAAAAATATATATATATATATATATTAATTAAATGTATTTATATACATTAATAAATATTTTTGTGTCCCGACCAGGAATAGTTACTAGCGGAAGTCCGTGGATTTAGATTTGGAGGTACCGGGTTCGATTCCTGGTCGGGACACAAAAATATTTATTAACGTAAAGAAATACATTTAATTAATATTTGTGATATTTCTCGAGTTTGGTACGCTAGAGACATCAAGCGTGGTTTCGGACCACCCCGAAAGGGAAACGGTCGTGATGATACTTTACTTTTTTTTTTACTTTGGTACGCTAGAGAACACGAACTTGCCACTTGTAATGATGCGCCTATAGTAAAGTTGGTAGAATGTGAATGTGCTCGCTCCTAACAAAAGCGTCATTCCTGGCCACCCCGTAAGTGATACGGTCATCTTTCAAATTTTTTGCACTGCTTGAGATGACATCAAAAAAGCAAAAATTTGTCCTTTTTGCAAGTCATGATTTAGTTACAATGCAGGGCGATTTGTGATAACTTGAACAATTAGGGCGTTATAAACGTTGAGGTTACAATGTATTTACAACACCACCTGATGGTAAGTGGCGCGCAAGGTTAATGTTAGCAACTGGAACCAAACTCTCATGGCTGACATCAGTCCTTAACGCACGCTTGATACTGTCCGTGCTGAAAGAGTTAACGCACGCTTGATACTGTCCGTGCTGAAAGAGTTAACGCACGCTTGATACTGTCCGTGCTGAAAGAGTTAACGCACGCTTGATACTGTCCGTGCTGAAAGAGTTAACGCACGCTTGATACTGTCCGTGCTGAAAGAGTTAACGCACGCTTGATACTGTCCGTGCTGAAAGAGTTAACGCACGCTTGATACTGTCCGTGCTGAAAGAGTTAACGCACGCTTGATACTGTCCGTGCTGAAAGAGTTAACGCACGCTTGGTATTGTCCGTGCTGAAAGGGCTTACACTATGCCGACTTAACTGGGTGTGACGGCAATTTGAGCCTGATCCCGAAACGTGTGGATACACTTTACAGGGTTTATCGGCACGGACGCTGGATACTTCCCCGCCCCGGCAGACTACCATTCATAGAGTCATGTACTATTGTAACAATTTAACGTTTGCGGTTAACAAAACAGACTAGGGCCGCAGAACTCTTGCTCAACCATGAGATACTATAGGCTGACGATGGTGTTTAACTACCATCACCTTCATAGATAGGTATTAATTAAAAAATAGTAGAATAATGAATTTTGTGTATAAGTACCTACCCACATAAATATGTATGTTTCTTTTACCATTAGTTTTATAATGGAGAATGTTAATAGCTTGTATGTATACAAATACAGATATAGTGCATATTGTATTTCCATCGGGTAAACTGTTTCAATCGGAATTAGGGTACGTGTCAATCAATTATTGTATAGTGACATTTTCATATCCATTAATATGGAACTTTATTATTTAGTGTCAAATAGTACTGAAGCTAATTGAGATACCACGTTAAGTACAAGGTTACTATGCACTACATCTGCGTACCTACTAGTTTATGTTTTATTAAAAAATACCGAGTAATGATTATACTGCGCGGAATTTCTTGAAGAGCAAATATTTTTATATTATAATCTAGAATAAAAATAAGTAAATACGTATTTTTTATTTTATTTATTCAGTAATAAACAAAAATGTTACGGCGCAGCGAAGTTATCCTAAAAATATCGCCACTCATACCGAACCTAATCAAGTAGGTAGCGAGAGGTCGGCGATTGCGCGAACGTTGACTTAACGTAATTGTTTCTCTGTATTTCGTCTTATGGCTGTCAGCGAGATCAATTAATAATGTTGTCTTAAGTTAACTTTTTCAAAAAACCAATGAAGCCTAAAAAATATATTTGCTCTTTTGACAATTACATGCGGTATACAGATATTTTAAATTGCTGAAAGGTATTATGACGTCATATTACAACGCTCAGTCAACTTCAATTAAAATTATACTACAATATAATTATGTAATATTTTATATTGATGAATTTAAATCATACTTTTTATCACACAAGTAATTTTTATTTTCAATAGAGCACGGAAAGCTAATATTTATAAAAAAATTGTGAACTGAACATTCCTTAATATAGCGCTTTATCGTAGTTTTTAAATTAATGTAGTTTATTATTTCTAATTCAACATAATATATATAATATAGGGCAGGGTGGCCACATTTAGCAAAATAAAATTCAGGAAAAAATTGGTCGAACTTCAGGACAAATTTTAAACTTACTCTTTTGATGTATTTTTAATAATTTTGCTCGTTTTTCCATAGAAAGTCCGCAAATTTAGACGCGTAGGTACCGGGTTTGATTCCTGATTACAATAATTTATTTGTGAAATTTCTAGAGTTTGTTACGTTAGCCACTTGTCATGCTGGGCCCCGATTCTCTCGGCTTGGATATGATGTAAATTTTTTATGACAATTTATTAACGATTCCACAAGTTGGTATTAGTGGAACCGGGACCGACGGCTTAACGTGCTCTCCGAGGCACGGGAACGATGGTGTTTTGGAGGAAGTTTTAATAAAAAGCCAGTTTGGAATTGCTTAAAAAATATTTATTTAGCCCACGGTTATATTCGTTCTGTTTGGTTGCGTTAGTTGTGGAATGTTGAGGGGGTACCCCCACTACTCCATTGGTCAATTGTTGTGGTGGTGTAGCCCGTACTGTGTCACCACAGTGTTGTAAATCTATGACAAATGTACGTAAGAAAAGTGTATTTCTCATTGGTACATGCCGGGTGGTTTTGAACCGACCTTTGTAGGATTTAAGGAACGCGTTCTTACAACCGAGTCACCACCGCGTGATATGTATCACAAATGAATTAAATATTAATCAAGTTTATTTATTTAAATTAATAAATATTCTTGTGTCCGACCAGGAATCAAACCCGGTACGTGCGAGTCTAAATCCCGAACTTAACCGCTAGACCACGGAGGCAGAGTGGACAGTAGACGATTTGGACCGACATTGTATTTATCAAAAATCGGAATAATCGGGACATTATTATCAAAATCCAGACTGTCCCGACATAATTGGGACCGGTGGCAACTCTGATATAGGGTAATAAGCACAACTTCACAAGCATTCCAAGATTTCGGAAGATCGTCAAAATGATTAACCCAAAGATAAAAATAATATTTTTTTACTTAGCATTCTATTTAAAATCTAACTAATCCTTTATTACTTAAATAACAAGTTTTTATAAACATTAAGTAATATAAAATCTTAAAATAATAACGCTTGGAAACGAAGTACACGCGCGATAAGTGAAGCTGGTTTTATTAAGTCAAACTTAAGTCATTGCGTTGCCACTTATCATGATGGGCTTATAGTAAAGTTGGCTAAATGTGAATCCTCTTCATTAAAAAAGCGTGGTTTCTGACCACCACGAAAGGGATTCGGTCGTGTTATTACTTTATTTTTAGATATTAAAAAAAAAACTTATATATTTTATAAGCCAAGTTTAGTTTTATGTAATTCCTAAAAAGATTGCTCAAGACCAGGCCCCAATTTTTTTGCAGCGTGCCTCAACTAAATACAATTCAATAATCATATCAATTACTTGTGTTTTTTTTAATTTAATTAGGTACAACATCTCTTTTGCCCCAGCATTAAAATATTATTTAATTAAACAGTCAGTTGGTTAAAAATTTTGTATGAAATAGTTACAAAGCACTATTTATACGATTAGGTTCTTTATTATGATCAGGTACTTTATTATAGATAAAACATTGGATTTAATTATTAACGTAAAAAAAGTTTTTGTCAATTGTCGTTATGAAAACACAATATATTAACTATCAAATAAAAAAGAAATCATTATGCCACAAGAACATTTTACTGGGCCCATTTCTCTAAGAAAAATTTAAGTACTTTTTATTAAAAAAGTGTAATAATAAATTATTAAATCCATCCCCAAAATGTCGTCCCGTAGTCTTTTTAGAGCATAAATCTCTTCGGTCACTTTGAAACCAGCAGGGGGATCTCTTTCGCAATATTTCAAAAAATCTATTCAAAGTTTTACGTTTTAAGCCTTGTCTTAAAGAACATTCTATTTTAAGTTCTAAATTGAGTCTTATTTTTTATTATTATTACAGCCCCTAGAACAAGCATCCTAGACTTCCATTGTTGGCCCATCTTCAACATCTGGAGAATTTGGCCTACACTCCCCACACGTCAATTTTGTATGACAATTTATTAACGATTCCACAAGTTGGTATTAGTCGAACCGGGACCGACGGCTTACCGAGCTCTCCGAGGCACGAGAACGGTGGTGTTGTAAATCTATGACAAATGTACGTAAGAAAAGTGCATTTCTCATGGGTACATGCCGGGTGGGTTTGAATCGACTTTTGTAGGATTTAGGGAACACGTTCTTACAACTGAGCCACCACCGTGCCTTATACAGCCTGTGAGTGATTTAGACCTTTCCGAATTGATATCACGCTCTGAGCATCCAACGAGTGTCATATTCATTCTAAGCGCTCTAAGCACGATTTGGAATGAGGGGTAAGACTTAGTTTTCGTTTGAAAGATACAATCTAAGTGAAAAAAATAAATTTTAATATATTGTGTAACTTTTGGACTATGTATTTTTAAGTTTCGCATGCAGTTAATAGTTTGGTGCTCTAAAATCGAATATCAGATATAATGCTATTCCTATATAGAAGATATAGGTACCTATAATAGGTATGTATGGAACTTTAAGTATCGTACCATCCACTTGGCTATGCTAATGTTCGGGTGAACGAGAGTGGTAGCCATTTTTTTCCCAATTAGTTAACTGCCTCCGTGGTCTAGCGGTTAAGTCCGTGGATTTAGATTCGGAGGTACCGGGTTCGATTCCTGGTCGGGACACAAAAATATTTAATAATGTAAATAAATACATTTAATTAATATTTAATTTATTTGTGAAGTTTCTCGAGTTTACTTGTCATGATTGGCCTATAGTAAAGTTGGCTAAATGTAAATCCGCTTATTTATAAGCGTGGTTTCTGACCACCCCGAAAGGGAAACGGTCGTGATGATACATATAGTTAATCCCGTGTAAACCCTGCATAAGGTTGTGAAGACTAATTTATGGTTGAACCGCCAATCTTAAAGTTTTCTAACATCTCATTTTGACAAGAATTATGTTAGCATATCTTTAATATATTAATAAGACACCTGTTTCATTGTCATTTACATTTCAATGTAATGATCATTTTGTTTTAGTGGCCATTTTATTATTTTATATTTTCATAATGTAAATAATAAATAATTATAAATAAATGTTTGTAAATAAAGAAGTTCCTATTTTGATTTAGATTTTTGTTTTATTTCATTCATAATTTTCATCATTGCAGTCAGTCAGTAATACGAAGTCCTACATCTTCACTGCTGGAAAAGGGCCTATCTGGACGTATATCTGGAGAATTTGGCTTACACTAAATTAATAATTTATTAATAAAACTTTTTTTAAATAAACTATTTCGATATGTGATCTTGCGCCCACCTGGTGGTATTTAGCGCGCAAGGTCCATGATGTTAGCAACTGATGACCCACATCAGTTCCTAACACTATGACTTGACTAAAATTCGAGCCTGATCCCGAAACGTGTGGATACACTTTACTGGGTTTATCGGCACGAACGGTGGGTACTTCCAGGCTCCGGTATACTGGGCAAATTGCATTATTAAATTGTAGTGCAGACTGTGACAGTGGGGTGTGAGAGCGGCCAATTCTATATTCCAATATCATTTCATGGTCCGTGCCACCCCATATCTTATGCACGGCTACATCCTGGAGTACTATGCCGACAGGCGGGGCGCGGTGTCGTTTGTGCGATAAATAAACGTTTTTTTTTCTTTCTTTTTAACTAAACTATAATTACCTGGGTTTAGACTCGGAGGTACTGGGTTCGATTCCTGGTCGGGACAATTTTTTTTTTAATAATAGCACATGTGACCTTGCGCCCACCTGATGTTAAGTGGTGCGCGAGGTCCATGAATGTTAGCAACTGGAATCAGACACTCATGACTGACATCAGTTCCTAACACTATGCCGGCTTGACTGGGCATGACGGCAATTCGAGCCTGATCCCGAAACTTGTGGATACACATTACTGGGTTTATCAGCACGAACGGTGGATACTTCCCCGCCCCAGCAGACTGAGCAAATTACCACCATCAGTCCGCCTACCACCTCAATATTTATTAATATACACACATCAAAAAAGTCTAGGGATCAAGCATGTTTATGCGGATTTCTTGTGATTGAGATGTGGCTTTGTAATAAATTTATGATTTTATAAATTTATATGGATCCTTTTTGGTGCATTTCATAATTTAAAACAGGAACTGTCAATCAAATTCGAGTAAAAGATGAAAATCAGCTGTCAATATTTTCCCTATAAAAACATAAGACGCATTGAAGACATTATTAGTGCTACTGTTTCCCTACTACTGATTAAAACCAACGTTATTATGGAGCGGCGACGTCATTTAAGCAGGGAAGAAATGATCAGAGCCGTGGGAATGATAGAAGCTGGTTCCCGGCAACGTACTGTGGCTTTAGCTCTGAATACAAGTCAGAGTGTTATCAGTCGACTTTGGACACGTTACCGAACCACTGGTACCGTGGCTGAGCGCCATGAAGGACGGTATCGCTGCACCACACGGAGACAAGACCGATACATTCAAATCACAGCTCGAAGAACTCCAACAATAACCGCCATGATGTTAGCCGTGAGCCTTCATCGCTCTTCAGGGAACTTAATTAGCGACCAAACAGTCAGAAAACGCTTGCATGAAGTGAACCTTCATTCCCGAAGACCGCTACGAGTACCACCTATAGCAATGCACAATCGTAGGACTCGATATCAATGGGCTCTTGAACACAGAAATTGGACAGAAGAACAATGGCGTTTCGTGTGCTTTTCTGATGAGTCTCGTTTTGGTATGAGGCCGGATACAAGACGTATACGACACTGGAGAACCCCTGGACGCCAACAGCGATTAAAATCCTGCCAGGAAGTCCATCCTTATAGTGGTGGAACCATCATGGTATGGGCGGGTATTTCGATCGGCGGAAGAACTGAGTTGATTTGGATCAGAGGCAACCTCAACGCTCAAATTTATGCTGAGACGGTTGTATCAGACGTCATCGTTCCTCTACAAGTGCATATCGGTCCCTTATTTCAGTTAATGCATGATAATGCACGACCGCACACCGCAAGAGTTGTAAGACAGACTCTCGCCGCAGCTAACATCAATGTCCTGCCCTGGCCTGCTCAGTCGCCAGACTTGAACCCGATTGAGCATGCATGGGATATTCTTCAGAGAAGAGCTCTGCCGAATATGGAGGGTATCCAGTCGCAAGAAGACCTTTTTTTGTTGTTGCAACGAACATGGGCGGCCATTCCACAGCGTGATTTGGATGAACTCATTTTGAGTATGCCAAACCGATGTTCTTGTGTTGTTAGTGTTCGCGGTAGAAACACGGATTATTAATTGTTTAAGTTACCCAATAAAATTAAAAAAAATCTGTTATTTCAGTCTTTTTTTCGAACTTTAATGTTAGTGGTTCAAATGTCAAAAATCCCTTTATTAGGAAAATGGCATTTTTTTTTACTAATGCAAAGGTGACTTGGTTTATCGTTACTGTAGACAAACGAAAACATTTTATTTGATCAATCCTTAAAGAAAATTTTAATGAATATCAATCAGGAGAAAAGTTATTGCAAAAATATATGTTGATCCCTAGACACTTTTGATGTGTGTAAATAAATACATTTAATTTATTTGTAATATTTAATAAGTTTCGTACGCTGGAGACATCGACGAGCTTGCCACGTGTCATGATTGGCCTATAGTAAAGTTGGCTAAAAGTGAATCCGCTTCTTTATAAGCGTGGATTCTGATCACCCCGAAAGGGAAACGGTCGTGATGATTCTTATTTTATGTTAAATAAGTACTGGGATGTTCAGGTGGTCAGTCACCTGACTAGACCATCGCTTGGGGCTTCTTCCTCTTGTTCTTTTACCATCTAACTTGCCCCTAATTAAAAGTATAAAATAGTAGAATAAAAAGAGTAAAGGGTTAAGAAACGCAGATCAGCAGGTGTGAACTGGGTTTACGTAGATAGTAGGTATAGCAACTGTCCGTGAAAATGATAATAACAGCAACGTTCGGTGAGCCGTCGCAGGCACGAACGAATGATTCAATAGCACGAAATCGTTGACTTATGCATGAACTGGGCATTCATAGGCATTGCAGTTAATTTCGACGTAGTGGTTTTGTACACAGAGTACAGAATCGACGTGCGCTGCCCACTCCTAGAGATGGTAGTAATAACAATAGTCGTGGCAAAGATATACGTTGCGCGCACATATGATCGCAATCAGCCGCCAGTTGCTCTTCATACGTTGCGGAATAAACATTAATATTAAATCGTTAGAAATGCCTCATTGCGTTGTGATTTGGTGTAAGAATCAAATCAAATCAAATATATTTATTGTGATATAAGTACATATTTTTATAACATGCTAAATAAATCTGTACGATAGAGTGAAGTAAGTAATGTTTCTGTACACTTCGCGAGGTGACCCCGTGCTGAAGTTGAGCATGATTATTACTAACATACCAAAATTTTATTGTGGTAATGTTTTGTTTATAAACAATGCGTAAATTACCAACTAAATACATATATAAATATATAAAACATAATACTTATATAATACATATATTGTAATAGTAAATAAAATAAATGTTCTTATTAAATTATGATATCCCTCACCACAAAACGACTACACAACATGCAAATACACCCATCTACTAATCAAAGTAAAAACATCAATAAACTAAATTCTGGCGTATCATATCACAAGTAAGTAAATAATGTTCATTTTTAGCTTTTTTAAAAATGCGAGTCGATGTATGTTGGAACGCAAAACCTCAGCCGTGCGAAAGCCGCGAGTCATTAGTGAATGCTATAGTAAGTTTTAATAATTAATTGGCAGACTTATTATATATTTCTGCTCATAAAAAATAATGTCGATAAAAAAAATATCGACCCAGCTACAGCACTCCAAGACGTCATCTGTGTAGTAGTGTGCGTAGAGATGCGAGTAAACGATAACGCCCACCCCCACGCTTGGTTTGTATGAAATTTTTGAACATGCCGTCTCTAGTAGCGGGCGGCGCGCTTAGATTCCTTGCTCTGTGGTTTTGTACCACTATTTATTTATTTATTTCTTCTATGGAAAACTATTGACAATACAATAAAAAATTAAGTTAGAAAAGGACAGAAACAGAGTGTCATTAAAAAGGTCTCACTAATAGTAACAATATATAAAAACAACAAGTAACATTTAAAACAAATTATATATCTGGGATTATTTTTACTGCGATGGTAAGTATGATATGATTACGTTGACCGTAAAATTGACGAAGTGCTCTATGAATTCGTGAAAAGATTTTTTTTAAATGTAAATTTTCACTATTTGAAAGCGTTATGACGTTAAACGATACATGATGAATTGCCAAACCATACTGAACAGAAATATCAACACAGTTAAACATTCTCAACTGTCAAACCATAGACAACAACCATCGAAACTTCTTATGCAGCTAAAAAAAACACCCCCTTACATCAAGATAGTTTAAAACAAGAAAGTGCCAGGTCTTTGTCTCTATGTCTCTTCGGATATCCGATCACAGTACGCACACAAACAAACATACATTCAGATTGACAAAATCAGTGAGTTTCGGGCTCACGTTCGCAATATCCGCTTTCCTGAAGGCAGATGAATATAGGAACGTATCAATATGTCAAGAGCAATGACAAAAAATTCATAACCATTTGAGACTGTCCCATGATACGACTAGGTACATATATATTTTTTGATTATTTGTTCCGATTTGACAGTATAGTTATTATTTTTATGAAAAAAGAAAGAAAATCTTTCTTGTTCCTAATTAGTACTCTTGATAGTAAAAATTGGCATTTGACATCATTGCAAATGGCACATACTTTCTACGAGAGCGACAAATAAGGGAAGTATCCACCGTTCGTGGCGATAAACCCAGTAAAGTGTACAGACGACAGTGCTACACTAGTTTTTATTAATTTTACATATATATATTTTTTGTTTTGACTAATTTTTTTTTATTAGTATTTTTTTAAATTATTAAATAGTTTATATTAATGTAAATTTATATTGGTCCTTCGAATAAACTATTAGACAAAGTAAATAAAAGTAATTCTTTATTGCACACCAAAAAACTTCATTTTTTGCAAAAAAATATGGCTGATTTTCTCAACCCGGCGTTATGTGCAAAACATCGCGGTATAACTTTTAATTGGAAATTAATACAAATACTAAACCTAACATACTCGTACACGGCACAAGTGCACTTCAAGGCTTGCTAATTTAAACCAAGATTATCAGATAACTAGATTACCAGATGACTAGATTTAAGTTTTCTCTCTCTCTCAGTTTCTCAAAGAATGAATCGTACGTTAAACATATGATATTTTGCCCTTAGATATCCGACAACCGCCCAATAGAATGCTATTTAAAAGAATGGTCTTCAAACATTCTTCAATAGTTCCTAACAAATGGAAGTAATATTGTATAGAAGACAAATTTCTAAGCATTCCATGGATTCACCGTGCGGGTGCCGGGTCCATCGTGTGTGGGTAAGAGATGAGAAGAATGGTGTCTCGGGCTTGCGACCGACAATTGGCTGGTTTAAGAAAAGGAGGCCTCCTTTTTTTTCTATTGCGCGATAATACGCTCACCATCCACCATTCTACTTCTCTCCCTACCCAACCAAATACTGTATGATTCCGTTAATGCCGTCTTGGAAGCTCGTTCCATAAATGTGTTGACGGCAGACCTGCTTAGGCCCAATTCTTTCAGTAAGTGATGCAAAGATTTTGCTGGAACTCCTCTTGCACCAACTTCCACTGCGTAAAGCTGAGTCTTAAACCCGTTCCTGATCATTTCTTCTGTGAGATCATAATATTTATTCGACTTCATGTTGTGGTCTTTTGGAATATTTGATTCCCACGGAACGGTAAGTTTTATGTATTATTATTTATTTGAATTTAGTATTATTATATATATTTATGTTTTATATTAGTATTAGATTTAGATTTAGTGGAATTTTAATTATTTATTTTCCTGTTTAAATATTTGCACCTATCTCCCACATACCATGTTCGTAAAGTCCCTAAGGTTGACCGAGTAAGAATGTCTAGCGGCATTAGGTCCGCCTTTGTACATAGTGCAAAAAGTTTTTAAATAAATAAATTAATGCACGTGATTGGGCCTAAATTAGAAAATTACTAAATATTTTTATTTTATTGTATTTTAGTACATACAGTCTTATTAGGAGACCATTTTGAGATCTGCATTCACAGATTTCGACACTAAATATACAGTCAATAACCCCTCATTCCGAATCGCAAACAAATTTGGATGCTCAGAGCGTGATATCAATTCGGAACGGTCGAAATCAGATTTTCATTCATTAAATGTTTTTTTTTTTTTTTAAATGTATGGAAGATTAATTGCGGATTCCACATCTTTGAGTATGAATACTAACAAACATACATCTTTTGGTTTATTCATCTTTATATGTGTAAAGTTTAATATTATTAACTTATTTTGATCTTTTAAAATAACTTGCCGTGTTACAGACATTTTTTTTCACTTCCTACTTAAATATTAATTATAGATTTGTTTTAGAAGTAATATACGCATTACAATATTAAATAATTTAAAAGAAAACCTAATATTAAAATGACTTGAAAATGGCGCGCGACATTATGACAAACAACTGACAGCGCTCAGAGCGATCTACCTCGATATCGTGAGCAGTCTAAGCGCGAGAAATGATGTTATTTGTGACGTCACACAGCTTTGGAAAAACAGTTTAAGCGCGTCTCGGAACACATTTAGCGTGCTTAGGTTACTACTATCGCGTATCGGAACGAAGGGTAAGAAAATGGTATGGATATAGATGTCCTCCTACAAACGTCTTCCTGTAACTGTATCGTAGATGCTGAGCACAGTGATTTTACGCACCTAAAACCATAAGCTCCAACACACAAAATAATAGTAGTGGAAAAACTTAATCCCTATACACATTGATCACACATAGGTACACCCACACGCATACACACATACACGCATATACACTCACGCGCTCATACATACACACTTTATTTACAGTCCTTTAACCAATTTACTTATTGGTATTTTTTAATTTATTATCATTGTTTATGTTTTTAATAAATAATATAGGAATAAATACATATTTTCTTCTGTCTTATTGTATGTTATTGTTTGTATTTTTGTTGTATTTTGTAAATTTCCTTAGTTTTATGCACTTTTTATTTTTGTTGATTTCTTAATCTGTCTTCACAGTGGATTTATATTTTTGTGTATAATTTGTGAACCCATTCATGGCCTTATTTATTGAGTAAAATTTGATAATATTGTATTTTTGGTTATGCTGTTGGAGTTCCAGATAAATAAATAAATAAATAATACGCGCCGTCTCGTTGGTATAATAGATAAAATAAATTGCATCTTCATGGGGTGTCAAATGTGGAAGGGGGCGATAAGAAGTTTGTTTGAGTCTGTAATATTATTTACAGTTCTCTTAAAGCAATAGTGTGCTAAAGTTAATAAAACTCCCTTCAATTTAAAGTAATGTTGACAATATTCATCAATGTCATATAGCAGATAAAGTGTTTTTTTAGGCCTATACGAATCTGCTGGCCCAATCTTGTGCCACAGGAAGCATAAAACAAGCATTGCTAAAAAAACATATTCTCGCAACTTTTCAATCTTTAAACAGTTAAAATTGTTAACCCGTAACTGTAGACCCTTATTTAAAAAGCTAAAATTATTAAAATTGGCTTCAATGTATATCCTTGAAATAGGAATATTTGTCAATAAACATTCTAATCTCTTTAAAAAATATAATAATTGTAACAAATTTGTAACTAGAGATTATACCCGACTAATCTACCCAAGATGTGTAAGTGAATATTACAGCAGACTGCACTGCAACTGCCACATAAGGTGCATTAGAGTATATAATAAAATTCCTAGAGAGATACGAGAGTTACCTATAAAACGTTTTACTATTGAGTTAAAGAAAATTCTTATTGACAACTGTTTTCACTCAATAAAATTTTGACATTAACATTGTATTCCAATAAATTGACAAGATGTAATATACAAACAGTATAAAATAATTACAATATAAATAAAAACTACTTAAAAGTAAAAATTAAAATAAATATAAACTAAACCTAATAAAAAATAAACTATAAGTTAATTGATTAATTGACAAGAACACTATTAAATATAAACTATATACAAATAAATATTGTAAATAAATATCTATTGACATAAGCATATTGTATGCCCGTAATATGGGCAGATTGCATCATCATGACATGTACATATAACTGTAATTAGAATAAGCAATCTATACAATAAATAATTTTAGAATTTTTTGGATTTTGTATTATTTGTCAGACAACACTCAACATTTTTTTATAAACAAGTATAATTTTAAAAAATATATATTTTTTCAAAGCCTTAAAAAATTTTGACGACCATGAAATTTTTAGAAATGTTTATTTGTCACTCTGTCAATCTACTAATCGCTGATTACGTGATAAACCTGCTTATTGGCTCGATTGATTGTTCCGAGTTGCTCAGCACCCACAACACCCCATCAACCTCAGAGACGGCTTGAGCTGTCACTCAAATACAGTAAATACAATTTTTTTTTTTTAATTATTAGAACTAGTTGTTATATCCTGCAACAATAAAGCGTCTACTTTCTTTTCACTTCTTTAACCGACCGGCTTCTGTATATCATCATCATCATCATCAGCCTGTGTCTCTCCACTGCTGGATATAGGCCTCCCCCAAGGCTCGCCACTGTACGCGGTCTTTTGCAACCCTCATCCAACCCCCACCAGCGACCCTCTTTAGGTCATCCGTCCATCTGGCGGGGGGTCGTCCCACTCTGCGTCGTCCCGTACGTGGTCTCCACTCCAGAACCCGTTTGCCCCATCGGTCGTCGGTTCTGCGGCAGATGTGTCCGGCCCACTGCCACTTCAGCTTGCTAATTATAAATGCTATGTCAGTAACTTTGGTTCTCTGACGAATTTCAACGTTTCGAATTCTATCCATCAGAGAAATACCAAGCATAGCCCTCTCCATAGCTCGCTGAGCGACCTTGAATTTGTGAACCAGACCCACTGTCAGTGTCCACGTCTCTGCTCCGTACGACATTACGGGGAGGACGCACTGGTTGAAGACTTTTGTCTTCAAACACTGTGGTATGGACGATGAGAAGATATGTCGAAGTTTCCCGAATGCCGCCCATCCTAGCTGAATGCGTCTGTCGGCTTCTTTGCTGAAGTTTGCAGCGCCTAGCTGAATAGTCTGTCCAAGGTAGACGTATTCCTGCACAACTTCGAGAGTAGCATTTCCCACACAGATTGGCCTCGGCTTGAAATGGTCATTGAACATAACCTTAGTCTTATCCAGGTTCATTCCGAGGCCAACCTGCTGAGAAGCCACGTTTAAGCCGTTTAACATTCTGCTAAGATCCTTGAGCGAGCTGGCCATAATGACTATGTCATCCGCGAATCGGAGGTGTGAGATGTATTCTCCATTGACATTTATGCCGCAGTAATTCCAGTCCAGCATTTTAAAAACATCTTCCAACTTCTGTATATGTTTAGGATTTATTATTTTATTATTCTTAATAAATTTAAATAACAAAAATAAATTGATAACCACCATACTGGCACGACATGTGACATTGCGCGTACCTTATGGTAAGTGGCTCGCGAGGTCCATGAATGTTAGCAACTGGAATCAGACACTCAAGACTGACATCAGTCCCTAACACTATGCCGGCTTGACTGGACATGACAGCAATTCGAATCTGATTCCGAAACGTGTGGATACGTCACGAACGGTAGATGCTTCTCCGCCCTGGGACACTAGGTAAAATACCACCATCAGTCCGCCTACCACCTGAACTGCTGGCGATTTACCTCAATATGTTTAGACTACGATCGATCGACTCTGAGAGGCTTCAATCAGACTGTTACTGTATAAAGCACAGATCAGATCATGCGTGGAAAACTGTTGATACCTTTGGGATGGTTCAGCCAAGTACCTCACACATGCTCTCAATGTCCTACAGAGGCGAGCTGTTGACGATGCCACTATATCTGGAACTCTCGAATCCGTGCAGCTTTGCCGAGATGTAGCTTCTCTGAGTGTGTTCTACCGGCTATACTATGGTGAGTGCTCTGAAGAGCTCTATAACCTAATTCCTTCCTCTCCATTCCGCAACCGAACTACACGCACAGGTCAGAACATGTACCCACATACCGTAGTCACCAGCCCTTCGCGTACCTATAAATTTGGTGACTCATACATCTGTCGCACAATAAAGATGTGGAATGCTCTTCCAGCCTCTATGTTTCCACTTTCCTATAACCTAGAGTCCTTCAAGCGAAGTGTGAAAAGGCATCTAGTCAAGCCGGCATAGTGTTAGGGACTGATGTCGGACATAAATGTCTGATTCCAGTTGCTTACATTCATGGACCATGCGCGCCACTTACCATCAGGTGGGCGTAAGGTCACATGTCGTGCTAGTAAAAAAAAAAAGTATGTGTGATGCAGAATTGTCAAAGTAAGTGTAGGTGGTACTCTAAATACCAGGCTCAGCATCGTCCGCGACAAAGTGATCCGTGGAGGGTAGTCACGACCTCAGCAGTGAGGAAAACGACGCAAGGACTAAGGATCAATAAAGCTAATGTGTCGAATAATAAGGGGAGTTTGCCAATATTGGACTAAGTGTGCAAAATTCACCCAAAAATGTGTATAGCAAAGGGGAGCTAGCGAAGACATAGACGTAGTACAAATAATTGTAAGGTGAGTTAGGGTAAATGTAGAAATGGGGAAAATGTAAACATTGCTTATATAGTCTAGCTAATGAAAGTAGATAACGAAAAAGCGTGGCAAATTAAAAATATAAGTATGCTACCCTCAACCTATCAAACAACGTATCATCCATGTACGGGTATAAAAAAAAAAAAAAAAAATGTTAATATTTCTATCTTATTTAGTTTGTAAGATTTTAATTGTTTTAATTTCATTATTAATATAAGAACTAATTTTAGTAAATTGATCTCCTAGTAAGAAACATAATATGTAAAACACCTAGATTTTAAGAAACAATATTGTAATGCCCGAACTGGGTCGTGTGCTGTAAATGTTATATTATTTTACCACATGAACAATAATTTTTGTGTCTTTGTCTATGTCTTTGAATTTTATTCGAAGTAAGTAAATATACATTAAATATAAATTAAAAGCTACCTAAATAAAAAAAATCGAAATACAACAAACAAAAATAAAATAGATTAAAAAACTAATTATAATTAAAACTAAACTAAAAATACCTATGAAATTGAAACTATTCTACAAAATAAACTAAGGCCACCAGGGAGAGTACCTAAAACGCCACGTTTCCTCGTTGAATTATAAGGGAGATATTCTGTTTTAGGTAGTTATGGCATTTGGGGTCGCCACACCCGGGTTATTACACCTTTTAACTATACGGCTTAAAAATAGAAACGAAAGTTTTGTACATATACAAAGGCGGACCTAATGCCGCTAGACATTCTTACTCGGTCAACCTTAGGGACATTACGAACATTGTATGTGGAAGGTTCGCGCAAATTATAGAACATAATATAAGGAAGAAATTAAAGTACTACTAAAACTAAACTACTTACTAGTAAATAATACTAATATACTAAACACAAATAAACTTATAATGCTTAATATATACATAAATACAATATATACATACTTACAGTTGTTGGGATCTATTTAAGAAGTGTGTGAAAACCATATTTTTAAACAATGTTCTATTTGGCGCCTGTCGGATATCTAAGGGTAGGTTGTTCCACAGATTTGCGGCAACAACTGCAAAGGAGTCGGACATAAAACTAGTGTGATGAGAGGGTAGATCGCAACGACCTGTCATGAAATAAATAAATAAATATTTCCAGACAGGTCACACAGCGCGATCTAGTTTCCGTGGTAAGCTACGAGGCTTGTGTTACGGAAACTAGATGGTTGATAAACTACATATTATACTTTTTTTTTTTGTAAATATATACATATTATACATATAAACACCCAGACCGAGACAAATTATACAATGTATAACTTGCCCCCGGTGGGAATCGAACCCACGACCTTCCGAGTTCACGGCAACGTTTGTTACCACTAGACCACGGAGGCGGTCAAAATGAATATAAAAGAGAAAAGCAAATTTGTTCTTGTTTCGGTGTTATTGCATAAAGTACTATGACGGACTCAATGCCGCTAGACGTTCTATACTGGTCAAACCTTTGGGACAACTAAAGCAGTTACGACAAGATAAGGCAGGTGCTATCAAAACTAATAGAAAAATATTAGACTTCAATATATAGAAAAGTAAATAGAAAATTCATCAGTATAGAGAAAAGTAGACAAAGAATTCGTAGACTTCTACGACAACGAATTGGCAGCCACTTCGATGTGATCACATTTACATAAACATTATTTTATACAATTTAAAATTCAAAATTCAAAATTTTTATTTCCATATGGTTCACATGTAACACTCGGATATTGTCAATTTTTTACAATATTATTAAATTATAAAAATATTAAATTAAATTATGGATAGACCGAAATAAGTAAGTGACATTGCTGCCATAAGCAAGTACTGTAACTTAACCTAAATTCGAGGCATTATAGCCGTGTCAACTTATAATCTAAATAATTATAACATAATGCGTCCGGCGTAGACAAGAATAAAATATTGTTATTGCGGGTCCTAGTAAATTTTGTCTATGACACCTAGATTAAACGCGCCCTTCCTGTAATGAGAAAAGAAGGTAGAAATACTTTAGTAAAAATTGCGTGGGGGTACATTTTGGTCGGTTCATAAATACACAATATTGTTTACTAGGGGAAGAAATAATAGATGCTCGGCGGTCAGTTTCTTTGATCTTGGTGGCTCTATCATTAATAGATTTTAGATACATGATTTTACTAGTCATTACAGCCCCTAGAACACCTAGAGTCCTAGACCTCCACTGTTAGAGATGGGCCTTTCAGAAGATATATCTGGAGAATTTGGCCTACGCTCGCCACGCTGGCCAGAAACCAGGGGTGGTCAGAAACCACGCTTATAAATAAGCTGATTCACATTTAGACAACTTTACTATAGGCCAATCATGACAAGTGACAAGCTCGTCGATGTCTCCAGCGTACCAAACTCAAGAAATTTCACAATTAAATTAAATATTAATTAAATGTATTTATTTACATTATTAAATATTTTTGTATTCCGACCAGGAATCGAACCCGGTACCTCCGAGTCTAAATCCACGGACTTAACCGCTAAACCACGGAGGCAGTTTTATTATTTATGTTTTTTCTTATATTTATTAATTATGATATTTGAAATATAATAGTAGATACAAAAATATTAAAATAAAATAGATTAAAAAACTAATTATAAATGAAACTAAACTAAAAATACCTATGAAATTAAAACTATTCTACAAAATAAACTAAGGGCTTTCCACCAGGGAGGGTACCTAAAATGCTCGCCGCATTTCCTCGTTGAATTATAATGGAAAAATTCTGTTTTAGGTAGTTATGGCTTTTGGGATCGCCACACTCTTGAAAAATTCGTTTACCCAATCTTTTATGAATTTGTGGGTATCAAGAGAACATTGCGCCCTTTGTTGAATTGAATATAATTACAATTATATTCCAAATATCATAATTACTGTAGACACCTGATTATGATAGGAATGCGAACTATCTAATAGTGTATAAATTCCTAACATTGCCAAGAAATACCGAAATCCATAGACTAACAAATGAATGTATGAAGAAAATTGAATTGTATGAAGATAGAGAGAGGTATGTTAAGACATATGTCGCGTTGTAGATAAAACTTTTTAAAAATTCAAGTTATTATTTATTTTAAAACTTTATTGCACACAGGACTTTGTGACTACTTAAATAAATAAATAAATACAACGAACTAAGCTAGAAACAAAATATAACGATATTGTTATACATTAAACCTACCTAATCTACAAAACCAAGCTACAATGAGTGCAGCTGACAAGATTCACGAGACGCAGCAGATGTTGGAAGATCAGCTCACTAAAAGGATGGCTGATTTTGAGAGTCAGCTGGCTGCATCCAAGGATCCTCGCCACAGTGTCAAGCTGGATGATTTGGCAAAAGACTATTATGAATTTAAAGCTTTTGTTGTCAAGATGATGTCATTGTTGAGAGAGCAAATTACAGATATGCAGACGTCGCTGGATAGGCTCGAGACCAGATCTCGCTCCGACTGCCTACTTCTGAAAGGCTTTCCAGAAAATCATGGAGAAAATATTGGACAAGTGGTTAGTGATGTGCTACAGACTAAGCTAGGTATTTCTGGTGTAGATTTGCATTCCTTTCGGTCATGTTATAGACTTGGTGCATATAGAGACTCCGTGAACCGGTCGATAGTTGTTCGCTTTTCAGATTACAGGCTACGGAATGATGTCTGGAAGAATAAAACAAAGTTTAAGGGTAGTGATTACAGTTGCTCAGAATTTCTGACCAGGGTAA
Source organism: Tinea semifulvella (assembly GCA_910589645.1). NCBI lineage: Eukaryota > Metazoa > Arthropoda > Insecta > Lepidoptera > Tineidae > Tinea > Tinea semifulvella. The sequence continues at coordinate 3,644,461 of OU342598.1, read as the reverse complement.
GACAAGTATTGTTTATAGACACACGCAAGGTCTTCGGTGTCACCAACTGCTGGACTCAGGATGGCACAATTGTTGTAAAGTTGCCCGATGGTTCCCGTCATAAAATTGTCCACCGTAATGATCTCACTGCCCTTATATCAGAAAAGGAAACTTCTGCGTCACAGCAGTCTTTAGGTGAACATCATCAAACCAAGGAGCGACCAAGAAGAGCGGCTAGAAAGTAATACTGAGATTTGACAATGTTTTAGCAAAGTTTATGACATTTTAGCTGGTTTTTTTTTTCTCCTGTTTATTGTAACTTGATCGCTGTGTGTACTAATACCTACCTGGTACCTAGTAAAATAGATAGATGAGTACTTTTTATTACAAACCAGCATAGGATTACATTGCATTTATTAATAATGAGCATCCACAAAGCATTTAATCCAAAATGTGTCACGGCGGTCAAGTTGGAGTAGACAGAGATATTTTCATATGTAAACTAGTGCCACAATTACTTATTACAGCAAATTTTTGCTCCATAATAAATTTTAATATAAGTAGTAAAATTAGCACATGGCAGCTTGCATTTTTTTTTTACATGATTTGCAGAAACCACAGACAGATGCAGAAACGTCAATAACCACAGATTATATAGGATGCTACGATTCAATAACCTTTTTTCTTTGTCTATGACCAATTTATTTTTAATTTTATTGATTCTATGTTCGACTATGTTGAAAGAGCTTAATCTTTGTTTTTTACATTACGCTTTGAAATCGTTTGTTCATGGTTTTCATACAAAACTCGGTAAGAAAAACAAGCTATGCTTTTTGCTTTCAGGTCAAACATAGCATAAATACAACAATATGTGAGGTAATGGATATTAATCCTTCAGCCTAATTGTTTTTATTTTTATTGTTTCTCCTCTCCAGCGTAGTTTAATTTTGTTTGTTATTTGTTCTTACCTTAGGCAATAGATATTGTTTTAACCTTAATCATAATAAATAAATATATTATTATTTCTGCTCATGTACTTTGATTCTCTGGGCGTAGACAAAGTTTTAACATTATGTATATCGGCTCCGTGTTCGACTCGTCGCTGTAAGCGCTTTAATTTTTTTTTTTTTTTTTTTTTTCGGTTTGAAAGCGTATGACACATACATTTTAAGCGGGGTTCAGTAAGGCAAGGCAAGGCGAGCGTTTTCAGGTTGAGCATGGCATGTTATTATTCTGAATCCGTGTTCGACCAACTGCTGAAGGCGCTTTTATTACTTAATTTTGCTTTCGTGTTCTTGTAGTTTTTTACAAGCGCTTTGAGTATTAGAAAGCGATGGTCGAACACGATTTCGGGTGTGTATAGAATGAATTTAATAATGATGTGACAACCAAGGTATAATCTATGGCCAAGGAGCTATTAATTTTATTCGTTTGTAATTTTCTTTCGTTTTTGGCCGTGAGTATTATATCATTGTTGTTGTTTTTTTTCTGCAGCTCAATAGACGTTTCGTAGTATCCTGTAATCTGTGGACGTTTCTGTATTGGTAATGAAATGTCATACGCTTATTTTTGTTTTTTTTTTTTTTTATTCCTTCTGGTTATTGTAGTTTGTATTAGTAGTAGGTTATTAATAGTATGTATATTATTGTAATTTAAGCGTGCAGGTTGGTACAGACTCGGAGGGTGGCTCAGCGTAACCTGACATATATATATATATAATTTTTTTCTGTAGTTTATATAGGTTATTTAGTTAACTTTTCCAGTGTTTATATCCTTCGGGTCTGTGGTAAAATGTACGCATGTATAGTCTGTCATGCCAGCAGGATATGCAGAACAAAAACCTTATTCTTCTTCAAAATATTTAGTAGTAAGTTATTTTAAGTCATATTTATTATATCTTAAGTATATATTTATATTTTTATCTTATATATTTTATATCATAGGTACTTGCTACGTGATGTCAGATAATGATAGCGAAAATTCCTTGTATTCCATAATAAGCGGTAGTGACACTTCCAGCGATTATTATGATGTTGAGCCGAATCTGGATGATTTATTAAAGAACAGGTACTCAAACTGTACAGACAACTTCAACGTATGCCACATTAATGCACAAAGTGTGCCAGCACACTATACGGATCTCCTTACTACTTTTTCCTCTCCTGACGTCATTGACGCTATTCTCGTTTCAGAAAGCTGGCTCAAACCCTCATTACCTCCAACTTATTATTCACTTCCAGGCTATATTCTCATTCGCAATGATCGCACGGGTTTAGGTGGAGGTGGAGTAGCAATTTATCTACGTGCTAACCTTTCCTACAAAATTATTTGCTGCTCCCCTACATTGTACTCTGCATCTTGCGAATACCTATTTATTGATGTCAGCTTTAAAGGTGCAAGCATACTCGTTGGGGTTGTCTACTGTCCGCCATCTGTAAACTACTTTTCCTGTTTGGAGAACGTTTTTGATGAGATCGTGGCGGGATACCCCCATAATATTATAATGGGAGACTTTAATACATGCCTACTTAATGATAATTCTTTAACAAAGGCCCGTGCTTCTAGACTTTTAAATATTATCTCTTCTACTAATTTAATTCTTCTGCCAACTGGCCCGACTCACCATCTTGCTTCTTCTAACACTCTTTTAGACCTAATGTTTACTTCCCGCGCTGACCTTGTCGCTTGTCATGGTCAGCTTCTTGCCTCTGCTTTCTCTCACCACGATCTCATTTATGTCTCTTATAAATCTAAGCCTCCTAAGTTTCGCCCACCAACTGTCTTTATGCGGCACTTCTGCCGTATAAACCTTGATAAGCTTCGTCATGATGTGCGTCGGGTTGATTGGGGCTGTTTTGAGAGGGCAGTGAACCTTGATGACATGGTTAACTGTTTTAGTAGTGAAGTCCTTAAACTATATGATTTACATGCTCCTGTTCGTCCCACGAAATTAAAGCGTCAGCCTGCGCCGTGGATTGACGAAAATATACGTTTAGCAATGAGGAAGCGTGACAGTGCATATCGGAAGTATAGACGTCTTCGCAGTGACGACAACTGGGATGCTTATAGGGTTGCGAGAAATCGCTGTAATCAGGTGGTAAGAACAGCTAAACGCCGTCATTTTCACGATAATATATCTAATAAATCTTCTACCAACACTTGGAAATTTCTCAATTCTATCGGGTTAGGGCAAACTCAGAGCCAGGTCTGTCTTGGTTCTGTAACACCCGACCAGCTAAATAGTCATTTCTCATCAGCTCCGATACTAGATGTAGCTACAAAGGCTAAAACATTAGCCGAGATAGCTCAGATACCGACACCTGAAGTTGAACAGTTTTTTTTTTTAAGAAGTGTCTGAAGACGTGATCCTTAAGACGATTAACTCAATTACTTCTAAAGCAATAGGATGTGACTCCATTGGTCGTGTTATGATCGTTACAATTCTTGATTTACTGTTGCCTCATATAACGCGTATCGTAAACGCTTCCCTTTCCTTAAGCCAATTTCCATTATCCTGGCGTAAAGCCTTTATTATACCTCTTCCGAAAATCTCCTCTCCGACACTCCCTTCGCACTATCGCCCGATTTCCATTCTTCCGTTTTTATCAAAGGTTTTAGAGTCAGTAGTTCATAAACAGTTATCATCTTTTCTTTATATCAACGAACTCTTAAACCCATTTCAATCAGGATTTCGTCCCGGACATAGCACAACTTCAGCATTACTTAAAGTAACTGAAGATATCAGAAATGGCATGGATGAAACCAAAGTGACGGTTCTCGTCCTTATTGATTTCACGAATGCCTTTAACACTGTAGATCCTGATTTGCTTATCGCTACTTTGTCTCGTCTTGGGATTTCGTCGGAGTCTTGCGTGGTTTTCGGCATACCTTTGTGGCCGTCAACAACAATTCGTATTAATGAAACTTCGTCGTCGAGCTGGTGTGATTTAAATACGGGCGTTCCACAGGGTGGAATTCTTTCTCCATTACTCTTTTCATTATTTATTAATGGTATCACTTCATCTCTTCACTGTCACTACCACCTTTATGCTGATGACTTGCAACTTTATGTGCAGACAGACATCGACACACTTAATAGTGCTATAGCTTGGCTCAATTCAGATCTTGGTAGTATTTTGTCTTGGTCAACACGGTTTGGTGTCGTTGTCAATCCGAGCAAATGTCAATCTATTATCATCGGGAGTCCCCGACAAATTGCCAAAATTGACATGAGCAAAATTGATTCTGTACGGTTTGACAACGTTCCAATTGCTTTCTCTGACGAGGTTAAGAATCTTGGTGTATACCTTGATTCTCGGCTTAGTTGGGTAGCGCAAATCACCAATACCAGTCGTAGGATTTTTTCTTCACTGCACTCTCTCAATAAATTAAAGAATTTTCTGCCGTTGAAAGCTAAAATTACGCTTGTACAAACACTGCTGCTTCCCTTACTTGATTATGGTGACATGTGTTGTGTGGATCTCTCACAAGAATTACTCAACAAGATGGAACGACTACACAATGCATGCATTAGATTCATTTTTTGTCTTCGCAAATACGATCACGTTTCCCCATTTCGCGAAAAGCTAAAGTGGTTAAATATTCGAAGTAGAAGAAATAGCAGAGTGCTCTGCTTATTATACTCCATATTATACGAGCCTGTGACCCCCAAATACCTTAAAGACAGCTTCACTTTGCTTGGTTCGCATCATGACAGAATTCTTCGCTCTTCCTTTAATACTACTTTTGCTATCCCCTCTCACCACTCCGCTTTTATGTCCAAGTCGTTTGCAGTTGTGGCTGCAAGGCTTTGGAATGACCTACCGACGGAGGTTAAATATGCTCCAAACAGAGCTATATTTAAAAGATTAGTTTACAGACACTTTTTGGGTTCATAATTTTCATAAAATTTTCATTGATTGTTGCTTATTATTGTCCTACATCATCGGTTATCATTAAGTACGTAGTACCTAATTTATGTCTATGTAGTATATAAATAGTATAACTTATATATGTAGTTTATATATGTATGTGTGTATGAATTCGTATGTAATTTTATTAGTTTATAGACGTATATTTTTAATATATTTAATTTTAATTGATATATTGCACCTACCTCACATAAATGTTCTCGTTGTCCCGAAGGTCTGACAGGCAGAGAATGTCAAGCGACATTATGTCACGCCTTTGTAATTTATGTGCAATAAAGTTTTAAATAAATAAATAAAATAAATAAATATTCGTAATTTTTGTGAATTACTTTACTGCGGATATTGTTAGTCAAAAATGGTGTTGTTTTGTTTAATAATGTGCTACAATGTGAATAATTATGAAAAACGATAAATTGGACGTTTAATATGGGGCATAATTTTTGGGATATAATGCGAGTGACTCTAAGAAAAGCATTAAATTCTCCAACATCTGGAATTTAATGATAACCTCATTAACTTATAAGAAAAGAAGGAATATTAAGACAGGCATGGCTGTATGGGATAGACCCTTTGCCTTCCCTATCACGTCATTCATCATCCATGGAGAAGTTGATCACTGTAATAGGGTTAATTATTTCATTTATGCGATGTTATGTATACAACAGGTGTCCAGGGTATATCCACAAGCGACTAAATTAATTTTATGTAAAATTATTATCATATTATGACAATGTGATTAACACCGTGTATCCGAAACACAACATAATTATTACCATTACTTAATTACATACAATACAAGCAAGATTATAATATCTTGCATTACCATTAGATATGTTAATGACAATATAAACAGATGAACGGTACAAACCTCGGCATGTACCAATACGAAATAGGTTCACTTTTCTTACTTTGTCCTAGTACAGCACCATCGATCCTGTGACTCGGAGCACAGAACAAGTAATAATAAATCGGAGAGCACGCTAAACTGAAGTCAGAAACGTCTAAAGATTGGGACACATAAAAAGTCAAGCCGGATAAGTATTAGGGACTGATCTCAGTCATAAGTGTCTGATTGCAGTTGCTAACTAGAGTCAAACAATGCTACTTAATAAATGTGTTTATTCAACAAAAGAATATCTAGACACTAAGCTGGACAAAGTCATGTAACTAAATTCTACTGTGATAAAATTACATATAACAATTTACATCCCCGTACCTACCATGTTTTTGTCAATTTTTGTTTATTACTCAACCGTCACAATAACGAGAGAATTTTGGATTGTTTTGTTACTTGTGATGAAAAAAAGATCATGTACGATTATCGGAAACGCGAAAGTCGGCTCAGAAAAAGGTAAATAAAATAAAAAAATAAAATTCGAAGTCAAAATGTTCAAGTTTACATTTTATAAGTAAGTAAGTATAAAACAAATATTTAACGCAGATCATAGAGTGACGTAAACTATCCTCCAGTATTTGTAAAACCCTGCAACCCAAACGAAGGGTACCTGTGTTCCGGGAAGCAGTATTCATTGTGTGCGGAATGAATATGATTCGATATATTTATACACCTAAGAAACTATGATGGAATAAATAGATATTGAATGAACTTTAAGGAATGATAATATTTTTTTTTTATATTGAATAGATAAAATATAGTATTTATATAAAATGAATGAAATAAGATACATTATTATTAAAAATAGGTTAGATAGAAAACTACCCAATTACACGCAAATATACATATGGTCCACAGTGCTGGTGTCATTCACTACAGCTTCTTGAGATCTGGCCAGACCATGGTGGAAAAGATCGCTATTCAATAACCGAGACTGGTCAATTGCTCTAGCCCAGTGCTGCTTCAGGACAACGCTAGACCTCACACTTAACGACAGACGATCGCTAAATAAGAGGAGCTGTGATTGGAATGTCTCCGAAACCCACCATACTTCCTAGACCTTGGTCATAAATATTTCCAGACAGGTCACACAGCGCCATCTAATTTCCGTGGTAAGCTACGAGGCTTGTGTTACGGAAACTAGATGGTTGATAAACTACATATTATACTTTTTTTTTTGTAAATATATACATATTATACATATAAACACCCAGACCGAGACAAATTATACAATGTACAACTTGCCCCCGGTGGGAATCGAACCCACGACCTCCCGAGTTCACGGCAACGTTTGTTACCACTAGACCACGGAGGCGGTCGAATAAAACTTTATGTATAAAACGTAATTTTTATATTTAAGGACCGAATATTATTCTCCATAAAAATGCCTAAATAAAGTATGTGAGGAGAAAATATGAACATTATAAACTGACTTTAAACATTTTTAATAAAGCCTGCAACCATACTTGTTCTCAGAACTCACATAAACAAAGTCAAAGTTCATTTAAATTTATCCCTTTCAGCACGACAAAAATATTTTTAATATGAAAAAATTTATTTTAAATTTAAGGTCCTTAAGGTCTAAAATATCTCGTAAAAATAGTGAAAAAAATCCTTAATATAAATTGAATATTCGTTTTCTAATGTTCTAACGCACCATCGTGCGTTGGGTTAGGTATATAAGGAAATAAAAACTTTTGTATGTATTTTCTTTGCCTAGGACTAGCCTAACAATGTAATAAAGATAATATCTAAGTAGCTAGATGAGTGCATGTACTATCGAGGGCGTTTCGGAGCAGCAAAACAGAATTTGGAGACGGCTAGATGTTTTTGTTGTAATAACGCACGCTTAATACTGTCCGTGCTGAAATAACGCACGCTTGGTATTGTCCGTGCTGAAAGGGTTATAAAAGAGGCGACTATAAACTCCTTACGTGCATGACCATACCAAAATTAATAAACTTTCCACTTTATTCTTTTTGTAAAATAGAAGAAAGTACTAAAACCCCGCTTATAAAGAAGCGGATTCACATTTAGCCAACTTTACTTTAGGCCAATCATGACAAGTGGCAAGCTCGTCGATGTCTTCAGCGTACCAAACTCGAGAAATATCACAAATTAATTAAATGTAATGTAATGTAAGTGCGGTGGTAGCTCGGTTGTAAGAACGCGTTCCTTATATCCTACAAAAGTCGGTTCAAATCCACCCAACATGTACGAGTACCAATGAGAAAAGCACTTTTCTTACGTACATTTGTTATAGATTTACAACACCACCGTTCCCGTGCCTCGGAGAGCACGTTAAGCCGTCGGTCCCGGTTCCACTAATACCAACTTGTGGAATCGTTAATAAATTGTCAATAAAAATTGACATCATATCCTCGCCAAGCCGTCTGGCCAGCGTGGCGAGTGTAGGCCAAATTCTCCAGATATATGTTCTGGAAGGCCCATCTCCAACAGTGAAGGTCTAGGACGCTGTGTTCTAGGGGCTGTAATGATAATGATGATGAATTAAATGTATTTATTTACATAGTTATATAATACATTTTTTATTTAATTTTTTATTATATATCAAGTAATAAATTTTATTCGAAGTTAATTATAGTACATTAAATATACATTAAAAGCTACCTAAATAATAAAATTAAAAATAAACTAAACTATAAATAAAAAATGTCCTCTAGAGACGTCCCATCCGAGATAGTCCCAAGGAGACTGACAACATTTCCCCTCTGTATAGCGAGGCTAATACGTTGGCAGAAATAATTGCCAGCCTTCCTGTCTCCAGACCTGTCAGCCGCTTTGACAACTGCCTCCGTGGCCTAGCAGTTAAGTCCGTGGGTTTGTCGGAGGTACCGGGTTCGATTCCTCGTCGGGACACAAAAATATTTATTAAAAATAAATACATTGAATTAATATTTAATTTATTTGTGATATTTCTCGACTTTGGTACGCTGGAGACATCGACGAGCTTGCCACTTGTCATGATTGGCGTATAGTAAAGGCTAATGTGAATCTGCTTATTTATAAGCGTGGTTTCTGACCACCCCGAAAGAGAAACGGTCGTGATGATACTTTACTTTTTTACTTTATATTACATAAATATTATTTTTGTAATTATTTTAAAATTCTAAAGAATATTTTAAAAGTCTATAAATCTGAGTATTCCTCGAACAATACTTCAGAGTATATTCCAGAAATGCCAGGCTATTTTCCGGAGTGGCTAATTATCAACTCGTACAATGAAACAGTGCCTAACATAAATGTAGATGTTTCTATCTAAACTAGGGCTACAATTCATTGGGCGAAGTGGTTAAATAAATGTAACATATACGATAGGGGGAGCAGTAGACTGCCCTTCGTTGCTATCCCGGCTGGACATATTTTTTTTTTTTTTTTTTATACGTCAGGAAATCCCTACGGATACCAATCCCCGCTGTGGCGCCTGAGTGGCGGCTTCGCGGGAGTCCGTTAGGAAACATCCGCTAACCGCCGGCGCTGTCCGCCTAGGCAGACCCTCCAGTGAGCAGGAGGAACACGGGAACACCACGTGCGCCATCTCTCGCCCTCGCGAGTAGGTCACACTCCATGACCTGACTCGGGCGTGCGTGCACTCGCTAAAGAAGTTTACGGCAAGGAGTGCACGACTTGCCTCCCTAGAGTGGTCTCGACGCGGCCGGCTGTGAGCACGTAACCGCGGAGACCACCGCTCCTTCGCGACTTCAAGAGTCGCGAGTCCGGCTGGACATAAATACGCCAGTGCGGACCAATCGGTACAAGCCCAGCTTTCGCATACCAATGGCGAGCACTAACTAAAGACAAAATACTTCTTTTTTTTTTTTTTTTAAATACTGAGCACGACATGTGACATCGCGCCCACCTGATGGTAAGCGGTACGCGAGGTCCAAGAATGGGAGCAACTGACGCCAGCCTCAGACGACCGACATCAGTCCCTACCACTATGCCGGCCTATAAAGATGCTCTTTCACACTTCGTTTGAAGGACTCCAGGTTATAGGAGTAAAGAAACACACTGGCTGGGAGAGCATTCCACATCTTCAGCGTGCGACAGATGTAAGAGTCTCCAAATTTGTATGTACGCGTAGGGATAGTGGCTACGGTATGTGGATGCATACATTTTTAATTAGAGCTTGTAATGCTCTTAATACATTCATTGATGAAACTGATGTTGATATCTTTCATGACAAGGTGATAGTGGTGAGAAATGCGTTTAACTTAAGGTTATTTAAACGATAATAGTTTTTGTTATTGCACAGTTATTAGTTTATTGCATGAAGTGATAGTTTGTAGATGCTTTCATCGTTCATAATATGTATTATTCTAACACTACTAGTGAAAACTTGTAAATGACTTTCTGTTTCTATTTTTGTATCTATACTTGTGAATTAGTTGTCAATAGTTTTCCTTAATAAATAAATATATTTCATTGTTGTCATCATCGTCATTGGAGCCCCTAGAACACAGAGTCCTTGATCTTCACTGTTAGGAATGGGGTCTTTCAAAAATTTCTGTAGAATCTGGCCTACTCTCGCTACGCTGACCAGGTTTGGCGTATGATGTAAATTTCAATAACAATTTATTAGCGATTCGAAGCACGGGATCGGTGGTGTTGTAGATTTTTTTTGACATATTATTATTTACATTGTAAGGTGACACGGCCTGTATACAGCCACGAACTAGTATTAAGATTTGATATTTATTATTATTGTTAGATTGTAAGCTGACTCGGCCCTTTTACAGCCACGAATTTATATTTAGTTGACACGGCCTATTTACAGCCACGATCTATAATGCTATTATAACACACATAAATCTGGATTGTTTACCCGTTACGGTCCAACCATGATTACCTACCTTATGTTTGTTTATATATTTTGTAGGTTTTTGTTTTATATTTTTTTAGTGTTGACAATATCCAAGTTGTTACAAGATAACCTATGGAAATAAATATTTTGATTTTGATTGATTTTGAAAAAAACGATTATGAATGTTCGCGAAAGTTTAAAAACATTGCTATAAACAATAATCCGTCTACACTGTCTACACTGTCTACAACGTAAATGTAGATTTTTTTATCGGAATTGAGGCTGCTATTCATTCGGCAAAGTGGTTAATAAATGTAGCATTATATTTCAATATGTATGTCCTAAACATACAAGGCGTTGCTTGTTAAAACATAACATTGTTATAAACAATAAATCTGTCTACACAGCCAACAACAACAATGTTTCGATCTGAACTAGGGCTGCTGAAGTGGTTAAATAAACGTTGCATATATTTCCTTAGGTATGTAAGGCTTTGGTTGTTTTAACATTGGCATAAAAAACCGCTATACCACGCAGTATACGTTAGACCACGAATCTAAAGGAAGTTCTTCTTTATTTTCTATATCTTTATTTTAATATATAATAATAATTAAATAATATAGTAATAAATAAATTAAAATAAAAATATAATAATTTTCTATATCGCGAAAGCGCGAGGCAGTATACGTTCCTTACAACTGAACGGCTTCAACTAACACCCGTTCTAAGAAGTTTCCTCAATGGCTCCTCCACTCAACATTTCCTTCCAGCTGTAAAACAAAAATTAATTCTCTGAAATCGAGATGATTAAAATAAAAAATTACGTCTAATGTACCAGCTTACGACTGACCTTCAAACTTCAAACTTTTTAACTATTACACAAACATCATTTCGTTTGACAGCTAGAAGGGAATGTTGAGTGGAGGAGCCCTTGAGGAAACGTCTTAGGATATGGGTGAAAGCAATCCTAAATAATAATAATAATAATAGATCTCTTATTTTCAGGCAACTCAGGGCCCATAGATGAATAATAATAATAACTCAAATTAATTTAATATAAATTAATCAAAAGCATTCGTATCTTCATCTTCTTGAGGTCATAGAAGTATCCATCAGGTACTGAGACCACTTTACCGACAACAATCCGGAACGCGCAAGCTATGCATTAAAATTGGATTATGCGTTGAAATTGGCTTCCTCATGTTTGCTTCGCGATGTCTATACCTACCAAGCTTAAAGTTTGATGTCTCTGGTGACAATAGGGCTGGCAGTTTTTTCTTCCAAAAATTAAGTATCATAATTCAAAGGGGAAATGCTGTTAGTGTATTGGACACCATGCCACAAGAAAGCGATTTGGAGGAGCTATTTTTTTGTAAGTATTTAATTTTTATTTTCTATGTATTATTATTATTATTTTAGGTTAAATTTAGATTTTGTTGTAATATAGTTTATCTAATTTAAGATTTTGTTATGGAATAAAGATATTTAATTCTGTTATTGTATTATTATTATTATTTTAGGTTAAATTTAGATTTTGTTGTAATATAGTTTATCTAATTTAAGGTTTTGTTATGGAATAAAGATATTTAATTCTGTTAAAGTTTTTAAAAGAACAAGTTTTACGACTGGTGCTTTACTGTTTAACCACATGGTTAATGGCAGCCTTATGCTAGTAGTAGCTTAGTACAGAGATGAAAGCCCGTTTTCTCTTAACTCACTTAATTAGGGTTTGCACAAAACACATTGAGTTCATTAACTAGGTAACCAACATTAATTTTTCAACAGGCTTCGCACTGTTTTGTACCGTGATTACTGGTCTATGCAATTGTTGGTTTGATGAGCTATATCATCACCACAATCCCTAGAACGCTAGAGTCTGAGACTCGCTATTTTATTAGATGTCTACGAGAACGGCAGCAGCACGGCATCAGCACAAGATGCCTCCACATCGCGGCGTGTAGCCTTTTGTTGATTTCGGTTTTATATAATGTTATCTTTGTGTGTGTGACATAGAGAACGCTGTACAAAACCGTAGATAGTTGTGTTTAGCGTTGCAAAGAAGATCAGTTTTTAAGAACCGTTTTTAGTTTTGGACTAAAACAGTCTTCGTGGCGCAATTTTTTTTTTGTATTCTAGTATGATGTTATTTGAAACATTTTGTACACTTAAACTATAAAAATAAAGGGTTTTTTCTACTTAAATTGAATATTGTATAAATATTTTATCTAAAAATGCAACTGTCACATCTAACAAGATGAATGATTTCCTTTAAACGAACTATTAGGTTTATCTATTTTTAATCTTATTCTAATCTATAACACCCGCAATAATTTTACTCGAAAAACGTATGTTTTATAACCATTTCCATCAGTATGTGTTTAGTTCCATAATAACGTTATTTTCTTACGGCTGCCGCTGCACCGTCTTTAAACCAGTTGCAACGAGAACCGTTTCGGCGACTAGTTTTTGTTTTCAAGTTATTGTTGCGTTTCCTTTTCAAAAAAATCGACCTACTGACCTACCGAGAGCCAATCTTAGCGGTACAAGTACATTTCAGTCTTACCGACGACGTGGCGTATCAAATGCTATGTTATTGTACAGATCTAGTGATATAATTGATAAAACTCCATATCAACTTAGAGAAAACGCTTTATGGCAAATCCATCAGAAATTTTATTTTAATCCCATAACACGAAAATGCTTTAGGCCGTCAGAGTAAAAAGTAGGAAAGGCCATCCAGCGTATGTTTGAGCTGCCATCCGTCAGTGCAGATAGCACTCCGCTTTACCAGTCCGGAGTACACACTACAATGTCATTAATCAACTCGCTGCAGGTTTATTCTTGATATCAAAACGAGTGCGGATGTCTTTAAATGTCGGGTGTAACGTTTTTGAATCCGTCTCGCTCGCACAATCTAATATTTTCAAAGATTTTTCAAGTCTTAAGTGGAATTTAAAGAATTCTAAAAGAATCTAGTCTATCAAATTCTAGGAAATAAAATTATGGACATTTATTATTCATAGATTTGTTTTAGTAAATTAGAGGAATATCATTTAAAATGATTATAGAATTTTAAAAAAAGAAATCATCTTTTTTTTTTCTAGAAATCTGATTGACTAATAGCCGGTTGCAGAAAGGCTGATTATTACGTTTGCCTATAGGGCACGTAAAGTATCATCACGACCGTTTCCCTTTCGGGGTGGTCAGAAACCACGCTTTTATAAGCGGATTCACATTTAGCCAACTTTCCTATAAGCCAATCATGACAAGTGGCAAGCTCGTCGATGTCTCCAGCGTAACAAACTCGAGAAATATCACAAATAAATTAAATATTATTTAAATGTATTTAGTTACATTAATAAATATTTTTGTGTCCCGACCAGGAATCGAACCCGGTACCTCCGAGTCTAAATCCACGGACTTAATCGCTAGACTACGGAGGCAGTTGCAGGCACGTCATTGGCAGAAATAACCAAAGTGACAAGCTAAGTAACCAATCACGTGGCGTATATCAAAATATTGATCATACATTATTTTAATAATTATTTTTGGAACAAGCTGTAAGTTTACGTAAGTAAGCGAGAGGGATGCAAAGCGTTAAACCCCTTTAATATCTTTAACTTTTGCAAAATATTAGTGAACAATTTTGATTGGACCGAATATTTGCTTTGAGGTGTCGATAGGAGTTAAGAATAGTCCTCCAAGCCTTAAAGAACTGGGACACATTTTTGCTTTGCGATAATATTTCACATCAGCGCTGTATTTGGGTTAAGTCCCGCTATGACACGCGTTACAAAGATTTAACAGCGTGGGGTTCTGTTAACTACGTTAGGGCCGGCAAAACCACTGCTATAATTGCAGAAATGTTTCACTATGGGTAAGAAAGTGTTGCATTACCAGAACCGCCTCCGTGGTCTAGTGGTAACAAACGTTGCCGTGAACTCGGGAGGTCGTGGGTTCGATTCCCACCGGGGGCAAACATTGTATAATTTGTCTCGGTCTGGGTGTTTATATTTATTTATTTAAATACAAAGGCGGGCTTATAATGCCGCTAGACATTCTATCCTAGCCAACCATTGGGACAACTTGAGCATTATATTGAAAGGTAGGTGCAAAATTGTATTAAGTTCTACGGTTTAACTATATACTAATATATATAGTAATACTAATACATATATACATATACCCATACATATTATTACATACACTACATATTATATATCAATGACAACAATATACTAAATTCTAATAAATAAGTTACAGTAACTACATACACATACATAGATAATACTTACTTTTTTTGTGATAGGAAGTGTGAATAAACCATTTTTAGACCATGTATAATATGTATATATTTAAAATATATATATATATATAATATGTAGTTTATCAACCATCTAGTTTCCGTAAAACAAGCCTCGTAGCTTACCAGGGAAATTAGAAGGCGCTGTGTGACCTGTCTGGAAATATTAATATATTACCAGAACTAAGACAGAAGTATTCCGATCAAGATTAAGTCTTAGAAAATCAAAATGTCATTTAGTATTTCACTTGTGACAGCAATAAGTCTAAACAGCATTCATCGAGCAAATGTTAACAAACCACCAAAAAGTGTATCAATTAGTTAATAACAAAATTGTAAGTTCATACAGTATTTTGGCGAAAAAAAGACCACAACATGAAGTCGAACAAGTATTATGATCTTACAGAATAAATAATCAGGAACTTCAAGAGTCAGCTTTACGCAGTGGAAGTTGGTGCGAGAGGAGTTCCAGCGAAATCTTTGCACCACTTACTGAAAGAATTGGGCCTGCCAGGTCTGCCGTTAATCCTCCTCCTCATTGCATTGACCCCCTCCACGGATCACTTTGTCCCGGACGATGCTGCGCCATCCGGGTCTGTTCACGGCTGCATGTAGGGCATCGTGCATCTGGGTATTTAGTGAGGTGCGGATCTGGTCAGACCAGCGTATGGGGCTTCGGCCACGCTGTCTTTTGCCTTCGACTTTCCCTGTGATAACAAGCCTTTCCAGGTTACCAGGAATTTTACGGGCTATATGGCCGAAATACTCAAGGACTCGTTTTAGGCAAGAAAGAGTAGAAAGAGGTAATTGGGTAGAATGGTGGATGATAAGCGTCTTGGCGCAATACAGTAAGGAAGGAAAAGTCCTTTTCAACCCAGTTAATATTTTTAGTAAATGTTAATCATTTACATTTTGGAAGGTAAAGTTTAAGCTTGTTTCCTATGACGTATCTGGATATACGGTCTAAATCAGATTGGAGTCTATAGCAGTCAGTACTCTCGATTGGAGTTGGCAGGTAACCTAGAAATTAAATAAATTATTTTATTTGTCAGAAACATGGTAGGTACAGGGATGTAAATTATTATATGTAATTATATCACATGCTTCGCTATTTCTAGCATACAAATATTTATTTAGTCACATATCTGTGTCGAGCTTAGTGTCTAGGTATTCTTTTGTCGAATTTAAAAACATTTATTAACCAGCATTTGTTTGAATCTTAATTTGTACAGAGGCAGCTCCGTTATAGTAACTGGAAGCTTATTAAATATAAATATCTTTGTTGCCATTGCATAACAACAACAAGACCAACGGCTAAACAAGTAAATTTATTACAAATGTACGACGAAAATTCTAACAAATAAAGCTTGCTTTAAATAAACTTTTTAAGTGAGAATCCCGAAGTTTATCCAGCCCTAATTAGTTGCTAGGTATCGTGTAACCTAATACCTAGTCATGGAACCTCTTGAGACTTAAAACTTTAACCAACTTTCACTCGACACTTTTCAAAAGTAATTTTCGATTTATTAAATAAACTGTAATGAGTGAAGAAACTGCGTGGTGGCTATAGTGGTTAAAACGCTTCTTCAAACCAAAATGTTCTCGGTTTGAGATCCGGTATTTTACCATTTCAGCACAAAATTTGGTCTTTCCATCAATAGAGCCAAAACAAAGCTGATGGTAGTCGACAGATCTCACAGGATAACGCGCACAACTGACCTTGATGACTATGAAACCGTGGAAGATTTCCTTTACCTCGGCTCTACTGTCAGCAATTGTTGTTGCGAAAGTGAGATTCGTCGACGAATTGGAATGTCTAAAACAGCAATGACCCAGCTCGACAAAATATGGAGAGATACCAACATATCCAGGAAGACAAAAATCCACATTGTCATATTCTTGTACGGTTCAGAGACGTGGACTATAAAAGCCGCAGATAGGGCAAGAATTGATGCATTTGAGATGTGGTGCTGGCGTCGTTTGCTTAATATTCATTGGACCGCACGACGCACTAACGTTTCTGTGCTCGAAGAGCTCAAACTTGCTAAGGTACAGAGACTTTCTGCCGTCTGCTTTACCCGAATTCTGCAATATTTTGGCCACATTTCTAGAAGAGGCGCCGACAATCTGGAAAAACTCTTAGTAACGGGAAAGGTAGACGGTAAAAGAACAAGAGGAAGAAGCCCCAAACGATGGTCCAGTCAGGTGACTGACCACCTAAACATCCCAGTACACCAAGCCATCCACTGCGCCGAGGACCGCAGCCACTGGAAACGGCTAGTGGATGGACTGCGACGGAGTCACGATCCCCAACAGTGGGGTACCGACTAAGGAGGAGGAGGATTTCACCATCATGGTATCCCCCAGCGTTGGAAGATATTTTTAAAATGATCGACTATGTCATTGGAGAATACATCGCACACCTCCAATTCACGGATGACATAGTCATAATGGCCAGCTGGCTCAATGATCTTAGTGAAATGCTGAACGGCTTAAACGTGGCTTCCCAGCAGGTTGGTCTCGGAATGAACCTGGACAAGACTATAGTCATGTTCAATGACCATGTCAAGCCGAGACCAATCTGAGTGGGAAATGCGACGTCTACCTTGGACAGACTATTCAGCTAGGTGCTGCAAACTTTAGCAAAGAAGCCGACAGATGCATTTAACTAGGATGGGCGGCATTCGGAAAACTTCGGCACATCCTCTCATAGTCACACTGTTTAAAGACAAAAGTTTTCAACCAGTGCGTCCTCCCCGTGATGTCGTACGGAGCAGAGACACTTTAAAGGACACCGACAGTGGGTCTGGTCCACAAATTCAAGGTCGCTCAGCGAGCTATGTAGAGAGCTATGCTTGGTATTTCTGTGATGGATAAAATTCGAACCGTTAATATTCGTCAGAGAACCAAAGTTACTGACATAGTAATCAAAATTAGTAAGCTGAAAAGGCAATAGGCCGCAGAACAGTAGAGTGGAGAGAAGGTCGCTGGTGGGGGTTGAATGAGGGTTCATAATAATTTTTTTGCTGCTGTAAAACAAAGAACAAGTATTAACGTATTTTTTAAAGCAGATAATAAAAAAAAGTAAATAAGGAAGTGAAGTATGATGTTAAACTCTTATCCGTTTAATATTCCGATTTTATTCGATCGTTTTCTAACCAGACGAAGGAGCCAGACGAATTCAATTTCCTGTCTGTGTCCCTCTGACTGCAAGCAAAACTCAATTCTTATTTTAAAGTATTCAAAATTTCCTACTAAATATGTTACATATTTTTTTAAATTTTTATTTAGACATTATCAGCCGAATTTCCGTTATTAAGACGCAAACGTTACATAAAGACGTCCTTTAACTAAAGCAAACTGTCAATGTCAAACGTTATTGGATCAAATGATTTTAGAGTTCGCATTCGCACAGACACTGTTTGTGTCAAATGTTTTTAAAGTGCATTTTGACATAGACACTGCCTGTGTTAAATGCTTTTAGTCTATATCCACACGGACGCTGACAAGTACTTCTAGTATTCATATTCGCACAGACACTGTTTGTATCAAATACTTTTGGAGTTCATATTCGCATGGACACTGTTTGTGTCAAATACTTTTAGAGTTAATATTCGCACGGGACTGATATGTGAAATGCTTTTAGAGTTCATATTCGCTTAGACACTGTTTTTGTTGAATGCTTTTAGAGTACATATTCGCACAGACACTGACTGTATCAATGCTTTTAAAGTTTTTCAATATTATTAGAATTCGTATCATTCATCATTCATTTCATAAGCGGCACTTTCAGCTCGTGAAATAATATAGAAATCAATCAGTTAGATTTCGGAAAATGTTTTTTTTTTCAAAATTGCCCGTTGCTTATGAGTGCACAATATGCCTTGTCGGCCCGGTTCCACCCACACTAATTTGTGAAATCGTTAATTGTCAAAAAAATGGCGAGATAGCCCGAAGTCTTCAGAAATATGTTCTGGAAGGTCCATATCCAGCAGCTGAGGCCTAGGACTCTGTGTTCTTGCAGCTGTGATGGATGACCAACCGACGCCGAATGTTTTGCTGATGAGAGTAGTATACCTGTAAGTTAATAACGCGAAAAATGTCGCTTGCCTTTAAGGAGTCTGCCCACTACACCGTATCATACCATGACCGTGCTATGAACGTATCAAGCACGGAAGGCAATACGTGTATAAAAGCAATAGGCTTGCTTTGCCCACTAAAACGAATCGACGGTGTTTAATGCCCGTATGATGCCGGTATGGTGTCCGTATGCAACCCGTATGTTGCCACCCGTAATTTGTATGACGTAAAATTGGTAGGAAGCCGTTTTATTCTCGCATGTATATCGGTAATGCCTGGACATCTGGGGAGTGCTATCAAGTTTTAAAATAATGAAATAGGTATGGCTATTAAAAGATTAACTTTTAGACAACTGGCAATGATTGCCATAATATTGGATGAGGAAGAAGAAGAGAACCAAATAACCACTCGACGCTACTGGATGCACGATACTCTAAAAGAACGAAAAACTGAAGGAGAATATTGGACGTTGTGTATAATATATATGTACGTGCCATGCGCGGAGCGTATCGGCACCGGCAAAATATTCTCGCCGACAATTATTAACGCTCCGTGCATGGCACGCGACGGTACGGGTCGGTGACGGAACGATCTAGTGGACGTAGTGTCATGCTTTTCCATACAAAGAATATTTTTTTGCCTGACACGTTCCTATTACGGTCATGGTATGATACGGTGTAGTGGGCAGACTCCTTTAATATCGAAATATAGTTTTCGCCTAAAGAATTGGACCTTTAAGCTTCTAGCGGGCGATGTATGATAATGAAATGCGATCGACCGCGGGAATAAGGCGTCGGTTTTCTTCGATGACCAAGGCTTTACGGTTATGAGCGATAAAACGCCCATTTTATAGCTTTACCATTGAATTTATGAAGGTCTTTCACGAAAATACGCGAGTTATTGACATTTATTAGTGACGGGCAGTGTAAAATCGAACTGTTTGGAATAACGGTGTTTTGTTCTGTTTTTAAATTTGTACTAAACTTCGTTGCGTGACCTATTAGCTAATCTATTTACAGCCGGTTCCTCGAAGCTCTACTTAATTATTTCCTCTAAGGACTCATTATCTTTAAGTTTTTCTTAAGTCAAAGAGTTTCACGAACAAATTTCACAACACTTAAGTTTTTCTTGGTTATTATTTTGCTTAAGATTTGTGTTGTTTAATATTTATATTTAGTAAAAAAATCCACATATATATATTTATTGTTCAAAATAATAGAATATGGATTATTTTAAGGTACATTTGTAAGAAAAATCTTTACTCATATATATCGACGAATATAATATTTAAAATATAAACATGTTGTAAAGATAAGTGCTTGTGGTGTGAAACGAAACGGGAACAGGTGCGTTCCAAATCTTACATTTGACACTCATTGTTATAATTCGACCATTTAGTGTAATTTTTATTATTCAATTTTACTTGTCGCAACTCTTTTCCGTTTCGTTTGCAAAAATGTTCTGTTCTTTCATTCGCAAAGCAAATCAGTATTAAAAAGAACGAAAGGAAAATGCGGATAATAAAAAAAATGTTATATTAACAAAATTTTTGACGCATCGACAAATCGGCAATCGGCTGAAATTAACCTAGATTCCGTGAAAAAGTTAAGCATCGTCAGGATACATCAACGACTCATTTAGTTGTAAAAACGTTACTCTTGCCTGGTGGTATTGTGCCGTCTCACACCCTAATCTTCTATCGTATTGTCAATTGATTGACATGTGACTCGACGCCTTTTTATAAGGAAAATGGAATAAAAACAATTACGGACGTGTCATCTTGCCTTGTATAAATCATGCGGAACGAAAATCTGAGCCTTATTGACTTAATAAAAACTGGGCAAAAATAAAATAAAATAAAATATATTTAATTTAAGGCATCGAAAAACTTTTAAAAAATACTAATTGGCGCGGTGGCGGCTCGGTCGTAAGAAAGCTTTCCTTAAAATCCTACAAAGGTCGGTTCAAACCCACCCGGTATGTACCAATGAGAAATACACTTTTCTTACGTATATTTGTCATAGATTTACACCACCGTTCCCGTGAAGATAATAAAAATAAATGAAATAATAAAAATAAATAAAAATGGAATGTATAGTTTAGTAGTTCTTAATACCTTCGTTAATAGACCGGGTCCCAATACCGTGTCAATGACATCCCACATGTGCGGTTTTCGGTTTACCCCGCGACCCCTACAGGCGTAGAAAGACATTAGCAACGTCAAGATTTCAGATAAAATTGTAGCCTATTTGTGGGGGGTTTTAGAACACGCATAGGCCTAAATATGCTATCTGTCGCACGATTAAGATGTGGAATGCTCTCGCAGCATTACTATAACCTAGAGAGAAGTGTGAAAAACAACTTGATTAGTCGGCATAATGGTAGGGACTAATGTCGGTCATCAGCAACTGGGATCGATTGCTCCCATTGTTTGGAAAAATATAAAAAAATATTTGGTGTTTGTTAATGGGGTGTATCTTTTACTTTTTATCACCATAGATGGCGCATGATAGATGGTACCTAATAGAACTGTAAGTTGCATAGAAAACTTGTATATTTATTACGAAATTTATTATTTTCTAGATATATTACCGAAGTGAGCAGCTTTTAAGTGTACAAATCGAGATTTCCAAGAGAAATCAAACATATGGTGATCTCTAAATTGTTGTTCTATTAATTAAACCTTTTTTTCTTTTTAAAGACGGTGTTCGCTTTCCTAATTCGTCTTTTAAGGTAGGTAACGTTAAGTTAAAATTCGTATTTCTGTTATAAAAATAAAAAAAACTACAAAAACATTTAAAAAATAAGCCGACATAGGTGTAAACAAGGTACCAGTGCCGCTAGCGACATCTATAAAAAATCTTTGCCTGATTCACCCCATTGTATTTTAAGTACAATATTTATTTGGAAAACAAAGAGAAAACTTATATTAGTTTTTATTTAATAATGAGTGTTTTTTTAAAAGCTTGAAAACTTTAAATAATATTATAAGACAGAAATATAGTAGACTTTTTTTGTTGAGTTCTCTTCTCCCGATGGATGATGAATGAGGTGATAGGGAAGGCAAAGTGTCTAGCCCATACAGCCAAGTCTGACGTAATATATCTTTCTTTTTAATGTGTTAATGAGGTCATCATCAAATTCCAGATGCGGCAGAATTTGATGCTTTATATTCATTAGCCCCATATTCCAAGTCCAATTTATCGTTTTCCATAACTAATCACATTGTAGCACATTATTAAACAAAACAACACCACTTTTGACCAACAATATCCACAGTAAATTAATTTACAAAACAAAAACTTGCACTTGACATCACGGCGCAAAATGGCGCGAAGGACTCCTGACTTTTTTTTTATTATTATAATCTGGTTGATAATTTTATGACATTTATTTTTTAAATATTATTTCCGGCATATGTCCACCGCGGCTACAAGTTACATAGTCGATTCGATCAGTCTAATTTTTCACTCCTTTGCGACGAATCGATTCAACACTGCGCGCAACAGCACCAATATTCTCTTCGGTACGGACATTTCATTGTCTTGTTGATAATTTAAATGGAGAAGAGGAAAATTAGTGCGAAAACTGGCCGATTATGTTGAACGTAAATGGACGAAGTGCGCTATGAACATTACGAACAGTTTAAAAAAAAAAAAACTACAATTTGGAAGTAAAACGGGCGGCATCAAACGATCTACAATAAATTGCCAAACATTACTGAACAGACATGACAACATAGTTTGATATTCTCAACTGTTAAACCATAGACAATCCGACGTCGGGAGAAATATGTCTCTAAGGTCATTATTGTTTAATTAAATGTATATTTTTATATTAATAAATAAATAATTATCAACTGCCACCGTGGTCTAACGGTTAAGTTCGTGGATTTAGACTCGGAGGTACCGGGTCCAATTCCTGGTCGGGACACAATAATACTTATTAATTTAAATAATATATATTTAATTTATTTGTAATACGCTAGAGATATCGACGAGCATGCCACTTGTCATGCCTATAGCAAAGTTGACTAAATGTGAACCCTTCTTTATAAGCGAGGTTTCTGACCACCCCGGAAGTAAAACAGTCGTGATGATACGTTACTTTTACCTACAATTATAAATCCATTTAACAAACAATCCGATCTTTTATTATTTATTTAATAAAAGCAGGTTAATCGCGTCCATTTTATATTAATCCATAAAATTATTAAATTTTGTGAATACATCAGCAAAACGGATTTCAGTTGATATTTTAATAAAGTAAATTTACCTTTATAAGTTAACCAGAATTTATTATATGGTTGTAAAGCTTTTTTTTTTTTAATGTTGGAAATGGGCGGTAAATCGAAAAATTTAGTCTACACTCGCCACTATTGCCAGACGGGTTTGTGAGGTTCTGATGACATTTTTTAATGATAATGTATTAATGTTTTCACAAGTTGGTGTTAGTTACACCGGGACCGACGGCTTAACGTGCTCTCCAAAGCACGATAAACAATAGTATTACAAAAAAAAAAAGATATATCTTTATAAATATAAGAACTAGAACACATTATTAAGTTTCGTGTTTATTTTTTTAAATATTCATTCGAAGTACTTATACATTTACTAAACACACAGAATAACACAAATTATTATGAAATAATAATAATAATATTTTTTTTTATTGCACATTAAAACATACCTACTTAATTAAACTTAATACCTTGTAACAGCTAACCTTTGGGAGCACTACATAAGAAATTGTGGGGTGCAGAGTTAGAAGGAGAGAATAAATTTTAAACTAAATGCAAAGGTTGCTATACCTTTCACTGGATATATCGTATGTCATATTAAAAAGTAATGAAAATAAATAAATATGTAATGCCAGTTACAAACCGCCTCCGTGGTCTAGTGGTAACAAACGTTGCCGTGAACTCGGGAGGTCGTGGGTTCGATTCCCACCGGGGGCAAGTTGTACATTGTATATTTTTTATAATTTTAACGGGTCTTTACACGATCTACCTTAGAGACATACCACGGCCACGGCCAATGCAACTTGGCTGAAACGTCGGGAGAAATATGTATCTAAGGTAAATCGCGTAAAGACCCGTTAAAATTATAAAAACTATTATGAATATGCGCGAAAGTTTAAAAAGTTTAATTGTATAATTTGTCTCGGTCTGGGTGTTTATATGTATAATATGTATATATTTACAAAAAAATAAGTATAAGTAATATGTAGTTTATCAACCATCTAGTTTCCGTAACACAAGCCTCGTAGCTTACCACGGAAACTAGATGGCGCTGTGTGACCTGTCTGGAAATATTTATATTTATTATATTGTAAACATACATAAATATTTACAAAAATAATAGTCTAAATATAAATACATACTCTAATAATAATAATCCATGTCATGTATATAAATCCATTGGCGAGCTGCAGAAACTGTGAGAGAATCCAAATATCTGCTAGTAGAGTGGAGAGGAATTGAAAGTTGATTGTTGTGCGAAGAACGAAGAGAACGAGTATGGGAGTCACGAAGGAATTGAAAACGATCACACAGGCAAAAGGGTGTATTCGGGTTATTAAGGATACCATATAGAAAGGAGAGGATATGTACAGATCTACGAAAACGGATATTGAGCCACTTTAATTGAATACGAAAATGAGAGACATGATCATACTTACGCAGGCCAAATACATAGCGTATGCATAAATAATGAAATGATATAATATTTATTTGTATGGAATATGGTAAATAGGTACATAGTTTTTAAATAGCTCACATACTCCGCCATTTCTGGCACACAAATTTATACTAACTAACATAATTAATTACTAATTTATACAAAATTTATTCACTGAAAATAATTTATGTAATGAATAAAATGTCATGAATTTAAGAAATCTCGCATAAGATAATACTCGTATACGAGATTTTGGTCAGTTGATTAATACAATTTATTACATTTTCTAAATTTGTATGAATAAAACTCGCTTAACGAATAAAAGCACACTGTCAATAGCTTCTTAATTCTAGATTTAAACTGATTATTGGGTAATTGTTTGAGAACCTCTGGTAGTAGTAGTAGTATCATCACGACCGTTTTCCCTTTCGGGGTGGTCAGAAACCACGCTTATCAATAAGCGGATTCACATTTAGCCAACTTTACTGCCGGCCAATCATGACAAGTGGCAAGCTCGTCGATGTAACTCTGGTAACTTGTTATAAATACGAATGCACATAACGAAAGAGTTATTATCGAAAACTCTGCTTTTTGGTGTCTTAGTATAGGCAATAGTGTTTGGCCATCGACTACTTTTAAAGAAATCTTTTTGGTAAGTAAATAGGTCCTAATAAATGTGACTACTTCATAGTCATAAGATTTAGGATTTTAAATAGCGGTCTGCTAGAGTGAGTGGGGGCTGCACCGCATATAGCTCTTACACACTTCTTTTGGGCAATCAGTATTCGGTTAATTTTGGATGAGTTACCCCATAGTAATAATCCGTATCGCAGAACTGAGGCTACGTAGCCGTGATACGCAGTCAGTGCGGTTTGTCGTGACGCAGTAATACTAAGTCTGCGTAGTGGGTTTACAAATCTATTGATTTTCGTACATACTTTTTCTATGTGACTAAACCAGTCACAATGAAAGTCTATATCTAAAAATATTGCTGTTTTACACTCGTCAATTTTGTCATTTTGATATTTTTAGTAGTTTAGGTCACATGGTTTTCCACCTTTATTATAAAATTGTAAATATTTAGTTTTAGTTAAATTAATTTGTAAATTATTCTTATTTAGCCATGTTATTATTGAATTCATTGTATAATTAATGTCATTCTCATATATGCCAATATTATTTATTATATTAATGTCATCTGCAAACAATACTGTTTGATGTCTAGAAACGTTTGGAATGTCATTTATATACAGTATATACTTATATATATATATATATATAAGTTGAGAAGACGATCAAGTTTATTAATATTACTACGCATAAATATAGTTATTACGTTACGTAGAGTATATCCATCAGTTTGTGTTCCGTAGTTTCCCCTCCTAATCCAGTTTTAATAACCATTAGTTTCGATTTAGTTGCTAACTGTACGTGTACTTTATTTTGTAACTGAGCTCCGCTTAAAGGCTATCACACCGCATGCGTACATATATAGCCGGGTCCTGACGTGCGCGAATTTTGTGTTAGCGCGGCACGAGCATTACCTGTAACGTTTGCGCGCCTTGCGCTTATGGAAGATTTGAGCCGGTCCTTTCTATATAGTATCCTTAATAACCCGAATACACCCTTACCTGCGTGATTTTAATGGGTGCAGACTGTTAAAGCCAATATGTTTCGCATTAGAATTGTTCAAGTCAAGTCAAGTCAAAATATCTTTATTCACGTAAACCTATTACAGGCATTTATGAAACGTCATTAATTTAATTATTTTGAATGATTCTACTCCTGCTAGTAGAAGACTAAGCAGCAAAGTGGTCCAATAAGTAAGCTGTTAGCAGAAGACCAGCAGCTTAGCAAATTCCAGTGACCTGTTAATGTTTAATCTGACTGAGAAAGGAATCTGCAAGGAAAACTCAGCTATATCAGATTTACAAAATAAAACATATACAAAACTGCAACTGCAGTTTGTGACGGAACCCTTGGACTTGTTTTTTTCGTATGTCTTAATCCATTCTACCTATAAAAAAAATATCTTTTTTATAGGTAGGTAGGACCTACATTGAAGATTTAAATGATAATTTGCTAACCATTGTAACTAACTTCAAATCGTTATAGATCCTAAATACTCATTCGTAGTTAAAAAAATCGTAGTTAGAAAAACCTCAACATGATTTTCAAACATCTTTTCGATGATACTATTTATCACATCTTTAGTATAGGTAGGTAGATGTAGGTAGGACCTACTTTGAAAATTTTAATAATATTGGTTGCTAACCGTCGGCCCACGTGTTTGGTCTCCACAATGCCACACAGGAACAAACATGCATACATATACCACGTGGAATTTATTAAAGATCAAATATTTTTATATTATAATCTAGAATAAAAATCAAGAACGTATGTATATTTTTTAAAAATATTTAGTAATAAAATCTTAAGAATAATCTGCAGAGAAGTTTTCCTTAAAATATCGCCACTCATACCGATCCTAATCAAGTAGGTACCGAATATTTCGCGGACATTGACTTACGTAAAAAAGAGCCTTGAGATTCGAGCGAGGTTGCCGCCCCGCGCCGCCCGAACGGCGTGTGACCTTGTCACACTCACCAGCCTTTAGATATTCATCACGATAGATATTGTGATTTTCAAACGCGGCCTTATTCACCATAAAGTTGGGTTTTCAAAATCATCAAATCATCAAAATCAAAAATGTATATTTTATTATATTATTTCTTTTAAAATAGTTTTTTACAAAATTAACACCGAGGCTCCCGTAAAAGGCCGGTTAGGACCCGTGCTACAGGCAGCCCCGCTCCTACTTCCAGAGTTTATATAATGATAATAAATTCGACTTATAACTATGGTTAAATAATAAAAAGAAATTTAAATATACATACTATAATAATATATTATTAATACATAAGTAGAGAAATAACATAATAATAACAATAATATAATAATATGTACTCGTAATTATAAATAGTTTATACCATATCTATTTTTATGTAAGCACATTAAGTTTTGTTTTTCGAATTATGATTTGAATGTTGAAAAAAATTACCTTTTTTATTTTAACCAACGAAACGCCTAAACGACTATTTGTTCTTTTTGCAATTACATATATAGGCTGTTAAACATATATATAGCACTTCTTCGCCTCGCGTAGTCGATTAAAAATAACATACCTACTACGATCATACAAAACGCTATTGATATTAAAAAAAACTCTGACTAAATTCCATTAAGTAATCTTACATTATTATCACAAAAGGAAGTTATAACTTGAATGGAGGTAATAAGAGAAAATATATCACCATCTAATTTATCCGTGAACCACCTGGAATCTGAGGAAGCGTGAAGCCTATAAATTTCAGCATTCTTGAAGAAAACATAGATAACGTTGTTACCGTAAACTTATATGAAAACCGGGCAAAGAACAGTATTAATTTTGAACCAATGTTTTATGTTTGGCGCGTTTACTTATGCGACCTATTGGATAGAGGTAATAAAAACTACTCTTAGGTGGTCGTGGGCAGACCTATTAGGCTGTTGAGGTGGGGTTATTGTAGTTGAAGTAAAAATCACAATACCAAGTTGAGAGAAGTACCATGGAGTGAGGGAAGATGTCTTGTTTGGGATGCCACCTGTGTGGATACCTTTGCCGCTTGCCACATTTCCTCTACATCAAAAAAGGCCGGTTCGGCTGCTCATACAGCCGAATTTAGAAAGCACATCAAATACAATAGCATTAAACAAAATTATAACTTTGTGGCATTTGGGGTTGAAACAATGGGGGTATATTCTCTTGATACCCACAAATTTATAAAAGAGCTGGGTAAACGAATTTTCCAAGAGTGTGGCGATCCCAAATGCCATAACTACCTAAAACAGAATATGTCCATAATAATTCAACGAGGAAATGCGGCGAGCGTTTTAGGTACCCTCCCTGGTGGTAAGCCCTTAGTTTATTTTGTAGAATAGTTTTAATTTCATAGGTATTTTTAGTTTAGTTTTATTTATAATTAGTTTTTTAATCTATTTTATTTTAATACTTTCACAGTAATTAAAATATAAAGTTGAGAGATAATTTATGAGTATTAGTAGAAGAGTCTTCTCACACCCCCCGCAGGGGGGAGTGGGGAATCTGTGTCAAGGTATTTGCCTTCTAACAGAGGTTGCGTTCGCTTTCCGTAACTACGGACAGGGCATGGGGTAACCATTAAAGGTTGAAGTATACGAGCCAGGCGGCGGAGCCGCGATTACGACTCCGTGATTGGCAGCAGGTGACGAGCGTAGCATTGTCTGGCGTCCGGCGGACGGGCGTGCAGAGGGGCCAGGTTTCTCACAAGTGGGAAATCTGTCGCCTCTGCGCGCGCGAACATGCCAGCCGCCAGACGACGCACGAATTCGTCCAGTGTTTCCATCCGCATATCCCTATGGATTACATCGTTCCTCACGTACCGCGAGGCGCCGACAATGGTACGAAGCGTTAGGTTTTGTTGCGCTTGTAAACGTGCTCTCAGCGTGTCTGAGGTGAGAGCGTACCAGGCCGGCGCGGCGTACGTGAGTCGGCTGCGGATATAGGTTTTAAAAATGAGTAGCTTCGTGTGAAGCGGCAAACTGGATGCAAACACTGGGCGAAGTTTGGCTCTCGCCACCCGCGCCATGTTCACAGTGGCGGTCACGTGGGCGCGCATGTTGATGCGTTTGTCTATCGTGACGCCCAGGTATTTTACTGGATTAGTCCACGATAGACTCTCGCCGTTCAACAGAAGCGGACGGTCGGGTTTCAGCCTTCTCAGTCCAGTCTCAAGGAACGTAGCCTGAGTCTTCCTGGCGTTCACCGACAACCTCCAACGGGAGAGCCACTCGGGGAGGAGATCGAGACAGCGCTGCATCTTCGTCACCGCGTAGCTCAAGACCCTAGAGTCTGTGAAGTACGCGGCGTCGTCAGCAAACAGCGCCAGCTCGACCCCCTCCGCCAGCGGTATGTCGTTGGTGAACCAGGAGTAACAGGACGGAGAAAGGCAGCTACCCTGGGGAACGCCGGCTCGTATGGGACGTGGACTCGAGGCCACGCCCTCCACTGCTACGTGAAAGCTCCTGCCCTCAAGGAAGGAGGCCAATACCTTGACGATCCTAACAGGGGTAGGGGATTGGGACAACTTGTACAGCAGCCCGTTATGCCAGACTCTGTCGAATGCCTTCTCCATGTCGAGGAATACTGCAACCGTGGTGTGTTTCTTCTCAGAAGAAACCACCACGTGGTGCAGCAGCCTCGTCAACTGGAGCGTCGTGCTGTGTTCAGACCGAAAGCCGAATTGCTCGGCTCTCGGCGTGATGCACGGGTTCAGGTGCAACAGCAACAGTTTCTCGAACACTTTCGAGACCGTCGGCAACAGAGTTATCGGTCGGTAGCTCTCCGGTTTCCTCACATCTTTTCCCTTTTTCATGAGCATGATGACGCGCCCCTCCTTCCATGCTGCTGGGAAATGCCCGCTGCGCATGATGCCGTTAAACAGGCGGGTGTAAGCCACGACTGTTCGTCGCGGCAAACACCGTAGTGCCATGTTTGGAACGCCATCTGCGCCGGGGGCCTTTCTCAGCTTCACACGGGAGAAGGCACGCTCCACCATGCCGGGAGTGAAGGTCACCGGTTCGTCACCGGCCGACAGCTCTGCCGCCAGGTAGTCCCTGACGTGCCGATCCACTGTCTCCGTGTGCACCCGATCCGATGAAGGGTTGGGGCTAAACTGCCCCTCCAGGCACTCGGCAAAGATTTCGGCTCGGTCTGCTGCGCGGAACCTCGGGGTTCCGTCTGAGGCTATCAGAGGATGAACGGGAGATCGTTCATTGGATAATTGGGCACATAGACGGTGCGCACTAGGTACGTGATCGCCTATGGAATCTATGTGCTCTTGCCATCGGCTGGCGTCGTAAGTGTCCAGCTCCTCTCGTATCTTCGCCGAGAGGGCGTTCAGGCTCGTCTTCATCGCCGGGCAGCGGTTAAACTGCCACAGTTTCCGTAGGCGCCTCTTTTGCTGTAGTAGCAACCGGATGTGGTGGGGGAGCGGGGGTAGCCCCGCCCTTCCCGCCACAGCGGAAGAGGTCTGCCCTAGTGCACTACGGATCTGTGCGGCGATTTCGGACGACAGCCTTTCCACCTCCTCGGCCGTTGACACCGGGTAGGAGGGAGTATGCTGGGCCATAAGGGCGGCAAATCCCTGCCAGTCAGTGCGTTTCCGCGGCACTGCCAGCGAGACTTTTGTGGGATGGCCGGTTAATTCGACCAGTACAGGAAGGTGGTCGGATTCCAGGTCGTAGAGAACCTCCTGTCGAGGGGTTTCCGGAATCCCACGGACAATGATGATGTCGAGGACCTCCGCCTGCCCTCTCGGGTTCCCAGGAATCCGAGTGGGGGCGTCTGGTCCCAACACATCATATCCGTGGAGTTCCGAATCCTCCAAGAGCCTCTCTCCCTGATGGTTGGCGATAGCGGAGTTCCAGGCTGCGTGTTTGCAGTTCATGTCGCCGGCGAGCATTGTCGGAGGGCCTGCATCCAAAAGTGTGTGGATCTCCGACATGTCAAGAGGCACACCTGCAGGCGGTCGGTAGACCGCATAAAGGTGTGTCTCCTTTCCCGCGACACTTACCGCAATCCCCACAGCATAGAAGGAAGTAAGAGGGGATGGTGGTAAAGGTTGGTGGATGAGGCTTCTCCGCACGATAACAGCTAGGCCCCTGTAAGCTCGTCCGTGCGGAGAGCACTCGTCCTGGCGATAAATGACAAAGTTCGGGACCTTGAATTTGTCATTGGGATGAAGGTGAGTCTCGCTGATCAGCGCAACGTCGACACGCTGTTCGGCAAGGAATGCTCTTAGCAGCTTGTTCTTACGACGCAAGCCGTTGGCGTTCCAATGAACGATCCTCAGCGCCTGGACTGTGAAGAGGACAGTGTTAGCCTCGCAAGGCCGCTGAGGATCTCTGGGATCGCGTCTCTCCCGTCTCTGATAGCCTCAAAGATGGAGTTTAGGATTTCGATGCCCTCCTTGATCGGAAACATGCCTTCTGGCGCTGTTCCGGCCGAGGAGGGCGTCGGGATTGCTTGAGCTATGGCTGGGTGTTGGGGTTGCTCCTTAACTGGGGCCTCCGCTGCAGCTACTACTGGCCTGGGTTCGGGGATGGACGAGGAAGAAGCTTTGTTTTTTTGCTTGGCCTTGGCCGCCTTCTTCCTTTTCCCTCCCCTGCCTCTTCTACGCCTGTGGGCCAGTCCGCCATTTTGCGGGTCGTTGGCCTCTGGGCGGAGAGTGGTCGGGGCCTGCGTGGTTCCGTCGCTGGGGCGAACGGAGGGACGAGGCTCTGCACCTTCAGTGCGGGCTACTGGCCCTGCAGCCTTGTTCCTCCGCTCGCGCCTCAGCACCGGACACGACGCGTTGTTGGCGGTGTGCTCACCGCCACAGTTGCCGCAGGTAGGCGGCTCTTCCTTGGCGCGGGGACAGCTTGAAGCCGAATGCTCGTCCCCGCAGATCACGCACATAAGGCGTCGGTGGCAGTGGTGGGAAGAGTGCCTAAACTGCTGGCACCTGTGGCACTGAGCAACGCCAGGCCGACCCCTCCACACTTCGACGCGCACTCCGGGCATGTTCAGCAATTCTGTGATTGCGAATATGCCCGGGGTGGTGTCGGGTGTCTTTTTAATTTGGGCGTAAAATATACACCCAGGCCTTCCCGCCCTGGCCCTGATGGGGCGCACATACTCGGCACTGTGGCCGAGTCGGGCGAGATCTACGACGATCTCGTCCGGGGAGGTGTCGTAGGGGAGGCCGCGGATGGCGACCTTCAAATTCTTCTCCGCCGGGAGCGAGTAGGAGAACCAGGATACCTTTTCGGACTTTTCCAGCTCTACCAAGTAGCGCTGGATAGTCCTGTGCTCCCGCTCGCTTCCGGGGGTGAAGCGCACTCCCTTCCCAAACGGGCGTGCGTTGGGCGGGTGACCCAGCTTGCAGCGGAGCTCCCGGAAATGGTGGGCCCAATTAGGCAGGTGCTCCACCACTAAAGGTGGATACCTGGCCTTCTTGGGCGCTGGGGTTGTCGACCCTGAGATGGGGTGTGAGGAGACTCTTGGTTCACCCGCATCGGCAATCGCGCGCGGTGATGCGGGTGCTGCTGCTACGTCGGCGTAGCAGGTGGACGTTGAAAGACTCAACAACTCACCCTCAACATCCTCCTCGCCTTGTGGAATGGCGTGGTCCGGCCGCAAGTCACCGGACAAGTCCATTTGCGTCTGTTGGGAGTCAGCCACAGGACGCTGCAGCTGTGGTATCCTGTCTTCCTGGGGCCTCGCCACTGGAGACTTTGACGTTGCTGCTCTCTCTTCTTCTCTTCTCGAGAGGCGCGGGTCTCTGGTCCTTGGCGCAGGAATAGGCGCAGGTGCAGGCGCAGGCGCAGCGCATGGCGGCGGCGTCTTCTGCTTGACCGTTACGACCACTCTCGGTGTGAGGTTCAGCTCACGCGGAACAGCTGCCTGCGGCATTGCGAAGGACAGCGTTCGCGGAGGTAGCGCCGAACGCGAGGTGGTCGGAGGCGGCTTCGGTCGCGTCGCCATGCGCGACGTTGGGTTTGCCCACGCAGGTCTCGAGTCTTGTGGCGCGGGTTGGCGCGTGGTCGCGAGCGCGGTTAGTCGCGCAGTCGCGGGCGCGGTTGGTCGCGCGGTCGCGGGCGCGGTTGGTCGCGCGGCCGCGGGCGCGGTTGCGGGCGCGGTTGCGGGCGCGGTTGGTCGCGCGGTTGCGGGCGCGGTTGGTCGCGCGGTTGCGGGCGCGGTTGCGGGCGCGGTTGCGGGCGCGGTTGCAGGCGCGGTTGCAGGCGCGGTTGCGGGCGCGGTTGCGGGCGCGGTTGCGGGCGCGGTTGCGGGCGCGGTTGCGGGCGCGGTTGCGGGCGCGGTTGCGGGCGCGGTTGCGGGCGCGGTTGCGGGCGCGGTTGCGGGCGCGGTTGCGGGCGCGGGCGCGGTTGCGGGCGCGGTTGCGGGCGCGGTTGATCGCGCAGCCGCGATTGGTCGCGCGGTCGCAGGCGCGGTTGGTCGCGCGACTTGCCGATCTTGTTCGGCGGTGTCCCGGGCTGGTCCCGGCCTGGTGCTCGGCGCGGTCGCTCCTCCGAGTGGATGAGGAGGGGAGGGGATAAAACATCCCCTCTTCCTCTCCTCGTCTTCTTCGGGGCTGTGCTTCCGGCGCATTCCACGGCCGGAGTGCCCGAACAGGTCCTCCAGCATGGACTGTACTGCGTCCTCGACGTCCTGCTGCGAGAGGTGGGACATCGGTGCTGGGGGGAGCGGGGGTGTTCCCTCTGCTTCCCTCGGCGTCACTGCGGGGGGGAGCGGGGGTGCTCCCTCCGCTTCTGGCGTCACTGTGGGGGGGAGCAGGTGTGGTCCCCCCTCCTCCTCCGGTGGCGTCACTGCTAGGGGGGGCAGGGGTGATAGTGCTCCCCCCTCCTCTTCATCCTCCTGACGAGCTTCTCGTCCCTCTTCCTCCTCCGGGGAATCCTCGGTGGGGGTGGGGGGCCGGGCGTCCATGGTTCGGGGTTCGGGTCAGACGTTTTATCAGCAAAACGTCTGCCGAATCCCCTCTGCGAGCTCCGAGTCACTACAATACTCTTCTTCTTTCCAGGTTGTATTGGCGAGATGAGGCCAATCGTCGAATTACGTCGAATAACTTTTAATGAGTATTGCCGACAAATGATCAAATATATATTAAAATAAACTCTGAACCGAGATAGTCGCAACCAGTGTGTCAGTGGTGGGGGTACTATGTGATAGAGATGCGGGATGAACGCCATCTCTATCACACTGCAAGGAACTGTTTATTTTACGGGTTAGAACACCTATGACTTGTCAGCTACAAGGCATTAGGCTCCTCGATAAATGGGGACCATCTAACTATTACTACTATTTAATACTAATAATGGATTTTAACTTTCATCATCATCAGCCTGTATCTCTCCACTCCAGCAGTATAGACCCCACCAAGGCTACTGCACGCGGTCTTTTGCAACCCCCCGTCCAACCTCCACCAGATTGACGGATAACCTTTTTAAGGTTACATGTCCATGTCAAGCCGAGACCGATCTGCGTGGGAAACGCAACTCTGAAAGTTGTGCCAGAGTACGTCTACCTAGGACTGACCATTCAGTTAGGCGCAGCCAACTTTGGCAAAGAAGTCAAGTCTTCGCATCGTCCATACCTTAATGTGTGAAGGCTTCATGCAATTTTCAACCAATGCGTTCTCCCCGTAATGTCGTATGGAGCAAAGACGTGGACAATGACGTTGGGTCTGATCCCAAGTTTAAGGTAACAAAAGGGCATGTATGAAGAGGTTGATGAATGTCGACGAAGCGAAAGAGGTATATCGTGATCATGTCAAGTGGCGATCTAGCGTGAGGATATGTATGTCTGATAATAACACTTAAAAGTAGAAATTTAATTAGATGTGGGGACGGGGTCCATAAAATACTCTATGATCCTTTGTATGTAACTCCCATAGTCACCTTTAAATGAATGAATGATTGATGAATCTTTAACGGACACTTTCGTGCAACTGGGCCTTTCGTATAAGTCTGTTGTTGTAGCACAAAATCTATGGCCATTAGCTAATTTGCATTATCTGGCTATATTTTATTTCCAATTTGTTTCCCCCGCCAGCCTTCTGATTTACAACGGAATATTAATGCAAATAGCTCTCCCGTGACCCGCTTCCTAACGTTTTCACTATTTACCTAATAATCTTCACAATTGTGTTATCCACTTTCATGGCACGCTATTATTCTAAAGCTGATGATAAACCCCGTGTTTGCGTAAAAACTAAAGCAAAACAAAGGTCGCTTTTTTTAATGTTTTGCTTTAAAGCAATGAAAACGCTACTCACGCCTTACAAAACGAAATAAAGTAAAAAATAAGCGCTTACAGCGACAAGTCGAACTGGACCATAATACAGTAAAAAGTATCATCATGGGCGTTTCCCATTCGGGGTGGTCAAAAACAAAAACTTTTTTTAAAATGAAATAATTAACCATAAACAGAATAACTTACCATAACTTTCTACTATGTACTTAGATATGTATTTATTATTTATGTATATATTTATTTAATATGTAGGATATGTATATTTAATTAGTATGTATTTATATTGTTGATCATAATAGTATTTCTGCACCTGTTTATAATGGCTCCACATTCACAAAGGTTAGTTGGTAGAATATGCATTTATAGCATTAACCTCGCCTTTGAACCCACACTATTTTTGGTTCTGTACAATAAATAATTTATTATTATTATTTATTTGTCAGAAACATGGTATGTACAGGGATGTATATTATTTGTAATTATATCACATGCTTCGCTATTTCTAGAATACAAATATTTATTTAGTCACATGACTTTGTCGAGCTTAGTGTCTAGGTATTCTTTTGTCGAATAAAAACATTTATTAACCAGCATTTGTTTGACTCTTAATTTGAAAATTTTTAGTGGCAGCTCCCTTATAGTAACTGGAAGCTTATTAAATATCTTTGTTGCCATTGCATAACAATTTCGACTATATTGGGTATTTTAAAGCGGATTCAAATCTAGCCTACTTTACTATAGGCCCATCATGACAAGTGAGAAGCTCGACGATGTCTCTAACGTACCAAACTCAAGAAATACCACAAATAGTATAAAAAAAATATTGTGTCCCGACCAGGAATCGAACCCCGCATCTAAATCCACGGACTTAACAGCCAGACCATGGAGGCACATAGTATACCTAAGTCTATATTTAATTTTGGACAAAGAAAAATAGCAAATACATTTATAACGATTATTCTCTATTTTACTCTAACTGCCTCCGTGGTCTAGCGGTTAAGTCCGTGAATTTAGACTCAGAGGTACCGGGTTCGATTCCTGGTTGGGACGCAAAAATATTTATTATTGTAAACAAATACATTTAATTTATTTGTGATATTTCTCGAGTTTGGTACGCTGAAGACATCGACGAGCTTACCACTTGTCATGATTGGCATGTAGTAAAGTTGCCTAAATGTGAATCCGCTTCTTTATAAGCGTGGCTTCTGACCACCCCGAAAGGGAAACGGTCGTGATGATACTTTTATACTTTACTAGATGCCTATTACGCCTAAGAGGGTAGATTAATAGACGCTGCCGTTGCTCTGCTTAGTTAAAAAGCTGCTTATCAAATTGCATGTCAAAGAAAATTGTTGGAAAATAATGAAGATAGGAGCTGAGAAGTTAAGATAGGTGGAGGGGAGTTAGGAATTTAATTTCCTAGGAATTTCAGGAATTCCTATTAATTTTATATCACTGTCCGCCTTTATTACATGGAATGTAATAACCTCTGTATGTACTTCTACTAATAATTAATGTAACTAATGTCATTTAACCTATATATGCATAAAGGGTCGCCAAAGACCCAACTTAACTACCTTTTTTAAAAATAAAAATTAAGTACTAATAATTGTTGGTCAAAGAAGACGTCGATGTGCAGTATGCAAAAAAACGCAAAAGCCTGTACGAAATGTAATGTAATATAAGTATATATAAATGTTTATCAACTTTCCATGTTGTTTTTTTTTCTCTAATTCACCATATTTGGCAAAGGATTTGCCCAGCAGGTTGTTAAAACCTTTTTTTTTTTATTTGCCTTGTTTTTTTAAATAGCTTAACAGGGTATTTTCTATGTATTTTAAGGTAGAAGAAGAAATTAAAAACTCTTAAGACTCTTTTTTTGTCTATAAGTATGCATTACCGTAGCCAAAGACAATAAACCACAATATGTTATCTAAGCCTAATTCTTTATAGAGGCTTACGCCATACATGTATATGAGTACGCCTTGGAAATTGGTTTGGCAGCTACCCCAATTTCAATACACTTGCGTGCAACATTTAAGGGGAATTTCTCACAAAACCTATTTACCTTATTTTAGGCCTTTTAGCAAGATTGTCGTATGAATAAATAAAAATGAAAAAACATGTTCTTTCCAATATGCTTAACGGTGCGAAATTAAAATATCTGGAGCACATTGTCACGGACCCGATAGTAGCTTTGTGCGTGGAGGTAACGGGTTCGATTCCTGGTGGGACACAATAATTTATTCAAATTTATATTTCTGAAGTTTGGTACGCTAAATTAACATTTATCCGACAAAAATATTTACAAAATATAATAAATACTAATACTAAGGATAGGGATATAAGTTCCGTCCGCGTGAAATAGAGGCAAGAACGCTGGCTGCATTTCCCCGCTGAATTGCAATACTGATTCTTTGGGCGAAGAAAGATCCATCCCTCTTGTCACTGGAGGATACGACAAGACGCGGTGTTATGTCTTTTAAAAACTTTTTTGGCGTCAGTTGCTCCCATTCTTGGATCTCGTGTACCGCTTACCATCAGGTGGGCGCGATGTCACATGTCGTGTTCAGTATAAAAAATAAAAAAACCAAGAATAAAGAAATAATAAACAGTAACATAGACGGGAGCTACCCCAGCCTGCTTCACAAGCAGCCATGATGCACACATTTTACAGAATTGCTTGCCACTTTTTATGAAGATAAAAATTAAAACATGCAGACGGTTGGGATGGGATCTGTATGTCTCCTGAACAAAGAAAATAGACAAATATATATAAAAGTATTAGTATTAATCTGTACTTCGGATGCAGATCCCGGTTGTTGATGATGTCCGCGGTGCTGCTGTCAATTCTACAGGGCTACATCACATCTCACTCACTGTTAGGGTACACTTTCCTGTAGTTAGGGCAGCCAAGAATTATTTAATTTAGATATCTTTTTAATTTAATTATTAATTTAATCTTTAGTTTTTTTTTTTTTTAATTTATGATTTAATTTAATTTTTTGATTTTTTTAGGTAGTAATTTATTATTGTAGGTAAATTTAAATTTAACATATTAATTTTGAATTAAAATTGACTAAAAACTAATTATAAAGAAAACTAAAACTAAAAATAACTATGAAATTAAAGCTATTCTACAAAATAAACTAACATTTCCTCGTTGAATTATTATGGACATATTCTGTTTTAGGTAGTTATGGCATTTGTGATCGCCACACTCTTGGAAAATTCGTTTACCCAGCTCTTTTATAAATTTGTGGGTATCAAGAGAATATACCCCCATTGTTTCAACCCCAAATGCCACAAAGTTAAAATTTTGTTTAATGCTATTGTATTTTATCTCTAATTTTATTTGTGTTATTGTTTTTTTTTGTTTAACTGAATTTCTATTTTTTTGTGGTTGTATTTCTTCTGTTTTTTCTCCTTTTCTTTGACACCTAAGTATCAGTAATAAAGTATGTTTCCTAATTTGGCCAATGTATAAACTCAATTATATACTAACCTTTATGTTCTGTAATGTGCTGTGGAAATGAATGAATAAATAAATAAAATACAATAAAAATAAATAAAGTTAACTGATTGTGAATTCAATTCTTTAAAAAGTGTGACCACCTGACCACCGCGCAAGGGATACGCCAGTAATAATGATACGTGTTTTGTTTCATCATCATCATCATCAGCCTATGTCTCTCCACTGCTGAATGTAGGCCTCCCCCAAGGCTCTCCATTTCACACGATCTTTTGCCACCCTCATCCAGCCCCCACCAGCGACCTTTTTCAGGTCATCCGTCCATCTGGCGGGGGGTCTTCCCACTCTGCGTTTTCCTGTACGTGGTCTCCACTCCAGAACTCGTCTACTCCATCGGTCATCGGTTCTGCGACAGACGTGTCCGGCCCATTGCCACTTCAACTTACTAATTTTGAAGGGTATGTCGGTAACTTTGGTTTTCTGACGGATGTCTACGTTTCGGACTCTATCCATCAGAGAAATACCGAGCATAGCTCTCTCCATAGCTCGCTGAGCGACCTTAAACTTGTGGACGAGACCCACTGTCAGTGTCCACGTTTCTGCTCCGTACGACAATACTGGAAGAACGCATTGGTTGAAAACTTTCGTTTTCAAACACTGTGGTATGTTTGATAACAGGATGTGGCGTAACTTCCCGAATGTAGCCCATCCTAGTTGAATGCGCCTTCCAGCTTCCTTGCTTGCTAGTTGGATAATCTAGCCAATCTGGTTTTGTTTATATCACATTAATTACATAATGTGTGTTTAAGTTCTGTTTGAATCTAACGTTATTTATTAAATTAGTTACAAAAAAACTTCTTAAATATTTATTAATGTTTAACTTTTGAAGCATAACACTTGTTTTACATATTCGTAAGATAATTAAGTAAAGAAACGAACATACCGAAAGAACCGGGAAATACCATTTACGAAAAAGTACCAAAAGTCCCGGTACTCAAAACCAGAAGCGGTACCGGAAACCCTAATGGCCACTGGTGACACTCAGTCCTGCTTAGCCCGATAATTAAAATTAAAACCCTTATAGCAAAGGTCAGGGAGTGGTTTTGAATTAGTGACCCTTTTTTGGGACTAATTAGCATACGACCCGCACCTCGGTTGTCATCAACTTGTCGTCTAAACAACAGAAATAATTACCAATACATGTGACGCTTACAAAAAAAACATTTAGATTTTGAACACTTACATATCTCGTTCTTTGTTGAAATACTAATCCATTATTATGATTTTTTTATTATACTGAGCACGACATATGACACCGCGCCCACCTGATGGTAAGCGGTACGCGAGGTCCAATAATGGGAGCAACTGACGCCAGCCTCAGACGACCGACATCAGTCCCTACCACTATGCCGGCCTATAAAAATGCTTTTTCACACTTCATTTGAAGGACTCCAGGTTATTTTATTTATTAAAAACGTTATTGCACAAAGTACAAAGGCGGACTTAATGCCCGTAGACATTTTCTGACAGCCAAACCTTAGGGACAAATTAGAACATTTATAGGTGCAATGAAATAAATATTAATAGTAGGATAAATTCAACATAATTATATACACTTACACAATATACTTTTATATATACTGTAATATCAATATACTAAATACTAATACATACATAAATATACATATATACACTTATTAACATTGTTTGGAGCTATTTAGAAAGTGTAGATAGACGAGTTTTTTGAACTAAGATCTGGTAGACGTAGTTATAGGAATGGGGAAACACACTGGCTGGGAGAGCATTCCATATGTTCAGCGTGCGACAGATGTAAGAGCCTCCAAATTTTTATGTACGCGTAGGGATAGTGGCTACGGTATGTGGATGCATATTTTGGCCTGTGCGAGTGGTTCGGTTGCAGAATAGAGAAGATGGGATAAGGTTGTGGAGCTCTTCAGAACATTCACCGTAGTAGAACACGCTCAGACCACATCTCGGCAAAGCTGCAGCAATTCGAGAGTTTTAGACACTATAGTATCGTCCACTATTCGAATCGCCCGCCTCTGTAGACCTTATTTGTAATAAATGTGAAATCTTACATAAACACTGTAATTGTCAACTTATGGTGAATAACGCCGAGTCGGAAAATTACGGTATCCAGCGTGATAAACACCTAAAGGCTGGAGAGTTATACGGAGAAAGGACATGTTGAAGCACGTTATTGCCTTAAATACCCAAAGTGATAATCTAGCTACCAATTACGTGATAATATGAAATATGAAAGACCGAGCTCGCCTCATGGCCGTTTCCACTAAGGAGTCAGGTCTTTGGTTGCAGGCTTTTCCCTCAGCATCGGTTGGCACACTCCTTGACCGAAATACACTGACCATGGCGGTGTGCCTTCGTCTCGGAGCACGGACTGTCCACCCGCACCAGTGTCGATGCGGAGAACCAGTCAATCATCTCGGACACCACGGGCTTTCTTGTGCTAGAAGTGCTGGCCGCATTCCTCGTCACGCGGCTCTTAACGACATCATCCGAAGGGCTCTTATCACTGCTGATGTACCCGCAATCTTAGAACCATCTGGCATTGTGCGAAGCGATGGCAAGAGACCCGACGGAATGACTGTTGGGCCGTGAAAACTTGGCAGATCTCTGGTGTGGGATGCGACGTGTGTAGACACATTAGCTCCATCTCACATTCAGGCGACCTCGTCAGGTGCGGGAAGAGCGGCTATTTCTGCGGAGAACCTCAAATTGCGCAAATATGCCAACCTTGGTTCCGGTTACGAGTTTGCGCCGTTTGGGGTCGAGACGATGGGCCCATGGGGA
This sequence comes from Tinea semifulvella, assembly GCA_910589645.1. Taxonomy (NCBI): domain Eukaryota; kingdom Metazoa; phylum Arthropoda; class Insecta; order Lepidoptera; family Tineidae; genus Tinea; species Tinea semifulvella. The sequence goes on along the minus strand of OU342598.1, from coordinate 3,602,575 downwards.
CGTCAGCGAGGCGCTTGGCCAAGGAGTTGTCAAAGCGGCTGACAGAAAGGTCTGGAGACAGAAAGGCTGGCAATTATTTCTGCCAACGTATTAGCCTCGCTATACAGAGGGGAAATGTTGCCAGTCTCCTTGGGACTATCTCGGATTGGACATCTCTAGAGGACATTTTTTATTTATAGTTTAGTTTATTTTTAATTTTATTATTTAGGTAGCTTTTATATTGTAATTCTTTTATACTGGTTATATATTCTAATAAATTATCTTCGAATAAATTACGTGGAATATATCAAAATGTGTAAATAGAGACAGAAATAATTACGTAAGTCATATCTTCAGTGACACTCGCGTGATGAAGACGATTCGATTGGCGTGAGAACCATCAAAATCGGCCAACACGGTTGGTCATCAGTGTGTCACAAAAGAACAAACATATGTATGTATGTTTATATTATTACATAGGCTGATAAACACATAACCCTTCTTTGAGACGCGCAGTCGGATAAAAAAGCATTCCATCAAAATTTATCACAAAAAAGGTAATTTTTATTAGTGTAAATGCCACACATCACAAACGTATCCATTAATCCTCTCATAGCGGTATTTTGTAGCCCCTCATATAAAAGAAACATTAATTATTTTAAGCTCAGACCATTGTTGTTGGGAACAATATCGAGGGGTGCCGTTCTAATAATTCGATTCTTGACTTTTATGCTAATGCCCAGTTCTTTATTTATTTAAACTACAATACAAAATACAATTAATTGCCTCTGTAGTCTAGCGGTTAAGTCCTTGGATTTAGACTTGGAGGTACCGGGTTCGATTCCTGGGCACACAATAATATTTATTAATTTAAATTAATATTTAATTTATTTGTGATATTTCCCGAGTTTGGTACCCTAGAGACATCGACGAGCTTGCCACTTGTCATGATTAGCCTATAGTAAAGTTCGCTCAATGTGACTCCGCTTCTTTATAAGCGTGGTTTCTGACTACGCTGAAAGGGAAACGGTCATGATGATACTTTACTTTTACTATTTATAAGAGGACGGACACGAGACAGGCAACATAAGAACAAGAACAAAGTAGAAACAATTAAAATTATACCCCCAATCAGAATACTTTCCATTGTGAACAATGGTTACAACACAATTAGACTGAGATCGAAGAGTCCGCGCCACCCAAAGAGATCAAGCAGTCGAAGCCAAACGCATTTTACACTTCTCTAGTATGCAAATCGCCATATTATCCCGTAAAGCAACAAAATCAATTTCACATCGAACTCAACCATAACCGACAATGCACTTATCACAGCCGATATAATGCAGAACACAGAGTCCTAGACTCTGAGTCTGTACTGTTGGAGATGGGCCTACACTCGCCACAGTTGTCAAAAATAACTTTAATCGTATAACGGGTCCTTACATTAAGTCAATGCATTCGATACTTGTATAGCAATCAATTAAATTGTCGTAAATTGAACTGAGGGCACAAGGCCTAGGGACATGATGTAATATTATTGTTAAATTAGCATTATTGAGAGCAACTAACAAAAGTCGTAGGTAAAAGTACCTTTATTTATGTAAAACTATTACAGGCATTTGTGACACATCATTATTTATATTATTTTGAATGATTCTACTCCTGCTAGAGGATTACTATGCAGCATTCGTAGGACGCTTACAGTTGTCTCGATCCCATCTATTTTAGAACTAACTGGTTTGAGTCGAGACGATGGCAAGCGTCCAGACGGAATGACATTAGTTCCTTGGAGATTGGGCCAATTCCTGGTGTGGGATTTTACCTGTTGGGATTCCCTAGCCCATTCCCACCTTCAAGGCACTTCTGTTAGAGCTTATGTTGCAGCGGAACAAGCGTATATCAGCAAGCGTCGAAAGTATGAAACAATTTGCAATAATTACTTTTTTCGACGTTTGCTGTAGAAACGATGGGCCCGTGGGAATCGGAACTGAAAGCTTTCTATAAAGAAATTGCTAAAATTAAAAAGCTAATTGACGTCTCTGGTGACAATAGAGCTGGCAGTTTTTGTCACATAAATTAAGTATCCTAATTCAAAGGGGAAATGTTGCTAGTGTATGTTCATTATTGGAAGACACTGGCTCCTGTTATACAGCTCAGCTCATGCAGGAGACAGGGTTCACCATAACGAATCAATATTCTTATTGTGCTAATAAACGATTTGTATTTGTATTTGTATTGGCACCATGCCACAAGACAGCGATTTGGAGGAGCTATTTTTTTTTAGTGTTAAATTTTTATTTTCTATGTATATTTTTTTTAGGTTGAATTTAGATTTTGTTGTAATCTAGTTTATTTAATTTAAGGTTTTGTATGCAGCAAAGTGGTCCAAAGAGTAAAATGTTAGCAGAAGACCAGCAGCTTAGCAAATTCCAGTGACCTGTTAATGTTTAATCTGACTGAGAAAGGAATCTTCAAAAAAAACTCAGCTACTCGAATATCAGATTTACAATATAAAACAAATACGGAATTAAACAACAATAAATAAAATTAGGTATTTAGATCATAATTTAGGACAATATATTTGTGGTGTCAAGGAAAAAGGATATGAGTCGAAAAATTTAAAAATTAGATTTTTGCAACTATTTTTTCAAAACATTCATATGCGTCAATGCAATAAGGAGATGAGTCTATACACTATACAGTTTATTTTACACCCCTACGTACATAAAGGGGCTAGTCGTAACATTAAAATGTATAAATAAGTAAAAAGAGTTTAATCGAGTTTCAGTATCGCGCTTTTACCGCCAATAATTCAGTTATGCATAGTGAGATGAGTGGACTAGTATCAAAAGTATACGACTAATGAAATTGAACATTTACTAATTACAATTTTCTTATTATAAAAATTGCCTCCAGTGAAAAGTTCAAGTTTTGTACTTATCCCCTTTTTCCTTGACACCACAGAAATATAGCACTGTCAGAAAATCTAGTTTGAAATAAAGGCCGACATTGTACTAGTTCTTAATAGAATATTTATGTTTCCGGTGTCCACTAATTAGGACTATTTTTCTGTAAATGTAATTCTACCTAATTACATTGAAATTGGTTCAGTAAAGTGAAGTAAAAGCGAGACAAACATACATACACATAGACTTACAGTTTCTTTCAAATTTTAATATTAGTATAGATAGAAGAACGAATGTATGAATGAACAGTGGTGGCTTGTTTGTAATATCGTCTTTCAATCGAACAAAAAAAAAGGCTGGCGGTTCAAGCCGTGGCATGTAGCATTCTCATAACTAGTTTTATTAATGTAGATAATAAAAGTCATGTATTTACAACACCACCGTTCCCGTCTCTCTGAGACTACCGCCCCGGTTCCACTAATACTAACTTGTGGAATTGTAAATTAATTGTCATTAAAATTGAGTTCAGACCCTCGCCAACCCAATGGCCAGCGTGGTAAGTGTAGGCCATATTCTTCAGATATATATATAAAAAATAAAATAAAAAAACGTTTATTGACCCAATTAAATCTATTACATTTTATATGCTCAATGATATATACTGGTGGCAACCGCAAATACAATTTATTTTATTATTTTTCATTTCATTTCATTTACTTATTCACCATTTCATACATTTGGTACACTCAGTTTCGTCAGATTACAAATTAATTATTTTACCAATCATGACAGCGAATGAATAACGGCAAATAACAGCATTCCTCGTTACCAGATAAGTACATAGGTACTACCAACACTAATAGATGCTGCTGTAAAAGGGCGTTGTCATGGTAATAATAATATGGTATAATTATGTCAAAACAAAAGAATATTTCCTACTACTAGTTTATATATATATATATATACATACACGTACACACACATACATATATATAAGGAAATTAGCGGTAACTTTAATACCCAAACTTAAGCTAACTTAACAAATACCTACTCGTGCATAAATATGATATTGGTATGTCAACATAAAGAATAAACTGCACAAACAAATATTCACCAAAATTGTTCTGTGTGGGTATGTAGGTATGAGTGTATATGTAGTTGTGTCATCAGCGTGGATCAGCGAAGAGGCCAGACTACCTAACGACAGCTGGAAGGTTTTCAGCTTCTGTTCGGAATATGTTCTGGAAGGCCCATCTCCAACAGTGGAGGTCTAGGACGCTGTGTTCTAGGGGATGTAATGGTCAATAGATGCAAGTATAGATACACGTCGTACTATTTTAACTTAATAATTTTACCTACTTTTTATTAGTAGAACAGTAAACTAATAACGCTGCTTTGAACGACATCATTCGAAGGGCTTTTGTCACTGCTGGAGTACCCGCGATCCTAGAACCCTCTGGGATTGCGCGGAGCGACGGCAAAAGACCCGACGGCATGACCGTTGGGCCGTGGAAACTTGGCAGGTCCCTGGTGTGCGATGCGACATGTGTAGACATTAGCCCCATCACACATCCAGGCGACCTCGTCAAGCGCGGGAAGTGCGGCGGTTTTTGCTGAGAACCTCAAGCTGCGCAAATACGCCAACCTCAGTACAGGTTACGAATTTGCGCCGTTTGGGGTCGAGACGATGGGCCCATGGGGACACTTAGCCAAGCGTCTGGCCAAGGAGTTGTCCAAACAGCTAACGGAGAAGTCTGGAGACAGGAAGGCTGGCAATTATTTCTGCCAACGTATTAGCTTAGCTATACAGAGGGGAAATGTTGCCAGTCTTCTGGGGACTATCACTGAAGGGTCGTCTCTAGAGGACATTTTTTACTTATAGTTTATTTTTTATTAGGTTTAGTTTATATTTATTTTAATTTTTACTTTTAAGTAGTTTTAATTTATATTGTAATTATTTTATACTGTTTGTATATTACTTCAATAAACTAAGTTAACCAAAAAGTTAGTAAAGTATAAAATTTGGCATTAGTGTCATTCAATGCGGAATTAAATTGCCTTGAAGTGTTGGCCTCGATCCAAAATCAATATCGATCAGTAAGTTTGAGAAAACGATTGGTTGTGCAAAACTTTGCTTAGAATGAAACCCTAAGAATATAGTACTATAACGACCGTAACCCCATGGCCCGAACCACACTTTTTATATAGTATAATAACCGCTAGACCACGGAGGCAGTTTTTATATGTTAGTGTTACATATTGCACAGAGGTTGGACTTAGAGGATAGGCATTATAGATTCATTATTTATTCATTTAAAAAACTTTATTGCACAAAGTACAAAGGCGGACTTAATGCCCGAAGACATTCTCTGACAGCCAAACCTTAGGGACAAATTTGAACAATTATAGGTGCAATCATAGAAATAATAATAATACTATAATTATAAAGGTTAACTTAATAGGATTGATATATACTTACATCATATATCTTCATATATATCATAATATCAATATACTACATACTAATAATACACATTATTATACATAAACATACATATATACTACTTACTAACGCTGTCAGGAGCTATTTAAGAAGTGTGAATACACCAGTTTTTTAAAAGATGACCTGGTAGTTGCTTGCCGCATGATGACAGACAGATTGTTCCATAAATTAGTAGCAACTACTACGAAAGAGTTGGAGACAAATGCAGTGTGATGTGAGGGAACAGATAGAAGGGAGTTGTAAGAAGAGCGAAGAGATTTGTCATGGAAAGAAGAGAGATAGGCGAAATTGTCCTTAAGGTATTTCGGTGTCGCAGGCTCATTCAAAACCGAGAACAGGAGACAGAGAACTCGAAGATTTCTGCGACAACGAATTGGTAGCCACTTCAACTAAGCACGATATTCAGATATGTGGTCATATTGACGTAAACAATATATAAACCGGATACATGCGTTCAGTAACCGGTCCATCTTATTGAGTAACATCTCCGACATTATCTATGAATCAAACCCGGTACCATCGAGTCGTAACAACATTTGCCATAAATAGGGTTTATAAGATTAAGAAATACTCTTTTTAAAGAAAAACTTTTCTTATTTAAGAGTAAACGCAATTTAAACGTTTGTAAGTGTCAAGTTAGGAGGCGTATTTCTGTTTTATTTGCTGCAGACCCGACATCATAGACAAAATATATAAATAAAGACAAGCCAATGATATTCATGTATTGTATTCTTGATATTATACGAATATATGCTTAATTGACATATTATTATTATTTACATTGTAAGGTGACACGGCCCGTATACAGCCGCGAACTAGTATTAAGATTTGATATTTATTGTTAGATTGTAAGCTGACTCGGCCCTTTTACAGCCACGAATTTATATTTAGTTGACACGGCCTATTTACAGCCACGATCTTATATTAGGTAGTTATTAAGTTACAATTACCTTACTTATGACAATAATGTTATTATAACACACATAAATCTGGATTGTTTACCCGTTACGGTCCAACAATGATTACCTAACTTATGTTTGTTTATATATTTTGTATGTTTTTGTTTTATATTATTTTAGTGTTGACAATATCCAAGTTGTTACAAGATAACCTATGGAAATAAATATTTTGATTTGATTTGATTGATTGCTTATCTTGCTGATAAGGTTTGGGGCCAATGTTAGAAGCCTAGCTTAGAAGCGTAGATAAGTACATAAAGACGTAGGCGTTCCACTGAGTTGTAATGTTTTTCAGTCAATGAAAGACGCCACACCGCTTGCGTGGCGTACACGTCTGTGACGTTCCTTATAATGTTAGTTGCCTGTGCATGTACGCTTTTGTAATATTCTGAATCACTAAAGTCACTTATGTATTCTTCAAGTGTTGACGTACAGCAGAGACGTGGACAGTGACGGTCTGGTCTACAAGTTTAAGGTCGCTCAGCAGGCTATAGAGAGCTCGGTATTTTTTTGATGAATATAGCTGAAGAGGCAATGGGCCAGATACGTCTGTCGAAGAACCAATTACCGAGACGAAATCCAAAGTGAAGACCATGAACAGGAAAGCGCAGACTGAAAGTTGATAAACTTCATTTCTCAAAAGTGCAGTCAAAATCTTTGGAAATGTTGAATTGTGCGAGGAAGAAAAATGCAAAAGCTATTTGAACTTGACTTCTAAGCTCAGCACTTATTTCCCTCGATTTAGGGCCAATGCTTAGACAAGTGTCCTATGGGCCGGTTCTTAAAGCAATATGAATGTTCTTTGACCGTCGTCACCTAGAAACTAATTAAATTATACCAAGAAAATTAACTGTCTTTCTTAGTTCCTTTTCTTCAACAATATAGCATTTAAACACTAATTATGCTTTTCAATAACTATCTAAATTAAAATAATACAGATTAGTCTACGACTACGATTAGTCTATGACTAAATAAAAGTGTGTGAATCACTTTGTTGTCTATGTTGAAAATATGTCGATGAGCTTGGTCACTTGGGCTGTCGTGTTCCAAAAGTGCGAGTCGGGTTTTCCGTCATGCGCCATCAATAATCTCATTCGTAAGACGCTTACAGTAGTCTCAATCCTATCTATTTAAAACCAATCGTTTTGAGTCAAGACGATTTCAAGCGTCCAGACGAAATGACATTAGTACCTTGAAGATTGGGCCAATCCCTGGTGTGGGACTCTACCAGCTGAGATTCCCTAGCTCCTTCCCAACTTTAAGGCACTTCTGTTAGAGCTGGTGCTGCAGCGGAACAAGCGCAGATCAGCAAGCGTCGATTTGCAATAAGGTCTTATTTCCAACGTTTGCTGTAGAAATGATGGGCCCTTGGGGATCAGAACTAAAAGTGTTCTATAAAGAATTGATTCAAGGCTCATTGACGGCTCTAGTGACTCTCTTAAGTATCTTAATTCAGAGAGGAAATACCTGCCTATATTATCTAATTTAAGACAAAGAAAAATAGCAAAAATATATATAGGTATTATGTTTTTCCTTATTTTACTAAAACATATATAAGATAATTAATATATCTCCAAAACATCGGTAATTTTTATTCGCTAGTAAGTTGTTGGACTACATATCTCAAAAGTTCACTTTAAGTAAAAAAGTAAAGTATCATCACGACCGTTTCCCTTTCGGGGTGGTCAGAAATCACGCTTATAAATAAGCGGATTCACATTTAGCCAACTTTACTATGGGTCAATTATGACAAGTGGCAAGCTCGTCGATGTAACTCTATTTATTTGTGATATTTCTCGATGAAACTCGAGAAATATCACAAATAAATTCAATATTAATTAATGTACCTATTTATAAATAAAATAAATAAAAATCCATTTATTGTCACATAACAGTATCGCATATTTTTCGAACAATATGTGACAAAAGGAATCAGGTGTCAGCTATTGTCGTTCAGCAATACAAGTATTTACAGCACGACGCTGTTTTTCAGCCTGTTCCTGTTCTCACGTAGTACTATTTTTTTTTTAATTACAGGGTAGACACTTATAAATTAAAATAAACACAATGGGGTGTATCAGGCAAAGCTTTTTGTAGATGTCGCTAGCGGCAACGGTACCTTGTTTTACACCTATGTCGCATCATTTATTAAATGTTTTCTTATTTTTTTTATTTTTATAAAAGAAAAATGTATTTTATATTAACGTTACCTACCTACTACGAATTAAGAAAGCGCACACCGTCTTTAAAAAGAAAAAACGTTTATTAATAGAACGGCAATTTTGAGATCACTATATCTTTTATTTCGCTTAGACATCTCAATTTGTACATTTAAAAGCTGCTCACTTCGGCATAATATCCAGAAAATAATAAATTTCGTAATAAAAATACAAGTTTTCTATGCAACTGACAGTTATATTAGGTACCATCTATCATGCGCCATCTATCGTGATAAAAAGTTAGTGATACACCCCATTATACTAAAAAGCTAGGTATATATAGACATGGCAGAGTAGATGAATGAGGCTCGCTTCGTCAGGAATATCAACATTGTTTCAGGCTCTTTAATTACATATTTTCCAGCGCTAATAATTAAAAATAAATAAAATACAAGCTAAATAATAAATTTACCTACGGACTTAACCGCTAGACCACGGAGGCAGAAACATCATTGAAAATATTGTATTGTGCGAGGAAGAGGGATGCAAAACCGTCTTAAAATAATAGACTGCCGCCGCTTAGTATAAAATTTCCAGTAAACGCAAATTGAATTCTCCAAAGTGCGAACCAGATCTATTGAGCGGACCATCTGTCCATCTGTCAGCTCCTTCTAATTCCTCAACCGTCGTCGGAAATCCAATCACAGCTACATAGAATCCCTTAATAGCGATAAATTGGATGGATTTTACAATTTTAATAATAGCCTGTACACTTCTACAAGCTAGAAAGCGACTTATTTATTTAAAAACTTAATTGCACAAAGTACAAATGCGGTATACAGTCAGTTTCTGAAACGTATTTTGGTACTTAATTTATTACTTAAGTATAAATTAACTGGTTTTTCAAGAAATGCGTTTTATATATATCTTAAGAAATAATAAAGAAGGGAACTGTCATTTACACAAATGTATGCGAAGTTGACAATTTTGATTTTCACAAATAATTTAGTAATTTTTGACAACTGTTTTCTTAAGTAGCCGAAGAAGGTCCATTAAATTTTCTTAAATTCAATCATTTCTTATTACCTACCCATCTAAGTGATCTAACCTGGACTACCCAGGTTAACAACACGAGTCGTAAAATATTTTCTTCACTGCACGCTCTCAATAAATTTAAACATTTTCTGCCGTTAAAAGCCATTATTACCATTGCTCAAAGCCTTCTACTTCCTCTTCTCGACTATGGTGACGTGTGTAGTGTCGATCTCTCAGAGGCGTTGCTCAACAAGATGGATCGGTTACTTAACTGTTGTATCCGATTCATCTTTTCCCTTCGCAAATATGATCACATCTCTGAGTATCGAACGAAGTTAAAGTGGCTACCAATTTGCTGTCGCAGGAATCTCAGAATCCTCTGCTTACTTTTTTCTATTCTTAACGAGCCTGCGACACCGAAATACCTCAAGGACAAATTTGCCTATCTTTTCTCATTTCACGATAAGTCTCTTCGCTCCTCACACAACTCTGTTCTGTCTATTCCATCGCACCACTCTGGGTTCATGAACGATTCTTTTGCTGTTGTTGCCGCAAACCTGTGGAACAAGCTGCCGGTAAATATACGACAAGCATCCAACCGAAGCATTTTCAAAAAAAATGTGTATTCATATTATTTAAATAGCTCATAACAACTTATTTAGCTTATTTATTATATGTAGTGTATGTATTAATTTTATGTAATGTATGTACCTAATGTATTAATAAAAAGTTATGTGTATGTATTATTAGTATTTAGTTTATTATAGTATTTATTATTGTAGTTAATATTGCATATTTATTACGCAATCATATTTCTCTAATTTCACCTACCTTACGTCTTTAATGTTCTACAGTGTCCCTAAGGTTGGCTGTCAGAGAATGTCTAGCGACATTAAGTCCGCCCCTTGATATATTGTGCAATAAAGATTTAATAAATAAATAAATAAATAAGTCAACATGAACGTTTTTTTATTTATTTTCATAGTAAAAAAAAATAACAATATACCATCGAACTTTCATTCGTTTAGTCCGTTAGTTTAAATACTACAAACGAATATAACGCGACCAGTTAAAATTGGCTCAACAAAGATACAAAAACCGAATTACTACGCAAAATATTTGCGTATTTACGTTGTAATAATATTTATTGTTTTGTGTACTAATATAAAAATCTCAAAGCAATTATAAAACATACTATTAAAAAAAATGTGATTATGAATATTTTAAATTTAATTGAATAATAAAAAATCACAACTAAATGGTCGAATTATATCAATGACAATATAAGATTTGCAACGAACCTTTTCCCCGTTTCGTTTCAAGTCAAAAGCACTTATATCTACAACATGTTTATATTTTTAAACATTATATTCGTCAATAATTATATATATACATTTCTTACAAATGTACCATAAAATAATCCACATTCTATTACTTTAAATAATAATATATGTGTATTTTTTACTAAAAATTAACATTTCCCTTTTTGTCACCGAAAACGGAACGTCATACATCTTAAGTAAAATATTAACTAAGAAAAACTTAGTGTAATGAAATTTGTTCGTGAAACCCAATTTGAATCGGATGTTAATGCCCCAATGCCATAAAGGAGTTTTCATGGTACGTCGCAATGTTTGACAGTTCTATTTCTCGAGCGTAGTGAAGTGCCGATGGATCCCTCCATTTGACAGCTGGAAGGTTGTTTGTTCTCTTCTCCCGATGGATGATGAATGAGGTGATAGGGAAGGCAAAGGGTCTAGCCCATACAGCCAAGTCTGACGTAATATATCTTTCTTTTTTATATATGAGTTCATCATCAAATTCCAGATGCTGCAGAATTTGATGCTTTTCTTAGAGTCACTCGCGGCACCATAGCTTAAACACGTCGAGTAAAATATGGGAGTTGACAGCGCGGGAAAACCGCAAAAAATTAACTGCAACTTGTGCCCCATATTTAAAGTCCAATTTATCGTTTTCCATAACTATTCACATTGTAGTATATTATTAAACAAAACAACACCACTTTTGACCAATATTATCCATAGGAAATTAATTTACAAAACAAAAACTTGAACATGACATGTCCACGCAAAATGGCGCTAAGGACTGTGATGGCTGGAAGGTATAATTAAGTGGAGGAACCGTTGAGGAAACGTCTATTTTACGGAAAGGGTTTTTTTTTAAGTTTTTTTATAGACCAGGGGATTACGGTCGTTATGATACTTTAGTTTAAAAATAACATGTCAGTTACAGTATTGATAAAGGAAATTGTAGGTGGCAGGCACGTTTACCTTTTACTAGACGTGCGACAGAAATAAAGTGCTCGGCTCAATGACTTATATACTAGGGTGGGTCAAAGTGGGGTCTTGTAATTGGCCTCAGAGCCTCAAATAAGTAGGTATGTCCAAGATCTAGGAGGTGACAAGATAGAAAAAGTATTACATAGAAAACTCCTCACTAGGTTCAAAAAATGGCTCAGTCAGAGGGATTACACGGAAACTGAAAACCTTCTAGCTGTCGTTCGGTAGTCTGGCCTCTTTACCGATCCACGCTGATATAGACACACAAAACTACATATACACTCATACCTACATACTCACACAGAACAATTTTGGTGGGTATTTGTTTGTGCTGTTGTTTAATAATAAAATAAATTGTATTTGCTGTCGACCGGATAAAACAAAATGGTTGCCATCAGTGCAGGTCAGCGCATATACAAAAAGTAATAGATTTAAGTTAATTGGATCTATAAACGATTTAAATTTTTAATTTTTAAAGTATTATTTGAATCTCGTATGTATCCTAATGGCGATAATATGTAATGTCATGACAATTAATTATACACATTAGATTGATAATCTTGTTGAAAATGGCATCAGAATTGATTCAGTCTACTAAATAATCGGATGCACATCTATTCAAATAGTTCCATCAAAAAGATGTGCGTTTGGATGTATGGTTAGTGCCTACCTTTAGTTATAAAAATGTCGTAATTTATCTGTCAAATTAGCTGTGTTCGCTAACTATTTAGCGACGAAATTTGACTGCTCGCTAAGTTATCGATTATTATCGATACAGTGACAATAGCTGGCGACATTTTGACATTTGCTTCTAGTTCTGCAGCAAAGGAATGAATATTAATTTCCATTGATATAATACACATATTAGGACATTAACAGAGTTAATATGGAGCGACTAAGTTTTTATTGGCATAAGTTCTCATATTCGGAACTAATAATATTAATAAATCAATTATTTTTATTTTATATGTGGCAACTTTTTTTATGACTAAGCTAAGCTCGCTAAGACAGCGATCGTTATGAAAAACTAATTTACGAGGATTCTTGTAAACTACATAAACTGATCAATTAAAAAAAAGTAAACAAGTTTCGGGGTGGTCAGAAACCACGCTTATAAATAAGCGGATTCACATTTAGCCAACTTTACTATAGGCCAAACAAGTGGCAAGCTCGTCGATGTCTCCAACGTACCAAACTCGAGAAATATCACAAATAAATTTAATGTATTTATTGTACCTCCGAGTCTAAATCCACGGACTTAAGCGCTAAACCACGGATGTCTGTAATTTCTTTTAAATAAATTAATTAATGTATAATGTCTCATTGTGAGGGATCAGCGTCAGCGCTGTGACCCCGAGGGTTGGAGCATTGCTGCGATGATTCCCTATTTGTCACCACACTATCTTGTTTGTTATATATATGACCGCCTCCGTGGTCTAGTGGTAACAAATGTTGCCGTGAACCCGGGAGGCCGTGGGTTCGATTCCCACCGGGGGCAAGTTGTACATTGTATAATTGTCTGTGTTTATATGTATGGGTGTTTATATGTTCATTAATTTTTTCGTTCATTACAGCCCCTAGAACACAGCGTTCTAGAGCTCCACTGCTGGAGATGGGCCTTCCAGAACTGGAGAATTTAGCCTACACTCGCCACGCTGGCCAGACGGCTTGGCGAGGAGTTTATATGTATGAGTGTTTATATGTATAATATGTATATATTTACAAGTTTAGTTTATCAACCATGTAGTTTCCGTAACACAAGCCTCGTAGCTTACCACGGAAATTAGATGGTGCTGTGTGACCTGTCTGGAATTATTATTATTATTATATTTTTTTACGCTTGTGGTTTAGGATGTGCTTTTTATGGGACAAATAAACTTTTTTCTTTCTTTGTTTCATTTGATGCTAATACTCAATGAAGACAAAACAAACCTAGACGAACGAGATTACAATCGATAATTGGTGCCTATTACTAGTTGCCCCAGATAGTTATTATTAGCTAAATTAATTACTAATTGATCCGGGTTCATAGACGTATACTCAAAGAGATCAAAAAAGATAGAGCGGGTATTGATAGTTATTTCATACAAACCGTGGTCTAGTGGTAACAAACGTTACCGTGAACTCGGGAGGTCGTGGGTTCGATTCCCACCGGGGGCAAGTTGTACATTGTATAATTTGTCTCGGTCTGGGTGTTTATATGTATAATATGTATATATTTACAAAAAAAAAAGTATAATATGTAGTTTATCAACCATCTAGTTTCCGTAACACAAGCCTCGTAACTTACCACGGAAATTCGATGGCGCTGTGTGACCTGTCTGGAAATATTTATTATTATTTATTATTATTATATATATAAATGTATATTATTTTTTACTACATCTACTTTATTCTTCTTCTCTTATCGAAGAAGAGACAAACAAATGCTTGTAAATACATGATTTATTCGACAAAAGAATAACTAGACACTAAGCTCGACAAAGTCATGTGACTAAATAAATATTTGTATGTTAAAATAGCCAAGCGTATGATATAATTTCATATAATAATTTACATCCCTGTACCTACCATGTTTCTGACAAATAAATTATTTCGTTTTATATTTCTTATTATTTTTACAACTTATTCTGCCTAGACTGGCAACATTTCCCTTCTGTATAGCGAATATACAGAGGGGAAATGTTGCCAGTCTCCTTGGGACTATCTCGGATGGGACGTCTCTAGAGGACATTTTTTATTTATAGTTTAGTTTATTTTTAATTTTATTATTTAGGTAGATTTTAATTTATATTTAATTTATATTAATTATCTTCGAATATTTTTTTACACAGATATATATATATATTCATCTATTTTACGGGTATATTTATTTTTAAAACTTTTATAATAAAATTACTTTAAAAATGATAATTTTACTGCGAGTGAGTTTGCAGAGTTGTTCCATCAACTAACAGCCGTTGCTTTGTGACTTCGTTTGGCGAGTGTTATTGAATAGCTTTATCTTTTTTTTCAAACTACCTGCATTTTATGCATTATTTTATATTTGCAGTTGCTATTGTTTGATAGTTATACGTATTTTAATTATTAAGTTTGTTTATAGATATTTTGATGTAACTATTACATGGCAAACGGGTCTAGAGTGGAGACCACGTACGGGAAGACGCAGAGTGGGACGACCCCCCGCCAGATGGACAGATGACCTAAAGAAGGTCGCTGGTGGGGGTTGGATGAGGGTAGCGAAAGATCGCGTTAAGTGGCGAGCCTTAGGGGAGGCCTACATCCAGCAGTGGAGAGATACAGGCTGATGATGATGATGATGATTATCACAAATTGTAGGGAATCAACTGGTCTCCATGACGCAAGATAACTTTTCATGGAGGCCAGGGAACCCCATGTTTACAGTATATTTATTTGTACTTAGATTTAAGTTTTTTTTTTATATTGTACTCTTTATTTTCGTTAATAAAAAAAAATATTATTATTATAATATCATTTCAATTAATTTAATATTACATACGTATTTTTTCGTAATACTAGTGCATGTATTATGTCTGGTTTTTGTTTGTGCAGAGGCGCGGTTTGTCGATCACTTTAATTCAATTGAAAACTTGATACTTCAACTAATACTGTGAACATTAAATTTTCAATTTATTAGGCCTATTTCAAAGAGAAACGGACGAGCACGGTTAAGTCCGTTAACGCTTCTCCATCGAGATATGCTTTTTTAAATCGAATTACGTTATCATGATGCTCTAGTGTGAAACGCAGTAACTGCTGTAGTTTTTATTTATTTATTATTTTTATATGGAACCCACATTATCAAAAATATAGTCATCAGATCGAATCAGTGCAGCGTAAATTCTGTAGACACATTAACTACAAGTATTATTGTAGCAAATATCTTACAATAAATCACTAGACAAATATAAACTAGCTGTTTTCATCAGCTGTTTCTACCGAATAAGTCGCGGACAGCAGCTGGTGAGCGTGCGCCTTTACATAGACTCATAATCACATAGACTCATCACACTAAGGGCAATTGTTTAATGCATTGTCAAACATTATTCTTATTCTATATTTTTTTTAATTACACTTGCTTTTTCTATATATATATATATCAATCTTATTATATATATATATATATATATAATATAGATTGCTTAGAAATATAATTGCATAAAAAATTGTGGATGATGTCGTTGGATATGTCTGTTGCTTACCTTAATTAGTTAATATTTAGTTTGTAATCTTTACTGTATGTCTGTTTTTTATCCTAAATAAAATAAAATAAAAAATAAAATATTGCGTTTTGTTTTATTTTTATTGTTCAAACTCTCAGACCCGCCGGATTTTAATAATACTTGCGGGCCTTGGCCAAGCAAGCATTATTTATGAAAATGAGTAAATACAAGTATAAGTTTTAATGATGATCTGGTTCTGTTCGAAGGAATTTGATAATATTTATTTATTTATTCAATGTATACAACAGATGCACATTAAAATATGATACAAGAAAAAAAGTTCTCAGGCGACAGACTGAATGTGATCCTAAACATATACATATGACATTTCCATCAGATAATCATTTTAGTAGATATCAAGGTCGGAGCAGTCCTTAGTGGCATCATTATATAATCGACACATGCGTATTAAAGGATTGTAGAAGGAGGTATTATTGCGAAATGTTTTTATGATAAACGTGTTCGTGTGGTGGCGCAAGCCACGCCTCGTGTTTAGTTTCAGTGAGGTCAACAGAGGCGGCGAGTCAAGCCCACCGTGTAAAATTTTGTGTAAGTATATAAGGTCCTGGTGCTTGCGCCGCGTGTGCAAGGATGTGACCCCAAATTTAGAAAGACTTTCATTATAGGAAGACAATACCCTACCGAAACCATACCGGCGTGACAGCATTCTAAGGCACCTTCTTTGTACCCCTTCAATCCTGTCACTGTGTACTTTGTAGCAAGGAGACGAAATTACAGAACCGTATTCTAGTACGCTTCTCACTAGACTATAGTAAAGAGATAAGAAAGAGTGCGGTTTTTTAAAATCTTTGGTAATTCTGTTCACAAAGCCCAACAGTTGATAACTCTTGTTAGTTACGTAATCGATATTGGTACGATAGGTGACATGGCATGTGCCACTATTTTTTAAATTTGTTTAGGTTTACAAACAGTAACACACATTAATATAATTACATTTCATCATTACAGCGCCTAGATCACAGTGTCCTAGATCTCCACTATTGTAGATGGGCCTTCCAGAGCATATGTATATCTGGAGAAATTTTAGGCCGAGCATGCGTTTTCTTATTTTTGTCCCTATACATTCATATAAAGATCTAAATTCTAGTGTTTTAAATATTGCCCCCCCCCCTGTCTCTCTTTTGCTTTTCTGACATTCATCAGCCTTTTCATACATGCCTTCTTATTTCGTAGACTATTGCACTATCTGCTTTATTTATTTGGTCATGATCTGCCAGGGCCTATTTTACCCACAACTTTCGCATTATATATCTTTATTCACCCATCCTGTCGACATGCTCAAACCATCCGTGCATGTGTTTCCTTATTTTTGTCCCTATACTATATATATTCATGTAGACCTAAATCCGAATGATTTGAACCCCTGTCTCTTGTTCGGTCTTTGTCCACGATATGCCTACATTATTCGAAGGTATTTCACTTTTATTTTTTATTTTCGATACCGTGCTCGGCCTCAGTAACCAAATTCAATAGCAAGATTAAAATTTATTGTCACTAAATTAGATTACATTCGTCCCGGGTCTATAGAGGTATAATTGAAACCCAGGAAATTGTAAATTGTGTGTAATCATTGTTACTTTAGTAATGTGAGCGTCAACGTACGTACTGTATAATTGTGCAATATTTAACTATTTAATACACAAAGGTTGTTTTCCTCAATAGGGAATATGCATGTAACGAAAAAAACCTAGTGTATATATATATACTACCTAAATAGATCCTCACAATGTTGGTGTATATATTAGTATTTAAAATATATATTTTTTAAGAAAAAAATAGTTTTTTATTTTGATATAAAAAAATAAAATAAAAAAAAACCTAATTTAAATATAAATCTTATCCGCGCGACATGGTGGCAAGAACGCTGGCCGCATTTCCTCGCTGAATCGCTATGCTGATTCTCTGGGCGAGGAAAGAACCAGCCCTCTTGTCCCCAGAGCAGACAATTAGACGTAGGATGATGTTTTTAAAAAAATATATTTATTAGTATTAACTATAAAATATGATAAGAAAAATATATACACCTAATTATATATACACTACACTAAATTACACCATACTACATTACACTACACTACATTACACTATAGATGTATTTATTATTAAATTTGAGTCAAAAGAAACTTATAAAGAATATCCAGAAAATAATAAATTTCGTAACAAAAATACAAGTTTTCTATGCAACTGACAGTTATGTTAGGTACCATCTATCATGCGCCATCTATCGTGATATAAAGTTAGTGATACACCCCATTGTCAATAAAACAAATATTTTTTAAGGCTAAAAATCATTATCCAGAAAAACAAAACACTACGGTATGGTTAATAAGGCCGCGTCTGAAAATCACAATATTTATCGTGATAAATACCTAAATATAAATTAAATGGAGGCTCTGAAAGTAATATACCTAATGATATTGTTTTATTTGGTGTGATCACGTTTAGGCAGATTAAAGAGCGGTTTAGTTAGACAGACATTTTGCAGTACATATTATACTATTTTCTTTCTGTTTTATTTTTATTCCAAAGTAATTAATGTAATTTTCAGCATTGAGGAAAACGACTCAAGGAGGAGGAACATTTAACAAGACACTATTGAAATTTTGATAGGCTTGATTAAGGTTTGCTGTTCATATTTTTAAAGCTAGTCCCGAAGGCTTAATGTCTGAAGATATGAATGGACCTTAAGTCAGGTTCTGGGCAGCATGTCGTCGCGTGTTCGGATGGAAATGAGGCGAAGTGGGCGAAATAAATGTCGTAGTAAATCAGGACGCCCCGGTAATGAGATAGCTGGGTCGCGCAATCGCATTTAAAATTTCCATCCAAGGTTTCTTTTATTATACGAATACCTTTACCTATCTTGTTTCAATGCTAATTCTTTTCGTTTGTGCAATTCCACAGACCTTTATAATTGAACTGGGCATCAAAAATAATTCAACGTAAAGAATTATATTATTATTATTAAGTATAAGACTTGAAATAATTAATTGTCTATGGCAGAGTCTGGACAAATGTTGCAGCTAAAGTATCGACACAAGTCGCATCCCAGACCAATAACATGCCACTAGACCAAGGTATTAACGTTATACCAACTGGACATTTTCCGAAATTTCAAAATAAAATATTATTTTGTCAAGAAAGTTGGCAGATATTTTTTTTATGTTCTCTTCCGATGGATGATGAAAGAGGTGATAGGGAAGGCAAAGGGTCTAGCCCATACAGCCAAGTCTGACGTAATATATCTTTATTTTTTATTTGTTAATTAGGTTATCTGATATAGCTGAGTTTTCCTTACAGATTCCTTTCTCAGTCGAATTAAACATTAACAGGTCGCTGGAATCTGCTAAGCTGCTAGTCTTCTGCTAACAGCTTACTTATTGGACTTCTTTGCTGATTAGTCTTCCACTAGCAGGAGTAGATTCATTCAATATAATTAAATGAATGACGATTCATAAATGACTGTTACGTGAATAAAGATATATTGACTTGACTTGAATCATCACCTCCCAAATGTTGCAGAATTTAATGCTTTTCTTGGAGTCACTCGCGGCATTATAGCCCAAATACGTCGGGTAAAAATGGGAGTTTGGGAAAACCGCAAAAAATAAACTGCAACTTGTGTCCCATATTTAAAGTCCAATTTATAGTTTTCCATAATTTTCACATTGTAGTATATTATTAAACAAAACAACACCACTTTAGACCAATAATATCCACAGTAAATTAATTTACAAAACAAAAACTTGCATTTAACATGTCCGCGCAAAATGGCGCGAATGACTTTTTTTTAAATTGCTTAGTAATATTTTGACAAATTATCAACAAGTAGGTTATTATTAATTATCAAACATCAACTGAAATATTTAAATTTATTTTTATTATTATAAATAATTAAGTTTTTAAAATAATACAGAATTAATTAATATAAAGGATATATACAATAATATACCAATTTATATTGCTATTTAAGTTTTTTTTTAAAGATAAGAAGCCCCTCCAATGATTACCATTGGAAAGTAATTCAGAAACGCTACAACGATAAAGAGCTTATCCCTTTTATCTGCAAAATACACAAGAGAAAAAGGCTTCGTTTTAAACTAAACTAAATGCTTTTCCTGGATGAGAGACGGCAAGGCGCCTGCAATTACGTGGATAAATGATTCGAGATGACCTATCTAAGTACACTTATATATACTACTAAGCTTTTTTAACTTTTTAACTTACAAAGTTTCTCTGAACTGTGTCTTTTGCCCAGCATTACGATAAAGCAAAGAGATCAATTATAAGATAGAGCGGAATTGGTTACCAATTTTCATACTAAATGTAGTGGACATTTATTATTTTAAACCTTATTATTTTGTTTATTCATTTAATTCCACAGCACACTAATATATAATACAATAAATAAATTTAATTTTAATATTAATTTTAATTCTAATTCTAATTCTAATTCTAATTCTAACTCTAACTCTAATTTTAATTTTAATTTTAATTTTAATTTTAATTTTAATTTTAATTTTAATTTTAATTTTAATTTTAATTTTAATTTTAATTTTAATTTTAATTTTAATTTTAATTTTAATTTTAATTTTAATTTTAATTTTAATTTTAATTTTAATTTTAATTTTAATTTTAATTTTAATTTTAATTTTAATTTTAATTTTAATTTTAATTTTAATTTTAATTTTAATTTTAATTTTAATTTTAATTTTAATTTTAATTTTAATTTTAATTTTAATTTTAATTTTAATTTTAATTTTAATTTTAATTTTAATTTTAATTTTAATTTTAATTTTAATTTTAATTTTAATTTTAATTTTAATTTTAATTTTAATTTTAATTTTAATTTTAATTTTAATTTTAATTTTAATTTTAATTTTAATTTTAATTTTAATTTTAATTTTAATTTTAATTTTAATTTTAATTTTAATTTTAATTTTAATTTTAATTTTAATTTTAATTTTAATTTTAATTTTAATTTTAATTTTAATTTTAATTTTAATTTTAATTTTAATTTTAATTTTAATTTTAATTTTAATTTTAATTTTAATTTTGATTGATTTTGATTTTGATTTTGATTTCGATTTTGATTTCGATTCTGATTTTGATTCTTACTCTTACACTTACTCTGTCGTATTTAAAATCTTTACCAGATTTTCTCCTCTTCCTCATCCAGCGATAACTTCGATGAATTCCAAGGATTAGACACTAAACACGTGGAATAACTTGTAGTTTAAACCTTCAGTAATAATAATAATTGTTTCTTCGATGCTTTCTTTAGCTCCCATCCAAGCGTCTGTCTCCTTTGACAGTTTCCCCCCCGCCTCCGCACGGCGCGCGGGTTTGATTGTGTGAATGTGTTCAGCATTAATTTTATAATTAATTAAGCTCGATTTATATCAAATTTGTATATTAATCTAATTGTAACAAAGCCTAGATTGAATATGGAATGAGTCATGTACCCCAGCACCACGACTTTGTTCCATAGGAACGCTAGAAGATTGGGATTGCTCTTGACGCCTGAAAATATACACTAGCCATAATACGATCAAGAAACACGAGGGTTCGCAGCAAGTTATTAGGCGTTATTATGTTTATTTTTAATAGTAAATGTAGCAACGCTACAACTCTTACTCTTACTCTGACTCTGAATCTGATTCTGGTTTTGATTTTAATTTTAATTTTAATTAACCGACCACCGGTTGTCCTTAAATAAATAAATATGTGTAAGTGAGTCTTAGATACATTGGCCAAATTAGGAAACATGCTTTATTACTCATACTTAACTGCCTCCGTGGTCTAGCGGTTAAGTCCGTCGATTTAGACTCGGAGGTTCGATTCCTGGTTGGGACAAAAATATTTATTAACGTAAATAAATACATTTAATTAATATTTGTGATATTTCTCGAGTTTGGTACGCTTGATACATCGGCGAGCTTACCACTTGTCATGATTGGACTATAGTAAAGTAGGCTAAATGTGAATCCGCTTATTTATAAGCGTGGTTTCTGACCACCCCGAAAGGGAAATATACTTATAATCTCTTCTTTACTTAGGTGTCAAAGAAACAGAATAAAAATCTGTGTTCGAGGGGCTGTGATCATGATAAAATAAACAAAATAAAAATTCCTTACACTTTCCTAAGACCTTAAACTCCGCCTATCGTAATATCTTGGAAGGAAGAACCACCATTAATTTATGTGAACAACAAAATGATAAACGATTGCGGACTTACGCCTTTCGCGCCTTTCGGTATCGTTTCTGAAAAAAATATTTTACACCATAGACATTGTATTTTGTATATTGTCCGTGAAATAACAACCGACAATGCACTGTCATTCTCGTAGACTAATTTCGTCTGAGACGATTGTCCTAGCTTTGATTCTAATACTGTTTGATATATTTTTTCGTATCAGTATCTCATCCTTTCAACATGCCTGAACCATCGGAGCATGCCTTTCCTTATTTGTGTCCCTATGCTTTCTTTCATACCTATCTTTTTGCGTATTTCATCTTTACGTATGCGGTCCGTTAAAGTTACGCCGCATATTCTGACATATCCACGTAGATTTACATATAATGTTTATTGAGTAGTATCTGTATTTAATATTAGGTTAAGTATTACTTTTAGTAAAAACTGTTTTTTTTAACTCTTAGTTTTTCCCCGTCTCTTATTTCTAGTTAATATCTCTTTTGGTCGACAGAGAATGCCCAACGGCATTAAGCTTCGCCTTTTGTACATTGTGCAATAAGGTTTTTAAATAAAATAAATAAATAATTGCCTGTAATGTATGATAGATATCGTGTTAACTCTCAAGATTCTTTGATGTAACTAGTTATAAGGCATTTTTTGTAAAGAAAATAATATCCTGTTCGAATCCTGTAGCCGTATTTTGTCACTTAGTCGCAAACGTTATAAGTGTATTTCATTTTTTTTTTTTATTTTTTTTTTTAAATTCGTTTATTCAGATAAAAACTTAAACTATTTACATTTTTAAAATTATACGCCAAACTGCATAACAGTTTGTTGGCGAATAGTACACTCTTTTTTACAGTTTTTTTATTTTTTATTTTACACTATATTTTTAAAACACAAAGTTATTTACGATTAAATCACATTACTGTTGTATTTACCTAGCAAAAGCAACTTTAATTTTCCTTTAAATTCTTTTTTTGTCATTTTACGTTTACGTCAGAGCTTGCGTCATAATTACAAAATATTATTCAATGGGGTGTATCACTCTTTCTTATCACGACAGATGGCGCATGATAGATGGTACCTAATATAATGTCATGTGCATATAAAACTTATATTTTTATTACGAAATTTCTTATTTTCTGGATATTATGCAGAAGTGAGCAACTTTTAAGTGTACAAATCGAGATTTCCAAGCGAAAGCAAAGATATGGTCATCTCTAAATTGCCGTTCTATTAATTCAACCTTTTTTATGTTAAAGACGGTGTTCGCTTACTTAATTCGTCTTTTAAGGTAGGTTACGTTAACTTAAAATACATTTTTATGTTATAAAAATGTAAAACTACAAATAAATTTAAAAAATAACCAGTCATAGGTGTAAAAAAGATACCAGTGCCGCTAGCGACATCTACAAAAAGCTTTGCCTGATACACCCCATTCTCAACTTTATAAGCGCTCGACTTTGACAGTGTCCGTGCAAATATGAACTTTAATAGCATGATATATATATAATAATAATAATAAAATACTTTATTGCACAAAATTATAAAAGTAGTGTACAAGGGCGAACTTAATGCCGTAGGCATTCTCTTACAGATGACCTTTGTGATAGTGATAAGTGAGGTTATAAACGATAAGTCAATAGAATTAGATGTGAATATCGATACTTAACAATAACAATAAATAGCTAAAATATATACATAAAAGCAAACAATAAATATTATTATATATAGTTAACGGATTCCATTATATAACGGTTGCGCCTTAGTAACAGGGCTGCTAGTCGGAACACAATAATATTTATTAATTTAAATAAATAAATGAAATTTATATTTAATTTAAATTTAATAAGTGAAGCTGAGAAGATCTGTGGTAATGGACTTTTTAGACGCTGCAAAACAACTGTCAAAAATAGTTTTTTTAAATAATTTTAACGGGTCTTTACGCGATTTACCTTAGAGACATATTTCTCCCGACGTTTCAGCCAAGTTGCATTGGCCGTGGTCACGGGTCGACTGTGTATGGCAATGCAACTTGGCTGAAACGTCGGGAGAAATATGTCTCTAAGGTAAATCGCGTAAAGACCCGTTAAAATTATTTAAAAAAACTATTATGAATATGCGCGAATGTTTAAAAAGTTTAACTGTCAAAAACATCAATATCAGGCCGCAAGCCAACCACGCTTTTTTAGGTGCGACACATTCTCACTAGGTTAAAGAAAGATGTGTGTTGTTAACATAAGTACAAAGAGAGAATGTAATCGGATGTAAATGAATAAAAAATCCTAATATATGTACATTGCATTTTAAAAAAGACAGCTATTACATAAAAAACTTCTAATACCATTGAACGAGCTACGAATAAATAACATGCTTGTACATATTAGGGCCAGCGAATTCCTTTTTTAAATTCTTTTCATAATATTATATCTACGTTTAACACAAACGAATTATGAGAGTGGCATATTTCGTCTCAGTAACAGATAGCTGAAATGCCTTAAATTTATTAAAAGAGACAATGCGTCGGAAAGATATTTATTTTCTACGTTTTACGCATTTTCTCGTGTTCAGTCTTCAGGAAAATAATTGGCAATATTGCTTTGACGTACTTATATTTAGCGACCTGCAGCCCTATTCTGTTATTTAGTGGATTTCGTTATTTACGTCAGAGATTGCGTGATAATTACAAAGTATTGTTCAATTCTCAACTCTATAAGCGCTCGACCTTGAAAGCGGCCGTGCAAATATCAACTTAAACAGCGTGATATATATATATAGTTAACGGATTCCACTTTATATAACGTTTGCGCTTAAGTAACATAATAGGGACCTGCAGCCCAATTCTACTAGTATTTTAAATTTCCATTCTATTTTATTTTAGCGTTAAATGCTGTCACAACATGTTTTGGTATTCATCTACCGATTCAATTTCCATAAGTGTAATTAAAAGTGAAATTTTGACAAATCCGTATTCTACTATTCGCTGCAGTTTAGTTATTATTTTAAAACAGTATTCTTGTAATAGTTTTAAAATAAATATAAACATATTTTTTAATATATATAAATATAAAACAATTAATCATCATTACAGCCCCTAGAATACAGTTCTGCAATACTATTGCAGAATATATTTTTGAAGAATTTAGCCTACACTCTCCATACAGGTTGGCGAGGGTCTCATCATCATCAGCCAGTCTCTCCACTACTGGATGTAGGCCTCCCCCAAAGCTCGCCACTGCATTCAGTCTTTTGCTACCCTCACCGACCTTCTTTAGGTCATCTGTCCATCTGGCGGGGGGTGGCGTGGTCTCCTCTCTAGAACCCATTTGCCGCATTCGTCAGTTCAGCTTGCTAATTTTGAATGCTATGTAACTTTGGTTCTCTGAAGAATATCAACGTGTCGGATTCTATCCATCAAAGAAATACTAAGCATCCGTAGATCATGAGCTACCTTGAATTTGTAAACCACTGTCAGTATCCACATCTCTTCTCCGTCCGACTTTACCGGGAGACTTTTGTCTTTAAACATTGTGGTATGGACGATGAGAGGATGTGCCGAAGTTTCCCGAATGCCGCCCATCCTAGCTGAATGCGAGCTAGCCATGATGACAATGTAATTCGTGAATCAGATATGTATTCTCCATTGACATTTATGCCGCAGTCATTTCGGCTCAGCGGCTTAACGTGCTCGCCTACCTACTGTTTATTGTTTTTTTTTTCTGTTCTGTGTTCTCCCTAGTGAGTAGAACCGATGATGACATAAGAAGAGTAGATTAGAGTGGTATGTCGAGAGCCGAACACTTCACACACTCCATTTGTCAAACTCTCCGCACCTGAGACCTCTGTACTCAGATAAAAAAAGTATCTTCACTACTGTAACTCTTAATACCTAAATAGTTTGAAGTCTTCCATTTAGTATATATATATATATATATAATTCAAACAGTGAAATCTAACAAAATTTGACTAAAAAAAAATTTCAAAAATGGCAAATAGAAAACCTAAAATTACTTAAACTATACTACAACAAATGTATTTAAACGTCGGTCCCGGTTCCACTAATACTAACTTGTGAAATCGTTAATAAATTGTCATAAAAAATTGACATCATATCCTCGCCAAGCCGTCTGGCCAGCGTGGCGAGTGTAGGCCAAATTCTCCAGATATATGTTCTGGAAGGCCCATTTCCAGCAGTGGAGATGATACAAAAAAGTTTCCAAAGTGTCTTAGGAACTCAAATAATTGCTTTTTCCAGATTGAAATTTAGCATCAGTCCTTTAATGGAACCTGATACCTTTGCGTGCAAACTAGGTCACCAAGACAGCTATTAGATAAATAAACTATCTACAACATATTGTCAAGATATACGAGATGACAGCAAGATATATCACGCATTCTTCCAACAGCGCTACATTAATATGACCGCAGCCGGATTCTATTTCTTAGTTTCTTTCAGTGCAAGCATTATAACTGCTATTAAAGTTGATTGTTGCATAATACAATTGATTGCTAGCAGTTCGAGTTAATTATAATGAAGTTTTTAATAATTAACCGCTATTAAAATTCGATTAAAGACACTAAAATGAAAGTTGCCATAAGACACAAGAAACGGATTGGAACGTGGAATGTTTGTGGCCTACTAACATTGTGCTCGAAGAGCTTAAGCTGACCAGGGAGCAAAGACTCTCAACCGTCTGCTTTTCCCGAATTCTGCAATACTTTGGCCACATTGCAAGAAGAGAAGACGATAATGTAGAAAAACTTCTAATCACGGGCAAGGTAGACGGTAAAAGAATAAGAGGAAGAAGCCCCGAGCGATGGTCCAGTCGGGTGACTGACCACCTGAACATCCCTGTACACCAGGCCATCCACTACGCCGAGGACCGAAACCGTTGGAGACAGCTGATGGAAGAGATGCGACTGCGACGGAGTCACGATCCCCATCAGTGGAGTACCGACTAAGGAGGAGGAGCAAAGTTTAATTTGTTGCATAATACATTTGCTTGCAGTTCGAGTTAATTATAAAGAAGTTTTTAACAATTAGATTAGGTATGACATTTTGGTGCAATCCAGACAGTTCCAATTATTATATTATTGATCGCAGCCGTCACTACATATGAAGTAGGTCTTATACGCTCAGTAATTTGACATTGTCTATTTAATAATACGTGCCTATCTCTCTTAATAAAATGACAAGATTGTGAAATTTTTCAGAAGATTTGGACCAATTTTTTTATTTATAATAATTTTTATTTTGTTTTTTCTTTATTTTAGTTTTTAGTTGTATTTTTATTTATTAAGTTGGTTTATTTTTATTAATAGTAATTTATGTTTTAAAATGTAAGTTTATAGTATGATTAATATGATATAGATAAATATTTTTAGTGTCAAAATTTTACACCTACATACATAGACAACTATTATAATATATGAATATATATAGTCTGGCCAGCGTGGCGAGTGTAGGCCAAATTCTCCAGATCTATGTTCTGGAAGGCTCATCTCTGACAGGAGAGGTCTAGGACGCTGTGTTCTAGGGGCTGTAATGAATTATGAATGAAACATATGTAGACGCAGCTTCAATTAGGGATTATGTGTAGCTATCCTAATACGGTGCATTGCGGTTGCGAGACCACAATTCAAACCAGAATGCATTATAATGACATCGCGGTTTAACATTTCAACGCTAATTATAATATTATCATTGATAATTATGGCACAAAAGACATCAGCCAATTTGGGCTATATATATATATATATATATTATATTAAGCACGACATGTGACACCGCGCCCACCTGATGGTAAGCGGTACGCGAGGTCCAAGAATGGGAGCAACTGACCCCGGATAGCTAATGGGCCTGGGTTAAGGATGGGGGCATTTCCCCGTTTTCCCTGGCAGGATCTCAGTGGTTAACCACCCGCTGATAATACATGCACTTTTGATGCTGGGCGCCGTTTGGTGTAACACTCGTATTCCATCGCTCACGTTTCCCGCCTTAATGAAAAGCAATAAAGTTCCCAAAGAGTTATTGCCACTGAAATTAAACCAATCACGTTTTGAATCACGTCCGAAGTTAAAGCTGCTGTCACACTGGATTTTAGCCCGTCAAAAACTTTCCGAAACTGTAAAGCTCTGTCGGATCATTAACAGTATACTGTCCTACAAATTATAAAATAAGTTTATTAATTAATAGGGTACAACATTTTTGCATTCCTCTCTCTCCCACAATCCAAAATTTTCAAAAAATTCAACTACTTTAACTAGGAAATAAAAAACTTTTTTGGGGATATTATATTTTTGTTTTAGTGAAATAGACGTTATAAATGTTTTTACTACACACATCAAAAGTGTCTAGGGATCAACATATATTTTTGCAATAACTTTTCTCCTGATTGATATTCATTAAAATTTTCTTTAAGGATTGATCAAATAAAATGTTTTCGTTTGTCTACAGTAACGATAAACCAAGTCACCTTTGCATTAGTAAAAAAAATTGCCATTTTCCTAATAAAGGGATTTTTGACATTTGAACCACTAACATTAAAGTTCGAAAAAAAGACTGAAATAACAGTTTTTTTTTTAATTTTATTGGGTAACTTAAACAATTAATAATCCGTGTTTCTACCGCGAACACTAACAACACAAGAACATCGGTTTGGCATACTCAAAATGAGTTCATCCAAATCACGCTGTGGAATGGCCGCCCATGTTCGTTGCAACAACAAAAAAAGGTCTTCTTGCGACTGGATACCCTCCATATTCGGCAGAGCTCTTCTCTGAAGAATATCCCATGCATGCTCAATCGGGTTCAAGTCTGGCGACTGAGCAGGCCAGGGCAGGACATTGATGTTAGCTGCGGCGAGAGTCTGTCTTACAACTCTTGCGGTGTGCGGTCGTGCATTATCATGCATTAACTGAAATAAGGGACCGATATGCACTTGTAGAGGAACGATGACGTCTGATACAACCGTCTCAGCATAAATTTGAGCGTTGAGGTTGCCTCTGATCCAAATCAACTCAGTTCTTCCGCCGATCGAAATACCCGCCCATACCATGATGGTTCCACCACTATAAGGATGGACTTCCTGGCAGGATTTTAATCGCTGTTGGCGTCCAGGGGTTCTCCAGTGTCGTATACGTCTTGTATCCGGCCTCATACCAAAACGAGACTCATCAGAAAAGCACACGAAACGCCATTGTTCTTCTGTCCAATTTCTGTGTTCAAGAGCCCATTGATATCGAGTCCTACGATTGTGCATTGCTATAGGTGGTACCCGTAGCGGTCTTCGGGAATGAAGGTTCACTTCATGCAAGCGGTTTCTGACTGTTTGGTCGCTAATTAAGTTCCCTGAAGAGCGATGAAGGCTCACGGCTAACATCATGGCGGTTATTGTTGGAGTTCTTCGAGCTGTGATTTGAATGTATCGGTCTTGTCTCCGTGTGGTGCAGCGATACCGTCCTCCATGGCGCTCAGCCACGGTACCAGTGGTTCGGTAACGTGTCCAAAGTCGACTGATAACACTCTGACTTGTATTCAGAGCTAAAGCCACAGTACGTTGCCGGGAACCAGCTTCTATCATTCCCACGGCTCTGATCATTTCTTCCCTGCTTAAATGACGTCGCCGCTCCATAATAACGTTGGTTTTAATCAGTAGTAGGGAAACAGTAGCACTAATAATGTCTTCAATGCGTCTTATGTTTTTATAGGGAAAATATTGACAGCTGATTTTCATCTTTTACTCGAATTTGATTGACAGTTCCTGTTTTAAATTATGAAATGCACCAAAAAGGATCCATATAAATTTATAAAATCATAAATTTATTACAAAGCCACATCTCAATCACAAGAAATCCGCATAAACATGCTTGATCCCTAGACTTTTTTGATGTGTGTATATTTGTCTAAAATTAGGTATACTATAAAAGTGAAAATATGTCCAAAATGTCATCTGGAAGAACGTTAGTACTGGCTGCGGTACTCCTCTTCTAGCGTCGTACAGGGCCGCAGCCTCCAGTATCCTGAGGTCGAGGGGCAGTATCCCAGCCATCACCAGCGCAGAATTGCGGGAGACGGTTCGGTACGTTTTGGTCAACTTCTGTGCAAATCCGTGTAAATATGGTGGAGGCCTCAGCTTATTCTATCGGCTGATTATACACGTTCAACGCCCTCCTCCACAAGTCGGCAACGTGGGCTTTGAACGTTAACTTGCTGTCAATGGTGAGCCCCAGAATTTTCATCTCTTGAGACAGGCCATGTCGACCCCGCGCATGCTCAGTAGTGGTGTGTAATACTTTAATTTGTTGGTTAATACTATGGCCTTGGTCTTGTGTGGCCCAAAATTCAATTTATTTCTGACACCCCACTTCTGATCCTGTACTGTACGTATTGCCGTGAAAAACTATAACCAGGTCATCCGCAAAGGCTTGGTGTCTTCAAGCCCCCTCAACAGTGGGTCCAAGTTTTTTAAGAAGTTTCCAGAGAGATGGATCCTTGAACACAACCTTTGCTTGTTTTTAGGGTGTGCTCTACTCCGCCTTAACGTAAACGTATTTGCCGAACAACCACGGGCCCATCATATCAACTGCAAATTCTATTTGTCAATGGTAATTGATGATGATTGCCACGTATAATTATTTCCTTACTATATTTTGAATACCTCAACAATTTTATTTGTGTCAATCTGGTTTTAAAAGCTTCATTAATTTGATTTTTTATTGATATCTAAGCCGTTAGCAAATAAACTGAAGGACAAAAATTGATACCAAATATTTTTATGATAGAAAATGTTAACAATACAGACTGTCCCAATATTGTAAGGACATGATTTCAGGCTTCGTCAAGTGGAAATGCGATAAAACTTCCGTCCGGTTCCGAGACCTAACACTATTAGACAAGTCCTACTTGTAAAAACTTTGACCCAACTTGACTGTGTGTGAATTTAATAATACATTAATTATCGTACAAAACTATAACAAGTGCAGGTACATAGGCGAGCTTGACATCGTAAATGTATTTTCTACCAACTAACCTTTGTGACTTAAGCGGGTGCAGAAGGTTACAAAAAAAAAATAGATAGTTCAAATCAAATTATTATTGAAACTCTAATTAATTACATATATATAGTACTACATTACAGCCCTAGAACAGGCTGTGTTCTCGACCTCCATTGTTGAAGATGGACCTTTCAAACATATATGGAGAATTTGGCCTTCACTTGCCACGCTGGCCAAACGGGTTGGCGAGAATCTCATGTACATTTTTAATGACATTTTATTAATGACCAACGGCTTAAGGTGCTCTCCGAGGCACGAGATCGGTGGTGTTGTAAATCTATGACAAATGTACGTAAGAACGTATATAAGAAAAGTGTATTTCTCATTGGTACATGCTGGGGTAGGGGAGGGGGGGGGGCTTTGAACCGACCTTTGTAGGATTTTAAGGAAAGTTCTTACAACCAAGTTACCACCGCGCCCAAATAAATATATAATGATATGTCGCCATAAAATAACATGTGCGGTGGTAGTGGCTCGGTTGTCAGAACGCTTTTCTTAAAATCCTACAGAGCCGGTTGAAACCCCCCCCCCTCCCCGGCATGTACCCTTGAGAAATCATTTTTTCTTACGTACATTTGCATTAGATTTACATCACCGCTCCCGTCCCGGTTCCACTAATACCAACTTGTGAAATCGTTAATAAATTGACAAAAAAAAATACATTAGATCCTCGCTAACCCGCCTTGCCATCGTGACTAGTGTAGACCAAATTCTAGTATAATATAAATAAAATAATAGTGTATTCCAGATCTATGTTTTGGAAGTCCCATCTCTAACAGTGGAAGCCCAGGTAATGGTCTGTAATGAAATTAATGTCGCCTCTAGTAGTTTATATCTATGGTCAGTGTATATTGAAGCAGGATATTGCTGTAATATTATTATTATTTGAAGTTTTCTTAGGGATGGTTGTATTTTTATTTGAGTAAGTTACTTCAATCCACCTTTTAAACAGTCAAAGTCATATAATTTATTCATATTTATTCATAGTCATATAACTGCCTCCGTGGTCTAGCAGGTAAGTCCGTGGATTTAGACTCGGAGGTACCGGGTTCGATTCCTGGTCGGGACACAAAAATATTTATTATTATAAATAAATATATTTAATTAATATTTAATTTATTTGTCGAGTTTGGTACGCTGGAGACATCGACGAGCTTGCCACTTGTCATGATTGGCCCATAGTAAATTTGGCTAAATGTGAATCTGCTTATTTATAAGCGTGGTTTCTGACCACCCCGAAAGGGAAACTGTCGTGATGATGATACATATAATTTATTCATAGTCATATAACTGCCTCCGTGGTCTAGCGGGTAAGTCCGTGGATTTAGACTCGGAGGTACCGGGTTCGATTACTGGTCGGGACACAAAAATATTTATTATTATAAATACATATATTTAATTTATTTGTCGAGTTTGGTACGTTGGAGACATCGACGAGCTTGCCACTTGTGATGATTGGCCTATAGGAAATTTGGCTAAATGAGAATCCAGTTATTTATAAGCGTGACCACCCCGAAAGAGGGTTTTTTTGTATTGTCACCATTATTATTATTATATCAATAATTATATAATTGTTTAAATTAATTTATTAAGAGGTGGTGGGTCAGTTGTAAGAACGCTTCCTAGACCTAAAAGGTTCGCGATTCGAACCCCGGCTTGTACCAATGACAAATACTATTATTAAATACTACATGCATATGTCACAGATTACCAACACCACCGTTCCTGTCGGTCTTGGTCAACTAAGCGTGGCGAGTGTAGGCCGATTCCTGTGATGATTAGCTATACAAAGGGGAAATGTTGCCAGTCTGCTTGTGACTATCTTAGGACGTCTCCAGAGGACTTTTTATTTATATACGTATTTTCATATTTCCAATTTCATGATTGAAAGATGTCAGCAAGCAAAAAGTGAGTAGGTAGGTTATGTAACGCCCCATTTAAAAGTCATTTAGTAAATGTGCATGAGGGCGCGGTGGTGGCTCGGTTGTAAGAACGCGTTCCTTGAATCCTACAAAGGTCGGTTCAAACCCCCCCGACATGTACCTTACGTACATTTGTCATAGATTAACAACACCACCGTTCCCATGCCTCGGAGAGCACGTTAAGCCGCCGGTCCCGGTTCCACTAATACCAACTTGTGGAATCGTTAATAAATTGTCATTAAAAATTTACATTATATCCTCGCCAAGCCGTCTGGCCAGCGTGGCGAGTGTAGGCTAAATTCTCCAGATATATGTTCTGGAAGGCCCATCTCCAGCAGTGGAGGTCTAGGACACTGTTCTAGGGACTGTAATGAATGAATGAAAATGTGCAAATCTATTAGAAACGAGTGCTTAATATTAATAAAAAAATATAACATTCCACATTCCCAAAGGTTAGTTGTTAAAAAATGGTTAGGTATGCCGCCTATGTAGATTTTTAGTACACTAAATTACTGTAATTCATTGAATCACTGTTTGTTTCTCAATGCATAAATAATTAGGAATGGAGGATCAACTCCGATAATTTGCTTGCGTAATAAATAAAATGTCACTAAAATATAAAATATAGTAACTCTATTCTTATTCTTAAATAAATATAATATCACTCATGTGAGGATTAGTTGTAGAAAACATTTAGCTAGGATATCTTTCGCATGTTTTTTTTGTAGACGACCATTGCAGTTATCCAAAGACATATAAATGATAAAAAAGGACGAGCCAACATAATAATCATAAAATAATTATCATCGTGATCAGCCGGTTGTATCTCTAGTGTAGGATATCCTCAATCCTGTCTTCCTCCCCCCCAAGCCTTGCCACTGCATATGGTCTTTTGCAATCAATCATCCCACCCCTAAACTATCAAAAGGGATCATCATTACAACTCCTAAAATACGGAGTACTAGACCGCTGATAGATAGGTCTTCCAGAACATATATCTGGAGAATTTGGCCTACACTTGCCACGCTGCCTGACGGGTTGGGGAAGATCTGATGAAAATTTATTAAAGATTCAACAAGTTAGCATTAGTGGAACCGGGACCAACGCGACGGCTAAACGTGCTCTCCGAGGCACGGGAACAGTGGTGTTGTTAATCTATGACAAATGTACGTATTGTGTGTTCGTAGGAGAAATTTAGAATTCGTTTATGGATTGTACTTATTCGATGTGAAATTAAAAATAATATAAATTAGAAACTAAACTATTGTACAAAATAAAAGGTTATATATCCTTTATGGTTTTCTGTCGTTCGCATCCATCTCCAGGGCCAGCATTCAAGCTAGGGGATACTTTAACCTGCTAAACTCAGCTGGAAGAAAACACCAGGACAATGTATAGGAACGATAGGATACTCGCACCGCATGGCAGGGGTGCAGGTCACGTTTCCACGGCACAAAAAGTTATCGCTACACATCTATTGTTACAGTAAACCACGGCCCAATGGTCATATTGTCCTTATTGCTATTATTTAATTGTAACAGTGTCACTTGCAAGGTCGACGAAAACCGACCACTGTTCGACTCCTTCAGTTTACACCAGGGGGCGTCGGCATACACCACATGATTTGACCGTTGCAACGTTTTTTTAAATAGTGAGACCAAACTCATGGATAATGGTTGTGTAAAGAATCAAAAGTAGAGGATGATACCAAGTCACATCAATACCTAAAAAAAATGTATTTCTTATTCTCTCGCTCGGCATTACAGGGAGAACGCACTGGATTTGTCTTTAACCTATATACGAATATGCCCGTAACTGTTTAGATCATGGTTTTCTCCATAGTCGGATATATTAATTAACCTTAAGATACATAGAAAACGACCACCCAAAGTATTTTTGTAAAGGGTCGTTAACGACCCGCTGGTCATATCCTTTGCCCTATGGTGAATTAGAATTAAAAGAACTTGGTTCTTACTCATTTATCGTAATGCTGTAATTCATATTCTAAACACTTTACTTAAATAAGTAGCGAAAAATAAACTCATGTCGGTAATTATTGAGTTCCAAAAAAAAACTGCTGCAATTATCTAAAATGACGGTAAACCTGTGTTTAAAGTTGTGTTCTACGGCTTGCCGTTTCTCGTAGATCGCACTACGTTCTGTGTAACAAGTTTTTATTAATAAAAAAATAAAAATTGAAGGTAATTGTGTTGGGTCGTTGGCGACCCTTTGCTCATGTATAGGTTAAACGTTGTGAAATCATTAAACATATCAAAAGATAATTTACGAGACTGTGTCTGTCTGCAATAGGTCTATGCAGTAATCCATTTTGAAACTCACTTAGCCCGATGAACATTCGCTATCGCAGCTGCCAGACACGGCTAAATGTTTTTATTTCACGTCCAACTGCAGTCTTCCAAGCCTTTGTTGAAGTCACGATTCAACTAAAATTAACAGTATAGCTCCTACTCCAATTATTGAATTACATTTCCTAACAACGATAGTATAGTACAGTGTTGCCCAATCGCGGAATACTGTTCTCACCTCTTGGATGGCTCCGCTAAGTATCATACAGATGCTCTCAATGTCCTGCAGAGGCGGGCAATTCGGATAGTGGACGACACCACAGTGTCTAAAACTCTCGAATCACTGCAGCTTCGCCTTGACGTTGCCTTTCGGAGCGTGTTCTACAAGCTATGCCACAGCGGGTATTCTGAGGAGCTCCATAACCTTATCCCTTCTTTTCTATTCCGCAACCGAACCACACGCACAGGCCAAAATATGCATCCACATACCTTACCCACTATCCTTACGCGTACTCATAAATTTGGAGACTCTTACATCTGTCGCACGCTGAAGATGTGGAATGTTCTTCCAGCCAGTGTGTTTCCCCACTCTTATAACCTGGAGTCCTTCAAGCGAAGTGTGAAAAAGCTCGCGTACTGCTTACTATCAGGTGGGCACGATGTCACATGTCGTGCTCAGTATAATAAAAAAAACCCCTAGTCTTGGTGGTAATTTGCTCAGTCTGCTGGGGCGGGGAAGTATGCACCGTTCATTCCGATAAACCCAGTAAAGTGTATCCACACGTTTCGGGATCAGCGTCTATTAGCCGTTATGGCCAGTCAAGCAGACATCCTCCTCCTTGCGTCGTTCTTCTCACTGCTAAGGGTCGTGACTCCCTCCACGGATCACTTTGTCCCGGACGATCTGTTTACGGCTGCATCGTGCATCTGGGTATTTAGGGAGATGCGGATCTGGTCAGACCAGCGTATGGGGCTTTAGCCACGCGGTCTTTTGCCTTCGACTTTCCCTGTGATAACAAGCCTTTCCAGGTTACCAGGTATTACTTAAGGACTCGTTTTAGGCAGATGGAAGACAGCCCAGTAGAGATTTTGAGCTCCTTGAGTTGACACGTTAGTTCTTCGCGCTGTCCAAGGGATACGCAAAGGCATTGCATAGTATTAGGGAATGATGTCAGTCAAGATTGTCTGATTCCAGTTACAAACATTCATGGACCTCGCGTGCCACTTACCATCAGGGGTATGTATTTAGACATAAATAGACTGCCGTTGCAGTAATGTATTCATATTTTACCTACTTGTGCAATATTTTCTCAGCTCTTACTGATAAAAGTGAAGTAATGTGTAAATACTCCAATAAGTGCTATTCATTCCGCTTAATACTCTCATATTGTTGATTTTATAGTTCTGCAGTCGGTTGACAAAACAAAATATTTTTATTTTTTCAAAGGTTATATAAATAAATTATGTTTTTTTTTATACTTTGGTACTGGCAAATTACTTAATAAGTTGAACATATCACGTGCCTCACTCATTCATTCATAAAACCAGTAGAAATAAATAAATACTTGTTTGGTACTGCCTCAGTGGTCTAGCGTATTTAGACTCGGAGGTACCGGGCTCGATTCCTGAACGGGCCACTATAATATTTAATAATTTAAATAATATTTTATTTTTTTGTGACATTTCTCGAGTTTGGTACGCTAGAGACATCGACAAGCTTGCCACTTGTAATGATTGGCCTGTAGTAAAGTTGGCTAAATGTGAATCCGTTTCTTTATAAGCGTGGTTTCTGACCACCCCGGAAGGGAAACCGTCATGATGATACTTTACTAGGTATAATTGTACGTATGTTAAGAGGAGGATTAAATAAATATTTATTGTGAAATGGGCGGGATTTAGCCTGGTCAGGGGGGCGCACCCCGCGCGCCGCTAAAATAAAACGCGTCATCTTTTTATAACAAGATTTATTCACCATTGACCACTTAGGTTAAATTAAAACATCCAATATAAAAAAAATAACAACACTTTATATATATAACATTTAATATATATATATAACATTTAATATAAACAATAAAACTATGCTAACTACATAACACTTATTAAAAGTAAAAACAATTTCGCACGCCCGCTTTAATTCCGAAATAAAAACGAGATATAGACCGACACATGCACTACTCACGAGTATCTGTGGCGGACTGAGTTCAAAAAATTAAAAAAAGCAAGGCTAATCACTTCTGCGCGTGTAAGAATGAGACAAAGATACAGTGTCCACCGCTAACCTTTTACTAACAGAAATGTCGTAAGCGCCAAATCAAACAATCGCTTATTTTGTAAATGTTCATTAATAAATAAAAAAAAAAAACTACAATTAATTTAAAAAACGAGATTGTCTATTAAACTGTATTAAAATTTTGTTCAATTTCAGTTTATTTTCGGAGATAACATAATATTTGTGTTTTTGAAGAGCCTACTTTGGGAAATAAATCTATCGAGAAAAGTTTTACTAATTGCGTTCCTTGCATTGCGTTTACATCTTAATAATTTAGATTTAATCCTAAACTATATATTGCCTAAATATCAACTCTGACCCTTTTGCCGTTATTGGTAATTATTACAAAGCATTTGCCAGAAAAAAATGACATAGCCTCTTAATGTGTGTATGTATAATGTGTAATATATTATAATTAGTTAAGTAACTTATTACCTGTATGATTATTATTTTTTGTTTTTCCTCCTGCCTATCACCTTATCACCTATCACTCGATCCCCAAGGTGGTAAAAAATGCCTACTAGCATTATAGCTCGCCTCTGTACTATTTTTAAGTGCATTGAAGAATATAAATAAAAAAATAAAGTAATAAATAGATCTTCGTTTATTTATTTATTACTTATGTTCGCAACTGCCGAAATATACATATACATATATTGTAATAAGGACAACTTAACTTAAGAGTGGTGGCTCGGTTGTGAGAACGCTTTCTTTAAAAAAGTATACCTAAATAGATCGGATCGAACCTTGGCATGTACCACTGAGAAATACACGTTTCTTACGTGCATTTGTCAGAGAGCACGTTAAGCGGTCGGTCCCGGTTCCACTTATACCAACTTGTGAAATAGTTAATAAATTATCATTAGAAAAGTGACCTCAGAACCAACCGTCTGGCCAGCGTGGCGAGTGTAGGCCAAACTCTCCAGGCTTTTCCTGGAAGGCCCAAGGACAACTTGGCCTTTTCAGCCGAGTCCGAAGCAGCCTCAGTCCTGACAGATGTGCACTTGACACCAAAGAATAATGATACATAAATATTATATTTTTTAAAGAATTTGTTAAATAAAAAAATCTCGTAACTAAATTGCTTTAAATAATCTGTGTTTTATCATTCGTCTGCGAATGGAAGCTGAGCTCCGATAAAGCTTCGAAAAACCCATTAATGCAACCTACAGCAAACGTAAGCAACACATGGTCTTTATGACACTGTAATAAAGACTATTTTAGCGAGATATCGATTTATGTGTGGCCAAATGGAGTGACTTTAATAAATTGATAATAAAATCGGAACAAATAATGCAGGTAAAAAAAAAAAAACGCTATTATGCGATGTCATGAATGTCAGTGGTTTAAAGTGAAGTATCATCATAACCGTATAGGGTTGTGGGGTGGCCTGAAACACGTTTTTTTTTTAAGGCAAGGTCCATAAATGTTAGCAACTGGAATCAGACACTCATGACTGACATCAGTCTCTAGCACTATGCCGGCTTGACTGGGCATGAAGGCAAATCGAGCATGAGCCCGAATCGAGTGGATATATATACACTTTACTGGGTTTATCAGCACTTTATATAACTACTATAACTGCCTCCGTGGTCTAGCGGTTACGTCCGTGGATTTAGACTCGGAGGTACCGGGTTCGATTCCTGGTCGGGACACAAAAATATTTATTAATGTAAATAAATACATTAAATTTATTTGTGATATTTCTTCATGTGTGAACATCGGCGAAGGTTTCTGACATAGTACTACTGATGTCCGATAGGTGGTGCGCATCAGCGCTGATTTGTGGGACACACCGACTGAGGTATAATTTTAAGTTACCTTTTTTTTTATAATTGTTTGTTCTAGCTTATAGTATGACAATGCCTCTTTACAGCAGCTATTATCTTAACTGACATTTACATTTATATTTTTATAATTGTGCCTGTCTTAGCTTATAGTATGACAATGCCTATATACAGCAGCTATTATCTTAACTGACATTGACATTTATATTCTTATAATTATGTCTGTCTTAGCTTATAATGTGACAATGCCTATCTACAGCAGCTATAATGTTAAGCGTTATTCTGTATTTATAATTTTGTTATTTTATTGTTTCTCTTTTCAAATGATGGTTATCATGTACTGCTCCAGATTCACCAATATGTACTATAAAATTATATCGTTTTATATCAATATTGTAAAAATTGACGTGTAAAAGTGCAGAATACATATCTTTTTGTCCTATGCCTACTTGCAAAATAAACGAATTGAATTGAATTGAAAAGGGTACATTCATTGACTGTCGGGCGATACGAAGTTCGCCTTGTCAGTTAGTACATACTATATATCTTTTAACTATAACTATGTCACGGCCATCGCTCATAAGTTATGCCAACATCCATCTTAACAGTACTTAATCATGTTTATGTTAGACAAAACATAGTAATGAATAATGTATTCACTGAAGCTTACATGTATGAGAGAAATTTGAATTTTATAGCCACTATTTGCTATCCATTTTACGGCCAATTAAGTTCTACATTATGCCGGAAACTTCCCATCTCTATTTATCATTAACTAAAATTCTGTTAAAGAAAATGTTTATACTTAGATATATTCCAAGAAATTTCTTAATTTTATTGATTATTATTTATTTTTATAATTAATATTTAAATTGGAGATAGTTAGAAATGATGGTAGGCGTCCGTGGTCTAGTGGTAACAAACGTTGCCGTGAACTCGGGAGGTCGTGGGTTCGATTCCACCGGGGGCAAGTTGTACATTGTATAATTTGTCTCGGTCTGGGTGTTTATATGTATAATATGTATATATTTACAAAAAAAAAAAAGTATAATATGTAGCCATCTAGTTTCCGTAACACAAGCCTTGTAGCTTACCACGGAAACTAGATGGCGCTGTGTGACCTGTCTGGAAATATTTATTTATTATTTATTATGTCATTAATTCCATATACTAGAGGCCGCGCACTGGTTTGGGATGCCACATGTGTTGACACACTCTGTCAGTCACATGTGACATCCAGCCATAAGAAACCTGGGGCCGCTGCAGAATCAGCCGCACGCCTTAAGCGCAGCAAATACCTCGGAGTCTCCGACTCTAAATTCGTGGCTGTAAAACAAGCCGTGAAAACATAAGAAAAAAATAAATTACTTTTTTTTTTTAAATCTTTTGTTTAAAATGGACACAAAGTTAAAGTCAAAGTCAATATTTATTTACGTAAACCTATTACAGGCATTTATGAAACATTATCATTAATTTAATTATTTTGAATGATTCTATTCCTGTTAGTAGAAGACTAAGCAGCAAAGTGGTCCAATAAGTACGCTGTTAGCAGAAGACCAGCAGAATCCAGTGACCTGTTAATGTTAAATCTGACTGAGAAAGGAGAGAAAGAGACAGTGTTGATGATGGGCCATCCAGATTTTTCTGGAGAATTTTGCCCACAATCGCCACGCTGGCCAACGGGTTGGTGAGGGTCCGATGTCCGATTTTTTTAAAGAAAACTTATTAACGATGGAAAGTTAGTATTAGTGAAACCGGGACCGACGGCTTAACGTGCTCTCCAAAGCACGGGGACGGTGGTGTTGTAAATCTATGACAAATGTACATAAAAAAAGTGTATTTCTTATTGGTACATACCGGGGTTCGAGAATGAGTTCATACGACCCAGTCAACACCACATCTAATACATATGTATAGTGCTATTTCTTGTAAACCCCTTGAGATTAAGACGTAGGATGTTAAACACGCATCTTCCGTCCCGAGAGATTGATGTACTATACCTACATAAATACTTGTATATCCATGGGCGTCGCCAAGAAGCAGCAATTGACAAAAAAAAAAAAAAAAATACCCGACTGCATAAAAAAAAAAAAACATACATACATACACATATACATACATACATAGGCTGATAAACACACAACCCTTTAACTATTCTTATAACTGTTTATAGTAAAGTAAAGTATCATCACGACCGTTTCCCTTTCGGGTGGTCAGAAACCACGCTTATATAGAAGCGGATTCACATTTAGCCAACTTTACTATAGGCCAATCATGATAAGTGGCAAGCTCGTCGATGTCTCCAGCGTACCAAACTCGAGAAATATCACAAAATAATTTAATTTTAATAATTTAAATTATTAAATATTATTGTGTACCGACCAGGAATCGAACCCGGTACCTCCGAGTCTAAATGCACGGACTTAACCGCTAGACCACGGAGGCACTGCTTATATATAAATGTAATACAAATATCTAATCAAAGCGTACTTTAAAAAAAAAACCATAAAGTTAATCTGAAATTCCTTATGTATAGTTCTAAAAGTGATTTAAAAATTAAGTATTAAAGTAGTGAAAGTACACTAGTTTTATTTTAAAACTATTAGAAGAATACGATTTTGAAATAATAACTAAACTGCAGCGAAAAGTAGAATACGGATTTGTCAAAAATTCAATTTTATTTCGGAAATTGAATCGGTAGGTGAATACCGAAACATGTTTTGACAGCATTTAGCGTTAAAATAAAATAGAATGAAAATAAAACTACTAGTAGAATTGGGCTGCAGGTCGGCGCAAAGTCACATATAAAAATATAAAAATATTATTTTTTTTATTTTTTTTGTTTATTTATTTTCAGAAAAATCACAGCTTATAACTAGGACATAAAAAAATCAATATTATAAATTATTAGATCTTAAGCCAGAAAGATTTTATATTATTTGTACAGATTATTCCTCCAAAACAGTGGGTTAAATATAAAAAATAAAAATAAAAAATACATAAAGTAGCATAGGATTAATATGATATTAGTGAGTGAAAATTAAGTAATCATTGTATTATATAGAAATAATAGGAAACAAACAATATATATATAAAAAAATACCTTACGCCTGGGTTATTGGCTGGCGATGCCCTTGCTATAACTACAAATAGATAATTAAATTGCTGTTACAATACATTAATTATTATCCATACCAGCCTTTGTGAGCGATTGAATTAGTTACAACTGACTTATTGTTATATTAGATATTATAATTCAGTTAGCGCAAAATCTTCTTTAATTTTCCCTAACCGATGAAGCCAAATGGTATGAAAATAAAATCTCAATAAAATAAATTTTGACCGCCTCCGTGGCCTAGTGGTAACAAACGTTGCCGTGAGCTCGGGAGGTCGTGGGTTCGATTCCCACCGGGGGCAAGTTGTACATTGTATAATTTGTCTCGGTCTGGGTGTTTATATGTATAATATGTATATATTTACAAAAAAAAAAAGTATAATATGTAGTTTATCAACCATCTAGTTTCCGTAACACAAGCCTCGTAGCTTACCACGGAAATTAGATGGCGCTGTGTGACCTGTCTGGAAATATTTATTTATTTATTATTTATCTAGAATAATCGTCTTATATTTTATTAGTCGTGTCCGACGTGCACCTTTATATTGGTTATTTTATTTATTTATTTATTTTATTTAAAACTTTATTGCACGTTATACAAGGGGCGGACTTAATGCCGCTAGACATTATCTGACAGCCAACCTTAGGGACAATGGGGACCATTTCAAATGTAAGGTAGGTGCAAATATTTATAATAATAATAAATAAATCTATATATATGAAAATACAATGATACTACTAAATACATACTAATAACTATAATATATTAAATACTAATAATACATATACTACATATGATACCATTAAATAACTTATGAACCATTTAAATAATACGATGACACCATTTTTTTAAACATTTTTCGGTTGGATGCTTGTCGGATTTCTACCGGTAGTTCATTCCACAGATTTGCGGCGACAACAGCAAATGAGTTGGCCATAAATCCAGTATGGTGAGAGGGAATGGAGAGAACAGAGTTATGAGAAGAGCGAAGAGACTTATCATGGAATGAAGAGAGATAGGCAAATTTACTCTTGAGGTATTTCGGTGTCACAGGCTCGTTGAGTATAGAAAATAGTAAACAGAGAATTCGAAGATTCCTGCGACAGCGAATTGGTAGCCACTTTAATTTTGTTCGATACTCAGAGATGTGGTCATATTTGCGAAGGCCGAAGATAAACCTGATACAGGAGTTGAGTAA
Organism: Tinea semifulvella; assembly: GCA_910589645.1. NCBI lineage: Eukaryota > Metazoa > Arthropoda > Insecta > Lepidoptera > Tineidae > Tinea > Tinea semifulvella. The sequence continues at coordinate 3,558,615 of OU342598.1, read as the reverse complement.
CCTGTCCATCTTATTGAGCAACACCTCTGATATATCGACACTACACACATCACCATAGTCGAGAAGGGGAAGGAGAAGGCTTTGGGCTAGGGTAATTTTAGCTTTTAACGGCAAAAAATGTTTGAATTTATTGAGAGAGTGCAGTGAAGCAAATAATTTACGACTCGTGTTGGAGACTTGAGTTGTCCAGCTAAGATTAGAATCTAGGTGTACACCCAGATGCTGGGGCGGGGAAGTACGAGTATCCATCGTTCGTGCAGATAAACCCAGTAAAGTGTATCCACACGTTTCGGGATCGAGCTCGAATTGCCGTCATGCTAAGTCAAGCCCGGGACTGATGCCAGTCATGAGTGTCTGATTCCAGTTGCTATCATTCATGGACCTTGCGCGCCACTTACCATCAGGTGGGCCCAAGGTCACATTTAGTACTAGTATAAAAAATAATCAATGTCCGCTCTTTCTTATCTTAACATACGTGATCCTTGGAAGTAATTGTTATGTTGATGCTTGTGTGTATCTCGAAAGTCGTTGTTATTGTTCAGGTTCTCATGCCTGGTTGAGCGTGGGGATGGCTGGCACCTGCGTGATCGGGTGCTGCTATGTGGGCCTGGGACCTCTGCCGAACACGTTCATTTACGCTCACGGGCAAGTAATCTATCTAAATTCTGAGGTACTGTGTTTAAAACTTTATTGCACTATGTACAACGGAACGTAACTGAACTTAATTCCGCCATTCTCTAGCAGCCAAGCTTTGGGACAATACAGAACATTACAGCCATAAGTATTATAAGAAACGTTGCAAAATAAATTGATTTAATCTTACATACAATGTATATTAAAATAAATACACATACATACAAATATGTACACAATAATACATATTTCCAGACAGGTCACACAGCGCCATCTAGTTTCCGTGGTAAGCTACGAGGCTTGTGATACGAAAACTAGATGGTTGATAAACTACATATTATACTTTTTTTGTTTTTGTAAATAAATACATATTACACATATAAACACCCAGACCGAGACAAATTATACAATGTACAACTTGCCCCCGGTGGGAATCGAACCCACGACCTCCCGACTTCACGGCACGTTTGTTACCACTAGACCATGGAGGCGGTCAAATAAATAATACGTATACTACACACTATATTGCCTACTATATACTACATACAATATACATTTTAATGAGAGTACACCAGCTTTTTAAACAGCGGTTTGCTGGCTGCTTGGCAAATTTCAACAGGTAATTTGTTCCAGAGATTTGCATCGACTACTGCGAATGTGTTAGACTGAAAGCTAGAGTAATGAGAATGGATGGATTGAACAGAATTGTGTGACGAACGAAGAGATCTGTCATGAAGTGAGAAGACCTTGAGGTATTTCGGTGTGGCAGGCTCGTTTAGTATAGAATAGAGTAGGCAGAGGATTCTACCATTCCTGCTACAGCGAATTGGTAACCACCCCAACTTGGCGCGATAATCAGAGATGCGATCATATTTCCGAAAACAAAAGATGAATCGGATACATGTATCTTGTTGAGCAATACCCATCACACCGTAGTCGAGGAGAGGAAGGAGTTTTTTAGCTTTTAATTTTTCGTGAGTTTATTGAGAGAGTGCAATACTGTACCAGATATTGTATTCTCATAGGTACTGTAACCTGCCCTTTGCAGTTACATGATTATCCAACGCTGCGGTTGGATGTAGTTGCTTTTAATTGTGACGGAGAGGATTCTACGGAACTCCTTTTTTTATTGAAAATGCATAAAACTTTTTTATACTTTATATTTTAGAAATAATTACATATGTAAAAAAACTAAACACTTATCTACGTGGGACACTATTACGCGGTAGACTTTAACTAATAATTATTTTAATCCTAATATTTATAAAAATACTCGCTCTGTCGACCTCTCGGTCCGAGCTTCTCGATCTTCCTTTCTTTTCTTCTATTTAAGCAAAAACCCATCAACCCTGTCATTGTCGTATATTGACAATACTATTCTTTCTTAAAATGCAAATAATACTCTGTAACATGAATCCGTTACAATACTCATAGGTGAAATTTAAGATGAAATATAAATATATATATTCTGTATTTGTTTTTAATAGTAAACCTGCTATAGCTGAGTTTTCCTTGCAGCTTCCTTTCTCAGTCAGATTTAACATTGACAGGTCATTGGAATCTGATAAGCTGCTGGTCTTCTGCCAACAGCTTACTTCTTGGAGCGCTTTGCTGTTTAGTCTTCTACTAATAAATGTCATACGTGAATAAAGATATTTTGACTTTGACTATATTTGGGCTGCATATTTTGGCCGGATTTTAAGTTTTCTAGCAAGTATTTGAGTCCATTAATCAAATCAAAAAAATATAAACTAACAAACAAAATAATGGCTTTAAAAGGTTTTATTTACTTCTTTACAAGTTTTGACTTTTACCTAAGTAGTTTAGGTAATAAACAATATTTTGCCTAAATAACTTTACAAGGTTTTTCCGAGGTTAAAAGATAAACAAATATTTTGTCGGGAAATATATTTCATGGCAATTGACTTATATAGGTATTCATTCATCATTTTTCATTCATTACAGCCCCTAGAACACAGCGTCCTAGACCTCCACTGCTGGAGATGGGCCTTCCAGAACTGGAGAATTTGGCCTACACTCGCCACGCTGGCCAGACGGCTTGGCGAGGATATGATGTCATTTTTTGTATGACAATTTATTAACGATTTCACAAGTTGGTATTAGTGGAACCGGGACCGACGGCTTAACGTGCTCTCCGAGGCACGGGAACAGTGGTGTTGTAAATGTATGACAAATGTACGTAAGAAAAGTGTATTTCTCATTGGTACATGCCGGGTGGGTTTGAACCGGCCTTTGTAGGATTTAAGGTACGCGTTCTTACAACCGAGCCACCACCGCGCCTATATAGGTATACCGCGTGTCAATTAAAAGCTTTCGCCTATAACAAACAAATAGAAAAAATAATGACAAAAATATAAAAATTATAAAATAAACAAAAAAACAAATCTTAAAATAAATATATATAAGTAATGTAGAAGATGTAAAAGATTATAGTCCATTTTATGATAAGTGTCGGCCAAATTCTCCATAAAACTCTGGAAGGTCATTCCAAGGAGATCCAGTAGTATTCTGTTACTTAGTCGCAAATGTTATTAGTGGATTTCGTTATTTACGTCTGAGGTTGCGTCATAATTACAAAATATTATTCAATTCTCAACTCTATAAGCGGCCGACCTTGACAGCGGCCGTGCAAATATCAACTTTAATAGCGTGATATATATATAGTTAACGGATTCCATTATATAACGTTTGCGCTTAGGGCTGCTGTACTGTGTTATGTGTTTATCAAAACAAAAAACTAAATTAAATTTAGATATGACGAAGTTCGGTAACCTGCCTCAAAATCGTACACACTAAAGTAAAGTATCATGACGACCGTATCCCTTACGGGGTGAACAGAAACCACACTTTTATAAGGAGCGTTTTCACATTCTAGCGTACCATACTCCAGAAATATCGCGAATAAATTAAAAAAATGTGATCGTAGCCGCATCAATGCCTGTAAGATGTGGTGTTGGTGGCGTATGTTGGGTATCCCTTGGACAGCGCGAAGAACTAACGTGTCAATACTCAAGGAGCTCAAAATTTCTACTATGCTGTCTTCCATCTGCCTAAAACGAGTCCTTGAGTATTTCCGCCATATAGACCGTAAAGTACCTGGTAACGTGGAAAGGCTTGTTATCACAGGGAAAGTCGAAGCCAAAGCCACATACGCTGTTCTGACCAGATCCGCACCTCCCTAAATACCCAGTGCGCGATGCCCTACATGCAGCCGTAAACAGACCCGGATGGCGCAGCATCGTCCTGGACAAAGTGATCCGTGGAGGGAGTCACGACCCTCAGCAGTGAGGGGAACGACGCAAGGAGGAGGTCCTTAAGTCTAGTATGATTTCTACAATACAATTATACAATATTAACGTGCAAAGAAGTATCAACTAGGTAGGTTTAGGTATTAAATTGATAGAAGAGAAGATATTTTATTATTTATTTATATATTTATCGCCATAGGATCCTATCGGAACACTCGGTTAAGTCAATTTTTCTAAATAACAACACTAAACAAAATACCTGGCCAGATATGGTGATACCGTATGGCAAGGAACAGCCTCAATTTTCATTATTGTTATTTTATTATCTCTATCTCTTCCAAGCCTAATATTTATTATAATATATAATAATTTAGGTCTAGTTTGTGGCTGTAAAGGTGCCTCGTCGGGTATTTTAATAAATTGTAGTTAAAAATAATATAGTATATTATAATAATAAGGAACAATATTTCCGTAGAAACCGTTCCTTGCTAGTATGTCAACGTATACCTAACTGTGAAAATTCGTCGAAAAACATTGGAGCACTTCTTTCTATATTAGTTTGATGAATCGGTTTCAGGTCGTTCAGGCTTTGACTGTACCCACCACTCCATCAATCCAGGATCTGTACGCGTCTCGAATAAATTTAATTTACAAGGTTCCATTTGACTGATACTGACAGACCGGAACCTTTGGAACCGACCTATTTTATTTTAGGCGAATTTGAAAAAAAAAAACCTACAATATTTTGAGACTTTAAATCTAAACTAGGCTGTTAAATTCCTTTTAGAAGCGGGTTTAACGCCTAGCATCTCTTTCCCTCGCACAATCTAACATTAACAAAGTTCTTTCAGTCTTATTTATTTATATAAAAACTTAATTGTTATAATAAGGCGGCTATAATGCCTATAGGCACTCTCTTCTTATCAACTTTATATTTACTTACAAAATAAATCAATTAAATTAAATTGACCGTATCCCTTTCGGGGTGGTCAGAAACCACGCTTATAAAGAAGCGGATTCACATTTAGCCAACTTTACTACAGGTCAATCTAGTAATCTCTAGCGTACCAAACTCGAGAAATATCACAATTAGAAGAAATATTAATTAAATTTATCTATTTACATTAATAAATATTATTTCGTTCCGACCAGTAATCGAAGCCGGTACTTGCAAGTCTAAATAAAATAAATTATTATATATATAACTACTACCTCCGTGTCTAGCGGTTAAGTGCGTGGATTTAGACCTGGAGATACCGAGTTCGATTCCTGGTCGGGACACAATAATATTTATTTAATTTAAATAATGTAATTGATGATTGATATTTTCCGAGTTTGTTACGCTCAAGACATCGACGAGCTTGTTGGTGAAAGTTGGCAAAATGAGAATCCGCTCCTTTATCAGCGTGGTTTCTGACTACCCCGCAAGGTCGTGATACTTGATACTTAACCGCTAGACCACGGAGTCAGTTGAATACGGTGATCTGATCGAGAAAATGATACACTATGTGGACCCAGCTTTAGGTAAGTACCAAGACACGGTAAAAAATAAAGAGTAACTTTATGAAATTAATTTTTCGTCGGTAAACCTATTTCCAAATTTCATTATGTTGCTTATTTTATATTTTTTACCAAAATTTAATCATGTTTTTTGAGCTTAGTCGATTCTTTAGAATAATAAAATGTTAGGTTGGGTTTATTACTTTTTTTGGCTAGTGGACGATTTATATAGCTATTCGAAAATATTCTATTTTTAGAATTCGACTTCATTAATAAAAAACAATCGTCCATACCAGTGTTTGAAGACAAAAGTCTTCAACCAGCGCGTCCTCCCCGTAATGTCGTACGGAGCAGAGACGTGGACACTGACAGTGGGTCTGGTTCACAAAAAATAAATTCGTCAGAGAACCAAAGTTACTGACATAGCATTTAAAATTAGAAAGCTGAGGTGACAATGGGCCGTACAGATCTGCCGCAGAACCGACGACTGATGGGACAAACGGGTTCTGGAGTGGAGACCATCTACGGGACGACGCAGAGTGACGACCCCCTGCAGGATGGATGGAAGACCTAAGGAGGTTCGCTGATGGGGGTTGGATGAGGTTAGCAAAAGACCGCGTGCAGTGGCGAGAGGCCTATATCCAGCAGTGGAAAGACACAGGCTGATGATGATGAAATAAAATATATATAATCAAATCCGATTTTGTATCGTTACAACCGTAGGCCCTTATATCTGATCCATCCTCAATCCTTCTCCTCATTCTCCTTGCGTCGTTCTCCTCACTGATGAGGGTCGTGACCCCCTCAACGGATCACTTTGTCACGGACAATGCTGCGCCATTCGGGTCTGTTTACGGTTGCATGTGTTTAAGGCATCGTGCATTTGGGTATTTACGAGTATTGGGTTTTTAGGAGGTGCGGATCGATTCTCCCTGTGATAACAAGCCTTTCCAGGTTACCAAATCTTACGAGCTATATGGTCGAAATACTCAAGAACTCGTTTAAGGCTGATGAAAGATAGCCTAGTATAAATTTTGAGCTCCTTGAGTATTGACACATTAGTTCAATTTTCAATTTTAAATTTTAAATTATTTCAATCTGGCTTTCGTCCGTCCCATAGCACCACCACAGCTCTCGTGAAAATCACTGATGATATCCGATCTGCTATGGACGATCGAAAGCTCACTCTCCTCACTCTCCTTGACTTTAGTAATGCGTTTAATTGTGTAGACCATGAAATCCTTGCGGCAGTGCTCCAATCTCTTAATATCTCGCCAACTGTACAGCTTTGGTTCAATTCTTATCTTCGCGGGCGCCAACAACGCATTCGTCTGGATGATGTTTTCTCTAAATGGAGTCCAGTGACAGCAGGTGTCCCGCAGGGTGGCGTATTATCTCCTCTACTCTTCTCAATTTTTATAAACACCTTGACTCTCTCTATTCAATTCTGTTCCTACTATCTGTATGCAGATGACTTGCAGCTTTACTTGAACTTTGATAGCAGCGGCATTCATGATGCTTTTATTAAAATGAACAAGGACTTGGATGCGATACGGGTCCACTCTCAAAACCTCGGCCTTCTTGTTAATCCACTAAAAACGCAGGTACTTATTCTGGGCACAAAACAAGCAGTGGGCAGGTTGGATCCTGGGGCTCTCCCGTCATTACATTTTAATAACGTGTCACTCCCTCTGTGCGATAGTGTTAAAAACTTAGGTCTCCACATTACCAGCGACCTGTCTTGGAACGTGCATGTAGCTGAAATTAGCAAAAAGATCTTCGGATCCATGCACTCACTAAAGCGTTTTCAAAACTTTATACCGCGCTCAGCAAAGCTAACGTTAGTTACGTCCCTATTACTCCCTATTATTGACTACGCAGATATCTGTTATCCCGATCTCACCGAGGAGCTACTGAATAAACTCGATCGTCTTCTCAACGCATGCATACGCTATGTATTTGGCCTTCGTAAGTATGATCATGTTTCTCAATTTCGTATTCAATTAAAGTGGCTTAATATCCGTTTTCGCAGATCTTTACACATCCTTACGTTCTTGTTCGGCATTCTAAATAATCCTAATACACCTTCCTACTTGAGCGATCGTTTCAAATATCTGTGCGACTCTCACTCTCGTTCTCTTCGTTCTTCGCACAACAACCAACTCTCAATTCCTCTTCATTCCTCCAGCAGATATTCAGATTCACTAACTGTTTCTGCAGCCCGTCAATGGAACAGGTTGCCTTTATTTATCCGACAGGCACCGTCTCTAAATATATTTAAAAAACTCTTAATTTCTCACCTTCTTAAAAAACAAAATGCATCTTAATCTCCTTTCTTTAACATATAGGTATTATTATTTATTTATTTATTTATTTTAAATATGCACGTATTTTATTTATTATTTATACACAGTATATATTTGTTATCCTCTTAGATGTTTAAACCATATACTTACCTACGTACCCATATATATATTTATTGATTTTACTTATTATAATATTTTGATCTTTTTGCTTAATTTTTCTTACTCTGCACCCATAATATTCTTCTCTCACTCTCCCAAAGGTTAGCTGGTAGAAAATACCTTTATGGTATTAAGCTCGCCTATGTACATGTTTTTATATTTTATATTTTGTGTGCAATAAAGAATTTTATTATTATTATTATTATTATTCTTCGCGCTGTGCATACGCCTCCAGCACCACATCTCAAAGATGCGGCTACGATCACTGGCTTTGAGAGTCCAAGTTTCAGCGGCATTAAGAAATATGGAGAATATTAAGCTGCGTATTAGTCTTGTTTTGGTTTTAAGGGTAATATTTCGAGGATTTCATGTTCCTTTTAACTGGCTCATAGCTTTTTTAGCCATGCCATGTTCTTCTTCGAACTTATGTCTCACAGGAGCCGGTGTTGGAGATGCTGGAACCAAGTTATCGCATTCTAGGTTAAATGCTTCAGTCAGATACATTTTTTTTAGAGCGATCCATTATCTTAGTCTTCTGCTTGTTGATATGCAGACCCAGGTTTTTGCTATTTCCCTCCATTCAATCGAGTAGCCTAAACATTTCCGCTTCAGATGCAGCCGAGAGAGTTGTGTCGTCTGCGTACTGCAAGTTTTTGAGTTTGATATGATCTGTGATTTTTTATAATCCCTAGAACGCAGAGTCCTAGGTCTCAACTGGTGGAGATAAAAATAATTTACTACTATTTATTACTAATAAATTGTAATTGAACTAACCGTTCCGTGGGAATCAAATATTCCAAAAGACCACAACATGAAGTCGAATAAATACTATGATCTCACAGAAGAAATGATTAGATTCCGTAAAGATAAATAAAATAAAATAAATAAATAGGAACGGGTTCAAGACTCAGCTTTACGCAGTGGAAGTTGGTGCAAGAGGAGTTCCAGCAAAATCTTTGCATCACTTACTGAAAGAATTGGGCCTAAGCAGGTCTGCCGTCAATACATTTATGGAACGAGCTTCCAAGACGGCATTAACGGAATCATACAGTATTTGGTTGGGTAGGGAGAGAAGTAGAATGGTGGATGGTGAGCGTATTATCGCGCAATAAAAAAAAGGCCTCCTTTTCTTAAACCAGCCTATTGTCGGTCGCAAGCCCGAGACACCATTCTTCTCATCTCCTACCCACACACGATGGACCCGGCACCCGCACGGTGAATCCATGGAATACTTAGAAATTTGTCTTCTTCTTCTAATCGCCATACACAATGCCATGTTGGTACCAACACTCATGTATGGAAGCGAGACGTGGATACGTCAGAATACGCATGAGAGTAGGGTTAATGCAGTAGAAATAAGGTCATTGCGTCGGATATGCGGCGTCACTTTGCCGAACCGCATACGTAGACGTCGAAATACGAAAAAGCGTTGGCATAAAAGAAAGTATTGGGCCAAAAAAAGGAAAGGCATGCTACGATGGTCCGGGCATGTTGAAAGGATGAGCGAAGAAAGATTGACGAACCATATACGAGTATATAATGCGAAAGTTGTGGGTGAAAGAGCCCCTGGCAGACCGAGACTAACATATCACGATCAAATAAATAAAACACTGACTGAAGGTGAATTAAAAAGCCTTCGTAACAAAAGGGCATGTATGAAGAGGTTAATGAATGTCGACGAAGCGAAAGAGGTATGTCGTGATCGTGTCAAATGGCGCTCAATTGTCTCTGCCTACCCCGCAAGGGACCTGGCGTGAAGATATGTGTGTATTACTAATAACATTTACTATACTGTATTCGACATTGTAATCAATAAACAATATATTGCATCTAATTTAATATATAAGCAAATAAGGACCTTGCAAATGAAAATAAAAACCAATAGTTCGAGGCAACTTTAAAAGAGATTGAAACAAAGCAAGAATGATGCGAGAGGATTTGAAGAAGAGTTAGTGGAGATCGAGGGGACCTGTCATGCTATGTAAATAGAGGTGTTTCAGTGTCGCAGGCTAAATACGAAATAAATATTGGTACTTTACTGATGGAAAGAAAATGTTTAATAAATAAAAGACAGAGGTCAGACTGCGGTCTAATTACGTGAGAAAGAGACTGTCTCTTTTATGGCTAGCAAAAAATTAACAACTTGAACGTATATTCAAAGGCCGGACTTACAATATTTTAAAAAAATATGTGATATTATAGAGCAGTGGTGTCTCGTTTGGCATGTACAATTAGAAATACCATTTTTTTTGGTTCTATTCTCCTGATGGATGATGAATGAGATGATAAAAAGGCAAAGGGTCTAGCCCATACAGCCAAGTCTGACGTAATATATCTTTCTTTTTCATGAATTAATGAGGTCATCATCAAATTCCAGATGCTGCAGAATTTGATGCTTTTCTTGGAGTCACTCGCGGAACCATCCAATGCTCAAACACGTCGGGTAAAATATGGGAGTTGACAGCGCGGGAAAACCGCAAAAAAATATACTGCAACTTGTGCCCCATATTTAAAGTCCAATTTATCGTTTTCCATAATTATTCACATTGTAGCACATTATTAAACAAAACAACACCACTTTTGACCAATAATATCCACAGTAAATTAACAATGAGAAATACCTTTTTTACGTACATTTGTCACAGATTATCATTACTATAGGCAATAAAAAGAGGCCTCGGGCCATAAAACGAGGATGCTGTTTATAGATTACAACCTGTGGTACCTTTAGTATAATACAGTAAGACTAAAGAAATTGTGTGGTTCTGCATGACACTTTAGGCCGAGCATTGGTATCAACATTGTAGATATATTAACTAGCTGTTTAACCCGGCTTAGGCCGTGTAATAGTTGTGAAAGTAAATCAAACAGATGTGTAGGTCACATGTGTAGCTGACAATAGTCAGGTTACAACTTATAATCTATGTCAGTCTCAGAGTTCCAAGGAACATATCTACCAGATTTTAAATATCAAATAGATCGGTTTAGTAGTGTAATATAAGTGCGAAGGTGAGACAAACATACACACACACAATCATGATCAGTTATAAGCTCAATAAATAAATCAATATCTCTACATTACACACTTCAGCCAAGTTCTTACTCTTCTTTCTTTCACATTTTTAATATCATTATGGAAGAAGAGCAGAGGCGTGTACACTGACAGTGGGTCTGGTCCACAAGTTTAAGCCATAAGAGAGCTTCGGTACTTCTTTGATGGATACAGTCTGAAACGTGGACATCCATCGGAAAAGCAAAGTTACCGACATAGCCTTCAAAATTTGTAAGCTGAAGTGACAATGTGCCAAACATGTATGTCGCAAAACCGACAACCATTGGAGTTGACGGCTTTTGGATTGCTTACCGCGTATAGGATGAGGCATGGAACGATCTGAAAAAGTTCGCTTGGTGAGGGCGGGATAAAGTTGGCGCAACATGATGTAAAATTACGAGCCTTAATGATGATGAAAGAATAGAGGACTGGTTACTATATATATTTATTTATTTATTTATTTAAAAACTCAATTGCACTATGTACAATGGCGGACTTAATGCCGCTAGGCATTCTCTGACAGCCAAACCTTTAGGACATTAGGATAGTTTTCATGGTAAGTAGGTGCAATAATAGATATAAAATATTATTTATTTTTATTTTATTTTTACAGCAAACAGACATTTACATCATATTACAAACATAATTAACATTAACAAGACCTTGAGTGTCGAGAATTTACACAAAATTCAAAAATTCAATAAACGAAACACAAACAAGCATAGCAAAAAAATAAATTATGAACATCCAAATTGAATTGAAATATTAAGTTATATCATATGAGAATCAATATTAATTAATAATACTACATATATAAACAGCTTAACATTAGAAATATTATATTATTCTAATTTAGAGAACATATGTAATTTGAGGTCGTTTTTAAATTTGTTAACACTTGAGTTAAATAAATCAAGGTGAGATAATTCCTTATCGTAGTAGTTGAGAGAGCGACAAAAGTATCTTTTAGCCGTGTAAATAACAATTTATAAAACAATACTTACTATTACATAGACCGCCTCCGTGGTCTAGTGGTAACAAACGTTGCCGTGAACTCGGGAGGTCGTGGGGTCGATTCCCACCGGGGGCAAGTTGTACATTGTATAATTTGTCTCGGTCTGGGTGTTTATATGTATAATACGTATATATTTACAAAAAAATATAAAAAAATATATAATATGTAGTTAATCAACCATCTAGTTTCCGTAACACAAGCCTCGTAACTTACCACGGAAATTAGATGGCGCTGTGTGACCTGTCTGGAAATATTTATTTATTTATTATATACAAATACGTAAATAGGTTATATATTATACATATATGTATATATACAATAATACATATAAAATAAAACTACTCATGTGATGAAGGAAGCGGGACAAAAGCAGACGTCGCGTCGTCGCTCGTCGTGAAAGTGTGAATGAAGAGAGTGGCAATACAATAGAAGTAAAAAAAACAGTGTAAGTTAAAGATAGTAGTTGTACACCCCATTCTTGAATATAGCACGACTAGAAGCTTGTCTAATATCCTGAGGTAATTCATTCCACAGTTTAGCGGCGACGACAGCAAATGATTTAGAGACGAAAGAGGTGTGATGAGAGGGAATGGAAAATCTGATGTGATGTGAGCTCAAAAAACTAAATAAATCTTTAAGATAGTTAGGTGTATCGGGTTCGTTGAGAATACTGTATAACAAGCACCCTACGATTCAAATATGTCTACGACAAGAACAATAAATATTCAGTACTTGCGGAATAATAACTATGCAATTTGCGTGCGAATGATTTAAAATTTATGCAAACCGAGTCGCAATTTAAAGTAAACATTTCCCGAAAGTAAATTAAGAAAGAATTGCTGTGTTTTGTTTCAATGTATCGTAAGCGGACGATTCAAATTTCGTATTAATACAAGCCGGCATAGTGTTAGGGACTAACACATGAGTGTCTGATTCCAGTTGCTAACATTCACCTTGCGTGACATACCATGTCAAGGTCACATGTCCACCTAGTATAATAAAAAAAATATCTCTGAGGGCTGTAATGATATGATTCATAATAAAGTCATTACGGAAGTACGTACGTAGTAGCTGATTTATTAATATTTCAGCAATGGTTTATTTAGCTAGAATATATTTGCCAAATTGGAAAGCTATTTTCTATAAATCAAACATAAATGAGACAATATTTGTTCGCTACATTATTGAACAGAAAACACACCTGCGACCAACACTAGCAAATAGAAAGACAATAAATACTTCCACGTAAACTTAATTTACTAAGTATTTCATTTCTACCATATTTCATCTTTTTGCAGAAAGATTAAATATACAACAAGACGGGGCAATAAATCAAACGGTATGATAATTAAAGCTAGACCAATCAATTAAGAATTAATAAGTGTATGACAACTACGTACCATTGCCGGTATTGTACGTACAGTATTGTACGTAGTGTTGCCCAATCTTGGTCTTGGTCTTGCAGTCTTGGTCTTGGTCTGAGACTGGCTAAGTCTTGGCCGTAAGAGCTTGGAAGACGATGAACGTTCGGGACGTCCAAAACCTGCAACTACTGACGATAACATCGCTGAGGTTCACGAAATGGTGCTAGACGATCGCCGAATTAAAGTGAGAGAGATAGCAGAGGCTTTGGACATGTCCAAAGAACGTGTTTGTCACATACTCGTATATGATTGACGATTTTTGTATATATGTTTGTCACCTGGGAGTGAACTGACTCCTGTCATTCCTACGACATAAATACTACGACAGGGTCAGGACATTCAATCTAAATTTAAAGTGTAAAAAAATATATTTGTTAAATAGTGTCAATAAACGATTTTTATATTTATTTATTTTATTATATATCGGTCACAAGCTCGAAAAACAAATGATAATCTATAAAAAGTTAAGGTTTTTAAATTGTTGGAAGTAGTAAAATATGAGTTATTTGGCGCGATGAAAGGCAGTTAGGCTATGACAAATGGTAACATCATGTCGCGGCCAGCCGAGCTTGACTGATTGTACCCAATGACCTCGCTCAGATTGAAACCAAGATTGCTGATATACTATTTTTTTAATCAGACATAAGAGCACAAATAAGGACATAGTCGTACGAGGAATACTGTCTTCACCTCTGGGATTGTTCCGCTAAATACCTTCATCATCATCATCAGCCTGTGTCTCTTCACTGCTGGATGTAGGCCTCCCCCAAGGCTCGCCACTTCACACGATCTTCTGCCACCCTCATCCATCCCCCACCAGCGACCTTCCTCAGGTCATCTGTCCATCTGGCAGGGGGTCGTCCCACTCTGCGTCTTCCAGTACGTGGTCTCCACTCCAGAACCCGTCTACTCCATCGTTCATCGGTTCTGCGGCATATGTGTCCAGCCCATTGCCACTTCAGCTAGCTAATTTTAAAAGCTATATCGGTAACTTTGGTTCTTTGACGGATGTCAACGTTTCTGACTTTATCTTTTAGTGAAATCCCGAGCATAGCTCTCTCCATAGCTCGCTGAGCGACCTTGAACTTGTGGACCAGACCCACCGTCAGTGTCCACGTTTCTGCACCATACGACATTACTGGAAGAACGCACTAGTCGAAAACTTTTGTCTTACTATATAGTAAACGACACCACCCTTAAATCGCTGCAGCTACGCCGAGACATTGCCTCTGTGAGTGTTCTGAAGTGCTCCATAACCCTTCTTCTCTATTTCTCAATTCCACACACACAGGCCAAAATATTCACCTCCATACCGTAGCCACTATTCCTATTATATGTGTAATATACTTAAATAATAAAGAGCCAACACATATTCTACGCGGTGATGGCTCGGTTGTAAGAACGTGTTTCTTAAATCCTACAAAGGTCGGGAACCCCCCCGGCATGTACCAATGAGAAATACACTTTTCTTATGAACATTTGTCGTAGTACAAGACCACCGCTCCCGTGCCTCGGAGAGCACGTTAAGCCGTCGGTCCCGGTTCCACTAATACCAACTTAAGAAACTATTAACTGTTGTTAATAAATTGTCATTCAAAATTGACATCATATCCTTGCCAAGCCGTCTGGCCAGCATGGCGAGTGTAGGTCAAATTCTCCAGATTCAGTTCTGGAAGGCCCATCGCCAACAGTGGAGGTCTAGGTCGCTGTGTTCTAGGGGCTGTAATGATGAATGTAATGGTATGCAAATACCATTTATTGACTAGTTGCCCTAGGCAACGGTAATAGAACATTACACCTTCACACTTATTAAATACAGTAATAAAATAGTATATAAAATAACAAATTAATGACACAAATAAATTTAAAACAATTCCAATTAAAACAACTACAATTTTACCTTCTATCCCCCCTTAAATCTCGCCCTAAAATTCATCAATAAAAATTGAATTGTTCTAGGACTGTCGCAGTCGCAGAACCAGGCCACCTCGGCTGCACTATCCCATGACGCATGCGAAGCCTCTCCACATATGCGCTCCAATTCCCCAGCTCCAGATCGAACTCGGACCCGAACATTTTCGGGCTTTTCTCCACGTTCGCCATTGTAATATACTTAAAAAATAAGGAGCCAACACATATTCTGCAAATACTATTTATTAACTAGTTGCCCTAGGCAACGGTAATAGGACATTACATTTTATGTTTCCTTATTAGTTCTATTAAAAAAGAGAAAAATGTATAATTTTATTTTATAAGTCAATTTTTATTTTGTAAATTTGATAGTTTTTGTTAAAAAAAATTTTTTGTTTTAACAGTAATAAGTTTAGAGATGTAGACCGCCTCCGTGGTCTAGTGGTAACAAACGTTGCCGCGAACTCGGGAGGTCGTAGGTTCGATTCCCACCGGGGGCAAGTTGGACATTGTATAATTTGTCTCGGTCTGGGTGTTTATATGTATATGTATATATTAACAAAAAAAAAAAAGTATAATATGTAGTTTATCAACCATCTAGTTTCCGTAACACAAGCCTCGTAGCTTACCACGGAAATTAGATGGCGCTGTGTGACCTGTCTGGAAATATTTATTTATTTAATTTCTTCTTCTTTTTATATTGGTGAATGCTGTGACACCCAATTGGTACATATATTAGATAAGTTATAATTATACTATGTTATGTGTGTGATAATATATGTACTGTTGTGTGTAGTAAATAAATAAATTACAATATGTACGCACATATTAATTTGGAGACTCTTCCATCTGATGCACACTGAAGCTGTGGAATACTCTTCCAGTCTGAGTGACCTGCTGAGTTTCCACGTCATGGTCATGTTGTCGGGTCTCTTGTCAGCGTTCAGCGCAATTCCAGGGGGTTGTAGGATCGCCGGTACTCCAGCATTGACAAGGACCCTTCGGATATTAAGATATTATTATTATTTTTTAACGTAATATTTAGTTAGGTACTATTATTTTTATTAAGTAAAAGTAATTGTTATGTTGATGCCTGTGTGTGTCTCGAAGGTCGTTGTTAGTGTTCAGGTTCTCATGTTGTGGCGTGTCTGGTAATCATCCCTTCCTTAGAAGTATATTGCAGTGGTGGCACGTAACCCGGTCTGCAACCCTGAGTGAGGGCTTGGTTGAACGTGGGGATGGCTGGCATATGCGTTACGTCCTTGATCGGTTGCTGCTGTGGGGCCCTGAAACCTTTGTTGAACACGTTCAATTGATTGTTCTTAAATTATCAGAGGTTTTGCGTTTTATCGTCTATCTGGTTGCACATAGGCAAATAGTCTATCTTAATTTTGACGTGCCTGATAGGGTACCACTGTACAAGGTATTGTAATCTCATAGGTATTTATAGCTAAATTAAAAAGTTTATTGCCTGAAAATGCCTCCGTGGTCTAGCGGTTAAGTCCGTGGATTTAGACTCGGAGGTACCGAGTTCGATTCCTGGTCGGGACACAAAAATATTTATCAATATTTTATTACATTTAATTAATATTTTATTTATTTGTGATATTTCTCGAGTTTGGTACGCTGGAGACATCGACGAACTTGTCATGATTGGCCTATTCATCATTTCATCATTACAGCCCCTAGAACACAGCGTCCTAGACCTCCACTGCTGGAGATGGGCCTTCCAGAACATATATCTGGAGAATTTGGCCTACACTCGCCACGCTGGCTGGATCGTGGAATCCAGTAATCAATAGGTTTCGACGCCGGGAAAAATCGCCCGGTGTCGCCAAGGATATTGTAAGTGTCGTGTGTCGTGATTACTAAAAACTTTTAAAAGTGATAAGTGGGTAGGTTTACATCTACCGCCCAGTATGTACGAGACTACACCGCATAGCTCCAGTCGACCCGTGACCACGGCCAATGCAACTTGGCTGAAACGTCGGGAGAAGTATGTCTCTAAGGTAAATCGCGTAAAGACCCGTTAAAATTATAAAAAACCAAGTTGATGAATGTCGACGAAGCGAAAGAGAAATGTCGTGATCGGTTCAAGTGACGCACAATTGTCACTACCTACTCCGCAAGGGATCTGGCGTGAAGATATCTATGTATGTATTATATGTTAGGTAGTAAATATAACATTTTTTTTAACTGAACACGACATATAACCCGGTACATCCGCGTCTAATTTAACAACCAGAACTGATAGACCACGGAGACAGGATTAATAAAGATTTTCTCGAATCATGTTCCTATTGCTGGGTTTTATTACAAGATGATAAAGTTAATATGAACATCTCGCGTCGTGTCTGGCGCTACGTGACTTGATTGTAACGGTACAAATTACTTCTTAGTCGTACGTCTATACTATTTGTAACATCTAGATAACGTATTTTAATATCTTCATTTATAAAAAAAATACCTATAACTGGCCTTGGCGGTGTGCCTTCGTCTAGGTGCAGTGTCCGTTTGGAGAACCCGTCGAATGTCTTGGATACCATTGGCTTTCTTGTGCTAAAAGTGCTGGCCGCATTACTCGCCACGGGCTCTTCAAAGTCAAAGTCAAAATATATTTATTCAAGTAAAGGCGTAAAAGGCAGGCATTTATAAAAGTCATTAATTAAATTATTTCGAATGATCCTACTCTTGCTAGTGGAAGACTAAGTGGTCCAAAGTGTAAGCTGTTAGCAGAAGAGCAGCTTAAAATTAGTGTACATAGGCGAGTTTAATGCCGGTTAGGCATTTTCTAACAACTGACCTTTGGGAAAGTGAGAAATTATGGGCACCTGTTAATGTTTAATCTGACTGAGAAAGGAATCTACAAGAAAAACTCAGCTACGAGTATATCAGATTTACAAAATAATAAATATACAGAACTACACCACAACTATCAAATAATAACCTTTTAAAAAAGTAAAGTATCATCACGACCGTTTCCCTTTCGGGTTGTTCAGAAACCACGCTTATAAATAAGCGGATTCACATTTAGCCAACTTTACTATAGGCCAATCATGACAAGTGGCAAGCCCGTCGATTTCTCCAGCGTACCAAACTCGAGAAATCTCACAAATAAATTAAATGTATTTCTTTACATTAATAAATATTTTTATGTCCCGACCAGGAATCGAACCCGGTACCTCCGAGTCTAAATCCACGGACTTAACCGCTAGACCACGGAGGCAGTTTAAGTTTAAGACGGTTAAGTCCGTGGATCCTGAAAACATTCATTGCGTATTCTCTCTCTGTGATTGTAATCCTGAATAAAATAAAATACAATAAAAAAGTTTTGCCATAATGATCATGGATCCAAATGGAAGTGCTTCTGTTTAATTCAAACCAAACATTTTATTCATTCAATAGGTTCAGTCTGTTTATTCAACTATCGGAAATGTTCAATTAAAATTGAACGAAGCAGAAAATTGAATGTTTTATTTTCAAGAAAGTAGTTAATATCCATTTGTAATGATAGGAAAAGGGTAGGTATTAAAGAAAGCATAGGGACAAAAATAAGGAAAGGCATGCTCCGATGGTTCGGACATGTTGAAAGAATGAGTGAAGAGAGATTGACGAACCAGATATATAATGCGAAAGTTGTGGGTAAAAGAGGCCCTGGCAGACCAAGA
Organism: Tinea semifulvella; assembly: GCA_910589645.1. NCBI lineage: Eukaryota > Metazoa > Arthropoda > Insecta > Lepidoptera > Tineidae > Tinea > Tinea semifulvella. The sequence continues at coordinate 3,539,678 of OU342598.1, read as the reverse complement.
CTTACCTATCACCATCAAATAAATAAAACATTAGCTGTAGGTGCATTAAAAGCCATCAAAATAAAAGCGTATCTTCATACATGCGTATGAAGAGGTTGATAAATGTCGAAGAAGCGAAGGAGGTATGTCGTGATCGGGTCAAGTGGCGCTCAACTGTCTCTGCCTACCCTGCAAGGGATTTGGTGTGAAGATATGTATGTAATGATAGCAATGCAAAATAAATATAATGAATACATTATATTATTGCAATATTACGTTTTTACTTAGCCATTACGGGAAAATTTTCAAAATTGTAATTAAATATTGTAAAAATCTTTCTAAATAACTATAATGGACCAAACCAAATTTTGGTTCAAAAACTTTTTTTATATAGCGCGACATGTGATCCGTAATGGTAAGTGACGTGCGAGGTCTATGAATGCCAGCAACTAGAATCAAACACGAATTATTACCCGCACGGTGAATATAATGCTAAGAAATTTGTCTTATCTGTCTCCTTTGGGTTTAGAAAAGTTGTCTTTGTAAAGAAAAAATCAATTTTAAATTTGAGATAGATTAGTATTTATGTCATTTGAAAAAACATCCACGCTAGATGAATTATTCCCCGAATCCAACAGCGACAATGACACTGAAATAAAGCCTGGGGCATCAGTCTCTACATTTGATAGCGAACGCTTAAAGGCTTTAAGGCCATTGACGAGCCTTCTAAATAGCGTGTCACATTTCAAAATTTGTTCATCATTGTCGAAAACGTACGGGTATATAATTTTTTAAACAGCGTCACTTGGATTACGTCCATTTTTAGTTTATATTGCGTCAGCCGCCGCTAGTGACGACGTCAGCTTGATAATCTTGTTGGAACTTATATCGCGAATGGTGGATACGTAAATCGATCATCAGTCTGCTAAATAATTTGGACGCACATCCATTCGGATAATTTAATTATGTATGGTTAGTCATAAAAATGTCGGAATCGTTTCGGATTTATTTATCTCAATAATGTTTTTTTTGCAATATATTTAGCGAAGTAATTTGAGCCCGCAAAGTTAACCAATATTGTCGATAGAAATGACACAAAATAATACATAAAAGAATAAATATTATTGTCCATTGATATAATACATAATATGAGTTAATTTGGAGCTGCCTAAGTTTGATTAATTGCATAAGTTCTCATGTTCCACAATACAATACTCGTAAAGACCTGATGCCTCTGGAGATTAAAACCCGGACTTTTCGTCTGCGGTTTTGAGGATTAATTAAGTCAAAATTGTTTCAGCATTCAACATGCCGCCTGTCGGAATTGGCCTATATACATATAAATACTTACATACAATAATACTCTCGTATATGTTGTGCACCTATCCTTCAGTATCTTTCAGTATATAACCGTCCTCCGGAACTAATCATTTTTACCAAATCAGCTTTTTAGATTTGAACGGAATTACGCTATAAAATGTCGAGACTGCTTTTCCAGGACAATAAAAAAACGCTATATGTTTAAAAGTTATAATCCAGAGACATTTCTCGTGGTTCAGCGGTTAGGGCCGTAGATTTAAAAATGCTGGGTTCGATTTCTATAGTAAAGTTGAATCCGCCTCTTTAAAAGCATGGTTTCTGACCACCACGTAAGATCATGATAATTTAATTCACCTTGCAGGGTAAACTGCATTAACACATTTTAACTGCAAATGCAAATAGTGACTAATTGGAAAAATAATGGGAACTCACGCAAAAGCTCTATACCCGTACACTAGCATCGCCAGGTGGATGGTAGAATACCTATTTTTAGCTGCAGGTCCTTGGATATAAGTCAATAAATGGCGATGACAGACGAAACCTCGTAAAACCTGATGCCTCTGGAGATTAAAACCCGGACTTTTCGTCTGCGGTTTTGAGGATTAATTAAGTCAAAATTGTTTCAGCATTCAACATGCCGCCTGTCGGTCACTCGGACATTCTGTGGAAACGAACAATATTCTGCCGCAATGTTGAACAATTCAAGTGGTTTTTATGATATCGACGGATTCTTTACTTACTAAACGATATCTTCATTCTGATTTTATCTTTTCTAATTCTCATTTAGAACATTCGTAATGTCCGCGGAATTGTGCTGCTGTGGGGGTGGGACACGTTGAATATACATAAGTATATTGTTCTTAAATTAGAGGTGTATCGTTTGTCAGCTTTGGGGTTGCATAACTTTACTGAAAATTATATATATATATATATATCAACATGTCGGCCATTGGATTCACCAAGCAAACAATACAAACTTAGTAAAAAATAAACATATTGTGTAAGTTCTTAGAACCTGGATATGTATCGTATGGTAAATTAATATAGGTAAATAATTCATTAAATTAATATACAAACAGTATAAAAGAATTACAATATAAATTAAAACTACTTGAAAGTAAAAAATAAAATAAATATAAACTAAACCTAATAAAAAATAAACTATAAGTAAAAAATGTCCACTACAGGGCTAGGTCGTGTAGGTATCACAAACACACTATCACCTATTTTACATCTGTATACTTTTTGGGACAATAAATATTTATTATTATTATTATATTTATATATGTATATTTCAAGTCTTTCGCGATTTTCCTCGACTGTACAATTACGCTATCTCACTTTCCTTGGACACGTGTCACGGCGTGGAGAAACATCGATGGAGCGAGTGGTGGTCCAGGGGAAAATCGATAGCAAGAGGATGCATGGTAGGTCTCTAGGACCGATCAGGTGAAGGTTGTAATGGATCATCCCTTACATGAGTGCACTAGGAAAGGTGCAGTCCAAGAGGAGTGCTGATGGCTTGTTAAGCGTGCCACTAGCACTCAAATGGCGACCACAACCACTCTGCCAAGAGTGTAGCGATTAAGAAGAATATTTATTTATTTATTTCCATGAAAATGTACATAACAGATTATACGTCTAAACAATACATATTTCATAACAAAATTCTTTAATATTATTATAATTAATATTTTATAATAATATTTTAAGTAGTAGTAATAATTTAAATAAATAAATAAATAAAATCAGTTTTTTATTTGTCACAAAAATAGTTAATAAAAATGTAAAATATAGTTAGAGAATAAAACAAAGATATAATGACAAAAGGGTCTATGGTTCAGAAAATGGTGTTTTAGTTAGTAATATATATTTTTTTTTTCTCTTCGAAATTAAGAAAAATAAAATAGAGTTGTTACTTATAATATATATATATATATCACCATCCAGATACTTGAGATTACAAACTATATAATATTATATTTTATATTGACAAATAATCTATTTTCGTAAATGGATTTGGAACGTCGCCTCGGTCAAATTAGGCACATATTATAGTACATAGTTGGCCTCGTTTTGACCTAAGCCCCTTTGACAACACAACGCATTTTTGTGACACCCAACAATAGTCAATGGAGCTTCATAAAAAGGCACACGCAACTGCCAAAGCAAAAATATTCAAGGAATTTCCGCGCCCAAAAGCCAGCATTCCATTCTTGAAATAAACAACTGACCCGCATAATTTGTGACAATTTTTCGCAACGACAGCAGCAAAAATATACACAGCTTATATATACTTATATAATTGTAACGATTAAAGTTTAAAATGAGTCGATTGAACCAGCTGACAGCTGACTTTTAAAATAAATCTGATCATACGACGTAATTTCTAACTGTAATACAATTAACCGTTGTACATTTTATAATTTGTCTCGGTCGGGGTGTTTATATGTATAATATGTATATATTTACAAAAAAAAAATATATAATATGTAGTTTATCAACCATCTAGTTTCCGTAACACAAGCCTCGTAGCTTACCACGGAAATTAGATGGCGCTGTGTGACCTGTCTGTAAAATATTTATTTATTTATTTATACTCGTATGTCCAAAATATTCGTATATTTCTAGAGGTTTGAAAGATTACATTTTCAAGAAGTCTCAAATTTACTGCCTCCGTGGTCTAGCGGTTAATTAAGTCCGTGGATTTAGACTCGGAGGTACCGGGTTCGATTCCTGGTCGGGACACAAAAATATTTATGAATGTAAATAAATACATTTTAAATAATATTTAATGTGATATTTCTTGAGTTTGGTACGCTGGAGACATCGACGAGCTTGCCACTTGTCATGATTGGCCTATAGTAAAGTTGGCTAAATGAAAGGGAAACGGTCGTGATGATGATACTCAAATTTTAAAAAAATTTTTTAAAAATATTGGATTGTGCGAGCGGGAGGGGTGAAAAAGTGTTAAAATCACCTAAGGAGTGCTATAATTATGATTTAGCATAGTTTTGTAAACAGGGCCATGCAAGCATGAAGTTATCAATATTCATGCCTCTTACAGCGTAAATGCTTTCAATGCATCTGAATACATAAAGTAAACACTTACGTGAGCGAGATTTTTCTAGCGATACTCGACTGGATCTTATAGCCGAATGACCTAGTTCTCAAAAACTTGGCTGAATATACCTCTGCACTGAAAACGTTAACTAATCCGAGAAGAAAATAAGCAACGGTTCCAATTCCTTGTTGTGTTAACGCTCTTAGCGCGTCTAACTCACACAATGCAATATCTTCAAAATTTTAGTATATTTTAAAAAATGTAGTCTATTAACATAATATTTTTCTATTTATAATATTTTAATTGGTATTATTATCTTAGCGACATATTTCTTCCAGCGTTTCAGCCAAGTTGCATTGGCCGTTGTCACGGGTCGACTGAAGCTGCGCGGTGTAGCCTCGTACATAATGGGAGATAGATGTAAACCTACCCACTAAACACTAAAAGTTTTTAAAAATCACGACACACAATATATTCTTGGCGACACCGGCTGATTTATCGCGGCGTTGAAACCGATTAACTTATAACCCACCTCTCGATTCAAATATTTGTGTTTTTTTATTCACGTACTATTCTAGTGAGTTTTGTCGACTTTCGGGTTGCACATAGGCATGTAGTCTACCTTAATTCTGACTTGCCTGGTGGGTTACTGCTGTACCAGGTATTGTATTCTCATAGGTACTGATAACTTAATTTAAAAGGTTATTAATTGATCGTTGTGGTGCAGTTTTGTATATGTTTTATTTTGTAAATCTGATATAGCTGAGTTTTCCTTGCAGATTCCTTTCTCAGTCAGATTAAACATTAACAGGTCACTGGAATTTGCTAAGCTGCTGGTCTTCTGCTAACAGCTTACTTATTGGACCACTTTGCTGCTTAGTCTTCTACTAGCAGGAGTAGAATCATTCAAAATAATTAAATTAATGACGTTTCATAAATGCCTGTAATAGGTTTACGTGAATAAAGATTAAAAAAAAAAAAGACTATAAATAAATAAATATTTCCAGACAATCACACAGCGCCATCTAATTTCCGTGGTAAGCTGCGAGGCTTGTGTTACGGAAACTAGATGGTTGATAAACTACATATTATACTTTTTTTTTTGTAAATATATACATATTATACATATAAACACCCAGACCGAGACAAATTATACAATGTACAATTTGCCCCCGGTGGGAATCGAACCCACGACCTCCCGAGTTTACGGCAACGTTTGTTACCACTAGACCACGGAGGCGGTTATCTTTGGGTCATGCAACTCAATCCAATAGTTTGTGCCATTATCATGTATTATTGCTGGCAATTCGAGCCTGATCCCGAAACGTGTGGATACACTTTACTGGGTTTATCGGCACGACAGTGGATATTTCGCTGCCGTGGCAGACTGGGCAAATTATCACCATCAGTCCGACTACCACCTATATGCTGTTCTCGTTGAAAGTATGTGCCATTTGCAATGATGTTCAGGTTCTCATGTTGTGATGTGTCCGGTGGTCGTTCCTTTCTTAGAAGGTCATTGCAGTTGTAGCACGTGTGTCGGGTCCCGGTCCGCACCCTAAGGGCCTGGTTAAGCGGGGGGATGGCTGGCACATGCGCTATTCCGTGATCGGGTACTGTTATAGGCGCCTGGGACCTCTGCCGAACACGTTCCGTCTTTTCGGGTTCCACAAAGGCAAGTAGCCTATCTTAATTCTGAAATACCTAGTAGGGTACAACTGTACCAGGTATTGTAATCTCATAGGTGAATTTGAAAGATATTTACTTATTTATTGTTGTTGTGTAATTCTGTATTTGTTCCATTTGTAAGTCTGCTATAGCTGAGTTGTCCTTGCTTACTGTTTGAATCACTTAGCTAGTTTAGTCTTCCACTAACAGGAGTATAATTATTCATAGTCATTTAAATTATGACGTGTTACAAATGCCTGTAATAGTTTTATGTAAATAAAGATTTTTTAATTTTGTCTTAACCTTGATTTTGATGTCAAATACCAATTTTTACTTTCAAGGAGAACTAATATTGTAAGCTTGCCATGGTGATATTTATTTTAAAATAACATCGCTTGAAACTAGACTTACGTTGATATTTTTTATAATACACAAACTAGTGTGTTTGCAAACCTAAACAATATCTATTAAAAACCGGGGTGTTATAAGTCGTGAATAGGAATGGGTAGTGGTGTTTTGTTTAGTGGTCAGCCGTGTCCTATCACGTATTTCTGCAGCGATCGTTTACGTATTCAAGTAAGAGGAATCTAGTACTTACCAAAGACACCCTCATACAAGCATTTTATAACAAATACACAGTTCACTTTAAAACAAAAAAACATGACTGATGGGTCACAGAACAGGCCTTAACAGAGTTTCTGAAGCAAAGTGGACGGAATCAAAGATTTTAGATAAAAGAACAATCATCGTTTTTATGAACAATTTATTTATTCTTATATGTATTATTAGTATGTAGTTTATAATAATAAATTTGCACCCATGCATAGTTTCTCCACACTCCCAAAGGTTGGTTGTTAGAAAATGCCTGGCCATTAAGCCCGCCTGTACAATTTTAGTGCAATAAAGTATTTGAAAATAATAATAATAAAAAAAAAATCGTTATATATATTTATATAACAAGCAGTAGCCCTGTTCTGTATTCTGTTACTTAGTCGCAAACTTTATTATTGGATTTCGTTATTTATGTCAGAAATTGTGTCAAAATTACAAAATATTAATCAATTCTCAACTCTATAAGCGCTCGACATTGACAGCGGTGGTGCAAATATCCACTTTAATAGCGTGATATATATATAGTTAACGAATTCCACTATATAACATTTGCGCTGAAGTAACAGAATAGGGCTACAGGAATCACTCTGTAGATAAATGAAAACCCCATGAAAATCCATTCATTAGTTTTTGACATCATCGCGTACATACGTACAGCGGGGGAAGTTGTAGTGTAGTAGTGGAACCGGGGCTGACTAAACGTGCTATCCGAGGCACGAAAACGATGGCGTTGAATGATAAATGTCAGTTAAGTATAATAATAATAATAAAAAGCGTTTATTCATTAAATACATCATAGATAAAAAGAACTCTTTTACATTAGGTACACTATCAATTGTTGGTTTGATTCACTGATACCTATACCAGTTAACTGTCAAAGTCTGTATATTTATCATTAGTTCATACTCGTACTCATAGGTCGGTTCAAACCCTCCCGGCATGTATATTGTTGTATATTGTATATTTATTGTATATTGTTTATTAGTTATCCTTAGGAGCCCATAGGAATACTTTGGATTCGTCAAATTTTAATTTTTCTTATTTAATACCTATTAATATTAAGTCAATATACATAAAAATGGCTGAAATAGCTGGCTGTTGTTAGCAAGGAACAGACTGCTAATAAGGGCATAGTGCCTGAGAATAACAAGCTTAATTCTAATAGTGGATAGCAGCTGTAAAGGGGCATTGTCTTATTTACCTACACTAAAATAAAGCTAAATATTAAATGTCTAATTATTAAAATTATTATGTAAAATCTATATACCTACTTAAATATAACTAGACTACTATGAAAAGTATTTATTGCAGCTGTACCAATGAAAAATACACTTTTCTTATGCTAAGCGTCTGGCCAAGGAGTTGTCCAAACGGCTAACGGAAAAGTCTGGAGACAGGAAGGCTGGCAATTATTTCTGCCAACGTATTAGCTTAGCTATACAGAGGGGAAATGTTGCCAGTCTTCTTGGGACTATCACTGAAGGGTCGTCTCTAGAGGACATTTTTTAATTATAGTTTATTTTTTATTAGGTTTAGTTTATATTTATTTTAATTTTTACTTTTAAGTAGTTAGTTTTAATTTATATTGTAATTATTTTATACTATTTGTTTATAAAACTTTTCTAACATACATTTGTAATAGATTTACAACACCAACGTTCCCGTGCCTCGGAGACCACGTTAAGCCGTAGGTACCACAACAACAACAATCCATCATATAAATTCGTACCAACGTCACGTTTTTTATGGATTCTTTGTCCTGATTTTATCTGGAGGGGCTGATCCCTTTCGTTTTATTGAGATCAGTCGGTTCCGTATAAAATCGTACCTGTCATGAGCAGATTTGTATAGACATTTTTGGTCGGAAATCCAATTTGATTAATAAATTCCATTGTTCACCGAGTCCGGATTTTCATCATAAAATTCTGTCAAACTCGGCAAAAATAACGGCTGTGTAGGTATAGAGAAATCAGCTTATATACGTTTTTTTTAATACTAGCGCCTCTTGGTAAGTGGAAAGTAAAGTCCATGAATGTTAGCACTTGGAATCAGACACTCATGACTAGTCCCTATCACTATTCTGGCCTGACTAGGCATGACGGTAATTCGAGCTTGATCTTGAAACATGTTGATACACTTTACTGGGTTTATTAGCACAAACGGTGGACACTTCCCCGCCGCGACAGACTGGACAAATTACCAACATCAGCACGCCTACCACCAATTATTTTTTTGGTAGGTTTATTTTAAATTCTTTATTGATTTAAATTTAGACTTTTTATTAATACGTGGTAGCCAGTGCAAACTGATTTATTCCGCTATTAGTAGCCGTATGTATTTTATTTTTATTTATTTAGGAAACATACAGATCTTAAAACATAATTATAACAAAATCGTTCTGTTATTTCGAGTTAAAAGAGTAGAGTCTAGGAAGTGACTTAGTGTTCTCCGACAACGAAAACCTCACGAATACAGACGTGAGAGCTGCATCTAGCAATTTCAGTCACTTCTTTGTCGAGTTTTCAGCTGGAAATGACTTGTTATTTGCCAAAAAATGGACACATATTTTTAGGACCAGACCAATTATAATTTAACGATTCCACATTTTGCTATGTCACATTCCCCTTTCGCTTCGTCCACTATCATCAATCTTTTCGTACATGGCCTTTTTATTTTTGAAGACTCTAGACTGTTGACTGTTGGAGATGTGCCTTCCGGGTAGGCGAGTGTTTGATGTCAATTTGAATGTTGGTATTAGTGGAACCGAGAACGATAGCTTAACGTGTCCTTCGACAAACGGGAACGTTGATGTTGTCGATTTATTATAAACTAGCGGACCCGGCGAACTTCGTACCGCCTGACAGTCAATGAATGTCATTATTAATAATAATAATACGACAATTTCGCGACGTAAAAGTAAGACCAATCGATTTGACAGTTGATGTTTTTTTTTTATTTTAATTCATTCATTTGGTTATTGGTCTTTTATTCTATATTATATAAATTAGCTAAATATAAATTTCTGAACGCACGCATAAATTTTGACAACCAACATTGTTTGACAGGTACGAGACCCACGAACATTTTGTATGGGAAAAAGTTTTTTCTCTTATTTTATTTTCTCGTCAATTTTCCAATATTATTAATAGTTAGTCTGTTCTTCGGGACGGAGACAAATCCAACAAATTAAAAATCATAAAAATCGGTCCAGCCGTTCTCGAGTTATACGAGTAAGTGTTCTACCAAATCCGACTTTGTTTTATATATTAAGATGTACGTAAGATAAGTATTTGTCATTGGTACATGGGGTACATGGTTGGTACAATTCCTATCCAATCCAATATTTTCAAAGATTTTTTGAATTTGAGTATACTATTAAGAAATAACAAACATCAGCATAGTCGATTAGAGGTAAAATAAGTGATAGAGCAAGAAGAAATTTGGTTTTAGAGGGAAGAAAATATTTTAAACTATAGAAGGAACGCAAAGTAATAATAATAATAATAGTTTATTGACACAAAAGAAAATATACATTTATAAAAATTACAGTGTTGTACATGCTTAATTCAGTAGATGACTTCTGTCCCCTATACTAAGTTGCCCTGGTCTTATAGACAACTAGTTGACACTATGTAATGAAAGCTGTCTTGCAGCAGAGTCGTTCAATATAATATGTTACAAGTCTAATTTCACACGCCTTATGTCATACTCAATTTTTTTAAAGTTGAGGGCAACCACTCTGCTACTTACGTTTAAAATAAGACTAGTCCAACCAAATGTACTCGTATAAACCTAGATTCTTAACATGCTCTTCATAGCGAAGCGGTGTATTATTGAATACAATGGGACTAAAAGGATGTTAAGAATGTCAATAGATTTGTGATCTATATGTTTAGCATTTTGTTGTGAACGCTAAAGCGCGTGCCGTATCCTCGCATTTTCTTATAATTAAAGGAATTTTTAAGCATTGGTATATCTGGCGGGGGTTCGTCCTACTCTGTATTTTTCGTACGCAATGGATGTCTCCCGTGCATTGCCATTTCAGCTAGCTAATTTGGAAAGCTACTCGGATAGTCCCACTCTGCGTCTTTCTGTACGCGATCTTCACACCCATACATTCATCGTTCATCGGTTTTGCGACGGATGTGTACCGTCCATTGCCATTTCAGCTAGCTAATTTGGAAAGCTACTCGGATAGTCCCACTCTGCGTCTTCCCGTACGCGATCTCCACACTCATCTATTTCATTGTTCATCGGTTTTCCGATGGATGTCTCCCTCGCATTGCCATTTTGAGCTAGTTTATTTGGAAAGTTACTAGTTATATAGGTGACTTTGGTTCTCAGATGATTTCAGCGTTTTGGAATTCTATTTATCGAAGAAATAAAGAGCATAGAGGAACTTAATCTTGTGGATAAGACCCACTGTTCTATGTCTATGGCATCAAAGAAATAAACATTACAATGTATCTTGATTTTTCACCTGTCTGTCTAGAATTGTAGTTGCAACGTTATTGCGCGTCTGGGGCCTTTCATTTTAACTTTATTACGTGTAACACTTGCGACAGCTTGTTCTGTGAATTTTAAAAGAGCATTCTTAAGAATATAGAAAAGAGAGAGAGAGAGAGATTGATTTTATATTATATAACGAAATACGCAAAAGGGCAGGTATAAAAGAAAGCATAGGTACAAAAATAAAGAAAGGCATGCTCCAATGGTTCGGGCATGTCGAAAGGATGAGCGAAGAGAGATTGACGAACCAGATATATAATGCGGAAGTTGTGGGTAAAAGAGGCCCTGGCAGACCAAGACTTGCCTATCATGATCAAATAAATAAAACATTAGCTGAAGGTGAATTAAAAAGCCATCGAAACAAGAGGGCATGTATGAAGAGGTTGATGAATGTCGAAGAAGCGAAAGAGGTATGTCGTGATCGTGACAATGGTGGCGATCAATTGTCTCTGCCTACCCCGCAAGGGATTTGGCGTGAAGATATGTATGTATGTATGTATATTATATAAGCTTGGTCACCACGAGCTGTCGTGTTCCAAAAGTGCGGGTCGCTTTTTCCGTCACAGCGTCATTAACGACCTCATTCGTAGGACGCTTGCAGTTGTCTTGATCCCATCTATTTTAGAACCAACCGGCCTGAGTCGAGACGATGGCAAGCGTCCAGACGGAATGACATTAGTTCCTTGGAGATTGGGTCAATCCCTGATATGAGATTTTACCTGTTGGGATTCCCTAACCCCTTCTCACCTTCAAGGAACTTCTGTTAGAGCTAGTGTTGCAGCGGAACAAGCGCAGATCAGCAAGCGTCGAAAATATGAAACGATTTGCAATAGTTACTTTTTTTCGACGTTTGCTGTAGAAACGATGGGCCGGCCCGTGGGGATCGGAACTTAAAGCCTTTTATAAAGAAATTGTTCCAAGACTCATTGACATCTCTGGTGACAATAGAGGTGGCAGTTTTTTCTCCCAAAAATTAAGTATCATCATTCAAAGGGGAAATGCTGCTAGTGTATTGGGCACCATGCCACAAGACAGCGATTTGGAGAAGCTATTTTTTTTGTAAGTATTTAATTTTCCATGTATTATTATTATTTTTTAAGGTTAGATTTTGTTGTAATATAGTTTATTTAATATTATAAATTGATATTTTGATGAAATTAGCTAGAGATGTTCCTTGAACATGGCGTCAACATCTAAATATGACATGTGACCCCACGGCCACCTGGAGGTTATTTTTGATTACGGACAATGGCGAATCAAACACTACTTATTAATTAATGCAAATTTATAATTTTCGGTTAAAATATGTCGTGAACATTCGCGTATAAAGCAGCACATGTCATGGCGGCAAATGGCGGAAATATGCGCTCAAATTAAATTTAATGCACAGATAACCAACACATTATTACTATAACGATACTGCGATAGGCTGTGTCATTAATTTATTATAATATACATTGACTGTGTAACCAAGAGCCCTATTCTCTAACTTAGTCGCAAATGTTATTAGTGGATTTCGTTATTTACGCCAGAGATTGCGTCATAATTAAAAAATATTGTTCAATTCTCAACTCTATAAGCGCTCGACCTTGAAAGTGTTCGTGCAAATATCAACCTTAATAGCGTGACATACATATATATAGTCAACGGATTTCATTATATAACGTTAGCGCATAAGTAACAGAATAGGGATACATGCAAGTTAAATTATATAAAGAAAAATATTCAAAATCTAAGAATAGGTATTATTTATGTATAAAATAATTATAATCACAGCTCATTATTGCCAATACATACAATCTTCTTTTTTTTGCCTTATGTTTATGTGGTGACAGTTACAAAAAACAGAGATTGTCAGAGCGTGGACGCTAAATGCAGAGGGCCTAACACCTAAGTCCAAGCTCTGAGCGAAATATATAAACCTAACAATATATAAATTATAGTGGTAGTGTAAAGATAAGAGTCTCACTGCCGGTGTAATACCTTAAGGCAGCGAGGGAATGGGGAAGATGGTATTCACGTCCAGGCGCGCTGGCTCACGCGACTGTGCCTAGAGGAGGCAGGCGGCAAGGTGTATTGACCAACGTGATGGATCCTAACAGAGGTCGGGCAGTGATTCAAGGTGGTGGATACACGTTCGATCGAGCAGGCTCACAAGATCGTACCTAGAAGAGGTAGCATGCAAAGGTGTCTTGGGCAACGTGTAGGAAATGAGACAAACAACGTAATGTTGCAATCTGGTTTATTCTTTACTATACACATTCTTAAATATAAAATTTACACATACACCGACAGCACACAGATACATTATTACTACATTCAAATACATTTGTCGTAATATTTGCTCTCTCAACAATCATGATGGCTGCGGCCTAGACACGAAAACACAAGGCATGTTTGGTCAGCTAAACAGAGATTGAAAGTCCTTATTAAAAACTTTTGCTGAAGGGAACGACAAACCAAAATCATTTCTGTGTATATATTTTTGTTATTATTGATTTTATCAAAAAGCGCTGAATCAATTCGGAAAAAACATATTATCATTAAATTTTATTTAATTATACGTCAAACTGCATAGCAATTTGTTGGCAAATGGTATACTCTTTTCTTTATAGTACATTTTTACACTATATTTGTCAAAACACAAAGTTATTTAACAATATATTAAACTAAGTGAATATTACAGCAGAAACTGCCACATAAGGTGCATTAGAGTATATAATAAAATTCCTAGAGAGATACGAGAGTTACCTATAAAACGTTTTACTATTGAGTTAAAGAAAATTCTTATTGACAACTGTTTTTACTCAATAAAATAATTTTAGCATGCAAATTTTGACATTAACATTGTATTCCAATAAATTGACAAGAACAATATTAAATATAAACTATATACAAATAAATATTGTAAATAAATATCTATTGACATTAGCATATTGTATGCTTAATATGGGCAGATTGCATCATCATGACATGTACATACAACTGTAATAATTTTTATCTAAATAAACGATTTAATGATAATATGTTTTTTCCAAATTTTGTCACATCTTGGGTAGATTAGTCGGGTATAATCTCTAGGTACAAATTTGTTACAAGTATTATATTTTTAAAAGATAATAGAATGTTTATTGACAAATATTCCTATTTCAAGGATGAACATTGAAGCCAATGTTAATTATTTTAGCTTTTTATCATCACAGAGTCCTAGACCTCCATTATTAGAGATGAAGCGTCCAGAATATACTGGTATATCTGGATAATTTAGTCTACAGTTGTCAGTCGGGTTGGCGAGGGTCTGATGTCAATTTTAATAATAATTCTATAAGTTGGTATAGTGGAACCGGGACTGACGGCTTAACGTGCATTCCGAGCCCCACAATGGTGGTTGTAAATCTTACAATAATTAACATTAACTGGTCGAAACATGATATCAATTTTATTGGTGTGAGATTTTATTTAAGATATAATAACAAAGTTCTTATTGGAATCGTTCTAGTAAGTTTGTGAGAGGTAGTAATTAGGAGAGAAGTGGTGTTTCCCGGGTCGAGCGCAAGACTTGGATGTCACAGACTTCTGGCAAACTTTATATAACACTTATCTGCCAACTTCGGTCAAACTTTCGACCGCACTTTTATAGACTAAATTGCTTTTTCAATGTTGTTTGAAAGTAAAGTAAATTCTTGTCGAACGGTGTTGACGTGTGTATGTAGGATTAAATTTGTCCTAAAATATTTTTATTCACGTATTAGACCTTTTTTTTTATACTAGCACGACATGTGACCTTGGGCCCACCTAATGGTAAGTGGCGCGCAAGGTCCATGAATGTTAGCAACTGAAGTCAGACACTCATAACTGACATCAGTCCCTAACACTATGGTAAATGAATTTTAATACCTGCTGGAAGTTTGGGGTGGGATGTTGAGTTGGTTGTTATGAGAACAACGAAGAAGGCTACTGATGTGTAATAAATGGGGTAACATTGATATGGTTTGATATTTTACGTTTTATATGGCAAATAGAAGTCGTGGGTTGAGAACGTAGGTGTAAAAAGTGACAGAATTTACACATGAGTTTTCGTCATAAAGGACCGCTATTATTCCGCGTGATGAAGCAAATTGTTGAAAGCCAAGAGGGTAGTGAGTGCGCGATGAGTGGAGAAAGCCTTTTGTCGCGCACTGGACATTATCGCTAACGTGATCCACTTTTATCTAACATTTTTTATCAATTTTACTGGGAGTTCAAAGTCAAATCATTTGACCTTCTTCGGCTCTTTTCTTCAATCGCACAATCCAAAATTTTCAAAGGTTTTTCAAGTCTCAATGAACACTTTCTTGGAAATAAAATTACTGGTCTGGCGGTTAAGTCCGTGGATTTAGGCTCGGAGGTACCGGGTTCGATTTGGGACACAATAAATTATTTAACTTATTTGTGATATTTTTCAAGTTTGATACGCTAAACACATCTACGACGTTGCCAGTTGTCATGATGGGCCTATAGTAAAGTTGGCTAAATGTGAATTAAAAAGAAACGTGGTTTCTGACCTGTGGAAGGAATACTGTTGTGATGATACTTTACTTCACTACAGCCCCTAGAACACGCGTCCTAGACCTCCACTACTGGAGATGGGCCTTCCAGAACTGGATAATTTGGCCTACACTCGCCACGCTGGCCAGACGGCTTGGCGAGGATACTTTACTTGACTTCCTCTATTTGATCCTCTATTCATGGGGCTCACTGAAAATCAGCGCTGCAGCAGAAATGTTGCAGCCTATGCTGACCTGAGTGCCTGTTTGTCGCAGCAGCTCACTCATTTATTTTTTATAAATTTATCTTGTCTATTTTTTGTTTATTTGTTGGTAATTTTATATATTTTTTTACGTCTTTTATTATTGTATTAGCTGTTGTGTGCAAATAAATATTTTCTTTCTTTCTTCTTTCTATTTTACTAAGACAAATATATGACATATATATCTCCAAAATTACAGTATTTTTTTATTTATTCATTATTACGAATTACCTCAAGGACAAATTTACCTACCTCTCTCCATGATCGGTCTCTTCGTTCATCACACAACTCTGTCCTCTCCATTCCTTCACATCATTCTGGTTTCATGTCTGACTCTTTCGCAGTTGTTGCAGTAAATCTTTGGAACACTTTGTCGGTCAATATTCGGCAAGCATCCAAGAGAATAATATTCAAAAGATTGGTATACTTACATTACCCTAACAGCTCCATACAGCGTGTATAAGTAGATATTGTATGTAGTATAGTTATGTATGTAAGTACTATTAGTATGTAGTATATATATATTATTAATAAATATAGTTATTATTTAATAATGATCAGTCTTAAATACGTTTCGCAACTACTTCTCGATCTAAGTTATACTTATTATTGTCCCAAAGGTTGGCTGTCAGAGAATGTCTAGCGGCATTAAGCCCGCCCCTTGTACAATAAAGTACAATAAATATGTATTATTTTATTATATGTACCTTATATACAATGGCCATATAAAGCTTTACTTTATATAAATTGTACATTTTGTTGGAAATTTATTAAGAAATTTATAAAGACGGATTTCTGAATCAACAAATCCATACTGAAGGAACTGGGGCTTTCCAATACACGTCCTTTACAATCACGCATTCTCAGGGCATGGAGAAACATCCATTGAGCGCCTGGTAGTCCAAAGGAAAGTCGATGGCAAGAAGATATGTGATCAGTCTCCGATGAGATGGACTGATCAGGTTAAGGCTGCAATGGATCATCCCCTACATGAGTGCAACAGGCTGCGGTCCGAAAGAAGTGGCGACGGCTTGTTAAGCGTGCAACTAGCACTCAAATGGCGACTATGATCACTATGAAGAGACTAAGAAGAAGACCAAGAGTAAAGTAAACTAAACTAAAGCAAGCACCAAAGAATACATTTAAATAATAAGGCGAAGAAAATAAAGAATGATAGAATCGCGCGTGCATGTATGTTATATTAGTGTACCTATGCGTTGAGTTAGTGTGTGTGTATGTGCGTGTATGTATGTGTTCCTTATAATAGGTAGTCTGAAAATATATTACACGAAATCATACTAGACAAAGGAAGGAATTAATGTAATCTAAATCGCATTAAAACCTGACGACTTTCATCTCATCTTTACGACTCCTGGGGGCCAATTCTTGAATGAAGTAGAGCTGAAATGCATGTATAGAATTTTAATATTTAACTATACTACATGTAATTGCTAAACGAGCAAATTTTTTTTTAAGCTTCAATTGTCCTTGGAATATCCCTCTTTTTTTTTAAGATATAAAAAACAAAACTCTACTGTATGGTTAATTAGGCCGCGTCTGAAAATCACAAAATCTATAGTGATAAATACCTAATCCCAGACATTATGGGAGTCTGACAAGTCAATTTTAGTATGTGTTATTATTAGTTGATCTCGCTTACACCCAAGGGACTTCCTACAAAATTGAGAGAGAGAGAGAATTACATAAGCCGCCGTTCGCGCTAACGTCGACCTCTTGCTACCTACTTGATTAGGCTCGGTATGAGTTGATTGATACACAGATTATATAGACGTTGATATTTTCAGAAAAACTTCTCTGCGCCGTAACTTAGAATTTTAGTAAATTAGTTTATTTTTTAAGTTTTAGTTTATTAGTTAATTTAGTATAAATTTCATGCGGTATAAGTACCATTTTTTTATAGAATACAGTGATGCATTTTTTCTAAAGTATTGCGTTGCGAACAACTACACATTTTTAAATACCTCATTTATTAGTTTCAAGAATTGTCCTCTTCCGCGACCATTCCAAAGATCTTCCGGGGATTAGTTCTTGATTAGATTGCTCGCAACACCACCGTGTGCATTGCGATTTTATACTCATTAAAATCGCTTTTTACGGTTCTATAGATATAATTATCTGGTTCAAATTTACAAAAAGCTTATATATATTTGATAAAGACGCGGGAACAACGTTTAAAACTGCACAGTGGTGTCGCGAGCGCCCAATTTATGTAACATGCTTTTCCCTCAGCTTCAGTTGGCATACCCTTGATCGAAATTCACTGACCATGGTGGTGTGCCTTCGTCTCATGGCAAGAGACCCGATGGAATGACTGCTGGGCCGTGAAAACTTGGCAGGTCTCATGTGTGGGATACGACGTGTGTAAACACATTAGCTCCATCTTACATCTAGGCGACCTCCTAAGGCGCGGAAAGTGCGGCTTTCTTTTTCGGTTTTCTGCTGAGAACCTCAAGTTGCGCAAATACGCCAACCTTGGTACCGGTTACGTATTTGCGCCGTTTGGGGTCGAGACGATGGGCCAAGAAGTTGTCTAAGCGGCTGACGGAAAGGCCTTGAGACAGAAATTATTTCTACCAACGTATTAGACTCGCTATACAGAGGGCAAATTTTGCCAGTCTTCTTGAGATTCTCGGATAGATTCTAGAGGTCATTTTTATTTTAAAGTTAATTTTTTTATTTTTTTTTTATTAGGTAGCTTTTTTATATTTAATGTATATTAAATGTTTATTAATTTAATTCAAATATTTTATTTCATGTCACAAAGTATTTTACAGAATAGTACAATTACATAGGATACCCCGGTCCATATCAACTAAGCATGAATATTTCGTCATGATCGTAGAACAGTGTTGGATTTAAAAAAATATACATAATTTTGCATTATTTCGATAGCAAATAATAAGAATTCTTATAACTTGTTTTTTTTTTTTTATAGACGGTAAATCAATAAATCATCAATGATACGCCCCCTGCCTGAAGGGCCAACGCGGGTGGGGGTTGCATGCCCGACTTATCCGTGAAGCTTCCTAGTGAAGCCCCAGGGCGCCTACGGACTAAAACCCTATAAACCGTCTCTCTCTCACTGTTGGCCCTGTGTGCCTTTACAGCTAAGTCTGAGTCGTGGCTACGGAGTGAAGGCACTCGTTCGCCGCGTAATTATAACTTGGTTAAAAAAATCTGATTTTATATATAGTTTTATATTGTTTATGGTCTGTAATTTATAGTGCAAATGTTAGAAAGGGTTCCAAAATGAAATCTAGAAGATTTGCCCTTATTATGAGACTAGTATTAACTTAAAAAAGAAGATACAAAAAACAGTTGAAATAACTTTAAATGGCCGCCATGAAAATTTTAAATATAGCAGATCCGTCACTGTTCTACGATCATGACGATTTATTAATTACAGAAAAACAATCTTTAAAATCTCTTTCAACGAAAATTTATGGATTTAATGTATCAAGAACACTGTCTGCATTCCCACGGTGCACTGCTATACCGCGTATAATTGTCAAAAGAGCAAATAATTTTAGGCGTCCGGTGTCATTAGTAGAACCTCAATTTGAAATAAAAAAGTCACTTTTTTTCAAAGATGATTTCAAAGAAAATATATCATTATCCGGAAAATATAACACTACTGCATGGTGACTGAAAATCACGATATATAAAAATACGTAAAGGCTGAGGAGCGTTATTATTAATTGACCTCGCCTACAGCCGCGAGACGAAATAGAGAGAGAAAGAATTACGTAAGTCAACGTTCGCGCGATCGTCAACCTTTTGCTACCTATTTGATTAGGCTCAGTATGAGTGGCGATATTTTTAGGAAAACTTCTTTGCACTGAAACTTAAGATTTTATTACTGAATAATTAAAATAAAAAATAAATAGTTCTTTATTTTTATTCTAGATTATAATATAAAAATGTTTGCTCTTTAATAAATGCCACGCAGTAGTATATATTTTGTCAACCAGCTGATTAAAAATCATTTTTTTTGATTACCAGAGTAGATCCCTTTTTAGTGAAGGGAATTATTCTAGAAAACACGGAACAAACAAAAACAAAACCTATGATTTATTAAATAACCAAGAGCTCGTTGATTTAAACATTTGTTGACCGGGCATTTATTATTTATTTTTCTGGCCGTATTGCAATGATCTAGTACCAAAGTTCAACTTGATGACGTGACAAATACAAACTAAGATTAAAAAATAATAAACCCGACTACGTAAAAAAGATCTTTGAATTAAAAACTGTAAAAAAATATATAAAAAGATTACACAACACGAACAAAGCCCTTAAGCTATGCAAACCTAAATTAGGAACTCTTACTAGAGCTCCTACTTCAAACTGAACATGCACACAAGCACTTGGTAGAAATAGACGAGTGCAGATTCTGCGGCGAGGTGTCTGAGACACCAGTCCTTCTCCTGTTAGCGATATAGCGACTGTTATGCCCTGCATCACAAGCGAAGCACCATCTTGGGTGCTCACAGTTTAAGTCCCGAGGAGGTGCGACGCCTCGCTCCTAAGCCCATACTAAGGTTCCTTGAAGCAGTAGGGCTAGCGAACGAATTATAGTCCAGGGAGGTCATAATAGATCACTACTGGTCGCAGTGACTTGGTGACGAGTAGTCACACCCTATTCACATATAATATAATAAATAATGTAAGAATTGGCGGTTAATGGTATCTACATATACAAAATTTAAATTAAATATTATATTTTGACAACTATTCGTTTTTGTTCAAATCATGATTTTAGATAGATATAAAAGAATGAAAAGTATATTATTTATTTATTTATTTAAAATTAATATTAATAAACTCGTCAACACCTCGGGGGGCAAGAGGGCTGGGCAATATTTTGGCCAAAGAATCTGTATTGGCATTCAACGTGGCAATGCTGACAGTATCCGTGGCAATTTACCCTTTGGCAGCGATTTGGAGCAATTTTTTTATTTGGTATAATTTCATTTTGTTTTTCGTTATTTTAGTTTTTAGTTGTATTTTTAATTATTAAGTAGTTTTTTTTAAACTAATAGTAATTTATAATTTTAGTTTTTAGTTTAATTTATAATTTAGTTAAAATCATTGTATATTAATTAAATAAGAAATACAAGTTTAAATAATTTAAATATTATGGTACGTCGCGATATACCTTGAGTTTGACAGTTATTTTTCTCGAGCGTAGTGACGTGCCGAAGAGTCCCTACGTTTTGAACAATTAACTGGAAGGAATAATTCAGTGGCGAGTTCTTTTTTTTTATAAATCATTTACTGTGGATATTGTTAGTCAAAAGTAGTGTTGTTTTGTTTAATAATGTGCTATAATGTGAAGAATATTGAAAAAACGATAAATTTGACTCTGTATATGGGGCAGAAGTGGCAGTTTATTTATTGCGGTTTTCCCGCGCTTTGAACTCCTATATATTACGTGTTTAGGAATGATGTATACTGTACAAAATATTTTAAAAAAACTTAAAAACAAAAACAGTGGAAGTGCCTTGAGGATACGTCTAAGAATACAGATGTAAAAAAAGGCTCTTACGTGTTAGTCAATGCTAAGAACCTAAGTTTTTTGCGAACACCAAAAAGAAATCACAATACAGAGTATAGGTAGTAAAGTTTTCTTCGTAAAAGAGGAAAAAACCTGCGAGAACCGACCGAAGTTGGTAGCAGCTTGATTAATATATCATCCGCGACTCCCGCAGGAACTCTTGCCTACAAACAAATCAGAGACATGTATATAAAAGACCAGCAGCCTTAAGTATTCCATTACTTAAGAGGGTTTCTCTCTCGCTCGCACAATCCAATATTTTTATTCATTCATAGTATCTAGCCAGAGCGTGGCGAGTGTAGGCCAAATCCTCCAGATATATATTCTGGAAGGCCTAACTTCAGCAGTGGAGGTCTAGAACGCTGTGTTCTAGAGGCTGTAATAAAAAAAAAAAAATAGTTTCTGTGCTTCCACGTTGCACTGCTATAATTTTTTTTTGTCCTCTCTCGCCCCTAACATGTCGGGTATAAAATTGTGTCCCATATTTTAAGTCCAATATATCGTTTTCCATAATTATTTACATAGTAGCACATTATTAAACAAAACAACACCCCTTTTGACTAACAATATCCACATTTACAATACACACACTTGCACGTGACATGTCCGCGCAAAATGGCGCTAAATATTTTTTAGAACGACTACCTTCAGAAACTTATTTTTTTTTCTTATCTGTTTCTAAGGACCTAATGTTTCTATTGCGAAAGGAAAGAATATATAATCATTTGTTAGACTTGAATATTTAATGTGTTCTGGATAAATGCTTCTAGAGTCGATATGTGTTGCAGCTAAAGTATCGACACAAGTCGCATCATAATTGTGTGTTAAAAATGACATCATGGCAGTTAATGGATTAGATTGATACGAAACCTACATATTTTATTTCCCAAATGATTACATATATCATCATTACATAACATCAGAGTCCTTCCTCATCATGGGCCTTCCAAAACTATACTAGAGAATTTGGCCTATACTCGCCACGCTCGCCAGACGGGTTGAAGAGGATCTAATTTAAATTTTTAAAGATTATTAACGATTCCACAAGTTAATATTAGTGGAACCGGGACCGACGTCCTAACGTGCTCTCCACGTGAACGTTGGTGTTGTAATTCCATGACATATGTACGTAAGAAAAGTGTATTTCTCATTGGTACATGCCGGGGGGGCTTGAACCGACCTCTGTAGGATTTTAAGTAAATCGTTCTTTCAAAGCCACGACTAAATAATAATAATAATAAATAAAAACGTTTATTGTCTAAAATACTTAAGCTAAAATACATATACACAGTAAGAAAACACATTTTTTTTGACATTCCTACACAAACGAGATATGCTTTCATTGACACATTAATTTAGCTCTTGTAATTAAACATTGCAATGCCCTCCGCACTAATAGATTATTTTTATAACCGTACGACGACGGATAGGCGAGACTCACTGCAAGCGCCCGCGCCGCAGCAAATAATATAGTAAAAATACCATTATTCTTATCAATAACAGTATTGTAACTACTATTTACATTTTTTTTTATCAGTGTACACATCAGTAGTATAAAACAATCCCAAAATTAATGATTTGAAAATGAACGACTCGACTATAACCAGCACTGTCACAAACTAATTAATGTCGAGTGTCCTACCTTTAATTCTCAGACTATTTGTTTTTTTTTTCCATTTTAATTAATGTCTTTGTTTTAACTATACGTCTATGAAACAAACCTATTCAACTTTTTGTTCTCATAAATTACCATCACATGCCGACTGCATAAAATATTATTTATCTGCAACATGCAGCATGCATTTTAATTAGAATTCTTTGTGTTAACGCAAACAAACAAACATGAATGAGTACTATAAAACGTGTTAACCATTTTTAAAGTAAGAGGAAAGTAAGTATATTGGCACGAGTGCACTAACTAACATTTGGTTAAAGGTAACTTTAAAAATATGTTACCGTATGTAGAAATGTGCTGTATATGATTCGCTAATGCTTCTCAAATGATTTAAGATTTACAATGAAATAAAATTCAAGTTTGGGGTCGAGACGATGGGCCCATGAGCCTTATTTATTTATTTAAAACTTTAATGCACTATGAACAAGGGGCAGGGCTTAATGCCGCTAGACATTCTCTGATAGTCAACCTTTGGGACAATAATAAGTTTAACTTAGATCGAGAAGTAGGTGCGAAGACGTATTTAAGACTGATCATTATTAAGTAATAACTATATTTATTAATAATATGTATATATATTATACTTACATACATAACTATACTACATACAATATCTACTTATACACGCTGTAGGGAGCTGTTTAAGTAATGTGAGTATACCAATCTTTTAAATATTATTCTGTTGGATGCTTCCCGAATATTGACCGGAAGTGTTCCAAAGATTTACTGCAACAACTGCGAAAGAGTCAGGCATGAAACCAGAATGATGTGAAGGAATGGAGAGGACAGAGTTGTGTGATGAACGAAGAGACCGATCATGAAGAGAAGAGAGGTAGGTAAATTTGTCCTTGAGGTAATTCGAAGTCGCAGGCTCATTTAAAATTGAGTAGAGTAAGCAACCGATTCTGAGATTTCTGCGACAACGAATTGGCAGCCACTTTAACCTAGCACGGTACTCAGAGATGTGATCATATTTGCGAAGGTTACCTCCGAGAGATTTTCAGCAACGCCAAGGAGTTGTCAAAGCGGCTAAAACGCGGGCCGGGCGGCGCGGGGCGGCAACTTCGCTCGAATCTGAAGGCTCTTAAGTCAAGGTCCGCGAGATTGTCGACCTTTTGCTACCTACTTGATTAGGCTCGGTATGAGTGGCGATATTTTTAGGAAAGCTTCTCTGTACCGTAACTTAAGATTTAATTAAAAAAAAAAACCAAATTGTTTCGTTCTTTATTTTTATTCTAGATTATACTATAATAATATTTGATATTTAATAAATTCCACGTGGTATATGTGGAAAAAAATATTGTTTTTTTTTTATTAGATCGAGTGCGTTCATGTAATAATAAAAAGCAATAACGCTTTAAAAATTGGCACGAGACAAACATAAGTCAGATAGGGGATAACATTAAGGGCTCGAGCACACATAATGCGTACATATAGAGGAATGTAGGATCATAATAAGCACCAACTAATGTTAACTACGTCGTGACCACGGAATGAAGCTAACGAGAAAATCAAATGTAGCATATCACTTCATGAATAACATAGTTGTAAATATGTGGAACAAAATACCAGAAGACATATTAAAGTCCTTAACTATAAACACTTTTAAAAACAAACTGGACAAGTGGCTAGTGACAACCGAAATAGACTATTGTGATAACTGACAATTTAATAAACTTTACACCAGTGCTTGATATAGGCTTATCAGCAATGCGCTGCTTGCCTATTAATCAATTGTAATAATAATAATTTCTCCTTCCTCCTCCTTGCATCATTTTCCCTTGACTCCACAGATCACTTTGTCCCGGATAATGCGGCAACATCCGGGTGTGCACACGGCAGCATGCAGTGCATTGTAAACTGGGGTGTTAAGTGTGGATCTGGTCAGACTACCGTATCGGGCTTCGGCCACGGGGTCTTTTTACCCGTGATCATCAGCCTTTCAAGATTAGCCAAATTTCTCCGAGCTATATGACCAAAATATACAAGGACTTGCTGTAGGCAGATAGAGGAGAGCCTGGCAATGACTTTGAGCTCCTTGAGTATTGATACGTTGGTCCTTTGCGCTGTCCACAGAATGCGCAACATACGCCTGCAGCACCACATCTCCAAGGCGTCGACACGGCAACGATCAGTGGCTTTGAGGGTCCAGGTTTCGGCAGCATATTGGAATATGGAAAATACGAGTCTGCGAACAAGACTTCTTCCATATTCCTTTATCTGTCTCATAGCGTTTTTGGCCGTGACTATCCTTCGACATATATATCCATAATGTATTATTATTATAAAATTCTTTATTCCACTAAAAAAATATACAAAGGCGAAAATTAATGCCTACAAGGCATTTTATAATACCTTACCTCTGGGAGAGTATGAGTTGAAGGACAGCTGATATAAAATAATAAAATGACAAACAATATATTACATACTAAGAAATACATACACTACATCCTAAGAAATACAAACATATTAAACAAGTATATATGTATTTGTCAAATATTTATTGTCAGCCCGTTGCTATATCTTGTTTGTCAAAAAATTATGCAGTAACCAGGCGTTTGAAGACGTGGACTGACGGTGCGTATCTAATAGCCAGTGGCAGTTTATTGATATAAGTATGTAAGTGAAATATAAAAAATAAAAAAATATAAAAAATGGTGGGCTCTGAAGTTCTGCTAGTTGTATTATATAAAAAAACTAAACTTATAAATATGGCTCTGTTTAGGAGTTTCGTGCATTTACACAATACTATGTCCACGCATTCTGTGTGTCCAGGCTTTAAGTCAGATTGGCGATAACATCCGCCGCCAAAACATTGAATCGTAAAAAGCCTGCGGTTTTAACGTCAAAACGTCCAACAAAAAAGTCATTGTAGCTGTGATTCCAAAGACATATTATAGTTGTTTATAAGGACTGGCTAATTTCAGAGATAATTTTGTATACATTTTTCTGATATACTGATATGCTTGCTTACGAATTTTAAACTGGGTATCGACTTTGCACCACGGGAAATAGATACGCATGTATGGTATTTATTTAATTTCTCCGGCTAGCATGGGCCTTGTGTTCTATATATAATGTTGCCTCTTAAATCTATTTTTTAACGCAAAATCCTGTCAAAATCACGCTAAGCCGATGATTTATTTTTTCCCGCGGCGACATAAGATTATTGACTATAGACAAGTACTTAGTTTTGTTTTTATCTTTTGCTTTAAAATTGCATTAGACTCTCCTGAACCCGTCTGGCCAGTGCAGCATAGCGAATGTAGGCCAAATTCTAATCTAGTAATTTCTGGAAGACCCATCTCCAACATTGGAAGTCTAGAACTCTTTGTTCTAGGTTCATTGATAGCTATACCTCAGTACCTAGAATCTTTTTCCAGGGGGCCCGATTCTCGCGCCTTCGACATGCATATCCGCTCGATTTGCTCGAACGAAACTGACAGTTTTCTATGGAGATCTGTCGCTTTTTGTTTGAATATTGCTAACCGACACGCAAGTCGAAAGCGCCAGAATTAGGCCCACGTAACACGGACATTTTTTAATGTTTCCAATACAATTCAATTCAATTCGTTTATTTTGCAAGTAGGCATAGGACAAAAAGATATGTATTCTGCACTTTTACATGTCAATTTTTACAATATTGATATAAAACGATATAATTTTATAGTACATATTGGTGAATCTGGAGCAGTACATTATAACTATCATTTGGAAAGAGAAACAATAAAATAACAAAATTATAAATACAGAATAACGCTTAACATTATAGCTGCTGTGATAGGCATTGTCACACTATAAGCTAAGACAGACACAATTATAAGAATATAAAATTTCAATGTCAGTTAAGATAATAGCTGCTGTATATAGGCAATGTCATACTATAAGCTAAGACAGTAACAATTATAAAAATAAAAATATAAATGTAAATGTCAGTTAAGATAATAGCTGCTGTAAAGAGGCATCGTCATACTATAAGCTAGAACAATTATAAAAAAAAGGTATAAAAAATTGTGTTATAACAGAAGTATGAGACATAAGAGATGTATGTTCCTGTCCTAAAATATATATGTCATGTATGATTCGATATTTTCCGACAATGCAGTTTACAATTCGCCACGTGCAGGTAACGGCACATTGGACGAGGCCGACGCAATATCGCCGGCTCTAATAGGCGTTTTATTACGCCATTTCTGTGTATCCGTATATGAGAATACTCGTAAGCCACGACAGATGAAGTTTGGTCTCTTAAAAATATTTTCTCCTACCAGTTCACAAATTGCTTTTCAAGTGTCCATCTATGCGAAATTATTATTTATTTATTTAAAACTTTATTGCACGAAGTACAAAGGCGGACTTAGATATTTTATAACAGCCAAACCTTGGCGACAAATGAGAATGCCAATTTTTCTTAGAGAAATGGGCCCAATAAAATGTTCTCGTGTCATAATGATTTCTTTTTTATTTGATAGTTAACATATTGTGATTTCATAATCTGTAATTAATTTTATTTATTATACCCTAGCATAACGACAATTGACAAAAACTTTTTTTTACCTTAATAATTACATAGTTTTTATCCCGCCAATTTGAAATTCAGTGTTTTATCTGTAATCAAGTACCTGATCATAATAAAGAACCTAATCGTATAAATAGTATTGTGTAACTATTTCATACATAAATCTTAATCAATTGGGATGCATTTTGCGTGGACATGTCAAGTGCAAGTTTTTGTTTTGTAAATTAATTTACTGTGGATATTATTGGTCAAAAGTGGTGTTGTTTTGTTTAATAATGTGCTACAATGTGAATAATTATGGAAAACGATAAATTGGACTTTAAATATGGGGCACAAGTTGCAGTTTATTTTTTGCGGTTTTCCAGCGCTGTCAACTCCCATATTTTACCCGACGTGTTTGAGCAGTGGATGGTTCCGCGAGTGACTCCAAGAAAAGCATCAAATTCTGCAGCATCTGGAATTTAAATATAAATTTAAAAATAAAGATATATTACGTCAGACTTGGCTGTATGGGCTAGACCCTTCGCCTTCCCTATCACATCATTCATCATCCATCGGGAGAAGAGAACCAAAAAAAAAAAAACCTAATCAATTGACTATTTAATTAAATAATATTTTAATGCTGGGGTAAAAGAGATGTTGTAATTAAATTTAAAAAAAACACAATTAATTATTATGATTATTCAATTGTATTTTGTTGAGGCACGCTGCAAAAATGTTGGGGCCTGGTTATGGGCAATCTTTTTTGAACTGAAATAAAAAATAGGTGCAATGAAATAAACATTAAAAGTTAGAAAGAAAAATTAACAGCTTAATCATACACTATTATACTGTCATATATACTCGTACTATAATAATAATAATGATCGTTTATTTCCAATAAAATCCTATGTACATGTTTTTCTATTGGAGACCCACACTAGGAAGGTCGGAATTGTGGGGTCTCAATTACACTAAATCTATAATTTACCTACTTAACTACAATTTAAATTAAAACTTAAATCAAAATTAAAAATTAAATTAAAATTATTATTAATTATAATATCAATATACTAAATACTAACACATACATTTGACCGCCTCCGTGGTCTAATGGTAACAAACGTTGCCGTGAACTCGGGAGGTCGTGGGTTCGATTCCCACCGGGGGCAAGTTGTACATTGTGTAATTTGTCTCGGTCTGGGTGTTTATATGTATAATATGTATATATTTACAAAAAAAAAAAGTATAATATGGAGTTTATCAACCATCTAGTTTCCGTAACACAAGCCTCGTAGCTTACCACGGAAATTAGATGGCGCTGTGTGACCTGTCTGGAAATATTTATTTTATACATAAACATACATATATGTACACTTACTAACATTGTGAGGAGCTTTTCAGGTAGCATATATTCACGAGTTTTTTAAAATATTGGCTATAGTTTTTGCGTTTGACTATTAAGCTGAGATGACGTGTGTATGCTTTGGCTGCTAGACCACGGAGGCAGTTTTGGTTTGGTCGTACATCAGTAATTACTTTTATCAACAGATCAAGTGGATTTACTAAAGTCAGATGTAGCTAATGGGTTGACTTTTCTATAAGCCAAAATCAATGAGTTTTACGGAACTTAAATGGCTTTTCTAAGTAAAAGTTTTCATGAAATCCCAAGAACTGAAGACCAAACTTTATTACTTGCGAAGTATTTTAAAATCAGGAATTTATTTATTTAGTTACAGATTCAACAGTGCTTAAAATTAAACCTAGTATACAAAATTCTTAACCAAAGCCAATTAATGAATCAATAATAATAATATATAGTGCAGAAACCAGTGCACTTACTAACAGTTCTGTTAGCCTGTTAGCTCAATGTATTATAAATAAATAAATGATATAATTTCCTAGTTAGTAATTTATGTATATAGGATGTAAAAAATTGGTGTCAATAAATATTTTTTATTTTATTTTTATTTATTTATTATAGTGAGCGATACACAAAAAAAAAAAAGTTAAATAAAAAAAAAACCCTTACCTGTTCTCCTGTGTGCTAAGGCAATTAGTATTGGTGTGTGTTTGTAAAATGTGTGTGTAGTTGTGAGTGTAAATGTAATAATATATAATAATACTTATTTTATATTCCTCTATGGCTTTTTGGTTTCGATTCCTGATCCTGAAAGTTTTAAAAAGATTATTTGTTTCTTTTTTCGACTTTGCTATCCACTTCCAACTTTATTGCCCTTATGAACAAGTTTTACAACCTTTTCAATAGAATCTAAAGCAACTGAATTTATATATATATATATATATTGACCGCCTCCGTGGTCTAGTGGTAACAAACGTTCCGTGAACTCGGGAGGTCGTGGGTTCGATTCCCACCGGGGGAAAGTTGTACATTGTATAATTTGTCTCGGTCTGGGTGTTTATAAAAGTATAATATGTAGTTTATCAACCATCTAGTTTCCGTAACACAAGCCTCGTAGCTTACCACGGAAACTAGATGGCGCTGTGTGACCTGTCTGGAAATATGTATTTATTTATTTATTATTATATATATACATTTTACTATACACACTTTTTGAATAGTTCCTAACAACTGTAAGTAATATTGTATGTATGTATGTATTATTATTTATTTGAATTTAGTATTATTATATATATATAGTTATGTTTTATATTATTATTAGATTTAGTAGAATTTAAATTATCTATTTCCCTGTTTAAATATTTGCACCTACCTCCCACATACCATGTTCGTAAAGTCCCTAAGGTTCACCGAGTAAGAATGTCTAGCGGCATTAGGTCCGGCTTTGTATATAGTGCAAAAAGTTTTAAATAATAAATATATTAATTCTTGATTCTATACAAACGAGGCCGTGCACTGTGCCACATGTGTTGACACACTCTGTCCGTCACATGTGACATCCAGCCATAAGAAACCCGGGCCCGCTGCAGTCGCCGCAGGGCTCTGTATTGTCCCCAACACTGTTTCTTCTGCATATCAATGACATGTTGACCCTTGGAAACATTCATTGCTATGCAGATGACAGCACGGTTCATGGGCGATACCTTAGTCCACGAGCTGTGGGAGCCGCCAAAGTAGAGGAGTTGCGCCGTTCCCTGACGACGGAACTGGACGGCACCCTTCGCAAAATTTCTGCGTGGGGTGCCCAAAACCTAGTCCAGTTTAATGCCAGTAAGACTCAGGCATGCGCGTTGACGGTCAAGAAGTCTCCCTACTCTCCTATTCCTACTCTTCAGAACACCGTGCTGGAACTTCAACCCAGCTTTAACATACTCGGAGTCGAAATACGCTCAGATCTAAACCACAGAAACTACATTGAGAGCATTACCAAAACAGCGTCGAAAAAACTTGGGATACTGAACAAGGTGAAGCGGTTTTTCCCGCCTGCTCTAAGACTTATGCTGTATAAAGCTCAGATAAGGTCATGCGTGGAATACTGTTCTCACCTCTGGGATGGCTCCGCTAAGTATCTTACAGATGCTCTCAATGTCCTGCAGAGGCGGGCAATTCGGATAGTGGACGACACCACAGTCTCTAAAACTCTCGAATCACTGCAGCTTCGCCGTGACGTTGCCTCTCTGAGCGTGTAAATAAATATAAACTAAACCTAATAAAAAATAAACTATAAGTAAAAAATGTCCTCTAGAGACGACCCTTCAGTGATAGTCCCAAGAAGACTGGCAACATTTCCCCTCTGTATAGCTAAGCTAATACGTTGGCAGAAATAATTGCCAGCCTTCCTGTCTCCAGACTTCTCCGTTAGCCGTTTGGACAACTCCTTGGCCAGACGCTTGGCTGAGTGTCCCCATGGGCCCATCGTCTCGACCCCAAACGGCGCAAATTCGTAACCTGTACTGATTATAATTTAAATTAAAAATTTTATTTTTATTATTTTTCAATGACTTTTTTAATGATACCGGTTCACATTTGGCCAACAAGCGGCAAAGATTTCTCTAACGTACCAAATTGGAGAAAGATCACAAATGTAAATATAATTTAAAACATCTATAATTATATAAAAAATATACTAAAAACTAAACTATATATAAAAACATTTACCTATGACTTGACCATGTGGCAGTATCACCAAGAACACTTGCAGCATTCCCCCGCTGCAAAGCTATGCTGATTTGCTGCGCGAAAAAACTGCCAGCCCTCTTGTTACATACAACATTAACCCGCTTAGACAGTTCTTTAAAGAACCTCTTAGCACTTGTAGTTGCAGACGCGAAAATTAAGAAAGATAAAGAAGGAGCGGGAGAGAGCGAGAGAGGCATCGGCTATACGCGCAACGCGCGCCTATCCGCCCCTCTTCCCGTTCCCCGTTGCGCTGTTTCCGCTTGAGCGCTGTTCTGACGTACGGACGTACGATCAACGAAATAGGTCCCCAACCAAGGGCCCGCAATAAAGTTCTCAATTTAAAAGGATTCTGACAACCCGGGGATACGGTCGTGATGATACTTTGCTTTTTTACTCGTACAATTTACCTAGTAACTAGCTTAACGAAACGTGTCTAAACAGCTTATACTAAATGTATTTCAGCAAAATTTCCCCTCGCTCTAAGGATATTTTTTGGCGAACATAAGCGAAATTGATATTAACGAGTAATTTCCTGGGGAATAAAATATTATTTATCCTTATTAAAATGAATCCCACGTGCCAGGCAGAACAACTATAATCTGACCTACTTTTCGTAGGGGTTATTAAAAAAAGTTTTTTCTGCTTGCTTGCATATTATAAGTGTCCCTGGCCACCCAAAAACACGTTTTAGCCAAAAGATACTATTATAACAAAGCCATACTGATTCGATTCCTGGTCGGGACACAAAAATATTTATAAATGTAAATAAATACATTTAATTAATATTTAATTTATTTGTGATATTTCTCGAGTTTGGTACGCTGGAGACATCGACGAGCTTGCCACTTGTTTGGCTTATAGTAAAGTTGGCTAAACGTGAATAATCCGCTTGTTTATAAGCGTGGTTTCTGACCACCCCGAAAGGGAAACGGTTATGATGATACTTTACTTTACCATACTGGTTACATTATCTTTATGTTAGTACTTATTATTAGATTATTTTTGAAGGTGACTGCAGTTTGAAGAGTGTAACAGTAAAAGAATTTGAATATCTGGTCGAGGAGTGGATAGAAATAAAATCAAAATCAAAATCAAAACATTTATTTTTTAGAATACGGTACATAATGTGGCTAGTAGTAGTAGTTTTCCGGCGTATCCTGCCGTCATGCAGCGTGAAAATATTTACAGTTATAAAGTATTTTACAGTCGATACTTTTAACACACCTATACATAAAAATAAAAATAAATTAAATTAAATGGAACAATAAATTACATGTCAATTAAGTACCTACTTATATTATGTCAAAGATTTATTATGATATTATTTATGATAATAAATTAATTATCATACTCAAGTACATCACTGAGAAAATCCTTATTTGAATAGAGAGGAGGTTGTTCTGCACAGATCGCATTTTTTATTTTTATTTCAAAACTTTATGTACTAGGTACACAGGCGGACTTAATGCCGCTAGGCACTCTTACCGTTAACCTTAGGGACAATTTAGAGCATTTGTTATGTGAGGCAGGTGCTAAATATAATAGGAGCATTTAGGTCTGTGAAAAAAAAACATAAAATAAATAAAACAAATACTAAATCTAATATACTATATACAAAACTATATTCTAATCAGTAGGTATACACTAAATAGACTACATACTATCATTATAAAATAAAAAATAATAAATATTTCCAGACAGGTCACACAGCGCCATCTAGTTTCAGTGGTAAGCTACGAGGCTTGTGTTACGGAAACTAGATGGTTGATAAACTACATATAATCCTTTTTTTTGTAAATATATACATATTATACACCCAGACCGAGACAAATTATACAATGTACAACTTGCCCTCGGTGGGAATCGAACCCACGACCTCCCGAGTTCACGGCAACGTTTGTTACCACTAGACCACGGAGGCGGTCTATAAATAGAATACATACATATTTATATAATACAATATTATATACTTATATATTTATATAATACTTACAGTTACTGGGAGATATTTTGGAAACGTGTAAAGACCATTCTTTTAAATAACGATCTGTTTTTTTTTTCATGTTCAATTCGCGATCATGAGTTGAGGAGAGAAACTCAAAGCGTTGTTTTAGGTATCGTGGCGAGAGAAGGCTGTTTAGGATGCCTAAGAGAGTGTGTTAGGATATGCTGATGTCTGCGAAATCGAATATTAAGACACTTTAGCTGAATACGAAATTGTGATACATGATCATACTTACGCAGGCCAAATAAATCGCGATCACAGCGACATTATTGCCGCTCGGCCAATACCACCGTTGGATCGTTGGCCAGCGCTCCGAGCGGCGCCCACGAGAGTGGAATCAATCCGCGCACCGAGCGGTCACACGTTTTTTCTGCAATAAACATATACAGTCCGCTAAACAATCTTTAATTGAGCCATCGAAGACCCGCAGCAGTATCCCTACGTTGTTAGCAGCACAGAATAGAGACTGACGATTTTATATACATAAGTTGAGACCTACTTAAAAGTGCGTTCATTTAATTAGACTTTTTTAAAACCTATTGCAGTTAAATTCTATCGTTAGCTTGAAAAATGGCGACATTTCTGTTCACGGTCGTCGAATTTTCTCTCCAATATAATACAATAACAATTTGGATTCTCATACGAGTGAAGTACAGCTATAAAATTATCAATTTTATTCCCCATTTTAGGACACTTCTGTTTTATGTGGTCCAGAATTTATAGCTCGCGGATTAAATCCGATACAAACTGGAAAAAGCCATCGAAACAAAAGGGCTTGTATAAAGAGGTTGATGAATGCTGAAGAAGCGAATAAGGTATGTCGTGATCGTGACAAGTGGTGTTCAACTGTCTCTGCCTATCCTGCAAGCGATTTGGCGTGAAGATATGTATATATGTTCACCTAAAAATCACGCTTTAAGGGTTAACCTCATTATTGGACTAATAATCCGTGGTCTATCTGATGAGTCCGTAGGTTTAGACTCGGAGGTACCGGGTTCGATTCCTGGTCGGGACACAATAATATTTATTAATTTAAATAAATACATTTTATTATTAGAAATAAAGTAAAGTATCATTATAAAGAAGCGAATTCACATTTAGCCAACTTTACTATAGGCCAATCATGACAAGTGGCAAGCTCGTCAAAGTCTCTAGCGTACCAAACTCAAGAAATATCACTATATATAATATAAATAAATAGATCATCAACTATTGACGTGCGAATCATTAAACACATGCAATCATAGGCACATGCATTTGGTCTTCAGTGTGCCACAAAGGACACACTCGTTATTTTACTCAGGGCCTGACCAGCACGGTCTATCTAAGTGTCCCCAATAGACCAGTTCGAATCCCTCGCCCTTTCTGTGTCCCTAGTGCCAGAAACAATGTCGCCTTTAACTCTCCAATCTCGCTAATGTGTCGAAGTTGCAACGACCTTTATGTGTCAGATCCTGAGATGGATATATTTAATATGAAAAACACTCATTTTTTTTTTAGTTCTATTCTCCCGATGGATGATGAATGAGATGATAGGGAAGGCAAAGGGTCGAGCCCATACAGCCAAGTCTGACGTAATATATATTTTATTTTTTATTGAGTTAATGAGGTCATCATCAAATTCCAGATGCTGTAGAATTTGATGCTTTTCATGGAGTCACTCGCGGCATTATAGCTCAAACACGTCGGGTAAAATATGGTATTTGACAGCGCGGGGAAACCGCAAAAAATAAACTGCAACTTGTGCCCCATCTTTAACGTCCAATTTATCGTTTTCCATAATTATTCACATTGTAGCACATTATTAAACAAAACAACACCACTTTTGACCAATAATATCCGCAGCAAATTATTTTACAAAACAAAAACTTGCACTTGACATGTCCACGCAAGTGGCGCGAAGAACTCGAAAAAACACTCATTTAAAATTAACCTCACTAAATTGTTTGTCTGTAGGTATGCATAATAAATTGTGGAACGGGTTAGGAAGAAAAAAAAAATTTTGTTTCATGTTATTATCTCATTTTGTTATTATTATGTTTACTTTTATATTCTTATTAGTTATTACTTTTAGTTTTTATTGTTTTTACTTTTTTATATATTTTTTACTATTAACATTTATTTTATATTATTACCATTTTTTTGTATTATTTAATGTTGTGTACATTTTTTTGGGCTGGCAAACCCGACAGGATTATTTGTCTATGATTTCAATAATTGTTTTGTTTGTTAGCTGTTATTTGTACCTTACTTCGAATAAATAAATAAATACATATATATATATATATATAGGCTGATAAATACATTACCCTTATTTGAGTCGCGCAGTCGGATCAATATATACTTGGAAAGGTTATGTAGCTCATCTAATACCTGAAAAACGATATTGTTTCAGCCTACAGCCAATTGAAGTAGAACCAATATTTTTGTCTCTGCATGTTGTGGCTTTAGTGGAAATATATTGGCAGATTTATTTGAAAAGCAATTTGTTTATAGGAACACATTCCAGCCCTTGACGCGGCTTCAATCTGCTCTATAGTGCCTTTTAAGGCTGCTTTTCTACCAGAGATTTTTGAGATTAATAATTTTCGCAATAATTAAGATGATTTGAATCCCTTGTATTGTTTTGTCAAATGATCCGCGGTGAATGCGACTGTGCTGATTTGGTATCGCATTTGTGCCTAACAACTACAAATATGCGAGCGCGTCACCACCAGTTGCTGGCATTGCCACTGTTTCGCACAGTAGGGCATGACTCCTCGCCTCTGCCTCGCGCACTCCGCAGCCTACGGGAGCTTCTCGAGACGACATAACATCTAGATGTTTTTGCTGATCATCTGCATATTATGTGCAAGGCTTGCTTGCATTTTTGTTAATAATATTTTATTTTTGTGAATTATTATTATTTAACTGCCTCCGTGGTCTGGCGGTTAAGTCCGTGGATTCAGACCGGGTTCGATTCCTGTTTGGGACACAAAAATATTTATTAATGTAAATAAATACATCTAATTAATATTTAATTTATTTGTGATATTTCTCGAGTTTGGTACGCTGAAGACATCGACGAGCTTGCCACTTGTCATGATTGGCCTATAGTAAAGTTGGCTAAATGCGAATCCGCTTATTTATAAGCGTGGTTTCTGACCACCCCGGAAGGGAAACGGTCGTGATGATACTATTTTCTTTTTTGAATTAATTATTTATAGGTTAAAATATTTGGATTGAATTATTATTATTTTTTTTGTGTAAATTTTATCATGATGTCGAATTGATTTAAAACTTATTCACTTTTTATTTTAATATTGTTTTGTATTAACTCTATTATTAAATTGATTTTATTATATTATTATTACTGTCTTTTCTTTTTGTATTATTTTCTTACTAAAACTCGTATACCTATTGGTAACTTAAAAGCTTTATAAATGTTATTATTTGTATAGAAAATAAAAAATATATTGGCAATCCATTAAAAAATAATATATCATCATCATCATCAAAATAATATATAATATACTGTAAAAAAATATATATATAATGTAACACAATAATAAATAAATAAAATAAATATTTCCAGACAGGTCACACAGCGCCATCTAGTTTCCGTGGTAAGCAACGAGGCTTGTGTTACAGAAACTAGATGGTTGATAAACTACATATTATACTTTTTTTTTTTAATATATACATATTATACATATAAACACCCAGACCGAGACAAATTATACAATGTACAACTTG
The DNA here is from genome assembly GCA_910589645.1 of Tinea semifulvella. NCBI lineage: Eukaryota > Metazoa > Arthropoda > Insecta > Lepidoptera > Tineidae > Tinea > Tinea semifulvella. Next base: position 3,502,144 of record OU342598.1, on the reverse strand, counting down.
CCCCCGGTGGGAATCGAACCCACGACCTCCCGAGTTCACGGCAACGTTTGTTACCACTAGACCACGGAGATATGTATTATATCTATCTGTAAGTTCTTCTATAGCTTTATATGTTTCAATCTGTTATTTTTATTTTGCTTCCGAGTGCACAGTAAGTTATATGCATGCAGGCATACAGGCGGCATGCAGTGCATTGTGAACTGGGGTGTTGAGTGTGGTGCGGATCTGGTCAGTAGGGATTGATGTCGGTCGTCGGTGGCTGGCATGACGCCTCCATTCTTACATCGCGACTGCCCAGTATTCTGCAACACTATTAATACTCACCGCTTAGCATTTTGGCAAATCTAGTGGTACGGTGGATATGCTGCCTTGAGACTTTATTTTTATGTTTATAGCCAATAAAATATGTTATTGCTTTGAAAACCTTTCGCGAAATTCATGAATACGCGAGCAGATAATAAAGCACAACAGTAACACTGATTGAATTGCCTACTTATTTTAATAATTAATTACCTATAATAATAATAATAATACAATTCATGTGTGACCCGCTTCAGTACCTAGACTGTGAATTGTATTATTATTATTATTATAGGTAAGTAAAAGTATCATCACGACCGTTTCCCTTTCGGTGTGGTCAGAAACCACGCTTATAAATAAGCGGATTTACATTTTGCCAACTTTCCTATAGGCCAATCATCAAAAGTGGCAAGCTCGTCAATGTCTCCAGCGTACCAAACTCGAGAAATATCACAAATAAATTAAATATTAATTAAATGTAGGTATTTATTTACATTAATAAATATTTTTTGTGTCCCGACCAGGAATCGAACCCGGTACCGAGTAGTTAAATCCACAGACTTAACCGCTAGACCACGAAGACAGGTTCACTAATTATTCTAACAAAAGATTTACTTTACAATTGTATAAGAAACAAATTGTCGCGTCTGTGAATTCCCTGGGTGCTTCTATTTTATAGATGGTCGTAAATTGAAAGACACTTTTGTCGGGGGATAGCACAGTGCAGTTGGCTCATCTATCATCAGGCGACAACGCCCCGTAGCAATTTATCAAGGTGTTTGTACTTAGAAACTGGAACGACGCGAATAGCCCATGTCGGTTCTATTTTACAGATACCTATACCTCATTTATCGAGCGATGAGACAAAATGTAAACAAAGAAATTAGTTTGGAACTTTAACAATTAAGGAAAATGTTCTGTCCAAATTCATCCAAGTTGAAGATTGTTTTTTTAAAGTTAAGTATACAACAGTTTGAAACAGAAAAAACTTAACAAGTAAATAACATTTTTTTTACAAAATTGTTTTGGTCGTGACTCTCTCCAAGGATCACTTTGTCTCGGACGATGCTGCGCCATCCGGGTGAGTGTGCGAATCTGGTCAGACCAATGTATCATGCTATATGACCAAAATACTCAAGGACTCGTTGCGGGGGAAATTCTAAAGGTGCTAAGCAGGTCTGCCGTCATTTATGTAACGAGCTTCTGCGACACATTATTAGAATCATACTCATGATAATATATTATATACCTACTAGTTGAGGGGGGAATTGTAAAGATGCTAAGCAGGTCTGCCGTCATTTATGTAACGAGCTTCTGCTACACATTATTAGAATCATACTCATGATAATATATTATATACCTACTAGTTGAGGGGGGAATTGTAAAGATGCTAAGCAGGTCTGCCGTCATTTATGTAACGAGCTTCTGCTACACATTATTAGAATCATACTCATGATATTATATTATATACCTACTAGTTGAGGGGGGAATTGTAAAGATGCTAAGCAGGTCTGCCGTCATTTATGTAACGAGCTTCTGCTACACATTATTAGAATCATACTCATGATAATATATTATATACCTACTAGTTGAGGGGGGAATTGTAAAGATGCTAAGCAGGTCTGCCGTCATTTATGTAACGAGCTTCTGCTACACATTATTAGAATCATACTCATGATATTATATTATATACCTACTAGTTGAGGGGGGAATTGTAAAGATGCTAAGCAGGTCTGCCGTCATTTATGTAACGAGCTTCTGCTACACATTATTAGAATCATACTCATGATATTATATTATATACCTACTCGTATGTATGCAAAAGGTTATTTTAATTATTTTAGCAAGTAAAATTAAAGTAAAATATTAATTAAAAAGTATGTTTTTCTTTTATTCCCCAAAGTTGGAACAATCACAGTAAGTTGGTAATTAAAATCAACAATTTCAAATCGTAAAGAAAATTAGCCTTGTTACATTACTTTGTGATTTAAATTTTAATCATTTTCTATTAAGAAAATATATTTTGGAAATGAGTCGTCAGTTGTAATGGTGCCCGGAATTCAAGGTACATATTTATTGTAAAGAGACCTACAGTGCAGGAAAGGCCAAATTTATTTTTATTTTTGTTTTTCGTTCTCTTCTCCCGATGGATGATAAATAAGGTGACAGGGAAGGCAAAGGGTCTAGCCCATACAGCCAAGTCTGACGTAATTTATCTTTTTTTTCTAATGAGTTAATAATGTTACCATCAAATTCCAGATGTTGCAGAATGTGTTGCTTTTCTCGCGGCATTATAGCCCAAACACGTCGTTACTTAAGGTAAAATTTATTGTTTACCATAATTTATTTATTTATTAAAAACTTTATTGTTTAATACAAAAGGCGTATGTAATGCCGCTTGGCATTCTCTTACCATCAACCTTCGGGACAAGGAATCCAAGTTTAGGCATAGCGAAATAAAAAACACAAAAAAAAAAAAAAAAAAAATTTACTCACTTATTAGTACTAGTTAAATTAAATATACGATAAACATCATAAAAAGAATAATACTTAAACTACATAAAATATATATATATATATATATATTCTTACATACACTACATAGACATAATTATTCACTTAACAATATCTACAGAAAAGTTACTTACAAAACAAAAACGTACGTGAAAAATGGCGCTAAGAACTCCTCAGTTTTTTTTTTGACAATTGGAAAATCAAAAATGTAAATAGCGACTTATTTCGCATTATAACTAAAACTTTTACTTGTGCTAGAAGCGGCTCGTCACGCGGGTCTTAACGACATCGATGGAAGGGAGTACCCGCAATCTTAGAATCCTAGAATTACGAGGAACGATGGCAAGAGACCCGACGGCATCTCATGTTGAACAGTGGAAACTTGGCAGTTATATTTTATGGGATGCGACATATGTAGACATATTAGCCCCATCTCACATTCAGGCTACCTCGTCCAGCGCGGGAAGTGTCTGGCCTACTGCCACTTTAGCTTGCTAATTTTGAAAGCTATGTCAGTTCCTTTGGTTCTCTGACGAATATCAATTTGGATTCTGTCCATCAGAGAAATGCCAAACATAGCTCGCTGAGCGGCATTGAATTTATTTATCAAACCCACTGTCAGTGTCCATGTGCTCAGTGCTCCGTACGACATTAACGGGAGGACGCACTGCTTAAAGACCTTCGTCTTTAAACATTGTGGTATGGATGATGAGAGGATGTTTACGGAAAATCAAAATCCTAGCTGAATGTGTCTGTCGGCTTCTTTGCTAAAGTTGGTTGTATTGTATATAATTAAAATATTATAAACCTGTATTGTTGTGCATGTATATTTTGTTGAAAATTGTATTTGTGTAAGGAATTATTTAAATGATTGAATTGAATTGTAATTATGATTGAATTTAATTTGTGTAATTTGTTTTCTAATTTTAATAATAATTATTATAATTTGCATGTTGTGTGTGCTGCTTGGATTCCATGTATAATTTAAACGAACTCAAATTTGCAACTGACTGTCTGTTTGCACACCTAATAATAAATAAATAATTGAATAGTCTGTCTGAGGTAACTTCAAATGATGGCCTCCAGCGTCAACTCAAATTTGAGGTTTTTAGGGGTAATCATTTGACTTAAAATTTAAAATTTATGTGGTTTTATTTAACTTAGTCCGGCACTGTACTTACTTAAAATTATCAGTGAACAAAGCTTTTGTAGCAAAGTCATTCTCATTTGATGTTCCTACATTGAATGGGGAAATTTACGAAAGTTCTTAATAATGGAAGATTTTTAAAAATCTAGGTATTCGTATTTAATTGTATGCCACAACATACATTTCTTTAAGCTTCACGTTTCCATTGCGCCTTGCCGACGAGATTTAACAATACTACCTATTGCGTAAGAAGCAATGGATAGAGTATCATGCAATTTTACGATTTATTTCAAAACATTAGAAATCTATGCATAAGTTTTATAATTATATTTTCAAACTTTATTAGAAGTAAAATGTAAAACTTTATGAAAGATGCGTCAACTGCGAATAAGCCACGTGATGCCGATCGTTTCCGGAAACGCACGAAGATTCCCGATTATATTTAAACCTTTACAAATTACTCGCACAATCCAATATTTTAAAGGATTTTTTAGTCAAATAAACCGTAAATCTACGGCCCTAACCGCTAGGTCACAGAGGCAGAATTACATGACAAAACAGTAAAAGTCAAGAGTTACGACACTACACAGAACTAATATCTCGTAAAAGCTGCTTACTACAATTAAACTATTGCATAGGTACATTGTAAAGCTTAGCTTTGACGTATTAATGCAAAACACAATAAGTCATAAGAAAGAGCCACTATAAGTAGGTCAGTTGACATTTTGAAATATCGTATGTGAAGTGAATGATTTGACGTGAGCTCTATGAACGCAAAACTCGGTCTATAAGTGACAGTAAATCAGAATTAGACAGAATCCATCAATTAAACAATTGATAATGATGATAATAATCCCAATATATATAGTATATGTATATATATATATATATAGGCGCGGTGGTGGCTCGGTTGTAAGAACGCGTTCTTTAAATCCTACGGTTCAAACCCACCTGGCATGTACCAATGAGAAATACACTTTTCTTACGTACATTTGTCATAGATTTACAACACCACCGTTCCCGTGCCTCGGAGAGCACGTTAAGCCGTCGCGTCGGTCCCGGTTCCACTGATACCAACTTGTGGAATCGCTAATAAGTTGTCATAAAAATATGACATCATATCCTCGCCAAGCCGTCTGACCAACGTGGCGAGTGTAAGCCAAAAATCTCCAAATATATGTTCTGGAAGGCCCATCTCCAGCAGTGGAGGTCTAGGACGCTTTGTTCTAGGGCCTGTAATGATGATGATGATGATGAGAAAACAATATACCGTATTGTATTCTTTTGTTTTAATAATCGCACACTTAAACCAGAAATTTGATTACCTTAATCGCGCTTTTCAGATAACATATTATTGGAAGTTGCAGAGAAATCCTCAACTAAATTTTTGATACAATATATTAAATTAACACGGCAGAGCATAGTGCTAATAGTACATTAACTTTTTACGGTACTACATTGTAAAATACTGGCCAGAACTTAAGCCAGCTGCGATCGTAAAATCATTAAGTTTCACGCTAACTAAACTAAGTTATTTGGGCTATTAATTGGCTGCCTAATCCATTGTTCCACAAATTAGGGTCCAGCGGTGGTCTTAACTACCTATTAAGTAATAATTTAGTCATAGCCTTTTGTAGACCTTGCCTTTAAAAGGTCAGAGACATAGATTAACAGGATGTTCGACAAATGATTCGTGAATAAAGCTGAAATATTAGAAAAAGGGCAGACCAATAGTTATATTGAAACATATTTTTTTTAGTTATAATTAATTAAATAAATTTTTATCACGTTGGATATTGTCAAATACATTCAATTATAAGTGATTATAAATTAAATGATACTTAAATTATAAAAAAAAAATATTTACGAACTAAACTTAGTAAAATAAACTATAAATAAAAAAACTCTATAGACGTCCCATCCGAGATAGTCCAAGGAGGCTGGCAATATTTCCCCTTTGCATAGCGAAGCTTATAAGTAGGCAGAAATAATTGCCAGCTTCCCTGTCTATACCTTTCCGTAAGCTGCTTTGACAACTCCTTGGCCAGGCGCTTTGCTGAGGGTTCCCATGAGGCCATCGTCTCGACTCCAAACGGCGCAAATTCGTACTTTCTTGGTAGGTCGACGTACTCGTGTTTGCGCAACTTGAGATTCTTAACAGAAACCGTCGCACTTTCTGCCCGTGACGAATTCGACTGAATGTGAAATGGAGCTAATGTGTCTACACACGTCGCATCCCACACCAGTCAGGTCTCTTGCCATCGTTACGCGCAATCACAGAGGGTTCTAGGATTTCGGGTACTACAGCAGTTAAAAGAACTCATCGGATGATGTCATTAAGAGCCGCGTGAGGAGGATGATGGAGGCTAATGGACATTCCCCCGTTTTCCCCGGCAGGATCTCAGCGGGTAACCACCCGCTGGAAATTCATGCACTTTTGTTCTTGGGCGCCGTTACTGGTGTAATAGCGCACATGTCGCATGAACCCAGGGGGGTCTAGGTCCGACTACTTCAGCTCTCCTCCAGGAACACTTCTCTTGGAAGCGGTCTGCCTTTGGGGGGTCGAGCGTAAGACGGAGCGATATTCTGGAGATGCTTGAAGTGTCCGTTGTCGACCCGATAGAGTATACGTCTAGTCAGGCCGAAGGCATTTCCAGATCTCGAGCTACGCACGAACAACGGCGCTCGGGAGACCACTTTGAGCGATATGTTCTGCTGACATTGGATCTTGTCCTTATTGGTCTTCGCCAAAAGGTGATGCCAGGCTGGCACAGCGTAAGTAAGACGGGAAAGTATAAACATCTTGTATATCCGGACCTACAACCTAAGCGGAATTCATAACAGGACGTAACATGGCTAGGGCCGCCTTCGCCTGATTAACGGCGTGGCAGGCTTTTTCACCTATTGTTAACTTCCTGTTAATTATGCAGCCCAGGTATTTTACGGTCAGGGTCTACTCGATATTCTGTCCGCGAAGATGTAGTGGTGGAGGCAGCCGGCATCTGGATGTCATCAATGCGGCAATTTTGTCGACATTGATGGACATACGCCACTTGTCCAGTCAACTTGCTAACTAATAATAAAATTTAATAAATATCAAAATATATGAATTTTAATTTTTCTACGCAAAGTTATCCGCTTGTCACCTATAATCATATTAACTGTTTTTAAACTTTTTAAATTTTCTTAGAATGTTTGTTTCCATCCTGTAGATGTCTATGACGAGTCTGCCCTCTGTGAAGTGTTTGTAGTTGATTTGTTTGTCAGTAAGTACTTAATTATAACTTTCAAAGCATTTAGGCTAATTCGTAAGGTCATGGGAACATCAGGGTTTCGATTATAAATAAACCCAATTTGTGGGATTCAACTAGGTTAGGTCTCTAGGGGACATTTTTTATTTAGGTGTTATTTTTTTAAATATATTTTAGAAGAGCAAATATTATTTTGAAGCTTCAGATATCCTTAGTAGAACCCCTTTTAGGAAAAAAATATTTTTTTTCAAAGATAAAAATCATTATTTATTTATTTATTTATTCGAAGTAAGGTACAAATAACAGCTAACAAACAAAACAATTATTGAAATCATAGACAAATAATCTTGTCGGGTTTGCCAGCCTAAAAAAAATGTACACAACATTGAATAATACAAAAAATGGTAATAATATAAAATAAAAGTTAATAGTAAAAATATATATATATATATATATATATAAATGCAATTAAAAGTAAAAACTAAAAGTAATAACTAATAAGATTATAAAAATAAACATAATAATTATCCTAAAAACAGTGTTATTACGAGTATTAATTGAGCTCGCTCACAGCCACGAGACGAAACAGAGAGAGATAACAATGACATAAGTCAACGTTCACGCGATCGTCGACCTTTTGCTACCTACTTGGTTAGGCTCAGTATGAGTGGCGATATTTTTAGGAACACTTCTCTGCGTCGTAACTTGAGATTTTATTATTGAATAATATAGAAATCTTTTATTGGAAGTTAATTACATAAACATTAAATATAAATTAAAAGCTACCTAAATAATAAAATTAAAAATAAACTAAACTATAAATAAAAAATGTCCTCTAGAGACGTCCCATCCGAGATAGTCCCAAGGAGACTGGCAACATTTCCCCTCTGTATAGCGAGGCTAAATAAAAAATAAAAAATTAAAATAAAAAATACGTAATTCTTTATTTTTAAAAGTATCATCACGACCGTTTCCCTTTCGGGGTGGTCAGAAACCACGTTTATAAGCGGCAAGTGGCAAGCTCGTCGATGTCTCCAGCGTACCGAACTCGAGAAATATCACTTATAAATTAAATATTAATAAAATGTAATTTACATTATTCAATATTTTTGTGTGCCGACCAGGAATCGAACCCGGTACCTCCGAGTCTAAATCCACGGACTTACCGCTAGACCACGGAGGCATTTATATTTCTTTATTTTTATTCTAGAATATAGTATAAATTTATTTGCACTTTAATAAATTATACATGTTTTTTATTAATTAATTATTCAACATCGTCACTGCTAAGAAATACATAATATTTTTTATTTCATCACTATCACAGCCCCTTGAACACATAATATGGTGATGCATGATGGCATCAGGAGAAGAAAACACAAAAATAAAAAAATAGAAACTTTTATAACAAAAAATAACAAAACTTACAAAATCTTTACAGAGAGAGACAATGGAGTATTTATAGAAATTCGATTAAAATAGATTGTTCCATTTTCTTGTTACTCAAAAGGACTCCGAATCTTAGTTTATGCAAATATCAATGTTGCTAGCAGATTGTGTACATAAAATTTGGTATAGAAATGGAGGCGAACTCTGGAACTACGAAATATGGATTTCTCACATACCGGGAAGTTTCACAAGTAAGCAAGTACTGGTAGGCAAGGTACCAAGTATTGTATTCTCATAGGTGAATTTAGAGGTAAAAGATAATTCTGTACTTTTTTGTTGTCGTGTTCTGTACTTGATTTATTTTGAAATCTAATATAGCTAAGTTTTCTTTGCACACTGTTGATGAAGCACTCCAAGATAACATAGCATAAGACATTTATTTATTGTTTTATTAATTTATTTTTATTTTTTGCCTAAGTATTTGACATTATTATTTCTTCTTCTTCTTTTTTAATACTAGTAAAACTAGTAATGGCAATCGCCATTAAGGCATTTGTGCCAACATCACGTTTGTATAGATTAATTAAAAAAGTAGCAATCTTGTGACATTGTTTTGACTTTTAGCTTGGTGCGGTGAATCACAAACACTAAAACATAAAACAGTTTGGTTAGTATGGTACGTCACAACACAGCACAATAGGTTATTAGACATTATTATTATTTAATTAGTATTAACACAATACAAGCCGTCTGGCCAGCGCTGCAGCGTGGCGAGTGTAGGCCAAATTCTCTAGTTCTGGAAGGCCCATATCCAGCAGTGGAGGTCTAGGACGCTATGTTCTAGGGACTGTAATGAAATTAACTATAAGAATGACAAGGCCCTTTGACAGCCGCAAGAATTAGACATTGTCTCTGTAAAAATATAATAATTTAAATTTGTCATTTTTTGACATTTGAATTATATATACTTATAAGTAGACTTAATCTAGATTTTAGTTTATAAAGTTATTAAAAAAAACGAAAATTGACAACGCCCCTTTACAGCGGCATCCAATTTTAAGTTTAAATAACATTAATTTATGTGTCTTCAAAAGGTACTACCAGTTCTGATCTTCGCTTCTAACATACACTCTGCACGATTTAGTTAGGTAATTAAATTGAAATATGTAATGTAGAAATTGATGTAATCATGGACCTAACCAAATTCCGATGGGAAGGTTCGGTGACAAATAGAGAAAAAGAATAATAATTAGAGTTATGGATGTTGGACTAAAATGTGCGTTAAAGAGTCGGCTACTAGTGCCAATATCTTAATTTACAAAAACAGTGAATAGTACACATTAATACTCATTCACATAGTTTATTAGTAAAGCGAGCGAACCACTACCTTAAACCACAGAACCCTAGAACTAAACAATCACTTTCTCTGGTTTAAGACAGGGATTCGGAGCTGAGAAACTAAAAAATAGGGCTTTTTCACTAAGGAGCAGTGAACTAAACTGAGCGCACCTGATCAAGACCTAATATGTGCAACTCTACCAACATGTCCCTTATGGCTAACCGCGGAAGCAGCGCCCGCAGTTGTCGCTCTGGCCGCAACACATTATTCCGCAGTATCGTATTTGGTACGTTCAGAGTACAGAATACCTTGAGATGCGGGTTTCGGTTGTTCGTCGTGTCGGCCACTATCGGCCTATACAAATATTTGTCAACTTTAGGCACAGCTGAAGATGGAAACTTTGAATTGAAATTGTTACAGTTCCGATATATTTAGAGCAGACACAAATCGTTTTATTTACATAATAACTTGTGTTATGTTCAGATGAAAATAATATATGAACCGTCTGCTTTGCGGGAATTCTTTGCAAGAAGATTTGCTACATTGCATGAAGAGTTCACGAAAAACTTCTAATACCGGCAAGGAAGACGGTAAAAGAACAAGAGGAAGATGCCCCAAGGATGGTCCAGATAACGGACCACCTGAACATCCACTACACCGAGGACCAAAACAATTGGAGACGGCTCATGGATGAGCTGCGACTGTGATGAAGTTATGATCCCCATCAGTGGGGTACCAACTAAGGAGGAGGACACGAAAAACGCCGCCGCGGGTCAAATATCTAGAAAATCAAATATCATATCATCATAAAATAACAGAATGCTATTTAAAAGAATGACTTCTTGAATAGTTCCTAACAACTAAGTAATATTGTATATATTTATGTATGTATGTATTATTATTAATTTGAATTTAGTATTATTATATAAATTTATATTAGTGTTAGATTTAGATTTAGTAGAATTTTAATTATTTCTTTTCATGTTTAAATATTTGCACCTATCTCCCACATACCATGTTCATAATGTCCCTAAGATTGACCGAGTAAGAATGTCTAGCGGCATTTGGTCCGCCTTTGTACATAGTGCAAAAAGTTCTTAAATAAATAAAAATAAATAAATATCGATGTGTCAAGTGCTTCTAAACAAAAATAGTTTTCACTGGGCATACTGCATTTCAGGCGGTTATTAAGCAAAGTATTGGCAAAGCACAAGAAATAAATATGTGGCTTTCTTTAAGCTCCATTTAATTTGAAAGTTCTCATTTCATGAAGGCCCCATTACGCCATCCATCTTTCATCACTCATCCTATTGACAAGTCGTTAATGAATGTCTGCTAGCTCTGATGTATGAATAATATTTTGCCATATTCAAAAAAGATCGCGGAAAAGTCGGCGTGAACCTACACTGAACGATGGTGGTTCAGTTATAAGAACGCTAACCTTGAATGCCTAAAAAGTTCGGTTTGAATCCCGGCCTGTACCAATGAGAAAGTGTTACGTACTTATTATAGATTGACAACACAATTTTTAGGGTACAGAAGAAAAAACCGAACCATTTTGGATGACTCTGTCTGACCCCATTCAATATCTCCAAAACTACTAACTGTTACGATGTGGAACAGACGATTTTTTTTCGCTCTGACAATGTTGTTAGTATTATAAATAAAACATTATGGATAATTCTGATGTCCGTCAGTCCACGTGAAATATCTTCAAAACTAGTAACTTTTACGATGTGGAATGTTTTGTTACACCTTAATATACATTTTTTTATACGCCAGCCTGTATAAAATAACCATTCAAATTTTTAAGTAAATCCGACCGGTAGAACTCGAGATAGTAGTTTGCGGACAGGAACTAGAGTCTCGCAAGGTCTCCATGCTACAATTAGAAAATATATTTTTTTTAGTCAGAGCGCAATACCCAGACCAAGATGAAGACTGAAGACCACGCTGTTCTGATGGCAAAACTATTCTCAGATAACTTAGTGGCACTGTGAAAGGGTGAAATCAATAAAGACCCTGCACACACTTTTCACTATTACATTCTATTCCTTTGAGCATTTGCGAGTTATTTCCAATAAGGCTCGCTTATGTTTCATAAGGTACGTGCGGGCATGCCGGCGCCAAATTAAAAGTTACGGCACCTCTCTTCAGCCGTAGGAAATAGCTTTTATATCGAAATTTATGTCTTCGAATAATACGAAGAACTTAAATTGTAGTTTGAAATGATTATAATGCGTGTTTTAATAATAATAATAAATTATTTATTGTACAAAACAAAAACAGGTGCTGTAAGCTTAATGCCGTAAATCCACACGTTTCGGGATCAGGCTCGAATTGCCAGCATGTTCATATGCTCTTCCAGCCTCTTTTTTCCAATTTCCTATAACATGGAGTCCTTCAAGCGAAGTGTGAAAAATCATCTAGTCAAGCCGGAATAGTGTTAGGGACTGATGTCAGTCATGAGTGTCTAACTTCAGTTGCATGCATGGACCTTGCGCGCCATTTACCATCAGGTGGGCCCAAGGTCACATGTCGTGCTAGTATTTAAAAAAATGCATTTTATACCAACTAACCTCTGTGACTGAGATCTGTAATGAGCGGGTGCAGAAGGTTACGAAGAAACTGTTATAATCTACGAGTATGATGCATACACTTCTTTATCTTCATAGAAAAATAACCTTATACATTGCCTATATTATAGTAGGCGCGGTGGTGGCTCGGTTGTAAGAACGCGTTCCTTAAATCCTACAAAGGTCGGTTCAAATCCACCCGGCATGTACCAATGAGAAATATACTTTTCTTACGTACATTTGTCATAGATTTACAACACTACCGTTCCCGTGCCTCGAAGAGCACATTAAGCCGTCGGTCCCGGTTTCACTAATACCAACTTGTGGAATCATTAATAAATTGTCATAAAAAATTGACATCATATCCTTGCCAAGCCGTCTGGCCAGCGTGGCCATAGGCCAAATTCTCCAGATATATGTTGTGGAAGGCCCATCTCCAGCAGTGGAGGTCCAGGGCGCTGTGTTCTAGGGGCTGTAATGATATTATCGTAATGACAGATGTCCTCAACATAATGAAAAACCTCATGTTGTTTGTTTGTTCTCTTCTCCCGGTGAATAATTGAATGACTTGATAGGGAACGCAAAGGGTCTAGCCCATACAGCCAAGTCTGACGTAATATTTAGAATTTGATGGTTCACAGCGCGGGAAAACCGCAAAAAATAAACTGCGACTTGTGCCCCATATTTAAAGTTTTCCATAATTATTCACATTTTAGCACATTATTTAACAAAACAACGCCACTTTGGACTAACAATATCCACAGTAAATTAATTTACAAAACAAAAACTTGCACTTGACATACCCGCGCAAAATGGCGCAAAGGACTCCATGAAAAAACTCAAATATTTTTAAGGTTTAGACAGTAGCCATCCGCGACCACTCGAACTCACCACAGAACTCACTCTGTCGAACAAATTTCGCTAAGCAAAACAGAGTTTTGTTAGTGTATTTTATTATATGTCCAGTGTCTGAAGACGAAAGTCTTCAACCAGTGCGTCTTCAAAAAATAATTTATAAATAGATAAACTTGGTAAATTATCCGGTTTTCCTATTTTAGTTTATTTCAGTAGAAATAGATATTCTCTAATTACCCAACCTCGCATATCAGTTTCTCATTAGCACATCCTTTGATCACGTTTAACTAATATGTTGGATAGAGGTAGAAATTCTAAATGGGCGATGAAAACAGGTCGCATACGTGTCTGCAACTGCTGTTAGCACTAAGGCTGGGTCGTACCAAATCGAAGTCACTGTAATTGTGATGCCGTTCGAACCTCGGCCAATGAGACACACTTTTTGCAAAAGCCAAAAAAGGTACTTTTTTTTTTTTTTTATTATACTAGCACGACATGTGACCCTGCGCCCACCTGATGGTAAGTGGCGCGCAGGGTCCATGAATGTTAGCAACTGGAATCAGACCCTTATATCCGACATCAGTCCCTAACACTATGCCGGCTTGACTAGATGCCTTTTCACACTTCGCTTGAAGGACTCCAGGTTATAGGAAAGTGGAAACACAGAGGCTGGAAGAGCATTCCACATCTTTATTGTGCGACAGATGTATGAGTCACCAAATTTATAGGTACGCGAAGGGATAGTGACTACGGTGTGTGGGTGCATATTCTGACCTGTGCGTGTGGTTCGGTTGCGGAATGGAAAGGAAGGAATTAGGTTATAGAGCTCTTCAGAGCACTCACCATAGTATAGCCGGTAGAACACGCTCAGAGAAGCTACATCTCGGCGAAGCTGTAGGGATTCGAGAGTTCCAGATATAGTGGCATCGTCCACAATTCGAACAGCTCGCCTTTGTAGGACATTGAGAGCATCTGTGAGGTACTTGGCTGAACCATCCCAAAACTGACTACAAAATCAATTTTGACCACATTCGTAAAGGAAGGGCAAAGTATGAATATTATACGGATGCCTATCCGTATCCAGCCTACTCAGATTACTGTTAAATCCGCCACTGCATGGAATGCTGAGAAATGTGTATTCTTCTCTCACCACCGTGCCCGTGCCTCGGAGAGCACGTTAAGCCGTGAGTGCCACTAATATTATGTTTTAGTTTATTTTATATATTTTTCTATTACTTATTTTTTTCTATTATTTATGTTTCTTGTCAAAATTTGTAAAGTGTTGTTTGAGTACCTACTTATTGTTACTAATACTTGTTGTTGCACTTAATTAATTGTATTATATTGTATGATTCTTAAGGTGTAAAACGGGATCAGTATACAAATGCAATTGTTATTTCATATCTCATTGTTATTGTACTGATTTCGTTGGTTCTTATTTTTATTATTTTTCATTATAGCTAACAGTGAAAATTTGTAAGGCTTTGAGATTAGATATTTTTTGTATACATAATATTGCAAAGGCTGTAAATTTTCCCACGAATAAATAAATAAATACCCGTCTGTATAAACATTTGGAGACTCTTACCTCTGTCGCACGCTGAAGATGTGGAATGCGAATTCCTTCAAACGAAGTGTAAAAAATCATCTTGATTCTTGGTAGGCCTGCATAATGGTAGGGACAGATGTCGGTCGTCAGTTGCTCATTCTTGGAAATCGGGACGACTTTGTATACTACATTACTTTGGTAGTAAATTATAGAGTTAATTAAGGCTTACAACATTGAAAAGTATTTTATTGTATTATAATATAGTTTGTGGCATTTCCTTTCATTTTTATGAATATTTCTAAATAATATTAAGTGTTTCTGACTCGTTCTCGCATGGTGTAAAAAGAAGACAAATTTCTTAGCATTCCATGGATTTACCGTGCATGTGACTGGTCCATCGCGTGTGGGTAAGAGATAAGAAGACTGGTGTCTCGGGCTTGCGACCGACAATAGGCTGGTTTAGGAAAAGGAGGCCTTTTTTTTATTGCGCGATAATACGCTCACCATCCACCATTCTACTCCTCTCCCTACCCAACCAAATGTATATATATATATATATTTTATTGCTTAATACAAAAGGCGTATGTAATGCCGCTTGGCATTTTCTTACCATCAACCTTCGGACAAGAAATCGAAGTTTAGGCATGGCAAAATAAAATTAAAAAAAAAAAAAAAAAAATAAGTAAATCACTACATCACATCGCGCCGGTGGGACGAACCGCTTTGCCGATTGGTACGGGATCAACTTTTAAATACGTCAACCAATATGGCAGAGCGTGCTCGTCTTCTGGCGGTGTCGAAGTGGGAATCGGGACTGTGGCTCCAGGCTCTCCCTTCATCTTTTGTTGGAACTCTTTTCGACAACAAATGTTTCAGCACCATAACCAGCCTACGTCTAGGAGCTCCTTGCACTTTTCCACATCGCTGCCAATGTGGAGACAACGTCGGGGCACTCGGCCACCACGGCCTTTCCTGCAGCAAGAGCACAGGTCGCATCCCAAGGCACGCCTGTCTCAATGACGTCATTCGTCGGGCCCTTGTGTCTGTGGGTTCGCCAGCAATATTAGAACCCAGTGGCATGGCCCGCGACGATGGCAAGCGGCCCGATGGAATGACGTTGGTTCCATGGAGGATTGGTTTGCCTTTAGTGTGGGATGCCACCTGTGTGGACACCCTGGCGCCTTCCCACTTGTCCTTGACTTCTAAGGACCCAGGCGCTGCTGCATTAAAAGCAGAGAACCTCAAGCGGCGGAAATACACTCAGCTTATTGGGAGATGTGTTTTTGCGCCGTTTGGAGTTGAAACTCTCGGGCCGTGGGGACCAAGTGCACACGAAATTTTCAAGGCGTTGTCAAAACAGCTCGTCAACACCTCGGGAGACAAAAGGGCTGGGCAATATTTGGGCCAAAGGATCAGTATTGCCATTCAACGTGGCAATGCTGCCAGTATCCTTGGCACCTTGCCCATTGGCAGCGATTTGGAGCAAATTTATTATTTATAATAATTTTTATTTTGTTTTTTCTTCATTTTAGTTTTTAGTTATATTTTTATTTATTAATTAGGTTTATTTTTATGAATAGTAATTTATGTTTTAAGATGTAAGTTTTTAGTTTAATTAATATTTTATTATTTTTTTAAATCATTGTACCTTTTGTATAATAAATATATGATTATATATTTTAAATAAAAGTAAATTACTTATTAGTACTAGTTAACGATATACGATAAAATAAAAATACTTAAACTACATAAATATGTGTTACCTGTATGCCGTAATATCATCTAAAGTGTGTAAATAAACAAATAAATAAAATGACATGTCTTGCTTAATATAAAAATCATAAATAAAAAGCATAACTTTTAAAATTACCTATAACATGTATCGATTAACCGTGGATTATAGGAAAGCGACCGACCGTAATTCATCACAAAGGGTTATAAAGTTTGATATTTTATTTCTGTCACGCTGTCCAAAGCAGAACGCTAAACTCGTTTTCAGATAAATTCACGAGATAGACATATACTCGTAGGTACTACAAACGGACGAGTTGATTACATTTATTTTTGTTGTTATATATTTGTGTTGAGTATATCTAGGATTTTAAGTAAAAAAAAACTTTATTCGAAGTCAAAGAGTTCAAGTTTACATTTTGTATGTAAATTAAAACAAATATTTAACGCAGATCATAGAGTGACGCAAACTATCCACCAGTATTTGTAAAACCCTGCAACCCGAACGAAGAGTACCTGTGTTCCGAGAAGCAGTATTCATTGAGTGCGGAATGAGTATGATTTGATATATATATATATAGAGTATTTAAATAATATAATCACTGTTTTTATTTACTATTTTTAACTGTTTTGACCTAAAATACAAAATAAAACTGGATTATACAAACAACGCCTTCTTGACGAAAATAAAATATATTTTAGTAACCGCCATTACATAAAAATACATATAATTGGTAAATTCGGTTAGCTGTCACTCAAAAACAAAAGCTGTTAGAGATACAGTGTTGCCATATTCGAAAAATGCACATCGAACTTAACTAGAAACAAAAACAAAAAATAAGAATTAATTTATTATTTTATATCTTTTATAAAAGGGAGATGTTACATATGATTTGTACTACTTTTTTTTTTGTTTGTAAATTGCACTGATAACAATTTGCCAGTGTCAAAGTTAGGGAAAGACTGGTTAAATAAAAAGGATTCGAAAAATGAAGTAGGATCAAGTAAGTATTAATAAAAAATACACTATATTTAATAAATATATACGAAAATTAAAAACTAAGACCACTAAATAGGAAAATATTTACAGTTAATATATAGTCATATTTGACAATGATAAATGAAGCAATAATATTGTATATATATTTACTGTTTATTGTTTATTCTGTTACAACCATACATTCCCACCGGAATTCGGTTAAGTCAATAGTTATTAGTTATTCTTGTGCACAATTTACACATTGAAATATACATTGAGTTGTCCTGCCTGGAGAGTGTTATGGAACTATAGGCAAGGAACAGGACTGGAGGTTAATGTAGCATTTGAGTTGAGATACCAACACAAAACTAAATACAAATTCTTAAATTATTATAAATAAAATTAAATACTAGTTGCAGCTGTAAAAGGGCCTTGTAAAACTTGAAATTAATTAATTATGTGTATATATATATATATTTTAAGAATTTGTATTTAGTTTTGTGTTGGTATCTCAACTCAAATGCTACATTAACCTCCAGTCCTGTTCCTTATATTTATATATATATATAAATGTTTAAATTAAATTAAGCAGCTGGAAAATGGCCTTGTCAAAATATATATTAATAATTATTATGATGTCATAATCTATACTACGTTTATTATATACAAGTAAGGGAACGAAACGCCGAAGGAAATTAGAAAGGACATCAGGGACGATCTGTCGTATAGGGGACAGGAGAAAGATTTGTACTAGAGGACTACTCTTATCTCTGACAGACTTCAGTTAATAAAATGGACTTGATATAAAACTGCTGCCCCTGGCACCTCACGCACATTGGCGCACCGTTGTTCTCCATTGCCAAGAGCGTTATATGCACTTCAGAATCTGATTGAATCGGCACCACAGATTGACGTTTTCGCAGACGATCTTTGCAAGATCAGCAAAGCATGTTGGTACTTCTGTGAGAATCGATAAAATAACATATACACACATCAAAAGATGGACTTCCTGGCAGGATTTTAATCGCTGTTGGCGTCCAGGGGTTCTCCAGTGTCGTATACGTCTTGTATCCGGCCTCATACCAAAACGAGACTCATCAGAAAAGCACACGAAACGCCATTGTTCTTCTGTCCAATTTCTGTGTTCAAGAGCCCATTGATATCGAGTCCTACGATTGTGCATTGCTATAGGTGGTACCCGTAGCGGTCTTCGGGAATGAAGGTTCACTTCATGCAAGCGGTTTCTGACTGTTTGGTCGCTAATTAAGTTCCCTGAAGAGCGATGAAGGCTCACGGCTAACATCATGGCGGTTATTGTTGGAGTTCTTCGAGCTGT
Source organism: Tinea semifulvella (assembly GCA_910589645.1). Lineage (NCBI taxonomy): Eukaryota > Metazoa > Arthropoda > Insecta > Lepidoptera > Tineidae > Tinea > Tinea semifulvella. Next base: position 3,483,178 of record OU342598.1, on the reverse strand, counting down.
GATTTGAATGTATCGGTCTTGTCTCCGTGTGGTGCAGCGATACCGTCCTCCATGGCGCTCAGCCACGGTACCAGTGGTTCGGTAACGTGTCCAAAGTCGACTGATAACACTCTGACTTGTATTCAGAGCTAAAGCCACAGTACGTTGCCGGGAACCAGCTTCTATCATTCCCACGGCTCTGATCATTTCTTCCCTGCTTAAATGACGTCGCCGCTCCATAATAACGTTGGTTTTAATCAGTAGTAGGGAAACAGTAGCACTAATAATGTCTTCAATGCGTCTTATGTTTTTATAGGGAAAATATTGACAACTGATTTTCATCTTTTACTCGAATTTGATTGACAGTTCCTGTTTTAAATTATGAAATGCACCAAAAAGGATCCATATAAATTTATAAAATCATAAATTTATTACAAAGCCACATCTCAATCACAAGAAATCCGCATAAACATGCTTGATCCCTAGACTTTTTTGATGTGTGTATTTTTTATCAATTCTAAATTTAACTTTGTATAATACATTTCTTTGGCAACAAATTATAGATTTAATTAAGGATGACAACATTGAAATGTATTTAATTGATTCCTAATATAGTTTGTGGCTTTTTCTTTAATTTTTATAAATGTTTGTAAATAATATTAAGTGTTTTTGACTCCACCTTGCATGGTGTATTGGAGTATATACTGTAATACCATGTAAAGTGTATTAAAAAAAAAAACAAAAAAAAAAAAAAAATAATAATGTTTAAATTTTTATTTATTATCATAAATAAAGCTACGAGTAGATGTATGTCTATGCAGGAGAGCAAATATTAGAATTTATTCAAATGTATAAGTACGTACAAAGTCAGAACGTCGAGTTCAGCGTAAACTCAAAGTAAGTAAATATTTGGCACGTGGCATTTTCTCCGCGTCTACGAACCTGTCAAATTTAGACACGAATATACGTGTAAGAATATATGGCCACGATCTACGTAACCAACTATTATTATGGATAAGTGTAGTTAAAAACGAGTCCATAGAGTCCAAACACCAATTTTTTTTTAAAGTTGTGGCGACGGAACTTAACAAGGGCCAGTGCTCCGTCGGCGTCTTTCTTGACATGGAGAAGGTGTTCGACAGAGTGTGGCATACCGGTTTTTCTGTCCAAGCTCTTCGATGCCGAATTACCACGCATAGCAGTCAGGTTACTGTCGTCATTCCTGGAGGAGAGATAATTCTTCGTACATATCGACGAAGCATCGTTGGCGGAGAAGACCTTCGCTTTTTCAAGATTTTATTAATTCTCGCTCCCACATTTTTTTCAGCAATAAAATCAATGAACTACATATAAAATAGCGAAAATGCATAAATAATAATGGTATATAAATACTTCGATTGATAAAATATATAATTTCACATATATATTTTTTTGTTTTAATTTTGCCATATAAAAGGTCAATTTCATATGTAAGGAATATTATAACCTATCCTAAATTTATTATTCCATGGCAGACAATATTTTCTAATATAAACACGTCTAGCATTTACAATGAAGGTTATGTGTTGTCGCAAACAGCATTACGTCGTGCCGTATTTCTTGATTTTATACATAAAAGTATTACCACGATCGTATCATGGTGGTCAGAAACCAAGGTTTTAAAGAAGTGAATTCAGATTTAACCAACTTTACTATAGGCCCATCATAACAGTGGCAAACTCGTCGATGTCTCTAGAATACAAAACTCGAGAAATATCACAAATAAAAGTATGTATTATTTAAGATCTACATAATAGTATGTAATTTATTTTTATGAATATTATTTAAATTTTAATTCACCCCGAAATCCTCTATCACACTCCCAAAGGTCAGCTGTAATAAAATGCCTTTAAGGCATTAAAAAAAAGGTCCCTCAGCGGGCTATGGAAAGAGCTATGCTTGGTATTTCTCTGATGGATAAAGTCAGAAACGAGGAAATCCGTCGGAGAACAAAAGTTACCGATATAGCCTTCAAAATTAGTAAGCTGAAGTCGCAATGGGCTGAACATGTCTGTCGCAGAACCGATGAACGATGGAGTAGACGGGTTTTAGAGTGGAGACCACGTACGGGAAGACGCAGAGTGGGTCGACCCCCCGCTAGATGGACGGATGACGGTGGCAGGAGATCGTGTGAAGTGGCGAAACGTATATCCAGCAGTGGAGAGATACAGGCTGATGATGATGAAGGCATTAAGTTCGCTCTTGTACATTACTTTTAAGTTTTTTATTCAATAATAGTTTATAAATAAATGAATACAAATCACGCGCTATAGAAATAAATGAAGAAATATAATTCTTACGTCAAAGTGAAATAACCTTTAATTTAGAAAGTGCAGATTCTCTTTGGTTGTTAAATAAACCGGAAACGGTGGCTCGACAGGCGGCAAGCAAGGATGGAAGCCCGGAAATACAAGTTCCGGAATATACCGGTCCGACACCCCTCCAGAATACTGCTGAGATCAAGATCTTTCATGCTACGAAAATACACTTAGGAGTGAAGAAAACAGGTCACCTACAAATATATACATTAGAGAGGTAAAACGGAGATCAATAAACGCAGTATTAAAATAAAGTTAGTAAGTAGCATTCATGAGATCAAATAAAAGATAGAGCAGGTTCAGGCAGGCAAAACCCAGTTTTTAAGCATCGACTCGTGACCTTTAGCCCTACTTTGCGTATTTCACACAAGCCTAACTCGGGGATTTGGCAGCCACTGTCGGCTAAACCCACTAATTGCCCGTTCGATACATTAATGGCTATTGGCCGCTGGTAATTTACGTCGATTGCATCCGTAATTATTGGTGGTTAAGTAGCGATTTGTGGAGATGAGACAGATGGTCCCTACATGGAAATACTACCAATAATGAAAGTAAATAATAGAAAATAGAATCCGGAGGAAAAATACAAATAGTTTATCAACACAAAATAGTCGATCTCCCAATCGGCATGTTTTTGTCAGCGGAAAGTTTTTTTTATATTTATAATACGAATAAGCAGATGGAAAACTGATAATTGTTTGTTGATTTATGTTAAGTTGTATGTGTTTGAATGCATTAAAACCTTTCGGTGAACTACGAAGGAAACTACCCACACTTTGCAAGCTAAGCCTTTCGGCAGCTTCTTAAATGTGGCTTTGAAGGCGACGCGGGAGTTACTGAATATATTTATATAGGTTTATTAACCGCCTGTTGTACTAGTACGTTGTAGCATACGATCAAGGATTCATCGTTGAAAATCGACATTGACCAAGAATGAAGGTTTTCGACTGCAATCATCCTTTAAACATCCTTTGCCTGACACCATTTTTAAGAAAACAACTGTCAGAATTAATTCTCGTTCCTTTTTGTTTTCGCTACAACTCTTTTGTTAATAATAATTTGAAATCAATATAACTCATCTTTACCAGTTCTTTAGAGCTGGGACCCAGCTTGAGTACATAACCCCGCTGCCCAGGATCCTCGTGACGCCTCGTTGTCCGCTTGGGATCGGCAACGCTTTCCGGATCCCCGTCTTCAGGCTCTTCAAGGGAAGGCACCGACGTTCGGTCAACGGATGCATAAAGGGTGATAGGATTAAGTTTTGGGTTACGATCCTCTCCTGTCTAATAGTAGAATCACTTGCTTGCTGTTTTAATCTCTTTTTTTTTAATATACTTAACTTCTATTACTTAATTTCCTGTTGTTTTATTTAAATTTGACGCCTAATGTGACGACGTGTCGTACATCCGACGTACAGGTGCGCGGAGGGCAGATATTGTAAGTACGTGGGAGACATTGAAAAGATTGCAGAAGCGAGACTGTCTCGAGAGCATTATAATAAATCAGGTTTTGACAACTAAGTAGGCCTCGACAAATATTGTATAGCAGTGTCATGTCAGTTAGAATATTGTTTAATTTAAAAGCCAGAACTACAGTACGAAATTATTTTGTTGATGCCAAGATTATGACAATCACGTCTCTGTATGTATATTGTTGCTTACAGGAGGTTCATGCAAAAGCTAATGAACTTCCAAAAATCTCTAGTTTGACTAATACCTAAGAAACAAGAATGAAATCTATATAAGGCAAACTGGGTTAAGAAAAACGTTGCCGTTAAAAATTACATTATACAATAAACTTCCTGAGATTATAACTAGACTACAACCAAGTGAATTTAAAACAAAATTGAAACTCTTTTTCCAAAACAATGCTTTTTATAACCTGTCAGAATTTATTGACATGCCTTTGAAGGAAAATTCGTTTAAATAGTTATATAGTTTTGTGGTCTTATGCCTTCTATTGTATTGTGTTCCTAATGCTCCTTTGTTTACGATGCATGGTATTAATAGCATTATTGTTATTATTTATTTATTTTAATATATTTTTTTTTTAATTTGTTAACTGACATACCAAAATATAACGATTGTTATATAGATGAAATATACAAATATAAGTCTACGGAAGGTGTCGTGTGTCTGTAATGTGTACGAGCTTGAGTTATGCTGTGTAACAGGCGACAATCCTTTTATAATAGGTACACCTACAATCTTCTCTATTCCTCAACTGAACCACACGCACATGCCAAAACACGTATGCATCCTTCATAACGTAGACACTACTCCTACGCGTATATAAATATCATTGACTCTTACATCTATCCCACGCTGAAGATGTGAAATGCTCTCCTCAGCCAGTGTGTTTTCCTATTCCTATAAGAGTCCATTAAGAGAAGTGTGAAAAAGCAACTTGATAGACCTTGTGGCTGGCGTCAGGTGCTCCCATTCTTGAACCAAATCGTGCTCAGTATTTTAAAAAAATAGGTTCAGGTATGTAAATCAATAAAATACTGTTCCAAAGATTTGCATAATTCCTGACTTTATGATACATAACTAACAGAGTGGCTAACCAAGCGGACCGGAAACAACTGTTGTTTTGCCCGCCTGTCCGGAAACAGGAGTTGTTCAGCACCGGAAACAAGGCAAGTGAGAAACTGTGTTACCGGCAAACAATCTTCTTGGTAACGATTTGATTTCCTAAGACTTGTTACGTCCCAAGATTTAGTATTGTTCAAAATCTGAATATAACACAAAATCCATCTCAATAAATAATTTGTCGACTTAATTTTTTTATTTTACAAAATATGGCGTCTGGTTGACGTCTTAATGAAATTTAAATAGTGTCATATCTTCTCGCAGTGAAGACGAATCGATTGAGGTGAGAATCATCAAAATCGCAAACGTGTTTGGCCTTCAGTGTGCCGCAAAGGAACAAACATACATACTCAATAGCATGATACATTATTATTATTAAATATTTTAATGCATTTTACTTTAAAGTAAGTACAAAGCCGAACTTAAAGCCATTTCGGCTTTTCCTACCAGCTACATCAGCCACATCTTCTTATCAAACATACCCCAGTGTTTGAAGACGAGAGTTTTCAACCAGTGCGTTCTTCCAGTGCTGTCGTACGGAGCAGAAACGTGGACACTGACGGTGGGTCTCGTCCACAAATATAATGTCGCTCAGCGGGCTATGGAGAGAGATTTCTTTGATAGATAAAGTCAGAAACGAGGAAATCCGACGGAGAACCAAAATTACCGATATAGCTTTCAAAATTAGTATACTGAAGTGGCAATGGGCTGAACATGTCTGTCGTAGAACCGATGAACGATGGAGTAAAGACCATGTACGGGAAGACGCAGAGTGGGTCGACCCCCCGCTAGATGGATGGATGACCTTCTAGGTCGCTGATGGGGGTTGGATGAGAGTGGCAGGAGATCGTGTGAAGTGGCGAGCCTTGGGGGAGGCCTATCCAGCAGTGGAGATGATGGTGATTTTATTTTTTTTTATTTATTTTATTTTTTTTTAGACAGGCCACACAGCGCCATCTAATTTCCGTGGTAAGCTACAAGGCTTGTGTTACGGAAACTAGATGGTTGATAAATTACATATTATACTTTTTTTTTTTGTAAATATATACATATTATACATATAAACACCCAGACCGAGACAAATTATACAATGTACAACTTGCCCCCGGTGGGAATCGAACCCACGACCTCCCGAGTTTACGGCAACATTTGTTACCACTAGACCACGGAGGCGGTCGAAGAAGTGATGATATATTTTAATTATATACGTATTCCATTATATATGTGTGGCTGCAGGTGTCATTAGTAGAACCTGTATTTGAAATTAAAAGGTCACTTTTTTAAGTTAAAAATAATTATCCGAAAAACAAAACAAAACTGCATGGTGGTGCGTCTGAAAATCGCGATATCGATCGTGATATATACCTAACGGCTGGGATGTGTTATTATTAATTGATTTCGCTTACAGCCGAGAGACGAAATAGAGAGAGAAAGAATTAGGTAAGTCATAGCGATAGGCTACTCTCGCTACCTACTTGATTAGTATGAGTAGCGATATTAAAAAAAAAAAAATGTAATTCTTTATTTTTATTTAAAAAATTAATATATAAAAATTTGCTCTTTAATAAATTCCACTCAGTATATTGATGGTAGACCTGTTTACACCTAATTATTTCAGTAAGTGAAAATTGCAAATGTACATCTATGTAGTAATGCAAGTGTATTTATCATTGATACATGTCGGGCTTCTAACCGCGACCTTTGGATTGAAGGTCAGCGTTCTAATAACCACAACCGCTACGTTATGCTTTTAGATATATTCCATGGTTATTTATTAAGTAATTAGAGTCTATTCAAAGTTGTTCATTGAGAGGTCAATCGCCTAAAGACACGCATTTTGTCACGCCCAAATGGATAAAGACTAATGAATCAATGGTCTTTACTTTACTTGATTACTTTGGAGAAATTAAATTAATTCGAATAGTGGACGACACCAGTATCTAAAACTCTCGAATCAGTGCTGCTACGAAACAAAAAAACTGGGGATACTGAACAAGGTAAAACAGTTTTTCACGCCCTCAGTCATAAATATCGATGTTTATAGATAAGCCTATTCAATACAAAACGCACTCTTAAAAACGTGCCGCTTGCTTTGTGTACCTACCAACTTTGGGGGGCAATTCTCAAGCAAGGATAATGCCACATGCTTTATTCATCGGAAATTATATCACAATGCATACAAAAATAATAGTTTTACTCGATATAAATATTAATATTAGGCGCTCTCGACGCTTGCTATCTCGCGACTGTTGGTGCAGCTACATGACTTCGATTGGTTTTACGGGAACGTTTTTATATCAGTGAGGGCCTATCTATATACATCGATGGTCATAAAGCACAAGTTAGGTCATGCGTGGAATACTGTTCTCACCTCTGGAATGGTTCCGTTCAAAGGCGAATGAGTCGGATGACACCACGGCAGCGCCTGGAATCGCAGCAGCTACGCCAAAACGTTGCCTCGTGCGTGTTATTTTTATTTTTTTTTATTCATTTTGGAAAACCAACAGTTGACAATATTATAGTAAATATTATACAGTAAATTCACTAAGAACTATTAAATATATAAGCTATACCACGGTGAGTGTGCCGAAGAGCTCCATAACCTTATTGTTCTCTATTCCGAATTTGCACCACACCGTTTGTCACGATTCCTACGCAAAATACAATGTAATGTAGTGTAGTATATGTATATATTTCCAGACAGGTCACACAGCGCCATCTAGTTTCCGTGGTAACCTACGAGGCTTGTGTTACGGAAACTAGATGGTTGATAAACTACATATTATACTTTTTTTTTTGTAAATATATACATATTATACATATAAACACCCAGACCGAGACCGATTCCTGGTCGGGACACAAAAATATTTATTATCGTAAATAAATACATTTAAAAAATATATTTAATTTATTTGTGATATCTTTCGAGTTTGGTACGCTGGAGACATCGACGAGCTTGCCACTTGTCATGATTGGCCTATAGTAAAGTTGGCTAAATGTAAATCCACTTATTTATAAGCGTGGTATCTGACTACCCTGAAAGGGAAACGGTCGTGATGGTACTTTATTTTTCTTTTCACATTTGTTGTTTATTTGCTAACCTTACCTCTTACGTTTTCATTGTCCCGAAGGTTGATTGGAAGAGAGGCACCTATAGCCATTATGTCCGCCTTTTGTTTGCATAACAATAAAGTTTTTAAATAAAATAAAATAATTTTGGTGACTTTTACTCGAACAGTTATCTATCGCACTTTGAAGATGTGGAATGCTCTCCCAGCCGGTGTGTTTCCCGATTCCATAAAGCAAAGTGTAAAAAAAGGAATTATTACCTATACAAAATTTTCATTAAATATTATTATTATTATTATTTTCCTACCTTATGTAGGTAGGACCTACAATGAAAATTTAAATGAGAATGATTGCTAACTTAGATCCAAAATAGTTACTCGAAATGAACAATGATAAAGGAAACCTTAACATGATTTTAAAATACCTATTCGATAATACCCCACTCAATATAGTTCGTTGACTTCATTTTTTCTTTTCCACAATATGGCGTCTGGTTATTGCCTTATTGAAATTTGATTAATTTCATATCTTCAGTGACGCTCGCATTGTTAAGACGAATCGATACATGGTTGAATCATCAAAATCGACGAACGCGTTTAGTCTCCAGTGTTCCACAAACAAACATACATACATACATAGGATGATAAACACATAACCCTTCTTTGCGTCGCGTTGTTGAGTTAAAAAATACGTGTGGCACTGCCGCGGTATCAACTTATACAATTAGAATTATTTATTTATTTTATTTATGCAGTTTTTTTTTTCTTTGATATTAATTCAAGTTTTATCTTTGATATTAATTAAAGTTACTAGCCGTGGGCTCGAACTCACTCGTGGACGCGGCCAAAAAGCACGCTGTCTCACGTAGCATTGTTATGAGCAGTTAGCAGCTAGTCTACACGCATACGTCTAGTCGCACGCACACAAACACCGTGCCGAGGTCTGCCGAACTGAAACGACGTACGTAACTAGTCATCTAAGAGGGGGGCTCTTCCGGGGGAAGACGGGAATTTGTAACGAGGTTTTGGCCTCCTAACAAAAATAGCATTCGCTGCACGTAACTACGGGCAGGGCGTGTGAACCTTTATTATAGGTTAAATTTAATACGAGCGGCGCAGCGAAGGCCGCGGAATTTCAAGGTAATCAGGCTATCAAATCGCGCGCCATGCGCCGTGGAACCTCGGGAGGTCTAGCGTGCAGAGGGGCCAGATCTCTCACGAGTGGGAAATTTGACCTCTCTGCCCGTGCGAACATTCCCTTGGCTAGACGGCGCACGAACTCATCCAGTGTTTCCATCCGCAAATCGCGGAGTATGACGTCATTTCTCACATGGCGCCGACAATGGTATGAAGCGTGAGGTTCTGTTGAGCCTGTAGCCGGCCTCTTTGGGCCTTAGATGTTAGGACGTACCATGCCGGTGCGGCGTATGTGAGACGAGAGCGAATATAGGCTTTGTAGATTAGCAGCTTTGTGTGCAGAGCCAATGTGGATGCAAGCACTGGACGTAGTTTGGCTCGGGCCAAACGGGTGACATTCACGTGGTCGCTCATGCTGAGGCGTCTGTCTATCGTGAGCCCTAGGTACTTGACCTTCGGGGCCCGCGATAGATTTTCGCCATACAGCCGAAGAGGGGAAGCTGAGAGAGTTGCCGCTCGCCTCTCTACTCTCTAGTTTTCGCCACATTCACCGACAATCTCCATGATTAGACGATGCACGGCTTTCAACGCCGCACCGCTGTGAGGGTCGGAGTGGGGGGTGTTAGGTTTATTTTCGTTATGGAATTTCTTGATTCGGTCGCCGCGCTCAAAGCCCACGATAACATCTATGCAATAGCTTAAAAGCTTCTTGATAGACTAATGTTAATCTTCAATGAATGGTGTCAGTTGTTGCCATTCTTAGACCGCTTACTAGCAGAGTCAGTAAGTAGCGCAGTCGGGTAAAAAACTACTATCTTAGAAAATCACTTTATAGATACAGTAAAGTTTAATTATTATTTATTTATTTATTAAAGCTTTATTGCACAATATATACAAGGGGCGAACTTAATGTCGCTAGACATTCTCTGACAGCCAACCTTAGGGACACTGTAAAACATTAAAGACGTAAGGTAGGTGCAATTAGGGAAATATGATTACGTAATAAATATGCAATATTATCTAAACTACAATAATAAATACTATAATAAACTAAATACTAATAATTCATACAAATAACGTTTTATTAATACTAGGTACATACATTACATAACATTAATACATACACTACATATAATAAATAAACTAAATGAGTTGTTTATGAGCTATTTAAATATAATATACCATTTTTTTTTAAATGCTTCGGTTGGATGCTTGTCGTATATTTACCGGCAGCTTGTTCCACAGGTTTGCGGCAACAACAGCAAAAGAATCGTTCATGAACCCAGAGTGGTGCGATGGAATAGACAGAACAGAGTTGTGTAACAATTATTGTAACATGATTGAATTGAAGAAGGTAGTGGGTACATTGGACCGTAATGGAAATTAAGTGGTGTGAATGAAATGAATGTCCTTTGTAAGGGATTTCCCCCATTTGGGGGTCTAATGGAGGGTCGTGGCCTTTCATTTAATAATCATTTTAATATAACACCACAATGTTTTCCGAATTCATTGTAATATATATTGACTGTCATTTTTAAGGTAAATGAAAACTATTATGAAATATATATATATATATATAGCGGCAGGCTTCGGTTTAAGTGACAAAACAATTTTATTTAAGCGATCAAAGCCCTTCAGCTGAATATGTCAAAGAATAGGTAATAATATTATATTTTATAATTAAATTCATCACTAAGAAATTCCTAATTTGAATATTATACCTTTAACTTATAACGTTTTTTTTATAAATCCATTAAAATTAAATCCTTTTAAATCAGATGGCAAATGGTTAAATATTTTTTATTTATTTATTTACTATGGGTACACAAACAGATCACAATCGATACAGTTCACATTTTACAGCAATTTCTTAAGTTCTTGATTGCAATCCAAAAGCAGTGTACGTACACAGCATGCTTATTGTGATTTAGCCATAACATTGTCATTTTAATTAAATTATTTAATTTTAGTGAAATTTGTCAAAAGGAAAATAATAAGGTAGTAAAACAATAATATAAAAAAAAACTGTGTCCCGACTTCCGACCAGGAATCGAACCCGGTACCTCCGAGTCTAAACTCACGGACTTAACCGCTAAACCACGGAGGAAGTTAAAAATTAAACAAACATAAATAAAACCTACTATAAATAAATAGACGGTCTGTTTTTTCTTTTTTTTTATAAGATGGCCTCACTGTCTATCTGTCAAATCTAATTGTAGTGCGTGCAATCTGTAGTGTTGCACTGCAGTAGTTGTCTGCGGAACTTGGGCTGTGTCTGCATCATTATGAACGCGTAGTATATATATATATATATATATATAGCGGCAGGCTTCGGTTTAAGTGACAAAACAATTTTGATTTACTTGAAATAAATTGGAAAAGTCTAGTTTTTTTTTTTTTCGTTTACCATTTATATATAAATAGTAAGTTACAGAACCTAATAAAATTAAAAATTCATCAGGATCCTTTCTGCGAAAATTAAAAAGAAACATTATACCCATAACTTTTTATGACAGCTTCCTGCTGATGGCCAAAGTTTGGGGAAGCTAAATTAAAAAATAACCGCATTATACGTTCTTAAAAGCCGGTATCACAACAATCCTTTTTTTTTCAGCATTAATGAAATTTATATGAAAAATGGTAAACGAAAAAAAAAATTCAAGTGAATCAAAATTGTTTTGTCACTTAAACCGAAACTCTGACGTGGTTTGAAATATATCTGCTTCAACGATCAGCTTCAAATCTTCATTCTCAACTAGTCTCCGGTCGTCCACGGGGTTTATTCTGTAGGTTAAAGTTTGTGTTTTGTTTTACAGTAGCTTTCCCATATACATCATTAATCCGAGCTGTTTCTGCAGCCAGTGCCACGGCAAAACTCTTTGTAAATAACGCGATATTTTAAATTCTCCATAGTGTAACAGACCGATGTCAAAGAAAAATCCAATGGCGTGAAAACAAACAAATCACTAAAATCGAAACACAAATACACAAGCCTAGTTTTGAAATAAATTTGATTTTCGAATTCCTAGCCAAACGCCAGATATTTGAGATCAAAGTGGCCAGTTCGACAAAACGTCAACTTCATAGGACCTACTATTATATCGTTTTTTTTACATTATAATTAAACACTAAATTTTAAATTCATCCATTTATTTAGATTACGGTACATGTTGTGGCTAGTAGGTACAGTTTTCCGGCGTGTCCTGCCGTCATGCAGCATGAAAATATTTATTACATTTAGGCAATAATTTAAATTCACCACACCTATATATATAATGTCAAAATATAATTTAAAAAAAAAATGATATACACGATCAAAGCCCTTCAGAGGAGTTCTTCGCGCCATTTTGCGTGGACATGTCAAGTGCAAGTTTTTGTTTTGTAAATTAAATAACTGTGGATATTATTGGTCAAAAGTGGTGTTGTTTTGTTTAATAATGTTCTACAATGTGAATAGTTATGGAAAACGATAAATTGGACTTTAAATATGGGGCACAAGTTGCTGTTTATTTTTTGCGGTTTTCCCGCGCTGTCAACTCCCATATTTTACCCGACGTGTTTGGGCTATAATTCCGCGAGTGACTCCAAGTAAAGCATCAAATTCTGCAACATCTGGAATTTGATGATCCCCAACTCTGTTATGAACATATATTTTGCAAATAAGTTACGTGTTTAGGACTGATGTATTCTGTACAAAGTCCTTTAAAGACAATTAAAAAAAAAAAATCAAAGCCCTTCAGCTGAATATGTCAAAGAATAGGTAATAATATTATATTTTATAATTAAATTCATCACTAAGAAATTCCTAATTTGAATATTATACCTTTAACTTATAACGTTTTTTTTTATAAATCCATTAAAATTAAATCCTTTTAAATCAGATGGCAAATGGTTAAATATTTTTTATTTATTTATTTACTATAGGTACACAAACAGATCACAATCGATACAGTTCACATTTTACAGCAATTTCTTAAGTTCTAGATTGCAATCTAAAAGCAGTGTACGACACAGCATGCTTATTGTGATTTAGCCATAACATTGTCATTTTATTTAAATTATTTAATTTTAGTGAAATTTGTCAAAAGGAAAATAATAAGGTAGTAAAACAATAATATAAAAAAAAAACTGTGTCCCGACTTCCGACCAGGAATCGAACCCGGTACCTCCGAGTCTAAACTCACAGACTTAACCGCTAAACCACGGAGGAAGTTAAAAATTAAACAAACATAAATAAAACCTACTATAAATAAATAGACGGTCTGTTTTTTTTTTATAAGATGGCCTCACTGTCATCTGTCAAATCTAATTGTAGTGCGTGCAATCTGTAGTGTTGCACTGCAGTAGTTGTCTGCGGAACTTGGGCTGTGTCTGCATCATTATGAACGCGTAGTTCACCACAGTTATTAAAACCTGAAATTCGCAAACTTTGTTAATAAAACGTGCGAACCAACACAATAGTGCTAAAAGTGTAACTTTTTCGAGAATAATAGGTGATAATGATGGCAAACCATCCATCACTCACACATCCTTAGTAATGCCTATACCTAAATTAGAAATCTTTAGACGAAACGCCTCCTACATGAGTGCTAAAATATATAATTGTTTGCCAAAGGTATGAACAGAGTTGCCTTATAAAAGATTCTGCAGAGTACTGCATGCGTGGCTAGTTTAGGAATGTTTCTATACTTTGGAGGAATACTATATGGATTTTAAGCAACACAAAGGTTTTTGTGAAGTAAAGTTACTAAAAAAGCAACGCTGAGTTTTTAGTAACTTTACTTCTATAACAGTTGTTGTAAATTTTTGCATGCTTATGGCGAAATATGTGACCCATTTAATATTAATAAGACCTAATATTGTTTGTTACCATGTTTCCTACATATGTACGTAACGGTGGTTTGGTTATATGACTTTCCTTGAAAATAATCTGAATGAAATGAAAATTTCTCATTGGTTATGAGAAATATATACATAGATTTACATTACCACTGTTTCGTGCCCCGGAGATCACGTTAAGCCGACTGTCCCGATTCCATGAATGTTAGTTACTGGAATCAGATACTCATGACTGATATCAGTCCCTAAAACTATGCTGTTTAGCTGACCAAACATGCCTTGTGTTCTCGTTTCTAGGCCGCAGTCATCATAATTTTTGAGAGAGCAAATTGTACAACAAATATATTTCAATGTAGTAAAGATTAATGTATCTGTGTGCTGTCGGTGTAAGTGGAAATTTAGTATTTAAGAATGTGTACATTAAATAATAAAGTAGTTTGCAACATTACGTTGTTTGTCTCATTTCCTACACGTTGCCCAAGACACCTTTGCGTGCTACCTCTTCTAGGTACGATCTTGTGAGCCTGCTCGATCGAACGTGTATCCACCACCTTGAATACCTCTGTTAGGATCCATCACGTTGGTCAAGACACCTAGCCGCCTGCCTCCTCTAGGCAAAGTCGCGTGAGCCTGGACGTGAATACCATCTTCCCCATTCCCTCGCTGCCTTAGGGTATTACACCGGCAGTGAGACTCCTATCTTTACACTACCACTATAATTTATATATTGTTAGGTTTATATATTTTGCTCAGAGCTTGGACTTAGGTGTTAGGCCCTCTGCATTTAGCTTCCACGCTCTGACAATGCTTAAACGTGCTTACATTGTACAGGGTTATCGGCACGAATGATGGATACCGAGGCGACTTAGCAAATTACCACTATCAGTCCGCCTACCACCTTTTACTTGGCGAGTGTAGGCCATGTTCTCTCATATCTTCCAGAAGGCCATCTCCCAGACTCTGTGTTCTGGGGCTCTGTAAACCACGCTACCGTTACAACTGATGGTAAGCCGCGTCAAGCTTTTGGACCCGGTTCCACTAATACTTATGGAATCGTTATCATAAAAAATACATCATCAGATCCTCGCCAACCCGTCTGGTGAGCGTGGCGTGTGTAGGCCAGTGTGATGAGGATAATTTTTATTGGGTTTGTACTTAGAGGAATCGAAATTGCATGAAGGTTTTTTTATTCCTATTTATTTTATACAGCCCTCCGCCATCTAAAGTATAAAACTTTTATAGCACTGTTTATTTCAAGTTTGCTATAAAACAACAGAGAGACAAGCCACATTAGTCTAGATTTAGGTAGTAACTTGTTAAGTATTCTTACCATTCTCATGTAGAGTCGGTCCACGGAAAACATATCGTACAGCTTTATGGACCATTTCTTCTCTTGCATGTAGATAAATATTCTCTTTCTCTAAAAATGTCATGCAAATGTCTTAAAACGTTACAGAGTTGTTAAGAGGGTTAATGCAGTTTCATTTCTAAATCTAAGTAAATATTTGGCAAATATACACTTTTATAGTATGTTCTCGTATTTCTTAGGATTTAGTGTATGTATTTATTAGTATGTAGTGTATGTATGTCTTAGTATGTAGTGTATGTATTTCTTAGTATGTAGTATATTGTTTGTTATCTAATTATTTTATCTCAGCAGTACCCTTCATCAGCAATACACTGCCAAAGGTTAGATGTTAGAAAATGCCATGATTAGGATTAAGGGTAGTGCCGATATCAAGTTTAACAATATCTAATATACCTACTACACACGCTACATACTAATGTACTCGTACATAGGTATGTAATTATATTTTCTAAAAAGTATTTCTCAAAAGTAAAAATCTTTTAAAATATTGGATTGTGCGAGCAAGATAACCCTATTTAAAAAAAAACTCTGTTAAAGTCCTAAAGTGTCAAGAAATTTTAGAAAAAAATCCTAACGTCATTTACTAAAATATTCCTTACATAAAAGTTAAACAAAGATGCCTTTTCAAACAACAAGTTTAAAAAGGCATCTAGTCAAGCCGGCATAGTGTTAGGGACTGATGTCGGACATAAGGGTCTGATTCCAGTTGCTAACTTTCATGGACCCTGCGCGCCACTTACCATCAGGTGGGCGCAGGGTCACATGTCGTGCTAGTATAAAATAAAAAAAATAAAAAAATAAAATAATAACTTAATTGAAATTTTAAATAAGGAATTAATAAATGTTAACTCACTAAATATGAAACAACCGACGGATCTTGGGAAGTTTCCAAAATTTTCCACCAATTGTTGACCTGAAAACGTTTTTTTTTTTTAATTGTTATATGTTATAAATAAATTGTACTATTTTTTTAATATTAAAATTATTACTTCATAGAAAAAAACTAGTATTATTCCATTAGTCAAAAGTTCCAAGGAAAAAAATAATGGTGTTAGAGACTGATGTATGGAAGCAACACGTGGATACGTCAGAATACGCATGAGAGTAGGGTTAATGCAGTAAAAGTTTGATCGTTGCGTATCTGACGCATATCTATGCGGCGTCACTTTAGCGGACCGCATACGTAACGTTCAAATACAGAAAAGGGAAAAGAGGAAAGGTATGCACGATGGTTCGGGCATGGTGAAATGATGAGCAAAGAAAAATTGACGAACCAGATATAAAATGCGAAAGATGTGGGTAAAAGAGGCACTGGCAGACCGAGACTCACATGATCAAATAAATAAAACACTGGCTAAAGGTGCATTAAAAAGCTTTTGTAACAAAAGGGCATGTAGAAAGAAGTTAATCAATGTCGACGAAGTGAAAGAGGTATGTCGTGATCGTGTCAAGTGGCGCTTAATTGTCTCTGCCTACTCCGTAAGGGATCTGACGTGAAGATGTGTATGTATAGCTTGTAGAACACGCTCAGAGGCAACGTCTCAGTCGTCGCACTGATTTGAGCGTTTTTGACACTGTGGTTGTCCACTATCCGAATCCTGGCAGGACATTGAGAGCATCTGTAAGATACTTAGCGGAACCATGAAACAGAGGTGAGAACAGTATTTCACGCATGACTTTAGCTGTAGTTTATACAACTTACAACACTTATGTATGAAAGCGAAACGTGGATATGTCAGAATACGCATGAGAGTAGAGTTAATGCAGTAGAAATGAGGTCGTTGCGTCGGATATGCGGCGTCACTTTGACGGACCGCATACGTAATGACGAAATACGCAAAAGGGTAGGTATTATAGAAAGCATAGGGACAAAAATAAGGAAAGGCATGCTCCGATGGTTCGGACATGTTAAAAGAATGAGTGAAGATTGACGAACCAGATATATAATGCGAAAGTTGTGGGTAAAAGAGGCCCTGGCAGACCAATACTTACCTATCACAATCAAATAAATAAAACAATAGCTTAAGGTGCATTAAAAAGCCATCAAAATAAAAGGGCATGTATGAAGAGGTTGATGAATGTCGAAGAAGCGAAAGAGGTATGTCGTAATCGTGTCAAGTGGCGCACAATTGTCTCAGTCTACCCCGCAAGGGATTTGGCGTGAAGATATCTATGTATGTGTATACAGCTTTCTTATTATACAGCGTTAATTAAATTTTAATATTTTAGAACAAGCACGCTATAATTATCTTTTATTAACAACTCTCACCTGCTCACAAAGACCACTGCAACTGTTCGACATTATATGCAATTTTAAAAACTCTATAAAAATCCCCAATATTCTCGACAACTTCCAAGTAAAAGTTTCCTTTGTAGCTGCTATATAAGCTATTACATATGGCGATAGTATTATTAAAACGAAATTCCTCGATAAAAATACAACTAATAAAAGATTTAGCATCCACTCCACGGAGTTAAAGAGTTCCAAAACTTCCATATAAATTAAAGTAACCCTCTTCACTTTTATTAAACTATTTAAATTCCTAATTGTATAATCATTAACGTTCGTAATAAGATTACAGCATTCGCGCAAAAAATATAATAACTTCCCAAATGGCGCCAAAGTAAAAATAGATAAAAGATTAACTAACATAAGAACTATACTCAAACGTCCCATGTCAATACTGACATAGACAATAACAAGGAAAAGTATAAAATAGAATGGATTAATTCTTTTCTTTCGTTTAACATATTTTACTTTGATAGTCGTCATTTTGTTTCTCAGCTCATACACCTTCTTCATGTAAGTCAAATCAATAAAAATTGCAAGAATAATAGCAATAACACAAGTTACATATAAATGAACAATCATCCACAGATCCATTATTATATACTTTTCCAAATTCAACGTTAGAAATATCAATGGTATTGATATACACACAAACACAGCATATACTAGCATGAAATTGCTTCTTGTATAAGGCACTTCGACACTCTCAAACTTTGAAGCGAAAAATTGTGCACATAATTTAAAAAACATTTTCTGAAAATGAATTTTCCACATTTTAACCGAATTAAAGTTAACGTGCGATAACAACCAAAACACGAATATTTTATTGACAAACTAATGGATATCTTTTCACGCAATCCTAATGGATTATATAGTGAAAATCACTTAGGTAACAATAACTATTTGTAGGCACATAAGAGCTTAATCCTTACTAATATTATAAATGCGATAGCATCTCTATCTGTCTGTTTGTTAAGCCTAAACTACTAAATCAATTTAAATAAAATTCGGTACAGAGATTGTCTACAGCCTGAGAAAGCATATAGGTTACTTTTTAATGCGAAAAAAGGGGATGAAAGTTAGTATAGAACTCACGTCATTTTTAAAGCTAAAAGCTTAAAAAATATTTTTATATTTATGCTTATATTCTTCACTCTGTCTGACAGCCAAACCTTTAGGACATTAGGACAGTTTTCATTGTAATAATAGATACAAAATGACAATTCATACTCAACTACATAAAAATAATACTTACTAATAATATACAAATACTTAAATAGGTTATATAGTATACATAAATATAATAATACATATAAAACAAAACTACTCATATGATGAAGGAAGTAGGACAAAAAATAGAGGTGAATAAAGAGGTGGCATTACAATAATAGTAAAATAATCAGATTAAGTTAAAGATAGTGTTTGTTCATCCCATTCTTGGATATAGAATGATTAGAAGCTTGTCTAATATTCTAAGGTAATTCATTCCATAAAATTGCGGCGACGACAGCAAACGATATATTTTTCTTAAATAAAGCTGGTACGCTAAAGACATCGACGAGCTTGCCACTTGTCATGATTGGTTATTACTCGTAGTAAAGTTGGCTAAATGTGAATCCGCTTCTTTATAATCGCGGTTTCTGACCACCCTGAAAGGGAAACGGTCGTGATGATAAAACACATAAATAATAATTAATAATAATAATTACTCTATTAATGATTGAATGATTGCTTTATTGTTCTGTTTATTGTGTTATAATATTTTTGAAAATGTGTTTCTATAGTATAGACAGTTTGTTAAAGAAAATAATAAATAAATAAATAAATATTTCAGACAGGTCACACAGCGCCATCTAATTTCCGTGGTAAGCGGTAAGCTTGTGTTACGGAAACTAGATTGTTGATAAACTACATATTATACTTTTTTTTTTTTTTTGTAAATATATACATATTATACATATAAACACCCAGACCGAGACAAATTATACATTGTACAACTTGCCCCCGGTGGGAATCGAACCCACGACCTCCCGAGTTCACGGCAACGTTTGTTACCACTAGACCACGGAGGCACCAAATACTTTAGTGCCGTGTCGGTTGTTTCTATCTGTGGAAACTTTTTAGTGGTTTAAGTGTTTATATTTATGTCTAATTAAAATTCTGTAACCATAAGTTTTCCTAATAAAATAAAATAAAATAAAATAAAATAAAATAAAATAAAATAAAATAAAATAAAATAAAATAAAATAAAATAAAATAAAATAAAATAAAATAAAATAAAATAAAATAAAATAAAATAAAATAAAATAAAATAAAATAAAATAAAATAAAATAAAATAAAATAAAATAAAATAAAATAAAATAAAATAAAATAAAATAAAATAAAATAAAATAAAATAAAATAAAATAAAATAAAATAAAATAAAATAAAATAAAATAAAATAAAATAAAATAAAATAAAATAAAATAAAATAAAATAAAATAAAATAAAATAAAATAAAATAAAATAAAATAAAATAAAATAAAATAAAATAAAATAAAATAAAATAAAATAAAATAAAATAAAATAAAATAAAATAAAATAAAATAAAATAAAATAAAATAAAATAAAATAAAATAAAATAAAATAAAATAAAATAAAATAAAATAAAATAAAATAAAATAAAATAAAATAAAATAAAATAAAATAAAATAAAATAAAATAAAATAAAATAAAATAAAACGAAATGAAACGAAATGAAACGAAATGAAACGAAATGAAACGAAATGAAACGAAATGAAACGAAATGAAACGAAATGAAACGAAATGAAACGAAATGAAACGAAATGAAACGAAATGAAACGAAATGAAACGAAATGAAACGAAATGAAACGAAATGAAACGAAATAAAACGAAATGAAACGAAATGAAACGAAATGAAACGAAATGAAACGAAATGGAATGGAATGGAATGGAATGGAATGGAACGGAACGGAACGGAACGGAACGGAACGGAACGGAACGGAACGGAACGGAACGGAACGGAATGGAATGAAATGAAATGAAATGATGATGTTATTACATAAGCTGACACTAGTAGGTTTATATATTTTTTTTACGAAATTTTTGGTGTGGTATTTTTTTTCTTCCGTATTTTTTAAAATATTAATTAGCACGACATGTGAACCTGCACCCACCTGATGGTAAGTTGCGCGTAAGGTCCATGAATGTTGGCAACTGACTGACATCAGTCCCTAACAGTTTGCCGGC
This sequence comes from Tinea semifulvella, assembly GCA_910589645.1. NCBI lineage: Eukaryota > Metazoa > Arthropoda > Insecta > Lepidoptera > Tineidae > Tinea > Tinea semifulvella. The sequence continues at coordinate 3,462,298 of OU342598.1, read as the reverse complement.
TTTATGGGCATGACGGCAATTCGAACCTGATCCACAAACGTCTGGAAACACCTGACTGAGTTTATCGGTACGAACGGCAGATACTTTCCCGTCTCGGCAGACTGGACATATTACCACCATCAGTCCGCCTGCCACCTATTTGTATGGACTTGGTTCATACAAAATCTCCTATGGTCCTTTGTTCTCTAGGTTTGTCTGTCAAAATATCTATTAGTTTATTATTTATTATATACGGCGCAAGTATGTAAGTATATTTGAAAGATTACATATTTGTGCCGTTTGCTGTAGAAACTCTGGGCCCATGGAGTCCAAGCGCAAAAAAGTTTTTAAAAGACATAACACCGCGTCTTGTCGTCTCCTCCGGTGACAATATATTAATTTTACTTTATATGATGTACTTAAGTACATTTTTTTTATAAAAAATATCTTTTGATTTACGAAATATAGATAATTATGTAACATTACGAACCGATCTCAACAGATACTGAGGGAGTAACTAAGGTCATAACATCGATAAAATGGGTACCCATTATTGTTATGTCCCAGACGCGCTGCGAAATTGCGCTCGCAATGACTTTCAGATAAAATCTAATGTTAATATCAGTACCAGAAACTTCAATCTAAAGGCAATTCACCAACGTTAAATATAAGACCTGGTATCATGGGTTATGTCATTTAAATATGCAATCAAATATTATCCTACGTTTACACTTTAATTTAATTTTTAATTTTAATTTAATTTTGATTAAATTTTAAATTTAATTTGAAGTTATGTAAATTATAGATTTAGTGTAATTGAGACTCTGTCTCCGAAGATGTCAATATCTGGAAATTTTGCAGCATGAGCATTGTATTTTAATTGAATTCTGGAAAGAGGATGGTTAGTTCGGTTAGACTGTTCTGTGATAGGGTAGGGTGACGAGTGCTGCCATCTTTACGTTGAGGTCTAAAACTTTTCAGAGGAAAATTTTAGTATACTAAAATAAAATTATTTGCGAACGAGCTCTCCCAAGTTCCAAATATCTAAACGCATTTTTTTTACTTAGGTACAAAAATCATAAAAATTACGGACACGACGAATTAAAATTTTTTGAAAACAAAAACCTAACCCAAAAAAAAACTAGCAAAATTTGAAAAAAAAATCTGTGCAAGAGTCTTGCGAGACTCTTCGTCTTGAGAGATCTTGGTCTTGCAAAAAAGCAAGACCAAGATCAACATTGGGCAACATTAACTGCCGCAGAACCGACGATCTATATGAGAAATTAAAAAATAATAGAAAAAAATGTCTGAGCATGAGTTTTGCTTCCGCTAAAACAATCACAAGACTAGGGTTATTCTTGTGATTGTTTATTGTTTAATCTGTTACAACCATACATTCCCACCGGAATTCGGTTAAGTCAATAGTTATTGTTGTGCACAATTTATAGTATACAGCTTGAAATATAATTTGAATTGTCCCGCCTGGAGAGTGTTATGGAACAAGGAACAGAACTGGAGGTTAATGTAGCATTTGAGTTGAGATACCAACACAAAACTAAATGTAAATTCTTAAATTATTATAAATAAAATTAAATACTAGTTGCAGCTGTAAAGGGCCTTGTAAAACTTAAAATTAATTAATTATATTCTTAATGTTAAGATAGAAATTATATAATTATATACCTCAAGGACAATTTCGCCTATCACTCTTCTTTCCATGACAAATCCCTTCGCTCTGCTAACAACTCTCTTCTATCTGTCCCTTCTCATCATTCTTCATTTGTGTGTATATCTTTTGTAGTTGTTGCTACTAATTTGTGGAATAATCTACCTGTTAACATACGGCAAGCAACTACCAGAACATTATTCAAAAAACTGGTGTTTTCACACTTTCAGTAAGTAGTATATATGTATGTTTATGTATAATAATATGTATGTATTAGTATTTAGTGTATCGATATTATAATATTTATTCCATATATATTGTAAGTAAGAATATATTAAATTGCTGTTAATTTAAATAGTTATTTATTTCTCTTATTATCTTTATGATTGCACCTACATTTGATCAAATTTGTCCCCAAGGTTTGGCTGTCAGAGAATGTCTTCGGGCATTAAGTCCGCCTTTGTACTTTGTGCAATAAAGTTTATAAATAAAAAATATAAAAAAATATATATATAAATGTTCAAATTATAATTAAATAGGTCTTGCTAAGATATCGGTGGTCTTGGTCTTGCAAAAGAGCAAATAAGAGAAACTAACAACTAACCTAACTAATCGTCACGTCTAAAATCTACGGGGTTAACCTAGAACAAGAAGGGACTGTTAGCTTTTAGCTGGAAAAAATGTTTCAGACCAGCTTAATAAAGCAGTAAGTAATTATTTTGTCTTGCCCTTCACTAAGCTCGCGTTGGGACACCGAGACTTACCTATATAATCGGTAATCCCTTTGTACAAGACTAGCTTTTCTCCTGCGACTTTGTCGGCTTAAAAATAACCTTCAAAAATAATTTTAAGCCATTTGTCGTTAAGATGGCGGGTGCGCTTTACATAATCGTTTAAACACAACTACACATTTTAACTCATTCACACTTTTTTTTTTTTTTTCCAGACACGTCACACAGCGCCATCTAATTTCCGTGGTAAGCTACGAGGCTTGTGTTACGGAAACTAGATGGTTGATAAACTACATATTATACTTTTTTTTTTTTGTAAATATATACATATTATACATATACACACCCAGACCGAGACAAATTATACAATGTACAACTTGCCCCCGGTGGGAATCGAACCCACGACCTCCCGAGTTCATGACAACGTTTGTTACCACTAGACCACGGAGGCGGTCTTATATATTACACCTACACTGTCAATACACATTCACATATACAGTTAACATAATGATGCGTAGATGAAAATGTTTAATATTGTCTCTTTACTTTTATGTTTATTTTTTAAGTAGTTTAAATTGTTTATTATAATCCGTTCTTGCTGTATCATTTGAATGTAAATATTTATTTGTAAAAGACAGCCTAGCTGTGGAATAAGCAAATAAATAAATAAAAAACAAGATATGTGTTTGCCCTTCGTAAAATAAGAAAACCTCAATGTTACAAATAGCTATGTCGGTCTAGTGGTAACAAACGTTGCCGTGAACTCGGGAGGTCGTGGGTTCGATTCCCACCGGGGGCAAGTTGTACATTGTATAATCTGTCTCGGTCTGGGTGTTTATATGTATATATTTACAAAAAAAAAGTATAATATGTAGTTTATCAGCCATTTAGTTAACACAAGCCTCGTAGCTTACCACGGAAACTAGATGGCGCTGTGTGATCTGTCTGGAAATATTTGTTATAAAAAAAAAAAAAAGATTTGTTGGCTTGTTTATTTACGAGTATATTATTATATTATATTGTAATTCGTTTATACTGTTTGTATATTACTTCTAAAACAAATCTATCATTAATATTTAAGTAGGAAGTGGAAAAAAAATGTCTGTAACACGGCAAGTTATTTTAAATTACCAAAATAAGTTAATAATATTAAACTTTACACATATAAAGATGAATAAACCGAGAGATGTATATTTGTTAGTATTCATACTCAAAGATGTGGAATCCGCAATTTATCTTCAATGCTTTAAAAAAAAAACTAACATTTTATGAATGAAAATGTGATTTAGACCGTTCTTAATTGATATCACGCTCTGAGCATCCAAATCGCGATATTTGATTCGGAACGAGACGGTCAGTGTCATAATCGTTCTAAGCGCTCTGAGCGCGATTCGGAATGAGAGGATTGTAAACTCATAGGTGCTCATAGCTAAATATAAAAGGTTATTGATCGTTGTGGTGTAGTTCTGATCAAGCTGAGTTTTCCTTGCAGATTCCTTTCTTTAAGCTGCTGGTCTTTGCTAACAGCTTACTCTTTCTACCACTTTGCTGCTTCATATTTCACTAGAAGTAGAATCATTAATTAAATTATAATTAAAGGGTGTTCTGTTGGCATACCCTAATCTTTCCCATGACTCGGTATAAAATCTCCAACATACAGAATTACAACTTCTGTGTTTTATAAATAGATATTACTTGAGGAAAAGGTTGATCCTGTAAGTTTTTTAGGGATCAGTAAGTAAGGAAAGACTCTAAGCGACTTAGATACTTACATTTCTTTTGAACTCATTCTTTCAGTGGAATCGAGAGAGTGAGCTCGGCTATGATAGACAAAACTCGGCCTAAAAGTGACAGCAAATACCAGAATCCACTATTTTGACTATCTAACGTTAGCGTTTAAGTAATGGAAGACGGCTGTAAAAAAACTTTAATACCACACGGACATTCCTACATAGTTAATGCCTAAAAAGGTTTTGGGATCGACTAACTGAAATTTACGACATTTATAATAAATTAAGTAGCACAAGAGTGGTCCATTGAGAATAGAAAATAAGTGAATACTTAACTTTAGATTATGTACCTTCAGGTAATTTAATTCTTTATTAATGTCTTCTTTCAGGGACTTTACCTAAACCCTTAATGGAACATTTTTAAGTTTTACGGCTATAAGATTCATCATCAGCCTATATACGTATGCATGGGCTCCCAGGCTCACCACTTCGAAAGTTTTTTTTTTTTAAACTAGCACGACATGTAATCTTGGGCCCACCGATGGTAAGTAACACGCAAGGTCCATGAATGTAGCAACTGAAGTCAAACACTCATGACCGACATCAGTCCCCAACACTATGCCGGCTCGACTAGATGATTTTCACACTTCGCTTGAAGGACTCCAAGTTATGGGAAAGTGGAAACACAGAGGCTGGATGACGTACGCGAAGGGATGGTGACTACGGTATGTGGGTGCATATTCTGACCTGTGTGTGGATTTCGGTTGCGGAATGGATAGGGAGGGATTAGGTTATTGAGTTCTTCGGAGCACTCACCATAGTATAGCTGGTAGAACACGCTCAGAGAAGACACATCTCGGCGAAGCTGCAGGGATTCGTCCACAATTCGAACAGCTCACCTCTGTAGGACATTGAGAGCATCTTCTCGGTCCTTTCCTCTACAACAAGCTTTTTGGTATGTCTAGTCTCAAGGACGCCAGTGTCCGCGAAGCTAGGTCCAGACTCTCGGGACTGTTGCTGACATGGGACTATCAAGATACAGAACAATTTTTAAGAACCATCCGTTGATTTGAAGAACACAACAATTTGTTTATATTTCTTATGCTTTTTTACTTAGATTTTAATTTTTATTTGTATTTTCCTTTTTGTAAACTATTATTGGTAATTCGACTGCATGGTCCCATAGTTGGTCAGGTGCCTTGTGTGGGTCCACTACTAATCACATTGATAATTTGTTGCAGTATACTTACTATTTAATAAATATTTGTTTGGAATAAGTGTAGATTGTATTTTATAGGTATATTGGTAATTAAACATATTATTATTATTATCTTTGAGGTACTATCCATCCCAACCCAACGATTTTCTGCCACCCTCATCCAAACCCCACCAACGACCTTCCTCAAGTCATTCGTCTATCTAGCGTTATGTCAACCCACTCTGCGTCTTCCAGTACGTGGTCTCCACTCCAGAGCCCGTCATTCTTTAGAGGAACATAATAATTATACACATAAAAAACAATTATATACAAACATATTATTACTATGGAATTCTTTTTTGGCTGCTTCATGTAAGAAGGGCCTAAAAACTAAAATAACTAAACTTGGGCAGATATTAAAAATAGAAATTGATTGGATCATTTTTAACTTTAATCGCTCCGAATGTTACGATTGCCTAGGTACCTAGTTACACCTTCCTTAGATGTTAATAAAACCTTAATTAATATATTTTTGTAGCTTTATCAAAGTTTATTATGATCGTTAAATTGTGTTATAGAAATTCGTTAATCAATGCTCGTGGGGTTCCATACAGCGGGGTTATCGCGTAACTTATTGACGAGACAAAATAGGGTAACGGGTTCAGTTAGTCGAAAATACAAAATATATCCAATTTATTCAACAAGTATATATAAACATTGTTATATATAGTAAAGTATCATCACGACCGTTTCTCTTTCGGGGTGGTCAGAAACCACGATTATAAATAAGCGGATTCACATTTAGGCAACTTTACTATAGGCCAATCATGACAAGTGGCAAGCTCGTCGATGTCTCCAGCGTACCAAACTCGGGAAATATCACAAATAAATTAAATATTAATTAAATGTATTTATTTACATTAATAAATATTTTTGTGTCCCGACCAGGAATCGAACCCGGTACCTTCGAGTCTAAATCCACGGTCTTAACCGCTAGACCACGGAGGCATATATATATAGACAGTTATACTCGTACATAGGCACATCAAATGTACCTCTCCCGGTTTCTGTATTTATTGGCTTTCCACCTACATAGTTAAAAATAAATATATATTAATTTTTTTTTTTTTTTTTTTTTTTTTTTTTTTATACTGGACTCGACATGTGACATCGCGCCCACCTGATGGTAAGCAGTACGCGAGGTCCAAGAATGGGAGCAACTGACGCCGGTCACTATGACCGACATCAGTCTCTACCACTATGCCGGCCTAACAAGATGCTTTTTCACACTTCGCTTGAAGGACTCCAGGTTATAAGAGTGGGGAAATACACTGGCTGGGAGAGCATTCCACATCTTCAGCGTGCGACAGATGTAAGAGTCTCCAAATTTATGAGTACGCGTAGGGATAGTGGGTAAGGTATGTGGATGCATATTTTGGCCTGTGCGTGTAGTTCGGTTGCGGAATAGAGAAGAAGGGATAAGGTTATGGAGCTCCTCAGAACACTCGCCGTGGTATAGCTTGTAGAACACGCTCAGAGAGGCAACGTCACGGCGAAGCTGCAGTGATTCGAGAGTTTTAGAGACTGTGGTGTCGTCCACTATCCGAATTGCCCGCCTCTGCAGGACATTGAGAGCATCTGTAAGATACTTAGCGGAGCCATCCCAGAGGTGAGAACAGTATTCCATGCATGACCTTATCTGAGCTTTATACAGCATAAGTCTTAGAGCAGGCGGGAAAAACCGCTTCACCTTGTTCAGTATCCCAAGTTTTTTCGACGCTGTTTTGGTAATGCTCTCAATGTAGTTTCTGTGGTTTAGATCTGAGCGTATTTCGACTCCGAGTATGTTAAAGCTGGGTTGAAGTTCCAGCACGGTGTTCTGAAGAGTAGGAATAGGAGAGTAGGGAGACTTCTTGACCGTCAACGCGCATGCCTGAGTCTTACTGGCATTAAACTGGACTAGGTTTTGGGCACCCCACGCAGAAATTTTGCGAAGGGTGCCGTCCAGTTCCGTCGTCAGGGAACGGCGCAACTCCTCTACTTTGGCGGCTCCCACAGCTCGCGGACTAAGGTATCGCCCATGAACCGTGCTGTCATCTGCATAGCAATGAATGTTTCCAAGAAGGTTTTCCAATATAATAAATATACTATATACACATATTTTTATATATATATATATATAATAAATATACTATATACACACATTTTTTTATATATATATATAATAAATATACTATATACACATATTTTTTTATATATATACCTATGTAGGTAGAAAACCAAAAATTCAGAAATCGGGAGAGGTGAATTAGTTTTGCCTAAATATAAGTCAAAGTCAAAATATCTTTATTCACGTAAACCTATTACAGGCATTTATGAAACGTCATTAATTTAATTATTTTGAATGATTCTACTCCTGCTAGTAGAAGACTAAGCAGCAAAGTGGTCCAATAAGCAAGCTGTTAGCAGAAGGCCAGCAGCTTAGCAGATTCCAGTGACCTGTTAATGTTTAATCCGACTGAGAAAGGGATATATAATGGGGAGGTAAATAACAATGTTGACTTTGACTTTGACTATATACTGTGTGACTTTAGTCTTACGTTAGACTAAGATGTGATTCTATTGAACAACTTTCCCTAAGTAATAATTTGTCGGAAATGTAATCCCCTTTCAAGCCGGCATATTTTTTATTTATTTTATTTATTTTAAAACTTAATTGCACTATGTATAAAGGCGGACTTAATGCCGCTAGGCATTCTCTGACAGCCAAACCTTTAGGACATTAAGACAGGATAGGTGGTAGGTGCAATTAAAAATTAGATGAAATAGAGACTGATGTCAGCCATGAGTGTCTGATTCCAGTTACTAACATTTATGAAAAGAAAAGAAATAATTTATTTGTCAGAAACATGGTAGGTACAGGAATGTAAATTATTATATGTAATTATATCACATGCTTCGCTATTTCTAGCATACAAATATTTATTTAGTCACATGACTTTGTCGAGCTTAGTGTCTAGGTATTCTTTTGTCGAATAAAAACATTTATTAACCAGCATTTGTTTGACTCTTAATTTGAACAGTTTTAGTGGCAGCCAACATTTTCGAACAGAACAGCATAACAATTTCGGCTATATTGAGTACTTTTATGCGCTGGAATTCTTCTACTAGGATAACGCGTTTTAAAATTGCAATTATCTCCAAGAGTTTTAAAAAGTTCCGGGTGGCTTTTTACAAATAAACAGCATTCAAGTATATAGATAGAAGGAACAGTCAGTAATTTTAGTTTTATAAATAAAGGACGACAGGAAGTCATAGGTGTGTTACAAATAGCATATTTGGTTTACGCGATGGCTCCCATAGAAAGCGACAACATATCGATTGACCTACTTTAAGGTTCTTCTGCCCTTAACTTTGCTCAGTTCTCGCATTCGGCTGTCATTTAGGGTGTTTCCTTTATGACAACTTTTCTATTTCTATTATATTCCTTTTATATTCCTTCCTGATTTTGGCCAGTTGTGCAATAATTTACAATCTATACTAATATAAATACTGACTCCGTGGTCTAGCGGTTAAGTCCGTGGATTTAGACTCGAACCCGGTCGGGACACAATAATATTTATTAATTTAAATAAATAAATATAATTAATGTTTAATTTATTTGTGACATTTCTCGAGTTTGGACGCTCGAGACATTGACGAGCTTGCCACTTGTCATGATTGGCCTATAGTAAAGTTCGCTAAATGTGAATCCGCTTATTCATAAGCGTGGTTTCTGACCACCCCGGAAGGGAAACGGTCGTGATGATACTTTACTTTTTACTAATATAAATATAAAAGTAGCTTGTTTACTGTGTGTCTGTTTTGTCTTAATTTCTTTTGTAAAAAAAAAATATTGTTAATATATGTATGTATGTATAATACATAATAATATATGTATGTATTTGACGTATAAGGTGCCTAAAGTAGGCCTACTTACTGAATAAATTAATTTGAATTTGAATTAGTATCATCATGACTGTTTCCCTTTTGGCGTGGTCAGAAACCACGCTTATAAAGAAGCAGATTCACATTTAGCCAACATGACATGTGCCAAGCCTGTAGATGTCTCTAGCTTACCAAACTCGAGAAATATCACACATAAATTAAATATTTTTTTGTGGAACCAGGAATCGAACCCGGTACCTTCAAGTCTAAATCCATGAGCTAGACCGCGGACACAGTCATACAAGCCCTGTATAATTTTATATCATAGAATAAAAAATACATTTTTAGAAGAACACGTACATTGGAAACTTCTGGTTTTAATGAAAATTTAATTTAATAAAGCAAGGCGACGAAAAGCAATAATGAACCCTTCACTTGTAGTGAATGATGATAAACTTTACGATAGCGTGCGGTTTTTTTTTGTTATATTATTCATAACATTAGGCCTGAGAGTATAGTAACTAATTGAAAAAAAGAGTGGAATCACGTTTTAATACTTTAATTAATAAAACTAATGCTTATTTTAAAATAAATACATGTAGAAGTAATTAAGTTAATTGATCTTCTTCGGCTACTTAAGAAAACAGTTGTCTAAAATTACCTATTAACTTAATGCTTTGTGGAACGCAAAATTGACAACTTTTTTTTTTAATATGGCATTTGTGACAATTTGCCAGTGTCAAAGTTAGATAAATAGCACTTGAAAAATTTGGAACAGAATCAAATGAACTTTAGTCGATGTTTGGCAAATATTTTATTTTGTTTTTTTTTTTATGTATTTTTATATTTTATAATTGTAATACTTTCACTGTATATTTTATTTGATATAGGTATATACCTGAAATAAAACTTCATTTATTTATTTTATTTATTTAAAAGAGTAAATACAAAAATGAAGAATTAATAGGAAAAATACATCATTATATACAAAAATAGGAGAATAAATAATGGATATCCTTCTTCTTTCGTTATATACAAGTATAGATGAAATATTAATAGGAAATGGAACTCGGAATAAGAGAGGAGATGAACAAGGAACGGTCATTTAACGGACAAGAGAAAAATATATGATTCATATCCTCCACGTCCAATCCACATTTACACATAATTGACATTTTTCTATACATTTGTGTAAATGACAGTTTCCTTCTTAATTATTTCTTTGTAAAACGCGTTTTGTGCAAAATAAAGTTAATTTTTACTTAATAAATAATATTCGAAATTAATTAATATAAATTAAAAGCTACCTAAAAAATAAAATTAAAAATAAACTAAACTATAAATAAAAAATGTCCTCTAGAGATGTCCCATCCGAGATAGTCCCAAGGAGACTGGCAACATTTCCCCTCTGTATAGCGAGGCTAATACGTTGGCAAAAATAATTGCCAGCCTTCCTGTCTCTTCTGGCAGCCGCTTTGACAACTCCTTGGCCAACCGCCTCGCCGACGGTCCCCATGGGCCCATCGTCTCGACCCCAAACGGCGCAAATTCGTAACCGGCACCAAGGTTGGCATATTTGCGCAATTTGAGGTTCTCCGCAGAAAACGCCGCTCTCCCCGCGCCTGACGAGGTCGCCTGGATGTGAGATGGAGCTAATGTGTCTACACACGTCGCATCCCACACCAGAGACCTGCCATGTTTCCACGGCCCAACAGTCATTCCGTCGGGTCTCTTCCCATCGCTTCGCACAATCCCAGATGGTTCCAAGATTGCGGGTACACCAGTAGTGACAAGAGCCCTTCGGATGATGTCGTTGAGAGCCGCGTGACGAGGAAAAATAATTAGGTAGGTACCAAAAATACGTTCGAGAAACTGGCTGTTTTAATTATAAAATAAACCACTAGCTATAACGTTGGCATTAGCTCAATTGTTTTTTGATAGCTCAGAAGTTTTTTTTTAATAATATTGTTATCTATAAAAGTTTTGCTAGGACATTAGATTGCGTAAAAAAATATGTATATATATATATATATATTATGAAAACGTGCTATTTACCCGCGCCATCTTATATTTTACCTCGTTAGTATGATAATGTACGGACCTAATATTCGCTATCTAGTAGGTACTTTTCGTATATAGGAAAAAAATAATGGGAAAACATGATAAAATATATTTATTGACAAAAAAAACTATTTTACAAGCGAAACATTACAGTGATCTCCACACTCGGCACTGCCAGTCATGTGGTGATCTTGTAACTACATAATAAAAATAGAAGAAAAATAAATAAATAATAATAACAGGTGTATGCCGATCACAGTACAATCTACATAGTAATACCTGTCTTGTCTACGCAGGGACTAAAACCGGGAGACTGTAATTGGCATACACTAAACAATCGATTCTTAATTAAAGTTTTATAACAGAGATAAATACAAAATTTAAATCTAAAAAAAGTATATGAATTTAAAACTAATATTAAATCTTAAAGTATCTACATAAACGATTTAACTATGCATGCGCAAATAATAATAAAAAAATAACTACCAATCTATTTACAAGCTTAAAAAAGTACAAACAACAATAAAAGTAAGAAAGCTATTAAGACTAAAATAAACAAAAAAAGAAAATAACGTGCTTGCAGTTACATATTTACAAATTTATTTTTAAAACAGAACATATTTCTCAATTTGCAATGTAAAAAAGAAAAACTTCGTTATCACGCATAAACATTATCAAAAACAAAACAAATAATTATTCATTATGCGTGAAATTTATAGCATCTTGAACGAACAGGCCGGAATGTTTTCAGGAAAAAATGGACCACCAGCAAAGGTCAACCCTGAAATTACGAACGAAAAGACTGAGACTATCGCGTAAAGACCGTATAAGATGTCTTTTAAATTTAGTAGTGCCCCCGCATAATGTCTGGTTACTTATATCAAATTTAGAAAGCGATTTGAATTGAAATGAAATAAAATATTTATTTGCAGGAAACATGGTAACAAACAATATTACTTAGGTCTTATTAATATTCAATTGGTCACATATTTCGCTATAAGCATGCAAAAATTGTTATAGAAGTAAAGTTACTAAAAACTCAGCGTTGCTTCTTTAGTAACTTTACTTTACAAAAACCTTTGTGTTGCTTAAAATACACATAGTATTCCTCCAAAGTATAGAAACATTCCTGAACTAGCCACGCATGCAGTACTCTGCAGAATCTTTGTCGTCTAAAGATTTCTAATTTAGTTATAGGCATTACTAAGGATGTGTGAGCGATAGAACGTTTCCCATGATTACTTTGTTGATACAGCTCCATATTTGACTTAACAAATTTACATGCCTCAAAAATGTATAGACTTGGTAAGGTGAGTATTATATATTTTTTAAATTAAGGACCTTATAGTAAACGAACGATGGTACCTCCCGGAATAACTATTGATAGCATATATCTTCTTTAAACATATGTAATTCATGAATTTAATAGTAAAAACAGACACATTATACAATCCTTTACTGAGTTAAGACGCGTTCGTTCGAATTCTAATTTCAACGAGCACGGCCACAAACGTATAAACGGGCTGCTTGCTGCGCGCGTCAAGCTGTATCGAACGGCATTCCAGGGTGCGACGCGCGTGTAAAAACACCATAAAAAATCTTTGTATTTTCGAAATTATAGAGTAGACGCCCAGCACCAGGAAAATCGTAGCAAATGGTGAAATTCAAAGCCTTAATGGCTTCTTAATGAGCCCCTACAAAAGGCTCTCCAGAAACAATATTTACGCGAATTTATAATGAGGACCCACCAAAGACATAATAGAAGGATTCTTAAGAGCTGTCCCAATAATACCTATATTTTGGGGCCAGTAATACACCAAATCCTTATGTTAAGTGATCCAAAGTCAGCAGAACATATCGCTCATAGTGCGAGCGCCGTGGTTCGTAAGCTTTTATACGTTCGTATATTCTATGTATATTTGCATAAGTGTATAACACACACATCTGCCGCAGAACCGACGACCGATGGGGCAAACGGGTTTTGGAGTGGAGACCACGTACGGGACGACGCTGAGTAGGACGACGCCCCGCTAGATTACCTAAGTTCGCTGGTGGGGGTGGGATGAGGGTTGCAAAAGACCGCGTGCAGTGGCGAGCCTTGGGGGAGGCCTATATCCAGCAGTGGAGAGACACAGGCTGATGACGATGATGATGATAACTGTATGCAATTTAGTTTACTGAAAGTGTGTTTATAGTGTGTATGTGTATATTTGCATAAGTGTATAACTGTATGCATTTTTGTTTTTTGTATGTGTGTGTATGTGTATATTTGCATAAGTGTATAACGGTATGCATGCATGACGTAATTCCGTGATAGCTCGAGATGCTTACTATTGAAGAGTTTGTCGTCGCTCGGCCTGACTAGACGTATGTTTTATCGGGCCAACAACGGACACCTCAAGCATCTCCAGAATATCGCTCCGTCTTGCTCTCGGCCCCCTAACAGGAGACCACTCCCTAGAGATGTGCTCCTGTAGCCCTATTGTTACTTAAGAGCAAACGTTATATAATGGAATCCGTTAACTATATATAGTTATATATTACGCTATTAAAGTTGATATTTGCACGGCCGCTGTCAAGTTATAGGGTTGAGAATTGAGTAATAATTTGTAACTATGACGCAATCTCTGACATAAATAACGAAATCCACTAATAACGTTTGCGACAAGTAACAGAATAGGGCTAATGGAGAGCTAAAGTGGTCGAACCTAGAAACCTATGGTTTAATTTGGTACTAAAATAAAAGACAACAGTTATTTACATCAATATTATATTTTCATATTTCTGTTACAAAGAAAGCTAAGTTTAACAAGCCGATTACGAAAAAAGCTATATAAAATAGTTAAAATCAAGTTTCATAAACATTGTATAAATATTTTTTACTTAAACTAAGCCTAAACCAGCGATGGCAGTCTATAAATTTAAGCGCAAACCATTGTCAAAATTTCTTATAATATTCTGTAAAAATAGCTATTTACTGTATAGTCTACAGTGTTAGTCTAGAGAGCTACTCTATGGAGCTTTTTTTTTTTTTTTTTTTTTTTTTTATACTAGCACGACATGTGACCTTGGGCCCACCTGATGGTAAGTGGCGCGCAAGGTCCATGAATGTTAGCAACTGAAGTCAGATACTCGTAACTGCCATCAGTCCCTAACACTATGCCGGCTTGACTAGATGCTTTTTCACACTTCGCTTGAAGGACTCCAAATTATAGGAAAGTGGAAACACAGAGGCTGGAAGAGCATTCCACATCTTTATCGTACGACAGATGTATGAGTCCCCAAATTTATATGTACGCGAAGGGATGGTGACTACGGTATGTGGGTGCATATTCTGACCTGTGCGTGTGGTTCGGTTGCGGAATGGAGAGGGAGGGATTAGGTTATAGAGTTCTTCGGAGCACTCACCATAGTATAGCCGGTAGAACACGCTCAGAGAAGCCACATCTCGGCGAAGCTGCAGGGATTCGAGAGTTCCAGATGTAGTGGCATCGTCCACAATTCGTACAGCTCGCCTCTGCAGGACATCGAGAGCATCTGTGAGGTACTTGGCGGAACCATCCCAAAGGTGAGAACAGTATTCTATACATGATCTGATCTGTGCTTTGTACAGCAACAGTCTAATTGAAGGCGGAAAAAACCGCTTCACCTTGTTCAGTATTCCGAGCTTTCTTGACGCTGTTTTGGTGATGCTCTCAATGTAGTTCCGGTGGCTAAGGTCTGAGCGTATTTCCACCCCGAGAATGTTGAAGCTGGGTTGTAGGTCCAGCGTGGTGCTCTGAAGAGTAGGGGGAGGAGAGAAGGGGGACTTCTTGGCCGTCAACGCGCAAGCCTGGGTCTTGTTGGCATTGAACTGGACAAGATTTTGAACACCCCACAAATAGATTTTGTGGAGGGTGTCGTCCAGTTCTGCCGTCATGATGCGCCGTGACTCCTCTAGTTGGTTGCCCACCAAAGCTCGAGGACTCAGATACCGCCCGTGAGCCGTGCTGTCATCTGCATAACAATGAATGTTGCCCAGAGACAACATATCATTGATATGCAGAAGGAAGAGTGTTGGTGACAACACAGAGCCCTGCGGTACGCCGGCGTTCACTGACATGAGATCAGACGCATTCCCATCTACAAGGACACGAATGCTGCGCTCATGTAGGAAGCCAGCTATCCAGTCCACCAGCCGTGGGGGCAGACCATATGCCGGCAACTTGGACAGTAAAGCCTTGTGCCAAACCCTATCGAAGGCCTTGGAGATGTCCAGACTGACCGCCAATGATTCACCATATTTGTCCATTGCCTCACCCCAGACGTGGTATACGAATGTATAGAGCTAGTCTATAGAGCTAGTCTATAGAGAGCTAGTCTATAGAGCTAGTCTATAGAGAGCTAGTCTATAGAGCTAGTCTATGGAGCTAGTCTATAGAGAGCTAGTCTATAGAGCTAGTCTATAGAGCTAGTCTATAGAGAGCTAGTCTATGGAGCTAGTCTATAGAGAGCTAGTCTATGGAGCTAGTCTATGGAGCTAGTCTATGGAGCTAGTCTATGGAGCTAGTCTATGGAGCTAGTCTATGGAGCTAGTCTATAGAGCTAGTCTATAGAGCTAGTCTATAGAGCTAGTCTATAGAGCTAGTCTATAGAGCGAGTCTATAGAGAGCTAGTCTATAGAGCTAGTCTATGGAGCTAGTCTATGGAGCTAGTCTATGGAGCTAGTCTATAGAGCTAGTCTATAGAGCTAGTCTATAGAGCTAGTCTATAGAGCTAGTCTATAGAGCTAGTCTATGGAGCTAGTCTATGGAGCTAGTCTATGGAGCTAGTCTATGGAGCTAGTCTATGGAGCTAGTCTATGGAGCTAGTCTATGGAGCTAGTCTATAGAGCTAGTCTATGGAGTTAGTCTATGGAGCTAGTCTATGGAGCTAGTCTATGGAGCTAGTCTATGGAGCTAGTCTATAGAGCTAGTCTATAGAGCTAGTCTATAGAGCTAGTCTATAGAGCGAGTCTATAGAGAGCTAGTCTATAGAGCTAGTCTATGGAGCTAGTCTATAGAGCTAGTCTATAGAGCTAGTCTATAGAGCTAGTCTATGGAGCTAGTCTATGGAGCTAGTCTATGGAGCTAGTCTATGGAGCTAGTCTATAGAGAGCTAGTCTATAGAGCTAGTCTATGGAGCTAGTCTATGGAGCTAGTCTATAGAGCTAGTCTATAGAGCTAGTCTATAGAGCTAGTCTATAGAACGAGTCTATAGAGCGCTAGTGTATAGAGCTAGTCTATAGAGCTAGTCTATGGAGCTAGTCTATAGAGCTAGTCTATAGAGCTAGTCTATAGAGCTAGTCTATGGAGCTAGTCTATGGAGCTAGTCTATGGAGCTAGTCTATGGAGCTAGTCTATAGAGAGCTAGTCTATAGAGCTAGTCTATGGAGCTAGTCTATAGAGCTAGTCTATGGAGCTAGTCTATGGAGCTAGTCTATGGAGCTAGTCTATAGAGAGCTAGTCTATAGAGCTAGTCTATGGAGCTAGTCTATGGAGCTAGTCTATAGAGAGCTAGTCTATAGAGCTAGTCTATAGAGCTAGTCTATGGAGCTAGTCTATGGAGCTAGTCTATGGAGCTAGTCTATGGAGCTAGTCTATGGAGCTAGTCTATGGAGCTAGTCTATGGAGCTAGTCTATGGAGCTAGTCTATGGAGCTAGTCTATAGAGCTAGTCTATAGAGCTAGTCTATAGAGCTAGTCTATAGAGCTATTCTATAGAGTTACGTATTTTTTATTCTTATTATTCAGTAATAAAATCTTAAGTTACGGTGCAGACAAGTTTCTCTAAAAATATCGCCACTCACACAGCCTAATCAAGTAGGTAGCGATAGTTTCTCTCTCTATTTTGTCTCTCGGCTGTGATAGAGGTCAATCAATACTTGTAATAACTTATTTGTAGGAAAATGATATTTATCTTTTAATAAAAACCTTTTTTATAGATGACACCTGAAGGCTAAAAATAATATTTGCTCTTATGATAGTCTTATACATATACAGTGTAAACTCCACGTAACGTCACTCGATTTAACGACAAACTCCCTAAAGCGTCAAAATCAATTGGTTTTGGTTGGTTTAGCTTGTTTTTTTTTTCTTTTCTCCATTTAACGACAACTCTCTATAACGCCATAAAATGCACAGTCCCTTCAGTGTCGTTATATAGAGTTTACACTGTATATATTGTGAGTTTAAGTTGTATTGGACAAATCTTCTGTACGATTCCCGTGTAGTTGCGGGATTAACTAATTATTATTTGTAAACAGTAATATTTTTAATTGTAATTTATAACCTAGAATAATAAACTAAAGAGTTAAAAAGTCTACTTTAATACACCCTTTGTACAACAAATTTGTACTTAAGTACAGTGTATCATTATGAAACTGTTGTACTTATGCAATAAAATTATTATTATTATTATGTACAGTAAGTGCAAGGAATTCACCAACGTTTGGGGCTAATAAACTACGGCCGCTGGTTTAGCGATTCATTTATGAATAGTTATTAGATTTGCAATCGAAAATGTTTACAAAAATAAAATGCACAAAAAAAAATACGTTTTAGGTTTTAAATTGGTGTTCCTTTCTGAAATGCAGCGCGCCATACACAAATAAACTGCCTCCATGGTCTAGCGGATAACTCCGTGGATTTAGACTCGGGAGGTACCGGGTTCGATTTCTGGTCGGGACACAAAAATAATTATTAATGTAAATAAATACATTTAATTAATATTTAATTTATTTGTGATATTTCTCGAGTTTGGTACGCTGGAGACATCGACGAGCTTGCCACTTGTCATGATTGGCCTATAGTAAAGTTGGCTAAATGTGAATCCGCTTATTTATAAAGGGAAACGGTCGTGATGATACTCACATTTAGCCAACTTTACTACAGGCCAATCATGACAAATGGCAAGCTTGTCGATGTCTCCAGCATACCAAACTCGAGAAATATCACAAATTTAATATTAATTAATTAAATGTATTTATTTATATTAAATAATCCACGAAGTTAACCGCTAGACCACGGAGGCAGGCAGTCTAGAAATAAAATTACGGACAATTTAGTGTTAGGGACTGCAGTAAGTCATGAGTGTCTGATTTCAGTTACATTCATGAACCTTGTGCGCCATTTACCATCAGGTGGACGCAAGGTCACATGTCGTGCTAGTATAAAAACATTTGTCTTTCGAGGTTTAGCATAAGAGTTGTTCGAGAATCCCAACCCCGTTTGAGCTGGAAGGAATGGTTCAATGGATGAGCAAATGAGAATACGGGTCTATACAATTTAAAGATTTTTTTGAATAAAAAATTGTAATGTGATATAAAAATTACAATAATTAGATAGAATTACATAGTGAAAACTTATCTCTATGACACTTATTATTAATGACCATTTAGAATCAAAATTACAATTACAGGAATTATACGGGGTGACTCTGTATGGCCTTGCGTTAAGACTCATATGTGATTCTAAGAAACCATCGGAAATGACTGTCTATTTTGATTATCCATACAAATTGGCTATTTAATTAATAGTTTATATGGAGCCATTGTTTTTTTGTCAATTCCGACATATGGTTCCTTAGGAATCGTGTTTTTAATGGAAAAATAAATAAACTATTATCTATAGTGTTTGGATTATAATAAATAAATAAATCCTACAATAAAATACCTACTTACAATAAATCTAAATACAGTGGAAACTCCATATAATGCCCCCACGGCTGGTGGACTGGATAGCTGGCTACCTACATGAGCGCAGCATTCGTGACCTTGTAGATGGAAATGCTTCTGAGCTCATGTCAGTGAACGCCGGCGTACCGCAGGGCTCTGTGTTGTCATCAACACTCTTCCTTCTGCATATCAATGATATGTTGTCTCTGGGCAACATTCATTGTTATGCAGATGACAGCACGGCTCACGGGCGGTATCTGAGTCCTCGAGCTTTGGGAGGCAACCAACTAGAGAAGTCACGGCGCATCATGACGGCAGAAATGGACGACACCCTCCACAAAATCTATTTGTGGGGTATTCAAAATCTTGTCCAGTTCAATGTCAACAAGACCCAGGCATGCGCGCAGACGGCCAAGAAGTCCCCCTTCTCTCCCCCTACTGGATCTACAACCCAGCTCCAACATTCTCGGAGTGGAAATACGCTCAGACCTTAGCCACCGGAACTACATTGAGAGCATCACCAAAACAGCGTCAAAAAAGCTCGGAATACTGAACAAGGTGAAGCGGTTTTTTCCGCCTTCAATTAGACTGTTGCTGTACAAAGCACAGATCAGATCATGTATAGAATACTGTTCTCACCTTTGGGATGGGGGGGGCTGGGGGGTCGGTTTAGCTGGCCTCGACGTCTTGCTGGGCTAAAACCTGGGGTGTTCTCCATTCGAAGGCCCTACTTCTACCCTACAAATCGTACGATCTGCTGAGGAGACGCTCCAGAGCCGGACCTACGACTCCATTCAAAAGATCCTTTGTGAAGGGGTGCAAAGCTGGTTTAATTGAACCCCTACGCGACACAATAGAATCACATATCAGTCTAACGTACGACCATACAAAGTCACACAGTATTTTAATGTATAATTTTATTTCGATTAACTTAAGTCTTTACATAAAAACTAACTTAACAATAATAATTTCAATATTATATCTAAAAAAAAAAAACTAAATAAATTCGTTAACAAAAAAAATTACTAAATATGATACATTTTTGTAACATGGAAAGACAGTACAATATAAATTTAGAACAACTATAGGTCCCACGAGAAGCTATAAATTAAGTATGATGTACATTCTACTGAACTAAAACTTTTAAGTAGTGACGATTTTATGTAATAATCATATCAATGCCATGGTATGATAAAACATGAAAGAAAATACTTGTCAAAAAGTAGCCTCACCACTCGTTTTATTTAAGAAATGTTAGCATTGTTAAAAAAAGTGGTATTCCTTAACAAAAACGACATTTCGCTCTGGTTTATGAAGTTGCTACGAGATGTTGGAAATGCTATAAAACGAACTTTTAAGAAATGTCAATTTGTTTTTGGGAAATAAATTTACGGACATTTTAGACATATTTATAAATTTATATGCTTAATTATAGACAGATTAAAATAGCAATAACATGTATAACAATTTTGCTTAATTTTGCTAAAACAAATATATGATTAATGATATAGTTGTATGTCAAAAATGTCCATAATTTTATATTCGTTTTGAAAAATCTATGTAAATATTGGATTGTACGACCAAGATAGATGCAAAAGTGTTGAAACACTCTTAATGTACGGGTAATACAAAACTAATCATCAATTTTAATTAGTCGGATTATATTTTAGCGATTCAAAGCGCTGACGTCCAATGTGTTGTGGTACAGGAACGCGTCCGACCCATGGAATGTTGAACATTTGGATTAGAATATTTTTTAATTTTGTTTAAATTGGTTTTTTTTTATAGTTAATGATATTTTAACATATTTATTGTTATTACATTT
Organism: Tinea semifulvella; assembly: GCA_910589645.1. Classification (NCBI taxonomy): domain Eukaryota; kingdom Metazoa; phylum Arthropoda; class Insecta; order Lepidoptera; family Tineidae; genus Tinea; species Tinea semifulvella. The sequence continues at coordinate 3,441,489 of OU342598.1, read as the reverse complement.
GTATTATACTAGCTGTGTTACCCGGTTTCGCCCGGTATATAAATATTAATACAAACAATATTGTTTTTTTATGGCTTTGTACTATTTCAACACATCTAAATTCAACGCTTGTGTTTTTTTGGCCTATTATACCATTATATGATTTGACTATGTCCATCCCGGAGTTCCAAGTGACACCTCTTCAAAATAGAATTATTTTTTATATAAATATCACCATTGCAAGCTTACAATATTAAAAATAAAAAGTAAAGTATCATCACGACCGTTTCCCTTTCGGGGTGGTCAGAAACCACGCTTATAAATAGGCGGATTCACATTTAGCCAATTTACTTTGGGCCAATCATGACAAGTGGCAAGCTCGTCGATGTCTCCAGCGTACCAAACTCGAGAAATATCACAAATAAATTAAATGTATTTATTTACATTAATAAATATTATTGTGTCCCGACCAGGAATCGAATCCGGTACCCCCGAGTCTAAATCCACGGACTTGACCGCTAGACCACGGAGGCACTTACAATATTAGTTCTTGGAAAAATTGTCATTTGAATTGCAAATGGTCTTACGTTAGACTAATCTGTCATTATATTGATAGAAACAAACAACTTTTCAAAAGAAACAATATTTTGGAAAAAACGAAAAAATATTGGCATCTTCACACAAACTGTTAATTTTAAAATAGCCATTTGTATGGAAAGGCACAAAAAAAAAACTGACATGGATTCTTAGAATCAAACACAGTCATCTTAGATCCAGTTATTTTATAGCTTCTCCTGACGGTGTCTTTACATTTAGTAAATAGCTAGACAAGATAAAAAAGTAAACATAAAAACATATTTTTTTTGTGTACATTTTTATCCCGTTTCGTTAGCTTTATTAAGTTACAATCTCGTAATTGAACAATTAGAATACTTGCCAAATCTATCTAGAATTTATTTTAAAAATCATATAATGATTTCAAAAACGTGTTCATAATAGATGTACACAAAAAAAAATCATGCAATAATAACAGCCGACTAATACCGCAAACAATTTCACAATTTAAACAATTAACTTAATATTTTAGCACAGCACTTAGTCAAAACATACGAGGGGCGTTCAAAATATTCTCGGTATGTGGATAAAAACAAACAAGTACGAAAAGTTTGATATTTTTATTTTTCAATATACTCCCCCCCTATGTTCATACACTTATAAGATCGATCAATTATTTTTTTTAATCCCTCATAAAAATATTTTTTATCTTTGGTGTAAAAATGCTCCTCCACGGCCGTCTTCAACGCTTCATCGTCAGAAAAATTATTTCCACGCAGATCCTTTTTAAGATTGGGAAACAAAAAGAAGTCGCTTGGGGCTAAGTCCGGACTATAGGGTGGATGAGTAACAGTTTCAAACCCACATTCAACAATAGCTGCCTTGGCAATATGAGCAGTATGGACAGGGGCGTTGTCATGCAGAAGCAGAACACCTTTGGTTAACTTTCCTCGCCTCTTTTCTTTGATCGCATCTCTTAATTGACGTATAACGTTAGCGTAGTACTGCCCTGTGATATTTACACCTTTTTCTTTATAATCGATAAGCAAAACTCCTTCACAATCCCAAAATATTGTGGCCATGACCTTGCCAGCTGACGGGATTACCTTGAACTTCTTGGGATGAGCTGAACCCTTAATGTGCCACTGCATGGACTCCTGTTTGCTCTCTGGGTCATAATGATGAACCCAGGTTTCATCTCCAGTAACTATTTTTTGCAGCACCTCATCGGGATTTTCACCACACAGGTCGATAAAATCTAAACAGCAAGCCACACGCATATCCTTTTGAAGAAGCGTCAGCATTCGCGGAACCCATCTTGCACTTACTTTTGACATATTAAGATGGTCATGTATAATGTCATGTACGGTACCAATAGAGAGATTGGTTACTTGAGCTATAGATTTTACCTTCACTCGGCCGTCTTCCAATATAAGTTTTTCCACTTTATCAATATTTTCTTGTGAGGTAGCCACTACAGGCCGGCCAGGTCTAGGGTCATCTTCAATACTCTCCCTTCCACGCTTAAATTCGCTTGACCATTTTTGAATAGTAGATAAAGAAGGAGCAGACTCACGGTAAACACAATCCATTTCCTCTTTTATGGTTTTTTGATTTTTACCCTGTTTTGTCAAGAATTTTATGACGGATCGGTGCTCTAATTTCGTTAAAATTGTTAATTCGCTCATGGTGTTCATGTTTGTTCGGCAATTGCAGAAAAACAAAAGAACATCTCGGTTCCAATTTTACTTTTTTTTAATGTCAATGGATGAATCTTAGCGGCCAGTAACAAATATATATATAAAAGAGGTTGTAACGTATCAATACCGAGAATATTTTGAACGCCCCTCGTAGTAATTACCTAACAATTTGAGTCTATAATTTAAAAAAAAAGATTTGTTTTTATTTTAAATATGAATTGGACGCAGTTACGCAAAAAGGAACCATAACACAATTTTTCAGAAATTGAACTATGAATTTTAATCATAGGATGATTTATATATGTGATCCGACATCGCATGGCCTCATTTAGAAAATGCATAATGGACACTAAAAATATAATTTTAAAAAATAACCATAAGCATTGCTTCATGCTCCAAAAATTATGGACAAATAAATTAGTATGTACAGAGGGGAAATGTTGCCAGTCTTCTTGGGACTATCACTGAAGGGTCGTGTCTAGAGGACATTTTTTACTTATAGTTTATTTTTTATTAGGTTTAGTTTACAAATATTTTAATTTTTACTTTTAAGTAGTTTTAGTGTAGTTTTAAGTAGTTTTAATTTATCGATATATTAACTATCGTTTGTACATTTTAGAATAATTACTAACATAGTTTTCTTTAAGATATTATTGTTACTAACACGATATGAGATAGGAAAGAGACCAAGAGACCGAAGTCCGGTACCTGGTCCGACCAAATCCGCTCCACCACCAACACTAGCGTCCATGATGCTGTGCATGCCGCCGAAGACAGGAACGGGTGTCGTGCTATCATCAAGACGCACACCAATTCATCGGGAGGTCACGACCCTCATCAATGAGGAAACACGACGCAAGGAGATATGGTTTTTGTACCGAAATAAATAATAATTATTATTATATTGTACATCAAAAGCGGTATAAAAAACCGTTTTTGACATATATTCCAAATGTATTTAATGTTGGACAAATCATCGATGTATCGATAGACTAATCTAAATTCCAACTTTAATAGCCTATAACTTAAAATTAACCTCATGTGGTTTGGTTCCGTTTTGCGTAACTATGTCCAATTATTATTATGATTAACACATTATTAAATAATATTGAATTTGCAGATAGATATACCGTCGCTAAACCGTCTGGCCAGCGTGGCGAGTGTAGGCCAATTTTTCTATAAAATTTTGAAAGTCTTATCTCCAACAGTGGATATGAGCCACATGATCAAGTCATGGGTGAATATTTTAATATAAATAAAATAAAATAAATATTTCCAGACAGGTCACACAGCGCCATCTAGTTTCCGTGGTAAGGTATATACATATTATACATATAAACACCCAGACCGAGACAAATTATACAATGTACCATTTGCCCTTGGTGAGAATCGAACCCATGACCTCCCGAGTTCACGGCAACGTTTGTTACCACTAGACCACGGAGGCGGTCATAAATAGTTTAGATTTCAGTTTTTTAGAATAATTTTAAGTTTTCTGTCTTAATAAAATAAAGATTTACTTTCAACAGTGGAGATTGTGTTCTAGGGCCTGTTTTTCATTCATTACAGACCCTAGACCTCCACTGCTGGTGGTGGGCCTTCCAGAACTGGAGAATTTGGCCTACACTCGCCATGCTGGCCAGACGGCTTGGCGAGGATTGATAGGTATTTCAACAACTCGAGGTGGGAAGGTCAGTTAAAACTAGTAAACTAGCAATATTAATTATCAAAATTATTTACGAGGGTTGAACAATTATGACCTGACCTCTTGCTCGCACATTCCAATATTTTTAATTGCAAGTTTTTTCAATTGCAAGTGAACCTTTGAGAAATGTTGTCTATCAGCTTACTAGGAAATAAATTACAGATATTTTAGAGATATATTTCATATTGTTTTAGTGAAATAGAGAAAAATCGTTATAAATGTTTTTGCTATTTTTCTCTGTCTAAAATATATCCGTTTATTTCTCATACACTATATTTCTCAAAAGCTTTTTGTAATATATTTTTATATACTAGCACATTTGACCATGCGTCCGCCTGATGATAAGTGGCGCGCAAGACCCATAAATGTTAGCAACCGAAATCAGACACTCATGACTGACATCAGTCCCTAACACTATGCCGGCTTGACTGGATATGACGCCAAATCGAGCCTGTAGATACACTTTACTGGGTTTATCAAATAACCACCATCAGTCCCTCTACCACCTTAAGTACACCCGGATTTGTTTTTTTTTTTATTAAATATTGGATTGTGCGAGCGAGATAGATGCTAAATAATTAAACCCTTTTAAATAGAAAGTAGAGGTTTTATTTTAATACAAAAATAAAAAATAAAATCTCTTACTTTCAAAATAATATTCAACAAAATGATGGAAGACAGAGAAATGCATTAAAAAAAATATAAATAAACACAAAGATTTATTATAAATAATAGTAGTTTATGAAACTGTTGCATAATAAGGGGTATTATACACGAGTGTGTTTAAAGATATCACACGAGTGTTTTAATACCTAGTTATGTGCAGTTTCATACACTAATTTATCTACTCTCATACATTGCGATTGAAACTACTAAATAAAAAAATCCCACGAAATGCTATACAACAAAACGTATTGAATGGCGCCAATTTTTTTTTTTATTTTTTTTTAAATGACCATGGTACAGAATATATAAGTCCTAAACAATGAAATGGCGCCAAAACCTAGCTTATGACCGCGCACGCGCTATGGCGGGCGCTGCCATAGACAAGTAAAAATTGGAATCAAAACTTTTTTGTAATGGAGCCTTTGCCTTAAAAAAAATAAGTGTTATATAATATGTATGATTCTATTTTTTAAATGAATTATAACATTATTTTGTTAGAGAAAAAGTGTTATAATGTAATTTCAGCAGTATGTTTATAAAGTATGTCAATATAAATTCGTTTTGAAGTTTGTAATTCGCATTTTACGATATGAGAGTAGATAAATAAATTTACAACACCACCGTTCCCGTGCCTCAGAGACGTTAAGCAGTCGATTCCGATTTCACTAATACCAACTTGTTAAGTCATTAAAAATTAGCATCAGATCCTCGCGAACCCGTCTGGAGTTGCGAGTATAGGCCAAATTTTCCAGATATTGTTCTGGAAGGCCCATCTCGAACAGTGCAGGTCTAGGACACTGTGTTCTATGGGCTGTAATGAATGAACTAAAGCACTCAATAATTCATTTTATATTATTGTAAATTTGCACGTTTTCTTACATATATATTTTGAGATCTGGGGCAGCAGTCTAGACATCTTATATCAATCGCTAACTTAACGATTTAAGATTGCAAAGCCTTCCAACAGACCAAATCGCGTGGTCACTTTCCAAAATGTAGATTGTTTTTTTAAACGATGTGACAGCCTTGGATTACGTCTACGCTAAAATAGCATCCTTTAGTCATAAAGAAAGAAAAAGAAAATAATTTAACTGTTATATTTGCGATTTTTACACATTTCTTACGTACATTTTGTCCTAGATTTAGAGCACGTTAAGCCGTCGGTCCCGGTTCCACTAATGCCAACTTGTAGAATCGTTAATAAATTGTCATAAAAAAATTGACATCATATCCTTGCCAAGCCGTCTGGCTAGCGTGGCGAGTGCAGGCCAAATTCTCCAGTTATATGTTCTGGAAGGCCCATCTCCAGCAGTTGAGGTCTAGGACGCTGTGTTTTAGGGGCTGTTATGAATGAATAATGAATTAGCGATTTAGCGACGAAATTTGACAGCCCGCAGTTATCGAATATTTTCGATGTAGTTTTACCGTGTGACAGCAGCCGGCTGACATTTTTTTTTTAGTGTTGCAAAGGAATAAATATTATAGTCCATTGATATAATACAAATCTTAGGTCATAAAATGAGTTAATATGGAACTGCCCGAGTTTTTTATGACATAAGTAGTCATATTAAATATTACCGTCCTTTGGAAGTAATAATAAGTATTGACCAAATTAGATTTTGGATTTTGTAAGTGGCAACATTTTTTTTTTGACTTACCGACGAAATCGTTAAGATAGCGAACTGTGAAGACTGCCGGTCCTGCAGTCGTATTCCATTACTTAAGCGCAATTAGATTGTAAAAATAGTGAATTTTGTTAATTACTACCTCTTTTAGCCCGAGTTTTTCCGATCATAGCCGACCTTATGTCAAAATAGCGTTTTCCACTATTTCAAAGGTGTTGAAATTCCATGGTGTTGCAACTTCAAAATTCATTAGGAAAACGTTTTAGTTAGAAAATTGTCCGCCGCGAATTTATTATAAAGTTAACAACATTTATATTAATTAAACTAAGAATATATATTTACATTAAACATAGTTTTATAACACACATTAGGTAATAAATCAAAAATATGGCAAATACTAAAAGAAATATATTAGAGCTTTTTTTAAATGAACGCATCGTAACGTTATTTTGCTGTCATCTGTACGCCTAGTGTGACAGTGAAGTTTCGTAAACGCAACTATAGTAGTAGAGTTTTTTTACTAAATTTTCGATGTTCATTGCCTGTTATTATAGCCTAACTTGCAATAACACGCAATGTAAAATAAAAAACGTAACTACAGTAGTTACGTTTTCCGAAACTTGCATTTTACACTAAGCACACTGTAGTGGAAACCTTTATACGAGAATATCAATTTTAATAGCGTTTCACAATGACAGTTCCGTTATTTAAGTGATTCCATTATGTAACGTTGGCGCTTAAGTAACAGAATACGGCTACTGGTGTGTTATAGATAACAAACAATATTAACCGTACAAATTACACTAAGTTAATATTTTAATCATATCCACTAGTCAATAGGAACTCGTGGATTATTTTAATATATGTGTTATTTATGATCGTTAGGCCACTTAGGAAACGTGGAATTGACCATATAAATATATCGCAAATTATCTTATTAACTTATTAAGTTGTTTGTTTTATTTGGTAATGAAGTAAAGAATTTTAATGATCAGGTTTGGCAATTATTTACACAAAATGTTCCAGTAGTTGAAAACTATTTACACGTGAAATATTCACAGATAGAAAATATATAAGAATGAAAAAAAAGAACGTGGCCAATAAAAGGAAAAATTAGGTAATAAAAAAAGGGACACTTGCACAGAGAATCGAAGTATTTACCAAAATATTTACTTGCAAAGAGAATCGAGGTATTTACCAAAAAAATATTTACTTGCACAGAGAATCGAAGTATTTACCAAAAAAATTTTTACTTGCACAGAGAATCGAAGTATTTACCAAAAAAATATTTACTTGCACAGAGAATCGAAGTATTTACCAAAAAAATATTTACTTGCACAGAGAATCGAAGTATTTACCAAAAAAATATTTACTTGCACAGAGAATCGAAGTATTTACCAAAAAAATATTTACTTGCACCGAGAATCGAAGTATTTACCAAATACAACATTTACTTGCACAGACAATCGAAGTATTTACCAAATACAACATTTACTTGCACAGAGAATCGAAGTATTTACCAAATACAACATTTACTTGCACAGACAATCGAAGTATTTACCAAATACAACATTTACTTGCACAGACAATCGAAGTATTTACCAAATACAACATTTACTTGCACAGACAATCGAAGTATTTACCAAATACAACATTTACTTGCACAGAGAATCGAAGTATTTACCAAATACAACATTTACTTGCACAGACAATCGAAGTATTTACCAAATACAACATTTACTTGCACAGACAATCGAAGTATTTACCAAATACAACATTTACTTGCACAGACAATCGAAGTATTTACCAAATACAACATTTACTTGCACAGACAATCGAAGTATTTACCAAATACAACATTTACTTGCACAGAGAATCGAAGTATTTACCAAATACAACATTTACTTGCACAGACAATCGAAGTATTTACCAAATACAACATTTACTTGCACAGACAATCGAAGTATTTACCAAATACAACATTTACTTGCACAGAGAATCGAAGTATTTACCAAAAAAATATTTACTTGCACAGAGAAGTCTTCGAGGAAAATACAAGCGAATAGTGAAAGTGCAATAACAAATAAATACATTTATATAAAAATGTGCTTCATAACGAAAGGAAAAGTGTAAATTTAATAATGTTTCTATCTACAATGAACCTAGGTGCGAGGACAGGGTACAAAATGAAAGCGGACTCACTAACCTCCCGTTTCTCAAAGCATAAATAAGATATCGAATAACGTCGATAGCGTGTATGGGGACGATCCGGTGTACCGGGTGTCACTCGAAATAATTGTTTATTGTTCTTGCGCCGGTTCAAAAAAACTGCACAATTCCATTGCCACACACGCTCCGGACTACCTGCGCAGGCATACATGTGGATCGTAGTGTGTATGCCTATCATAAGTTACGCGATTGGCTCAATTCAAAAGTGAAAAGCCAATTACCTGACGTATAAAAAATTAAATTCGATATTAATTGATCCCTTCAGAAACTGGACGTAAAACAAAGAATATTAACGCAAATATAAACAACAAATAAAGTGCATCACGTCAAGAATAAACACATGCCTACAATTATATATTTTTTTTATTTCATTTTGTGTTTTATGTAATTACTAAAAACGCACTATTTTACACAGCGATTAGGTTGCTTATATGCCAGCGATGTGCATTAAAAATAAACTGTGCGCGAGGACAATATACACTAACCAATAGTATCATATCCCGCTTTGAATTTCTCTCTAATACGCACAACTGAGCTCTTCGCTCCTCTCACAACAATCAGCTAAAGATTCCTTCGCAATTCCTCTAGCAGACATTTAGATTCCTTCACTGTTCCTGCCGCTCGTCAGTGGAACAAGCTACCCCTGGCTATAAGGCGTGCACCGTCCGTCAACGTATTTAAAATAACTACATTATTTCTTGAGAAACAGAATGTATGTCTCTCGAATTAGTTGTTTGACATTTTATTTATACATAATCTATTTATTTATAGTGTATGTTTATGTATGTATGTATTATATAGTATGTATGTGTATTGTTTTTTTTATATTGTGTATGTATATGTATATTTAAGTGGTATACATGCGTAATTAAGTTTATTTACTAATTTAAGCTATTTTAATATTTTTCTTTATCCTGCCCATTACCTTACAAAAAAGGTTAGCTGGTGAAGAATGCCTTATGGCGTTATAGCTCGCCTATGTACTAGGTTTTTAAGTGCAATAAAGTATTTAAATAAATAAATAAATTCTGTCGCACGAGGAAGAAGACACTAGTCGATCAAATAATGACTTCAATTTCCTTGCGGAAGAGCTGGACATTGATTTATTTAATTCCAATGCTTTTTGACTTTAGTTAACGCTTCGGCATGTTGAATCGGTCAATAGCAGGCATCAATTATAATGAACTGCCTCCGTGGTCTAGCGGTTAAGTCCGTGGATTTAGACTCGGAGGTACCGAGTTCGATTCCTGGTCGGGACACAAAAATATTTATTAACTTAACCGCTAGACCATGGAGGCCGTATTATATGAGAGTATTTTGGAATTACTTAAAAGTTACAATGAAAACTACTTAAATATTTATAAGTGTGTTACTTTTTGCTATGTATGGATGTATGATGCATATATATCTTAACGCCAGTTTCCTTGCGGGGTAGGCAGAGACAATTGAGCGCTATTTGACACGATCACGACATACCTCTCCATACATGCCCTTTGGTTACGAAGGCTTTTTAATTCACCTTAAGTCAGTGTTTTATTTATTTGATCGTGATATGCGAGTCTTAGCCACAACTTTCGCATTATATTCTTCGCTCATTCTTTCAACATGCCCGAACCATTTCCGTATTTCGTCATTACGTATGCGGTCCGCAACGACCTCATTTCTACTGCATTAACCCTACTCTCATGCGTGTGTATGATATATAACAAAAAACTACCAAGAACCGAAAATACCGGATCCTTTATGAAAAATTTCCGAAATTCCCGGTTCTCAAAAACAGAAGCAGTTCCGGAAACCAAGTCACGATGCAGTACATTGCAGAATCTTAAGCCAATGGGGTTTATCAGGCAAAGCTTTTTGTAGATGTCGCTAGCGGCAATGGTACCTTGTTTACACATATGACGCGTAATTTTTTAAAATGTTTTTGTAGTTTTTTATTTTTATAACAGAAAAATATTTTTTAAATTTACCTTAAAAGACGAATTAAGAAACCGTTTGCGCCGTTTGGAGTTGAAACTCTCGGGCCGTGGGGAACAAGTGCACACGAAATTTTCAAGGCGTTGTCAAAACAGCTCGTCAACACCTCGGGAGACAAAAGGGCTGGGCCAAAGAATCAGTATTGCCATTTAACGTGGCAATGCTGCCAGTATCCTTGGCACTTTGCCCATTGGCAGCGATTTGGAGCAAATTTTTTATTTTGTTTTTTCTTCATTTTAGTTTTGTTATATTTTTATTTATTAATTTGGTTTATTTTTATTAATAGTAATTTATGTTTTAAGATGTAAGTTTAATTAATATTTTATTATTTTTTTAAATCATTGTACCTTATTTCCTTCGAATAAAACCGTTAAAAAAAAGGTTGAATTAATAGAACGGCCAATTTTGAGATCACCATATCTTTGATTTCGCTTGGAAATCTCGATTTGTACACTTAAAATCTGCTCACTCCGGCATAATATCAAGAAAATAAAAAAATATTTTCTATGAAACGACAGTACTAGTGACTAGTAGAAGTTGGTGCGAGAGGAGTTCCAGCAAAATCTTTGCATCACTTACTGAAAGAATTGGGCCTAAGCAGGTCTGCCGGAGATACATTTATGGAACGAGCTTCCAAGACGGCATTAACGGAATCATACAGTATTTGGTTAGGTAGGGAGAGAAGTAGAATGCACTATCACAGACGTGTCATACCTGTTCTCGATAGTTACCTCCAGGATTGACTGCCCCAGTCTTCTTAATCTCTGTAAGCTGCAGGTTACGAAGTCGTCCAGAGAACGGAGATTATTTCTTGTCCCATTCTCCAAAACTAACTACCAACAGAATTCGTTCATAAGCAGGACATGCAGTTATGTTAATGATTATTGCAACGACTTGGATCCATTTATATTATCTCCGACAGCTACTCGACGCATTCTTACAAAACGTCTCGCCAGTGGTTCTCATCAATAGTATTATATTTACATATATTGTAAATTTATTGTTTAGTTTATTTCATTTTCTATTTTTTTATTTTTATTAGGTATCAATGTATAATTGTTTTTAATTTTATTTTTTTTTAGTTTTTTTTTTGTTCTATGTTATGTAGTTTATTGTTCTTAGTTTTAAGTTTAGGTTAATTTTACTTGTGTTGTTATTGCAGCGAGCACCACCTAATTATGTAATTTTACCTATCGGTGGCAACTTGTCAATAGCCATACCCTACCCATATGTACTCTATATATATTTTATGTATCTAGCTGTAAGTTGTCCTTAAACAATAAAAATAAAAATAATAAAATGGTGGATGGTGAGCGTATTATCGCGCAATAGAAAAAAAAGGAGGCCTCCTTTTCTTAAACCAGCCTATTGTCGGTCGCAAGCCCGAGACACCATTCCCCACTATAAATTTGTCTTCTCTATATTAGGTACCATCTATCATGCGCCATCTATCGTGATAAAAAGTTAGTGATTTGTCAATAACTGTGATTTTATGATACTATTGGTAGATATGTCCAAATTCCTAAAACACATCTCTGGTATGCAACCTTGTGATGAGTTTCGAAACGTGTTTACGCCCACAATGAGGACAAATATGGCCGTCGACACATTTAGGAGCTCGCTAATAAAACCAAAAAACTAATAAAGATCCAAGTTCCAGCTGACATGAATTACGCACTTTCAGCAAAGAAAAATATGTCAAAACACAACTAACATTTTTTTCGACTTGCGACTAGTGAAATCAACTCTACTTGACCATTTATCATTAGTTGTTTTATTTTTTTGCAATAAAACTTTGATTAGTTCGTCCACAAAATGTGTTATTCAAACCCTACCTATGTTGAGACACCAAGACTTACTTCGGGACGTAGATTGACTCCTCTTATCTCACCTTCATATATCCTGTATATGAAATGGAAAGAACGGAGCCCTATGGCAGCCATCTTGTTTTCAATCAATTTTTTTTTTTTTTTTATTCTCCCGATGGATGATGAAGGCAAAGGGTTAAGCCCATACAGCCAAGTCTGACTAAATATATATCTTTCTTATTCATGAGTTAATGAGGTCATCATCAAATTCCAGATGCTGCAGAATTTGATGCTTTTCTTGGAGTCACTCGCGGCACCATAGCTCAAACACGTCGGGTAAAATATGGGAGTTGACAGCGCGGGAAAACCGCAAAAAATAAACTGCCCCATATTTAAAGTCCAATTTATTGTTTTCCATTATTATTCACATTGTAGCACATTATTAAACAAAACAACACCACTTTTGACCAATAATATCCACAGTAAATTAATTTACAAAACAAGAACTTGCACTTGACATGTCCACGCAAAATGGCGCGAAGGACTCCTTTTTCTTTTTTTTTAACAAATAAACAAAAGGCGGATATAATGCCTATAGGCACTCTCTTCCAATCAACCTTCGGGACATAGAAACATAAGAGGTAAGGTTATGATATACCACAGTTACCATATATATAATATATATGATAATAGTTACGATATATTAATTAGCAGTGCTATTGATATGACTAACGTTTAATTTTTTTTCGTGCAGATAAACCCAGTAAAGTGTATCCATACGTTTGGGATCAGACAGTCATAGGTGTCTGATTCCAGTTGCTAACATGGACCTGACGCGCCACTTACCATCAGGTGGTCTCAAGGTTACATGCCGTGCTAGTTTAAAAAAAATATAAAAAAATAGATTAATTCGCGACATATTGCGCGGACAAAAACTTGAACTTGTCATTGTCTTGTTCAAGTTTTTGTTTTGTCAATTAATTTACTGTGGAATACTGTGTTTAGTAATGTGAATAATTATGGAAAACGATAAATTGGACTTTAAATATGGGGCACAAGTTGCAGTTTATTTTTTACGGTTTTCCCGCGCTGTGAACTCCCATACGTATTTGGGCTATAATGTCGCGAGTGACTCCAAAAAAAACATTAAATTCTGCAACATCTGGAATTTGATGATAACCTCATTAACTCATTTAAATAAAAACATATATTACCTCAGAATTGGCTGTATGGGCTAGGCACTTTGCCTTCCCTATTACCCATCGGAAGAGAACAAAAAAAAAACAAAAAAAAATTGTTCAAAACGTTTTTTATTTATATTTGTTTAATCTGAATATATTATATCAATCCTCAATGTATTCTTAATTATATATATCAAGAGATGTAGAATGAGGTTTATTACATTGTATATGATATATATTTTAAGTTATAGTACACATAATATTCTGATTAAAAGTAAAAATTATAGTCATATAATAAAAAAATACAGTAATACGTGTTATCGCCAAAATAATTATGAAATATTACGAAGCATGCTTTATTCTATAATTCTAGATATATATTTTATAGTAATAACTAAAGATTGGTATGTTATTTTCGGATTAGTTTTTTGATCAAAAACAAGATGGCGCTAGGGTCCCGCGTAAAAGCTCATCTAAATTATTATAAACGCACGTTTTTATAAATCCCAAAGTTTAAGAATGCAACATTTTCCTACGATATACTTAATTAGCCAATTTCTAAAAATAAAAAATCATTTTTTAGTTTACATATCATGACATATCGTTATGCACTTTTTTAGTGATGTGTTACAATGTATTTTAGTGATCGATTTAATGAATTATCTGCAACTTATTTAATTATGACTTTCACTAACACGTTGATATAATTTTATAGTTATACAGTATTTTTTTTTGTAATATATTTTTTTTTTATCAGCGTGTTAATTAGAGTTCTGAAAACGTTTTTTTGGAGTTATAATACCATAATTTAAATTAATTTGGTATTCGTATTATTAATTGATTAAAAACAAAATTACTTTTTTTTTAAATTTAACATTCCAATAAGACTATTAACCTTACCACAAAAATAACAGGCTTTTTCTAATCAATTTCGAAAAGTCGCCATTTTGATTTAAATTTGTTGAAATGAGTTTTGTCTCTTTTACGCTTATCAATTTGTGTTGCTAAAAGAAAGAGATAAAACCTATTATAACTAAAGTGTTCAAGGCTTCACTATGTTTGTATGAATACCGGGTACAGTTCTCCCAAAGTGATAATGCGCATAGAAATCTTCGTCACTGTTCGGCAACGGTCGTATTCCCCGAGCGTCGGAAGACGATATGTATATAGAGTGGTTAAGTGCATTTTCTTCATGCATAATTTAGTAGAATTATGTGTTTTGTGCTAGTTGTTAGTACGTTTTCCTATTTTACAAAATAAACTATTTAAAGTTGAATAAGATAATTAAAGTTGAAATTAAATTCACCTTTGAAAACAAAACCAAGAACGGTGTGTAATATCAGCTCTATATAATTCCACTCAGAGAGAACACATGCAGTCACCGACCGCCCGAATTGTTTTCGATTGTGTACACATGATATTGACTTCTATTTCTTTCGAACAAGGTGCAAAATGCAAGTGCAATGTTTAGGCTCTTACGATTCAATGATTCGGGTGTTTCCGGGAATACGACAATTAGCGAAGATCTGTATGTGCATTATTAATTTGGGAATACTGTACTTATATATCTTTGATATATATCCTAATATCCTGGGAATGAAGTTATATATTTTTTTCATTTTATTTTACATGGAATTATAAATATTAATATCTGCACAACCAGCTTTAGTAATCCAAATGTTAAAAGAAGTAAATATAACCCATGAGTTGTTTTAAAACTATAACAAAAGAAAAACCTGTTTGGTACAGTAATATCTACTGTTCCAATCCTTTTAGCACAACTAATAGATATATACCATGTAATTCAATATATATTGCCTTATTGTATAGATTTTAATACGGGGTAATGTTGTATGGTCTTGCGTTAGATTAATATGTTTTTCTATTGATAGAAACAAATTAAAACAAAAATGGCGATTTTTTTTTATTTTTTTTTGTGGTAAGTTAATATATGTTATTTATTGTTGTGTTATGTAGGTATCATGTGGCGGTGTGGGATTGTATGGACATGTGGCATAGAGTTGGAGAGTCAGTCTACTCTTCACTTATCGTGTCGCCCGCTTTATCTTGGGAAATGTTTTGACCTGAAATATGACAAAAAAAACTTATTACATTTAACTAAACAGTAAAAAAAAAAACTTATAATATACTGCCTTCGTGGTCTAGCGGTTAAGTCCGTGGATTTAGACTCGGAGATACCGGCTTCGATTTCTGGTCGGGACACAATAATATTTATTTTAATTTAAATTATTAAAATTTAATTAATATTTAATTCATTTGTGATATTTCTCTAGTTTGGTGCGCTGAAGACATCGACGAGCTTGCCACTTGTCATGATTGGCCTTTTTTTCCCCTTTCGGGGTGGACAGAAACCACGCTTATAAAGAAGCGGATTCATATTTAGCCAACTTTACTATAGCCCAATCATGACAAGTGGCAAGCTCGTCGATGTCTCCAGCGTACCAAACTCGAGAATATCACAAATAAATTCAATATTAATTAATTTATATTAATAAAGATTTTTGTGTCCCGACGAGGAATCGAACCCGGTACCTCCGAGTCTAAATCCACGGACTTAACCGCTAGGCCACGGAGTCAGAATGTTATATCTTAACAGTTTATTTGTGCACCGACATATCTTTGCTCACTCTTCCAAAGGTTAACTGGTAGTATTTACCTACGGCATAAGGTATATCTTTGTACATTTATTTTGTGCAATATAGAATTTAATTTAATTTAATCAGGGCACTAGATAATGAGATCTCGGCGATATGCTTTTATCTGTCTCTGACGACAGACCTTAATAAAGGATTAAATTCGATTTTAATAACAAAGGATTATTCTTGATTCTGTTACTGGATCATTATTATTATTTTAAATTAATTATTTGATCCTTGTTTTAGTTTATTTTATATATTTTTCTATTACTTATGTTTCATTTATGTTTCTTGTAAAAAATTGTAAAGTGTTGTTTGAGTACCTACTTATTGTTACTAATACTTGTTGTTGCACTTAATTAATTTTATTATATTGTATAATTCTTAAGGTGTAAAACGGGATCAGTATACAAATGCAATTGTTATTTCATATCTCATTGTTATTGTACTGATTTTGTTGGTTCTTATTTTTATTATTTTTCATTATAGCTAACAGTGAAAATTTGTAAGGCTTTGAGATTAGATATTTTTTGTATACATAATATTGCAAAGGCTGTAAATTTTCCCACGAATAAATAAATAAATAAATCTATAGTCTATCACCCTTAACGGCTCCGTCACTCAACATTTCCTTCCAGATGTCAAACGAAAATAAAATTAAAAAGGAGCCAATTGTACTTGTGGGGGAGATTTCCAACTACCTCAACCGTGGTAGATGGGTGGACTGTATATGGAATGGGGGGGTTTGATGACGAGCCAGTTCCGTGAAGTCCAAAGAAAAAGGCAGAAGCACTTACCTCAGGGTTCCAGAAGAAGACCAGCTCTTCTGATGCTAAAACTCTTTTCACATAAATCTAATAATCGTCCGATTCGTTCCGACCGATAAATACACTCGCGTGGCTATTCAGCAGACACTGCTGCAGGATCGAAATTTGAGCATGCGCGGTGTGACGTCACCGAAACACAAATTTACGTCCGCTGCCGACCGAGGCTGACGTGCGACTCTCCCTACCGATGGGTCACAGAACTGGCTTTAACAGTACCAGTTATATTTCGAAGGTCAGCGACAAGCTGGTACATACGACGATATTTTTAATTTTAATCGTCACAATTACAGATACATTATTTTGGATAGACAGCTGGAAGGGAAGTTAGAGGTCATATTTGAATAATTTAAATTACCTATAACCCAGCGATTTTAATATTCTGTTTTACCGAATATTTAGGCCGGCCGAAGCCGACGTTCGGTTAAACCGAATGTAAACCGCACGTCGACCCATCCCTAGTAGGAACATATTTTTTTATTTTGTGTCTGCTCGTCGATGTCTTAAGCGAACCAAACTCGAGAAATCAATTATTTGTGACTTACCCTTTTTCGCTGTTGAAAGTATGCACTTCTTGCAGCTTATGAAGAAAAAGGAGACACGTTGGAGTTGGGGGTCGTCGGCAACAGGTCCATCGTCTTGCACACCCATCCCGCGATGTCGGCAGACACTGCGTCCGCCGACCGGATCCAACAGTGGTTCTACACAACCAGACATACATATATATAAGAAGATAAATATGAGAAATCTTGTTTCAAGTGGTGATATTTTTATATAAATACCCTTCTTATATTGAAATGAAATGAGATGAAATGAAGTGAAATTATATGAAATGAAGTGAGATGAAATGAAATGAAGTGAGATGAAATAAAATGAAGTGAGATGAAATAAAATGAAGTGAGATGAAATGAAATAAAGTGAAATTAAATGAAATGAAGTGAGATGAAATGAAATGAAGTAAAATTAAATGAAATGAAGTGAAATTAAATGAAATGAAGTGAGATGAAATGAAATGAAGTGAAATTAAATGAAATGAAATGAGATGAAATGAAATGAAGTGAGATGAAATGAAATGAAGTGAAATTAAATGAAATGAAGTGAGATGAAATGAAATGAAGTGAGATGAAATTAAATGAAGTGAGATGAAATGAAATGAAATGAAATGAAATGAAATGAAATGAAATGAAATGAAATGAAGTGAGATGAATGAAATGAAGTGAAATGAAATGAAGTGAGATGAAATGAAATGAAATAAAATCAAATGAAGTGAAATTAAATGAAATGAAGTGAGATGAAATGAAATGAAGTGAGATGAAATAAAATAAAGTGAAATTAAATGAAATGAAGTGAGATGAAATGAAATGAAGTGAGATGAAATGAAATGAAGTGAGATGAAATGAAATGAAGTGAAATGAAATGAAGTAAGATGAAATGAAATGAAGTGAGATGAAATGAAATGAAGTGAGATGAAATGAAATGAAGTAAGATGAAATGAAATGAAATGAGATGAAATAAAATGAAGTGAGATTAAATGAAATGAAGTGAGATGAAATAAAATGAAGTGAGATAAATGAAATGAAGTGAAATTAAATCAAATGAAGTGAAATGAAATGAAGTGAGATGAAATGAAATGAAGTGAGATGAAATGAAATGAAGTGAGATGAAATGAAATGAAGTGAGATGAAATGAAATGAAGTGAGATGAAATGAAATGAAATGAAATGAAGTGAGATGAAATGAAGTGAGATGAAATCAAATGAAATTAAATGAAGTGAGATGAAATCAAATGAAATTAAATGAAGTGAGATGAAATGAAGGGAAGTGAAATAAGATGAGACGAGATAAAATGAAATGAAACGAAACGAAATAAAATGAAATATTTTTTATTTACAATAAATGCAGTACAGTGATCACAAATTATAAAAATAGTCAGTTTCTACTCACATATCGCACCCTTAAGGGCTCAAGTCAAAAAATAAAGTGATTTTAAATGCTAAGGGCACAAGATGGACTTATATATAAATAAATTATATTCTATAGGTACTTAAAATAAGAAGAGGCCTAGAAGAAGACACCCCCGCACGGTGAATCAATTGAATTCTTGTGATGTTTTATTTGATTAACTTACCATAAGTGACTTTAAATCAGCCCTTTCGTCTGGATTTTTCTTCAAACATCTGTCCACAAAGTCCTTAAATTCGTCGGAGAATATTCCAGCGGGTAATTTAGGAGGCGGCTCATTGACTATGTAGTCTAAGAGCTCGAATATAGCCATCGGACGCGGAGAGTTTGGAGCCTGAAATGTGTTTTATTCAAGTATCAATTTGGGACATTCTTGGGGATTCTTCTAGACTTGAGTATACTATAATCGAACGTAGTTACGCAAAAAGGATACCTGTTCTACAACTTGGTGGTTGTTGTTCTTTTCGGATGAAAAATGTGGTGTTAGAGAAGGCAAGGGATCTAGCCCCTTCAGCCAAGTCTGACGTAATATATCTTTCATTGAATGAGTTAATAAATTCCAGATGTTTCAGAATTTGATGCTTTTTTTTGGAGTGACTCGCGGCACTATAGCTCAAACTGGGTATAATATGGGAGTTCACAGCGCGGGAAAGCCGCGGAAAAATAAACTGCAACTGCCCCATATTTATAGTCCAATTGATCGTTTTCCATAATTATTCACATTGTAGCAAATTATTAAACAAAACAACACTACTTTGACTAACAATATCCACAGTAAGTTAATTTACAAAACAAAAACTTGCACTTGACATGTCCGCGCAAAAAGGCGCGAAGAACTGTCTACTTTTTTTTTTAAACTAGTAATGTCAATCGCCACTAAGGCATTTGTGCCAACATCACGTTTGTATGAATAAATAATGTGAATTGATTTTTATATAAAGACATTTTTTTTAGTAGCAGGTCAATGTAAATTTATTTTATTTTATTTTTTTATTTAAAAACTTAATTGTACTCTGTACACAAATGCTGTTAGACATTCTCTGACAGCCAAACATTTAGACGGTATTAATGGTAAATAGGTGCAATATTATTTAATGATATTTTGTCAGATATACAATAGACATATCAACAAATCACACAGACTAAAATACAAAAGGCGTTTGGTTAGTATTTTAGTAGGTATGATACGTCACAATATATCACAAGGGATATATTACATAAAATTGGACCTAAAAGAAAGGAATCTGCAGTGATAACTGAACTATATCAGATTTACAAAATAAAACATACAGAATTACACTAAAACGATCAATTCATAACCTTTTAAATTTAGGTTATTTATTGATTGTTGTGGTGCAGTTCTGTATATGTTTTATTTTGTAAATCTGATATAGCTGAGTTTTCCTTGCAGATTCCTTTCTCAGTAAGATTAAACATTGCTGGAATCTGCTAAGCTGCTGGTCTTCTGCTAACAGCTTATTGGACCACTTTGCTGCTTAGTCTTCTACTAGCAGGAGTAGAATCATTCAAAATAATTAAATTAATGACGTTTTATAAATGCCTGTAACAGGTTTACGTGAATAAAGATATTTTGACTTTGACTTAAGCTTTGAATACCTGTTACCCAACCAGGGGCAACATAGTAAGTCTTGTTTCAAGCGGTGTTATTTTTATAAATATAACCATGGCAAGCTTACAATATTAGTTCACCTTGAAAGTAAAAATTGGCATTTGACATCATTGCAAATGGCACATACTTTCAACGATACTTTCAACAATAGGTTTTGCCCAGTCTGCCGAGCATAAACATAAACCCAGTAAAGTGTATCCACGCGTTTCTGGATCAGGCTCGAATTGCCGTCATGCCCAGTCAAGCCGGCATAGATATCAGTCATGAGCTGACTTTGCAAATACACTTCGCTTGCTAATATAGGAATACTGCTATTTTATTTATTAAGACTCAAACAACAGTATATATACTTAACATTAGATTATTACACAGTTTGAAAACTTATCTAGTACATAAACTTTTTACAGTTGAGCACAGCATTTGTCAACTTGTATTTTTCGAATTAAAGTTCTAATAATAAAGCAAAAAATTATTTTAAAAAAAAGAAGCAAACAAAACTAAGCTAATAAACTTATAACTATATATGTATTTACAATTTAAATTAAAAACTAATATATATACATATATTTTAACATTTTGGACTTTCCAGACATATTGCAATGCTTACCTATTTATTTGAAATGAATATTATTTTAGTTTCCTGTGAGATTTCGGAAATGGTTCAAGACCTTGTGTTTGAAAGTATTTTTAGAATCGTGAAATATATCCAGATCACACTTGCGCCAGAAAACATTAAATGATTTCATTGCTCTTATCACGGGGGAAGTGTGACCGAGATTAGTTCTGCTCGGAGGAACTTTGAAGCAATCTATATATGTTGACAACCGCGAATTTGGACGGGGAACCACAAGACAAACCTTCTCCAATAAGGACTGGCAATTAACTCTGCCTCTCATTAAATCATGCAAAAAACTGAGTTCCAGCATGTGCCTACGGTCGACCAGTTGATGCATCCTACAGTAACATAATCTTTCCTCATAGGAAGCTCTGTGACTAATTCCTGGAGAACGATAAGCAAGCTGTCGAGTAAATGCTTGTTGGATTGACTCAATTCAACATTGACATTTTGACATTGACTAGAATGTATTTTATATAAAGGATTCCATATAAAACTTGCAAACTCCAAAACACTGCGAACTTCGGGTGGGCTAAAGGTCACATGACGAGCTATTATAAAAAAATCGATAAACATTAATGTGCATAATTGAATTTAAAAACTAAATAGATTGAAAAGAAAGGAGTATAGAAAATTACTTATTAATTATTTATTTATTTATTTATTAGGGTCGCCAATAGTGACAACAAAACATACATGGATTTTTACTTACAACTAAGACAGAAAACAGATGCTGCACCAATTACAGGCAACCACCACTATTTTATATATTTATTTATTAAAACTTTATTGCACAATATATACAAGGGGCGGACTTAATGTTGCTAGACATTCTCTGACAGCCTCAACCTTAGGGACACTGTAGACCATTGAAGACGTAAGGTAGGTGCAATTAGAGAAATGTGATTACGTAATAAATATGCAATATTATCAAAACTACAATAATAAATACTATAATAAAGATAATAATAATAGATTTTTCACTTCGTTACTAAACGGAATTGGCGTGCCGTCAAACCGAAGTGGGTCAATACTATTTAAGTCAACTTTACTAAGCAATCGAGAGCTCCCAACAATGATCGACTGGCACTTATTCGAGTTGACAGCGACCCCAAAACGTTTTGACCAAGAGTGTAAATGATAATCATTTATTATTAAAATTAAATATACATATAGTCAATTATATCTCACCTGTCCCGGAGAATGGTCTTCATTTTGTCCTCCAAAAATAGAGGCCAAGGTTTTAGCGTCCGGCGGCGGGATCGGGTACATCCCTATCGCCATCTCCACCAGGGACAACCCTAGCGACCAGATGTCAGACTGGACTGAGTAGTGTGTTCCTTGTAGACGTTCAGGCTAAAAAATAGATTAATTACAAAATACTATTACCCTTCCGGGGTGGTTAGAAACCACGCGTATAAAGAATCGGATTCACATTTAGCCAACTTTACTATAGGCCAATCATGATAAGTGGCAAGCTCGTTGATGTCTCCAGCGTACCAAACTCGAGAAATCAACAAATAAATTAAATATAAATTAAATTTATTTATTTAAATTAATAAATATTATACTTACCTCCGAGTCTAAATCCACGTACTCAACCGCTAGACCACGGAGACTCACATAGCACGATTAAATAAACAAAACAATAGCTCAAGGTGCAAAAAAAGCCATCGAAACAAAAGGGTATGAAAAGGTTGATGAATGTCGAAGAAGCGAAAGAGGTATGTCGAGATCGTGATAAATGGCGCTCAATTGTCTCTGCCTACCCCGCAAGGGATCTGGCGTGAAGATATGTAAATAAATAAATACATATTTCCAGACAGGTCACACAGCGCCATCTAGTTTCCGTGGTAAGCTACGAGGCTTGTGTTACGGAAACTAGATGGTTGATAAACTACATATTATACTTTTTTTTTTTGTAAATATATATATATAAACACCCAGACCGAGACAAATTATACAATGTACAACTTGCCCCCGGTGGGAACCGAACCCACGACCTCCCGAGTTCACGGCAACGTTTGTTACCACTAGACCACGGAGGCGGTCATGTATGTATGTAATTTTTGAGATCGATTGATTTTGTGGATGGGAGTAATTTTTGCTACGGATATATACATAGATATTGGATGTAATATAATCTCTGATTGAGAATTGATCCCTAGGAGGTGATTTTTTTTTTCCACACCGGTAGACACTGAGCAAGCCACCATATTGTAAAACTTTTTTTTTTATTTACATAAATATTATATCTGAAAACTCTACAACCTGTATAATTCAAAAAAAAATCTACTTACTGACATATAACTCCTAGTACCAACAAACGAGTTGGCCATGGAGTCTATAAGTTGGCCAGAGACTCCAAAGTCACAAATCTTGATTTCCCCGTTACTGTTGACCAAAATGTTAGAGGGTTTGACGTCACGATGCATAATGGCGTGCTTGTCGCGCAAGTAACTTAGCCCTTTGAGCACAGCTGAAGTGATTGTGCCTAAAATAACGAATTAATTATAGTACAATCCGAACTAAGTAGTTGGGCAACAATAATAACAAGACTATAAAATAAAAATAAATATATTTATTGACACCAATTTTTAACATCCTATATACATAAATTACTAACTGTGAAATTATATCATTTATTTATTTATAAGACATTGAGCTAGGACAGCCTAACAGAACTGTTAGTAAGTGCAGTGGTTTCTGCACTAGATAATTCTGTCAAGGCACAGAAACCAGATTGATCAGGAAAGGTGTAGTTTCTTGATCCTAGTTTTGCAACACTCGAATGTGGTTGTTATATGTTATTTGTGTATTTATTTATATTTAGTTACTTATATTTGCTTATTTATTTTGTTCATCCTGTGATTGCGTTCAATCTAATTTTATGTACTTAATCTTGTTTTTACCATTATATTTTGTTTTTCTTTTTGGTGTTCATTTGCTATTATTGATTTATTATTGGAGTTAGGGTTTACTGAGGGAATAGGGATTCCTAAACTATTATATTGTTATTTTAAGTAATTCTTCAGTACTATCGTATGTTTGTGATAAAAGAAACTGTTAACTGTTTCTTGCAGACTACTGATATGGTTGCAAGACCAAGACTACCCTAGTGTTGGTCTTGGTCTTGTGCAAGAGTCTCGCAAGACTCTTGCACAGTTTTTTTTCCCTAATTTTGCTAGTGTTTACTTTTTTTGGGGTGAGGTTTTAGTTTTCAATATTTTTTATACCTAAGGAATAAAAATAACGTTTAGGTATTTGGAACTTGGGAGAGCTCGTTCGCAAATAATTTTATTTTAATATACCTAAATCCTACCTATACCTAATGCCTCCGAGGTCTGTGAAATGTTTTTATTTGCATTAATACATATTTTTGTGTCCCGACCAGGAATCGAACCCGAGTCTAAATCCTTAACCGCTAGACCACGGAGGCAGTTTATGAGAATACTTTTATTAAAATCCAAAAACGAGTGCAGTTCTCTCCACTTTTCTTACGTACAGTTGTTATAGATTTCATAGGCCTCTTTTGTAAACCAGCCTATTGCCAGTTACAAGCCAGACACCATTCTTCTCATCTCTTACCAACACAAGATGGACCCAGCACCCGCATGGTGAATCCATGGAATGCTTGGAAATTTGTATTCCATTCCATTCCAGTGTCTCAGAGAGCATGTTAAGCCAATTGATACCAACTTGTGGAATCGTTAATAAAATGACAATAAAATCATTAAAATTTACTTCAGATTTTCAGACCCTTACCAAACCCTCTGGCCAGCGTGGCTAGTTTTAGGCCAAATTCTCCAGAAATGTTGTGGGAGGCCTATCTCCAGCAGTGGAGGTCTAGGAGGTGTTTTAGAGGCTGTGATGTGAATGATAAAATCTTACCCAAAATAGATTCTGGAATTCGACCAGCTTTCTTTAGAATAAGATCCAACGATCCACCGTCCATGTATTCCATACAGATGGAAATTTCCCCATCGCTGTAAAAAGCTCCATAGAACCCCACTATATGTGCAAAGTTGCATTCGTGCAGCACTTTGAGTTCTCTGATGATCTGCTTCTTCACAGCCGGTTTTACTTCCAGATGTATCAGCTTCCGAGCCATTATAAGACCAGTTGACTTGTGGCGTACTTTCATCACAACACCGCCATTGCCTTGGCCTAAAGTAAAGAAAAATTTTTTTTTTTTACAATTAATACAAAGGTCGTTCAATCCAACCCCGGCATGTACCAGTGAGAAATACACTTTTGCCGTGCCTCGTAACCGTCGGTCCAGGTTCCACTAATACCAACTTGTGGAGTTGTTAATAAATTGTCATTTAAAATCAACATCAGATCCTTGCCAACCCGTCTGGATAGTGTGGCGAGTATAGGCCAAATTCTCCAGATATAATGTTCTGGAAGGCCCATGTCCAACAGTGGAGGTCTAGGACGTTGTGTTCTATTACACAAAGTACAGTTGGACCTTATGCTGCTACACATTATATGAAGTTCAAACCTTTGGGATAACATGAGCAGTAAGTACATAAGGTAGGTGCAATACTAAATTGACTTTTAGAGTTTTAGAGACACATACTTGTATCTTTATACAAAATATTAAAAAAAAACAATTTAATACTAAAAAGTAATTTACTAACCAAGTTCTCCCAGTTTTTCAAAGTCATCATCACTGAGCTCTCCGATCTTCTCCTTCTGACAGAGAAACACTTCTATTCTCCTTCGCTGAGTGTCGTCCATTTCTATCTGCTCCAGCCGCTCTGTCAGGGCTTCTATACTGGTCTTGGATTTACCAGCAAGACCCTGCCGTCTAAAAAAATTTTATTTCCTTTACTTTGGATAATATAGGCATACAAACCCGCGCATGTTTAGATCGGGATGGAACCCAGTAATAATGAATAAAAAAATTTGGTTGTCTAAGTTTGAAAAGGTCTTATCCCATTTTGAATGTTAAATTTTAATTCTCTTTCCTCAAATAAAAAAAATAATAAAAAAAAAACTGTCATAATTGCAATGACAAGGTTTCTAGGGTTAACAGCGCGCAAAAACTATATTGAAGGTAGTTTGACAATTTAGGCCTGTTTTTTACCACAATTTGTACAGATAGTTTTTGTTTCAATGTTTACTCTCGGCGAAGGTGTGCTGTGTTTCAATATAAAAGTAGCAATTCAATTTAATTATATGCATAGTTTTATTAACGAGATATACAAAAGAATAGTGTTAAAAGTTGGTACTGCAGCACACAGTTGCCGAGAGGCTGGTTACAGTAAAACAATGTTTAATGAGGATGGGAATGCACTGTATTATTGATTTATGTAAGTACTTGTATAGTTTTATTGTGTCAATATAGGAAAACTGCCTTCTGGAGCTCAGAATTTCTTTTCCAGAAGGCAGTGCTCACTAACTGAAATTATTTGATTATGATCCAATAAACGTTATTTTATTTTATTTGAATGTGCATTATAATCCAACAACTAACCACAACTTTAATACAAGTGATGGATTCAATTCACTGTGACAATGTTTTAGGTGCCCATTAAAAATGTGTGCATATTATACCAGCAAAGGACTGCACATTTGTTCGCAGTTACGCAAAAAGGATCCAATGCATGAATGTTCAGAAATTTTATAATGATTTATAATCAGGTTCTTACGATGATATATCTTATATCAAAAACGATCACTATCAAAATTCCTTTTTTGACATATTTTAAATGTATTAAATGTTGGACTAATCCATCAATGTATCAATGGACTAATCTAAATTCCAATTATGAAACAATAACAATTCCTTTCACCTCTTACTCAAAGAATTTGGCCTAAGCAGATCTGCCATCAGTTCATTTTTGGTAGCTTCCAAGAAGTCACTAGCAGAATCATATAGTGGAAGTTGCAAGAGGAATTAGAGGACGAGCTTCCAAAACAACATTGGCGGCATCATACAGTATTTGATTGGATAGGAGGAAGAGCGGAATGGTTAACAAATAAAGTGCTTCTTTTTAAACCAGCCTTTAGTCAGTGGGAAACCATAATTATCCTTTCCCTTCCACACACGCATGTTGAATCCATGAAATGTTAAGAAAGTTGTATTTTTCTATAGTTGGGTGGAAAAAGGGGCAGAATAGAGGCTGAAGAGTGTGTCATTTAAAAAAAAAATTGGTGCCACTACACCCAGCTAATGTCGTTTGCAAGCCTGAAACACTATTGTTTAAGGTTGTGGTCTATGTTATTTTTAATTCTACTTAAAATCTTTATTAATTTATGCTATGAATTTATCGAATGAAATAAAATTGACATCGCTCACATATCCATCACAGCCCCAAGAATAGAGCATGTTTTGGAAGAGTTTTACTTTCCCTGCCTAAAGGGTACCATTAGCATGTACCAAATTGCATTAACATGGCCTAGCAAACCTTTTGATGGCTATAACTATCATATGAAATAAGTTAAGAACTGTAAGCACCACTGCTAACCACACGGCTTAAATAAAATTTGCTAAAACACATATTTCTTATCATAAGGTGCATATAGGTGAGGACCTGGGACTACTAAAGTTAAGTTTATCATAATACTTCTCTAAAAACCCATTGTACCTATATTTATAGATATAAGTATTGTTAGATCTGTTTTTTATGGCGTTATAAAAATACAGAGTATTGCAATAACGACATAGATGTAAAAACAACACATCATAGTCTCAAAAGACAATTTTTAGCACTATTTCGATTAGATTTTAAAATGTCTGGGTCCAACAAAGTCGTAGAACCAGGCCATGATTTCAGGAGTTTCATGCAAGTTACTTACTCTGTCGCTGTAGCAGATTTTATAGGCGTCATATTTGATGGTGTGATGACCGGAGCAGAATCTATTGACCCAGGAGGAAGGGTCAAATTTAATTTATTTTTCGACATCTTACTCATCGTGAGGAGCGCCTGTCACGGCATTTAAGCTACTATTAACAAACAAAAGCCTGCAAATATATAGCAATAGAATAAATCGAAACTAAATTATCTTCGAAACTTGAAAAATGTAAAATATCGGGATCTTATCGTACTTTTATTAAGAAAAACGGAAAAAAAACTACACACCGCAAAGTATTTTTTTTTTAATTATTTAAGGCAAGGAACATTATACAAGATTTAAGGCCGCAAAAGACAAATATGTCATGTTCGACTGGGCGCTGTAATTGCTTTTTTTTACATTATTTCTATGTAGTTTTTTAAAATAATTTTAAAAAACTATTATGAATATGCGCGAAAGTTTAATTATTTCTATGGTTTTAATCGTAGACAGAGAATTTGTTACAAGGAACATAAATAATACTAATAAAAATACTAAAGATTTGTTTTATGATTTTTATTTAATTTTGCTTAAAGTGAATAAACACGCTACTCGAACGACTTTCTGCGAAATAAAATATAGATTTATTTTGTAAAGTAAAAAAATGCGCTGACAGCGCCAAGTCCCAAATCATTTATTTCCTTCATTTTTTTAGAACTGGTTGAGGCTATGACCAAGAATCATGGTCCTAGGGTTGAGGCGTTGACAGAGAATGCTTGTTCTATGGGCATTCATCGAAATGTATACAAAAAAAACGGTTTCAATCGATCGACACATTTTTGTGTTCGACTTGAAACACAGATTATATAGCTCGCTTTTCTTTTACCGAATTTTGTTTAGTATATGAAAACCATAAAGCAACACACAAGTGCTTAGTGTAACATGCAAGTTTCGGAAAACGTAACTGCTGTAGTTACGTTTTTTTATTTTACATTGCGTGTTATTGCAAGTTTGGCTATAATAACAGGCAATGAACATCGAAAATTCAGTAAAAAAAATACTACTATAGTTGCGTTTACGAAACTTCACTGACACACTAGGCATACAAGTCGAAAGACTTTCAAAGCGAAATAAAGTGAAAAAAAAAACTTAAAGCGACAAGTCAAACATAGGGAAGTCGGTTGCAAAATGTTGCATGTGACAATGGCCGCGTTCGTTTTAAGAAATGTTAGCATGAAAATACCACTTTTTTTAGCACAAGTCGTTCGTTTAATGAAAATTCTAACATTTGATGCTAATTTCCGTATGTCAGTACCGTGTTGAAAGGAGGGTTATTGATGTTACTTTTTGACAGATGTCAAATTGATCGTTTACCATTTTTATATACTTTATAGTTTTCTATTATATTTGTTAAAAAGGTATATTAAACGATTTTATGTAATAAATTCAAAGACCATAATAATATCACGTGTATTGGATGCCATGGTATGATAAAACATGAACGAAAACACTTGTCAAAAAGTAGCATCACCGCTCGTTTTATTTAAGAAATGTTAGCATTGTTAATTGT
This sequence comes from Tinea semifulvella, assembly GCA_910589645.1. Classification (NCBI taxonomy): domain Eukaryota; kingdom Metazoa; phylum Arthropoda; class Insecta; order Lepidoptera; family Tineidae; genus Tinea; species Tinea semifulvella. The sequence continues at coordinate 3,412,023 of OU342598.1, read as the reverse complement.
ATTTATTATTTATTGCATTGTTTATTGTTAAATGTATTTCTTAACAAAAACGACATTTCGCGCTGGTTTATGAAGTTGCTACGAAATGTTGGAAATGCTATAACACGAACGCGGCCAATATCAGGCAAAGCTTTTTGTAGATGTCGCTAGCGGCACTGGTACCTGGTTTGTTTACACCTATGTGGCAGATCATTTTTTAAATGTTTAGTAGTTTTTTAATTTTTATAACAGAAATACGAATTTTAACTTAACGTTATCTACCTTAAAAGACGAATTAGGAAAGCGAACACCGTATTTAAAAACGAAAAAAAGGTTTAATTAACAGAACGGCAATTTTGAGATCACATATCTTTGATTTCGCTTGGAAATTTGATTTGTTCACTTAAAAGCTGCTCACTTCGGCAATAAATCTAGAAATTAATAATTAATAAAATTAAATAATAGAATTCGTAATACAAATACAAATTTTCTAGGCAACTAGCAGTTCTATTAGGTACCATCTATCGTGATAAAAAGTTAGTGATACACCCCATTCTCAAGTAATAGAGCCGGTTGCATAAATTACTGTATATATTAATATGCCGACTATCTTTTGACAGTAACGTGTCTATTAACTAGTGAAAAGCTAACGCCAACCAGGTGGCGGACCATATGAAAATGTTTGTCATGTATTATTTTAATCATGCTTTTTGCAACCGGCTGATAAAGTCGCTTGCCACATATAAGATAAACCATTTTTTGGTAAAAAAAAATAAAACTAATTTCCGTATTTATATGTTTTATTTAATACAACTACCTAACCATTGATATGTATACTACTAGACATATTGCATTGAATATTAAAATGGTTTTCGCTCACTTTAGAAACATTTTTTAAAATTAATATTACCTAAGTAATAGGATCTTGTAGATCCATACTAAGAACGACCTTTACTGATCAAGTATCTGAATATATATTATCTATGAAAAAAAAAATACGTTTTAAAGCAACGCTGATGGGTTGCCTGACGAAATATGTTCAAGGCTATACCGAATGTTTTATTTTAAATGGGCGTAGATGGCATATCAGAAAATGCTGGAGCCTTGAAGCCGATTTTAATATAATATGAAAATTTTAAAAATAACGTACCTACACGTTTTTTTTAAATAAAGGACTCGATACCGGCAGTTTCCTTAAGAGCGTTTAACGCGTGTGGTTCTCTCTTGTACGCACAATACAGCATTTTTAAAGGATATTTAAGTCCGAGTGTACTTTTGAGAAATGTAGTCTATTAACCTATTATTAAATCCCTTGTTTGACTTATTTTCTGACAGGAAGACTGAGTTTAAAAACGTGGCAAAAACTTTTTTAGGATATAGTGAGGATTAATATCTCTCTTAATTATTATTGCTACTGCGAATTATGTAGGTATTTTTGTATGTTTATTGTATTAACCATATGTGAAGAACACTTACTAATAAATTGGCTTAGGCTGTTATGTTAGGTTTACGTGTATGTAATTAAATAAATAAATTAACATTTTAGGTAATAAATTTACAGACATTTTGGACATAGGTATTTCCACTTTCATTAGACAGAGAAAAATTGCAAATACATTTATAACAAATATGTGAAACAGATGTTGTAAATAAATTTGAAAAAACACATTAAATTGTTGTGATTATTGAATTATATTTAGTTGAGGCACGATGCAAAAAAAAAATGGGATCTGGTTTTGGGCAATCTCTTTTGATCCTCAAAAACTATGTTTAATTTCAGTTAATTTCTTTGTTACGTTTTTTTTTAAAGTATCAAGACGGGTTTCCTTTCGAGGTGGTCAGAAACCACGCTTATAAAGCGGATTTACATTCAGCCAACTTTACTATAGGCCAATCCCTGTGGCTTTTTTATAAGCGTGGTTTCTAACCACCCGAAGAGATAAACGGTCGTGATGATACTTTACTTTACGAAGGAGGCAGTCGGTATAAAAATAATTTTATTCTAATACTCGATCGGTGAAGTTCGCTTTTAGACTTAGTCTATAAAGTTATTTACATGCAATTACATATGAAGTAGAATACAAACCACTTTGTAACATATTAAAATTATGTGAAATAATACAATTCAAATAAATTTAACATAAGAGATTATTTACATACTATTTATTATTCTGTGATTAAATTAACAGACAATTAATTATAATTTAATATAGATTTTGGTCATGCATGTTTTATACGTCTGAATAATACTTTTAGGAACTAGGTATAGGCCACTTGATAATTTTCCAAATCTTGAATACTTTAGATTTTTTGTGGGGTGGAACACCCATATTCCAAGACTTTTTCCCAACGCTGAGATTATAAGGATATATGTATATGGTAGGGGGACTGATGGTGGTAATTTGCCCAAGTATCCACCGTTCGTGCCGATAAACCCAATAAAGTGTATCCACACATTTCGGGATCAGGCTCGAATTACCATGAAGTCCAGTCAAGCCGGCATAGTCCCTTGTATTATTATTATTATTATTTTTTGGTTCTCTTCTCCCGATGGATGATTAATGAGATGATAGGGAAGGCAAAGGCCCATACAGCCAAGTCTGACGTATTATATCTTTCTCTTCCATGAGTTAATGAGGTCATCATCAAATTCCAGATGCTGCAGAATTCGATGCTTTTCTTGGAGTCACTCGCGGCACCATAGCTCAAACACGTCGGGTATAATATGGGATTTGACAGCGCGGGATAACCACAAAAAATAAACTGCAACTTGTGCCCCATATTTAAAGTCCAATTTATCGTTTTCCATAATTATTCACATTGTAGCACATTATTAAACAAAACAACACCACTTTTGACAATAATATCCACAGTAAATTAATTTACAAAACAAAAACTTGCACTTGACATGTCCACACAAAATGGCCTTTGTATTTTTTAAATACAATTATCCCGTTATTGGAAGACAAATGACCGAGCCCATACAGCCTCTTTATGTCTCTTTTTTTTTTAAATGTATAGGCAAAGAATCGTAGTTTAAATATGGGGCACAAGTTGCAGTTTATTTTTTGCGGTTTTCCCGCGCTGTCAACTCCCATATTTTACCCGACGTGTTTGAGCTATGGTACCGCGAGTGACTCCAAATCATTAAATTCTGCAGCATCTAGAATTTGATGATGACCTCATTAACTCGTTAAAAAGAAAGATATATTACGTCAGACTTGGCTGTATGGGCTAGACTCTTTGCCTTCCCTATCACCTCATTCATCATCCGTCGAGAGAAAAGAAAAGAAAAAAAAAGTGGAGGAATCGTTGCGAAAACGTCGTAGAATACGGGTGTCACTTTCTGATGAAACTATTTTTATAAATAATGTTTAAATAAATTAGGTTGATTATTTAATAAATTGCTTTGTTTATTATTGTTTGTCATATATTGTTGAGAGAAAGCGATAGCATGTACGTAGAGGTCCGCTTGCCAGTTTCTCGCAGTAATTTTGTAAGTCATTATTAGGCCGCGTTCGTTTTAAGAAATGTCAGCATGAAAATACCACTTTTTTAGCACAAGTCGTTCGTTTAATGAAAATTCTAACATTTGTTGCTAATTTCGTATGTCAGTACCGTGTTGGAAGGAGGGTTATTGATGTTACTTTTTGACATATGTCATTATCATATAAAATGGTTTGGTTACTATTTTTATATACTTTATAGTTTTCTATTATATTTGTTAAAAAGGTATTTTAAACGATTTTATGTAATAAATTCAAAGACCATAATAATATCATGTGTGTTCGATGCCATAGTATGATAAAACATGAATGAAAATACTTGTCAAAAAGTAGCCTCACCGCTCGTTTTATTTAAGAAGTCAAAGTCAAAAAGTCAAAGTGGTAATTTCATAAGTCAAATGGTATTTTGGTTTATGAAGTTGCTACGAGATGTTGGAAATGCTATAAAACGAACGCGGGGTTGATCTAGTTGAATCCTTGATCGTAGAGTCCAATTATCAAATATCTTTCAATTTCTTAAGAAAATTGTTTATACCGGGTTGATTCAATTTTGTCTCAGTTTGTGGTTTTTTTATCTCACTTTTAGGCTTAGACTCAATCTTTTCTTTCTTCTTTTTCTCACTTTTTGGACTGCTCTTTTCACCTTCTGTATGAGGTTTTTTCTTGCGATTTTTCTTTTTATCATTTTCGTCACAATCTTGCACAGGTTCGAGAAATGGAGTCGGATCGTTCATTATCATGGATAATTTGCTGAAATAGTTCCATAATGCGTCTACGCAGTGTTCAGGTTTCTTGCCATCTTCAGTGGCATAGAGTAACCCGTAGAGCCGGGGTTTTAGTTTTTCTGTAGGTTTCTTCATTTCCGTCTCAAATTCGTCTTCGAGATGCTTTAGTCTGGCTTTCTGTGCTTCCGGAGATAGGGACAGTACATCATCACCATCCATTGTTGCTTCCTACAAGTTCAAAATACAATGTTACAATTTAAATAATTTAATATACATCTAATAGCTACATAATCGAATTAAATTAAAACGAGTTGCACACAAAGACGCTGGAATATCTTTAAAAGCACAATATCAATACAATTTTTAAGCCGGCATAGTGTTAGGGACTGATGGCAGTTATGAGTGTCTGTCTTACTAACATTCATGGACTTTGCGCGCCACTCATCAGGTGGGCCCAGGGTCACATGTCGTGCTAGTATTAAAAAAAAAAAAAATCGGATGATAAAAACGCAGTGTGCAAAGAATCGGGACGCAGTATTGCAATAACGAATCCAGTATTATCGACCGATAATAACGCGCCTATGTGGGAGAGCCTTAAATCGACTGATGTTGCCTAGGTTATAAGTGATAAGTGGATAGGTTTACCATGATCCACATGAGTTTACTTCCAGTCGACCTATGACCACGGCCAATGTAACTTGACCGAAAAACGTCGGGAGATGAATGTCTTGTAAATAATATTTTTAAGATTAGTGTTACCTCGTCAGATAGGTACCCGTGAGGCACAAAGAACTCATTGTCCACCTCATACTCGTCCCCCGGCTCCTCATCAGAGTTGTCTCCGTCCACACTCTCTCCCTCCTCGTCTTCCCACTCCAAGTCACTCTCCACCTCATAGTCTAGCAGCTTCTACAATAATAACACAAATTATCAAAAAACAATTTCTTTAGCTGCAAAGAAGATAATATAACTGCCTCCGTGGTCTAGCGGTTAAGTCCGTGGATTTCGACTCATAGGTACCGGGTTCGATTCCTGGCCGGGACAAAAAAATATTATTTAATACATTTAACTAATATTTAATTTATATGTGATATTTCTCGAGTTTGGTACGCTGGAGACATCGACGAGCTTGCCACTTGTCATGATTGGCCTATAGTAAAGTTGGCTAAATGTGAATCCGCTTATTTATAAGAGTGGTTTCTGACCACCCCGATAGGGAAACGGTCGTGAGGATACTTTACTTCACTTTTGCGAAGGAGATATGAACACAGCCCCTAGAACACAGAGTTCTAGACTTAATACGAGTATATTTACCTCGTCCTGTGCAAAAGGATTCCTCGGTTTGATGGCTTGACTTTTCTTGCGCCAAGTGCCCCAATATGGTGGTCTTCTGTTTTCATGAAAACTAAACAGTTTCGGCCTTAATTTCTCTCTCACAGCTGTTTCACTACTAATTACCTCTCCGGCTCCTTCTATTGATGGCATTTCGTCTTCTGAAATAATTATTATGTTTACAGGGTGAATAACGAACCATACCTAGGAAGGTACCGTAAATATTGAAAACTAGATATAGCATCATCGAAAATTATAAAATAGCTTTTTATTAATAGTATAGTATCATCACGACAGTATTCTACACTTATTAAGAAGCGGATTCACATTTAGCCACCTTTAATATAGGCCAATTATGACAAGTTGCTAGCCAATCGATTTTTGATATTTGATTAAATATTAATTAAATTTATTTGTTTAAATTAATAAATATCATTGTGGGAATTGAATTGAAGCCAATCCTCCGAGTCCAAATCCACAGACTAACCGCTAGACCAGAGTTGGTTATTAGGCAGGCAACCCAACCCAACCAAATGGACCATATATAGCCATGTAGCCAATAAATCCATTTTAAATAATTCTGACTTTGTGGTCTAGCGGTTAAGTATGTGGATTTAGACTCGGAGGTACCGGGTTCAATTCCTGGTTGGGACACAATGATATTTATTAATTTAAACAAATAAATTTAATTATTATTTAATTTATTTGTGATTTTCTGGAGTTTGGTAGGTTGAAAAAATCGACGGGCTTGCCTTGTCGAGATTGGCCTATAGTAAAGTTGGCTAAATGTGAATCCGCTAATTTATAAGCGTGGTTTCTGATCACCCCAGGAAAATGGTCGTGATGATACTTTAAATTATTCCAAAATGTCATTTAATAAACATTACATTTAATAGGTGGTAGGTAGACTGATAGTGGTAATTTGTCCAGTCTGCTGGGGCGGGGAAGTATCCACCGTTCGTGCAGATAAACCCAGTAAAGTGTATCCACACATTTCGGGATCAGGCTCGAATTGCCGTCATGTCATGCCAGTGAAGCCGGCATAGTGTTAGGGACTAAGGGAGTCATGAGTGTCTGATTCCAGATGCTAACATTCATGGATCTCGCTCCCCACTCACCATCAGGTGGGCACAAGGTCACATGTTGTGCTAGTATTAAAAAAAAAACATAAAATTCACATCTTAGCTACTTTTATTAGTATAGATTTCTTACCAATTAGAACGACATCATCATCCTTATCATCAGCGGGCCAAGTTTTCCCGCTCGAACCAATTTTGGCAGTTCCACCTTTTAAAGCTTTTAAATAGAGACAATCATCTTTTTGATTTACAAGAGACGAATCTAACTTATCCTTTTGTTGTGTATCTAAGTGGCATCGGACAGTTGGTGCTAGTCTAGAAATAAAAAAAATATAATTAATAGTATACTGCAAGGTGCGGTGGTACCTCGGTTGTAGGAATGATTTCCTTAAATCCTACAAAGGGCAGTTCAAACATCTCCAGCATGTACCAAAGAGAAATACATTTTTCTTACGTACATGTAGATTTACAACACCACTGTTTCTGTGCCTCAGAGAGCATGTTAAGCCGTCGGTCCCGGTTCTACTGATACCACAATGTTAATTAATTGTTATTGAAAATTGACATCAGATCCTCGCCAACCCGTCTGGCCAGTGGCGAGTGTAGGCCAAATTCTTCAGATATATATTCTGGAAGGCTCATCTCCAACAGTGGAGGTCTAGCAAGCTGTAATGAAACTTAGAACAGTGAATTTACTTGTATTAAAAAGAGAGAGAAGACAAATTTCTAAGCATTCCATGGATTCACCGTGCGGGTGCCGGGTCCATCGGGTGTGGGTAAGAGATGAGAAGAATGGTGTCTCGGGCTTGCGACCGACAATTGGCTGGTTTAAGAAAAAGGAGGCCTCCTTTTTTTTTCTATTGCGCGATAATACGCTCACCATCCACCATTCTACTTCTCTCCCTACCCAACCAAATACTGTATGATTCCGTTAATGCCGTCTTGGAAGCTCGTTCCATAAATGTATTGACGGCAGACCTGCTTAGGCCCAATTCTTTCAGTAAGTGATGCAAAGATTTTGCTGGAACTCCTCTTGCACCAACTTCCACTGCGTAAAGCTGAGTCTTGAACCCGTTCCTGATCATTTCTTCTGTGAGATCATAATATTTATTCGACTTCATGTTGTGGTCTTTTGGAATATTTGATTCCCACGGAACGGTAAGTTCAATAAGGATAACTTTTTTCAAGTTCCGAGAAAACACTAAGATGTCTGGCCTATAGGCTGATACAGCTAGTTCATCTGGGATCCTATAATGGTGTTCAAATGTATCCATGAGAATTTTCCAGTCTGATGCGGCGCCAAGGATCGAGGTGGGCTTGCATTTAGTTTTCGTGCTTTGCCCTTCCTTTACAAATGTGGTCAAAGTTTTATTTGTAGTCAGTCCCTTTCTGGCTCTTGCAATAGAAAGACTTACTGCTTCACGAATAACACCTAGGACTTTGTCATGTCGGCGTGAGTAATAGCCCTTTTCTAGGAGAGTAACGCACCCTACAAGTGTGTGTCTAGCAGTTCCTATGGCAGCACCACACAATGTACAGTTCTTTTCCGTAGCTTTTCCCCACCTTACCAGATTACTCTGGTCCGGGAGGGACATTTGAAAAGCGTTTAGGTAGAACTTTAGCAACGCCGGAGACCAATCGTACATTAGTGTGCGCCACTTTAGGGCTGGAGGGATGCAAAAATCGCCCAGTATTATATTAATTAACCTGTTTCGTACTCAAGATACTATTTTACCCTATAAAATCTAAGAAAAAATAAAGGTCATAAATCTTAAGTAACATAATAACTAGGAAAAACTTAAGTATTGTCCAAAGGAGGCCTCCTTTTAGTATTTTATTGCACAACAAGACTAAACCAACCAAATACTGTATGATTCCGTTAATGGCTGGCTTGGAAGCTCTTTCCATAAATGTATCTCCTGCAGACCTGCTTAGGCCCAATTCTTTCAGTAAATAGTGCAAAGATTTCGCTGGAACTCCTCTCGTACCAACTTCCACTGCCTAAAGCCGAGTCTTGAACCCGTTGCTGATCTTATACAAGTATATGTCCAAAATGTCCATAATTTTATTTCCTAGAAAGTTATTAGATGAAATTTCTTAAAGTACACTCACGACTTAAAAAATCTTGGATTGTGCTAGCTAAACCTCCATAAAAATTGAGTGATAGTATTTGACTTACCTCATATCCGCTTTAATAGTAAAACTAGAAAGCATGCTGCTTTTGCTAATGGATCCCTCTACGGGGTCCTTGTCAACTTTCTGTTTGGGTACAAAGAAGTTAACAAATGCCTCAGCAGCCTTTTTCTTCTTAATATCTTGTTCCAGTTTCTCAAGATCTAGCGCTTCTTGTTTCTTACGTTTTTCTTCCTCCTTGAATATAAATTGAATAATTTAATTTGTAAGACACTAATCAGCCAGTTTCTCGAATGTATTTTTGGGACTTAATTATTACTTAAGTAAAAATTAACAGGTTCATTTTTACTTGAGTAATAATTAAGTACCATAAATACGTTTGAGAAACTGGCTGTATAGTATTTGCATGAAAAAAAAATATGTTTTGTAAAATATCACTTTATGAATAACAGAGTTGTAAATATGTGAAACAAAATACCAGAAGACATATTGAAGTCCCCAACTGTAAACACTTTTAAAAACAAACTGGACAAGTGGCTAGTGACAATTGACATAGACTATGGTGATAACGGACTATTTTATGAACTTAACACCAGTGCTTGATATAGGCATATAAGCAATGCGCTGTGAGCCTATTAATCAATAATAATAATAATAAAAAAACCAGAAGACATATTGAAGTCGCCAACTGTAAACACTTTTAAAAACAAACTGGACAAGTGGCTAGTGACAATAGACATATTCCTAGTTTTAACGAATTGTAAAGGGTAAAATTGTTAATAAATTGTCATTAAACTTGACATCATCCTAGCCATTGTGTCAAGTGTAGGGCAAATTATCCAAGAATAAGTGATATGTTGTGGAAGGCCCATTTTAGGTGTGAAGGTCTGGTACGCTGTGGTAAACTTCTAACCTTGGCCTCCTTTTCCTTCCTTCTCTGTTCTTCCTTTTCTTCCCTTTCCTTACGTTTCTGTTCCTCTTTTTCATCTCTTTCTTTACGTTTCAGTTCCTCCTTTTCCTCTCTTAGTTCTGAAATAATATTTAATTGTCATTACAATAAATCTGTGTCCTGTGAACTCGAGTTAGTTATCAAATTTTATTTTTTCAATGGGCAATTTTTCTGTCTCTACCTTTTTTTATCAATTTTTTGATATCGGAGATAGTATATTTATATTTTTGAGCTTATAATGATACTGCCAAAGAAATTGATTGATTTTGTTTAAATGGTATTTCGTATTACATTCCGAGTAAAGAGTATCATCGCAATGCTGATAAAAAAGTGGATTCTTCTTCTTTTTTCAAAACTAGTCTAGCAGACTAGTAATGGCAATCGCCACTAAGGCATTTGTGCCAACATCACATTTGTATAAATTATTAATGTGAACTATGAGTTATTAATAGTGTGGAGGCGCGGTGGTGTTGTCATAGATTTACAACACCACCGTTCCCGTCGGAGAGCACGTTAATCCGTGAATAAATGGCCAATAAAAATTTACATCATATCCTCGCCAAGCCGTATGGCCAGATTGCAGGCCACATTCTCCAGATTCTGGAAGGCCCATCTCCAACAATGGAGGTCTAGGACGCTGTGTTCTAGGGGCTGTAATGACAAAATAGTGTGGATAACACAAATAACTGTCGCACTATAACTTAATTAAACTTATTAAAATGTTTAGATATAAACTGTGTATATTTTATACTATTATTTTGTATGTAATGAAATTAAGAGAAAAAAATATTGTGTTCATAATTGTATATTTTTTTATAAAATTAAAATTAAATATACAAATTACAGCACTCTGGGCCACAGCACTGTATAAGCCCCCACCCCAGCGCCCGTCTCACTGGGTCATGTCGATTCTTCTGTCCCCCATGCATATTGAAGAAATTACTTTCTCAATCTGCATGGAGTAGAGAAAGGGGACATGATCCCATTGACCGGAACCAAGACGGTCCACATCCACCCTATACACAAGAAGCTGATACACATTTGGCCAATGTTGTGTATGGAAGTGACAGTAATGACAGTTGATGTTAACTAGTGGGTAGTATTAAACAATGAACAGAAGGGGGAACTTTAACAGTGAACCTGCATCATGCATAAACCTAAATTGTGAGTATATAATGGCCAACTTCACTATAGCTCGAGCAACAACACAAGTTACAAATACATACTTTTTTCCATTTCCTTTTGTTTTTCCTTCTCCTCCTTCTCCTTTCGTCTCTGTTCATCTTTCTCCTCTCTTTCCTTTTTCTTAAGGTCCTCTTTCTCCTGTCTAGCTCGTGCCCTCTCATCCTTCTCCTCCTGTCTCTTTAAATCTCTCTCCATCTTCTCTTTCTCCCGTTCCTCTTTCTTCTTAGCAAGCTCCAACTTTCTTTGAAGCTAAAATTGTATTAGAAACCAAAGTATGGTCAGTAATATAGATAATTGTAATTTTGCTAAGAACATTTTCTGGCTATTTTATGTTTATATTTATAAAAAAAAATGTTGTGTTAAAAACACTTCATTTGAAATAACATTCTTAACAAAATAATAAAATCACAAATCAAAATTAAAAAGGTAATTAATACATATAATTTTATTTTAAGTAAATTAATATACATAAAAGCTACCTAAATAATAAAATTAAAGATAAACTAAACTATCTATATATAGAGTCATCCCATCCGAAATAGTCCCAAGGAGACAGGCAACATTTCCCCTCTGTATAGCGAGGCTAATATGTTGGCAGAAATATTTGCCAGCCTTCCTGTCTCTAGACCTAATTAAAATGAGATTGATTGAAAGCCATTCCAATTGCCTATCATTATTTTTTACATTTATGCTATGTTGAAATACTTGCCTCAGACAGCATGTGAAGCTGTCAGTCCCGGTTCCACTAATGAAATAGCTATGATTAGCTAAAGGAAATATCATTGTAAAACTAGATGCCTCAATTAACTCTGTACTACTTAAAATTGATTTGATTGCAACCCTTTTTTATTATATTACGTGATAATAAGCTCACCATCCACAATTCTACATCTCTCCCTACCCAAACAATTATGTATGATTCTGTTATAAATGTATTGACGGCAGTCCTGCTTAGGCCCAATTCTTTCAGTAAGTGGTGCAAACACTATGCTGGAACTCCTCTACATATATATTTTTATAGGTATAAAAGCTTTTATGTAACTAAAAAAATGTATATAACCAACCTGTTTTGGTGTCAGCTTAGAATTAGAGTCATGTTCTTGATTAGCATTGGAACTTCTCGTACTACGTTTTGGAGTGGAAAATTCAGAATTTGTGGACTCATCCAGCTTTGGACTTGATGCTGTGGTATCTAAGTCCGTGCTTACACTCTTAGTACTTGATCTTAGCCGTTTTGGTGTGGTAAGATCCTTAGAATCATCTTGAGAGGACCTTTCCGGGGATATATCCCTAGCAGGTGAACCAGGCATCGAATTTGACTCTTCATCCAGCACAATTGTTTCCAAACATTGCTTTTCTACTTTAGAAACACTATCTGATTCTTCCGGCTCATCAACATCCATTTTCTCAGTTTCCTCATTTTTGTCAACAGTTTGTTCGACAGTAACATCGCCATTAACTTGTGTAGTAGACTTACTACTTTTTCTATTACTTTTTCGTCTCGGTGTCAACGACTTTTGCAATTTCTTCTTGCGCGCATTTTCAACAATTTTAAGTAAAGGATTTAGAGTTTTCTCAGCTTCTTTGGTTAAAGATTCATCATTGTTTTCGTCATCACTTATGACTATTTCATCTGTACAATTTGTTTCATTTTCTTTACTTAGTCTGCCAATTTTGGTTTCTACTCTATGATCTTCCGAGGACAATTTTCTTTTTCTGGAAACTGTAGAATCTGTTAAAGGTGCAGCATCACTAATAATTTTAAATGGAAGCCGAGCTTGTGTTAATTTTTTCTTGGACGGTGTGATTTCTTTTACATTATCCTCTTTAGTATCTGTTTTCATTGTGGTATTTTTACCGTCGACAGAGCACCTAGTTGTAAGTTAACTTGTTACAAACTTATGGAAAGACATGAATAAAAAATAATAAAATTAATCCCAACAAATCGACTAATGAACTTTTGACAAATAAAAGAAATGGCGCGGGAATGTTTCCTGACGTTATTGACATTTACTTTTTTATGGCAAATTATTAGAAGATATTGTCTATGGTTATAATCCAATCGACAGTATCGAATCGCTTGTTTGCCAAAATAGTAATATTAATAACAAGGAGAAACACGAAATTAAAATGTTTAGATAAACACTGTGTAAATTTTATACGCGCGGTGGTGGCTCGGTTGTAAGAACGCGTACCTTAAGTCCTACAAAGGTCGGTTCAAACCCACCCGGCATGTACCAATGAGAAATGCACTTTTCTTACGTACATTTGTCATAGATTTACAACACCACTAATACCCGGTTCCACTAATACCAACTTGAGAAAACGTTAATAAATTGTCATAAAAAAAATGACATCATATCCTTGCCAAGCCGTCTGGCCAGCGTGGCGAGTGTAGGCCAAATTCTCCAGATATATGTTCTGGAAGGCCCATCTCCATCAGTGGAGGTCTAGGACACTGTGTTCTAGGGGCTGTAATGATATTTTATACTATTATTTTGTATCTAATGAAATTACGAGAAAAAAATTTGGTACATTTATTTTAAAGTTCGTTTGCAAAACTTCTAAATTTTAAATAACCTAGTTATATTAACCTATTTAAGCTTAGACGGAATGATTCCACAATTACTTGGCAGCTAACAGTCAAATTCCATTGCCTGTATATTTTAAAAATACATTTCTATTTTTTTTATCTTTGGAGGCACAGATTACGCTGGCCTTAATCCCAAAACTTCTTAGCTGACAAAATTTTTGATTCATTGCCTGTAAAAATAAATATTTTTCTAAAACGTTTTTTTTAAATCTGTCAGACACAGTTAACGCAGTGACTTTGTAGATAAATGTTGATTTCCCATTGGCTTTGAAATGTGGCATTCCCAGAATAAAGACAATAGTAAAGTATCCCAAAGTAATAGATGGGGCGATACTTTCCTTAATTACAATGTTGGATAATTTTTAAGGTCCCGTTTTTTGCGCCTAAACTGTGTACAGCTTAATAGTACGTAGGCAAGTCTTAGCTTTACGGTCGTAGACAGAGAATATGTTCCCCTTTCTATGTTTACGGCATTATTCACAAGCTAACCAGCAGCGGCGACGTGGCGAGTAAAGGCCTAAGTCTTCAGAAATATGTTAATGGAAGGCTTATCTCTAGAAGTCTAGGGACTTCATAACGATGTTTGAGGCCTGGGCACAAGTTACTATACTATTTAGTCACAACGTATATAGTACATTTTCCCTGTGTTTGACCTGTCTCTTTAAGCGTTTTATTACGCTTTAAAAGTAGTTCGTTAATTTAAACAAAATTCAGTAAAAAAGCGAGTTTTTTTTTCAAGTCAAACACACCATATATACGAATAGGTAGGTATTATACGTTCAGTAGTTTGATATCCTCTATTAATTATTATTACTATCTCTCTCAATAAGATGACAATGACAAGATTGCGAATTTTATCATCTTATAACAAACAGTGATAACTAAAAGATATAAAATAAAAACAGTTTAAAATAATATGCCCGACTGCGTAAAAAAAATACTTTTATTAAAAACTGAAAATAAATAATTCATTACTAAAAATAAAAAACAAGCCCAAGGGTTTTGTCGCCAAAACGTTTGGTAACTGCTTAACTACACCATTGAAATAATTTAATATATTTTATTCAATTCAATTCAATTCGTTTATTTCTGTAATTAGGCATAGGACAAAAAAATTTTGTATTTTGCACTTTTACATGTCAAATTTACAATAAGTATACTTTAATATTAGGCTACATAATTTCACAGCATTCTACCAGGTAGAACGCCATGAAACTACACAACCTTGCTTAAATGTAAAGCAGTGCGTTACAATACAAACATAAAATAACATTAAAAAAAAAAAAATGTTTAAAAATTACATAATGGCTTTATAAGTCGGGACCCATTAAAATCCGGGACTGGCTCAAATCAAGTATTGCGGAAACGAGTCGCGTCATTGAAGCACAGAGTACGAGGGAGCGGCAACATCATCTTAAGGGCAGTTAGTGAGAAGCCAGATTGCCCTATCATGGGGCACTGCAATGGGTACATACTCACATGTATGTACCCATACTCACATGTATGTAAATGTCCTCTTTTTTACTAATATAGAATAAGCAAACACTATGTTACTAACCCCTATGGATACTATTCCGAAATACACACATTTTATTTTATTTATTTATTTATTTAAAATCTTCACAACAATGGGTCACGACTTGATAAAGTCGCTATGATAAAATATTATATAAAATTATTTTAATAGTGTAGTTAAGCAGTTATCAAACTTTTTGGCATTGTTATTTTTCTTTTTATTCTTTATTTAATTTCAATTTTTAATTAATTTTTTTTTTTTTACGCAGTGGGGTATTTTTATATTAATAATACCGATAAATATACATATATTTAATAAAATAAAAATAAAATTGTTATAGGTACCTCTGCTAACTTATTATTATCATTATCTGGGGAACATATATTATATACATGTGGTTTGACCCCATAGAAGTCAAATAGTGGTTCCTGAGCACTCATGGCCACAGACATCATACTCGTAAGTTATCAAGTTTTGATCAATTAACACAGGTATAATAAACTATAACCTTTTTGAAAACTAGTAAATAAATAGACATGAGCACCCACAGGGTTACCTTAAAGCCATCACCTCTGCTTTTAGAAGTAATTGTAATTGTAAACTAAATATCTACAAGTTAGCGTCAATCACGGATGCTACCTGCCGCGTGTTCTTAGACAAAATTGGTTTTTATATTTTCATTGCGTGTTATCGTTAATTCAAACACATGGTTGGTGCAAAATAAGACGCAATATACGCGTAATGTTAGTTCAAAAACGTTATGTACGTAATGTTACCTGTAGTGTAGCCGGAGTCTGGTGGATATACATTGACTTATAACTAAACCTGCCAAGTTTTGTCTTTTTTTTTTTTAATTTACTTACGGATTCCTGGAAAAATACTGTAAAAAATATGGAGAATACGCCTTAAAAACATGTTTGAATATTCGCTCGGAAACGCTGCAGTTGCAAATGGCTACCGGATGTTTTCGCTTACCCTAATGTTCGACTTGTCACTGTAAGCGCTTTATATCACTTTATTTTGCTTTGAATGTCGTTCGACTTGGCGTTTTTCTATGGTTTTTTTTTACAAAATTAATAATAAATCTTTATTATCAATCAGTTATACATGAGTTACAATTAGGGGCCTGAACAAGGGTCTCTGAGACACCTGGATCTCTGGACACCCTGCACTTCCGGTCTCAAACAATATTGCAAAACATTAGGCGCTTGCAGATAAAAATACTATTATCTTTTTTTTTAAATTCCTACTTAATATTACAAATTATATAAAAAAAAAGGTTAAAATGAGTTTAAGTGTGGGTGTGTGTATGAGTGTGGTAGTGCTTTGTGTAGGTATGTATGCATGAGTGTGTGTTTTGTGTGAGTGTGCATTATAACGTGTGTTTTTTTTTAAATTATTATTATTTTATTATCTTAGAGGCAGATTTTCAGTACTATCGTACCGTATTTGCTTTCAAGTCGAACATAGCGTGTATATGTCCGTATAAAGGGATAATATGTACCTACATAATTTTTGATTTATTTACTTTTTTGATAAGTTTCGCTGTGGCATCTGCTATTTAAGGAGCACAGTTTTAAATGGTTATTATATATATATAAATCTCATACACACCCTCTCACACACACTCACACATATATCACGAACACATAGAGAGGACATACATCATTTATTGTTGTAACATTATAACACGGAAGACAATTTGTGACAATAAATGATTTTATTATTATTATTATTATTTTGGTTTATATGACAAACTCTCGGTTTTTAGGCCGGATTTTAATAATGCTCGCGAGCCTTAGCCAAGGGAGCATTATTTATGGAAGTGAGTGAATACTTTTAATTATGATCTGGTTCTGTTTGTAGGAATTTCCTGACGATTCTGCATGTGTTAAGTATTGTGGCTTTCTGTAATGAGATGTATGTGTATGGGGATAAATCTAGTAATTGAAGTGATTGTTGTAGGTTTTTAGGGATGACACCTGTAGATGACAGGACTATTGGTACTATTGTGACGTGGCGCATGTGCCACATGCGGGATATTTCGTCTTTAAGATCGGTATATTTTCTTATTTTTTCTACTATTGTACTTTGTAAGTTGTGTGTATTAGGGATAGCGATATCAATAATGTGTGTCGTTTTGTTAATTTTGTCTACTAATGTAATATCTGGTCTATTGTAATGTATTGTTGTATCTGTGAGAATGGCTCGCTCAAAGTAAAGCTTATGAGTCTTGTTTTCAAGAACGACATCAGGTGTGTATTTGTAGTAGGGCATGAACGCTTCAGATGAAAGTTTGTATTTGTGTGCTAATTTCTGATGAATTATGTTAGCTACCTGATCGTGTCTATGTTTGTAATCAGTTAAAACTATAGCACGACAGGCGCCTGTTATATGTTGGATATTTTCTGGTGAGCTTCTGCAACGTCTACATGTGTCTATAACATTAGGCTTTTTTATGATGTATTTTAGGTAGTTTTTGGTTTCAATGACCTGGTCTTGAATAGCAATAATTATTATTATAGCAGTAATAGTATAGGTATATGTCCACATTAAAGCAAAGCAAAGCGCGTTTTTTTACTTATATCGCTTTGAAAGTCGATCGAGTTGCGTATTCATTCTACTAACTTAATTAATACCTACTATCAGTCAATATTTTTAAGGCTCTGAGTTGCTATATTCCTATTTTGATATTGTAAACGCTGTAAACTTTCCTAAGTAAAAATAAAAATACAATACAATTTTTAAAGCCACCTCTTAATCTAATATCTAATCAACATAGCTGGGCACCGTTAATCAAATAGTTAACTTCGTTAATCCGCTACAAAAAAAGTTAGCTTCGTTAAACGTTAAAGCGTTACATTTCGGAAGAATTAACGGAAGTTAATGTTAATCGTTAATCCGTTAATCGTTAATTAACGAAGTTAACCTTTTGATTAACGGGTTAACTTTTAAAAATGTTAACGGATACGTTAACTTCCGTTAATATGCAGAAGTCCGTTAATCGTTAATCCAATGCCACTATTTACCGCACGGCACCGCGATGTAGCGCGAAAAACAGGTTCAGATAAGTATGAAACGACAAGTGCCGGGCGCGGCGGCGCGTGAGACAAAAACAAAACTAGCCCAGCTATGCTAAACAAATATCTTGGCCATATAATAGTTGATCGTCTGAGGGATGATGAGGACCTAGAAAGACGGAGGAGGACTCTCGCTGCCAAGAGCAATATGTTGGCTCGAAGGTTTGCGCGTTGCTCAGGACAAGTTAAAATCACTCTGTTTGTTGCGTACTGCCAGGCGTTCTACACCAGTCATCTCTGGAAATTGTACACGAGGCGTGCCTTTAACACGCTTCGTGTACAATATAATAATGCATTTACACGTATTCTAAAGTTGCCCTGGAGGTGTAGTGCGTCTGGTATGTTTGCTGAGAACAGAGTCGACGACTTTTTTGCTATACTCCGCAAGCGACGCCTCTTTTGTGGACCGACTGAGACCAGATTGTAACGACATAATTAAGGCTATTTTTGACATAAGGTCGTTTGACCTAGTTAATTATAAATTTATTTAGATTAAAATTAAAATTATTGTTTAAATTAATTATGGGTTTTTAAATGCCTGAAATAAAATATATTTAATTTAATTTAAGTCAAATGCCCAGTAGCATGTTAGTCAAAAACAAAGTTGCATCGAATGATACTCCAATAAATGACGTCCATAGCGCATGCTCCGACGACCGTCCGGCAGGGACGAGGCAACCCGCGCTAAGCACTCAGTCTATTTATTAGTGCCGAAAACGTAACCGCGTAGAACGTACGCGTTATACAATTAAGCTAAACAAAACAAAGCTATTGAATGACTAATAACGAAACAATATAACTAAAAACCGGTTCGTATGTTTAAATATTGGAACTGAGTTGAATTTAATCGATTTTAATAATGACAAGAGTGTTATTATAAAATCAAATGTTTATGGATTTAAAAATGATTTATGGTGAATATTGAACTTAAAAATACGTGATTAGTGAAGTTTTTGACAATAACTAGGAGTTAATACGGTAAAATGTCGATTGATAGTGAAGAGAGGGCAAAGGATTTGGCTGAACGAGTCGCCGAATTCAAAAGCGATCCGTGCAACCGGTTACAAGTGACCGAATTCGTTGAGGGGATTCTTCTCGATGCTAGACTTGAAACTGCCCGGAGATTGAATTATCCTAACCCATATACGGCGGTAAGTAACCAACAAAATTCAGACCAGGTGGTCTATAGCGTATCTTATATATAGACCAACTATAATCGAATAATTTTGTAATTTAGCAGCCGTCTTTTAAACGTATTCCAATATCAAATTAAAGACTATGTTCGACTTGCTTTTTTACATTCGTTACAGGCGTTCGAGTGCGTTTTCATTCGCTTTAAATTTTAATTTAGTTAAAAAAGCGCGCTTTGCCTTACTTGCTTACTACGCGAACCCGGGTAAGCTATAATCCGCCTGTTGATATGTGCAATGGCGATACTCGTATATGGCAAGACGCGACAAGAACAACTGCCAATGTGGTTAAAATGTCATAAAGTGACATTTGGGTGTGAAGGTATAAGAAAAGGAGTGTAATAGATTTATATAAAATAAATAAAAAATTCTTTATTGCACAAAAACTAAATTAACTTAAAATTAATGTGCACAGGCGAGCTTTATGCCGTAAGGCATTTTCCACCAGCTAACCTTTGGGAGTTTTAACGGATTACAGGCAGAGTGCCAAGTATTTACTAACAAAAACAATAATTTATACTAATACTACATAAACTACATATCATACATATTATAATACATACAAGTATATCTATAATACAATACATATAATTACATATATACAGAAATAAATAAATACACACTATAATATAGGGTTAAGGTTAAAAATAGAGAAAAGAGTGAAAGAACAGTTTAACACAGATACATAACTTTAGTTATTCTGAATGAAATATATCATATTAGTCACAAATTTTAGCGAGTGTGACAAGATGTGCGATTACCAAGTTTCACTTTTTGACTGAATTCATTCATACATACCTCATGTTCGACTTGGACACTCTGGAAGCGCTTTATTTATTTATTTCAAAACTTTAATGCACAAAGTACAAAAGGCGGACTTAATGCCCGTAGACATTCTCTGACAGCCAAACCTTTGGGACTAATTAGAACAACTGTAGGTACAAGGAAAGTATAAGTGACACATCAATTAGATATAAATACTTAGATAATAAACTTACTTATATATAATCTACTTATAAATATACTAAATACTAATACATACACAATAATAAACATACATATAAAACTTACAAATTTTGTTGGGAGCTATTTAGGAAATGTGAGTAGACCAGCTTTTTAAATGATGATCTGGTAGATGCCTGCCTTATGGTAATAGGTAGATTGTTCCACATTGAATTCGAAACAAATCCGGAATGATGAGATGGAACGGAAAGAAGCTTTCTTACTTTATTTCAGTTTGTGCCGTGTTAGGCTTGAACTCTGCTGTGCTTTTAAGTCCAACATGGCAATTATTGGAATAAAATATTATAAGAAAGGCCGGTGGGTGGTAGAGTTTTTCTTTAATCCAAAAAGTTCGCGATTTGAATCCTAGAATGTAGAATTATAAGTTTATTACGTACATTTGTCATAGACTTACAACACCACTATTTCCCGTGCCCCTTTAAGAACGTTAAGCCGTCCGGTCCCGGTTTAACAACCACTATGGATTATAGTTGGTATTATCTATCTGTGAATTCTTGTTATCGGCTTTATAGTATTATTATCCTTCCTATATTTGTATTGTAGCTGTAATTTTTCCTAAATAAATAAATAATTAGTTAAAATCGTTAAAAAACTACCGAGCGATTAGCTTGATCAGTTTGGCGAGCAAGATGTAAGAAGATTCTCACAAATCGCTTGCAAGAGAAGACTGAAGGTCTTTTATGGGAGGCACAAGGAGGCTTTAGACCTGGAAGACACTAACCAAGTCCGCTCCGCAATATCACAGAGAAGTTTTTGGCGTTAAACTAGAAGGTTTTCTGTGCTTTTGTGGATTTGGAAAACGCTTTTGATAGAGTTGTAAGAAAGAAGCTTTGGGACATATTGCTGAAATATGGAGTGAATGACAAACTGCTACAAGCTATACTGTCCCTGTACAAGGGCTGCAAAACTTGTGTGCGGGTGGAGGGAGGCATGTCGCCTTGCTTTGAATCCTAAATGGGCGTCAAACAGGGTTGTGTGCTTTCTCCTGGATTATTCACTCTATATCTCGACAAATGCCTAAAAAGAGTGAGAGAGAGTGACTGTGGGATAAAGATGAGTGTTCTAGTGGTGAACAGCCTGCTTTATGCAGATGATGCTGTTCTTATGGCATCGTCCGAACAACAGCTGCAATCACTAGTCACAAGAATGAAGGAGGCATGTGCAGAAAAAGGACTCCGTTTGAATGCGAGAAAAACCAAGTTGAAAGAAGAAGGATGACAACCGTGACGATAAAGATTAATCATGGAACTCTAGAACAAGTAAATTAAATTATATATCTGGCAGTGTTTTCACTGCGGATGGGAAGTACGATACGTTAAAAGAAGAGTGAACGCTGGAAATAGTGTTAACGGTGTACTGGGGTCACTGATCGGCAGTCGGAATGTCAGTAACAAAGCTCGGCTCGCCATACACATTGCCATGTTAATACCAACACTGATGTATGGAAGCGAGACATAGATACGTCAGAATACGCATGAGAGTATGGTTAATGCAGTAGAAATGCGGTCGTTGCGGCGGATATGTGGCGTCACTTTGGCGGACCGCATACGTAACGTCGAAATATGGAAAAGGGTTGGTATGAAGGAAAGCATAGGGACAAAAATAAGGAAAGACATGCTACGATGGTTCGGGCATATTGAAAGGATGAGCGATGAAAGATTGACGAACCAGATATATAATGCGAAAGTTGTGGGTGAAAGAGGCCCTGGCAGACCGAGACTCACATATCACTATCAAATAAATAAAACACTGACTGAAGGTGCAATAAAAAGTCTTCGTAACCAAAGGGCATGTATGAAGTTAATGAATGTCGACGAAGCGAAAGAGGTATGTCGTGATCGTGTCAAATGGCGCTCAATTGTCTCTGCCTACCCCGCAAGGGATCTGGCGTGAAGATATGTATGTATGTTAAAAAATAACAATAAATTGACATCAGACCCTCGCAATCCCGTCTGGCAGCAGCGTGGCAAAAGTCAAATTCCCCCCGTGTTCTAAGGGCTGTGATAATAATAAGAATAGAAAAACATAACAATTAAAAACTTTGTAACAGTTTTTTATTTATACAAGGAAAGAATATCTTAGATAGCGTGCGTGTCTCTACTACAATAGGTTGGTCACGGTCACGCAAAAGTCGTGTCTTTGGCATATTAAACAGTAGCTATTTAGCAGACACAGAATTTGTTATAGAATCAATATTGAATGGAGAATAATTATAAGGCATAGATAGAACAAGCATCATATAGAATATCTGTCAGCGTGACCATCTGAGATAGAGATAGGATGTTGCTAGGAAATATTTAGTCCCTAAAGTAAGAACATACATAATTAAATTACATATATAATTAAAATTAAAATAAATTTATGATTGATACACACAAATTACTAATCAATAATAATATCTTTTCAGGTGTATGGTCTGCAAACCGAGTTTGGTAAGTTGCAACTATTTTTTTTTAAATTTGAAATGTATTAAATTACTTTTTTGTTGATATTGACCCTTTCAAGTGAGATTTGATATATTTTTATATTCTTTGCAATGGAAAACATTATTTTATTGTACAAATAGAGCGGAACATTCTGAATAAGACTGCTGCATTCATGACTCATTTTAGGTAAAATAGTTTATAAGACCTTTCTACCCCAAGATGTCGATATATTCCTTCCGCAATAGAAACTATAATTCCCTGGTGTTGAGTATAAAAAATATATTGAGAAACTGGGAAAAAATGGTAAAAAATTCTGGAGATAGTCGTTCTAAAAATATTTATAACATAAAAAAGTATAGCAGTGATAGGAGTGTTTTTTTTTTAAATCAATAAGTTTTCGTTGGTATAAGTCAGCGAGCTATGGAGAGAGCTATGCTCGGGATTTCTCTGAAGAATAAAGTCAGAAACGTTGACGTCCGTCAAAGAACTAAAGTAACCGACATAACTTGCAATATTAGCAAGTTGAAGTGGCAATGGGCTGGACACGTCTGTCGCAGAAGCGATGCACGATGGAGTGGACGGGTCCTGCAGTGGAGACCACGTACTGGAAGACGCAGATGGACGGATGACCTTGAGGTGGGTCGCTGGTGGGGGATGGATGAGGGTGTCAGAAGATCGTGTTTAATGGCGAGCCTTGGGGGAGGTCTATATCCAGCAGTGGAGAGACACAGGCTGATGATGATGATGATGGTATAATTAAAAAAAAAACTGTTATAATAATTTTGTACTAATTGTCCTGGAAGCTAAACATGAATTACCATACTATTAGGATCGCGTTGTAGCGACTTCACTTGGTACAAAGGCACGTGAGTATACCAGCACCGTAAGCATCAATTTCGGCATACATGTTTATTTGATGTTTTTTTTAGTCTTGCAATACCAAGACCAAGATTAATAGCAAAACCAAGATCGAGAACAGCTTGGTCTTGCTTTGGGCAACATTAATTATAGCTTGTAGAACTAGCAGAATAACTAATAACTTTTTCTTTTTTTTAATCACAATTTAAGCTATTAACTTTGTAGATAGATACCTAACGTCGAAAGATTAGAGTACAGTAAATTTGTTAGGATAACAGAGTAATTGCAATCACGTAACTTCCAAATTGCCTCAATTAGTATTATCGGAGGCGCGTCAAAGGGACCTCGTTAAATTTTACTAAACGATGTTCGTGTCTGTAAATTGTTAGAAGATTTTTGGAATATCTTCAGACAGGTTTAGACGGGGAGATACCGGGTTCGATTCTGGCTACTATCCATGGGCATTAAGTCCAACTTTAACCTGGGCTGCATCATTAACAGGACTCCAGTTTGCCGCTCAGGTTGTAAGTGCGAATCATCTTGACAAGTTTGACATCACCTTCTGGCCAAAACTTAGGGACAAGATCCAGAGTCAGCAGAACATATCGCTTATGGTGGTATCTTGAGCGCCGTGGTTCGGGTGAAGTTCTGTTATTGCAAGAGATCCTGGAGATGCCTACTATCGAAGCATGTGTTGTCAGCCTAGTTTACCGGGCTAACAACGAATCCTACAAGCATCTTCAGGATGTCGCTCCTACTTTCGCAAGGCCTTCCGAGGGGAGAGCTAGAAAGGCGCTTTTGGAGAAAAAATAAATTAGACGAACCTACTTTGTCAAAAAACAATCTACGAGTTTGATGCTTGTTTAATGCATTTGATGAAACCTGGATTGACGTCGTGTTTGACAAACATGTTTGAATGTGTACAACGGAGTTTGACAAACAAAATCTCATTCGTTGTACTTCCCGGACGTTGTAGTGTGGTACAATTAAACTAAGGTATTGTTTTGGTTTCCTCGCCAAGCCGTCTGGCCAGCGTGGCGAGTGTAGGCCAAATTCTCCAGATATATGTTCTGGAAGGCCCATCTCCAGCAGTGGATGTTCTAGGGGCTGTAATGATGATGATGATTGTTTTGGTGGTGGTCGTTGGTTGTAAGAACGCTATCAATAACATCCTGAAAATGCATGTACCAAAAAAATTGCACCTTGATGTCGCTACAGACTTAGCAATTTCTACATGGAGTCACTCTCAACTTTTTAATATTCAATGTGAATACATTTAACTTTATAAATACTTCATTATGGTAATAGGGGACTTGAGATTGTTGTTTTAAAATTCTAAACATTGAAACTTATTGCGCGCTAGTCATTTTACCGTAGTTTTTATTTCATTTTACCATTAATGTTTTCAGTTCAATTGACTTTTATGTACCAACTAGATTCAAATTGAAATATTTTAATAATCAATAAATGCCTAATACAAAATAGCTTAAAAATAGTACTATAAATAGTTACATAAAATAACAATTAAAAAACAAAATACAACACTACTTTAAAATAAAAATGAAGTAACTTAGGGGGCAGGCTGGTGTTTTAACTAATAATGTGCCCTGGGCTCCAAAACATGTGATCTGTGCTATGGAGACCCAGTGCTTTCCCATTTTTAATGGTGATATATATTTTATTATTATTATTACATTTTTTTTTTCATCTTTTTAAATTTTATATGCATAAAAGCGTGTGCAAGAGGGAGAGGAGAAGGTATGGGATGAAGGAGAAGGGTTTAAATAATAATACTATAATACATACATACACATATACATATATTATACATACATAAAATACACAATATATTTAGATGATGTTTTCCATGATGCGCTAGGTGATGATGATATTTTTCTAAAAAATAAATACAAAACTGTATAGTGCATTGCCTTTACCATTGCTAAAAGAAATAAAATTACTTTTTCAAAATTTATGACAAAGACCTTCAGTCACTGTCACTGATGACGCCGCTCCAAAGAGAGGCGAAATATTTGGCAATAAAATTGTATAGCTTCAGTTTATATATTTGACCAAGTAAGAAACACAATATATTTAGAATAATTTATAACAGATACACCTTATATAGTATTTCGTACCAGTTTTAGCGCATCAGAAGGTGGAGGAGGACAGGAGCTCAGTTGTAAGAACGCTTTCGTTGGTTGGTTGGTTCAAAATATATTCGAGAAATAGACTTTTCTTACGTACATTTGTCATTTATTTACAACAT
Organism: Tinea semifulvella; assembly: GCA_910589645.1. Taxonomy (NCBI): domain Eukaryota; kingdom Metazoa; phylum Arthropoda; class Insecta; order Lepidoptera; family Tineidae; genus Tinea; species Tinea semifulvella. Next base: position 3,386,180 of record OU342598.1, on the reverse strand, counting down.
CACGGTCCCGGTTCCACTTATACCAACTTGTGAAATCGTTAATAAATATTAAATAAACTATATTAAAACAAAATCTAAATTTAACCTAAAAAATAATAATAATAATAAAAATACATACTCACAAAAAAAAAATAGCTCCTCCAAATCGCTGTCTTGTGGCATGGTGCCCAATACAATAGCAGCATTTCCCCTTTGAATTATGATACTTAATTTTTGGGAGAAAAAACTGCCAGCCCTATTGTCACCAGCGACGTCAATGAGCTTTGGAACAATTTCTTTATAAAAGGCTTTAAGTTCCGATCCCCACGGGCCCACCGTTTCTACAGCAAACGTCGAAAAAATTTAACTATTGCAAATAGTTTCGTATTTTCGAGCGACGACGCTTGCTTATCTGCGCTTGTTAATAAATTGTCATTAGAAAATTTACATCAGAACCTCGCCAACCCGTCCGGCCAGCGTGGCGAGTGTGAGCCAAACTCTCTAGAATTTTCTGGAAGGCCCATCTCCAATAGTGGAGTTATAGGACTTTGCGTTCTAGGGGCTGTGGTGATGATGATGAAAGCGAAACAAACATCAACGCCATAGTTTGGTATCCAAGAGAAAGTACATACACACTAATGGTGGAAAAGGTGCAGAAACTATTTCTCAGAGCCATGTACAAGAAGACATTTGGTTACTACCCCATTCTGTGCCCCACATTATTTATATTAGGTATGCTGCGTTATAACTCCTTAGAAGTTAGACGCAATAAAGCATTAGTCTTATATATATAAAATATTCTTAGAGGTAAAATATATCTACCTGCTATATTAAAATTAATTTCATTGTTTGTACCTAACAAGTACCTGCGCGCGCGCGGTCATCGGCTATTTGCTGAGGAGAGTGCTCGTACACACCTACTCCAGAGTGCGCCCCGTTCCCTGTGCAATCGTTTTATTGAACAAAATCGTGCAGTCTGATGATAATTTTGATGTGTTCGCATCAACGGATGTGGAAAGTAAAAACATTGTACTAAAGTACTTGGAGCCATATTAATTCCCAAATCTAGTGACTTGTGTTTTAATGTTGTTATGAAATATGTATTGTTTAGACGTATAATCTGTTATGTAAAAAAAAAATCAGTGGAAACGGAACCGACGGCTTAACGTGCTCTCCGAGGCACGGGAACGGTGGTGTTGTAAATCTATTACAAATGTACGTAAGAAAATTTTATTTCTCATTGGTACATGCCGGTTTGAACCGACCTTTGTAGGATTTTAGGGAAAGCGTTCTTACAACTGAGCCACCACCGTTACTTATTAATGTTATTTTCGGCTAAAAACTCGGACGGTCATTGTATAAGAGTCAATCGTTTGCTAACAACGATTTTGGTTCACGGCCTTTGTAAACATTTACAACAAAAGTTTTTCTTTGTTCATTTTTCATTTGCTTATTTTTCAAACATTGAAAATGTTAATTCGTTTCTTTGTTTCTTTTTTAGCGCTTAAGCAGTTTTAATAGGGTTACGTCCTGTTATGAATTCCAGCTTGCCGTTCAGGTTGAAGGTCCGGATCTACAAGATGTTCATCCGATCTCGTCTCACCTATGCTGCGCCAGCCTGGCACCACCTTCTGGCCAAGACCAACAGGGACAAGATCCAAAGTCAGCAGAACATATCGCTCAGAGTGGTTTCCCGAGCGCCATGGTTCGTGCGCAATTCTGTCTTAGCTCGAGATTTGGAGATGCCTACTATTGAGGAGTTTGTCGTTGGCCTGTCTAGACGTATGTTCTCTCGGGTCGACAAAGGACTCAACTTCAAGCATCTCCAGAATATCGCTCCGTCTTGTGCACGGCCTCCCAACGGGAGACCACTTCCTAGAGAAGTACTCCTGGAGGAGAGCTGAAGCAGTCGAACTTAGCCCCCTGGGTTCGTGAGCCACACGGGCGCTGTTATACTAGTAACGGCGCCCAGCACTAAACGTGCATGAATTACCGGCGGGTGATTACCCGCTGAGATCCTGCCGGGGAAAACGGAGGACTGTCCCCATCCCCAACCCACGCCCATTAGGCATCCGGGCCTGGACGACCGCACTGTCTGTCTGAGTTTTAATAGGTATTTTTGTGTGAACTGCCTCCGTGGTCTAGCGGTTAAGTCCGTGGATTTTGACTCGAAGGTACCGGGTTCGATTCCTGGTCGGGACACAAAAATATTTATTAATGTAAATAAATAAATTTAATTTATTTGCGATATTTCTCGAGTTTGGTACGCTGGAGACATGACAAGCTTGCCACTTGTCATGATTGGCCTATTGGCCTTTCAAAGGGAAACGGTCGTGATGATACTTTACTTTTTTTTTCCTTTTTTGCGTAAAAAAACGTTTATACCCACAATTATTATTGGCACCCATAAAATCAACAGCTCTTATAATAACCCTAATCAAATCAAATCAAATCATGTATTTTCTTAGGTTAGTACACAACACTTGGATATTGTTAATACATATATTTTAATACAATATAAGCTTGGCTGGACCGAATCTAACAGCAATACAATTTATAATAAATAAAACATTGTTGCCATAAGCGAGGATTTTGTACTTATTTATAACAAGATACTTAAACTTTAATTCGTGGCTGTAAAAAGGCCGTGTCAGCTTATGATCTAATAACATTTATGTCCTTAAATATAAATTCATGGCTGTAAAATGGCCGTGTCTGCTTACAATCTAGTAATAATAATATTCATGTCCATAAATATAGATTCGTGGCTGTAAAATGGCCGTGTCAGCTTACAATCTAGTTATTACAATATTTATGTCCATAAATAACAAATCGTGGCTGTAAAAGGGCCGTGTCAGCTTATAATCTAAAACAAACAATTACAATTATTAATAATAATTACTATTATCCTGTCCTATTATCCGTATGTGTCAACTATTTAATGACCTTTCCAACGATACTGTAAATCGAAACATTTTCAACCCCACAATGTTAGTCTATATAAGAGGCAAGTATTATTGATAGTAAAAGAAAACGCTTTTACTTTGGAAATAAATTGTTTATGTAATGACTTTTTACTATTTTTTATTGACTTATAGTAATATAAAATATATGATATAATTAAGTTTGCTTTTTTACCGAATATTGTATGAAAACCATAGACAAACGCCATGACTTTTAAAGCGAAATAAAATGAAAATAAGCGCTTAAAGCGACAAATCGAACATAGGGTTGGAATAAAGGTAGTGTTGCCTAAAGAAAAAAAGACCAAGACTTGGCCAATCTTGGTCTTATTTTTATTTTAAACTTTATTGCACTCTGTACAAAGGGCGGGCTTAATGCCGCTAGGCATTCTAGCAGTCAACCTTTGGGACAATACAGAACATTAATCATGAGGCTAGGTGCAAACGATTGTAAGAAACATTGCCAAATAAATTCATTTAATAATACATACAATAGATATTAAAATAAACACAAATACATACAAATATGTACACAATAATACATATACTACACACTATATTGGCTACTATATACTACATACAATACATACTTATATACGTTGTGAGGAGCTCTTTAGGTAATGAAAGTAAACCAGCTTTTTAAACAGCTTGACAAACAACAGGTAAACTGTTCCAGAGATTTGCGGCCACTACTGCGAATGAGTTAGACTGAAAGCTATAGTGATGAGAAGGTATAGATGCCATGCCACATTGGAACACTAGGTAGTTTTGGAGATATTTCATCTACTGTAAGGGTTCAATATTTTTACCTCTGAACCCTAAAAACACAGACACGAAACAGTTACCAATTAAATATTCCCATTTTTAGCAAAATTGATCTTGACAATACCAAGACTAGGGTTAGCCTTGATCTTGCAAAAAAGCATGAACAAGACCAATATTGCAAGACTAAGATCAAGATTGGGCAACACTAAATACGGGAACGCAATTTTTATTGTTGCCAGAAAAAAAAACTCTACTACAGTACAACGCCTAATGGCGGGATGGATCTTTCTACGTTTTATAAAGTATAACAAGTTCATTTCAGTTCGTTTTCATCTGTTGCTACTGATAAGCAGATAACGAAAACATTTATTTTCAACGATGACGAATTTCCAAGTGCACGTGACTAAATTTATTCAATTTAAAAATAAACCTTATTTCATTGCATTAAGTGTCATGTATTTTGTAGCATCAGCCTACTGTTTCTAGGTAAAATATTTTATCTCAAAAATGCTCATATGTTTTCATATTCTGTTCGCGAGATGGATTATGAATGTGGTTAGCACGTATAGAACGTACTTAGACATTGATATGGAGCAGGGACTGACGTCGACTGTGGGTCGTCCACAAATTCAAGATCGCTCAGCGATCTATGGAGAGAGCTATGCTTGGGTATTTCTCCCATGGATAGAATTGGAAACGTTAATATTCGCCAGATAACTAAAACTACTGAAGTGCTTCCCTCTCGCTCGCACAATACAGCATTTTTAAAGATTAGTAAAGACTGAATGTACTTTTGAGAAATACAGTCTACTAACTTTCTAGGAAATAAAATTACGTACATTTTAGACATATTTTCCAAGATCTCAAAGAAGAAATGATCAGGAATTGGTATATCCGCAAGTATATACAATAAATTACCAGAATCTATTGAACAAGAAGCTAACCATAATTTGTAAATAATCTAAAGGATATATTACTCTAAAAATGTTACTACACATTAAATGAATTAATGCAAGATAAACTCTAACGTATATGGGGAAATAATTTATTGATTTATAATTTGGTGGTTGAAAGTGAATCTCAAAATTGTGTACATTTTTTATATTTATTCCGAGTTAAGTTTTAATTTGCATTTAATTTTTGTTTAATTTTAATTTTGCTTGTTTGTAATTTTCATTTGTATTATTTGTGTAGATTTACTTTAGTTTAAGTTAATATTTTCATCCATTTAATTTTTAGTTCATGCATGCAGTGTACAATAGTTTTAGGTTGTTAAATTTAACTTGTTTCCCTTTGTTTTTGATTTTGATAATTGTTGTAATTTAATAACTGTTTGTTGTACTTATTCTAAATAAATAAATATGCTATATGTTTATATGTATATATTTACAAAAAAAAAAAGTATAATATATAGTTTCCGTAACACAAGCCTCGTAGCTTACCACGGAAATTAGATTGGCGCTGTGTGACCTGTCAGGAAATATATATAAAAAAAAAAATAGTTATTATTTTTTTCTTTTCTTTTACTTAATATAAATGTGTTGTAATATGATTTAAGGTGTTTAATGGTTTGAAATTGTTATATAGTTTTAATTATAATCTTATTATTTGCTACGGGGTGTCATATATGTAGTTGTACAAATTTGTGACATGCAATAAAATATTTGAATTTGGAACAGGTTCAAGACTCAGCTTTACGCAGTGGAAGAAAAACCTTTGCACCACTTGAAAGAATTGGGCCTAAGCAGGTATTTATGGAAAGAGCTTCCAAGACGGCATTAACGGAATCATACAGTATTTGTTTGGAGAGGAATAGAATTGTTGATGGCACGCTACAATATAAACTTGGTTAAATAAATTAAATTATGATGAAACAGTTAAGCCTCCATTTTCCGGAAATATATTCTGGACGACCCATCTCCAACAGTGGAGGTCTAGAACTCTTGTGTTCTAGGAGCTGTGATTTGTAAGGTATTATTTATTGTTTTTTTAGGAAAGTGAAATGTAAAGAAACCTCTATAGATATGGTCATGAGACGCTACACCGGAACGTCTTCATATCCGAGAGAGTAAATTGTTTCCTTTATCCGAATGAGTTCATATTTTGAGATCTTTGACTTAATATTATTTGAAAGGATCGGGCTTTCATGCTTTGATCATATTTAAACTGCTATAAAAACACATTCCCATTACTACACGCTACAGTACTTTTTACATTCATGAGTGTGTTCTTTTTATATTATGAATATTAATGTGTCAGCAAATTTATTTATAATTTTGGAACGAAATTTTGTTTGACAATTTCTTTTGCTTAAATATTCAACTGAAATAAGTACCTAATTTAAATAATTATTTTTAGTTTAGATTACTAATATTAACAAAAAGCATTCGAATTATGATTTAAATTTATTAAAAACTCACGCGAGATATAAGACGGTGGGGTTGAAATTTTGCAATTGTTTATGGCATAGTCATTGGCCCATAGCTCCTGACGTCAGTCGCAAGGGTTTTGAATGTGTTATTACAGAGAATTAAACTTAAAATTGCTACCTTGCGAGGCTGCAACCATATCTGTTCCATGTCAACGGCGGTAAAACAACGTTTTTTTTTTAATTACTGATTAATACTTTTGATCCTTTTATATGATTGCAAATTTAAAATTGTGACAATGCAGGTGATTTTGCCTACTACCTTTCATATAAGTCAATGTTTGAAATATTCATTATAGTATAGCGGGAAATTTGATGTTTCCGCACTCTGGCTTCAATCGTGTGATGTCAAAGCAAGTTATTAGATACTGAGGTTTTGATATATGACATATATATGTACAGTCGAGGTCTAAAAATGTTTACCACCCTAAGATCTATATTGGCTTGCACTTTATTTTATTCAACAACTTTATCTATTATATATAGGTGAATGTCTGTGTGTGTGCTCCCTATGCATTGCAAAACTACTTGACCGATCGGGATGAATCTGTGGAAATATATTGTGTAATAATCAGGGAAGGTTTCTGACATATTACATTGCATAATAAGTAAATCTTAATATATAAAACTAAGTCGGGTTTGTTAGAGCACTTATAACTCGAGAACGGCTGGACAGATTTTCACGGTTTTTGATTTCATTTGAACTTTAGATTTCCAAAATTATAATTCAAATTCAAAATCGTTTATTATAATAATAATAATAAATAATAAATATTTCCAGACAGGTCACACAGCGCCATCTAATTTCCGTGGTAAGCTACTAGGCTTGTGTTACGGAAACTAGATGGTTGATAAACTACATATTATACTTTTTTTTTTTGTAAATATATACATATTATACATATAAACACCCAGACCGAGACAAATTATACTGTACAACTTGCCCCCGGTGGGAATCGAACCCACGACCTCCCGAGTTCGCGGCAACGTTTGTTACCACTAGACCACGGAGGCGGTCAAATTTATTGCACAGAATACAGGTAGATATAGGATAATACAATTTAACAGTTCAGCTGTATCCTACCATAATGGTATGCAAATAATAGTACATGTCAAATTACAACTAAAACTATATTTGTCAACACTTATAATGTAAAAATTCTTGGATACTATAACAACATTAACTAAAGATGAAAACAATTAGTAGTTGCAATTTGCAAATATTTAGACATAACACTACAAGATGATTGTTGCATAACAACGTCACCTTCTCACTTTTAAAAGGTATTATATTGATTTATATGTTCAAAGCATTGAATTTGAAAACATGTACGATAGACGATAGAATTCTAGGCTATTGTTATAATGTTTAATATCTTATAATCATTTGTATGGAAAAACGATTAAAATAACTTAACTGCAACTATTATCATCGTCATTATAGTTACCGGCATTTAAAAAGAGCGCTGGATAGCTGTGGAACGCAATGCGCATCATAATCATTCGTACAATCATCCGACTGTCATTTACTTGTAAGGAATTTAGACAGAGAAAAATTTCAAAAACATTTATAACGTTTTTCTTCTATTTCACTAAAATAAATATTTAAAAAAGAGAAAAAATATATCTAATCGTTCCATAATCATTCACCGTGCAAGTGCGCGGGTCCATTGTGTGTCGGTAAGAATGGTGATACATATCACGGGCTTGTGACCGACAATAGGTTGGTTTACAAAGGAGGCCTTCTTTTTATTTTATTGCGCAACAAGACACTCACCATCCACCATTCTACTCCTCTCCCTCCCCAACCAAATACTGTATGATTCCGTTAATGCCGTCTTGGAAGCTCGTTCCATAAATGTATCTCCTGCAGAGCTGCTTCTTCTTTTTTTTTACAAATTTATTGGAACCCTAACCTCTGTATAGAAAGTATAATATACTTCTGGACCACAGAGGTTAGTTTCCATACAAATTTGGACAACATTTTTAATTTAAAATCAAATATAAACATGCAAATAAATAAAACATAAAATAATAATAATAGGTTTTAGACACAATATGTAGGATTATTGAGTGTATAAGTAGGTGAAAAAGTGTGTGTGAAAAATATAGGTATAGAAAATTATATAATAGGTATTAACAATGTTTCGGTTTGTTCGTGTGTCAATAGCCATTCAGTTAGTAACTTTTTGCATGCAAATTTTGTATGTGGCTTCGCCGAGATGTGGCTTCTCTGAGCGTGTTCTACCGGCTATACTATGGTGAGTGCTCCGAAGAACTCTATAACCTAATCCCTCCCTCTGCATTCCGCAACCGAACCACACGCACAGGTCAGAATATGCACCCACATACCGTAGTCACCATCCCTTCGCGTACGTATAAATTTGGGGACTCATACATCTGTCGTACGATAAAGATGTGGAATGCTCTTCCAGCCTCTGTGTTTCCACTTTCCTATAACTTGGAGTCCTTCAAGCGAAGTGTGAAAAAGCATCTAGTCAAGCCGGCATAGTGTTAGGGAGTGATGGCGGCAGTTATAAGTGTCTGACTTCAGTTGCTAACATTCATGGACCTTGCGCGCCACTTACCATCAGGTGGGCCCAAGGTCACATGTTGTGCTAGTATTAAAAAAAAAAATGTGGATAAATTTCACGTACTTGCTACTTTTATTTGACCGCCTCCGTGGTCTAGTGGTAACAAACGTTGCAGTGAACTTGGGAGGTCGCGTGGGCTCGATTCCCACCGGGGGCAAGTTGTACATTGTATAATTTGTCTCGGTCTAGGTGTTTATATGTATATATAAAAAAAAAAAGTATAATATGTAGTTTATCAACCATCTAGTTTCCGTAACACAAGCCTCGTAGCTTACCACGGAAATTAAATGGCGCTGTGTGACCTGTCTGGAAATATTTATATTTATATTAATTTGATTATTATATAAGAAGGAGGATAGGAAGGATAATTGATGCTGAGCTAATATTTTTATAGGCGATACGAAATTCGCCGGGTCAGGTAGTTGTTAATATATGCATTTTTAGATAAATTATTCTAAAAAGGTTACAATTTAAGAAGAGAAAAACCCTTTATTTTATATAGTTTAGGTATGCAAAACGTTTAAAATATCATCATGTCAGCTAAATGTATAACTATAGTTTTAAACAAAAAGTACAAAATATAACTGTCAGTGTCAGATTTAGCTGGAACTCCTCTCGCACCAATTTCCAATGCGTAAAGATGAGTCTTGAACCCGTTCCTTATCATTTCTTCTGTGAGTTCATAATATTTGTTCGACTTCATAGTAAAGTAAAGTATCATCACGAGGTATCATTTCGGGGTAGTCAGAAACCACGCTTATAAAGAAGCGGATTCACATTTAGCCAACTGTACTATAGGCCAATAATGACAAGTGGCAAGCCCGTCGATGTCACTAGCGTACCAAACTCGGGAAATATGACAAATAACATACATATCTTCAGGCCAAATCCCTTGCGGGGTAGGCAGAGACAATCGAGCGCCACTTGTCACGATCACGACATACCTATTACGCTTCTTCGACATTCATTAACCTCTTAATACATGCCCTTTTGTTTTGATGGCTTTTTAATGCACCTTCAGCTATTGTTTTATTTATTTGATCGTGAATGGTAAGTGTTGGTCTGCCAGGGCCTCTATTACCCACAACTTTCGCATTATATATCTGGTTCGTCAATCTCTCTTCACTCATTCTTTCAACATGTCCGAACCATCGGAGCATGCCTTTCCTTATTTTTGCCCCTTGCTTTCTTTAATACCTACCCTTTTGCGTATTTCGTCATCACGTATGCGGTCCGTCAAAGTGACGGCGCATATCCGACGCAACGACCTCATTTCTACTGCATTAACTCTACTCTCATGCGTATTCTGACATATCCACGTTTCGCTTCCATGTTGTTACCAGCATGGCATTGTGTATGGTGAGTCGAGCTTTGTCACTGACATTGCGACTGGCTATCAGTGCACCGTTAACACTATTTTAAATTATGACAAATAAATTAAATATTAATTTAATTTATTATTTAGACTTCATGTTGTGGTCTTTTAGAATATTTGATTCACGGTAAGTTCAATAAGAATAACTATTTTTAAGTTCCGAGAAACCACTAAGATGTCTGGCCTATAGGCTGATACAGCTAGTTCATCTGGGAGTCTAATATGGTGTTCAAATGTATCCATGACAATTTTCCAGTCTGATGCGGCGCCAAGACGAGGTGAGCTTGCATTTAGTTTTCGTACTTTGCTCTTCCTTTAGAAATGTAGTCAGTCCATTTATGGCTTTCTTATTTCTAAGCATTCCATGGATTCACCGTGCGGGTTCATCGTGGGTGGGTAAGCTATGGTGTCTCGAGCTTGCGACCGACAATAGGCTGCAATAAGAAAAGGAGGCCTCCCTTTTTTATTTTACTGCGCGATAATACGCTCACCATCCACCATTCTACTTATCTCCCTACCCAACCATATACTGTATGATTCCGTTAATGCCGTCTTGGAAGCTCGTTCCATAAATGTATTGACGGCAGAACTGTTTAGGCCCAATTCTTTCGGTAAGTGATGCAAAGATTTTGCTGGAACTCCTCTCGCACCAACTTCTACTGCGTAAAGCTGAGTCTTGAACCCGTTCCTGATCATTTCTTCTGCGAGATCATAATATTTATTCGACTTCATGTTGTGGTCTATCTAAAATGTCTGTAATTTTATTTCCTAGTAAGTAGACTACATTTTTTTACATTCTTTAACAAAAAAAAATACTGGATTGTGCGTAGAGTAGTTATATAGTACATACTCTTAGTTACTCGCGTAGATAACGTCTGCAAATGACGACTGGAAAATTGCATAATACCTTCTATTATAGGCTTTGTCAATAGGTGACAAAAACAATGTACCTAAACTTATTTATTATACGTATAGGCAGGGTTGCCATACGTCACGTAGGTATATACGGGACTCTCACCGTATTTGGTCCCGTATTTCGACAGGAAAACAGATAGTTTCTCTGTCATTGTGTAGACATGCATGTGTTAGATATTGGGTTATAATGATGTTTAGATACATTAATAAAATATCCACACTAATCCATCCATAGAGACGGCGATAATGAGTACCTATCCTACCTACTCGTACATCGGCCTTTCTTAGTCTTCCTTTTTCGACAATTTGACCTACTTATTTTGTAGGTTTAAGGTTAGTTAGCTTACAAAGGTAATCAGATTCAGTGACCTAGCAACAAGCAGCCACGAGTTAAAAACACAATAGTCATTGACTTATGTATACTCATATGTAAGTCTTGGGCTTTTAAACTTTTTTTTTAGTTACAAAGTAAAGTATCATCAAGACCGTGTCCCAATCGGGGTGGTCAATAACCACGCTTTTAAAGAGGCGGATTCAAATTTAGCCAACTACTATACAACTGGCAACCTCATTTAAGTCTCTATTGTACCAAACTCGAGAAACATCACAAATAAATTACTTAAATAATGTTTGTTAGAGTTTGGACGATAAATGCAAAGGGCCTAACACCTAAGTCCAATCGTCGATGTCTCCAGCGTACCAAACTACAGAAATATCACAAATAAATTAAATATTAAATAAATGTATTTATTTACATTAATACATATTTTTGTGTCCCGACCAGAAATCGAACCGCTAGATCACGGTGGCAGTTTCTCACTGCCGGTGTAATACTCTAAGGCAGCGAGAGAATGGGGAATATGGCATTCACGTCTAGAGGCGCAGGCTCACGGGACTGTGCCTAGAGGAGGCAGGACTAGGTGTCTTGACCAACATGATGGATCCTAACAGAGGTCGGGCATTGATTAAAGGTGGTGGATACACATTCGATTGAGCAGGCTCACAAGATCATACCTAGAAGAGGTAGCACGCAAAGGTGTCTTGGACAACGTGTAGGAAATGAGACAAATAACGTAATGTTGCAATCTGGTTTATTATTTACTGTACACATTAAAACCGAAGGGATCCCGGCAGTAACCAAAGCCCAGTGGATCACATTATTGACAGAACTGTGGTGAAAACGACGACCGCAGGGTTATGGAAGTATAGGAATCTTCAAAAAGCAAAAAGCGTATAAAAGTATGACCCATTTCCAGCACCGAATGGAGGTCTAGGACTTTGTGTTCTTGGGCCTGAGCAATGATTACAGGATGATAAACTTCTATTAAATAACCGGTTCTGGATATAAGTCAATTACAATACCGCAAACATTTACAGTATGTCGGATATATTTTTACCCTACTTTATGGCTTTGTTTATACAATTTTCCATGTAAATGAGGGAACTGTATTGTTTACTGATAAAATTTGTTCGGAATGACGTAAGTTTCTGACGTCTAAATCCAATACCCTGTAAATTAAGATAACTACTGTGTTTTTATAAAAGGCAACGGCACACCGTATAACATTATTATTATAAAAAAAAACATATAGACGTTGACGTGAAGTAAGGGTGTCCTGCTGAGTTGCAACCTACAGAACTTGTGTGACGTCTGTAGCTCTAGTACCGGTTCGATTCCTGGTCAGAACAAGATGCAATACATTATTTGTTATTAATTATTAATTGTCTGCTCTGGGGATAAGAGGGCTGGTTCTTTTCTCGCCCAGAGAATCAGCATAGCGATTCAGCGAGGAAATGCGGGCAGCGTTCTTGCCACCATGCCGCGCGGATACGATTTATATTTAAATTAGGTATTTTTTTTGTTTAAGTTTATTTTTATACTTGTTGAATAAATACATTATTGAATGCGGTCGTGATGATACTTTACTTTTAGATCTCGATTCGGAGTTTAAACGTGCTAGGGGCTGGTGGTTGGGAAAGATTTCAGTTGTTCCCAATCTTGAACCCTGCTTATCGTCAAAAACATTTTACAAAAAGACATTCAAAGTTCGGTTAAAAGCTCGAAACACGGATGTAGAAAAATAGATAAAGGTTCACAGTGATCCATGGATTGATTTTTTTTCCGTATAAGTAGTTTTTTCATGGTCAAACATTAGCGGTCATGCAACCACAATCTCTGCTCAATTCCAAAGGTTAGCTGTTAGATATCACAGCATTTCATCGCACTCTCGGGAAAGCGTACGTTAGTCAGCTCGTTACTTCTTTCAATTATCGACTATGCTCTATACGCCGGTCTCAACGAAGAGCTATTAAATAAACTCGATCGCCTTCTCAACTAATGCATTCGCTTTATATTTGGCTTGCCTGTCGGATAAATAAAGGCAACCTGTTTCATTGACGGGCTGCAGAAACAGTACTAAGTAGTATTTAAATAAAAAATACAAGGTTCTTTAATATTATTCGAGATTTTAATATGAAATAATTGCTCTTTAATAAATTCCACGCGGTATATGCAAGGGGAAGGGAAATGAAACATTTCATTTCATCTTTTAATGAAAAGAAATATAGAACACAACGTCGTCTCTCAGTATTATAATTAGCGTCAAAGCTTTCATTCCGATGTACCTACTCGAGAACCAGGATTTTTCTGTAATAACTCAGCAGAGCTTTCATTATGTTCGTGTATTAATTAATTCAAATTTCCTCATTTTTTTTTTTAATTGTCTTTAAAGGACATTGTACAGAATACATCAGTCCTAAACACGTAATTTATTTGCATAATATAGGTTCATAACAAAGTTCATAACCGAGTTGGGGATCATCAAATTCCAGATGCTGCAGAATTTGATGCTTTATTTGGAGTCACTCGCGGCATTATAGCCCAAACACGTCGTGTAAAATATGAGAGTTGACAGCGCGGAAAAACCGCAAAAAATAAACTGCAACTTATGCCCCATATTTGAAGTCCAAATTATCGTTTTCCATAATTATTCACATTGCAGCACATTATTAAACAAAACAACACCACTTTTGACCAATAATATCCACAGCAAATTAACTTACAAAACAAAAACTTGCACTTGACATGTCCTCGCAAAATGGCGCGAAAAACTGCAAGTTCCTCATTGTCAAGATTGTTTTACATTAGATAGATAGATAAATTCTTTATTGCACAATAAACAAAAACACATTTAAATGTACATAGGCAAACTTAATGTCTAGTGTAATTTTTTACCAGCTAACCTTTGGGATACTGAGCAATGATTGTGGGTGCATTAAATCACTAATTTAAAATCGGGAATATTAAATAAAAAACTTGAACTAATACTAGCACCTAAAGCTAAAATACTTATACACTAATATATAAATATATAATAACACAAGTACATATAATACATAATAAATATATATAAAATACATATATTATTATTATTTACACTGTAAATAATAATTTTATTTTATTTTATTATGGTAACAAACAGTCACAATACAATTTATATAACAAACAATATACATATAATTAGACCTGGAGTACCAAAACTGTAAAAGAGAACTATACTTATTATATTTTCAAAATACAATTAAACCATAAAAGAAAGTAAAAATCACATTTAAGTCTATTCTATCGAATACTTAACTTTAATTATCTCACGGACTCTGCTCCTATACACTGATATGTCAAATATATATATAAAATAATTATATATATTTTTTATATATATTTATTATCGTCGTCTATTACTCCTAGTCTACGTCGTCTATGTTTATAGTCTGATTGCACCAATAATTTGCAAACTACCGTTGTATGTAGGATTGTTTTGGAAGCACTATTGCAGAGTCTACATAAGTCTGTGGGTAGGTTAGGTTGTTTAATGATATATTTAATATAATTGCGGGTTGAAACTACTTGACTTTGTATTTAATAATTATTATTATTATGAGTTTGGAAGCAAGAGCCAATATATTATTATTACACCTCGCATGCCCGTTGCTTTTTATGATTATATAACATTTTATAACGTGATAATAATCCAAAGAATCCATCTGAATTTTATATGAAGTCAGTTATAAATTTGGAATTTGCGTCGCCTTTTATGATTTGCGTATAAAAGCTTTGTGTTTATTGCTAAGTGAATATTACAGGCTTTAATATACGACTGGTTTTATCGTTTTTAGTGTATCTTTCGCAAAGATAAATCACTAGATTTTGTAGATCTAACCTAACCGGTTCTTGATTCAATCTCTATGTGTATCCGATTGTGCGTATTATAGTAAATGGCTCTTACACAAATCTGTATGCCTACGAATGGGCATAAAAGTGTGTGAACCACATCGTTGTCCATGTGGTAAAGATGTAGATGAGCTTTAACACCACGGGCTGTCATCATAGCATCATTAATGATCTCATTAGTACGACGCTTCTAGTAGTCTCGATCTCATCTATTGTAGAACCAACCGGACGGAATGATATTAGTATCTTAGAGATTGGGCCAATCCCTGGTGTGGGATTTTAACTATGCGATTTCACCCCGTTAAACTTTTTCTTCTGGGGTATTCTTAATTCGCAGGTATATGCGGTCCAATGCCAACTTAAGCTATGCCATCGGACAAATTCAGCCTAATTTATGCGCCAGAGTCATGGATAATTGGACATTTCAAATGCGCTCCACCTATAGAAGCCGTGGCGGACATTTGTGCGATGTTATATTTCACACATAATGGCATCAATAGGTCTATCAAAAAATAAAAAAAAATCTATGATATCTCATACAAACTTGGTTTTATTTGAATTTAATGAATGCGCTTTATGAAAGACTTTATGTTGTGATATTTTTTGAGTTTGGTACGCTAGAGACATCGACGAGCTTGCCACTTGTCATGATGAACATATTTGTACCTATAGTAATTCTTTAAGCAAAAAGTGTGGTTTCTCACCACCCCTTTTAGAAACCGGCGTTGGGTATTTTTCTTATATTATTATTTAGGTTTAAGTTTTCAAATATTATCTATTTTGACTGATGTAAAGGTCTGGAGGCAGGTAGGCTGGCAACTATACAGAGGGGAAATGTTGCCAGTCTCTTCGGGACGTCTCTAGCAGCTTATCTATAAATTTAAAAATATTCAACATTTTGACACTAGTAGGTATATATATATATTTGAATGTTGCAAATTTGTAAAGCTTAATTACAACTTGTTTACAAAAAATCATCAGGTTTGTACTTTTAATACAAGATATCCAAATCGTTTTTTACCTTTTTGCAAAACAACAATGTGTTCTAGAAACAGTCATGCAATGTTAATTAAACTTTTTAATAACTTACCAGAAAATACTGTAACCTGCCCTTTGCAGTTACTTGAATTATCCAACGCCTGCGGTTGGATGTAGTTGCTTTTAATTATAACGGAGAGGATTCTACGGAACTCCTTTTTTTTATTAAAAATGCATAAAACTTTTTTATACTATATAATTTAGAAATAATTACATATCTAGAAAAACTAAACACTTATCTACGAGGGACACTATTACGCGGTAGACTTTAACTAATAATTATTTTAATCCTAATATTTATAAAAATACTCGCTCTGTCGACCTCTCGGTCCGAGCTCCCCCGATCTTCCTTTTTTTTTTCTTTAAAACAAAAACCCATCAACCCTGTCATTGTCGTATATTGACAATACTATTCTTTCCTAAAATGCCAATAAAACTCTATAACCTACATGTACCCGTTACAATACCTATTAACCGTTTCAAAAAAAAAAATAATAAAATAAAAAAAAAATAAAAAAGGTATTTATTTTTTCCCACAAGCTTAATATTAGTAACAATATTTTAGAAACATTTGTGTAGGAGACTGGAGGCAAAACTAAACTAAGCGAAAGCTTAGTCTGTGTTAAAGCACTCCAGGTTCCTCTGACTTAAACTTAATATTAATGAATACTTATTGGGTGTAGTGTAATGTAGTAAAGTGTAATGTAGTGTAGTGTAATGTGATTATATAAATATGTAAGATATATTGTTTTTTTTTTTTCTTATATTTAGCTATGCGTTAAAATTGTTATTTATTTTATAAGTATTTATAATTAGGTATATACATATATACTCATATATAATTTCAGTTTCATATTAAGATTACAATATATATATATATATATATAAGTAAACAATATACATATAAGTATAATATTTATTTATTATTAAATTATTATTTTTAATATTTACCTATTTAAGTAAATAGAAATTTATTATATGATTTTTTTAAATTTATATTATGATTTCTAACAACTTTTCGGTATCTAAATAATTCAGTTTTAGAAGCCAATTTGTAATTTTAATTTTACATTCAAACTTATTATTAGAGTATATATTTAGGGATTTATTTGCTTGATTATACAGTTTTCCTCCTCTATAAAGGAAGAATCGTTGTGCAAAGGAAGATTTTACAGGTGGAATTTTATCATAAATAATAAAAGGATCTATCTGTACAATTATTTAATAAAAAAATGTTTTTACAATTGAAGAATATCTAAGCTATAACTAATGCTAAAGTGTATATAGTCCGAGCGTAGCTTCAATGTACCTACTATTTTACAATTTGACTTTTCTCATATTGTAATTGCCCAATATTTGCATGCCATTGAGGTGAAACATGTGAAGCGAATTTTCTAGCTATAAGATTTGATATAGATTTGGCTGTCAAAAAATCTTCCCATTCTTGAGCTGGTTTATTATATGTATATTACGGACTGATGCATTTTTCTTGTTCACAGGACTGAGGCGTGGACTGAACAGGGCTCGCGGGTTCGTCGTGCGGATGTTCGATGCGCTCTGCAACTGCACGCAAACGGCTGCAGCAGCGGCTCGCACCACGGCACGGAACAACCCGTTTACTAAGCGCTAACACCGATATGACAACAAACATCCGAAGATCAAAATTTACACGAAACAATCGTATTGGAAATTATAATCCTTGAAAATAAATTTTGTTTAGTACTACATAATATGGAATCTGTCAAAAACATAAATCCGATATTTACGCTGGAAAATTAACGTAACTGTTCGAGTATGTCAAAACGGTATTATTATCTGGATAGTTTTTTTTATATTAAAGATAATCATCCTAAGGAACTGAATTGCAATAAAACTTAAATTTCTGAAAAAATTTTTATCGAAAAATATCTGGATTGGATCCTTTTTTAGTAACTTAATCCACTTGATCGTTAAATGTTGTATAACAAAAATAAATTAGACAATTTTTTTCTATTAATTCTATCAGAATGAGCTCCGTGGTCTAGCGGTTAAGTCCGATGATTTAGACGCGAAGGTACCGGGTTCGATTCCTGAGACATAATAATTTACTTTATTTTAGTTATGATATTTTTTTAGTTTGGTTCGCTGGAGACATCGACGAGCTTGCCACTTGTCATGGTGAGCCTATAGTAAAGTTGGCTAAAGTGGTTACTGGCTACCCCGATACAATAATTATATTGTATATATAAAAACCAAAAACTTAATTAATCACTATGTAAGGAAAATTATAAATAAAATAGGTAATAAGTAATTATAAATAACCTATTCCCAAACAGAGTTTGTAATATCCAAGGATGAAAGAGATTTAATTTCAATTCGGCAAGCTAATGAAAATGATTTGATTTTATCTTAATATCATTTTCTCCACAACATTTTACATTAATTAATTACTTTCAAAAATAGATAGGTAATATATTTTTTATATAATAAAATGTTAATTCATTACAGCCCCTAGAACACAGCGTCCTAGACCTCCACTGTTAAAGAGATAGGCCGGGCCTTCCATAATATATATCTGGAAAATTTGGCCTACACTCGCCACGCTGCGCTGGCCAGACGAGTTGGCGATGACTAGAATATATAGCGTACCAAACTCCAGAAATACCACAAATAAACTATAGTGTCCCGAATCGAATCCTGTACCTCAGCGTCTAAATCCACAGGCTTAACATCTAGACCACGGAGGTTGTTTATTTTTTAATTATTATGCTAGTACTTTCAACGAGAACAACAAATAGGTGGGAGGCGGACTGATAGTGGTAATTTGCCTAGTCTGCCGGCGCGGGGAAGTATCCACCGTTCGTGCCGATAAACCCAGTAAAGTGTATCTACACGTTTCGGGATTAGTCTTGAATTACCGTAATATCCAGTAAAGCCGGCATAGTGTTAGGGACTGATGTCAGTCATGAGTGTCTGATTCCAGTTACTAACATTCATGGACTTCGCGCGAGATAGATTTTTGCAAAACAATACTTATAAAAAAAAAAATATTTATTTCCAGAAAAAATATTTACAACATATAAAATAAAATTAATATTAAGGATAGGGATATAAGTCCCGTCCTCGTGGAATGGTGGCAAGAACGCTGGCTGCATTTCCCCGCTGAATTGCAATACTAATTCTCTGGGCGAAGAAAGAGCCAGCCCTCTTGTCACCGGAGGAGACAACAAGACGCGGTGTTATGTCTTTTAAAAACTTTTTTGCGCTTGGACTCCATGGGCCCAGAGTTTCTACAGCAAACGGCACAAATATGTAATCTTTTAATATACTTACATACTTGCGCCGCTTGCTGGACTCCGCATTTTCCGCCGCGGCTCCCGCTTTATGCGCTGTCCCCCTGAGATGCGACGCGGCAAGGGTGTCGACGCACGTGGCGTCCCACACTAGAGCACGTCCCCGTTCCCAGGGGACCAACGTCATACCATCGGGTCTCTTGCCATCATCTCGGATAACTCCAACAGGCTCTAGAAGAGCTGGAACCTCGATGGTGGCTAGAGCCCTTTTTATAGTATCGTTAAGGGAGCCGTGGCGGGAAAATCTGCCCGCACTTTTGGAACAGGAGAGCCCATGAACTCCAAGACAGTCGACCTCCTTTCCACACGGACATCTATGTAGGATACATAATGAAATACATAAGATACATAATTTCCAGAAAGTAGAACAATAATGATTTTTACAATAAACGATCTTATATAGTATTTAATCAGCGTATTCAGCATGTTTCACATTTGTGCTGACTGCGCTGATCACTTGAAGCATATGTGGTGAGGCCTTAACTCGAGCCACTTTCCATCAGGTGGGCGAAAGGTATGTCAAGCTAGTATAAAAAATAAAAATAAACTTTTGTATCATAATAGCTGTTCGACATCGTGTAGTGGAATACTTAATAGTATATATAAAACGTATGTTAAATATCGATTATTTTAATCATCATCGTCAAGTCATCGTCAAATATCCAAGAGCTTGGTTGAGCCTGGATTAGTATGGTTGGATATGCAATCTACATATATGTCATTATTTTTCAATTTCTATCATATCAATAACCCTTTTTTAGATAACATATCGTTTACATTGTCATATTAGGTTCGATGTTTAGTTAAAACTTAGTATAAAAAAAGTAAAGTATCATCACGACCGTTTCCCTTTCGGGGTGGTCAGAAACCACGCTTATAAATAAGCAGATTAACATTTAGCCAACTTTACTATAGGCCAATCATGCCAAGTGGCAAGCTCGTCGATGTCTCCAGCGTACCAAACTCGGGAAATATCACAAATAAATTAAATATATTTATTTACATTAATAAATATTTTTGTGTCCCGACCAGGAATCGAACCCGGTACGTCCGAGTCTAAATCCACGGACTTAACCGCTAGACCACGGAGGCAGTCAATTAGCATACAAGCTTATAAAAATATTAAATAACCAAAAAATTGTCACTGCGCCTTATCTTATTTTGTGAAATAATCTCCACTATCGATATTTATCCAAAACTTAATTTGTTTTCGTTCTCCGGAGAAATTATTGTCACTTTATCATTGACACGAATCCTGCTTGTAGTTGACACCGGTGTCGCGAGCCAATGTAATTCCGGACGGCTTGGGATTACCACACCAAGTATTTACGAACGACCCGTGTCAAAACCTTACGCAGCGT
Organism: Tinea semifulvella; assembly: GCA_910589645.1. Taxonomy (NCBI): domain Eukaryota; kingdom Metazoa; phylum Arthropoda; class Insecta; order Lepidoptera; family Tineidae; genus Tinea; species Tinea semifulvella. Next base: position 3,365,199 of record OU342598.1, on the reverse strand, counting down.
TGGTTACCGAACGCGACTCTTAACAAGTTCATTTTGTAAAAAAATACTAAAAAGTAACTCGTGCAAAATGGCGCGAAGGACTCCAAAACTGCCTCCGTGGTCTAGCGGTTAAGTCCGTGGATTTAGACTTGGGTTCGATTCCTGGTCGGGATACAAAAACATTTAATTATTATTTAATTTATTTGTGATATTTCTCGAGTTTGGTACGCTAGAGACATCGACGAGCTTGCCACTGTGAATGTGAATCCGCTTATTTATAAGCGTGGTTTCTGACCACCCCGAAAGGGAAACGGTCGTGATGATACTTTACTTTACTTTGTACAATACTTTTCATTGTATTTTCTTAATTAGAGATTTGTCTTCCTTTATATCTAAATATGATAAAATACTATTTCTCTGCATTCTCATTAACTTCACGCTAGTAAGAAAATTTGAGTTATTTACGACCAAATTCAGATTTATTAAGAGATTTACACCCGTATTCTTATGCGTTTCCTTAACAGTCGTTCCTTCACTCAATTATTCCTCCCAGCTGTCAAACTCTCAAAATTGCTCCTTCACTCAACATTTTCTTTCCAGCTGTCTATTGCTCTGTTATAATAACCCCGACATGTACCAATGGTAAATACTTTTCTTACTTAAATTTGTCATAGGTTTACAACAAATCCGTTTCCGTGTATCGGAAAGCACCATAAGCCGTCGGTCCCAGTTCTTACTTACCAACTTGTGGAATCATTAATAAATTGTTAATAAAATGGTGCAGCGTGCAGCGTAGCGAGTGTAGGTCAAATTCTCCGGAAATATATTCTGGAAGTCCCATTTCCAGTAAAGATCTAAAACTCTGTGTTCTAGGGACTCTAGTGATAAATAATAATAATTGTGGAGTCTCTGATCACACACGAATATAGATAATATATACCCACTATTGGATTAGCGTTACAATTAATTAATCTTCTAATTACCGCAAACGAGCCGTGTCCTAGCCCGCTCTTCCCACAGACTAACTAGTCAATGCATCGTACGTAAGCAACCACAGATTACTAATATTATCATATCGAGACGTTAGGACAATCGAATACATGAACACCACAATAATAAAAAAAGCTTTATTGCACAATTTTCACCATCTAACCAAGTTAGTATCTTATCTACATTCATCATTACAGTCCTAGACTTCCACTGTTGGAGATGAACCTTCCAGAAATTTCTAGAGAATTCGGCCTACACTCGACACGCTGCTGGCCAGAAGGATTGGCGAGGGTCTGATGTCAATTTATTAAGTATTTAAAAAAAACGATACCACAAGTTGGTATTAGTGGAACTCGGACCGACGACGTCTTAACCTGCTCTACGAGGCATGGGAATGAGGTGTTGTAAATCTATGACTAATAGACGTAAGAAAAGTCCTTTTTCATTATTATTCTCACAATCTTGCCACCACTTTTGTTTTTTATATTGTGTCCCTTTTGTATTTAAGCAGCGAAATATCAACAATAAACATGCAGTATTCGGTGTTTTATAAATTGTTAATGTGATTGTTGTAAACGCTTAGTAGTTTTAAGTAGTTACATATTGTTAAAATTAGCAATTATCGTCTATAAAATTCAATTTTAGGTAAGTCTTGTTTCAAGCGATGTTTATATAAATATCACCATGACAAGCTTACTATATTAGTTCTCCTTAAAGTAGAAATTGGCATTTGACATCATTGCAAATAACACATATTTTCAACGAGAACAACAAATAGGTGGTAGGCGGAGTGATGGTGGCAATTTGCCCAGTCTGCTGGGGCGGGGAAGTATCCACCGTTCGTGCCAATAAACCCAGTACAGTGTATCCACTTGGTACTTGGGACACATCATGCGCAATAATTTTTTGTCAACCTCCTTTAGTAAGTATGCAAAAATAGTCTATGAATGTTAGCAACTGGAATCAGACACTCATGACTAACATCAGTCCCTAACACTATGCCGGCTTGACTGGGCATGACGGCAATTCGAGCCTCATCTCAAAACGTGTGGATACACTATCGGAGGTCGGCTATCATTAAGGCGATTTTGATTTTGTTGGCCGCTTTCCGGAACAAGGATCCGGTGCTCATCCCGAAGCACTTCCTGAGGATCTTGAGCCAGGACGTGCGTCTTCTCCCCGGTCTTAGAATATACTTTTTATTGCGCATGATGTGTCCCAAGTACTCTAACTCACTACGAGTTAACACGCCAAACTCACTACAAGTAAACAATTAATTTGATTAGAACATTTTTATATCGGCAAGCGTTTTTTTTTATACTGCAAAACAGCATATATATTAAGTTTTATGCTAATTTATTATGAAGCAAATGAATAACGTACACTGAACTGAGCTAAAAGGCCTTTGTGGAAAATTGCAAACGGCTCGCAGACGAGCTACGCCCACATCGCACTTCCAGTTGCTTTATTTATTCCGTGGAAATACCCAGTTTAAAAGGGTCATTATTTGTATAATGCTATTACGATACACGGACAAAAGTTAAAAACATATTTTATTATAACTATGTAATTAATTAAAAAAGTAATTTGAAGTGTGACAAAGCATCCTGATAGGCCGGCATAATGGTAGCGACTGATGTAGTTCGTCAGTGGCTGACGTCAGTTTCTCATCTTCGTCAGGAGACCGCGATGTCACATGTCGTACTCAGTATTAAAACTATGTCTTCTTTAATATTTATTGAGCGTAACGCACAATAGGTAGGTACTTTTGATTACTTATATACAATAAATTTGATATATTCTATCTAACTATATAATAATAATAATATATTTTTACTTCTGTATATTTATATATTTTAGAACGAATGTAAAATCGAGAGAAATTACGATTAGGAAATGGGCTGAGCAAATTAAAAACCTAGTAATAACAAATAATGAAATGATAAAGACATTTATTTTAAAATAAAATAATCATTTGAATATTTTTTTTGTAAATGTTGTGTTACCTATATGGTACATATATTATGTTGAGTGTGTGAAAATATGTGTAGCTGCGTGTACTATTAAAATAAATTAATTGAAGCTATTGATTTTTTTTTTACATACACATTACAGGAACAGTAGCCAAGTAACAATAACAAAATTTAAAAAAACATATAAGAATAAAAAAGTAGAAATATGCAACAACAACAATATGATCATGTAGTTTCATTACACCAAAAGAGCATCGCAACATCGTCCTATCAACTGACGTCTAAGCGAATTGTGTTTCGTTGTACAAGTACTGTAATAACTATATATAAATTTAGTTTATTGGTTAGAATTGCATCCCACATATTTATATTGTTTCACTCTACCAAATGTTAGCTGGTAGAAAAATCCGAAATAGCTTTATGCGATATGCCTTTGTACATACGTTTAAGTAGAGTGCAATAAAGTAATTTAACAATGTCGTGACGATATTGCGACGAACGGTAAATGGATTTTGTATGCTCTTACTTTAGACTAATATCATTGGCATTTATTCTATTGATAGAAACAAACAACTTTTTTAAGATACCATATGTCGTGTGAAGTGTCGTTTTTTTGGCATATCCATACAAACAGGTAATTCTAAAATAGCCGATTTGTTCGGAGAAGCTTTTTTGTCAATTCCGACATATGGTTTTTTGAAAAAAAAAAACTATTAATAAATAACATATACCTATATTTTTATTTTTATTCATTTTGGAAAACCAACAGTTGACTATATTTTAGTAAGTAATACAGTAAATGCACTAAGAACCATTTAAGGTTTTCACATATAAATTTTAAGTTAAACAATAAAGCACAAGAGAAGAAAACGTCACTGCATTACCATTATTGTGAAAAAAGTATAGAGAATATAAAGATATAACAAGTGCTTACAGTTACAGTTACAAGTGATGACCCACAGATGAACAATGCCACAATAAATATAATACAGATTAGAAGTTGTAACGGTAGTCATCTGCAGGTCTTTTAGACATACATTAAACGAGAACAAAAAGCAATACCATGAGTAAGTTGGTAATAAAAAACAAATTACTTATAATGAATTGATGCCGATGATATTAGTATTACAAAAATATATAATATTTTTATTTAGAGTTGCTAGGTTTTTAAATTCGCCAGCCGGAATGTTGTAAGAGCTTGTAAAGGATAATATTTATTAAATAAAAAACTCGTATATTGAAAAAATTGTAGTTTAAAATATGTTCTATTATTCTAATTGTGTAGCTATGTGTATGTAATCTACAAACATATTTGTGTCTGATAAATGTTGAATGTGATAACCTATGTACTTCAAACCCTCCATTCCTTTCTAAACTATTGTAGACCTCTTTCCAATGAAAGTTTTCTTCTAAAATAAACTGATTTTATTATAGATTTTTTTGTTTTATTTATGTCTATGAGATGTAGATAGGTAGCGCTAGAAAATTGATGTAAAATTGTTCAGTCTCTGGAAGCAATTTGTTTAATGTAGTGAATCAGTGGATGGCAAGAACTCCGGAAGTCGCGTGTCCGACTCCAGTCCGCAACCTGCCCCAGTAACATACTTTACAACTCGTAGCAACCTCGTAGCATAATTCGCGTAGCATGACTAATATCGCAATATTTTAATCAAATCAAATCATTTATTTCCTTTGGTTGTCACAACAACACTTGGATATTGTCAATACATTTTTTCTCCATAGTTTATTATCATGTAGATTATAAAATAACCAGCAGCTACTATGGGTGGACCCATCATATCAGCTATACCATCATCTTCGACTAAAACACTGTTGCCATAAACAAGTTTTTGCTTAAAACTAGGTAGTTAAAATTAATTCGTGGCTGTAAAAAGGCCGTGTCAGCTTATAGACTAAAATAAATTACACATGTTAGGTTAATAAATTAATTCGTAGCTCTAAAGAGGCTGTGTCAGCTTACAATCTAAATATACATAAAAATTGTATTTATGTCAATAAATGTAAATTCGTGGCTGTAAGGGGGCCGTGTCAGCTTACGATCGAAATAATAATAATTATTGTAATTGGTATGTCAACTTAATACATATTCGTGGCTGTAAAGGGGCCGTGTCAGCTTACAATCTAAAATAATAAAATTAAGAATGTTAAATTAAACTAAATTCGTGGCTGTAAAATGGCCGTGTCCAGCTTAATAGCTATTAGTAAATATATGAAAATAAATTCTATGCAATGGTATCTATTAGTGCATCCCTTAGTTGGTAATAACTTTTTTTTATTAAAATAGATTTAACCTTACTTTAAATAAATAAAATAAAGGAAATTATTAGATAGTTAAATCACATCAACAAAAACCAAACAAAAATATATATAAATAACTTCAACACCAACTAACAACCGGTCTGGCGTGGCGAGTATAGGCCAAATTCTCAAGATATATGTACATATGTTCTGGAAGGCCCATTTATCTACTTATAGTAAATTTTGTGCAGAATTTATTTTAAAAAAATATATAGGATGAAGTGTATATATCACAACTCTCTTATTTCAATCCCTTCGCATAACTCTAGTTTCATTTCTAACTCGTTTGTCGTTGTAGCGACAAATCTGTGGAACAATTTGCCTCCTAGCATCAAGGCAGCAACCACCAGATCGCTATTTAAAAAATGGTCTATTCGCATTTGATTTTCCAACAAAATTTGTATGTATATTATTATTATGTATGTATGTTTATAGTTTATGTATATGTGTATGTATATGTATGTGGCTAGTTATTAAATAATACTTTTTTTTTATATTTCATGACCTACTTGTAAAATCTAAATTGTATAAAGTTATCCCAATGGTTGGCTATGATAAAATGTCTTGCGGTATTAAAGCCCGCCTTTGTCTTTGTGCAATAAAGTATTAAATAAAAAATACCTTCACTGATGGAGATGGTACTTTCAGAATACATTTCTGGATAATATGGCCTAGACTTGCCACGCTCTGGTCAGACGAGTTGAAAAGGGTCTGTTGTGAATTTTAATGACAGTTTATTAACGATTCCACAAGTTGGTGTAAGTAAGAAATGTGTTTCTCATTGGTATATGCCGGGGTTCGCACCGCATACCTTTTTGGATTTTAAAGAAAGCGTTCTTACAAACGTGATACTACCGGTATTATTGCTGTATTATTATTATTAAAATCCTCAACGGTCGGTTCAAACCCCGGTATGTACCAATGAGAAATACAATTTTTTTACGTACATTTGTCATAAATTTACAACACCACCGTTCCCGTGCATGTTAAGCCGTCGGTCCCGGTTCCACTAATACCAACTTGTGGAATCGTTAATAAATTGTCATTAAAAATTGACATCAGATCCTCGGCAACCGGTGTGGCCAGCGTGGCGAATGTAGGCCAAATTTTCCAGATATATATACATATGTTCTGGAAGGCCCATTTATTAATTATAGTTTGGTTTATAATTTTTTTAATTTTGGGTAAAGTTTATTATACAATATTGATATAGGTTGAAGTAAAACTTTTAGAGGTTATGGGATGTATTCAGTTTAAAAAAAAAAAAATTTTTTTTTCATATTTTTTAAATAAATAATTTAAAGAATTATTTTCTTTATGAATAATTATTTATATTTAAGTATATCTCCAACAGTGGAGGTCTAGGACGCTGTGGGGCTGTAAAGAAAAAATAAACATGAAGTATATTACCGGGTTTGATTCATGGTCAGGACACAAAAAAATATTTAATTCGGAACGCAAGAGACGTCGACAAGCTTGCCACTTGTAAAGTTTGATTTAACGACAAAAAGAAGGACATGGTTTCTGACCACCCCCAAACGGATACGGTCGTGATGACACTTTTAATTATAACAATTGAAACATACAGACGGTTTCATCACTTTTTGTCTGATTAATGATAATCGTAATTATGATATTATTTTTTAGTTAGCCGTTTGGACAACTCCTTATCCAGACGCTTGGCTGACTGTCCCAATGGGCCCATCGTCTCAACCCCAAACGGCGCAAATTCGTAACCTATACTGAGGATGGCGTATTTGCGCAGCTTGAAGTTCTCAGCAGAAACCGCCGCACTTCCCGCGCTAGACGAGGTCGCCTGGATGTGTGATGGGGCTAATGTGTCTACACATGTCGCATCCCACACCAGCGACCTGACAAGTTTCCTCGGCCTAATGCCATAAATAAAGTGACTAACAAACCAATCACGTGGCATATAACATTGTTAAAGTACCACACTTCAAAGTAAAGAGATCGTAATTGCTTTTGAATTCAACTTTCCCAAAAGAAAGTTTGGATCAAAAGGAATCCTTGTTTAATGAGCTATTCATCAGAATTTCAGGGCAAATAAGGTAATCGAATATTTCAAACATTGGTTAATTTTGTTGATTAATTATAGAAGCCTATTAATTGCCACATTAGAAAAACTTCGTCAGGAAATCTATGACGTCGACACTCGTGCGGTCTAAAACCACTGTGCAGATATAATATATATCCACACATATGTGTACAAGACACATATCGCCCCGTAATTGTGGGGCGTACAACGAGGTCATATATAAAATAGGGCGGGCACGGAGCACATTTTTATACAAAATGTGATTTATATTATTTTTACACCACCTAACGTCCACTATATACATATTACTATATAGAAATAACTTAAATTAGTACAATGATTACAAAATTAAAATTAAGCTAATAAAATTATATAAATTAAATTATATATAAAAATATTCACCCATGACCTGCCAAGAACACTTGCAGCATTCCCCCGCTGCACATGCTGATTTGCTGCGCGAAAAAACTGCCAGCCCTCTTGTCACAAACAGCATTAACCAGCCGCTTAGACAGTTCTTTAAAGGACTTCTTAGCACTTGGCCCCCACATTATCTCAAGGCACACAAAATAAGCAGCCCCCAGCCCTAACAGATGTGACCTGGACATGAGACCGAGCAAGGATGTCGACACAAGTAGTGTTCCAAACCAATGCTCGACCCATGGGCAACGGCACCAAAGTTAATCCATCGGGTCTTTTACCAACGAGAGATCGCAGGCGGTTCAAGAACCGAAGGGATCCCGGCAGTAACCAAAGCCATATCACAATATTGACAGAACCGTGGCGGAAACTTGTGGACGTGAAACGAGCGACGACGTAACAATATTCTAGACATGCTTGAGGTGTCCGTTGTCGGCCCGATAGAACATACGTTTAGTCAGGCCGACGACAAACTCCTCAATAGTTAGCATCTCCAGATCTCCAGCTATGACGGAATTACGTACGAACCACGGCGCTCGGGAGACAACTCTGAGTGATTATTCTGCTGACTTTGGACCTTATCCTTGTTGGTCTTGGCGAGAAGGTGGTGCCAGGCTGGCGCGGCATAAGTGAGACGAGAACGGATGAACGACTTGTAGATTTTTAAGATAGTAATTGTGTGCAACCATAATAGCGCCATCTATGATAGACTAGAGGAACTTTTTTATCTAATGGTCAACTGAACAATAATTGGAGCCAATGCCAACCTTATGATTAGTGTATTTAAGGGTATAATTGTGTGCAATTAAAAATAATCGCGTAGCCGAACTAATGTATTTAATTTTATAAAAATAAAAAATATTAGTTTAATCAATATTTACTTACACGAAGTTTTTTATCAAAGATAAACTGTTTTACACTTTTATAAAACACGAAATAATCGGCAATGACTGTCATACACTAATTAATTTCGAAGTGACAACGCCCTTTTTACAGCTGCTTATCTTACATAGTGTAATATTTATTAATATATTTTGTGACATTTACTGACATCTAATTTAATAACGGAGGTTTAAGTAGTATAGTAACTGACAACGCTCTTTTACAGCAGCATCTATATTTAGGGAGTGTATAATTTACATAGTTTTAATTTGGTAATGACGATGGCAGTTCTTTGCACTAATGGTCAATCTTTTGCTATCTTTCCATGATATGTAAACTGTTGATTGTATAACTGACAAAACCAAGTGTACGTCATGTATCTTATGGTGAATAAATGAATTGAATTGAACCGATTGGTTTAGCTTTGATTCTCATATTATATGTCTCTAAGCGCGTATTATTGATGTCTAGCTTTTTTAAAAGCGGGGTATCAGTCTACCCTGTAAAAGATCGCGGTAGTGATGATTTTTAAAAATATTTTTTGATGTAAAAATATGAATCTTTACGTGATATTTTGTGGGACGCGACGAGCGCGACACCCTCACCGCGTCGCATCTCAGGGGTACAGCGCATAAAGCTGGGGGCGCGGCGGAAAATGCGGAGTCCGGCAAGCGGCGCAAGTATGTAAGTATGTATATTAAAAGAGTACATATTTGTGCCGTTTGCTGTAGAAACTCTGGACCCATGGATTCCAAGAGCAAAAAAGTTTTAAAAAGACAACACCGCGTCTTGTTGTCTCCCCCGGTGACAAGAGGGCTGGCTCTTTATTTGTCCAACGAATCAGCAATTCAGCGGGGAAATGCACCCAGCGTTCTTGCCACCATTCCACGCGGACGGGAATTATATCCTTATCCTTAGTATCAATATAATTTTATATTTTGTAAAAAATAATAATAATATTAACTTTACTATTTAAAATATATAGGAATATGTATATATTCGTTCAATGTAGGAAAGTTATTATTCGCTTTCCGAGAGAGGTCAGGTAAAAGCAATTTGTTTAGCATCAGGTCAGCTGACCTATTCTTGTCTATGCAAACATACTCGGAACTGGGTTTTAATACAAAATAAAAATAAAATCTTATAAACACATCACACAATTGTTTGTACATAAAATGGGGACAGTTGGATTCGAAGTCAAAGTCAAAATATATTCATAAGACCAGCAGCTTAGCAGATTCTAGTGACCTGTTAATGTTTAATCTGACTGAGAAATAAATCTGCTAGGAAAACTCAGCAATTTTTTTTATTTTTTTATACTAGCACGACATATGACCTTGGGCCCACCTGATGGTAAGTGGCGCGCAAGGTCCATGAATGTTAGCAACTGAAGTCAGATACTCGTAACTGCCATCAGTCCCTAACACTATGCCGACTTGATTAGATGCTTTTTCACACTTCGCTTGAAGGACTCCAAATTATAGGAAAGTGGAAACACAGAGGCTGGAAGAGCATTCCACATCTTTATCGTACGCGAAGGGATGGTCACTACGGTATGTGGGTGCATATTCTGACCTGTGCGTGTGGTTCGGTTGCGGAATGGAGAGGGAGGGATTAGGTTATAGAGTTCTTCGGAGCACTCACCATAGTATAGCCGGTAGAACACGCTCAGAGAAGCCACATCTCGGCGAAGCTGCAGGGATTCGAGAGTTCCAGATGTAGTGGCATCGTCCACAATTCGAACAGCTCGCCTCTGTAGGACATTGACTTCTGTGAGGTACTTGGCGGAACCATCCCAAAGGTGAGAACAGTATTCTATACATGATCTGATCTGTGCTTTGTACAGCAACATATTAATGTATGTGGGCATTAACAGCCCAGAACAATCGACATGTGATTGTTCTAAAATTTTTATTCAGAAGTTTTAACGATTTTGCATACCTCTCGATCTGTCTGAGTAATGTAATATATATATATTTATTTACATATATTTTGAGAAATGTAGTCAGTCTATGAACTTACTAGGGAATATAATTATGTACACTTTGAAATTATGTTAATCATATTTTGGTTTTGGTAAAGTAAAACGTGGCTCGGTTGTAAGAACGCTTACCTTACTCGTAAATCCTACAAGGTCGGTTCAAATTCCCCCCGGCATGTACCAATAAGAATTACACTTTTCTTACGTACATTTGTCATAGATTTACAACTGAGCACGTGAAGCCGTCGCGTCGGTCCCGGTTCCACCAAATACCAACTTGTGGAATCGTTAATAAATAGTCATTAAAAATTTAAAACAGATCTTCGCCAAGTCTGGGCAGCGTGGCGAGTGTAGGCCAAATTCTCCAGATATATTTTCTGGAAAGCCCATCTCCAGCAGTGGAGGTCTAGTACGCTGTGTTCTAGGGGCAGTAATAAATAAATCAAAAAAAGTATAATTAAATAAATTAACTAATTTTTGCAATTTTTGTCTGTCTAAAATTTGGTAAATATATGTGAAAATATGTCCAAAATACGGACGTGTTTTGTTTGCTTAAATAAAAAAACTTGAATATTCAGTTTAAGTTAAGATATATTTGTAAAAAATAAGAATAGGCCCTCTCTAGCTTCCCTGCAGCGGGACTGCACAGTTACTGAATCCAGTCGCTTTTCAATAGGTTAGATCAATTTACTGCGACCTAGGTCACGGTTCTAGTTGACTTTATCATTCATACGAGTATTGCAAGATAGTCGATTTAGGAAAATATTACAAGTAAATTATCAAAAACGAGATTAATAAAATTCTTAATTTAAACTCTTGAAAACATACAATTTAAAGATTTAAAAAATTATGTACGCATACAATATTTTATATATATAACAAGCAGAAACCTATCCGCCAAGCTGTACAAATATATTAAGTAACTCAAAAAAATAAATTACCTACCTAAAAGAGATTGCCCAAAACCAGGCCCCAACTTAATTGCAGCGTGCCTTAACTAAATATAATTCAATAATCATAACAATTAATTGTGTTTTTTTTTAAATTAAAATTACAACATCCGTTTTACCCCAGCATTAAAACATAATTTAATTAAATAGTCAATTGGTTAAAATTTATGTATGAAATCTTTGCAAAGCACTATTTATACGATTAGATTCTTTATTGTGATCAGGTACTTTATTATAGATAAAACTCTGGATTTTAAATTGGCGTGATCGAAACTATCTTAATTATTAACGTAAAAAAAAGTTTTTGTCAATTGTTCTTTATGCTAGGGTAAAATAAATAAAAATAATTACAGATTTTGAAATCACAATATATTAACTATGAAATAAAAAAGAAATCATTATGACACAAGAGCATTTTTTTGGGCCCATTTCTCTAAGAAAAATGGGCATTCTCATTTATAAGAATTGAAAATTTCACCCTCACCCTACACGCACACACACACACACACACACCCACCTATATAGACAATACACTCGTATACTTTACTCGTATGTGTAAAATTATATTGAATTATAAAACGATTTATATTTATATTATAATACCTGCTGCTCGAGTTCTTAGAAAGCTATCCTAAATATATAAAAATTTAATATATATAAAAGTGACAAAGCCGATTTACAGCCGCTTCCTATTTATTATACTAATGATGACATTTTTTTTTTTTACATGACATACCTTATATCATATTTATGCACGAGTAGGTATTTGTTAAGTTAGCTTAAGTTTGGGTATTAAAGTTACCGCAAATTACCTTATATATTATATGTATGTGTATGTATATATGTATGTGTATATATGGAAAAAAATAATAATTTTAGTTTAGTAGTAGAAAATATTTGTTTTGACATAATTATACCATATTATTATTACCATGACAACACCCTTTTACAGCAGCATCTATTAGTGTAGGTAGTACTTATCTGGTTACGACAAAGGCTGTTCTTTGCTGTTATTTATTCGTTATCATGATTAGTAAAATAACTTGGTAAAATATATAAATTGAAGCTTAAAATATTTTTTGCCAAATATTTTAAGCTTCAATTTATATATTTTACCAAGTAAGAAACACATCTAACACATTTTATTTGTTACAGATGATTAGTAAAATAACTAATTTGTAATCTGACGAAACCGAGTGTACCAAATGTTGAATAAATAAATGAAATGAAATAAGAAATAGACTTTTTTTGCAACATTCGCGGTAGGTAGTTGTCGGACGGACGATCGTGCATCGGTATAAAACATAAGCGTGTAAACCCCCACTGAAAAAACGGATTTGTTAAATTAACAAATTGCGTTTTGGTTGGCACATTATTTGTTAAGTTTACTGTGGGCCATTTAATATAACAAAATCGACTTAATTCTTTTAACAAAGTAGAATTTGTTGGGAATACGGATTGCCTTCGGTAAAGTTAAACGTCTTATTCGTTTGATAAACCATTTAAGTGCTGTTATTTTAACTAGTACTAATTAACACAAAAAATATTAAATACTACTAATACTCATGATTTTTTTTTGTTAATTTAATTGATATAATAAGAATACACTATTAATTTTGTAAAAACTTTTCAATTCACGGAACAAATTATTTCTGTTGTACCAACCATTCTCTTGGCATATTTAATCCTATATATTTTTTGGAATAACTAATATAATTTAATTAATTTAACTTGGTGGAACATGGAAAATTAACCAATTTTTCGGTTATTTTGATTGTATTTATCAGTCAAATACACTATTTATTCATTAATTTTATAAAAACTTTTCAATTTACGGAACAATATTATTTCTGTTATACCAACCGTGCTCTTGGCATATTCAACCCTATATATTTTTTAGATTAACCAATACGATTGGATTAATGTAACTTGGTGGAACATGGAAAATTACAATTTTTCGGTTATTTTGATTGTATTTATTTTATCAGTTAAATACACAATTTATTCATTAATTTTATAAAAACTTTTCAATTTACGAAACAATATTATTTCTGTTATACCAACCGTGCTCTTGGCATATTGAACCCTATATATTTTTTAGATTAACCAATACGATTGGATTAATGTAACTTGGTGGAACATGGAAAATTAACCAATTTTTCGGTTATTTTGATTGTATTTATCAGTTAAATACACTATTTATTCATTAATTTTATAAAACTTTTCAATTTACGAAACAATATTATTTCTGTTATACCAACCGTGCTCTTGGCATATTGAACCCTATATATTTTTTAGATTAACCAATACGATTGGATTAATGTAACTTGGTGGAACATGGAAAATTAACCAATTTTTCGGTTATTTTGATTGTTTTTATCTGTTAAATACACTATTTTATTATTAATTTTATAAAAAACATTTCAATTAACGAAACAATATTATTTCTGTTGTACGAACCATGCTCTTGGCATATTCAATCCTACATATTTTTTGGATTAACCGATATAATTGAATTGATGTAACCTGGTGGAACATGGAAAATAAATCAATTTTTCGGTTATTTTGACTGTTTTTACCTGTCGAATACACTATTTAGTTTTTAATTTATTAAAAAATTTCAATTCACGGAACAATGTTATTTCTGTTGTACGAACCATGCTCTTGGCATATTCAATCCTACATATTTTTTGAATTAACTAAAATAATTGGATTGATGTAACCTGGTAGAACATGAAAAATAAACCAATTTTTCGGTTATTTTGACTGTTTTTACCTGTCAAATACACTATTTAGTTTTTAATTTAATAAAAACTTTTCAATTCACGAAACAATGTTATTTCTGTTGTACCACCTATGCTTTTGGCATATTCAATCCTATATATTTTTACTTAACGCGTGTATCCGGTTCATCTTCTGTTTACGTAAATACGTTTACATCTCTGAATATTGTGCTAAGTGGAAGTGGCTACCAATAGCTCTCAACAATGTTAGTAAGTGTATATATGTAACTTTATGTATTAGTATTTAGTGTATTAACAGTGGGCTATTTTGTGATTTTTGTATGGCCCTTGTTGCTACTATTGAACATTATACGGCGTGCAGTCGACACACTATTACGATTGTGCAGTTAAGTTTTAACAGACTACCGATTTATGACACAATATCTATAGTGTGTCGTCAGAATCGTAATGGAATAGTAATTGAATGAAAATATATGTAAATTAGCAGACTTAAGCCACAGGTCTTCCTAGTGTGAGGACCAATGGCAAAGCTAGGTAACTAGGACTCATTTTCTTTGGCATATAATCATTTTTTGATTTTGATTTTTGTTGTTCTAACCATGTTCTTTCCAAATTGAAGCCTATTATCTTTTTGTGATTAACCAATATCTATACACTAATATTATAAAGCTGAAGAACTCGTATGGTTTAACGCGCTAACCTAGGTAAGTACCACCTACCAGTCCGATTTGAATAAATAAGTAAATAATCTCTTAAATTCAGTAGGTTTCAGATCGGTGGTGATAAGATAACTTTGAATTGGATACCACTAGGTATATTTGCACATTTGTGATTAAAATTAAACTTTCGCCGAGATTAAAATATGCAAAATTAACAGAAGACAAAAATTAACTGTGGTTATTGTTAGTCAAAAGTGGTGTTATTTTGTTTAATAATGTGCTACAATGTGAATAATTAAGGAAAACGATAAATTTGACACCAAGGACTTATGTACTCTGTACCATGTCCTTAAAATAAACAAAAAAAAAGCTATACTCTTTTTGGCGCTAGTCTTGCAATATTAGTCTGTGGTTCCTTGTTACGTATCTCGTCTGTGGTTCCTTGCTATTGCTTCAAGTGTGACTTTAAGTTTCAACTTGTTTGTGTACGTTGCGTTTGTCGTTGGTATTCAAAACTATTCAAATGTGGTATATGTGATTGTGAAAAGTTCGTGATTACATTATTATTTATTACCTTAAAATATTATTTTAGTTTAAATATGGAAGATTTCTAGCGTCATGGGGAGTAAGCCCCAAAACGATAGAAATATTTATTGGTGAATTCTGCGGCCACTTATCTACGTAATAAGGTTAAAGTACCTACTTATTAGTTACCTATAGTGATTTGTTGTTGAAAGTTCATTTTGTTAGTCTAATGAATCGTGTAGTAGACACATAACATAAATATTGGTAAGATTAACCAATTAAAATTTGTAAAATGAACTAAAAATATTTGTTGAACTATTAACGTCAATTGTAACTACTTTCAGAACAGTGTCGACGTTTCGTGCTTAGATCAGATAGAAGACCCTGAAATAAGGATTCTTATACCTGACAACCAAATACGGGACCGTATTAAATTTATAAGTGGCCGCAGGAACTATTTGGAGGAGTTAAAAACTTTACATTCAGTAAGTACTTCTTTCCTTCAATTAAATAAAATTAACTAGTATGTCATTTGGCTGCCTGTCCACCAGAGCTGTGTGTTGAACATGTGCCTTCCTCATGTGAGGAAAGAGATCAGATATCTTGCTCCCACAGCTCTGGTATACTAAGGCTCCTTATGGGACTGAAACAAGATCCACAGAAGAATGAATGTCACCAACATAGCACAGTGTGTCTGCAATTTGTGGTGACCATGCCTGGTGCAAGCGCAGCATAAGGACATACACCTACAAGGTGGACAGATAGCCTTTAAAGGTTGCTGGATGCAGTCCTATACCAACAGGTTGTTCAGAAGATCATAGGAGGAGGCCTTTGTTCAGGAGTAGATAGAAGTTTATTTATTAAATCCATTTTGTCTTGTCACTTTATCAATGCTGTCTTAATCAGCCCTATCGTCTTATATTTCGATTCAAACATTGCACACACATACATTACATAGACATAGAAACACGATCTTGACTTATTACAAGTTAATTCGAAATCACTAACACTACTATTAATTTCAGATACCCAGACTTATGCTGTTTTGGCATTGCTGGTGCACAAAATCAAACCTACATCTAAAATCTTGGATTCTAAAGGAAAACACATAAAGATATCTCATATTGAGTTTTGTTACTATTGTGGAGGTATGTTATCGCACAGGTGAGTTTAGTACCAGGACAAATATTAAATTACATAGGTACATGTATATGTATTTGTTTCAGAATTATTCTGCCATAGATGAAATTTTGAAGAATAGACGTAAGTGCTATGACCGAAAAGGTCTTACTTGTCAACCCCTCGTTGTGTGCGTTGGCACCTATAGTAATCTGGAGTCCTTCTACGTTGTAATAGATGACATGCAATATGAATAAGTACTTAGATGTAGCCCTTATTGTTTTAATTTGCGAAGTGCTTTGACTTTTTTAGTTTATTTTAAAATAACATATAATATTTTAATTTGAAAATAAATAAAAATACCTAATTATGTTTTGTTTTTCTTATTCACATGTAGTTTATAAACTCAGCAATAAATAACAACCCAGTATATCTATCTTCGTTCTTCTAATGCTGGGTATTATATTTTTAATTATTGTATCTAAAATTAAGGTGTACAACCTTAATTTATTAAAAATTATTAGAATATTTTAATAACTTAAATTTTAAGGCTAATAGATTTTGTTATTTTGATTCTGTGTCGTGTTTAACAGACGTGCTAGACAATTTAAGTTGTGCTTTATTACAATTATTGGAACTTATTATTAATACTTTATTATTAAAATAATCGACCTTGTATTAAGATTTTGTTGTTGAAACTCCAAATCTTATTTGTTAAACTGCAGTATTTGTTAGAAGAACTACTAGTAACGTTGGTTCAGTAGATATTCGTAGAGTTAACGTTGTGCTTTATTAAAATTATTGGAACTTATTTTTAAAGTAATTGACCTTCTATTAAGACCAATTGATTTTGTAGTTGAAATTCTGTATTGTGTTTATTACTTAAACAACTGTGTTTTTAAATGTGGTGGATCAATAATTAGTTGGATTACCTATTTGTACCTCAAGAATTAGTTAAAACATTAAAAAATAAAACAATTCTGAAACTTAATGATACACCATATAAAAAAACACAGAATTTCGACAACAAAATCAATTATCAATCAAAAAGGTCGATTATTTCAACAATAACTTCCAATTATTTTAACAAAGCACAATTGTTAAATCCTACGAGTATTCTTAGTTGAACCAACGTTAGTAGTAGTTCTTCTAACAAATACTGCATTTACTCTAACAAATAAGATTTAGAATTTCAACAACGAAGTCGGTTGGTTTTAATACAAGATTGATTATTTCAACAATAAGTTCCAATTATTTTAACAACGTTCAACGTTAACCCTACGAGTATTCTTAGTTGAACCAACGTAAGTAGTAGTTCTTCTAACAAATACTGCAGTTACTCTAACAAATAAGATTTAGAATTTTAACAACAAAATCTATTGGTCTTAATAAAAAGTTGATTATTTTAACAATAACTTCCAATTATTTTAACAACGTTCAACGTTAACCCTACGAGTATTCTTAGTTGAACCAATGTTAGTAGTAGTTCTTCTAACAAATACTGCAGTTACTCTAACAAATAAGATTTAGAATTTCAACAACAAAATCGATTGGTTTTAATATAAGATTGATTATTTAAACAATAACTTCCAATTATTTTAACAAAGCACAGTGTTAACCCTACGAATATTCTTCGTTAAACCAACGTGAGAAGTAGTTTTTCAAACAAATACTGCAGTTACTCTAGCAAATAAAATTTAAAATTTCGACAACAAAATCCTTTAGTTTTAATAAAAAATCGATTATTTCAACAATAAGTTTCAATAATTTTAACAAAGCACAACTTTAACCCAACAATTTTTTTTAGTTAAACTAAACGATTTCTAACACTGTGTTTCGGGTATATAACTAATTATATTAGTAAGTACAACCAAACACTTTAGTATTATGTACTATATGATTTAACACAAAATGAATTGTTTAGTTTAACAAATGCGTTTTTGTTTTTGGCGCAATTTTTTTCGTTTAAATTAATGAAAAAACAGTAAACACAACAAAAAAATTGTTATATCTACCAAATTTTACTGTGTATTTAAACAATTCAAAATTGTTCAATTAACCAATTTCTCGATAGGCGCTATATTAAACGTAAGGTTTTGTTAAAACAACATTTTTTTTGTTATTTTAACATATTTTTTCTCTCAGTGCCTGTTTTTTTATCAACTCTCGGTAACACATTTAGCCAACTTTACTATAGGCCAATCATGACAAGTGGCAAGCTCGTCGATGTCTCCAGCGTACCAAACTCGAGAAATATCACAAATAAATTAAATATTAGGCCGCGTTCGTGTTATAGCATTTCCAACATTTCGTAGCAACTTCATAAACCAGCGCGAAATGTCGTTTTTGTTAAGAAATACCACTTTTTATAACAATGCTAACATTTCCTAAATAAAACGAGCGGTGATGCTACTTTTTGACAAGTGTTTTCGTTCATGTTTTATCATACCATGGCATCCAATACACGTGATATTATTATGGTCTTTGAATTTATTACATAAAATCGTTTAATATACCTTTTTAACAAATATAATAGAAAACTATAAAGTATATAAAAATGGTAAACGATCAATTTGACATCTGTCAAAAAGTAACATCAATAACCCTCCTTTCAACACGGTACTGACATACGGAAATTAGCATCAAATGTTAGAATTTTCTATAACGAACGACTTGTGCTAAAAAAAGTGGTATTTTCATGCTAACATTTCTTAAAACGAACGCGGCCTTAATTCAATGTATTTATTTACATCTGAATATTTTTGTATCCCGACCAGGAATAGAACCCGGTACCTCCGAGTCTAAATCCACGGACTTAACCGATAGACCACGGAGGCAGTAACAGACTATAAGTAAAGATATGTCTTTTTGGAAACCTAATATTACTTGACCCCGACATGTCCCTTCTGACTGACACTTATGAGGAAAGTTCGCTGAACAATATAACGTTACACTAATTAGCAAAGGACATAGCGTATATACTTGTATACTATAAATACGTACTTTTGTTAAGTTTGTAGTTAGGGGCTACCGACTTAGTTACACAGGACCGACAATACAATATTTTCTTAGTCGCTTCGTTCACTGATAAAAATGGATATTTAATAATAATAAATTCTTTATTGTACAGAACCAAAAATAGTGTGGGTACAAAGGCGAGTTTAATGCTATAAATGCATTTTCTACCAACTAACCTTTGTGAATGGGGAGCCATTATAAGCGGGTGCAGAAATAATATTGTGATCAACAATTATGAAATATAAATACATACTAATTAAATATACATATCCTACATTACTAATAAATACATATATCTAAGTACATAGTAGAAAGTTATGGTAAGTTATTCTGTTTATGGTGTAAAAAATTGTATAACTTGTCTTTAAATATTTTGAGAGATGGAGCTTGTCTGATTACCAAAGGTAGTCTGTTCCACTGGCGAGCTGCAGATACCAAAAAGGAGTCTGAATATCTGCTGGAAAAGTGGGGAGGGATTTAAGTAAATTGTTATGGGAAGAACGAAGTGAAAGACCGTGCGAGTCACAAAGAAATTGAAAATTATTGTAAGCGGTCCTTTTACGGCCACGAATATGTATTAAGTTGACATACTAATAAAAATATTATTTAGATCGTCTGACACGGCCCACTTACCAAAGTAAAGTATCATCACGACCGTTTCCCTTTCGGGGTAGTCAGAAACCACGTTTATAAATAAGCGGATTCACATTTAGCCAACTTTACTATAGGCCAATCATGACAAGTGGCAAGATCGTCGATGTCTCCAGCGTACTAAACTCGAGAAATATCACAAATAAATTAAATGTATTTATTTACATTAATAAATATTTTTGTGTCCCGACCAGGAATCGAACCCGGTACCTCCGAGTCTAAATCCATGGACTTAACCGCTAGACCACGGAGGCAGTTATAGTCTCTTCTCTCTCTCTCTTTTAATCTCTCTTCGCTTATCCTTTCAACATGCCTGAACCATCGGAGCATGCCTTTCCTTATTTGTGTCCCTATGCTTTCTTTCATACCTACCTTTTTGCGTATTTCATCATTACGTATGCGGTCCGTTAAAGTTACGTTAAGTTAATTGATATTGGAAAGGATTTTAAATAAATTATTTTAGTTCTTCTTTACAAACAAACAGACTTGAAAGATATACAAGTCAGTCAATGTTAGGAATTTGTGTTTATTAAATATTTGTCTGCAACTATCGCTAAGAACTATCGAGACCCTTGTAAGAAAACATAAGACATTTGGGGGCAAGGGGTCGGCCCTTCCCCCCAAATTGTCTTAAGTTATAAATGCATGGCCACTTACGATAATAAAATAGTAGGTATAGACGATTTTCCATTAGGTACATGAAATATCCATTAATTCATTACAAACTTACAATGTTGACCAAAAAGCTTAGATCAGAGTTTTTTCCTGAGTGCGTAAAGTTTTTCGTCTACATACTTATAATGGAAGCGTTACATTTTTATAGCTCAATTCACTTAGGTTATTTATGGTTAGGTAGACTTTTACGAGTACTACTTTTTAAAAGCATTCTTGAAGTAGACAGAGTATTGACCCTGCCATCAATTTTATATTACGAACGACACCGGAGCAAGCAAGTGGTAAGCAAGAGAAGAAGTTAAGGTATAAGAGGAACTGATGTCAGTTCTGAACACTAATTCTGAAGCCTTTACGTTTTCGTTCATACTGAACGTGACATGTGACTGTAGATGCCGGCCTATGAAGACGCTTTTTCACACTTCAGGTTATAAGAATAGGGAAACACACTGGCTGTGAGAGCATTCCACATATTTAGCGTGCAACAGATATAAGATTCTCCAAATTTATATGTACGCGTAGGGATAGTGGTTCGGTATGGGGGTGCATCTTTTGGCCTTTGTGTGTGTGGTTTGGTTGCGGAACAAAGAAGAAGGGACAAGGTTGTGGAGCTCTTCAGAATACTCACTGTAGTATACTCGTAGCTTGGGAGGGAGCCTACATCTCGGTGAAGCTGCAGCGATTCGAGAGTTTTAGACACTGTAGTGCGACTGCACTAGTGGACTCACTATCCGAATTGCTTGCCATTATAGATCCGAGTAAGTTCGAAAGACGTCCGATAGGAAACATTCATTGCTATGCAGACGACAGCATGGCCCATGGCCAGCATGGGCTGTACCTGAGGCCACGAGCTGTGAGAACCGCCAAGTAGAGAAGTTACGCCTGATGGCGAACTGGACGGGCGAAGGGGCGGCACCCTTCGAAAATATCTGAGTGGGGTGCCCAAAGCCAGTCCAGTTTAAAGCTAGTAAGACCCAGACCCAGTTTCTCGCGCTTTTGACATGCATGTCGACTCGTTTTGTTTGAAAGGAACTGACAGTTTTCTATGGAGATCTGTAACTTTACACTCTAATATATCGAACCGACTAAAGTGTCATTCGCGCCTTTATACACGGACATGTCAAGTGCAAGTTTTCGTTTTGTAAATTACTTTACTGTGACTGTTGTTAGTCAAAAGTGGTGTTATTTTGTTAATAATGTGTTACAATGTGAATTACTATTAAAAACGATTAATTTTGTCACTATATGTGACAGATGTGCAGTTTTTTTTTTGCGGTTTTTCAGCGCTGTGTACTCCATGTACCTGACGACGTGTTTGAGCGATAATGCCGCGATCATCAAATTCTGCAACATTTGGAATTTGATGATAACTTTAATATATAATATCTTTATTCAGTAAAAAAGTTACAAGATATGAAAACAATAACATATTTCATTATGCATAATGGTACAGGAAAAACAGACATTTGCAGCCGAACTAAACCTATATGTATAAGTCTGTCCGTCGGCAGTCAACGCCCAGACACCCACCCTTTTAAATATGAGTTGTACTCTATAACAGGAGACAGTGTTTTCCAATGATCATACAAAAAGATTGAAAAAGAGGTTACACAAAAGCAAGTAAAGTATAGTATGTAAGTGTGTGTGCGTGTGTCTGTAGAAAAGGTGAGGGGACTGGGGGAGGGTGGAGAAGGAAGAGGGAGTGTAAGATTGTTGGTTATACTCCTAAACTAAAAAGTAAAGTATTTTAGTATCATCACGATACAGTAAGCGGATTTACATTTAGCCACCCCCACCATAGGCCAATCATGACAAGTGGCAAGCTCGTCGATGTCTCCAGCGGACCCAACCGCTAGACCACGGAGGCAGTTAGGACGAATTATTATTATAATTTATTCAATCGGTCATAGTATACGCACACCAGTGTGGACAATATGACATTAGGTACCTCTCACAAGCACTTCTATTCAAGCTCTTCAAAGACTGTCAAGACCTATAAATAAATAAATAATCTTATAAAAAAGAAAATATTTTGTAACTATAAACAAAAGAGTTGTCGCATTACCCTCCGTCAAGTTAAAACTGAGCGACGGATAGGCGATGTTCTCTGCCTGCGCACACGCCGGCGAAGAGGTGTTCAGTTTAAAACCGGATTAAGTAGGTTCGGGTGCACAGTATATGCTTTGTAAGCAGATCAAATACAGTGACAATAAAAAAAAAATACTTAATTCAGAAAATTATAGTAGTAAAAAGTTTCTGTTATGAGACAATATTATAGTTTCTTACATAAACATGTTTCAATAATTAGATACAAACAATAAAAACGGTAAAGAACTTTAACTTAATCAGTACAAAACTTAAAAGATTAACAATTGGTTTAGTGTTATAAATTCTAGACAATAACAATAGTAAAAATATAAAAATAAAAAATGGTTCAAGCAATGATACACTACTTAGCTGCATTACAAAATATACCTATTTAATCTGAATATATGATATACTAGATATCCACTTATGATTTACAAGTGCTTAATGCAGATATTACTATAATCTAAATTAAATTTAACAATATAGCATTAGAATTCACTACTGTATTACATTGGTAAAAAAAAAAAATTATACAAATAGAAATTAAATAAACTCTGATAAGTATCTAAAATATTGTTTTCAAAATTGTAAAAATCCATAAATATATATGAGTATATCTGCACAGCAAGTAATTTGTATATTAATTAGTTACATCATGCAAGTACATATATCGCATACACATACACAAAACACATACATATACGTACACATAAATATATACGTACATACCCCAGTATACCAAATAGATACGTGGATACATACATTGACGAAATGCTAATGATCTCGTTTTGTTAATAAAACGGGTTCAAATCCTGGTTAAAAGAACATAAAAATGGGTTAATATTAATTTTAAAACAGCTACTGTATTATCGTTAGTAGGGTTTCAGTTTCATAGTAGTCGAGTTTTTTTAGGAATATGTCAATAGATTTCTTCAGAAGGAATTTGGAGAGGTTCTTTATTGTAACCTTTTTGCTTATGTTGTTGTACAAAAATGGGCCCAAGAATAATAATGAGTTTTGGGAGAACCTAGTGAAAATAAATGAAAATATGAAAATAAAATAATATATTACGTCAGACATGGCTGTATGGGCTAGACTCTTTTGCCTTCCCTATCATCTCATTCATAACTGCACCGACACATAAGTCGCAAGCGCTAGAGTTTGGACTCTAAATTTACATTACATTTACATTAGAACATCACTAATTGATTAGTACTCGCTGTGTACGAATGGAAATGGTATAAATTCATATTTTTTTTCTCAACTTGCACTAAGCTAAAAAAGAGCTTCTGTTTCTTTCTTTATCGATTATGTCTCAGGGAAATTGTGGTTATTTGATATGAATTCCAAATTGAATAGATTTCAAAGAAATGAAATAAAATGTCGTCGGTACAAACCGTAGTTCTCTGTATTTCATGGATGAATACACGCATCTTCACGTTTTACCTTCAATACGCAATCATATAAAAGGGGCCAGCGACATATATAAGTAGGGTTAGGAACCAATACGGGACGTTTTCTCTCCCGAGGCACTTAACACATAAACGCCGGTCGCCGACACGCTGCTTTTTTTTTGTTCTCTTTTCCCGATGGATGATGAATGAGGTGATAGGGAAGGCAAAGTGTCTAGCCCATACAGCCAAGTCTGACGTAATATATCTTTCTTTTTTTATGAGTTAATGAGGTCATCATCAAATTCCAGATGCTGCAGAATTTGATGCTTTTCTTGGAGTCACTCGCGGCATTATAGCTCAAACACGTCGGGTAAAATATGGGAGTTCACAGCGCGGGAAAACATTTCAACAATTAAACAAGTCCAATTTATCGTTTTCCATAATTATTCACATTATAGCACATTATTAAATAAAACAACACCACTTTTAACCAATAATATCCACAGTAAATTAATTTACAAAACAATAACTTGCACTTGACATGTCCACGCAACATAGCGCGAAGAACTCCCGCCGACACGCTGCATTTTAACTACACCATACATAGGCATGTGCACATAGATAGAAAACTATATGTTTTCCTGTCAAATAGTGGACAAATACGGGTAGTAATACGAGACAAGATGGTCAAATACGGTGACATTCCGTATTGTAAACTATATCATCGATGCGCTTTGCCAAAAAAAGAGAGTTCTTCGCGCCATTTTTCACAGACATGTCAAGTTTTTGTTTTGTTAATTACTTCTCTGTGGATATTGTTAGTCAAAAGTGGCGTTGTTTTGTTTAATAATGTGCTACAATGTAAATAATTATGGAAAACGATAAATTGGGGCACATGTTTCAATTAATTTATTGCGGTTTTCCCGCGCTGTGAACTATATATATAAATTTTTATTTGTGGACATGTATCTAAGGTTAATGGCGTAAAGACCCGTTTAATTATAAAAACTATTATGTGAGCGAAAGTGTTATAAAAGTATTAAAAATAATAATACATTTTATTTATTCCATGTTAATAAAATCCCTTTAAGAAATTTGTTTAATAGTTGAGAAAGTACGCGACTTTGGCCTAAGACGTAAAACGCGGGAAAATTTTATTTCTTAAAATAGACGACAACGAATAGGTAGGTAGGCTAACAAAGTACTAACATTATAAATGTAGTTTGCCAGTTTACGTTGGTCCAAAAATAAAGTTTCGAGAATCCTAAAATAAGATAATATATTGAGAAAATAGATGTCTATGAAAGCAACTGAATATTCTCATAAACCCTGTCCTTTTCCTGCGTACCATTCTACTCCTAGACACAACAACATCGAATATTTCAATACACGTTGCTGCTTAACTATAGCTGTAAAAAGTATTGTTTGAAAGCAAACTTTCAGTGGATGTGAGTCGTTTAGAATCGTTTTCTATTACAGATGTATTCAAGCTTTTGAAAATAAAACTTTTGGTTTATATGAATAGTGCCTTGGTTTCATTATTACTTTAGAAGTCCTGCATAAAATTCCTATCATTAGGCTAAATATAAAAAAAGTGTTTGACTTGGCCCTGTAGAGTTTTTTTTACTGAATATCGCTTTGAATGTTTTCTTTTACGCTTATAATGACGTCTAATAACCAAAGACAAGCACGCGGGTTTAACAGCTAAACCGATTTTACTGCGAATGTTTTTTTTTCGGGTTGTGCAATCAAAGCAAGTTGCTGTTTGTCGAAAATGTTGTCAAATATTTTACAGCCATCCTTTTATTTCTATTTTATTATTTATTTATATAACCATCATTTTTTTTTTAACATATACCCACGACATGTGACTTTGCGAACACATAATGGTAAGTGGCGCGCGCGAGGTCCATGAATGTTAGCATTAGGAATCAGTCACTCATGACTGACATCTTCTATATAACTATGCCGGCATGAAAAAAAAAATATTAAATAAAATAAATTACTATCGGAGCTAGCATAAAATGTTAATCAGTCGTTTCACTACCATTAATCAATGACAATTTATGTATTATTTCACTAGCTATTAGTGGAACCGGGACCGACAACGCCTTAACTTGCTCTCCGAACACTGTATAAGGAATGCCAGTAATAAATATAGATGAACCGCGGTATATAGGCAATCATTCTTATCTCCTTCAAACAGATTCGAAACTTTAGCCAACATAATATAGCTAGGTAGGTCCTCTCCTTCATTCTCCCATAATCTAAAATGTAGATGTAAATACTAGTACGATGCGGGACTGAGCTTTTAAGGGTCGTTCAAAAATATGGTGACGAGGCAGGTCATACGAAAACTTTACCCCCAGTCGAGCCGTTTCGTTTTCATTGCATAAAACTCCCTATTGCAATATATATTTAAAAAAACTGGCGAACAAACGTATTGATGTCGAAAAGTCTTTCTCTAATTGCCTTTCGCAAGATCTATGGGCAAATTTACGTTTGATCGCCCCGATTAGCATAAACATAAATCGCGCGAACTGGCGAACGCGTAGTCGCATTCAATTAGGATGACGCCTAAGTGTATGAAAATAAAACTGTCTGTCGTTATAAACCAGCCTTAAGTTCGTTCTTCAGGCTTAATTTATCTCCCTTCATTCGTCACCCTCTTCGTCCCGACACACCTATAAATGAGGGTGGCATCGTAAAGTAAAATGCTCTGGAGGTGAAAATTAATTCACATTTTAATACATACCTACTTCTGTTGACTGTTATGGATATTCACATATTAGCCTAAATCCGTGGCGCGGTGGTGGCTCGGTTGTAAGAACGTGTTCCTTGAATCCTACAAATGTCGGCTCAAACTCACTCGGCATGTACCAATACACTTTTCTTACGTACATTTGTCATAGATTAACAACACCACCGTTCCCGTGCCTCGGAGAGCACGTTAAGCCGTCGGTCCCGGTTCCACTAATACCAACTTGTTGTGGAATCGTTAATAAATTGTCATTTAAAATTCACATCATTTCCTCGCCAAGCCGTCTGCTCAGCGTGGCGAGTGTAGGCCAAATTCTCGAGATATATGTTCTGGAAGGCCCATCTCCAGCAGTGGAGGTCTAGGACGCTGTGTCCCGATTTACATTGGTAAAGTGTTTAGCAAAGTAGATAAGAACAGTGAAATTACACTAAATGCTAGTTGCAGAAAGAATACACACATACATATCTTCACGCCAGATCCCTTGCGGGGTAGGCGGAGACAATTGAGCGCCATTTGACACGATCACGACATACTTCTTTCGCTTCGTCGACATTCATTAACCTCTTTATACATGCCCTTTGGTTACGAAGACTTTTTAATGCACCTTCAGTCAGTGTTTTATTTATTTGATCGTGATATGTGAGTCTCGGTCTGCCAGGGCCTCTTTTACCTACAACTTTCGCATTATATATCTGGTTCGTCAATCTTTCATCGCTCATCCTTTCACCATGCCCGAACCATCGTAGCATGCCTTTCCTTATTTTTGTCCCTATGCTTTCCTTCATACCAACCCTTTTCCGTATTTCGACGTTACGTATGCGGTCCGCCAAAGTGACGCCACATATCCGCCTCAACGACCGCATTTCTACTGCATTAACCCTACTCTCATGCGTATTCTGACGTATCTACGTCTCGCTTCCATACATCAGTGTTGGTACCAACATGGCATTGTGTATGGCGAGCCGAGCTTTTTCACTGACATTTCGACTGCCGATCAGTGACCCCAGGGCACCGTTAACACTATTTTCCGCGTTCACTCTTCTTTCAACGTCCCTATCGTACTTCCCATCCGCAGTGAAAACACTGCCGAGATATATAATTTCATTTACTTGTTCTAGAGTTTCATCATCAATCTTTATCGTCACGGTTGTCATCCTTCTTCTTTCAAACACTAGTACCTTGGTTTTTCTCGCATTCAAACGGAGTCCTTTTTCTGCACATCCCTCCTTCATTCTTGTGCACAAAGAATGATTAAAATAATCGATGATCAATATTTTGATATACCTACGCCACGTGATTGATTAGCTTGTCACGTTGGTTATTTTAGCCAATGACGTGTCAAACAGGCATACGTTAAACATGTCAAAAGATAATCAACCTTTCTTCAACTGGTAGTAAGAAAAATAATATTTGATGCAATACGCCAACCTTGGTACCGGTTACGAATTTGCTGTTTGGGGTCGAGACGATGGGCCCATGGGGACCGTCAGCGAGGCGCTCGGCCAAGGAGTTGTCAAAGCGGCTGACAGAAAGGTCTGGAGACAGGAAGGCTGGCAACAAAATTTCTGCCAACTTTATTAGCCTCGCTATACAGAGGGAAAATGTTGCCAGTTGCAAGTCTGGGACGTCTCTAGAGGACATTTTTTATTTTATTATTTAGGTAGCTTTTAATTTATATTAATTAACTTCATATAATTTTATATATTATATTACATTTGATGCAATTGACAAATCGTCGGTTAATTGATAAAAATAACATTATCCATTTCGGCTAATTTTTGTACTACTTGTGTATATACTGCCTCCGTGATTTGGCGGTTAAGTCCGTAGATTTGAGTGTGCCGGGTTTATTGGTCGGGACACAATAAATTATTTGTGATATTTTTCGAGTTTTGTACGCTAGAGACATCGACGAGCTCGCCACTTGTCATAATGGGGTAGTATAAAGTAGCTAAATGTGAGTATAATTTAATCTACTGATGGGCAGTCACTAAAAAGTTGAGTAACCCTTTGCAATCGCCCTAGCTCTCTTTACACGCGAAAGCCCTCGCCGACTGATCGATACTTCTCTCCTGATATAGACACCTGCGCTATATTTACACACTAGACAGCTGTGTACAAATTAGGAACGAGCTCAATTATTGAACACGTGAGAAAACATGCAAATTTGTAGACATCTGAGTATTTATTAGTTTAAGCTTTATGTAGATGCATAAAGCAATCATGATTCACCTAGCGGTCAAGTCCGTGGATTTAGACTCGGAGGTACCGGGTTCGATTCCTGGTCGGGACACAAAAATATTTAATAATGTTAATAAATACATTTAATTTATTTGTGATATTTCTCGAGTTTGGTAAGCTGGAGACATCGACGAGCTTTCCACTTGTCATGACTAGCCTGGCATAGTAAAGTTGGCTAAATGTGAATACGCTTATTTATAAGCTTGGTTCCTGACCACCCCGAAAGGGAAACGGTCGTGATGATACTTTACTTTACTTTAAAGAAAGATGTGCAGAAAAAGGACTCAGTTTGAATACGAAAAAAAACAAGTTAGTGTTTGAAAGAAGAAGGATGACAACTGTGACGATGAAGGCTGATGATAAAACTCTAGAACAAGTAAATGAAATTATATATCTGCGCAGAGTTTTCACTGCGGATAGAAAGCATGATAGGGATGTTGAAAGAAGAGTTAACGCGGGAAATAGTGTCAACGGTGCGGGGTAGCCTGTTGCAACCCACAGTTGTTAAATTACTATAGAGAGTGAACATCACAATACATGATTCCTAAAATCTGGAATAAGCTGCATTGGTTGGCAGAGAATCCTGAGTTGACTAAGCCAGTTGTTAAAAAATAGCTAAGGTTTTTCATTGACCTTTAATACAATACATAAATAAAATTGTATTAGTAACCTCTGAAACACTAAAAACATAAATTGTTACTAACAAGCGGCCAAAAGCCAAAAAAAAAAAAGTATCAAAATATTACATAATATTTTAGTTGTAGAAGTTATTAAATTAGGTAACAAGTCCATTGAAACAAAGTTTTGGCGGGGAATTAGGGACCAGGGACAAGTTAAGGGCTCAAAACAATTTAAGCCGAGTTAATGAAATAACCAAACCAAGTTACAATTATGGAGCCTTTGATAAATGCGGTACGAACATACATTAGACATTTATTTAATTTTTGGTTCTCTTCTCTCGATGGATGATGAATGAGATGATAGGGAAGGCAAAGGGTCCAGCCCATACAGCCAAGTCTGACGTAATATATCTTTCTTTTTCATGAGTTAATGAGCTCATCATCAAATTCCAGATGCTGCAGAATTTGATGCTTTTCTTGGAGTCACTCGCGGCACCATAGCTCAACACGTCGGGTAAAATATGGGAGTTGACAGCGCGGGAAAACCGCAAAAAATAAACTGCAACTTGTGTGGGGCATATTTAAAGTCCAATTTATCGTTTTCCATAATTATTCACATTGTAGCACATTATTAAATAAAACAACACCACTTTTGACCAATAATATCCACAGTAAATTTATTTACAAAACAACAACTTGCACTTGACATGTCCACGCAAAATAGCGCGAAGAACTCTCCATTCAAATTTAATTTGTTGTTTCACTGACAATAAAATTGCCATGTTTGACTTGGACTTTGACTGTAAGCGCTTTTTTACTCTAATATTTCGCTTTGAAAGAAGTTCGAGTAGCGTTTTCATAAAATTTAAGCAATATTCAATAAGAAAGCGCTATTTGCTTTCAACTCGAACACGGATAAAGTTAAACACGTTCTTCTTCGACAAAAGAACAAAGTAGATGGCAAAAAAATAACACATTTTGTACAATCAATCAATTTTTTATTTCATCTCTTTGATTAAGATTTTTTTTTGGCCGTAAATGATAAAGCAAAATTAAATAAGTATAAACTAAACCTAATAAATAAAATTGGCAACTATACTAGTTTTCCCTCTGTATAGCGAGGCTAATATGTTACCATGTAAATTGTTTTTTTTCTAAATCGCTTTTCTACAATAAACAAATACTTAAGACATACCTACTCATATTATGTAAATAACATTGTTTTTTTTTTGTTTAATTATATTTTGACAAAATTTGTACACGAATTAGAATTACAATTTGTAGAGAAAGAGAGTAGAGCTTTTCTTTCTTTGTAAAATTTATCGCTGTTTTGGATTTTCTTAATAAATGAATAATTAAGTTTTATTTTCATTATGCACGCTGTCTTTTGCAACCCTCATCGAACCCCCGCAACATTCTTTCCATTGACGAGCCTTCCAAAGAACAAATCGCGTCACATTCCAGAATTTGTTCCTAATTATAAAAAAAATGAATATTGTATTGTTAACGAAGTTACAGCCTTGGATTAGGTCTACGTCCATTTAGTTTATTTTGGGTTGCGCCGCCAGTGGCGATGTCAGATTGATAATGTTGTTGAAAATGGCATTGCGAACGCTAAATGCTATAATTGATTATCAGTCTCCTAAATAATTGGACGCACGTCTGTTTGCCTCACGTATTAGCCTCGCTATACCAAAGAGTATAGTAATAGTGGGACTATAACGTGAGGACATTTTTTATTTAGAGTTAGTTATTTTTTTTATTATGTTTAGTTTTAGCAATTTACTTTATTTTCTTTGAGTTTAGTTTGTAATTATTATTTTATATATATACCTTCATCCGAACGCAAGCCGTTTTAAATATTTTAATTAATTAAATATATATATATATATATATATCTGCAAGTAAGACGGGGAAACATGTAGATTCGGACCTTCAACCTGAGCGGCAAGCTGTAATTCATAACAGGACGTAACATGGCTCCGGCCGCCTTGGACTGATTGACGGCGTGGCCATTCACATGCCATTTCACCCATTTTTTCTTTTCTCCCAATTTGATGTGAGCCACACGGGCACTGTTATACTAGTAACGACGCCCAGCCCAAGTCCATGAATTACCCGCTAAAATGCTGGCAGAGAAAACGGGGCAATGTCCCCATCCCTAACCCAGGCCCATTGGTCATCCGGGCCTGCGGGGTGAGGCGGATTGGTTGATTTTCACTATCGTATCGACTAACATTCGTTCGATGACAGCATTTCGCCTAGATTTTGACATTTCTGACAGACGTAAGCGATCTTAGACGATTTGTTTTCGGACGATTGTGCACTCCGCTGGCACAGACAGACAGACAGTGGGGTCGTCCAGGCCCGGATGCCTAATGGGCCTGGGTTGGGGATTGAGACAGTCCCCCGTTTTCCCCGGCAGGATCTTAGCGGGTAACCACCCGCCGGTAATTCATGCGCGTTTAGTGCTGGGCGCCGTTACTAGTATGACAGCGCCCGTGTGGCTCACGAACCCAGGGGGCTAAGTTCGACTGCTTCAGCTCTCCTCCAGGAGTACTTCTCTAGGAAGTGGTCTCCCGTTGGGGTGCCGTGCACAAGACGGAGCGATATTCTGGAGATGCTTGTAGCGCAGCATGGGTGAGACGAGATCGGATGAACATCTTGTAGATCCGGACCTTCAACCAATTAGGTATTAGGCAGCACCATCTATTAAATGGGGTTTGAATTAAAGGCATAAATTTCAACGAAGTTTCAATATAGTTTCACAGATGGCGCTGACTAAGACCGTTTTACCAACCACGTGTTCGAATAGCTTGTATTTTTTGCTCATGAAATAATTGTATACATTGCGGGTTACTGACCGCAGAATGATCAAGCTTTCCGAACGCGATTACAATGGGGTATATCACTAACTTTTTATCACGATAGATGACGCATGATAGATGGTACCTAATATAACTGTCAGTTTCATAAAAAACTTGCATTTTTATTACGAAATTTATTATTTTCTGGATAATATGCCGAAGTGAGCAGCTTTTAAGTGTACAAATCGAGATTTCCAAGCGAAATCAAAGATATGGTGATTTCTATTAATAAAAGCTTTTTTTCTTTTTAAAGACGGTGTGCGCTTTCCTAATTCGTCTTTTCAAGTTAATTTAAAATACATTTTTCTGTTATAAAAAAAAAACTACAAAAGCATTTCAAAATGATCGATATAGGTGTAAAATAAGGTACCATTGCCGCTAGCGACATCTACATAAAGCTTTGCCTGATACACCCCATTTTTTTTATTAATATTTTAGGGCAAAGGATACACGTTCAGTAAATACTGGAATGGTGGAAATAAAACAGTGTAGAAATAAAAAAATGGTTAAAAAAATAAATTGATATATTAAATTAAAACTTATTTTCTATGTTTCTTGTAATTAGGAGATCGGTCTCGGTCGCGCTTCTTCTTTTTTCCTTTCCTTTTTTTGTCGATGTCTCTTTTTGTTTTTTTACTTTTTCTTGATTTCTTTTGATAATCTGAGCTGTCAGAATCGCTGCTGCTTTTTCTTCTGTCTTTATGTTTTGGTTTTAAATCTGAGTCAGAAATTGAGCTTAATGAGTCTGAATCATATTTTTTTTCTCTCCGCTTACTTCTATCTTCACTATGCCTCCTCTCATTTCTTCTATCTTGTCTATTGTCTAAATCTATAGAATCAATGGATTCGTTACTGCTATACCGTTTTTCATCTCTCCTACTTTTCGATTTATTTTCATAACTTGACTTTTTATCACTAGTTTCTTTGCCATTCTTGTCATTTCTTTCGTTTCTACTTCTCGAGTTATGTGATGATAATTTTTCTGGTCTTTTAGATGATTTTTCAGGCTTAATATTGTGTTTTTCAGATTTATATTTTTCGAACTTTTCTGCATCTGTAATAAACATTTATATCTTATTAACACATGCATACTAGGTATTTAGCATACAAAGCCCCAGCAATTTCACATCAATGTCCGTACAACCAACGTTTAGATTTTTTAAAAAATTACTGTTCTCAAATCACATACATCCTTTTACTGTTAAATAAAATAGTAAATGGCCGGAATGGGTGAACTCTTGCAACACATTTCTCTATCAGTACCCTACAATATTCCACATCGTCCTATAACCTAGATAGATAACGCTGTGTAACCTTGAGAACTGTTCACATTCGCCAACATCTTGAATGTTTAATAAAATTATATCATACATCTTGTATCATTGGGCTAAATTGTATGAGGGTCGAATTGAAAGTTTTTAGAACTGGTCATTAGTAAACAATATAATAAAAAAAACAAGTTTTAATTTAAAAAATGGAACTCTTTGCCGATATTGAGTATATATTTCATACTTTGTCATTGTCTGTGCCACGACAGCATGAATTTAACGCAAGAAAATATTTGTGCAATTTTTTTTTATGACTTTCGATGTCATTTAAGTCAACAAGAAAGTTATGAAAGACTTTGATTGGCCTTTCACAATGAAGTCCCATCTCGTGCCACTGTTTACAACTGGTTTAATGAGTTTAAATGTGGTCGGACTAATCTCACCGACAATCTGCGTGAGGTACGGTCTTCTATGGCGACGACTTACGATAACATCAGTGTTTCGTTCACAGATATATAGATAAATTATTCTATCAAGATTACAATTTCAGTATATTTTATTTACATATAGATTTTTCAATTGGCAGATGAAATTATCTATAATTACAATATTCAACTAGAAACTATCTGAAATATATATATTTTTTAAATTATTAGCAGTCTTTAGAACACAAATAAAACTATTTTAGATTTTTTACTATAACTTACTTAGAATCCTAGATTGTTGATCAAATTCAGTCTTGGTGACGGCAACCATCATAAATTCACTCAGGCTCACCGTTTCTTTCTTTATGGTGATGTCCACCAATGCTCGGCCATTATCTTCATCTAAACTTATTACCTGCAACAGTTTATAATATACTAAAGTATGTTCCTGCAGGAAAACGGTCAACAACACAAGATGGCATACAGTAAGTGGTTGGGTAGGGAGAAGAGCAGAATGGTGAATGGTGAGCAAACTGAAGGCCTTCTTTGTAAACCTGCCTATTGTCGGTTGCCAGTTAAAGACACCATTCTTCTCATCTCTCTTTCCCTCACCCAATATACCCCCAACACCCACATGATGAATCCATGGAATGCTCGGAAAATTTATCTTCTCTATGATCTCACAGAAATGATCTGGAACAGGTTCAAGACTCAGCTTTAATCAGTGTAAGTTGATGCGAGAGAAATTCTAGCAAAATCTTTGCACCACTTACTGAAAGAATTGGACCTAAGCAGGTCTGCAGTAAAAACATTAATGGAAAGAGCTTTTAGGATGCCATTACCGGAATCATACAGTATTTGGTTGTGTAGGGAGAGGAGCAGAATGGTGAGGGCCTTGTTGCACAATAAAACTAAAAAATCCAGCCTATTGTCAGACACCATTCTTCTCATCTCTTTTTCCCTCACATGATGGACCAGGCAACCGCATCCATGGTATGAAATTAACTTTACCTTTCCACCAACATATTATAATATTGTTTTAATTCATACCTTCCCGTAATATCCATTGTATTTCCCATTAGTGATCTTAACAAATCCATTCTTGACAACCATAAGTTCTTCTTCGTCTTCCTTGCCTTTAGATTTGGATGGTTTTATTAACTTATCGGCACCTAAACCTAGGCCTTTAGGTCGTAATATAGGCTGTTTATATTTATTATTATCTCTGAAAAAATAAATTTAACAAACATTAATGTGTAAAATAAAAAGAAACTGACCACGGGTCTAGCAGTTACTTGCATAGAATTAAGCTTTGTTATGGCAAGCGTTGGTGTCTCAGTTGTAACAAAGCTTTCAATAACAAC
Source organism: Tinea semifulvella (assembly GCA_910589645.1). NCBI lineage: Eukaryota > Metazoa > Arthropoda > Insecta > Lepidoptera > Tineidae > Tinea > Tinea semifulvella. The sequence goes on along the minus strand of OU342598.1, from coordinate 3,329,233 downwards.
CTTAAAAGGTGGGATCGAACTTTGTTATGTAGCGATTATAAATACATGTTTCTTACGTAGGTACATTTGTCATAGATTTACAACTCTACCGTTCCTGTGCTTCATAGAGCACCTTAAGCCGTCGGTCCCAGTTCCACTAATAAAAACTTGTAGAATTGTTAATAAATTGTCATAAAAAATTGACATCTTTCCACTCACACAGCCCAATATATTCAAAGACATTGTGTGTGGAAAGAGAGAAGAATGGTGTCTCGGGCTAGTGACAGACTATAGGCTGGTTTACAAAAGTGGCATTTTTTATTGCGCAACAAGACACTCACTGTCCACCATTCTTCATGGTAAGTTTAATAAGAAAATATATTTTTTTAATTTAGAGAAAGAAAACACTTCGTTGTCTGGTCTATAGGCTTTTGCAGGTAGTTCATCTGAGATCCTATAATAATGTTCAAATGTATACATGAGAATTTCCTGTCTGATGCTGCAAGGACTGAGGTGGGCTTGCATTGAGTTTTCGCAATTTGCCCTTCCTTTACAAATGTCGTCAAAATTTAATTTATACTACCTTTCTGGCTCTTGCAAGAGAAATACTTACAGTTTAACGGATAACACCAAAGACTGTGTCGCATTATCATGCAATAAAAAAAAATAAAAAAAAAGGGAGGCCTCCTTTTCTTAAACCAGCCTATTGTCAGTCGCAAGCCCGAGACACCATTCTTCTCATCTCTTACCCACACACGATGGACTCGGCACCCACATGGTGAATCCATGGAATGCTTAGAAATTTGTCTTCTCTCTGTGGGGATCAAATAAATATTATGATCTCACAGAAGAAATGATCAGGAACGTGTTCAAGACTCAGGAGAGAAATGGTGGAAGGTGAGCATCTTGTTGCACAATAAAATAAATAAGGAGGCTTCCTTTGTAAACCAGTACTGTTGGTCGCAAGCTCAAGACACCATTCTTCTTGTCTCTCTTTCCCATACACAATGGACCTGCCACACCGCATGGTGAATCCATGGAATGCTTAGAAATATGTCTTCTCTTTCATATATAGCCTTTTCTAGAAGAGTAATGCACCCTACAAGACTGTCTGGCAGTTCATCAGCCAAAATCTCCAGATAATTGTTCCGGAAATTGTTTCTCTAGTGGAGTTTTAGGACTCTATGTAAAAAATAACTTTAATAAAGAAGGTGTTTATACTTACTGATCTTTACTAGGTGTCCACCCCATTCCCCTCAGCATCGCCATTCCAAAATCTTGAATAGGTACTGATTCATAGTCATCCAGAGTGGACTGAAATATAAAGATGTTTGTTAATATAAGAGGAAAACAAATTTCTTAACATTCCATGGATTCACCATGCTGCTTTGAGTCCATACTGTGTGGGAAAGAGAGAAGAATGGTGTATCTGGCTTGTGACCAACTATAGGCTATAAAAAGGGGGGCTATATGTTTTTATAACGCAACGAGACACAGATAGATTACACCTGTATTTTGATGTTTCCTTAACGGCTCCTGCAGTTAAACATTCATTGTGGCTGTCATTGCCTTGTTGATAAACAATCAGGATAAAAATTTGACAGCCTGATGTTTTTTTTTATTTTATTTTGAACATGGTTTAGAATAATTAAGTCACAAATACAGTACTTATTAATAGGATTTTAGTTTGTAGGCACTATGGGCATTTCTGTGGAAGGTTAGATAATAATGTCATACAGCCTATGTCCGTGAGTGATTCTTTCAAAGGAATAATTCTGCCCAAAAAATCAGTTCAATAATATAGGCAAGACAAACATAATATATAATTACAGACAAAGCTTTTTTCACATTTGTTATATGTATTAGTATTAGTATGGAGGCACTAATTGCAAATAGAATAATATTATTATTATCACAGCCCCTAGGACATAGAGTCCAAGACCTCCAGTGTTGGATCTTCTAGAATTTTCTGGACTGAAATGTACCAATGAGAAATACACTTTTCTTACTTCCATTCCTGTGACTCGGAGAGCATGTTAAGCTGTCGGTCCTGGTTCTACTAATAGCAACTTGTGAAATGTTAATAAATTGTCATAAAAAATTTACATCAGATCCTCATTAAGCGGTCTGACCAGCGTGGTGAGTGTAGGCCGAATTCTCCAGTTCTGGAAGGCCCATCTCCAACAATGGAGGTCTAGGACGCTGTATTTTAGAGACTGTAATGAGAATTTTTAGGGAAAGCATGCTCATGAGCCATCACTGCACAAATCTGCTGACCTATACCAAATAAAAATATGTGTACCTCTTTTTGTCCTTCAAGTGGAGGCTGAGTAATGGGTACTGAGAGCTTTTGTTTTTCCCCTCTGACTTCCCTTTTGGCATCTTGAAGCAACTCTTGCTCTGCCATTTGTTCTAGAGTTAAATTCTCATTATTCTGTATTTTTTCAGCTTGCGGAGGTTTGTCTGTTGGTTCTGGTTCTTCTAAAGATCTCTCCACTTCTTGGGCTATCTGCTGCAACCGTTCTGCAGTTATCATAGTGTTTGGCTTCATCGGAATAACTAGATCATGCTTCTCTTCAATTTTATCTCCACTGAAATTGGATTTTCAAAATTTAATTTAAATTTTAGAATTTACAACAAATTTTAGAATTTCATGGATCCATTGTGTGGGGAAAGAGAGGAGAAAAACAGTGTCTTGGGCTGGTTTAAAAAGGAGGTCTTTTTATTATGTTTGTATGATTCCGCTAATGCCATCTTAGCTCATTCTAAAAACGTACAGACTGCAGACCTGCTTAGGCTAAATATTTTCAGTAGGTAATGAACATATTTTTCTAGACCTTTGCTATGTTTAACAATGGGTGTATAACAGTATTAGCATAATGATTTTAAATATTACGTGAGAATTTATAAAGAATATGAATATTAACGAAAACAATATTTCTTATGCATTTTACAGTTTTTAGAGGTTAGAATATAATGGAACTGATAAACTTACCCAACTACCTTTATAGATTTTTCTTCTACACATTCGATAAAGTCTCTCTTTTCTTCTGCAAGAGGTTTGTCAGCCTTTTTTGTCTTCATAAATCCAAAAGAAATCTTCTTGGGCTCCATTATTGCTCAATCAAAATAACTGATAAATAAACAAACAAAATGGTATAAACTATCTATAAGAAAATATTAATTATGAATACCCGTGTACTTATTAAATATCACCACAAACTCAAATATAGATAAAATAAATAAAAACAAGCAATCATCTCTCTCTTCCGATAGACGACGAATGAGATGATAGGGAAGGCAAAGGGTCTAGCCCATACAGCCAAGTCTGACGTAATATATCTTTCTTTTTAATGAGTTAATGAGGTCGTCATCAAATTCCAGATGCTGCAGAATTTGATACTTTTCTTGGCGGCACCAAGCTCAAACACGTCGGGTAAAATATGGGAGTTGACAGCGCGGGAAAGCCGCAAAAAATAAACTGCAATTGTGCCCCATATTTAAAGTCCAATTTATCGTTTTCCATAATTATTCACATTGTAGCACATAATTAAACAAAACAACACCACTTTTGACCAATAATATCCACAGTAAATTAATTTATAAAACAAAAACTTGCACTTGACATGTCCACGCAAAATGGCGCGAAGAACTCCGCAATCATCTCTATATAATCTGTGCAAGCAATCCCATCCACAGACCATATAAGATACGTTCGAAATATAGCACAACCAACTAACGTAACTACGTACATCTCATCGTCTTGGCCATAATGATAAGTAATAATGATATAAATAGATAATAATTTTACTATAAAAAATATATTTGTTTACTATGAATTTGTTTTTACATTCGTAAATTATTATGTCCTTATTCCACATTATTATATATTTTTTATATTAAATCTGAAAAAAACTATGCTGGGCTGTCGTGCGAACGAACTCAATGTTGCCAGAATAAAAATAAGAAAAGGTATAAAAAAATATATGTTTTTTAATGGGATGTATCAGGCAAATCTTTTTGTAGATGTCGCTAGCGGCAATGGTACCTTGTATTAAACCTATATCGCATAATTTTTTAAGTGTTTTTGTAGTTTTATTATTTTTATAACATGTTTTCAAAATGTATTTTAAATTACCGTTACCTACCTTAAACGACTAATGGGGTGTATCAGGCAAAGCTTTTTGTAGATGTCGCTAGCGGCAATGGTACCTTGTTTACATCTATATCATTTTTTAATTGTTTATGTAGTTTTTTTTATTTTTATATCAGAAAAAAGTATTTTAACTTAACGTTACCTACCTTAAAAGATGAATTAAAAAAGCGGAAAAGGTCTTTAAAAAGAAAAAAAAGGTTTAATTAATAAAAGGTTTAATAATAAATCACCATATCTTTGATTTCGCTTAGTACATTTGAATTTGTTGTTTTCGATTTGAACATTTAAAGGCTGCTTACTTCGGCATAATATCCAGAAAATAATAAATTGTCACGAGCCCACTCTAGTCGTGTCCACGATTTCCTCGGCGTAGAGCTGGAGTACGAAGCGGCCTGCGAGCATGAAGGTTAGCTTCATGCAGCCTTCTCCTCAAAGTTTGGTCACTCACAAGCAACTGGTGCTCTGACTGGAGCCTCTGAACCAACTGCATGGCCGTAACATTTGGTTGTCTTCTCGCGGCAACTTGCAAAAATCGGTCTTGTCGTTGAGTGGTTATGCGTTTCCCGCCTGGGTGTCTTTCAGCCACTTCTCCAGTAGCACGATAACGTGACCATAGCCTTGATATAACGTTCTATTTTGTTCCAATCTCCTCAGCAATACTCCGTTGAGTAGCCCCAGCTTGGAGCATGCCTACTGCCCTTAACATTTCCTCTCTCGTTAAATGGCGCCGCTGCATGATGCACACAATAACATTAATTCGAAATTGACCATAACTTGTTATAAAACTAAAATTTTACACAAAAAATAGCCAAAAACAACTGTAGGTAAATGAAACCTTCGGACTTTGCTACCATTATGCCGCGTTAATCTTTTGTATTTAATTTCTTTTTTCAAATTAAAACTTAGAACCGTTCAAAAAGGTTTACAAAATAAGCTTTCTTCATATTAATTTAAAACTGGCCAGTACTTTTTGAGAACTTTATACAAAATATCTCCAGACAGTGTTGATGTGTGTATATACGAGGGGCGTTCAAAATATTCTCGGTATTGATACGTTACAACCTCTTTTATATATATATTTGTTACTGGCCGCTAAGATTCATCCATTGACATTAAAAAAAAGTAAAATTGGAACCGAGATGTTCTTTTGTTTTTCTGCAATTGCCGAACAAACATGAACACCATGAGCGAATTAACAATTTTAACGAAATTAGAGCACCGATCCGTCATAAAATTCTTGACAAAACAGGGTAAAAATCAAAAAACCATAAAAGAGGAAATGGATTGTGTTTACCGTGAGTCTGCTCCTTCTTTATCTACTATTCAAAAATGGTCAAGCGAATTTAAGCGAATTTAAGGGAGAGTATTGAAGATGACCCTAGACCTGGCCGGCCTGTAGTGGCTACCTCACAAGAATATATTGATAAAGTGGAAAAACTTATATTGGAAGACGGCCGAGTGAAGGTAAAATCTATAGCTCAAGTAACCAATCTCTCTATTGGTACCGTACATGACATTATACATGACCATCTTAATATGTCAAAAGTAAGTGCAAGATGGGTTCCGCGAATGCTGACGCTTCTTCAAAAGGATATGCGTGTGGCTTGCTGTTCAGATTTTATCGACCTGTGTGGTGAAAATCCCGATGAGGTGCTGCAAAAAATAGTTACTGGAGATGAAACCTGGGTTCATCATTATGACCCAGAGAGCAAACAGGAGTCCATGCAGTGGCACATTAAGGGTTCAGCTCATCCCAAGAAGTTCAAGGTAATCCCGTCAGCTGGCAAGGTCATGGCCACAATATTTTGGGATTGTGAAGGAGTTTTGCTTATCGATTATAAAGAAAAAGGTGTAAATATCACAGGGCAGTACTACGCTAACGTTATACGTCAATTAAGAGATGCGATCAAAGAAAAGAGGCGAGGAAAGTTAACCAAAGGTGTTTTGCTTCTGCATGACAACGCCCCTGTCCATACTGCTCATATTGCCAAGGCAGCTATTGTTGAATGTGGGTTTGAAACTGTTACTCATCCACCCTATAGTCCGGACTTAGCCCCAAGCGACTTCTTTTTGTTTCCCAATCTTAAAAAGGATCTGCGTGGAAATAAATTTTCTGACGATGAAGCGTTGAAGACGGCCGTGGAGGAGCATTTTTACACCAAAGATAAAAAATATTTTTATGAGGGATTAAAAAAAATAATTGATCGATCTTATAAGTGTATGAACATAGGGGGGGAGTATATTGAAAAATAAAAATATCAAACTTTTCGTACTTGTTTGTTTTTATCCACATACCGGGAATATTTTGAACGCCCCTCGTATGTATGACGACCGCCTCCGTGGTCTAGTGGTAACAAACGTTGCCGTAAACTCGGGAGGTCGTGGGTTCGATTCCCACCGGGGGCAAGTTGTACATTGTATAATTTGTCTCGGTCTGGGTGTTTATATGTATAATATGTATATATTTACAAAAAAAAAAAGTATAATATGTAGTTTATCAACCATCTAGTTTCCGTAACACAAGCCTCGCAGCTTACCACGGAAACTAGATGGCGCTGTGTGATTGTCTGGAAATATTTATTTATATTTATTTATATATATCTAAGTAATATTAAATTTGCGTCCTTTACCACACTAGAGGAAGAATAAAAGTATTGTACGAGTAAGTGGCACTTTATTGTCGATGGCAAGCTTTAAAAGTAATCCTAGCAAAGGAATTCAAACGATTAAAACAAGGCTCCGTTCCTTTCACGCTCCGTAGAGCAATGGCGTCGTTGAAACCCACAAACGAAATGAAATATCTTACCGACAATATCGACATATATTGAACTTGGAGACGGCTTTGTGAGCCAGCTACTATTTATTTCCTATAGAAAGAAGAACAATAAATGTTATGCCACCTCATTTGTCGTAATAATGTCTGTTGGATTTTAGAAAATCGTTTATATGTATTCTATAGTTAGGGCATTATGTCACTCCTTATTTTATATAGGTATTCAATTATTTTTATAACGGTTCAACATCATCACCACAGCCCCTAGAACTAGAGTCCTAGATTTCCACTGTTGTAGATAGACCTTCTAGAAATTTCTGGAAGCATAGCCAAGCTGACGTCAGAAATACACAATATTATACGATTTACAACTCTAATAGCGTTTGAGGGATGACATTTATAATATAATATTAATGTTTTAGCTAAAAAAAATCGGTCGCAGGTGACTATAAGTGCGCAATATTCTCAGACTTTATCGTCGTCATCATCATCATCAGCCTGTTTCTCTCCACTGGTGGATATAGGCCTCCCCCAAGCTTGCCATTTTACACGATCTCTTCCTCATCCAGCCCCCACCAGCGACCTATTTCAGGTCATCTATATGGCGGGGGGTCGTCCCACTATACGTCTTCCCGTACGTGGTCTCCACTCTAGAATCTGTCTACTCCAACGGTCATCGGTGCTGCGACAGACGAGTCCAGCCCATTGCCACATCAGCTTACTAATATTGAATGCTATGTCGGTAACTTTGGTCCTCTGACGGATGTCTACGTTTCCATTGTCAGTGTCCGCGTCTCTGCTCCGTACGACGGAAGCGTACGATTGGTTGAAAACTTTCGTCTTCAAACACTGTGGTATGTTTGATAAGAAAGTGTGACGCAACTTCCCGAATGCTGCCCATCTTGATGATAGCAGGCTAGTTGTTCCTGTCTTCGGCGACATGCAAAGCATCAGCTAGTGTTGGTGGTGAAGCTTATTTGGTCGGACCAGTGTACCGGCCTTCGGCCTCTCGGTCTCTTTCCCTCCATCTTGCGAATAACAAAAAGTTTTTCCAACTTATCTACTCCTTTTCTGGCAATGTGTGCGAAGTACTGGAGTATTCGGCAAAGACATATGGCGGATAGCCTATAGTCGATATGTCTAGATGTTTTAAAATCGACACGTTAGTCCGATGCTTAGTCCACGAGATCCTCAGGATTTTTCCACACCACATCTCAATACCATCGATACACTTTCGGTCGGCGCTCTTTATGGTCTATATCTCAGCGCCACATACATATGGTATAGAGAAAACCAGTGATCTAACGAGTCTGGATTTCGTTTTTATAGAGATCGTCCTATCCATCCATATTTTGTGTAGCTGAGACATGGCGTTCTTGGCCATACCAATGCGTCTTCTAATTTCAGCCTCGGATGATCCAGTGTTGCTGATGCTAAAACCCAGGTATGTGAAGCTCTCTACTTTCCAGGTTTAATGCACCGGTGACTTCTAACGTGTTGGATCGGTCTACCACAAATAGTTTTGTTTTGCTTCTCTTGCTATTAACAGCTGACATTTAGACTGTTGCGTTCTATCTTCTCGAAAAATGTCTGTAGTTTCTTATTTATATTTAATTTCGTTTTTTCTCATTTTTTTTGTTTAAGATATTAGTTTTCTATTTAAATGTATATTTTTATTATTAAGTAGTTTGTAATTTTATTTATTATTTATCTCCATATATTTTTTTTTTCTAGTATCTTCTTAAGTCTGTAGCTAGGTACAGTGAGGTACACGGGTGAGTAATTGATGTGACTGAAAGTTCTGTTAATGAAATCGCAGAGAGAGTATCTTGCTAACCCATCTCGAGACAACGGTATTCGACACCACATTCGTCCCTTATCACTGAAACAGGATTTTCCAAGAAAACTTGTTATTCACAAATTAACAAGGAAATCATATTTTTTAATTTTATATTTTAAATTATAAACAACAACAAACACTATACTTAAAAATATAGACAAGGCGGAGCGCGGGCTCCGCTCCGTGGCTCGGACGTCAACTCACTAGCTTGGAGCGTCCCTTTGCTCCCGCGCAACAACACATTGCCACTAGCCTCATGCGCTTGGGTCGTCCAGATGTCCGCGTTGCAGGGATGTAGCTACCTGCTATAAAATTAATATAAATTAAACCTTGGAGTGGAGACCACGTACAGGAAAACGCAAAGTGGGAAGGCCCCCCGCCAGATGGACGGATGACCTGAGAAAAGTCGCTGATGGGGGCTGGATGAGGGTGGCAAAAGATCGTGTGAAATGGCGAGACTTGGGGGAGGCCTACATTCAGCAGTGGAGAGACATAGGCTGATGATGATGATGAAACTAAACCTAATAAAAAATAAACTATAAGTAAAAAATGTCCTCTAGAGACGACCCTTCAGTGATAGTCCCAAGAAGACTGACAACATTTCCCATTATGATTGGTAGTTAGCTTGTCACTTTGGTTATTTCAACCAACATGCCTCATAAGCATACATTAAACATGTCATAATATAATCAGTCTTTTTGCAACTGAAAGCGTATTATGCTGGTATCAAATATCAATATCATATAGGCCAAAGTCAAAGTAATATACATATGTCAATATATTTATTCACGTAAACCTATAACAAGCATTTGTGACATTTAAATGATTTTACTCCTGCTAGTGGAAGACTAAGCAGCAAAGCGATCCAAAGAGAAAACTGTTAGTAGAAGCCCAGCAGCTTAGCAGATTCCAGCGACCTGTTAATGATTAATCTAACTTAGGCCGCGTTCGTTTTAAGAAATGTTAGCATGAAAATACCACTTTTTTTAGCACAAGTCGTTCGTTTAATAAAAATTTTAACATGAAATTAGCTTGATGCTAATTTCGTATGTCAGTGCCGTGTTGAAAGGAGGGTTATTGATGTTACTTTTTGACAGATGTCATTTAACATAAGAAATGGTTTGTTAACATTGTTGTATACTTTTTAGTTTATATTATATTTGTTTAAAATGTATTTTAAACGATTTTATGTAATAAATTCAAAGACCATAATACATTGGCAATTGATTTGTTATTATTTGTTACTTGTCAAAAAGTAGCCTCACCGCTCGTTTTTTTTAAGAAATGTTAGCATTGTTAAAAAAAATGGTATTTCTTAACAAAAACGACATTTCGTGCTAGTTTATGAAGTTGCTACGAGATGTTGGAAATACTATAAAGCGAACGCGGGGTTAGAAAGGAATCGCATCACACAACAATAATAAATACCTTTCAAATTCACCAATAAGTACCTATGAGGATATAATACCCATACATCAAAGTAGTCACAATATATCAAAGTAATTAATAAATTGAAAACCGCTGGTCAAAGCTAATCCTGTAGGCATAGGATTGGGTGGACCAACCTTCTGTGTCACAAGGTAATTCGGCCTTGACCAAAATAACATACAAGAGACACTGGCTTGGCGGTCAACACATACGAGAACCACCATAGACGTATTCGAATAGATAATTAGGGGCATTTAATAAAAAAATATTTTAATACTGCGTCCGTGTCTAGCGGTCAAGTGGATTTAGACTCGTAGGTACGAGTTCGATTTCTGGTTTGGTCACAAGAATATTTATATAAATTAATATTTAATTTATTTGTGATGTTCTCGAGTTTGTTACGCTAGATACATCGACGAGCTTTGCCACTAGTCATGATTGACCTATAGTAAACTTGGCTAAATGTGAATTCACTTCTTTGTAAGCATGGTTTCTGACCACCCCGGAAGGAAAACGGTCGTGATGATACTTCACTTATATTTTAATAGGTTCATACGGTGAGTGTTCTTAAGCGCTCCATAAGCTAATACGAATATCTGCTTGTCTATTCCGCAACCACAGTATTTATGTATAGTATAGTATGGTATAGTATAGTATAGTATAGTATAGTATAGTATAGTATAGTATAGTATAGTATAGTATAGTATAGTATAGTATAGTATAGTATAGTATAGTATAGTATAGTATAGTATAGTATAGTATAGTATAGTATAGTATAGTATAGTATAGTATAGTATAGTATAGTATAGTATATTCTTATCTTATAGGTAGTATTTATAGTTACGCGGTTGACGGAAAATACTAGACGGAAATAAATACTTTTAAATACATATGTTATTTTTTTTATTTTTTATTTAATGCTACTGATTTAATATGTAGTTCTAAATATCGAGTAACCCTTAAAATACAAAATATCTCGAAAACTATTAAATATCGGGAATACTTATATACCGAATTATCAGTAACCCTGTATAGATATTTCAATCAGTGTCAACAATGAGTGTCGGATTCCAGTTGCTAACATTTATGGACTTTGCACCGCCAGGGCGCAAGGTCACATGTCGTGCTAGTAAAAAAAAAGTCAACTTCGCGAATATAAATAAAAAATAATGGGCAGGTCCTTAGTTAGTGTAAGTATATATACACATGAGAGGCACCCAGTGGTTAGATGTTTACTGAGGTCTGGCCAAACAACACGATGTCTGGCTTGTCATCTTGAAATGTCAGCTGAGGTCACGGGAAGTAAATACAAGGGACAAATGTGGAGTAACCGCAATAGAACAAGATCCGGAGATGTAATCTACTTTTCATATAATAAAACATGCTAACAAAAGCGGTCGTGATAAGTTGCCTAACACAATATTATTACTTAACGCATGTATCCGGTTCATCTTTTGCCTTCGCAAATATGATCACATCTCCGAGTACCGTGCTAGGTTAAAGTGGCTACCAATTCGTTGTCGCAGAAATCTCAGAATCGTTTGCTTACTCTACTCAATTTTAAATGAGCCTGCGACTCCGAATTACCTCAAGGACAAATTTACCTACCTCTCTTCTCTTCATGATCGGTCTCTTCGTTCATCACACAACTCTGTCTTTTCCTTCACATCATTCTGGTTTCATGTCTGACTCTTTCGCAGTTGTTGCAGTAAATATTTGGAACAATGGTCAATGTTCGGCAAGCATCCAACAGAATAATATTCAAAAGATTGGTATACTCACATTACTTAAACAGCTCCCTACAGCGTATATAAGTAGATATTGAATGTAGTATAGTTATGTATATATTTATGTATGTATGTATGTAAGTACTATTGGTATGTAGTATATAAATTATTAATAGATATATTAGTTATTATTTAATACCTGATTATTATTTAATCTTAAATACGTATTCGCACCTACTCATCGATCTAAGTTATAGTTATCATTGTCCCAAAGGTTGGCTGTCAGAGAATGTCTAGCGGCATTAAGCCCGCCCCTTGTACATAGTGCAATAAAGTTTTAAATAAATAAATATATTCGGAGCACAGAGTGAATTTTTGAAGTAGGTTTGGATAAACTAATAGAAATATCGTAAAATAATGAAAAGAGTAATAATTTAAAGATTATTAACGCTTGTGCTTCCGTCTCGCTCGCACTGTTTTCCTATTTTTTATTTTATACTAGAACTCGACATGTGACCTTGCGCCCACCTGATGATAAATAATAAATAATAAATATTTCCAGACAGGTCACACAGCGCCATCTAGTTTCCGTGGTAAGCTACGAGGCTTGTGTTACGGAAACTAGATGGTTGATAAACTACATATTATACTTTTTTTTTTTGTAAACATATACATATTATACATATAAACACCCAGACCGAGACAAATTATACAATGTACAACTTGCCCCCGGTGGGAATCGAACCCACGACCTCCCGAGTTCACGGCAACGTTTGTTACCACTAGACCAAACGGTCAAACGCGGAGGCTTGACTGGGCATGACGGCAATTCGAGCCTGATCCCGAAAAGAGTGGATACACTTTACTGGATTTATCGGCACGAACGGTGGATACTTCCTCGCCACTGCAGACTGGGCAAGTTACCACCATCAGTCCGCCAACCACCTATTAAATTATTTATGTACTTAGACGAAGTATTAAGGCAGGCCCAATGACGCTAGAGATTCTATGACGGTTAAACCATCGGTACAACGAGAGCAGTAAGTACATACAATACTAATAAAAAATATAAATATACATATAAAAAAGAAGTTAAAAAATGAAAGTATCATCACGACCGTTTCCTTTTCGGGGTGTTCAGAAACCAAGCTTATAAATAAGCGGATTCACATGTATCCAACTTTACTATAGACCAATCATGACAAGTGGCAAGCTCGTCGATGTCTCCAGCGTACCAAACTCGAGAAATATCACAAATAAATTAAATATTCATCACCATCATTACAGCCCCTAGAACACAGCGTCCTAGACCTCCACTGCTGGAGATGGGCCTTCCAGAACATATGTCTGGAGAATTTGGCCTACACTCGCCACGCTGGCTGGCCAGACGGCTTGGCGAGGATTAAATATTAATTAAATGTATTTATTTACATTAATAAATATTTTTATGTCCCTACCAGAAATCGAACCCTATACCTCCGAGTCTAAATACACGGGCTTAACCGCTAGAACACGGAGGCAGTCAAATATACATACCTATTTTAATTTTAATAAATATATATTTATAACTGCCTCCGTGGTCTAGCGGTTAAGTCCGTGGATTAGACTCGGGGGTACCGGGTTCGATTCCTGATCGGGACGCAAAAATAATTATTAATGTAAATAAATGCATTTAATTAATATTTGTGATATTACTCGAGTTTTGTACGCTGGAGACATCGACGAGCTTGCCACTTGTCATGATTGGCCTATAGTAAAGTTGGCTAAATATGAAACCGCTTCTTTATAATCGTGGTTTCTGACCACCTCGAAAGGGAAACGGTCGTGATGATACTTTACTATATATTTGTCTCTAGAGGACATTTTTTATTTTAAGTTTAGTATATTTTTAATTTTATTATTTAGGTAGCTTTTAATTTATATTGAATGTATATTAATTTACTTCGTCTAAAATAGCTATACATAGTAACGAAAGCTTACTATGTATAGCTATTTTAGAGAATTTAGTGTCTGTCCGCAAACTAATATATCGAGAACTACTGCTGAAATTTGAAATCAGATCATCAGAACCATGTTGACTAATGAATGCTGAAAATGTATACAGGGGTTGTAACATAAAAAGGTATTGCATTGTAGAAATTTGTCAGAGTAAAAAAAAATCGTCAAAAAGTCATCGGATCAGTAGTTGGTTTTGGAGATATTTGAAGTCATCTACTATAACGCTTTCAGCACTACAAAAGATATTTTGGATATAAAAAGGTATATAAGGCGTCACTTTGACGGACCGCATACGTAATGACGAAATACGCAAAAGGGTAGGTATTAAAGAAAACATAGGGACAAAAATAAGGAAAGGCATGCTCCGATGGTTCGGACATGTTGAAAGAATGAGTGAAGAGAGATTGACGAACCAGATATATAATGCGAAAGTTGTGGGTAAAAGAGGCCCTGGCAGACCAAGACTTACCTATCACGATCAAATAAATAAAACAATAGCTGAAGGTGCATTAAAAAGCCATCAAAATAAAAGGGCATGTATGAAGAGGTTGATGAATGTCGAAGAAGCGAAAGAGGTATGTCGTGATCGTGTCAAGTGGCGCTCAATTGTCTCCGCCTACCCCGCAAGGGATTTGGCGTGAAGATATGTATGTATGTATGTAAAAGGTATATATCTCATAAAAATAGTGAAAAAAATCCTCCACTAGCGAATTCCACAAAGCCCCCTCCGCATATTAGTGTGTTGTTGTTTTCTAATGTGCTAGCGCAACTTTGTGCGTTGCCTACTCGTAATATAATGGCAATAAAAATCACTATTGTATGTGTTTTTCTTAAAAAAGAACTAGGACTAAAGACTAGCCTAACAATTTTTGTAATAACGCACGCCTGGTATTGTCCGTGCTGAAAGGGTGAAGGGTTTAAAATTTTACCTCTGAACACTAAAAAAGACAGACACGAAACAGTTACCAATAGAGAGAAAAAAATAATATCTTTTTTTTAGCAATATTTGGAAAAATAGTCCCAAACAAGATTCTTACGAGACTGCAAGACCAAGACTAAGACTAGGAGTGCAAGAACAAGACCAAGACTAGGCAAATCTTGGTCTTGGTCATGCTTTGGGCATCACTACTGCCCACCCGCAATGGATTACGGTCTAGGTCATACAAATCCTATATTCCGATTGAGTACTAACAAGAAACTTCCTATATTTGCATATCGGTATAAATTGCCCAATATTAATAACCTCGATGTTAATATGATACCATAACTACTATAGACCAATGCATATTTAAACCGGGCAATTAATAATGTATTTAAAAACACAATTTGTATTTAGTGCGGCGGTTTCTGCTGAGAACCTCAAGCTTCGCAAATACGCCAACCTCGGTACAGGTTACGAATTTGCGCTGTTTGGGGTTGAGACGATGGGCCCATGGGGACACTCAGCCAAACGTCTGGCCAAGGTGTTGTCCATTTTGCACGGGCATGTCAAGTCCAAGTTTTTCGTTTTGTAAATTAGTTTACTGTGAATATTGTTAGTTAAAAGTGGTGTTATTTTATTTAATAATGTGCTACAATGTGATTAATTATGGAAAACGAAAAATTTGACGAGTATATGGGGCAGAAGTACCACTTCATTTTTTTGCGGTTTTCCCGCGCTTTAAACTCCCCCTTCGTGTTTGGGCGATATTGACGTGAATTACTCCATGAAAAGCATCAAATTCTACAACAGAATTTGATGATCCCCAACTCGGTTATGGTGTTATGCAAATAAATTACGTGTTTAGGGCTGATATATTCTATACAATGTCCTTTAAAGATACTTAAAAATAATAATTGTTTGCTGGTTCATTGCATAAGGTCAACAAGAACTACGAACTAAAGTTACATCCACTCCCCTCGCAAATATGAGAAATACTTATTGCTGAATATTCATAAAGGTAGAATATTAACTAGCGACAAGCCTACGCCTATTTAAGCCGCCAAACTTTATTCTAATTGCTTTGAACTTCGAAGAGAAATGGGTTCTTAGATGAGTTTAACACGGGTAATACAGTACCTAGTATTCTAACCAAAAAATAGCATAGATCTACATAAATTTTACATGAATTTAAATTTAACCGTCAGCGAGGCGCTTGGCCAAGGAGTTGTCAAAGCGGCTGACAGAAAGTTCTGGAGACAGGAAGGCTGGCAATTATTTCTGACAACGTATTAACCTCGCTATACAGAGGGGAAATGTTGTCAGTCTCCTTGGGACTATCTCGGATGGGACGTCTCTAGAGGACAATTTTTATTTATAGTTTAGTTTATTTTTAATTTTATTATTTAGGTAGGTATTATTATTCGAATAAAACATGAAACTAAGTGTAATAAGTGGCTACCAATTCATTGTCGCATAAACCTTTTTAGTTCTTTTCCTGCATTTTTCGTATTTAAACGAGACTGCGACATCAAAATACCTCACGGACAATTTTATCTATCTCTGTTTTTCACGACAACTTTACTGAATATTTGTATTCGTTACGTATTTACCGAATATTCGCATTCACTAAATAGTAGATACGCATTCACCGAATATTCGTATTCGCCGAATAGTAGATACGTATTTACCGAATATTCGGATTCCCTAAATAGTAGATACGTATTTACCGAATAATCGGATTCCCTAAATAGTAGATACGTATTCACCGAATATTAATATTAGCTGAATAGTAAATGCTTGGAAAACTTACACCTATTTTACACTGGTAGACTTAGATTGGATTCAATAAAGCCAATTAACAGTTTCCACTTATAGTTACACCTTGAACAAAAAATAAAAATAAAACGTGAGAATTTACATACAAAAAAAAACATATAAAATAGTACAATTCAATACTACCTAAATAACCTCTATTCGTGCTCGTCGGTCATCGCGCGTCTTATAGACGTAGTAGTGGAATTAAAAATATCAATATCGATATTAAGATTATTGAACAACTCACCTGCCCTAATAAAGAACGCGTTACGCCTGTAATTTGTGCTGAAACGGGAAATAAGCAGTAGTGGACTTTGCCTGGTGTTTCTAGTGGGTATACGTAATGGAATTTTGCTTAGTAACTCAGGAGAGTCCACATTCCCTCGCGCAACATCAACAAGGTAAGTTGTGTCTGCAATGTTACGACGCGTCTCAAGTGGCAGCAAATGATGTCTCTTGCATCGTTGATCTTTATTCGTATTTGCTGAACAGTAGATACGCATTCACCGAATATTCGTATTCGCCAAATTTACATTTTATAACGTATTTACTGAATATTCGGATTCCCTAAATAGTAGATGCGTATTCACCGAATATTAACATTCGCTAAAAAGTAAATACGTATATACCGAATATTCGTATTCGCTGAATAGTACATACCTACCTTATTATGACAGCCCCTAAAACATAGTCTGGGCCTTCTATAATTTCTGGAGAATTTGGCCTACACTAGCTACGCTGGCCAGGAAGGTTGGCGAGGATCTGAAGTATTTTTTATGTCAATTTATTAAAGATTCCTCAAGTTGGTCCACTAATAATCACTCCGACTAATGTTCTCTTCAAGGTGCGGGAATTTGATGGAGGTATTAACCCATAAAAAGAAAGACATATTACGTCAGACTTGGCTGTATGGGCTAGACCCTTTGCCATAAAAAAAATATAAGACAAAGGTGAACCGCGACTGTTGAACCCAAAAAAAATGAAATTGCTCCAAGCAAAAAGTAATTTTCACTTGGCAAGTCATTGGCCTAATGACCAAGTCATATTTTTAAAAGCCGAATCAAATACAATCGCCACAAAGTGATCTTTGGAAATAAATAATGAGTTGAGTGTTGCCATTGTGAAAAGTTTAGGTGAAATTACTACAAATAGAGGTATTATTAGATTATAGCCCAATTTACTCGTAAAGCATGGACTTTGAATCAAGGAACATAATACAAGCTTTGAATACACATAATTAGACATAGAGCCAAAGTGATCATAAGATAAAGCGGCCATTAGTTGCTATTTTCATACAAAATTATTGTCTACTTTTTCTTCTTCTTTTGTCGAAGAAGAACGTGTTACCTATATTAATATTTTTTTTAAATTCAGAGCTCGTAATGTGACATCACGCCCACCTGATGGTAAGCGGTACGCGTGGTCCAATAATGTAAACAACTGACTCTAGCCTCAGACTTAAATAAAACATGACAAATTTTTAACGCCTATTTCTAACAGTGGTGGACTCCAAGCCTCTCTGAGCGTGTTCTGAGGATCCCTACTTCGCTATTCCGCAACCGAACTACACGCAAGTATGCATCTACATAAATTTGGAGGCTCTTACATCTGTCGCTGAAGACGTGGAATACTCTCCCAGCCGGTGTATTTCCCGACTCCTATAACCTTGGACTCCTTCAAGCGAAGTGTGAATTTGTGCTTTTTAGGCCGGCATAGTGGTAGAGACTGTTACCAGTCGTTAGTGACTGGCGTCTGTTGCTCCCATTTTTGGACCACTAGTAACGCTTACCATCTGGTGGGCGCAATGTCACATGTCGTGCTCAGTATATAAAAAAATAAAAAAACTATGTTCAAGAGGCTGTAATGATGATGGTGATGATGATCTCCGAGCTTTAATTCTCATACTGATTGGCTTCTTGCCCTATCTTATTGTATATTTAGGGCCGGTAACTGAATCTAGTGGTTACAGTAGACAATGGAGGCATTTCATCATCATCATCAGCCTGTGCGTCTCCACTGCTGGATATAGGCCTCCCCCAAGCCACCACTTTACACGATGTCCTGTTACCCTCATCCATGCCCCACCGGCGACCGTCCTTAGGTCATCCGTCTATTTGGCGGGGGGCCGTCACACTCTGCGTTTTCCAGTACCTACGTGGTGTCTCCAAAACTCGTTTAAACCATCGTTCATCAGTTCTGCGACAAACGTGTCCATCCACCATCCATTGCCACTTCAGCTTGCTAATCTTGAATGCTATGTCGGTAACTTTGGTTCTTTGACGGATGTCAACGTTTCTGACTTTATCCTTTAGAGAAATTCCGAGCATAGCTCTGTAGATAGCTCGCTGTCACTAATATTTATTTATTTAAACACTTAATTGCACAAAGCACAAAGCCTCCGTGGTCTAGCGGTTAAGTCTGTGGATTCAGACTCGGAGGTACCGGGTTCGATTCCTGGTCGGGACACAAAAAAAATATTTATAATGTAAATAAATACATTTAATTAATATTTATTTTATTTGCGATATTTCTCGAGTTTGGTACGCTGGAGACATCGACGAGCTTGCCACTTGTCATGATTGGCCTATAGTAAAGTTGGCTAAATGTGAATCCGCTTATTTATAAGCGTGGTTTCTGACCACCCCGAAAGGGAAACGGTCGTGATGATACTTTACTTTTTACTTTTCTTTTATTGCACAAAGCACAAAGCTGGCCTTAGTGCCCGTAGACAATCTCTGACAGCCAAACTTTAGGGACAAATTTAAACAAATATAGGTGCAATGAAAGTAACAGTAATATACAATTATGGGATAATTCAACAAGTATTATATACCTACTTATATATTCTTATATATGTATTATAATATCATTATACTAAATACTAATACATACACAAAATTGTACATAAACATACACAAATACAACTTGCTAACGTGATTTAGAGCTATTCATAAAGTGTGAATAGACCAGTATTTTAAATATTGAATACTTTTAAAATAGTGAGACCAATTCTGGCTCAAGCCAGACACATAGCTGAAGATCCGACGACACTTACGGCCAGTTGCAGAGAGGCTGATTATCTGTTGACATGTTTAACGTATGCTTCTGAGGCACTATTGGCTGAAATTACCAATCACGTGACGTATATCAAAATATATATCATTGATGCCTTTCTGCAACTGGCCGTAACGATAGCATGTGAAGAAGATAATCGGTTATGTTAGTAAGTTTTCCTGTTACCTCCTATGTAGGTTGTTCCATTTTCAGGTTCAATCTCCCGAAGTTGCTTAATCTCAAGCATCCCCAGGTGTGCGATACCCTTATTGACTAACAGTTAGAGACTGGGCATTCAACCAATTTATATTTCGCCAATATTTTAAAATGATTGAATTTTTCGGATTGTTTGTAGTTACTTACTAAAGCCGATTAACCAGAAGAATCTATTATCCAGAAGAATTACCCTAGCCCAAAGCATTCTTCTTTCCCTTCTCGACTGTGGTGACGTGTGTAGTGTCGATATATCAGAGGTGTTGCTCAATAAGATGGAAAGGTTACTCAATCATTTTGTTTTAGTTTGGTACGTTGCTGGAGACATCGACGAGCTTGTCACTTGTCATGATTGGCCTATAGTAAAGTTGGCTAAATGTAAATCCGCTTATTTATAACTCACTACTTGTTTTTTTTTTTTTTTAATATTGGATTGTGCGAGCGAGAGGTATGCAAAAGCACACCCTTAAGTATATTATTCAAACATATGAAAATAAATGCTTTTAATATTGAACCAGTCCTTACACATAAGTCACAGATTATCCTTTACAAAGTCGAGCTGACACTTTTTCCTTTTCCTGACAGAGTGATTTATGACGAGCACATTATTTTAATGTATTTACTATTATATTCTAAGGATATTTATTCCAACAGAATGAACATCACTATTTGGTTAACTTTCTTGTAACTACGCGCCATCTTCGTTACATAAGTACCTAGCAAATTTATACATATCTTTATCACGTATACGAAAGACATTGAAAAATATAGATTGAGGTGTCTGCCAGACCACACGTCACCGCGACTGTACTTCAGAAGTAGGAATGTCCCAAGCAAAGAAATTAAAGGCCGGTAACTGAATCGGAGGTACCGGGTTCGATTTCTGATCGGGCACAATAAATTAATAAGCAGAACAATATATTTTAACTCCACAAATTTCTACTTCCTAATAATATATTGTATCTACTATAATAAGTATATTATTGACTATAATGAGTATTTATGTAGTTTATTGGTTAGAATTGCACCCCACATATTTCTGTCTCACTCTCCCAAAGGTTAGCTGGTAGAAAAAGCCGAAATGGCTTTAAGTTCGCCTTTGTACATACTTTTAAGTACATTGCAATTATTAATAATAATAATATAGTAATGTTGGCTAAACGTGAATCCAATTCATTTAGAAAAGCGTGGTTTCTGACTACCCAGGAATAAATATGGTCGTGATGATGAACTGAATCTTTCTTTATTGGCATTTAGTCACTTCAATATAGAAATTAGTAAAAATTAGGCGGCCATTTAAGTGAACGAATGCCACTAAGGACGGTTCGTGAATTTAGACGCGGTATTCAATTTGTGGCTAGGACACAATAGTTTATTAAATTTAATTGTGGTAGGTAATTCTCAAGTTTGCTACGCTAGAGGCTTCGACAAGCCACTTGTTATGTTGTCTTTAGTAAAGTTGGCTAAATAAGATTACGCTTGTTTAAAAGCATAGTTTCTCACAACTCCCGAGAGGGTTACGGTCGTGATAATACTTAACTTTTTAAAAGTGTATTTCTTATTGGTGAATGTTTCAAACCGCGACGGTTTTTTTTGTTGATTTTAGGGAAATTGTTCTTACAACCGAGCACTGCCACGTGGCATATAACAATGAGAAAAACTGTCTTTCTCCCCTCTTGCTTGTGCCATACGCCGGTACTATGTATAGGCAGAACAGTTATTTATTGAGAGTCTTTAAAGATTTCAATGTCCTTGCGGAACAGCTGGACATTGATTTGTTTAATTCTAAGGCTGCAAGGCTGGTTTACTTTCATTACCTAAAGAGCTGAAGACACAACGTATATAAGTACGTATTGTTTGTAGTATATAGTAGCCAATATAGTGTGTAGTATATGTATTATTGTGTACATATTACACATAGAGCAGAGACGTGGACACTGACAGTGGGTCTGGTTCACATATTCAAGGTCGCTCAGCGAGCTATGAAGAGAGCTATGCTTGGTATTTCTCTGATGGATAGAATTCGAAACGTTGAAATTCGTCAGAGAACCAAAGTTACTGACATAGCATTCAAAGTTAGCAAGCTGAAGTGGCAATGGGCCGGACACATCTGCCGCAGAACCGATGACCTATGGGGCAAACGGGTTCTGGAGTGGAGACCACGTACGGGACGACGCAGAGTGGGACGACCCCCCGCCAGATGGACGGATGACCTAAGGAGGGTCGCTGGTGGGGGTTGGATGAGGGTTGCAAAAGACCGCGTGCAGTGGCGAGCCTTGGGGGAGGCCTATATCCAGCAGTGGAGAGACACAGGCTGATGATGATGATGATGTACATATTTGTATGTACGAGTATGTATGTGTATTTATTTTATTATCTATTGTATGTAAGATTAAATGAATTTATTTGGCAACGTTTCTTACGATCGTTTGCACCTAGCCTCATGACTGTAATGTTCTGTATTGTCCCAAAGGTTGACTGCTAGAGAATGCCTAGCGGCATTAAGCCCGCCCTTTGTACATAGTGCAAAAAAGTTTTAAATAAATAAATAAAATTAGACGTCAGTTAACGCTTCGATATGTTGAATCGGTCAATAGCAGACATCGATAATAATTTAATGTTTGTATAATGTTTATTAGTTTTAGTAACTTGTGTTTCACTTACGTTGATATCTCAGAGGTATTGCTTAACAAGATGGATCGGTTACTTAACGCATGTATCCGGTTCATCTATTGTTCACGTAAATATGATCATATATCTGAGTATCGCGCTAGGTTGAAGTGGCTGCCAATTCGGTGTCGCAGGAATCTTAGAGTACTTTGCTTACTATTTTATGTTCTGAATGAACCTGCGACACCGAAATACCTCAAGAACAGCTTTGCCTATCTCTCTTCGTTCCATGATAAATCTCTTCAATCCTCTCACAACTCTCTTCTTTCGATCCCTTCGCATAACTCTAGTTTCGTTTCAAACTCATTTGTCGAACAAATTGTTGAACAATTTGCCTCCTAACATCAGGCAAGTAACCACCAGATCGCTATTTAAAAAAATGGTCTATTCGCATTTCATTTCCCAACAAAATTTGTAAGTATATTATTATGTATGTATGTGTAGGTTTATGTATTAGTATTTAGTTTATTATATGTATATTTGTATGTGTGTATGTATGTATATGTAGTTGTATGCATGTGGCTATTTATTAAATAATACTTTTGATATTTATATTTAATATTTCAGCACCTACTTTTCAGTAAATGGTTTAAAGTTTTCCCAATGGTTGGCTATGATAAAATGTCTTGCGGCATTAAAGCCCGCCTTTGTCTTTGTACAATAAAGTATTAAATAAATAAATATATAGTTAATATTCTTCTGTAGCGATATTTTCTTCCATTGCTTGTTAATTTAATTTAAGGTTTATGTGTGAAAACCTTTAATAGTTCTTAGGGAATTTACTGTTATAATATCTATATACAACAGTCAACTGTTGGTTTTCTAAAATGAATAAATAAATAAAAAGGTCAAGAATCATTATGAAAAAAAAGAAAGAGATTCCTTAATTAGATTACAGAAATTGCAAAAAATACAGAACTACTTGTATTTGCGAATAAAACAAAGGCTTCCTCGGACAAAGAAGACAGTAATCAAGTGAAGTAGAAATCTCTTGAGATAACATAATATTCAGGTCGCGATACTTTGACCTGCCTCTATGAACCGGGCATTCAAACCTATAGTTACACGTTTATCGTCAAGACTGTTATTATATAAGTAATAGATTCGAATAATTGGTGGGCTATTTAATAAGTTATTTGTATTGGAAAGTAAACATATGATTGTAAATAAAAAAAGAAATATACCTATATATCTATATGTATATATCTATATCAACATGCGAGACGACCTTGTAGAATATAGGATTTTACTTATTTATTATTTTTTATACTAACAAGACATGTGACCTGGCGTCCAAGGGAGGCGCGCAAGTACCATGAATGTAAGCAACTGGAATCAGACACTTATGACTGACATCAGTCCCTAACACTATGCCGGCTTGACTGGCATGACAACAATTCGTTCGATCCCGAAACGTGTGGATACACTTTACTGGGTTTATAGGGATGAACAGTGGATTTACATTTAAGTCAATGTTGCAATCGCTATATCGTTACAACTGAATTTCCAACGTCTCATTTCTTTTATTGGTGTCGCTGATTTTATGTAATGCACAATCCTTTGTTCTGCAATATTTAATATCACTTATATTAACTTGAAAAGTTAATATATAATAAGTACTGCTGCGCTATTGATAAATGCGGTAAAACATTTTAATTAGTGATGCGCCGAATGTGGATTATGCCGAATACGAACTTCGGCCGAACATTCAGTACAGGTCTGCCGAAGTTAAACCGAATGTAATCCGAACTTCGGCCCATCCCTAAACACAATGAATAAATAATAAAAGTTAATTTAACATCAGGAAATGTTTTTTAAATTATTATCCTGTCCTTAATATAATATAATGACTTATATTTATATACCTACTTAAAAATATATATTATTATTTTGATCAAAAATATACGAATACAGAAATATACAATCATTATATTTGCAATAGCTATCATTTGAAGAATATTCCATAGTCCTTAATATTTTTGTCATTTCATTACTCACAGCTCAGTCATTTTAATATTCTGTTTTACCGAATATTAAGTTTGGTTAAAACTGCCGAAGTTCTGTTATTTTTTTTTGTATCTAAATTTTATCAATATATGTTCTGGAATGCGTTCTTACAACAGAGCCACCACAGCTCTTCAAAGGTCGGTTCAAACTCCCGGCGTGTACTATGAGAAATACACTTTTCTAACGTACATTTGTCATACATTTATAACACCATTGTTCCCGCGCCTCGGAGAGCACGTAACCTATCGGTTCCGGTTCCACTAACACCAACTTTCGTAATTCATAATAGTTTTTATAATTTTAACGGGTCTTTACGCGATTTACCTTAGAGACATATTTCTCCTGACGTTTCAGCCAAGTTGCATTGGCCGTGGTCACGGGTCGACTGGAGCTATGCGGTGTGTCTCGTACATACTGGGTGGTAGATGTAAACGTGCCCACTTATCACTTTTAAAAGTTTTTAGAAATCACGACACTTACAATATCCTTGGCGACACCGGGCGATTTTTCCTGGCGTCGAAACCTATTGATTACTGGATTCCACGATGAAGATAGCTTATAACCCCCTTCTCAATTGATTTTTTTTTTGTTTCTTTATTTCGATCGCTTCACGTACTATTCTAGGGTAATAGTGACGATCGAGTTTATAAATTGACATTATTGCGTGTGTGATTATGATTAGGGTAGCTATTTCGCACTTAGTATCTATTGGAGCATTGTCGTGACCTTTACTTCATCAGCGGAGTCATCCGATCTTCTCCAGGAAGGCCAGGAGACCCTTTACGTTTCTGCAGATCTCCGGAAGAGTCCTCGCACTCTCGAGGAACCTCTGTCTAAGCTCTGCCACACTGTTGTACTCCAAGAGTACATGCTCGGCCGTCTCCTCCTCCTCCTCCATGCATCCTTTATCTGTGAGTTCAAAGTGTTTGTTAAAAGCACAGGGTCCCTTTAAAACCACTATTATACGAAGCTTAGCTCTGTTAATGCTTAGGAGAGGTCTTGAGATTAAACATTGACATGAGATGACGATGAAGTTTCATCGCACGCGCTAGCGTACGGAAGCCTATGGGGTGGCCCCGTTAGGCTGCAGTTAGTCTCAGCGGGCAACAACCCGCCGGTTTCTATTTTTACCCTGGCCTAAGGGTGGCCAAGGAAGGGGCTACGAAAGGTGTGGCCCCTTGTGAGCGGTGTCTATATGGTAACAACGACACGGGCTACGCCTTGGTCTTCAGGATCTCCCGGGGCAGGCGGCGGCCTTCCGGTGGCCGTGCGTGGAGAGGCGCGATTCCCCGAAGATGGTCGAAGCGGCTGTGGTCGGCTCGATCGAACATGAACTTTGAAAGCCTGGGCACAAACTGCTCGATGGTCTCCATCTTCAGGTCGTCGTGGAGGACGGTGTTGCGCACGAACCAGGGGGCCCCGACGGTGAATGAAATTCTAGAACTCTGTGTACTATGGGCTGTGATGATGATGATGTTCTGGAAGGCTAACGTATAGGCTGTAATTAATAAAAAAAAAGGTTTGGTAAAATAAAAAATCGTTTACGCTTACGATGTCATTTTTAAAAAGTCTTGATAAATACGTCAAACGTTAGGAAAACGAATGGCTTGTTGGCTTTAAAAGAGATTGACATAATTAATAAGACGGATGGCCCATTATCCATTTGGAGCGAAATTAATTCTGTTAAGAATTTGCCTTATCTTCGAGGGAGGCGAGCGTTGAACGCCGTCATACGGTCGGACCAATAAATGAATGCCAATATTTCTCAGAAACTGGCAAAGACATATAGCTATCGTAAGATAATCAATAATTGACACTTTCAAGGTTTACATTAGAACTTAGAAAATCACTTCCTTACTTAAATGATCTTTTAACGCCATTTATTTTAACTGGTCACTGGAATCTGCTAAGCTGCTGGTCTTCTGCTAAGGGCTTACACTTTGGACTACTTTGCTGCTTAGACTTCCACTAGCAGGAGTGTGTAAAGTAGAATCATTTAAAATGTTTTAATTAATGATGTGTCACAAATGCCTGTAATAGGTTTATGAAAAAATATATTTTGACTTTGTCCTTGACTTTTAGCTTATTTAAACAATACGCTTTTTACCCAATTATTGACACCACGTCAATTATTGACGTAAGCAATCCACGGTATTTTCAATTGTGTTAAATTAATTAGTATTTTATTCCTTTTAAATCGTGTTTAAAGGATATATAACACAATTATTTGAAGTTATTACTGAAGCGTATATACTGATAATGTCACAGAATTATGTGTGATGTCCGTTCGCGAAGAGGCGAATTAAATTAAAGGCGAAGCGACGTCAACATTTTGCCGACAGCGAGGCATCCATCAAAAGCGATTGGTAATTTGGGCCAATCGTTAAAATGGTTTAATCACCCAAAAGTGAGAAAACAACTTATGTTGATGGAGTTCTGGCAGGCTATTATTGTTCTTGTCATGGAGTAGGGCGACCTTGCGGCAGAAGCTGCACATGTGGTCTCCCAGGGTGTGACAAATTAAAATAAAGGTTTATGTTTGTGCATGTCCAAGTTTAAGCCTTTAGATATTTATATATTTATAATAGGGTAGCCAACAGTGCTAATATCACACCTTATTTGTACTTAACACTAAATCAGAAGTTAGATGCTGCACCTATTTTAGACGACCACCACATTACCACATTAGTCTTTATGACCTATAAAAATAACAATTTTAAAATTACAATTAATATTTTTTTAAAACTAAATTTTCGAAAAACTAAAGCTATACAATTTAAAAAATCTCATTATATAAATCCTTGTAGAAATAATAATAATAAAATAGCTGAAATATCGTATTTAAATTGTATTCTGGAAAGAGGATGATGTATTTCTGTGTTAGTTCTGTGATTTTAAAAATGTTTTGAATCTTGTGTCTCGATGGTACACTGAGTTTGATTTGTTCAAGAAGCTGTGTGCAGTTTATTTTTCCATGAATTAGTTTGTGTAGAAATGTTAAATTTAATAATATGCGTCTATTACGGAGAGTATAAATTTTTTGATGTTTAAGTAATAGATGGCTTCACCACACAAATATTTGTTTTGTTTTCGTGCGTGTTTCGTTAATTATAAAAAAATAGATTATATTTTAAACCTATATAGATTATATTTATGTACCTAATATTACGTCTATGGTAATAGATAATGAATCCAATGATCGGGTACTTTCGAAGTCGACATGTTATATGAGGTCCATTGCGTCTCTTATTATCTCTATCGATTTATGTTTTTAAAACTAATGTATTTTTTGTTTAAAATACACCCATTCCTCAAAGCCCTTCTTTGGAGCATGTCCCACGCGTGTTCTATGGGGTTTAGGTCAGGCGATTGAGCAGGCCAGCCTAAGACCGATATGTTGTGCTCCTGCAACCAGTCACCACTCTCGTTGTGTGCGGACGGGCGTTATCGTGCATGAGCGTGAATTCGTGGCCCATTTGTAGTCGATGGGGGTAGATTATTGGTACTAGCACCTCGTTACGGTATTTTTCAGCTGACATGGTGTTTCTGATCCAAACGAGGTCTGTTCTTCCACCAACACGAATTCCCGCCCAAACCATAATTGTCTCGCCGTGGTATGAATGGACTTCCCGAGGATGTTGCAGACGGCTCTCACGATCAGGAACTCGCCAAACACGTACTCTACGTGTATCGGGATGGAAACCGAACCGGAACTCATCGGTAAACAGCACTACAGACCACTGGTTATCTTCCCACAGCAAATGTTCACGAGCCCACTCTAGTCGTCGTCCACGATTTCCTCGGCGTAGTGCTGGAGTACGAAGCGGTCTGCGAGCATGAAGGTTAGCTTCATGCAGCCTTCTCCTCACAGTTTGGTCACACACAAGCAACTGGTGCTCTGACTGGAGCCTCTGAACCAACTGCATGGCCGTAACATTTGGTTGTCTTCTCGCGGCAACTTAAATCACAAACAAAAATCGGTCTTGTCGTTGAGTGGTTATGCGTTTCCCGCCTGGGTGTCTTTCAGTCACTTCACCAGTAGCACGATAACGTGACCATAACCTTGATATAACGTTCTGTCTTGTTCCAATCTCCTAAGCAATACTCCGTTAAGTAGCCCCAGCTTGGAGCATGCCTACTGCCCTTAACATTTCCTCTCTCGTTGCATGATGCACACAATAACATTAATTCGAAATTGACCAATAACTTGTTATAAAACTTAAATTTAACACAAAAAATAGCCAAAAACAACTGTAGGTAAATGAAACCTTCGGACTTTGCTACCATTATGCCGCGTTAATCTTTTGTCTTGAATTTCTTTTTTTAAATTAAAGCTTAGAATCGTTCAAAAAGGTTTACAAAATAAGCTTTCTTCAAAATAATTTAAAACTGGCCAGTATTTTTCGAGTTTAAGAACTTTATACAAAATATCCCTAGACAGTGTTGATGTGTGTAGTTAAATATTTTGTCCTTGACCTTGTTATGATGGCTGAATGTGAACCCGGTGTTTTCTGACCGCGCTGTAAAAAACTCCGGTTTTGAAGATGCTTTTACTGGAAGCTGATTACGTCTTAGTATGAAAGTGGCTGTTGCAACAATAGGTTTCCAAGATGTTCTGTAGCCTAATAGACTAAAGGAGAGATGCCGCATACCAACTACAATTTTAATTTAAACATATTTATAATTAACTTTTTAATCCGGCTTTGTCTTGTAGTAAGCTGGTCGCCATGAGGTTGTTTATTTAATAGATCATCATCATCACGAGCGTATCCCTTTCGGGGTGGTCAGAAACCACGCTTATAAAGAAGCGGATTCACATTTAGCCAACTTTACTACAGGCCAATCATGACAAGTGGCAAGCTGGTCGATGTCTCTACGACGACGACTTAGGAAAACAACACAAATAAATTAAATGGTAATATAATACATTTAGTTAAATTAATAAATTTATTGTGTGTATTGTGTCCCGAAGTTTATCTCAAAGAGATAAAATATAAGAGAAAACGGGTTTTTTTTGTCGGTTTTATACAAAATGTTTGTTACATTATTTTTTACGCCATGAACTTTTTTTATTCTTCTCTTGTCGAAGTGTTTTATACTTTCATGGCATGCAGGTCAGCATATCGTCAGTGAAATAATAAAATCAATTTAAAAGTCCATGTCGAACACGAACATAACCAAAAATGCAATGTCATAGACTTAAATATTTTTGTTGCTACAAAGATGTGTTATTGTAGTTGTTGGGTATTTCCTTTAATAAAAGTCAGTTGGATTGTGGACTGTATCATTTATTGGTTGGGTCGCGGTCTAGATTGTCTGCAGCGTGCTCCACCGTGCCATCTTGGAATGGAGTGCCGGCCGCAGTACGCATGTTGGACTCAACATACTCCCCCGCATTGACCTGGCTCATCATCAAGAAGCATGGACAGGAAAAGGAAGGACAGATGCTGCACGTCGGATGGTCCCCTTCAAGGTAACGATGTCGGCCACCTGCGTGAGAACGTTGACGCCCGGGTGCAGGGTCTTGATGCGGCCCAGCAGCCAGAGTAGAGGAGGCTGCAAATTGTCTCGGACTAGGACCAGCGCGCCGACCTTGAGCTCGCCACTCGATTAATGCCACTTCGCCTTTTGCGGAAAGAAACATATTTGTTTTGAAAGTGGTCCCAAAAATGTTGTCGCATCTTTTCAACTCTTTCAAATCTTTTCTTAAAAATTTCAAATCGCGAGTAACATTGGAATGCGTGAAGTCGTGGCTGGCGTCTAAAGTCACGTCCGATAAGGAAGTGGGAGTTGTGAGGCAAAAAATGTCATTATCATTCGGAGATAGAGGAGTAAGTGGACGGGAGTTCAAAATCTGCAGAAGGCATGTCGACATTTCCTCCAATGTCATATTGGATAACCCTAAAATGCGCCTCAAATGATGCTTAACTGATTTAACAGCTGCTTCCGAAGTGGAGAATATGCCCGGATGAAATTAATATTAATACCTTGTTGGGCAAGGGAAACCTGAACGTCAGCGCTATCTGACAGGATGCTTGACAGCTCGTTGAATGCTCCTACAAATGTCGCATGTTAGACTCAACAGTAGTCTTGTGTGCGACCTGTCTAAGGAAGCGAAGTAATTGCATTATTGTGCATCGCTTTACACTGAAGCAAGCTTAAACAAACTATGAAATGCAGAAGCTTGAGCTTGAAATGAAGTTCTTACTAGTTTGCAAGAAAATAACTATGAAACTTTAAAATATAATCACCTTACTTCGCTCAAGTATGGAACTAGATAAATGGTGTCATGCGAAATTGCTTGGAAATGTAAAAACTGGCATCTCACTTTAATTATTATGAAAATAATAAAGAATAAAAAACGTTTATTGTTGCCACATTAATAAGTTTAACAATCAGAGAAAATAATTTACAATTTTAAATTAACTTAACATGATGTGGCACGGGTTTAAAGTTTAAACAATTAACTATGATACACAAGAGGAGGTCTGTTAATAGCTTATGATACGTAGATATTTTAAAATACATCTGCCGAACAACTCCCATAATTTTTTTTTTAGATATCCTTTAGAGAAAAAAAAACTTGCTAATTATTTTTGTAATTTCTTAACTTTCACTTGTCTACTACGGCCTATTCAATTAACTTATGCACTATTTTAATGATTGACGTCCTAAAGCATCTTATTACACATGTAAAAATGCAATAATAATAATAATGAGGCACACAAAATAAACAAAATTAATTTTAGTAGCCCAAAAATCGGCAATTATCAATAAAAAAATTAAAAGTCGAAAATCTCGAAAAGGATTAAATTTAGGGTAGGGTGTTTCATAGAGAAATAAGTCAGAACTGATGGGTACTCCACTCCCTGAACGGATCTAGCACGACTTTTTCTGTAACCCTGTATATTTATATAATAGTAGAAAATAAATAAATTAGGTATATTCATATACATAAACTATTCACTATTTATTTATTTAAATACTTTATTGCACAAAGTACAATCTAGGCATTTTCTGATAGACAAGTGATGGGCACAAAAGGCATCCTCGCTTCTAACATAAGTGAAGAATAGAATTATAGCATTTTTTATATTAACACGACATGTGACCTACGCCCACCTTATGGTAAGTGGCGCGAAAGGTCCATGAATGTTAGCAATTGGAATCAGACACTCTTGACTGATATCAGTCCCTAACACTATGCCGGCTTGCCTGAGCCTGATCCCGAAACGTGTGGATACACTTTACTGGGATTATCGGCACGAACGGTGGACTTCCCCGCCCCGGCAGACTGGGCAAATACACACCACCAAATACATACCACCTTATAAAATTTAACACAATACATAATAACATTTGTGACATTATTTAGTAATCGAAGTCGTTATGCTAACTAATTTCACTATCAAATATTGTTGTTTAGCATTTTTTTAAGAAAATGTGACGGCATTGTAAAGGTTACTTTTACGAGAAAGAAAGAAAAATAAAAAATAACGTTAGGATAAAACGAAAAGGGATGAGATAATACTGGTATCTTTAACCTCTCTCTGAGTCTGCAAATGGGGCGAGATGGAAATATCATGTTATAAGGAAGTTAATTTACATAGTAGATACAGTCTGGCTAATGAATGTAAATAACGATAAAGAGTATAACTCCCCCAGCTTTTAGGTATTTATTTATTTATTTTATTTTAAAACTTTAATGTAAAAATACAAAAGGCGAACGTAATGCTGCTAGGCATTCTCTGCCCGTTAACCTTTGGGACATAATAATAAATAAATAATAATAAATATTTCATGACAGGTCACACAGCGCCATCTAATTTCCGTGGTAAGCTACGAGGCTTGTGTTACGGAAACTAAATGGTTGATAAACTACATATTATACTTTTTTTTTTTTTTTTTGTAAATATATACATATTATACATATAAACACCCAGACCGAGACAAATTATACAATGTACAACTTACCCCCGGTGGGAATCGAACCCACGACCTCCCGAGTTCACGGCAACGTTTGTTACCACTAGACCACTCGGTCAAATTGGGATCATAAATAGAATAATCAATCGTAATAATATTAAAAAACTGAAAAAAATAAATGCAATACACATACATATAAATATAGGTACATACACCATACATACTAATATTACATAAATAATATAAATATATATATATACATAATACGAGTATAATTTAATTACTTATAACATAATACATAAATAATAATGATACCTTCAAAAACAACTGCCACGTTCCCGTGAACTGGTTACGGTAAGAAATACAATATTAAAAACATTTAAAAAATAATAAAAAACATAAAAAAGTTAAAAAAATAAAAGAAAACAATGACTATGGACTTATAGAAATAAGTATACACTATTCTTTTAAATATTGCTCTGCTGGGTGCCTGTCTGATCTCAACAGGAAGCTTGTTCCAGAGGGATGAAGCGGATACAACAAAAGATTTGCTAACGAAGTTTGTGCGATGGGCAGGGATAGATAGGTAGTAATATAATTGTATTTATATGTATAAAGATTTATATATTATTATTATATATCAATATTTGCTTATACTTGAAATGGTCCACATTGTCCCTAAGGTTGACTGTCAGATAATGTCTAGCGGCATTAAGTCCGCCCCTTGTATAACGTGCAATAAAGTTTTAAATAAAATAAAATAAATAAATAAATATCACGATATTGAGTTATAAGGCCAGTTGCAGAAATGATGATTATCTTATTACACGTTATTGCCTTAAATTTCCAAAGTGACAAACTAACTACCAATTACGTGGAATATATCAAAATGTTGATCATAGATTATTTTAATCATGCTTTCTGCAACCGGCCGTAATAGTTATTATTATTCATGATTTCTGCACTCTCCGTGGTCTAGCGGTTAAATCCGTGGATTTAGACTCGGAGGTACCGGGTTCGATTCCTGGTCGGGACACAAAAATATTTATTAATGTGTATAAATACATTTAATTATTATTTAATTTATTTGTGTTAATTCTCGAGTTTGGTACGCTGGAGACATCGACGAGCTTGCAACTTGTCATGATTGGCCTATAGTAAAGTTGGCTGAATGTGAATCCGCTTATTTATAAGCGTGGTTTCTGACCACCCCGAAAGGTCGTGATGATGATGATTTCTGCAACCGGCCGTAATAGTTATTATTAATTGATCTCGCTCATAGCCGAGAGACGAAATAAAAAGATAAACAATTAGTCAGCGATTGTCGACCTCTAGCTACCTACTTGATTAGGGTCAGTATGAGTGGCGATATTTTTAGGAAATCTTCTCTGCCCCGTAGCTTAATATTTTATTACTTAATAATTAAAATTAAAAATACGTTCCTTAAATCCTTTTTTACGTACATTTGTCATAGATTTACAACACCACCGTTCCCGTGCCTCGGAGAGCACGTTATGCCGGTCCCGGTTTCACTAATACCAACTTGTGGAATCGTTAATAAATTGTCTTAAAAAAATTGACATCATATCCTCGCCAAGCCTTCTGGAAGGCCCATCTCCAGCAGTGGAGGTCTAGGACGCTGTGTTTTAGGGGCTGTAATGAATGAAAATAATAATAATATATATTTTAGATTATAATATTAAAATATTTGTTTTTTAATAATTTACACGCAGTATATATATATATATTTATGAATACCTTCATGGTATTATGCTCGACTATGTACATATTTTTATTTTGTATATTTTGTGTGCAATAAAGAATTTTATTATTATTATATATTATAGGTATGTAGGTATTGATGTATATATTTATTCAGTATTCGAGTTTGTAATATTAGGATGTAAGTCTATTATAATAAATTGCACCCTTCGTTGTTATCTCTCCACACTTCCAAAGGTTGGTTGTTAGAAAATGCTTAGTCATTAAGCCCTCCTATGTACATTTTGTGCAATAAAGAGTTTTTGAATAGAATTCTGAAACAAATATAGGTATGTACCTAGTACTTTTTCCGATTGTTAGAGAAACAAACAAGAATGTGAAATGCGGGAGAATAAAAGAAAGGTCAGGGACTATAATAATAGTAAAGTTTTCCACAACGTTGACACAGATATCAAGCTTGGATGGACATTAGATATCTCAGAAACCGACCGCACTAGAGGGGTATTCTTGAAACTCTGGATAATACATTTTATCATATAACTTCACAGCCCCTAGGATACAGACCTCCATTGCTGTAGATGAGCTGTCAAAGTAAAACCTACAGGTATTTGTGACACATCATTATTATCAGTCTGTATCTCTCCACTGCTGGATGTAGGCCGCGCCACTTAACGCGATCTCTTGCCACGCTTATTCAACATCCAGCAGCGACCTTCCTCATGTCACCCTGCCCACTGCCTCTTTAGCTTGCTAATTTTAAAAGCTATGTTAGTAACTTTTGTTCTTTGACGAATATCAACGTTTAGAATTATATCCATCAGTGAAATACCTATCATAGCTCTCTCTATAGCTGAGCGACCTTGAATTTATGGACCAGATCCACTGTCAGGGGCCACGTCTCTGCTCCGCACGACATTACCGGAAGGACGCCCTGGTTAAAGACCTTTGTCTCCAAACATTGTTGTATGGACGATGAAAGGATTTTGTGTACTCCTACTACTGTGGAAGACTAAGCAACAGAGTTGTCTAAAGAGTAAGCTGTTAGCGAAAGACCAGCAGTTTCGCAGATTCCAGTGCCCTGTCAATGTTTAATCTGACTGAGAAAGGAATCTAAAATAAAAAGTTCAGAGCTAATTCAGATATACCAAAAACCAAAACCAAAAAAACAAACGTAGAATACCTATTTCATGAACATCGCCATAAATTATTTTCTCAAAATAAGTGCAACTCATCACATGTATTTAAATCATATGTTAAGGAAAAACTGATTTTAAAGGGTTATTATACCATCAGCGAGTATTTTGATGACAAGCGTGCTTGGTCCTAATTTATTTCAAATGTTATTGTGTATGTCTTAGTTTATAGTATGACAATGCCTCTTTACAGCAGCTATAATTTAAGTGACACCTTAAACTGTTTTTGTTTTAGCTAAAGTATGACAATGCCTTTTAACAGCAGCTATAATTTATGTGACATTTTAATAATGTTTTAGCTTATAGTATGAGAATGCCACTTTACAGCAGCTATAATTTTAAGATTATAATTATGTATATTTGGGTTGTAATGTGCTGCTCCAAATACAAGCTATTTGCCAGAAAATAAGCTTTTCGTTATATTAATAAATTTTTTGACATGTAAAAGCGCAGAATACATTATATTTATTGTCCTATGCTTACTTACAAAATAAATAAACTAAACTAAACACTATCTTAAACTAGTTTCAAAGG
The DNA here is from genome assembly GCA_910589645.1 of Tinea semifulvella. Classification (NCBI taxonomy): domain Eukaryota; kingdom Metazoa; phylum Arthropoda; class Insecta; order Lepidoptera; family Tineidae; genus Tinea; species Tinea semifulvella. Next base: position 3,293,276 of record OU342598.1, on the reverse strand, counting down.
TGGTAGAATACTTGCGTAAGGAATAAATTTTATATACGCTTCAGCTCTACATTCAAGAATAGACCCCTCGACCGCACTGATGACGTTTTTCATGTGCCATGTATTTTAACGACATTTTAAAAAAGATAAGGTTAGAATATTCTGCGGGCATGTTTTTATGAGAAACTCATCAATATTTATCTAACAAGTTAGTTAGTTGGTAATTATTGGCAGTATTTTACTTACTTCTTTTAGTTTAGATTCGTTTTAGTTTTTTTTTACTATTATTTCATTTCGTTTGGTTTCGTTTGATTTTGTTTGGTTTGGTTTCGTTTCGATTCGTTTCGTTTCGTTTAGTCTAGTCTAGTCCAGTGTAGTCTGGTGTAGTCTGGTCTAGTCTAGTCTAGTTTAGTTTAGCACGTTTCGTTTCGTTACGTTTCGTCTCGTGTAAACTTTGGTCAATAAATAAATAATAATAAATAATAAATATTTCCAGACAGGTCACACAGCGCCATCTAGTTTCCGTGGTAAGCTACGAGGCTTGTGTTACGGAAACTAGATGGTTGATAAACTACATATTATACTTTTTTTTGTAAATATATACATATTATACATATAAAGACCCAGACCGAGACAAATTATACAATGTACAACTCGCCCCCGGTGGGAATCGAACCCACGACCTCCCGAGTTCACGGCAACGTTTGTTACCACTAGACCACGGAGGCGGTCATGGCGTAAATGATTTGTATTTTTATTTGTTTATTTTTGTTTCTTTATTTAATTTAATCACGATACTAGTACTTAAAACAAAATGAAAACTATAACTCAAATTAATTAATAGCGGCGCCTGTTCGGGTCGGTTTAAATTTTACAAACGCTAAACAAAAGAAAACTATCTATCATTCCTTGTTATTTGAAAGTGTTATAAAAGTAAGGTATCATCACGACAGTAATCCTTTTTAGTCAGAATCCACGTTCTTTTAAATGAGTGTGTTAACATTTTGCCAACTTTACTATTATCCTATCATGACAAGTAGCGATCTCAAGTAGTGTAGAATTGTTATTAGTGTAGACTCGAGAAATGTCACCAATAAACAAAATATATTATTACACTAGCTGTTGGCCAGTGTAATATAGTGGACGGCAGAAGAAACCTGCAGGTGACTGTAGGGTCACATTATGACTTCATGTTTTATCTACGCAAAGCAATATACAAGTATCTGCCAAATATAATCAAAATCGGTCAAGAAGTTTAGGCGTGAAGGCAATTCTAACAGACAGACAAATGAACATGGATTGTCGTTGACATATGATGACGTCATATAGCCTATGTCCGTCCCTGGTTCCCACGGAACATTTTTATCTACCAAATTTTGTGAATGACAAATAAACCTAGAGATTCTTTCACATTAATAATATTAAATGTGTTTTCATGATAGGATTCTTCGCTCCTGCTCTAAATCCACTCGTTCTATGACTTTTCACAACACCTCTTTCGTTTCTAACATTTACTGTTGTTGCTGCAAATCTTTGGAATAACTTACCATTAGATATAGCTGGTGGGGGTTGGATGAGGGTGGCAGGAGATCGTGTGAAGTGGCGAGCCTTGGGGGAGGCCTATATCCAGCAGTGGAGAGACACAGGTTGATGATGATGATGATGAAGCTTTCTTTTTCTAAATTGTTTTTATTTTTTATAAATATTTCTTCATTTGACGCAGGGTCATCATTTTGTTAATTTTATCGCAATCTCCGAAACTAATGTAAGTAGTTTTATGCATGTGTATTAGCATCGCTTTAGAGTCACTCACGGCATTATAGCCCAAACACGTCGGGTATAATATGGGAGTTCACAGCGTGGGAAAACCGAAAAAATTTACTGCGACTTGTGCTCCATATTTAAAGTCCAATTTATCGTTTTCCATAAATATTCACATTGTAGCACATTATTAAACAAAACAACACCACTTTCGACTAACAACCAGTAAATTAATTTACAAAACAAAAACTTGACATGTCGGCGCAAAATGGCGCGAATGACTCATCAAAATTGTCCTCCAATATTGTCAGTCAAAAGCAGGTTAGAGTCTGTCAAAGGAGGTCGGACGCGCCGCAACAATATATTAATGTGTAAATTGTATGTACCTACATATTGGTATGTATATATTTATAAATTCATATATTTTATATTGTTGTTTTGTTTCTATTTCATCTAATTACTAATTGCATATATGTATATAAATGTCGTAAAGGTTTGGCAAGAATCGTAAGAATGCCTGTCCGCATTATATCCGCTTTTTATTCGGAGTAAAGTACAAAGATTAAAAAATAAATTAAGATCTAAATTATAAAAACTAATTAAAAAGTAAAAATTAATAAATAAAATGACGACTATTCGATGGGCCTAGTGTGCCGAGGACACTCGCTGCGTTCCCCCGTTGAACAGCAAGGCTGACCCTTTGAACGAGATATTCTCTACTCAAAGGGTCACCCGTCGCCAAGTGGAGTTTCTCACCAAGCTCGCGGAAGAACACAAGAGCCTCCTCGGACCACGGGCCCATCGTTTCAACTGCAAATGGAATGAAATGGTGATTGATGATTGTAAATTGTAAATAGTCCGCTTTTGTAAATAGTACAACAATGTTTTAGAATAATTAAATAAAAGATAAAGAAACATGATTCGAACCCGGATCATTTGCGTATAAATCTACGGCCTTGATCGCTAGACCACGGAGAGTGTGCAAGTGTTATTTTCCATTTATTAGCGAACAAGAGAACTTGACTCTCGGCCTCGTTAAAAACAATAAACACAACTAAAGGAGGATCAAAGCTTTAACACAATTCACCTAATACCAATTGGGCATTCAATATTACTTTATTATCTATTTACAAAACTCATATATGAGCAAAGCATGCAACGGATTTAAGAAGCTCATATCTTGCTCCAAACAAGAGATGTATTCTGTACTATGCCAAGCGCGCTAAGACGACTGATGACAACACAATTTACACGTATAATTAATTCACTCTGATGAAAACGGACCTCCAAATTTTATAAATTTAATACTTCGTAAATTTTACAAGTGGATAGTGGATATTTCTAATTGGCTTATAGAATCCTACTTATATTGTATATTTAATTGCAATGGCTGTAAAGTTTTCATATATAAGAATAAATAATTTATATATTTTTATTTAAGTAGTTTGTAATTATTTTATATATTGTAAATATTTAATTCGTAACAGTCTTTCATATTTGGCAACTACAAAAAAAAACATTATTTATTTATATATTTTTTGTATGTATTATTTGCGAAAAAGTGCCTAGACTTATTCACCTCAATAATTCCTAACCCATTTATTGATATTTTTCCCTCTGTCTATTTTTGACTCATGTCTTATCTATCTTTCTTTGAATATCTACTTTCGTAAAAAAATATCTAAATAAGACATGTGACCCTACTGCTTTTTAAAGGTTTTTTGCTAATTACTATACTACTCGGTCAAAGTCGGGTCAAACATATTCCATCCAGTTACGAGTGATTTTTTCCACCCTTTATCTATCTTTATTCTTCGAAACCGGACATGTACCAATAAGAAATACACTTTACTTAAGTACAAATGTCATAGATTTACAACACATTCGTTCCCGTGCGTCGCAGAGAAAAGTCGTCAGTCCCGGTGCACCTAATACCAAATTGTGAAAACGTTAATTATTTGTGATTAAAATTTACATCAGAACCTTGCCAACCTGTCTGGCCTGCGTGGCGAGTGTGGGCCAATTTCTCCTTCCTTCTCTTCAATGTTCTAGAGTGGAGATCACATACGAGACGACGTAGAGTGGGACGACCCCCCACTAGATGGACAGATGACCTGAAGAAGGTCGCTGGTGGAGGTTGAATGAGAGTTGCAAGGGACCGCGTGAAGTGGCGAGCTTTGGGTGAGGCCCACATCCCGCAGTGGACAGACACAGGCTGATGATGATAGTTTTCATAATTTTAACGGGTCTTTACGCGATTTACCTTAGAGACATATTTCTCCCGACGTTTCAGCCAAGTTGCATTGGCCGTGGTCACGGGTCGACTGATTGTGGAACAGGTAAATCGCGTAAAGACCCGTTAAAATTATTAAAAAAATACGTGTGGCACTCGGGGACTGCCGCGGTAAAGCATTTTTTATTAACTTATGCAATTATAATTATTTATGCAGTATTTTTTACGGAGCCAAAAAGCACGCTGTCTGACCTAGCATTGTGTCTAAAAGGGATAGAATCAGTTATGAGCAGTTAGCAGCTAGTCTACACGCATACCTCTAGTCGCACGCACACAAACACCGTGCCGAAGTCTGCCGAACTGAAACGACGTTAGACGATGCGCGGCTTTCAACGCCGCACCGCTGTGCCGGTCGGAGTGGGGGTGTTAGGTTTATTTTCGTTACGGAATTTCTTGATTTGGTCGCCGCGTTCAAAGCCCGCGATAAAAGCTATGCAATAGCTTAAAACTATTATTTATTTGCGCGAAAGTTTAAAAAGATTATGATGCAAATGAAATGCAAAGTCACGCCTCGCGCAATGTACAAATTGATTGTTAAACCGGTCCTTTTTCATAAGTCATTTCGACTGGAATTCTGTTAGCATCAGCACACACTCTCATTATTCATATCATAATATGCCGTAGCTATTACCATTGACCCTTGTCAAAAGTTTCCTTGATGATACACCCTTGTTGGTAGATGTAGGGGATTAATTTTCTGCTTTACGGAAATGTTAATTATACATTACAGTCAAAGACAATTATGTTTCCTAGACAAGCTGAACGGAACTAAGATTTTGCTCTTTCGAGTATCGGTCAATTCTCCAAAAGCGTTTTTAGACAGCGTTTAATTTCTGCAAATGAAATATTTTTATTTCGAAAAAAATAAAACAGCATAAATTATTAATTAAACTAAAAACTACAATTTTAAAACATAAATTACTATTAATTAAAAATAAAATAAAAACTACTTAATTGCTCAAAAACAAAAATTGCTCCAATTTGCTGCCAACGGGCAAAGTGCAGGTTTGTCACTTTGAATGGCAATGCTGATCCTTTGGCCCAAATATTGCCCAGCCCTCTTGTACCCCGAGGTATTGACGAGCTGTTTTGACAACGCCTTGAAAATTTAATGTCTTGATCCCCACGGCCCGAGAGTTTCAACTCCAAACGGCGCAAAAACACATCTCCCTATAAGCTGAGTTTATTTCCGCCATTTGAGGTTCTCTGCTTGTAATGCAGCAGCGCCTGAGTCCTTAGAGGTCAAGGAAACCAACATTGTAGCTGTAGATTTGTAAATAATAATGCATAATACCAAAAACATGTTTTTTTTACGTTACATGTACTCGTACATATATCTCTTATTGGTAAAAACATACGTCGTTTTCTTGCCTTAACAATCATCATCATCATCATCATCAGCCTGTGTCTCTCCACTGCTGGATAGGCCTCCCCCAAGGCTCGTCACTTCCTTAAACTTGATTTAACCCCCACCAGCGAATTTCCTTAGGTCATCCGTCCATCTAGCGGGGGGTCGACCCACTCTGCGTCATCCTGTACGTGGTCTCTACTCTAGAACCCGTCTACTCCAACGTTCATCGGTTCTACGACAGACATGTCCAGCCCATTGCCACTTCAGCTTACTAATTTTTAAGGCTTTACGGTAACTTTGGTTCTCCGACGGATTTCCTCGTTCCGGACTTTATCCACCAGAGAAATACGAGCATAGCTCTCTCCATAGCCCGCTGAGCGACCTTAAATTTGTGGACTAGACCCACTGTCAGTGTCGACGTTTCTGCTCCGTACGACAGTTGGTTGAAAACTCTCGTCTTCAAACACTGAGGTATGTTTGATAAGAATATGTGGCGCAGCTTCCCGAATGCTTCAGCTTCCTAAACAATCAAATTTTTAGCAACGTAAATTTAAAATAATTACGGGTTAATTGTCGCGCGAAATAATTTTATAAATTTACTTGTCTTAATTTTTTTTTTAGATCTATCATTTGAGGAGCACCTGCGGTTTCTACCAGAACATTACTTAAAGTGAATTAAGTTTTGTAATTTGGTTTCCTTTGATTCCGTACAAAAAGTAATTAAGCTTGAACACAAAAAGTTTTGATTAAAACAACTGACGAAGGATAAAAATCGCAAGTATTCTGTGTAAGCGCTTTGCTACGAGAAAAAATGTAGTGCTATCAAAGATCCTTAATATTAATTAGCCTGGGTAAGTGAATAGCTTTTTATTTAATTTAGTTAGCTGCTGAATTAGTCGTAATATTCTCGTTGTGCCCTTGTGCCTTCACTGGGAGGCAACGGAAAAAAATGTGGGGGACAACGGAAATAAACTGTGGTACATTTATCAACTCTTTCATATATTTCATCATATTGTAATAAATAAATCCGGATGAAAGCTAGTTTATTTGTAAAACGTATTATATATAGTATCACCACGACCGTTTCCCTTTCGGGGTGGTCAGAAACCACGCTTATAAATAAGCAGATTCATATTTAGCCAACTTTAATATAGGCCAATCATGACAAGTGGCAAGCTCGTCGATGTCTCCAGCGTACCAAACTCGAGAATATCACAAATAAATCAAATATTAATTAAATGTATTTATTTACATTAATAATTATTTTTGCGTCCCGATCAGAAATCGAACCCGGTACCTCCGAGTCTAATCCACGGACTTAACCGCTAGATCACGGAGGCAGTATTATATATATCCTACTAATATTGCTAAAATGTAATTTTACTTGAACAAATTCACTAAATTCCACGGTCTGTGCCCCGTATGTTGGCATCAGCAGCTCCCATAAAACCAATTTATGAATCAGATAAAAATTCAATATAACTGGCGAAACTTGCTGTTTTAAAAGTCTATACTGATACAGATTCTAACACATTATAAGCAATATCTAGTTTCAAGAATTATGAGAACTGAAATTAATCCCTTTTTTATTCGAAGTAATATACAAACAATATAAAAGAATTACAATATAATAATTAACCTAAAAAATAAACTAAATCTAAATAACAAATTAAATATAATAAAAAAAATATATATATACATACCTTATAATATAAAAATTTCCTCCAGGCCATTGTCCAGTGGCATGGTGCCCAAAACACTGGCAGCATTTCCTCGTTGAATTTCAATCCTAATCTTTTCAGCGAGGAAGCTGCCAGCCCGTGGGTCACCAGAGACGTCGACTAGTTTTTTAGATATTTCTTTAAATAAAGTTTTTGCCTCGAGGCCCCACGGTCCCATGGTTTCGACGGCAAAGGCCACAAATATATAATCATTGCAAATGTTTATATATTTGCGGCGCTTGACGTTTTGAGCTTGTTCTGCCGCCGCACCAGCTCTGACAGTAGTTCCTTGAAGATGGGAAGTTGCTAGCGTGTCTACACATGTGACGTCCCACACTAGTGATTTTCCCAAACTCCAAGGAACTAAGGTCATACCGTCAGGTCTCTTGCCATCATCTCTAAATAAGCCCGTGGGTTCTAAAGTGGCTGGAATAGAGATGGAGGCAAAAGATCTGCGGATCAAATTATTGATAGAGCTGTGGCGGTAGAAGCGGCCGGCACTTTTAAAACAAGTGTCCCTTTAAAAATAAACGTGTATTTCAAATTAAATTAGTTTATAATTTATAAGTGTTTGTTAGTAACAGTGCATGCATGGCGCGGTGGTGGCTTGGTTGTAAGAACGCGTTCCTTAAATCCTACAAAGGTCGGTTCAAACCCATCCGGCATGTACTAATGCGAAATACTTTTCTTACGTACATTTGTCATAGATTTACAACATCACCGTTCCTGTGCCTCGGAGAGCACGTTAAGCCGTCGGTCTCGGTTCCACTAATGCCAACTTGTTGAATTGTTAATAAATTGTCATTAAAAAATGGCATCATATCCTCGCCAAGTCGTCTGGCCGGCGTAGGCCAAATTCTCCTGTTCTGAAAGGCCCATCTCCAGCAGTGGAGGTCTAGGACGCTGTGTTCTAGAGGCTGTAATGAATGAAAAAATTAACGTGTTCATGTATACTATATTAGTATTGCTAGTACCTGATTCTATTATTATTTTATTATTCCAATGACTGTCTGTGTCTACCCAATGTTTTTGGATGGTATAGTCAAACCTTGCAGTATATTTTCAGAACTACTTCTCAGGCGCTGCAGCAGCGAGGCTGTCTTTTTGCGACGTATCGCATAGTAGTCATCTGTCAACGCCTCGGCAGTCCCAGCAGCATTCTGAAGGCATTGTTGCAGGACGTTGTAGACTCGGTACGTATAGTACACCCCAGTCCGCTCGAGTTGAATGATTGGCAGAAGGCTTTAAAAAGTGTTACCTTGACTACATTGAGCAAACCTACGAGCGAGCATATTGCTCCTAACTGCCAACGCCCTGCGCTCCCCTCTCATCCTCACATCATCACACAAAGTGATAAAATGAACTGAAATTAAATACCGCATGGAACAAAGCCAGAAGCGCCTTTGTTAAAATGAGCAACCTTCTCTGCAATCGCAATCTTAAACTTCCTACAAGATGCCGACTCGTTCGATGCTGCATATTTTTCATTCTCCTGTATGGTGTAGAATCATAGACCCTGACAAACACAATGTCGAAGAAGTTAGAAGCTTTTAAAATGTGGATATACAGGAGAATGTTAAAGATATCATGAAAGAACAGAGTAAGAAACGAAACCGTCTTGCAGAGGATGCACAAAGGCGTAAAGAAACAAAGGCCAGAAGACCGGGGAGAAGACGCACGTCCTGGCTCAAGACCCTCAGGGATGAGATAGCGGATGAAACCTCAATTTTAAATGAGTCTGTGACTCCGAAAGGACTTAAGGACAAATTTACTTTCGCAGTTGTTGCAGTAAATCTTTGGAACAATTTTCCGATCAATATTCGGCAAGCATCCAACAGAATAATATTCAAAAGATTGGTATACCTACGCATATTACTTAAACAGCTGCCAACAGCGTGTATAAGTGGATATTGTATGTAATATAGTTATGTATATATGTATGTACGCAAGTACTATAAGTATGTTGTATATATGTTATTGACAATTATAGTTATTATTTAATAATGATCAGTCTTAATGAGCGGTTAAGTCCGTGGATTTAGACTCGGAGGTACCGGGTTGGATTCCTGGTCGGGACATCAAAATATGTAATAATGTAAAAAATACATTTAATTATTATTTAATTTATTTGTGATATTTCTCGAGTTTGGTACGCTGGAGACATCGACGAGCCTTCCATTTGCCACGATTGGCCTATAGTAAAGTTGGCTAAATGTGAATCCGCTTATTTATAAGCGTGGTGTCTGTCCACCCCGAAAGGGAAACAGTCGTGATGATACTTTACTCTTCTTATAGCCGTTGGTACCTCCCTCAGTCAGATTATAACATTGTAAATAAGAAATATACGAAATAAGGAAAAAAGTTCCTACATATAGGTATTTATTTGATCTCATTGATATATTATACATAGAATTGTTTTGACATATTTAGTCTTATGGATGAAATAATAAGACGAAAAAGACAATAGGGTGTATAAGGCAAAGCTTTTTGTAGATGTCGCTAGTGGCAATGGTACCTTGTTTACACCTATGACGGATCATTTTTTAAATGTTTTTGTAGTTTTTTATTTTTATAACAGAAATATGAATTTTAACTTAACGTTACCTACCTCCGTGGTCTAGTGGTTAAGTCCGTGGATTTAGACTCGGAGGTACCGGGTTCGATTCCTGGTCGGGACACAAAAATATTTATTAATGTAAATAAATACATTTAATTAATATTTAATTTATTTGTGATATTTCTCGAGTTTGGTGCGCTGGAGACATCGACGAGCTTGCCACTTGTCATGATTGGCCTATAGTAAAGTTGGCTAAATGTGAATCAGCTTATTTATAAGCGTGGTTTCTGACCACCCCGAAAGGGAAACGGTCGTGATGATGATGAAGTGATGTTACCTATCTTAAAAGACGAATTAAGAAAGCGAACACCGTCTTTAAAAGAAAAAAGTAAATAATAAATGTAACAGCAATTTTGAAAATACCATATCTTTGATTTCACTTGGAAATTTCGATTTGTACACTTAAAAGCTGGTTTTATAATTTACTTTTTTTTTACCTTTTTGTTATACTCGTATATTGAATGTCTCTGATGTCAGTGTATCATGGATGTCTTTGTTTTGTAGATATGATTTTTGAACATTTATTTTAAATCAATATAAAAAATATTACTTATAACTGCTCTATTTCTATAACAATGGATAGCGAATTTAAACAATATCATAATGTTTTAGACAATATCGTTAAATATTTGAAGTTATAATTGTTAGGTATCAGGAACAATGGATTTAATTAAATTCGCAACGATTTGAATTCTTACGGCTTCCGGTAAAATTAAACAAACGCCAAATTCAATATTTCATTATTGTAGCCTAACATTGCCATGAACTGAACATGAACCAACTGGTGTGATAACTGCAAAACCGCGTAATCAACTGTGGCTAAAACCGTGGATATACAAATGTGATTTATTATGATTTTTTACACTTAATGCTGTAGAGTCGCGTTGGCACTCGTGGCTCGGTTGTACGAACGCGTTTCTTTAATCCTACAAAGGTCGGTTTAAACCCACCCGGCATGTACCAATGATAAATACACTTTTTTAAAGTACATTTGTCATAGATTTACAACACCACCGGAGGTCCCGGTTCCACTAATACCAACTTGTGGAATCTTTAAAAATTGTCATAAAAAATTGACATCATATCCTCGCCAAGCCGTCTGGCCAGCGTGGCGATTGTGGGTCAAATTCTCCAGATATATGTTCTGGAAGGACCATCTCCAGCAGTGGAGGTCTAGAACGCTGTGTTCTATGAGCTGTAATGAAGTAGCCGGCTAGACAATGACATTAATAATCGGAATACTAAACAAGGTGAAGCTGTTTCACTCGCCTTTAATCAGACTGTATAAAGCACAGATCAGATTATGCATAGAATACTATTTTCACCTTTGGGATGGTTCCACAAAGTACCTCACAGATGCTCTCAATATCCTGCAGAGGCAAGCTGGTCGACCCGTGACCACGGCCAATGCAACTTGGCTGAAACGTCGGGAGAAATATGTCTCTAAGGTAAATCGCGTAAAGACCCGTTAAAATTATAAAAATCTATTACAAGCTGTTCGAATTGTGTACGATGCCACTGTATACTATAACTGCATCTTCACCAAGATTTGTCTTCTCTGAGCGTATTCTACCGAATATTCTGTAGTGAGTGCTCTGAAGATGAGATTAGCCAATCCTCTACTTGCTACCGCTACCTTCTTGATTAGGCTTTGCATAAGTGGCACAGACTATAATAATGAGTAGCGATATTTATAGGGAAAATTCTCTACATCGTAACTTAATGGTGGTAGGCGGACTGATGGTGTTAATTCGCCCCGTGCCGATAAACCCAGTAGTAAAGTGTATCCACTTTTCGGGATCAGGCTCGGATTGCCGTCATGCCCAGTGAAGCCGCAATAGTGTTAGAGACTGATGTCAGCCATGAGTGTCTGATTCCAGTTGTTAACATCCATGGACCTCGCGCGCCACTTACCATCAGATGGACGCAAAGTCAAATGTAGTGCCAGTATAAAAATAATAAAAAAAAACTTAAGACTTTAATAGAGAGAAGCACAGACTATTAATGGAGAGAAGAGAAGACAAATTTCTAAGCATTCCATGGATTCACCGTGCGGGTGCCGGGTCCATCGTGTGTGGGTAGGAGATGAGAAGAATGGTGTCTCGGGCTTGCGACCGACAATAGAATATTAAATAGAATAATAAAAAAATACGTAAATCTTAATTTTTATTCGAGATTATAATATAAAAATGTTACGAGTTATCCGAGATGATGACAAGAGACCCGATGGTATGACGTTGGTCCCCTGGGAATGGGGACGTGCTCTGGTGTGGGACGCCACGTGCGTCGACACCCTCGCAGCGTCGCATCTCAGGGGGACAGCGCATAAAGCGGGAGCCGCGGCGGAAAATGCGAAGTCCAGCAAGCGGCGCAAGTATGTAAGTATATTAAAAGATAAGGCCAATGGAGTCCAAGCGCAAAAAAGTTTTTAAAAGAAATAACACCGCGTCTTGTCGTCTCCTCCGATGACAAGAGGGCTGGCTCTTTCTTCACCCAAAGAATCAGTATTGCAATTCAGCGGGGAAATGCAGCCAGCGTTCTTGCCACTATTCCACGCAGACAGGCCTTATATCCAGGAATCCCTATCCTTAGTATTAATATTAATTATATTTTGTAAATATTTTTTTCGAATAAATGTTAAAAAAAAATATCAAAATATTTGCTCTTCAATTAATTCCACACAGTATAGCATCGATGCGTATATAACATTAATTTTAAGCATTAATTTCTCCAATCCAGTAAAAAATATAACAAATGTGTAAAGAAAAAAGCTACGGTTTGGTGAAAAATGCGAATTGTTTAATATTTTTAATTTGGCGGAGTTTTCCTTAACGCCGCCTATTTTGGCTTAATGCTTTCAATTTTAGCCTGAAAAAGGAACGCTCTTAAGATTGAATTTTTTTTCTAAATAAACGGGAAAGAATTATTCTTTACAAACTTTTACACGTCTTCGCCGGTGATGATTTCATTTTAAAATGTAACAATGAAGATTTTTTTAAATTCAGATAATATATATATCTATTGCACCTATAATTATTGAAAAAATTGTCCCCAAGGTTTGGCTGTCAGAGGATGTCTTCGGGCATTAAGTCCGCCTTTGTACTTTGTGCAATAAAGTTTTTTTAAATAAATAAATAATTATCATTAGTAGGTATCATCATTACAACTCCAAGAACGCTGTGTTCTTGGAGACCTCCACTGCTGGAGATGGGCCTTCCAGAACATATATCTGGAGAATTTGGCCTACACTCGCCACGTTGGCCAGACGGCTTGGCGAGGTTATGATGTCAATTTTTAATGACAATTTATTAACGATTCCACAAGTTGGTATTAGTGGAACCGGGACCGACGGCTTAACGTGGGTGTTATAAATTTATGACAAATGTAAGTAAGAAAAGTGTATTTCTCATTGGTACATGCCAGGGGGGTTCGAACCGGCCTTTGTAAGATTTAAGGAACGCGTTCTTACAACCGAGCCTCCACCGCGCCAGTTAGTAGGTATAGTATTGTGTATATACATATTAATTGTATTATTAATATTTTATTTACGTATATTTTTTTCTGTATAAGAGCGGTGGTGGCCCGGTTGGATGGATGCTCGTCGTGGATGTCTGTGCGTCCTTCGGAGAACTCTCTACGCCATTTGCTGGACGCTGATTCAAACTTTGCTATAAACTTCTTCCAACTGTTATTTATTTAAATTCTTTAATGCACTTAAAAATAGTACCAGCTAACCTTGAGGATCGAGTAAGGTGATAGGCAGGATGTTAGACATTTTAATGATACAGTTAATAAGTTACTTATGAATTTCAATAGGTTTAAACTTTTTAAAGCGTTTAAAAATGGAATCACTGAACCGATTTCACACCTGGCGGTGATGGCGATAACGGGCTCCATCGCTGATGGCTGTTAGGCTGGCACTGAGCAAGGAATGGCGTAGGGGGACCAACAATCAAGGTGTTGCCGGATTTCGCCTAGCATCTTCCGCGGCCGAGTGTCAGCGTTTACTTGCCTCTCGTATTAACTTATCTCGCCCACAGTCGAGAGTGGAAATAGACAGAGAAAGAATTACGTAAGTCAACGTTCGCGCGATCGTCGATCTCTAGTTACCTACTAGATTAGGCTCAGTATAAGTGGCGATATTTTATGGAAAACTTCTATGCCCCGTAACTTATGATATTATTACTGAATAATTAAAATAAAAAATACATAGTCCTTTATTTTTATTCTAGATTATAATATAAAAATATTTGCTCTTTAAAAAATTCCACGCAGTATACGAGTACAAAGGTATATATTTGAGGGAACTTGACCGGATCTCATAAATCCTCGAAGGAAATAGGAACTACTCCGATACATTGACGTAATGTAATTTGTAGAGACCGGGTATAATAAAGTATCATCACGATCTGTTCACGGGGTGACTTTGTATGTCCCTCTATATATTGTTATTCTATTGATAGAGTCAAACTACTTTTGAAGGAAGTGACAAAAAAATTTGGCTCCACCATACAAATTTTAAATTTAACTGTTTAAACAAACTTTTGTCTTTTTCGACATATTGTTTTTTAGGAATACGGTTTCGATTCCTGGTCGGAACACAATAATTTATTTATGATAATTCTCAAGATTGGTACGCTAGAGACATCGACGTGCTTACCACTTGTCATGATGGGCCTAAAGTGAAGTTCGCTAAATGTAAATCCTTTTCTTAAAAAAAAAGGTATAGGTTTCTGACCATCTCGAAAATACGGTCGTGAAGATACTTTACTTATTAAAATAATCATCATCATCATCATAAGCAGCCTGTGTCTCTCCACTACTGGATGTAGGCCTCCCCCAAGGCTCGCCACTTCACACGATCTCCTGTCACTCGAATCCAACCCAAGTGATATGTCGAAATCGTGACAACCATCCTCATCATTACAGCTTCTAGAACACAACATCCTAGACCTTCACTGTTAGAAATGGGCCTTCCAGAACATATATATAGCGAATTTGGCCTACACTCGTCACGCGTGCCAGACGGGTTGTCGGGAATATGATGTCAATGTTTTAATAAAAATTTATTAACTATTCCACAAGTTGGTATTAGTGGAACCGGGTTTAACGACGGCTTAACGTGCTCTCCGAGGCACGGGAACGGTGGTGACGTAAATTTATGACAAATGTAAGTAAGAAAAGTGTATTTCTCATTGTTACATGCCGGGTGGGTTCGAACCGATCTTGTGGGATTTAAGAAAAGCGTTCTTACAACCGAGCCACAATTACGCCGGATGGTGACAACTAGCGCTCAATTGTCTATGTATGTATGTATTATTTGACCAGATCCGGTCATTACATGTAAGTCACTCGTCTAAAAGGAAAGGGCGCGAATTCGAGAGGTTTTCTTTGTTTTCGTTCCATCACATCATTCATCAGGTCACGTTGAAAATGGTCCGAAGGCACAGAGCTTTTTGTGCTCCTATAATAAATCATGCCTTCTATGTTTTGTCGGCAATAACACTAGCAGGTGACACAGCCAGATATGTGGGGGAGAGTACATGTCGTTTCTCATCTACTAGACACAAAATTGTTACGTACGTGTTTCAACTCACGAAGGCGTGCTTAACATACGTGTATTTTTTTTCGTTTTATCTACCAGCCCCCCCCAGCATGCGTTGTGATGAACGTCCAAAAAGGCCGTTATATCAACGTTGCATGTAGGTAAAAATGCAAATCAGTGTGAATTGACGTACTCTGATTCAAATTTTTTAATAAAAAAAAAGTTATAAAATGAC
The DNA here is from genome assembly GCA_910589645.1 of Tinea semifulvella. Lineage (NCBI taxonomy): Eukaryota > Metazoa > Arthropoda > Insecta > Lepidoptera > Tineidae > Tinea > Tinea semifulvella. The sequence goes on along the minus strand of OU342598.1, from coordinate 3,277,774 downwards.
CTTTAATTAAAACTGATAATAAATAAGTTAAAACTAAAATGAAAAATACAAACCCAAGGGTTTCGTCGCCGAAAAAAAGTTTTATAACCGTTTAATAATTTTATATATTTTATTGCATTGTGGCTTTATCAGTCTGGACTCATTAATAAACGAGACCTGCTCAAATCGTCATTTTGAAATATCTATTAGACGATAACACTTAATATAGTTCATCGCCTTTATTTTTTTCTTTTTCACAATACACCACCTTACTGATATTTTATTATTATATATATGTAGCTATATAATATTTGTTAAATTATCCTATAATTGTTAAAAAACAAAAGAGTTTTTCGCGCCATTTTTACGGACATGTCAAGTGCAAGTTTTTGTTTTGTAAATTACTTTTCTGTGAATATTGTTAGTTAAAAGTGGTGTTGTTATGTTTAATAATGTGCTACAATATGAATCATTATGGAATAAGATACATTGGACTATAAATATGGGGCACAAGTTGCAGTCTATTTTTTGCGGTATTCCCGCGCTGTGTACTCCCATATTTTACCCGACGTGTTTGGGCTATAATGCAACGAGTGACGCCAAGAAAAGCATAAATTAATATTTATTATAAATAAATATATTTATTATTTATTTATATCAGACTTGGCTGTATGAGCTAGACCCTTTGCCTTTTAGAGAATGCCTTTGGCTATTAGAGAATGTCTACGGGCATTAAGTGCGTTTTTGTACTTTGTGCAATAAAAAAATAAAATAAATAAATACATAAAATAGACCAAAACGGATGATGTTATTTTGATCGCCAGTTAAGTATAGTATATATACATTGTGTTTGTCTGTAAAACCAACTCGCCTTTCTGAGATAAAACGAATATGTTTTTTTCTTTTTGAGATGCGATGTTGCTCACAACAAGATCACGTTAACATGTTTTATTTTTATTAAAGTTCTCTATTTTTTGCCTGCTTCTGTTCCTGTTTTTAGTTTTTGCTCACTTTTCTATTTTACTAAAATATTAAAAAAATTTCATCAAGACCGTATCCCTTTCGGGGTGGTCAGAAATTCATAAAGAAGCGGATTCATATTTAGCCAACTTTACTATAGGTCAATCATGATAAGTGGCTCAACCCTAGCGTACCTAACTCGAGAAATATTAAAAATAAATTAAATTTATTTATTTAAAATATTATGATATCTCGACCAGTAATGGAACCCGGTACCTCCGAGTCTAAATCCACAGACTTAACCGCTAAACTAAGGAGGCAGTTATTGACGTCGAGAAATAATATAAATAATGTAATTGCTAAATTGGTGGGCGCGGGTTTAGTGGTCTGTATCGAGGCGCTGGGTTGCGATAATCTTCAAATAAGATATATAGACGAAACTATGATGAAACAAACAAGAAGAAGAAACTCACTGATATCTTCGGCACCAGCACTTGAAATTTGTTCTATATCACAAATTTTGCGGATTTTGCGAATGCGGGTGGGTGATAACAACGATCGCTGCAAATTCTTCGGCGTCTTTAGGACGATGACTATTTTTTGACTCGAAGACTGCGCGACTCTAGCACGCTCCACAGGCGGTTATATATCTGCTGCTTCTCTTCAGTGCTTCAGCGCCGGCCTTTGGACTAGTACGAGCGGAATGGGAAATATAGAGAAGAATCAAGAAAGAGAACAAGACAAGGTATAGGAGTAACAAATTAGGAATGTTTTTCTATGCACCGACGGATTACAAAGACTCATCTTCCTATCTATCTGGAATCTTAAGGATAAATTGAATTACTGACCTTAGATCAACATTCATCAAAAAATTGGTTGAACTTTGATATTTACATAGTTAAATCAAAATTCCATTCGATGAGATGATGCATTCGCCTGCCGCTAAGAAGGCTTATACGTTGCCTATAAATTGGATTTTACTGCTAAACGACAATCACATTTGGCACTGGAATCCTCCATTATTCAAAGTCTCTAGCATAATGGACAATACGTCACAAACACCGTAATTTCGTTAGATAAACTGTACCAAATTGACAATGTTGATTTCTGACAAAGAAATATTTTTTTAATCGGTAATGACTGGGTGATGAAAGATAACAACTTATTAGGATAGTTGTATGCTTGGCCGGCGTTTGTTCATTTATTTATTTTATTTTAAAACTTTATTGCACAATAGTACAACAGTCGACCTTTGGGACAAGAGAGAGATCAAAAAGTTATTCTAGGAGTAGGTGCAAAAATAATTACATAAAGAGAATAAGTTAACTTGACGTAACCTAATATATAATACATATATGAAATACATATTATAAATATAAATAAACATACACATTATTACATACATAATATGATAAATATATAAATAACTACTACACAGTAAAAACAATAACACATTTAAAATGAACTACACATAACTGTAAAACAAACAAAAAAGAAAATAGTAAAGATTCAGTGCGACTTCATAAAAAGTGTGAAAACTAGTTTTCTAAAGGTGGCTTTGCCCGGTGCTTTGTTCATACTAATTGTTGCGGCCTCGCATGGTAGCAGGTTCAATTCCCAGTAAAAACGCATCCAAAACGTTTGCAACTGACGTCACGAGCTACGGGCCAATGACGATCAAGTTGCCATATCAGTTGCAATTTTTCAACCGCACCGACTCATGCCTCGCGTGTGTTTTTATTAATTTTAAATCATAATTCGATTGCTTTTGGTGAATATTAGTGATCTAAACTATATGTGCGTGTCTAATAAAGCTTGTGGTGTATAGACTATAAAATTGGACAAGAAATCTAGGGTTTAATCGAGGTGGATGGCCATCACACACGTGGATACGTGGATTGCTTTGGGGTGAGTCCTGTTTTCCATATGAGAAGGTCATTAACTCTTAAACCATCTGATTCTGTGTTCTTCATTTATTTCCTAAATTTATTTTATTATTTTTCTACAATTTTTAGTACAATTATCGATAATATCAGCGTAGGCCCTCGCGCAGGTCTGTTCACTAATTAAACTCTTATTAGATAGTTTCAGGTGATCCAGAACCGGTTCCTGCACCAGGCAGCGGACGCAGCTTGGTTCGTGAGGAACGTCAACCTCCACCACCAAATGGCTGTCAAATGCGTCTCAACGCTACTTCACCAAGGCTAGTCCTCACTTAAACCCTTTCATAGTAGAGGCTTGCTCTTACGACCTCTAATCCCTTCGCCCCAGAAGTGTCCTCCAAGACACCAATGGCCCATTAGCGACGAGGCTCAATCTTCTGATTGAGGCCTCCAAGTCCTCCGCCCGCCAACCTAAGGATCTCCCCGACCCTCCCGCCGATCCAGTCGCCGATCCAGCCGCCGCTGTCGTCGTCCCCCATTTCCCCCTCGATGGCTCCACCGTAGACCCTCAGCTTGGGTCTGCTGCAGACAGACACTGACAGGCCCGGATGTTTAATGGGCCTGGGTTGAGGATGGGATAATCTCCCGTTTTCCCCGGCAGGATCTCGGCGGCTAACCTACCCGCCGGTGATTCAACGCACCTTTGGTGCTGGGCGCTGTTCCTACTACAACACCACAACACCGCCCTTGTGGCTCACGAATCCTCTGCTGCAATCGAGTAGACTTTGCTTTGCATGCATGCTGCACGTTAGTTTTTAACGCGTCGAACGAGTGCCTTCACTCCGTAGACTCGGACTTAGCAGTAAAGGCACACATGGCCAGCTGTGAAAGAAAGAGAAAAAAACTTTGTATCCATCTCGCTCTCACAATCCAACATTTTCAAAGTTTTTTTTAATACTTTTGAGAACCAACTTTCTAGGAAATAAAATTACTTTTATTTTAGTCATATTCTCACTTTCATATAACTAATTTAAGACAGAGGAAAATAGTACAAACAATTATAACGATTTTACTCTACTAAAATTAACTAAGACAATTTTCTAAGCATTCCATGGATTCACTGCACCCGCCGGGAAAGAGGGAGGAGAAGAATGCTGTCACGAGCTTGTTACTGGCTATAGGCTGGTTTAAAGGTTGGCCTCCTATTTTTATTACATATTCACAAAATAAAACATATACATAATATGTGGTGTAGCACATCGATCAGTAACCTTGTAAATCGCAAATAAAAATAACGGGTTATTTTTCTTACGAAAAAATATTTTTTATAATAAATCGTGTTGAAGCAACGACTATAAATCCATACTTCATATTATACGAAAAAAAACAACGTTCTTATAAAAAGTTGCTGACAGTTTTGCTGAGAAGGTAAAGAATAACTTACCAACACTAATGATCTGCCAGAAAGTTTGTGAAGGGCCTGGTCACGACAATGGGACCATAATTGGAAAGGTTAGCGCCATCTTAAAAGACCCTTAAGAGGGTTTAGCGCTTCTCGCTCGCACAATCAAAGATTTTTAAGTAATTTGAGAAATTAATTCTATCATCATTTAAAGTCATGTGACTAAATAAATATTTGTATGCTAGAAATAGCGAAGCATGTAATATAATTACATATAATAATTTGCATCCCTGTACCTACCATGTTTCTGACAAATAAATTATTTCATTTCATTTCAAGATATAATGACTATGTCAACAAAATCTAGAATTACTCGAACAATATTCGACATGGTTCGTATGCTCTTTAAATTATTTATCACCAGATTATTTCACAAATTAACACAATAAATAAATGTAAAATATTCCGTAACTTCAATAGATAAACATTAACTGGGATATAATCATATCTATGTCAACAAATGTACAATTACTCGAACCAAATTCGACATGGTTTTTGCTGGTACTCGTAATTAGGTACGTGTGCTCTTTAAATTATAACAGCCGTTAAAATTAGATAAGATGGTAAAGTCATAGACATGCTAGTATAATACAGGATGGGTAGGATAGGATAAGCTAATTATTTACCGCACATGGTCTCATTGAGACCGTTTTGCGTGACCTGGGCCCCGTTAGGGGAGCCAACCTATCTCCTCCAGGAACAGGAGACCCGTAACGTTCCTGCAGACCTCCGGAAGAGTCTTGCAGTCTGGAGAAACCTTCGTCTGGGTGCAGCCACACTGGAGCACTCCATGAGTGCGCGCGCGGCCGTCTCCTCCTCTGCCTAAAATCCTCTACACAGTGGGCTATCTGTAATATTCAGAGTGTATAAGTGTTTGTTTATTGTCCCGTCATCACCCCCACCATTGTACGAAGCCTGGCTCTGTTCAGGCTCAGAATCCGTTGTGTAACAGGGTGTGTATATAATTAATATAATTTAATTCACTTTATTATTTTTATTTCCAAGCACCTACTCGTATTTGAGGAAGCCCAACGTCAACGTCAAACGAGGTTTTTTTATACAAGCACAAAATGTGACTTTACGTCCACCTGATAGTAAGTAGCGCGCGAGGCCATGAATGTTAGCAACTGGAATCAGACACTCATGACTGACATCAGTCCCCAACACTATGCCGGCTTGACTGGGCATGACGGCAATTTGAGCCTGATCCCGAAACGTCTGGATACACTTTACTGGGTTTATCAGCACGAACGGTGGATATTTCACCGCCCCGGCAAATTGGGCAATTTACCCCCATCAGCCCGCTTACCACCTATTGAATTATTTATGTATTTGGACGAAGTATAACGTCGCTGATCCAGCAATAGATCTGGGGCCTGTTCATCGCTGCAGAATTAATTGTGTGATTATTAAGTTATAGTTATAGTGCTACATATCACTTTCACACACTTATGAAGACGCATTGAATCTGCTTTACTATTATCTTACATAGATGCGCGCGTATAGCCGCTGCCTCTCTCGCTTCTTCTTTCTCTTTCTTTCTTTACGCGTCTGCAACTATGCGTGCGCACGCGGCCACGCGCATTCATTTAATCTCTATATTCCTACCAACTACGAAAACAATAACCTGCAGTTCTCACTTTTGCGGTACGTCCCGCGACGTACCCGTTTTTTTTTGTTTATTTTAGTGTTATTGTTTTTACTTTGTAGTAGTTATTTATCATATTATATACATATGTAATAATGTGTATGTTTATCAGTATTCTCTTTTTGTAATTATTTTAGCACCTAATCCTAGATTTATTTTTGATCTCTCTCTTCTCCCAAAGGTCGACTAAGGCATAAAGCTTCGCCTTTTGTACTATTGTGCAATTCTGTATTTAAATAAATAAAATAAATAATGCAGCGTAATTTGGGAAGGTGCCTGATGTTGGCCTTAGCGTGTCTGGGTGGGGTTTGGTGGCAGCGACTTCATAATTATTGCCATAATGTTTCTTCTAGATTCGCTGTTTTCGGATCTTATCGCGGTTGGCTATAGTTGGGTGCCTTTCGGGTCACGTTGTACTGCATATTTGTAAACTATAATTTGCGATGAATAAACGTATATAATATCTTTAATAGACCATTTTTTAATTAAGTATCTGGTGGTTACTTATCTGATGTTTTACAAATTCTAGTTTAGGGCCAGAATGGTAAATCGTAGCCGTTCCATATACTTTCGTATAGGTCTATGGGTAAAGGAAATTACGCGCTCGCCGAGTCGGGAAGAAGAAGGCTATTACTGTATGCTTTCTGAGCCGTGGCGTTCTGGAGACTGATCTCGCTCGGATTTGAACGCCAGCCTTTAATTTTACATTTGAATTTAGAATTATTCTTTTAGTAAAAGACACGTCTAAGAACGACCTTCACTGTTCTGTATTTAAATGAAATCCACTTTATATGAAAACTGCTTACGTGGTCTAGCGGTTAAGTCCGTGGGTTTAGACGTAGACGTACCGCGTTCGATTCCTGCTCAAGTCACAAGAAAATATTTAAATGATTTGTGGTATTTCTCGAGTTTGGTGCGCTGTTCGACGAGCTTGCCACTTTTATGCCTGTATGTATAGATGAGCATTTTTCCAAGTCAAGTTTAAAGTTCAAGGTGTGAATGGCTACTTATTAAACTAGGAGGCCGATTTTAGTATTAACTAAAACTTCATCATAAATAAAATCCTACCAAAAGCATTCCTGCAGTTTTTTTAAGTTCCTAAAATTATAAAAATATAAAAAAATATTACGATATTAAAAACTGCCTCCGTGGTCTAGCGGTTAAGTCCGTGGATTTAGCCTAGAAGGTACCGGGTTCGATTCCTGTACATTCGACATCGAATCGACATCTTCTTTCGATTACATAATATTTAATTTATTTGTGATATTTCTCGAGTTGGGTACGCTGGAGACATCGACGAGCTTGCCACTTGTCATGATTGGCTTATAGTAAAGTTGGCTAAATGTGAATCCGCTTATTTATAAGCGTGGTTTCTGACCACCCCGAAAGGGAAACGGTCGTGATGATGATGATAATGTTAAAAATCTAACATCTCTCAACGACATTTTTTTAAAACTAATAATTAATTTATTTGAGAAAAATATCTTCACATAATATAAAATTAAACACTAAGCGGTGGTGGCACGGTGGTAAGAACGCTGATCATGAAAATAAAAAAATAATCTAAAAAGGTCGTTTCGAACCCCGGCATGTACCAATGAGAAATACACTTTTCTTAAGTACATTTGTCATTTATTTACCATACCACTGTCTCCCGTGCTTTGGAGAGCACGTTAAGCCGTCGGTCCCGGTTCCACAAATATTAACTTGTTGAAACGTTAATTAATTATCGTTAAAAATGACAAGAGAACCTAGCCAACCCGTCTGGCCAGCGTGGCAAGTGTAGGCCAAATTCTCCAAAATTTCCTGGAAGGTCCATCTCCAACAGTGGAGGTGACTCCCTCGGCACACTACTTTTAAATGCACTAGCGATTCGTCATCGCATCCCTAAAGATTATGTCAATTCACCTTGACAACGTATTTTATATTTAAAATGTATTAGGAAAAAATCTAAATTAATAATAACATATCATTACGATTGTTCTCCTTCCGCGGTGGTCAGAAACCACGCTTATGAATAAGCGGATTCACATTTAGCCAACTTTACTAAGTGTAATCATGACAAGTGACAAACTCGTCGATGTCTCTAGCTAGCGTACCAAACTCGAGAAAAAAAGATATTTAAATTATTAAATATTATTGTGTACCGACCAGGAATTGAACCCGGTACCTCCGAGTCTAAATCCACAGACTTAACCGCTAGACCACGAAGATAGTAAATAAATAATAAAATTAAAAAATAAACTATATATAAAAACCATTAATATGAAAACGAAGTCTTTATTGCATTTAAGACTTTTATGTTTATGGTTAAGATCAAGTGAACACTTTAAAAAATAAGAGAAAAAAGAGATTTATCCTAAATAAGAAGCCGTAGAAATAAACAGAAAAAAACTTGTAACAAAAATCCTGACCACTTAACCACAAATCGTATAATTAGGAGGTAATGAATGACACTCGTAAATTAACCAGAAACATTCTGGGTACGTTTCCTTAATACATGTTCCGGTAACATAAAGGGCTTAAGAACAAACTTTTATTAATTCAATCTCATATTACAATTCCCCGGCGCACATTAAGCGTACAAATAACTTTAGAAACTCCGTTAAGTCGTACCAAAGTGTTAAGATTCGGTTACACGACCATTTTTATTCTTGTTTTGAGTTATATGCGCTTAATTATTTATATTATCTATTCTGTTGTTCTTTGTCAGCAGCTGGTAATTACGTATTGTAACAATAGTAGGTATATTAACCTATTCTACAATGTATTGGTTGATTGCGCAATTCTGTTTTTCATAATTATTAACTAATCAATTGATAAAAGACCTACTCCATGCTACGATGGTTCGGGCATCTTGAAAGGATAAGCGAAGAAAGATTGACGAACAAGATATATAATGCGAAAGTTGTGGGTGAAAGAGGCCCTGGCAGACAGTGACTCACATATCACGATCAAATAAATAAAACACTCACTGAAGGTGCATTAAAAAGTATTCTTAACCAAAGGGCATGTATAAAGAGGTTAATAAATGTGAACGAAGCGAAAGAGGTATGTCGTGATCGTGTCAAATGGCGCTCAATTGTCTCTGCCTACCCCGCAAGGGACCTGGCGTGAAGATATGTATGTATGAAAAACAGCATTAAGTATTCCTCCTCCTTCTCTTTGCGCCGTTTTCGTCAATGCTGTGGGTCACCAACTAGTGACATCGTTAATTTTGACTTTAAAAAAAATTACATCTGATCTGCATAGCGAATGTAGGCCAAGTCCTGAAATTTATAAAATGCCCATCAGTGGAGGTGACTGTGTTCTAGTAGATGTAATGATGATTATTATAAAATAGATAATGGACTGGCAACGGAAATAAATACATCTAAATTTTATTCTTTATAGTGTCGTAGAAATCAGAGAAAAAATAATCAGTTGTCCCGTATTTAGATTTTGACGTCTTATACACCATATCCAAACCGGAAGTTTAAAAATCAATTCTGCATAAAACTAAAAATCTGATTATCTTTGAGTGTTTTGTATTAGTTACTATTTGCAGCAATGTGCTAAAGCCATTATTATCATCAGCCTGAGTCTCTACATTGCTGGATATAGACCTTCACCATGACTAGCCACTGCTAGTATTGCCCAAAGCAAGACCAAGACCATCCTAAAATTAGTTACTGGACTATCAGAAAAAAACATCGAATTGAAGATACAATGGGTTCCGTCACATACAGGCATACATGGCAATGAAGAGGCTGATCGACTGGCTAAGATCGGAGTAAAAAAAGGTATTGAATTAGCTATGTTACCTCATTATTCCGAAGTTCTACTCAAATACAAGCGCAAGTCAATGATTTATGGAAAAAACATTTTAATAAAATATCACTAGATAAAGGAATTTGGTACAAAACAATACAGGATGAGCCTTTTCATATGCCATGGTTCTCTGTATGCAGGCTTAATAGAACACTTGTTGTTTTCGCCTTCGCTCTGGACACATTCCCTTAAACAAATTCGGGTTTCTGATGAAAAAGACTGTTTCACCCAACTGTGAAGTTTGTGGTGAAGTAGAAGATGTAGAACACATCTTAAGGGATTGTGTCAGGAGCCAGGGCGAAAGGCAATACCTAATACATCATCTAAAACTGAATCCATATAATACGGGTGCCTTCGATTCGGTGCCTTGTTCCCAATCGGCTAGGTTAGTATTTATATTTTTAAATATTTATAATAAGAATAGGCAGTTGGAAAACTGATAATTGTTTGTTTATTTAGGTTAAGTTACGATGGGGCTGACATGCTCAATTTGGGTAAAAGCCCCTAATAAAATATGAAAAAAAAAAAAAAAAAAAAGATTTAGCCAGTCAGTGGTCTTGGTCTTGCATCAGAGTATATGGTCTTGGTCTCGGTCTTGGTCTTGCACTCCTAATCTTGGTCTTGGTCTTGCGCAAGAGTCTCGCGAGACTTCTGCAAGACTCTTACTCTGACTCAATATATATTTTATTTTTCAGTTGTACTAAGAAAATCTCTCTCCGCGATGTCTTTAGGGTACTAAACTTGAGAAATATCACAAATAAATAAAAATAATTTATTGTGTCCCTACCAGGAATCAAACCCTGTATCTCCAAGTAGAAATCCACGGAATTAACCGCTAGACCTCGGAGGCATTAGGTATAGGTAGGATTTAGGTACTAAAATAAAATTATTTGCAAACGAGCTCTCCCAAGTTCCAAATACCTAAACGTTATTTTATTTCATTAGGAACAAAAAAATATTAAAAATTAGGGACACGACACAATTAAAATTGATTGAAAACCTAACCCCAAAAAAAGTAAAGACTTTGGCAAAATTTGGAAAAAAATCTGTGCTAGAGTCTTGGTCTTGCAAAAAGGCAAGGCCAAGACCAAGACTACTAGACCAAGACTAAGATTGAGCAACACTAGCCATTGCACGCAGTCTTTTGCGATACTCATCCAACCTCCGCCAGTGGGTCGTCGAGAAACCGTTTGCCCGTTTGTTCAGTCGTCGATTCTGCAGATGTGTCCACCTATTTCCACTTCAGATTGCTAATTTTAGAAACGAATGTCAGTAACTCTAATTAAATACAATAAAAAAACGAAATTAAAATCGCGCGTGTAACAGCACCTTTGCGCCACATGTTTCAAATTTAATTTATGGATTAATTTATTATAGAATACTTTATTGTTTCAAAACATTGTGACATCTCAAAATTAAATTATTCTAATAAGCTCGAGTGTGGTGTGCATAAAACAAATTACTTAATCGCGAAGTTTTAATTGACTTTTGTAATATTCAATTGTTATAGAAGTATTATAGCCTTAATTTTAATATGTTAGGCATAATGTAATGCATAAATTCGCTTAAGACGTTGATACCGGTTCCATACGACCAAATTCGTATCGTTAATATCGTTAATAAATTGTCATAAAAAAATACTAAACTTTTTAAACTTTCGCGCACATTTATAATAGTTTTTTTTTATAATTTTAACGGGTATTCACGCGATTTACCTTAGAGACATATTTCTCCCGACGTTTCAGCCAAGTTGCATTGGCCGTGGTCACGGGTCGACTGGAGCTACGCGGTGTAGTCTCGTACATACTGGGCGGTAGATGTAAACCTACCCACTTATCACTTTAAAAGTTTAAAAGACACTTACGAGAGGGATTTAAAAGGTAAACCCCTTAAATACGGAAACATAAAATGTCAATAAATGTAGGTAGGTAAATATAAGACACTCAATGGCTGAAAATAATGATGAACAGATTTAAAATTATGATCACGTTTTCAGCTTTACGACACACGATGCAGGTTTCGAAACACTTATTGATATTCGTGGAGTAAGCACTTTTTTTTAACCCTTTATCACACTCGGGGTTTTTTCTTTTATCACACCTAGATTTGTTTTTACCTGATTGCAGCAAAAAAGGGTTATGTGTTTATCAGCATATGTCTTTAACAGTCCCATTAGAAACCTGTTTAAGTCACTACGTTTCGCATTATTATTTCACATTAAACGGAACCCTTGGGCTTGTTTTTTTTCTCTTTAGTTCTTATTTAAAGTTATTATTTTACGCAGAAAGGATTTTTTTATTTTATTTATTACCACTTTTTCCCGGTTGCACTATAAATTATTTGTAAATATTATGCTTTTTTTAACCTTATAATGTAAAGTTGTTTGACATGTTGTGGTCGCCAATTACTGTGATATTCTAGACGCGATTTTTTTTTATTATCATTATGCAAATTTCCGAATGCACCTGTCAAACATTCTATCCTACCTTCCAAAATCGTTGGTATCGCATCACGGTGATGCGCAAAAACTTTCTTTATTATTTGTATTATATTAAACTCGCACTGATCCACTTTATTTGTGCTAAATATTACCTAGTTATCATTTATTTATTACTTAAGCGCAAACCTTATTAGTGGAATTCGTTATTTACGTCAGAGTTGCGCCATAGTTTCAAAATATTATTCAATTCTCAACTCTATAAGCGCTCGATCTTGACAGCGTCCGTGCAAATATCAACTTCAATAGCGTGATATATATGTATATATATAGTTAACGGTATACATATATAACGTTTGCGCTTAAGTTACAGAATAGGGCTACCATCTACTGCGCCCAGGACCGCAATCACTGGAAACTGCTGGTGGACGGTCTGCGACGGAGACACGATCCCCAACAGTGGGGTATCGAGTAATGAGGAGGAGGACCATATCTTATGATGTTAAACTGTTTTTTTCCTTTAATATAATTATATTTAAAAACTAAACTAAAAATACCTATGAAATTAAAGCTATTCTACAAAATAAACTAAGGGCTTGCCACCAGGGAGGGTACCTAAAACGCTCGCCGCATTTCCTCGTTGAATTATTATGGACATATTCTGTTTTAGGTAGTTATGGCATTTGTGATCGCCACACTCTTGGAAAATTCGTTTACCCAGCTCTTTTATGAATTTGTGGGTATCAAGAGAATATACCCCCATTGTTTCAACCCCAAATGCCACAAAGTTACAATTTTGTTTAATGCTATTGTATTTGATGTGCTTTCTAAATTCGGCTGTATGAGCAGCCGAACCGGCCTTTTTTGATGTAGAGGAAATGTGGCAAGCGGCAAAGGTATCCACACAGGTGGCATCCCAAACAAGACATCTTCCCTCACTCCGGCCTTTTACCATCACTACGTGAAAGTCCTGATGGTTCAAGGACGGACGGGATTTATATATTATATTTAATGTGTACTCTGTTGGTGATCGTAATTAAATAAATTATAACTTAAATATAGTACTTTAAGTATATAAAGGTGCGCTTGTTTGTTGAAGGGTTAAGTAGAGTTGATCACTCAGCCAAAGTAGGGAAGGAATAGGGGGTAGGTAAATCAAGTCCGCCCATTCCATGTATCTATTTTTTAGGCCTATCCTTAGCTATCTATACAACTAGTATGGTCTCTTTATAGTTAGATGTAATAGTATTTTCAAGTACATATATTCACGTTAACCAATTTATATTATTTTTAATGATTCTACTTCTACTAGTGAAAGACTAAGCCGTGATCCAAAGAGTAAGAGAGGTATTAGCATATTTATATATAGTGTATATTTATTTTATTTATGTTCTATTAGTATGTATGTTTACTCGTATATTAAGAATTCAACAAATTCATTAAATTTTCCACTTCTTATTTTATTCTGTATATATTATACACACATCTACATATCTTAGGCAGAGACAATTGAGATATATAATTTCATTTACTTGTTCTTTAGTTTCATCATCAATCTTTATCATCTTATTTTTTCAAATACTAGTTCAAACGGAGTCATTTTTCTGCACATCTTTCTTTTATTTCTGTGACAAGTGATTGCAGTTGTTGTTCGGATGATGCCATAATAATCTGCATAGAGCTTACCACTAGATCACTCATGTTCACGAGATATAGAGTAAATAATCTGGCCGAAAGCACACAGCCCTGTTTGACGCATTTGGGATTCAAAGCAGGCGACATACCTCCCTCCAACCGCACACAAGCTTGACAGCCCTTATACAGAGACTGGTATAGCTTGCAGCAGTTTGTCACCCACTCCATACTCTGGCAATATGTCCCAAAGGTTCTTTCTTACAACTATATCGAACGCCTTCTCTAAATCCACAAAAGCACAGAAAACCTTTTGGTTTAAGGCAAAAAACTTCTCTGTGATATTGCGGAGAAAGAAAACTTGGTCAGTGCATCCTCTTCCAGGTCTAAAGCCTCCTTTAGCCTCCTATAAAAGACCTTCAATCTTCTCTTGCAGGCATTTTGTGAGAAGTTTAGCATACATCTTGCTCACCAAACTGATCAAACTAATCGCTCGGTAGTTGGCACGAGTATATTAATAATTAGTGGAAAAAAGTTTTTATTTTTATATATTAATTACCTTCAGTTTTTAAATCATTTATTTATGTATTTTTCATGCTCAGTTGGGTTTATTTATTTTTGAAATTAACTTTTTTATATTTACTAGTGTCTTTACAACTTTTTTGATTTTACCCTTTACATTAGACTAATCTAACGTTCTGCAAATTGGATACTAAAATGCCCACTTAAATTTTAACAATATACCTAACAATGCAAAACTCGTTGCCAAGATCATAAAATTGTTTGGGACGCGGTTATATTGAAAGGAGAAGGGTCCCTTAATTGCGTAATGCTCGTATATGCCACATATCCTTTACTGCGGGCCTCAAGGATTATAAAGTGTCATTACGTATCTATTTACGAATAGTAAAACTGGTTTTCATACTGGAATCGAAGATAATCATCATCCTGTGTCTCTTCACTGCTGGGTATAGGCCTCCCCCAAGGCTCGCCACTTCATACGATCTCATGACACCATCATTTAGCTTAAGCGTCAAAGGACTGCCTTTACTCCGTAGCCACGACTCAGACTTAGCTGGTAAGCCACGCAGGGCCAAAAGTAAAATAAAGACCGTTTATAGGGGTTTAGTCCGTAGGAACCTTGGGGTCTTCTTATGAGGCCTCACGATGAGTCGGGCATGTCTACTCCATCGCTCAGACGTGTTCTGCCCATTGCCACTTCAGCTTACTAATTTTAAAGACTAAATATATATCGGTAACTGTAGTTCTTTGACGGAGTTCCACGTTTAGGGACTTTATCCATCGGAGAAATACCGAGCATAGCTCTCTCCATAGCCCGCTGAGCGACCTTAAATTTGTGGACAAAACCAACTATCAGTATCCACGTTTCTGCTACGTAGGAGTACAGTCGCAGATAGGCATAAGTAATAAGCGCTAGGCCCTATTTCTAAGACAGTTGAGCCGGCCAGACTGCGATGTATTTTTTATATTTTCACGACTAGTGACTTCGTTCGCAATTCATAGAAAGAAGTCCATAAATGGGAGCAATTAGCGGGCCTATCAGCATCAAGATGCTTTTTATATTTTTCCTGAAGGATACAGGTTATAGGAATGGGCAAACACACTGGCTTGTAGAACATTCCATGAGTCTACAAATTTAAATGAACGCGTAGGGATAGTGGCTACAGCATGGAGGCCATATTTTGCCCTGTGCGTGTGGTTACGTAGCGGAGTAGAGAAGAAGAAATAAGGTCGTGGAGCTCTTTAGAACACTCTTCGTAGTATAACTTGTATAGAACACGCTCAGGAAGACTACTTTTCAGCGAAGCTGCAGCGATTCGTGAGTTCTAGACACTGTAGTGTCGTCCACTATCCGAATCGCCAGCCATTGAGAGCATCTGTGAGGTACTTAGCGGTGTTCATCACCTTATTTGACTGCCCCCGTGATCTAGCGGTTAAGTCTGTGGATTTAAATGCGGAGATACCGGGTTCGATTCCCGGTTGGGACACAATAATTTATTTGTAAATTTTCTCGAGTTTGGAATGCTGGAGTCATCGCCGAGCTTGTCACTTGTTATGATGGGCCTATAGTAAAATTGGCTAAATGTGAATCAGCTTCTCTAAAGACGTGGATTCTTACCACCCCGAAGAGGACACGGTTGTGATGATACTTTTACCTTATTTGTATTTTATTAAGATTTCAAATTTTCCCTTGATTTTTACTTATTCCCTTTATAGTAAGTATCCCTAGTTTTTGGACGCTGCTTATACGCCTAGCGGACACGGATATTCTTCTTAGTGCGCAAGTCGGTGCCTAAAACGTTATCCTAATATTAGCCATTTATTTGACTATGGAAAAATTACAACGCGCTGCTTGTCGCCAGGATCAAATTCACAATAAAACAATAACTACAAGAAACTACAAACCCTAGAGTAAGAGTTACTATGCAATTACCCTTAATAACATAGTCTATATTTGCAGACCATAAACGTGGCCTACGAATGATTATTCTCCGAAAAATAATCTCGTTTGTAGGTCCTAACTTAATTATTCGGACTATCCTAATACCAAGAAGCTGAGTAAATATGACCGTACATGCGGATTAGGCTCAAATAAAATATCATTACGACCGTAATGTAATATTTACCTACCTACTAGAAAGCGGGGTAGACAGAGACAATTAAGCGCCACTTGTCACGGTCACGACATACCTCTTCCGCTTCTTTGACATTCATCAACCTCTTCATACATGCCCCTTTGTTTCGATGGCTTTTCAACACACCTTCAGCTATTGTTTTATTAATTTGGTCGTAATATGTGAGTCTAGGTCTGCCAGGGCCTCTTTTACCTACAACTTTCGCATTATATATCTAGTTCGTCAATCTCTCTTCATTCATCCTTTCAACATGCCCGAACCATCGTAGCATGCCTTTCCTTATTTTTGTCCCTATGCTTTCTTTCATACCTACCCTTTTCCGTAATTCGTCATTACGTATGCGGTCCGTCAAAGTGACGCCGCATATCCGACGCAACGATCTCATTTCTACTGCATTAACTCTACTCTCATGCGTATTCAGCATGGCATGGTGTATGGCGAGTCGAGCTTTGTCACTGACATTCCGACTGGCGATCAGTGACCCCAGGGCACCGTTGACACTATTTCCCGCGTTCACTCTTCTTTCAATATCCCTATCATACTTCCCATCCGCAGTGAAAACACTGCCCAGATATATGATTTCATTTACTTGTTCTAGAGTTTCATCATCAATCTTTATCGTCACGGTTGTCATCCTTCTTCTTTCAAACACTAGTACCTTGGTTTTTATCGCATTCAAAATAATTCTCTGCCTACCCCGCAAGGGATTTGGCGTGAAGATATGTATGTACTAGAAAGCGATAAAGATGGGTTGTTTTACACTTACGCCAATAAAGGTTTTGCATTTTGCATAAGTATCACCTATTTACAAAAATACTTTCAAGCATTTGTTTTCGTGGTCGTACGTAAACATATTTATATAGTACACACAGCAGCACATATATTAACACACACATAATATAATATAATTATAACTTATCTAATATATGTACCAATTAGATGTTAATACTAATAATAATAATAAAAAATATTATTATTTATTAGGTACACACAACAGAAATGGGTACAAAACATTTTTAAATTTCAAATCTTTACAATACAGTTGCAGTACCATCTCCAAAAGCATGTGCACACAGCATGCAATTAAGAAACATTTACATATATTTAAAAATGAAAATAACAATACCAACAGTGAGTATAAGTTCATAAATATTTATTTTATTTATTTAGTTTTAGTTAGCTCGCCGTCCACAGCAAATTACTCCTTCCCAAAGGCCAGAAATAATCCACTATAGAAAGCGAACACACATTTAGTATATTTTTGTTTTTTTTTGTTTTTATAGAATAAATAAAAAAGTATTACTATTTAAACTAAAATAAACAAAAACTTACATAATATAACAAAAGTATGACTTCCAAAATAAAATAATGCATATTTAAAAAATCAACTAGATTTTTTTTTATTACAAAAATTAACCTTTTTTTTTAACGTATGAAACGAAAACAAAACACTTGTTAAGAGCGTTTAACGCTGAGACGAAGGTACGAGACAAACTTCTGTTACAACCCTAATCTGAATTGAACCGTGCACTTTCGCGGCTAAATGTATGGCCGTAACCGCTAGGTCAACGAGGCATGTAAAGTGAATTATTGTAAGAAAAGGTTACTTGCGCAGGGCTGTGAAAAGACCGTTTTTATGTAATATTGTGATCGACCGAAGCTGCGTTTTTATTAAGTGAGCATCATTGACTAATATGTAAGAATGTCAGCAGAGTGGTATGGTGCGACAGCTCGGCGGGTGTAGGTCAAATTCTTCAGAAATATGTAGTGTATCTTCAGCAGTGGCGTTCTAGACTATGTGTTCTGGAAGTTGTAATGATGAATATAATGGCACAGGTACCGGCAGATAAAAATGGATGCTGAATAGTTGTGAATAATCGACAATACCTTATTATATTTTGAATTAATATAATAGTACAAATAAAAATAAAATGTTTAATATACTTGTACTTTTTATTATTTCATTTGTATCCAAAATTATGTTGTAAACAAAAATGAACAAATATCAATAACGAAGACGATTTATAAGAACAAATATTTATAAAAACATGTGTCCGCGACTGTACTTTTTAAGGGGGCGGAGCGTCAGGAAGGCGTCGGTTTCTGCGCAATTTCTGTCCAGCGTTCTTATTATCTGCCGGAAAGAATAACAAACATTAAAATGCAGTATCTTTATCAGGACCGTATCCCTTCCGGGGAGTACGAGTACCACGATTTATTTTTAAAGAAAGGATTTATTTGAGTCTACTTTACTATAGGCCCATCATGACAAGTGGCAACCTCGAAAAATATCCAAAATAAAAACCAGGATCGAATCCGGTATCTCCACGTCTAAATCCACGAACTATACCACTACGCCACGGAAGCAGTTTAAAGATGCAATTTTGTAAATAATTATATAATCGACTATCTTACTTTAATTTAAGGCTATTTACATCTTGTTTTTTTCTTAATTATTTGAAAAATAAATAAACAATAAAAGTAATAGGATATTATTTATAAAATTAGACAATTAATATTATTAATTTAATCTTCGCATTGGATTTCTAATCCCTGTCAGTTAATGGCCATTTAAAATTATTTCCTAAATAGGTTGTTCTACATGGATTTTTTCTATTCTTCTTTCTGTAATAACATTTATTATATCAAATCATAGACCTGTTTTCCTTGCAAGCCTGTAACCAATTTAAAAGCCCAGATTACATGCAAGTCAATAGCTAGAATTCGACCCTTTTATCCCAACGGCCTTTGAGATGTTTATGAAAGCGAAAATGTCTTTAAGTGCACCTGTTTACCCTATTAGTATGGGATATGAGTCGGAAATTGGAAAAGTCGCAGAGTGACATTGCTGCGATAAAAGCAAATGATAATTTTGTGTATTGTTATAGACTCTTATCTTATTAGGGCCGACAATAACTAAACTTACCATGACAAACTTTTGCAAATTTTTAATGAAGTAATATACAAACAGTATAAAATAATTACAATATAAATTAAAACTACTTAAAAGTAAAAATTAAAATAAATATAAACTAAACCTAATAAAAAATAAACTGTAAGTAAAAAATGTCCTTTAGAGACGACCCTTCAGTGATAGTCCCAAGAAGACTGGCAACATTTCCTCTCTGTATAGCTAAGTTAATATGTTGGCAGAAATAATTGCCAGCCTTCCTGTCTCCAGACTTCTCCGTTAGCCGTTTGGACAACTCCTTGGCCAGACGCTTGGCTGAGTGTCCCCATGGGCCCATCGTCTCGACCCCAAACGGCGCAAATTCGTAACCTCAGTACAGGTTGGCGCATTTGCGCAGCTTGAGGTTCTCAGCAGAAACCGCCGCACTTCCCGCGCTTGACGACGTCGCCTGGATGTGTGATGGGCGGCCATGAGGCGAGCCCGCTCTCTCGTGTTACTGGAAAATAAAATATCGTCCAGTACCAGTTTGCAGAGCGGCTCGTCCCAAAGTCGTTGAAATTTTGTTAAATTTGGAACAGATTTATTGGGGCATGTTACTGACCAGGCATCTCTGCTGGAGACAGCGACGAGTTTGTCACGATTGATTGGCCTATAGTAAAGTTGGCTAAATGTGTATTCGCTTATTTATAAATGTGGTTTCTGACCACCGGAAGGGAAACGGTCGTAATGCTACTTTTTTTTTTAAAGAAAAATAGCTAAACCAAATTACTGTACACAGTCCCCATATATACATGGTCCCCAATACTCTGACAGCATTTCCCGTCATTTTTTTATTTTTTATTTAAATTTATTTCGTTCTTTATTTAGCAGAATTCAAACCCAATCTTTGCACATAAGTCAAAGGTAATAATCCATATTTAGAAGGTTCCACCGGGATAGCCGATGTTGGAATCATTTCCAGATTAATAATAGATAGGTATCTCGTAATTCATTGTAACGTAAAGTCTACTAGTAAGTTAATGAGATTACGTAGCCATGAAGGAATATTATGCTGGGAAATTACATTTTCGGGGTCGTTACTTTATTCCTATTCACGTCACAATTTTCTTCCTAATTAGGGTTGCCACACTTACGATAATATTTAGTAGTCTAATTGTATTTTATTAATGTATCTTAGTTCGTCATATCCAATGGTAAAGGACAAAACGGGAATTGTGAAGTTTTATTTAATTATTATGATTAGAAAAATTGGGCGGTAATGTAACTTAATCATGTTGTGGGCACTTTATACCAGGTGGGTTTTTGAGACGGTATAGTAAGGGTACGTTAACCATTATACCTCGTGTAATTGTCAAATATTTTTTTTAGTCTTCAGGTGTCATTGGCAGCACCTTTATTTGAAATTAATAACGACACTTTTTTTTATTCCAAAGAAAAAAATATTACTCTTAAAACAAAACACTACTGTATGTTGAATAAGGCCGCGTCTGAAAATCTAAATTGATTTTAGAGATATTTTGAACTGCTTACACAGATTTTGGAAAAAATGTACAGTCAGCAAGAAAATTGTGGTTTTACACGATTCTTTTTAAAAATGCCAATCGATCCTGTTTCTTATAATACTTTGACCCTTTTATTGTTATTGGTAATTATTGTAAAGCTGCCAGAAATAAATTACATAGCAATTACCGATGCGAAATGAGACTACTGACACCTTAAAAAAATTAATCACGCTAAAGAAATTACTTTTTCTGTTGATATTTATATTTGACGTCAGTTATTTTAGTAGTCACCTATATTCGTAATTGTAGGTGCCCTTGACACACGCTGTCTGTTAGGGGCCAGTTCACAACTTTATAACAAGAAAAGTAAATTGTCAGTGTCAACATTTAAATTGATTCTTGGAAGCCAATTTAAACATAAGTATTGACAATTAGGCGACAATGTTATAAGTATTCATTTTATTAATAGACTTTCTCATGAATACTTAATTTAATTAAGTAAGGGAGCGACTTGCTGATTATTATTATTATTATTAAAGGTTAATTTATTTCAATAAATTTATTCGCCATAATATACATTAAGTACACTTGGTTATGTCTAAGTCAAAAATAAAGGCAACATATCTTTATTCACATAAACCTATTACAGCCATTTATGAAACGTCATTAATTAAATTATTTTAAATGATTCTACTCCTGCTAGTAGAAGTCTAAGCAGAAAAGTGGTTCAAAGAGTAAGCTGTTATCAGAAGACCAGCAGCTTAGAAGATTCTAGTGACCTGTTAATGTTTAATCTGACTGAGAATGGAAACTCAGCTATATCAGATTTACAAAATTAAACAGTGATTTCTTTTTTAAATGTCCGATTTAATTAGATAGTATATTAAAATAGAAAAAAAACATTACGATTGACGAGGCTGTATGGACAAGTTCCTTTGCCTAACCATGAGTAAATTAAAAAAAAAAGAAACATATTTGTATTATATTTATTATGGTGAGTCTTTCGCGCCATTTTGCGCGGAGATGTCAAGTGCAAGTTATTGTTTTGTAAATTAATTTACTGTGGATATTATTGGTCAAAAGTGGTGTTATTTTGTTTAATAATGTGCTACAATGTGAATAATTGTGGAAAATGATAAATTGGACTTTAAATATGGGGCACAAGTTGCAGTTTATTTTTTGCGGTTTTCCCGCGCTGTCAACTCCCATATTTTACCCGACGTGTTTGAGCAGTGGATGGTTCCGCGAGTGACTCCAAGAAAAGCATCAAATTCTGCAGCATCTGGAAATTGATGATGACCTCATTAACTCATGAAAAAGAAAGATATATTACGTCAGACTTGGCTGTATGGGCTAGACCCTTTGCCTTCCCTATCATCTCATTCATCATCCATCGGGAGAAGAGAACCAAAAAAAAAAAAAATTATATTTATTATTATATAAAATGTTAAGTATACTCGTATTCGCTCTTTTTAAAATACTTTAGGATTTAAAATAATTTGTAATTTGCGAGATTGTCTGGGCCTCATAAAATATATTTTTCCACAATTATTCCATTCAATTTATTCTCGATAGGTAAGTACTCGTAGAATACCATACGGGGTCATACCATGCCATAATGTGGGATCGTAAAAGAACGTAACTTTGACGCAAAATTAATAGAACAGTGCAAAGAACAGCCAACGTCATTACCAATTAAAACTATATAAAATAAACACTACCTAAATGTATATACTGCTGTAAAAGAGCGTTGTCAGTTCCTATACTTCTTAAAGCTAGGTTATTAAATAAGATGTCAGTAAATGTCACAAAATAATAAATATAACATTATGTAAGATAAAGCAGCTGTAAAATGTCATTAAAAAAAAACTAAATACTATTATGTATTTTATAAAAGTTACCTAAATGTCATCCTAAAATATTCTTACTTTAGACTAATTAGTCTAATGTCTGCCGCGCTACCGCAGTGCATCAAGTATGTTTGCGGAGGCAAGAGTAGATTGCTTCTATGCCACAATGCGCAAGAAGTGTGGGTCTCTGCTTGGTCGGGTGCGAGACAGCGCCAACAGTATCCTAAGAATGGTCGCTGAGAGCCTTAACTCTCCGTACATGTCTCGTTGCTGTGGCGTGCATGTCGGGGAGTTGGCCTTAGATGAATGTGAAAAAGAAAAAAAAACTTTGGTTATTATTAGGTTAGTGCTAACATAGTTTTATAAGGTTTTCTGTTACTAACACTATGAATCTAGTAATTCAATAAACAAATATTATTATTATTAATAACACATTCATTCAACATCTATTGATAATCAACTTTTCCTAAGAAACCATAAAAGTGGAAAGTGACATTCTTATGGCTTCTCCATACAATGTTAATTCTAAAATAGCAAATTTGTATGGATAAGCCACAAAGTTTTGTAATATCCAAAACATTGTTTATTGAAAAAAGTAGTTTGTTTCTATCAATAGAGTAACACATTAGTCTAAAGTGCATAAAATCATCCTGTATAGTAAAACAACATTAGTCTTATCAATAAAAGTATTGAAACTATTTTTTCATTTTATTATTGTACACGGCATTAGTAGTACATAGCACAAAATGGATGATGTCATTTATAGTTTTTTTAAATGTCTTCTATTTTAACGTTACATCCATCTAGAAATATTCTGTTTATGTCTTAGAAAAGGGTGTGATGTATGTAGTAATATTATATCACTGTAAGACAATTTATGCACATGTAATATGGGAACAATTGCCATCAAAGCGTTTACGGTCGTCGGTGAGAGAGAATGCTATGCATTGACAAAATGTAAGGCAAGGTCTTTAATATTTAGGCTTTTCATATTAAAATATCTTTATTCGTGTAAACCTATTACACGCATTTGTGACACTCCTGTTAGTGGAAGACTAAGCAGCGAAGTGGTCCAAGGAGTAAGCTGTTAGCAAAAGACTAGCAGCTTAGCAATTATTCCAGTGACTTGTTAATGTTTAATTTGACTGAGAAAGGAATCTGCAAGGAAAACTCAGCTATAGCAGATTTACAAATAAAACAAATACAGAATTACAGACTAGCACGTATAAACAAGAAGCGCGTCGGTTCCTATTTCACTAATACTAACTAGTCGAGTTCTGGAGTGAAGACCACGTACAGGAAAACGCAGAGTGGGAAGATCCCCCGCCAGATGGACGGATGACCTGAAAAAGGTCGCTGGTGGGGGCTGGATGAGGGTGGCAAAAGATCGTGTGAAATGGCGAGCCTTGGGGGAGGCCTACATCCAGCAGTGGAGAGACATAGGCTGATGATGATGATGGTGATGAACTAGTCGAATCTTTAACAAATTGATATCAGACCCTCGCCAACCTGTCAGACCAGCATGGCGAGTGAATGTCATATTCTCCAAAAATAAGATCTGGAAGGTCCATCTCAAGCTATGGAGGTAAGCGGGAAACGAATAGCTGAAAATACTCAGAATTTGAGCGAAAGAAATGAAATCAGCAGACACTGTCTTAAATGTCGACCGTCGGTTTTGATAGCCGACACGAAACGACGTTCCAGAATTCCAGAACATAATGAAAGCGAAATTTTATGCCGAAATTCAAAAGCAACAACTGCTTCATGACCTGCGTTGTTGTTTTAAGGTTGTCAGAAACGGCGGAAACGTCACCAAAAGGTAGTGCCGCTCTAGCGGCTATAATAATGATAAGCCCAGTTTTAAAGTTAGGTCAATGAGGGTATGTGCTTCAAGTAATTTATGACACGTAATATTTGAGTTGGTATCCCGTGTGCTCTGCACAAGTAGAGGATTAAAGACATCATCTCTTATCTTCATCCGAGTCGTTTCTTCTCTGTCTTACCTCTTTCTAAAACATCTATTTAGTGGACTGGACATCTACATCTATGCGACGGCACTCTAGCCTTTATTTATTTATTTATTCGTGGGAAAATTTACAGCCTTTGCAATATTATGTATACAAAAAATATCTAATCTCAAAGCCTTACAAATTTTCACGAGAAATACGAGATAGTAATCAGCACAAGGATAGGTTAGCCTTTAGTGTGGGATGCCACCTGTGTGGACATCCTGGCGCCTTCCCACCTGTCCTTGACCTCTAAGGACTCAGGCGATGCTGCATTACAAGCAGAGTACCTTAAACGGCAGAAAAACACCTAGCTTATTGGGACCTAGCTTATTGGGAGATGTGTTTCGGGCCGTGGGAACCAAGTGCACATGGAACTTTCAAGGCGTTGTCAAAACAGCTCGTCAACATCACGGGAGACAAGAGGCCTGGGCAATATTTGGGCCAAAGGATCACTATTGCCATTTAACGTGGTAATGCTGCCAGAATACTTGGCACTTTGCTCATTGGTAGCGATTTGGAGCATTTTTCTTGTTTATTTTTATTTTATTTGTTTTTCCTTTTTTTTTGTTTTAAGTTGTATTTTTAATTATAAATTGTTTTATTTATTAATAAACTGCCTCCGTGGTTCAGCGGTTAAGTCCGTGGACCGGGTTCGATTCCTGGTCGGGACACAAAAATATTAATGTAAATGTATTTATTTACATAATACTTAATTTATTTATGATATTTCTCGAGTTTGGTACGCTGGAGACATCGACGAGCTTGCCACTTGTCATGATTGGCTTATAGTAAAGTTGGCGAAATGTTTCTGACCACCCCGAAAGGGAAACGGTCGTGTTGATACATTACTTTTTTATTTATTAATAGTAATTTATATGTAAAGTGAACGATTGCCATAAAAAAAACAAATGATTTTGCCTATCTATTAATCGATTAATATTCCCCATTACTTCTCGCGCTTGTGATAGCCATAATTGTATCTTTATTAAGACAATTTATCTGTAAACAAGAATATTGTAAATTTGGAACGCAATCTTAGATGAATTGTCAATTTAATACTACGGCTGCTGAATAAATTCAATGTTTTAAATAAAGATGGTAATCTTAAGGAAAATTATTTCATTGCTGGATTAATGTACTTTCCTTTTTATTTACGAAGGTTTTTCAGATTATTTTACTGTATCTGCAGCTCTTCAATAGAACAGGATGTCTAATGAATAGAGGTCATCAGACATGTCCTGTCTTTAAATATATTATTTTTACACTTAATTATAAATTTATTACTGCCTCCGTGGTCTAGCGGTTAAGTCCGTGAATTTAGACTCGGAGGTACCGGGACGATTCCTGGTCGGGACACAAAAATATTTATTGACGTAAATAAATACATTTAATTATTATTTAATTTATTTCTGATATTTCTCGAGTTTGGTACGCTGGATACATCGACGAGCTTGCCACTTCTTCCACTTCGTGATGATACTTTTATGTAACAGTAAAGAAAAGTATTGTTAAGAAACTGGTCTATGCGCACTATTTAAATTTACCATAAGCTTAATACACTCTCTGCTATATTTATTTCTCTCATTAAGGTCATCATATAGTAGGTATATTATATTTATGTATATTCATAGAACGTATGTATGTAGTTTTATTTGTATGTATTTGTGTATGTGTATGTAAATAAGTATTTATTCACTAGTATATATTGAAGTCTAATATTTTTCTATTAGTTTTGATAGCACCTGCCTTATCATGTCGTAACTGCTTTAGTTGTCCCAAAGGTTTGACCAGTATAGAATGTCTAGCGACATTAGGTCCGCCTTTGTACTTTGTGCAATAAAGTTTGCGCTTTCAAATTGATTTTGTTGTTTTACTTATAACTAGCTATTTTACCCGGCTTTGCCCGTGTAAACGGCGAAACGAAATTAATTTCATTGCGCAAAATCAATTTGCTATACCTCCTAAGGTAATCATTTAATTTGCATGGTGTTAAGGAAAAAATAATCTTTATGAAATGGCCAAGCCAACTAACGTATTTAAAATGATAAGAATTAATACCGTATTTGTATAAATAGCTTTCCAATTACCGCTTTATAATTGCCCATTATATAAAGTATTAAGATGGATATAGTACGTTATCCTAAAGAGATAGACATATGGAGTCGCAGACTCTTCTGTAGACCTATATATGATACACAATTCCAGCGTTTTCGCTGAAAGCTTCCAGACGGCTTATTTTTTTCCGACATCTCCAACAAATATCGTTAATGTATACAAAAACATAACAAATTATATACTAAGACCTTCCTCGAGAACCACTCTATCCATTGGTGAAAACAGCATAGAAATCAGTGCAGTAGTTTTTGAGTTTATCACGAACAGACAGACAGACGCGGTGGAGGACTTTGTTTTATAATTTGAAGTGATAGTGATATGCCAACCTGCACTCTTCGGAAATGTAAAACACTTCTTAAAAAAAAAGAAGATGGCTATTTTTTTTTTGTAGAAAATGCTTCTTTTTGAATGCGAGAAAAACCAAGGAACTATTGTTTGAAAAAAGAAGGATGACAACCGTAACGATAAAGATTGATGATAATAATAAATAAATAAATAAAATAAGATAGGGATGTTGAAAGAAGAGTGAACGTGGGAAATAGTGATAACGGTGTCCTGGGGTCACTGATCGCCAGTCGAAATGTCAGTGGCAAAGCTCGACACAATGCCATGCTTACCAACACTTATGTATGGAAGCGAGACGTGGATATGTCGGAATACGCATGAGAGTAGAGTTAATGCAGTTGCGTCGGATATGCGGCGTCACTTTAACGGACCGCATACGTAATGATGAAATACGCAAAAAGGTAGGTATGAAAGAAAGCATAGGGACAAAAATAAGGAAAGGCATGCTCCAATGGTTCGGGCATGTTGAAAGGATGACCGAAGAGAGATTGACGAACCATATATAATGCGAAAGTTGTGGGTAAAAGAGGCCCTGGCAGACCAAGACTCACCTATCACGATCAGATAAATAAAACAATAGCTGAAGGTGCATTAAAGAGCCATCGAAACAAAAGGGCATGTATGAAGAGGTTGATGAATGTTGAAGAAGCGAAAGAGGTATGTCGTGATCGTGACAAGTGGCGCTCAATTGTCTCTGCCTACCCCGCAAGGGATTTGGCGTGAAGATATGTATGTATGTATGTAAAATGAAAAAAAAAATGAAATTATTTATTTATTATATACTTTATCTCTTTGACATAAATTAATGCTTTATATAATAAATGAATGCTAATTAACAAAATAAACAGTGTACCCAAGTAAATATCATCTGTTTATGAATACAAAATTTTCACATTCATAATGGTGCGAGTATTTATCAAAACAAAGGTATAAATTAAGCAATAATAAACACAAATACCTACAAAATTCACATTAAAGAAATACAGCGACGAAATAACCAAAGTACTTTCTTTAATTTAAAAGGAATAAGACAATTTTAACGAAATAAAAAACATCCTCTAAGGCTGACATTTATAAAACGTTCCGAGGCTTTTCTTTTTTAATGTCAAAATATCCTTTATTCTATAATGTTAAATTTATTATATTAATATTTAAAAATTTGAAATAAATATAAACTAAACCTAATAAAACAATAACTATAAGTAAAAAATATCCTCTTGAGATGACCTTTCAGGGATAGTCCCAAAAAGACTGGCAACATTTCTTCTCTGTATAGCAAAGCTAATACGTCAGCAAAAATATTTGCCAGCTTTCCTGTCACCAGACCTTTCCGTTAGCCGTTTGGACAACTCCTTCGCTTCGCCGATCGTCTCGACCCCAAACGGCGCAAATTCGTAACCTTTATTTACGTAAAATAGCTCTCGGTCTAATATTTTTTTATTTGTTATTTTACACTGCTGGTGACTGTGGAGTGACTTTGGTGTCTATTTTTTTAATAATAATAATTTATAATTATTATTGTTTAGTACTTGCGTTATTCTTTTTTGTTGTTTATTATTAGTATTTTTTATTCATTTTATTTTTTGAGAGTCGTGAGCCGTACGGGTGCTGTTATACCAGTAACGGTGTCCAGCGCTAAAAGTTCATGAATTACCAGCGGGTTATATATATTATCCGCTGAGTGCCTGCCGGGAAGAACGGGGGAATGTCCCCAACCCCAACCCAGGAGACCTATTTAGACTTATTATATATTATATTATACTTTAGACCTATTCAATGATACCCCACTTGTTATATATATATTATAGTTCGTCGACTTATTTTTTTTTATTCAACAATATGG
The DNA here is from genome assembly GCA_910589645.1 of Tinea semifulvella. NCBI lineage: Eukaryota > Metazoa > Arthropoda > Insecta > Lepidoptera > Tineidae > Tinea > Tinea semifulvella. Next base: position 3,248,731 of record OU342598.1, on the reverse strand, counting down.
CCTCTGGTTGTCGCCTTACATTTTTTTTATTAATGTCAGATCGTCAGTGACACTGGCGTGATTAAGACAAATCTGTTGACGTGAGAATCATTAAAATTGGTCTCCAGTGTGCCACAAAGGAGCAAACATACATTTAAGATACATACATAGGCTGTTAAGAATGACTTAATTAATGATTGCACCTACCATCTATACTGTCTAAATGTCCTAAAGGTTTGGCTGTCAGGAAATTCCTAGCGGCATTAAGTCCGCCTTTGTACATCGTGCAATTAAGTTTTTAAATAAAATAAATAAATAGGCTGATAAGCATACAACTCATCTTTGCGTCATACAGTCGGGTAAAAAGGAAGAAAAACAGTATCTGGCTCACATATTGACACAAATGCTTACTTTAGCCATGATCTCCGTTCCAAATGTTAAATAAATAAATAAATTTATCAGCGTAACATAAAATATACAGTGTAAGCTCCATGTAAAGTCACTCGATTTAACGACAAAGCGTCGAAATCAATTGGCTTTGGTTGGTTTAGCTTGTCTTCCAATTCTGATTTTTCTTCTCTCCATTTAACGACAACTCTCTATAACGCCATAAAATGCACAATTTCTTCAGTGTCGTTATTAGAGTTTACACGTATGCAATGTCCAAGCCCGCCTTATAGATCTCGTTCCTCAGTCTAAATCTCCACAGAAAAATCTCTGAAACGTTTCGGATTTCGAATGTCCACTAATGAAATAAACAGAATAAAATCACAAATTCTTAAGAAAATATTAATTATTAAGCAATTTTATTTAAAGACCTGTTGTTTTTGTAACAAAATTACATTACAAAAAAAACATCAGTGAATTTTCCGGATTATTTAGATAAGTGTTAGTTAGTGTTTTCTCGGAACTTGAAAAAAGTTATCCTTATTGAACTTACCGTTCCGTGGGAATCAAATATTCCAAAAGACCACAACATGAAGTCGAATAAATATTATGACCTCACAGAAGAAATGATCAGGAACGGGTTCAAGACTCAGCTTTACGCAGTGGAAGTTGGTGCGAGAGGAGTTCCAGCAAAATCTTTGCATCACTTACTGAAAGAATTGGGCCTAAGCAGGTCTGCCGTCAATAGATTAATGGAACGAGCTTCCAAGACGGCATTAAAGGAATCATACAGTATATGGTTGGGTAGGGAGAGAAGTAGAATGGTGGATGGTGAGCGTATTATCGCGCAATAAAAAAAAGGAGGCCTCTCATCTCTTACCCACACACGATAGACCCGGCACCCGCACGGTGAATCCATGAAATGCTTAGAGATTTGACTTCTAATTATATTCTGTTTTTTACTAATTGTGAATTTTACCTATCTTTTTATTATAAAAACTAGCTGTTTTGCCCGGCTTTGAACGTGTAAACGGCGACACGAAATTGATTTCGTTGCGTATAATTTTGTATTTGCTATATCTCCTAATTCATTTACTTTGCATTAAATTTGTAAAGGAAAAATAACCTTTATAAATTGCTCAAGCCAATTAACGTATTATAGTATAAGGATTAATACCGTATGTGTGTACATACCTTTTCATTTTTTTTTCCATTTAATACAGCCCCTAGTACACAGCGACCTAGACCTCCACTGTTGGAGATGGGCCTTCCAGAACTGAATCTGGAGAATTTGGCCTACACTCGCCACGCTGGCCAGACGGTTCGGCGAGGATATGATGTCAATTTTGAATGACAGTTTATTAACGATTCCACAACTTGGTATTAGTGGAACCGGGACCGACGGCTTAACGTCCTCTTCAAGGCACCACCGGGTGTTGTAAATCTATGACAAATGTACGTAAGAATAGTGTATTAATCATGGTGGGTTCGAACCGACCTTTATAGGATTTAAGGAACGCGTTCTTACAACCGAGCCACCACTGCGCCCTTCCGCGCTTTTTATATACCGCTCTATAATTTTCCATTTTTTTAAGTATTAAAATGGATATAGTATGTTACCCTTAAGAGATAGACATATGCTATTGCGGACTATTCTGTAGACCTATATAAGATACACAACCATACATTATTTTGTTATATCTCAAAGGGTTTAGGCAGCGTTTTCGCTGAAAACTTTCAGACGGCTTATTTTTTTTCGATATCTCCCTTACGATACAGTTCACATTTTACAGCAATTTCTTAAGTTCTAGATTGCAATCCAAAAGCTGTACACAGCATGCTTATTGTTATTTAGCCATGACATTGTCATGGAAATGCGAAAGTTGTGGGTGAAAGAGGCCCTGGCAGACCGAGACTCACATATCACGATCAAATAAATAAAACACTGGCTGAAGGTACATTAAAAAGCTTTCGTAACAAAAGGGCATGTATGAAGAGGATGATGAATGTCGACGAAGCGAAAGAGGTATGTCGTGATCGTGTCAAGTGGCGCTCAATTGTCTCTGCCTACCCCGCAAGGGATCTAGCGTGAAGATATGTATGTATGTATGTATTGTCATTTCAATTAAATTATTTCATTTCAGTGAAATATGTCAAAAGGAAAATAATAATAAAAAACTGGTATGTCAAAGAAAAATAATAAGGTAGTAAATCAATAATAATAAATAAATAATCATAAATATATAAAAAATTAAAGTCCATAACAGACTAAATATAAGATAATAAATATAAAATATAAGATAGAGTAGGCATTGGTTGTTAATTTCATACAAAATTAACTATTAAATTATACTGCAATGATGTTAATAGTTAATTATATTCAATATAATAACCTGATTAACCTTGAAATCGCTTGGGGCCAATATCACCCACCACCATTGGCACTAACCAGATATTCTGAAGATGTACAAGGCTCTCACAGCCTGTTTTTCGCCATTCATATAAATTTCCGTCATCAATATACTACACAATATCCAAACATGCTTTTTCATTCGATTTTTATACATTCATAATTATGATATTACAAACAACCTGTGACAAAAGGTAAGTAATAATTTAGTATACAAGCGAACAGCCTTAAGCAAAGATATCTTTTATGAAAGAAACGGGTTTATTAAGCTGCAAAATAGGGCTTGAAAGTGCTGAGTCATTGGGTGATTTCCAGATTGGTTGCTTTTGTCATTTAAATTGGTCGATAGATCGTCGCATTGAAAAAAAAAGTTAGACATATAATATACGAACCCGCTCATCAATACAGTAAATATTCTACCTATGTTTATACGATTAGATAGTTTATATAAATATTGGTAGATAAATCGAATAAGAAGCTGTGGTGTCTCGAGCGTACCAAACTCGGGACCTATCACAAATAAATTAAATATTAATTTAAATTATTAAATATGAGTGTGGATCAACCGCTAGACCACGGAGGCGTCAAACCTACTTGTAACTAAAAAATAAAACAAAAATAAAGCTATGATTCTTATCTACTGATATACACATAAATAACACATAATTATACTTACTACATTTCATTAATTACAGCCCCTAGAACACAGCGTCCTAGACCTCCACTGCTGGAAATGGGTCTTCCAGAACATATATCTGGAGAATTTGGCCTACGCTAGCCACGCTGGCCAGACGGCTTGGCGAGGATGTGACAGCATTTTTTATGACAATTTATGAAGGATGCACAAGTTGGTATTAGTGGAACCGGGACGGACGGCTTAACGTGCTCTCCGAGGCACGGGATCGGTGGTGTTGTAAATCTATGACAAATGTACGTAAGAAAAGTGTATTTCTCATTGGTACATGCCGGGGGATTTGAACCGACCTCTGTAAGATTTAAGGAACGCGTTCTTCCAACCGAGCCACCACCGCGCCATACTACATACATACTATAAAATGAATAAATAATATAATATTAGTTTACTAGGCGCTCGATAGATGTTTCTCCAGCGCCGAGACACGTGTCCGAAGAGAGCCATGACAAGATCCTCACGCGACGTCTCTCGAGCTTTAACAAAGCTAGAATTCGCACAATGGTAGGGGTGATAACGGGACACTGTGCCTTTAATAAACACCTATACACTCTAAACATTACAGATAGCCCACTGTGTAGAGAGAGTCTAGACTGAAGCTCGGTTTTTAATAGTATCACACGAGTGTTTTTAATACCTAGTTATGTGCAGTTTCATACACTAATTTATCTACTCTCATACATTGGGATTGAACCTACTAAATAAAAGATAAAAGTTAAAAGAGTAAGAAAAACCACACGAAATGCTATACAACAAAACGTATTGAATGGCGCCAATTTTTATTTTTAATGTTTTTAAATGACCATGGTACATAAGTCTAACTTAGTTAGACTTAGTTTAGGAGTCAGTGTGTAAATCAATATGTTAATTGTACTTTTATGAACAATAAAATATTTTGTATTTTGTATTGTTGTAAGTCCTAAACAATGAAATGGCGCCTAAACCTATCTTATGACCGCCACGCGCTATGGCGGGCGCTGCCATAGACAAGTAAAAATTGGAATCATAACTATTTTGTAATGTCTTATAAAAAATAAGTGTTATACGGGGTGTTTGGAAGTACATACGCCTAGGGTAGAAACTAGGGATAGTCTGCTACCTACCCCCGCCCAATATATTGACCTAAAAATTTGGTAATGACTAATGTTTTTCATTTGCCATCCTTTTACGATCGAACACATTTAATTTTCATTAGTTGAAATTTTTGCTTGAAGTGCCCTAGTTGCGGAAATTAATTAATAACTTTAAAACTAAAAGCGATAATTACACTTTTAGCATATCGTTAGAAAGAGCATGAACTGAGGATGTTTTAAAAAAATCAGAAGAACTCCAACCCTGTTAGTTTTTTTTTAAACCCCATAGAAAGTTGCCCTTAAAATTATTTCTTTACCTTACTACGGTACTTCAGGCCCCATAACTTTTCTTCTCCACAATTTTCTGGTGTAAAATATTTTTTACAGGACCCTAAGACTCTAACGATTAAAACAAGACTATTAGCAGACCTGTCCCATGGTTAGATTTTGAGCTACAGGTAGTTTTAGTAAAATATTCACAAAAAAGTCAAATAAAAAATAGAAATAAATTAAAAAAAAACCTTGAGGCCAAGGTCAATATATTGGGCGGGGGTAGGTAGCAGACTATCCCTAGTTTCTATCCTAGGCGTATGTACAGCTCCCTTCCAAACACCCTGTATAATATGTATGATTCTAATGAATTATAACATTATTTTCTTAGAGAAAAAGTGTTATGATGTGATTCTATTTTTAAATTTCAACAGTTAGTTTATAAAGTATGTTAATATAAATTCGTTTTAAAGTTTGTAATTCGCATTTTACGATATGAGAGTAGTTAAAAATGCTTTATTGCACAAATCAAAGACCCTACTCTATGTCTATGTTTTTGTTATTTTGTACGATGAAAGGTGGGAAATGAAAATGTTATTGTTTGTGTTTTGCCTTTTCATTTTTATAAAGCATTTATCGCAACAAGAGCCTCAAATGCGAAACGTACAGCGAGATTAATATACAAAATTGTAAATTTTTTATTAAATTTTATATTTGAAAACTACATCGGTTTTTAGTCGTAATTTATTTATTTATTTATTTATTATGTTTGGAAAACTTACAGCTATTTTACACTAGAAAACTTAAGATTAGATAAAATAAAGCCAATTAACAGTTTCCACTTATAGTTGCACCTTGAACAAAAAATAAAAATAAAATATAAAAATAAGAAGATAATTTGTCCTGAAACGGGGAATAAGCAGTAGTGGACTTTGCCTGGTGTTTCTAGTGGGTATACGTAATATAATTTTTCAGTTCGTTTCCAGTGGCTCCGGTCCTCAGCGCAGTGGATAGCTTGGTGTACTGGGATGTTTAGGTGGTCCTCTTGTTCATTTACCGTCTACTTTTCCTGTTACTTTGGATTGCAATCTAGAACTTAAGAAATTGCTGTAAAATGTGAACTGTATAGATTGTGATCTGTTGGTGTACCTATAGTAAATAAATAAATGAAAGATATAATGGCGTTTGACATTCTCTGCCTGTCAGTCTTTCGGGACAACGAAAACAATGTGAGAAAGTAGGTAGGTGCAAAATATAAATTAAATATATTGAAAATAGAAAAATAATCATTAAAATCAATTCATAATTGGCGGAATAATCGCGTAACAAATATACAGCTTAATTGAGAAACTTTTTTGATGGGCCCATGGGGACACTCAGCCAAGCGTCTGGCCAAGGAGTTGTCCAAACGGCTAACGGAAAAGTCTGGAGACAGGAAGGCTGGCAATTATTTCTGCCAACGTATTAGCTTAGCTATACAGAGGGGAAATGTTGCCAGTCTTCTGGGGACTATCACTGAAGGGTCGTCTCTAGAGGACATTTTTTACTTATAGTTTATTTTTTATTAGGTTTAGTTTATATTTATTTTAATTTTTACTTTTAAGTAGTTTTAATTTATATTGTAATTATTTTATACTGTTTGTATATTATTTTTTTTTGAAGTCGATTAAGAATATATCACATTATTAATTTTGTCACACTCTCCTCATCATGTAAGTAGTTATATTTATGTTATATTAGTATATCTATAGTATGACTTATTTATGTATTAGTATGTAAATTGTATGTAAATATTAGTATGTATATATTTATATTACAATTATATTTCTGTTTTATTTAAATTTCATCTAATTTTTAATTGCACCTACTGTCTGAATGTCCTAAAGGTTTGGCTGTCAGAGAATGCCTAGCGGCATTAAGTCCGCCTTTGTACATAGTGCAATAAAGTTTTAAAATAAAATAAAAAATAAATAAATATAGGTGAATAATAATTATCATGAATATTACATACAAATACATAAACTAATAAAAGTTGGTGCGAGAGGAGTTTCAGCACAAATGTTTACACCACTTACTGAAAGAATTGGGCCTAAGCAGGTCTGCCGTCAATACATTTATGGAAAGAGCTTCCAAGACGACATTAACGGAATTATATAGCATTTGGTTGGGTAGGGAGAGGAGTAGAATGGTGGATGGTGAGCGTATTATCGCGCAATAAAATAAAAAAACGAGGCCTTCTTTTTTAAACGATCCTATTGCAGGTCGCAAGCCCGAGACACCATTCTTCTCATTCACCCACACACGATGGACCCGGCATCCGCACGGTGAATCCATGGAATGCTTAGAAAATTGTCTTCTTCTATATACACTACATAAATAAGTACCTATATAGGCGTAGTGGATGATGAATTCATAAAAAAACAAAAAAGGTTTCTCAGTGTACTCCCGCTAATAATGCCTATTTATGAACAGACCCTGTTCGCCGATAGTTCATAAATCTTCTTACAAGAGATGAGAGATCTCTCTTGTCTCTTTAACTCTTTTGTTGTTGTTCCTACTAATTTGTGGAATAATCTACTGTCAATATACTGTTGTGAACTGGTGTTCACAACAACTTCTAAATTAAATTAATAATTTTCAATAGTTATATTTCTTTATATGTATCTTTATGATTGTTCCTATATTGTCCCCAAGTTTGGCTGTCAAAGAATGTCTTCCGGGCATTAAGTCCGCCTTTGTACTTTATGCAATAGAGTTTTAAAATAAATATTATGATAACATATCATATAGCGACTGTCGCTTAATTATCGCAAACTGTATGACGGGCGTCGGTTATCGCAGCGCGTACTGAATATCATGGTACGAGGCACACAGTGGTTGTCAACCATAGATCCTAGCAGGCGTGCGGCATCAGTAAACATAATTTGCAACCCGTAATTTGTAAAGAACCCATTTTTTTTTAAATCTACTCTCGGCGAACATACTATATAAAAAAAAGCTATACAGTGGTTCCAGCAGCTATAGCAAATAGACCTACTCCTATACATCAACAGACGGGCCTAGATTTAAGTACGTTAAGCACTTTAGGCAAGTTCTATGTGACAGTTGTGAAAGGACCGACGAATAATGGATGCTTCTGGCCAAAGACATATACACGGTGATAAATTGAGATCGTTCAGTAACATGCAAAGTATCATCACGACCTTATCCCTTTCGGGGTAGTCAATAGCCATGCTTTTAAATAAACGGATTCACATTCAGCCAACATTACTTTAGACCTATCATGACAAGTAGCAAGCTCGTCGATGTATATAATAATCAAATAAATAAATAAATATTTCCAGACAGGTCACACAGCGCCATCTAGTTTCCGTGGTAAGCTACGAGGCTTGTGTTACGGAAACTAGATGGTTGATAAACTACATATTATACTTTTTGTAAATATATACATATTATACATATAAACACCCAGACCGAGACAAATTATACAATGTACAACTTGCTCCCGGTGGGAATCGAACCCACGACCTCCCGAGTTCACGGCAACGTTTGTTACCACTAGACCACGGAGGCGAGCATATAGCGTACCTACAAGCTCGAGAAATATAAAATTAAAAAATATATTGTGTCCTGACCTGGAATCTACGGTCTTAAACGCAAGATCACGATGGAATTTTATAGAATGAAAAAAAACACTTAAATTTCAAATTGTTTTTGTTTCGGCGCCAACAAATTGTATTATTGGGTCTCTATATAATTTTGTCTATGGGATATGCTCGTCTCTAATACTGGGTTCCAGATGCTAAAGTTTTGGACACATCGCTCAAACTTCGACGTACGTGTGAACCAAGCTAAATACGCCATAAGGCTAAGTACGCTTAACAACTGGCTTATGAGTTATATTAATTGCATCCACCAATTTCGGCATGAGTTTTGAGCGCTCGGGTTTTGTAGTCAGTAATATCAGCTTGTGTCTCTTCACTGACTTTTGAATTTTATCATGTACTATTTCTCATCTAGCAACATCAGAGTGTTGTCAAATTCGGGTCATTTGTATTTCAAATATTCAATTTTTATTTTTGTCATCGTTTATTAATATTTTCTCATTGTTAAGTATTGATGCGTTATTTTAGTACTTATCAAAGCTATTTGAATATATGAAAAACCATAAACCTAATTTATAAGACCTAAGAGACCTCGCTGTTGTGAAAAGGTTCTTTAAATAATACTAAAACAGAAGGTTTTTAGTTTACGCCATATAATCAAACGATGACAAATATACAGAATAATAAAAAAGTGACAAATAAAGACAGTTCATAGAAATTTGACAAAAGCTGAAAAAGTAAATAATAGTGGTCAGGGTTTCGCAACATCCTCCAGACGCGAAAAGAATAAACACTAAAAAACTCACTCGTCACAAGTTCAACCTTTCTGGAGGTTTAATGATCCGACCACATCTTGTAATAACTTTGTTTTTGTCTTTATCTTTAAATCTTTGGTAATCAGACAAGCTCCATCTCTCAAAATATTTAAAGACAAGTTATACAATTTTTTACACCATAAACAGAAAAACTTACCATAACTTTCTACAATGTACTTAGATATGTATTTATTATTTATGTATATATTTATTTAATATGTAGGATATGTATATTTAATTAGTATGTATTTATATTTCATAATTGTTGATCACAATATTATTTCTGCACCCGCTTATAATGGCTCCCCATTCACAAAGGTTAGTTGGTAGAAAATGCATTTATAGCATTAAGCTCGCCTTTGTACCCACACTATTTTTGGTTCTGTACAATAAAGAATTTATTATTATTATTATTATTATTAAATCTTTAATATCATCTTTCAGTAACATATCACATTCATCTACTTCAGTAGACTTCATCATTTCCAGTTTCTCAGATGTCACTTCTAAAGGGTATAGTTTTTGTATAGGTCTTAGCAAAATTCCACTACTTGTCTTCACATTTGCCTTTCGAGTAATTCCATCAATATCTGGAAATATTTCCTTTATCACACTCATAGGCCATGTCACACGTTTCGTTTCTTTTTCTACTAATACCACATCACCAACTTTTAGTTTATATTTACCTTCTTTACCTTTATGAACTAGAAGTGACAAGTATTCGTTTTGAAATCTCTGTCTTAAATCATTTCTTAACTGATGAACATATTTTATTCTATTGTTAAGTGACTTTGCATCAATTTCATCAAGATCTGTGACTTCACTCTTTGGTAGACTTTGAAGAAAATTATTTGGAGTGAGGGGCACTAAATCATCACATTCTGTGACGTATGTGAGGGGTCTAGCATTTACTATTGCTTCACAATCACAAATTATAGTTTGTAGTTCAATAAAATTTACTGAGGACCTACCGAGAACTCTACGTAGCAACTCCTTAACAAGACGCACGAGACGCTCCCACCAACCTCCACACCAAGGTGCCGAAGGAGGATTAAAAATCCACTTAATCTTCTTAATATTTGATTCAGATGTAACTTTCAAATCAAATCATCAAATCAAATTGTTTATTTATTCGAAGTTTTTCTTACAAGGACTTATAAATAACGTTGCTGTGCTAATGTCAATATGACACTGTGTGACAGCAATTGTTAGCTCCCAGGGGAACATAGTAAAACATGCAGCAGAGAAATACAAACATGCGTTGATATTTTTTTTTTTTTTTAAATAACAATCATAAATCTAATATATAGTATAAACATTTATATAATAAAATCAAAACTTATAATTACTAAATATGCTAGGGCATATACTGCATAGGGATTACAGTAAGTAAGAGTGTTAGTGTACTAATGTTTGTGTGATGTGAGTGAGTATGTATGTATGTGTAGTATGTAAGTGTATGGGGATTTGTTTGCTTATATTAGTCTGTGTGTGTATGTGTGTGTTCATGTAACCGTCCATTATTATATAATTACCTTTAGTAAATCTTCGGTTTCATTGTATGTTAGATTATGTAACCAATCTCTTACCACTATTTTACATTTACCTGAAGTAATGGGATATATGTTAAGTTTTGCATTAACAGTATTATATAGTCTGGAGCATAGTATGTAGTAAGCGGACCTGGCCAGTACTGTTCTACACGATTCGATGTTGCATACTCTGTTCTTTCTTCGTCTTTCATTTGCGATGGAAGGTACGAAAGAGAGAGATGCATGCTTGCGTTTGATGACTTCCAACACGAAAAGCTGTCTTATTGTTAAAACGTTGGATTCGTTAAATAGAAGTACAGTTGGGTACCGAAAGGGCTTTTTCATCATAACTATTAGGATTGCTCTTTGTGCTCGCTCAAGACGCAATATAGCGGTGATGCCAGCACTACCCCAAGCGACTATACAATATGAAAGGATCGATTGCGCGAGGGCATAGTAGACTATCTTAAGGGTTGATATATCCACGGAGCATCTGAGTCTTTTAAAGACGAAAATAAGTTTTCTGGCGCGTGAAGCTGTCGTTGTCAAATGTTCTTGCCAGTTTAAAGTACTGTCAATCTGAACACCCAGATACTTAATTGTTGAGGCACGGGCAATTGGTGCACATAAGCATTCAGTGGTGGAGGAGTCGTTGCAATTATGACCTGTGATGCGGAAACTTAGAGTGTTAGGTTAGGTTAGGTTAGGTTAGGTTAGGTTAGACCAATCCAAGCCTTTAAATAAATTATTTGTTCCAACAAAATCTTGTTTAATATGTAAAACATATACACGTTGATAAATATTTATATTAGAACTGGGTAATATTATAGGAAATTTATAATTGTTACATTCTTCGCTTAGAGCTAATTTTGTTTTGGCTTTTAATAACCCTTCCGAGTCGACGAAAATTATTATATTTATATTTTTGTACATATTAGTTTTAAAAATGTTTTCAGTCTGAATTATTGACATAACATTACTTTTATTGCATACGCCATCATAGGACATCTGACCTTGTAATGTCCAGCCCAATTTTGTATTAATCGCCGCAAGTCCATCTTTAAGATGTATCATCGTACCTGTCATTACATAACCTAAATAGTCGGCTCCAATTAACAAACCAATCTCTGTCGGTATGTCTCTAATGTATGTAATATTATATTTTTGTAACTCAGATCGAATCTCGGACTGCTTGATCCGTGGTAAAAATCCACATATTTGAGCTTCATCAAGAACAGACATATTTATCATGAACATATCATGCAAGTTTTTAATATTTACACTATATATTATGAGTACATTTTTTAGTTTCGATTCCACCAAATACGCAATGACCAATTATTTTTCGGCCAACTACTGGTAGATCAAATTCTTGAGCTACTTTCTTGGATATATAGGAACGTTGAGCTCCGTTATCTATTAACGCTCGGACAGTAATAACTTCATTATAATGAACGATTTGTACTAACAGTGTTTGAAGAAGTGTTATATTATTACGGTTACTGTGTGATAATGAGGTATTGAGATTCTCTTGTTCCTCCTTTGTATTATCCTTCTCTGTTGTAAAAACTATCTCCTTCGTAGAATCCTTCTCTTTTGTAGTTTCAGGACACATCAGGACGCTATGACGTCTAGAACACAGAATACATTTAATAAATCGTTTGCAGCTTTTATTGTTATGTCCCATAAATAAACAAACAGTACACGCTTTCTTCTTCATTAAAAAAATTTTACGTTCGTCCAATGTCATTTTAATAGGTTTGTAACATTCTACACTACAATGAGTAGACTTATCGCACCACACACATGTCTTTTCAGACTTTTTTATATTAGTATTTACAAGAGTAGATGCGGTAGGAATGCCAGGGTTATCGGAAAACATATCTTGTTGAGAGCCTGAAAAACCCGCTTTAGCAATATTTATTCTTTGGTTGCTTTCAACCTCATTTTTTAGGAAATATAATAGATTTGAAACTTTATTACCTTTATCGTTTAATGGATCTTTATGAGCTCTCTCAAATGCCAAAAGAGTTTCTTCTGGTAGAGCTGACTCGATCATCGGATAAAGTATGGCTGCGTTCTTCTCACAAGTTACACCCATTGTCTCCAAAGACCCCAATTGAGTCGACAATTTGTCGTAGAGTAGGTTTAACGGTAGCAATTGCTGACGTTTTGCTTGCGATAAAACGAGTCCTAAAAGTTCTCTAATGTAAACTTCGATTATTAAATCGTCACGTGCGAAACGTTCTTTTAAATGATGAACAGCTTTATAATAATTTTCACCAGATGGTGGGAAGCTTTCAATCAACGTACGTGCGTCTGAACCTACCTCGGTGGCCTGCAGTAAATATTGAAATTTGTCGTGATTGTCGATTGATGGATCTCCATCGATCTTACGGAATTGACCCCAAAATCTTATCCAATTCTTAACATCCCCATTAAACTTTACTAACTCAAGTTTAGGAAGCTGAAAGTTCCTTTTAACCGTCCTATTAATATGTTCATCAGAATGTTCTACAACTGGATTAAGAATGACATTACTTACAGATCTTGGTTCTCTATCCCTTACCAATTTTTTGACATCACGTGTTATTTCTGTCCACTTAGTACGGTAAGTATCTGACGATTCATATTCCTTTTGAATCTCCTCTTCGGAATCGTCAATTAATAATAAGGATTCAATAATTTGTTCGTCGATGAGGTATAAACGATCGATTTTGACTGTGAGTATTTTTACCCTGGTCTCGACCTCCTCAACATCGATAGAATCGGCCTTCAGCATATCTTCAAGTTCCTTGATTTTAATGCTGCAAAACCTGCGTAAACAACCTTGCTCCTTGGTCAGAGTATTTTTCCTAACGGTCGCCATTATTTTGTTGTGAAAAGGTTCTTTAAATAATACTAAAACAGAAGGTTTTTAGTTTACGCCATATAATCAAACGATGACAAATATACAGAATAATAAAAAAGTGACAAATAAAGACAGTTCATAGAAATTTGACAAAAGCTGAAAAAGTAAATAATAGTGGTCAGGGTTTCGCAACACTCGCCATGTGTATTAGTGTATAATAATATAGTTAAACCATAGAATTTAATACAATTTTGCACCTACCTTTCAATATAATGCTTAAGTTGTCCCAATTGTTGGCTAGGATAGAATGTCTATCAGCATTATAAGCCCGCCTTTGTCTTTGTGCAATAAAGAATTAAATAAATAAATAAACATTAATATAATGATATATATGAAGATACATGATGTAAGTATATATTAATCCTATTAAATTACCTTTTTATAATTATAGTATTATTATTTTTCTATGATTACATACCTATAATTGTTAAAATTTATCCCAAAGGTTTGGCTGTCAGAGAATATCTTCGGGCATTAAGTCCGCGTTTGTACTTTAAGCAATATTAAAAAAAAAAAAAAAATACCACTTTGTCCACATGTTGTTTTACAATAAAAAAGTGATTGTTAATTTGCATTTTTTATTATTTTTCACTTATTACTTTTAGAACTAATTAATTGTATTGATAGCCTAGTTAATTATAGGTCTACGCTAGCAACATTGTTCTCAATTTCTATAGTGTTATTAAGCACTAATTTCCGAAGTATGAGGGCACGACATTTTCAAATAGGAAAACTTTGCCTAGTTATTGACCGCCTCCGTGGTCTAGTGGTAACAAACGTTGCCGTGAACTCGGGAGGTCGTGGGTTCGATTCCCACCGGGGGCAAGTTGTACATTGTATAATTTGTCTCGGTCTGGGTGTTTATATGTATAATATGTATATATTTACAAAAAAAATAAAAAAGTATAATATGTAGTTTATCAACCATCTAGTTTCCGTAAAACAAGCCTCGTAGCTTACCACGGAAATTAGATGGCGCTGTGTGACCTGTCTGGAAATATTTATTATTATTATTATTCATTAGTTGGCAGAGCTGGTTCAGTATACAGGAGGAGTTACTGCTGCAGATATAGATATAGCTCTATTCTACTGCGCTATTGATACAGTAATATTTAAATAAAAAATTAAAGTAAAGAATCATCACGACTCGTCGATGTCTCTAGCGTACCAAATTAGAGAATATTCTTAGAGAATAATAATTACATAGTTTCGATCCCGCCGATTTAAAATCCAGTGTTTTATCTATAATAAAGTACCTGGTCATAATAAAGAACCTAATCGTATAAATAGTGCTTTGTAACTATTTCATACATAAATTTCAACCAATTGACTATTTAATTAAATTATATTTTAATGCTGGGGTAAAAGAGATGTTGTAATTAAATTTAAAATAAACACAATTAATTGTTATGATTATTAAATTGTATTTAGTTGAGGCACGCTGCAATAAAGTTGGGACCTGATTTTGGGCAATCTCTTTTCATCATCATCATCAGCCTGTGTCTCTCCACTGCTGGATATAGGCCTCCCCCAAGGCTCTCCATTTTACACGATCTTCTGCCACCCTCATCCATTCCCCACTGCGACCTTCCTCAGGTCATCTGTCCATCTGGCGGGGGGTCGTCCCACTCTGCGTCTTCCAGTACGTGGTCTCCACTGCAGGACCTGTTTACTCCATCGTTCATCGCTTCTACGACAGACGACGTGTCCAGCCCATTGCCACTTTAACTTGCTAATTTTGAAAGCTATGTCAGTAACTTTGGTTTTTTGACGGATGTCAACGTTTCTGACTTTATCCTTCTGTGTGGAAGAACACACTGGTTGAAAACTTTTGTCTTCAAACACTGTGGTATGTTCGATAGGAAGATGTGTCGCAACTTCCCGAATGCTGCCCATCCTAGCTGATTGCGTCTGTCGGCTTCTTTACTGAAGTTGGCTATTCCTAATTGGATGGTCTGTCCAAGGTAGACGTATTTTTGTACAACTTCGATAGATGCATTTCCCACGTAGATTGGTCTCGGTATGACATGGCTGTTGGACATGATTTTTGTCTTGTCTAAGTTCATACAGAGACCAACCCGCTGAGATGCCACATTTAAGCCGTTCAGCATTCCGCTAAGATCTTCCAGCGAGCTAGCCATTATGACTATGTCATCCGCGAATCGAAGGTGCGAGATATGTTCTCTGTTGACTTTTATGCCGCAGTCACTTCAGTCCAGCAATCTCTTTTAGATACATTCAATTGTTACAAAATCCTGTCATGTTTATAAGATTATTTTATTAGGCGAACTGTACCTAATGGGTATAATGTAAGGATGATATACGAAAGAATACCCCGTTCTTTTATGTTATAGTGTGTTTAACATAGGAAGTACCTGGATAAACCGCTTAAAAACTTTACCTCCACTAATTAGACTATAAATAAAAATAATAGCCCCTTTCATTTTATATCGTCAGTGTTGTTCAACCCGGCTTCGTTTGTGTAATACTGTCTGATTTAGACGTTTATTGTAAAGGCAAAAATTAAATAATTAATTCATTATAATATTAAATAATAAAATAAAACAAATTACTAACTATACTTTTGAGGCATTATATCACTTTAAGTAGCCGGCTATATAATAGGACTAATAAAAAGCTTAATATTTATCTCAAAACCTCCAGAAAGTGCAAGGTACTCGTTAGGAACTGGCTTCAGGAACTAACTTATGAGGACACTGAAAACCTGTTTAAAATCATAAAATAATATTATAAGAAATAGGTTGTTGCTAACACATGCATACAAACTTAAACACATTCACTTAAACCCACATACATCAACACACACACACACACAAAATGTTGCAAGTACTAATTCCTACAATGACATCTTAAAAACCGTCCACCGTCTATGCTGATGTCACAGCTAAACTTCTTTTGTTACTATGTACGATTTATTTTATGCCCTAACCTATGTAACAACTAAATTGTGATGTATATTTATTTTGCAATAAAGATTTTTATTATTATTATTATATTTCAATAAACTAAATTGGACATTAAAAAAAACTTAAATACTTAAAAAATAGCTCCTCCAAATCACTGTCATGTGGCATGGTGCCCAATACACTGGTAGCATTTCCCCTCTGAATTAAGATATTAGTCCCTACCATTAAACCGACTTATGCTTTTTCATACTTCGATTGAGGAACTCCAGGATATAGGAATGGGGAACCACACTGGCTGGGAGAGCATTCCATATCGTCAGCTTGCGAAAGATGTAAGAGTCTCCAAATTTAAATGTACGCTTAGGGATAGTGGCTACGGTATAGGGGTGTATATTTTGGCCTGTGCGTGTGGATCGGTTGCAGAATAGACAGAAAGGGGTGAGGTTGCGCAGCTCTTCAGAACACTCACGGTAGTAGAAGTGTAGAATACTGTCAGGAAAGCCACATTTTGAAAAGCTGCATACTGGGTGTCGTTCACTATCCAAATCGCCCGTCTCTGCAGGACATTGAAAGCATCTGTAATGTACGTAGCGGAATCATCAAAAAGGTAAGAACAGTGTTCCATGCTGGATATTATTCGTGCTTTTTAAAGCATAGGTCTGAGTGAGGGCGGGAAAACCGTTTCACTTTGTTTAGTATCCCCAGGTTTTGAAAGCTGTTTTGGAGATGCAACGATGGAAGGCATCTGTAATGTACGTAGCGAAATGATCACAAAGGTGAGAACAGTGTTCCATGCTGGATATTATTCGTGCTTTCTAAAGCATAGGTCTGAGTGAGGGCGGGAAAAACCGTTTCACTTTGTTTAGTATCCCCAGGTTTTGAAAGCTGTTTTGGTGATGCATCGATGGAAGGACAATTTTTAGTAGAGGTCTTAGGACTATGTTCTAGGGCTGTAATCATAATGAAGTTAAGGTGTGTAAAACAGACATTCATACAGACACAGACAAAACTTCTTTTTTATTTATAATATTAGCATAACATACAATGTTACACGAAGGTTTTATTAAAATTCTGTTGCAGTTTACTAAAAATATAGGCGAAAACTTTAGACATTAATGAAATTTATTCCACTTCATATACGGGATTTTCTGTACAAAACGACTGATGTAAAACAACGTGGACTCGGACTTTGAACTAATTTAAAACAAAATAACTTATCGGTTTCTTAAAAAAAATATTTACATTACACATACTTCTCCGGAGTTTCGGTCAAGTTCCATTGGCCGTGATCACTGGTCGACTGGAACTGCGCGATGTAACCTTCGTCTATAATGGGTGGTAGGTTTACATCTACTATGTATTCCTAAAAATATCGCCAATCATACAGAGCCTAATCAAGAGAGGTCGACGATCGCGCGAACGTTGACTTACGTTATTCTTTCTCTCTCTATTTCGTATCTCGGCTGTGGGCGTGATCAATTAATAATAACACTCCCCAGACTTTATCACGATGGATATCGCGATTTTTAGACGCGGCTTTATTCACCATGCTAATATTTTGTTTTTCGGATAATATTTTTATCTAAAATAATAAATGACCTTTTTTATTTCAAATAGACCTTAAATATTTTAAAAGAAGAAAGATTTTAAATATTTTTTATTTTATTTCTACTAATGATACCTGAAGCTTTAAAATAATATTGATCTTTTGACAATTACATGCGGTATATATATACTTCGTGCAATAAAGTTTTAAATAAAATAAAATAAATAAAATATATTTTGCGATAGTTTTTGTTACATCTCCATATACATTTTATTTTTATTTATTTATTAAAACTTTATTGCACAATATATACAAGGGGCGGACTTAATGTCGCTAGACATTCTCTGACAGCCAACCTTAGGGTCACTGTAGAACATTTAAGACGTAAGGTAGGTGCAATTAGAGAAATATGATTACGTAATAAATATGCAATATTATCTAAACTACAATAATAAATACTATAATAAACTAAATACTAATAATACATACACAAAACGTTTTATTAATACATTAGGTACATACATTACATAACATTTATACATACACTACATATAATAATATACCTACTGAATAAACTAAATGAGTTGTTAGGAGCTATTTAAATAATCAAATCAATCAAATCAAATCAAAATAATTTATTACCATTGGTTTTCTCGAAACAACTTGGATACAGTCAAAACTAATAAAATCAATACATTTTTGACAACATATGTACTAATCAAAGTGGTAATAATGGTTGGACCGTAAACAGGCAATAATCCATATCTATGTATGCTATGCACAACATTATTGCTACAAGCAAGTAAAACTAACTAACTTAGAAACTACTTAAATAAGATCGTGGCTGTAAAGAGGCCGTGTCAGTTTACATTCTAAATACTTAATAATTATGATGTATAGAACATAAAATATATATATATTTTTTTTTCATTATATATATATATATATAATGAAAAAAATAATAAAAAAAGACGTCATCTTATAATCTAAATATTAATAATGATATGTCAATTAAACATAAATTTATAGCTGTAAATGGGCCGTGTCCATATATATGAATATACCATTTTTTTAAAAAAAGGTGTCGGTTGAATGCTAGTCGTATATTTACCGGCAGCTTGTTCCACAGGTATATATGCTGGTCGACAAGAGGTCATTCAAAATTTCAGATAAATCACAGTTGATACACTACATTTCTCAAAAGAATATTCAGAATATGCACCCACATACCGTAGTCACCATCCCTTCGCGTACATATAAATTTGGGGACTCATACATCTGTCGTACGATAAAGATGTGGAATGCTCTTCCAGCCTCTGTGTTTCCACTTTCCTATAATTTGGAGTCCTTCAAGCGAAGTGTGAAAAAGCATCTAGTCAAGCCGGCATAGTTTTAGGGACTGATGGCAGTTACGAGTATCTGACTTCAGTTGCTAACATTCATGGACCTTGCGCGCCACTTACCATCAGGTGGGCCCAAGGTCACATGTCGTGCTAGTATAAAAAAAAAAAAAAAAAAGTAAAGACTTGAAAAATTTGAGAAAATATCAGATTGTGCAAAACCGTTAAACTCACTTGTGATTCGTCAAATGAATTTAAAAATAAAACGAATAGTCAGTCGATCCAATTAAGTCAAATCAATGGACTTATTCATCTAAAAATAATTCTTTTATTAGCTTTTCAACTAATTTATTAAAGAAAATGGACTTCTGACGTATTAAACCAATACACAGTAAGTATTAATTTATATTGTTACTTTTAAATTAATGAATTATAAAATAACGTTTTTTTCTATTTCAAAAATCACCAACCAAACTTCAAATTCGGCAACATCTAAAATTTGATGATAACCTTTTTAACTTATAACAAAGAAAAATATATTACGCCAGACTTGGCTGTATGGGCTAGACCCTTTGCCTTCCCTATCACCTCATTTATAAAGATAAAAAAACCGGGAAAAGAGAAAACATAAAAATATTCACACTATCACTTCATAAAATTATTCTATTAAACTAAATTAAAAATAAAACTAAAATTTAAACTATAAATAAAAATATTCACCCATAACTTGATCATGTGGCAGTGTGCCAAGAACACTGGTAGCATTCCCCCGCTGCACAGCGATGCTGATTTGCTGCGCGAAAAAACTTGGCTGGCATCTTGTCACATACAGCCGCAGCCGCTTAGACAGTTCTTTAAAGAACCTCCACGGTCCCATTGTCTCAAAGACCAAAAGGCATAAACACGTAGTCATTAGCATCAGACTTGTATTTGCGACACCTTTTCAGCCGAGTCCGCAGCCGCCCCAGCCTTAACAGATGTGCCCTGGACATGAGACCGAGCAAGGTCAAGCAAGGTTGTCGACACAAGGACCGTCCCACACCAATGCTCGACCCATTGACCACGGCACCAAAGTCACTTCATTGTACGTCATTATAAGACTATAATGATAAATAAAATGACTTAAGTTTTCCTTTATCACACATGGTCCTAGACCTTCACTGCTGGAGATGGGCCTTCTAGATATTTGGCCTACACTCGCCACGCTTTCGATTCTTTAAGTTGGTATTAATGGAACCGGGACAGACAGCTTAACGTGCTCTCTTCCTCACGAAAACGGTGGTGTTGTAATTCTATGACATAAGTACATAAATATTTTTATTGGTACCTACCGGGCCCAGCAAACCTTTTTGAATTGGACCAACCGAGCCATCACTGCTTTTAACCTCATTCATATCTACAAATGATATAGTGTTTTGTATTCATACGTCAAATGTGTCTCGTTTAGAAAATTACAAATGTTCCGATTTTATTTATGAATAAACAATAATGACATATTATTTATCCGGCTCCGATAAACCTCCGAATAATATAATAAATTTAATGTATTCTAAATAAACTAGCCTAATGTTTTCTCAGAAACAACGTAGACAGAGGTTTTGTATAAGTTCAGTTAAAGTAGGTAACATCACGACTGTAAGACCTGATAAAAAAAGGTTTTTTTTCCTATTCACATTTGGAAAGTTTTTAATTTTCAGTTTTTGAGCAAAAAGTATTTAAATAA
The DNA here is from genome assembly GCA_910589645.1 of Tinea semifulvella. Taxonomy (NCBI): domain Eukaryota; kingdom Metazoa; phylum Arthropoda; class Insecta; order Lepidoptera; family Tineidae; genus Tinea; species Tinea semifulvella. Next base: position 3,227,522 of record OU342598.1, on the reverse strand, counting down.
ATAAATAAACAAATGGACATGAAGATCGTTTTTTTTTATTTTTATTTATACTAGCACGTCATGTAACCTTGCGCCAACCCGATGGTAAATGGCACGCAAGGTCCATGAATGTTAGCAACTGAAGTCAGAACTCATAACTAACACTATGCCGGCTTGACTAGATGCTTTTTCACACTTCGCTTGAAGGACTCCAAGTTATAGGAAAGTGGAAACACAGAGGCTGGAAGAGCATTCCATATCTTTATTGTGCGACAGATATATTAGTCCGCAAATTTATACGTACGCGAAGGGATGGTGATTACGGTATGTGGGTGCATATTCTGACCTGTGCGTGTGGTTCGGTTGCAGAATGGAGAGGGAGAGATTAGGTTATAGAGCTCTTCCGAGCATTCACCATTTTAATAAAATAATAATCGGCGCGGTGGTGGCTCGGTTGTAAGAACGCGTTCCTTAAATCCTACAAAGGTCGGTTCAAACCCAGCCGGCATGTACCAATGAGAAATACACTTTTCTTACGTACATTTGTCTTAGATTTACAACACCACTGTTCCCGTGCCTCGGAGAGCACGTTAAGCCGTCGGTCCCGGTTCCACAAATACCAACTTGTGGAATCGTTAATAAAATGTCATTCAAAATTGACATCATATCCTCGCCAAGCCGTCTGGCCAGCGTGGCGAGTGTAGGCCGAATTCTCCAGATATATGTTCTGGAAGGCCCATCCCCAGCAGTGGAGGTCTAGGACGCTGTGTTCTAGGGGCTGTAATGATGAAAATGTAATGAATAAAAAAGCTTGATGGTGATGGGGGATGGATGAGCGTGGCAGATTGTATAAGATAGTGGGCCTTGGAGGTCAATATCCAGTAGCGATGAGAGGAGCTAATGAGGATAATACCAGATGAAGAAACTGTTCAGGAATTGAACCCTGTACCTTCCAAGTCTTCGATCCGCTGCTCCACGAAGACAGTAAAGTTAATACAAATATTCAAAGCTGTTCAGATGGACTGAACCTTGTTTTGAAATGCGCAAGTAAAATGGAAAACTATTGTGATTTTCCTACTTCTACTACGAGAACAAGACTACTAGCATTGACTATATAATAAGAAACTGGGCCATTTCCTTATTTATTCATTCCTACGAAAATTTACAGCCTGTACAATACTACTATATCAATAAAGTATTAGGAAAACATCAATAATACACAAAATATTAGTTATTTATCCAGATTTATTTTATCACCTTCAAAGTATGCTTCTTCAGAAACGATACATTTACGCCAACGAATAATCTAATCATCAAAACATTTTGTAAACGCTATTAGGAATTGAGTTTAATTCTAATTTATGTCTTCTACTGAATAAAAACGGGTTCCACGAAGTAGTAATTTGAGTTTAATATAAAGAAATAAGTCGTATAGAGTCATATATTTTGGTCAAAATGTATGAAGGCGAATTATCGTAGTGCAAAATTCAAGAATTGTCTTTCCACAAATCTGGCCTATTTCGTCGAAACAAACAAGGGACCCCCCGAACCTTCACCGTTCCAGTCACCGATTTTCATCCCCCATTTCCCCCTCGATGGCTTCTACCCCTCAGGTTGGATCTGCTGCCGTTCAGCAGAATTTACTTCGCATATTTGCATGAACGCGGCGAACGAGTGCTTTCACTCCGTAGCCACGACTCAGATTTAGCTGTTAAGGCACGTTAACCCAACAGTGAAAGAGAGATGGTTTATAGGGTTTTAGTCCGTAGGTGCCTTGGTGTCTCCTTATGAGGCTTCACGGTGATTTGGGCATGCGACCTGCTGTGGTGGCCCTTCAGGCTGTGGTCGTATGGTCAGTCGATTTTGCAAATATTCTTTATTTACCGTTTGACCTTCCGGCATAAATTCCCAGTGCTCAACACCGCGATATGACTTTGACTTTTGATCGATTCAGCGCGGTTTTTTCGGTTTCAGTTGGAAGGCGCCACTCAGAAGCTTGTTGACTAATTTGCATGTCAAACTCGTAAACCCACGTCTCGTCACTAGTAAAAATGCATGTTGGGTTGGAATTGACTAGTTTTTAGAATATCCTCGGCGACCGTTTATTCGAGAGGTGATGTACATTACTTAAATTTTAAACAATCTGCCCACAATAGGCATACAATAATTCTATATTATAAATATAATTAACATTTCGTCAAACATACATTATAAATAAAAAATAAATGATAGATATCATATATATGAAAAGATATGATAGATATAACTGAAAAAACACTGTATATAATCTAAATAACATATGCAACTCAAAACTCCGTGCCAAAATAGAAAACAGTTGTGCGAATCTAACAACAGAAAACCATAAACAAATCATCCATTCCTGATACTTTTTTGACTGAATGTATTACAATAGGAATATAGAAATTAAAACCTTACAAATTTTCACTAATTGGCTTCAAAACTAATACGAATTACTTGTAGTGTAATAAATTTAAAGGTTTTAAGTCTTCAAGTCCGATGCTGACATATACATACATTCTATGAGTTTTCTATCAGTATTCAGCACATCTATCGGTACTTTTCAAGAGCCATAAATTACACATATGTAGTGTATAGTCGTATATATTTCATATATCTAGCTGTACGTTGTCCTTAAACATTAACAAAAACATAAATAAAAATATTTTGTAACGCTGTCAAAAATTTTAAGTCAACGACTTTCAAAGAATATTTCTACAATTCTACACGCGCGCTGGTCTGTTCACAATAAAATGCATATTTGTAGACAGTTTTATAGAAGTTTTAAAATTTAAAATATATATACAATACCAGTTATTATGTACACACGTATGAGACGGGGTTAGGGGTAATGCAATCTTATGCACAATTTTCCACGAGGAGAAAATTATTAATGGATCCAATATTATTTATAGGCACTGACTAGACCCGGATAGATAGTGGGATAAAGGTGGCTTAGGAATGACAAAATTGCTTGAAGAAAATGGATCTGTGTGTTCTAGAGTGGAGACCAGTGCGGAAAGACGTAAAGTGGGACGACCAGAGCGACAACGCCATTGGCTCACACGCTAAACACCGGTAATATTATACTGTTGATGAATATCTCCAAGGCAAAAGTGCATGGGTGGACTAATTGATTATATATATTATTTATTACTGCAAACTTCAGCAAAGAAGCCGACAGACGCATTCAGCTAGCATGGGCGGCATTCGGGAAACTTCGACATATCCTCTCATCGTCCATACCACAGTGTTTGAAGACAAAAGTCTTCAACAAGTGCGTCCTCCCCGTAATGTCGCACGGAGCAGAGACGTGGACACTGACAGTGGGTCTGGTTCACAAATTCAAGGTCGCTCAGCGAGCTATGGAGAGAGCTATGCTTGGTATTTCTCTGATGGATAGAATTCGAAACGTTGAAATTCGTCGGAGAACCAAAGTTACTGACATAGCATTCAAAATTAGCAAGCTGAAGTGGCAATGGGCCGGACACATCTGCCGCAGAACCGACTACCGATGGGGCAAACGGGTTCTGGAGTGGAGACCACGTACGGGACGACCCCCCGCCAGATGGACGGATGACCTAAGGAGGGTTGCTGGTGGGGGTTGGATGAGGGTTGCAAAAGACCGCGTGCAGCGGCGAGCCTTGAGGGAGGCCTATATCCAGCAGTGGAGAGACACAGGCTGATGATGATGATGATTATTTATTTATTTAAAACTTTATTGCACGTTATACAAGGGGCGGTCTTAATGCCCCCAGACATTATTTGACAGCCAACCTTAGAGACAATGTGGACCATTTCAAATGTAAGGTAGGTGCAAATATTTATAAATAATAATAATAAATAAATCTATATACATATAAATACAATTATATTACTAAAATACATACTAATAACTATGACATATTAAATACTAATAATACATGTACTACACATGATACCATTACATAACTTGTGAACCATTTAAATAATGCGATGACACCATTTTTTAAAACATTTTTCAGTTGGATGCTTGTCGGATTTCTACCGGTTGTTCCACCGGTTATGTAATATAGTAGTTATGGAGACAGCTATGCTCGAGATCTCTCTGAAGGATAGAGTCCGAAACGTTGACATCCGTAAGAGAACCAAAGTTACCGAAATACGAGTAGCTTTTAAAATGAACAAGCTGAAGTGGCTGAACACGTCTGTCGCAGAACCGATAAACGATGGAGTAGACGGGTTTTGAAGTGGAGATCGTACTGGAAGACGCAGACTGGGAGACCCCCAGCCAAATGGACGGATGACCTAAGGAAGTCATGTCAGGTTGTTGGGGGATGGATGAGGGTTGGCAGGAGATCGTGTGCAATTGCGAGCTTTAGGGAAGGCCTATATCCAGCAGTGGAGAGGCACAGGCTGATGATGATGATAGTATGGCAATGCCTGTGTACAGCAGCTATAATTTTAAATGTATTTTTTTATATTGCTTTTAATATGAAAATACCAAGGAGCGATGCGATGGTGACTCGGTTGTAAAATCGCTTTCCAATCAAAAAAAAATGATTTGTAAATCGAGCGCGTGCCGACATGTACCAAATACGGAATACTATTCTTACGCACATTTGTCACAGATTTACAGCACCACTGTTCCCGTGCCTCGGAAATAATAAATAAAAAATAAATTGTCATTATAAATTTACATACAGACAAAAAAAAAAACTAACGGGCTGAGTTATGCTTTTTTTTTAATGACTATTATCTTCAACTTAAGTACAATTCGTAATTTATACAATAGTAACCTAATTGTTAATCAGACAGATGTTTCATTATAATCATTATGAAAGCCCATGGAAGTTAAAACACGGAGGACACCTTCACTACCATATACACTTAAAATATAGGTATAACATATTTAAAAAAAAACAAGAAATATATTACGATATGTGGTGTTTAAATTATTTTTAAATTGTAATAATTATAACTCAGCCCGTCAGTTTTTTTTTTGGTAAGTAAGTAAGTATCATCACGACCGTTTCCCTTTCGGGGTGGTCAGAAACCACGCGGATTCACATTTAGCCAACTTTACTATAGGCCAATCATGACAAGTGGCAAGCTCGTCGATAGATTTTTTTATTTTATTTTCTCAAATTAATGATTATTTTAGAATTAACAGACTTATTGCATAATAACTGTATCAATTATTGTACATTATGCAAAAGCCACGACAAAAATAATAGTTGGTAGTAGCCGATTAATAAAAAATAAAAAAATACATTGAATTTCCACCCTTAAATAACTATCTATTTTTCTACTAATAATAATAATAATTTATAATACGTTTATTATTTGTTAATTAAAAAGTTAAAAACAAACAGCAAAAATAATAATAATAATACGTACTTAATTTAATTTATATAAATTAAATAAAATTCACCACACACCACGACCTCAAAAAAAAAATAGAAAATTGAAAACTTGACCGTGTAGCATAGTCTTAAGGCTCTGGATTTCACAGGATTTAACTGTCCCATCTGTATAACTAATTATTTAGTCTGTGCAGTGTGCAGACCGCGCTACATGACATATGCGAAGTGGGAACTTTGTCGCGGTTTCCTATGCAGATATCTTATTTAAATTATACGCTAAGTACATAAATACTACGTGTGAGTCTTCTGTAACAAATGTAATAATTAATAATACCGAAATTGATTTGACTGTTACTAGTAGCAGAGTGAGTGCCCAACAACATAAACTTTTTAAACATCTCAAGTAAGCCTTGACTTATACTATTATCGTTGACAAAACCTGTGTGCCTGAATAAAACGTTCTTAAATAATATATGTATATAAGTTAGTTGTGTAGACCGCACGATTTGTCAATTCCGCCTTGCCCTCAACTTTTAAATAATTGAGTATGACATACGGCGTGTGAAATTAGACTTGTAACAGATTATATTGAACGACTCTGCTGCAAGATCGCTTTCATTACATAGTGTCAATTAGCTGTCCACTATAAGACCTTAGTAGAGGGGACAGAAGTCTTCTACTAAATTAAGCATGTACCTTTAATACGCTAGAGGCGTCGACGGGCGTGCCACTTGTCATGATTGAATCCGTTCTTTATAAGCGTATTCTGACCACCCGAAAGGGAAACGGTCGTGATGATACTTTACTTTTTTCTTCACTTTAAATTTTCCGCCGACGTTGTATGGATAAAAAAATGGATCCTTTTGGGCTATTAAATATGAAGGTGAGCTGAGCAAAACAGAAACTATTTTTAATAACCCAACTGTTAATAGGTCAGGGAGAGTTCGGAAATATAATAAATTGTTTCCTAACAAATTTTGGATCGCAGGAGCAGTGCCAAAAGGTAAGTTTTAATTAAGTATGTACCTTCTGTTAAAACACATACTTGGATTCATAGACGTATTCAGAGGGACAAGTCAGAAATATCTATTTATTTAAAATTATACGACGTAGAAAAAGCATACGCCTGGGGTCAAATTCTGACGCTTTCGACTTGCGTGCCTATTCGAAATATTCGAATGAAAAGCGACAAATCTCCATAGAAAATAGTCAGATTCATTCGAACAAATCGAGCGGACATGCATGTTGAAGGCGCGAGAATCGGGGCCCTGGTTTTTAAAAACTATGATCAGCATCACTGCTAACGTAACGGTCTTTATTGGCTTCTAAAGGCCCACGAAGACGACCAACAAGTTTGACAAACTTTACATGTTTGTCACTCAATCTTTTGAGTCAAACAAGCAAGTTTGATGCTGATGAAAGTCCGGATTGACGTCGGGTTTGACAAAAACGTTTGAAAGTGTACGGCGGTGTTTGTCAAACAAAATCTCAATCGTTCTCCTCCACGGACCTTGTATACTAAACCTAAGAGCATAATTAAACTAAAGTATTGTTTTGGCTGTGGTGGATCGGTTGTAAGAACGCTGTCATTAAAATCTTAAAAAGATCGGTTCGAACCCCGGCATGTACCAATGAGAAATACATGTTTCTTACATAATGTAAATAATTTACATAATAACAATAACAAAATTACAATAATAATAACAAATATACAATAAAAAAGGAGACACATCAAAAAAGTATATTCTATAATTTCTTAAAAAGGTAAGTAGGTATGTAACCTTTATTGTTTTAGATAACATGACTGATTTAAAAAAATATGAAGATGAATGTTCTGGAAGACCGATCTCCAACAGTAGAGGTTTCTACAGGCTGTGATGATGATGACTGTACAACAAGTAGATGCATGACATATTTATAAATAACTTGGCCTACACTCGCTTCGCTGGTCAGACGGGTTGAGTAAAGTCTTATGACACATATTTTATTAATGATTTTACAATTTAGTGTAATTTAAAATTCTTTATTGTATAGATTGCTTATTCTAATTACAGTTGTATGTACATGTCATGATGATGCAATCTGCCCATATTAGGGGCATACAATATGCTTATGTAAATAGATATTAATTTACAATATTTATTTATACATTTAATATTGTTCTTGTCAATTTAATGGAATACAATGTTAATGTCAAAATTTGCATGCTATAAATTATTTTATTGAGTTAACTCAATAGTAAAACGTTTGTACGTGCGGATTGTGCGGGTCCTTAATCATTATGTCTGTGCCAAGAGGATATCAAAGGAAACGTCCTTGTGCGGGCTGTAAAGTGGCTATGCGAAGTTAAAAGATTCTCGTACGCCAAATAAAAGTTAGAATTGTTAGTACTTTAAGTCATGAATTTTGTCATACGGAGCTAGTCATCAACCGCTTGTAAAAACGTTCAGAGCTTCAGAATACCTACCTAGCTAATACTAACCTACTAAGGTCTCTTTTAAGTGTTCTGTCATTCGGATGTCACTGACAATTGTCGACGTGGTGAAATACGGGCCTGGTGGCTTGCTCCACATGTCGGACCAATTCCAACGGCTGCCGAGGGGGTGGAAACTTAGATCAAGAAATTGACAAATTGTGATTTACACTGATTGTGGTCTTGAAGTAGGTATAAGAGCCAGGACATTATTAGCGATTACGACTCCGTGATTGGTGTCGATCGTAGCATTTTCTGGCGTCCGGCAGACAGGTCCGCAGAGGGTTAAGATTTCTCACACGAGCGACGCACGAATTCGTCCAGTATTTCCATCTGCATATCCAACCTTTCCTCTCGTATCGCGTGGTGTCGACAGTGGTACGTAGCGATAGATTTTATTGCGCTTGTAGACGCACTGCTAGACTGACCTAGCTAAGGATAAAAAGTAGCGCAGTTGTAGGTGTAGTTGGTAGGAATAACTTATTGACTGTGGTTTGAACATTAGAGTTATCATTCATTCAATTCATTATACGTATTTACTCCATCAATTGATTCGATTCATTCAACGAGTCAGCCATTGTTGTTGTTAATAGCGAACTATACAACCTGCAAATTGCAATTTAAATGTATTGTATAATAATAAAATAAATAATTAATAAGTTAGTTTTTTTTCATTAGTTCCTTGGAGATTGGGTTAATCCCTGGTAAGGTTGTTATTTAACCTGTTGGGATTCCCTAGCCCCTTCCCAACTTCTGTTAGAGCTGGTGTTGCAGCGGAACAAGCGCAGATCAGCAAGCGTCGAAAATATGAAACGATTTGCAATAGTTACTTTTTTTCGACGTTTGCTGTAAAAACGATAGGGCCCGTGGGGATCGGAACTGATAAATATTATAATTACCTACAAAATCGTCTCTCCATTAAGAATTATTCACTATTTATTAATATAACAATCATCGGCATCTTCAGCAATAAGGGTTAGTACTCTATTTAGGGGATGTGATAATGAATGTTATAATTACGCCTGTCTTAATTTTTACTACGATAACGCGATCATCGCTGCTACACACGTCAAAGGGCAAACGACTCACTAAGAAATTAGGCCTAAACCTTGAAACCGTTCAGCCAAAACTAAGGGCCCCATATGTCAATGCTAAAGGTAATAGGAGCCATAAAATAAATGACCCGGATGTTTTGGACTAAATGGAAAGACCGGCCGTTCAAACAATCGTTTTTATAATATTTGATTTACTTATTTAAAACACATAAATCAATAAATACTTCTTTTTAAATTTCCATTTAATATTATCAGATTGCCGTCTATTAATATATTTGAAAATCAACTACTTAAATACACACACATATATATATATATATATATATATATATATATATATATGTATTTAAGTAATAATATATAACGATTAATATGTATTATATGTACATACATACATACATATCTTCACGCCAGGTCCCTTGCGGGGTAGGCAGAGACAATTGAGCGCCATTTGTCACGATCTCGACATACCTCTTTCGCTTCTTCGACATTCATCAACCTCTTCATACATGCCCTTTTGTTTCGATGGCTTTTTATTGCACCGTCAGCTATTGTTTTATTTATTTGATCGTGATAAGTGAGTCTTGGTCTGCCAGGGCCTCTTTCACCCGCAACTTTCGCATTATATATCTGGTTCGTCAATCTCTCTTCAGTCATCCTTTCAGCATGCCCGAACCATCGGAGCATGCCTTTCCTTATTTTTGTCCCTATGCTTTCTTTCATACCCACCTTTTTGCGTATTTCGTCATTACGTATGCGGTCCGTTAAAGTAACACCGCATATCCGACGCAACGACCTAATTTCCACTGCATTAACTCTACTATATGTAATTGTATATTTATAATAATGCATCCCGCAATCCTCTACCACACTCCCAAAGGTTAGCAGTTATAATAAATAAATAAATAAATAATAAATAAATATTTCCAGACAGGTCACACAGCGCCATCTAGTTTCCGTGGTAAGCTACGAGGCTTGTGTTACGGAAACTAGATGGTTGATAAACTACATATTATACTTTTTTTTTTTTTTGTAAATATATACATATTATAAATATAAACACCCAGACCGAGACAAATTATACAATGTACAACTTGCCCCCGGTGGGAATCGAACCCACGACCTCCCGAGTTCACGGCAACGTTTGTTACCACTAGACCGCGGAGTTATAAAAAAGTTAAATAATGCCGAAAGGCATTACGTTCGCCCTTGTACATTACTTTTAAGTTTTTTGTGCAATAAAGAGTTTATAAATAAATATTCTATTAGTTATAGATGCCTACTTAAATGATAATACTTATTAAAATAATAAAGTAAATTTTAATATATTTGAAGGAAGTAAGGTACAATATATATATATATATATTTTAAAGAAATTATGTTACCTATAAATCATAAAGTACAAACTATCTTACATATATACAATATTATTTTATATAATAAAATTAAATAATTATTTGCCAGTATCCTTGGCACTATGCCCATTGGCAGCGATTTGGAGCAATTTTTATTTATTAAGTAGGTTTTTGTTTTTATTAATAGTAATTTATTTATTAAAATATTAGTTTTTTTTTTTTAAATCATTGTACCTTACTTTCTTCAAATATATTAAAATTTACTTTATTATTTTAATAATTTCTATATATTTATATATATATATATAACTAATAACTAACGAAGATTCATCAGAAACCGATGTATTATTAAAGTATAAGATTAGTTTCACAGAATCTCTTGTTAATGGCTTCCTACTTCCCATTAAAGCCCTAAGTTAATAACTTATGTTTGCAAACTTTAACACGATCCTGCGGCCAAACTCTCCTTCTTTAACAATCCTTTAACTAACGGACACTAATACTGACTAAACTACTATTAAAGTTAAAATTCGTTGGTAATAATAATAATTATAAATAATAAAAGCGTTTATTGCAACAAATAAATAGATAGTTTTTATAATTTTCGGGTCTTTACGCGATTTACCTTAGAGACATATTTCTCCCGACGTTTCAGCCAAGTCGTATTGGCCGTGGTCACACGTCGACTGAAGCTATGCGGTGTAGTCTCGTACATACTGGGCGGTAGATGTAAACTTACCCACTTATCACTTTTAAAAGTTTTTAGAAATCACAACACACGACACAATAATAATATCCTTGGCGACACCGGGCGATTTTTCCCGGCGTCGAAACCTATTGATTACTGGATACCACGATGAAGATAGCTTATATCTCGATTGAAATTTTTGTGTTTCTTTATAAATAAATAAATAAAATAAATATAAATAAATATTTCCAGACAGGTCACACAGCGCCATCTAGTTTCCGTGGTAAGCTACAAGGCTTGTGTTACGGAAATTAGATGGTTGATAAACTACATATTATACTTTTTTTTTTGTAAATTTATACATATAAACACCCAGACTGAAACAAATTATACAATGTACAACTTGCCCCCGGTGGGAATCGAACCCACGACCTCCCGAGTTCACGGCAACGTTTGTTACCACGGAGGCGGTCAATCGGAAATAAATCAATGTATGATTGAACCCTAATCCCGGCGGTAAAGCCAAACAAAGTAATAATTTAAGCGAATAGAAAAATAGTTAAACTCACTTGTATTGAAGGTTATTTATATATAAAAAAAGAAAATATTTAAACTAAAAAATAATACATTTATAATATAATGCAAAAAAAAACTTGTATCAAAATGATGATATCAGATGGCGCACGTATTGTTCCCGTGGTCCATCTCCTCCTCACACGGAGGCTCTGCCTAGGCGGACAGCGCCGTGATGGATGTATCCTTTTGGGTTCCAGCGAAGCCGCCACTTGGGCGCAGAGGTGGAACGCTGTTAAGTTTTAGTCGGTGCGAACCCGACATAACCTTTCCCTGCTCCCTCCACAGCGGGGATTGGTATTCGGTAGGGATTTCCTGACGCAAAATAATTAAAAATGGTAATATTTTTAATTTAGACGTCGATCAAGAATCAACTAGATTTTAGGTCACGGCTCTGAAAACGCCGAAGCTATATCAGCACCAAATAATGCCTGTGATCTGAACGTGCCCTTAATGTGGCTGAAAATTTTTGATTTTATTCATTTAGTTTTAAATTTGAATATGCTCAATAAGATCAAGATATTTATTTCAATAGGAAAACTCTTTAAGTAAAATACATGTGAAAGTTTTATAAAATTTCTACTACGTGAGGTTTGATACTTTTGCAAAAGTACTGGGGAGAATGAACGGCAGTGAGTTTCATTTTCTATTACACAATCTTTGACTGTACTCTCAGAAAAATGGGTGTTTGGCTTATTCATCATAGCCTCCAGAATACAGAGTCCTAGACCTCCGCTGTTGGAGATGTCATCATCATCATGTCTCTCCAGTGCTGGATATAGGCCTGCCCCATGACTCAGAATTTCACACGATCTCCTGCCATCCTCATCATCATTAAAAACGATATTATCATGGGGGTGGTTATGTCGGGCTTGGATCGATTACAACCTGATGGTGTTCGTCTTGACGCCCCGTAGTGGATGGTAGACGAGGAGAACCAACTGTGGACACAACCACCGTCTGCCGGAGAGGAGGGAGAGAGAGCTAGTTTCCTCACTCGAATACGGAGAGGCGCGCGGGAACAGCCGGCCTATGTGAGCGATGTCACCCCCGTGACACCACTCGAGTCCCTCAGGTAGGCAGGAAGAAGGGGTACTGCCGCTTCCTACGCTGCCTTCTTCTCAGGCGAAAGGGAGGGGCGCTTGGGTCGTTCTCTTGTTCCAGTTCCGCCGCCTCCTTCTGGAGCATAGCATGACAAGTGGCAAGCTCGTCGATGTCTCTAGCGTACCAAACTCGATAAATATTACAAATAAATTAAAGACTTATTTAAATATTATTGTGTCCCGATCAGAAATCCAACCTGGTACCTCCGAGTCTCAATCCACGTACTTAACAGCTAAACCACAGAGGCAGTTATTTTAGGTAAGACTGTTAATTTAATGGTAGGGTGAAAATCTATTTTTTAGCTTTATGTAAATTTCATATTTAAAATCAGGTTGAGTGAAGATTGAAGATTGAGTGAAGCTATAAACCGGCCTAGTTAATTTACACAGGCACTATAATCTAAGGTTTATTAGAGCCTATCTATATGCAACATAATTGAGATGGAGCCTATTTGAATGATATAACCATATCCTTAGATAAACATACAGTGACTAGCAATTACTATAAATAAAATAAATTCACTCAAAATCGCATACCTAATAGGGGAATTTATCGTGCCATTCGACGCGGCAATGCTGCCAGCATTCTTGGCTCTTTGCCCATTAGGAGCAAGTTTTTAAATATCACTACGACCCGTTTCCTTTCCGGATAGTCAGAAACCACGCTATAAAGAATTACGGATTCACATTTAGCCAACTTTACTATAGGCTAATCATAGCAAGTGGCAAGCTCGTCGATGTTTTTTTATTACATTGTTTTTTTTTTGTTTATAGTTTCCTATTTATACAGGATGAGGTACGGGAACCACCCATATTTTAAAAGTCTGATTAAGTCTTTTGTAGAAGTTTCGCCTGACTTTCTCGATTATGGCGGGTGTTATCTGATTGATTTTCAACTCGATTGCAGCGTTGAGGTCCTTCAGGGTATGTACATGTTTTATAAACCTGAGGTAGATAATAATCACATGGTATTAAATCGGGGCCATGAACCGGCTTGCGCAAGGAGATCGCCTGCCAGGGGAACATTTTCTGGAGATTGGCGTGTGGATGACTGGCGCGCTTTAGCACGATCTTGTTAAAACCAGAAACTCTCTGGGGTCATACTCTTCACCAAACTCATAATTTCCGGCCTCAAAAATTCTTAACCATGTCACAGTATCGTTCTCACACATACACTATTTATAAAACGTTGCCTCTCTGAGCGTCTTTTACAAGCTATACCTATACAAGCTATATATAATATAAAATACGATAAAAGTTTATATAGGTATTTTCTTTATCGTTGAAAATAATAAAAAAACGATAAAATATTTTCTCGAAACCGGTGTTTTTATTTTTGACACTCTTTTTGGCGAGATTATTTATCACACAACCAATTCTAAAACTAGATTCTTTTTGTACTTTTAGCACGTTCGACTAGGGCAAGTTTGCAATCACCATTAGAGTGATAGACTGTAACCTTTGAAGAAGAAAACGTTTTATGAGCACATTGATTTTATTTTCAGTTTAAAGAATATTTAAAGCTTTAACACAAAGTCTGTGGCACGTTTTCTTTGATCTTAAGTATAAATAAAGTTCCACCTTGCAGCAGGAAGCTCTCGTTTGGTGTCCCCAACTACCGACGCCAAGTATTCCAGTGAGAAGGTTTATAAAGGAACCAACGTACAGTCAGTGTAAACTACAGGGATATTTTTTAAAAACGTTTCAGCGCTTGTACCCTTCTGGCCTAAAGTCTCTACAGCAAATAGCACAAACACGTAGCCTTTGCTGCGGCTCCCGCTTTTAGCTCTGTTCCACTGAGGTGTGAGATAAACAAAGTGTCGACACAAGTGGCATCCCACACTAAGGCCAGTCCCCGCTCCCTGGGGATCAGCGTCATACCATCAGGTATCTTGCCATCATCGTGGACTGTTTCAGTGGGTTCCAGAATAGCTGGATCCTCAATGGTGGCAAGAGCACGTTTTATGGTTTCATTTAGGGAGTCATTGAATGATCTTTAAAATTTATATTTAAAAAATAAAATAAATAAAAAATACTTTAATTAAAAACAAACAAATTAAAATAGTTTGGTAGAAACGAGTTGTTTCAGTTGCTTTATTGAAGTAATATACAAACAGTATAAAATAATTACAATATAAATTAAAACTACTTAAAAGTAAAAATTAAAATAAATATAAACTAAACCTAATAAAAAATAAACTATAAGTAAAAAAATTATATAAAATTAACTATAATTAAAATACAATAAACCAAACTGATAAAAAAACTATAAATAAAATTTTATTTTTATATTTTTTATTTATTCAGGAAACAAACAGATCTTAAAAAATAATTACAACAATTCTAAAAGTTACACAATTCAGCAAAGTTTCCACTTAAATATTAAACATAGATTTTGCAAAAATAATAATAATAGGGATAAGCTTAAAAACAATACCTATATAACAAATACAAGGAAATAATATACATATATATATAGTAAAATAATGGAAAAAAAAATATTACAATTAATAATCAAAAAATAAATAAATAAAAAGTTCTTCAATTATGATTCATTTAGATAATTTTATATTAATTTCTTTTTTTAACCTAGCAACACTAACACTGAACAAATCAATATCACCGAAATTTTCATTATAGTTTAGGAATGAATTAAAAGGAAAGCCTAAGGGTTGCGTCGGCAAAACGTTTGAGAACCGCTAAACTACACCATTGAAATAATTTTATGATTATTATTTATTTATTTAAAACTTTATTGCACTATGTACAAGGGGCGGGCTTAATGCAGCTAGACATTCTCTGATAGCCAACCTTAGGGACAGATAAAGCATTTAAAGTGAACGGTAGGTGCAAGTAAAAATCCAATATATTATAACTAAACGATCACATTGTAAGCAATAAACAATATGTTAATTATATACACACATACACACAATAATACATACAATATAATATACATACATACACATACATAAACATACATATATACATACAATACAATATATATACGTACACTAAGTAGGTCTCTTGTTAGGATTATTACACACAAATAATAAATTCTAACACGAAACATTAGCTTTAACACCATATCCTTTCCTTTTGTATAAGCCAGCGACGTTCTGTATGACTGTACTTCACTGTACCTAGACTTCTATTCCTTAGACGACAAACTTTTAATTTAGGCACTTTGCTTGCAGGTTGCCTTAGGGCATTTGCTTGTGTATGTGGACCTATAAATATTAAGACCGTCATAGAATTTTAATTTTAATAATGAAATAGACCTAGAACACTCCGAGGTCTCTGGTGTGGGATGCGACGTGTGACATTAGCTCCATATCACACCCAGCGAGTCTTGTCAGGCGCAGAAAGTGCGGCGGTTTCTGCTGAGAACATGTTTTACATCCCGATTTTATACATACATATATATCTTCACGCCAGATCCCTTGCGGGGTAGGCAGAGACAATTGAGTGCTATTTGACACGATCACGACATAGTTCTTTCGCTTCGTCGATATTCATCAACCTCTTCATACATTTGTTACGAAAGCTTTTTAATGTACCTTCAGTGTTTTATTTATTTGATCGTGATATGTGAGTCTCGGTCTGCCAGGGCCTCTTTCACCCACAACTTTCGCATTATATATCTGGTTCGTCAATCTTTCTTCGCTCATCCTCTCAACATTCCTGAACCATCATAGCATGCCTTTCCTTATTTTTGTCCCTATGCTTTCTTTTACACGACCGCATTTTACATGGAGTAGAACGGGTTCTAGAGTGGAGACCATGTACTAGAAGACGACACCTGCTGGATGGACGGATGACCTCAAGAAGGTCGCTGGTGGGGGTTAAATGAGGGTAGCAGGAGATCGTGTGAAGTAACGAGCCTTGGGGGAGAGTTATATCCAGCAGTGGAGAGACACAGGCTGATGATGATGATAAGTGGTAAACTGGTCCATACATATATACGTCTATGTATGTATGTATGACTCATTTGTGTTGAGTAAACTGTTGTTAGAGAACTTAATATAACTTTACGTTCTGGAGGAGGATTAATAAAAAAAATGAACAGCATTTAGCTTGCTCAGGCTTATCACTTCTGTGCGTGTAAGAATGGGAGAAAGATACAGGGTCCATCTTTAACCTTTTATAAAGTAAGCGTAAATCTTATTCAGCACAGCCCCTAGAACACGAAGTCCTAGAACTTCACATGGGCCTTCCAGAATATCTGGAGAATTTTGCACTACACTCGCCACGCTAGCCTAACACTGATATTTCTCGAGTTTGGTCTAGAGACATCGACGAGCTTGCCACTTGTCATGATTGGCCTATAGTAAATGTGAATCCGCTTCTAAATAGGTGTAGTTTTTGACCGCAAAGGGAAACGGTCGTGGTGATACTAGATTTAAATAGCCCTGGTTTAGCAAAGCGTTTCTAAATAGTGCTAACAATGTCCAAAACTCATCTACTAATATTGAGAAAATGATAATTTATTATGAGAAAATTGGGTTAATAATGTTTTGTTTTATCCCCTTGAAACCATAGATAGGACAATGGTATTATTAGAACATTAATTACCTCGATGCCGTCCAATATCCAAGATGAAAGATGATAACAGACGGCGAGACGATCGGAAAATCAATAACAAGATATTATTTCTGATTTGTTGTTACTCTGGTTTGTTGGGACCCGATCTAACGTTCAAATTTTGACCTCTTCTTATTTAAGGACCCGTTTGACCTTTTCACTCAGTCACTAAGCTCTAATAAGTATGTATATGTTCTCTGCATTAAAACTCTTTAAGTTAATTTAGTATTACTACTACTATTAAGGTACTTACTGCTCACGTTGTCCCGAAGGTTTGACCGTCATAGAATGTCTAGCGGCATTAGGTGCGCCTTTGTACTTTGTGCAATTGAGTTATAAATAAATAAGTAGCTGCTTTCGTAGTCTGGCGGTTAAGTCTGTGGACTTAGACGCGGAGGTAGCGGGTTAGATTCCTGGACGTACATTTTTTTTATTGTGATATTTTTTTGAGTTTTATACGCTAGGAGACATCGACGAGCGTGCCACTTGTCATGATGGGCGTAAAATAAAGTTGTTTAAATGTATACAGTTTGCAATAATTAAGCGACAGACGTATCATAATGTTCATCAACTCTCGGCGATGAGACTTTAGGTGGTTTTCAAAAAGTAATTAATATAACTTCGCTCAGATGAAAACAAATCTATAAACAGTGCTTATGTAAAGATTAATTTTTAATTTATATAAAACTGACTAAATCTAAATAAAAATAAATATTTTTTACTTAAGAGATATCGTTTGGTGAGAGAGGAGCAGAATGGTTGATGGTGAGAAGTTGAGCCCAGCGACTTCATCGATTTAAGATTTTAAACATTCTTTCTTAGTGCTAATTTCGTCGTTAAACAGGTCCAACATAAAGGGTGTAGCTGGTAATCTTGTCTAGATGTATTATTATTGATACGGCTAAATGGACTGACGCAACTGAGACTAAGAAGCTACCACCTTCTGTTTGTGTTGCTGATTGGAAGGAGGCTGTGACGTCATTAACATGTCTAGTAATCTATATATAGCTAGTTGTCCATTAGGACTTGGTTTAATTAAAGACACAGGACATGCCAATCTGTACACGCTATCTGTAATGTACTGGGTGTGTAGAGATTTGTTAAAGGCACATTGGACAATCAACACCTCCATCATTGTACGAAGCTTAGTTCTGTTAAGGCGTCGGAAGAGTCGTCTTTCAATGGTTGGGAAGGGCCTCGCTGGACTGTCTGTAGTCTGTGGCCAATATCCACACCTGTTCAAGCAGTCTTTCAGTTCTTTGGCGAAGCCAGTAATTGAAACGGTAGGGGGATTATTGGTCCTGAGCCTATCGGTGTTGTGGATGACCCCCTTTCAGTAGGTCATTAGCTATATCATTTCCCAGTTATCCACCGTAACATGACTATATTGTTTCCGCACACTGCATCTAAGGCTAGGTGGCAGTTGAGAATCAGTGCATAGCTGATGTAATTGCTTTTGAGGGCCACAAGGACTGCCACACTGTTTGAGAGAATGCGAATATTGAAGTTTTGGCCTGATTTGATGATACTTTACTCTTTTTTTTGCACGCTTGCTTGACTACTGCGAGCCGTACCACGATACTCACTACGCGCGGCGATGAGCGACATCCGTCATACAGTTTGCGATAATTAAACGACAGTCGCTATACGAAACGTTATCTCATTTTACTCATATTTATCAACCCTCGGTTTACAGACTTTTAGGTCAAAAACTGTTTTTTTTATAGTAAGCTACAGTAATTACACCCAGAGCAAAATTCTTTGGAAAACTTGTTAGCTTTTTAATAAGAAACTGAAATGGTGTAAATCTGTAGCGCGTAATTTAGCTTTAACATTTCACTACGAAATAGGTACTGTGTTTTTTTGGCAAAGACGTATAGTTTGCGGACTTACCTAAAAAATAGCAATGCATTAATAGCTCAACTAGCAATTTTATTTCTACGTCATTGGTAGTTGGTTTATCACTTTAAGGCAATGACGTGCTTTATAGGCATGCATTGTGAGAAAAAAATAATCATCCTTTCTACAACTGGCTATATAACTCCCTAGCCCCACGATGGATATCATGATTATAAGACGCGACCTAATCACCCTAAAGTAGTGTTTTGTTTTTCGGATAATGATAAGTATAGGTGTCTTCAGTAGAACCTCTATTTGGAATAATAAAGGTAACTTTTTTTTAAATAAAAAAATCGACCATATAAAATACCTAAAGGCATTAATTAATCTCGCTCACAGCCGAGAGACGAAATAGAGAGATAAGTAAATACATAAGTCATCGTTCGCGCGATCGTCGACCTTTCGCTACCTACTTGATTAGGCTCAATATGAACTCTGCACCGTATCTTAAGATTTTATTTTTGAATAATTTAAATAAGAAATACGTAGATCCATATTTTTATTCTAGATTATAATATAAAAATATTTTCTCTTTAACAAATGCCACGCAGTATACTTGTAGTTGCGGGAATTACTGAATATATCCACGTCAAATCATCATCATCATCATTACAGCCCCTAGAACTCCACTGTTGAAGATGGGCCTTCCAGAACATATATCTGGAGAATTTGGCCTACACTCGCCACGCTGGCCAGACGGCTTGGCGAGGAACGTCAAATAACTTAGTTAAATTGGTTGGCATGTCCATATTGTATATGTGTCTATGTTTTTAACATAAATTAGAAAAAGAACTTTTATTTCAGTCTCTCACGATGTGCAAGGATTTTTTTCAGAAGTGGGCCGCGGCAAACATTAATTTACGCGGGCAATTGCGCCGTAAAGCAAACCACGTTTTCTTGTTCCATATTGAAATCATTGAATACCATAGTACTTGGGCTTTTGATACAATTTCAACATTCAACCCTAGCATGTTAATTGAATACACTTTTCTTACGTACATTTGTCATAGATTTACGACACCACCATTCCCATGCCTCGGAGAGAACGCTAAGCTGTCGTTACCAGTTCTCCTAATAACAAATTCTAAAATTACTTACTGAAATATTTTGACCGATAAGTGGCCAGCGCGGCGTGGCGAGTGTAGGCCAAATTCTTCCGATATATGTTCTGGAAGGCCCATCTCCATTATTCATAAATATAGTTATTATTTAATAATGATCAATCAGTCTTAAATACGTCTTCGCACCTCCTCGATCTAAGTTATACTTATTATTGTTCCAAAGTCAGAGAATGTCTAGCGGCATTAAGCCCGCCCCTTGTACATAGTGCAATAAAGTTTTAAATACACACACATCAACACTGTCTAGGGATATTTTGGATATACTCCATTTACTCAAAATTTATATAAACAACATACAACATGTATGTATTTTTATAAATCCCATTTATCAGATTACAATCCAGAATAAAAGAAAACAATTTTTTTTGCGTAAACAATTTTTTATTTAAATAAGAAAAAAATTTGAAATAATGGTAAAATTAATGTGTTTAAAGTTTAAAAATAAGGAAAAATTATTCTGTTTTTACCAGTTATGTGAAAAATCAGTAGTCAGTAAAACCATCCATGACGTTAATAACGGTCCTGCAACGGTGTTTCATGCTTTGGGGTAAGTTATCCAAGTCTTGCTGCTGTATATTATCCCAGGTCCGGCTAAGATGCAATAAAAGTCGCTCCTCCGTCGCAATGTTTGCAGGGAAATTCCTCAAAGCCCTTCTTTGGAGCATGTCCCACGCGTGTTCTATGGGGTTTTGGTCAGGCGATTGAGCGGGCCAGCTTAAGACCGATATGTCGTGCTCCTGCAACCAGCTCGTCACCACTCTCGCTGTGTGCGGACGGGCGTTATCGTGCATGAGCGTGGATTTGTGGCCCATTAATAGTCGATGGGGGTAGATTATTGGTACTAGCACCTCCTTACGGTATTTTTTATCTGTCATGGTGTTTCTGATCCACACGAGGTCTGTTCTTCCACCAACACGAATTCCCGCCCAAACCATAATTGTCCCGCCGTGGTATGAATGGACTTCCCGAGGATGTTGCAGACGGCTCTCACGACCAGGAACTCCAAATATCGCTAGACAGTGTTGATGTGTGTAAATAAATAAATCTCCAACAGTGTAATGTAATAAAGTTTAACCGAATAGGTCGCACTTGGCTCCGCCTCGAAGGACGTATGTGAGGAAGATTCCCAACTCCCTCACGGTGGTAGGTTAATTAATTAATTTAAAAATGCTTTATTGCACTTAAAAACTTAACAGTTGCGTACAAGGGCGAACTTAATGCCTCGGCATTTTATTCTTTTGGGAGTGTGGTAGACGATTGTGGGTGCATTAAAAATAAAAACAAATACTTAAACATACATAACAATAATTTACATACTACTACCCGTACTACACAAATACCAATAAAAAATATACAATAGTAATATATACATTTAACTATATTTATGTTAGAATAGATAATAAAAAGCATAATAAATTTATTTGTGATATTTCTCGAGTTTAGTACATCGACGAGCTTGCCATTTGTCATCATCATTGGCTTATAGTAAAGTTGGCTAAATGTGAATCCGCTTATTTATAAGCGTGGTTTCTGACTACCCCGAAAGGGAAACGGTCGTGATGATACTACAATTTTACTTTACATAATAAAATTAAGGTAAAAATACGTAAGAAAATACGTGTAAATTACACAACAAATAAAAAAAGACAGAGATAAGTCAAAGTCAAAAGTCAAAGTCAAAATATCTTTATTCACGTAAACCTATTACAGGCATTTATGAAACGTCATTAATTTAATTATTTTGAATAATTCTACTCCTGCTAGTAGAATCCAATAAGTAAGCTGTTAGCAGAAGACCAGCAGCTTAGCAAATTCCAGTGACCTGTTAATGTTTAATCTGACTGAGAAAGGAATCTGCAAGGAAAACTCAGCTATATCAGATTTACAAAATAAAACATATACAGAACTGCACCACAACGATCAATTAATAACCTTTTAAATTTAGTTATCAGTACCTATGAGAATACAATACCTGGTACAGCAGTAACCCACCAGGCAAGTCAGAATTAAGGTAGACTACATGCCTATGTGCAACCCGAAAGTCGACAAAACGCAAAAACCTATATTAGGAAGTCGGATTATCTTATTTATTTAAGAAATGGGCAATTACGAGATTTTTACCCCAAACGGCGCAACCTCGTAACCTGTACCGAGGTTAGCGTATTTGCGCAGCTTGAGATTCTCAACAGAAACCGCCACTCTTACCGCACTGGACGAGGTTGCCTGGTTGTAAGATGGGGCTAATGTGTCTACCCGTGTCGCATCCCACACCAGAGATCTACCAAGTTCCCACGGCCAAACGGTCATGCCGTCGGGTCTCTTGCCAACGCTCCGCGCAATACTATAGGGTTCTAGGACAGGGTAGGGTACTCTAGCAGTGACAAGAGCCCGACGGATTATGTCGTTGAGAGCCGCGTATTGTATTGTCTAGATAATATAAAATCTTTTTGACTTGTGTTCCGCTATCACTAATTTGTTTATTTAATGTAATAAGCCGTGATTTTTAGAAAATAAATAAACTAAATGGTGTTTTTTTTTAACAACGGAGATTAATAAATCATCATATCTTAACTGACATTTACATTTATATTTTTATTTTTATAATTGTGTCTGTCTTAGCTTATAGTATGACAATGCCTATATACAGCAGCTATTATCTTAACTGACATTGACATTTATATTCTTATAATTGTGTCAGTCTTAGCTTATAGTATGACAATGCCTATATACAGCAGCTATTATCTTAACTGACATTGACATTTATATTCTTATAATTGTGTCTGTCTTAGCTTATAGTATGACAATGCCTATATACAGCAGCTATTATCTTAACTGACATTGACATTTATATTCTTATAATTATGTCTGTCTTAGCTTATAGTGTGACAATGCCTATCTACAGCAGCTATAATGTTAAGCGTTATTCTGTATTTATAATTTTGTTATTTTATTGTTTTTCTTTTCAAATGATGGTTATCATGTACTGCTCCAGATTCACTAATATGTACTATAAAATTATATCGTTTTATATCAATATTGTAAAAATTGACGTGTAAAAGTGCAGAATACATATCTTTTTGTCCTATGCCAACTTGCAAAAATAAACGAATTGAATTGAATTGAATCAATGATACAACCCCAGCCTGAAGGGTCACCGCTGTAGGTCGCATGCCCGACTCACCGTGAGGCCTCATAAGAAGACCCCAAGGCGCCTACGGACTAAAACCCTATAAACAGTCTCTTTCACTGTTGGCCCTGCGTGCCTTAACACCTATGTCTAAGTCGTAGTTACGGATTGAAGGCACTCGTTCGTCGCGTAGGATCGGTATACTCTATGTCTATGTATATAATAATGTTATGTATATAGTATTTAAGTATATGTATGTTTATATAGGAATTACTTACTTTTATGGTATTTATTGGAATAAAAATAATTTCTTAATATCATTTCACTATCCTCGATCTAATGAAGAAATCTCATTTGTCCCAACGGTCAACGGTCAGAGAATGCCTTACGGCATTATGTTCGCCGATTGTAAATTACAATAACGTTTTTAAATAAATAAATAAATATACTTGTGAATGGTGAATCATCAATAAATAGTAGGTACTAATGCCCGGTTTCGACGTGTAAATCAGTGCACAAACGAAAGAAAAAATGTCGTTCAATTCCTGGTCATAACTGGAAGCGAGCTTGTAATTGAACGCGACCCACTCTCGTAATTCATCTCGACTTCGTTAATTAAAAAAAGGAGTTTCTAGTGTGACTGAACACTATATAAAGTGGGACAGCATCTAGTATTAGGATTCCCAACCCTCCCAGATAACGGAAAACTTCGATAATGTCACATCTCAAGCTCACGGGACGCAATATCACAGTTTCAAAAAATATATATTTTACTCTCACCTTTTGAAATCTCAATAAAGTCCTAGTCTGTATCGTTCAAAGATTTTGTATATGTATTTTGTGAAAAAAAGTAAAGTATCATTTCCCTTTCGGGGTGGTCAGAAACCACGCTTATAAATAAGCGGATTCACATTTAGACAACTTTTCTATAGACCAATCATGACAAGTGGCAGGCTCGTCGATGTCTCCAGTATATACTATAATTGTATTTATTTACATTAATAAATATTTTTGTGTTCCGACCAGGAATCGAACACGGCACCTCCGAGTCTTGATCCGCGGACTTAACCGCTAAACCACGGAGGCAGTATATGTAGTTTATAAAATAATTTATCGTCATGATCGTAGAACAGTGTCGTATTTAAAAAAATACCCATAATTTTGCATATATATTTATATATAGTTTTATATTGTTTGTGGTCTGTAATTTATAGTGCAAATATTAGAAAGGGTTCCAAAATGAAATCTAGAAGGTTTGCACTTATTATGAGACTTAAAAGTGACAAAAAAACAGTCGAAATGACAGTTGAATGGCCGCCATGAAAATTTTAAATATAGCAGATCCGTCATTGTTCTACGATCATGACGTTATATTATATATGTCGTAAAAACAGCAACAGCCTGGCTTTTAAAAACGATGACGATGAGGTTAAACTATTGAATAAAAACAGACGAACACTTAACGTAAAGATATCTTCTTATTAAAATCGCTACTACATAGATAGATAGATAGATAAATTCTTTGTTGCACAAAAAAATAAAAAAAACATTCCAATGTACATAGGCGATCTTAATGTCTAGGCATTCTCTAACAGCTAACCTTTGGGAGAGTGAGAAGAGAGTGTGGGTGCATGTGTATAAGAATATTTAGAAACTATGATTTACTACATGACTTAGGTTTACTACTAATGTGTCTTCGAAGGCTCCTCGTACAAAAGTGTTCTCAAAAAAAAAAAAAACACTGGTTAGTTTTTTTGTTAGAAACCAAATGTTAAGATATTTTTTTTGCAATCAATTTTAATTTCTGGTTCTGTTACGCTGCATTCCATTACGCTATCTAATATACCATTTCATCATCATCAGCCTATGTCTCTCCACTGCTGGATGTAGGCCTCCCCCAAGTCTCGCCATTTCACACGATCTTTTGCCACCCTCATCCAGCCCCCACCAGCAACCTTTTTCAGGTTATCCGTCCATCTGGCGGGGGGTCTTCCCACTTTGTGTTTTCCTGTACGTGGTCTCCACTCCAGAACTCGTCTACTCCATCGGTCATCGGTTCTGCGACAGACGTGTCCGGCCCATTGTCACTTCAACTTGCTGATTTTGAAGGCTATGTCGGTAACTTTGGTTTTCTGACGGATGTCTATGTTTCGGACTCTATCTATCAGAGAATTACCGAGCATAGCTCTCTCCATAGCTCGCTGAGCGACCTTAAACTTGTAGACCAGACCCACTGTCAGTGTCCACGTTTCTGCTCCGTACGACAATACTGGAAGAACGCATTGGTTGAAAACTTTCGTTTTCAAATATATACCCTTTACCAGTTCTAAAAATCTCAGTGCGTGCTAAAGCTGTAGGTCGTTTTTTTATGGTTAAATAAAAAATAAACACGGGAGTTACATAAGCTGTCCCTTTTTACACAGTTTCTATGAATTATTTGAGAGAAGTTTTACAGCTTCGCTTCGTATTTCAATTTTCCTGAGCATTTTTTCTACCAATCGCTCCGCTCGTGACTATTCTTTTCTTAGATTTGTAATTGATTTTTTTTCATTTAAATGTTTTTCCAATACAGCCTTTGAAATCGAATACTTAAGCCAACTCTTTCACCCCGGCTAGCATGGTCATTCTTGTACCTTGTCTTGACGGGCTCTCATAAAACCTATCTAAATAGCGTGACCCAGAGAAAGCCAACAAAAATTTTTTTTCTGCCATATATTAGTAATTCGTTTTTTTTTTGTTAATAAAAACAATAAAGCATGTACAATATACTTCGTGTTCAACTTAGCGTTATATGCGCTTTTTTTACTTAATTTAGCTTTGACAGGCGTTCGAGAAGCTTTTCCCAACCGCTTTGAGTTTTTATATAAAAAAAAAATGCATCAGTATGTAAATAAGTAATTATTCATAAGTATATGTATATTGGTGACTAATATTTTCCATTAGTTTTGATAACACCTGCCTTATCTTGTCGTAACTGCTTTAGTTGTCCCAAAGGTTTGACCAGTATAGAATGTTTAGTGGCATTATCCGCCTTTGTACTTTGTGCAATAAAGATTATAACAAATAAAGCTATCACCCGAGATAAATTTCGATGGCTTGTTAAGCGTGCCTCTAACGCTAAGTGACCACTCTGCCGGAGTGTAGCGACTAAGAAACGCGTACATACTGTTTATTTTGTCGTTTACTTCACCTATAGCTTTAGCTGACATTGTGGTTTAAATATTTTGAGCTTCAAATAACAAAATAATTCGCGGCGGCTTCAGGCTAGGGACAAATGGCGGCAAAATTTTGCTTGCTTCGTAAGATATTGCAATAAAAGAGTTTAAACTAATTGGGCAAAGAGTGGCAACTCTAGCGAAAGCTGGGTGTCATTCGAACACTAGCGTCGCCAGGTGGATGGTAGGACAGTAAGACTTGTTTCAAGCGTTGTTATTTATATTTATATATATATATATATATATTAATAATAATAATTATATTCTATATAAGCTGCCTCCGTGATCCAGCGGTTAAGTCAGTGGATTTAGACTAGGAGGTACCGGGTTCGATTCCTGATCGGGACACAAAAATATTTATTAGTGTAAATAAATAAATTTAATTAATATTTAATTTATTTGTGTTATATCTCGAGTTTGGTACGCTGGAGACATCGACGAGCTTGCCACTTGTCATGTTTGGCCTATTATATAGTAAAGTTGGCTAAATGTGAACCTGCTTATTTATAAGCGTGGTTTCTGACCACCCCGAAAGGGAAACGGTCGTGATGATACTTTACTTTACTTATTTTATAATACGATATGGTATTGAGAACGAAGACTGGATCGCCAACGTATTGTTTCTTTTTATCTATTCTGAATTTTTAAAATAAGGTAAAAAAAAACATAAAATTGACCCTAGCCTTGCCCTTTGAATGTGTTTAGAATCATTACTCCGAAATGTCAAGAACCTATACTATCATGTAGAACGCGTAGGTTGTTAAGTAAACATGATTTTTATTCGTCAAACAAACAGCTTCACGCACGATGTTTTCTTTGCGGATTTACCGCCACCGAGAAAATATTTACATATTGTGAACTGCTATCATAGTCGAGCATTAAATGTATTTATTTAGATACGGAGGTACTAGGTTTGATTTTAGTCGGAGTCCAGCGCATTTTTGCAATTTCTATATATACTGCCTCCGTGGTCTATACGCCCTGTTATGAATTTCAGCTTGCCGCTCAGGTTGAAAGTCCGGATCTATAAGATGTTTATCCGTTCTCGTCTCACTTATGATGCGTCAGTCTGGCACCACCTGTTGGGACACACCAACAGGGACAAGATCCAAAGTCAGCAGAACATATCGCTCAGCCCGAGCGCCGTGGTTTGTGCGTATTCCGACATACTCGTAGATCGAGATCTATTGAGGAAATGATTGAGTTAGAGTATGCCTACATATTTTTTGTTACAAACTCTGTAAGGTATACATTCGTTCATATATATTTTCGTCAACAATATTTTAAGTAAATCAGACCGTCAGTCATCCATCAGTCCCTAACACTATGTCGGCATGACGGCAACCACACGCACAGGTCAGAATATGCACCCACATACCGTAGTCACTATCCCTTCGCGAACCTATAAATTTGGTGACTCATACATCTGTCGCACAATAAAGATGTGGAATGCTCTTCCAGCCTCTGTGTTTCCACTATCCTATAATCTGGAGTCCTTCAAGCGAAGTGTAAAAAGGCATCTAGTCAAGCCGGCATAGTGTTAGGGACTGATGTCGGACATAAGGGTTTGATTCCAGTTGCTAACATGTCGTGCTAGTATAAAAAAAATCAAGCCTGATCCCGAAACGTGTGGATACACTTTACTAGGTTTATCGGCACGAACGGTAAATACTTTCCTGCCCCGGCAGACTGGGCAAATTACCACCATCAGTCGGCCTACCACCTATTTGTTGTTCTCGTTGAAAGTATGTGCCATTTGCAATGATGTCAAATGCCAATTTATACTTTTTAATTTTTTTTACAATTTATACTTTGTAATAAGTGTGGTTCCTATGCCTACGTGGTAATAAATAGTAATGCCTAAGTAATGATACTTTACTTTCCAATTTACGATAATATACTAAGTAAATTATTATATTTTGAACTTATGACCTTTGACTTCTTATATTAGTAGGGTTATTACGTATCTAGAGTAAAGTATCATCACGACCGTTTCCCTTTCGGGGTGGTCAGAAACCACGCTTACTAATAAATGGATTCACATTTAGCCAACTTTCATGACAAGTGGCAAGCTCGTCGATGTCTCCAGCGTACCAAACTCGAGAAATATCGCAAATAAATTCAATAATTATTAAATGTATTTATTTACATTTCATTTACATTAATATAATGCGAAAGTTGTGGGTAAAAGAGGCCCTGGCAGACCAAGACTCACCTATCACGATCAGATAAATAAAACAATAGCTGAAGGTGCATTAAAGAGCCATCGAAACAAAAGGGCATGTCTGAAGAGGTTGATGAATGTTGAAGAAGCGAAAGAGGTATAAATATATAAATATAAATAATAAATATAAATAAAATATAAATAAATATAAATATTTCCAGACAGGTCACACAGCGCCATCTAGTTTCCGTGGTAAGCTACGAGGCTTGTGTTACGGAAACTAGATGGTTGATAAACTACATATACTTTTTTTTTTGTAAATATATACATATTATAAACCAGACCGAGACAAATTATACAATGTACAACTTGCCCCCGGTGGGAATCGAACCCACGACCTCCCGAGTTCACGGCAACGTTTGTTACCACGAGACCACGGAGGCGGTCATGATCGTGACAAGTGGCGCTCAATTGTCTCTGCCTACCCCGCAAGGGATTTGGCGTGAAGATAAGTATGTAAATATTTTTGTGTCCCGACCAGGAATCGAAGCCGGTACCTCTGAGTCCAAATTCACGGACTTAACCGCTAGACCACGGAGGCAGTTATGACGATAATGTCAGTAAGTCTTGTTTCTATGTATCTGCTGGGGCGGAGAAGTATCCACCGTTAACCCAGTAAAGTGTATCCACACGTTTTGGAATCAGGCTCAAATAGCCGTCAGCCCAGTCATGGTGGCAGAGTTTTAGGGGCTGATGTCAGTCATCAGTGTCTGATTCCAATTCATGGACCTTGCGCGTTACTTACCATCAGGTGGACGCAAGGTCACATGTCATGTTAGTATAAAACATAAATGTAAAAAAGTTCAAAAATAGGGATATTTTTATTTAAATATATTTAAATAATTATAATCTAATAGGTTAAAAAGATCTAATTCAATTATCGATTGGATACGCAATAGCCACACGTTAACTAATATCGCCAACATTTCCGCCATCTTTAAATTAATGAACCATGATAATACCATCCATCAATTTGTCGCTCTTGGCAACCTCCCATAATTTGACACTAACATAGCTGACTCCATTAACTTAATATATATGCCCAGGATATACAGTTAATGGTTTGTATGACATTCAGGCCATACTGCGATGAATTGATAAACTAAAAATACAAATATAACATACCTACATAACTTCTAGTATTTTTTAAAATATGTATATTAACTAGTAGTGCCCAATCTTGGTCTTTGTCTTGCAGTCTTGGTTATTGTAGCAAGGTATTGGCCTTGCGAGAATGTTGCTCAACATTTTTTTTAAATTTTGATAAAAATGGTTAATATATTTTTACTTTTTATATATATTTAATTGGTAACTGTTTTGTGTCTGTCTTTTTTAGGGTTAAGAGGTAAAAATATCGAACCCTTACGTACGTAGATGGCTTGAAATACCTCCATTGTTCCGATGTGGCACTGACGTTTTTTTTACTCTGTCAAAGTTGAATGTATTAATGAATAAAACATAATGTTGAGTTATAGTATGCCTACATATTTTTTATTACAACCTCTGTAAGGTATTCTTCTTGTTCTTAGTCGCTACACTCTTGGCAGAGTGGTCGTGGTCGTCACTTGAGTTTCAGTGGCACGCTTAACAAGCCGTCGCCACTCGTCTCGAACTGCAGCCTTCCTGGAGCACTCATGTAGGGGGTGATCCATTGCTGCTTTAACCTGGTCAGTCCATCTCATCGGAGACCTACCACGCATCCTCTTGCCATCGACTTTTCCCTGAACTACAAGGCGCTCAATGGAATGTATCTTCACGCCACGTGTCCAAAGAAATTGAGAATGCGTGATTGTACGATTGAGGAAAGGCGCTGTCCTATCTCTAGTTCCTCCAGGATGGATTTGTTGGTTGGGAACTCCGTCTACGATATGCCCAACATTCTCCGCCAACACCACATTTCTAGAGCATTAATCCGTTTTATTTCGGTTTCGCGCAGGGTCCACGTCTCTACAGCATACAGGAAAATAGGGAACACAAGAGCTCTGACCAACCGGATTTTAGTAGCTTTCGTAATGTTTCGGTTACAGGTATACATTCGTTCATATATATTTTCGTCAACGATATTTTAAGTAAATCAGACCAGTTGTTGTCGAGATAGTAGTTAGCGGACAGACACTAAAGTCTCACAAGGTCAGAGTCTCACTACAATTACAATTCATTTCACAAGGTCAGAGGACCAGCCGGATTTTCGTAGGTTTCGTGACGTTTCTGTTCCTCCATATTTTCTTCAGCTTGCCTATAGCAAATCTCGACAGCTTTGGTGTTACGAGTATAACACGTATTAAATGCCCGGTCTCTTGTATAAAATTCAATAACTCTTGCATAATGATAGTGTGAGTGAACTTTTAGGATAAACACAAAAATTATTTCAACCAAAATCAATATACACACAACTTACTATCTACTATATATCCATATTTCCTATATGAAAGATGTGGTGTGTTAACTGTTAGGCAGTTGTTTATCCTTAACGTTATTAAGCTACATTGTATGCTTACATTTAGGCCTGAAGTTTATAGTAAACGAAGAAATGATCTTGTATGTGGAAGCTCTCAAGCTTTTCGGAAAGTTTTTACCAGCAGAATTTTCTGTTTTCTGGATCCATTTTTATATAATAAAATTAATAAAGAGTTAGAAAGGAAATCACACAATGGCTACAATCTCATGGAGGATTTGACGGATTGATAATGTAACAGAGGAATTGCTGTATTTGTCCTGAATAAAGGTAGAGAATACCTAGAGGAATTACGTTCGCCTTTACATATACCGCGCAAACAAAACGAAATGATAAAAAAAAAATCGGCCACTGTTAGTTTTAAAATAGCCAATTTGTATGAACATCAAAATGCAAAAACCTTTATTGAACAACATAAACAGAATACACTGGAATGAAACATATTAATTTAGCGAATACCAGTACAGCAACAATTATATGTGTAAAACAAAATATAAGGTACTAAGACTCCTAAACTAGGTGAACCTGAACTACAGGGTGAGAAATACAGCTTTTTAGTTTAAGACGTTTATGTAAAGGCTTAAAAAAATGCCACTGAGAACAATTGAGCCGTTTAATGTTGAAAATGGAAAAAACATATAGTGCAAGGCTAGACCAATTTTTTAAAGTAAATGACGTATCGGAGGAGAGAAGGACTCCGACACTAATTACGCTGATTGGACCGGAGGCTTACGACCTCTTAGTGGACTTATGTTCTCCAGAAGAACCAGCCAAACTAAGGTATGTACAACTTTCTCAAATATTCAGTGAACATTTACAACCGCAACCGTCCCCGATAGCCGAACGTTTCAAATTTAGACAAAGAGTGCAAGATTCATCAGAAACAATACCACAGTATGTAGCCACATTGAAAAATACAGCTTTTTAGTTTAAGACGTTTATTAGACAAATCCTGCTGACAGTCGGCATTATAAAATTCAAAATAAAATACTTATAAAAACACAATACATAACACAGGGGACTTAGACCCCTAAACTAGGTGAACCTGAACTACAGGGGACTAAGACCCCTAAACTAGGTGAACCTCAACTACAGGGGACTAAGACCCCTAAAGTAGGTGAACCTGAACTACAGGGGACTAAGACCCCTAAACTAGGTGAACCTCAACTACAGGTATGGAGAAGCCAAATTAAAAGGTTATATGACATATGGTTTCTTAGGAAAAGTTGTTTGCTTCTATTAATAGAATCACATACTAACGTCACCCCGTATACAATAAAGATAGAAAATAAAAAAAAATATCTGGACAAAATTAACTAATTAAACCATTCACCATAGTTCGATAAAAATAAAAATATCCACTATGACTGGGAAATATCAATGTCTAGCTGACCCAGCGAACTTCGTACCGTCTAACAGTCATAGAATGGTCAAGCTTGATATAAATTTCTGTACGCACCCATATATATTTGACAACCAACATTGTTTGACAGGTACGAAACCCACAAACTTTTTGTATGGGTAAATGTTTTTTCTTTTATTTTATTTTTAGTGATTCTGCTATTCGGGACGGAGACAAATCCAATAAATCAAAAACCGTAAAATTCTGTCCAGCCGTTCTCGAGTTATAAGTGTTCTAACAAACCCGACTTTGTTTTATATATTTAAATTTACTTACTTATTATGCAATCTAATATGTCAAAAACCTTCCCAGATGTTCACGCAACATATTCCCAAAGTTTTATCCCGATCGGTCAAGTAGTTTTGCAAAATTTTTTTAAATAATTTTATTTTGTTTTAAATATTATTATAACTATGCCATTAGAGTTTAGACAGTAGCGTTTTGATTTATATGTATTTTTGTAAATACATTAGTATTGAGTTGTTCAGTTTATATCATGTTTAATTTTTATATACCTTCACATAAGTGTAAGTAGGTATTATATGTAGTGTATAATATATATATATATATATATATATATAGTATGTAGTATATGTAGTATTGTGTACATATTAGTATGTATCTGTCTATATAGATATAATACTTAGATTTAATTTGAATTACCTTTTAATCTATTTAATGGTTGCACCTACCTCACAACACAAATCGTTTCATTATCCCAAAGGTTGGTTGCTAGAGAATGCCTAGCGGCATTAAGCCCGCCTCTTGTACATAGTGCAATAAAGTTTTTAAATAAATAAATAAATAAATATAATTGTATAGACTTTTAAATGTATAAATATCTGACGTGTAAAAGTGCCTGTTATATTGCCAATTTACTGAATAAATGAATTTGAATTTCAATGCATAGGGAACACACACACAGACCTTTATATATATAGATAGATATAGTTAATGATTTTGGCGATCGTAAGAATTTCTTTTATGGTTGGGGGAATTTATTGCTTATCCTTTCCGAGTGACATTGAAATACTGGGAGGTCCTTTTACGTGCTTCTAGTAAAATGACCAACACACCTGACTGGAGATATATCAAGTGCTTCCCACCTTTATCTCTAATTTTGTTCAGTACGTATTCCATTTTGATGATTTATTATTATTAGTTTTAAAACATAATTAAAGGTATTAGATCTATGGGAGTTTTAACGGTAGAGTGCAAGTAAATACTAACAAAATAATAATTCATACCAATACTACATAGAGTCATTATATATCTATAATACAATATATATATGCAGAAATAGATAAAGAAATACATAGCATCGCTATACGAAATGTTGCCAGTATCTTTGGGACTATCCCTGAAGGGTCGTCTCTAAAGGACATGTTTTATTTATAATTATTTTTTTATTAGGTTTAGTTTATATTTAGTTTATTTTTAACTTGCACGGGCATATGGCAGAAGTCCTTGGATCCATGACTAGGACACCAAACACAAGAAAAAGTTGAATAAGTGAGGAAACGTGGGAAGTGATAAAAAGGAGGAAAGAGCTCAAAAAGGGTACCAATAATCACCTAAAACACCAGGAATATTTACACCTATGCAAACGAATAAAATACTTATGTAGAAGGGACAAAAATTACTACCTCGAAAGTATATGTATTGAAGTCGAATCACATGCAAACAAATACCAAGCGGCTGACCTGTTTAAAAAGATTCGCCAAATAACGAGAAACTTTAAAGCCACCTCCTGTGTTATCAACGATGAGCAGGGTAACCCAATCCATGACCTAAGGCATGGATGCACAGACCGCGGCCCGCGGGCCGCATGCGGCCCGTGGGTCGAATACTGGTGGCCCGCCGACAGCAAAAATAATACTCTCGTGCATTCGAAAAATATTGAATTCTATTCCAGAATAAAACAAAAAAAAAATATGTTCGAAAAGTAATGTGAAACTCGCGCGCGCGCAATTTGAATCTAGCGCCCAAAATTGCTAAGTCAAGTAACATCGCTCGCTATAGAAATCAAGAATTTTCTAGCGCGGTGAGCAAGCGAGATAGATATAGTCCCGTATTCCCGATTGCTCGCGTATCTACACGAAGCTTCCAGAGTCGTTTGCGCGGTATAAAAATCACGTTAACCGCAGCGGCCGAACAGTTCGCTTTTCATTTGAGTGAAGTGTCAACAACAGAAAGAAATAAGCGCGAAAATACAAAGCGAAGTAATAAGTGATTGAGAATAAGTGCAGTTTATTAGTGTTTTTGGGAGGCAATAGTTCTAGTGTAGATTTTAACTCGACTAGCCGGTGTCATATATTTTGATCCACATTCAACGTAGATTTCCTGTTGCAGTGTTAACCCGTCAAGTGCCGTGTATAATTGTGTTGTGAAAACGTAAGTAAAACTCTGTTATTAATAAGTGTTTCCCTACCTATTTAATCAATTTTAATCAAATTTAGCTTTAATGTTGGCTAAATATTAAAATAAACAAAGAAATTACTATTTTTATAAGAATTTCTCTAACTGTAATAATTACGTCATTATTTCAGATAAAATCTGTATAAAAATCTTAAAATTTCTGAGAAATAATATTTAATCAATTCTTTTTGATAATTTAAAAAAGGATAGGTAATTTAAGTGGGTACTGTAATTGTTTTTAGGTGCTGTGTTAATCCTAGCCAGGATTAGAACGCAACATGGAGAAGCCAGGACCTAGTAAAAAACGTAAGGTTAAAGATGAAAATCGGCAGTTTCAAGAAATTTGGACTGAGAAATACTTTTTTGTATGGTCGCATAACAAAGTCGTTTGTTTAATTTGCAAGAATTCTGTTGCGATTGCAAAGGATTATAATGTAAAAAGGCACTATGAAACGCAGCATCCTTCTTTTACCAAGTTTACAGGCGAATTAAGAAAGCAAAAAATGTTGTCTTTAAAACGGGAGCTTATTGGTCAGCAAGCTATGTTTACAAAACACATTCAAGATTCAGAAACGGCTACAGAAGTTAGTTATGAAATTTCTCGAATGATAGCAAAGCGAAGTCGCCCCTTCAATGATGGCGATTTTGTAAAAGAATGCATGGAAATTGCCGCTAAGAAAATGTGTCCAGAAGCAGCAAAAAAGTTTGAGAAAATTCAACTGAATCGTATGACTATCCAAAGACGAATTATGTCCTTGTCAGGTAATATTGCGGAACAATTAATTGAAAAAACTAAGATCATGGAATTTTTTTCATTAGCACTCGACGAATCGACTGATATTAGTTCCACAGCTCAACTTCTCATATTCATACGAGGTGTTACTCAAGATTTTGAAGTCTTCGAAGAGTTATTAGGAATGTGTTCATTGAAAGGTCAAACCAAAGGAGTTGATATACTCAATGGACTTTTGGACGAGTGTTCAAAAACTGATTTGGACTTATCTAAGTTATCGGGAGTTGCGACTGACGGTGCTCCTTCCATGATTGGTATCAATTCCGGGCTAGTTACTTTGCTGAAAAAGCACCTGCAAGAAAAAAACATAAACACTGAAGATCTCATGCAGTTTCACTGCATTATACACCAGGAAGCCCTCTGTTCTAAAAAAAATGAATTTCAAAATGTAATGAAAGTAGTAGTTTCGACTGTAAATTTCATAAAATCACGAGGACTCAATCACAGACAATTCAAACAATTCCTTGATGACATCGAAAGCGAATACGGAGATTTACTGTATTATACAGAAGTAAGGTGGCTAAGTCGTGGATTGACACTGGAACGATTTCTAAATTTAATAGAAGAAATTGGAATATTTCTGGCGGAAAAGCAAAGGGATGTCCCGGAACTTAAAAATCCTGATTGGTTGTGTGATTTAGCTTATTTAGTTGACATTACAAATCATTTGAATGTCTTGAACACACGGCTTCAAGGCAAAAATCAACTGATATCCCAGCTCTATGCTCATGTAACATCCTTTCAATGCAAGCTGACACTTTTCAGATCACAATTGAATTCTGGAAATTATAATCATTTTCCGAATTATAAGAAAATGGCTGAAAAATTCAACAAAACTGCGATTAATTTCAGTTATGTAGAAAAGCTAGATATTTTGATTCAATCTTTTGAAGACAGATTTTCGGAGTTTAAAAAAGTGAAACCTCTGTTGGACATATTCAGCAATCCTTTCACTATTTCAGTTGAAAATGCGCCAGAGTCAATGCAGTTAGAAATTATCGACATTCAAAATGACCAAGATTTACGCAACAAATTCAACGAAGGAGACTTGCTGAACTTTTACCGCTGCATTGATAAAAATATGTACGAAGAGTTGCGCATAAACGCTCTGAAATGTGCCAGCTTATTTGGTTCTACCTATATATGTGAACAAACTTTTTCAATACTAAATAATAATAAAACAAAAAATCGAAACCGCCTTGCAAATGAAAGTTTGGAAGCAGTTTTACGTGTTGCTACAAGTAAATTTGAGCCAAATATAAAAAAGATTGTAAGCACTATGCAGTGCCACGCTTCAAATTAATAATTTCTTTTTTAATTTTAATAAATTTTTATCAATTCTTTATTGTCTTTAACTACCTATACCTACTTCTGGCGGCCGGCCCGCTATCAGTTCATGATTTGGCCGAGTGGCCCCTAGTATTAATAAGTCTGTGCAACCCTGACCTAAGGGAAGTGGCCAGTCGATGGAAGGAATATTGCACAAAACTGTACCTGGATCCAGGTAAACCTACAGCGACCACCATGATAATAAATGATCGAGAGCCAGATATTCTTCTCTCAGAAGTGGTCGACGCGATTAAGAGGCTAAAAACAAATAAAGCCCCGGGCCCGGACACTATAACGGCAGAAGCTTTAAAAGCGCTTGGCGACCTAGGTATCACCAGATTGCACGAAATCTGTAATTCCGTCTGGCAATCTGGCATCTGGCCGACGGATTGGGTCCACTCATCAATTCTCCCACTTCACAAGAAAGGATCGGTACGGAACTGCAGTAACTACAGGACTATTGCTCTAATATCCCATGCCAGTAAAGTTATTCTACATATTATTAATAATCGCCTTCGACACTATCTGGACTGGCAGATCCCACAAGAACAAGCTGGATTTGTAAAAGGGAAAGGAACCAGGGAACAAATCCTGAACCTCAGGCAGATAGTCGAAAAATGCTACGAGTATAACATCCCGTTGATAATATGTTATGTAGACTACCAAAAGGCATTTGATTGTGTGGGATGGCATGCACTGTGGGAGGTTCTAACAGAGGCCGGTGTACCGACACACATAGTTCAGCTCATCCGCGGTTTATACGAAACAGGATACGGAACTGTCAAAGTTGGCACTGTCGCATCAGACCAGTTTAAATTTGAGAGAGGGGTAAGACAAGGATGTGTAATATCGCCAATACTCTTTAATATATATGGCGAACACATCATGCGGAAAACTCTTGAAGACTGGGAGGGCGGTGTAACATTTGGTGGGAAGAAAATCTCTAACCTACGGTATGCCGATGATACAACCTTGTTTGCCTCGTCAGAAAATGAAATGGTGAAGCTTCTGAATCGGTTGGAGGTCGTCAGTGAAAAGTTTGGCCTATTCATTAACAGAGGCAAAACAAAGCTGATGGTAGTCGACATATCTCACAAATTCACGCGCACAACAGACCTTGATGCCTATGAAACTGTGGACGATTTCCTATACCTCGGCTCCACTGTTAGTAATAAGGGAGGCTGCGAAGGTGAAATTCGTCGACGAATTGGAATGTCCAAAACTGCGATGACCCAACTTAACAGAATATGGGGTGACAGCAACATATCCAGAAAGACAAAAATTCACATCGTGAGAACACTTGTCTTCTCCATATTTCTGTACGGTTCGGAGACATGGACCATAAAAGCCGCGGATAGAGCGAGGATTGATGCGTTTGAGATGTGGTGCTGGCGTCGTTTGCTCAGAATTCCTTGGACCGCACGACGTACTAACATCTCTGTGCTCGAAGAGCTCAAGCTGACCAGGGAGCAAAGACTCTCTACTTCTTTGCCCGAATTCTGCAATACTTTGGCCACATTGCAAGAAGAGAAGACGATAATCTAGAAAAACTTCTAATCACGGGCAAGGTAGACGGTAAAAGAACAAGAGGGAGAAGCCCCAAGCGATGGTCCAGTCAGGTGACTGACCACCTGAACATCCCTGTACACCAGGCCATCCACTACGCCGAGGACCGAAACCGTTGGAGACGGCTGGTGGATGAGCTGCGTCTGCGACGGAGTCACGATCCCCATCAGTGGGATACCGACTAAGGAGGAGGAGGATTTTTAACTTTTTACGTATAGAAAAATAAATTATTTTTATTGAAATACACACTAGAATATGAAATTAAAGTTAAAAAATGAAAAATGTAAAACATCACTTTAATACAGACAAATATATCCACAGTTATTCTGAATGGATAGCAAATAGGAGTACAGATGATTTTTAAAGGAGAACGTTAGAGTTCACACGCGTAGAGGGAGAGTGTTCTTACAAAGTCTCAGCGGTAACTGTAATAGAATTTGAACATCTTGTCGGATGAGCGGTAAAGACAAAAGAACACATGTGGAACCAGCTTCAGATTGTTTTATTTTCCCCGGATGCTAGGCCTGCAACCGCTAACGCTGACTTTCTTAAAGCTAATATTAACCCAGCTAGTTTAGAGTTACCAAACTATATTCGTCAGAGTCAACAAAACGTAAATTTCCTTAACTAAGTTTATAATCCATGGATTTGCTGTTAGAAACTACATATTATCGTTAAACAATTGTCAAAAATAATAATACTTCAGTTCTTTGCCAACTGATAAGGTCAGGCGTGGCAATTCACAAACAATATGCTCTGGAACTGCGGCATAAATGTCAATGGTGAATATATCGATTCATGGTGAGTACATACATGGGTTCGTGCCACACGTTGGGCGCCAGATGTCTCGTTAGGCGCCATCGAAATAAAACTACAGACTAAAAACAATGGAAGTTAAGTTAGTTATATTCAATGAAAATGAAGTTAACAGAGCAAAATAAATGAGTTTATAATTTTATTCTTATTTACAATTATATAAGGGACCGTAGGCCAAAACTTAGCCCGATCACTAGCAACATGCGTTGACCGTACGTAGGGCTACCTTCCCTCAGAGAGCCTGAAGACGGGGACCCGGAAAGCGCTGCCAATCCCAAGCGGACAACGAGGCGTCACAGGGGTCCTGGGCCGCAGGGTTTTCTTCTCAAGCTCGGTCCCAGTCCAGACATAGAAGTCCTACTGGTAAAACCCTGGAACGCACGGGAAGTACACGTTACATTTCATCTCTAGATCCACCACCACACCAGTCCACACCAGGACAAGATACCATGTAGTTGGTGAGACCGCAGCGGTGGTGCACAAAAAAAAATGATTCTACTGCACGTGGTCATGAAGTGACCCGTACTATTTTTAATTCAATACTTACCCAAGCTTAGGGGGTGACAATATCCAGTAGGTTTATTATATTAAAGGGTTACAGAGGTTACAAAAATAGTCTAAGCTAAAATTAAGGTATTATAAAATTAATAAGCAGCACATTGCTTGCTGTTTTTTTTTTCTCTTCACCCAATGGATGATGAATGAGATGATAGGGAAGGCAAAGGGTCTAGCCCATACAGCCAAGTCTGACGTAATATATGTTTCTTTCTTATGAGTTAATGAGGTCATCATCAAATTCCAGATGCTGCAGAATTTGATGCTTTTCTTGGAGTCACTCGCGGCACTATAGCTTAAACACGTCGGGTAAAATATGGGAGTTCACAGCGCGGGAAAACCGCGTAAAATAAACTGCAACTTGTGCCCCGCCTACGGTCAAAGTCCAATTCATCGTTTTCCATAACTAATCACTTGTAGCACATTATTAAACAAAACAACACCACTTTTGACCAATAATATCCACAGTAAATTAATTTACAAAACAAAAACTTGCACTTCACATCTCGGCGCAAAATGGTGCGATTGCCCGCTGTTGTTTTTCAAAAAGTGACAAATGTCAAAATCTACTTTGTACACACTTTAGGTGTGTGCAAAGACACATGTCGTGCTAGTATAAAAAAAAGATTATATTTTACATTTCGCTGGAAGGGCATTGCTTATTTACAATAAGTTTTTATTAGGTAATTAAGGCTGTTTCTATAAATAGGTAAGTAGTAAAAAAACACGTTAAATTAGCCACTCGACTAAAAGAATTGTAAAAACATTTATAGAACCATAAACCTCGTATACTACCCGCAGTGGAATGCAAAATGTGTTAGGTTTTACCGCTGCCCCATTTCACAAACCGAAACATTTGCTAATCCTCAAAAAATGTGACGTTTATTACATGTTTCAAAAATGCAAATAAAAAACCTTTTACTGAAATTGTGTTTTTCGGTATTTTTTACTTTGATTTAGCACGCGCTAGACAGACTTCCTTGCCAAGCCGTCTGGCCAGAGCGTGGAGAGTGTAGGCAAAATTCTCCAGATATATGTTCTGGAAGGCCCATCTCCAACTCCCAACAGTGGAGGTCTGAGGCTGTGTTCTAGGGGCTGTGATGATGATGATGTTGATAATAAGACAGACATAATTATAAAAATAATAATAATACTAACGTGCTCTTGTTATTAGGTTCATTGTTCCTCATAATTGTAACAACAACCGCTAAGGAATTCGCAACAAATCCTTAATGATGAGAAAGTACGGAAAGAAGTAAATTATGTGTGGTTTCTGACCTCCGCGGATGGAATACAAGTATATATGTATATTGTTTGTTATATAAACTGCATTGTGGCAGTTTGTTACCATAATAAAGTAATATAATATATATATATATATATATACTTGTATATGGCAGTGTAAGCGGTGTGACCGGTAGTGGCTCGGTTGTAAGAACGCTTTTCTTAACATCCCTAAAGAGGTAGGTTCGAACCCCGACATGTATCAATGAGAAATAACTTTTCTTAAATACAATTGTCATAGAACACCATCGTAACCGTGCATCGGAGAGCACATTAAGCTGTCGGTTCCACTAATATCATCTTGTGGAATCGTTAATAAATTATCTTTAAAAAAAAAAACATCAGATCCTCGCTAACCCGTCTGGCTAGCGTGGCGATTGTATGCCAAATTCTCCAGATATAAGTTATGGAAGGCCTATCTCCAACAGTACAGGTCTAGGACTCTGTTGTCCAGGGGCTGTAATGCATGGCAGTATGGTCAGATGGTGACGTTTGATCCCCCTTATGTCCAAAATTACACACACTATATATTGTTTTTTTTTCTTTTCTTAAAGGTTTCACACGCCCTCGAATGCTACTTGTATTAGGAGGCTAACACCTGGATACAAATTCCCGTTTTCCCCGGAAGAGAGGGTCTGAGATGACTCCCAATACTAAACACTCGTTTATTTTATTACTTTAATTTTTCTCTCTCAAATTCCTGTGATTAATGAAAATGACAACAATTTTTTGTGCTTACCCAAGCATTATTTAGTTAGATGGAAGCTTTGACACGCAGCGCGCAGTGGACGCGTTAAAGCCCAAAATTTCGGACACAAAGGGAACAAAAATGATGTCCTAAATTTTTATCGCAGTTTTAATTAAAACATAATTTGCGACACTCGTAAGCCGGAAAATTGCCACATCCTGTACCACTGTACATACAAATTACGTGTTTTAAAATAATTTCCTTGATAATTTTGTTTTTTATTTATTTTATTTTAAACCGAACCACTCGCACAGGCCAAAATATGCATCCACATACCGTAGCCACTATCCCACGCGTACATACAAATTTGGAGACTCTTACATCTGTCGCACGCTGAAGATGTGGAATGCTCTCCCAGCCAGTGTGTTTCCCCACTCCTATAAACTGGAGTCCTTCAAACGAAGTGTGAAAAAGCATCTTTATAGGCCGGCATAGTGGTAGGGACTGATGACGGTCGTCTGAGGCTGGCGTCAGTTGCTCCTATTCTTGGACCTCGCGTACCGCTTAACATCAGGTGGGCGCGGAATCACATGTCGTGCTTAAATTCAAATTCAAATTCAAAATCGTTTATTTGCTTTAATTGTGGTACATACGGTAATATGG
Organism: Tinea semifulvella; assembly: GCA_910589645.1. NCBI lineage: Eukaryota > Metazoa > Arthropoda > Insecta > Lepidoptera > Tineidae > Tinea > Tinea semifulvella. The sequence goes on along the minus strand of OU342598.1, from coordinate 3,184,794 downwards.
TTAGTAAGTTGGCTCTGCACATTTAGCCATTGTTGTGGCATGCAAAAAATATTTTTATTTAAATATATTATTATCCAGTAAGCTTAGTCATCATTATATAATTAAATTTAGGTCAGTACATTTAATTAATAAACAGACAAAAAAACAAAATAAAAATATGTCAAACAAATTATTTTTCAAACGAATTCAAAAGATTTTCTCTTTCAAAATTTAATATATAAAAAAAAATAAACAGAAAACAGTCATTTACATCATATTACAAACATAATTAACATTAACAAGACCTTGAGTGTCGAGAATTTACACAAAATACAATAAACGAAAACACAAACAATCATAGCAGATTAACAATTAAACAAAAAAAAAATACTGAAAAACTGCCTCCGTGGTCTAGCGGTTAAGTCCGTGGATTTAGACTCGGAGGTACCGGGTTCGATTCCTGGTCGGGACACAAAAATATTTATTAATGTAAATAAATTCATTTAATTTATTTGTGATATTTCTCGAGTTTGGTACGCTGGAGAGATCGACGAGCTTGCCACTTGTCATGATTGGCCTATAGTAAAGTTGGCCAGTGCGTCCTCCCCGTAATGTCGTACGGAGCAGAGACGTGGACACTGACAGTGGGTCTGGTTCACAAATTCATGGTCGCTCAGCGAGCTATGGAGAGAGCTATGCTTGGTATTTCTCTGATGGATAGAATTCGAAACGTTGAAATTCGTCAGAGAACCAAAGTTACTGACATAGCATTCAAAATTAGCAAGCTGAAGTGGCAATGGGCCGGACACATCTGCCGACGACCGATGGGGCAAACGGGTTCTGGAGTGGAGACCACGTACGGGACGACGCAGAGTGGGATGACCCCCCGCCAGATGGACGGATGACCTAAGGAGGGTCGCTGGTGGGGGTTGGATGAGGATTGCAAAAGACCGCGTGCAGTGGCGAGCCTTGGGGGAGGCCTATATCCAGCAGTGGAGAGACACAGGCTGATGATGATGATGATGAAAGTTGGCTAAATGTGAATCCGCTTATTTATAAGCGTTGAAGGGAGATAAAATAAAAGCATAGATCTATTCAGAAAACTTCTGCAGCACACAGGAATACACTAAACTCTTTCACCTTTTACTAAAAAGTGTTTTTTTTAGTTAGTGCTGTTTAGATCTAGGTGTACGATATGTTTAAAATGTCAGTAAAAATGTGTCAGTTTAAGAGTTCTGAGAAATGGCTAATAATAATAATAAAATAATAAAAATCTTTATTGCAAAATAAATATACATCACAATTTAGTTGTTACATAGGTTAGGACATGTAATAAATTGTACATAGTAAGAAAAACAGTTCAGCTGTTGTGACATCTGAAATAGTCAGTGGAAGGTGTTTTAGATGTCATTGTAGGAATTAGAACTTACATTTTATATGCTCGTGCTAAGTAAGCACTATTAATCCGAACCACAGACATTATTTTTTTTTAAACATTGGATTGTGCGAGTGAGAGGGAAGCACAAGCGTAAGGTTAGAATAAAACAAAATAGATTTATATGTAATAAATTTTATTTACAAATTACTTTTGTAATTGTCAAAGTCAATTTAATGTATTTACAATATTCACATTTTATTACGTACACCGATTGTAATTAATTCGTATTTTTTATATATTAATTACATTTACATTCACATATACTGCGTGGAATTTATTAAAGAGCAAATATATTTATAGTATAATCTAGAATAAAAATAAAGAACTAATTTTTTTTTATTTCAATAAATCAGTCATAAAATCTTAAGTTACGGTGCAGAGAAGTTTTCCTAAAAATATCGCCACTCATACTGAGCCTAATCAAGTAGGTAGGGAGAGGTCGACGATCGCGCGAACGTTGACTGACGTTATTCTCTCTCTGTCTTTTTCGTCTCTCGGCTTTGGGCGAGATCAATTAATAACACTCCCCAGCCTTTAGGTATTTATCACGATGGATATCGCAATTTTCAGACGCGAACTTATTCACCATTCAGCAATTTTTATTTTTAAAAAGGTGACCTTTTTATTTTAAATAGAGGTACCAATGACACCCAGTAGCAGTAATATTCTGTTACTTAAGCGCAAACATTATATCCCTTTCAGCACGGATAATACCAAGCATGCGCTATTACAAAGAAAATATCTATAATAATTCTGTTTTGCCGCTCCGAAACACACTCATCTCTTTATTAAATTGTTTGGTTAGTCCTTAGTATGTCCTTTTTTTAAAATAAAACACAATAGTGATATTTATTTTCTTCATATTACCCAACGCACAAAGCTAGCGCGCACATTAGTAAACAACAACGCAGGAGCGGAGGGGGCTTTGTGGAATTCGGTAGTGGAAGATTTTTTTCTCATTTTTTATGAGATAATTTAGACCTTAAGTATTTGAAAGTTATCAATACCTTTTAATATCCAAAATATATTTTGTCGTGCTGAAAGGGTTATAATAGAATCCTATCTAGATATCACGCTATTAAAGTTGATATTTGCACGGCCGCTGTCAAGGTCGAGCGCTTATAGAGTTGTGAGTTGAATAATATTTTGTAATTATGACGCAACCTCTGTACGTCAGATAACGAAATCCACTAATAACGTTTGCGACTAAGTTACAGAATAGAAGCATTAAAAAAAATATTTGCTCTTTTAACAATTACACTATGTCTAAATAATGTATAAAACACAATGTTGATTTTTAATATAATAACATACATATATGTATATACAAAATATTTAGTTGAGTTTATTATGTTAAGGTAATTGAATGAGATGGGCCCATTTTTTAAATAATAATAATATTACCTACGGATACGGATATAAGTCCTGTCCGCGTGAAATAGTGGCAAGAACGCTGGCTTTCGCCGCTGAATTGCAATACTGATCCTTTCAGGGAAGAAAAAGCCAGCCCTCTTGTCATCGGAGGAGACGTTAAGACTTGGTGTTATGTCTAATAAAAACCTTATTGCCCAGAGTTTCTACAACAAACGGAATAAATATGTAATCTTTATGTATAAATGTTTTCACAAAACATTTATACACAAAAAAACATTAATTAATTTATATAAAGGAAATTAAATTAGTTTTAAATTTTATTTATAACTAATAATACATTGAGCACTTAAAATAATAGTTACACACATTTATACAATAAAGTTAATGAAATTTATTAAAAGGTATGATCGATCAGAAATTACCACTATTTGATGTTATACCAAACGAAAAAAGAAGAGTATCGGCTCAGGCAATTTTACTTCGATTTTTCCAATTTAATTAAATAATTAATTTGACCGCCTCCGTGGTCTAGTGGTAACAAACGTTGCCGTGAACTCGGGAGGTCGTGGGTTCGATTCCCACCGGGGGCAAGTTGTACATTGTATAATTTGTCTCGGTCTGGGTGTTTATATGCATAATATGTATATATTTACAAAAAAAAAAGTATAATATGTAGTTTATCAACCATCTAGTTTCCGTAACACAAGCCTTGTAGCTTACCACGGAAACTAGATGGCGCTGTGTGACCTGTCTGGAAATATTTATATTTATTCTAAGAACGTTTCTGATTTTCTGACTAGCAATGTATCATCACGACCGTATCTCTTTCGGGGTGGACGGAAACCACGCTTTTAAAGAAGCGAATTCACATTTAGTCAACTTTACTATAAATAATTGCCTATCATGACAAGTGGCAAGCTCGTCAATGTCTTTAGTGTACCAAACTCGTAAAATATCACAAATAAATGTGTCGAACCCGGTGCCTCCACGTCTGGATTCACGGACATAACCGCTAGACCACGGAGGCAGTTGATTTGTTTACTATTTAATTATTATTAATGAAAATAAAACATTTTTTATACAAAACAATCGTTAATTTAATTATGTTAAGGATTTTTTTTATAAATAAATTTTAATACAGAAAATAATACACTTAAAATAATAGTTACACATTTATACAACAAAGTTAATTAAATTAATTAAAGCGCGGTGGTTTTTAAGAACTCTTTCCTTAAAATCCTACAAAGGTCGGTTCAACCCCAGGCATGTATATACCAATGAGAAATACACTTTTCTTACGTACATTTGTCGTAGATTTACAACACCACCGTTCCCGTGCCTCAGAGAGCACGTTAAGCCGTGGGTCCCTGATTAATACCAACTTGTGGAATCGTTAATGAATTGTCATTAAAATTTGACATCAGATTCTTGCCAACCTGTCTTGCCAGCGTGGCGAGTGTAGGCCAAATTCTCCATATATATGTTCTGAAAGGCCCATCTCCAACAGTAGAGGTCTAGGACTCTGTGTTCCAGGGGCTGTGGTGATGATGAAAACGTATTATCAATTAAGATATTACCTTTAAAGATAATTATATCTAATTAAAAAAAAATCGTATTAGATCAGTGAATTTTACATTGATTTTTTTACGGCCAGTTGCAGAAAGCCTGATTATCATTGGCTGAAATGACCAAAGTGACAAGCTAACTACCAATCACGTGGCGTATATCATAGAATATCTTAATCATTATTTCTGCAACTGGCCGTTAGACTTATTTTTTTTTAATTTATAGTACTTAGATTTTTATTTAAAACGCTGTTGTAAAATCACATGTTAAGCTTTGAATAAAAAATGTCATGTTTTTGTGGTTGGCCTTTCAGTGGCTGACCCCGAAAGAACATTCTTTACGTAACTTTTATACAAGCTTTGAAAGTGGTTTACGAGCGAACGGGTCATTTGAAAAGGCCAAAGAACACTATGTACTATAGAGAAGTTTTTTTTAATTTTTATTGCAGGGTTGTGACGTCATCAGTAAAGCTTCTCGACAACGACAGTTACGAAAGAAGAGTCAAATTCGTCTCTTGAAATTATCTCCACTAAATACATATGTAGGTATTTCGAAAATATAAATAAATGTCATCAATCATCATTAATAATTTTTGTACTACTTACAGTGCTTAGTCGATTTTATCACTGGAGAAAGCAGAAGTTTTTTAAACTGATGTAAAAAAGTGAATTTACTAAAAAAAAGTGTTAGTTGGTTTGCGCTCTATCCCGGCGATATATCATGCTATTAAAGTTGATATTTGCACGGCAGCCGTCAAGGTCGAGTGCTTATAGAGTTGAGAATTGAATAATATTTTGTAATTATGCGTAATATATATATTATACGTAAAAAATGTGTATTTCTCATTAGTACATGCCGTGGGGGTTAGAACCAACCTTTGTTGGATTTTAAGAAAGCGTTCTTACGACCGAGCCACCACCACGCAAATATGCATAAATAACTGTAAATACAATTTAGCCCAAATCCTCATACAAGATGAATTTCGGCATTTTAGAATCAGAAACAAATAATTAAGCCGTCAGCTAGTACAATCGACGCTATTGTCAACTTTAATCGCTTGGTAATTGTAACCACTAAAGGTGAGGTATAATAAAATAAAATAAATCTTTATTGACACAATAAGGTATGATAGTAATTTGTATTCCTTTTCAGATGGATCTATAAATGAGAAAAAGGAAATAATATTTATTGACAAAACAAAAAACAATTTACAGCCAGGGAATAAAAATGTTACACACATCAAAATTTGAATACTTCGATATTTATTTATTACCAATTTTGTTTGGCTTCCCATCACTTAGCGTATTTTATATATAAAGTGATTTTCATTCGGATACTTCGTCGGTAAAAGTCGTTCTTAGTACGGATCTTACTATATAATCATCATCATCAGCATGTGTCTCCCCATTGCTGGATGTAGGCCTCTCCCCATTGAGCCTCGCCGCTGAACGCGGTTTTTGAGTTCACACATCTATCCACCGCCAGGCGTCACCAGTCATCCGTCCATCTGGCGGGGTGTCGCCTCACTCTGCGTCGTCCCGTGCGTGGTTTCCACTCTAAAAAACCGTTTGCGTTCGGTCGTCGGTTCTGCGGCCCATTGCCTCTTCAGCTTGCTGTTTTTAAATGCTATGTCAGTAACTTTGGTTCTCTGACGATTATCAACATTTCGAATTCTATCCATCAGAAAAATACCAAGCAGAGCTGAGCGACCTTGAATTTGTGAACCAGAAACACTGTTATTGTCCACGTCTCCGCTTCGTACGACATTACGGGGGGGACGCACTGTTCGAAGACTTTTGCTTCTAACATTGTGGTATGGACGATGAGAGGATGGAGAGGATGTGCCGAATGCCGCCCCATCCTAGTTGAATGCGTCTCTGATGGCTTCTTTATTGGTTGGCAGCGCCTAGCTGAATAGTCTGTCCAAGATAGACGTATTCCTGCACAACTTCGAGGGTGGAATTTTCCGTTGTTCATTTAACGTAGCCTTAGTCTTATCCAGGCTGATTCCGAGACGAACCTGCTTCCCAGTCACGTTTAAACCGTTCAATATTCTGCTTAAATCCTTGAGCAGGCCATGATGACTATCCGCGAATAGGAGGAGTGAGATTTATTCTCCATTGATCTTACTACAATTAAAACAAATTAAAATGATCATCACATTTTATGTTACAATTTAAAATTTACTTAAAACCAACCTGATGTCATCTGACTTGCGAATGTGTGTGAGGAGTGAATTTATTATTTGGTATATTTGTTTGGTATAGTCTAGATGGGTTGTTTAATTTTGTTCTGATTATGGTTATAATTGTTGCTAGAAGAACTAGAGGCAGGGTTGGCGAGGAGTTGATCACTCCACTCTGCATGGCTGCAGGTCTTTCCCCACTTACGACATGCACAACAACCGAAGCTGAATCTGCGAACAAAAAATAAAAAGGTTATCATCAGTGGTCAGTAATCACGTTTCTTTTTTTTAAAGAAGAATATTTGTAAACTATATTCTATTATGACAAACTTGTCCAAGTTACTAGCGTACAAAACTCGAAAAATATTACAAACAAATTCAATAAATGTCTCGCGACGATGTCTAAATCCACGGACTTAACCGAACGATCGGAAAGGTAATCGAAGGCTTTAAAAGTGGGCACCAATTGCTCACGTATAACATGGCTACAATCGCATTGGTATAGGTATATATAATCGTCATCATCACAGCCTAAGGGCACATAATCGTAGACCCCCACTGCTTGAGATGGGAACATATTTCTGTAAAATTTGGTCTACATTCTCGCAACGCGAGAACGGGTTTACGGTTTCCACAAGTTGTCCATTGTATGTGGGAAAGAGAAAAAATAAAAATGGTGTCTCGGGCTTGCAACCGGCTATAGGCTGGATTACAACTTCTCTTTTTATTGCGCAACAAATCGCTCAGCATCCACCATTCGGCTCCTCTCCCTACCCAAGCAAATACTGTATGACTACATTAATGCCGTCTTGGAAGCTCGTTCCATAAAAGTATTGACGGTAGAGCTTAGGCCTAATTCTTTCAATAGGTGGTGCTAAGATTTTGCTGTAATACCTCTCGCACCACCTTTTACTGCGTAAAGCTGAGTCTTGAATCTGTTCCTGATTCTAAATATCAGACAAATGGTACACTCGTACATTTGAACCACGACCTTTCTTGGAAATGAAATTAAATATGAATAGAAATAATTTATTTGCTAGAATACATGGTTACAAATATATGAGTAGGACTTAATTATATTACATAATTCACATGTTTCGCCAGTGACGGCATGCAAAATGTATTTACAATTATATTAAAATTAAATTACACATTTAGAAACATTGGCACAGTCTTATAAATTATGAATAATTTAGTCCATTAGATTTTTATGTCGAAATATAAGTTTTTTGGATGTCATACAATTAGTATATTATAAGTTCATAATTTTCATTTTATCATTTAAGATTGAAGACAACAACCAACAACCACCGATTTTAGCATTATGCATAGGTTAAAATTAATTAAATATTATTTTTAGGCCGAAAATGTGATGAGAATTTTACCGTCTTTCTTGCAGCCGAATTCTTTAGCAAAGAAGAATTTTGGGAGCTCCTCTCATTGTCCATACCACAGTGTTTAAATAAGGTGTTCAACCAGTGCGTCTATGCAGTAATGACGTCCAGAACAGAGATAAGGGACACTGACATCGGCTCTGATTCAAAATTTAAGGCCGTTTAGGGATCTATGGAGAAAGCTATGCTTGGTATTTTTCAGATGGATAGAATTTGAAACGTTAAAATTCATCTGAGGACGAAAAACTAAATTCCAAAATTTGTAAGCTTAAGTGGCAATGGGCTGGAGACATCTGCCGAAGAACCGACCACGTACGGGAAAACACAGAGTGGGACGACCTCCTGCCAGATGGATGATTGGATGAGGGTGGAAAAAGTTTGCGTTAATCCAGCAGACAAGACACAGAGGCTGATGATGATCGTATGATTTTGACGTAAGCTCGGCTATGATCGCCTAAGCTCTTGTTAAATCTGACAGTAAATAACGGAATCCACCATTTTGACAATCTATAACTGGCGCTTAAAGAAGGTCAGACAAGTAGTAGGGTTGTCCAGTCCCGGATTGCTATGGGCGTGGGTTAGAGATAGGGATATTCTTCCGTTATCCCCGGCAGGATCTCAGCGGGTTATTGGTGTAACAGCGCCTGTGTGGCTCACGAATCCAGGATTCTAGATTCGACTACTTCAGCATTTCTCAGGAAGTGGTGTCCGTTGTCGGCCTAATAGAACTTACGTATAGTCAGGCCGACGACATACAACGTTACCCACTTTCCGTAAAATGTGTGCAGCATGGCTGCTTGTGAAGCAGGCTGGGGCAGCTTCTGTCTAGGTTTTTAAAATAAAAATATAAAAAATAGAAACAAAATTGATTAAAAAAGAAATTAAAACTAATAAAAAAACCAAGAAAGAAATAATTAATAAACAGAAACCTTTTGAGTATATTATAAGCAACTAATAATAATATATTTACTTTATAAGATAACTACAATAGTATACCTATCACTATGTTACTAACAATGGCTTACATTAAAGTTAGTAAACTAAAATTTAATGTTAGTGCCTTATTTATATGTACACATATCAATTTGTCGGTTATAGTGAAGCTTAATAAAGTGACACTGTATTGGACAGTCCACTCTATCCGATGTGACATTTAGAATATTGTTGGTGCTGCCTCTAATTCTATTGACTAGAGATGCAGTGCGATTACGCATGATACCAGAAAAACTATCAACACGATTCTCTGCTAACATTGCGGTCCCATTGCAAAAACGTTGGTAGCGACACGTAGGGCGCTGTATGCTTGCACAGACTGCAGGAGTAGAAGGATCGGCAATATGCCATAAATACACACCATACTCATACACACCCTCTCACACATATATCACGAACACATAGAGAGGACATACATACATCATTTATTGTTGTAACATTATAAGACGGAAGAGCACCGATATCCCGCACTACAGGCCAACCTCGTGTAGGTATCACAGACACATCACCCTATATTGTTCACCTATTTACATCTGTACACTTTTTGTGACAATAAATGATTTTATTATTATTATTATAAATAATGTTAACTTAACCTGTTTTGTGCAGCGAGCGAATCTGCGGGCCAGCATGTTGCAGCAAGGCGTAAGTATTTTCTTAAAATTATCTTCAACGTAGTCGTAATGTAAAAAAGGCATCTTTCTACCCTCCTTTTGCAAGGCAAGACGACATCAAACTTTTCACCTACTTACATATATTATGTTTTGGATTATGTTAACAACTTTCTGAGATTCATAAACATGACCCCTGTTCTCATCCCTACAGCTCAGCTGTCTGAATTTAAAACCTAGTAATACTCTTCTTCTTCTTCTATGTGTAAGGTAAATTAATAATAATAAGGACTAGTAAATAAAATAGAAAATAACTGTTAAATAAAAAAAAAAACTTGTAAAAACAAAATAAAAATATGTAAAAGTAAAAAATAAATAAATAAAAAAAAAATTGAAAAAAAATAAATAATAAAAAAAAAATATGTTAAGATTAATTGAGCTTATATTTTTTTCAACATGTATATAATAATGTTTGTTTTTTTGTATTTAGGTAGAAGTTACCAAGTACCTAGATGTAACTTAGAAGTTAAATTTGTCATTAAATTAAAAAGTTTGTAGTCCTAATTTATAAATTATAGTTTTTTTTAAACTGTAAATAGTTCAAAAGTATCACCTAAAAATGTTATTTTGTTAATTGGGTTAACATTAATTTTAGTTAGAAGTTTAAATACATATGAATAATAAATTTGAAAGATAGTAAGTATTATAAAAAACTACTACCTGTATTAAAAGTAAAATGTTAAGTCAATAATATGGCTATTTCAGAAGGAGTTTATATTTCAATTATAATTGTATAATGTGTAGGTACAGTGTAAAATGAAACAAGTTTTCTTATAAAGATTATTTATTAAAATCATTGATTAAAGTGTAAAACTAAATAAACTTAGATTTCACTAACAAATGTAAAAAGTCACTTAGAATAATAATTCAGAAACATGTAAGGTATTGTGAAATAAAAAATAAAAAAACTTTAAAAATTATTTTATTTTGTTAATTTCAAGGGGCATGTAAGGTAAATTAATTCATAACAAAAGAAAGAGATGGAAAGATTGTATGTACGTAGGAAAGAAAGAGAAATAAAAAAATAAGTAATGGCGAATGTTGTCTTTTATTAATCACCAACCTTTACATATGTATATACATTAGAAACGAACGGCACTATTCAGTTAAGCGCAAATATAATAGAATCCATTAACTAACAGAAACTGTCATTGTAAAATGATATTAAAATAGGTATTCTCGTATAAATGTTTCAACTACATAGTTAAAAAAAAACTCAGAGATTTTGACGTTGCAACCTACAATTGCATTGGTAACTTTTAAAACGTTATTTAGACGTGAACTCGGCTATGATCGGGCTAAGAGTGACAGTAAATAAAATCCACTATTCAAATTCAAAATGTTTAAATTTCAATTAATATATTATTAGGGAGTAGAAAAGAGATTGCCCAAAACCTGGCCCCAACTTTTTTGCAGCGTGCCTCAACAAAATACAATTGAATAATCATAACAATTTATTGTGTTTTTTTTTTTTATTTAATTACAACATATATATATATATATATATATATATATATATATATATATATATTTATAAACACATTAACTGCCTCCGTGGTCTAGCGGTTAAGTCCGTGGATTTAGACTCGGAGGTACCGGGTTCGATTCCTGGTCGGGACACAAAAATATTTATTAATGTAAATAAATACATTTAATTAATATTTAATTTATTTGTGATATTTCTCGAGTTTGGTACGCTGGAGACATCGACGAGCTTGCCACTTGTCATGATTGGCCTATAGTAAAGTTGGCTAAATGTGAATCCGCTTATTTATAAGCGTGGTTTCTGACCACCCCGAAAGGGAAACGGTCGTGATGATACTTTACTTTACTTTTATAAACACATAAATAAATATATCATATAGTTATAAATAAATAAATATTATTTCTCAATTGTAGATACTGTGTTATAAGATGCAACAGCCAAGCACCCTATCTGTATTTTTCGGTTATTTATTAAAATAAAATGCACGCAACTCTTGTACATAAAATACTAGATGTGTGACCAAGCATCGCCCGTGTAATATAGTGGTTATTTAAAAAGTGTTCACGTAGCGGTAGGGTCACGTAGCGTACCGATATATATATATATATATACTCGTATATATAATATTCATATACATAGTTGTTTTAGTAAAATAGAGGAAAATCGTTATAAATGTTTTTCTATATGAAAATCTCTATATTACATCAAAATTATTGATAATACTTCCATAAATGGGATCAGTCAAACATAATTATTATTTTGGTTTTAATCCATTAGTCTTTAATAATTTAATATGCTGATGACTATTTTGACAAGCTTTTAGCAAAATAAGCTTTGTCAATTATTATTACAGGCACTAGAACACAACGTGCTAGACCTACACTGTTAGATATGGGTTTTCCAGAAAATAAAAATCTGCACAATTTGGCCTACACTCGCCACACTGGCCAGAAGGTTTGGCAAGGATCTGATGTGAACTTTAATGAAAATTTATTAAAAATTTCACAAGTTGGTATTAGTGGAACCGGGACCGACGTCAAGTGGCAAGCTCGTCGATGTCTCCAATATCACAAATAAATTAAATATTAATTAAATGTATTTATTTACATTAATAAATATTATTGTGTCCTACGAACTTAACTGCTAGACCACGGAGGCAGTTTCTAACATTCATGAACCTTACGCGCCACTTACCATCAGTTGGGACCAAGTCACATGACGTGCTAGTTTAAAAAAATAAAAAGAATAAAACACATAAATAATAAAACCTAGATTATGTTTAGTCCGTAAGGAAGCGAGACAAACAAACAAAGAGACATGGCTTCTTTCTCATTTATTTATTAGTATGGATTTTTTCATTTATATGAGATGGTGGCGTAAACAAGAGAGTAAGTATTTTCTTTATCTTAAATGATGTCACTGCATACTTTAATACAATCTTTGAAGCAATAAATAACATCTCTTAAATTTGCCTATCTCTTTCCTATATACTATATATTTTCTATACTATCTCTTTCCTATATATCTTCTCTATTAGATCTATCGAGTGAAGAGACACTGTTGATGACGAAAATAATTTCACATTGCCTTACCTGAGCTACTGGGTGCACATGTATAGTTTCCAGAATCTCTTGGAGCAGCCCTGGCTATGAGCAGTCGGCTGGTCCTGGTTCGCTGCTCAGTCTCGACACTGATACCCCCACGCTGAGCGTAGTTCACCACGTTCTGGCCACGGTACCAATAAATGAAGCTGTTGAATAAATATTTTTATTATTATTATCGATTAATAGGCGAGCAGCTGATATGCCTATATCAAGCACTGGTGTGAAGTTCATAAAATAGTCAGTTATCATATGGTGATGACTTGATGAATCTTAACGATTCGTTGATATTAGTGTAACCGGGACCGACGGCTTGACGTGCTCACCGAGGCACACGAGGAAGAAAAATAAATTTTTAATTGATACATGCGGGGGATCGAACCCACCTCTCTAGGATGTTAAGGAACGCGTTTTTACAACCGAGCCACCACCGCTCTTACCTATTTACCAAACCATAATATCCGTACATTCCCTTGTGTCAAAGTCAAAGTGTCTTTGGCTTTGACATGTTCCTGGCGAACGAGTGTTTTTATTTGTAGCCACCACTTAGACTTAACGTTAACGTGGGTTGTTACCTTACGTTGACAGGCCAGCTTGCCGCTCAGGTTGAAGTTCCAGATCTACAAGATGTTCACGCGTTCTCTTGTCACCTACGCTACGCCAGCCTATCACAACCTTCTGGCCAAGACCAACAACAAGATCCAAAGTCAGCAGAACAAATTGCTCAGAGTGATTTGAGTGCGCCGTGGTTTGTGCGTAATTCCGTCATAGCTCGAGATTTGGAGATGCCTACTATTGAGGAGCTTGTCGTTGGCCGGACTAGACGTGTGTTTTAAGCATCTCCAGAATATCGCTCCGTCTTATGCACGGCTACTTCCTAGAGGAGTACTCCTGGAAGAGAGCTGAAGCAGTCGAACCTAGGGGGTTCGTGAGCCACACGAGCGATGTTATACTAGTAATGGCGACGGGTGGTTACGCTTTATGGTTACTCGCTGAGATCTTGCCGGGGAAAACGGGGAAATGTCCCCATCCCCAACCCAGGCCTGCATGCATGCATTAGAAAAATACAGAAAATATGTATATTAGAGAAGTGCTCCTAAAAGTTCAAATTAAATTTATTTACATTTCAGCTTAAATTAATACAAGGAAAATTCCCTACGTTGAAAATGATAAATACGAAATTTAATAGGCATTTTAATGACGAACATTTTAAATTAAAACGTGTTATTTTGGGAGTATTTAAATTGCTACAACATTAACAACACGAGATCGTTATAATACCACAGGCCTAGTAAATAATCCCTGCCGGTAAAACATCACGTACCATTGGATAAAAATTTACGTGGGATTGGGATACAAAACCTTCCTTTTCTTTTTCGCCAAATATCCGCATTTTAATATCTAATTAATTAAATAAAGTAAAATATTATCACAATCGTACACGACCTTTTAGGGTGATCAAAGCAAGACGAAGACTAGCCAAGTCTCTTGGTCTTGCATCATAACATCTGGTCTCGGTTTGGTCTTGGTATTTTTGTAATTTTGTGCAATAAAGTGAACTGCCTCCGTAGTCTAGCGGTAGAGTTCGTGAATTTAGACCAGGTACCGGGTTCGATTCCTGGTCGGGACACAAAAATATTTATTAATGTAAATAAATACATTTAATTAATATTTAATTTATTTGTGATATGTCTCGAGTTTGGTACATTGGAGACATCGACGAGCTTGCCACTTGTTATGATTGGCCTATAGTAAAGTTGGCTAAACGTGAATCCGCTTATTCATAAGCGTGGTTTCTGACAACCCCGCAAGGGAAACGGTCGTGATTATACTTTAATTTTTTATCCTTAGGTTATAGTGGACGCCGAGGTAATCTCCTTTTTGCGCTGTGTTTAGGCTTTTATAAAAAAAAAAATTTTTTAAGTTTTTTTTTTCATGCTCTATTCGTCATCTGGTAGCTCGATATTTAGTTTTTTTTTTTTATTTGTGTTATACTTCTTTTTTTAAATACGACAGAAATATACGATAAAAATGTTAGAAAAATTGGTAGAAAGAGCTTTTATGTAACGGTTTAAGTGATTGCCACAGTCGCAGATAAAACTTGTGGAAACTGAACGTCGCAGCACTCGATCGCTTATCCGATTTACTGTCAGCGCAATAAAAGCATCTACGTACTCGTGACAAGACGTAAACCACCAACTCATTTTTTATATAATTGGTAATATAACTGGTAGCGGTGGTGACTCGAATGTAAGATCATCATCATCATCATCATCATCATCAGCCTGTGTCTCTCCCCTGCTGGATATAGGCCTCCCCCAAGGCTCGCCACTGCACGCGGTCTTTTGCAACCCTCATCCAACCCCCACCAGCGACCCTCCTTAGGTCATCCGTCCATCTGGCGGGCGGTCGTCCCACTCTGCGTCGTCCCGTACGTGGTCTCCACTCCAATGTAAGATCGCTTTCCTTTAAATCCTACAAAGGTCGGTTCAAACCCCCCCGGCATGTACAAATGAGAAATACACTTTTCTTCTTTCTGTCATAGATTTACAACACCACCGTGTCTAGGAGAGCACGTTAAGCCGACGGTTCCATTAATACCAACAAATAAATAAAAATAAAATGAAGCTGAGCTAATACGCTCAAGGTCTAACACGGCTATTTAAGTGGCCAATAAGAAAGAATTCAGTTATAGACATTTAACTTGCAAAGTTATTATTTAAAACAAAACACTGGGGTACATATGGCCCCGTGCATGCGTTCTAGTGTTAAAAGCATTATTACTGGTGACGAGACGTGGGTTTACGAATATGACGTTAAAACTACCCAATAATCTAGCGAATGGCGCTCCAAAAGTGAGCCGAAACCAAAGAACTCGCCATGAATCCACGGAAGCCATAAAATTCGCTTTTAATAAGTCATATGTATTGGAAAGTAAATAAATGATTAATTTCTAAGCATTCCATGGATTCACCGTGCGGGTGCCGTGTCCATCGTGTGTGGGTAAGAGATGATAAAAATGGTGTCTCGGGCTTGCGACTGACAATAGGCTGGTTTAAGAAAAGGAGGCCTCCATTTTTATTTTATTGCGCGATAATACGATCACCATCCACCATTCTACTCCTCTCAACCAAATACTGCATGATTCCGTTAATGCCGTCTCGCTCGCTCCATAGATGTATTGACGGCAAACTTGCCAATTCGCCAAATTCTTTCAGTAAGTGATGCAAAGATTTTGCTGGAACTCCTCTCGCACCAACTTCCACTGCGTAAAGCTGAGTCTTGAACCCGTTCCTGATCATTTCTTCTGTGAGATCATAATATTTATTCGACTTCATGTTGTGGTTGGAATATTTGATTCCCACGGAACGGTAAGTTCAATAAGGACAATTCAATAAGGAATATTTATTTAAAAAATATTTATTTATATTTATATACGAATAGGTACGATAGAAATTATTGACACAGTCTTGATGACAGCGGAGAAAATTCTTTCCGCCTTCTCGAGTATCGCTAGGGGAGTATTTTTTGCGGAAAACCATCTAACTAGGAAAATCTGGGATGAAAATTTATGATTTAGAAACACACAGCCGTCTGGAAAGCTCTTGTAAACAGTATATTTCGTACATTTCCATATTACCTAATAAATGTAATACCTACACTAAACATTTCGTTGTAATAAATTATTTTTAGTGGAGTATAAATCTACGAAGCAAAGCAACTTTGTTGCAGCGTGCCTCAACTAAATATTATTTAATAATATCTTTTTTGTAAATTTTATATCAACATCTGATTTACCCCAGCATTAAAATATAATTTAAATAAATGGTCAATTGGTTAAGATTTATGTATGAAATAGTTATAAAACACTATTTATACGATTAGGTTCTTTATTTTGATCAGGTACTTTATTATAAATAAAACACTGGATTTCAAATCGGCGGGATAAAAAAACTAAGTTATTATGGGGAGTTCTTCGCGCCATTTTGCGCCGAGATGTGAAGTGCAAGTTTTTTTTTTGTAAATTAATTTACTGTGGATATTATTGGTCAAAAGTGGTGTTGTTTTGTTTAATAATGTGCTACAATATGAATAATTATGGAAAACGATAAATTGGACTTTAAATATGGGGCACAAGTTGCAGTTTATTTTTTGCGGTTTTCCCGCGCTGTCAACTCCCATATTTTACCCGACATGTTTGAGCAGTGGATGGTTTCACGAGTGACTCCAAGAAAAGCATTAAATTCTGCAGCATCTGGAATTTGATGATGACCTCATTAACTCATGAAAAGAAAGATATATTACGTCAGACTTGGCTGTATGGGCTAGACCCTTTGCCTTCCCTATCATCTCATTCATCATCCATCGGGAGAAGAGACAAAAAAAAAAAAACTAAGTAATTATTAACGTAAAAAAAGTTTTTGTCAATTGTCATTATGCTAATTGTCAAATAAATAAAATTAATTACAGATTATGAAAACACAATATATTAACTATCAATTAAAAAAGAAATCATAATGACACTAAAACATTTAATTGGGCCCATTTCTCTAAGAAAAATGGGTATTCTCATTTATGGAAAGTGACCGCGTGATTTGGTATTTTGGAAGGCTCGTCAATATCAACCTTAAATCGCTAGGTTAGCGATCTTTATGAACTATCGAGACTGCTATCCCTGTCTAACATGCGGACTCATAAAATTATCCAACCATGGTTGGTGCGAGCGTTGGTATCAAAACGTGTGGTATCGATGTAAAGCCTAATTACGGTTAATCATAGTCCAGCACTACTTTTAAAAGTAAACCAGCAGAATTACAATAATTACTGTTGATTTTTGGTAATCAAATGATCGTCGGGTGCAAAATGATGCGTTTGCGTGAGTAATGAAATTTAATTAAAGCGAATAAAACCACGTGACCACATTTGTTAAATTTGTACACATTTGGTAGGTATTTAATTCCTTCAAATGAAATCCAATATTCAATGTTATTATATTGTTGGGACAAATTTCTAAAATACACTGGGCCGCATAGAAAGCGGGTCGGTAACAAGCGCCCGTCTTCAAGCATTGTTAGAATTCTGGTACACTCTCCAGGGTTTAGTGGCATGTTTTTAATTAAATTTGATCAGAATAATGAATTTCTGCCCAAAGAATCCCATATTTATATGATAGAACAGAAACAAATTTGTTATTTAAATTTAAAAAATCGAAATAATGGTTTTTAATACAATCACCAAAAAGAAATAAAAAGGTTTTACTTCTTCCTATATATGTAATGAAATAAACTTTAATTTAGTTTTTTTATTTAAAAAGAATTGCTCAAATATTTTAAAAGTTATCGCATTTTTTATAACTGACCCGCTTTCTTTGCGGCCCTGTGTACTACCTACACCAGAGATAAAAAAAATAAAAAAAACTATTTATTGTTGATCTATACCTAGTGTAGGTACTTATTATACGTGTCATATTATCTGATTATTTTATGTTAAATTATTTTTTTATTTTTTCCTGGAAATGTCACATATTTAAAATATTTATGACGTTGGGCCTATAGTAAAGTTGGCTAAACGTGAATCCGCTTCTTTATAAGCGTGGTTTTTAACCGCCCCAGAAGTGATACTTTATTTTTATATTTTTTAAATTATTATTATTCTTACACGCGCAGAATTAATTAACCTAAGCAAGCTAATTCCATCATGCCCATTTCCAAATAATATATTTTTGTTCTCCTCAAAGGGTTTAATGCATATTTGTCAAGTATTTATTTATTTTCAGAAAACTCACAGCTTATAACTAGGACATAAAAATTACAATATTATAAATTATTAGATCTTAAACCAGAAAGATTTTATATTATTTGTACATTTCATTTCTCAAAAACAGTGGGTTAAATACTAAAAAAAAAAAAAAAAATAATTAAAAATTAAAAATATTAAACATTAGTAAAATAAAAATTATAATAAAATTAAAATATTTACAAATAGCTATATACAAGTAGCATAGGATTATTATGAAATTAGTTAGTGAAAGTCAGTTAATAGGAAACAAAGGGAAGATATGCATAGCTTTCGATGAGATAATTTAATATTTAACCTAACAGTTAAATATTAAATTATCATTTAAAGACAGAATGTAATGAAACAACAACTCAACTGCCAACAAGGACCATTCACTCGATTCAACACTTAATTCATTTAGAAACAACCAATTCTCCCAGGTCCCAATTGATAAGACACGACCAGAACAATCGCTTCAACTAAAAATGCATAAATATAATAAATTGACAATTAGTCTATAGTTATCCTTAATGAAATTTAAGATTAACATTTGCATTTGTGCTTATGTGTGAGTATGCATGCGTATGTAGTCTGAGCGCGTGCGTGTGTGTAGTGTGAGCGTGTGTGTGTAGTGCGTGCGTGTGTGTGTAATGTGAGCAGAGAGTATAGACCGCCTCCGTGGTCTAATGGTAACAAACGTTGCCGTGAACTCGGGAGGTCGTGGGTTCGATTCCCACCGGGGGCAAGTTGTACATTGTATAATTTGTCTCGGTCTGGGTGTTTATATGTATAATATGTATATATTTACAAAAAAAAAAAGAAGTATAATATGTAGTTTATCAACCATCTAGTTTCCGTAACACAAGCCTCGTAGCTTACGGAAACTAGATGGCGCTGTGTGACCTGTCTGGAAATATTTATTTATTTATAATCGTTGTAATTTTAGACAAATGAAAACAACAAAAGCATTTATAACTATTTTCCTCTATTTTTAACTGCGTCCGTGGTCTAGCGGTTAAGTCCGTGGATTTAGACTCGGAGGTACCGAGTTCGATTCCTGGTCGGAATATTGATTGATGTAAATAAATACATTTAATTAATATTTGTCTTTCAGTGATTCCAAAAAAAGAAAGTAGTTTTACAAACCTGGGTGGATCGGGTGCATGACGAGCTATGCAAGTCAAATTGATGTCCGACCCGGCCCTGACAAACAACTCCGGGCCCGAGAGGATCTCTGCTTTTGACACTGGAACAAAAAACGCTATCAGTGATTTGTAGACGCTGAAAGAACAAAGCTAACTAATTACTCATCCATCCCCCCCATTTAGGAAGTATTTTTGTCTCAGAATAATACAATTAAAATAATATCTGCTTTTTTGGTGATTTGGATTTGTGGATTTTTGAGGAGTACAGTAAGGGCAAGCACCATAACCGTTATGGTTACAGGAAAACGTTTCTTGAAGACCATCCATAACTTTTTAAGATATTCTAAACTGCATTTATTTTTAAAAAAATGTACAGTCAGCAAGAGAATAAATAGTAATAATACAATTTTGCTGTTTTTTATAAGAATCAAACGTGAGGTTTGAGTACTACGAGATATGTCAGAATCCGCATATATTTTTTTTAAATATATATTTATATTACTTCGATTTTTATTTTATTATATAATTATTAGCTGACCTTAGTGCTGATCATAAAATCCTTCCTTAGTGGCATTAGTTCACTTAAATAGCTACATATGTCAGAAAACGCAAAAAACTTTTCCCATATATTTTGCACAGAAAAATAATTATACAACTAAAAAAAAATATTTATTTAAAAATGTATTTTTATATTACTTCGTTTTTTATTTTATTATATAATTATTAGCTGACCTTAGTGCTGATCATAAAATCCTTCCTTAGTGGCATTAGTTCACTTAAATAGCTACATATGTCAGAAAACGCAAAAAACTTTTCCCATATATTTTGCACAGAAAAATAATTAAACAACTAAAAAAAATTATTTATTTAAAAATGTATTTTTATATTACTTCGTTTTTTATTTTATTATATAATTATTAGCTGACCTTAGTGCTGATCATAAAATCCTTCCTTAGTGGCATTAGTTCACTTAAATAGCCGCGTTCCCATGCAATTTTCTGTATTTAAGTGTACAAAATCCACTAAGAAAAGATTCAGTTACACTACAAACTTACTAGAAACGCAAAACCGTCAACAAAAGACGTTATTACTTTTTAGACAATAAAGTCTACGTAGGTAAGCGAGGGAGAGATTTATTTGAAGTATGACTGGAGTAGGTTTAATGACGTGTTTTGTATAACAGTGGTCGTTGACCATTATACAAAACACAGGCCGATTGAAATACATTTTTTTTCGATTCAGGTTTTAGGACCACATTGGTCCACAAATAGTCCAGGTACGGATGATAAATAGGCTTGTATTGGCTAGGCTTTAATGCCGCAAGACATTTTATCATAGCCAACCATTGGGATAACTTTAAACACTTTACTGAAAAGTAGGTGCAAAAATAAAGGAAAATAAAAAATAATATTTAATAACTAATCAGATTTATAAATATATAATATACTACGTACTAATACATACTTATATACTCGTATAAACCTACATACATACATACATAATAATATACTAGCTTTATTGGGATAATTAGTGTACATTTAATTTCTATCTACATCCTAAAAACGTCAGATCGAATGACTGTTGGGTTGTGGAAACTTGGCAAGTCTCTAGTATGGGATGCGACATATGTAGACACATTAGCTCCATCTCACCTCCAAACAACCTCGTCTAGCGTGGGGTGTGAGGCGGTTTTTATTTTAGCTACCTCAAGTTGCACAAATACGCCAACGTACAGTGTGCTTAGTGTAAAATGCAAGTTTCGGAAAACGTAACGGCTGTAGTTACGTTTTTTTATTTTACATTGCGTGTTATTGCAAGTTTGGCTATAATAACAGACAATGAACATCGAAAATTCAGTAAAAAAACTCTACTACTATAGTTGCGTTTACGAAACTTCACTGTCACATTAGGCATACTGGTTACGGATTTCCGACGTTTGTTGTTAAGACGATGGCCCATGGGGCCCTCAGCCAAGCGCCTGGACATAAGTTGCCTAAGCGGCTGACGGAAAGGTCTGTATATTACCCCGTTTTCCCCGACAGGATCTCATTGGGCGAGTAAATCTTGTTTTAAGCGGTTTATTTTTATATAAATATATTAGCTTACAATATTAGTTCTCCTTGAAAGTAAAAATTGGTATTCGACATCATTGCAAATCGCACATACTTTAAACGAGAACAACAAATAGATAGTAGGCGGACTGATGGTGGTAATTTGACCAGTCTGCTGAGCTGTCTGGGCACTGGTCCACTATTCGTGCCGATAAATTCACTAAACTGAATCCACACGTTTCAGAATGAGACTAATGTCAGTCATGAGTGCCTGATTCCATTTGCTCACATTCAGCTCGCGCGCCAATTACGATCAGATATAGCTAGTATATAAAAAAAGAGAAGAGACATATTTATTTATGTTGTGTTGTGTGTAATTCTGTATTTGTTGTAATATGTTAATTCTATATAGTTTTTCTAGCAGATTCCTCTCTCAGTCAGATTAAATATTAACAGGTCACTGGAGTCTTCTAAGTGCTGGTCTTCTGCTAACAGCTTACTTTTTGGACCACTTTGCTGCTTAGTCTTGCACTGGCACACACGTCTGTATTAGGTCTACGTGAATAAATATAGTATGACTTTCACTTTAGTACTATTGCTATACTAAAGGACCCATTAAGCGCTTGTTAGTGCTGATAAAAGTCAAATATAAATGGTCAAAGCTACAATAAACATCAACAGGAATGTGCTAAGGATGATAACGACTGTTAAATCTATCTTAAATTTCAATGACGACCGTTATAATTAAAGTTTACTACTAAAATTTTACGCTGGCCCAGATCATAGATATGTATATCTATTGCCCAGATCATATATAGGTAAATGGAGGGGATGCATTACAAAGGTATTATCTACCCACCTACAACGGTAAGACGGAAGGGGAGACTGATCTTGGGCTCAGTTGAGACTTGGCACTCGTAGGAACCGGAGTCTCTGGGCTGAGCTGGTGCTACTCGAAGGATCCAGTCTTCGGAGCCGTCAGCGTGGAGAGCAGCGAATCGAGCGTCGCTGCTGTACGTGTGGACCCCCACGGTCAGGATGTGTAGGTCTCTTTTGCGGATCCATGATACCTGAACAAAAAAATATTTTACATCAATTAATTGTTTGATTTAACTAATTAATTTCCTGAAGAATAAGTAGAACCGAGGTAGAGATTTTCGTTTTGTTATCTAAATCGTAATGGAAAGGCATAATGTTACAGTTTGAAATATTTTCTATCAGAATCGTATTTATATTCTGGCAACATTGAAGATTGCGTTCCCGAATTCGAAATATTAATTATGTCAGAATTACTACTCCCTGCTCTGAAGAGCTGTATAACCTAATTCCTTCCTCTCCATTCCGCAAACGAACCACACGCACAGGTCAGAATATGCACCACATACCGTAATCACCATCCCTTCGCGTACCTATAAATTTGGTGACTCATACATCTGTCGCACAATAAAGATGTGGAATGCTCTTTCAGCCTCTGTGTTTCCACTTTCTTATAACCTGGAGTCCTTCAAGCGAAGTGTGAAAAGGCATTCAGTCAAGCCGGCATAGTGTTAGGGACTGATGTCGGACATAAGTGTCTGATTCCAGTTACTAACATTCATGGACCATGCTAGCCACTTACCATCAGGTGGGCGCAAGGTCACATGTCGTGCTAGTATAAAATAAATAAACCCTTTAGCACTTTTGATATCAATAAGTCTGACACTTCCATAGCATTTATGTTACGTAGATCATTTATAATTTAGAAACAAAATCGGATTTAAATTAGGAGGGGTTAATGTTTGTGCGTCCCTCTCACTCGTACTATTCAATATAAATTAAAGTCTATCAACTTTCTAAGGAAATAAAATTACTGACATTTTGGATATATTATTACTTACTTTCATATTTTGTTTAAATGTGTTAGAAGGCTACATGTCACACCTATATTATAATTATATTATTTCAATTGATATCAGTTGTAACTTTTTTATAATGGTTTATGGGTGTGATTTGTGGCTGACTGTAAGCTATGAACTTCCCCGCGCGCCCTCGCCTCGCCTTCTTCCTGCAGTCGTTCGTTTATTGCCTATTGAGTTCCAAAATTTTAAATAATCTTCAGAAATTATCCTAAGAAAGAGATAGACTTAAATTAGTGGTATCTGTAGGCGGAGGGAGAGTGGTTCGGGCCAGCGCATCTTTTTTTATGTACCTACTATTAATATTAATTAATACATTTTGAGAGTAATTGTCTCCGCCAACAAACCCTGGTTACTGTTTGGCGGGCTATTTAATAAGTTATTTGTATTGAAAAGTAAATAAATGATTGATTTTTTTAGTTATAAGAATTAAACATTTTATCAACTTATAATTTTTTTTATCTTACTTTTTAACTTATTGTTTTATCAACATTTTATTAACTGCCTCCGTGGTCTAGTGGTTAAGTCCGCGGATTTAGACTTGGAGGTACTAAGTTCAATTCCTAGTCGGGACACAATAATATTTATTAATGTAAATAAACACATTTAATTAATATTTAATTTATTTGTAATATTTCTCGAGTTTGGCACTGAAGACATCGACGAGCTTGCCACTTGTCATGATTGGCCTATAGTAAAGTTGGCTAAATGTGAATCCGCTTATTTATAAGCGTGGTTTCTGACCACCCCAAAAGGGGAACGGTCGTGATAATACTTTACTTTACTGCAATAAAAATGTCATGAATTTAGTTGGCAACACTAACCCGCGATAATAGTTATAAAAAATGTATTCTCGACCCAAAACAGCTTATTCTTATTTGTTCTGAAATACCCTAACGTGTAAAACATCAGTAGGTTTTTCATAGAATAGTGTCGCTCCACACGATAAATTGAGGTGGAACGGAGAAGCCAATAAATCTCCGCGGATGTAACAGGTAAATTGCTTTTGGCTTACAAAGCACACCCAGTTAAATTACTGTACAAAGACTATGATTCTGTACTCGTGTTGTATACGTGGATATGATGCAAGGACCGGAAGTGTTGGACGATATATTCCTCGTAAATATGCTGGTACTAAACGTAAATAGAACGGTGGTGGCTCGGATGTAATGACGCTTTCCTTAAAGTTCCAAAAAATGTCGGTTCGAACCCTGACATATACCAATAAGAAATCAAATTTTCTTACGTGCATTTGTCAGATTTACAAAACCACCATTCCCGTGACTCGGAGAGCACATTAGCCGTCGGTCCCGGTTCTATTAATACCAAATTGTGGAATCGTTAATAAATTGTCATTAAAAAAAATACATCTTAGTCTCGTCAACCAAACTAATAATAATAATAATAATAGTTTATTGACACAAAATTAAATATACATATTGAACAAAAAGTAAAAATTACATTGTTGTACATGTTTAATTTAGTAGACGACTTCTGTCCCCTATACTAAGGTTGCCCTGGTCTTATAGGGGACAGCTAGTTGGCACTATATAATAAAAGCGGTCTTGCAGCAGAGTCGTTCAATATCTGATACATGTCTATGTTCACCTTATGTCATACTCAACTTTTTAAAAAGTTGAGGGCAAAGCGAAATTGACAAATCGTGCGGTTTACACAACTAACTTATATATATTATTTAAGAACTATTTATTTAGGCACACATGATTATTTAACGATAATAGTATAAGTCAAGGCTTACTTGAGATATTTAAAAAGTTAGTGTTATTGGGCACTCACTCTGCTGCTAGTAACAATCAAATCAACTACAAAAAAACAATAATAGAATTCTATTAAGGTTAGTATGTTAGTAAGTTAGTATTTTAGTTAGTATTATATGTATATATAATTAAATATTTAGATAAGTTATTTTTTAAACTGGCCAAAGCATGGCGAGTGTACGGCAAATTCAATTAGACGGTTGCTGTACAAAGCACAGATCAGATCATGTATAGAATACTGTTCTCACCTTTGGGATGGTTCCGCCAAGTACCTCACAGATGCTCTCAATGTCCTACAAAGGCGAGCTGTTCGAATTGTGGACGATGCCACTATATCTGGAACTCTCGAATCCCTGCAGCTTCGCCGAGATGTGGCTTCTCTGAGCGTGTTCTACCGGCTATACTATGGTGAGTGCTCCGAAGAACTCTATAACCTAATCCCTCCCTCTCCATTCCGCAACCGAACCACACGCACAGGTCAGAATATGCACCCACATACCGTAGTCGCCATCCCTTCGCGTACGTATAAATTTGGGGAATCATACATACATGTCGCACGATAAAGATGTGGAATGCTCTTTCAGCCTCTATGTTTCCACTTTCGTATAACTTGGAGTACTTAAAGCGAAGTGTGAAAAAGCATCTAGTCAAGCCGGCATAGTGTTGGGGACTGATGTCGGTCATCAGTGTCTGACTTCAGTTGTTAACATGGACCTTGCGCGCTACTTACCATCAGGTGGGCCCAAAGTCACATGTCGTGCTAGTATACAAAATAAAAATAATAAAATCCAGGAAGGCCCATCTCCAACAGTGGACTTTATGCTGTGATGAAGTATTAAAATGCCCATCCGTTACATATAAGTCAAAAATTGCCCGTCAAAGGAAGTATTGGCCCAAATTATTATTAGTTGCGTTTGACATTTCGACAACGTCAAAGGCGAGATTATGTAAATCCTTCTTATGGTTACATGTGAAAGTCAAATCTGAAAGGGTGAATAATTTATGTATGTTTTTTATCAATACATATAATAATAACATATAAAAACGACATTTGTACGCATCGGCAGTGTCAAAGTCAAAATAACTTTATTCACGTAAACCTATTACAGGCATTTATGAATCGTCATTAATTTAATTCTATTGAATGATTCTACTCCTGCTAGTGGAAGACTTAGCAGCAGTGGTCCAATAAGTAAGCTGTTAGCAGAAGACCAGCAGCTTAGCAGATTCCAGTGAGGTCTGCAACTCTATTCTGATACTTAAGCGCAAACGTTAGATCAATCCGTCAATTATATATATATCACGCTATTAAAAATGAAAAATGAAATGAAAAAATATTTATTTATGTTTATACAAGCAGCCGAGGTTGACAATTTCACATTATACAATGTGTTATTTAAAAATAATGAAGAGGCTGTAGACGGTGACGTCCCGACCTCCGCTGTAGGCGAGCCAGTGTCACGGAGGCCGGGTTGTGGCGTTGTAGGTGCTCTTAGTTGGGGTCGACTATAAATACATATATATATATATCAATAAATAATAATAAATAATACCTATAGGTACCTATATAGAATAAAATAAATAAATAATATGGTCTAATTAGTATATTAATATAAATAAATAACTACTGTGGCGTGTATTGATTAGAAAGAAGAAATTCGCTTGCCTCGTACGTCATTCTCACCAACCACGGCCTCACAGCTCGCTTGACTCCATTGCGAGTTAACCTAGTAATAGGTATTACGGTATTGCTTCTATTATAGAGTAGAGGACCCATAACTCTGGCATGACGCCCACTGGAGTGAGTTTTGGTTTTCGGGATGGGAAAGGGATGGGAACTATTAAAGTTGATATATTCACGGCCGCCGTCAAGGTCGAGCGCTTATAGAGTTATGAATTGAATAATATTTTGTAATTATGACGCAACCTCTGACGTGAATACCCACTAATAACGTTTGCGACTAAGTACAATATCCCTTTCAGCACGACAAAAAATATTATGGATATTGAAAGGTGTATTAATAACTTTGAGGTCATTGAATTCATATTTAATTTAATAATAGTTAATTGAAGTCATATTATATTATTATTATTATATTATCATATCATTTCTTATCTTACCATGGTTTGCATAATACGAAAATTGTTGTCAGGATGGATACTGCAGTGGATGACACCCAGCGACTACATTAAATTCCATGCAACTTTCTCACATCATATTATTGACTGACCCCTGTAGTTCAGGTTTACCTAGTTTAGTGGTATTAGTACTTTATATTTTGTTTTACAGATATAATTATTGCTGTATGTTATTTGCTAAATTAATATGTTTCATTCCAGTGTATTGTGTTTATGTTGTTCAATAAAGGTTTTTTCATTTTCATTTCATTTTCATTTCGTTTTCATTTCGTTTTCATTTCGTTTTCATTTCGTTTTCATTTCGTTTTCATTTCGTTTTCATTTCGTTTTCATTTCGTTTTCATTTCGTTTTCATTTCGTTTTCATTTCGTTTTCATTTCGTTTTCATTTCGTTTTCATTTCGTTTTCATTTCGTTTTCATTTCGTTTTCATTTCGTTTTCATTTCATTTTCATTTCATTTTCATTTCATTGTGGTCTAAAAATTGTAGAAAAATTCCTCTCCTAGTAAAATAATAGAAATTAAATCCACTTAAGCATGTTGTTCTTTACTACTCATAAAATATAATTACTAAGTAGCTAGATGAGTGCACAAACTTTTTATTTTATTTTTTACTAGTACATGTGACCTTGCGCCATCCTGATGGTAAATGGCGCGCAAGGTCCATGAATGTTAGCAACTGGAATCAGACACTCATGACTGACATCAGTCCCTAACACTATGCTGGCTTGACTGGGCATCGTTTCGAAGCGGCAAAACAGAATTTGGCGACCGCTAGTTTTTTTTGTCATAACGCACGCTTTGTATTGTCCGTGCTGAAAGGGATATAGGGCTGCAGTATAACTTAGCCAAAATATCTTGACATCAAGTTGTCTATTTTCACTTTTCATATATATATTTTAGACGTATCATCACGACCGTATCCCTTTCGTGGTGGTAGAAACCACGTTTATAAAGAAACGGATTCACATTTAGCCAACTTTACTATAGGTCTATCATGAGAAGTCTGGTCGAGACACAATAGATATTTCTCGAGTTTGATACGCTAGAGACATCGACGAGCTTGCCACTTGTCATGATGGGCCATAGGCCATAGTAAAGTTGGCTAAATGTGAATCCGCATCTTTATAAGCGTGGTTTCAGACCACGTTTCAATCAAGGGAAACGGTCGTGATGACTGATGAACCAGAAGACGAACCTGTTAGGTTCCTGCGCGTCTAAATGTAAATCTTAACAGCTGGACCACGCAGTCAAAATACATAAATATATAAATGTTTATCCTATGTTCAGTGTAGAATTTATAGGCCATAAATTCCTTTAGAAACAATTCCAACTTTCCGCTGACAGAATGCTCTTCAATTCAATGTAACATGGAAATGTCGATCGTTAATAGAACTAAAGTATCATCACGACCATAATTTCTTGCAGGTTAAAACAAAAACTAAGTATTTTCATTGTTTAAAAAGATGGTTTTCACACACTTCTTAAATAGATCCTAACAACTGTAAGTATATATATATATTGTATTTATGTATATATAATGAAGTAATATACAAACAGTATAAAATAATTACAATATAAATTAAAACTACTTAAAAGTAAAAATTAAAATAAATATAAACTAAACCTAATAAAAAATAAACTATAAGTAAAAAATGTCCTCTAGAGACGGACTGGATGGACTTGGGACTATCCCAAGAAGACTGGCAACATTTCCCCTCTGTATAGCTAAGCTAATACGTTGGCAGAAATAATTGCCAGCCTTCCTGTCTCCAGACTTCTCCGTTAGCCGTTTGGACAACTCCTTGGCCAGACGCTTGGCTGAGTGTCACCATGAGCCCATCGTTTCGACCCCAAACGGCGCAAATTCGTAACCTGTACTGAGGTTGGCGTATTTGCGCAGCTTGAGGTTCTCAGCAGAAACCGCCGCACTTCCCGCGCTTGACGAGGTCGCCTGGTTGTGTGATGGGGCTAATGTGTCTACACATGTCGCATCCCACACCAGGGACACAGTATATATTAAGTATTATAAGTATATCAGTGTTAAGTATATTAATATTATTTACTACTAAGTTTTAGTAGTATTTTAATTTCTCCCTTATATTATGTTCTATAATTTGAGCGAACCTTCCACATACAATGTTCGTAATGTCCCTAAGGTTGACCGAATAAGAATTTCTAGCGGCAAAAAGTTTTAAATAAATGAATAAATATTTTCTTACTGCAGGTGAAAACAAAATCCAAGCACCTGCAAAGGATTATGGTCGTGAAAATACTTTTTGGAGTTCCTTTAATTATTCTATTTATCTATCTATCTTGTTTATTTTCATATTACATTCTGTATGTATAGCTCATGATTTGCTGGGTGGGGTATAAAAACAAGTAGATAGATTTATCTAATGATAACCATTCCAAATTTCAAGTAAATCAGATTATATAATATATTCTTGGGAGACTCTTGCGCAAGATATTAGGAGGGCAAGATCAAGACCAAGATCACCCTGGTCTTGACAGACAGTGCGGTCATCCAGGCCCGGATGCTTAATGGGCTATAGGTATCTAAGCGGGTAACCGCTGATAATTAATGCACTTTTAGTGCTGGGTGCCGTTACTGGTGTAACAACGCTCACAACATCCTGGAGCACCTCCAAATCTCGAGCTATGACGCAATTACGCACAAACCACGGCGAATCACAAATCGAAAACAACGAATTTTCTTTGTATCGCGACAATTTTTTTTGTATTTATTATTGTAGTTTTTGTATTTAATATTGCATATTTATTACGTAATCATATTTCTCTAATTGCACCTACCTTACGTCTTTAATGTTCTACAGTGTCCCTAAGGTTGGCTGTCAGAGAATGTCTAGCGACATTAAGTCCGCCCCTTGTATATATTGTGCAATAAAGTTTTAATAAATAAATAAATAAATTTTCGTATATGTACTGCCGAAGCAAGTACAGCTTTGTCTTCCTTTGGTCAACAGTAATGACATTGCTCGCATTCTCGGATCTCATCTACTATTAGATGAGAGCGGAGTTACATGTCGTATACAGTATTTAAAAAATGTTCTCGACTAGAAATTGAAACCCGATACCTCCCCGTCTAAATCTACATTTTTAACCGCCTAAAAAGCGCCATTCCGTTCCAACTACAACAAGGGATACGAGGCGATATTAGCTAGAATCTACTAAATAACTCAACAAAAAACAACAAAAATCCGCAAGCCAGCACTCTGGCTTTATTCCAAAAAGTACCCCAGGCCTACTCTCAACTTACCATAATACAAAACTTCAAGGTAAATAAATTTAGGTGTAAATAGGTATTATTATATAACCAGCGGTGGTGACTCGGTTGTAAGAACGCGTTCCTTAAAATCCTACAAAGGTCGGTTCAAACCCACCCGGCATGTACCAATGAGCAATACACTTTATTTACGCACTTTTGTCAAAGATTTACAACACCATCGTTCCCGTGCCTCGAAGAACACTTTAAGCCGTCGGTCCCAGTTCCAACAACTTGTGGAATCGTTAATAAATTGTCATTTAAAAATTGACATCTTATCCTCGCCAAGCCGTCTGGCCAGCGTGGCGAGTGTAGGCCAAATTCTTCAGATATATGTTCTGGAAGGCCAATCTCCAACAGTGGAGTTCTAGGACGCTGTGTTCTAGGGGCTGTAATGAAGGTATTATTATAATGATTCTGAGAATTATTTTTCTGTCGACGATATTCCACAAAATATCAGACAATACAGAGTGTCCCAATAAGAGCGCCGGATTTTAATTTGCCACCATTTGTTGGTTTGAATACTTCTCCATATTCTTAAATCGGGAGGTATAACGTGACAATTGTCAAAAAGAAATCACCGTACAACTTGTATTAACAAAAAAGCGCCTAATTTAAATTACAATCAATCTTAATCAACATCAAAATAAATAAAAATATACCTATTTTATTTATTCATTTTATTGTATTCAAATAATATAAATATATGTAATAATATATATTATATAATAACAATAGTAATAGAACACTTATACAAATCGATTTAAGGCATTGTAAAGTAGTCCTGAGTCAAGCCACACCAGGCAGCGGCTGGCGTAGTACATGATATGTCAATATGAGAACAATGTTTATTAAGATAGTCAGATGTTCTCCAGATAAAAGCATTCTTCATATATTTATTAGATACAAACGGGATGTAAAAGGTATCTCTGTGACGTGTTTTAAAAGGAGTGTACTAAATTTTTTTTTTTTTTTTTTAATTCGTTTATCAGATAAAAACTTAAACTAATTACATTTTTAAAATTATACGCCAAACTGCATAACAGTTTGTTGGCGAATAGTACACTCTTTTAGTACAGTATTTTTTTTACACTATATTTTTAAAACACAAAGTTATTTACGATTAAATCACATTACTGTTGTATTTACCTAGCAAAAGCAACTTAAATTTTCCTTTAAATTCTTTTTTTGTCATTTTTACACAGTCATCAATGGGCATAATATTATCAAATATAATGGGAGTTAAAAGTTCTTTTACCATAATAGTTGTTATATCGGTATTATCTAGATAGAATATCTGGGCAGTCGACGTTTCCTCTTATGATATAAGACACTTCGGTGAACGACGTTTTACAGGGGGCAAGATTTGGTGGCGTTTGCACTTTTCGAAGTGTCCTGTACGGTTCTGACGCTTCCTGAAGGTAATGAGCCTATGCGATTATTGATCCAAATCAACCATTTAAATCTTTACTTTAATGCTTTGACCGGTACATATCATCGTAATTTCGTAGTAGACACCCAGATTCGCGGGCCTCGACCCAATTCTCTTGGTTTATTTGGTGGGGCAAAGCGCACGCGACATTTCCTTTTGCACTTACTGAAGCGTGTTAGGAAAATCAAATCTTTCATACAGTGACTGGTTATTGGTCGTAAAGGTCTCATTGTGTTGTATGTCTCAATAAACTTAAGAACTTCTTGCAGTTAAAAGCTAAAAGCCCAAAGCTTTCTCCTTCCCCTCTTTGAATATGGTGATATGTAGCGTTGATTTTAAAAAAATATCATCTTCAGCCTGTGTCTCTCCACTGCTGGATGTAGGCCTCCCCCAAGGCTCGCCACTTCACACGATCTTCTGCCACCCTCATCCATCCCCCACCAGCAACCTTCCTCAGGTCATCTGTCCATCTGGCGGCAGCTCGTCCCACTCTGCGTCTTCCAGTATGTGGTCTCCACTCCAGAACTCGTCTACTCCATCGTTCATCGGTTCTGCGGCATATGTGTCCAGCCCATTGCCACTTCAGCTTGCTAATTTTAAAAGCTATATCGGTAACTTTGGTCCTTTGACGGATGTCAACGTTTCTGACTTTATCTTTATCCTCCAGCGAGCTAGCCATTATGACTATGTCATCTTCGAATCGGAGCTGAGATGTATTCTCCGTTGACTTTAATGCCACAGGTTCCCCTGTGACATTAAAAAAAGAACATATAATATAGTTAAACTTAATTAATTCAAAAAATGCGAAATCTGGTAAAGTATGTATCCATATTTAAAAAAAACATATTTGTGCCGTTTACTGTAGAACCTCTGGGCCCATGTAGTGCCAAAACAAACCTCAAAAGACATAACACGACGTCTGTTCGCCTCCTCCGGTGGAAAAATGACCCTTTCTTCGCCCAAAGAATCAGTAATGCAATTCAGCGGGGTAATAAATGCAGCCACTTTTCTTGCCACCATTCGACGCTGACGGGACATATATCCCTATCCGTAGTATTAATAGTAATTTTATTTTATATTTATTTCTTTAGATTGAATGATAATAATATATCATTTGTTAAACAATAACATAAATTAGATCCTGCAGTTAGTATAATTAATATATCAGCGTATAATGCGTGCAATTAAGCTCGCTTTCACGGCCGAGATATTTTATAACAAATTGTTGTGTTTTTCCAGCTGCCTCGGCAATTTTATGCTCGCTTGGATTTCTACCTTTTTCTTGTGATGATCATTTCTGGCGCGATGTAAACAAATAAATAGCAACTTCAAACTAACTGTTTTTACGGCTTAACTTTAATATAGCGGATAAGTCCGTGGATTTAGACGCAGAGGTTCCAGGGTTCGACTCCTGTCAGGGACACAATAATTTGTTTTAATTTATTTGTGATATTCCTCGAGTTTAGTAAGCTAGAAACATCAACGAGCATGCCACTTGACATGATGGACCTACAGTAAAGTTGGCTAAATGTGAACCAGCTTTTTAAAAACTTACTTTTTTTTCGCCCGTCTTTTCGTAGCAATACAGAACTAAGTGTATACGATTATTCAATTAAATATACCAGTATAATAAGTACTAATCAAAGATTTTGTAAAAAAACGCGCACGCCTCTACTAGCCTAAAACAAACAAACGTGTCACTTTCACATAAACACATGGCACGCACACCTGCAGTCAACTAATTACTTACTTAGATAAACGTATACGCACTCACACAACTTTTCGCCCGGTCCGGCGTTTGTTCATACTCTTTTAAACAGTTCCTGAAACTGATCCAGAACCGGTTCCAGCAGCAGGCGACCGACACTCCCTGTTTTGTGCGGAACGTCAACCTCCATCACGACTTCAACATCGAGCTCATCACCAAATGGCTGAGAAGAGCGTCTCAACGCTTCTTCAAAAAGGCGAGTTCTCACTCAAACCCTCTCATAGTAGAGGCTAGCTTATACGACCTTAAATGCTTTTAAAAGAAGTGTCCTTCAGGTCACCGACGACCAATTCACAACGAGGCTCAATCTTCTGATTAACGATCCAGCTACCGCTGTCTTTGTTCCAACTCCCTCTTGATGGCTCCAACGCAGACCTACTCTTCAGGTTGGGTCGAGTAGACGTTTTGCATGTTGCACGTTAGCCACGACTCAGCCTTAGCTGTAAAGGCACACAGGGCCAACAGTGAAAGAGAGACGGTTATAGAATTTTAGTCCGTAGGCGTCTTAAAGGTTTCCTTATGAGGCCCCGTGGTGGTTCATACATGCGACCAACTCGTGGGCGGTGGTCCTTCAGGCTGTGGTCTTATTGTTAGATAATTTTGTGATACTGTTTTTTTTTTTGCAATTTTACATTAGTCATCATTCTTTATTTGTGTCTAACTCTTTTGTAGTTATTGCTACTAATTTGTGGAATAATCTACCTGTTAACATACGGCAAGCAACTACCAGAACATTATTCAAAAAACTGGTGTTTTCACACTTTCTAAATAGCTCCACACAGTGTTACTAAGTAGTATATATGTGTGTTTATGTATAATAATATGTATGTATTAGTATTAAGTGTATCGATATTATAATATTTATTCCATATATATTATAAGTAAGAATATATTAAATTGCTGTTAATTTAAATAGTTATTTATTTCTCTTATTATCTTTATGATTGCACCTACATTTGATCAAATTTGTCCCCAAGGTTTGGCTGTCAGAGAATGTCTTCGGGCATTAAGTCCGCCTTTGTACTTTGTGCAATAAAGTTTATAAATAAATAAATAAGTGTAATTTCACAGGCTGCTGACACGCAAGTAGTTTGTATATGACTGTATATGCGGCAAGATCTTGTAAGGCACGTGACACATCTAGTAGAGGTCCGCTCAAAATCTTTGGTAACAGCGATTGCTGACTTAGACAAATATAAAGAAGTAAAGTCAATTGATGCATAAAATATTAAGTTAAAATGAGGATTATTTTTAAAACCCTCATAAAGTAGATGTTTAAAGCTTTTCTTATGAAAATTATTCATTGGTCATAGACATATAGCTAGGTATGTACAATGGACCAGACAATCAATAATCAAATGCATTTTTATTAGAAAAACCCAAAATTATTACAATAGATATAATGCCTTGGCGATGTGGATTCAAATTTAGTCGACTTTAACCAAAGCTAATCATGAAAAGTGAGTAGCAAGGTCGGCTTGTTACGAGTATCTAGCGCACCAGAATTGACAAAAATACTCGTACATATCATATCACATAATAAATAAATTGATAATATCTTTATTTCTATAGTATAGTATCATCACGACCGTTTCCCTTTCGGGGTGGTCAGAAACCACGCTTATAAATAAGCGGATTCACATTTAGCCAACTTTACTATAGGCCAATCATGACAAGTGGCAAGCTCGTCGATGTCTTCAGCGTACCAAACTCAAGAAATATCACAAATAAATTAAATAATAATTAGATGTATTTATTTACATTAATAAATATTTTTGTGTCCCGACCAGGAATCGAACTCGGTACCTCCGAGTCTAAATCCATGGACATAACCACTAGACCATTGGCAGTTTATTTCTCCGCTTTCTATTATAATAATTTAAAAATGAACATGTTCCGCAGTTGATCAAGCCCTTTTAATATTTTTTGATGTGAAGATTTAGCAAATATAGTTTAGGTAAATTCATTTTTTACACGTAGCTTTAATCTTAAACCTACGTTTGTTTTGAGAGAGAATAACATTATGTCTATGACATTATCTTAATTCAATTGTCTTTTCATATCAAGAACTTTTATCAAAGAATAGAGAGAAGCTAAATTTTAGCACCAAAATTGTTACAAAAAAATGGGAACTTTGACTGCCTCTAAGACGTTTTATATGAAGATGTACTGGGTTCGATTTTTGGTCAAATTACAAACAATATAATATTATATACTCGTATATATATGTCCTCAAGAGACGTCGCATCAGAGATAGTCCCAAGAAGCTAATACTTTGGCAGAAATAATTGTCAGCCTTCCTATATACATATATGACGGTGACTAAGTTACCACCTCATATAGTTTTTTTTATTAGGTTCAGTTTATAGTTATTTAATTTATTTAAGTTGTTTGTAATTATTATTGTATTGTAAATTCTGTACAATTAAGTTATTTGGTAAAATATAATTAAGTTAGTGACATTTCTCGAGTTAGAAAGGAGATATATACTTCGACGAGCTTATGGCTAACTGTGAAACTGCGGCAGATATACGACAAAAAATGGCTTATATAATAATGGCAAAATATATTTATTCGAAGTAGATACAAAAATATTAAAATAAAAAAGATTAAAAAAATAATTATAAATAAAATTAAACTAAAAGTACCTACGAAATTAAAACTATTCTACAAAATAAACTAAGGACTTACCACCAGGGAGGGTACCGAAAACGCTCGCTGCATTTCCTCGTTGAATTATAATCGAAATATTATGTTTTAGGTAGTTATGGCATTTGGGATCGCCACACTCTTGAAATAATAATGGCAATACTTTTATGATGATGGCAACATGGTGATGGCATTAAAAGATGTGGAAAAAAAACAGCTTAACAAGAAAGCCCGTGCAAGGCAACGCCAGACGGATTACGGTAGTAATGCTACTTAACTTTTTTTCTTTTATAATCTGAGAATAAAAGTTGAACTGTCAGAAATAAATGACATTCACAGTTCACGACATCCAGCTGTCAGTGTTAAGTAAAAGTTCAAAGTTCTGGATCGTTGAGTTCTGGATTAAATGAAGTCGTAAAATTAATTAGATTTTCGAGATCCCCAGTTAAAAAGTCGTTTTAGTGCTCAAAGCAATTTAATAAAGTGTCAAAAACTTACTCAATTTTAGGTAAATATAATTAAGATTTCAGTAAAGTATGCCCTTTTTATATTTCTATTTTATTTATTTATTTTGAAAGAAAGTCTTACAGCTTATGCATCAAAATTAATCAAATATTTTACTTTATAAAACAGGTAAGAGATGTTTTGTTGTCGCTTTGACGTGATAATCATGAAAATCGGCTCAGTGTTCCTAAAATACCTACCAACATAATACTTTTTATTATTATTATTATTATTTATTTGTTTGTACTTGTTTAAGCTTTACAATGTTTAAATAAATTGTATAAGCTTGTTTTTGTGTCACCTGGAAGTGAACTGACTCCTGTCATAACCCTTATTTGGGTCGCACAGTCGGATAATAAACTATACTACATTAAAACCTAAAATAAAATAACTTATTACGTAAATAAATAGCTCCACCAAATCGCTGTCATAGCCTAGATACAACATAATACAAATGAAACTGCGTAAGTGTTATGTATACACTATTACACATGCACGTGTATATGGGTAGGTAGGTACTTATAATTTTTACAAGCGTTCTGTTTCTCCGTGTAAATCGCATAACGCATTAATGCGTTTCTATTATAATAAATATAAGCTGCCATGTTACATAACTCAAAAGAAAATTTTGGTTGCTATGTAAAATAACTGTTTGAGCTGGAATATTTTGTTGAAAGTGTTCAATGAAATGTCGGGAGCATAAATAGAGGGAATAGCTCTCTCATTTCTTCGCTGTCGGAGTCAATTCCTTTCAGTCGAATCATTTCTTCATCCGCTTATGTGCCCCATTGACTATTATGCAAAGCTGGTCCAACGGTGTTAATATTTATATAACACTACATAATCTGTCGTCTGATCTGCTGTTCCACTTTACTGATTCAGCGTTTGATCGCCCACAGGGGGCACACGTGTAAAATAATGGCTCCAATGCTATCCGCTCTTCTAAAGCCAATTATCTATCCTTATACACACTTCCAGTACATATTCAGATTATCTTAGTGTCTCGGCTGCTCGCCAGTGAAATAAATAAAAAATAAATGAGTTTTATTTCAGGTATTACACCCATATCAGACAAACGCAATAAAACTTAGTACAACTAAACTGGTAAAAACTTTTACTGATGAACAGACATTTTTTATTTTCATTTTTTAAAACTTGGTCTAAAGTCACTTTCTTTAAGCAAAATGTCTCAATCACGCTCTGACATAGTAATTATTTGATATATGTATGAGTATGTATATTATGAATACTATTGACATATATTATATAAGTATTTATTTATATTTATGAATTGTTGTTGATTTGGCCAAACCCATAAATTCGTAGGATGGAATTCAAATTTACCGCTTAATGCATTCGAAGTGTCACTTGCATACACTCTTGCCAATTTAATAATAATAATACTCTAGAATGTTCCATTTCCCTATTCCCTTCTCGCTCTTTCTCCTATCCGCTCCGCTATACCCTTTTCGCTCATACTTACGAAGACGACCGAGAGCCGCCGAAGACCGCCGTTAGTTTCGTCGACTTGCTGAATCGACAAGTTGTGAAGCCCGCACCGTCTTTTTGGATAATTTAATAAAAAGGCTAATAAACTAAACTATTATAATTGTGGTGAGTGTGATGGTATATCTATCTATTTTGTATTTTTTCCTATTATCCAAGGTAGCTCTCTTATCGCCATCACAAAGATTAGCTATTAGAAAATAACTACGCTATTAATCTCGCCCGTGTACAATACTTTCGTAAAAAATTTGCAATTAAGAATTTTATTATTAATATGAGAAAGCGGATCTTGTAATAGGGAATATGTATTTTTATTGCTGTACAAAAAAAATATTAATATTTTGATGATTACATCCAAAAACGGTACATTAAGGTCACGCTATTTCTGTGACGTCACAACATACCGTAATTAATATTTAATTTGAAAATAGAAAAAAATCAAAAGGCATGTATGAGAGATTTGTTGTTTTATGCGTTGTGTCATCACAATATTTTCAAGCGTTTAGTTTTTGCTAAATTAAAAAAATTACAACGAAATTAAATAAAAAAACAAACTTTTAGATAAAATTAAAGTATCATTACGACCGTTTCCCTTTCGGGGTGGTCAGAAACCACGCTTATAAATAAGCGGAGTCACGTTTAGCCAACTTTCCTATAGGCCAATCATGACAAGTGGCAAGCTCGTCGATGTCTCCAGCGTACCAAACTCGATAAATATCACAAATAAATTAAATAATAATGAAATGTATTTATTTACATTAATGATTATTTTTGTGTTCCGACCAGGAATCGAACCCGATACCTCCGAGTCTAAATCCACGAACTTTACCGCT
This sequence comes from Tinea semifulvella, assembly GCA_910589645.1. NCBI lineage: Eukaryota > Metazoa > Arthropoda > Insecta > Lepidoptera > Tineidae > Tinea > Tinea semifulvella. The sequence continues at coordinate 3,145,344 of OU342598.1, read as the reverse complement.
AGACTACGGAGGCAGTTGATAAGATTATAATAAAAATATCGTCATATATACCTATACCAAAACTACAATAAGCTGGTACACATGGATGAGTGTTGTAAGCGAGCCACAATACGCCTACAGACTGTACAATTGCAGCCCAAAATTATTATTTTTTTGCCCGTTCCATAATATCAATTTTACTTACATTTCATGACAATGCCTCTGTATTTTTTAACATTTTTATTATTACGTATGAACACACATACTTTTACAAATGTAATATGTTTTATGGGACCATTAATATTCTGAGTACTGATTTATTTTTATTGGATATTTTCTGCCTCTGTGGCCTAGTCGGTTGAGTCCGGGGATTCCGACACGGAGCAAAGATATTGTAAGACGACGCGCTGCGGGCACGCGTATCTTTGTCTTCCAAAACCTTTGACGGAGTTAATAAATTTAAATCCAGGGGCAGCAGTATCGACATTTCATAGCAATCACTAACTTACCGATTTAAGGTGACCACTGACGAGCCTTCCAACAGACCAAATCGGGTGGCCACTTTTCAAAATGGAATGCCATTTTTCTTAGAGAAATAGGTCCAATAAAATGTTCTCGTGCAATAATGATTTCTTTTTTATTTGATAGGTTTTTATTGTGTTTCCATAATCAGTAATTAATTTTATTTATTTTACCCTAGCATGACGAGAATTGACAAAAATAACATTTTTTTTACGTTAATAATTACATAGTTTTGATCCCGCCGATTTGAAATCCAGTGTTTTATCTATAATAAAGTTCCTGATCATAATAAAGAACCTAATCGTATAAATAGTGCTTTGTAACTTTTTCATACATAAATTTTAACCATTTGACTATTTAATTAAATTATATTTTGATGCTGGGGTAAAAGAGATGTTGTAATTAAATTTAAAAAAACACAACTAATTGTTATGATTTTTGAATTGTATTTAGTTGAGGCACGCTGCAAAAAAAGTTGGGGTCTGGTTTTGGGCAATCTCTTTTGTTACGGTTGTCGAAAACGTATATTGTTTTTTAAACGACGTCACAGCCTTGAATTACGTATAAGTCCATTCAGTATATACGACGCCACCAGTGTCGACGTTAGCTTCATAATCTTGTTGAAAATGGCATCGCAAACGGTGAATGCGATAATCGATTAAAATTCTGCTAAATAATTGGACGCATCTATTTGAATACTTTGATTAAAATGGCATGCGTTTGGATGTATAGTGAGTGCATACCTTTCAGTCATAAAAATGTCGGAATCGTATCAAATTTATCTGTCAAATTAGAGATTTTGGCAAAATTTATTATTTAGCGATGGAATCTGACAGCCCGCAAAGTTATCGAATATCGTCGATACAGTTTTACCGTGTGACAGAAGCCAGCTTACATTTTGGCATTTGCTTCTAGTATTGCATAGGAATAATAAATATTCCATTGATATAATACACATGGCCAGCGTGGCGAGTGTAATTCTCCAGATATATGTTCTGGAAGGCCCATCTCCAGCAGTGGAGGTCTAGGACGCTGTGTTCTAGGGGCTGTAATGAATGAATAATGAATTAGGATTTCGACTGCCTCCGTGGTCTAGCGGTTAAGTCCGTGGATTTAGACTCGGAGGTACCGGGTTCGATTCCTGGTCGGGACACAAAGATATTTAATAATGTAAATAAATACATTTAATTGATATGTAATTTATTTGTGATATTTCTCGAGTTTGGTACTCTGGAGACATCGACGAGCTTGCCACTTGTCATGATTGGCCTATAGTAAAGTTGGCTAAATGTGAATCCGCTTATTTATAAACGTGGTTTCTGACCACCCCGAAAGGGATATACGGTCGTGATGATACTTTACTTTTTTTAGGACATTTAATGAGCTATTATGGAGCTGTCTGAGTTTTTAATGACCATAAGTTCCCATATTATAATTACCGTTCTTAGGAACTAATAATATAGACCAAATCAGTTTTATTTTGTAAGTGGCAACTTTTTATGAGTAACCGACTAAAATCACCGGCCCTGATAAATGCAATCATTTATGTCTAATATTTCTCGAGTTTGGTAAGCTAGAGACATCGACGAGCTTGCCACTTGTCTGTCATAATGGGGCTGTAAAAAATAGGCTGTAAAATCATCGGCCCTATTTAATGCAATCATTTATATCTAATATTTATCAAGTTTGGTAAGCTAGAGACATCGACGAGCTTGCCACTTGTCATAATGGGGCTGTAAAAAATAGGCTGTAAAATCATCGGCCCTATTAAATGCAATCATTTATATCTAATATTTCTCGAGTTTGGTAAGCTAGGGACATCGACGAGCTTGCCACTTGTCATAATGGGGCTGTAAAAAATAGACTGTAAAATCACCGGCTCTAATAAATGCAATCATTTATATCTAATATTTATCATGTTTGGTAAGCTAGAGACATCGACGAGCTTGCCACTTGTCTGTCATAATGGGGCTGTAAAAAATAGGCTGTAAAATCACCGGCCCTATTAAATGCAATCATTTATATCTAATATTTCTCGAGTTTGGTAAGCTAGGGACATCGACGAGCTTGCCACTTGTCATAATGGTATAGTTGACTAAATATAAATATTTTTCGTTTTATCTTTCGTTTTTGTATGTATGTTTGTAATGTATAAATTATGTTTGTTTCTGTATTTGCTAGTACATTTTGGGATTTCCGTGCTGCTTGGTTTGATTCAGATCCTATGTCATTTTTTTCTAAATAAAAAGAAAAAAAACCCCTGAATAGATAGGATATCAAGCTTGGCCGTTACTCACATATACATACATGTCTCGCTTTTTTGCGGATTAAATTCAACGTGAAATGAGATTTAGAGCTTTGTTTACCCCGACGAAATACACGGGTTAGAACCAGTTGCGGCGGTAGTCAATTTTTTTAGCGTATCAAGATTATCAAAATAGTGGACTCCTTTTAGTACAAGATACGCAAAAGAACGAACTTAAACAATAAAGTATCCGAATGAAATTTACTTTTTTTATTTATTAGTTCATTTACAAACTTTATTTTATTATTTACTTATTTACTTTATTTTATTTATAGGCACTCTCTTCCAACCAACCTTCAGGACATTAAAACATACTCGAAAGAGGTAAGGTTAGGTTAAATAAACAACAAATATTAAGGAAAATAATAATACAATATACTTACAACTAAAGTAATAAATTACACATATATATATATACATGATTCTTTATATATCGCGCAAGATCCATGAATGTTAGCACCTGGAATCAGACACTTATGACTGACATCAGTCTCTAACACTGCCGGCTTGACTGAACATGAACCTAATCCCGAAACCTATAGATACACTTTACTGTGTTTATCGACACGAACGGTGGATACTTCCCCGCTCCGGCAGACTGGGCATATTACCACCATCTAATACAAAGAAAAAAAAAAAACTAAAATGATAATAACGCGTTCGTTTCAAGAAACAGAATCTAATTTCTGAGTGTTTAATGCTGTTCAAATCTAATCTGTGTCGGGCCCATTGTCAAAAGACCCGTATGTGCAGAACAGCGTGTTTACTCGGTTGAAGCTCACGCTGTAATCAAAACAGGCCTCAAATTACAAAATGCTGATTCAAAGCATATCATTACGAACGTTATCCCTTTTTGCTGCCAGATTGAAAGCTGAGAGCCGTGACACCTCCTGTAAAGTTTTGATGTCCAACCATTTTATCATTGTATATATAAGCCTATTCTATACAAAATAGTCAAAATATAAAAAATAAAAAAAACAATAAGGTATAGGCGCGGTAAGAATATTCAATCAGGGGCAACTACAACCTAATAGACTATGGCGATGTAGATTAGTTTCGTAATGAGCCGCCGTAAACGCAAAAGCCCTTTGAGATATAACAAAATTTTAATAATGTATGGTGGAATTGTGTATCTTATATAGGTCTACAGAAAACGTCCGTGATGGCATATGTCGATCTCTAAAGGACAACAAACATTTTATTTATTTATTTTAACATTTGGAATACAAACGATCATGACTAAAGTAAGCATTTAACAACAGGTATTAAAAATATGTGAGCCAGATTCCATAAAAAGTACTCACTAAGAATGCCTATTTTTCTTAGTGAAATGGGCCCACAAAAATGTTCTCGTGTCATAATGATTTCTTTTTTATTTCATAGTTAATATATTGTGATTTCATAATCTGTAATTTATTTTACCCTAGCATAACGACAATTGACAAAAACTTTGTTTACCCTAATCAATTACATAGTATCTATCCCGCCAATTTTAAATTCAGTGTTTTATCTTAATAAAGATCATAATAAAGAACCTAATCGTATAAATAGTGTTTTGTAACTATTTCATACATAAATCTTAACCAATTGACTATTTAATTAAATTATATTTTAATGCTGGGGTAAATTAGATGTTAAAATTAAATTTAAATAAAAAAAAAAAACACAATTAAAATGCACGCTCCAACTAAATAAAACTAAAAGCTTTAAGTTACGTAGGGTTACAGTGGCCTGGTGTAAATAACAAAACAACAATGAAAAAATATAAGTTTAACTTCAATGCTCGAAGAACTATCAGAGTTGTTGTAGTATAGAGCATACGCTTGACTTAAAAACTTCCTTTGAGCCGAAGAATAGATCAGCATCGCACAATAAATCATCGAATGTCTCACACATTCTACGCAGTGGCTCACGAGCTCCATTTTTAGTTGAAGTACAGGTAAAATAGTCGTCGTCGAGGCCTCAAGAACCGTCTAGGTGTGAAGTAGGTTGTTTTTTCAACAAATTTTAATTACGTTAGTTGGCTTGAGAATTTCATGAAGATTATTTTTTCCATTTACACCATTCAAATTAAATAAATACCTTAGGAGTTATAGCAAAATCAAAATAATGCGCTACGAATTTAATTTTACCGTTTATACGGATAAAACAGTAGTAATTACATAAGTATAAAAAAATACTATAAAATATTGAGTAGGTATAATACTATAAAATATTGAGTAGGTATAATACTATAAAATATTGAGTAGGTATAATACTATAAAATATTGAGTAGGTATAATACTATAAAATATTGAGTAGGTATAATACTATAAAATATTGAGTAGGTATAATACTATAAAATATTGAGTAGGTATAATACTATAAAATATTGAGTAGGTATAATACTATAAAATATTGAGTAGGTATAATACTATAAAATATTGAGTAGGTATAATACTATAAAATATTGAGTAGGTATAATACTATAAAATATTGAGTAGGTATAATACTATAAAATATTGAGTAGGTATAATACTATAAAATATTGAGTAGGTATAATACTATAAAATATTGAGTAGGTATAATGCTACAGTAGCTGTTAAGATGCCAACAAAGACACTTTATATTTAAAGTTTTAAAAGGAACCAATGATCAGCATCATCATCATCACAGCCCCTAGTACGCAAAGTTGGAGATGGGCCTTCCAGAAAATTCTGGAGAATTTGGCTTACAACGCCACGCTGGCCAGACGGGTTGGCGAGGTTCTTATGTCACTTTTCTAATGACAATTATATATTCTCTTGATACACACAAATTCATAAAAGAGCTAGGTAAACGAATTTTCCAAGAGTGTGGCGATCCCAAATGCCATAACTACCTAAAACAGAATATTTTCATTATAATTTAACGAGGAAATGCGGCGAGCGTTTTAGGTACCCTCCCTGATGGTAAGCCCTTAGTTTATTTTTAGAATAGTTTTATTTTCATATGTATTTTTAGTTTAGTTTTATTTATAATTAGTTTTTTAATCTATTTTATTTTAATATTTTTGTATCTATTTCGAATAAATATATTATGTCAATTTGTTAACGATTCCACAAGTTGGTGTAACTGGAACCGGGACCGGACGGCTTAACGTACTCTCCGAGGCACGGGAACGGTTGTGTTGTAAATAATTTACTCATTTTCTCATTGGTACATGCCGGGGTTGGAACCAACCAATTTGATCCTTTTTTATTTTTATGAAAGCGTTCTTACTTCCGAGCCACCACTGCTCCCCACAGTAAGTGAAGTATTGATTTTATTTCTATTGTAGAATCACTATTACGGCAGCCCTATTCTGTTAATTAAGCGCAAACGTTATATAATGAAATACATTAACTATATATATATACATATATATTAAAGTTTATATTTGCACAGGCGCTGTCAAGGTCGAGCGCTTATAGAGTTAAGAATTGAATAATATTTTGTAATTATGACGCAACCTCTGACGAAAATAACGAAATCCACTAATAACGTTTGCGCTTAAGTTTATTAGGATTGCTTGTTACTTACCGCCCGATCGGCTATGTTTTTGACTCTACAGTGTAGGTATGCAGGTTGTCCGACAGCTGCCGTGTAGTCCCTTCTGGTGGTATTGTCGAAGTGAGGCTGTGTCAGGGACTCCACGGTGGTGTCGTTGTTCGTTGACACTTCTGGAGGAATCGTGCTGAAGTTGGCAACGTCTGCCGAAGTCTCTGCAACAATAGGAATATGATATAAAGTAGAAATAATCGATTGGTCAAGCGGTTGGGGTTTGGTATATAAATACGTGAGATGAACTTTAATGATGACCAAATTTTTTTTTAATTTAGATAATATCGTTTAGCTTGAGAATATGGATAAATACCACATACTCGTACATACCACATAAGAATGTCTAGGTACAAACCTACTTCGTTGCACAGAATCCCAATACCTTTATTGACGTCATTTGTATTTCAACAGATCATGTAGGTCATTCAACGAGCTGTTACTCCACTGCTGCGATATCTACATATTTTACACTAGCTGTTTGACCCGGCGTTGCCCGGATAATGTTGTGTCGTCGACAAAAAAACCTTCAGTACCCGATAGGTAGGTCATATTTAAATTTTAACGTATTTATATGACTTATTAAATTCGTAATATCTATTGAATGGAATAGCCAATTTAAACATATAAAAAAGTGATCTACATGAATTGAAACAGTCTTGAAAACAATATAATTTATTTGGATAACGATTTAAACAGAAGTATGAGTATCATGGTCTAATTTTGGTCGATATTTCTATCAACTTTTAAAATGTAAAAGGTTATTATTCTGACATAATTTATACGACGATTCCACTATATAACGTTGGCGCTTAAGTAACAGGATAGGGCTACAACGCCTATAAGCGCTCTGGCAGCCCTATCACATAATTTTGTAATAACCAGGAAAATAGTCTAGCTATATTTTAGTACATTTGCTGGCTAGAAGTCACATCATAAAGATGTAGTTTGTTGCAAGATATTTACAGTATTTTCGTGGCGAAAAGCTCTACGCGAGAAGGAAGTACGGGGAAGTATATTGAAAATTTACATGAAATGTAACGTGGAATATTTTGCTTTTCCTCCTTAGAAATATGTATAACCTATTTGCATTTAGAAGAGTTGTGATAGGTTCAAAATATTTTTAAGCAAAAGTTTTGAGCTATAAGCTACACCTGACGTAATTTAGTCGCATAATTAATTTATTTATATAGTATACTGTCTCCGTGGACTAGTGGTTAAGTCCCAGTCTAAACTCGGAGGTACCGGGTTCGATTCCTGGTCAGGACACAAAATATGTATATGTAAATAATTACATTTAGTTATTATTTAATTTATTAGTGATATTTCTCGAGTTTAATACGCTGGAGACATCGACGAGTTTGCCACTTGTGAATGTGAATCCGCTAATTTATAAGCGTGGTTTCTGACCACCCCGAAAGAGAAACGGTCTTGATGATATATTATTATATATTAAACATATAAACAAAGTAGCAATAGTGGAACACAAGCCAAAGAGATTTTATATTATTTAGACATAACAATTAAATTTTATTTATATGCATTTATGACAATAATTTTGACTTTGGCATTTAAATAAAAAATATATCTGTATGCCCTTAAGGGTAAAGTATAGCTGAACGAGCAAACTACTGAATACCTATTGTAATATGTATGTACCTATACTTAAGGATGAATAAATGATTTGATTTGATTTGATACTTAACTTTATTTTTTTTCCTTTTTTGATATAGTATATACAGCAGTACAAACTCGTATATTATCACACACATAACATAATATTATTATAACTTATCTAATATAGTGGTAACGTTGCCGTGAACTCGGGAGGTCGTGCGTTCGATTCCCACCGGGGGCAAGTTTGTCTCGGTCTGGGTGTTTATATGTATAATATGTATATATTTACAAAAAAAAAGTATAATATGTAGTTCATCAACCATCTAGTTTCCGTAACACAAGCCTCGTAACTTACCACGGAAATTAGATGGCGCTGTGTGCCCTGTCTGGAAATATTTATTATTATATGTAGCAATTAGATGTCACAGCATTTACCAATATAAAAAGAACAAGAAATTAGAAACTTATTACTTTTATAACAAAAAAAATAATTTAACAAAAACTAACAAATTTATAAAAAAATATGACTTCTAAAATAAAATTATACATTTCCTTTTAATAGATCTATAAAGCAAACATAAAAATTACTAAAAAAAATCTTGAAAACGAAAACAAAACACTCGTTAAATAAATTATAAGCTACTTATATATTGATGGTTTGAAATGTTCGATAACATAATGTTTTCAACTACCGGTTTATGACTTGAATCAAAATTTATTATCTACTAACATTGTTTTTTTAAATAATTTTAACGGGTCTTTACGCGATTTACCTTAGAGACATATATAAGTGTCGTGTGTCGTGATTTCTAAAAACTTTTAAAAGTGATAAGTGGGTAGGTTTACATCTGCCGCCCAGTATGTACGAGACTACACCGCATAGCTTCAGTCGACCCGTGACCACGGCCAATGCAACTTGGCTGAAACGTCGGGAGAAATATGTCTCTAAGGTAAATCGCGTAAAGACCCGTTAAAATTATTTAAAAAAACTATTATGAATATGCGCGAAAGTTTAAAAAGTTTACTAACATTGTGTTAAATCATTTAATATTTTCTTTATTTGCGGCTCTGTACGACAATATCCGAAGGGCTCTTGTCAGTGCTGGAGTACCCGCAATCTTAGAACGCTCTGGGATTGTGCGAAGCGATGGCAAGAGACTGATGGAATGACACTTGGTCATTGTTGTGGGACATTAGCTCCATCTCACATCCAGGCGACCTTTAAAGTGCGGCCGTTTCTGCTGACAATCTGAAGTTGCGCAGATATACGAACAGCGGTTAGCCAAGGAGTTGTCAAAGCGGTTGACGGAAAGGTCTAGAGAGGCTGGCAATTATTTCTGCTAACCTATACAAAGAATCTCGGATATATCTCGAATGGGACGTCTCTAGAAGACATTTTTGATTTAAGTAGCTTTTAATTTATATTTATTGCACTCATCGTCATCATCAGCCTGTGTCTCTCCACTACTGGATGTAGGCCTCCCCCAAGGCTCGCCACTTCACACGATCTTCTGCCACCCTCCATCCATCCCCCACCAGCGACCTTCCTCAGGTCATTTGTTTATTTTTTAAAAAATCACAGCTTATTATATTAAACATATAAACAAAGTAGCAATAGTGGAACACAAGCCAAAGAGATTTTATATTATTTAGACAAAACAATTAAAACAGAAATAAGAGTAAAATATAGTAATTAGATTATATATACTTGAATGCTGTTTATTTGTAAAAAGCCACCCAGAACTTTTTAAAACTCTTGGGGATAATTGCAATTTTAAAACGCGTTATCCTAGTAGAATAATTATTCCAGCTCATAAAAGTACTCAATATAGCCGAAATTGTTATGCAATGGCGACAAAGATATTTAATAAGCTTCCAGTTACTATAAGGGAGCTGCCACTAAAACTGTTCAAATAGGCTATTTGACAGGTTTTCAAAATCCATTTTATATTATGCAGTAGAGTTTAAGGAACCCAGTAAAAGTTTTTTTTTTTAATTCTGGTACATATTTGCTGAAAAATATCAAATTGAAAAAACAATATTTAAAAAGCATGCCAAACGCTACTTTGACAATATGGCGCCTCAATCGGGTCTGTGACGTCACTTGCCTGTGTGGCACATGTCATCCGCATACATTTGTCGTAAACAAAAAACAAAAGTGCGATTGGATTTACATTTTATCAGTGATTTATGTAATAAAATGAGTTACAAATGGTGTGCAGTTCCAAAATGTACAAATACGTCGTTGAAAAATCCGGAAAAACTATTTGTAGTGTTCCAAAGAATGTCAAAGTGCGGCGAAAGTGGTTGCAACTTTCTCGGAGGGATCCTAATGACATAGCGAATAGTACAAATATTTTCTTCTGTGAAGACCATTTCAATGTAAGTAAAGATATTAAGAATGTAAATGTTTTCGTTATTGATTTGAGGTTATAATAATACCTCTAATGTTTTTAACAGAATGTCTATTACAACTCACTTCAAATACTTCCGATGTTTTCCATAATATTAGTTAAAAATTGTAGCTACAGAGTCTTATGATTTCAATAAGCATTATACTAAAAGATCCCCACTAACTTGTTTGTTTGTTACAGATGGAAAATGACGGCAAATTACTTACAGTACAAAATGGGTTTCAGCCAGAAATTAATTTTGAAAGATAAAGTTTGGCCTTCTAAATTTCATTGCCAGCCAGATCGCATTAAAAGAATGTGTGATGCTGGTCCTTTACGATCTACATTTGTCAAACGCCGAAGAATGGAACTTGTTAAACAATGTGAAGACATTCAACAACCTACAACTCTTAAGAAATTTTTATTAATGACAGTGTTGCTTTAACATTTTAAACTCTCTTATACGCCTTATGACTCTTTCCACATGAATCCTTAAACTGGCAATAATTTTTGTTTGCCGTACTTCTTCTTTAGATAACTTTGACCCAGAGGCTACACTAGGAGGCCTTAACAGTTTGATTCCTTTTTTACTTAATGTTTGTTCCACATGCTTGAATCCTTTATCAGCTAATATGACAGTACCTGGATCTAGATAATCTAGAAAGTTGCAATTTTCCACAATAGAGACATCACTTGCTCTTCCCCCAAAACCAGGAGAAATATAATTGATGAGACCATTAGGCGTACATGACATCAAATACTTTACAGTATTACCTTTCTTATAATCTGACCAAGTTAATGCTTGAAAAAGGGCTTTGGAAGGCTTTTGTATGTCAATTTCCAGGCAATCAATAATACAACTTACATTGTGATAGTTGTGTCGAAATGAAATCGGCAAAGTCTTTCTGATAGATTGTTTATTTAAGTTAACAATAAAAAGGCGTAAAAAGCTAGCTATAATTGGAATATTTTTCAAGAATAATTTACTGTTATATGATACTGTCATTATCTTTAAGTTCAGAAAAACTATTTTTTTTTTTTTCAAACACATTAATATATGTTCATTTGGTATGTGGGTGTGCTTATGGATTAAATGAATTAAAAAATAGCAGTCAATGCTTCTGAAATGCATTTTTGCCACACCTTTCTGGGATGTCATATATGTATCCAATCACTTAGTTACGCATTCTGTTTATATTGGAATTTTTATAATTTATTAAATAAAACATTTGAAAACCTTTAGTATAAATTTTATTTTTCCTTCGTTATTAGTTTTGACAATAAAATATATTTTATTAATGTAGCTACAATTAATAGAATAAAATATATTTTATTGTCAAAACTGTGTATATTATTCAATGTCCACAGTTTTTGGTTACATTGTGGTAGTAGTAAACCTTACAACAGCTATCCTTTTCGAACATACAATAATTTGAGTAGGTAATCTGCTTTTAAATAGCTTGTAGGTAGACAAGGTTATATTATTATTGGTCTGTTTTTGAATAGTTTGTGGGTCTACAAACTATTCAAAAACAGACTAATAACAAAAATACTTAAAAACTATTTAAAAACAGAATAATAACTCAAAGATTACTTTTTGAACTTTATATAACATGAACACACAATATTACACTAGTAATCACTATAATATTCACTTAAATTATAATATAGCTTAGATAAAAGCCAGGTTTTTAATGTGTACTTAAATGTATTACCATTTAGGGTTTTTAACCTTAATGACAAATGATTAAACATTTTTATTGCAATTATATATGTACTTTTTTGGTACATTGTATTATTTATTTGAGGTATACAGAGATCATATTTATATTTATTACTAATTCATGTTTTTTGATGTAACATTTAACACTGCAGTTCAATCCCCTGCCTTCCAACCAGTACGGTGAAGCCATAGCTAACAACATTGTCCCTCTCTATAAAATTATCTTTGTTTCATTACAAACAGATAACATTCTAATATGTATATACAAATTACAGTGAGAAACTTTTCATCTCTGAATGTATTACGGAGGGACATAGTAGTGTATTTATTATAAATTGTTCTTATACATTTTTTCTGTAACATAAAGGTAGTTTGAATATTTACACTATTACCCCTGAATATTATACTATATGGTAATTGAGGATAAACATAGCCATAATAAGCACTTATTGATATTTTTAAGTTTTTAATAACATAAGAATAAATTTATTTTATTATATTACTACCTAAAATATTTTTAATTAGGTACTGTAACACTACGAATTAACAGTGGAAAAATATTTGCTTTCCAAAAAGATGCAACATTTATTAACAAATTACTCACATATTCATTGTCATAGTCAACTACAATCACATCCACTTTTTTTGAATCTTCAGTCAGGGTGAGCCACACAAAAGTAACCTTTCCTCATTTTGGTAACAAACATTTGCAGTTGAATTTGAGCTTGGTACTTTTCTGAAATGTTGCCATACAAATGTAATTATTTTTGGTACTTTCACTTCCGCAGGGCTTCACTCTCTTTTTCAGTATATTTTGCACGGTTTTTATCACTGAGGATTCTAATCTTCGGCCTCTTTTCATGGCAGGCATCTCTGGGGCTTTTGCTCCCATGATCTCTACTAAAGATCCTAGAGGCTATTATTGGTTTCACATTGAGGAGCTTGCTTACACAACTGTTCCACAGTCACATATTTCAAGGTTGTACCTACTCTTGAGAGCCTTGGTTTTTTCCAGAAACATTCCACCTCAGTGCAAGAAGGTTCCTCTGTGCGACGATGGGTCCACATGAGGAATGCCACTGCATGTTTACAGCCACCAGCTGAAGCTGCACAGTCCAAGCACTGACAGCTAACAATTTCACCCTTATTCTCGTCTATCACCATAGTGACATTGTAAGAGCTGCTCCTCACCTTGTGCTTAGGACAAATCTTACAGTTTAATGTGCAAAGATCTGGCTCGCGACGCAGCTGCACATTTCCAATGGCATCATCTCCATATGTTTCCCTTGCAGACCTGCAAAAGTAAACAAATTATCGTTTATGTTCACGAAACTGCGCCAAACTAACTTAACATTTATAACCTATAAAAGTCCTTGCTTGTTGTGGAAGTTCATCATTATTTCACTTTCTTATGATATAATTTAAGTTACCACTAAAGTGTTACTATACTTACTTTGCTGTCTTCACATTTTTTAGCTCCGAGGCATAAAAGTCGGAATCATTTTTGAAAAATAATCCGACTATGATTGCGTCGACTTGGGGCAGGTTTCTGCTGTCTGCTTTTACAAAATCTTTGTCCATGGTAAAAGTACTTGACAGAATTTGTAAAATATTGAAAATAAATCACACAAAGTATTATTTATGCGTGTAATAGTGTATTATCTATGCGGTTTACAAGACGTGGAATCTGTGTTTACAAGCAGGTGACGTCATCATAAACTCGACCAACCAGGAGCGTTTTGTGTCACGTGACAAACATTTAAAAAATGCATTTTTAATTACGGATTTTTAAATAAATTAATCATTAATTTCAACTATAATTAATAAATACCCATTTTTAAACTCTTAATGTATACTGATAACAGTAATTGACACTTTATTTTTCGCATTGTCAAATAGCCCATTAAGAGTCAAACAAATGCTGGTTAATAAATGTTTTTATTCGACAAAAGAATACCTAGACACTAAGCTCGACAAAGTCATATGACTAAATAAATATTTGTATGCTAGAAATAGCGAATCATGTGATATAATTACATATAATAATTTACATCCCTGTACCTACCATGTTTCTGACAAATAAATTATTTAATTTCATTTCATTTCATTTAAATTAATAGTGCAATTGAACTATGACTAGCAAAAGTAAAAGAAAAAAATAATAATAATAAGTGAAAACCAATAGGTTAATGATTATTTACCTAAAACAAAATGAATGAATGAGGGGCAGGAGGAAAATTATACTATATATACGAATATTCGTATATTAGCAAGCGAAGTGTATTTTCAAAGTCAGTCCGGGATAAAAGTTATCTTGATACTGCCTCCGGTGATTAGTTAGATGTATCAGAGTAGAACATGGCTAAAACGTTAATTTAGACAAGTCATTTACAGTAATCTAAACAGGTGAATTAATAAATGTTTGAAAAATGTATATATACGATCTGTTCATCTAGCGGGGGGTCGTCCCACTCTGCGTCTTCCAGTACGTGGTCTCCACTCCAGAACCCGTCTACTCCCTCGTTCATCGGTTCTGCGGCATAGGTATGTGTCTAGCCCATTGCCACTTCAGCTTGCTAATTTTAAAAGCTATATCGGTAACTTTGCACTCATTTAATATCATTACAGCCCCTAGAACAGATCTCCACTGCTGGAGATGGGCCTTCCAAAACATATATCTGGGAAATTTGGCCTACACTCGCCACGCTGGCCAGACGGCTTGGCGAGGCAAGGCAAACTTTGCACCATATATTCTTTCATCATCAGCCTGTGTCTCTCCACTGCTGGATATAGGCCTCCCCCAAGGCTCGCCACTGCACCCGGTCTTTTGCAATCCTCATCCAACCCCCACCAGCGACCCTCCTCAGCTCATCCGTCCATCTGGCGGGGGGTCGTCCCACTCTGCGTCGTCCCGTACGTGGTCTCCACTCCAGAACCCGTTTGCCCCATCGGTCGTCGGTTCTGCGGCAGATGTGTCCGGCCCATTGCCACTTCAGCTTGCTAATTTTGAATGCTATGTCAGTATCTTTGGTTCTCTGACTTTTGTCTTCAAACACTGTGATATGGACGATGAGAAGATATGTCGAAGTTTCCCGAATGCCGCCCATCCTAGCTGAATGCGTCTGTCGGCTTCTTTGCTGAAGTTAGCAGCGCCTAGCTGAATAGTCTGTCCAAGGTAGACGTATTCCTGCACAACTTCGAGAGTAGCATTTCCCACACAGATTGGCCTCGGCTTGACATGGTCATTGAACATATATTCTTTATTCAAAATAATATATAAGAAATAAAGTAAGTAGTCATAATGCACCACAAAAAAATGCTGTAGCCACTATCTCTAGGCGTACACTGACGCACGTCTGACGCACGCTGAAGATGTGGAGTTTTCCATTCCTATAGCCTAGAGTCCCTGCTTTTGAAGCGAAGTATGAAAAAGCAAGGAAATCATCTTGATAGGCCCAGCATTATGGTAGGGACTGATGATATTGACAAAACGAGATATGATGGGTAAAGCCTGATTGACATAGCGTCCACCTAATAGCAAGTAGCGCGCTTTGTCCATAAATGTTAACAACTGGAATCAGACACTCATGACTTCAGGCAGGCTTCACTGGGCATGACGGCAAGTCGAGCCTGATCCCGAAAGGTGTAGATTACTGGGTTTATCGACATGAACAGTGGATACTTTCCCACCCCGGCAGACTGGGCAGTTTACCAACATCTTTTTGATTTCGTACTTACGAATAGTTTGTGTGGAATGACCTTTAAGCAAGATTTAGATTAACTTTAGGCATTTGTATTTATATGGAAGTACATTAAAATTACATTACGCATTACGTCCTTGAAGGGCAATAAGTTAGCCTATACAAAAGTACCAAAATATTATAGTAGCATTGAATAATATGTAACGGACCGGGCTGTCATTTTTTTTTTTAAGAATCAAATAGGTTCTCTGCCTCTGTGGCGGCTATTTCCGTGGATTTAGACTCGGAGGTACCGGATTATTTATTTTGATATTTCTCGAGTTTGGCACGCTAAAGAATTTTTTAAATTAATTAATATAAAATATTTTACGAATAAAAACAATCTCTCTTTTATTCATCAGACAGACAGACAACGCCCCGATGTTCCATAGGCCTGGGTTAAGTATGGGATAATCTTCCGTTTTTCCCGGCAGGATCTCAGCGGGTATCTATCTACCCGCCGGTGATTCCATGCACTTTTGATGCTGGGCGGTGTTCTTTGTATAACAACACCACCCGTGTGGCTCATGTTTTATTCATCGCTAACCAAAACTCCACACAATAATATTTTTTTATTTGGAAAACTATTTGTATTGAAATCCGCGTGTGTTTGATTTATCGTTGGTACTAGATCATTTTGTATTGAAAGCCCGGTCCTAGTTTACTAGTCAATAAGTAAAACTACGTGCCAGCAAATGCGACTAAAATAGATTTGAAACTTTGTGCGTAGGTGTAATCTTCATAGAGAATTGAAAAAATGTGTAGATATTGATAATGGATGGAGCTGCGTAGCTCGTAGCAGGCGTAGTCCGTAATTATACTAAATCCAATCAAATCAAATCTTTATTTCCTTTGGTTATCACAACAACACTTGGATATTGTCAACACATTTTTTTTCCATAGTTTACTATTATTTCGATTATAAAATACCCAGCAGCTACTATGGGTGGACTATCATATCAGCTATACCATCATCTTCGACTAAAACACTGTTGCCATAAAAAAGTTTTTGATTAAAACTAGGTAGTTAAAATTAATTCGTGGCTGTAAAAAGGCTGTGTCAGCTTACAATCTAAATATAATAATTTCTATTGAAATTAATGTACCTTAATGTAAAGTTTTATTTTATTTACATATTTCCTTAATTTCACGCTATTAAAGAAGCGGATTCCATTTAGCCATCATGCTATAAGCTCATCATGACAAGTTCAAGCACCTTGTCTCTAGCGTACCAAACTCGAGAAATAACATATATAAATAAAAAAATAATAAAAAAAAACATTTATTTACAGAATCCTAAAAACATAACCATATTTACATCGATTTTTTACATTACAATTACAAAGCAATGGATTAACTAGAATGGCTTCAAGTACTTTACCCTGTTTGCTTTCTGCATCTGATGATAATTTATATCCGACCAGAAATCGAACCCAGTAAATCGTCGGACTTATCCATGTAGGCTAATCAATTTATAGTAAGTTTATTGTAATAGAAGCTTAAACTAGCGGTTAGTTTTAATCAGAATCGATGAGCCTAAATAATTAATTACTTATTTATTGGTTGGTATTCATTTTTATGAATTTTAGCAGTTGGGTGGTTTTTATTACTAGAAATCATTTGTCATGCTAATTCTATTATTTTGTTCTGTTCTGTAGGTCTCCACTACTTAGCGTTCATGCAATGAATAACTTATCTAGGACCTTGAATGTGTCAGGCGCTTTTAGACTGTAGATGAAGTATCATAAATTAAAAAATATAAAAAAGTGAAGCGATAGTTGAGAAGAAAAAGATTTTCGAGAAGGAGCCTGTCTAAGAAATATAAATTAAAAAAAGATATATACAATATAAGTTTATTTACAGAAAATAAGTGATGAGTGAAGTGGAGATGTGAGTTCGGAGAGCACGGAGAATAGTCTTCGGGTCGTTTATGAGGGTCGACTAAGTCAAATATGTTTCCAAAAATGTATAAAAATGTGTGTTTTAGTAAAAATTATTGCCGAAAGGAATGGATGAAGGACGTTAGAAATAATTTTGCATACGAATTAAATAAATATTTGACAATGTTGCCTTAGCAACCAACAAAAAACAGAATTGTCAAGGAATAAAAATATTGCAAAAAGTAAAATTGAACAAATATGAGTAAAATAAAGTTGATAGAAATGAATAAAAAAGTGGTGTAGAGATATAAGTAAGGTATGAGGAAGAAATGTTGTGAACAACGGAAGCTGAGTTATGAAAAATATGAATTTTAATGAGATATGATGTATTATGAAGCCAAAAGACGAGGAATTCCAGGTATTTATTGAGTAGGGAAACGCTATAATAGTTGGGAAGATTTGTTTTTGTTTTATGTATGTATCAATCATAAAAAAAATGAAGTAGGCAGCGGTTATGGCCACAATATGGTGTTTGGTTGTTACCTTACTGAAATTTAATTAACGTCATATCTTTATTGACACTCGCATGATTAAGACGAAGTACATATCGAGCATAATATAAAAATACAGACGTTCATATCAGTTCCCTTGAGGGGGAAGGCAGACTAAATACATACTACATATGAACTAAAAGCAAATGTTTTTTTATACCATTTATTAAACTAAAAAGTTTTACAAATATTACAAAGGTCGCGGGATATTTATTTAGGCGTAAAATAATTCCAGCTTAAATGATATGTACATATTATGATATTTATTTAACTAAATTGGGTATAAAATGTTATGGACACAAAATTTTATGGATTTAAGCCCTACATTTATATTTTCATATAAAAGTATACATTATAATTACAATGGAAAAATTAAGAGTTATTTATTAGAATAAGCGACATAAACCATATTATTGTACTACTTTTTTTATACTTAACACGACATGTGACATCACGCCCACCTGATGGTAATCGAGATCCAAGAATGGGAGCAACTGACGCCAGTCACTAACGACCGGCATCAGTCTCTACCAAAATGCCGGCCTAACAAGATGCTTTATCACACTTCGCTTGAAGAACTCCAGGTTATAGGAATGGGGAAACACACTGGCTGGGAAAGCATTCCACATCTTCAGCGTGCGACAGATGTAAGAGTCTCCAAATTTATGAGTACGCGTAGGAATAGTGGATGCATATTTTGGCCTGTGTGCAATTTTTTTTTATTTATTTTTTTATGATTGTACTATTAAGTCATTTGAAAAATTAAATCTGTACTTTTCGTATCAAGCACGTCCGTCATGGCGATGTTTTAAACATTTATAAAATAAAGAGTTCTTAAAGTGAGAACTTTATTGCGCGCGCTTGGTTAGGGACCTAGTTCGTCCGCTCTATCTCGTCTAATAGGTCCGCCTTTGTACTTTGTGCAATAAGAATTAAAATAAATAAAAAAACACTGCACAAACTGCCTCCGTGGTCTAGCGGTTAAGTCCGTGGATTTAGACTCGGAGGTACCAGGTTCGATTCCTGGTCGGGACACAAAAATATTTATTAATGTAAATAAATTTAATTAATATTTAATTTATTTGTGATATTTCTCTAGTTTGGTACGCTAGAGACATCGACAAGCTTGCCACTTGTCATTATTGGCCTATAGTAAAGTTGGCTAAATGTGAATCCGCTTATTTATAAGCGTGGTTTCTGAACACCCCACAAGGGAAACGGTCGTGATGATACTTTAATATTTACAGCACAAATAGTACAAATATAGCTAAAATAGGTTTATGTTGATTAAAATAATGTCGAAAAAAGTTCAATACTGTCTCAGCGAAAAGAGGTCTCATTAAAAAAAAGCGGTCGGGCCAAAGGTTTATACCTACATCCTATAACTTTATTGGGTCCATTACAAAGGTAGAGTAATAACATGCAAATATCCAACGACCGCCTTTCCGTTTCACCGGATAGGTGATCGATCCGAATGCTTTCCTTCTGACCGTGTCTGACCTACTGCTTGAGTTTATGGTTAGACTTATAAACCCTTTCAGACCTGGCGTCCCCAATGGGGTGTATCACTAACTTTTTATCACGATGGCGCATGATAAATGGTACCTAATATAACTGTCAGTTGCATAGAAATGTTGTATTTTTTTTTTTCATTAAATTCATAATTTCATTATTCATTCATTAGAAATTCATTATTTTCTGGATGTTATTCAGATTCCAAGCCACAAGCGCCACATTCCAAGCGTTAAACTTAATTCGTCTTTTAAGGTAGGTAACGTTAAGTTAAAATACATTTTTCTGTTATAAAAATAAAAAAAACTACAAAAAAAAATATAAAAGGATCCGTTTTTTATCTTCGGATTTTTCCCGCCCCGCAATTTGGCGGGAAAAGAGATCCGGCGTAAGGTGCAAGAATAAGAGGTGTGGTAACTAGGATCACAAGGCTCCGGTGTGAATAAAGATATACTAATATATAATGAGATAGACCCAAGCAACACCCCCGTGGTTCCACAAAACAAATACGGAATGCACTCACCAAAAGCTGCAACCGCCAAGAAATGTCTTGCGAAATCTATGTCGCTCATCCGCCGGGCCCGGCTCTTCAAACACGAACAAATATTCACACCCCCTCAGGAGACCGCAAACTACTCCTGGGAGCTGATCTTCCACCACTTTTAGTACAATTAAAGTTAAATTTCACGCCAAGCTTTTTAGCTTCGACCAAAGGCGCGCAAATCCGAATTGTCAGTGTTGCCACACTATTGTTAACCCAGTACCATATATAAAATACATGCATAAAAATAAAATGTGTGTGTGTTACTAGTAATAAAACCTAAGCCCTATTCGGGTCTTTGCTAATACTAAACAATCCGTCATAGGTGTAAACAAGGTACCAATGCTGCTAGCGACATCTACAAAAAACTTTGCCTGATACACCCCATTGAGGTCACAAAGTTTAAAAAACTATTTGTTTATTGTTGAATTATTATCCTTAGGAGCCTATAGGAACACTTGGATTCGTCAAATTTTGGCACTAGAGTTATAACTGCATTCGTGTGTGTCGGGATTTACTAACAAATAGTTTTTGTGAGGTGAATGCAAATGGGTCTAGCCTATACAGCCAAGTATATCTTTATTTTTAATGAGTTAATAAATAATACATAAATATTTCCAGACAGGTCACAAAGCGCCATCTAGTTTCCGTGGTAAGCTACGAGGCTTGAGTTACGGAAACTAGATGGTTGATAAACTACATATTATACTTTTTTTTGTAAATATATACATATTATGCATATAAACACCCAGACCGAGACAAATTATACAATGTACAACTTGCCCTCGGTGGGAATCGAACCCAAAACCTCCCGAGTTCACGGCAACGTTTGTTACCACTAGACCACGTGGGCGGTCAATGATGTAGTCATCTAATTCTAGATGTTGCAGAATTTGATGCTTTCCTTGGAGTCACTCGCGGTATATCGCCCAAACACATCGGGTAAAGTACAATCACAGCGCGGGAAAACCGTAAAAAAAAACTGCAACTTGTGCCCCATATTTAAAGTTAAATTAATCGTTTTCCATAATTATTCACATTGTAACACATTATCAAACAAAACAACCCCACTTTTGACTAACAATATCCACAGTAAGTTAATTTACAAAACACAACCTGGCACTTAAGTTGTCCGCGCAAAATGACGCGACACCATAAACAGAATAACTTACCATAACTGTCTACTATGTACTTAGATATGTATTTATTATTTATGTATATATTTATTTAATATGTAGGATATGTATATTTAATTAGTATGTATTTATATTTCATTATTGTTGATCACAATATTATTTCTACACCCGCTTATAATAGCTTCCCATTCACACAGGTTAGTTGGTAGAAAATGCATTAATTGCATTAAGCTCGCCTTTGTACCCACACTATTTTTGGTTCTGTACAATAAATAATGTATTATTATTATTAAGGACCCCCCTATACGAGTATTTTTTTTTATACTGAGCACGACATGTGACATCAGTAACTACACTAATAATCAGTTTTGATGTTTATGTTACTGACCCGTTTTCCCTGCTCTAGAGTGTAGGTTACTGGAATTTACAACTACCCTACATAAATATTATTTTGTGTAAAACTAATAACTTCGAGAAGTGGAGTTGTTTTTGTTATTTTAGCAAGTAGGTACCTAACAAAACTTATTTGAAATTCATTTTCAATTCAATAATTCACTATTGCCCTAAAAAAATTGTACATAGGCTTAATAACTAAGCATTTTAAGTCTACTTTAAAATTACTTTACGTAAACAATTGTAATAGTTATAATTTACTTATGTTTTGTTAAACATTCAGATGAAAATAATTCATTAAAAAACAAAAATTGTTTTAGCTAAAAATAAACTTCTTTTCACAAATCTTTGAAACTTTTATAGATGACAGTTTAACAAAACATACAGTCAGAAGTCAGTCCAAAGTCAAAGAATAAAACGATCTCAACTAATTTATGAAATGTAAAATTTTATATTATATTTAGAATAAGTGGTAGGCGGACTGATGGAAGTATCCACCGTTCGTGCCTATTAACCTAGTAAAGTGTATCCACTCGTTACGGGATCAGGCTCAAATTGCCGTCATGCCCAGTCAAGCCGGCATAGTGTTAGGGACTGATGTCCGTCATAAGTGTCTGATTCCAGTTGCTAACATTCATGGAACTCGCGCACCACTTACGATCAGGTGGGCGCAATTTCACATGTCGATGTCGCTCTAATATATATATTATTTACTTTAGGATGTTTCGCACACATTAAGTTGTAAATCATAATAATATATCTTTTTTTACGCGACTTAAATATTTATTATTTGTATGCTTAATAGCATTAAAACAGTAAAATATTATTTCGCATTAGGTGCGTTTCCTTTCTCTTTACTGTTCTAATATGAATTACAGTGAAACCTCTCCATTGTATAATTCTCGAGTTTGGTACGTTTATCAACGAGCTAACCACTTTTCATGATTGGTAAGTCGTAGTAAAGTTGGCTAAATGTTTATAAGCGTGGTTTTGACCACCCCGGAAGAGAAACGGTCGAGATGATACTTTACTTTTTTATATTTTATTACATTGTTGTAGTTAAGAAAAAAACATGCATAAGTGGATTTTATTTCAATTATATTACCGGGGGGGTTTGTGGAATTCGTTAGGAGACGAATTTTACACTATTTTTATGAGATATTTTAGACCAGTTATCAAACTTTTTTTTTTGTCGTGATGAAAGGGATAAAAACATATTATTTGGGGCAACTAACGCAGTTACAAGTTAATACGAAAAGAGACGTGCAGGTGCGATCAAAACTAGAGAAATATATAGAGACATCGATATACCTACTATATACTTATCAATAATTACTTATTTACATACAAATAAAACTAAATAAATAAGTTTTATGAATATACATACACATAAAGAAATAACAATAATAATATTAGCTTACACGATTGTAGTCGCCAAATTTCGTCTATGATCGCCAGCGATCAGTGAGTTGTCAGTTTTTTTTAAACGTATATTAATCTTGTTTTTTGTCGTTCAACCAACGATTACGGACGAACATAGGGTCGATTACAACTCGTAAACAATGTGCGTACGACGATACATTTGTATTAGATGACACTAATGTCAGTTAAAAGTTAAAGTTAAAGGGCTCGGTGGTGGCTCGGTTGTAAGAACGCGTTCCTTAAATCCTACAAAGGTCGGTTCAAAACCACCCGGCATGTACCAATGAGAAATACACTTTTCTTACGTACATTTGTCATAGATTTACAACACCATCGTTCCGTGCCTCGGAGAGCACGTTAAGCCGTCGGTCCCGGTACCGCTAATACCAACTTGTGAAATCGTTAATGAATTGTCATAAAAAAATGACATAATATACTAGGCAAGCCGTCTGGCCAGAGCGTGGCGAGTGTAGGCCAAATTTTCCAGATATATATTCTGGAAGGCCCATCTCCAGCAATGGAGGTCTAGGACGCTGTGTTCTAGGGCTCTAATGAATGTCAGTTTACGAACTATTACGAGTTCAAAGTTAACCAAACAATATTTGCGAGAAGGATTTTCTTGTTTTGTCTGGTTGTTTTCGACTTTTTGTATGAAAATGGTATTACGAGTCGTATTGTGACATTTATGAACGTGCGCTCATCGCGCCTTGTTACGATTTTCTTGCTTGCGTCCAAACGTCGAGAAATACTTGCATGCCAATTTTTACGATCACACTATTAACGATTATCGTCGTTAGACCAAAGACTAGGATTGTGTAATCGTAAATATAAAAATATAAAAGGTCGAAGTATGAGGTTTTACTATCTCACAAGGTTGTAATATTTAGGGGGCAATAAAAGAGCCACAAGACATAGCGTACTCTTATGTTTTGGCCAAATTACTGAGGCCATAAAGCCTTCTTTATCGACTTTTATAGATGGAGTACTTCAGCAATTTGACCTTAGAGCTAATTTTGATTTACTTCCCTCATAAATAAGAATTAACCACTTATTTCGGATAATAGCTAAATGTATTTTATTTTTATTTTTTTATAAATATTTTAGAGAACATTGCTTTATCTTATTCCGGCCGGTAATTCTGAACTCTCTTAAGTTGCTTTAGCACGCACAAACTCTGTCATTGAATCGAATTTGTATCTATAAATTGAAACGCGGAGGTGTTGGCTTCGATTTTCGAAAACACATAAACATATAATATATGTCATAATTACATTTCTTGAGGCTGTTACGTTGTTGAAGACGAGAGTTTTCAACCAGTGCTGTCGTAAGGAGTAGAAACGTGGACACTGACAGTGGATGTAGTCCACAAATTTAAGGTCGCTCAGCGGGCTATGGAGAGAGCTATGCTCGGTATTTCTCTGATGGATAAAATCCGAAACGAGAAAATCCGTCGGACAACCAAAGTTACCAATATAAAATATAGCCTTCTAAATTAGTAAGCTGAAGTGGCAATGGGCTGGACATGTCTGTCGTAGAACCGATAAACGATGGAGTAGACGGGTTCTAAAGTGGAGACCACGTACGGGAAGACGCAGAGTGGGGCTAGATGGACGGATGAGGGTGGCAGGAGATCGTGTGAAGTGGCGAGCCTTGTGGGAGGCCTATATCCAGCAGTGACGATTAGGATGATAATGATGAGGCTGTCACGTTAGAGACATCGACGAGCTTGCCACTTCTCATAATTAGACTATAGTGTAGAATCATCAGTCCCTAATCTGTGCTGCAAATTCTTCACAAATAATAACTTGAGTAGTAGCTAAGAAAAAATGTGAGAAAAATATCGTGTAACTTCTCGGTGCGCGAAACGATTCCACTCTCGTGGTCGCCGCTCGGAGCGCTAGCCAACAATCCAACGGTGGTATTAGCTGAGCGGCAGTAATGTCGCTGTAATCGCTAAAGTTGGCTAAATGAGAAACTCGCTCCTTACAAAAGCGTGGTTTTTGACCACCCTTCATACGATCGTGATAATAATATTTACTTCTTATGTATCTTTATATAAGCAAATTAACTAGCTCAGCGGCCCTATTCTGTTCCTTAGTCGCAAACGTTATTAGTGGATTTTGGATTTGTTATTTACGTCAGAGGTTGCGTTATAATTACAAAAACACATTCAATTCTCAACTCTATAAGCGCTTGACCTTGACAGCGGCCGTGCAAATATCAACTTTAATAGCGTGATATATGTATATGTTAAAAGTTGTTTTTATTTGTCAGTATTGTGTAGTTGTTTTGATTTATTGTATCGCATTTATTACATTGTGTAGTTGTATTAGTATGTATTTATTATATAGTATTTGTATGTAGGTATAATATGTATGTTTATTATACTTATATAGGTATATTATGTAGGTCTATATTATTTCTTAGAATTAAGATAGCAAATAATGTTCATTTTTCAATATATTTTTATATTTTTATTTTTTGTGAACCTACCAGGAGTAGGACCATTATGAATGGGAAACGACTAGGCGCTGGTGAAAATACTCCGAAATTGAGCGAAACAAATGAGATTAGCAGCAACTAACCTTTATTCCGGGTCTCGGACTGGTGACCGAATTCCTTGGTGGTTTTGATAGCCGACGGGTCGCGAAATGGATGGTGATGATGAGGATCACAGCCGAAATCACTACAGTTCCACGGCACAATCACAGCGAATAATTACGAATTAATTTTGGGAGCAACGATAAGCTCACTTAAAACTCTCTTTTTGTCCCTAAGGTTAACAGGCAGAGAATGTCTAACGATGATTATGTTAGCCCTTTGTACTTATGTGCAATAAAGTTTTTAAATAAAAATAAATAAATATATAAGTATATAGTTATCGGATTCCATTATATAACGTTTGCCCTTAAGTAACAGAATAGGACTGCAGGAACATAATTTAGGGCAAATATTTCCTTTTTTTTTTATAGACGGTAAATCAATAAATCATTAATGATACGCCCCCTGCCTGAAGGGCCAACGCGGGTGGGGGTCGCATGCCCGACTCATCCGTGAAGCTTCCTAGTGAAGCCCCAGGGCGCCTACGGACTAAAATCCTATAAACCGTCTCTATCTCACTGTTGGCCCTGTGTGCCTTTACAGCTAAGTCTGAGTCGTGGCTACGGAGTGAAGGCACTCGTTCGTCGCGTAAATATTTCCTAAACATACACGAGTATTTATATATTACATTACGATACTCGTAGTAATTACAAGTTTGTTCCAAATATACGCGCCAATTTCTGATACCCATCTCAAGAGTCGAAGTCAATTTCCGTTTGAAGTGATAGATGAAGAGCCCCCTTAACGACACAGATTGCTTACGACACCTTCGTCGAGTGTCGAACGTGAAATGGGACCTTTAGACACCTTAACCAAACACAGAATATTAAGCCTTAGTTTTACCAGAATTAACCCTTTCAGCACGGACAATACCAAGCGTGCGCTAACTCTTTCAGCACGGACAGTATTAAGCGTGCGCTATTACAACAAAAAAATCTAGCGGTCTCCAAATTCTGTTTTGCCGCTCCGAAACGCCCTCGATAGTTCGTGCACTCATCTAGTTATTATCTTTATTACATCGTTAGGACTAGTAAAGAAAAAAACATTCAAAGTGTTTTTTATTTCCTTATATACCTAACCCAACGCACGATGGTGCGTTAAAACATTAGAAAACGAATATGCAATTTATATTATGTATTTTTTTCACTATTTTTACGGGATATTTTAGACCCAAAGTTATGAATAAAACTTTTAAAAATTATAATACATTTGTAGTGCTGAAAGGATTAAGTCTTTTATCGTTGTCGCTACAAATTTATGGAATTATCTGCTTGTACATAAGACAAGCATCTACCAGAACTTTGTTTAAAAAACTCATGTATCTACACTACCAGAAAAGCTCCTCATAATGTTTTCATATATATGTTTATGTAGAGTATTATTAATCAATTATACGCAGAAGGCAAAATGCGCCCTTCGTGTCCAGTACAATAACGCGTTCAGGGTGCTGATGGGGCTGCCTCGTCGTTGCAGTGCCTCTGGGATTTCCATGCTATTATGAGGAAGTGCTGTGCCTCATTCCTCGCCCGCGTGAGGCAGCGTTCTTGGGGCACTGGATACGCCTGCATGTCAGCAGGTGACCTGGGCCCCAGAAAAAAAAACCGTTCGTTTAATTGCTTTTAGGACCCACTATCATCTTCTAAACTAAGTGTCACAGTGCTTAGTAGATTTTATCACTGGAACGACAGAAGTTTTTTAAACGAATGATGTATAAAAGTGAATTTACCAAATAAATTAGTTGGATTTTTGCTCTAACCCGGTGATATTTCTTTCATAGCACCTATAGTAGTTCAAATTTGTCCCCAGGGTTTGGCTGTCAGAAAATGTCTACGGGCATTAAGTCGGCCTTTGTACTTCGTGCAATAAAGTTTAAATAATATAAAAATTAAATTGTAAAAAGTTAAAATTAACGTCAAATGTACCGATTTTATTTTAGAAGTCAGTCGTCAGCTGGTTCAATCGACGTCATTTTAACATTAATCGTTACAATTACAGTGACTAGGTTTTGGTGCAACCCGGCCTAAATGTTTCATCTGACTGAGAAAGGACGAAGCAAGGAGAACTCAGCTATATCAGATAAAAATATTTAAATCAAATAATAGTAGGTACATTGTTAATTGAGCGCGGTGGTGGCTCGGTTGTAAGAACGCGTTCCTTAAATCCTACAGAGGTCGGTTCGAACCCACCCGTATTGTACCAATGAGAAATACACTTTTCTTACGTACATTTGTCATAGATTTACAACACCACCTTCCCGTGCCTCGGAGAGCACGCTAAGCCGTCGCTCCCGGTTCCACTAATAACAACTGTGTTAAGTTAATTTTCATCTAATGTACTTAAGTTCCTTTGGTTAAATTCTTTATAAATAACCGTTAGTTGAAGAGTTCACGAGCCCTCAATTCCAGCTGATAAAATAAGCTAATAAAAGTATAACTCAAAAATAATTGGATATTAAAGTTGAAAATAATCGATATTAAAATGAGAGTCTTTAATTTAATGAGAGATGTGAAAATACGATATTTCATTTGGCAACTCATCTGCTGAGTCTATCGATCACGAGCTATACGGAAATTGAGTCAGGCAGTTTCCTGAATTATATGCGAATCGAAAGGGGCTAGGAGCTTCGGGTATTGAAAGCAAAAATGAGTTTTTTGACAGTGTTTTATATTTATAGTCTTGTCTTTACTGGACAGAGGAATAGAGATTTTGTAGAACTTTGATTTATTACTATCAATGCATATAATAAAACAAAGTCCATCGCCGCTTTGTCTGTCTGTTCGCGATAAATTCAAAAACTACTGCACCAATTATCCTACTGTTTTCACCAATGGATAGAGTGGTTCTCGATAAAAAAGTATCATCACGACCGTTTCCCTTTCGGGGTGGTCAGAAACCACGCTTATACATAAGCGGATTCACATTTAGCCAACTTTACTATGGGCCAATCATGACAAGTGGCAAGCTCGTCGATGTCTCCAGCGTACCAAACTCGAGAAATATCACAAATAAATTAAATATTCATTAAATGTCTTTATTTACATTAATAAATATTTTTGTGTCCCGACCAGGAATCGAACCCGGTACCTCCGAGTCTAGGTCCACGGACTTAACCGCTAGACCACGAATGCAGTTCTCGATAAAAGTTTTAGTATATAATTTATTTATTTATTAGATGCTCATAACAAGATGCAGTCATACCAAAATATAAACAGATACCAACAACTAACTAAGATCTGGACTTCATCTCAAAAATTTGGGCATACAGCTTGCCGTTTTTACAACCATTCCAATGGTAAGGTTAGGAGGTGGCTTCTTAATCATATTGCAGTATTTTTTTTTTTATAATAATAATAAATATTTCCAGACAGGTCACACAGCGCCATCTAGTTTCCGTCGTAAGCTACAAGGCTTGTGTTACGGAAACTAGATGGTTGATAAACTACATATTATACTTTTTTTTTTGTAAATATACATATTATACATATAAACACCCAGACCGAGACAAATTATACAATGTACAACTTGCCCCTGGTGGGAATCGAACCCACGACCTCCCGAGTTCACGGCAACGTTTGTTACCACTTGACCACGGAGGCGGTCAACATATAAGGATGAGAAAAGGAGGTGATTTTGAAACCGACCCCCAATCACAATCAGTGCAATGCATTGAATATACACTTAAGTATACATTTGTTTCGTTATGAGATATAATTATATATAAAAAAAATACTTATTCTTGTATACGAATCGTACATTAACGATATTTATTGGAGGTTTTGAAAATAAATAAGCTGTCTGGGAGCTTTCAACGAAAAAGCTGCCAAAACCCTTTGAGATATAACAAAATAATGTATGGTGGAATTATCTACTTTATACTTGTATAGGTGTCTACACAAAATATCGTGATGGTATATGTACATATCTTAAGGATAATATATGTACTTAATACCTAATTTTAATACCTAAAAAAATGGGCATTTATAAAGCGGTATTTGGAAACAATGGGGTGTATCACTAACTTTTTATCCCGATAGATGGCGCATGATAGATGGTACCTAGTATAACTGTCAGTTGCATAGAAAACTTGTATTTTTATTCAGATATTTATTATTTTCTGGATATTATGCCTAAATGAGCAGCTTTTAAGTGTACAAATCGAGATTTCTAAGCGAAATCAAAGATATGGTGTGATCTCAAAATTGCCGTTCTATTAATAAAACCTTTTTTCTTTTTAAAGACGGGGTGTGCGCTTTTTAATTTGTCTTTTAAGGTAGGTAACGTTAATTTAAAATTATTTTTTCTGTTATAAACATAAAACCACGAAAATATTTTTAAAATGATGCGATATAGGTGTTACTTAAGGTACCATTGCCGCTAGCGACATCTACAAAAAGCTTTGCCTGATACACCCCATTTACTGAAATACAGTATTAATCCTTTTATATCATTTTAAATACGTTAGTTGGCTTGAGAATTTCATGAAGATTACTTTTTCACTTTACACCATGCAAATTAAATTAATATTTTAGATTTATCACAATCAAAATAATGTGCAACGAAATTTCGTGACGCCTGGCAAAACCAGGTAAAACAGCTATTTATTATAAACGTTATTGCACAAAGTACAAAGGCGAACCTAATGCCGGTAGACATTCTATACTGGTTAAACCTTTGGGACAACTAAAGCAGTTATGACAAGACAAGGCAGGTGCCATCAAAATTATACTTATGAATATTCA
Organism: Tinea semifulvella; assembly: GCA_910589645.1. Classification (NCBI taxonomy): domain Eukaryota; kingdom Metazoa; phylum Arthropoda; class Insecta; order Lepidoptera; family Tineidae; genus Tinea; species Tinea semifulvella. Next base: position 3,114,732 of record OU342598.1, on the reverse strand, counting down.
TCTTCATATCTTCATTCCAAATCCCTTGCGGGGTAGGCAGAGACAATTGAGCGCCACTTGTCACGATCACGACATACTTTCGCTTCTTCCACATTCATCAACCTCTTCATACATGCCTTTTTGTTTTGATGGCTTTTTATTGCACCTTCAGCTATTGTTTTATTTATTTGATCGTGATAGATATGTCTTGGTCTGCCAGGGCTTCTTTTACCCACAACTTTAGCATTATATATCTGGTTCTTCAATCTTTCTTCACTCATTCTTCCGAACCATACACCTAACTATCTTAACGATTTATTTAGTTTTTTGAGCTCACATCACGTAAGAACCCTTCGTTCCTCTTCCAACTCCACTCTTTCCATTCCCTCTCATCACACCACTTTCGTCTCTAAATCGTTTGCTGTCGTCGCCGCAAATCTATGGAATGAATTACCTCAGGATATTAGACAAGCTTCTAGTCGTGCTATATTCAAGAATGAGGTGTACAAATATTATCTTTAACTTAAACTATTTTTTTTTACTTCTATTGTATTGCCACTCTCTTCACACTTTCACAACGAGCGACGACGCGACGTCTACTTTTGTCCCGCTTCCTTCATCACATGAGTACTTTTATTTTGTATGTATTATTGTATATATTATATATAACCTATTTACGTATTTGTATATGTAATAGTAAGTATTATTTTTATGTATTTGTTTTATAAATTGTTATTTTATATCTATTATTGCACCTACTTACGAGGGGCGTTCAAAATATTCTCGGTATTGATACGTTACAACCTCTTTTATATATATATTTGTTACTGGCCGCTAAGATTCATCCATTGACATTAAAAAAAAGTAAAATTGGAACCGAGATGTTCTTTTGTTTTTCTGCAATTGCCGAACAAACATGAACACCATGAGCGAATTAACAATTTTAACGAAATTAGAGCACCGATCCGTCATAAAATTCTTGACAAAACAGGGTAAAAATCAAAAAACCATAAAAGAGGAAATGGATTGTGTTTACCGTGAGTCTGCTCCTTCTTTATCTACTATTCAAAAATGGTCAAGCGAATTTAAGCGTGGAAGGGAGAGTATTGAAGATGACCCTAGACCTGGCCGGCCTGTAGTGGCTACCTCACAAGAAAATATTGATAAAGTGGAAAAACTTATATTGGAAGACGGCCGAGTGAAGGTAAAATCTATAGCTCAAGTAACCAATCTCTCTATTGGTACCGTACATGACATTATACATGACCATCTTAATATGTCAAAAGTAAGTGCAAGATGGGTTCCGCGAATGCTGACGCTTCTTCAAAAGGATATGCGTGTGGCTTGCTGTTCAGATTTTATCGACCTGTGTGGTGAAAATCCCGATGAGGTGCTGCAAAAAATAGTTACTGGAGATGAAACCTGGGTTCATCATTATGACCCAGAGAGCAAACAGGAGTCCATGCAGTGGCACATTAAGGGTTCAGCTCATCCCAAGAAGTTCAAGGTAATCCCGTCAGCTGGCAAGGTCATGGCCACAATATTTTGGGATTGTGAAGGAGTTTTGCTTATCGATTATAAAGAAAAAGGTGTAAATATCACAGGGCAGTACTACGCTAACGTTATACGTCAATTAAGAGATGCGATCAAAGAAAAGAGGCGAGGAAAGTTAACCAAAGGTGTTCTGCTTCTGCATGACAACGCCCCTGTCCATACTGCTCATATTGCCAAGGCAGCTATTGTTGAATGTGGGTTTGAAACTGTTACTCATCCACCCTATAGTCCGGACTTAGCCCCAAGCGACTTCTTTTTGTTTCCCAATCTTAAAAAGGATCTGCGTGGAAATAAATTTTCTGACGATGAAGCGTTGAAGACGGCCGTGGAGGAGCATTTTTACACCAAAGATAAAAAATATTTTTATGAGGGATTAAAAAAAATAATTCATCGATCTTATAAGTGTATGAACATAGGGGGGGAGTATATTGAAAAATAAAAATATCAAACTTTTCGTACTTGTTTGTTTTTATCCACATACCGAGAATATTTTGAACGCCCCTCGTACCATGAAAACTGTCCTAATGTCCTAAAGGTTTGGCTGTCAGAGAATGCCTAGCGGCATTAAGTCCGCCTTTGTACATAGTGCAATTAAGTTTTTAAATAAAATAAATAAATAAAAACCATCGGAGCATGCCTTTTTTATTTTTGTCCCTATGCTTTCTTTAATACCTACCCTTTTGGGTATTTCGTCATTACGTATGCGGTCCGTCAAAGTGACGCCGCATATCCGACCCAACGACACAATTGCCAAGCAGTTGTACATAATAGAAAGAAATAATACCATTCTTTGTAAACATTTATGATCTCTTGTTTTATTTATTTAAGTATCAAACAAAAATAACTTACCAAATATTATGAGAAAGCACGCCACAGAAACTAGCCACATGATGGCTGTTCTGTTCACATCATTTACTGATTACATTAAACTCACTGAATCATCACACTTGCCATCACAATGTTCACTATTTCATACATTATTGAACTGAACTTAACACATCTTGATGGCCTGAAACAAAACAAACATAGATTAAATACAAGAAATAGGTCGTTTTTTTCTAAAATCTTAAGCTAGAAGGCATATTTAACAATATCCCAACAGAAATAAAACAAGTACCAGTAAAAATGTTTAAAAAGGAACTGTATAAAGGGCTGTTTCTATAATATTGGCGAGCTCTTCGAGCGGAATAATAACTAAAAGAATTTGTATGACATTTTTTTTTTGTTTGTTATTATTAACATAAAATTATTGTATGTATTGACCTAAATTTAATTATGTAATGATGACTTAATGATAATAATATATTTAAATTAAACAATTTTTGCATGCCACAACAATGCCTAAATGTGCAGAGCCAACTTACTAACCATATTACTGTATGTACCACATTTAAAGCAAATAAACGATTTTGAATTTGAATTTGAAAAGCTAAAAGGGATCTCAGGGCCAATTTTAATGAAAACTGCATCAGTAGTATTTAATTTTTATACTAGTCTAGAGACTCGAATTTTCTTGTCTCGATTCAAGCGGTTTTTTTACCCGACTGGGCGACGCAACGAAGGCCTATGTGTTTATCAGGCTTTGTATGTATATGTGTATGTATTTATGTTTGTTACTTTGGAGACCAAATGCGTTGGCCGATTTTGATGATTCTTACGTCAAACGATTTATCTTCAACCCGCGAGTATCACTGAAGATATGGCGTTAATCAAATTTCATTAGGGCGACAACCAGACAATGCTAATCGTGGAAAATAAAAAAAGAAAGTCGACGAACTGCTCGTATATTGAGTGCGATATCATCCAATAGGTATTGAATGATTATGTTGAGGTTATTTTTCATTTAAAGTGACCATTTAGCCAATGTGGATAATTCCTGTGGGGTGAGGCGGAGTGCACAATCGTCCGAAAACGTATTGTCTAAAATCGTTTACGTCTGTCAAAAATGTCAAAAGCTTGGGCATTCCGCCTAGCTGGTCGGGACACAATCATTTATTTACTTTATTTGTGGTACATCTCGGACTTCCTTCTACAAAACGAACGACTTTGAGATCTGTTAATTTTGGACATTTTACCCACGCCAACAGCTAAGTTCCTTGGAACAGCTGTTCAAGATCTACGAGTATACGTATATTGTTTTCAACAGTTTTGGAACGCATATATTTTTATTGCCTGCTGCCTCCGTGGTCTAGCGGTTAACTCCGTGGATTTAGACTCGGAGGTACCGGGTTCGATTCCTGGTCGGGAAACAATAATATGTATTAATGTAAATAAATACATTTAACTAATATATTATAAAATATATTTCTCGAGTTTGGTACGCTGGAGACATCGACGAGCTTGCCCCTTGTCATGATTGACCTATGGTAAAGTTGGCTAAATGTGAATGCGCTTCTGGTTTGCGCGTGGTTTCTGAAACGGTCGTGATGATACTTTACTATATTTTTTTGTATTATAATGTGCAATAAAAATAAAGAGCGACGTATCTGTTATCTATTAATTATTGAGTAATAAAATCTTAAGTTACGGTGCAGAGAAGTTTTCCTAAAAATATCGCAACTCATACTGACCCTAATAAAGTAGGTACCGAGAGGTCGACGATCGCGCGAACGATGACTTACGTAATTCTTTCTCTCTCTATTTCGTCTCTTGCCTGTGAGCGAGATCAATTAAAACTCGTAATAAGACTTGATATTTGGATATTTTTTTATCTTAAAAAAATATACTTTTTTGTTTGAAAAAGCGGTTTTAAACAAAAAAAGCATAAAAAAAAGCTCTTTTTACAATTACAACAAACTTTAAAATTATGATTTTCGCAAACACTAATTAATGATTGTATTCTGTTTGTACGTCATGATAATTTTATTACAAAATACTCGACGTAAATTAAATTAAGAGTATTGCAGTATTCATTTGACAATATGAGTAAAATCATTTCAATTATAAATTTAATTGCGTTATTTATTCGAAAAACATTGTACGTACGAGTACTACGTGATTCATTGGACTTTATGCAGGGTTTGTGCTGAAATATTTATCAGATACGTACTAATCTTAAGAGAGTTAAATATTATGATCTCACAGAAGAAATGATGTGGAACGGGTTTAAGACTTAGCTTTACGTGGAAGTTGGTGCGAGAGGAGTTCCAGCAAAATATTTGCACCACTTACTAATAATAGGAGCAGAGTCCGTGAGATAATTAGAGTTAAGTATTCGATAGAATAGACTTAAATGTGATTTTTACTTTCTTTTATGGTTTAATTGTTGGTACTCCAGGTCTAATTATATGTATATTGTTTGTTATATAAATTGTATTGTGACTGTTTGTTACCATAATAAAATAAAATAAAATAATTTAAATAAATAAATAAAACTAATATTTAAATTATGTGTGGTCTAGCGGTTAAGTCCGTGGATTTAGACTCGGAGGTACCGGGTTCGATTCCTGGTCGGAACACAATAATATTTATTAATGTATATAAATACATTTAATTAATATTTAATTTATTTGTGACATTTTCTCGAGTTTGGTACGCTGGAGACATCGACGAGCTTGCCACTTATCATGATTGGCCTATAGTAAAGTTGGCTAAATGTAAATCCGCTTATTTATAAGCGTGATTTCTGACCACCCCGAAAGGGAAACGGTCGTGATGATACTTCACTTATTACTTTTGATATTTCCCAAGTTTGGTACGCTAGAGACATCGACGATAGTGAAGTTGGCTAAATGTGAATCTGAACACCCTGGAAGGGAAACGGTCGTGATGATACTTTACTTTCTTTGAAAGTGACACTTTTTATTACACACAATTTAATAATAGCGTCACAATTTAATACACAAGTAAATGAAATTATATATCACTTTTAAATTTTTTATATTCACTGCGGATGGGAAGTACGATAGGGACGTTGAAAGAAGAGTGGAAGGGAAATAGTGTTAACGGTGCCCTGGGGTCACTGATCGGCAGTCGAAATGTCAGTGACAAAGCTCGGCTCGCCATACACAATGCCATGTTGGTACCAACACTGATGTATGGAAGCGAGACGTGGATACGTCAGAATACGCATGAGAGTAGGGTTAATGCAGTAGAAATGCGGTCGTTGCGGCGGATATGTGGCGTCACTTTGGCGGACCGCATACGTAACGTCGAAATACGGAAAAGGGTTGGTATGAAGGAAAGCATAGGGACAAAAATAAGGAAAAGCATGCTACGATGGTTCGAGCATGTTGAAAGGATGAGCGATGAAAGATTGACGAATCAGATATATAATTCGAAAGTTGTGGATAAAAGAGGCCCTGGCAGACCGAGACTCACATATCACGATCAAATAAATAAAACACTGACTGAAGGTGCATTAAAAAGTCTTCGTAACCAAAGGGCATGTATGAAGAGGTTAATGAATGTCGAAGAAACGAAAGAGGTATGTCGTGATCGTGTCAAATGGCGCTCAATTGTCTATGCCTACCCCGCAAGGGATCTGGCGTGAAGATATGTATGTATGTATGTAATTTAATTCAATAATTGATTGACACTTCGGGTACCGTCGTATTCCGATTGAGACCCGAGTTTTCCCGATGGAAATACATTATGCGCTATATCTGTAACTTACTACACTAAACAAACTTCAACTTGTACAAGAGCAAAACTTTAAACAGTCATGTCCAAAACAAGTATAAAAAAATCTTTTTTTTTATTAAGCGTGCTTAAGCGTGCGGAATGTCCGTCCATTATACGTTTTGCGAACAATGAAAGAACCTTGAATAATGTTAACAATGTTGTCAACCCAATAGACCACATTATTCCACAAGAAAACAAACAAATTGAACAACAAAAACGTAAGTACACCCAATCTTTAGTTAAGCTTTCGTAATGTACTTCAAATACACTGATGAACAATGTTAAAGGGGCACTTGCAACATCAGATTTATTTATTTAAATTAAATTCTTCATTGCACTAAAAACCACATGCACAGCAGAATATGCACCCATATACCGTAGTCACCATCCCTTCGCGTACCTACCTATAAATTTCGTGACTCATACATCGCACAATAAAGATGTGGAATGCTCTTCAAGCCTCTGTGTTTCCACTTTCCTATAACCTGGAGTCCTTCAAGCGAAGTGTGAAAAGGCATCTAGTCAAGCCGGCATAGTGTTAGGGACTGATGTCTGACATAAGTGTCTGATTCTACTGGCGCGCATGGCCCATGCATGTTAGCTAGCAGTTAATTAGACAATTATTACTGACATCAGTCCCTAATACTAATATATTGACTGGGCATGACGGCTATTCGAGCCTTGTGTTGGTCGTGGGTAAAAGAGGCCCTGGCAGACCAAGACTCACAAGAAGCGAAGGAGGTATGTTGTGACCGTGACAAGTGGCACTGAGTTGTCTCTGTAATCTTGAATATATATACATATGTATGTATGTATTTTTTTTAAATAAATTAATTAATAAACTAATTTCTGTTCTTAAGCAAACTAAGCCCTCGATTTTTATTTTAATGCCTGCCCTTTAAATCTTGCATAATTTTCGAATAATTTCATTAAATATGGTCAGTTTTTATTGCTTGTGCGAGTGTATTTTTCTCTTTAAAAACAAATGATTTCGTATCGTTACGCAGTCTATTCTCAAGAGTATTTAGGTTTTGGGCACACCAGATGCTTCAGACGCACAGAAAATGCTGAGCATTAGTCGCTAGCACTATGCTAGCAAATATTCAGATTCTCTCACTGTTTCGTCTGCTCGTCAGTGGAATAAGCTTCCACTGATGATCAGACAAGCTTCTTCTATCTTCATATTTAAAAATTTGGTCCACAGTCATTTATTTAAATTGCAAAATGACCCAATTCACGCTTTGACATAGTTAATATATAAGTATTATTATTTTATATAGGTATTTGTTTGCATTGTTACTATAAATAAATTTCACATATAATTTAATAATTAATCTCTAACTATTCATTCATATATTTATTCATGTTGTATCTATATTATTATTATTTGCAATCTCAATCTCCCCATTACCTCACGTCTTACCAACACAAAGGTTTACTGGTAGAGAATGCCCTCGGCATTAAGTTCGCCCATGTACACTACGTTTGTAAATTATGTGCAATAAATATTATTATTATTATTATGCTAGCTTGCCAAGACGATTTTGTATACTTCCTTAGTGGATAGATTAGTAGACGACGGCCAATGGAACTTGTCCGAAACGTCGGGAGAAATATATATCTAAGGTAAATTGCGTAAACACTAATTAAATAAAAACAATTATTAGTGAATGCAATAAATTATATTTTTTTATTTAAAAACTATCTGACACTTGACCGTTGCGACAAATGATATTTATTTCTTAGATTGAGAATCATCATCATCATCACAGCCCCTAGAACACAGAGTCCTAGACCTCCACTGTTGAGATAGCCTTTCAGAAACTTCTGGAAAATTTGGCCTATACTCACCACGGTTTGGCGAGATTGAGAATAGTGAGAGAGAGCGGCAATGGCTTAGTTCCCTTTAAAAAAATCTGATGCACCAATGAGAAATACACTTTTCTTACATTTGTCATAAATTTACAACACCACCGTTCCCGTGCCTCAGAGAGCACGTTAAGTCGTCGTACTCCGTGCCACTGATACCAACTTGTGGCATGGTTAAAATTGACATCAGACCTCAAAAGTATCTGATCAAGAGTCTTGCGAAAGACTAGGGTTAGTTTTGGTATTAGTCTTTATTTTTTTCAGAAGTGAAGACTGCAAAACCAAGACCAAGATTGAGCAACACTAGCTCTACTGGTAAAAGTAAAAGTAAAGTATCATCACGACCGTTTCCATTTCGGGATGGTCAGAAACCAAGCTTATAAAGAAGCGGATTCACATTTAGCCAACTTTACTATAATTAATCATGACAAGTGGCAAGCTCATCGATGTCTCTAGCGTACCAAACTCGAGAAATATCACAAATTAAATAAATTGATTTTATTTAAATTAATAAATATTATTGTGTCCCGACCAGGAATCGAACGCGATACCTCCATGTCTAAATCCACGGACTTAACCGCTAGGCCACGGAGGCAGTTGGTCCTCTACTGGTGCTGGGTGCTAAATCACATAGGGTATCATAGAGTTATCCCATCCTGTGTGCCCATGCCCTTTAGGTTCAGATTGCCTTTGACGCGATGATTGCTCAACGCGTATGGAATAAGCTGTCAAAAGATTCGTGTATTTTTTATCAAAGGTTTTTGTATTGTACATTTTGCCTTTTGGCACTTTTGATTTATCGACAAAACATCTGAAGTATGGATCAGTTTGCGATTGGTTGATGACATTATTGTCTAACACTTAAGACACCTTTTTTATATACTAGCACGGCATGTGACCTTGCACCCACCTGATGGTAAGTGGCGCGCGAGGTCCATTAATATTAGCAGTTAAATTATTTATTATAATAAATGCATTTATTATAATAAATGCGCGGTGGTGGCTCGGTTGTAAGAACGCGTTCCTTAAATCCTACAAAGGTCGGTTCAAACCCACCCGGCATGTACCAATGAGAAATACACTTTTCTTAATTTGTCATAGATTTACAACACCACCGTCGGTCCCGGTTCCACTAATACCAACTTGTGGAATCGTTAATAAATTGTCATAATAAATTGACATCATATCCTCGCCAAGCCGTCTGGCCAGCGTGGCGAGTGTAGGCCAAATTCTCCAGATATATGTACTGGAAGGCCCATCTCCAGCAGTGGACGTCAGTCTAGGACGCTGTGTTCTAGGGGCTGTAATAAAATAATAATTCAGTCCCTAATACTATGACGGCTTGACTGGGCATGACAGTTATTCGAGCCTGATGCATGTGGATACACTTTACACGGGTTTATCGGTACGAACGGTGGATACTTGCCGCGGCAGACTGGGAAAATTACCACCATCTGTCGGCCTACCACCCATTTGTTGTTCTCGTTTAAAGTATGTGCCATTTGCAATGATGTCAAATACCAATTTTTGCTTATAAGGAGAATTAATATTGTAATTTTACCATAGTTATTTTTTATTTAAAAATAAAATCGCTTAAAACAAAACTTACGAAAACACCCGCGTTAATGTTAATGGCTAACTAATTTTAATTCGTTTCAAATTGGCTACATTAACGTGCTAAAACGCTTTGATATATTTAATACATATCAAATATATTAATTTACCTATTTAGATTATTGTAAATAATAAAAAAATAAATAAAAAAAGATCAATGTTTTATAACGGACTAAAAAGCATAAAATAATTTGTCTAAAACTTATGAAGGATAAAAACTAATAGTCCTACAATTTTTTTACTTTTTTTAATTTTACCGAAAATTTATACTTTTGATATGTATTAAAATAACCACTAAGCTAACCTATCTAATCTATATATGAGCCCTAGAACACAGCGTCCTAGACCTCCACTGCTGGATATGAGCCTTCCAGAACATATATCTGGAGAATTTGTCTACACTCGCCACGCTGGCCAGACGGCTTGGCGAGAGTAGTATATGATGTCAATTGATATTGACAATTTATTAACAATTCCACAAGTTGGTATTAGTGGAACCGGGTCCGACGGCTTAACGTGGTCTCCGAGGCACGGGAACGGTGGTGTTGTAAATCCATGACAAACGTACGTAGGAAAAGTGTATTTCTCATTGGTACACGCCGGGTGGGTTTGAATTTCCCTAGGTAGGGCTCGATTCAGGAACTAGGGATGTGCCAGGCCGTAACAGTAGGAGTTTTCGAGCGAGGGGGATGCGAAGTGTATATAAACCCTCTTAAAGAATTTAATTGGTGCGCAGATTTAATTAGAATAGGTACGGATATGGATATCCAATTTGTGTGTAATTTAAAGCCTTCTGACGACATTCTCGAACCGGGAGTATTGAACACTCAATGGACTAATTGCCACATCATGCGAGAATAAATCCAGACACATACACATACGATGTCTGTTCAAAAAGTATCTCGAATTTGGTATTTCTTTAAAAAGTGTTTATTTATTCATGAATATCTATTTTGTTTTACAACAATGCACGAATTTAAATATAAAGAATGAAGTTAAATTTAATTATTGTACCACAAAAATAAAATCTCAAACGATTATATTTATCACTTCCGTAATACTCTAGAACACAAAGGCTGAAGATGTCCGACCCTCTCTTGCCACTGTCTAGTCCAGCCATGCCCTGGGCAGGAACTAGAGCCGGGGCTTAACTACTAACTACTAGACTTCTAGTTAGGTAAGTGCCATCATCACTACAGATTCTAGAACACAAAGACTGAACATGTTTATTATATTTTATTTTATTTAAAACTTTATTGCACGTTATACAAGGGGCGGACTCAATGCCGCTAGACATTATCTGACAGCCAACCTTAGGGACAATAGGGACCATTTCAAATGTAAGGTAGGTGCAAATATTTATATATAATAATAATAAATAAATCTATATATATGAAAATACAATGATATATTAAATACTAATAATACATATACTACATATGATACCATTAAATAACTTATGAACCATTTAAATAATACGATGCCACCATTTTTTAAAACATTTTTCGGTTGGATGCTTGTCGGATTTCTACCGGTAGTTCATTCCACAGATTTGCGGCGACAACAGCAAATGAGTTGGCCATAAATCCAGTATGGTGAGAGGGACTGGAAAGAACAGAGTTATGAGAAGAGCTAAGAGACTTATCATGGAATGAAGAGAGATAGGCAAATTTACTCTTGAGGTATTTCGGTGTCACAGGCTCGTTGAGTATAGAAAATAGTAAACAGAGAATTCGGAGATTCCTGCGACAGCGAATTGGTAGCCACTTTAATTTTGTTCGATACTCAGAGATGTGGTCATATTTGCGAAGGCCGAAGATAATTATATTTATTTATGTTAGGAAAACTTACAGTATACATATATAAAATGAAAGATTAAAGACAATTAAGCTAATAACAAGTTTTCACATATAGGTAGACACAATTACATAAAAAAAATACATTAGAAAAATGGAGACAATAAATAATTAAACTAACAATGCTAAATAAACCAATATTACTCTACACGGATAAGCTGAACACACTTCCCTACCTGAAGTGCTCATTTGTCATTGCGCGTCTAATGGATATGGTAAACATATCAATGCTCAGTTTGATCCTCTCTTGCCACTGTCTAGTCTAGCCATGTCCTGGGCTGGAACTAGAGCCTCCCACACCTACTTACCACTAATTACAACGCTACTATAATGTTATTCTGTACTGCCTGTAGTGCCTTCGTTGTCGGTATCGGATTTGATTCCAGGTCAGGACACAATAATTTATTTGTGATATTTATCGAGTGTGGTACGCTAGAGACATCGATGAGCTTGCTACTTTTCATGATGGGCATATAGTAAAGTTGGCTAATTATATAAATAATAATAAATAAATATATATTTCCAGACAGGTCACACAGCGCCATCTAGTTTCCGTGGTAAGCTACGAGGCTTGTGTTACGGAAACTAGATGGTTGATAAACTACATATTATACCTTTTTTTTTAAATATATACATATTATACATATAAACACCCAGACCGAGACAAATTATACAATGTACAACTTGCCCCCGGTGGGAATCGAACCCACGACCTCCCGAGTTCACGGCCACGCTTGTTACCACTAGAACACGGAGGCGGTCGAATTGTAAACTCGAACTTTATAAAAGCGTGTTTTCTGACCACCGCGTAAGGGATACACGGTCGTGATGATCTTTACTTTTTTATTACTTTTTACCTTGTACTGATTCGAGTATATCACTTGTTTGTGCGTAGTTTAATATCGTTTAAGGTAGACTTTCAAAGCGAGCGTCAGTGTCGCCGCGACAGAGCGGTAAATGTACCATATAATTGTAGGGACCGTAATTCGAGCGAAGCGATACACGACGTCGCGTTAGTGTTTCTGCTTTTTTATTTTGTCGCTATATGTGAAAAACACACCTAATAGTAAGCGTACGAGTAAGCGTACTATGTCGGCTTAAATTAATATGATATGCGTATATTATAGATTTTTGTAAAAGTTATTTAAGATATTGGTATTAAAGGTATACCATTCAAATAAGGAATTTTTAAATGAAGAATTTAGGTAAGAAAATTATTTTAGTAGGTACTTATTTTTTACATAACTTTAATATATATATATATATATATATATATATATATATATATATATATATATATATATATTTATATTTCCGGACAGGTCACACAGCGCCATCTAATTTCCGTGGTAAGCTACGAGGCTTGTGTTACGGAAACTTGATGGTCGATAAACTACATATTATACTTTTTTTTTTGTTTTTCGAGTATATCACTTGTTTGTGCGTAGTTTAATATCGTTTAAGGTAGACTTTCAAAGCGAGCGTCAGTGTCGCCGCGACAGAGCGGTAAATGTACCATATAATTGTAGGGACCGTAATTCGAGCGAAGCGATACACGACGTCGCGTTAGTGTTTCTGCTTTTTTATTTTGTCGCTATATGTGAAAAACACACCTAATAGTAAGCGTACGAGTAAGCGTACTATGTCGGCTTAAATTAATATGATATGCGTATATTATAGATTTTTGTAAAAGTTATTTAAGATATTGGTATTAAAGGTATACCATTCAAATAAGGAATTTTTAAATGAAGAATTTAGGTAAGAAAATTATTTTAGTAGGTACTTATTTTTTACATAACTTTAATATATATATAAATATATATATATATATATATATATATATATATTTATATTTCCGGACAGGTCACACAGCGCCATCTAATTTCCGTGGTAAGCTACGAGGCTTGTGTTACGGAAACTTGATGGTCGATAAACTACATATTATACTTTTTTTTTTGTAAATATATACATATAAACACCCAGACCGAGACAAATTATACAATTTACAACTTGCCCCCGGTGGGAATCGAACCCACGACCTCCCGAGTTCACGGCAACGTTTGTTACCTAATTATATTTAAATTGCCTAATTATAATTAATATTTTAAGCTATATAACAGCAGGGTACGCCGGAAATCTATTTAAATTCAAATTCAAATCATTTATTTGTTTAGACACAGGTTAATATTATAAACAACAGATATAGGTTATAAAGGTGCACCAGTGCTCTGCCCATAGGGCGTACAAATATTAGTAATTGTGGATAGCATTTAATTTTAATACATACACGTAAACAAAATTGAGATACAATAAAATAAAGTCAATTAGTATATATTTAAGTCTTCTCTTCATTTCTCCTAACTCTAGCTCCTATACCACATATGTACTGTATTCAAAGAAATAAATGGTTTAATTTTAGTAATACCCGCGGTTTTAATTGCACTGCTTTTTTTTTGTCTACGAACTGTGCAACTTCCTTGTGGCAGTTTATAGTCTTCCTACATATGTACTCGTAATAATCTACTGCTCTGTTACGGCGTCACTGACGCTAGCCTCTGAAGTCGACCTATAGTCTGCTCTGGGGCGTGATAAACCGACCTGATTGCACAAACGGGACACGTGGTGCGGACATAAAGAGCTACCATCAAAGACATACCTTTTTCACTAAACCTCTTTACACAAGCCATGTTCGCTATTTTGCTCAAAAGATTTTAAAAAACCAAATTTACTTTTTCCCGACAGAAATGTATAGACTAAGCGTGCTTGGGCTTTGGCCAGCAGTGGAGTAAGTACGTAGGTTACTTTTTTATACCTCCTATTTAAAGACGACGTTTTGTTCCTAAATAACTGCGAATAAAGTAAATAAATGAAACGAAATAAGGCGCGGTGGTGGCTCGGTTGTAAGAACGCGTTCCTTAAATCCTACAAAGGCCGGTTCAAATCCCCGGCATGTACCAATGAGAATTACACATTTGTCATAGATTTACAACATCACAGTTCCCGTGCCTCGGAGAGCACGTTAAGCCGTCGGTCCTGGTTCCACTAATACCAACTTGTAGGATCGTTCATAAATTGTCAATAAAAATTGACACTGTATCCTCGCCAATCCGTCTGGCCAGTGTGCGAGTGTAGGCCAAATTCTCCAGATATATATTCTGAAAGGCCTAACAGTATAGGACGCTGTGTTTTAGGGGCTGTAATGATGATAATGATGAAACGAAACGAAACATTGACGGACGGTGCGCGCCTGATAGCTTGTTCCACTGAGGTGCGGCAGGAACATTGAAGGAATATATTTTATTTCCCCTAAGTTAACGATAAGTTTTTTATTTATTATAATTAATTATTATACAAAAAAAAATAAAAAAATATGTAGGATATATATACTTAATTAGTATGTATTTATATTTCATTATTCTTGATCACAATACTATTTATGCAACGGCTTATAATGGCTCCCCATTCACAAAGGTTAGTTGGTAGGAAACGCATTAATAGCATTAAACTCGCCAGTTTAGTAAACAAGGACAGTTGAAAATTATCTTTACTGGTAAGACATTTTGTCCCATTTATGTACTAATAATAAAAAAAATTGGAAGCAAATAACTTCTTCGTTTGTGTCTTTTTTGTAGAAATAGAAAAAGATTGTCAAGTTTGCTCCGTGCCACGTCTTGCCATATTGAGACTTTTAAAAAGGGTTATTCATACAAGGATTTACTACCGTCATGATTTTACTTTTACGAAGTCTAAATACAGCGTTTACACGTATGTAACGGCCCAGAAGATTTATGTGATTTGGGTTTCGGTATTCGCGCCCGAAGCCATAAATAAATTGAACAGTTTCAACTGCCCGACTCAGAAAGAATAATCGCTACTAATTTTGTTAGGGTTTTTTTCGCAACACGTCAAGTTCAGAAACAAAATGATAAAACTTTCGCTTAACGAAGAATAAGGACCGCGAACTTCTGTTCACGGATTTTCTTATACCATTTTTTTAAGAGTCCGCAGCAGTCCAGTAGAGATTTTTATCCTTATAAAAACAGGATCGAATGGTATCAAAAAAAGTTTTTTAAAGTTACCATTTTCTTGTTAAATGTACATTTTTTTCCAAAATTTGTGCATGCAGTTCAGAATATCTCGAAAAATTATGGATGGTCTTGATGAAATTATATTTTTATTTTATTATTATTATTCTTTTCGGTAGGTATATTTGAAGCTTTTCTAAAACATACCCCAGTGTTTGAAGACGAGAGTTTTGAACCAGTGCTTCGTACGGAGCAGAAACGTGGACACTGACTGGTCAAGGTCGCTCAGCGGGCTACGGATGCTCGGTATTTTTCTGGTGGATAAAGTCCGAAACGAGGAAATCCGTCAGGGAACCAAAGTTTTAGATATAGCCTTCAAAATTAGTAAGCTGAAGTGGCAATGGGCTGGACATGTCTGTCGCTGAACCAATGAACGATAAGGTAGATGGGTTCTAGAGTTGAGACCACGGACGACCCCCGCTAGAAGGATGACCTGAAGAAGTTCGCTGGTAGAGGTTAGATAAAGTTGGCAGGAGATCGTGTGAAGTGGCGAGCATGGGGGAGTCCTATATCCAGCAGTTGATTTTTTTTTATTTATTTTTTTATAGACGGTGAATCAATAAATCATCAATGATACGCCCCCTGCCTGAAGGGCCAACGCGGTTGGGGGTCGCATGCCCGACTCATCCGTGAAGCTTCCTAGTGAAGCCCCAGGGCGCCTACGGACTAAAATCCTATAAACCGTCTCTATCTCACTGTTGGCCCTGTGTGCCTTTACAGCAAAGTCTGAGTCGTGGCTACGGAGTGAAGGCACTCGTTCGCCGCGTGCCAGCAGTTGAGAGACACAGGCTGATGATAATGATGATTTCTTGTGTATCCATTTGTGCTTGACTGATTATAAGGAAAAATAATAATAAAAAAATCAATAATAATACCAACTCTTAAGAAAACGAAATATTATTTATTCGTGAAACCATTACGTGTCCAATATGTTTACAAGATTTAGTTAAATTCCATTCATTCTTTATTTTCTTTTTAGTGTGTTATGTATGCAAACAATCCGTCGAATTCCAAACGCGGCGTCAAATATTTGTTCGGTAAAATCGAACCCCTTCGCTCCAACTCAGATAATATCAATATCTAAAGATACCTATACTTTGACGGAAATACAAACATCAAGTTATTTTAGCGTAGAATAATAAACAAAAGATACATTTGAGTTTTGATAACTAACATATTCTATACCTACGAAACGATACGAAAGTAAACGAAATAAAAAGAAACGTTTTTTTTCTAATGTACCTACTTTTGTTAAAAATTAACAAAAGCAGGCACCGTGCCTCAGAGGCACGACAAGCCCCGCATATAGTTGTTAAGTAATCATTTGAATGTAAATTGGAATATAATTTAATGAATAAATAAATAAAAGGTGGTTTCTGACTACCCCGGAAGGGAAACAGTCGTGTTGATACTTTACTTCATTACTTTTGTACCTATTTCTATTGTTGAAGCGGACATCCACCTCCATTTTATTAATAAGTCCATCAGGAAATTACAGGAAAATGGCAATTGGCGAGGGCGACTCTGATTGGAGCGACCTTTGATTTATTTGATTCGGCTTAAAAATCTTTTCCCCATCATTAAATTGCTCTTCTGACGTCACTGTAGGTAATACGATTTGGTTTTTATACGAATTTGATCGAATTGCGTAGGTAGATTTTTTATTTTTATAACTTGTCATGAATATTTAAAAAAAGTTTTAGAATCATGCAGTAATTGGATGCGTAAGAAGTAGAGCAAATAACATCATCTATTTTGGGCTATTTTTGTACTACTTCCACTGTGTATAATAAAATTATAAAAATTTAAAATAGTAGTTTTTACCCAACTGCGCGACGCAAAGAATGGTTACATGTTTATCAGCCTATGTTCGTTCCTTTGTGGCACACTGGAGACCAAACGCGTGGTCTGATTTTAATGGTTTTCACTTCAATTTATTTATTTATTTATATCTATAAAAATGTACATTACAGATTCTAAGTCTAAACAATACATATTTCATAACAAAATTCAAACACATAAGTGACTAGATGTGCGAATTAATATGGCTCCAAGTACTTTAGGACAATGTTTTTACTTTCCACATCCGTTGATGCGAACACATCGAAATTCTCATCGGACTGCACGATTTTGGTCAATAAAACGATTGCACGGAGAACGGAGGCACTTTGGAGTAAGTGTGTACGAGCACTCTTCTCAGCAAATAGTCTATGGCCGCGCGCGCGCAGGTACTTGTTAGGTACAAACAATGAAATTAATTTTAATATACCAGGTAGATAATATATTCATATGCGCATGGAAGGTCAGGTCACTGCTAAATAGTACTCCTAGATCTTTCACCTCATCAGTAACACGGTTTTTTACATCACATTTACATTTTTACATCAATCCACACTATTGATGTAAAAATATTTTTCTATATTTGCAATAAAAACTTACATCTTAAAACATAAATTACTATTCATAAAAATAAACCTAATTAATAAATAAAAATATAACTAAAAACTAAAATGAAGAAAAAACAAAATAAAAATTATTATAAAAATTATTATAAATAATAAATTTGCTCCAAATCGCTGCCAATGGGCAAGGTGCCAAGGATACTGGCAGCATTGCCACGTTGAATGGCAATACTGATCCTTTGGCCCAAATATTGCCCAGCCCTTTTGTCTCCCGAGGTGTTGACGAGCTGTTTTGACAACGCCTTAAAAATTTCGTGTGCACTTGGTCCCCACGGCCCGAGAGTTTCAACTCCAAACGGCGCAAAAACACATCTCCCAATAAGCTGAGTGTATTTCCGCCGCTTGAGGTTCTCTGCTTTTAATGCAGCAGCGCCTGGGTCCTTAGAAGTCAAGGACAAGTGGGAAGGCGCCAGGGTGTCCACACAGGTGGCATCCCACACTAAAGGCAAACCAATCCTCCATGGAACCAACGTCATTCCATCGGGCCGCTTGCCATCGTCGCGGGCCATGCCACTGGGTTCTAATATTGCTGGCGAACCCACAGACACAAGGGCCCGACGAATGACGTCATTGAGACAGGCGTGCCTTGGGATGCGACCTGTGCTCTTGCTGCAGGAAAGGCCGTGGTGGCCGAGTGCCCCGACGTTGTCTCCACATTGGCAGCGATGTGGAAAAGTGCAAGGAGCTCCTAGACGTAGGCTGGTTATGGTGCTGAAACATTTGTTGTCGAAAAGAGTTCCAACAAAAGATGAAGGGAGAGCCTGGAGCCACAGTCCCAATTCCCACTTCGACACCGCCAGAAGACGAGCACGCTCTGCCATATTGGTTGAAGTATTTAAAAGTTGATCCCGTACCAATCGGCAAAGCGGTTCGTCCCACCGGCGCTGTGATGTAGTGAGAGTCGGGACGGACGTATTGGGGCAAGCAAGCTTCCACGCGCTTACAGATTCTGCCATATATGAAATATTATATGAGGTAAAGCATTTAACTAAAATTTTGTTTATAAGGCTTTCAGTGCTATGGACAGATGATAAGAAAGCCGGTAAAGCCACGCTAGAAATTTGTCGGACACCTATACCACCGAAACGGATTGGCAACGATGCCTGGCACCAGGATCTGTCTTCGAAAGAAATGTTTATTATGGATGAAAGGGTTTTTTTAACAATGTTGTCCAAAATAAGCAAAAGGTGGGGAACATTCCAAATGTGACAACATCTTAGAATATAGGTAAATTTTGGGACAAAAAGACAATGACGGATGATGTAATAGGCCATATGGGAATTTATTTTTAATAAACGATCGGAGCAGAGATTAAATTTTGCAATTGTTTTATCTATGAAAGAAGGAAAAGAATTTTCGAACACCGGAGAGCCTAGTATGTGGAGCGACGTTTTGTCCAACACACTAATATTTGGGGCAATATTATTAAATTTTTCAATAGTTGATATTTTTTGTGTATCCGGGGCAGAGACGAAAATTTCGCATTTTGAGAAATTTAGACTAAGACCAATTTTTTTGAAGCTGTCGATTAGAGTGGAAAGGTCATCTAAAACAGTATGGATGTCTCCTCCCAGAGCTCCGTCGTCAAGGTACCAGACATTAAATTTGCAATTAAATTACTTGGAAAATAATATATGTAATTTTAGAATAATGCTTAGAAATTTCCTCGCCAAGCCGTCTGGCCAGCGTGGCGAGTGTAGGCCAAGTTCTCTAGATATATGTTCTGGAAGGCCCATCTCCAGCAGTGGAGATCTAGGACGCTGTGTTCTAGGCGCTGTAATGATGCTTAGAAATTTGTATTCTGTCTTCTAGATTTACAACACCACCGTTCCCGTGCTTCGAAGCCTCTCATTAAAATTGTCATCAGACACTTGCCAACCCGTTTGGCCAGCGCGAGCTTGGCGAGTGTAGGCCAAATTCTCCGCAAATTTCTAAAAGGCCCATCTCCAACAGTGGTGGTCTATAACTCTGTGTTTCAGGGGCTATAATGATGATGACTGTGTATTGGATGTAATTATAAATCTGTTAATTTTTTGCAGTCAAATTATGTAAATATTATAATGCCTTCTTCTTCACGCCAAATCCCTTGCGGGGTAGGCAGAGACAATTGAGCGCCACTTGTCACGATCACGACATACCTCTTTCGCTTCCTCGACGTTCATCAACCTCTTCATACATGCCCTTTTGTTTTGATGGCTTTTTAATGCATCTTCAGCTATTGTTTTATTTATTTGATCGTGATAGGTTAGTCTTGATCTGCCCACTCTTTTACCCACAACTTTCGCATTATACGTCTGGTTCGTCAATCTCTCTTCACTCATTCTTTCAACATGTCCGAACCATCGGAGCATGCCTTTCTTTATTTTTGTCCCTATGCTTTCTTTAATATGCGGTCCGTCAAAGTGTGTGATTATTATAATGATTTATATAAATCATCACCTTTACTGATGTTTTGAAAATTAAACCGAGCCAAAGTTACCTAATATAAACTTTACTTTGCGAGCTAGCGTTTAATTATTAATTCCGTTATTGATTGTAAAACTTTAAGATTTGCCAGTAAATCTTGTTTCTAAGCGATCCTGCAAATTGACTTATTGCTTTGCTTTCAATTAGTTTCCAAACACAACTTTGAGTAACCCAAATATTCTCAGAATTTGCAAAATGCAATGGAGAGCTGTTTTACTAACAGTAACCTCTCCGATCCTCTTAAACAACTCTTCCGTTCCTTTTCCATCATTCCGAATTTGTTTTAAATTCTTTTGCGGTTTCTGCTTTAAATCCTTAGTTATCCTACTAGGGCACAACATAATGCTATTTAAAAGAATAATTTTTAGACTCTTCTTAAATAGCCTCTAACTGTAAGTATTATACCGTTTTAGTTAACTTTTATTTGCCACAACAGCTAATTAATACAAACATATAAGTAAAAATAAATATAAACTACATAAAAAAACTATATAGATAATAATAAAATAAAAATTATTATACATACATATCTTCACGCCAGATCCCTTACGGGGTAGGCAGAGACAATTGAGCGCCACTTGACACGATCACGACATACCTTTTTCGCTTCATCGACATTCATCAACCTCTTCATACATGCCCTTTTGTTGCGAAGGCTTTTTAATTCTCCTTCAGCTAGTGTTTTATTTATTTGATCGTAATACGTGTGTCTTGGTCTGCCAGGGCCTCTTTTAACACAACTTAGGATGAGTGAAGCAAGATTGACCTGGTTCGTCAATCTTTCTTCACTCATCCTTTCAACATGCTCGAACCATCGTATCATACTGTTCCTTATTTTTGTGCCCATGCTTACCTTTATACCTACCATTTTTCGTATTTCGACGTTACGTATGTGGTCCGCCAAAGTGACGCCGCATAACCGACGCAGCGACCGTATTTCTACTGCATTAACCCTACTCTCATGCATATTCTGACATATCCACGTCTCGCTTCATTACATTAGTGTTGGTACCAACATGGCATTGTGTATGGCGAGCCGAGCTTTGCCACTTACATTTCGACTGGCGATCAGTGACCCCAGGGCACCGTTAACACTATTTCCCGCGTTTACAATTCTTTCAACATCCCTATCATACTTCCCATCCGCAGTCAAAACACTGCCCAGATATATAATTTAATTTACTTGTTCTAGAGTTTCATCATCAATCTTTAACGTCACGGTTGTCATCCTTCTTCTTTCAAACTAGTGTTTGAACCTTGGTTTTTCTCGCATTCAAACGGAGTCCTTTTTCTGCACATCCCTCCTTCATTTCCATGACTAGTGATTGCAGTTGTTGTTCGGACGATGCCATAAGCACAGCATCATCTGCATAAAGCAGGCAGTTCACCACTAGATCACTCATCTTTATCCCACAGTTACTCTCTCTCACTCTTTTTAGGCATTTGTCGAGATAATATTTGTGAATAATCTGGCGGAAAGCACACAGACCTGTTTGACACCTATTTGGGGTTCAAAGCAAGGCGACATACCTCTCTCCACCCGCACACAAGCTTTACAGCCCTTGTACAGGGACTTATAAAAATTGTAAAAATAATTATAGATAATAAATAAAAAAAAATCTCTAGAGACTCTCATCAGAAATAGTCCCAAGGAGGCTATTAATATTTCCCCGCTGTATAGCTCTGTAATACGTTGGCAGAAATAATTGCCAGCCTTTCTGTTTCCAGATTTATGCCATAGAGGCATAACTCGTAACCTGTACCGAGATTCGGGGTACCGAGGTCGTCTGGATGTGGGATGGAGCTAATATGTCTACACATATCGCATCCCAAACCAGAAACCAAGTTTCCAAGGCCTAACGGTCATCCCATCGGGTCAGTTGCCATCGCTCCGCGCAACCCCAGAGGGTTTTCAAATCGAGAGTATTTCAGCAATGACAAGGGTCCATCGAATGATGTCGTTGATAGCCACATGACGAGGAATGCGGCCGGCACTTCAAGTACAATAAAGCCCATGGTGTCCGAGATGTTCTGGTAGGTGGTATTGTAATCTCATAGGTACTCATAACTAAATTTAAAAGGTTATTAATTGTGGTGTAGTTCTGTACATATTTCATTTTGTATGAGTTTCCCTTGCATATTCCTTTCTCAGTCAGATTAAACATTAACAGGTCACTGGAATCTGCTAAGCTGCTGGTTTTCCGCTAACAGCTTACTTATTGGACCACTTTGCTGCTTAGTCTTCTACTAGCAATAGTAGAATCATTTAAAATAACTAAATTAATGACGTTTTATAAATGCCTGTAATAGGTTTATGTTAATAAATATATTTTGACTTTGACTTTGATGTTCCACTAGTTCCCCACACCGATATTTCTATGGGTGAACAGTCCGGGCTCCGAGACGATCAAGGTCAATGTATTTCGGTCAAGTAATGACCCAACATACATTATGTATGTATGTTTTATATTAGTATTTAAAGCATTAGATTTAGTTTTAGTAGAATATTCTTATATATCTTCTATTTTTTCTGTTCCAATATTTGCGCCATACAATGTTAGTAATGTTCATAAAGTTGACCGAGAAAGAATCATCATCATCATCATCAGCCTGTATCTCTCCACTGCTGGATGTAGGCCTCCCCTAAGGCTCGCCACTTAACGCGATCTTTCGCTACCCTCATCCAACCCCCACCAGCGACCTTCTTTAGGTCATCTGTCCATCTGGCGGGGGGTCGTCCCACTCTGCGTCTTCCCGTACGTGGTCTCCACTCTAGAACCCGTTTGCCCCATCGATCGTCGGTTCTGCGGCAGATGTGTCCGGCCCATTGCCACTTCAGCTTGCTAATTTTAAAAGCTATGTCAGTAACTTTCTATGAAAGAATGTCTAGCGGCAATTGTACATAGTGCAAAAAGTTTCAAAAAAGGAAAGAAGTATAATAAATAAACAAAATAAACTGAAAAAGCATCGATTTGTTCAAAATTTGTGCTAAAATCGAGCGCAAAGTGTTTTCTGCAGACCGCACACTTAAGCGCGGGCTCAGCTCGGCTTTCCTACAATCCCCACTCTGATTGCCGAAACGCCTGGTTGAGGACATAAATTTTTTACAACCCTTAGTACTATCACTGAAAAAAACAGAGATTTTATCGGTTGAAAATATTTTACGGCGTTTTTTACTATACGTGAGCCAGTGTACCCGACCTGAATGACAATTTTTGGCAACGACTGTAGATATAAACCATCTGGCTAGCATGGCGAGAGAAGGCCAAATTCTCCAGAAATAAGGGCATACCAAAAATCAATAAGGCACTTAGTACATACTAGATAACGGTTATTTTTATATAAATAAAACTACTTAAAAGTAAAAAAATAAATAAATATAAACCAAACCTAATAAAAAAAAAGAGACGACTACTTAATTCAATTGTAACATAGTATACACATTACGAAGCCCAATGTTACCTATATATAAGGCATAATATTAGTTTTTATTTTTATACATTTTCACGCCAAATCCCTTGCGGGGTAGGCAGAGACAATTGAGCGCCACTTGTCACGATCACGACATACCCCTTTCGCTTCTTCGACATTCATCAACCTCTTCATACATGCCCTTTTGTTTCGATGGCTTTTTAATTCACCTTCAGCTAATGTTTTATTTATTTGATCATGATAGGCAAGTCTTGGTCTGCCAGGGCCTCTTTTACCCACAACTTTCGCATTATATATCTGGTTCGTCAATCTCTCTTCGCTCATCCTTTCAACATGCCCGAAACATCGGAGCATGGCTTTCTTTATTTTTGTCCCTATGCTTTCTTTTATACCTACCCTTTTGCGTATTTCGTTATTACGTATACGGTCCATCAAAGTTACGCCGCATATCCGACGTAAAGACCTCATTTCTACTGCATTAACTGTGCTCTCATGCGTGTTCTGACATATCCACGTCTCGCTTCCATACATAAGTGTTGGTATTAGCATGGCATTGTGTATGGCGAGTCGAGCTTTATCACTGACATTTCGACTGGCGATCAGTGACCCCAGGGCCCCATTAACACTATTTCCCGCGTTCACTCTTCTTTCAACATCCCTATCATACTTCCCATCCGCAGTGAAAACACTGCCCAGATATATAATTTCATTTACCTGTTCTAGCGTTTCATCGTCAATCTTTATCGTCAAGGTTGTCATCCTTCTTCTTTCAAACACTAGTACCTTGGTTTTTCTCGCATTCAAACGGAGTCCTTTTTCTGCACATCCCTCTTTCATTTCTGCGACTAGTGATTGCAATTGTTGTTCGGACGATAAATTAAAATATAAAAATAAATATCACCCCGACCGCATCCCTTCCAGGGTGGTCAAAAACCACGCTGTAACAAGGAGCGGGTTCACATTTAGCCAAGCCTCTGGGCGATACCGGGTTTGATTCTTGGTCGGAACAAAATATTTTATTCTATTTATATTTGTGGTATTTCTCGAGTTTGTTATGATAGAGACATCGACGAGCTTGCCACTTGTCATGATGGACCTATAGTAAAGTTAGCTAAATATTAATTCGCTTATTTAAATGCGAGGTTTCTGACCACCCCGGACGAGATACGGTCGTGGCAATATTTTACTTTAAAACTATATTTTATTTCTTTTTTAAATTATTTTATATTTACTGATGGTGTTAAAGTACTTTGTCTGCAGCGGCGGGTAAGTATCCACCGTACGTGCCGATAAACCCAGTAAAGTGTATCTACACGTTGCGAGATCAAGCTTGAATTGCCGTCATGCCCAGCCAAACCGGCACAGTGTTAGGGACTAATGTCAGTCATAAGTGTCTGATTCCAGTTGCTAACATTCATGGACCTCGCGCGCCACTTACCATCAGGTGAGCAAGGTCACATGACGTGCTAGAATAAAAAAAAACTTAGTGAGGAGTTCTACGCGCCATTTTGCGTGGACATGTCAAGTGCAAGTTTTTGTTTTGTAA
Organism: Tinea semifulvella; assembly: GCA_910589645.1. NCBI lineage: Eukaryota > Metazoa > Arthropoda > Insecta > Lepidoptera > Tineidae > Tinea > Tinea semifulvella. Next base: position 3,089,246 of record OU342598.1, on the reverse strand, counting down.
ATTAATTTACTGTGGATATTGTTGGTCAAAAGTGTTGTTGTTTTGTTTAATAATGTGCTCCAATGTGAATAATTATGGAAAACGATAAATTGGACTTTAAATATGGGGCACAATTTGCAGTTTATTTTTTGCGGTTTTCCCGCGCTGTCAACTCCCATATTTTACCCGACGTGTTTGAGCTATTGTGCCGCGAGTGACTCCAAGAAAAGAATCGAATTCTGCAGCATCTGGAATTTAATGATGACCTCATTAACTCATAAAAATGAAAGATATATTACGTCAGACTTGGCTGTATGGGCTAGACCCTTTGCCTTCCCTATCATCTCATTCATCATCCATCGGGAGAAGAGAACAAAAAAAAAACTAAGTAGTATGCTCTTACCTTGGATTTTAATAGCTCTCAATAAGACAATATTTTGCAGTACTTTTAAGTGCTTAAATTAAGCTAACAGTACCCACTGGAACAAATTTAATTAACCCAACTTTCACAATCAAACTTTACATTTTCAAACTTTTCAATAAAGTTCACAGATTATAATCCAAAACCTATGTTCAAAAAACACTATAAACTAGTTAACAACTTTAAAACAATTATTCGAATTACACAATAAAAAAGTTTTAATTCGCGATTACTATTTCTTAATAATAAATCGGGAGTGATAATCGAGATCGGATCGATTACTAAGATCTCGCCTGCGAACGGTATGGGACCTCCGCGAGCACTGGTGCTTAGTAATTTTCTGGTTTCATTGCGCATGTCCGCTGTCCACCCACGCCATTGACTTACTAGAAAAGACATTCTTCTACAACCATCGAATGTTTTTTTTTTTTTTCATTTATTACAGACCCAGGAACACAGCGTCCTAGACCTCCATTGTTGAAGATGGGCCTTACTGAACGTATTAAATATCTGGAGAATTTGGCCTACACTTGTTGGTTGGCGATTTTTAATGACTATTTATTGTAACGATTCTACAAGTTGATATTATTGGAACCGGGACCGACGGCATAACGTGCTCTCCAAAGCAAGGATCGGTGGTGTTATAAATCTATGACTTAAGAAAAGTTAGTTATATTTTTCAGTGATTCATGCCGGGGTTTGAACCCACCATAGGATGTTAAGGAAAGCGTTCTTACAACTAAGCCACCACCGCTCACACACTCGTATATATGTGATACATACATAGAAATGTTTACAAATGGGAAATATGTTGATGGTGGGTATGTATGTCAAAGGCGCGAATTATACAAAAAAGGCGCAGGCGTGAAACAGATAAGGCACGTACGCGATTTAAATTATATCAAAGAGGCGAAGACACGTCACAACTAGTTATTACACAGAGTGACTTTTTTTATGATAGCATGTCCTCCTCTTTTGACGACAAAGATGCGCTTGTTGCAACTTATTAATGTTCAGAGACATTTATTTGAAATATTTATCTGATACTAGTGTATAAGAAACGACGTACTGCTTGCGCGCCACTCCAGTCGCAACTGCTAGCGATGCGGAATAAGAGACAACCGCTTTAGTATAATTCACAACGTGTCGTCTACCTATATTTTGTATTGAAAAGTTTTGAAGCGTCGAGTTGCCTGCGCCGCGCCTTCTCCTTACGCCATTTCTGTATAATTCGCGCCTTAGACTGCGTTCTAGGGGCATAATTCGACGCCTCCGTGGTCTAGTGGTAACAAACGTTGCCGCGAACTCGGGAGATCGTGGGTTCGATTCCCACCGGGGGCAAGTTGTACATTGTATAATTTGTCTCGGTCTGGGTGTTTATATGTATAATATGTATATATTTACAAAAAAAAAAAAAGTATAATATGTAGTTTATCAACCATCTAGTTTCCGTAACACAAGCCTCGTACCACGGAAATTAGATGGCGCTGTGTGACCTGTCTGGAAATATTTATTTATTATTATTATTATTATTATAAAATTCTATTATTGTTTTTTTTAAATAATTCATAATACCGTTATTGATTTGATTGTTACTAGTAGCAGAGTGAGTGCACAACAACATTAACTTTTTAAATATCTCAAGTAAGCCTTGACTTATACTATTATCGTTGAAAAAACCTGTGTGCTTGAATAAAACGTTCTTGAATAATATATATATATATAAGTTAGTTGTGTAGACCGCACGATTTATTAATTCCGCCTTGCCCTCAACTTTTTTAAAAATTGAGTACGACATAAGGCGTGTGAAATTAGACTTGTAACAGATTATATTGAACGACTCTTCTGCAAGATCGCTTTTATTACATAGTGTCAACTAGCTGTCCCCTATAATAAATCAAATAAATAATTTTTATTTCAGTGTTCTACAAAACTTATATATAAACCTAATGAACAATTTCGACTCTAGTACACTGCAGGAGTTTAAATTAAATTAAATTGTGAATTAATAGTGAGCCCACACTAGGTAATGAGCCTGGCTCCTGGGACTCTTCGATTACCTGTATTGGTTAAGACCAGGGCAACCTTAGTATAGGGGACAGAAGTCGTCTACTAAATTAAGCATGTACAACACTGTAATTTTTATTTTTTTGTTCAATATGTATATTTTCTTTTGTGTCAATAAACTATTATTATTATTATTATTTGTGATGATGATAATTAAAAATTACAGCTTCAAATGACAAATTAATTCTGAAAGTGTTCTCGTACTATACAGCGCCTTCGTTTACAAGTCGTTTGTCGTTGTAATCAGTTACCGGTAGACAATTGTCAAGCTCCAAATAGAATATTATTTAGAAAAACTCTATGCCCACTATTTAAATTCGCCATAAACTCAATACACTCTGCTGTTTTTATTCCTCTGATTTCGGTATAGGCGACCTATAACGCCATAAGGCATTCTTCAGCTAACCTTGGTTATCACGAAAGAATGAAGTAAAATATGAAAATAACTTAAATTACTAAAATAACCGTAATTAGACATTAATAGCACTTAAAAATACATATACATATATAATATAAAAACAATACACATACATACCATATAATACATACATATTAAATTTTTGTATACTTATTGAAAATTTTATAATATTGTTATTTTTTATAGGCCATTAAGGCTAATGTGGTGGTCGCCTATAATAGGTGCAAAATCTAACTTAATATGCTACTACTATTTAATGTTAAGTACAAATTAGTGTGTAATGTTAACACTGTTGGCTATCCTATTATAAATAAATAAAAAATTTAAATACACTATAAATAAATAAATATCCTAAATGCCAGAAAACTTCGTTAAGTCGAGAAACATACATTGAATAACTTTTTTTTATAATTCCAGATAATATACGAGAACGATTCCTGATCGGGACACAATAGTATTTATTAATTTAAATAAATTAATTAAATTTATTTAGGATATATCTTGAGTTTGGTGTGCTGGAGACATCGACAAACTTGCCACTTGTCATGACTGGCCTTTAGTAAAGTTGGCTAAATGTGAATCCGCTTCTTTATAAGCGGGTTTCTGACCACCCCGAAAGGGATACGATCGTGATGATACTTTACGTTTACTTTTTTTATACGAGAACGACGTCTTCTTCTGTAAGTCAATGACGATACCAGGACTCTCATTTTGATATCGCGACCGCCCGACATTCCACACTAAAACCCAGCTCGTAAATAATTCAATTTTATTTACTTATCTGCACGCTTTTTGCCGAATATGACAAGGGTCTTGAGATCTTCTTGTATTGCTTTCGGCTGAAACTACAATAAGGGAAAAATAGGGTAAACTACTTCGATAACTTGTTTGTTTTGCCTCATTGGTCTAGCGGTTAAGACTTGATTTAAACGCCGAGAAACTGGATTCGATTTTACACCAGCGGAAGTCCTAGATGTAGAAACTATATTAAGACTTTCACTAAAAGAACGTCAAAAAACCTGGGGATTTTTCCGCCATAACACAGACTTATGCTGTATAAAGCACATATGAGAAAATGACAGGAAGTTCCGCTAAGTACCTTACATCTTCACGCCAAATCCCTTGTGGGGTAGGCAGAGACAATTGAGCTGCATTTGTCACGATCAGGACATACCTCTTTTGCTTCTTCAACATTCATCAACCTCTTCATACATGCCCTTTTGTTTCGATGGCTCTTTAATGCACCTTCAGCTATTGTTTTATTTCTCTGTATTTTTTAACACTATCACGACGTGACCTTGCGCCCACCTGATGGTAAGTGACGCGCGAGGTCTATAAATGTTTGCAACTGGAATCAGACACTGACATCAGTCCCTAACACTATGCCGGCTTGACTGCGCATGACGGTAATTCGTGTCTAATTCGTGTGTACACTTTACTTGGTTTATCGGCACGAACTGTGGATACTTCCCCGCCCCAGCAGACTGGGCAAATTACCACCATCAGTCCGCCTACCACCTATTTGTTTTTCTCGTTGAAAGTATGTGCCATTTGCAATGATGTCAAATGCCAATTTTTACTTTTAAGAAGAACTAATATAGTAAACTTTCCATTATGATATTTATATAAAAATAACACCTCTTGAAACAATACTTACTATACACGTATATATAAGTATATCTATTCGTAAGTATGATTATGATCTGAAAAATTGATTGATTCAAAGACGATTTATGATTATATTTAAACATCTGCTTTTGTTACACTAAATTGCAGTGTATCAGTTTTATTTAGAAGGTGAGCCGTCAGTTTGTACAATTGACGCCATTTTTAACTTTAATCGTTACAATTTTATATTTCGTTTTCGTATAACCCAGCCTTAGTGTAGTCAGGCATCAGACATACCAAAGTGTTTGAAGACTAAACCTTTTAACCAATGCGTTCTTCCTGGGTCTGGTCCACGAGTTTAAGATCGCTAAGCGTGTTATGTAGAGATCTATGCTCGGTATTTCTCTGATAAATAAATTCTGAAACGTGGAAATTCGACATAGCTTTCAATATTAGTAAGTTGAAGTGGCAATGGCTCGGACACGTCTGTCGCAGAACCGATGACCGTTGAAATAGACGGATTCTCGAGTTCTTTGGGGGACGCCTGTATCCAGCAGTAAACAGTCACGGGCTGATGATGATGAACAAGTCAGATAAACATCAAACTTATACCTCAAGGTATAGAGGTCAAAGTCAAAGTCAAAATATCTTTATTCACGTAAACCTATTACAGGCATTTATGAAACGTCATTAATTTCTTTATTTTGAATGATTCTACTCCTGCTAGTAGAAGACTAAGCAGCAAAGTGGTCCAATAAGTAAGCTGTTAGCAGAAGACCAGCAGCTTAGCAGATTCCAGTGACCTGTTAATGTTTAATCTGACTGAGAAAGGAATCTGCAAGGAAAACTCAGCTATATCAGATTTACAAAATAAAACATATACAGTACTGCACCACAACTATCAATTAATAACCTTTTAAATTTAGTCATCAGTACTATGAGATGACAATACCTGGTACAGCAGTAACCTACCAGGCAAGTCAGAATTAACATAGACTACATGCCTATGTGCAACCCGAAAGTCGACAAAACGCAAAAACCTCTGCAATAACGCAATCCCCACATGGATAAGCCTAAAGTTAGCTTACTTTTAAACCCGTTTACGGTCGTAATGATACATACTATGTTTATTTTACTGAGCTCGCCGAAAGGGTTGCGGTAAAAACCAATATTTTTCTATATTTTATAGTAATGAACGAAATATGGCATCGACCCCATTTTGTTTGCATTGTTGTAAATAATACATATTGCAAACAGAAATCTACGAGTACATTGTAGTTACATTTGATCAGTGTAAGTCAAAACGCACAGGTCAAAACATGCTCCCCGTCACCGCAGTCGTTTATTAACACCGCGTAGAATTCTGACGGCTTCAGTAAACGACAATAAAAAAAATATCTTAAAATTATGTTTTGCTGTAGGCCTTTGTTCAAAAATCTAAACCTCCTTACCGTAACAGGAATGTACTGGTACATATTTGGGATCGTTACATTTATTAGACTAAATGAACCAAAAGAAAGTCATCATCATCGTCATCATCATCAGCCTGTGTCTCTCCACTGCTGGATATAGGCCTCCCCCAAGGCTCGCCACTGCACACGGTCTTTTGCAACCCTCATCCAACCCCCACCAGGGACCCTCATCCAACCCCTACCAGCGACCCTCCTTAGGTCATCCGTCCATCTGGCGGGGGGTCGTCCCACTCTGCGTCGTCCCGTACGTGGTCTCCACTCCAGAACCCGTTTGCCCCATCGGTCGTCGGTTCTGCGGCAGATGTGTCCGGCCCATTGCCACTTCAGCTTGCTAATTTTGAATGCTATGTCAGTAACTTTGGTTCTCCGACGAATTTCAACGTTTCGAATTCTATCCATCAGAGAAATACCAAGCATAGCTCTCTCCATAGCTCGCTGAGCGACCTAGAATTTGTGAACCAGACCCACTGTCAGTGTATGGACACTCTCTGCTCCGTACGACATTACGGGGAGAACGCACTGGGTGAAGACTTTTGTCTTCAAACACTGTGGTATGGACGATGAGAGGATATGTCGAAGTTTCCCGAATGCCGCCCATCTGTCGGCTTCTTTGCTGAAGTGCGCCTAGCTGAATAGTCTGTGAAAGAAAGAAGAATGTATAAGTAGATAATCAAACTTAAAAAATATTAAAAATTAAAAATATTCTCAAAAGTTGAAGCTTTATAACGTACGATGAGATTTTTTTTTTATGTGGAGCATTGTTACCATTAGGAGCTAAATAAGACCAAGTTACGCTACTTCTTAAAAACATGCAAATTAATATTTTAAAGTGCACAACAGCAGCTTTGAAATACTAAATAAATGTACGTCGACTAGTATTTGCATAACTGCGAGTTATTTCATTCATAAATTATACATTTCAGAGCTAAACATTTTAAGAAAAAACCAAATATTAAATTACATAGAAAAGTAACTCATAAGTTTTTTTTTCATTACAGTTACAGTACATTAGAGATGGGCCTTCCAGAACTGGAGAATTTGGCCTACACTCGCCACGCTGGCCAGACGACAAAACAGATGACATACCAAAATATAACGATTGCTATATAGGTGAAATATACAAACATAACTAATAAAACAATAAAAAAATAAAAAAAATGTCTTATTTTTTAATCGCATTTTATATTTACTATCAATTTATTATGCATCATTATATACATCAGTCAGTCAGTTACCATAGGAAATCATACAGTGCCATGAGGGTACAGTACAATGATGCGTTCCGTATCCTCATGCGCCGACCGAGGTACTGCAGTGCATCGGGCATGTTCGCTGAGGCGAGGGTACCAGACTTCTTCGCGGTGCTCCGAAACCGTGTCACGTCTTTCTGGGAGCGGCTACGCTCTTCAACAAATCGCATTCTGAGAGCGGTTTGCGACGGGATCCCCAGTAAAATACACTCACATTGGCTGTCTGTTCAGCAGAGCCCGAACCGTAAATGAACTTTAGTCGATGTTTGGCAAATATTTTATTTTATTTTGTTTTTTTTTTATGTATTTTTATATTTTATAATTGTAATACTTTCACTGTAAATTTTATTTGATATGGGTGTATACCTGAAAAAAACTTCATTTATTTTTTATTTTATTTTATTTATTAAAAATTGGTAAGCAGAAGCGTCTTTTATAAATTGAGATTACCCAAATATAGGTATCAAAGTGAGTGTGAGTCCGTGTTTTCTATCCGTTCTGGGAGTAGACTTAAAGATCCATGGACGTATTCGTATATCGGAAAGACCGGCCAAAGCAAGGCCCGTTTTAATAAATCGCTCTTAAGATCCAATATTCACTCAAGTACAGATGTAGTGCATAATGGTTTCAAACTCAAACTCAAAATATTTATTTACATGACATGGGTTAGTAACAATGGTCTTCTTAAATCTATATTAGTAGGCAACGTTCTCCATGACTGCCCTATTAGGCGTGCAAATATTGTTTTAAAATAGTATAGAGCTATATTTTATATTCATTCATATTATATCCTAAAAAAACTTAAACATCATAATAGCCAGTTTATAATAAAATGACAAATAGTTTTTTTTTTTTATTTAGTCAATGTTAGCTCTTTAAGATTGTCCAGTAAATGATATACGAGTATAGTGTTGGCCATTACATATATATTTCTACATTCATAGTTTTTCATCGTATTTTATCGGAAAAGTTCCCATGGTCTCTCAATTAGCTTCAGTACTATTTGACAGTAAATAATAAACTTCCGTATTAATAGATCGCTGAGCGACCTTGAACTTGTGGACCAGACCTACCGTCAGTGTCCACGTTTCTGCACCATACGACATTACTGGAAGAACGCACTGGTTGAAAACTTTTGTCTTCAAACACTGTGGTATGTGTAGCGAGCTATGGAGAGAGCTATGCTCGGGATTTCACTAAAAGATAAAGTCAGAAACGTTGACATCCGTCAAAGAACCAAAGTTACCGATATAGCTTTTAAAATTAGCAAGCTGAAGTGGCAATGGGCTGGACACATATGCCGCAGAACCGATGAACGATGGAGTAGACGGGTTCTGGAGTGGAGACCACGTACTGGAAGACGCAGAGTGGGACGACCCCCCGCCAGATGGACAGATGACCTGAGGAAGGTCGCTGGTGGGGGATGGATGAGGGTGGCAGAGGATCGTGTGAGGTGGCGAGCCTTGGGGGATGCCTACATCCAGCAGTGGAGAGACACAGGCTGATGATGATGATTAATAGATATGAAAATGTCACTCATTTAACACTATAATTATTTGACACTTCAGGTGCCGTCGTAATCCGATTGAGACCCGATTTTTTTCGATGGAAATACATTATGCATTATATATCTATTTATTTATTATACATATATCTATTTTTCGCTCGCAAAGTACTATCTAATATAGATGTAAGCGCATTCGCGCTATATTGTTGTGCCGACATGACGAAGTGTGTGTCATGTGGCGTGTGTGTCAGTGATGGCGTTCAACAACCACAAAATTTATGTGATGGATGATCAGAGTCTGTTGCAGATCTGATCATCTGCCTACGAGAATATAGACGTGGATGAAGCAAATACAGTATTGTTATCGATCGTGCCGCCCAGAAGACCTAGTCGCGTGCGTATATCCTGGACGATCCAGGAAATCATCACCACGCTTAAGGAGAACAATTCAGACGATCTGCCGACGTTCGTGGCTTGCGATCTAAATAAGCGGCCTCCTATTAACTTCGATCATGTTGACGACACCGTCATCCTGAGAGAGATGATCTACAAAATGCACCACATAAGATGCGACGCCTGCCGCAACGCCGACCTCTCGTGAACCACCTAAGAGGACCCCGGCGCATCGGCTCTGATGCAGCAGTGGGGCGACCCCCAGCCTTCAATGTTTTTTGAGGTATATATCTATTTATTTATTTTTTATTTATTTATTTTTGTTAAGAAAACTTACAGCTACTATACATATATAAAATGAAAGATTAAACACAATTAAGCTAATAACAAGTTTTCACATATAGGTAGACACAATTACATAAAAAAAAAAGAAAAATGTAGACAATAAAAAATTAAACTAACAATGCTAAATAAACCAATATTACGCTATACGGATAAGCTGAAACACACGTCTTCCCTACCTGAAGTGCTCATTTGTTATTGCGCGTCTAATAGATATGGTACTGTCATTAAACATATCAACATCAATGCTCAGGTCGTTGAAGAACTCACTTGCTCTGTTGAAGATATCTATGGACCTTTTGCATATTCATTTTGATTCCTGGAAATAATGATTGATCTAATTTAACGGTCATTAGTAATAATTGTAGAAAGCATGTGTATTAAAGTTTATAACAAGCTACCTGATGAACTGAAATTGTTACTTGAAATGTCATTTAGGCGAAATCTAAAAGACTATTTACTGTCGCATGACTTTTATACAATAAACGAATACTTAAATGTTTAAAACATATTCATATTATGTAAATTCTATTTTTATATTATTTTATTTTTTTGTTTTGTATATTATTGTTTAACTATATTTTGATAAATGGTAGAATTTGTTGAGAAGATATTTTGAAAACACCATTGTTACGCAAATTCTAAAGCAAATAAATTTTTCTTTCTTTCTACTGATGATACTTTTTTAATGTTTCGTTAATACTAGCTTAAAATATACTTCCATGGTCCTGGGTAACTCGGGGGAAATAAAGGTACTGCACGACTATCAGTTTTGGCACATTGCCTGTCCACCTACTTTCCTGGGAATTATCGGGGCAGTAAGTTATTGCAGTGTTACCAGCATGTGTGTCCTTGTGTACGGTAAAGATTATCTTTTATCCCTCGTTTTAACGCTGATTTATAATTCATAAATCAAATTTTTAAATTAAGTTGTAAGTATCATCATCATCACGACATCCTATCGGTGTGGTCAGAAACCACGCTTATGAAGAAGTGGATTCACACTTAGCCAACTTTACTATATTTATTTATTTATTCATTTTGGAAAATCAACAGTTGACAATTTCAAATAGGTAAGTAAAATTAAACATTTTAAGAACTATTAAAGGTTTTCACATATAGGTTTTAAAAATTGAGTACAATAGCAATAAAATAAGAAAAGATCACTGCAACACAATGATAACATACTCGTACAAGATAATACACAAAGTCACTAAATTATAAGAAAGTCATTAATACACAAGATTAATAAAACAATAAAAAAAAAAAAAAACATTAATGAAGGTTACTGATTGATTCGACATAACGAGCCGTCAACTGACGTCTGATATTTGTTGCTTTGGAGTTGAAAAGATCAATGTCCAACTCCTCCGCAAGTGTATTAAATTAATAGGCCAATCATGACAAGTGGAAAGCTCGTCGATGTCTAGCGTACCAAACTCAAGAAATATCACAAATAAATTAAATAATAATTAAATGTATTTATTTACATCAATCAATATTTTTGTGTCCCGACCAGGAGTCTAACACGGTACCTCCGAGTCTAAATCCAAGGACTTAACCGCTAGACCACGTAGGCAGTTGTAAGTATTTAAAAAAAATGTTTTGTTTTTTAATTAAAGAGATAACAAGGGATTGTGACTTTGTCCCCTCAAATGAACACGACATGTGATAGATAGCGGCACGCCAGGTCCAAGAATGGGAGCAACTGACGCCAGCCACTAACGACCGGTATCGGTCTCTACCACTATGCCGGCCTAACAATGTTTTGCTTGCTTGCTTTTTCACATTTCGCTTTAAGGGCTCCAGGTTATAGGAGTGGGGAAACACACTGGCTGGGAGAGCATTCCACATCTTCAGCGTGCGTCAGATAATAGGGTCTCTAAACTTTTGTTCGTAGTGTCAGAAATGTAATCTATTTCAGAGATGATACAATTACGGACATTTTGAAGATATATTAATCATAATTTGGTAATGCTAAAATAACCAGTCTTTAATCAGGTTTTTAACCAGTGCGTCCTTCCGGTAATGTCGTACGGAGCAGAGACGTGGACACTAACAGTGAGTCATAAATTCAAGGTCGTTCAGCGAGCCATGGAAAGAGCTATGCTTGGTATATCTCTAATGGATAGAATTCCAAACGTTGATATTCGTCAGAGAACAAAAGTTACTGACATAGCTTTTAAAATTAGCAAGCTGAAGTGGCAATGGGCTGCTGCAGAACCGACGAACGATAGGGCAAACAGGTTCTAGAGTGGAGACCACGTACGGGAAGACGCAGAGTGGGACGACTCCCCGCCAGATGGACAGATGACCTAAAGAAGGTCGCTGGTGGGGGTTGGATGAGGGTAGCGAAAGATCACGTTAAGTGGCGAGCCTTGCGGGAGGCCTACATCCAGCAGTGAAGAGATACAGGCTGATGATGATGAAAATAGAGGTAAATCGAAATAATTGTTTCTGCTATTTTTCTATGTAGGGATAGTAGCTACGGTATAGGGGTGCATATTTTGGTCTGTGCGTATGATTCGGTTGCGGAATAGAGAAGAAGAAATAGGGTTGTGGGAGCTCCACTTCAGAACATTCACCGTAGTATAAAATAATAATAAAATTATTTATTGTATAATTGTACAAGGTCGAAATTGCCGTAGCCATTTTATAACAGCTATCCTTTGTAACCCAATGAAAGCTACCGCGGTGCAGATAATAAGAAAAATTACAATATAGATATATACATTAACAATTCATAAATATAAATAAATACCTATATAATATATAAAATAATTACTATGTCAGAGCGTGATTAAGACATTTTGTTTTTTAAGAAAATGACTGAAGACCAAGTTTTTCAAGAAGAAGTTTGCCTGATTACCAGTGGAAGTTTATTCCACTGGCGAGCAGCCGAAACAGTGAGAGAATCTGAATATCTGCTGGAAGTGTGTAGAGGCATATAGTTGATTGTTTTAAAGAAGATGCAGATGTCTGCGAAAACGAATATTTAGCTATTTTAATTGAAAACTATAGTATAGCTTGCAGAACACGCTTAGGGAGGCCACATCTAGGCGAGGCAGCAGTGATTCGAGAGTTTTAGACACTGTAGTGTTGCTACTATCCGAATCGCCCGCCTCTGCAGGATATTGAGAGTTTCTAACGGATTGATATCTGACACGTCAATTTACTGGACCGACATCGAAAAACACAAAGAAATCGGTAGTCATGGCCCAGGTCACTTTATATTAGGTCAATATAACCTGAATTTTCACTGCACATTTTTCAAACGAATAGACTAACATATTGTCATGTTAAATTTGTATGCGCGTTGTGGTTTGGTTGAATAGCGGATTTGGAATGGAGATTTTTTTGGCACCTATCGCTAGTAACCGAAAAACAAACAAAAATATACAAACAAACGCGAATTTTATAGACTAGCGGGTTATTGAACGATTCGTACGTATAACTTTACAGTTGACGTGCGAATCGTCCAAGTTTTTAATATTATTATTATTAATATATATAATAAATAAATAATGACGTCTTGGAAGCTCGTTCCATAAATATATTGACAAGATTTTGCTGAAATTCCTCTCGCACTAACTTCCATTGCGTAAAGCTGAGTCTTGAATCCGTTCCTGACTATTTCTTCTGTAAGATCATAATATTTCTTGTCTTGTCTTGTCTAATATGTCTGGTCTGGTCTGGACTTTCAAACACTAATTCATTCTGTTCCGATTGACCTAGCTTTGATTCTAATACTGTTTGGTTTTTGCCCTTTCTTGTTATATATTTAATGTCTGTGGTTGTGAAAATATTATTTTGAAGGGACATTGCCGTTACGTTTGATCATAGTAAACCCCTTTACAGTGCAACCCCCATCATAAAGACGGCTTAAGAAAAGGAGATGTTACGGATGCCTGAGTCTTGTTGATAACACAACACTGTCCTAAAAGCTTAAGTTATTTGTCTCCCTAAACGTTAAATTTATACAACATTAATATAATTACAAGTGAATACAGTAGTAAAGCAGTAGTGGCTTAGTTATCAATCTAAAAAAGAGGTCATCATCATTATCATCATTACAGCCTAGAACACAGCGTCCAAGACCTCCACTGCTGGAGATGTGCCTTCCAGAATATATCTTTAAAAAAATCTTAAACTATTACTAGCAACTAAAGCTAAAATACTTATACTCTAATATAATATAATAACATGTATTTTATATATATAATAAATATATCGACCGCCTCCGTGGTCTAGTGGTAACAAACGTTGCCGTGAACTCGGGAGGTCGTGGGTTCGATTCCCACCGGGGGCAATTTGTACATTGTATAATTTGTCTCGGTCTGGGTGTTTATATGTATAATATGTATATATTTACAAAAAAAAAAAAAGTATAATATGTAGTTTATCAACCATCTAGTTTCCGTAACACAAGCCTCGTTGCTTACCACGGAAATTAGATGGCGCTGTGTGACCTGTCTGGAAATATTTATTATTTATTTATATATAAACTGCATACTATACCAATTTAGAGAGGGTATGTCTTGTCGGTTCCACTGGCGGGCTGCTGATACTGTAAAAGAATCTGAACATCTGCTGGAAGAATGTGTCGGAATTTTTAATTGATTGTTGGAAGAGGAACGAAGCGCACAACTGTGTGTGTCGCATAGAAATTGGAAACGATCTTTCAGGTCACAGTGCCACTACTACCAACTAATAAAATTGGTAATAAATTGTTTGGCAAGCCTTAACTCCAGATAAATGCTCAGGAAGGCCCATCTTCAACAGTGGAGGTTTTCCCTAAAACTATTTATCTGGGGCTGTGATGATTGTTTCAGTCAGTTACGTCGCGTGTTTAACAAGTGCTCAGTGGGGGTTAAATCTGAAGTAAGTCACCAACCAGCCTACTCTAGAATACCAGGTGCATCGCTGCAGAACCCGCCTCGCCATACAAACGGCTAAAAACGCCGAATTATTTGTGGCGTCAACAATGATAATGATGACAGTAATTATTTAGCACAAACGCAGAGCGCCAAGAGATGCGATGTAACAAAAAATATATATAGTTTTTTTTTATATATATATACTAGCACAACATATGACCTAGCGCCCACCTGATGATAAGTGGCGCGCGAGGTACATGTATGTTAGCAACTGGAATCAGACACTTGTTAAAAAACAAGTTTCATAGATTGGAATACATCGATTCTATTCGAATGCATGGATGGAACTTGTAAGAATCAAGGCCTTAAAAAGAAAAAAGAAAAAAAGGGAAGGGACTTGTCATTGTAAAAGGATCGGCAGATTGGTTTGTTTTGGAGAAAAAGAAAAGGAAAATCGTTAGGTGCTATTGTCGTGCTGTGTAGTAATAATTAATTAACACACTCATCACTGACATCAGTCCCTAACACTATGCCGGGTTGACTAGGCATGCGGCAATCCGAGCCTGATCCCGAAACGTGTGGATACACTTTACCGATGAAGGGCACGAACGGTGGATACTTCCCCCGCCCCGGCAGACTTGGCAATTACCACTATCAGTCCGCCTACCACCTATTTGTTATTCTCGTTGAAAGTATGTGCCATTTTTGTGCCAAATTGCCATTTTTTTATTTTAAGAACTAATATTGTAAGGTTGCCATGGTGATATTTATAGAAAAATAACACCGTTTGAAACTGTTTGAAACCGTGTATGTATGTATTATAGTATTATTATATAAACCCTTCTCCTTCTTCCCATACCTTCTCCTCTCCCTCTTGCACAAGCTTTTATGCATATAAAATTAAAATAGATGAAAAAAAATATATAAAAAATTACCATTAAAGATAGGAAAGCACTGGGTCTCCATAGCACAGATCCCATGTTTTGGAGCCCAGGGCACATTATTAGTTAAAGCACCAGCCTACCACATTACTTCATTTTTATTTTAAAGTAGTGTTGTATTTGGTTTTTTATTTGTCATTTTATGTAACTAATACTATTTTTAAGCTATTTTGTATTATGCTTTTTTTGATTAAAAAAATATTTAAATTTGTAACAAGACTTACCTAATAGTATGGTGTTTTCTCCATAAAGCAGAGTTGATTAATACCTAAGATTTATAAAAATCGGTTTAGCAGTTTAGCCATGACGATAAGACAAACAAATCGTCATGATCGTAGAACAGTGTCGGATTAAAAAAAATACCCATATTTTTGCATATATATTTATATATAGTTTTATATTGTTTGTGGTCTGTAATTTATAGTGCAAATATTAGAAAGGGTTCCAAAATGAAATCTAGAAGGTTTGCACTTATTATGAGACTTAAAAAGTGACAAAAAAACAGTCGAAATGACAGTTGAATGGCCGCCATGAAAATTTTAAATATAGCAGATCCGTCACTGTTCTACGATCATGACGAAATGGTCGGGGGGTAATATCTGATTATGGCGTTTTATGACCGTTCACTAAATAGCATCCCTTGGTTTCAAACACATTTTTGACAAATTTCACTAAAATAGGTGCAGCAATATACAGAATGACTTTGTGTGGTATGTTGGAGTAATATGTTTTTAAGTAATAGAGTCCATTAATTCAGAAAAAAATATAATTTTATTTTGAAGGTATATTCTCAATTAATTTTCTTTTGAGAATTGCAACCCTCCGAATGAGTAAAATTGAGACAAATAGATAAAGTTACTTTACCAAAACTTTATGCAATTGTAAACATTAAAGTAAAAAATTGCGTCGAATTTAAAATAAAACATACATTTAACACATTTAAACTTCAATCGTAACAATTAGGTACGGAGATTTATTTTTTTGTGCAACCCAGTCTTAGTAAGGGTCTGTAAAATGATACAATTACGACATTCTATAAAATTTTATGTCGCAAATATAATAAAATTCGTTCACAAAAAAATATTTAGGTAAAAAGCTTCACCGGAAAATAGAATGCTAAGGAAATTGTTTCTGCAATTTAATGGAGCTGAATTCAAACAGGTAAGCACAGTTTCGTACGTTATTGTAGCGACATTGTGGGACATTTTTCAAGGATAGTTTTAGTATGACATTCAAAGTTTAATGCACCTCTAATAAACATTAAAATAGCAGTCTATTATAGTATAACTTGTCAGTTCTACTATATTCTTTTCTTAAAAAAATCAGTTGCTTTTAAAATCATGCGAGAATTATTAAGTGACAATTAAAGATTGCTTTTTTCGTTTCTTTGGGTTATATGTAAAGTATATGTAGCTGTTTAAAGATAACAGTATGCCTAAGTGTAACAGTGAAGTTTCGTAAACGCAACTATAGTACTAAGAGTTTTTTTACTGAATGTTCGATGTTCATTGCCTGTTATTATAGCCAAACTTGCAATAACACGCAATGTAAAATAAAAAACGTAACTACAGCAGTTACGTTTTCCGAAACTTGCATTTTACACTAAGCACACAGGTGTACTAATGTAATTACTACATGGGCAAGAGAAATAAAGGAAGACTAGATGAAAGATGGGAGGACTAGATAGTAAAAGAAGCAGGACAACATTGGGTGGACGAGGCACATGATAGGAAGAAATGGATAGAAAAGGAGGAGAGCTTTACCCGACAAGGGGTCCTTAATTACAAAGAAAAACAGTATTATAGATATTATTAGATATATTTTTTAAATTTAATTATGACATTACCAATTTTACAGAAATAAACCTATTAATTAAACTGCGGTCTAGCGGTTAAGTCCGTGGATTTAAACTTGGAGGTACCGGGTTCGATTCCTGGTCGGGACACAAAAATATTTATCAATGTAAATAAAAATACATTTAATTAATATTTAATTTATTTGTGATATTTCTCGAGTTTGGTACGCTGGAGACATCGACGAGCTTGCCACTTGTCATGATTGGCCTATAGTAAAGTTGGCTAAATGTGAATCCGCTTATTCATAAGCGTGGTTTCTGACCACCCCGAAAGGGAAACGGTCGTGATGATACTTTACTTTAATTTATAATTAAGATATAAGTACCTACATAGATTTAGTCTAAATGTTATAAGAGTATTATTATTATTATTTGGCGTATATTTCAAATTATAATTTGGAATTAATAATTGTGTCGATTATATAAACAACAAAAAAAACTGTAGTATATGGTAATTAATTAAGGAATTAACAGATTTATTATTATTATTATATGTAACTGTTTATCCCGACTTTGCCCGTGTAATGGTAGTCGGCAAAAATACTTTTAGTTGGCTATAGGGCGCATTTCGAGTTACTAAACACGATATCTACCAAGTGCCTCATAGGCATACACTTGTCAAAATATTCTTTCTGCAACAGGCCGTTAGTGCAATTTTTTTTTTATTTAAATTAAACTCACCTATAAGAGGAGTTGCTCAGTCATTTTACACAGATTTGTCTAGTGTAGTTTTTGTTTGTTTGTTTTGTAAGTCTCCGAGTCTAAATCCACGGACTTAACCGCTAGACCATGACGGCAGTTTAATTAATAGGTTTATTTCTGTAAAATTGCTAATGTCATAATTAAATTTAAAAAATATATCTACTAATATCTATAATACTCAGAGAAGCCACATCTCGACAAAGAGATATAAATGTAGGTATCGTCCACAATTCGAACAGCTTGCTTCTGGAGGACATTAAGAGTATCTGTGAGGTACTTAGCGGAACCATACGAAAGGTGAGAACAGTATTCAACGCGTGATTGAATCTGTGGTTTGTACAGCAATAGTCTGAATATAAATAAAATTCTATCAACAGACTGCGATGAGATATACGCTAAAGTAACGTGCTAAACCATGCTAGACTTCTCAATTCTTCTCACGTTTTCTCATAATAAAGCTTATCCGAAAGAAATATAATTTTAACCAATTCTTTAAATAGACACACGTCGTATATACAATCCTAATATATATATATGTGTGTATAGGTATAGGCAGATAACAATAGCCCTGGCAGGTTTCCAAGAAACTGATTTTTGATTATAATAATAAATAATATTTTTTGACCTTGTTATAAATAGTATATGATCCGAGAAGAGCGATCTTTACCGATTGGCTAACCGAATTAGATTAAGAAATAAAACTGCATTTTATACAAAATAAACCAATATTATAATAGACTTGAAAATAATGACAAATTTGACGTTTGATATTACTTCACAAAGTTTAATCCTTATTAGCAATAAATAATATTTTTTACTTATAGTTTATTTTTTATTAGGTTAGTTTATATTTATTTTAATTTTTACTTTTAAGTAGTTTTAATTTATATTGTAATTATTTTATACTGTTTGTATATTACTTCATTAAATAAAGGAACCTATTTAAAAAAAAAAAAAAAAAATTAGTTGGTCCCAAAAATATTAGCAATATATATAAAACATTCTCGTATATCGTCCGAAATCCATTTAAAAAAAAAAACACATTATATATACATAGCGTACGACAGATATAAGCTTCAATTTGTCTTCAAAATGTATATGTACGCGTAGCGCTAGTGACTACGGTGAGGCTGAGCGTGTGTGGTTCGGTTACGGAATAGAGAAGTAGCGATATGATGTAAGGTTATGGAGCTCTTCAGAACACTCACCCTGGTATAGCTTGTAGAACACGCTTGGGGTAGCCATGTCTCAGCGAAGCTGCAACGATTCGAGAGTTTTAGACGATCTGGTGTCAAACAAAAAAAAATGTTATATTATGTTTTCTTTGAACTGTGGCAGCATTCCTTTGTGTTATACATGTAACATATTTATTTTATGTTATTACATGGTAGGTATTCGAATATTTTGTGCTTCGCTTTCCTTTGATGTTAGCACCATTATTGCTGACAAAGGACAAAATTCTCATACCAAATTTATAACTGTATTAATAAATTTCAAAAAACATAAATAGTTTTAAATTTGTTACAAAATATATTTAATAAAACGTTAATATATGAAGAAAGTAAGATTTTTTATATAATTCTCACATTTTTAAATGACAAAAAATAGTTACTGACGGTTGGGCTCCTATTGTATTGCTGCCGTCCTCAAGGCAAAATGTAAAATTATCTACAATAATCACAGTTTGGACAAAGATATGATTTAAAAAAAAAACTGTCATTCTTAAAAAACCTATATGACATTCGTCGGGCCCTGAGACAAAATGTATACAGAGAAATCAGTGGTTCTCAAGCTTTAGATTTATTTTAGAGAAAATCTTTTGAATTCGTTTGAAAAATAATTTGTTTGACATATTTTTATTTTGTTTTTTTGTCTGTTTATTAATAAAATGTACTGACCTAAATTTAATTATATAAGAATATATTTAAATAAAATAAATTTTTGCATGCCACAACAATGGCTAAATGTGCAGAGCCAACTTACTAACCATATTACCGTATGTACCACATTTAAAGCAAATAAACGATTTTGAATTTGAATTTAACAAATTAAGAAAATTTGCAGACAAGAAAATTTTATTTCAAAACAAAATATTTTTACGTAAAATGGTAACACAGAGGTATATATTTATTTGTCAGCATTACCTGTTTTTTTAATTTGGCAGTTTTTTACATTATTTTAGAAGGCACTGTGCTTGTCTATTTATATATTTGTCTATGTCTGATCATAAATGACATTGTGGATTTGCGGCGACGACGGCTGTCGCGCATTGCTGCTTTCGACAGCTCGACAAGTACCGCTCTACAGAAATTATTTGCGGAGTCGAAGCGGATTTACACCACAAATTTTATCCAATAATTTACAACAAACTTTTAGAAAGAATACATACGTTTAATTTTCATACAACACCTACACTAATCTCTGCAATGCGAATAATGATATACACATCTTCCATGACTGTTCAGTATTGTGTATTCAGATTTTTTTTTCATGCCACCATTCCACGCGGACGGGACTTATATCCCTATCCTTAGTATTAATATTAATTTTATATTAAATATTTTGTAAATATTTTTTTTCTGAAAAAATGTTTTATTTAAAAAGAAAAATATACCTTGAAAGCATCTTGTTTTTACCTTGCTTAACATTAACATTGTATTCCAATAAATTGACAAGAACAATAATAATTCAAATTAATTTAAACTATTTACAAATAAATATTGTAAATACATATCTATTGTTATAAGCATATTGCATCATCATGATATGTACATACAACTGTAATTAGAATAAGCAACCTATACAATAAAGAATTTTGAATGTTGACAAAAAAAAAAAAAATAGTTGTTATTACTAAGTTGATTAAAGTGATTGCTGTGGATTTCTAGGGATGACACCTGTGAATGGCAGGACTATAGGCACTATTGTGACGTGGCGCATGTGCCACATGCGGTATATTTCATCTTTGAAGTATGTATATTTTCTTATTTTTCTGTAATTATACTTTGCAAGTTGTGTGTATTTGGTATAGCAATGTCAATTATGTGTTTTATTTATTATTATCATTTAACTTGTGTTTTGTTTTCGTCTCTAAGGTAGGTATTAATATTAATACCTGTTTACATATTAATTAAATTATTATATTTTAGAAGTTATATTTTTGTTAGACTCACACAACACATTTTAAAGATTATTTAAGTCTTAGTGTACTTTAGAGAAATGTTAAGTTATAATTACAAATTCAATCAGTTATACAGTTTCAATCAGGGGCCTGAACAAGGGTCTTTGGGACGCCTGGATCTCTGGACACCCTACACTTCCGGTCGCAAAAAATATTGCAAAGCATTAGGCGCTTGCAGATAAAAATACTATTAACTAATTATTTATTTGAATACTTAATATTACAAATTATATAAAAAAGAAGGTTTAAATGAGTTTAGTGTGGGTGTGTGTATGAGTGTGGTAGTGTTTTGTGTATGTATGCATGAGTGCGTGTTTTGTGTTAGTGTATTTAAGGGGTTTTAGTATCACGGGTACTCAGTAGTGACAAGAGCCCTGTTCAGAAACAATAGTTTTGGAACGTTTTTATATTGACGATTCCCCCGCGCCGCCTTCAGCCTGCCTCTTCTTCGTGGACGTTTAACAGAGCAAATGTGCTCCTCTGTAATTCATTAAAATAAATAGTTTAAAGTGAGATTTGTGCTTCAATCTTTCATCCAGATAGAAAACCCCAGCGCAGGAAACATAATACCACTTTTTGGTCCTTCGAGCCGGATGATGTCGTTAAGCCGATTAATATTTAATATTATTTATATTCATAATTCTTTATTTTAAACTTTAATAAAGGTTGTAATTTGACAATTACTAATTACAATTTCAGCACATAAATCAATTAACCTAACACCGAAGTTACATAAAGCATAGTTAATTAACACACACTTTCAATTACTGGAAATGCATTTAAGCCAGATCAACCCGGCTGTTCCAGTTTGCACTGATATGAAGATTAATGCATTGGCGTGTATAGCGCCCGCACAGAGTCCGAACAAGTAATTTACGATGACAAAATTAAAATTAAAAAAAAAAATTCTTAACTAGCGGTGGTAGCTCGCTTGTAAAAATGCTTTCCTTAAAATCCAAAAAGGTACGCGGGTCGAACCCCGGCATGTACCAATGATAAATCTTACGTCTTAAATTTACAATACCACTGTTTTCTTGCCACTAATACCGATTTGTTTAATTATTAATCGTTAATCAATTATCATTAAAATTGCCATAGGACCCTCGCGAACCCGTCTGAGCAGCGTGACGAGTGTAGGCCAAATTCTCCGGAATATTCTGGAAGGATCATCTCCAACAGTTGCGGTCTAGGACTAGGTTCTAGGAGCTAATTACTAATTAACTGCCTCCGTGGTCTAGCGGGCAAGTCCGTGGATTTAGACTTGGAGGTACCGAGTTCGATTTCTGTTCGGGATTAATTTAAATAAATTAATTAAATTAATATTTAATCTATTTGTAATATTTCCCGAGTTTGGTACGCTAGAGACATCGACGAGCTAGCCACTTGTCATGATAGGTCTATAAAACGATGTATAAACGATAGGCCCGTGAGGATCGGAACTTATATCCTTTTATAAAGAAATTGTTCCAAGGCTCATTGACGTCTCTGGTGACAATAGGGCTGGCAATTTTTTTTTCCCAAAAAATAAGTATCATAATTCAAAGGGGAAATGCTGCTAGTGTGTTGGACACCATGCCACAAGACAGCGATTTGGAGGAGCTATTTTTTTTGTAAGTATTTAATTTCTATTTCATATGTATTATTATCATTTTTTTTTATGTATATATTTAAAAAAAAAGAGTATAATATGTAGTTTATCAACCATCTAGTTTCCGTAACACAAGCCTCGTCGCTTACCACGGAAACTAGATGGCGCTGTGTGACCTGTCTGGAAATATTTATTATTATTAATTTAGATTACATTTAGATTTTGTTGTAATATAGTTTATTTAATATTGTAATTCTTTTATATTGTTTGATCTATAGTAAAATTGGCTAAATGTGAATCTGATTCTTTATAAGCGTGGTTTCTGACTACCCCGGAAGGGAAACGGTCGTGATGATACTTTACTTTTACTTTTATTGATGCCGATAGTACTATATATTTGATTGTACATAGTTATAATGCCTATATCTTGATTATATTAATTAGGTTCTTTCTCTAATAAACCAATACTGTATGATTATGCTAATGCCATCTTAGAAGCTCGTCTCGTAAATGTACGAGTGCAGTAGACCTTTCGTCAATAAATGTGATTGAAAATGTCGCCTCAACAAGTTGTAAAACACAAATATAAAACATTTTTTAATCGATAAACGTTGTTTGTCCACATTATATTTTACGCGTGCATTATACATTATATTAATAGGTGGTAGGCGGACTGATGGTGTTAAATTGCCCAGTCTGCTGGGACGACGAAGTATCCACCGTTCGTGCCGATAAACCCAGTAAAGTGTATCCGCACATTACGGGATCAGGCTTGAATTGGCTGACATGCCCAGTGAAGCTGGCATAGTGTCAGTCACGAGTATCTGATTCCAGTTGCTAACAGTCATAGACCTCGCGCTCCACTTACCATCAGGTGGTCTCAAGGACACATGTCGTGCTAGTATTAATAAAAGAAAGAAAAAAAAAAGTATATTTCAAATTCAAATTCAAAAATTCTTTATTGCACTAAAAAATATTGTACATAGGCGGGCTTAATGACTAAGCATTTTCTAACAACCAACCTTTGGGAGTGTGGAGAGGTAACAACGAAGGGTGCAATTTATTATAATAGACTTACATACTAATATTACATATACTGAATAAATATATACATAAATACCTACATATCTATATATATTATAATTAAGTTAAATTAGTACACACATGGTTAAAGTAACAGTTGATTTAGAATAATAATAATAATGATAAGGATAAAATACATAACATAAGTGATTAATATAATGAACTAGGAGACACTATTCTGCTTGTTTAGAAAAAAGGTTGTGAGTAATTGTTTAAAGATGTGAACGGAGGGAGCTTGTCTGATGGTCAGTGGGAGCTCGTTCCACTGGCGAGCAGCAGATACGGTGAAAGAATCCGAATACCTGCTAGAAGTGTGGGGTGGGATTTTAAGTTGATTGTTATGAGAGGAACGGAGAGGGCGGTCGTGCGAGTCACAAAGAAATTCAAATTGTGTTTTTAAATACGAAGGTGCTTTTGAGTTATAAAGGACGGAGTATAGCAAGACAAGAAGATGAGTAGACCTGCGAAATCGGATATTGAGCCATTTTAACTGTTTTCGAAGATGAGAAACATGATCATACTTACGCAAGCCAAATACATAGCGAATGCATAAGTTGAGAAGGCGATCCAGTTTATTTAGTAGCTCTTCAGTGAGATCAGGGTAGCAAATATCAGCATAGTCTATTATAGGGAGTAACAAGGAAGTGACTAACGTAAGCTTCGCCTTGAACGGAATGAAATTCTGTAATCGTCTTAACAAATGCATACTGGCAAATATTTTCCTACTGATCTCGGACACCTGGTAGACCCATGACAAATCATTTGTCATAAAAAGGCCGAGGTTTTTAGCACATTGGCAGAAGGGGAGAGGTGTATTATTGAAAGATAATGGCGAGAAAGAGTCCCAATCCAGTCTGTCCAACATGCCCCTCGTACCTAGAATCATAACTTGAGTCTTGTTGGGGTTGAGCAGGAGTCCGAAACTGAGAGAGCAAACACGCAAGGCCTCCAGATCCGCGTTCATTTTAAAGATAGCTTCGTTAATGTTGCTAGGATGAAAATGCAGAGACAACTGCAAGTCATCGGCGTATAGATGGTAGGAACAGAAATGTATGACTTTGACGATCGTGTTTATAAACAGCGAGAAGAGTAGAGGAGATAAAACGCCGCCCTGCGGCACGCCAGCAGTTATCGGACACCAGCCAGAAAAGACATCGTCCATTCGTATGCGCTGTTGGCGTCCGCGAAGATAGGAGTTAAACCATTGTGTCACCGACTGCGAAATACCGAGAGAGCAAAGTACGGCCATAAGTATGTCGTGGTCGACACAATTAAAGGCATTGCTGAAATCCAGTAGGGTTAGAAGAGTTAGTTTTTTATCATCCATAGCTAGTCGGATGTCATCTGTAATTTTAATAAGAGCTGTGGTGGTACTGTGTGATGGACGAAAGCCGGATTGAAGAGGGTTCATTAGGTTATTTTGGTCAAGGAATGCTACAAATTGTTTATGAACTACTCGCTCTAGTATTTTGGATAAAAAGGGTAAGATTGATATAGGGCGTAGATGATTAAAGTCAGTGGGAGTGGATTTTTTAGGAATAGGGACTATATGGGCATTTTTCCACAATGTGGGAAAATACCCGGACAAAAGAGAGGAATTAACAATGTGTGTAATGAGTGGGAGAATAATATCGATGATAGGAATAAGGAGTACACGACCCACATTTGTTGTTTTATTTGAAATCTCTTTTTAGTGAGGTTTTCAATTATATTTTTGTCATAGTAATTTGGTTATTCAGCTCAATGTGCGACGAGCGGGTGAATCCCGCCCGTCAGAATCTGTGCTAACATTTGTGACTAATGGATGCATCGCTTATTCCGATAGACAAATGACGTATATCGTATTTATTTAGCTGAAACCGGTATTTGATTTTAAGGTGTAACGCTCAAAATTGTAGGCTTGAGTAGTTCGCGAACGAACTAGTTCCAAAGAGCGCTCCCACAGAGGAACGAGAGCAACAAACGGGAGCGGTGAGCGGAGCTCGTTACGTCACATTATCGCTCACTCAACAGTACACGTGCGATTTTTGAATGTCGGGGTATAGTTAAATATCACTGAAATGACACAGTCATTTATTTCCAAAGTTCGTATTTTTTATTTGAAACATACCTACGATTTTAATACAAATATATGAATTCACAACTATTAAATTAAAACTACATACTTTATTTTCTTCTTGATTTAGCGTTTCTTAATTTTACACTAAACTTGCTCTTTATTTATTTATTTATTTTAAAACTTTATTGCACTATGTACAAAGGCGGACTTAATGCCGCTAGGCATTCTCTGACAGCTTTAGAGACAGATTTTGTATTTATAAATAATAATAATCATCATCATGTGTCTGTGTCTGTCCATTGCGGGATATAGGCCTCCCCCAAGGCTCGCCACTTCAAACGATCTCCTTCCACCCTCATTTAACCCCCACCAGCGACCATTTTCAGGTCATCCGTCCATCTGACGAAGGGGCGTCCCACGTTGCGTCTTCCCGTACGTGGTCTCCACTCCAGAACCCGTCTACTTGACAGGGCTAGGCTTCGCATAATGGTGGGGGATTTGACGGGATACTGTCCCTTTAACAAACATGTCTACACTCTGAACATTACAGATAGCCCACTGCGTAGAGGATGCATGGCGGAGGAGGAGACGGCCGCGCATGTGCTCTTGGTGTGCGACAGTGTGGCCGCGCGAGACGCGTGTGACGGGTCTCCTGGCCTTCCTGGAGGAGATCGGATGGCTCCGCGGAAGGAGTTAAGGTCACGCGCAATGGTCCAATAGAGACTAAGTGCGGAAAAACCACCATAACCACAATCACCCATCTACTCCAACAGTCGTCGGTTCTGCGACAGACTTGTCCGGCCCATTTCCACTTCAGCTTACTAATTTTGAAGACAATGTCGGTAACTTTGGTTCTCTGACGGACTTCCATTGTCCACGTTTCGGACACTATCCTAAAAAAAATACCAAGAGCTATTCTCTACATAGCTCGCCAACCTTAAATTTATGCACCAGACCCACTGTCAGTGTCCACGTCTCTTCTCCGTACAACAACACTGGAAGAACGCATTGGTTGAAAACTTTCGTCTTCAAACATTGTGGCTGCCCATCCTAGCTGAATGCGTTTATCGGATTCTTTGCTTTAATAATAATAACACTATCATATGTTATTAGTATTATTTATTATTATAATTAATTAATTAATAATCATCACAGATAATGTCAGTTCCGTTCCACCATTGAGTTTTATGTTTTAGCATTTATTATGAGAAACGGCATATTGACCAACAAATTTGTTTTCTTCGTGTAACGAAACGTAAGAAGTTCTTGTCTATGAGAAATTATTTGTAAGTTGGTACCGCACATATGAATTTCAAAAATACGACAATCGATAAATCGTGATTTTCTAGTCACCGGTGATATTTTTCTCACTGGTTCGATATCAAACACATTCAAAAATCGCACCCCGCATATACTCGTAAGAATTTTAACGGGTGCGACGCGGGATTTGTTATGTCATATTACAATGCTAGCTGCAATTCAAGGTTTACAATCCACTTCAGATACACGTATTGAAATAAACCCCCTAACATATTTTTTTATAATTTTAACGGGTCTTTACGCGATTTACCACTTTTGTACCACGGTTTGTACCACTATCTATCACTGCTATTGCTAACTTACATTTACCGTCTAGTATATACGAGACTACACCGCGCAGCTCCAGTCGACCCGTGACCACGGCAAATGCAACTTGGCTGAAACGTCGGGAGAAATAGGTATGTCTCTAAGGTAAATCGCGTAAAGATCCGTTATAATTATAAAAACTATTATGTATGTGCGCGAAAGATTAAAGAGTAAATAAAACAGCATCAGAAAGAGAGAGTGATTGTTCAATGTAGATTATAATTGTATGATGTAGATTTTTTTTCACTGAATACGATATGTGACATAAAAGCCCACCTGATGGTGACGGTACGCGAGTTCCAAGAATGGGAGTAACTTACACCAGCCACTAACGACCGACATACTGAAGTAAAAAGCATCTTGTTAGGCCGGCATGGCATTTCCAGGTTATAGGAATAGGGAAGCACGCTGGCTGGGAGAGCATTCCAAATCTTCACCGTGCGACTGTAAGAGTCTCCAAATTTATAAGTACGCGTTGAAATAGTGGCTACGGTATAGGGATGCATATTTTGGCATGTGCGTGTGGTTTGGTTGGGGAATTGAGAAGAAGGGATAAGGTTATGGAGCTCTTCAGAACACTTGCCGTGGTATTGCTCGTAGAACACGCTCAGAGAAGCCATCGTCTCGTCGGAGCTGCAGCGATTCGAGAGTTTTACACACTGTGGTGTCGTCCACTATCAGAATCGAAAATTATAATTATAATATTGTTGAGCAAATTAGGTACCTACTTATCTACTATTTGCTTTATAAAAAGTTTTTTTATATAACTTATTATTCATGCAATGCCTGTCCCATCAACTCTGATTACATACAAAGCTACTGTGTATTTGTTTACGAAATTGTAACTTTATTTATATATGTTTTGAATAGTTCTTTGTTTTGCAGATTTAGTGAACAAGTCGCCAGATCCATATAATTTTATTTATTGCTGACCTCCTTATACAAGGACAAACGTTTACCGTTTAAAACTTAGATCCAAACAAAAATATAAATAAGCCGACCTCCGTTTCTGAAGAAACATATTTCTAGAATATTTAGCATTTTCTAACCCTGGCTAGACGAGGGTCTGTTTTTTTTTAAATTAATCTTAGTGAAGTGCTGGATCTTAGAACCATCTGGGATTATGCGAAGCGATGGGAAAAGACCCGACGGAATGACTGTTGGGCCGTGGAAAGTTGGCAGGTCTCTGGTATGGGATGCGACGTGTGTAGACACATTAGCTCCATCTCACATCCAGGCGACCTCATCAGGCGCGGGGAGAGCGGCGTTTTCTGCAGAGAACCTCAAATTGCGCAAATACGCCAACCTTGGTACCGGTTACGAATTTGCGATAAATATATATCGTACAACAATAAAATATTTATATATATAATTTATTTGTGATATTTCTCGAGTTGGGTACGCTGGAGACATCGACGAGCTTGCCACTTGTCATGATTGGCCTATAGTAAAGTTGGCTAAATGTGAATCCGCTTATTTATAAGCGTGGTTTCTGACCACCCCGAAAGAAAAAACTTGTTTACTTTATATCGATTAGCGGTGGATGCGAGGAGGAAATTAATCCTCAAATGGCAGTGTCGAGATCTGCTATGGACAAGCAAAAGAAAATATGAAGGAACTGAAACATTACAAAAGCTACTTAAATTCGGATATGTATGCTGCAGAGACGGGAACCCTGCGCGAATCAGCTCAGCCCTGCAGCTTGGCATTGCTGCAATGCACTTTACACTAGATAAACAGACTAAAGAAAGTTGAATTTATTGAGAAATCCGAGTTAAAATTAATCCCTAAGCTACAAAGAATAAGCGCTCACATCACAGCAGGCGCGAAGAACGAAGTCGACTTAAATGCACCACTTTAGAAGACAGATGGATGCCATTATGCAAACTTACAACTGCGCTGTTAACTTCTTAGTCCCGCGGCGGCTTTTCAGATGATTTAAACCAGAGATTTTCAGCTAAGAAGTGCATAATAGTGTTATAAGTGGGCACCATTACTTTCTTTTTGGCAATTGTATCTAATTTATTTGATGCTGGTGCCATATAAAATGCAAGAAACCGCGGAAAAATATTTCTTATACTGTAAGTAAACCAAACCAAACCAAACCAAACCAAACCAAACCAAACCAAACCAAACCAAACCAAACCAAACCAAACCAAACCAAACCAAACCAAACCAAACCAAACCAAACCAAACCAAACCAAACCAAACCAAACCAAACCAAGCCAAGCCAAGCCAAGCCAAGCCAAGCCAAGCCAAGCCAAGCCAAGCCAAGCCAAGCCAAGCCAAGCCAAGCCAAGCCAAGCCAAGCCAAGCCAAGCCAAGCCAAGCCAAACCAAACCAAACCAAACCAAACCTAACCAAACCTAACCAAACCTAACCTAACCAAACCAAACCAAACCAAACCAAACCAAACCAAACCAAATCAAATCAAATATTTATTACCTTTGTGTATAACAAAATAAAACAAACTATTTTCAACACTTTGTTTAGCACAACACTTGGATCTTGCCAATACATTTTATTTTTTATAGATTTATCATTAGGTTCAATTCAATTCAATTCGAAAAATCTTTATTGCACTATAAAATATTGTACATAGGCGGGCTTAATGACTACATGAGATTCTTTAAGAATTTAAAATAATAATAAACGACATACATTATTGACATTGCTATCCCGAATACACACAACTTGCAAAACATACATATATATACAGTCCCTAATACTATGCCGGCTTGACTGGGCATGACGGCAATTCGAGCCTGATCCCGAAACGTGTTGATAAACTTTACTGGGTATATCGGCATCCCGCCCCGGCATCAGTCTGCATACCACCTATTTAAAATGGCGACAGTTTTTTTTTTAATTTAACCGATATAATAATATATTTTAATTTAGACGATTTTGAAGACTATGTCTGAGCTTAATTGCTTAATCTTTATGAACTAAGATGTCTGAGTAAGCTAACAGGCAAAGTTTCACTCTCTTAATGTGTAATGAACATAAAATTGTGCCATCTTAACATTTTGAACGTAATCTTTGCAGTAAACTTAGTTGGCCGTTTAATATTGCGAAAAGCAATTTAATTTTATATCTTTAAATGGATGAATTAATAAAAAAAACTATCCATAGCGATATAATAATTTTCTTTCTTTCTTTCTTTGTTTCTTTCTTTGACAGATATATCTATATCTGGAGAGATTGGCGTACACTCGCCTCGCTGGCCAGATGGGTTGGCGAAGGTCAGATGTCATTTATTTTTAATGAAAATTTATTAACAATTTCACTAGTTGATATTAATGGAACCGGGACCAACAGTCTACGACAAATGTACTTAAGAAAAGTGTATTTCTCATTGGTACATGCCGGGGTTCAAACCCACCTCTTTAGGATGTTAAGGAAAGTCTTCCTCCAACCGAGTCACCACCGCCCATTCTATACTCATATATAAATGTAATATAAGCTTTGTGTGAATGTAAGTCAAAGTCAATGTCAAAATATATTTATTTACGTAAACCTATTACATGCATTTGTGACAAGTCATTATTTAAATAATGTTGAATGATTCTACTCCTGTTCTAGACCTGGGATTATGGATTTTGAGTCACTTTAACTCTACGAAATTGGGAAATATAATCATTCTTACGCGAGCCATATATAAATATATATTGCGAATGCATAACAATGTTGAGAAGGAGTTTAAGGTTAGTTAATAGCTCTTCAACAACCTTGTTTTCATTACAGCCACTAGAACACAGCGTCCTAGACCTCCACTGCTGGAGATGGGCCTTCCAGAATGGGAGAATTTGGCCTACACTCGCCACGCTGGCCAGACGGCTTGGCGAGGATTTGAAGGTTGTTTTGTTACTATCAATATAATATTAGTCAAAAGTAAGAGCATACAAAGTTACCCCGTACCTTGACATATATATATATATATATATATGTATATTAGAATATATATTTAATTGACATATCATTATTTATTATTTGTTTTATAAATTTATTAATTATCTGACATAAATTATCTGACATCTGTATATAATATCTGTACATCATAATTATTAAGTATTTAGAATGTAAACTGACACGGCCTCTTTACAGCCACGATCTTATTTAAGTAGTTTCTAAGTTAGTTAGTTTTACTTGCTTGTAGCAGTAATTAATGTTGTGCATAGCATACATAAAAATGGATTATTGCCTGTTTACGGTCCAACCGTTATTACCACTTTGATTAGTACATATGTTTTAATAATTGTATTGATTTTATTAGTCCTGACTGTGTCCAAGTTGTTTTAAGCGAACCAATGGAAATAAACTATTTTTATTTTATTTGATTTGATTGTAAAGACCGCAACTTCATACATGCACGAGTATGTCTATTCCCATTGCATTTTCTTTGTTGAAAAGTTTCGCGCTCACGTTGCAATGAACCGAGGGGAGTTTGTCCAAAATTTGCTTCCCTAACACAGTCATAAGCGTTTTCTTTAAAACGACTCCCTGGCACGGAGCCAGGCGATTAACAACTTAGTGCAAGCTGTTTAATTTCATGCCTGGCTTCATTTATTATTACTATAATGCCGGCGCCAGACATAAGTTCAAAAAAGTGATCACTTCTCAGGCATTTGGTCACATATTGTTGTAATTTTATTTCATACAAAATTAATAAACAACTTTTTTAAAGTACATAGATAAGGTACAGATTTGAAAAATATTTGACTATGCGAGCGAAAGGGACGCAAAGACGCTAAACACTCATAACGTTTGCGTTTCAATTTGTATGAGCTCTTCGCTTTGGGATAATGGAGGTTGACAGGCGACACCGATGTCACAACTAATTATAGGGAAATTCTAATTCATAACAACTTTAACCCAAACTAAGATTGTACCAATTTAAATAACCTACAACTTCTCAACACATTTTATATTTAATTACTTTTCTATCCCTAGCAATTTTACATTTAACAGGTTTGATTCAAATTGTAGATTTTTTATCTATTGCCTTTTTTATATCTTGCACGACATATGACTTTGCGCCCACTGACGGCACCAGTCCCTACCATTCATCATCATTACAGCCCCTAGAACACAGCGTCCTAGACCTCCACTGCTGGAGATGGGCCTTCCAGAACATATATCTGGAGAATTTGGCCTACACTCGTCACGCTAGCCAAACGGCTTGGCGAGGAGTCCCCCCCCCCCCTCTATCATTATTTATATATAATTACTGAAATAAAATGACATCATATATAAAAATAATCTTTACTCTCATTTTCAATCAACAAAAAAAGTTATGTAGTTGAACCCACTCCTATTACATATTGAAGAGGAAAACATTTAAGTGTATGTATTATATGTAAGTATTTCCCTTTTGGTAAGTATTATTTTATTTATTATTTTTTTATTTAAAAACTTTATTGTTTTGATAACAAAAGGCCTTCGGGACATTGTATCAATTATGGTAGGTTTATCAAACAAACATAAAATAGAGAATATTTAAATAATTCTGACATTAATTTAAACTATGTACTTATAACTAAATAAATTAATACATGATTTTAATACTTAAACTACATAATAATAATACATACACCACATAAATAATACATATACAATACATACATAAACTACTTCAACTATATACGTATATTACGTGTAGTATATTGTATGAGTGTATTTATTTATTTAAAACTTACACTTGCACTATGTACAAGGGGCGAGCTTAATGCCGCTAGGCATTATATGGTTAACATGGCCTGGGCCTAGGGCGGCCAATTGTGTCAAAAAAACTTATTATGGCATATAATAATAATAAATTGTTTATAATCAGGCAACATATGGCCCATAGACTGACCTTACAACTAAAATACATATAAAAATATCATTAATCATATTTCGGGCGGGCTGCTCTGCACGGTGTAATCTATTTATTTATTTCCATGGAAATGTACATTACAGATTCTACGTCTAAACAATACATATGTTATAATAAAATTCTACACAAGGATAAGTGACTAGATGTGCGAATTAATATGGCTTCAAGTACTTTAGGACAATGTGTTTACTTTCCACATCCGTTGATCGAACACATCGAAATTCTCATCGGACTGCACGATTTTGTTCAATAAAACGATTGCACGGGGAACGGGGGCACTCTGAAGTAAGGTTTAAACATTAGATAAAAATATTTTCAAGTTAAAACCAAAAGAAACGGATTAAGTGAAATTGAGTTTAATTAACTGGTTTTTCGTCAATGTAAAGTTGTTTGCCTGGAGCTTGTTCGAGGAACTTCAAGTTTTAGTATTAAATTTCCGCGCCTTTGTACCTACTAAACACAAAAACAATGAAAGACAAACTTAAACTGTCTGGAATTACATGAAAATAATGAATACTTTAACAGGTAACGGTACAGATTAATTAGCTTGGAGACGTTGTTGCGTGTGTAGTAGTGCCGTACTTAGCAGATAAATAAATAAAATTAAAATCCATTTTTTGTCACATAATAACAAAGCTTTAAGCCAATCCAAACAGTCGTTCGACTTATAAAGCAAAGCAAAGCGAAGTAAAGCGTTGAACTCTACGCAAAAGGTATATCTTTGTAAAATTAAAAAACAAAACAAATCACGACGAAGGTAGTAAAAATTAGAAAATCCTGATAATGTATTAAATATAACAATTAAAATAAATAAGTATTTATTTATATAGTACACACAGCAGTAGAAAGAAAGAAATACGTTTATTCATCGCAATACAGATACAATTTACACAATTAAGATTAAGATATGCAGCACAACGCGCCCCGACAGGCACCCAACAGTACTCCAGGATATAGCCGCGCATAGGATATGGGGTGGCGCGGACCATGAATTAATATTAAAATATGGAATTGGCCGCCCCCACATCCACTGCCACATCCCGAGCACCACCAGGCAACCATCGAGGCGCGCTGCACTACAATTCACACCGTAAGTACATATATTATCACACACATAACATAGTAAAATTATAACTTATTCAATATATGTACCAATTAGGTGTCACAGCATTCACCAATATAAAAAGAAGAAGAAATTAGAAACTGATTACTGTTAAAACAAAAAAATAAATTTAACAAAAACTAACAAATTTACAAAATTTAACATAAAAATATTACTTCTAAAATAAAATTATACATTTTTTCTTTTTAATAAAACTATAAAGGAAACATAAAAATTGCATAAATTTGGTACCTTAAAAAATCAAAAACAAAACACTTGTTAAATAAATTATAAGCTACTCATATATTGATGGTTTGAAATGTTCCAGAACTTTTTTTCTGAATACATTGTAACGGTCATGAAATATGTCTATATCATTATTGGCACTGCAGAGACTACTGTAGGTGTTGCACATTCGGATGTTGACGAATGTAAACCTACATTAGTTCTTGAGTACAATGGAATAAAACAAAGCATGATGATGGTAATATTAATAGAAAAAAAGGAGGGGTGCAAAATTTGACTACATTTTTTACTACAGACAATTTGCTTTGATTGCACTGTGACGTCACTCGCTGTGATTTGATTGCACTGTGACGTCACTCGCTTTGATTGCACTGTGACGTCACTCGCTTTGATTGCACTGTGACGTCATTCGCTGTGAAACCCGCGTCCTTCTTTAGCTATTTGACGTCATCAAAAACTCAAAGCGCTTGGAAAAACTAAATTCAGTAAAAAACAAGCAGATTATCTTACAATAGTGCGCAATATGTGACAAAAGGAATCAGGTGTCAGCTGTCGTCGTGCAGGAGTACAAATACCTACACCTGCACGACGCTGTTTTTTAACCTATATTATGGACAAAATACCTCTTATTATTAGGAATCTAAAAAGATCAACTATCTATCTAAACAAGACAAGATATGACCCTACGGCCATCTGGGTTTTTACACAGGCAACGCTGGGTCAAGCCATCAGTTTTTATTTATTAATTTATAAATTCTTTATTGCACTTAAAAACTTAATAGAAATGTAATGAAAATGTAAATAAAAACATATACCTAAGCATACATATGTAGATATTAATAATTTACGTACTACTACACAAATACCTACCAATAAAAAATAAATAATATAAGTATACATTTAACTATATTTATAACAGAACATTTATGTGCTAATACATAAAAATAAAATAAAAAAAATACAATTACACAGCCGATAAAATGAGATGGATATGATATATTAGCAAGTCGGATTATTGTGTTTATTC
This sequence comes from Tinea semifulvella, assembly GCA_910589645.1. Classification (NCBI taxonomy): domain Eukaryota; kingdom Metazoa; phylum Arthropoda; class Insecta; order Lepidoptera; family Tineidae; genus Tinea; species Tinea semifulvella. Next base: position 3,053,624 of record OU342598.1, on the reverse strand, counting down.
CGATCCGAGGGCCTCAGAGGTCAACTGCAACAAAACGTTACGTACCATAGTCGGCGCTACGCGATCTGTGAGAAAGAATGTCATCCTCCGTGATATGAAAATGGAAACACTGAACGATTTCATGTGTTTTCTGGCCGAAGGAATGTTCGCACGGGCTGATAGCCTAATCACGTTGACATTCTGCGGCCTCCGTCGCGCCCGCTCTAAATATAACCTATAGTAAAGCATAGTACTGCCTCCGTTGTCTAGCGGTTAATTTCTTAGATTTAGACTCGGAGGTACCGGGTTCGATTCCTGGTCGGGACACAATAATATTTAGTAATTTAAATAAAATTAATATTAAATTTCATTGTTACAGGTATTTTCCGAGTTTGGTACGCTAGAGACGTGCTTGCTACTTGTATATTGCATGTAGTAAAATTGGCTATTTTTTTTTTTTTTTTTTTATAGACGGTGAATCAATAAATCATCAATGATACGCCCCCTGCCTGAAGGGCCAACGCGGGTGGGGGTCGCATGCCCGACTCATCCGTGAAGCTTCCTAGTGAAGCGCCAGGGCGCCTACGGACTAAAATCCTATAAACCGTCTATATCTCACTGTTGGCCCTGTGTGCCTTTACAGCTAAGTCTGAGTCGTGGCTACGGAGTGAAGGCACTCGTTTGCCGCGTAATCCGCTTCCTTTTGTACCTGCTTTTATAGTAAAGGTTCCACACGCCCCGCCCGTTGTCACGTGCAGCGAATGCTAACTCTGTTAGGAGGCCTCGATACAGATTCCCGTCTCCTTCGGAAGTGGGGGTTTGAGATGTCTTGGTTGTTGTTTTTTATATTTATTTTCTTTCTTTCTTCTTTCTTTCTATTTAATAAATGGGCAATGAAGAGATTTTTAAATATATATATTTTTTTTTTTGTCAAATAAAAAAACAAAAATTGTTGGAACTCCCGTGCCAATTAAAGGTACCTACTGGTTGTTTTAAATATGAATTCCAAGTAAAAAAAGAAAAACAAAGGGCAATTAATTGTACATTTTGAATTTTGCGAATGAATTGTTTGTTACATTATTTTGATAAAATACATGATTATTTGTTAAAAAGCTTTTTATTCCTGATTATTCACTGCCCAAAAGACTCAGGATTGTTTTAATGACGAAAGCTTTTAGTATCTTAATTATTTTAAATAAGTGCTCAATGGAATTTCAGATTCCTTTCTTGATTTAGGGGAGAGGGGGAAATGTTAAGCCGTCTGCCACAGACATACATGGCAGTGACAAGAAGCAAGTCAAGAACGTCTATTTGCTACAAATCAATTTTTATATTCTTGACAAAAAATATCTTAATATATTTTTGTTATTAAATCCTTTATTACATAAAATAAGTATACAAAGGCGAAGATTAATGCCTACGACGCATTTTCTAATATCTAGCTTTGGGAGAGTGCAAGTGCCGATATAAAGTTTTGCAATATATAATATACTACACACACTACATACTAATCTATATTTATACTGTTACATAAATTACACATAATATGACAAATATATATTGTTAGCCTGATGAGATATCCTGTTTGTCTAGAAATAGAGCAGTGACTAAGCGCTTAAAAACGTGGACAGATGACGCGTGTCTAATAGCGAGTGGATAGCTTGTTGCACTGGCGGGCTGCAGACAAAAGTATACGCATTTGAATATCTAATAAAGGAGTGGGATGGCAATTTAAGTTGTGATGTGAAGCTGATTCAGCTAGGATGGGCAGCATTTGGGGAATTGCGCCACATCTTCTTATCTTCTTTGAAGACAAAATTATGCGTTGTTCCAGTATTGTCGTACGCAGCAGAGACGTGGACACTGACAGTGAGTCTGGTCGACAAGTTTAAGGTTGCTATGTGAGTTATGGAGTGAGCTATGCTCGTTATTTCTTTGCGTTCGTGGATATTCGTCAGACAATAAAAGTTACCGACGTAGTCTTTAAAATTAATAAGCTGGAGTGGGCTACACACGTCATTCGTGAACCCCTTGGGGTCTGAACCGTCTTGGGGTTCTGGAGTGGAGACGGGAAGACGCAGAGTGGGACGATGATCTGATAAAGTTTGGCAGTCGGTAATTTATTTATTTTAGTGATGTGTATCTACCCCCGAGATTCACAAACGCACGCTAAACAAGCGCGCGCCCGCCAATCGGTAATAAACCAGTGAACAATTCTAACGTCTTTTATTTACGGACATACCAATTGGCGACGAGGATGGGATAAGAACCCACGCGTGCAAACCACATTGGATATACCATTTAGTCTATAAGCTGACGATTCTGATGATTCTTTACAGCCACAAATTATTTTTAAGTTCCTAGTTTTAATCAAAAATTTGTTTATGGTAACAGTGTTTTAGTTTAAAAAGTTGTATATACGAGTACATTATATAGATAGCTAATAAGATGGGTCTACCCATAGTAGCTGCTGGCTTTTTTTTTTTAAAGGTATAAAAAATAATAATCTGCAACAAATAAAATGTGTTAGATGTGTTTCTTACTTGGTAAAATATATAAATTGAAGCTTAAAAATTTTATTGCCAAATATTTCGCCTCTCTTTGGAGCGGCGTCATCAGTGACAGTCAATAATAATAATAATATAATTAATAATAATCATGTCAACGTCAAAGTCAAACAAGGCGAAAAATTTTATCAATTTAATTTTTATTTAAATTATTAGTGTTTTTTCGATTTAGTATCATAATTTTCATATGGAATTACTTAAAAATATGTACTCATTGGATCCGGTTCTTTGAACATCAATATAAAACTTCAGTCATCAGTTGATTTCAAGATTTGGTTTGGCTACACCCTGAACAAGAAAATAATACCTACTAGATCATCAGAATTATAATCCACGGATAGTTACAGGTTTTTTTTGGAAGCTCAGCCATCAACCTGTTTGGCTACACCAGAAGCACAATCCAAGATAATAAAAACATATGCTTCGGAGATAGCACGGAATTACGAACAACGATTGCCGGACATAAGTTTGAAGCAAAATTTAGCACGGGATTAGGGGCATACACGAGGTTTCGAAAACGATAAATTCTATAAATTAAAAGGTTACGACGCAAATTAATATTCTAAATCCAACTTATAATAACAGTATAAAGAATACAATAGTTTCTTTTCCTAGCACGTGCCTACTTTTTATAAAAAATATTCACAAAATTGAAAACGTCATATTATGCCGTAAAATGGTACATTTACCTTAGTTTTAGTTATATATATTTTATAGTTTATATAAGTTTATATTTCTCTTTCAGTTTTTTAAGTATGTTTAGTAAGCTCGAGCGGGACATCTTTTCTTATCTATGATATGAACTTTTCATATGAATTATGTCATCCAGTGTTAATACATGTATATGTGGAAATAAATACAATAACAATGATCACATCATCATTTGCGATATCTGTCAGAAATGGTTTCATGGAAAGTGTGTTGACATATCTTTGGATCAGCTTGGCCAGTTTCAAACATCAAATACAGCTTGGTTTTGTAATTTTTGTTCATCTCTAAGTATAACATGTCAATCCCAAGATCAACCACAACTCTCTAACGACTCTTTGTGCAACATCCGTCAATGCCATGAATGTGTTATCTGCTCAAGGGTTTTTTTGAGCTCCAAAGGTCTTAAAATTCATAATACAAGAGTCCACAAGGACCGATTATTGTTCTCTCCCATCCAATCCCCTGTCGCCTCTCAAAATACATCTGCTAATTGTTTTGAAACATCGTTAGCAAACTTAAAAAAAAATATTAAAATTTATAAAAGGATTCCACGCGGTGCCAGAATTGCCGTAGCAGACTCTTTGGCATCACTAATTAGAGCGTGTGTAAATAAAAATGATTTGATTTCATGGGAAAAATTACTTACCTTTGCCTACAGAGTTTTAAATATTCCGTCTGAAAAGCGTTGTTCGGTGGTAAGTAATATTAAAACAAATCTTTCTTTAATTGAAAGCCAAACTTCGGATGAATGCACGTCTAATTATAACCCTAGCACCTTTTCTGTAAATAAATTGATCGAATCTAAAATTGCAGATGGAGATATTAAGGGCGCGGTTAGAATTTTATGTTCTGATGATGTTTACGCTACTCCGGACTCTGAAACCTTAAAGGAGCTTTCCGAAAAACATCCCGCCGCAAATTCAGACAAAATTTTACCACCTCTTCCTTCCAATATTGTTTCAAATTATCAGACAAACAATGATGAGGTAATAAAAGCAATTTTCAGTTTTCCTTCAGGCTCTGCTGGAGGTCCTGACGGACTTAGACCACAACATTTTAAAGACCTTTTAACCCGAAATACGGGGGCATCAGGAGCACGTTTTATTAATGCACTTACAGACTTAATTAACCTCATGATGTCAGGTTCAGTTCCTGACGAAGTATGTAGAATACTTTATGGGGCTTCCCTTTGTGCTCTCAAAAAAAAGCAAGGAGGCATTAGACCTATAGCTGTCGGAAATACCATTAGACGCATTACAGCCAAAATCGCTTGTTCATCGGTTAAATCTGACCTTAAAGAATATTTCGTCCCCTTTCAAATGGGTTTTGGTGTTAAAGGAGGTTGCGAAGCTTTGGTTCATGCCACCAGACAATTCTTAATTAACCCACATTTAGAAAAAAAAGCCATCCTTAAGCTAGATTTCCGAAACGCTTTTAATGCCATTGAGCGATCCGAAATGTTAAAACAAGCATACTTGAAAATCCCATCTATATCCCGTTTCATTTCACAATGTTACACCAATGCGTCATGCCTTCTTTATAATGGCGACATTTTATTATCAGCTTGTGGTTGTCAGCAAGGGGATCCACTAGGTCCTGCTCTTTTTAGCCTCACCATTCAACCTATGATTAATGAATTAATTTCCGATTTTAATTGTTGGTATCTCGATGATGGTACTATCGCAGGCTCCATAGAAAATCTACTCAGTGATTTATCTAAAATTATCTCCTTATCAAACAATTTAGGCCTTAAATTAAATCCTTCAAAATGCGAAGTCTTTTTTCTAGATGAGGCCAGTGAAAATGATTATCAACGTTTTAACAATCTTGCCAACGGTATCATCCTTCTCAACAAAAATAAATTCAATTTACTTGGTGCTCCTGTTACAACCGAAGCCATTTTTAATACATTAGATTTAAAATTAGAAACATATAAACGGGCTTTGAATAAATGTGAATCCTTGCAACCACATGTAGCATTATTTTTAATTAAAAATTGTTTGGCTGCTCCTAAACTAATTTACTTATTGAGATGCTGTCCATCTTGGCTCGCTCTTGACAAACTTCATAATTTTGACATCATCCTGAAGTCCACAATTGAAAAAGTATTAAATATCAACTTGTCAAATACATCATGGTCTCAGGCATGTTTACCCATCAGATTAGGTGGACTTGGTCTCCGTCGTTTAACTGATCTTTCCATTCCAGCTTACCTGGCTTCTGCCCACAGCTCTAGAGTCTTGGTCGATTTAATTCTTAAATCAAACGTCGACTTGGATCTACACTGTGTGGTAGACGCCAGAAAGCTTTGGACAGATTCACTTCCTGACGTTAGCGAACCCGATAATAAATGTTCCCAGGCCGCTTGGGACATCCCTTTAATTAATAAATCATACCAGTCAATACTAGACATTTCAAACAATAGTTATGACTGTGCCCGTCTGTTAGCATCTACCCAGAAGGAAGCTGGTGCATGGCTTCACGCCGTCCCATCAGCTCCTCTTGGTACACTCCTGGATAAGGACAGTTTAAGAATAGCAGTTTCTTTACGCCTTGGTTCAAAAATATGTCAACCTCACATATGCAAGTGTGGTTCTCAAGTTGATGAAATGGGTCTACACGGGCTTAGTTGTCAAAAGAGTGCAGGCAGATTCTCCAGACACCAAGCCCTAAATGAGTTTATAAAGAGAAGTTTGTGGTCTGCTAAAATCCCGTCCGTCCTTGAACCATCAGGACTTTCACGTAGTGATGGTAAAAGGCCGGATGGTATGTCTCTTGTACCATGGAGTGAGGGAAGATGTCTTGTTTGGGATGCCACCTGTGTGGATACCTTTGCCGCTTGCCACATTTCCTCTACATCAAAAAAGGCCGGTTCGGCTGCTCATACAGCCGAATTTAGAAAACACATCAAATACAATAGCATTAAACAAAATTATAACTTTGTAGCATTTGGGGTTGAAACAATGGGGGTATATTCTCTTGATACCCACAAATTCATAAAAGAGCTGGGTAAACGAATTTTCCAAGAGTGTGGCGATCCCAAATGCCATAACTACCTAAAACAGAATATGTCCATAATAATTCAACGAGGAAATGCGGCGAGCGTTTTAGGTACCCTCCCTAGTGGTAAGCCCTTAGTTTATTTTGTAGAATAGCTTTAATTTCATAGGTATTTTTAGTTTTAGTTTTCTTTATAATTAGTTTTTAGTCAATTTTATTTTAATATTTTTGTATCGAATTACCTACTTCGAATAAATATATTAATAATAATAATATGTAATTTAATTCAAAGTAAATTAATATACATAAATTAAAACTAAACTGTAAATAAAAAATGTCCTCCCGCGACAAATCCCATCCGACATAGCCCCAAGGAGACTGGCAACATTTCCTCTCTGTATGGCGAGGCTAATACGTTGGCAGAAATAATTGCCAGCCTTCCTGTCTCCAGACCTTTCCGACAGCCGCTTTGTCAACTTCTTGGCTAGGCGCCTTGCTGAAGGTCATAGGTCCATCGTCTCGACCCCAAACAGCGCAAATTCGTAACCGGTACCAAGGTTGGCGTATTTACGCAACTTGAAGTTCCGAAACCGCCTGTGAGATGGAGCTAATGTGTCTACAAACGTCGCATCCCACACCAGAGACCTGCCAAGTTTCCACGTTTCCAAAAGAACATGTATTGACAATATCCAAGTGTTGTGCTTACCAATAGAAATACCTACATGATTCGACTTGACTGATAACATTGGCTTTTCTTCGGCTGGCCCTTATAAATATATTATGTGCGTGGTGTCCATCTTTGGTTTTATCACTAGACGGCAGACCTTAGCTAAGACAGCTGCGGCATTAATAACTGTGTCAACCACATCGGCCACTAGCTTCAGATTTTAAGCTGGGTATTAATATTTCGAATTTTCAATTACAGAACTCTCGGTTCATTAAAGAGAAGACACTGAATGAACACTGAAGGTAAGACACCGAATGAACAAGGAACACCTTGGCCTCATTTAGTTACTATATTTTATATATATTTTTTTTTATATATATTTCCGTGATCGGGTGTTGCTGTGGAAGCCCAGGACCTCTGCCAAACACGTTCAATTTATTGTTCTTAAATTAGCAGAGGTTTTTGCGTTTTGTCAACATTCGGGTTGCACATAGGCATGTACAGTTCTCCCAAAGTGATAATGCGCATAGAAATCTTCGTCACTGTTCGGCAACGGTCGTATTCCCCGAGCGTTTGGAAGACGATATGTATATAGAGTGGTTAAGTGCATTTTCTTCATGCATAATTTAGCAGAATTATGTGTTTTGTGCTAAAAGAGATAAATATTGATTTATCAGTAACAAAATTTGATTCGATAATTCCATGTAAGTAAATAGCGAGGAAAACCACACGATTGAGAATATGCTACAATCTTTGTTGGATGGATTTACTTCGAAAATTTTATAGTACTGTAGTGACCTCCTTTAAATATAAAATCTCTGCCTGTGTCAGACAGACAAGCAATTGTCAAATAAACTATTTAAATAAGATAATTAAAGTTGAAATTAAATTCACCTTTGAAAACAAAACCAAGAAGGGTGTGTGTGTAATAGCAGCTCTATATAATTCCACACAGAGAGAACACGTGCAGTCACCGCCAAAAAAACAAAAACAAAAAACGACTGCCTGAATTGTTTTCGATTGTGTACTCATGATATTGACTTCTATTTCTTTGGAACAAGGTGCAAAATGCAAGTGCATTGTTTAGGGCTCTTACGATTCAATGATTCGGGTGTTTCCGGGAATACGACAATTAGCGAAGATCTGTATGTGCATTATTAATTTGGGAATACTGTAGTCTATCTTAATTCTGATTTGCCTGGTAGGTTACCGCTGTATTGTAATCTCATGGGTACTCATAACTAAATTTAAAAGGTTATTAATTGATCGTTGTGGTGTAGTTCTGTATATGTTTTATTTTGTAAATCTGATATAACTGAGTTTTCCTTGCAGATTCCTTTCTCAGTCAGATTAAACATTAACAGGTCACTGGAATCCGCTAAGCTGCTGGTCTTCTGCTAACAGCTTACTCATTTGACCGCTTTGCTGCTTAGTCTTCCATTCTTCAAAATAATTTAATTAATGACTTTTCATAAACTTTCATAAATGCCTGTAATACGTTTACGTGAATAAATATAATTTGACTTTACCATTTACTACTCATTACATCATCTAGAATACTCGAGACGTACTAAAGATGTAAAAAAAAAAAAAAAAAAAATCTTTACATATTGTGTAATGTATGTATCTAATCGTAAAGATTTTAATCAGTCCTGCAGCTCTATTCTGTTACTTAAGCGCAAACGTTAAATAATTAAATCCGTTAACTATATATTTATCACGCTATTAAAGTTGATATTTGCACGGACGCTGTCAAGGTCAAGCGCTTATAGAGTGGAGAATTTACTAATATTTAGTAATTATAACGCAAGCTTTAACGTAAATAACGAAATCTACTAATAACGGTTGCGTCTAAGTAAAAGAATACAGGGGCTCATAAACCACACGAAAAATGGATGTGCCATTGGAATAATCTTAACTTGCGCATTTTTGTAATGTTACGTAAGAACTATCTTGTAAGAAAAAATAAAAGGTTGACCCCATTGCCCCCCTAAATTGAATTACGTATTAAATTAATGGCCTTGGAGAATGTCTGATTTCAATTTATTAGTTCCATAAGTTGGTATTAATAATAATAACGTTTATTGGCGTAAAAAATAGACTTACATACCTATAACATTCAAAAATAGTGCTAAAATAAATTAGTAAAACTTGCGGCTGTAGCCTATTTATTTAAGCAGCGCAAATGTTATATAAAAAAATTTTGGTGTCCCCCTCGACAGTTACTTAATCTTCAGAACTCGTATAGATGGAGCTAGCGATTATGTCACCACGCAACAAGCTCACTATCTTCAAAAGCCGGTCTGATCAGACACAAATCCATAAGTTTCAGGTGCTCCATAACCGATTTTTCCGTCACGCATCCAGGTTGAGACATCACTACATTTGTATATAAGTCAAAGTACCTTTAGTAACTCCATTAGGGGGTTCTCAAAACAAACAAAGATGCCGGCGAGGCCAGCAAGGGCCTTCTAAATTAATTGCGAGCGAGTTTAACCAGTGGACGTGACGTCGAGTGCACTTGTCCCAAATTGATGGATTCATAAATCGATGACATTGAATAAAAGTCATATCGTATATACATACATATATATCTTCACGCCAGGTCACTTGCGGGGTAGGCAGAGACAATTGAGCGCCATTTGTCACGATCTCGACATACCTCTTTCGCTTCTTTGACATTTATCAACCTCTTTATACATGACCTTCTGTTTCGATGGCTTTTTATTGCATCTTCAGCTATTGTTTTATGTATTTGATCGTGATAGGTATCTTGGTCTGCCAGGGTATCCTTTACCCACAACTTTCGCATTATATATCTGGTTCGTTAATCTCTCTTTACTCATCCTTTCAACATTACCGAACCATCAGAGCATGCCTTTCCTTATTTTTGTCCCTATGCTTTCTTTCATAAACACCTTTTTGCGGTCCGTCAAAGTGACACCGCATATCCAACGCAACGACCTCATTTCCACTGTAATAACTATTATGCGTATTCTGACATATCCACGTCTCGCTTCGATACGTAAGTGTTAGTATCAGCATGGCATTGTGTATGGCGAGTCGAGCTTTGTCACTGACATTTCGACATGCTAAAATCGAAATAAAAAAAAAAAAAAAAAAAAAACTTAAATTAACAAACCAAACACAAATTAGTTTATTTTGTAGAATAGTTTTAATTTTATAGGTATTTTTAGTTTTAGTTTTATTTATCATTAGTTTTTTAATCAATTTTATTTTAATATTTTTGTATCTAAGTACTTCGAATAAATATTAAAGTAAATATTTAAATAATCATAATATAATTAAAATTGGCCTTCAGACACTCTGTATAAGCATGCAATGCAAACGTTTCTTCTGAGAATTTATTAAAAAAGTGCCCGTCCCTTCGCACCAAAGCACCTTTATTTCGCAATATGGAAATAGGGTATTGCGTCGCGCAGGGAAAAATCAATTCTAAGAAGAACTGAGAGCGTTTCAGATTTAAAAAATATTTATCTTCAAATATAAGTAAAGTATCATCACGACCGTTTCCATTTCGGGGTGGTTAGAAACCACGCTTATAAATAAGCGGATTTACATTTAGTCAATTTTACTATAGGCACATGACAAGTGGCATGCTCGTCGATGTCTCTAGCGTACCAAACTCAAGAAATTTCACAAAAAATAAATATTAATTAAATGTATTTATTTACATTGATAAATATATTTGTGTCCCGACCAGAAATCGAATCCGGTACCCCCGAGTCTAAATTCACGGACTTAACCGCTAGACCACGGAGGCAGTTATTGACGTAAATAACTATTTATTTATTTTTTTATTTTAAAACTTTATTGCACTATGTACAAAGGCGGACTTAATGCCGCTAGGCATTCTCTGACAGCTAAACCTTTAGGACATTTAGACAGGATAGGTTGAGAGTCCTTCGCGCCATTTTGCGCGGATATATGAAGTGCAAGTTTTTGTTTTGTAAATTAATTTACTGTGAATATTGTTGGTCAAAAGTGGTGTTGTTTTGTTTAATAATGTTCTACAATGTGAATAGTTATGGAAAACGATAAATTGGACTTTGAAAATGGGGCACAAGTTGCAGTTTATTTTTTGCGGTTTTCCCGCGCTGTCAACTCCCATATTTTACCCGACGTGTTTGAGCTATGGTGCCGCGAGGGACTCCAAGAAAAGCATCAAATTCTGCAGCATCTCGAATTTGATGATGACCTCATTAACTCATTAAAAAGAAAGATATATTACGTCAGACTTGGCTGTATGGGCTAGACCCTTTGCCTTCCCTATCGTCTCATTCATCATCCATCGGGAGAAGAGAACCAGGATAGGTTGATAAATGTCAAAGAAGCGAAAGAGGTATGTCGAAATCGTGACAAATGGCGCTCAATTGTTATTATTGCAGAAAGTCTGAATACTTATTTCTTCGTATACACTCGTATTTTTTCCCGACTGCGCGACGCAAAGAGGGTTATGTCTTTATCAGCCTATGCATGTACTCGTATATATGTATATATGTATGTATGTTTTTGCAGAACGCATTAGCTGATTTTGATGATTCTCACGTCAATCGATTCATCTTCATTAGGCGAGTGTAATTGAAGATATGACAATTTTAAGTAAGTCTCATTTTTTTTTCAAAGAATTGGCCCTTATTACCTTAGTGTGTAATTTAGTAATACAGATATAAAACAATTTCCTTATTCTTATTCAAAAAGCTTAAGAGAGATTATTAAATTATTTTTTAATATCTGCCGAGCCGCCTCTTCTCATTTCTTTTCATAGACCAACATTATTTGGACCGACCCATATTTTTTTGTCGTCAACGCGTTGGCCCTGAAGTTTAATTTAAAGACTAAAGTTAAGTTTCTAATACAGTTGAGCACAAAATATGTTTTCACTAAACTTGAAATATATTTCGTCACAGTCTTAGACCTCGACATATTTACTACACCTACATTCACCTTCTTCTTCTTTTTATGACAAATCCCTTCGCTCTTCTCACAACTCTCTTCTAACTCTTTTGTAGTTGTTGCTACTAATTTGTGAAATAATCTACCTGTTAACATACGGCAAGCAACTACCAGAAAATTATTTAAAAAAACTGGTGTTTTTACTCTTTTTAAATAGCTCCACACAGCGTTAGTAAGTAATATATATATGTGTGTTTATGTATAATAATATGAATGTATTAGTATTTGGTTTATCGATATTATTATATTATATTATCGATATATTACGCCTCCATGGTCTAGTGGTAACAAACGTTGCCGTGAACTCGGGAGGTCGTGGGTTCGATTCCCGAAGTTGTACATTGTATAATTTGTCTCGGTCTGGGTGTTTATATGTATAATATGTATATATTTACAAAAAAAAAAGTATAATATGTAGTTTATCAACCATCTAGTTTCCGTAACACAAGCTACGCTTACCACGGAAACTAGATGGCGCTGTGTAACCTGTCTGGAAATATTTATTATTTTTATTTATTATTATATTATTATAATATTTATTCCATAAAAAGTAAGTTAGAATATATTAATAAGCTGTTAATTTGAATAGTTATTTATTTCTCGTATTATCTTTATGATTGCACCTACATTTGATCAAATTTGTCCCCAAGGTTTGGTTTTCAGAGAATGTCTTCGGGCATTAAGTCCATTAAGGGCAGTAAGTTGTGCAATGAAGTTTATAAATAAATAAATTCACCATACTGCGCTGGCCAGATTGATTAGCAAGGGTCTGATGTTAATTTTAATGACAATTTGTTCACGATTCCAATTTGGAATTAGTGCGAACGGAACGAGTCACGCAAACTGACCGCCTCCGTGGTCTAGTGGTAACAAACGTTGCCGTGAACTCGGGAGGTCGTGGGTTCGATTCCCACCGGGGGCAAGTTGTACATTGTATAATTTGTCTCGGTCTGGGTGTTTATATGTATAATATGTATATATTTACAAAAAAAAAAAAGTATAATATGTAGTTTATCAACCATCTAGTTTCCGTAACACAAGCTACGCTTACCACGGAAACTAGATGGCGCTGTGTAACCTGTCTGGAAATATTTATATATTTATTTATATATATATAAACATTGGTGTTGTAAATCTATGAAATCTAATTGGTACATGCCAAGGTTCGAACTGCGACCGGCCTTTATGGATATTAAGGAAAGAGTTCTTACAACCAAACCACTACTTCTTATTTTTGTAATTGATTTAGGCGGTATCATCCCTTAGAAGCTTATTTTGTCATTTAAAAATTGTCCTTATGCTCTTCAGTGGTACTAAAAATCTCTTAAGCTAATTAATTTATTAATCTTGATTAAATAGACTTTTAAGGGCGCATCACTATCATTTATAGCTACAATAATTCAACCTTACAAACCACGTTTCGTATGGTCAAACTGAGAAACGTTAAAATAGTATTGGTATTTAACATTATAATGGTGATGCCCTGGATAAAGTTCCTTTAAAACTGAACTACATACAACTATAATCATTTAGAAAATGTATACTATCATCATCATTACAGAACCTAGAGTACTAGACCTCTATTGTTAGAGATGAAATTTGCAGAATTTTCTGGAAAATTTGTCCCACTCAACTTTGGCGAGTTGGCGAGGGTCTGATGATAATTTATTAACGATTCGACAAATTGGTTTTAGTGGAACCGGGACCGACGGCTAAACGTGCTCTACGAGCTAACACTATACCGTAATGTAATTATCGGATAGGGTTTCCCCTAACAGTAATATAAAATACGTTGTGTGACAATTTATAATCTTTATCGTCACAGTCACTAGAACGCCACTGTTGGAGCTTGGGCCTTGTGCCAGGAATTTCTGGAGAATTTGGCCTACTTACTCTGACCAGACGGGTTGACGAGAGTTTGATGTCAATTTTTTATGACAATTTATTAACGATTCCACAATTGTTGATCAAACCGGACCGACACGACTTAACGTGCTCTACGAGGCACATTAACCGAGCCAATTTTATTGATCTGGGTCTTATATAATTGTCTATGTTACCCTTACATTTCTTTGCATGGAATTGAATGAATGAGCGGCTGGTTCCACAGCTGTGCCTTATTTTCATTCTCGGAAATCACGCTTCAAAATACGTGTGAATGTGAAAATATTATTTTTAGTGTTTCAATAATGTTGTGCGAGTATATATTTTTTTAAGAGTGTTTAACGATTTTGAATCCTTCTCACTCACACAATTAAATAATTTAATTTAAAGTATTTTAAAGTTTGATTGTATATACATAATTTTATTTCCTAGTAAGTTGATATTTCTAAAAAGTCCACTCTTACTTGAGAAATAAAGTATCCCTTCAGTCTTATAAAGAAGCGGATTCACATTTAGCCAACTTACTAAAGTTCCATCATGAAAAGGCGCAAGCTCGTCGATGTCTCTAGCGTACCAAACTCGAGAAATGTCACAAATAAAATATTGTGTCACGACCAGGCATCGAACCCGGTAACTCCTCGGAGGCAGTTGAGAAATCTTTTAAAATATTGGATGGATGCTTTTTAGAAATTTTGAACGTTCAACATGAGATGTTACTAACTCCTAATATGTACCTACTGGCTTACTGCAGTAGTTATAATTATTGTAAGTTGAGTAGATTAGCCAGATTTAAGCATTCAATCTGCAATGCGCTATGCCAATGCAGCCTGACCTATAGCACACATCTCAAATTCATTACTCGAAACAATGGCCCTCAAATCAGCTCACCAATTTATATTGAGATAGTATAACTTCTAATTCATGCTGGATCACATCTAAATGGCAATCACTAGACAGCAAGCTTTAAATTATGTTATAAAGAGAAGCTTATGTTTCCCCTAAAATCCATTCCGTCCTTGAAACATCAGGTCTATCACGTAGTGAATGTAAAATGCCGGATGGTATGTCTCTTATACTATGGAGTGAGGGATGTCTTATCTGGGAGCATCATTGCCGCTTGCCATATTTCCTTTACCTTAAAAAAAACAGGTTCGGATGGTCATACAACGGAATCTAAACAGCACATAAAATATAATACCATTAAACAAAATTATAACTTGTGTGTGTAAATGTGCTATAAGACAAAATGTTCCACAGGTTTGTGGCAACAACTACAAACGACTTTGAAACTACGAGTATAATGAAATAATGATGCGGGATAGATAGAAGAGAATTGTGAGAGGAACGGAAGGATTTGAGAATTTGTTCTTAAAGTATTTCTCGCAGGCTCATTCAGAACAAAAAAAAAGCAAGCAATGAGTTCTAAGATTCCTGAGGACACCAAATTGGCAGCCACTTTAACTTAGGAATGAAATGAATGAAACTAATAAAACGAATGAAACGAATAAAGCAAATGATAAGAATGAAACTTGTTGCGAACTCCTTTAGCATGTTTTTATACCAACTTTTATAACAATATTATTTGTCAATTTTGATATATTATTATTTGGTCAAATAGTAGCGGATCGGGCTATATTAAAAGGATTTTGATGAAAACACGATTTGAACTTACTAGTTTATATTGAGGACTTTTTCTGACTGTTTGACAAATAATAATATATCAAAATTGACAAATAATATTGTTATAAAAGGTGGTATAAAAACATGCTAAAGGAGTTCTCAACAAAACTAATGAAATGAATGAAACGAAGAAGAACTCAGCGTTGCTTCTTTACTAAATTCACTTCACAAAAATCTTCGTGTTGCTTAGAATACTTACAGTATTCCTCTAAAGTATAAAAACACTGCTGAACTAGCCACGCATGCAGTCCAATTCTGTCAATACCTTTGCCAAACAAATATATATTTTAGCACTTAGAAATATGGTCATATTTCCGCAAACAATAGAAGAAGTCTGTCCATCTGATTGCTCAATACCTCCTAGAGATCAACGCTGCACACGTCACCATAGTCGAGGAATGGTAGAAGACTTTGAACAAGCTTTTACTGGGAATTGAACGTGCTCTATACGAATTCGCAACTACTGGTATATTGTGTTCTGTTAAACAATAATTAAACGGGACAGCGTATGAAAAGCTATCACAAAATACTCGGTAAAATTACTTTGCTGAAGTAGCATTTTGCAGCTGTGAAAATGTTGACCTGAGTCTAGACGCTAATGGAATGCCGTAGTTACATTAGGGGAAGTGGTTTTAATGAGATTTAGTGTTAAAACTAAACTTTTTGAGGTTTCAAAGCTGAAATTCGTAGCACAAAGCTAACCTGACGAAGTTCGTAAAACGCTGACAAGGGCAAATGAGGCAAACATTAAAATAGTAATAAATCAAATTACCTAATTAAATAAATATAATACTCTATAACTAATAATTGAGATAACACAATCATACAATCATGGCTTAATACAAAATAACACAACAAAAACCAGAAACAGAAAATTATCAATATAATTATGGAAGAGCCACACTGAATGTAACTAATTAATAATAATAATAATACATTATTTATTGTACAAAACCAAAACAAGTGCAGGTACATAGGCGAGCTTAATGCCGTAAATGCATTTTCTACCAACTAACCTTTGTGACTGAGAGCTGTAATAAGCGGGTGCAGATGGTTACGAAGAAAATAGATAGTTGAAATTATTTATTACTATATAAAACTCAAATTAATTACATACATATAGCACTTATTATTGCAATACAATATACATAGATAACCATCCTAAATAAACAAATAAATATATACCTAAATATAAAATACATATATACTCGTATATATAATTAGTAAGTTATGGCGACTTATTCTGTTAATTAAAAACAAAAAATTAAAATGTTAAGTACTACTAAGGTACTACTATATTTTACAACACTAAAATATGTCAAATAACTTATATATATATATATATATACGGGTATATATGTATTTTATATTTAGGTATTTATATTAGATATATATATATAAGTTATTTGACATATTTATATATATATATATGTATAATAATTATATATAGGGGTTGCAGTCCCGCAAAACGGGATTCCTCAATCCCGCGTCACTTATTGGCTTACAAGATCCCGAACCTCTTAATGCGGAACAAAAATTGTGTGGAACGACGGACTAGAGCTATAATAAAACAATAGTAGCAGCAAGTTATATAAATGCGTGTGTCCTTGGAGTACTACTAGTATTAGGATGTCTCTATGAAAAGAATAGTCAGTCAGTCAGTGGAGTCGTCCAGGCCCTGATGGCTAATGGGCTTGGTTGGGGATGGGGAAATTCCCCCGTTTTCCCCGACAGGATCTCAGCGGGTAACCACCCGCTGGTAATTCATGCACTTTTGGTGCTGGGCGCCGTTACTAGTGTAACAGCGCCCGTGTGGCTCACGAACCCAGGGGGTCTAGGTTCGACTACTTCAGCTCTCCTCCAGAAGCACTTCTCTAGGAAGCGGTCTCCCGTTGGGGGGCCGAGCGCGAGATGGAGCGATATTCTGGAGATGCTTGAAGTGTCCGTTGTCGACCCGATAGAACATACGTCTACAAGAATAGTTAACTCTAGTAAATATAATAATAATAATAATAAAAGTTTATTTCAGAATAAATTCCATATGTGTTAGTAACAATTTTTAAAGCAATCTTATAATATCTAGTGTTAGTAAAAAAAAAAAAAAACAAAATTATAATACAAGATTATTTTTTTTTTTTTTTTTCTTCCTTTCTGGGGCCCAGGTCACCTGCTGACGCTAAATATACGTATAATCGGTTACTACTGTAATTTAGCGCGTTATCGTGGGGAAACCACGTAGTGACTGTCAGAGGGTTGCGGGAAGACTGAATTACGTTCCAGGGCTTGCGGTTGTTAAGCTACCCAAAATCAAAGTGCCATTTTTTTTTTGGTGTCGTGTTGCTTTGTGTATAAACCTTATTTGCTTGCGGGAAAATTCACAAAGTTAAAACTATGAATGAGAAGAGAAAAAACACACAAACTAAAAAAGCATTTCACACCTACAGAATGCGACAAATGTTTTTATGATTACAATTCTCCTTACACGTTTAAGCCCCGTTTTGTCCCCAACTCACACGGTCTTCGTAGGGCGTGAAATCACTAGGCGATGCAATCCCCAACCGCGCTAGTCTGTGATTCGTTGACTATATTTAAGGACCGGAGTATTATTATTTATTTAATATAAGGGAAAAAAAACTATAAAAAATCATAAGGCAGTGTGCCAAGAACACTTGCAGCATTCCCCCGCTGCACATCGATGTTTATTTGCTGCGCGATGAAACTGACAGCCCTCTCGTCACATACAGCATTAACAAGCCGTTTAAACAGTTCTTTAAAGAAGTTATTAGCACTCCACGGACCCAAAGTCTCAAGACCAAACGCAAAAACACGTAGTCATTGCTAACAGCCTCATACTTGCGACGTTTCGCTTGTTCAGCAGAGTCTGCTGCATCCCTAGCCCTAACAGATGTGCCCTGCAGATGGGAACAAGCAAGGGTGTCAATTTTAAAGTTGAGTTATTTTACTTAATTATTTATATCGTATTTTTTAAATGTCGGTAGGTTAATTTAAAAAATAAATAATATACCTTTTTAAAAAAATATGTTTAACCCTAACCACCTACCACCGGTCTCTGAGACCGCAATGTATTTTTGAATTCAAATTTTTCGATCTGTGTGTGTCGTACGACAGTGCGCGTCTATATACCTTTTCTACACATCCATCAGTACCGTGCTTGCGTTCGGCGTGTGTAGTTTTTTCATTTAATCTAATAGTTAGAGTCCTAAGTTTGAAGAAATAAAGTTGATTTTTTAAGTTTCTTATCTATCAGATCTCATAATTTAAGAAGACTATATTTTTGTGCTAAAACTACTAGTCTTGAAAGATTATATCCTATCTTAAGATTTTATTATAGTTTATGTTATTTGAAAGTCCAAAATAAAAGTCTAAAGTATAAACAAGTATCTTACTCATTTAAATCCTTTGTTAATACTACAGTTAATCATTAGCGGTCTCCATGACCGCACGCAGGTGATTAAGTTACAAAAATAGGTAGTTAAGGGTTAATAAAATAATTTTATCATTTTATGATATACTAGCTTGTTTAAGCCTGCATTGCCCGTGTAATATAGTAGTTAAAAAAAAATCTTCAGGTAGCTGTAGGTTCACATGTCATGTTTAAATGTTGACGTCATGTCCAACTCTAGGTTCCAAGAAACATACCTACATTTTTTTTTATTAAAATCGGTCAAATAGCTAACCTATTAAATCTCTAAGTCATCTTTTTATTTAAAGTAAATTAATATACTCGTATATTAAATATAAATTAAAAGCTACCTAAATAATAAAAATAAAATTAAAAAAAAAACAAACTATAAATAATAATATATATTAAAAATGCCCAAGGAAACTGGCAACATTTCCCCTCTGTATAGCGAGGTTAATACGTTGGCAGAAATAATTTCCAGCCTTCCTGTCTTCAGTTTTTTCTTCTGTCAGCCATTAAATCGAATATATGGCCAGATGGCATGGTCAGATGAATATATTGTATATGCCTATGTCTGTCTCGCGGTTCCAAGAAATAATTCTGCTAAATTTTATCAAAATCGGTTCAGTAATATAGGCGATAGCAAAATACATACAGACATACAGACAAATCTTAGTTTACATTTGTAATATTTGTTATAGATTAATTGCCAAATATTATTTTATGGAATTTTGACACTATCTCTGACGTATAAAAGGAATCCACTGAGTTAATTTGCGCTAAAGTAATTATTTCCACCGCTGCAGCTGATTACACGACGTGACATTAGCTACCAATAACTTGTAACAAAATGCCCGGTACCAGTAACTACTATTATATAGGTCAATGCTGTGAACTCTCTCGCCCACAATTTTCATACGATTTGATACGATGCACAGAAGCATTCAATCGCACGTTCCACGTTGGCGTACCTACTAAGCCTAAATGAAAACGATTTTCTACATGCCACGAGTATGAACACTGAATTTAATTTCTATCAGCTTTAGGTCATTTAATTTTTATTAAAATAAAGATTTACTTTTCAATATAATCTTATTCTGAGTCGCTACACTTTTGGCATGGTGGTCGTGGTCGCTAATTAAGTGCTAGTGGCACGCTCAACAAGCCGTCGCCACTCCTCTCGAACCGCAGCTTTCCTGGTGCACTCATGTAGGGGATAATCCATTGCAGCCTTCACCTGGTCAGTCCATGTCATCAGACCTACCACGCATCCTCTTGCCATCGACTTTCCCCTGGACTACCAGCTACAATTTAAAAGAAACTACAAAACAGTTCGGTATTTATGGTTGGACCGTAACTGATAATAATCCTTTTTAATAATACATTATTGCCATAAGCACCTATTTTGTAACTTAATAAATACTTATTATAAGATCGTGAATGTGAAGAGGCCACGGCTACTAAATATGAATTTGAGTCTGTAAACAGGCCGTGTCACCTGTAATGTATAATGTAAATAATAGTAATATGTTAATTAATCATATATTCGTGTCATCTTATATTCCAAAAACCATTAATAAAAATTTATATTCGTGGCTGTAAAATGGCCGCGTCACCTTACAATATAAGTGAAAATTAAATATCAAATTCCTAAACTTAAATTTCAATGAAATAATCTTCGCAAAATAAGGTTCGCTATTACACTATTAATTAAGACAAAAGGAAAAGATTCGGCACGAGTTATATTGTTTCCTACAAAATTCGGAACCGAAAGACACGCTGACACACTCACAGATGCATAACCGATAACGTTCACGAATGAGATAGAATTTGTTACAGTGGGACGCGAGCGAGCAAAATGCATAGATAGACGTGTGGCGTCCTTACGGTTCGATAGCTTACTAATGAATTGCTACTGATTCAAGAGCATCAGTTGGACGTAGTTTGCTAGTTCCACGCATAATGTCTTCGAGTCATATCTTCCCCTTTTATTTTAATCCAAACTCATCCAACCCCGCAGTGTCTACCTTTAGGTCATTCATTCATCTGTCACGGAGCCCATCTCATCATTCCCTCATAGTGGTCTTCACTTGACGCAAAAGAGCCTAAAATGTTTTTAAAAGACCTGTTAACTTTATTATATTCCGTGTTTACAACCCAATTTTTGTGAATAAATTGTACATCTTTGTCGGATTATATGATTTTGTATTCTATTGAAATTTAACAAGGAAATAATGTGACACTGAAGTGAGAAATATGCAAATAAATGAGAGAGAGAACCCCTAGAAAACTTCAAAATGAATATTCATTTTAACATCATTAAACGAAATTGGACAGTTTTTGTCTTTGGACTCCCGGGAATTGATTGTGGGGTTTATTGGAAAATTCACAAAAGCTATATGCATGAAATATCATTATTTTTTAATAAAAATTTTAATGAACTTTAAGAGCCAATGTTTGTTTTTGTTTTTTTATACTAGCACGACATGTGGTGTATGTTCTATGGGGGTGTGAAGGAGTGAGCAAAGAGGTACCTTCGTCCTACCTTGAATATCTTCCAGTAGTCGTCCAGGCATCATTTAATTCTATTTTTTACGTAAGCTTTTGTAAACCGCGTCTTTGGCATTTTTAAAAATTACCTTTTTTTTATTAATTACAGTCGACTCCAGTAACGCCATCTCGCTTATTTTATATTATATTATATATTATCCGGCTCGAAGGACCACTTTGTACTAGATAATTAGTCTTTTATTTAACAATTAAACAATAACCACCCGCTCAAATCATCGTAGCATGACAAAAATAAAGAAAGGCATGCTACAATAGTTCGGGCATGTTGAGAGGATGAGCGAAGAAAGATTGACGACCAGGTATAAAGAGGCCCTGGCAGACAGAGACTCACATAGCATAATCAAATAAAGCACTAGCATCTCTGAGTATCGCGCTAAGTTAAAGTGGCTACCAATTCGTTGTCGCAGGAACCTCAGAATCCTCTGTTTGCTCTTCTCTATTCTCAATGAGTCTGCAACACCGAAGTACCTCAAGGACAAGTTTGCCTATCTCTCATCACTTCATAACAGGTAACTTCGCTCGGCCCACAATTCTGTTTTGTCTATCCCATCTCATCACTCCAGCTTTCAGTCAAACTCCTTCGCAGTAGTGGCCGCCAATTTGTGGAACAATTTGCCAGTAGAAATTCACCAAGCACCCAATAGATCACTCTTTAAGAAAATGGTATATTCACATTACTTAAATAGCTCCCAACAGCGTATGTATGATATATAGTATATTAATGTGTAAATATGTATAGTGTGTAGTATATGTATTATTGTGTACAGATTTGTATGTATATTAATATGTATTATGATATCATAGAATAAGTTTATTTTATTTTTCCTTTAAATTAAGTTTCATATTGAGCCCTTTGCACCTACCTCTTAATCAAAATTCTCTGTATTGTCCCAAAGGTTGGCTGCTAGAGAATGCCTAGCGGCATTAAGCCCGCCCTTTGTACATAGTGCAATAAAGTTTTTAAATAAAAATAAAATATAAAGATGAATTAAAAAGCCTTCGTAATCAAAGGGCATACTCGTATACGAAGAGGTTGATAAATATCGACGAAGCGAAAGACGTATGTCGCGATCGTGTCAAATCGCGCTCAATTGTCTCTACCTACCCCGCAAGGGATTTGGGGTGAAGATATGTATGTATGTAACCCCTTTTTTTTCATTTGAAATACATTGTATATACACCTGTCCTAAACATGTAATTTATTTATAATATTTGTTCATAACAGAGTTCATAACCGAGTTGGGGATCGTCAAATTCCAAGTGTTGCAGAATTTTGATGCTTTTCATGGAGTAATTGGCGTCAATATCGCCCAAACACGTCGGGATCGTAGTTCACAGCGCGGGTAAACCGCAAAAAAAAAAATACAACTTCTGCCCCATATATAGAGTCAAATTTATCGTTTTTCATAATTATTCACATTATTAAACAAAATAAAACCACTTTTGACTAACAATATACACAGTAAACTAAACAAAAAATGTGGACTTGATATGTTTGTGCAAAATGGCGCGAAAAACTCCGCTCAATAAAAAAATATTTTTCGAAAAGCGTCTTACAAAATATTATATTTGTTTTTTTAATACTGAAAACGGCTTGCGCTATGCCGTTCTGCCATGCAGCCATTCAACTGTCCAACTCGAACATAATGAAGTTAT
This sequence comes from Tinea semifulvella, assembly GCA_910589645.1. Lineage (NCBI taxonomy): Eukaryota > Metazoa > Arthropoda > Insecta > Lepidoptera > Tineidae > Tinea > Tinea semifulvella. Next base: position 3,030,508 of record OU342598.1, on the reverse strand, counting down.
CACAAAACAAGCATTTGAAATTGTGATAAAACTATGTAAATATTTAGAGTTGATTCAGTTATCAGCCAACCCAGACACGTTCGCCACTGCAATCCATTTTTATAGCATGAACCCTTCACGATCGTATGCGTTGAATGCGAAATGCCTCGAGAAATACCGGCTAATGTGAATAAACACAAGGGGAATTTTAATATAGTCGGCTTTACCTTTTTCAGGATTTCCCTAATCCACAATTTCCAACTAAGAAATGCGTTCACTTTTGCTGTAGGAACATCCTTTGCTTTAATTTATTAATAACTACCCAGATATTTAAATTAGTTAGATTAGAGATATTGTTACAAAATTATTCGTGGGCGCCTTTTTTACATTATGTTAGCTCAAGCGGCTATTGAAAAGATATGAGGTGGTGTAGACGGCTTCCTTAAGGATAATTTAAATTTACAATAAATATTCGATTTATTGTATTGTTAACATTGTGTAACTTGTGATATCATTTTTAATTTAATACCAACAACAACTGTCTCCAAGGTCTAGCGGTTAAGTCCGTGGATTTAGACGCAGAAGTATCTGGTACGATTGCTGGTCAGGCCAGAATAGTTTGGTGTATGCATATACGCGTATATGTACATATATATATGTACATATATAATATACGAGTACATACAGACAAAGAAAGCATCTTTAACAGTTATAATAATAGAATCGTATCAATAATATTACGAATACAATCATTGTAGGCGTAAACAGTCCAACAGTGGTTAAACCAAATTGCGATAATTAAGCGTTAATTATGGTCACTTATTTTAGATTATATTGCTCTGGGTTTTATGATCAGCGTTGTATGGTAGAATTTCATGTTGTACTCTCTTATATTCCAAAGACCATGGACGTAATGACTAAAATTCTAGATGTTACATTGGTAAATAATAAAAATAAACTAAACTATAAAAAAAAATACCTCTAGAGACGTCCCATCCGAGATAGTCCCAAGAAAACATTTTCCCTCCATAAAGCGAGGCTAATACGTTGGCAGAAATAAATGCCAGCCTTCTTGTCTCCAGACCTTACCGACAGCCGCTTTGACAACTCCTTAGCCAGGCGCCTTGCCGAAGGTTCCCATGGGCCCATCGTCTCGACCCCAAACAGCGCAAATTCGTAACCAGTACCAAGGTAGGCGTACATGCGCAACTTGAAGTTCTCAGCAGAAACAGCCGCACTTCCCGCGCCTGCAACGAAGTCGCCTGGATGTGAGACGGAGCTAATGTTTACACATGTCGCATCCCACGAGACCTACCAAGTTTCCACGGCTCAACAGTCTTTCCGTCGGGTCTCTTGCCATCGCTCCGCACAATCCCAGGGACTTCTAAGATTGCGGGTGCCCCAGCTATGAGAAGAGCGCTTCCGATGTTATCGCTGACATCATCGGCCGTAACAAGGATGAAGACCAGCACTTCTAGCACTCTAGCACAAGAAAGCCCGTGGTGTCCGAGATGATCGAATGGTTCTCCGCATTGACACTGGTGCGGGTGGACAGTCCGGGCTCCGAGACGAAGGCACACTGCCATAGTCAGTGTATTTCGATCAATACGAATTACTATAATATTGTACACGAGTCCTATATACGTCTATAAACGGGAGTCGTAACGGTGGAAACACGTGAATATAATTTCCAAGTTTGTTACTAAGGGAAAAATAATTACACGATCTGTGAAACGCTTTTTAAAGCTTTATATGGTTTGAAGCAATTTGTACCAAATTACTTTATGGAGGACTATTTAATTTGTACGATTTATAATGGAATTATATCTATGGTCAGGGCATTTAATTCAATTCATTACTGGTCAACTATGGTAAGGTTTTCACAGCCCGTTTTCGACCTCTTGCTACCTACTTGATTAGGTTGTGTATGAGTGGCGCTATATTTAGGAACACTTCTCTGCACCGTAAATTAAGATTTTATTACTAAATATTTAAAAAAAAATACATTATTTTTATTCTAGATTATATAAAAAAATTGCTTTTAAGTAAATTCTTAGCAGTATATTTGGGCAGTGTTTTCATTGCGGATGGAAATTATTATTTGAAAGATGATGTTGAAAGAAGAGTGAACACAAGAAATTAGTGTTAACGATGCCCTGGGGTCGTTGATCGGCAGTCGAAATGTCAGTGACAAAGCTCGGCACGCTATACACAATACCATGCTGGTACCAACACTGACGTATGGAAGCAAGACATTATTCTAGAATACGCATGATAGTAGAGTTAATAGTAGAAATAAGATCACTACGACGGATATGCGGCGTCACACTGGCGTACCGCTATGAGTATTTCATGGTGGGTATGTAAGAAAACATAGGGGCAAAAATAAGGAAAGACATGCTCCGATGGTTCGGGCATGATATATAATTCAAAAGTTGTGTGTGTAAAAGAAGCCCTGGCAGACCAAGAATCACCATCACAACCGAATAAATAAAACACTGGCTAAAAATGCAGTAAAGACCTACGAAACAAAAGGTCATGTATGAAAAGGTTGATCAATGTCGACAAAGCGATAGAGGTATGTATAGATCATGACAAATAGCGCTCAATTGCGTCTACCTACCCCGCAAGGGAGTTGGCGTGAAGATTGATATATTAAAGACAATAGTTATAATCAAATTTCAGACTACTAGGCCAAGTCCCTCAGGTTTAGTGAAACGTAGTAGCTATTGAAATGAAACACTTGTAAACAAAGATCTTAAAATTGTGGATACCGCATCAAGTACCAAAGTTAGAAACTAGATTTCTTGACGCTAATGTACTTGCAGTAAGTCGTTTGTATGATTACACCATCATCTAAGAAAATAAAAATTGTAACTATGTTTTAAATTAAAAATGTGAAGAATAAATCAACGTCTCCTAAAAGGGCAGACACAATCAGAACATGGTTTTCTCCATCTGTTTTTAATTTAAAATATAGCCAATTTGTAATGTGTTGAGAAGTTTTATTTTTAATGGTATGGTAACATCTTGTTATGAAGTTAATGGTATGCACCTAATTGTAAGCCGTCGATGTATAGATATGCACCTTCAATACAAAACGCAGTCTAAAAACGTGCCACTGAGATATACCAATATTTGAGGCGCAGTACGAATCGAAGGGTCAGTCAATCAGTTGCGACTACAAACTAATATACTATTGCGATTTGTATTAGTTTCATGAGAAGGTTTTATATCAGAATGTCCTATAAGTCAACGTCATATCGAGAAAAATAAATCATAAATTTTAATATAACAAAAATCGTCTGGTACCTTTAGTTTAATATCTAGTGGTAACAAACGTTGCCGTGAACTCCGGAGGTCGTGGGTTCGATTCCCACCGGGGGCAAGTTGTACATTATTATAATTTGTCTCAGTCTGGGTGTTTATATGTATAATATGCATATATTTACAAAAAAAAAGTATAATATGTAGTTTATCAACTATCTAGTTTCCGTAACACAAGCCTGGTAGCTTACCACGGAAACTAGATGGCGCTGTTTGACCTGTCTGGAAATATTTATTATAAAAAAAAAAATATATACCTATAAACTTCTGTTTGACTAATGGAAACGCTTGTTAAAACGAATAAATGCATTTTTATTACATAACATCTATAAAGAGAGCACAAATGGATTGCAAAAGTAAACGATATCATAAAAAGCTTTACCTACCCAGATCCAATTTAAAGGTTATTAGAAGTAATATTGAAAACATGTATATTTGGTAAGTCTTGTTTCAAGCAGTGCTATTTTTATATAAATAACATCATATCTTACAATATTAGTTATCCTTGAAAGTAAAAATTGGCATTTGACATCATTGCAAATGGCACATACTTCAACGAGAAAAACAAATAGGTGGTAGGCATACTGATGGTGCTAATTTGTCCAGTCTGCGGGGTGGAGAAGTATCCACCGTTCGTGCCGATAAATCCAAACGTTTCGGGATCAAGCTCGAATTGCCGTCATACCTAGTCAAGCCGGCATAGTGATGTCAGTCATAGATTCCAGTTGATAACATTCATGGACCTTGCACCCCACTTACCATCGGGTGGGCAAGTTCACATGCCGTGCTAGTATTAAAAAAATAAGTTAATGCGACGGCTAATGTTACATCTATCTAATTTAAAGATCATTTCTCACAAAACGTACATATTATTAGACTGGCAATGACGTGCCATTGTTACCGCTCGCCGCCATTCCTGTTATCCTGTTCACACTACATTGAATAGGTTCAATGGAAAAAAGTGGTAATCGAGTTTCCAGATAACTTGGGGCCGGTATCTCAATACCTACCCAATTAACTATAATTTAAAAATATTTTTTTCCGTTGCCTTTCTTGGATAATTTTATTTAATTATGTAGATTTTTTAAATAATACTAATTGGGTCATTATTTATAGAAACATATAAGTTAATAGAATCAACAAACATATATGGTATTTTACAGGTGACCAAAAATACTTTTTGTTTTTTATTATTTCATATAGAGAGAAGACAAATTTCTAAGCATTCTATGGATTCACCGTGCGGGTGCCGGGTCCATCGTGTGTGGGTAAGAGATGAGAAGAATGGTGTCTCGGGCTTGCGACCGACAATAGGCTGGTTTAAGAAAAGGAGGCCTCCTTTTTTTCTATTGCGCGATAATACGCTCACCATCCACCATTCTACTTCTCTCCCTACCCAACCAAATACTGTATGATTCCGTTAATGCCGTCTTGGAAGCTCGTTCCATAAATGTATTGACGGCAGACCTGCTTAGGCCCAATTCTTTCAGTAAGTGATGCAAAGATTTTGCTGGAACTCCTCTTGCACCAACTTCCACTGCGTAAAGCTGAGTCTTGAACCCGTTCCTGATCATTTCTTCTGTGAGATCATAATATTTATTCGACTTCATGTTGTGGTCTTTTGGAATATTTGATTCCCACGGAACGGTAAGTTCAATAAGGATAACTTTTTTCAACTTATTATCTTGTTGTAAAAGTAGTATCTGCACGACCGAATCCCTTGCGGGGTGGTCAGAAATCGCGGTCTTTAACGAATGGGATTCACTTGAGCCAACTTTACTATACGCCCAACATGACAAGTGGTAAGCTTATGGATGTCACTAGCGTACCAGACTCGAAAAAGAAAACAAATAAAATAAAATATTGTTTCCCGACTAGAAATCGAATCCGGTACCTTCGCGTCTAAATCTACAGTCTTAACCGCTATACCACGGAGGCAGTCAATCATTTTACCAGAAAATGTTGCCAATCTCCTTGAGACTATCTCGGATGGGAAGTCTCTGGAGGACATTTTTTATTTATAGTTTTGTTTATTTTATTATTAAGGTAGCTTTTAATTTATATTTAATATATATTAATTTACATTGAATATACTCATTGTAGTTTAATATCGATCTTAAGTTAGAACTAATAAAATACCGGCCCTTGAACTCAATATTCTGACTTGCGTCCGGTTATGAAAATGGCTATGAAAATAAAGAGAGATTTTTTATTGGAAAATAAGTGGCTTCGTGGTTCCTTTGTGACTTTGACAGAGATAGACCTTATTGTTTCCGTGATACCAATGTTTTCATGAAAACATATATTTTATTACATGCGTTTCTAAAATAACAATAAAGAATTTTGATTTTGAATTTACCTCTAATGACAGATCTCTTCGTTCGTCACACAATTCTGTTATCCCTTCTCATCACTCTAGCTTTCAGTCTAACTCATTCCCAGTAGTGGCCGCAAATCTCTAGAACAGTTTACCTGTTGAAATTCGCCAAGCACCCAGCAAACCGCTGTTTAAAAAGCTGGTTTACTTTCATTACCTAAAGAGCTCCTCACAACGTATATAAGTATGTATTGTATGTAGTATATAGTAGCCAATATAGTGTGTAGTATATGTATTATTGTGTATATATTTGTATGTATGTGTATTTATTATAATATCTAGTGTATGTAAGATTAAATGAATTTATTTGGCAACGTTTCTTACAATCGTTTGCACCTAGTCTCATGACTGTAATGTTCTGTATTGTCCCAAAGGTTGGCTGCTAGAGAATGCCTCGCGGCATTAAGCCCGCCCTTTGTACATAGTGCAATAAAGTTTTAAATAAATAAATAACTTAAATCTTTTACAATTTATATGCTCAATGACCTGGTGACAACCGTACCGTAGGTCGTAGCATACCATTTTGTTTGTCCGGTCGACAGCAAATACAATTTATTAATTATTAAATAACAGCATAAACAAAAACCTACCAAAATTGTTCTGTCTGGGTATGTAGGTATAAATGTATACGTAGTTGTGTGTATATGTGTGTCTATATCAGCGTGGATCCGCGAAGAGGCCAGACTACCTAACGACAGCTAGAAGGTTTTCAGTTTCCGTGTAATCCCTCTGACTGAGCCATTTGTTGAACCTAGTGAAGAGTTTTTTATGTAATAATGTTTCTATCTTGTCACCTCCTAGATCTTGGACATACTTATTTAAGGCTCTGGGGCCAATGGATGTATCAGGCAAAACTTTTTGTAGATGTCGCTAGCGGCAATGGTACCTTATTTTACACCTATATCGCATTTTTTAAAAATGTTTTCGTATTTTTCTATGTTTATAACAGAAAAGTGTATTTTAAATTAACGTTAACTACCTTAATTAAGAAAGCGCACACCGTCTTTAAAAAGAAAAAAGGTTTTATTAATATAAGATATAATTATAAGATCACCATATCTTTGATTTCGCCTAGAAATCTTGATTTGTACACTTAAAAGCTGCTCACTTCGGCATAATATCCAGAAAATAATACATTTCGTAATAAAAATACAAATTTTCTATGCAACTGACAGTTATGTTAGGTACCATCTATCATGCGCTATCTATCGTGATAAAAAGTTAGTAATACACCCCATTACAAGATAGGTAGGTAACGCTTTTTTGGATGTAGGTACATCCAGTAGGCATGTTCTCTTATTTTTTGTAATTATTTCATTGCATTTAATATACTTCTGTGCAGCCTTAGCAATGAACATAATTGTCGGACAGACAGAACTTGTTTCCTTATATAGGTCTGTAGTTGAGTAACGAAATGGCTTAGCGAATAACTCTTTCAGTGCTGCTCTCTGCGCTCTTTTAGCTCTAATTAATGCAGATTTGGCTGCTACCCCCCAGGCAGTGATACAGTACATGATGGTAGATTGCGCTAGCGCCTGATATATATTTTTAAGAGCGGAGAGACTTATTTAAGAATGAAGAGAGATAGGCAAATTTGCTCTTGAGGCATTTCTGTGTCACAGGCTGGATAAGTATAGAAAATAGTAAGCAGAGAATTTTGATGGGTTGCCTAAAGAAATATATTCAAAGAATTAAACAGAAGTTAGACGCAATAAAGCATTAGTCTTATATATATTAAATATTCTTAGAGGTAAAATATGTCTACCTGCTATATTAAAATTAATTTCATTGTTTGTACCTGCGCGCGCGGCCATCGACTATTTGCTGAGGAGAGTGCTCGTACACACCTACTCCAGAGTGTCCCCGTTCCCCGTGGAATCGTTATATTCAACAAAATCGTGCAGTCCGATGAGAATTTTGATGTGTTCACATTAACGGATGTGGAAAGTAAAAACATTGTCCTAAAGTACTTGGAGCCATATTAATTCGCACATCTAGTCACTTATCCTTGTGTTTGAATTTTGTTATGAAATATGTATTGTTTAGACGTATAATCTGTAATGTACATTTTCATGGAAAAAAAAAAGTAAAGTATCCCTTTCGGGGTGGTCAGAAACCACGCTTATAAAGCGAATTCACATTTAGCCAAAGTTTACTATAGGCCAATCATGACAAGTGGTAAGCTCGTCGATGTCTCCAGCGCACCAAACTCGATATATATCACAAATGAATTTAATATTAATTAAATGAATTGAATATCTTATTCAGAGGATCAGTGTTGCCATCCAACGAGGCAACGTCGCCGGAGTCCTCGGAACATTGGGTTCATCTTCTCCTGAATTCGATGACATGTAGATTATAATCAAGATATTTGTAAGTATTTAGTTTTTTATATTAATTAGGTTTATCTTTTAGTTTATTTAATTTAAGGTTTTGTTTAGTTTATTTTTAATTTTATTGTTTAAGTAGCTTTTAATTTATATTTATTGTTTGTATTTATGTATCTTACTTCGAATAAATTAAATGTATTTATTTACATTAATAAATATTTTTGTGTCCTGACCAGAAATCGAACCCGGTACCTCCGAGTCTAAATCCACGGACTTAACCGCTAGACCACGAAGGCATATAAATATAAAATAAAGAATTAATTTTACAAAAATCTCCGATTTCATTCGAATAAATACGAATCTTATAGTACTGTAGCAGATTGGATATTTATCTTGCAATTGCGTCTTTATTTGCTTTAAAATAACGGAATTTAACAAATGATAAAACTATATTTTTCCTTGAATAAAAGTTCGTTTGCATTTATTACGGGTTTTACAAGCTTCATCGCAGCTGTAATGACATTGTGAACAAACGGACGCCGGCAGTTACCGCCGCAGCAAATGCCACGCCTGACCGAGTAGAAGCTAAGTCTAGCATGGCACAACTACTAGGGTGGGTTACTATAGTGCCCAAAAAAATTTTTTTTTCTTATAACTAATAATAGCATTTAGCAATTATTGGTATAATAACTTTAAAACATTCAATACTCGTATTCATTTCATTCATTACAGCCCCTAGAACACAGCGTTCTAGACCTCCACTGCTGGAGATGGGCCTTCCTGAACTGGAGAATTTAGCCTACACTCGCCACGCTGGCCAGACGGCTTGGCAAGGAAATGATGTCATTTTTTTATGACATTCTATTAACGATTCCACAAGTTGGCATTAGTGGAACCGGGACCGACGGCTTAACGTGCTCTCCGAGGCACTCCGTGGTGTTGTAAATCTATGACAAATTAAGAAAAGTGTATTTCTCATTGGTACATGCCGGGTGGGTTTGAACCGACCTTTGTAGGATTTAAGGTACACGTTCTTACAACCGAGCCACCACCGCGTTCGTTTAATATATTTTATTCTAATTAAAATACAAAAAAAAAAGTAAATAAGTAAAGTACCATCACGACTGTTTCCTTTTTGGTGTGGTTCGAAACCACGCTTATAAATAAGCGGATCAGCATTTAGCCAAATTTACTATAGGCCAATCATGCCAAGTGGCAATCTTGTCGATGTCTCCTGCGTACCAAACTCGAGAAATATCACAAATAAATTAAATAATAATTAAATGTATTTTATGTTTATGTACATTAATAAATATTTTTGTGTCCCGACCAGGAATCGAACCCGGTACTTTTTAAAACTAATTATAAATAAAAATTCCTATGGAATTAAAAGTATTCTACAAAATAAAGGTAATATTTAATAATAATAAATATTTAGATAATATCCATGACCTCAGCTAGGCGGTTGAGTTCTTTTGATGCTCTCGCTAAAAATGAGTTTTGACGATAGTTAGTGCGGGCATTATGATTCAGATACTTTGATAAATCATCAAATTCATTGAAAATGCTGAAACTTTAAACAAAATCCGGAGGCAATGTCCTATACACATTTCAATAATATTTTATACACGACATAATAATCCCAATTGGCCCTAAAGGTCTTCTTTTATGTATTCTTTTTAAATTATATAACTTCATTTGTAATGACTGTTTGTGCCATAATAAAAAAAAAAAAAAAAAAAAATATTATCGCTATTACTCATAGAATGCATACTTCCGGGGTGGTAAGTGTATAGAATAGTACATAAAATAAAATAAAAAGTAGATTCGTACATTTCACTAGCTGTGAATAATATCTAGGTACTTACAGATATTTGGGGATTCACGGGGCACTGTATTAGAACAGCTTCTACACTTATTTCTTGTTTTAACTAATTTAAATTCATATTTTTTTAACTGTCACTTTTTAGTTCCGGACGACACCGTTAGATGGCGTTGCCGCGTTATCGTGGTTTTGGTTGGATTGGATTATGGAAAATGGATAGGACTCAGCTAGTTTCCCAACAGTCAGAAACATCAAGAAAGAAGTTTGACATTTCACTATGGACTCGTCATGACAAATAGCAAGCTCGACGATATCTTTAGCATACCAAACTCGAGAAATATTATTAATAAATTAAATAACTTATTTAACAAGGAATGGAACCGTGTAACTCCGCGTCTAAATGGTGCACTTAACTACGAAGGCAGATTATGCAAAGGAGGGTATAGTTGGAATCCGGGACCCCAGAAGTGTAAAAGCAAGCATATTTGATATTAAAGTTGTGGGGAAGATTTCCTACTCCCACACGGGGTTGGCAGAAGAGTGGATTATGTTTGGGGGTTTGGTGACTAGTCAGCTCGTAAAGCCCAAAGAAAGAGCAGAAGCACTTACCCCTTCCAGCAGCAGCTGACTCCATCTAAGTGGGAATCCAAGCAAGACCAGGTCTTCTTATCCTAAAACTCATTTCACACAAAACTAATAATCGAGGTAACAGTTCCGACCGATAATTTCACGAAAAAATAAGAATGACAGTCTAGACATATTTGCTAATTCTTTGCATGTTTTTAAGCGCAATGTATTGTCACTGCAGCGGATCCTGGCTGGGACTGTAAATTGAACTGCTGTTTAACCAAATTTGATCCTTGGAATTGTGTTGCTTTATTGTGGTTGGATCATGTTGTATTGTCTTGTAATTTTTGCTTAAATTTGCTTAGTTATAATTGTAATTGTATTGTTTTTATTTTGGCTACTCAAAGGCCCAATTAATGGATATTGTAATAGCATGTGGTGGTTGCCTGTAATTGGTGCAGCATTAGTTTTCTGTCTTAGTTGTAAGTAAAAATCCATGTGTTTTGTTGCTGTCACTGTTGGCGACCCTAATAAATAAATAAATAAATACACGCGCACATAATATATACATAGCACACCACCAATAAATAAGCACACGCGGTGTGACGTCACTGAACCATTCAAATTTTGCCGCCGACCGAGGCTGAGTTGCGACTAGTACCCTCCGATAGCCTGCGACTTCAAAAGGTCGTTTCGAAAAACGCTGTGTCCGTGCTAGAGCAATAGGTATAAACGAATAACAGAGCTTGCCGCACAATTAAAATTGTATTACAGATGCAATCTACCGTGAGAACAGGTCCTTTACTCTGAAATACTGAAGACTAAAATATCCGTCAAATTGATTATTCTTCTTGTTGAGGTGAATTTAGACCAAACCACCCTCGGCTGCAGCATCGATTACGTCTGTCAGAAATGTCAAAAGCTTGGGTATTCCGCCTAGCATTTGACAATTCTAACAGACGTAAGCGATCTTAGACGATACGTTTTGATACGATTGTGCACTCCACCTCACCCCGTTGGATATCGGGAGAAGTATCGAGTACCAAGTCAAGTGTCATGAATGGTCCTAAGCTTTCGTACATTTAGAGTAGGCCTCTATGCTCTATCTCACTGCACTATTGTTTCAAACCCTTTTGTCCCCAGCTAGCGTATTGAAACAGAAAACATAAAAAATCCGTGAAAATTCACGACCTGTGATTGTGAAAAAATGTGTAAACGCTTTGAAATCAGATGAAAGTTCATTGTGATTTAAGTATTATTGTAACGGACTGAAATCATATATATTGCGGGGTTACTGGTTATTCGACGTAAATTATCAATGTTGGTATTATCGTTTAAATTATACCAGAGAAGCATCATCATCATCAGCCGCTTATAACAGATCTCAATCACAAAGGTTAGTTGGTAGAAAAATAATTTACGGTATTAAGCTCGCCTATGCGCTTATTTTGGTTTTGTACAATAAATAGTTTATTATTAATATTATTATCAGCCTGTGTCTCTCCACTGCTGGATATATGACTCCTCTAAGGCTTGCCACTTCTCCTGGATCCCTCATCCATCCCTCAGTAGCGACCTTCCTCAGGTGTTCTGACGATTTGGCGTGAGGTCGTCCTACTCTGCGTTTCCAGTACTTGGTATTCTCTCTCTGACGTGTCCAGCCCATTGCCACTTTAGTTGGCAAATTTTTTCTTGCTTTGGTTTTCTGACGGATGTCAACGTTTCGGACTTTGTCCTTCAGAGAAATCCCGAACATAGCTCTCTCCCTACCTCGCTGAGCGACCTTGAACTTTAAGGATCAGCCCCACTGTCAGTGTCTACGTCTCTGTTCCATACGACATTACTGGAAGAACGCACTGGTTGAAAACTTTCGTCTTCATACACTGTGGTATGTTCGATAGGAAGATGTGACGTAAATTCACGATTGCCCCCATCCTAGCTGAATACGTCTGTCAGCTTCTTAACTGTATACACCACATGATTTTATCGGCATTGCAGCATACGCTCCCGCGTTTATTAAATAGTGAGTTTAATGATGGATAATAGATGCTATTATTATCACAGCCCCTACAACTTTCTTCTACACGTCCACTGTTGGTGATGGGTCTTTCAGAACATTTAACTGGAGAATTTAACCTATACTCACCACGCAGACCAGAAGTGTTAGCAAGCGTCTGAGAGATTATAATGTCAATTTATTAACGATTCCACAAGCTGGTATCAGTGGAACCGGGACCGACGGTTTAACGTGCTCTCCAAGGCAATGATGTTATTGTAAATCTAAGACGTAAGAAACATTGACGAGCTTGCCACTTGTCATGATGGGTCTATAATGTTGGCTAAATGTGAATTCATTTTCCATTATTAAAAAAAAAAAGTGTGATTTCTGACTACCCCGACAGGGATACGGACGTGACTTTACTTAGACGCAAGAAAAGTATTTCTCATTGGTATTGTTAGAATATTATTTACGAAATCATCGATAATGGTCATTCAATTGATTTGAGACTACATCGCTATTCGATGGGGTTTGGGAACGTCATTTGCCCGTTTTGCGTTTTGATTTAAGTTGTAATTTTAAGGAAATTATTCTTACAACCGAGCTACCACCGCACCAATGGTTATGGAAGGAATGAAAAGGAGAGGATGAAACCAAGCCACAACACATTGATTACAACTTGACTGAAACAATAAGTGAATTTTTGCGATATAATTGCGGGTGAAGTCGTCTCAAAATGTGGAACACGTACCTTACATATTTACATATTGTACTATTTAACCGATATCAAATTCTATTCGGGATTCGATTATACGTATTCAGTTGCAAAGGCATGTTATACCACCGTCGAGCCAAAGACATACATCAGAATCTAAGGACTTGACTCTTACAGAGAACTGTTTAGTCGCAACAACCACGCCACCACCTACTTCCGCTTGACTTGCGTCAACAGAAAGCTGATCTTACTTTCCTGATGAATATAGTTGGAGGCGGATTAATGGTGGTAATTTGCTCAGCAGGGCGGGGAATGGATGGATTTAGACTCGGAGATACCAGGTTGGATTACTAGTCCGGACACAATAATTTATTTATTATTTACAGGTAACGAGTTTGCGCTGTTTGGGGTCGAGACGATGGGACCATGGGTATCCCCAGCCAAGGAGTTGTCGAAACGGTTGACAGAAAAAATCTAGAGGCTGGCAATTATTTCTGCCTCTATATATAGGCCTCGATATATAGTCTTCTTGGGACTATCTCTAATTGGTCGTCTATTGAGGACATTTTTTTTTATAATGTTTTTTTTAAATTACATTTAGTTTATACTTATTTAATTTGATTATTTTTATATGGGTAGTTTGTAAATATTATTTAATATTTTGTAAATATTCATTCAAATAAACGATTACGCATATTGACCGCCTCCGTGGTCTAGTGGTAGCAAACGCCGTGAACTCGGGAGGTCGTGGGTTCGATTCCCACCGGGGGCAAGTTGTACATTGTATAATTTTCTTGGCCTGGGTGTTTATATGTATAATATGTATATATTTACAAAAAAAAGTATAATATATGAGAGAGAGGAGACAAATTGTGCGGGTGCCGGGTCCATCGTGTGTGGGTAAGAGATGAGAAGAATTGTGTCTCGGGCTTACGAGCGACAATAGGCTGGTTTAAGAAAAGGAGGCCTCCTTTTTTTTATTGCGCGATAATACGCTCACCATCCACCATTCTACTTCTCTCCCTACCCAACCAAATACTGTATGATTCCGTTAATACAGTCTTGGAAGCTCGTTCCATAAGTGTATTGACGGCAGACCTGCTTAGGCCCAATTTTTTCAGTAAGTGATGCTAAGATTTTGCTGGAACTCCTCTCGCACCAACTTCCACTGCGTAAAGCTGAGTCTTGAACCCGTTCCTGATCATTTCTTCTGTGAGATCATAATATTTATTCGACTTCATGTTGTGGTCTTATGGAATATTTATAAACCAGTTTATAAACCATTTAGTTTCCGTAACACAAGCCTCGTAGCTTACCACGGAAATTAGATGGCGCTGTGTGACCTGTCTGGAAAATATTATTATTAATATCTCTTATATTTTATTACATTAGATATATGTATGTCTATGATAACAGGCGAGGTTAACAACATACTCGTACATACACACCTCCTCAACTCGAATGGCAATTTTAATTGAGATTTCCTGTAACATAGCTACACCTTCCTGGAATAATTAAATGGGTATAAGCTGAATATTTTATCAAGTTGAGTTAAATAATATCACGACCGCAATTCCTTGATTAGTCTCATTTCACCATTTTTGTAATGTGTTTTTACAATAAATAAACGTTGTTTATTTATTTATTTATTTTTTCTTATATAAACAGTTAAACTTATATCTAAACACATAGCCATTTATGAAATTACATTTTCTTAACTAAACTTATAAAAAACATTATTAAAAACAAAAGGCTCACTCTAAAGCACTTCAAGCCGGCATAGTGTTAGGGACTGATGGCAGTTACGAGTATCTGACTTCAGTTGCTAACATTCATGGACCTTGCGCGCCACTTACCATCAGGTGGGCCCAAGGTCACATGTCGTGCTAGTATAAAAAAAAAAAAAAAAAAAAAAAAAATATATAAAATAAAAATGTACTGAGTTGGAATGATGTGTGTAGAAGTATGTTGGTGTATAAAAATGAATGTAGGTGTGTATGTGTACTATTGTATAGAGTCCAATATTTTAGATTTAAGTTGTATTTTTGACAGATTGAATAAATCAACATGCGAAACCAAAGTTGTTGGTATGAATACTTCTCCATATTCCTAAATCGCGTGGTCTGTTAATTACAACTGTCAAAAAAATCACCGTTCAACTCGTATTAACAAATTTCGCTTCGTTTAAAAAAACGTGGTTTATGACAACCATGTTATGCTACTTTACTTTAATCGTTGCATTTACAAAGATTTCATTATGGTTTATATATATATATATATTTGACCGCCTCCGTGGTCTAGCGGTAACAAACGTTGCTGTGAACTCGGGAGGTCGTGGGTTCGATTCCCACCGGGGGCAAGTTGTACATTGTATAATTTGTCTCGGTCTGGGTGTTTATATGTATAATATGTATATATTTACAAAAAAAAAAAGTATAATATGTAGTTTATCAACCATCTAGTTTCCGTAACACAAGCTTTGTAGCTTACCACGGAAATTAGATGGCGCTGTGTGACCTGTCTGGAAAATATTTATATATATATATTTTTTTGGTCACACCTAGTAAATCTATTTCTACAATCTAACTGTCCGTGGAACCACACGAAGGCAATAAAACTAAGTCTTAAAAATTCACAAGGTGCTTTATTGGGAAATATTGGAAAGACGTCGAAGGACCTCCGATAAGCTCCGATTTTCAATATTGCCAACTTCTAAGAAAATATTTTATTTACTTTATAACTTTAAATAAGTTAAATAGGCTTAGCAAAGGTATCATTATTTATTCACACATACCTGGAAATGTCAGTGACAAAGCTCGGCTCGCCATACACAATGCCATGTTGGTACCAACACTGATGTATGGAAGCGAGACGTGGATACGTCAGAATACGCATGAGAGTAGGGTTAATGCAGTAGAAATGCGGTCGTTGCGGCGGATATGTGGCGTCACTTTGGCGGACCGCATACGTAACGTCGAAATACGGAAAAGGGTTGGTATGAAGGAAAGCATAGGGACAAAAATAAGGAAAGGCATGCTACGATGGTTCGGGCATGTTGAAAGGATGAGCGATGAAAGATTGACGAACCAGATATATAATGCGAAAGTTGTGGGTAAAAGAGGCCCTGGCAGACCGAGACTCACATATCACGATCAAATAAATAAAACACTGACTGAAGGTGCATTAAAAAGTCTTCGTAACCAAAGGGCATGTATGAAGAGGTTAATGAATGTCGACGAAGCGAAAGAAGTATGTCGTGATCGTGTCAAATGGCGCTCAATTGTCTCTGCCTACCCCGCAAGGGATCTGGCGTGAAGATATGTATGTATGTATAATATCTGGGATGGCTCCGCTAAGTAGCTTACAGATGCTCTCAATGTACTGCAGAGGCGAGTGATTCGAATAGTGGACGACACCACAGTGTCTTTATCATCATTCATCATTACAGCCCCTAGATCACAGCGTCCTCGACCTCCACTGTTGGAGATGGGCCTTCCAGAACATATATCTGGAGAATTTGGCCTACACTCGCCAAGCTCTAGACGGCTTGGCGAGGATATGATGTCAATTTTTTATGACAATTTATTAACGATTTCACAAGTTGGTAATAGTGGAACCGGGACCGACGCCTTAACGTGCTCTGTATCTCGTATATGCTGTCCCCCTGAGATGCGTTGCGACGAGGATGTCAATGCACGTGCGTCCCACACCAGAGCACGTCCTCGTTGCCAGGGGAACAAAGTCATACAAACGGGTCTCTTGCCATCATCTCGGATAACTCCAGCAGACTCCAGAAGAGATGAAACCTCGATGGTGGCTAGAGCATAGTTAATAGGCCAGGAAATAATGGAGGAGAGGAAAAGGGTTGTACCTGGATTACCAAAATCGTTCTGTCGGTCGCGATGGTGTGCATGGTGACGATCAGTTGGTTAATCGTGCTGTACTGCACGCCACGTATGTTGAATTTGTATGCACTTAGTTTGAGCGTATCTAGCTAGCGCGTGGCGAGTGTAGGCCAAGTTCTTCAGAAATTTCTGGAAGACCCATCTCCAAAAGTAGAGATCCAGGACTCTGTGCTCTAGGGTATGTGATGATGATGAATGAGATGTCGTTTAGTAGGTTCAGAATTCACCGACATTGCCAAATCTGTACTTACTGGATTTTTCAATAGTGCGGCAGCATAGCTGTAATAAATCTTTCACATTCTTGGTAAAATTAATTACCTAAGTACAATACCGAATTGGCTTACACGTACGTACCCAAATTACATAAACATTAGGTTATTATAGATTTAGTATTACCACCGGTTTCTTAGTAAGTCTTGAGAGTAATTTCATTGTTAAATTTAATATATAATATATTTATTTATATATATCGGGAACTCGAGCGTGGAATGTGTGCGAAGGATTTGAGCGTGGTATGTGTGCGAGGGACTCAAGCGTGGAATGTGTGCGAGGGACTTGAGCGTGGTTGTGTGCGATGGACTCGAGCGTGGAATGATTGCGATGGATTTGAGCGTGGAATATGTGCGAGGGACTCGAGCTAGGATAGTGGGCGAGGGTCCCGAGTGAGGTGTGTGCAACAAGGATATGTGTGAGAGTCTAGAGCGAGGAATGTGTGCGAGGGACTCGGATGAAGAATGTGTGAGAAGGATGTGTGCTAAAACACGAGCAAGGAATGTGTTCGAAACTACTCACCGTTTAGTCTCCTTGCACATCTTTGGTGGAAAAGCTGCTTAAAGTCACATAATAGGTATCATTAAGGTAAGTAAAATACGTCGGTCGTTTATATCGAAGTGAGGAACGCCTGAATGTCCCAATGCTCCATTAATGAGACGCATTAGTCAAGGAGACTTCGAAACCTAAGGAAGATTTATTTTGAGATATCTATTCGCCAATCGCACGGCTTAATCTAGAGTTAGGCCAAGTCATTACATAGCAAATTGCTAAAATTACTACGAACATAATTATTTATTTTTTTTCAGTCGTCGCCGTTGTCTAGTGGTTAAGACAGTAGATTTAAACGCGGACGTATACGGTACGATTTTTCGTCTAAAACACAACAGAAAAAACAAAACAAAAAACTTGCCGCTTGGATAATAGTAAAGTTAGCTAAATGTAGGTATATAAACAACCTTTAAAAACAGCGCGTAATAATTGGTTAGTGAGGAATAGAATTGCAAGGATTGTTACAAAAAAAAAAATCCTCTCGTTCCCTAGAGACTATATTTTGACAATCCCTGTGTTCGTAACATACGTCATCCCTTAATGGGCGTGAACTCTATAATTACGAAAAAAACTTCTGACCGAAGCGAACTTCCTACGGTGGTTTTGAAAGAAAAAAAAAAAAATTATTATTTGCAAACAACAGCTGCTACTAAACATACGGGTTACGGCAACCTTCCCGATTTCGAAAGGCTGGTAAAATAAAACTATAAAAATAACAAAATTAAAAAATCTTACATTTATGTCATGTAGTTTTTTTAAGCTATGTTTTAAAAATAATATCTTTCAAATGATGGCTTTGGCGTCCCATGTCCCTGTACAACAGAAAAATGTCAATAATAGACAAGAAAAAAATAAAAAATAGATTATGCTGCTACGACAGACAGTATACCGTGTGCTTTTGTATGCTCATGCTATTGTCGTTACAGCTCCTAGAACACGGAATCCTAGACCTCCACTGCTGGAGATGGACCTTCCAGAACATATATCTGGAGAATTTGGCCTAAACTCGCCACGCTGGCCAGACGGGTTGGCGAGGATCTCTTCACAATTTATTAACGATTCTACAAGTTGGTATAAGTGGAACCGGGACCGACGGCTTTAAGTGCTCTCCGAAGAACAACGGAAACAGTGGTATAGTAAATGTATTAGAAAAGTGTATTTCATACATGCCGGGGTTCGAACCTCTACCTTTTGTATTAAAAGAAAGCGTTCTTATAACCGACCACCACCGGTCTGGTATGCTCATACTTTAGACTAATGAGTTGTTTGTTCTATTGATAGAACAAACAGCTTATTCTTAAAAAATCTATGCTGCAAATATTTTTTGCAAATACTTCCGATACATGGTTTCTTAGAAAAAATGTTTGTTTCTATCAAAAGACGCACATATTCGTCTATAGAGCATACTAAGTCACTCCGTATATCAATGGTAGTTACGCAAGTTCAGAGTAGAACCTCCTGCCGCCACGTACTTCCCCCAGGTAATAAGTGTAGGTTAACTACATAATACAAACTAGATCACGTCCCTGTTTGGATCCAACTATATATGGATTACGTGCCGACTGATAAAAATACGATGGAGACCAAAACACACGTAGTAGATTTTGGAAAATTTATTGTTACCGGTTTGAATTCCTGGTGCACAATAATTATTTATTTTATTTGTCGAGTTTGGTACGCTAGCGACATTGCCGAGCTTGCCACTTATCATGATGGGCCTATAGTAAAGTTGGCTAAATGTGAACCCGTGTTAAAAGTGTGGTTTCTGAACACCCCGGTAGAGATGAAAAAACAATTGAGTCCATTGTTGGCCAGTTTTATTAATAGGTCGATTATAAGTGGTAACTATCCGGATGAACTCAAAAAAGCAATAGTACGACCTATTTATAAGCAGGGTAGCCATTATGAATACACAAATTACAGGCCCATTGCTATACTGTCAGTTGTAAACAAAATTACCGAAAAAGTTATAGTTGATCAAATGAATGACTTTTTGGAAAAGCATCATATATTGTCAGATTCACAGCATGGGTTCAGAAAGGGACGTAGCACAAGTACAGCTCTGAAAGCTTTCTCTGATTATGTTAATGAAAACTTAAACAAAGGTAATCAGATTATATCACTGTTTATTGATTATAAAAAAGCATTTGACACCCTCGACCATGATGTGCTGCTCCAGGCCATGGAGGATTGTGGAATAAGGGGTCCCACTAACAAGTGGCTTCAAAATTACTTGTCAGGTAGAAGGCTGTGTACTGTAATTAATGGGATAGCTGGTGCTGAAGCAGACGTCAAATTAGGAGTTCCAACCGGTTCAGTCTATGGGCCTATTGGGTACATAATGCATGTAAATAGTGTAGCTAATGTGGTGAAAAAGTGTATGGTATATATGTATGCAGACGACATGTGTATGATGTATGCATCAAAAAATATAAAAGAAATAACACAAAATATACAATCTGATTTTAATAATATCACGAAATGGGCTCACGATAATGGTATAATAATTAACATAGCCAAAACTAAATGCATACATATACACTCACCATATAATAAAGCTGCAAAAAAGATTACCGCTGAGGAATTGTGTATTCAGGGACACACCTATGAGTGCTTGCATAGGAACAGGGTCACTTGTTGTTGCGATAGATTACAGTTGGTAAATAGTTATAAATATTTAGGTTTATATGTAGATAAACATTTTAATTTTAAAAGACATGTTGAAGAGGTATGTTCAAAATTAAGATCTGTTTTGGGAAAATTTTATTTACTAAATTTTGCAGTTGACAAACATACACTAACTGTAATCTATCATGCATTGGCGGATTCTATTCTGAGCTATGGGTTGGGTGTATATGGACGCACTTTTAAGACCTATCTAGATAATGTGAAACACCTTCAAATTAGACTTATTAAGTATTTGGTAAACAAAAAAACAAAAAATGATTGTAACAGAGAATATGATAAATTGTATGGTATATGTAACATTATGGAAGTACACAAAAAAGTTAATTATATGATAGCACTTGACAGTTATTACTCTGAAAATTATAAGCATAAAGCCCGAAGTAATCATAACACTAGATCTGTAGCTCAGGGTAGATTGTTGCAACCCACAGCTGTTAACTACTATGGAGAGAGAACATCACAATACATGATTCCTAAACTCTGGAATGAGCTGCACTGGTTGGCAGAGAAACCTGAGTTGACTAAGCCAGTTGTTAAAAAATACCTAAGAAGGTTTTTTATTGATCTGTAATTCAATACATAAATAAAATAAAATTGTAATAGTAAACTCTGAAACACTAAAAACATAAATTGTTACTAACGAGCGACCTTTCTCGCCAACAAACCTTAATGGTTTGGTGAGATTTAATGATTTAAAAATATTACAAAAAAAAAAAAAAAAAAAAAAAAAAAAAAAAAAAAAAAAAAAAAAAAAAAAAAGATACGGTGGTGATGATACTTAATTAAGCCAATCATATTTTTTAGCATTATAGGAGTATAAAAATAAAATTGAAACGTCATTTGAATTATTTCGTCGACCAACAAAAGTTTTCAACATAAATATTTGATACGAACTTTCAGTTGTTGCTATCAACGACCCTATTACGTTTTTTAGTCTCTGATTAGTAACTCGACATTTTTTTATTTATTATTATCTCCACTGTTGGAGATGGGTCTTCCAGGACATATATCTGGACAATTTGGCCTACACTCGCCACGCCGGCCAGACGTCTTGGCGAGGATATGATGTCAATTTTTAATGACAATTTATTAACGAATCCACAAGTTGGTATTAGTGAAACCGGGACCGACGGCTTAACTATTTTTTAAATACTAATTATTATTAACTTAAATATTTGCTCTTTAACAAATCCACGCAGTATAATAAACGATTTTAAAAACCTAATACATCGTACTTAGCGAGTACCGAATTAAAGTTGACCAAAGCACGTCCGAAGCGGTTTCCTTCTTAAAAGCGATGCAATTTCATTTTAAATTTTCCCCACTACCCACTTTTCCCACTTCGCTCTTTGAGAGTAAAGCGAACACCCGAAGGCGACAGCCATAGACATAATACAAGTAGATAATGATGTCCAAACTCAGTCTTGTCTTGATTTTTTTTCATTATTTTTTAAAACTTCTGTTCTAATGTGAATAACTCTTTTTTCGCTTCGACAAAGTTTGTATTGATGAATAAATACATACATACATACATATCTTCAATCCAAATCCCTTGCGGCATAGGATACCTCTTTCGCTTCTTTGACAATAATCAACCTCTTCACACCCTTTTCTTTCGATGGTTTTTTAATGCACTAGCTAAAGCTATTGTTTTATTTATTTGATCGTAATATATAAGTCTTGGTCTGCCAGGGCCTCTTTTACTCAAAACTTAAGCATTATATATCTGCTTCTCTCTTTGCTCATCCTTTCAACATGCCCGAACCATTGAAGCATGCCTTTCCTTATTTTTTTTACTATGCTTTTTTTCATACCTACCATTTTGCATATTTCTTCATCACGTATGCGATCCGCCAAAGTGACACCGCTTATCTCACGCAACGACCTCATTTCTACTGCGTTAACTCTACTCTGATGCGTCTACGTCTCGCTTCCATACATAAGTGTTGGTACCAGCATGGCAATGTGTATGGCGAGTCGACTTTTGTCACTGACCCCCGTAGCCCTATCTCGTTATTTATGTCAGACCTTGCGTCATAATTACAAAATATTATTCAATTCTCAAGTCTATAAGCGCTCGACCTTGACAGCGGCCGTGCAAATATCAACTTTAATAGCGTGATATATATATATATAGTTAACGCAGGGCACCGTTGACATTATTACCCGCGTTCTTTTTTCTTTTAACGTCCTCGTCTGCGAGGATCTGATGCCAATTTTGAATTACAATTTATTAACTATTCCACAAGTTGGCATTAGTAGAACCGGGACCGATGGCTCTACGTTGCACGGAAATGGTGGTGTTGTAAATCGATGATAATGATACGCAAGTAAAGCGTATTTTTCAACACTCGGTCACAGCGCTGAATTTTAGCTGATCCCTCACAATGATATACCTAAATATAAATAACATAATAAATATAAAACTACCAAAAATATTATACAAAGAATATAATAATCATCATCATCACGACCGTTTCCCTTTCGGGGTGGTCAGAAACCACGCCTATAAATAAGCGGATTCACATTTAGCCAACTTTACTATAGGCCAATCATGACAAGTGGCAAGCTCGTCGATGTCTCCAGCGTACCAAACTCGAGAAATATCACAAATAAATTTAATGTATTTATTTACATTAATAAATATTTTTGTGTCCCGACCAGGAATCGAACCCGGTACCTCCGAGTCTAAATCCACGGACTTAACCGCTAGACCACGGAGGCAGTCTATAATAATTATTGTATCAACACAAACTAATTACATAAAATTTAAAAAAAAAAAAAATCTTCGCCAAGTACCTCACAGATGCTCTCAATGTCCTACAGAGGCGAGCTGTTCGAATTATGGACGATGCCACTATATCTGGAACTCTCGAATTCCTGCAGCTTCGCCGAGATGTGGCTTCTCTGAGCGTGTTCTACCGGCTATACTATGGTGAGTGCTCCAAAGAACTCTATAACCTAATCCCTCCCTCTCCATTCCGGAACCGAATATGCACCCACATACCGTAGTCACCATCCCTTCGCGTACGTATAAATTTGGGGACTCATTCATCTGTCGTTCGATAAAGATGTGGAATGCTCTTCCAGGCTCTGTGTTGCCACTTTCCTATAACTTGGAGTCCTTCAAGCGAAGTGTGAAGAAGCCGGCATAGTGTTGGGGACTGATGGCAGTTATGAGTGTCTGACTTCTGTTGCTAACATTTATAGACCTTGCGCGCCACTTACCATCAGGCACATACCCAAGGTCACAGTCGAGCTAGTATTAAAAAAAAAAATGCTATGCTTTTCCTTTGCAGACTTGTATTTTATGTCTTTTCAGATATATGTCTTTGGCAGTGCGACGTTTAGAGACCGAGAATTGCTTGTGAAGTTAATTCCTTCAGAAATAGCACTGAATTTTAATACCGATCGTGACGAGGAAATATAACGAACCATAATTCCCGGCCCATGGTTGCTATTAACTAATTACGCGTTTAAAAGATTTGGGACACAATTACATATTTTTTTTAAATCTGTTACAAGTATGTAACGACTGGGCCAATCTGGCCATCGTAATGAGAAAAGGCCAAATTCTCTAGAAATAGGTTCTAGAACTAAAGCAGTTGAGGTTTATTTATTTATTTAAAACTTCATTGCTAAAAAATAAGCATTTATTCGAAAAAAATATTTACAAAATATAAAATAAAATTAATATTAATACTAAGGATAGGGATATAAGTCCCGTCCGCGTGGAATGGTGGCAAGAACGCTGCATTTCCCCGCTGAATTGCAATACTGATTCTTTGGGCGAAGAAAGAGCCAGCCCTCTTGTCACCGGAGGAGACACACGCGGTGTTATGTCTTTTATAATTTTATTATTTAATATTATTTTTATTTTATATTTTGTAAATATTTTTTTTCATTATGATTATTATTTTTTAAATAAAACTAATACATTCAACGCCATTTTTAACTTTAATCGTCACAATTACAGATACTACATTTTGGTGCAAGTGTTGCGCCGTCTAACTTATCGCGATACTCGAGGTGCTGGCAATGAGAATTATTACAACTTTTCATTACCAAGAAATGGATAAATTATTACAGGATATATTTTAATAATGTATTTTATATTTTGTATAAAATTGCCTCCTTTGTCTAGCGGTTAAGTTCGTGGATTTAGACTCGGAGGTACCGGATTCGATTCCTGATTTAAATAAATTAAATAATTTTGATTAATGTTTAATTTATTTGTGATATTTCTCGAGTTTGAGCTAGAGACATCGACGAACTTGCCACTTGTCATTATTGGCCTATAGTAAAGTTGGCTAAATGTGAATCCGCTTCTATATAAGCGTGATTTCTGACCACCGCCGCAAGGGATACGGTCGTGATGATACTGTACTTTACTTTTTTATTAAATTATAAGGAAAATCGTATTATCAAAAGAGATACGATATAATACTCATTAATTAAATTTATCAGCCGGACATAATATTAAAGGTTTGTGATGTCGTGTTATTGTGTTTCGAAACAGCTTTCATTTCGACTTTATTTAATATCATAATATTCTGACAAATTAATTTACAAATTTTTTGAATATAATTAAAATATTTTTATATAACAATTGCTCGTAAAAAATATGTCTTACTGCACTTATTTTTTTATCCGACGAGGCCCCATTACGGCCACAAACTAGACCTTATTGACTAGACAAATATTTGAGAGAAAATTATAAGACAAAAAAATAAACCTGTTTCTTTGTCGGAAGCCTATGTAAACTATTTATATTTGAAGATATTATGTGTAATTGATGATAATTATGAGGGCGTGGACGTAAACATGGACACTGACAGTGGTTTTCCATTAAAGATCGCATCAAAGTAAAAGCTTCGGTTACAGTTTCGGCATACAAGTGAGCGAACCCGAAACTGCGGCCGAAACGAAGATTTTAGCTCGAAGTGAGCTGAAACTTTGTTTTATAATACCAATTATTTAGATCGTAAGCAGACACCTAATTGAAAATAAACCTGAACTGAACATTCGGTCGGACACTAAAAAAGTTCGCTCGTCCAAAATTGGGCTCATTTTTTGTTACCCACACATTTTACCCTCAAAATTGTAGGCAATTTTAAGGATATTTTGATCCTAACAGATAAAGGTAAAGCGAACCCTTAAATTAATTCAACAAAATACGTTTTGAATGCCTCTGTGGTCTAGTGTATAAGGCCGTAGATTTGAAATTGAGGTGTTTGGTTCGATTTCTGGTCTGGAGAACACAACAAAATATAATCTATTTGTGACATTACTATACTATACTATACTATACTATACTATACTATACTATACTATACTATACTATACTATACTATACTATACTATACTATACTATACTATACTATACTATACTATACTATACTATACTATACTATACTATACTATACTATACTATACTATACTATACTATACTATACTATACTATACTATACTATACTATACTATACTATATTATACTATAAATTTTGTCAGCCTCTGTGCGGTTAACGATCTCAGCTCAAGCGGATGGTAGATTGAGACTACCGGGTTCAATTTCTTTCATTGCACCATTTGCTTCATTCGAGAAAATCGAACGGACATGCAAAAGCACGAGAATCGGGGCCCTGGTAATTAAATATTTCGTTTAATTGTTATTTAAAAAAAGACAACCCTAACGACGTTAAACGAGATAAGAATTGCCGTGAACTCGGGAGGTCGTGGGTTCGATTCCCACCGGGGGCAAGTTGTACATTGTACAATTTGTCTCGGTCTGGGTGTTTATATGTATAATATGTATATATTTACAAAAAAAAAAGTATAATATGTAGTTTATCAACCATCTAGTTTCCGTAACACAAGCCACGTAGCTTACCACGGAATCTAGATGGCGCTGTGTGACCTGTCTGGAAATATAATATATATGGAAATATATATAATTACGCGATAGAAAAAGAGGCTATATCTAGGTAAATATACCATGAAGAGCACTTTATTGTGTCAGAGCAAGAGTCGCTAATTATTTAAATTAATCTGCGGAATCTTCTGTGCCTACTTGTACTATTCTGTATTCCAATAGCTTACTATTACGTTGAACTAAAATGTGAACTAGATTCTTAACAAAGCTTGGCTCCTAACAAGGGTTACGGTCATGACGATACTTTTACTGTTTTTTTTTTTTATATAGTATAAATGTAATCTCGTTGTTAATTCGACTCTTCAATTTGCATGAAAAATAAATTACTCGAAAGAAAAAATAAGATGGAAATGTTTTTATGAGAAATTTCTAGCAAATGCAGCTTTAGGTACTTCCTCGTACCTACTGAAGATAAAGGATTTTTGACTTAGATATAGTTTGGTCCTCCGAGTAATAAACAATTCATTTTTTTATTTAATTACAAACTTTATTGCACTATGTTTTATTCTCTAGCAACACACCTTTGTGCTACCATAAAATATATTAATAGGGAAAATTAATTAAATAATGTATATATGTATCTAAAATGTACACAATACTACATACTATAATTAAATTATTTACCTACTTACACTATGAGGAACTGTTTAAATAATGTGTAGTATAGTGTAGTATAGTATACCTTCTTTTTGAAAAGTGATCTGTTGGGCACTTGATAAATTTCTACCGGCAAATTGGTCAATAAATTTGCGGCCACTACTGAAAAAGAGTTAGACTGAAGGCCAGAGTGATGACAAGGATAGATTGAACAGAATTATGGGACGAACGGAGATATCAGTTGTGAAATGAGGAAAGATAGTTAAATTTGTTCTTGAGGTATTTCGGTGTCGCAGCCTGAGAATAAAAAAAAGTAAACAGAATTTTTTTAGATTATATATTTTTAAAATTTTATTTCATCATCATCAGCCCATAAAACACAGAAACCTAGACCTCCACTGCTAAAAATTAGACCTTCCAGGACACATTATTAGAGATTTTAGTCTACACTCGGGTTGGCGAGGTCTGATGTATTTTTATTAACGATTTCACAACTTTTATTATATACTAGTACGATGTCCATGAAGATAGTAGGACCGTTACCTCGAGACCAGAGCTCCTTGCCGAAGTTGAAAGATTTTATGGAGACCTATATGCCTCACACGCAACTCGCCCTATAGCCCGCAGGGACGACGACCAACGAGCTGTTTTAACTCGCCACTATACCGAGGATATCCCGGATGTCAATCTAGGCGAGATCGATATAGCCCTTGGACAACTTAAAAATAACAAGGCGCCTGGTGATGACGGAGTCACGGCTGAGCTTCTGAGAGTAGGCGGGAAACCAGTACTCAAAGAACTCGCAAGACTATTTAACTACGTCATTCACCACGGAACCAAAAGGGTAACATCTCCCTTTTAAAGAATTATAGGCCCATATCACTCCTGAGCCATGTCTATAAGTTGTTTTCAAGGGTGGTCACAAATCGACTCGCTCAGAGAATGGATGATTTCCAGCCCCCGGAGCAGGCTGGGTTTCGAAAAGGCTTTCGTACGGTCGATCACATTCATACATTGCGACAGATAATACAGAAAACCGAGGAGTATAATCTGCCGCTATGTCCTTGCAGCGATGCCTAATAGACTATCGATACGTTGAGATGCTGATATGTCTTTACAGTTCTGCGACTATGACCGTCCAGTTACAGGGTCAGCATACAAAGCCTATCCAACTGCGCAGAGGCGTGCGACAGGGGGATGTCATATCCCCGAAACTGTTCACGAACGCGTTGGAAGATGTTTTTAAAATGCTAGACTGGAATTACTGCGGCATAAACATCAATGGAGAATTCATCTCACACCTCCGATTTGCGGATGACATAGTCATTATGGCCAGTTCACTCAAGGATCTTAGCGGAATGCTGAACGGCTTAAACGTAGCATCCCAGCGGGTTGGTCTCGGAATGAACTTAGACAAGACGAAAGTCATGTTCAATGATCATGTCAAGCCGAGGCCAATCTGCATAGGAAACGACACTCTCGAAGTTGTGCAAAATTACGTATACCTCGGGCAGACTATCCAATTAGGAGCAGCCAACTTCAGCAAAGAAGCCGACAGACGCATTCAGCTAGGATGGGCGGCATTCGGGAAACTCCGGCACATCCTCTCATCGTCTATACCACAATGTTTAAAGACTAAGGTTTTTAACCAGTGCGTCCTCCCGGTAATGTCGTACGGAGCAGAGACGTGGACACTAACAGTGGGTCTGGTCCATAAATGGAGAGAGCTATGCTTGGTGTATCTCTGATGGATAGAATTCGAAACGTTGATATTCGTCAGAGAACGAAAGTTACAGACATAGCTTTTAAAATTAGCAAGCTGAAGTGGCAATGGGCCGGACACATCTGCCGCAGAACCGACGATCGACGGGGCAAACGTGTTCTAGAGTGGAGACCACGTACGGGAAGACGCAGAGTGGGACGACCCCCCGCCAGATGGACAGATGACCTAAAGAAGGTGGCTGGTGGGGGTTGGATGAGGGTAGCGAAAGATCGCGTTAAGTGGCGAGCCTTAGGGGAGGCCTACATCCAGCAGTGGAGAGATACAGGCTGATGATGATGATGATGATGACGATGTCCATGAAATTTAGCAACTGGGATTATACTCATGACTGACATCAGTCCCTAACACTATGCTGGCTTTGCTGGGCATAACGTCAATGTCGAGAGATTTAATGGGTTTATCAACACGAACGGTGGATACTTCCCCGCCCCGGGAAACTAGCAAATTACCACCACCAGTCCACCTATTTGTTGTTCTCGTTGAAAGTATGTGCCATTTGCAATGATGTCAAATGCAAATTTTTACTTTCAAGGAGAACTAATATTGTAAGCTTGCCAGTTATATAAAAATAACAACGCTTGAAACTTGAAAGCCATAAGAACGATGGTTTTGTAAATCTGTGACAAATGTACGCAAGAAAACAAGAAGTGCCGGCAGCATCTCAATACACCATGAAATTAAGGACATAATTTCAACGGCGCTTACAACTGAACATCCACTGCATCCTCGGTAGATGGGATGCCATATTTTGACCCACTGTGTCCGTCACAAAAACCAGAGCCATTCGTACGCCTTAAACGCAACGCGGTGATCGTCATTATTCACTAGTTCATCCCATTTGCAGTGGAAACGATAAGTCCCTGTACTGAAGAGGCTCTGGCGTTTTTTCGTGAGCTTGGGGAAAAACTTTACTTGGCGACAGGTGACACTTTGAGTGGAAAATATTTTGCTCAAAGGGTCAGCCTCGCCGTTCAACGAGGGAACGCAGCGAGTGTCTTCAACACACAACGGCCATCGGACAGTTATAATTTGTTTTCTTTGTAGTCTAGTTTATTTTATTTATAATTTAGTATTATATTTTATATTTTTTAAATTTATATTTTCGAATTAAACAATTGATTGATAGTAATAACTTTAACTTGGCGTTATTTATATATTTTATTTGAAAACAAACAGTACTTAATAACTAATTACAAAATGAAGCATATATCTATAGACCATTAACATGTTTTCACATATAGGAAACTATGAAAACAAGCTAAAAATTTAATAATACAGAAAGCAAGTACTAAGGAAATAAATTACACATACATACATATTTTCACGCCAAATCCCTTGCGGGGTAGGCAGAGACAATTGAGCGCCACTTGACACGATCACGACATACCTCTTTCGCTTCTTCGACATTCATCAACCTCTTCATACATGCCCTTTTATTTTGGTGGCTTTTTAATGCACCTTCAGCTATTGTTTTATTTATTTGATCGTGATAGGTAAGTCTTGGTCTGCCAGGGCCTCTTTTACCCACAACTTTCGCATTATATATCTGGTTCGTCAATCTCTCTTCACTCATTCTTTCAACATGTCCGAACCATCGGAGCATACCTTTCCTTATTTTTGTCCCTATGCTTTCTTTAATACCTACCCTTTTGCGTATTTCGTCATTACGTATGCGGTCCGTCAAAGTGACGCCGCATATCCGACGCAAAGACCTCATTTCTACTGCATTAACTCTACTCTCATGCGTATTCTGACATATCCACGTTTCGCTTCCATACATAAGTGTTGGTACCAGCATGGCATTGTGTATGGCGAGTCGAGCTTTGTCACTGACATTTCGGCTGGCCATTAGTGACCCCAGGGCACCGTTAACACTATTTCCCGCGTTCACTCTTCTTTCAACATCCCTATCATACTTCCCATCCGCAGTGAAAACACTGCCCAGATATATAATTTCATTTACTTGTTCTAGAGTTTCATCATCAATCTTTATCGTCACGTTTGTCATTCTTCTTCTTTCAAACACTAGTACCTTAGTTTTTCTCGCATTCAAACGGAAATAAATTAAGTATGGAATAACAGTTTAGTTATTTTCGGAAACACTTAAAGAAACTTTGTCAAACCAATATTGTTGTTGTAGTTGATAACAAATATATTATTGGTATTAAATGCCCAAGCCTTCAGATTAAGTCAATTTAAGAATTTGAAAATCCCTGTTAAATCTATTATATGAGGTAGCGTTTACATGAAGGCAAGGGAAGCTTATACTATCTTATCCAAACTAAGAACGATGTTCAACAAAACTATGCAAACGGATCATAGACAAATATAATAAAGTTCGGATTTTAAATACAAAATATTTTCAGTGTTGTTGGCCCTAAAATCTGTAAGATGGAAATACGAATCATCATCATTTTAGATGTGGTAGTACCGGATTCGTTTCTGCTCGGAACTCAATAATTTATTCGTGATAATTTTTGAGTCTGGCATGCTAGAGACATTGACAACAACGGTGACGTCACACCGCGTGTGCTCAATCTTAGATGCTGCAGCAGTGTCTGCTGGATAGCCACGAGCGTGTATTAATTTGTCGGAACTTACTTGGATTATTAGTTTAATGTGATATACCATTTGTGTGAAAATAATTTTAGCACCAGAAGAGCTGGTCTTCTTTTGGAATCCTAGGGTCGACTCCACTGAGACGTTGTCAGCTGCTACTGGAAATGGTAAGTGCTTCTGTCTCTTACGGAGCTGGAAACCCCCCAAACCATATACAGTCCACTCATCTACCACTCCGTGAGGGAGTTGGAAATCTCCCTACAGTCGTACATTACGGCTATAATGGCAATGATTTATAAGACATCTATTAGGTAAAGGTATAAAAGAATCAAAGGTTATACTTTAATTTAATTACATTTAAAAATAAAAAAAATGTAGCATCGTAACTTTTTTTTATATGTTTATACTAGCACGACATGGTAAGTGACGCGTAAATGTTAGCAACTGGAATCAGACACTCATGAAAAATGCCCATTGTTCTTTATTATTATTAATAACTACGTCTATGTTACGAACATTTTAAAGCTGCTGGTGTTTTATGGCGCTCGTAACTTCAACAACAACTATTATGCAATTTTCAGTTGAACCACCTGCGTCGTATTATTTCACTTGACGTAAATGAATGGCACCGTGTAACCTGCTCGCGTGAACGATGTGTTTTATAACCAGCACCAAAGTGAGCATAAACAACGCATTTTATATTTTTATGTTGCCATTTATGTGGCTCTATTTATATGTAAGTATTTACGTGCACGTAAGTTCTTCACTGAGTTGTAGTATACATATATGGGGTAATGATACGGACATGAATAGAGAGTTTATTAGATAAAAAAATTGAGCAATTTGCAACCTGTCGAATCATGCAAACCTCTTTTTAGATTGCTCGGTTTATTGCCACTACCATCTCTTTATATTTTGGATGTATGCTTGTTTGTTAGAAAACACAGCGATATGTTTAGAAAGATTAGAGATGTCGGCGCTAGAAGAAGGAGAAATCTGTGGGAGGAACTCCTATGATCCTATTGTAGATATAAATCCTAAAAAACAAAATGTAATAAAATTTGTTTAATTATGTTTATACGAACTTATAATAAATTACCTAAAAACTAAAAATTTATAGGTAACAGTGTTTTAAAAATCTATTAATAATTTGGTTATAATTTAAAATAATATTTTGACAATTGTAATATCTAAAGTTTTAGCTGACAATATTATATGAATACCTACATGTATGTCTTTGGACATATTTCATTTAAAATTAATATTTATGTTTAATATATTTACTTGGCAAATGTTGTTACGTTAAGTTAGTTTACTATAAGACCTGTAAATTAGACTAACATTTATTTATGCAAATAAAGTTTTTTTATCCTTTTTTAATACGAGTAACAATCGTACAGACAGATGTTAAAAAATATATAATAACAATAATGTTTCACACAACAAAATCAAATTCTAAAAAGTAAAATGTACCTAACATAAGTTTTAGAACGTAGGTATATCACAGTTTGTACCTAATAAGTACCTGCGCGCGCGCGGCCGTCAATTATTCGCAGAGGAGAGTGCTCGTACGCACTTACAACAGAGTGCCCGCGTCCCCTTGGAATTGTTTTATTGAACAAGATCACTCGATCTAATGAGAGCTTTGACGTTTTCCAGAAAGCAAACAGGTTGTCCTCAAGTACTTGGAGTTGATCCATAACTTGTCATGTAAATCTCTTATGTAGGTATGATTTTGTAAGTAAAAAAAGATATATAACGATGACCTAAAGAAAGTCGTTATTTGGGGTTGGATGAAGATCGCAAAAGTGTGTGCCGCTTGCTACGTGTACCTACCAAATTTAGGGGGCAATTCTCAAGCAATAATATAATAATTCATTTATTTATTTATTCAAGGAACAGTCAACAAAAGGTACAATCATATTTATAATATTACTAGAACTAACACATGGCTATTGCCCTTTTCATTACAGACCATTACAGCATGCATTTTATTTATTTATTTATTTATTAAGGTACAAAAAACAGTTAACAGACAAACATTTGACAAAATACAGTGATATAAATAAGTAGTTAGTTTGCCAACCTAATATTTGTACACAGCATGCAGTAAACAATATTAAGAATAAAATACAGAAAGACTTTAATATCTAAATTTAAACATATAAGTAAATAACAATTTGGCATACATATCTTATAACTAAAGTTATATATATTTATATAAACCCAAAAACAATAATAATATAGTAGTAATAATAATCATAACGTCTTTTAATATACATTAAAACTATAGAAAAAAAAGAAATTATATAAAAGTAAATTAAGTTAACCTAATAAGACCTAAAAACTAAAAGGAAAATAAAAAATAAATCTTAAATTAACAATAACATCCTAACCCTATCTAAACACAATTAACAATGACTAAACAACAATTCTGTTATACATATTATTTATTTTAGAAATAATATAATGTCATATGCGATATTTATCGGAAATTCTGTCACAATGCATACAAAAAATTTAGTAGGTGGTAGGCGGACTGATGGTGGTAAATTGCCCAGTCTGCGGGACGGGGAGGTGTCCACCATTCGTTCCGATAAACCCAGTAACGTATCCACACGTTTCGGGATCAGGCTCTAATTGCCGTCATGCCAAGGTAAGTCGGCATAGTGTTAGGGACTGATATCAGTCATGAGTCTCTGATTCCAGTGACATTTATGGACCTCGCGGGCCACTTACCATCAGAGCACGGTCACATGTCGAGCTAGTATAAATATATATATATTATTCGATATAAATATTAATATTACTCGACTCTTACTAGCTCGCGACTGTTAGTGCAGCAACATGGCTTCGATTGGTATTGCGGGAATGTTTGTATATCAGTGAGGGCCAATCTCAAACTCGTACATCGATATAAAAGCGCATTATACTTCTTTTGTCCTATGTATACAAAATAAGGAATTGAATTGAATACTCGTTTAAGTTTAAGCTCTGCTAATTATAATATAAATTATAATTATACATTATGTTATAATTATTTAGATTATAAGTTGACACGGCTATAATGCCTCGAACTTAGGTTAAGTACTGTATTGCTTATGGCAGC
This sequence comes from Tinea semifulvella, assembly GCA_910589645.1. Lineage (NCBI taxonomy): Eukaryota > Metazoa > Arthropoda > Insecta > Lepidoptera > Tineidae > Tinea > Tinea semifulvella. The sequence continues at coordinate 2,995,994 of OU342598.1, read as the reverse complement.
AATGTCACTTCCTTATTTCGGTCTATCCATAATTTAATTTAATCTTTTTATTTATTATTTTAATAATATTGTAAAAAATTGACAATATCCGAGTGTTACATGTGAACCATATGGAAATAAATATTTTGAATTTAAATTTAATAACAATCAGCTCAAAATCCCTACCCATTCGTCCAGCAGATATTCAGATAGCGCTGTCTATTAATATATTTAAAAATCTCCTAATCGCTCACTTTCTCAACAAACAACTTAACTCTTCTTAGTACCTACATCAATTTTTTTTTTTTTAATGTGTGTAAATAGTTCTATAGTTACCAATTTTTGTATGTAAATATATATATATATATATATATATGTATATATATGTTATTTAAGTAATATTATGTAACGATTATTATGTAGTGTATGTAGTTGTATATTTATAATAATAAACCCCGCAATCCTCTACCACACTCCCAAAGGTTAGCTGTTATAAAATGCCGAAAGGCATTAAGTTCGCCCTTGTACATTACTTTTAGTTTTTTTGTGCAATAAAGAGTTTATAAATAAATAAATAAATAAAGTTAGCTTATTTCTAAAGATGAAACTGACAATTAATAAAGTAATAAACTATTTTATCAATTCAACAATTACGATTAAACAAACAGACTAACTGCTAAGCTGCTGGTCTTCTGCTAACAGCTTACTTATTGGACCACTTTGCTGCTTAGCCTTCCACTAGCAGGAGTAGAATCATTCAAAATAATTAAATGAATGACGTTTCATAAATGCCTGTAATATGTTTACGTGAATAAATATATTTTGACTTTGACTTTGAGCTATGGCAATAGATATATGATATACTCCTAATTTACTACACTTTTGTAGAAAAAAGGTTTTAAATTAAATAAAAAATCAGTGCTTGAAAAAGTGTGTTATCTCTAAGTGAATGTAATAAAAATAGTATTGAGAAAATAAGCGAGCCTATCAATGAAGATTACTTTCATAAAACCCGAACCAAGATATATCATGAGGTATTCTATCCTCCACCGGATAAGATATTCATGGCATCACCCGATTCGGTGGATAGCGGTTCAATCAATGACTTAGATCAGTGGTACTTAGGCTTAAACTTCAGGCGGCAGATTACCTCAAAATTGTTTGACTACAAAAGATGAACTCTGTAGAAACAGAATTGTAGTTGTAGTTTAGTGTATTTTCTATGGGGGTGTGAAGGAGTGAGCAAAGAGGTATCTTCGATAGTCGTCTGTCAGGTCAGCGCGATGCAGCAGCTTCTTCCAGAGATCACTGATGGTCACTAGGCCTTCACCTAACGCGGTAGCGGTTGATAGAATTGCTTGAAACGCGAATTACGGAATAAAACGCCTGCATGCACAGTGGACACAAGACTGTTCGTGCGGCGTGCGGTGGATCCTCTCGCTCAGGCGCATGTGTGGGAAAGGGATGGATAATACATATAATTGGAAGTATATAAACGGACATACATACATAAATACATAGTGGCCAAGCCATAGTTTATAGATAAAGGTAAACCCATGTCCATAAATAAATCTTCTTATGTCATGACATTTTATTTATTACATAAATTAATTTACATTGTATATTTTTTTTTATAAATTAGTAATTAATTTATAGTATAAATTTGTGTGCCAGAAATGGCGGAGTATGTGAACTATTTAAAAACTATGTACCTATTTACCATATTCCATACAAATTAAATATTAATTTATTTCATTTCATCGGGCTATTACTGATAGCGCCTATATTGGCGCGAAAAAGATCGTCGAACAGACGAATAATGTTTACTTCTCCAACACATATCGGAGTCACAAATTTAAAGAAATACTACTTAAATATTACTATGTCTTTTTTAAAATATTTTTTATTATCCTAGAACGACATGTGACCTTGCGCTCACCTGATGGTGAGTGGCGCGCGAGGTCCATGAATGTTAGCAACTGGGATCTGACACTCATGACTGACATCAGTCCCCAACACATGCCGACTTGACTGTGCATGACGGCAATTCGAGCCTGATTTCGAAACGTGTGGTTAAACGTTACTGGGTTTATCAGCATGAACGGTGGAAACTTCCCTGCCTCAGCAGACTGGGCAATTTACCACCATCAGTCCGCCTACCAGAGGCTGGTTGTACTAAAACGATATATTAGTAACTTATGTAAATATCGTTTTTTATATTTAATATCGTTCTATTTTTAGTTATAATTTTTTTACTCAATAAATCTATATAACTTAAACATTAGCAGTAAAGCACCTTACAATTCCTGCTCACATCTGCCAAAGCTTAGGTGTTAGAAAATGTTTTTGGCCAAAGTTAATCACGGGAATCAGACACTAATGACTGACATCAGTCCCTAACACTATGCCGGCTTGACTAGACATGACGGCAATTCAAGCCTATCCATATAGATCCCGAAATACGTGGATACTCTTTACTGGGTTTATCGGCACGAACGGTGGATGCATCCTCGCTCTGGCAGACTGGGCAAATTACCAGAATTTATTTAATCAAAAAGGCATGCTCACTAACTAAAATTATTTGATTTTGATCCAATAAACGTTATTTACTTTTTAAACAACACTGCAACAAACAACTAATGCCCGGCTCCTTCATATAGGTCATCGGCTTCAGTTACTTAGCATTTATACATGTGGTCGGAGACGAGAGCTGGTCGACGTTGCAAATGCTAATACTCCGTCTTTTATTACCTTACATTAGAATACCGACTGGAGAATACCCCACTTGAAACACAATACGTTTGTGTTTAGTCGCTACTCTGGGACATATTATCGATAAATTAAATCCTAATTCCAGAATTACTGTAAGCCGTAATGTAACTAAAAACAAGTAAAGTATCATTACGATTACAGGGTGATCAGAAACCATGCTTTTGTAAGGAGCGAGTTCACACTTGGCTAACTTTACTATAGGCCCAACATGACAAGTGGCAAGCTCGTCGATGTCTCCAGCGTACCAGAATCGAGAAATGTCATAAATAAATGAAATATATAATTTTGTGTTCTTGGCCAGAAATCGAACTGCTAGACCACGGAGGCAAATGTAGCTATTTAAATATTTAGTAATTTAATGCTTTCACAATCCCTACATGAGTATAGATACTAAGCTTGCCTATGTACATGTTAAATGTTATTGTGTCAGGCTAGAGATGCTCTTTCCAACCCTGACGGGCTCCTTACGGGACGCTCTGGAGTCTAAACAGAGTTAAGCTTGTACGATGGTAGGGCTGACGACACTGAACCTATATCAACCATGTATACACTCCGAACATTACAGATAGCTGTGTAGAGGATGCAAAGGAGCAGACGGCCGTGCATGTGCTGCAGTGTGGCTGGGCCTAAACTAAAGAAGAGCTATGCAGGAACGTCTCCTGACCTTTCTGGAAGATATTGGATGGCTTGCTAACGGAGCGAAGCTCACACACAATGGTTTCCCGGAAACTAAGTGCGGACAAGCTCGTTTATCACAATCCCACTTTCTGTGCGATGATAAAATTATCTATGTAGTAGTTGAGATTAATAAAACATAATCAGGATTATCACACCTTAATTCCGGTTTCCGAAAAGATAATTTCATTAACATGATTATAAGTTACGTGATTGGCTTTCCACTGTGTTAATTGAACTAATGACATGCCTTTATTCATTAAATTAATCCCCCTTTTGATTATCCCGCATCTCCTACATGTTTAATCCTTCAAACCTAGTGCGGCATATTTTTAATGGAACTGTTGCTTCCATATTCCATTCCATCTTGAGCGCCTGCTGTGTCACAATATTACTATTAATTGAAAAAAAAAACTATAGGGCTAAAACGGCGGACTTGCTGGTCAAACAAGACGCACGTCCTCCTCTTTAATCAGTAACCCTCTGTTGAGGATCGTGATTCGCAGTCGCAGTCCATCCACCACCCGTTTCCAGTGATTGTGGTCTTCGGTGCAGTGGAGCTTGGTGTACGGGATGTTAAGATTGAACCATCGTTTGGGGCTTCTTACTTTTGTTCCTTTATCGTCTACTTTTCCTGTAACAAAAGATTAAGCGAGAGCATAGCTATAATGCCAGAGGAAAAGAATAGTTTGACTTTACAAGTGGCCCGAGCCGAAAACAATTTTATCACTTTTTTTTTGTTAATTAATATTATATCGTCAAAAATCTATGTCTGTTTCAGGATAGTTGGGTTTCGCTGGTGACTGATTAACATTGGCCCTAAAATTATAATACTCGTACCTTATAATATAGGGTCCGTCCTCGAAATATATGTCTCTAAAACTATGAATGTTACCAGTAAAAGAAAATATTTTCAACGAAAGTAACTTATGAGAGAGATTTAAGGATTTATTAGACTTAAAAATAGATGAAATTTATTGTCTCTGTCCGTGGGGATAGAGAAAAATATTGCATTGTTTCTTCCAACATCTATTTGTAACACAGTTAGTTAACTTTCTTATTCTTGGAAGTAAAATTAAATTCTGCACCTTATTTGTACTGCCTTCGTGGTCTATCGGATCGTAATTATAGCAAAGATGCCGGGTTCGATATCTGTAGTTAAACTATTTTTTTGTGTTTTTATTTATTTTGCCATTTAAACTTCGATTTCTTGTCCCGAAGGTTGATGGTAAGAGAATGCCAAGCGACATTACATACGCCTTTTGTATTAAACAATAAAGTTTTTAATAAATAAAAAATAAAATAAAATAAGGAATCAGCTATTTGTCAATTTAATGGATGCGGTTAAATCAGTGAATATCGTCAAGACCCTAAAAGTACTTCTTGCCGACTGTACCTCCAATAAAACTATTTGAAAACACCAACATAAGTTTGTGTTGCAAGGTACAATTAATTGCAAAATTCTTTGTTAACTTGGCTTTGTTCCAAACAAAACGACTACAGAAGTTAACGAAAGATGCTTACATTTACCGTGCGGGTGCCGGGTTCATCGTACGTGGAAAAAGAATAATAATAGTAGAAGACAAATTTGTTAGCATTGTGTGGGAAAGAGAGGAGAAGAATGATTTCTCAGGCTTGCGACTATAAGCTGGTTTACAAAGGAGGCCTCCCTTAATGGGGTGTATCAGACAATGCTTTTTGTAGATGTCGCTAGCGGCAATGGTACCTTGTTTTACACTTATGTCGCATGATTTTTTTAATGTTTTTGTAGTTTTATACTCCTTTGTATCGCTGCCACAAATTTATGGAATGATCTTCCGGTGAACATAAGGCAGGCAACTAATAGATTGTCATTTAAAAAATTGGTCTATGCACACTTTATAAATAGGTCAAAACCACATTAGTAAGTTGTATTTATGTATGTCTATGTATAATATTGTGTATGTATTAGTATTTAGTATATTGATAATATATTACATATATAAAACTATATAAGTACGTATATAATATATGTTAAGTCATGATTTAATTGTATATTTTACCATTGCTTTCATTGCACCTATATTTGTTCAAATTTGTCCCTAAGGTTTGACTGTCAGAGAATGTCTACGGGCATTAAGTCCGCCTTTGTACTTTGTGCAATAAAGTTTTTAAATAAATAAAATAAATAAATACTTTTATAACAGATAAATGTATTTTAAATTAACTTTACCTAACTTAAAAGACGATTTAAGAAAGCGCACACCGTCTTCAAAAAGAAAAATGGTTTTATTTTAAAGAACGGTAATTTTTAGATCACCATATCTTTGATTTCGCTTAGAAATCTCGATTTGTACACTTAAAAGGTGCTCACTTCGGCATAATAGCCAGAAAATAATAAATTTCGTAATAAAAATACAAGATTTATATGCAACTGACAGTTAGTTATATTAGGTATCAACTATAATGCGCCAAATATCGTGATAAAAAGTTAGTGATTGCGCAACAAGACTTTCACCATCCACCATTCTGCTCCTCTCCCTACCCAACCAAATAAGTACTGTATGATTCTGCTAATGCCGTCTTGGAAGCTCGTTCTATTATTAAGCTGATGGAAGACCTGCTTGCTTAGGCCCAATTCTTTCGATAAATAGGTTATGCACAGATTTTGTTGGAATTACTCTCGCACCAACTTCCACTACGTAAAGCATAATTCTTCTGTGAGATCATAATATTTCTTCATTTGTTTTCTTTGATTAAAAGAAAATGGAAATACATTACGCGTGGAACTAGTAAACTACGTCTGACTGACACTTGAATCTGCAGCCCAATGGGGTGTCTCACTAACTTTTTATCACGATAGATGGCGCATGATAGATAGTACCTAATATAGCTGTCAGTTGCATAGAAAACATGTATTTTTATAACGAAAAATTTTTATTTTCTGGATATTATTCCGAAGTGAGCAGATTTTAAGTATACAAATCGAGTATTCGAAGCGGAATCAAAGATATGGTGATTTCGAAATTGCCGTTCTATTAAAAAACCTTTTTTTTTTTTAAACGGTGTGCGCTTTCCTAATTCTTCTTTTAAGGTAGGTATGTTAATTTTAAATATATTTTTCTGTTATTAAAATGATAAATTACAAAACATTTTTAAAATGATTCATATAGGAGTAAAACAAGGTACCATTGCCGCTAGCGATATCTACAATAAGATTTGCCTGATACACCCCATTCTACTGGTAGATTTATTTATATTCAATTTTATTTTAGCTTTTAAACCTGTCGAGACAAGTTTCGGTGTTCACCTAACGATTCATTTTTCCATAAGTGGAAATAAAATAAAAGTTATTTGACCAATCGGTATTCTACTATTCGTTGCAGTTTGGTTATTATTTCAAAATAAGACTTGTTGAAGTATTGTTGTTGAAACTTCAAACTACTCAATTTTATTGATGTGAGTATTTTTGAAATTTTTTGGAGTATATTCAATAGAGCCCCTGGAACACACAACTGCCTCCGTGGTCTAGCGGTTAAGTCCGTCGTTTTAGACTCGGAGGTTTTTTTTTTTTTTTTTATACTAGCACGACATGTGACCTTGCGCCCACCTGATGGTAAGTGGGGAGCAAGATCCATGAATGTTAGCAACTGTAATGACTGACATCAACACTGACGGCAACACTATGCCGGCTTGACTGGACATGACGGCAATTCGAGCCTGATCCCAAAATGTGTGGATACACTTTACTGGGTTTATCGGCACGAACGGTGGATACTTCCCCGCCCCGGCAGACTGGACAAATTACCACCATCAGTCTGCCTACCACCTATTATTAGGTACCGGGTTCGATTCCTGGTCGGGACACAAAAATATTTATTAATGTAAATAAATACATTTAATTAATATTTAATTTATTTGTGATATTTCTCGAGTTTGTCTCGAGAGACTTGTCATGATTGGCCTATAGTAAAGTTGGCTAAATGTATATATAAATTATTTATAAGCGTGGTTTCTGACCACCCCAAAAGGGAAACGGTCGTGATGATACTTTACTTTTATTGGCCATCAATGTAACATCCGAATCCAGCGCTGCTGAGCTCCCCAATCAGCCTATTTATTAAGCTATAATTTCTATTGATAAACAAAATTATGGTACATTATAACATTCGAAATTTAAAATTATTTTCATACTTTGATATTTATTTAAAAACTTTATTGTAAATCTATACAAAAGGCGAACGTAATGCCGCAAGACATTCTCTTCCCGTTAACCTTTGGGACATTGGGACATTTAAATATGAGTACGGTGCAAATAGAGAAATAAAATATTAAAATGAAACATAAATAATATTAAAAATTAACATACTTAGACAACTATAATATATATATATACATATATATAATATATACACATACATACTAATACTACATAAATATAATTACAATAAAATTATATAATAATACATAAATACCTTAATGTTAATAATAACTACCTACAATGGATTAAATAATATTGACTTTTAACTACAATGATAATATTGTTAATGATCACTGAATCGGCAAAACTGATTTTGTCTTTTAATGGCTTATTTGTTTCATTGCGTTTGTGGTTTGGGTTTGTTTCGCCGTAACAAAAACAATGTAGCATTGCAATTAAATTTACGGTTATTTATAAAGGAATTATTCATAATAATCTGGTACTATTTCTTTGCATTCGCAACTACGAAATACGCAAAAGAGTCGGTATATGAAGGAAAAAATAGGAACTAAAATAGGGAAATTGTTCGGGCATGTCTAAAGGATGAGTGACGAAAGATTGGCGAACCAGATATAAAGGTATAAAGGTAAATAAATGAAACACTAGCATACAGGTAAATAAATGAAACACTAGCATACAGGTAAATAAATGAAACACTAGCATACAGGTAAATAAATGAAACACTAGCTGAAGGTGCAGTAAACAACGAAGTATGAAGAGGTTGATGAATGTCGAAGAAGCGAAAGAGGTATGTAACTGGCGATAAGATATTTTTATTTTTTATTTTTGTTATCTGTCTGCGTGGTCTAGCGGTACCGGGTTCGATTTTTGGTCGGGACACAATTTATTTATTTATTTATTAAGACTCAAACAACAGTACATATACTTTGACCGCCTCTGTGGTCTAGTGGTAACAAACGTTGCCGTGAACTCGGGAGGTCGTGGGTTCGATTTCCACCGGGGGCAAGTTGTACATTGTATAATTTGTCTCGGTCTGGGTGTTTATATGTATAATATGTATATATTTACTAAAAAAAAAAGTATAATATGTAGTTTATCAACCATCTAGTTTCCGTAACACAAGCCTCGTTGCTTACCACGGAAACTAGATGGCGCTGTGTGACCTGTCTGGAAATATTTAAATATATACTTAACATTAGATTATTAGACAGTTTGAAAACTTATCTAGTACATAAACTTTTTACAGTTGAGCACAGCATTTGTCAACTTGTATTTTTCGAATTACAGTTCTAATAATAAAGCAAAAAATAATAAAAAAAATAAACTTATAACTATATATGTATTCACAATTTAAATTAAAAACGAATATATATATACATATATTTTAACATTTTGGACTTTCCAGACATATTGCAATGCTTACCTATTTATTTGAAATGAATATTATTTTAGTTTCCTGTAAGATTTCGGAAATGTTTGCAAGACTTTGTGTTTAAAAGTATTTTTAAATAATATGTATTACTTTAAATAAATATTTTTTATTAATATTTAATTTATTTATAATATTTCTCGAGTTTGGTATACGCTAGAGACATCGACGAGCTTGCCACTTGTCATGATTGGCCTATAGATTGGCTAAATGTGAATCTGCTTCATTATAAGCCTTTCATTACAGCCACTAGAACACAGCGTCCTAAACCTAGACAAACCGTGGTGGAGATGGGCCGTCCAGAACATTTATTTTATTTTTATTTATTTAAAACTTTTTGCATTATGTACAAAGGCGGACCTAATGCCGCTAGACATTCTTACTCGGTAACATATGTATATCTGGAGAATTTAGCCCACACTCGCCACGCTGGCCAGACGGGTTGGCGAGGATCTGGTGTAGTTTTTTAATGACAATTTATTAACGACTAGCGGCCCGTCCCGGCTTCGCACGGGGGGACTTAAGATTTTTTACATAGTTTTACGTTTTATTTATATTTATTCTCAGTTTTTTTATTATTTAGGAAGTATTTACCTTTTGAAAATATTTTTCCGGACTTCATTTACTTATTTCATTTATTTAATTAATTATTTTCTTCTTAAATAGGAACCTACCTATTTTGTTGTTTGTTTTGGTTGAGGTAAAAGTTTGTTTTTAAATTGTTTTTTTACATTTATTGAAAAATATTTACATCTTTTTATTTATTTTTTGTTTTTCTTTTTTGTTTTAAGGATTTTTTTGTTTTTCTTTATTGTTTTAAGGTTTTTTTTGTTTTTTTTTGTTGTTTTAAGGTTTTTTTTGTTAAAGTTTTTTGTTTTTTTTAACAAATATAATAAATTACCAATTCATCCATAGAGCATTTTTGTATAACTTTAACTATATGCTCAGCGCACGCCACGGAAGGCCTCAGAAACGATACTTTTCCCCCGTTTTTAAAACATTTTTGGTTACTGCTCCACAACTATAGGACCTAGCGTGATATTATATAGCCTATGTTACTTCTGAATAATGCAGCTTTCTAATGGTGAAAAAATTATTGCAATCGGTCCAGTAGTTTTTGAGTTTATTCATTACAAACATACAAAAATACAAATCTTTCCTCTTTATAATATTAGTATAGATTCCACAAGTTGGTATTAGTGGAAACCACGAACGGGAAGGCGCAGAGTGGGACGACCCCCTGTCAGATGGACGGATGACCTGAAGAAGGTCGCTGGTGAGGGTTGAATCAGGGTGGCGAAAGATCGCGTTAAGTGACGAGCCATAGTGGAGGCCTACTTCCAGCAGTGGAGAGATACAGGCTGATGATGTACGTACGAAAAGTGTATTTCTCATTGGTACATGCCGGGGATTGAACCGACCTTGTAGGATTTAGAAAAGCGTTCTTATAACCGAGGCGTCACCTTCATCTTATTGTAGTCAAAATATTACCCTGATGGTATTGGGACTACCTTTTGTTGAAGACTGGCTGCTGTGATCCCCACGGGCCCTCTTTGCTGGTGAGAGAGGATTATTTTATTGAAAACAAAAACACTATCCTGGTGATTTCTTTACAAAAAATATAAAAACATTTTCTCGTTCTTTTTTAAGTATAATTTTAATTATTTTTATATGAAGTATGAAGTTTCATCTCACTTCATCCTTTCACTTTGATAAACTTATAGAAAACAGACAATTATTTAAACTTTTGTATTAAAACAGAAGGAATAAAGTTTCGTGGTTATATTTTGCTTTTTCAACCGCAATTTATTCCATTATTATTACAGTTAGTTAGTTCGGTGTGCCTGCGTTTCGGAACCCGGACCCCGTCCACTCACACCAGCGTCGGTGTGAAGAGCCCATGGAACATTTTGGAAACCATGGCCTTTCTTAGGCAATAAGTGCTGGCCGCATTCCTCGTCACGTTGCTCTCAACGACATCATCTGGTCACTGCTGGAGTACCCGCGATCCTAGAACCCGGTGCAATGGCAATAGACCCGACGGCATGTCCGTTGTGCCAAGTAAACTTGGCAGGTGCCTGGTGTGGGATGCGACATATGTAGACACATTAGCCCCATCACACATCCAGACGACCTCGTCAAGCGCAGATCCTCAAGCTGCGCAAATGTACGCTAACCTAATAACAGGTTACGAATTTGCGTTGTTTTGGGTCGAGACGATGTGACTTTGCCAAGCGTCTGGCCGCAAAGTCTGCCAACGTATTAGCCTCGCCAAGCTCGCCAAAAAGTTTGATGACCGCTTTACTACACCACTGATATAATTTTATACCTATATTTTATTTAGGGATTGTATATTTCTTTCTAGTTTATATTTATTTCTTTTTAGTTTTTAATTCAAGATTAATGTTTACGCAGGCAGGTTTTTTATCTTTTTTCTCTCTCTCTATATATCTATATATATATATATATATATATATATATATGTGTAGGTATTGTGTATGAAATACAAAATAAATAGGTCTGAGCTTAAACAAACACAATTTAGCTTCTAGTTTTAAGCTTAACATTACGAAGGAATTTTAAAATTGAATTGAAACGCTTTTGTGGCGCGATCACAATGACCTTTCAATTATGCGACCTGCACGACTACACCTATTAGTTACGAATTCACTAGCAATAGGTACACTATCTTATGATGGTAGTCTTTTAGGTATCTATTCTCGTGGTATATTTGTTTTGTGTTTGAGAGTAAGAAATGAAAATATTTGACTGGCAAAAGAAGACATATTTTTAAGCATTCCATAGAATTTCATTCCATAAGGGTACCGGGTCCATCGTGTGTGGGATGAGAGATGAGAATACAGACGGACTGAAGGCTGGTTTACTATTGCGCAACTAGAAGCTAACCATCCACCATTCTACTCATGTCCCTATCCAAATCAAATACTGTATGATTCTGTTAATGCCGTCTTGAAAGTTTGTACCATAAATGTATTGACGATTAACCTGCTTAGGCTCAATTATTTCAGTAAGTTATGCTAAGATTTTGCTGGAATTGCTCTCGCACCAATTTCCACGTAAAGCTGAGTTTTAAAACAGTTCCTGATCATTTCTTCTGTGAGATCATTATTCGACTTTGGAATATTTGATTCCCATGGAACGGTAAGTTCAATAAGAAAAACAGATAGTTTTTCAAGTACTATGAAAACACTAAGATGTCTGACATATAAGCTAATACAGCTAGATCAGATCCTATAATGATGTTAAACCATAAAACAGATTCACTAATTGTTTCTGCAGCCCTGTCAATGGAATAGGCAGCCTTTATTTATCTCCAAATATATTTAAAAAACTCTTAATTTCTCACATTCTTAAAAAATAAAATGCATCTTAATCTTCTTTCTTTGACATATACTTGTAGGTAGGTATCATTATTTATTTTACATTATAAAAATATGTATATATTTTATTTATTAGTTATTCACAGTATATATTAATTATGATCTTAGATGTTTAAACCATATACTTACCTACGTACCTATATATTTATTAATTTTACTTGTTATATTTTAATCTTTTTGTGTTATTTTTTCTTACTCCGCTCCCATAATATTCTTCTGTCACTCTCCCAAAGGTTAGCTGGTAGAGAATACCTTCACGGTATTATGCTTGCCTATGTACATGTATTTATATTTTATATTTTGTGTGCAGTGAAGAATTTTGATATTATTATTATTAAATGTATCCATGAGAAATTTCCAGTGTGATGCGGCAACAATGATCGAGGTTCAGACAGACAGACAGCGGAGTCATCCAGGCCCGGATGTTCAATGGGCCTGGGTTGGGGATGGGATAATCTCCCGTTTTCCCCGGCAGGATCTCAGTCTCCTAGATTTGTCTACTTTAGTTCCTTTCCAAGAGCGCCTCCCTAGGTAGTGGCCTCCCCTCCGGGGGCCGTGCGAAAGTAGGAGCGATATCCTGAAGATTCGATCAAGGCTGATTTGTTACTATTTTAGAAATTATGTAATTAAAAAGTTAAGAAGTCGAGTGAGTTAAATAACGATAATAACGTTAAAAATATGACGAAGTATGTTACTCTCTCATTCGCTATGACGCGGTGGTGGCTCGGTTGTAAGAACGCAGTGCTTAAATCCTACAAAGGTCGGTCGGAAATACATTTTTCTTACGTACATTTGTCATGGATTTACAACATCACCGTTCCCGTGCCTCGGAGAGCACGTTAAGCCGTCGGTCCCGGTTCCACTAATACCTGTTGGATTTTATATTATTATATAAACTCCTTTCTAATGATAAGCACTTTTGCTTTTCTATTATCCTAGTTTTGTAATGTCAAAACTGTCTTTATATACTTCATAATTGGCTTGTCTAAAAATTGTGGACTCGTTAATAAATTGTCAAGAAAAATTGATATCTATTACAAATATTTATTTATTTATTTATTTATTTCAAAACTTTAATGCACAAAGTACAAAAGGCGGACTTAATGCCCGTAGACATTCTCTGACAGCCAAACCTTTGGGACTAATTAGAACAACTGTAGGTGCAAGGAAAGTATAAGTGACACTTATTATAAGTGATACTTAGATAATAAACTTACTTATATATAATCTACTTATAAATATACTAAATACTAATATATACACAATAATAAACATACATATAAAACTTACAAATTTTGTTGGGAGTTATTTAGAAAATGTGAGTAGACCAGCTTTTTAAATGATGATCTGGTAGATGCCTGCCTTATGGTAATAGGTAGATTGTTCCACAGATTTGTAGCAACAACCGCAAAGGAATTCGAAACAAATCCGGAATGATGAGATGGAACAGAAAGAAGTGAGTTGTGAGAAGATCGGAGAGATTTATCATGAAAAGAAGAGAGATAGGCGAATTTGTCCTTGAGGTATTTCGGTGTCGCAGGCTCATTTAAAACAGAGTAAAGGAGACAGAGGACTCTAAGATTCCTGCGACAGCGAATTGGCAGCCACTTCAACCTAGCACGATACTCGGAGATGTGATCATATTTACGTAAGCAATAGATGAACCGGATACATGCATTTAGTAAACGGTCCATTTTGTTGAGCAACATCTCCGACATATCAATGCTGCACACGTCACCATAGTCGAGGAGAGGAAGAAGAAGGCTTTGGACAAGGGTTATTTTAGCTTTTAACGGCAGAAAGTTTTTAAGTTTATTTAGAGAGTGCAAAGAAGAAAATATTTTACCACTGGTTCTGGTGACTTGGTTTGTCCAGCTTAGATTAGAATCTAGGTAAACACCTAGATTCTTCACCTCACTGCAATACGCAATTGGGACGTTGTCAAACCGAACAAGGTCAATACTGCTAGTATCAACTTTGCTCAACAGCCGCGAGCTTCCTATTATGATCGACTGACATTTGCTCGGATTGACAACAACCCCAAAGCGTCTTGACCAAGAGTATATATTACAAAGATCCGAGTTTAGCCAAGCTATTGCACTATATCTTAAGAGCGACTTTCTAAAACATCTAAAGGTTAATCTTGATTTAGATTTGGTGCAGCGAGCGCTATGGTTTCTCACGCAATACCCATTACCCGCCGCGTCTACAGACGGCTCTATGGTCTAGTTGTTACGGCCGTAGATTTTGGTGAGAAGGTTCGATAGGTTGGTCTTATTGGATTTCTTCTCCCCGTTTTGTATATTTCCTTTGCTTAACGAGCGATTCTTTTCTTGCAATGATATTGTTCGATCCTTAGTCGAATCAAAATGTGGGTAGTTAAGACATTGTAAAAAAAACTGGCGCGGTGGTAGCTCTTGTAAGAACGCGTTCCTTCGCGAACCAATAACAAATACACTTTTCTTACGTACATTTGTCATAGATTTACAACACCACCGTTCCCGTGCCTCGGAGAGCACGTTAAACCGTCGGTCCCGGTTTCACTAATACCAACTTGTGGAATCGTCAATGAAATGTCATAAAAAAATAGACATCATATCCTCGCCAAGCCGTCTGGCCAGAGCGTAGCGCTACAGCTGGCGAGTGTAGGCAAAATTATCCAGACATATGTTCTGGAAGGCAAAGTCATGCGTAAGAGCTAAAAGTGACACGTCCCCTAGAACACAGAGTCCTGAACCTCCACTGTTAAAGATGGGCCTTCCATTATAATAAACTCGTAACATAGTTTTATTAAGATGCTGTAATGGCTCTTACAACCGAGCCGAGAACGCTTTCCGTTTCCTTAAAATCCTAAAACAGGTCTGTTTGAACCCCGGCATGTACCAATCAGAAATTTATTTTCTTACATACGTTTGTCATAGATTTATAACTTCCGTATCTCGGAGAGCGCGTCAAGCCGTTGGCCCCGGTTTCACAAATACCAAAAAAAAATGCCATCAGACCGTCGCCAACCCGTCTGGTCAGCGTGGCAAGTCTAGGCTAGTTTTCCAGTTGTTCCAAGTTGTTCTAGGGGCTTGATGATAGTTAATTGAGATATCTATAACGCTAAAAATATAATAGTGAAAAAAAAAAACCGAGTAAATCAGATTGTCTTTTTTTCGTCTTGTCTTTTAACAATTATTCTTACCTAAAGAAACCTCTAGAGATGTGGTGTTGGTGGAGAATGCTGGGCATATCATGGACGGAGTTCCGAACAAACAAATCCATACTGGAGGAACTGAGGATCAGACAGCGCCTTTCCTCGACTGTACAATTACGCATTCTCACTTTTTTCGGACACGTGTCACAGCGTGGATAAACATCCATCGAGCGCTTGGTAGTCCAGGGGAAAGTAGATGGCAAGAGGATGCGTGGTAGGTCTCCGATGATCTGGACCGATCAGGTGAAGGTTGCAACGGATGGTCCGAGAGGAGTGGCGACGGCTTGTTAAGCGTGCCACTAGCACTCCAATGGCGACCATGACCACTCTAAGAGTGTTGCGACTAAGAAGAAGAAAGAAACCTAAAACACGGGCTAGGACAGGACTTCTATCAGCATCCGCAGCAGTCGTTCGAAGACTTTAGGTTAGTGGTTCAGATTACTTGGCTTGAGGTTGGACTGGGATATCAGCTATCGAAGTTGAGTGTAATTACCACTCGCTTTCTAGACAAGTAGACATATCGACTAGGCTATCCACCATATGCCTTCGTCGGATACTCCAGTACTTCGGACACATTGCCAAAAAAGGAGGGGATAACCTGGAGAAACTTTTTGTTACTGGAAAGGTGGAAGGAAAGAGACCGAGAGGCCGTAGTCCGGTACGCTGGTCCGACCAAATCCGCTCCACCACCAACACTAGCGTCCATGATGCTGTGCATGCCGCCGTAGACAGGAACGGGTGGCGTGCTATCATCAAGACGCACACCAATTCATCGGGAGGTCACGACCCTCATCAATAAGGAAACACGACGCAAGGAGGACCACTCGCTTATGCTTTAAATACTGCACCTTTCTAAACATTGTTTTAAGGCGTTACCTCTATCCTCTGCAATTGTTTAATATGAACTCGCTTTAAAAGCTTTGTTTCAAGACATATTTCCGAAGGATTACGGTCGTGATGATACTTGCGTTTTAGTCTTGAGAAATCAGTTCTGTCTACACGTAAATCGTGATCCGGACCATCGAGACGTGACCTCAGCTTAATACTCTTAGTGCTCACGTAGTCAATTCGATTCTAACAATTCTTTGCTTTCAGCTTGTGATACAATGAGACAAACGCTCTCTGTGTTATGTTGGTGAGTAGTTTATTTTTGTAATGCCGAACTATTGATAATTTACCACTAAAAGCAATTTTAATAGTATTGAAAATCACAAAATGTACACTACTATTAAGATAAGTTTATAGATTGTGAAAAATAATAATAATAATTAATTAGCCTAAAAAAATTAACGTTTCATTGACCTTATTCTTATACATTTATTGCTGTTTTTTTTTTAAATACGACATTTACGAAGTAATATACAAACAGTATAAAATTATTACAATATAAATTAAAACTACTTAAAAGTAAAAATTAAAATAAAAATAAACTAAACCTAATAAAAAATAAACTATAAGTAAAAAATGTCCTCTAGAGACGACCCTTCAGTGATAGTCCCAAGAAGACTGGCAACATTTCCCCTCTGTATAGCTAAGCTAATACGCTGGCAGAAATAATTGCCAGCTTTCCTGTCTCCAGACTTTTTCGTTAGCCATTTGGACAACTCCTTGGCCAGACGCTTGGCTGAGTCTCCCCATGGGCCCATTGTCTCGACCCCAAACGGCGCAAATTCGTAACCTGTACTGAGCTTGGCGTATTTGCGCAGCTTGGGGTTCTCAGCAGAAACCGCCGCATTTCCCGCGCTTGACAAGGTCGCCTGGATGTGTGATGGGGCTAATGTGTCTACACATGTTTCATCCCTCACCAGGGACCTGCCAAGTTTCCACGGCCCAACGGTCATGCCGTCGGGTCTTTTGCCATCGCTCCGCGCACTCCCAGAGGGTTCTAGGATCGCGGGTACTCCAGCAGTGACAAACTGATGTCGTTCAATGTTTACATTAGAAAATATATCATTATATGAGCACACAAGACGTCTTAATGGGGCACGAACAGCAGCGTTAGTTAGTGCGGGCTGCAGTAGTTACAAACAAGCAATGCTGGCACACGTCGCGCTGCGGGTTCGTGGGAATATCCAAATCAATAAAGAGTTTACGTTTTATTATGAAATTTACGTCATTAATTAAATAGAACTTACAAAAAATATGTACTTTACATGAGAAAATGATTTATGAATAAAAATCATCAATCAATTTATGAAGCATGATTATAATAATTAGCGCACTTTGTCAAAAAAATATTCAATAATAGACATGTCGGATTACAGGGGGTTCCGGATTAGACAGGGGCCGTATTTCACTGTACATACATAAAACTGTTTACATCATGAGAGTGCGATAAAATTAACAATATGATGATGCTAGTCTTAATATGAATGGGGAAACACACAACACACTGGCTGTGAAAAACGTGACTGCCGGTATGCCCTGCCTTTAAAAGTATTCTGAAATGCTAAATGTTGTTCCAGTTGAGCAGATTTCTCTACTCACAATTATTCTTATAGACATCGTTACATTTAATTGTCCATTCCTTTCAAATGCTCGGAATTAATAAAATTTAACGTTAGTGCCGGTGTTCCATTTGGCGCTTATTTTTCATTCTGCAATGTTCTCGAAAACGTGATAAAAGTTCTTCCTTTAGCTTTTAGCTTGGTCTATATATGTACGTCTTTTTCAGTTAAAAAGTAAAATTATTTACAAAAAAAGATCACATATTTTATTATAAAACATAACTGTATTTTGCAAACGAAACAAAAAAGAGTTGCAACAAGTACGTCTTAACATGTAGCTAATGTATTTATGATTGTAGTTTAGATAATATTGCATATTTATTACCGTAATCATATTTCTCTAATTGCACCAACCTTACGTCTTTAATGTTCTACAGTGTCCCTAAGGTTGGCTGTCAGAGAATGTAATATATTGTGCAATAAAGTTTTAATAAATAAATAAATAATGCGCGCTTCGAATACTGTTTTAGTGGAAACCTCAAAACGGTTCTACCGTCGCACAACAAAAAAAACGGTTCGTCTTTGCAACGCCCACCACTAAGTCAATGTCAAAAATAAATTTGTTTACGTGTACCTATTACAAGCATTTGAGACACGTTATTAATGAAATTATTTTAAATGATTCTACTCCTGCTAGTGGAAGTATAAAGAAGAAGAATATTCAAAGAAGAGTATTCAAATTTAAATTCAAAATCGTTTATTGCACAGAGTACAGGTAGATATAGAATAATACAATTTTACAGTCCAGCTGTATCCTACCATATTGGTATGCAAATAATAGTACATGTCAAATTACAACTATAATATTGCCAACTGTTGGTTTTCAAAAAGGAATAAAATAACATCTATCATGAAGAATATTTTGGAACACAACAAAATTGTTGCCAATACAAAATCGTTTAAAATACATTTTAAACATATTAATAAACCTAATTAATATAAAAACTAAATACTTACAAATATCTTGTTTATAATCTATACATGTCATCGAATCCAGGAGAAGATGAACCCAATGTTCCGAGGACTCCGGCGACGTTACCTCGTTGGATGGCAACACTGATCCTCTGAATAAGATATTCCCTATTCAAAGGATCACCTGATGACGCTCGGATGGCAACGCTTATGTCGCGTATTAACGATTTACAACTAAAATTATATTTGTAAAAATTCCTGGATACTATAAAAATTTGTTCTTTCAGCCATTCAATTAACAGCTTCTTAAATTTAATTATTGATGTCAATTGTTTTAATTCTATAGGCAAACCGTTAAATATTTTAATACACATTTGGTCACCATTTTTAGAAACAATGGTAAGTTTTGTAGCAGGTTTCCATAAATTGTATTTATATTGAGTCCGAACATTTGTTCGCCCGTCCTCGTTAACAGGCCGAAAAAGACTCGGGTAGTTTTTTTTTTTTTTTATAATAGTCACGAAAGTATGGTCTACAGGAGTCGCGAATAATCTGTTAGTAGACCTTAATCTGACCTTAAGTGACATGTGTAATGATTAATCTAACTACCAGAGTCTAAGTTTAGTTATAAGATTCAATTCTAGAATATTTCAGCCATCTCGATTCTGTATTTGCACGTAAATTGGATGTTCGGCCCGTAAAATCATGTTAGGTGTAAGGGCGAGATCCTGAGGCCGAGTCACTGCAACCAATTTGTATCGAAGTAGAATCGCAGATATAGCTAGCTTTAGTTCCATCATGGCGAATTTCTGACCTGAAATTAAACATAGCATTTAATTCTATAAATGTAGAACAAAGATAGATCAAATATACGAGGCAGATAGAACATTGGTAAATATATAAATATTTAATGAACTAAATAATAAAAACTAAAAATTTATAAATAAAATTACGACTATTCGATGGGCGTAGTGTGCCGAGGACACTCGCTGCGTTCCCCCGCTGAACAGCGAGGCTGACCCTTTGAACAAGATATTCTCTACTCAAAGGGTCACCCGTCGCCAATTGGAGTTTCTTACCAAGTTCGCGGGAGAACACAAGAGCCTCCTCGGACAAGGGCCCATCGTTTCAACTGCAAATGGAATGAAATGGTGATTGATGATGATCTCCGCGTACTTGTTGCGCTTAAGGCGTGCGGCCGATTCTGCAGCGGCCCCAGGTTTCTTATGGCTGGATGTCACATGTGACTGACAGAGTGTGTCAACACATGTGGCATCCCATGGAACATTGGTTGTTATTTTCATACAAAATATTTGTTACGAAGAAGAACGTGATTACATGTCCACGTTCATAAAGCCAGCACACATCTTTAAGTCCTAATTAAATTAATTAAAAAATCCTATTATACGGTTGATGAATATCATCAGGACAAAGGCTTGGTCATTTTAGTATATATTGCTATAATTTTATATACAAGATTTTTTTTAGCTTATAAGTTTAGTATGTAGTATGACAATGCCCGTATACAGCAGCATAATATTACTGATATTGATATTAATTTACGAGTATAATTTTAGTTCTAGTATGACAATGCTCATCTACAGCTGCAAAATAATTATTATTATCATTAATGACATTATATATATATTTAGAAAGTATATAAAGTTGTTTGGTGGATTTTGACACATTAGTGTCTGTTTTATCTTAATTTATATTGTTGAAATAAAATGCTCAGCCAAAACATAAATCTCTACTCTATCACGCAATTATCACTTACCGATGCAGTTTCGAGGCCCTGCGCTAAATGGTATGTAGGCAAAAGGATGCCAAGATTGGGTGTCCAAGAATCTATCCGGGTTAAATGTCAAAGGATCATTGAACAGTTTCGGATCTCGATGTAAAATGTAAATTAATATGTTACAATCAGTACCAGCCGGGACCTCATAGTTTGCTG
This sequence comes from Tinea semifulvella, assembly GCA_910589645.1. Lineage (NCBI taxonomy): Eukaryota > Metazoa > Arthropoda > Insecta > Lepidoptera > Tineidae > Tinea > Tinea semifulvella. The sequence continues at coordinate 2,974,965 of OU342598.1, read as the reverse complement.
GAAATAATATTAATTGTTAAAGATCACAACACAATGTTTTATAGCAGAGCTCGGGGATGAATGATAGACGAAAAGTTTAAGACCCTACTATAATCACATCCACTTGAAAAAATCACCTTTATAGCCTTGATCACATTTTACGGCACTTTTGTTAGCATATTACGACGAATAAATATTACGATATCACAGAAGAAATGATCAGGAACGGGTTCAAGACTCAGCTTTACGCAGTGGAAGTTGGTGCAAGAGGAGTTTCAGCAAAATCTTTGCACCACTTACTGAAAGAATTGGTAAGCCCAAGCCGGTCTGCCGTCAATACATTAATAGAAAGAGCTTCCAAGACGGAATCATACAGTATTTGGTTGGGTAGGGAGAGGAGTCGAATAATGAGCTTATTATCGCGCAATAAAATTAAAAAGGTAACCTCCTTTTTAAACCAGCCTACTGTCGGTCGCAAGCCCGAGACACCATTATTTTCATCTCTTACCCACACAAGGTGGAACCGGCACACACACGGTGAATCCATGGAATGCTTTGTCTTATCTCTTTCTCTTAAATAAAAAGTTAATTTCATTCGGATAACCGATGGTTAAAGGTCGCTTACTAATAAGACACGTAGAAGTTGTTAAAAAATTTATTTAGATATATATATATCTATTTATTTATAGTGAATGTTTATGTATGCATGTATTATATAGTGTATTGTTTTTTTTATATTGTGGTACGTATATGTATTTTTAAGTGCTATAAATGCGTAATTATGTTTATTTTAGTAATTTAAGTTATTTTAATATTTTTCTTCATCCTGCCCATCACCTTACATGATCCCCAAGGTTAGCTGATGAAGAATGCCTTATAGCGTTATAGCTCGCCTATGTACTAGGTTTTTAAGTGCAATAAAGTATTTAAATAAATAAATACATAAGTGCATATTTTGGTCTTTGTGTGTTTTAGGTATTAGGAATGCAGAAAACTACGTGTTTTGCTGTTTGATCTAACGACAATTTCAAGCCAAGTGCTAAAAAGTTATTCAGGGAAATGTTTGTGATCTGCTGTTTTTTCGCGCAGCAAATTCCTTAGCAGGTTTTAGGTTAGCACACAAAAAGCATATGTTAATATCACAAAGGACTTATCTAATCTTATTCTATTTATTAATATTCTATTGTTTTCCTTGACTATTATTATTAATTTACAATTATTTATTACCACCTATTTATCGCCATTCCTGTATGTACATACATATGTTTCGGTATAAAGAATAGGCTTACATTTTTTTGTAACTTTAAATAAAGTATTTTCAGTATTTCTTTTTATATCAGCATTGCTGTGAAACGGGGTAATAATGTCACTTTTCTTTCATTCTCTTTCATTCTCTTTAAAATCTAAACGTAATTAACAATTACTTACTGAATTTAGTTCGTTCGTCAACTTGTCTGGAAATAACGAACACTGGAGGGTAGAGCCTGAGGGATTCTTTTATGCAACATTCCAAGTATTTCATTTGGGACAAATCATTCATTGTGACTTCTTGCGACGGCGTCACCAAGATGGATCGGACTTCTTCAACAATTTTCGCCTAAAATTTGAATTTGAATAAAGTCAAAAATAAATGATGTTGATCAAATCATTGCCAATGTATCGTAGACAAAGGTAGCGCAAATTCTCCAGAAATATATTCTGTGTGAACGATGAGACAAATATTTATCATTCCATGGAATATTTGAATAAATAAGTACCTGACATTCTGGATTATTTGCTAGCAACATCAATGTAAATTGTAGAGCTGAAGCAGTCGTATCGTGGCCCTAGAACAAAATAATTTTAACTGTAAAGCAAAACCACAATGATTTTGGGATGACTATCGATAGTTCCACTATTTTAGTTGATCTCTAAAAAGGCTATGCTATTGGCTAGGCTAAGCAACTATCGATTGTCTAAAACTATCGACAGTATCGATAAGTAACTCGTCAGAAATGACAATAGTATCGATCATAACAATAGTCTACCGAGAATTAATACTATTGATACTATTGCAAGTCATCTAAGAGTATAGTATTACCACCTTTGTGCTATAGAATTTTAACTATTGGTACCTTATCGATAGCCTATAGTGAACTATCCGGTGGCATCACTAGGCTTTATCACACTTTAATTAAACTTTAAGGTACCTTCACCATTTTTTTTGACAACTTTCATTACCTCAAACATAAATGTATCCACTTCTTCTCCTATTCCGTCATTGTCAATCAGTCCTGTTTTCTTCACCTGCAGAAGTAGATCTAACATAGCCAGTTTCTTTCCACCACTGATGTTGATTTCATCTGTCCCTTTCGCGATTTCTTCCAGCAATCTTTTGTGATCATCTGATTTACTTCTCTTGTTAATAACATCGTCTCGGAAACTAGCCATGAACTTTAATAGTTTATTATTTAATTTTCCAACAGAACTCAAATTAAATGTCATTTTTGCATACAGCCAAAATCTTTGGGCTCTATACACAACGCAATTGCCAAATGTAATGATTGAATCTTTGTAAACTTTTCCTTGTTCCTCTTCATCTAGTTTTATGCCCATTGCAGTTTCTATAAAGTAAATAGAGTCAGATATAAGTTTAGTTTAAGGTTAACAAAATTATTTTACAGATGACCATAAGTCAACTTCTTACGATGTTTGTAGATTAAAAATAGAAATTCTATTTAAAAATAAATATTTAAATATACATAAATGGTCAGCGTGGCGAGTGTAGGCCACATGTCCTGGAATTTATAGAAACTGTGATGTGAAACAAAATTTATAGAAAATCAACAATGTAAAGATTATTTTTGTTATATAATAATATATCTTTTATTCGAAGTTAATTATAGTACATTTAATATAAATTAAAAGCTACCTAAATAATAAAATTAAAAATAAACTAAACTATAAATAAAAAATGTCCTCTAGAGACGTCCCATCCGAGATAGTCCTAAGGAGACTGGCAACATTTCCCCTCTGTATAGCGAGGCTAATACGTTGGCAGAAATAATTGCCAGCCTTCCTGTCTCCAGACCTTTCTGTCAGCCGCTTTGACAACTCCTTGGCCAAGCGCCTCGCTGACGGTCCCCATGGGCCCATCGTCTCGACCCCAAACGGCGCAAATTCGTAACCGATACCAAGGTTAGCGTATTTGCGCAATTTGAGGTTCTCCGCAGAAAAAGCCGCACTTCCCGCGCCTGACGAGGTCGCCTGTATGTGAGATGGAGCTAATGTATCTCCACACGTCGCATCCCACACCAGAGACCTGCCAAGTTTCCACGGCCCAACAGTCATTCCGTCGGGTCTCTTGCCATCGCTCCGCACAATCCCAGATGGTTCTAATATTGCGGGTACTCCAGCAGTGACAAGAGCCCTTCGGATGATGTCGTTGAGAGCCGCGTGACGAGGAATGCGGCCAGCACTTCTAGCACAAGAAAGCCCGTGGTGTCCGAGATGATCGACTGGTTCTCCGCATCGACACTGGTGCGGGTGGACAGTCCGGGCTCCGAGACGAAGGCACACCGCCATGGTCAGTGTATTTCGATCAAGGAGTGTGCCAACCGATGCTGAGGGAAAAGCCTGTAACCAAAGACCTGACTCTCTAGTGGAAACGGCCATGAGGCGAGCCCGCTCTTTCATATTACTGGCAGATAAAATATCTTTGTGTAAAAGTTTGCAGAGCGGCTCGTCCCATAGTCGTTGGATTTTTGGTGAATTTGGAACCGAAACATTTGGACATGCTACTGACCAGGCATCTCTGGCATCTGACAAGTACGACGGCTCAACGGAACCCAAAGATGGGTTAGTGATTCTCCCGTAGATCTCGACAGTACTATGTACAGACGACAGAAAAGCTGGCAGTGCTACACTAGAAATTATTTTGTTATATGTATGTTTTGTTATTTTATGTTAATTTTAGTTTTAAAAGGTTGTTTTTAATTAATTTTTCTTTTTTATTGGTGAATGCTGTGACACTAATTGGTACATATATTAGATGAGTTATAACTATATTATGTTATGTGTGTGATACTATATTTAATGCTGTCTGTACTATATAAATAAATTATTGTAGCACACAGGAATGTACGCAATAGTGTCGTAAGTAATAATAAGTATATAAGTCTAAACGCGTGGCAATTGTAGGCCAAATTCTTCCTCTATATTATCTTCTCAATAGGTCTAGGACTCTGTTATTTAGTGGCTGTAGTAATTCTTACAAATTTAAAATAAAATAGTGATCGTAGCTTAAATAGAGCTTTTAATCGTAATTTATTTTTATAGCAACACTGATTTATCTCACCACAAATAGAATTGAGTGTGTATGGAACAATGTGTGAGCCTATGTCAGTCCTCGGTTTGCCGACCTCCTGTTGAAGACTGTCGACGAGCTTTCGACTATTCTCGTCGAGTATGCTGTTGAAGTGACGGAGTATGTTAAAGTGGAATGCTGGAGTCAGAATTTTTCGACGTTGATGCCATTTTTGACCTAAAAATGCAATTTAAATGTAGAAACAACATTGTTACTTATTGTTAATAAAATAAAATAAAATATTGTTAATAAATATATAAAAAGTAAAAAATAAAGCTGACCTTCAGAATCCAATCCAAGAATTAAAATAGACCAGTAGCTCCGTTAACTCCGTTATCGAAGAACTTAAAGCACCTATAGGATTTTGGGTATCAGAAAGTAAAGTAAAGTATCATCACGACCGTTTCGCTTTCGGGGTGGTCAGAAATCACTCTTATAAAGAAGCGGATTCACATTTAGCCAACTTTACTATAGGCCAATCATGACAAGTGGCAAGCTCGTCGATGTGTCTAGCCACAGCTACAGTATATTATGTAAGTATATAAATATATATCCTACTATTAATATTTATTTCATTACACCTATAAATGTTTTAATTTTTCCCCAAGGTTTGGCTGTCAGAAAATGTCTACGGGCATTAAGTCCGCCTTTGTACTTTGTGCAGTAAAGTTTTTAAATAGATAAATTTATAAATAAAATGAAAAATTTAAGTATTATTATTTTGGACAGGAACACACAATTTAGTTTTAAAACTATAAACAACATCATACCTAAAAAAACAATAAATATTAAAACTTACCATCGCTTAGCAATAAACCTTCCTTTAGCCATGGTTTTATGAATGTATACAGAAATCCTTTGGAATTGTGCTTTGATCCAGATATTAATATCTAAAAATACACCAAATATTAAACTATATTAATCGAAATTACGAGAGAGGCGCGGTGGTGGCTCGGTTGTAAGAACGCGTTCCTAAAATCCTACAGAGGTCGGTTCAAACCCACCCGCATTGTACAAATGAGAAATTCACTTTTCTTACGTACATTTGTCATAGATTTACAACATCACCGTTCCCGTGCCTCGGAGAGTACGTTAAGCCGTCGGTCCCGGTTCCACTAATACCAACTTGTGGAATCGTTAATGAATTGTCATTAAAAATGACAGCATATTCTCGCCATGCCGTCTGGCCAGCGTGGCGAGAATATGCTGTAAATTTTTAATGACAATTCATTCTCCAGATATATGTTCTGGAAGGCCCATCTCCAGCAGTGGAGGTCTAGGACGCTGTGTTCTAGGGGCAGTAATAAATCGAAATTATTGTTCTTGGAAACGCTTAAAACTTGAATTATTAAGTAAGTCAACATTAGTATCTTCATCACAACCCCTCAGAACACAGAGAACCTCTACTGTTGGAGATGGTCCTTTCAGATATTTGAATTGAAGAATTGGCCTACACGATTAATCACATCATCAATTTTGTGCTATGTACAATGATAAAAAAAAAGTAAATTTAATACTTTTATTGATAAGTCTGATGATATTTTTACTGAAATAAAAGTTTATTGCTAAAAAAAACGCAAAAATAAAAAGCTTACTTCAATATCTTCCGGATTTGTAAGTACAACAAATTTCTTCGGTCCCATTTTAATTTTAAAGATATCTTTATACCTATTCGCAATACCCACGAATAAGTTAAATGTTTCAACTGAAATTAAAAAAAAATGACATGTTAAACTACATTTATTTTAGAATAGACATAAACAGCTAGATAAATAGACGCAAAATTTGTAGTCAAATTACGAGTTCGTTTCTTGACATCATCATTATAAGCCTGTGTCTCTCCGCTGCTGGATATAGGCGTCATCCATCTGGCGGGCTACTGAGTGGGACTCTCACTCTCCGTTTTCCAGTAAAGTAAAAAAAAAATATTGCACAATAAATATCCAAAATAAAAGGTATTCTCTAACAGCTAACCTTTGGGAGAACGACACAAGATATTGTGCGAAGCAGAGTTAAAAGCAAAAATGTATAATATCTAATAGCATTAAATATATACATATATTATAAATACATACACGTATTATACATAAATAATATTATAAATATGAATATTTATTCATTCATTACAGCCCCTAGAACAAAGCGTCCTAGACCTCCACTGCTGGAGATGGGCCTTCCAGAACATATATCTGGAGAATTTGGCCTACACTCGCCACGCTGGCCAGACGGCTTGGCGAGTATATGAAGAAATTTATTAACGATTACGCATGTTGGTATTAGTGGAACCGGGACCTATGGCTTAACGTGCTCTCCGAGGCACGGGAACGGTGGTGTTGTAAATCTATGATAAATGTACGTAAGAAAAGTGTATTTCTCAGTGGTACATGCCGGGTGGGTTTGATTTTTTTTTTTTTTTTGGTTCTCTTCTCCCGATGGATGATGAATGAGGTGATAAGGAAGGCAAAGGGTCTAGCCCATACAGCCAAGTCTGACGTAATATATCTTTCTTTTTAATGAGTTAATGAGGTCATCATCAAATTCCAGATGCTGCAGAATTTGATGCTTTTCTTGGAGTCACTCGTGAAACCATCCACTGCTCAAACACGTCGGGTAAAATATGGGAGTTGACAGCGCGGGAAAACCGCAAAAAATAAACTACAACTTGTGCCCCATATTTAAAGTCCAATTTATCGTTTTCCATAATTATTCACATTGTAGCACATTATTAAACAAAACAACACCACTTTTGACCAATAATATCCACAGCAAATTAATTTACAAAACAAAAACTTGCACTTGACATGTCCACGCAAAATGGCGCGAAGAACTTCCGGGTGGGTTTGAACCGACCTTTGTAGGATTTAAGGTACGCGTTCTTACAACCGAGCCACCACCGCGCCTATAATAAAATATGAATATACTTAAATACAATACTTACATAAATAACAATCCATATTAAGTTTAGTCTAGTATGACCGCCTCCGTGGTCTAGTGGTAACAAACGTTGCCGTGAACTCGGGAGGTCGTGGGTTCGATTCCCACCGGGGGCAAATTTTACATTGTATAATTTGTCTCGGTCTGGGTGTTTATATGTATAATATGTATATATTTACAAAAAAAAAAGTATTATATGTAGTTTATCAACCATCTAGTTTCCGTAACACAAGTCTAGTAGCTTACCACGGAAACTAGATGGCGCTGTGTGACCTGTCTGGAAATATTTAAAAAAAAAAAAAAATATTAAAAAAAAAAAAAAAAAATGTGGTTTCTACTCCATCGTTTATCGGTACTGCGATCGTTTCTATTTCTCTAGCCCAGAATACCAACCTTATACTTAATCAGCAGAAAGAAACTATTGTTGCCCAAAGCAAGTCCAAGACTGGCTAATTCTTGGTCTCGGTGTTGCATCAGAACAACTATCTTGGTCTTGTTCTATCACTCCTAATCTTGGTCTTGGGTCTTAAGTCTCGCAAGACTATTGCTCTGATTGATTTTTCTTTTCTAATATTACTAATAAAACCCTATTAGGCTTTGTATTGCAAACTAGTATTTCGAGAACTACTTGTCTGATTTACTTGAAAATTGGAATGGTTATAGATCTTGTTTGTATTCAAAACACAGGTTGTAACAAAAATTCTATATTATAATCCTTAATGATGGTTTATTCATCAAGTACAACTTTGTCTGATCAAAACAAAAATCAGGTCAGGGCCACATCGGTAGTTGTGGAGATATTTTAATTCATCCACTATAAGGGTTCAATATAATTACCTCTGAACCCTAAAAAAGATAGACACGAAACAGATACCAATTAAAAAAAAACGTAATGCAAAAAAAATATATATCCATTTTTGGTAAAATTAAGTAAATAGTCTGAGCAAGAGTCTTGGTCTAGCTAACATTAGGGTGGTATTTTAAGACGAAGACCAAGGTTGGCCAACACTACCCTAAACTCAGCCTATGTAGGTCATAAGCCCGAGACACTGTTAAGTGCCAAGCCGGCATAGTGTTAGGGACTGATGTCAGTCATGAGTGTCTGCCTTCAGTTGCTAACATTAATGGACCTTGGGCGCCACTTATCATCAGGTGGGCCCAAGGTCACATGTCGTACTAGTATAAAAAATAATTAACAAAACTTCCTGTATAAAAATATTTAAGCACGAAAATTAAGAAATTCTCATTTATGGAATTTATAATACAAGTGAAAGTTTGCCACAAAGTAGAAAATTGTATCAACATTGACACAAATTAATTCGAAAAGGTTCCACAAAGTTTGAATGTTGGCTAATTATTAAGTCCAAAGCTTTAGCAAAAGCGGTGCTATTCTGACAACCGACATTATATATTTAAGTAACCACAGAAGTAAAAATAATGTTATTGTGACGGACACATCTTTTTATAAATAAATATTAATGTCATAATGTCACTTTTGATAGAGAGATTGTCTTTTTTATAATAAACGAAAGTTGGTGAATAAAAGTGCATGAATAACATTGTATTTGATAAGACATTAATTATTTATCCTTTTACAGTCCATTATCGCCCACAGTTTTTGGTCCTTCGAGCCGGATTATTACAAGATAGAAGGGAGGTTATTAAGTTACCTGTTACGAGTTATTGTCATAAGTTTAGTCTACCAATACAGAAGAGTAGCGACGCAAGAAGAGAAGAATAAGAAGAATATATTTTAGTTTAATTTATTTTCACTGTGTTACGGTTGGGAGAGAATGTGACGGACACCTCTTTTTATAAATAAATATTAATGTCAATAATGTCACTTTTGATAGAGAGATTGTCTTTTTTATATTAAACGAAAGTTGGTGAATAAAAGTGCATGATTAACATTGTATTTGATAAGACATTAATTATTTATCCTTTTACAGTCCATTATCGCCCACAGTTATTGTTAAGTGTTTAAAATGCCGCTAGAGCACTGTACGTGACATAAGGTAATGCAGGACAAAACTAGCTGTTTTCGCACGGTTAAAATGACTAAAAGAGAGTTAATTTGTGCCTGGGTGACAAATTACAAGCATGGGATGTTTATAATATTAATAATGTACATCGATATATATAGATAGGCCCTCACTGATATAAAAACGTTCTCGTAAAACCAATCGAAGTCATGTAGCTGCACCAACAGTCGCGAGCGACGCAAAGCAAGCGTCTCGAGAGCGAATAATATTAATATTTATATCGAGTGAAAATAGTCTTTTTGTATGCATAGTAACAGAATTTTCATAAAATATAATTTCTTGAAAATTGGCCCCCAACGTTGGTAGGTACACGTGGCAAGCGGTACGTTTTTAGAGTGCGTTTTGTATTGAATAGGCCTATCTATATACATCGATGATAATGTATTATAAATGTGTCTACTAGTGTGAACATTCTTAAGGGATATACATATAATTATTTATTCCATGTAATATACTACAAACAGTATAAAATGATTACAATATTAAACAAAATAAAAACCTAATATTAAATAAACAAAAAAAACTAAATTAAAATTATAACCGTCCGATGGGCGTAGTGTGTGACCCTTTTAGCAAAACATGCAACTTACCCGGGGTTTTCATAAAATCGAGCGCATTATTAAATAAAAAAATCCCAGGTGGTCCCGGAATTTTTTCGTATTTTTCATCTTCTATCAACTTCGTCCATATTACCAATAGGCCCAAAATAAAAACAGCACACAGCAACAACCAATACATGTCTATTCGGTCCAAAAATCATTAACCTTCTAATTTAAATTCTTTACGAAAAGTAACCTATGATCTTTTGATAGATATGTTACGGACCTGATAGTGCTTGGTATCCCTAATTTAAAATATCTACAGGATGTTCAAAGTTCATCGATTGGGTCAACGACATTATTTTGATTTGTCTATACTTGTACAGTCAACAAAATCAGTTACTCGTTAAATAATGACTAATTACTTCATCTGACTTTTAAATTAATAGTATAGTCAGTTCCAAATAACAGGCAAAAAAGAATATTTTTTTCGAGAGAGAACTGATATTAAAACTTTCCTACGAAACTAAACTAATAACGCTAAAGTCTATTAGTTCGTAACCGCATCTGATTGGTCGATCGTTCCGCACCTCCACCTGATTGGCCGATTCGTACAGCGTCTTGAATGTTGGTACGTAACAAGCCGAATGCTTTTAGACTGCGTTTTTTATTAAATAGACTTATCCATGATATCGAATGTTTGCCCGGGCCAAAACGAAATATATAAATAATAATAAATATTTCCAGACAGGTCACACAGCGCCATCTAGTTTCCGTGGTAAGCTTGTACGAGGCTTGTGTTACGGAAACTAGATGGTTGATAAACTACTAATTATACTTTTATTTTTTTTGTAAATATATACATATTATACATATAAACACCCAGACCGAGACAAATTATACAATGTACAACTTGCCTCCGGTGGGAATCGAACTCACGACCTCCCGAGTTCACGGCACCGTTTGTTACCACTAGACCACGGAGGCGGTCGCATTTTTTTAAATATGTGCCTACTTATGTTTGGCCAATTGAAAATGTAGAACTCGTAAAACATATTTGCAGTTTCGCGTCGAATTTTACAGTGTTTAATTTATTGGTTTAAATTAGCCAATTAAAGGCCTAAACACACTAGATTGACGTGACGTACGGCGACATACTAAGTTGACATAATAAATATTGTGCAATTAAATTGAAGCCACACAAACGTTGTTTGGCCATTGCGCAACCTTTTAGTACTTTCCATAATAATATGTAACCATATTGCGCAATAATATTGTAGGTGTATTTTGGGGCTTCGTAGAAACTGATCCCGCACTTCCGGCCACCCTGACATAAACCGCGCGTGTTTAATCAGCGCTTCTCAACTGCGCGTTTATCGATATAAACTTTTTTTTTTGCAAATACGAACCTGGAACCCAGGATTACACGAGCAACTCTGTGTAAAACAGCTAGAGCTTTATAAATTTAGACATGCCCCCGTAGCAAGTGAAATACGTAAAATAGCGTTTCATTTTCACTGCTAAAATGTCAAAAGTCTGAAACTGCTGGAAATAGGCATTAGAGTTATAACCGCGACCTATTTTGTATTCTACGCGTTCTTACAACCGGGCCACCTTCGCTCTCGAGTGATGCTCTTGAGTGTCGGCTGTCAGTAACAAAATTATGCCATAATCGCTCAGACATTTTAGCTTGTGTAGGGAGATTTTTCGATTTAAAACAAGCTTGTGAATAAAGCCTATAAAGGCTAGTGTATAATTAAAATAATATATTTAAAAAAAAACAATAATATAAATAAAACAATACTTATTAAAAACGTGACTTAGGTGTGTGGAAGCGTGAGCAACTTAGATATAAAACTTAGATGCTATATAAAATAGCAACATCAAGGGCCGAAATCCTACAGACAATAAAATGTAGAAGAAGAGAGAAGAACAAATGGATTTAAATAAATAAAGGTATATACTCAGAAAAATAAACCGTATCATCACGACCGTTTCCATTCCGGGGTGGTCAGTTTTTTAAAAAAGCGGATTCACATTTAGCCAACTTTACTATAGGCCAATCGTGACAAATTGCAAGCTAGTCGATGTCTCTAGCGTACCAAACTCGGATTAAATATTAATTTTATTTATTTAAATTATTAAATATTATTGTGTCCCGACTTGGAATCGAACCCGGTACCTCCCAGTCTAAATCCACGGCCTTAACGGAGGCAGTTAATACATATTTTATGTAATAGAAAATCGACAATTTAGGAGTTGTGATATTATCTCACTGCCAGCAACCGATATAGTTCAAAACATGAGTAGGGACGTAACGGCATTGTATCCTAAATACTGATCTTATCAGCGTAAATAGAAGATTTTCCATTATATAACAAATGCATAGTCTAGTGGCCTTCGTGGTTAAGTCGTTTAGACTCGAAGGTAACATATATTTTTTGTGATATTTTTCGAGTTTGGTACGACCTAGAGACTGCGATGAGCTTGCCACTTGTCATGATAGGCCTATAGTAAAGTTGGCTACATGTGAATCCGTTTATTTATAAGCGAGGTTTCTGCAAACCCTGGAAGGAGTCGGCCGTGATGATACTTTACTTTTTTTTAATAAAAAATAAACTTTCTGTGTGTTGAGGACTTAAATACGGCAATCAATTAATATTATGCTACAACCTGTATAGGCACCGTAAATTAGCTTAATGCTGATTATTCAATGCATTTAGATAAAATTGATAATTTTATACCTTTGCACGGATTTATTTGATAACTTTGTTGTGAAAATTGTATATTTGCATTATCTATTTTAAAACTAATATACCGAATAATAAAAGAGTACAGGTCGCGCGGTGAAAAATGAGCGGTACAAAGTGTAAACACACACTAGTGCAAAGTTATAATACACAGAGTTACCTTATATTATACTCGTAATTACTCCTAGAACACAGCGTCCTAGACCTCCACTGTTGGAGATGGGCCTTCCAGAACATTATATCAGGAGAATTTGGCCTACACTCGCCACACTGGTCAGACGGGTTAGCAAGGGTCCGATGTCAATTTTATAATGACGTTTCCACAAGTTGTTATTGGTTCACATCAAATCACCGTTTTTGGTATCTCTTTCTTGTTGATATGGCAAGAGATGATGAGCTAGAGCTTGTTGATGAGCTAGAGAGAGACGAATCTAGTTTTCGCAACGGCTTCATTAAAATAAACAGTGTATGCATGTGTTATTTTTTCATCGCGCGACCTGTACATATAGTTATCATGGCGTTATCTTGTCTGGCGATGATTATTAAATATTTTATTATGTAGTCATAAAATTATGATCATATTCACGACCGCCTTTAGCAGGTTGGGCAGAAAAAAAATCCACGTTTTTTTTAAGAGCGATTTCACATTTAGCCAACTTTACTATACTCGTAGATGTCAGTCATAAGTGTCTGATTCTAGTTGCTAAGTTCATGGATCCCGCTTCCCACTTACCATCAGGTGGGCGCAAGGTCACATCTCGTGCTAGTATAAATATATATATATATAAATTGAATATTGCATTGCAATCAAGCTTATCAATTATTAAATTAGATAAAATAAACTTTTAATAAAATTACGAACAATTGAGAAAGTGGGAGTTAAGTGCACAATAAAGTTGGCCTTTGGTAAACTTTCAGTTGTAGTTTAAAATTCAATTCAACTACAGCCAACTACTTGGCTGAAGAAGCTCGGGCACAAACAACTATGAAGTAAGTATTTGTTGAACCGCTTTTAAAAAGTGTAAATAGTAGAACTATAAGTTAAGGCACGCAGGGCCAACAGTGAAAGAGAGACGGGTTATAGGGATTTAGTCCGAGTAGGAACCTTGGGGTCTCCTTATGAGGCCTCACGGTGAGTCGAGCATGCGACCTCCCGTGGCGGACCTTCAGGCTGGGGTCGTATGATCTTGCCAGCTCCATCTTAAAAAAAAAAAAAAACATAAAGCATACAAGCCATAAAAAAATCAAAGCCTCGGAGAGCATGTTAAAAAAAAAATCGGAATAGTATCCATAGGGGTTATCCATTATGACATAGTGTTTGCTTATTATATATTAGTAAATAGAGGACATTTAATAAAAGTATTTGCCTTTCCCCCTGAAGCACTGGGTATTGTAACGGGTACATGTAGGTTACGGAGTTTTATTTGAATTTGAATTGGGATTTTGTTTTGGCAATAGTTCATGATAGTTCTGAAAAGCCCATCTGCATTAGTGGATGTCTTGGACTAGGTGTTTTAGATGTTCCGGGAGGCCCCTCGGAGCAGTGGTTGTCCAGTGTCACGTAAAGGGGGACATTAAAATAAAACAAAAGAATTTAAACAAAGGAAGTTAATATATTAAGTAAAGTGAAGTTAACAGAGCAAAAGAATCTACAATTATACAAGGGAGGGTCGTAAGCCAAAACTTAGCACTATCACTCTTCATGCATCCGCTGACCGTACGTAGGGGTACCTTCCCTGAAGCCTGAAGGTGGGGACCCGGAGAGCGCTGCCGATATGCCAAGCGGACAACGAGGCGTCACGGGGATCCTGGGCAGCGGGGTTATCTTCTCAAGCTGGGTCCCAGCTTTAAAGTCCAGACATAGAACCCCAAGCTCAGGGGGTGACAATATCTGGTAGAAGAGAAAAGTGAAGAAATAAATATTTAAAATTAAAACAGTAATTATTTAAGTAAGGCTAGTGTGAAGCAGCTGTTCCAGCGAGAAGGAAAAAGTCAATCCCTCTGGGAGTTCTTCGCGCCATTTTGCGTGAACATGTCAAGTGGAAGTTTTTGTTTTGTAAATTAATTTACTGAGGATATTATTGGTCAAACGTGGTGTTGTTTTGTTTAATAATGCTACAATGTGAATAATTATGGAAAACGATAAATTGGACTTTAAATATGGGGCACAAGTTGCAGTTTATTTTTTTGCGGTTTTCCCGCGCTGTCAACTCCCATATTTTACCCGACGTATTTGAGCTATGGTGCCGCGAGTGATTCCAAGAAAGCATCAAATTCTGCAGCATCTCAAATTTGATGGTGACCTCATTAACTCATTAAAAAGAAAGATATATTACGTCAGACTTGGCTGTATGGGCTAGACCCTTTGCCTTCCCTATCATCTCATTCATCATCCATCGGGAGAATAGAACCAAAAAAAAAAGTCAATCCCTCTGACAGTAGTTTTTTTTTTTGGTTCTCTTGAGTGGCGGTCTTGGACTTGGTGTTCTAGAGGATGTAATGATGTTTATATTCTGGAAAGCCCATTGGAGGTCTAGTTGTGTAGTTACTAGTTGTCTAAATTCTCTGAACTATAACAACAGAAGAATTGTTACAAATATTAAAATAGTAGGTATCTAATTTAAATTGTAATTGTTAATAGTAATAAGTAAGTTTAAGTATAAACTAAGTGGAGATATAATAATAAAAAAAATAAAAAAATCAATGCTTGTCATTTGAGCTTTAATTCAATATGTATTATATTATATATTAAACTGCCTCCGAGGTCTAGCGGTTAAGTCCGTAGATTTAGACTCAGAGGTACCGGGTTCGATTCCTGGTCGGGACACAAAAATATTTATTAATGTAAATACATACATTTAAATATTATTTAATTTATTTGTGATATTTCTCGAGTTTGGTACGCTGGAGACATCGACGAGATTGCCACTTGTCATGGTTGGCCTATAGTAATGTTGGCTAAATGTGAATCCGCTTATTTATAAGCGTGGTTTCTGACCACCCCGAATGTGGAACGGTCGCGATGATACTCTTATACTTATTTGTGTAATGGAAGTGGTGCCTGAGATTCAGATTAACTTCGTTTGGGCACCAGTGGCCAATTCCTAAAAAATGTACTAGCTTTTAAAATAAATAAACGATTATTATTATTATTATTATATTATAGTTATCGGTGTTCTAAAGAAGAGAAACCGTGCTACAAAAACATTTCAAAAATGAAATATTATATATAAATTCTTGTGCTTAAATACTATTAATCACGCTGCATTGCATTCGATGAATAAAACGGTATGCAATGTTGGGAATAAATCCTTTCATTGGAAATTCCTTGCAGCGATTCTTCGAGTTGAGAACCAGAGCACGTTTACTCCACGCATTAAAGCAAGACAAAGATGCAGTAAATATTAAAATGTGAAGACGTGGGGGACATCGTTTCGAGAAATTCAGCCGTGTGGTGCTTTTACAATTTCATCATGTAAATATTCATTTATTTACGTCAAAGACATTAAATATTAACAAGAAGCCAAACGGTATGAGAATGAAAGCTAAACCAATCGTCACAAAATTAATAAATTTTGTTAAAACAAAGTTTTATAATTTATTCGAAGTAATATACAACCAGTATAAAAGAATTACAATATAAAAGCTACCTAAATAATAAAATTAAAAATAAACTAAACTATAAATAAAAAATGTCCTCTAGAGACGTCCCATCCGAGATAGTCCCAAGGAGACTGGCAACATTTCCCCTCTGTATAGCGAGGCTAATACGTTGGCAGAAATAATTGCCAGCCTTCCTGTCTCCAGAAAAAATAATTAGTCTATAAAGAGCATTGTTGGTTATGGTCGTCCTCGACGTGCACCTTTACACTGATTATAAATAAATAAATAAATATTTCCAGACAGGGCACACAGCGCCATCTAATTTCCGTGGTAAGCTACGAGGCTTGTGTTACGGAAACTAGATGGTTGATAAACTACATATTATACTTTTTTTTTTGTAAATATATACATATTATACATATAAACACCCAGACCGAGACAAATTATACAATGTACAACTTGCCCCCGGTGGGAATCGAACCCACGACCTCCCGAGTTCACGGCAACGTTTGTTACCACTAGACCATGGAGGCGGTCAAAATTATATATATTAGTTTTATACTGCCTCCGTGGTTTAGCGGTTAAGTCCGTGGATTTAGATTTGGAGGTACACGGTTCGATTCCTGATCGAGTACCCTAGACATAAAGACATCGACGAGCTTGTTACTTGTCATGATTGGCCTATAATATTGGCTAAATATGAATCCGCTTCTTTATAAGAGTGGTTACTGACCACACCGGAAGGGAAACGGTCGTGATGATACTATATTAGTTAGTGGTTTCACGAACAATATGCATATATATATATATATGTGGTGAATTTGTATGGTCTTACGTTAGACTAATAAAATCATGTCATTTTGGATTAATGTGATCTAGAAATCTTGAGTCAGTTAATTAAAATAATGTAAGGAATTATTATGTATGAAAATATCAAATGCCTCCGTGGTCTAGCGGTTAAGTCCGTGGATTTAGACTCGGAGGTACCGGGTTCGATTCCTGGTCGGGACACAAAAATATTTGTTAAACAATTTAATTAATATTTAATTTATTTGTGATATTTCTCGAGTTTGGTACGCTGGAGACATCGACGAGCTTGCCACTTGTCATGATTGGCCTATAGTAAAGCTGGATAAATGTGAATCCGCTTATTTATAAGCGTGGTTTCTGACCACCCCGAAAGGGAAACGGTCGTGATGATACTCTAAATATCAAACGTTACCCGCTCTATCTTATTGCGTAAAATAAATAATTATATCAAAATGTATTATTCATTATTTCAGCTACTATTTGTCAACGTGGAAGCCTGAAAACCGAAAAAGTTCGAGTCGTTTGTGGAAAACTGGGCCGGCAACTTTTACATGAATCTGGGTTATGGAGGACTACATTTTGATACTACAATGCAACGAATTTTATTAGCTATACTAATAATGTAACATAATAAGTCGCCATAACTCACTTATTATATATGCTAGTATATTTGTATTTTATACTAGCTGACCCGGCGAACTTCGTTCCGCCTGACAGTCAATGACTGTCATTAATAATAATAATAATACTCACATAAAACAAATCACAGACAATTTCGCGACATAAAAGTGAGATCAATTGATTTGACAGACCGCCTCCGTGGTCTAGTGGTAACAAACGTTGCCGTGAACTCGGGAGGTCGTGGGTTCGATTCCCACCGGGGGCAAGTTGTACATTGTATAATTTGTCTCGGTCTGGATGTTTATATGTATAATATGTATATATTTACAAAAAAAAAAGTATAATATGTAGTTTATCAACCATCTAGTTTCCGTAACACAAGCCTCGCTGCTTACCACGGAAATTAGATGGCGCTGTGTGACCTGCCTGGAAATATTTATTTATTTATTTATTATATTTATTTGTTTGTTTTTTAATATATCATTTATTCTATATTAAAGGAGCTTGATATAAATTTCTGAACGCACACATACATATATATTTGACAACCAACATTGTTTGACAGGTACGAAACCCACAAACTTTTTGTATGGGAAAATGTTTTTACTTTTATTTTATTTTTTTCTTTAATTTTCCAATTTTATTTATAGTTATTCTGCTATTCGGGATGGAGACAAATCCAAAAAATCAAAAACCGTGAAAATCTGTCCAGTTGTTCTCGATTTATAAGTGTTCTAACAAACCCGACTTTATATATTTATTTATTTTGTTTAATATATTAAGATTTACTTATTATGCAATCTAACATGTCAGAAACCTTCGCCGATGTTCACACAACATATTCCCAAAGTTTCATCCCGATCGGTCAAGTAGTTTTGCAATGCATAGGGAACATACACACAGACATTATTCTTTATATATATAGATGAGTGCAGGCTTCGAACAAGAACACATCTAGATTAAAGGTGGCAGTTCTGAAACGGCCTGAAAAATAAGAGCTCACAAATAATCATGTGCTCTTGTTTTAGACAGCGCCAACCACAGCCAACGTGTGGGCGCGGTCTTTTTTTTTACGATATGCATGGGGTCCAGCCTGAAGGGCCACCGCGGGAGGTCGCATGCCCGAATCATCCATGAGGCCTCATAAGGAGACCCCAAGGCGCCTACGGACTAAAACCCTATAAACCGTCTCTCTTTCACTGTTGGCCATGCGTGCATTTACAGCTAAGTCCGAGTCGTGGCTACTGAGTGAGGGCTGTTCGCCGCATGGGCTGGTTCTTGTTTTGATCGAATACAATACAACAATATTATGATGGGAATCAGCTCAGCAATAAGCTGTAAGGCCCATTTACTGGGTTGTTATGATAAAAAAAGTAAATGATAATACCCGTTTAGGGGTGGTTCAGAAACCACGCTTTTAAAGAACCGGATTCACATTTAGCTAACTTTACTATGGGCCCATCATGCCAATTGCCAAGCTTGTCGATGTCTTTGGCATACCAAACTCAAAAAATACCACAAATAAATTATTGCGTCCCGACGAGGGATCGAACCCGGTACCTCTGCGTCTAAATCCCTGGATTTAACCGCTAGACCACAATAACAATAATTAATAGATATATCATTATCATTACAGAAGACCACAGCGTCCTAGACCACCACTGTTGAAGATGGGTTTTCCAGAAGTTTCTGGAGAATTTGGCCTACACTCGCCAAGCTGGCCAGACAGGTTGGCGAGGAACCGATGCCAATCTCCAATGACAATGAAATGGAATGGTAAGGATTGGAACGAAACGGAACGGAATGGAACGAAACGATATGAAATTAAATCAAATTGAAAGAAATGAATTAAAATAAATATTTATTGATAATGTAAATTTATTATTATTATCCAACCAACATATTAAATTATTATAATTCATTAATTGCTCTCCAAGGCACCAG
Organism: Tinea semifulvella; assembly: GCA_910589645.1. Classification (NCBI taxonomy): domain Eukaryota; kingdom Metazoa; phylum Arthropoda; class Insecta; order Lepidoptera; family Tineidae; genus Tinea; species Tinea semifulvella. The sequence goes on along the minus strand of OU342598.1, from coordinate 2,955,398 downwards.
AACGGTGGTGTTGTAAATCTAAGACAAATGTACGTAAGAAAACTGTATTTCTCATTGGTACATGCCGTTCTTAACCGAACCACCACCGCTCTTAAACATATATAGCTCAACAAGTATAATCAACACGGACAGTTCGCTTTAATTTCGAATGAGACCTTTCATCTAGGTTACCTTTGATCGAAGTGTGCTGGCGACTTTTGAGCGGCGACAACCAGCGAGCCCGTCGAGTGTGGATGACAGCTGCATTGTCGTACTGACGACCCTTAACATTTTACGCCGACCCAAATACGATCAGACTGACATCTATAAAGCGGACTAAGCTATTTATATACATGGTGTATCTGAAATCTGTTTTGTGAACACTTCGTGGTCGTGATTCCCAATGTCCGTCTGCAAAGCTTATAAATCATTATCAAAAAGTAAATTAATTCAATTTTTATTTTGGATAACCAACAGTTGGCAATAATACATCGACCGCCTCCGTGGTCTAGTGGTAACAAACGTTGCCGTGAACTCGGGAGGTCGTGGGTTCGATTCCCACCGGGGGCAAGTTGTACATTGTATAATTTGTCTCAGTCTGGGTGTTTATATGTATAATATGTATATATTTACAAAAAAAAAGTATCATATGTAGTTTATCAACCATCTAGTTTCCGTAACACAAGCCTCGTAGCTTACCGCGGAAATTAGATGGCGCTGTGTGACCTGTCTGGAAATATTTATTTTTATTTATTTTAATACTGCAGCCCAATTCTACTAATAGTTTTATTTCCATTTAATTTTATTTTAACGTTAAATGCTGTCAAAATATGTTTTGGTACTCACCTACCGATTCAATTTCCATATCTGGAAATAAAATAGAAGTTTTGACAAATCCGTATTATAGTACTTTCCAGTAGTAGTAACCAGTTATTATAATATTATTAATTTAAAAAACAGTGTTTTTTATGGTTTATGTATTTAATTAGATACTTTTATAATATTCATTACTATACGAGTATTTATGCTTTAAAATATTTTTTAACGAATGGGAGATGGTCTGGACTTCAAAAAAAAAAATTCACAATTAGAAAGTAAAGTAAAGTATCATCACGACCGTTTCCCTTTCGGAGTGGTCAAAAACCATGTTTATAAAGAAGCGGATTCACATTCACTTTACTATAAGCCAAAAATCATGACAAGTAGAAAGCTCGTCAATGTCTCCAGCGTACCAAACTCGAGAGATATCACAAATAAATTCAATGTTAATTAAATGTATTTATTTACACAATAATATAATAATAATATTTCATGACAGGTCACACAGCGCCATCTAATTTCCGTGGTAAGCTACGAGGCTTGTGTTACGGAAACTAGATGGTTGATAAACTACATATTATACTTTTTTTTTGTAAATATATACAAATTATACATATAAACACCCAGACCGAGACAAATTATACAATGTACAACTTGCCCCCGGTGGGAATCGAACCCACGACCTCCCGAGTTCACGGCAACGTTTGTTACCACGAGACCACGGAGGCGGTCAAACATTAATAAATATTTTTGTGTCCCGACCAGGAATCGAACCCGGTACCTCCGAGTCTAAATCCACGGACTTACCGCTAGATCACGGAGGCAGTTCTTTCCATTTTTTCACAATTAGTCCATTCAATTTGTTTTCGATGCAACTTTAGTTCCACTTTGTAGATAAGTAGAATATCGGACGGAGACAATAACTAATGTGGGATCGAAAAAGAACATAACTTCAGTTTAATCGACACAAAATTTGTAGAATTGGGCTGCTGATATGTATGAGTAAGAAGTTTGAGCAAAGCATAAGAAAGGTCTACAGATCTCACCCTTAGAAGCCTGAAATGGGAAACACGACAGTTTTTGTATTCCAATTTCAATTTAAAAATGAAAGAAATATGGGCCCTTAGCTGCACCAGTAAATTGGACGGTTTAAGGCTTGGCCACATCGGATGTCTACGACAATTTTTAATTACATCAAATATTATTCTTACCAGTGCACCAAACATACAACACCTACGAGAATATCGTATATTACAACACATTTTCGTACCATGAACCAAACACAGTGGAACAAGCTACAAGCTATTTATGCATTTATTTATCTAGTCATGACTTCAATTGAAATTAATAATAATAATAATAAATAAATAATAATAAATATTTCCAGACAGGTCACACAGCTCCATCTAATTTACGTGGTTCGTAGCTTGTGTTACGGAAACTAGATGGTTGATAAACTACATATTATACTTATTTTTTTGTAAATATATACATATTATACATATAAACACCCAGACCGAGACAAATTATACAATGTACAACTTGCCCCCAGTGGGAATCGAACGACCTCCCGAGTTCACGGCACTAGACCACGGAGGCGGTATATTTGATTTGATTTGAGTATCTCAAAGTTTTTTAGTATATTAAATCTTTGAAGTTTCTTGTAAGAATTGTATGTATAAGCGGAATCCTATGTTGGTTTATTGTAAGAAAATAGATATTAAAGGAAACAATATAATCAAATAACCCAAAGTTACCTTCTGTGACAATGATTGATATGTGTGCTCTGTCTTTTAGTAGATTCTTGATTGTGACAGATAGACATTCCTATTGACTTAGATATATTCCAGGCATACCAGCGTCGCAAGCTGTGATTATTTATGGTCTAACCCCTAATGCTATTCATCCTCCTGCTATATTAAGATTGCGTAACTAAAATCACATTCAACCATTTATTTATTAACTTTTCATTTAGGTGGTTACAGGTGGTTGTGAGCTAGAAAAGTCGACCCTCTCCTTTTCAAGCCGGCATAGTGTTAGGGACTGATGGCAGTTACGAGTATCTGACTTCAGTTGCTAACATTCATGGACTTTGCGCGCCACTTACCATCAGGTGGGCCCAAGGTCACATGACGTGCTAGTATAAAAAAAAAAAAAAAAAAACTTATGGAACAATCTCTCGACCAACATAACGCAAGCTCTTCTCTCAATCTCTTAAAACTTCGCGTCACAACCGGAAATAAAATTGATTCGGAAGGGTTTATGACTGTGGAAAAGAAAAAAAGGAGGCCCAAACGTAATAATCGGGGAATTGCGCCTCCCGAACAGTGCGCTCTAAAAGCTGCGATACCGACATCCTATGTCTATGTATCGCGGCTGCGCAAGGACATGTCATCCCAAGATGTTCTCGAACACATACCGGACCGAGGGGAGATCGACTCTGTCGCTGCCATCGACGAGTTACCTTCCCATTGGGATGACACCGGATTCAAGGCCTTTAGGATTCGTGTGCGGTCAGAGCACCTCAAAATATTCCTGAAGAAGGAATTCTGGCCGCTTGGTGTTGTGTACCGCAAATACATTCGTGGATTTGCTTCACGCAGCTCCAACGATGTTCCTGGGCCCCGCGCAGGACCTACTCCCTCTGCACCACCCCCAGCAGGGACGCAGGCACCGTCCACAGAAGCTTCTAGTACTCCTCAAAAGGTGGTCACAGATGGGTACTTCTATGACCACAAGAAGATGAAGATACGGAAGCTTTAGATTAATTAATTTTAATGTTATTTTTATATGTATTTTAGTTGTAAGGTATTTATCTATGGGCCATCTGTTGCCTGATAATAAACAATTTATTATTATTATTATTATTAAAAAACTATGTTATTTTCGCATTTTATAGATAGCTCCAAACCACGGTAGTAAGTTTTATATATGTATGTTTATGTATATGTAAATATTTGCATTTATTATTGTGTATTGATATTATAATAATGTAAAGGTATTTAAGTAGTTATATAATATTTTTAAATTATCCTATAATTAAATTATTATTACTTTCACTTTCATTCCACCTATATTTGTTCAAATTTGTCCCTAAGGTTAGACCAGTTTCCGTGCCTCGGAGAGCACGTTAAGCCGTCGGTTCCGGCTCCACTAATATGGAATCGTTAATAAATTGTCATTAAAAATGATATTGGATGATCGTCAACCCATCTGCCAGCATGCGTTTATAAAACAAAAGAGTTGGATTGTGCGAGCTCTAAAGATTCCTATTAAGAAGCTTAAAAGAATATCAGCTTAAGCTAGTTTCAATTCCAGTATGAGCTAGTGCCAGTACCCTCCGCACCGCTTATCGTCTATGTGATTTGGCCTTAAATGCCAGTCTAACACCATTGCGGTCCCGTCAGGTAAAATTGAAATAAATGCCCGATCCTTTTATATCTAAATCAATGCATTTACTTTGGTTACGCATCCGGAACGTAATCCAATTTATCCAAACTTATGTTATTATTATCGGCAATATTATTGATAACTTTTTTCCATGATTGGTCGCATCTTACCAAAGACAGACCTATTTTTTATTTAATGACATATGACCTTGAACCCACCTGATGGTAAGTGGGGCGCGCGGTCCATGAATGTTTGCAACTGGAAACAGACACTCATAACTGACATCAGTACCTAACACTATGACGGCTTGACTGGGCATGACGGCAATTCGAGCTTGATCCCAAAACGTGTGGATACATTTCATCGCGGGGTAGGTGGAATGCACAATCATCTGAAAACGAATCGTCTTAGATCGATTATGTCTGTCACAAACGTCAAAGCTAGGCGGAATGCTGTTATCGAACGAAAGTTAGTCGATACGATAGTGCAAACGAATGTGCTCCGCCTCACCCCGCTAGGTTTATCGGCACGAATGAACTTCCCCGCCCCGGCAGACTGGGCAAATTCACTGGGCAGACGACAGCATATAACGTATTAAATGCGTATATTTAAAAAAAGCTTTAATTTTTAACTGCCTCCGTGGTCTGCGGTTAAGTCCGTAGATTTATACTCGGAGGTCCCGGTTTCGATTCCTGGTCAGGACACAATAATATTTATTGATTTAAATAAATCAATTTAATTCATATTTAATTTATTTGTGACATTTCTCGACTTTGATACGCTGGAGACATCGACGAGCTTGCCACTTGTCATGATTAGTAAAGTTGGCTAAATATAAACTCGATTCTTGTAATAGTGGTTCGAAAGTGATTTTCCAGGAAACCGTAAGTAAATAAAACAATTTAACGCACATTTTGAAAAAATATCAAAAGGTTATATCTTCCACTGTAACCGCAAGGCTACGGAGGTTGTATAATACAATATAAGAATATAATAAAAAAAAATACTTGATAATGCGTAATAAGATATTTTTTCCATGATTGGTCATGTAGTATTAGATTTTCTAGTCCGGTAATTAACACGACATGCTCTTTATTAATTATTATCGTTGGTTAGACAGGTGGAAACAGAAAACCTATATGATAAAAGACATAATATTATTTACCGAAATATCTCAAGTAAGATTGCCTTCTATCTCTCTTCGTTCCACGATAAATCTCTTTGTTCCTCTCACAACACTCGTCTTTCGATCCCTTCGTATAACCCTATTTTAATTTTAAACTCGCTTGTTATTATAGCCACAAATTTGTTGAACTATTTGCCTACTAATATCTCTGCGATCTGTGACTCACTCATCATAAGGCATCAGCTGCTGCTGACCACCTATTGATCGCCACACCTGTATGTATATTTCGGTATGTAGATATGGCTTAATTTATACATTTAGATTTATTCTTTATTTACATATATACTTGCGTATTTCACTTTGACGGACCGCATACGTAATGACGAAATACGCAAAAGGGTAGGTATGAAAGAAAGCATAGGTACAAAAATAAGGAAAGACATGCTCCGATGGTTCGGGCATGTTGAAAGGACGAATTGACGAACCAGATATATAATGCAAAAGTTGTGGGTAAAAGAGGCCCTGGCAGACCAAGACTTGCCTATCATGATCAAATAAATAAAACAATAGCTGAAGGTGCATTAAAATGTCATCGAAACAAAAGGCATGCCCTTGATGAAGAGGTTGATAAATTTCGAAGAAGCGAAAGAGCTATGTCGTGACCGTGACAAGTGGCGCTCAGTTGTCTCTGCCTACCCCGCAAGGGATTTGACGTGAAGATATGTATGTATGTACTCGCTTGTCATTATAGCGAAAAATTTTTAGAACTATTTGCCTACTAATATCTGTGCGATCCGTGACTCACTCATCATAAGGCATCAGCTGAAAATCAGCGCTGCAGCCTCGGCTGTAGCATATGCTGAGCTGACCACCTATTGATCGCCACACCTGTATGTATGTTTCGGTATATAGAATTGGCTTAATTTATACATTTAGATCTATTATTTATATACATATATACTAGCTGTCCCGGCGAACTTCGTACAGCCTAACAGTCATACTGCCATACTGTCTGAAAGAATGTGAATGTTGGAAATGTTTACAGACAAGGATTATAGGGATGAATATTTTGGAACAGTTATCAAAATAAAAGAATTAACAAGAGTAGCACTGAGCGATCCTCTCTTTATGCAAATGAATTTACATTTTAAAGTATTCATAGATGAGTCAAGTAAAGTATCACTACGACCGACAGTCTCCATCACACACTTTCCTTTTGTTAAGAATTTATTAAATCCTACATATTTTACATTTGTCTTTTATTTACTTATTACTCGTAATAACGTAGTAACACATAATTTAAAAAAAAAATGAAGAATAATTATTTAAAGATTATTATATCGACCAGAAGAAATGGTCAGAAACCACGCTAGAAACGGATTCACATTTAGCCAACTTTAAGGTGCTGCTACACCGCTGTTTAAAAACGTATACAAACATTTAGTAACAAATGTTAGAAATGGTTACACTCTGTTAAGAATTGTGAGATGTTTTGAGTGCTTCTATACTGATGGAATATGTTTATAAACATTTTATTACATATAAAAACTTCGTCTACACGAAAATGGAAGATGATTTGCTTATTGGATTAACATATTAAGATTAACCACTACACTAATAAAAATGCTGCTAGCGACTGTTGCTCGTGCGCGACTACTGATGAACAACTGACGATTCCACCACCCCGCACGGCGCGGAGCACGCTAACGGCCCCGCACTCCCCCGCATACCCTGTTGTCGCCTAGATACATGTTTACAAACAAATCTTAACAAATATTTAAAAATGCTTACTAAACAATTTTGTTTAGAAATGTTTACTATTTATTAAAACATTTTGTAACAATATGTAACATTGTTATCAAATGTTTAGTAACGTTACTAAACTTTTTAAACAGCGGTGTAGCAGCACCATTACTATATCATTTCAAATGGCAAGCTCGTCGATGTCTCTGGCGTATTAAACTCGGGAAATATTACAAATAAATTATTTTGTCCTGACCAGACATCGAACCCGGTACCTCGGACTGCATACGTAACGTAGAAATACGGAAAATGGTGGGAACAAAAGAAAGCATAGCTACAAACATGAGAAAAGGCATGCAACGATGGTTCAGGCATGTTGAAAGGATGAGTGGAGAAAGATTAACGAACCAGGTATATAATGCGAAAGTTGTGGGTAAAAGAGGCTCTGGCAGACCGATACTCACATATCACGATCAAATAAATAAAATACTAGCGGAAGGTACATAAAAAAACTTTCGTAACAAAAGAGGTTGATAAATGTCGACGAAGCGAAAGAGGTATGTCTTTATAGTGTCAAGTGGCGCTCAATTGTCTCTGCCTACACCGCAAGGGATCTGGCGTCAAGATATGTGTGTGTGTGTGTGTGTGTGTGTGTATAAAAAACTGTTTTTAAAATTGTGCGACTCTCAGGCGCCTGTTTATCTTTTCAGTACTATAATAAAAGTTTATACTTTTAGGGTTATAATAATAATAATAAAGCCGTTTATTCCTTAATCAATTAACATATATACTCGTAGTTTGTTTATATAATCGACACAATTAATAATTTTAAATTAAAATATAAACATAATATTAATAATTAAGATTAATAATAAGAGACCGCCTCCGTGGTCTAGTTACAAACGTTGCCGTGAACTCGGGAGGTCGTGGGTTCGATTCCCACCGGAGGCAAGTTGTTCATTGTATAATTTGTCTCGGTCTGGGTGTTTATATGTATAATATGTATATATTTACAATAAAAAAAAAGTATAATATGCAGTTTATCAACCATCTAGTTTCCGTAACACAAGCCTCGTAGCTTACCACGGAAACTAGATGGAGCTGTGTGACCTGTCTGGAAATATTTATTTAATATTTAAAAAATATATATTTAATTTTACATTTATACTAAAGCTATGTCAAAATTATAAATTAAATGTTTTTTCTTTTTTTTTAGGATTAAATAAATATTAAGCAGTTTTTAGCTACGGGAATAGTAACCGGTACTAAATCTACGGTATTAACCACTAGGCCATACATCACACGTTATAATATAAGTAGCTGAAAATTTTCTCGTGTATTTCGCATTGCATTATTTCAGCTGGTTTTTTTCTGTATTGTATAAACTAGAAGTTTGAGTAAAATTAATACGATATTTATGGCAAAAAAAAAGTTGCCGTAAAAGTCTGGAGATAAGAAGTCTGGCAAATATTTCTGTCAACGAATTAGCTTTGCCATGCAGAAGTGAAATGTTACCAGTCTTCTAAAGGTTTTTTATTATACTGAGATGTGGCATCGCCGCGACCTGGTGGTAAGTGATGCGACAGAAAAGTCTGGAGACAGGAAGACTGCCAAATATTTCTGCTTTATATACTTGCTATACAGAGCTAAAATATAACCAGTCTTCAAACGGGTATTTTTTTTTTTATATATACTGAGAAAGATATGTGACATCGACGCGACCTGGTGGTAAGTGATGCGACGAAATATATTTAGCCTTGCTATGCAGAGGTGAAATGTTACCAGTCTCCAAACGGGTTTTTTTATTCTTTTTATACTGAGAACGACATGTGACAACGCGACCTGATAGGAAGCAGTGAGAGAGATGTACAAATATCCACAAGTAGGGATAGTAGCTATGGTATCGGGGTGCATATTTTGTCCTGTGCGGATCTCTTCTGAATCTTAGTATAGCTTGTAGAACACGGGTCAGGGAAGCCACATATCGGAGAAGCTGCAACGATTTGAGAGTTTTAGACACTGTGGTGTGTGTGACAATGAAACAAGCGACAAGCGCTTAAAACATGCAAATATAAAATCGTGATTCCTTTTTTTTCAGCTATATTTTTCTGCTCAATCTCTATAACAAAGTCAATGATACTTGCAGTACGCGATTTGTTTCGAACAGAACATCAGCAATTCCATTTGTCGGGGCACATTAAAGGAAATCAATTGTTTGGGAACCAATTGGCACGGAATTATAGGATACCGATGCCAATTGTACACAAAGAGAAACCGACGGACGAAAACAATGCCTCAGATTCAATTCTACTTACAATTTGGAAATATTACCGAGTTTCAACCAACCTTTGGGTCGGTAACTCAATTCATATTAGGATTAAACATATTTAATTAAAAAAATATTTACAACATATAATACAAAATTAATATTAATGCTAAGGACAGGGATATAAGTCTCGTCCGCGTGGAATGGCTGCATTTCCCCGCTGAATTGCAATACTGAGGAGACGACAAGACGCGGTGTTATGTCTTTTAAAAACTTTACGAGTAATTGATTGACGAGTAAAGTATTCTTCTACGAATTCTTGTACATAAGTATTATCAAGTCGACTAGTTTTTTTCCTGTTTTCTATTTAGCATTTTTATCGCAACATTTTATCTGAAGGAGCTTTTAGGGTGGGTAAAGTGGGGATATTTACCCGCTTGGCAAAGTGTGGCCTTTCGCATCACTTCCGGCGCACGACACGCCTCTTACATTAGCTTCCTACAACTACAAAGAATACACATACACTAGTCTGTTGTCCAATTTCAAAACCACATAAGTCTATTAACTTAGACGTTACCTCAACGGATCATCCACTCACTACGCTCGAGAAATAAAACTGACAAACTCAAGGTACATCGCCAGAACCTAAGCTTTTTGAAGAAGCTGACAAGTGGAACGCTCGTCGATAATTCTAGCGTACCAGACTCGAGAAATATGACAAATCAATTATTGGGTTCCAACTAGAAATCAAACCTGTTACGTCCACGTCTAAATATTTATAAAATCATCATTGCACCAAAAACTTGAAAGTCCTGTGCAATAGCGAAGTTATTTCGGCATTTTATTACAGCGATCTGCCTCCGTGGTCTAGCAGTTAAGTCCGTGGATTAAGACTCGGAGATACCGGGTTCGATTCCTGGTAGGGACACAAAAATATTTATTAATGTAAATAAATACATTTAATTAATATTTATTTTATTTGTGATATTTCTCGAGTTTGGTACGCTTGCCACTTGTCATGATTGGCCTATAGTAAAGTTGGCTAAATGTAAATCCACTTATTTATGAGCGTGGTTTCTGACCACCCCGAAAGGGAAACGGTCGTGATGATACTTTACTACTTTACTTTTTATTATACTATGTTATGTGTGTGATATATGTACTGCTATGTGTACTATATAAATAAATAAATTTAATATTAATTAATAATATAAAATAATATATATATATCGTATATAAATGTTCAGGGTGATTATATTTATATAATAGTTTATTTTTTAATTTTAATTTAGTTATATAATTTTATTAGCTTAATTTTTATTTTGTTATCGTATTATAAAATACCTAATTTTTTAATGTCTAATAAATGTTTTTGTTCTCAACAAAGTCATGTGACTAAATAAATATTTTATATATATGATATAATTACATATAATCACAGTCAAAAAATGATTATTTGCCAGAATACATAAAAATCAAGTTCAAAATGGTAGATACAACTAAACTATTTTACATTAATTATTCTTGCTATTTAAATAGTCGCTTATACTATAATAATAATAATAACGTTGTCTAATAAGCCACTTTGTCAAATTAATTTTTCATTTTTTATTTGTTTCATTTAATTACACTCATAGAATACATTTTTCTTAAATATGTAAGTTTGACAGGGAGGCTGGTATGAATTATTTATACATATATTGTTCTCTAGTTGGCCTGCTTGAGATATCCTTATATTTTATAAAATATTTGGGGTTGTTTTTAATAAAAATACAAACATCTCTAATATAAATGCAAGTAAGAATATATACATATATATATATATATATATATATATATATATATATATATATATATATTAATAATTACAATATCTTGGTACCATGCTTTATCTATAGCTCGTAATAATTTACATCGCTGTACCCACCATATTTCTGACAAATAAATTATTTCATTTCATTTCATTACCGCGCGCGCGTATACCAATTTACTATCATATATATTTTTTTAAAGTAAGTAGGCAGTATTACATATTTATAATTGTAATAGCTGAATAGCTATAAGAACATGAAATTCTATTAAATAGATAAACCTAATTAATTTATATAATTAATACTTTAGTGGGGTATAACAAAGGATGAGGTCGAGTTATATCTGAGATTTCCGGATAATCTCCCCTTCTTGTGATTAGTCTGCGGGGATTTACCCCATGTTAGGGCGGGTTGTTTCACACTCCGTTAAAGTTAAAGTTATGTTATATGAGTGAATCAATTGAATGGGTTGCTCGTTGTGAAAGTGTGAATAAAGATAGTGGCAATACAATAATGGTAAAAATCAGTTTAGATTAAATTAAAGTGTGTATATAATGAGGATATTAATTTATTAAAACTTTATTTTATTTATTTATTGGGTACACACAACAGAAATGGATACAAAACATTTTTTAAATTTCAAATCTTTTTTAATACAGTTCCAGTACCATCTCCAAAAGCATGGCACACAGCATGCAATTATGAAACATTTACATATATTTATAAATTAAAATAACAATACAATACCCACAGTGAGTATAGTTCATAAATATTAATTTAGTTTTAGTTTGCTCGCCGTCCACAGCAATTTTTTTTTATTTTTTATTCCTAATATCTTACACTAGTTAATTTTATAAATACTGGCAATTTATAGCATTTAGATACCAAGCTATCACAATATACTCTATCACAGATACTCTCGCAAGCGGTTCACCATCAATGTGGTATTCATAGTTAATAAGGTTTCTGTTTCTTGTAAAAGATATGACGCTGCACTTCTTTATGTTAAGATTAGTATTTATTGCACAATATATACAAGGGGCGGACTTAATGTCGCAAGACATTCTCTGACAGCCAACCTTAGGGACATTGTAGATATATATTTAGAGTGTATATTTAGGTGTAATAATAGATAAAAACCTATCCTGGGATCACCACATCAATACCCTCTCGGGCAGGCTACGTAGGCTGATACCTATGTTTAGGCACCTTAGAAACGTAGCCGACTCAGACCTCATAAAACAGGTTTACAACGCTCTCGGCCACTCGTTGATAAGATATTGTAATCTAGCTTGGGGTTCAGCCAAAAAGACCTTCCTCGTAAAAGCCGAACGCGCCCAGAGAATGCTTTTAAAGGTCATGGGCCGGCTCCCCCGCCGATTTTCAACGACGAAGCTCTATGGCCATTGGGACCTGTACTCGATTCGGAGGCAGTACATTGAGTCTATGTTGATCCATCAGCACTCATTTTTAGGAAGCGTACAATACCCTAAACCGTCCCTACGCCCCTCAAGGCTCTGTTCCCATCCCTTTCCCATCCCGAAAACCAAAACTCACTCCAGTGGGCGTCATGCCAGAGTTATGGGTCCTCTACTCTATAATAGAAGCAATACCGTAATACCTATTGCTAGGTTAACTCGCAATGGAGTCAAGCGAGCTGTGAGGCCGTGGTTGGTGAGGATGACGTACGAGGCAAGCGAATTTCTTCTTTCTAATCAATATACGCCACAGTAGTTATTTATTTATTTTATTCTATATAGGTACCTATAGGTATTATTTATTATTATTTATTGATATATATATATGTATTTATAGTCGACCCCAACTAAGAGCACCTACAACGCCACAACCCGGCCTCCGTGACACTGGCTCGCCTACAGCGGAGGTCGGGACGTCACCGTCTATAGCCTCTTCATTATTTTTAAATAACACATTGTATAATGTGAAAAAAAAGAACATTAAAGACGTAAGGTAGGTGCATTTAGAGAAATATGATTACGTAATAAATTTGCAAAATTATCTAAACCATATACTACAATAATAAAAACAATAAACTAAATACTAATAATACATATACTACATATAATAATATACTGAATAAACTAAATGATTCGTTAAGAGATACTTAAATAATATGATAATACCATTTTTTTTTTAATGTTTCGGTTGGATGCTTGGTGTAGGTATATTTACAGGCAGCTTGTTCCACAGGTTTGCGGCAACAAACAGCAAGAGAATCCAGAGTGAAGAGATAGAATAGACAGAGTTGTGTGATAGGCGAAAAGACTTATCGTGAAATAAGGAAAGATAGGCAAATTTGTCCTTTAGGTATTTTGGTTGAGAATAGAAAAAACGTAAGCAGAGGATTCTGAGATTCCTGCGACAGCGAATTGGTAGCCTACCAATTCGTTCGATACTCAGAGATGTGATCATATTTGCGAAGGGAAAAGATAAATCGGATACAGTAGTTAAACACATCCGAGAGATCGACACTACACACGTCACCATAGTCCACAAGAGGAAGAAGGCTTTGGTCATACGTAATTTTAGCTTTCAACGGCAGAAAATGTTTAAATTTATTTAGAGCGTGCAGTGAAGAAAATATTTTACGACTTGTATTGTTAACCTCCAGGTATTGATGTGCAATAAACGTTATTATTTTTATTCTGGTTCTATTTATATTTTATTCTTCACTAACCTTTAGATAAACCCTATTACGTTGAATGACCGCGCTATTTACTTATAGAATAAGAGCGCCGCCCGTCATGACATATCCAATGTCCACGAAGCATTATCTATCATATTATTATCTCATTATTGATATTCCATTAAGAATCTATTTGTGGCAATAACTTAATACGTATTATTTTTCAAATTAGCTGTACAAGTGTTGCCGAAAAGGCAGCTAAACTAAAACTAAATAAAGTAGGTATTAATTCGAAAAATAATAATAATAATAATAATACTACTAAGGATAAGAATATAAGACCCGTCCTCGTATAATGATGGCAAGAACGCTGGCTGCATTTCCCAACAGAATTGCAATACTGATTCTTTGTGCTCTTTTTGGGATTCTTAGTGTTGTCACCGGAGGAGACGACAAGACGCGGTGGTATGTCTTTTAAAAACTTTTTTGCGCTTGGACTCCATGGGCCCAGAGTTTCTACTGCAAACGGCACAAATCTTTTAATATACATACAAACTTGCGGCGCTTGCCGGACTCCGTATTTTCCGCCGCGGCCCCCGCTTTATGCGCTGTCCCCCTGAGATGCGATGCGGCCTGGATGTCAACGCACGTGGCGTCCCACACCAGAGCACGTCCTTGTTCCCACGGGACCAACGTCATACCATCGGGTCTCTTGTCATCATCTCGGATAACTCCAGAAGAGCTGGAACCTCGATGGCTAGAGCCCTTGAATAAAATAAAATTGAATAAGTCTTGTTTCAAACTGTGTATCCACACGTTTCGGGATCAGGCCGGGAATTTCCGTCATCCCCAGTCAAGCCGGCATAGTGTTAGGGACTGATGTCAGTCATGAGTATGTCTGATTCCAGTTGCTAACATACATGTACATTGCGCGCCACTTACCATGTCGTGAATGTAATAAAAAAAATAAAAAAAATATGCTGTCAGTCCCGGTTCCACTAATATCAACTTGTGGAATCGTTAATAAAAAAATCACACTCGCACACCCGTCTGGCCCGTGGCGAGTGTAGGCCAAATTTTCCATAAATTTCTGGAAGGCCCAGTGGACGTCTAGAACTTGGGTGTTAATTGAGTCAATTGACACAATTATAATAGTATATTAAAATTAATATTATTATTATTTGACGACAGTAGGTAATGAATTAACAATTCAATCTCCAACATGGACCATTTATTCAATTCAACACTTAATTCAATTCATTTAGAAACAACCAATTTATCTAGCTCCCAATTAATAGGATCAGACCAGAACAATCGCTTGAACTTAAAATGCATAGATAAAAGAAAAGATGTCGGAATTTGAATCTTTGCACTTGGATTTGAGTTAAGGTTAGGCGGCATTAAAACTACTGTGGTTATAGCAGAAACAGTTGTTATTTAGTGGACTCAATCTGTCCCATGCATCCCGTTGAATGCCAAAGTACCTGGGTCTAGGGATACTATTTTTCTCATCTGCCGCGTTGAGGGGCTAAATCAGCGGTGTGGATGGTAGCGAGTCTTCTAACACTTCAGTTACAACGTACTTAGTGGCGTTACGTAACAGGACCATAATTGAGATTTTATTTGAACTTACATCCGCAACTGTTATGGCCATTGACATTCATTTCAAGTCCGGGCATTCAATATAGGGTTTTTATTTCATTTCAACACATATATTTATATTCTATTTTTATAAGGTGTCATTACGAAAGTTTAAAATATATTTTTGGGTAAATGCTACTACACGATCGAAGATTTCCTAAATGACAAGTGTGCACGACGGACATAATAATAGTAGGCATAAAACTTTGCTAGATTGTGTAACTTTTAGAATTGTTGTAATTATGTTTTAAGATATGTTTCCTGAATAAATAACAATATAAATAAAAAAATATTTTCTGTATAGGAGTATCATAGGACAGAATTGTTATTATTTCAACAATTGGCGTAGTCATTATCACTTCGGACTACTATGTCAGCGGGTGGTACGCCCAAATATATTTATCCATAGTATCATTTATTTATATAAAATACCTAATACTATACGAGTTATAGGTATTTTAATTAGAAATAAGTTTATTTATTTATTTAGTACACACAGCACAGTACACATATATTATCACACACATAACATAGTATAATTATAGCTTATCTAATATATGTACCAATTAGGTGTCACAGCATTCACCAATATAAAAAGAAGAAGAAATTAAAAACTTATTACTGTTAAAACAATTAAAAACTTACTACTGATGAAACAAAAAAAAAAAAAAAATTTAACAAAAACTATCAACTTTACAAAATAAAAATATGACTTCTAAAATAAAATTATACATTTTTCTCTTTTTTAATAGAATTAATTAGTTAGACTATTTAGAATTTAAATTAGATATTTTACTATACATTTTAATGTTTATTTGTTTTATACATTACTTGTACATACCTATTGTTAAAAAGACATGCAAAATAAATGAATTTAAATTTTATATTAAATTAACACCATACATTCCTAACGGAATACGGTTAAGCCGTAGTTTAAATTTTTTACACATTTATCATTATTACATGACATTAATTGTCTTGTCTGGTGAGCGTTATGCAAAGACAAAGAACATAACTAATTTTAATGCAACTGTAAAGGGGCTTTGTCAATAACAGTAATCTTAAATCAATTACCAATTATTGAGATGTTCAGCTGATATTATGTTTTTGTTTTGATCACTAGTAAATATTATAATGTATACATTATGTAAATTATATAAAATTATAAATATAAAATGTAATAAAACTGTTATGACGTGTAAAAGTGCTAAAAATATTGCCTATTTACTGAATAAATTATTTGATTGAACATACATGACAGTCACGTCTCTGTATGTATATAGTTGCTTACAGGAGGTTCATGGGAAAGCTAATGAACTTCCAAAAATAACTAGTTTGACTAAGTATAACCTAAGAAATAAGAATGAAATCTATATAAGGCAAACCAGGTTAAGAAAAACGTTTAAACAAGGTTTGCAGTTGAAAATTACATTATACAATAAACTACCTGAGATTATAACTAGACTACAACCAAGTGAATTTAAAACAAAATTGAAAATCTTTTTCCAAAATAATGCTTTTTATAACCTGTCAGAATTTATTGACATGCGTTTGACGGAAAATTCTTTTAAATAGTTGTATAATTTTGTGGTCTTATGCCTTCTACTGTATTGTTCTATGCTCATTTGTCTACGATGCATGGTGTTAATAGCATTACTGTTATTATTTTAAAATTTGTTAACTGACATACCAAAATATAACGATTGTTATATAGGTGAAATATACAAATATACAAAAATACACGTAAAATAAATAAATAATAATTAATATGTCAAAGTACTTAATTAATTGGTTGTTGACATTTATTGTTGTAATAGAAATATTATATATTCTTTTTTAGTAAATTTGATCTTGTTAACCAATCTTGTCAACTGTTTTTGTGTTCTCGATATTCGTCTGCAGATTCTAAACTAAATTGCATTGAATGTCCCGTCCTAACAGTAGTCAATGGGAATAACTATTTCCGCTATCAATAACTAACAATTCTACTATCGTTCTGTTGACAATTTATTTTAAGTTTAGTGCAAATTGCTTGCATTCACACGTTAGCGTTCAGAACAACGGTTATGGCTTTGCGTGTTAGGCAAGTCGTACACTGCGAGGTCGAGGCAGAAACACGTCTGGGCGGAGCGGCGTGGTCGAGGCGCGAGTTGGTTCACTATCTGTATAGTATCTGTATATATCGAAGTGTGAACTCTGAGCATTATTTATTTATTTATAAACTTTATTGCACAAAGGCGGACTTAATGCCCGAAGACATTCTCTGACAGCCAAACCTTGGGGACAAATTCGATCAAATATAGGTGCAATCATGAAGATAATAATAATACGAGAAATAAATAACTTTTTAAATTAACAGCTAATTAATTAGAGAAGAAGACAAATTTCTAAGCATTCCATGGATAAACCGTGCGGGTGCCGGGTCCATCGTATGTGGGTAGGAGATGAGAAGAATGGTGTCTCGGGCTTGCGACCGACAATAGGGTGGTTTAAGAAAAGGAGGCCTCCTTTTTTTTATTGCGCGATAATACGCTCACCATCCACCATTCTACTTCTCTCCCTACCCAACGAAATACTGTATGATTCCGTTAATGCCGTCTTGGAAGCTCGTTCCATAAATGTATTGACGGCAGACCTGCTTAGGCCCAATTCTTTCAGTAAGTGATGCAAAGAAGAACTCCTCTTGCACCAACTTCCACTGCGTAAAGCTGAGTCTTGAACCCGTACTAACTATACTATACTAACTTACTTTATATGGAATAAATATAATAATTTCGATAAACTAAATACTAATACATACATAACATAGCCCACTGTATAAAAAAAATGCATGGATACAGACTCGCATGTACTCCTGGAGTGCGGCAGTTTGGCTGCGCTTATACTAAAGTTCCTCCAGACTGCGGGTATTTTTCCGGAGGTTTGCAGGAACGTGGCGGGTCTCCTGGCATTCTATGGCTCCGCTGAAGGAGTAAAGGTCAAGCACAATGGTCCAATAGAAACTAACTGCGAAAAAGCTACCGTAATTACACAATCACGTCTAAACCCGAAACGACAGGACAATATGGCGGCGGCGTTGCAGCTCGCACCACCCCTCGACATTGCCTCGACTCAATAAGCGCACTGATATTTCAATTTCAAAAATTCTCTATTGCACTAAATAATAGTTATGATGACTAAGTTATGTCAGAGAAATCCTAGATCCGTCGCGCCGCTTGAGCGCCATCCTACCTCGATAATGAAAAAAATCAGACAAAGGTCTTTAACCAGTGCGTCCTCCCGGTAACGTCGTATAGAGCAGAGACGTGGACACTGACAGTGGGTCTTTTCTATAGATTCAAGGTCGCTCAGCAAACTATCGTGAAAGCTATGCTTGGTATTTCTCTGACGGAAAAAAAAACGTATAGTGACTGACATAGCTTTCAAAATTAGCAAGCTGAAGTGGCAATGGGCTGGACAAATTTGCCGCAAAACCGACAACCGATGGGGCAAACTGGTTCTAGAGTAGAGACCACGTAGAAAAGTGCGTAAGGACCTGGAGAAGGTCTCTGGCGAAGATTGAATGAGAGTTGCAAAAGACCGTATGCAGTGGCGACCCTTGGGGGAGGCCTTCATCCAGCAGTGGAGAGATACAGGCTGATGATAATGATAGTGACTAAAAAACAATGTTTATTTTTTTTTATTTATAATAAGCATGCGCGATTCGAGCGCAATACGAGTACGTCGCCAAAGCAACAAAACTGTGGTACCTACTTACCGATGACTGGTTAGTTCGGAAACACAAGCTTGTACATGAACGCACGTTGTTAAAAAAATGGCAGAAATATATATGTTTTGCAGGCGCCTCCGAGGCGCACCTAGTCTTTCTAGCGTTAACTAAAAACAATGTTAATGCATGCAAGGTAACTTCCTAATTATTAAATTTTTGTTGAAAAGTTGGTACCTAGTTTCAGAATCCGGGTAACTTTGGTAGCTTGGCCAACATTAATAAACCGTGATGAATATTCATACAGAAGGTAGACTCTGCAACGCTCCCTTCGTGTAATGAAGCGGTTTCCTCACCTCGTAGACAAATATATAAGTTGTGTCCAAAATAATACTTTTTTTTTTTTTAATTACATGAAGCGGAGAAATCGCGGAATTCTCTTCTTGTTATATAGTCTATTAAATGAACCTAATTCACCCAAGTATCTAGATCAAGATAATTTCAGTTTTCTAAGCTCTTTTCATGGTAGAATTCTTCGCTCCTCCTTCAACTCCACAATTTCTATACCTTCTCACCACACTTCCTACGTTTCGAACTCATTTGCTGTTGTCGCCGCGAATCTTTGGAATAACTTACCATTCGATATCAGAGAAGCCCCCAATCGTGCAATATTTAAAAACCAGGTATACAAACACTTTTTAACCAATTGAATACCTAACCTAAACCTTTCTTTTCAATCTTTTTTTCTCTTATATTAATTTACTTAATATCTGCATAATAGCAGTAGCATCATCACATTGTTAATTTTATCACTCTCTCCTCATCCTGTAAGTAGTTTTATTTATGTTATATTAGTATATCTATACTATGACTTATTTATGTATTAGTATGTAGATATTAGTATGTATATATTTATATCATGATTATATTTATGTTTTATTTAAATTTCACCTAATTTTTAATTACACCTACCACCTATCTTGTCTAAACGTGCTAAAGGTTTGGCTGTCAGAGAATGCCTAGCAGCATTAAGTCCGCCTTTGTACATAGTGCAATAAAGTTTTAAAATAAAAAAAAAAATAAAAAAAATTACCGTTTCTCTTATTAGAGTAAAAATCGTCCCGACAGTTTTCTTCCGGGGTAGTCAGATGCTAAACAAGCGCATTCACATTTTACCAAACCTTGGAGACAAATTTGATCGAGTATAGGTGCAATCATGAAGATAATAATAATACAAGAAATAAATAACTATTTAAATTTACAGCTAATTAATATATACTTACTTTATAAAAGTAACCGTTTCCCTTTCGGGGTGGTCAGAATCCATACTTATAAATGAGCGGATTCACATTTAGCCAACTTTACTACAGGCCAATCATGACAAGTGGCAAGCTCGTCGATGCCTCTAGCGTACCAATCTCGAGAAATCTCGAAAATAAATTAAATATTAATTCAATTTATTAGTTTTATTTAATTTAATTCATAAATATTATTGTGTCTCGACCGGTGCGGTGCATCCGAGTCTGAATCCCCATACGACAATACTGGAAGAACAGAGGTTACTGGAACCTGCTTCCAACACCATTTTCTGAACCATAGACCCTTTTGTCATAATATCATTATTTAATTTTTTAACTATATTTTTATTAACACTTATTTTTGTGACAAATAAAAACTGATTTTATTTATTTATTTAATATTATTTAAATGTATATAAATACATTTAATTAATATTGAATTTATTTGTGATATTTCTCGAGTTTGGTACGCTGGAGACATCGACGAGCTTGCCACTTGTCATTATTAGCCTATAGTAAAGTTGGCTAAATGTGAATCCGCTTATTTATAAGCGTGGTTTCTGACCACCCCGAAAGGGAAACGGTCGTGATGATACTTTACTTTTTATTTATTTAAGAAATCTTTCGTTTACCTATGTACTAGGTACTTGTAACTACATATCTTATTTAAAATAAGAAGCCTTTCCCTCCCGTCTAGATCTTAATCCACCTGGCGATATTCATATAATGTGTGCTTATTTCCCTCACAACAATAATCATTTAAATTCCCTAAAGATTATGTTTGACCATGTTTCAGCCCTAGTTGTAAATCGGCCGAATGACAATTTTCTATTATTGGGCGATTATAACGTTTCGAAGGCAGTTTGGTGTCAGGTAGGCTACTTAAATCATCTGTCATTGGACACAAAAAATGACCCCGTTGTTGCCTGCCTAAGTGACTTTTTATCGTTTACAAATTTAAAACAATTTAATTGGTGTAAAAACACAAATGACCGTATATTAGACCTCACTCTATCTAACATGAACTGCACAGTCTTAATCTGTGCGGAACCGCTCATTATAGAGGACGAACACCACAAGGCAATAGAAATATCAATCCCTATTTCACACACTCCTATACTTAAAGATAACTCAAACTACAGATATATGTTCCATGCCGCTGATTATGACAAAATAACTGACGGTCTACGGGCAATAGACTGGAGTTCGTGGCAGTATATGGATACTAACCGGGTTTCGGAGCAATTCTCCGCTTTGCTTACAGATTTAATTGTAAAACATGTTCCGCGACGCAAAATCACATGTAATAGTTTCTATCCGCCGTGGTATTCCAAAGCTCTTATTATGATTGTAAAGGAAAAACGAAATGTACATAAAAGGTGGAAAAAATATGCCAATCCTATCGATTTTGGGACTTTCAAGGTATTGAGGCGTAGGGAAAAGAAGGTCGCGGCCGAATGCTACAATAACTATATCTCAAATGCAGAGGACAAAATAAATTCCAGTCCCAAGTTCTTTTGGAGTTATATAAAATCAAAATTTAATACAAATACTATTCCAGACGTGATTGAATATGGAAATAGGAAATCTACTGATGGGGAAGGTATATGTAAACTATTCAACGAATACTTTAATTCTGTTTTTGTCCCTGTCTCAACCAGCACCTCCACAGTTCGCAGCTACTCTGACCAGTCGCACTGTGTTGATATTAATTCAATACACATAACACGTAACGAGCTTCTATTACAACTACAAAAAGTGAATGTACGGAAAGGGGCTGGTCCTGATGGAGTTCATCCTCTGCTGGTCCTTAAATGCGCAAAGGAGCTTGTGGAGCCACTCTTACTCATCTTTAGAAAGTCACTTAGGGAAGGATTATTTCCTCCAATTTGGAAAAAAGCCTTAATTACACCCATTTTTAAGGGCGGAAATGTCAATAATGTAAACAGTTATAGGCCAATATCTAAACTAAACATTTTTGCAAAAATATTTGAAAAAATTGTAACGAATAAGCTTGCTCAAGTATTATCGCGACACATTTCTCAATTTCAACATGGTTTTTTCCGTGGCCGCAGTGTCGATACTAACTTGGCCAATTTTTCCGATTTTGTATTGAACGCTCTTAACTCTGGGTGCCAGGTGGACGCCGTGTATACTGACTTCTCGAAAGCTTTTGATAAGATTAGTCATAAACTGTTAATACTTAAGATGGAAGAGGTTGGTATACATGGTGACCTCCTACGGTGGTTATCCTCATATATTGGTAATCGAAGTCAAGCGGTGGCCATTAAGGGATATTCTTCAGACTACTTAAGTATAAGTTCAGGAATTCCACAAGGGTCACATTTAGGACCCTTCCTCTTTTCTCTGTACATTAATGGTATTGGGAATTCCTTTGAAAACTCTTGTCATCTATTGTATGCTGATGATACGAAAATATTTAAAGTTGTTGCTTCACTAGAGGACTGCTACGAGCTTCAATCTGATCTGAACAGCCTGTGTAGATATTGTGACGAAAATCAACTCTTTTTAAACGCAAGCAAATGCCACATAATAACTTATACCCGAAAACATAACCCAATTAACTTTAAATACACGCTTGGCACAGAGTCTTTGGACAGGGTAAATAGCATTAGAGATCTTGGGGTTGTATTGGACTCCAAACTTCATTTTAATTTACATATAGATAACATTATCGATAAAGCTTATAAAAGATTGGGTATGATCCTGAGACTAGGCAAACCATTTAAGAAAGCATCTACGTACAAAACACTTTACTACGCTTACGTTCGAAGTGTTTTGGAGTTCGGTAGCATAGTGTGGAGCCCTCAGTACGCAGTGCACATATCCCGATTGGAAAAACTACAAAATAAATTCCTGAAAGCATTAGAATACCGCACTGGGAACGAGTTCTTAAGTTACAAGGCTGCGTCTGAACGTCATAAAGTTAATTCTTTGCAAAGTCGCCGTTTTTTAAACGATTCCATGTTTCTGTACAAAATAGTGAATAATCACATAGACTCTCCTACTCTTTTAGACAATGTCACGTTTAGAGTGCCTCGACTTACCTCACGTTCTAAAGACTTGTTCATTTCCTCCTTTAGCAGAACAAATTATGCAAAAAACACCTTTTTAAGACGTGCAGTAAAACTATATAATGATTGCTTGGTTGACGTGGACATATTTGCTTGCTCTAAGTCAGTGTATAGGAGCAGAGTCCGTGAGATAATTAGAGTTAAGTATTCGATAGAATAGACTTAAATGTAATTTTTACTTTCTTTTATGGTTTAATTGTATTTTGAAAATGTAATAAGTAATGTAGTTCTCTTTTACAGTTTTGGTACTCCAGGTCTAATTATATGTATATTGTTTGTTATATAAATTGTATTATGACTGTTTGTTACCATAATAAAAAAAAAAATAAAAATAAAAAAAAAAAAAAAAATGTTGGTGCAACAAAGGATAAAATGCTATTACGACTGCCTCCGTGGTCTATCTATGATTCATTTATTATAATTATAAATGATTTATTTATGATATTTCTCGAGTTCGGTATGTATAAGCTAGAGACATCGACGAGCTTGCCAGTGGTCATTTAATTTTTTTCATTTCATTTATTTATTCACCATTTCATACATTTGGTACACTCGGTTTCGTCAGATAACAAATTAATTATTTTACTGATCATAATAGCGAATGAATATCAGCAAAGAACAGCCTTTGTCGTAACCAGATAAGTACTACCTACACTAATAGATGCTGCTGTAAAAGGGTGTTGTCATGGTAATAATAATATGGTATAATTATGTTAAAACAAAATAATATTTTTTACTACTAAACTACAGACAGTGGGGTCGTCCAGGCCCGGATGGCTAATGGGCCTGGGTTGGGGATGGGGACTTCCCCCGTTTTCCCCGGCAGGATCTCAGCGGGTAACCACCCGCTGGTAATTCATGCACGTTTGGTGCTGGGCGCTATTACTGGTATAACAGCGCCCGTGTGGCTCACGAACCCAGGGGGTCTAGGTTCGACTACTACAGCTCTCCTCCAATAGCACTTCTCTAGGAAGTGGTCTCCCGTCGGGGGGCCGAGCGCAAGACGGAGCGATATTCTGAAGATGCTTGAAGTGTCCGTTGTCGGCCCGATAGAACATACGTCTAGTCAGGCGACGACAAATTCCTCAATAGTAGGCATCTCCAGATCTCGAGCTATGACGGAATTACGCACGAACCATGGTGCTCTGGAGACCACCCTGAGCGATATATTCTGCTGACTTTGGATCTTGTCCCTATTATTCTTGGCGAGAAGGTGGTGCCAGGCTGGCGCAGCATACGTGAGTCGGGAACGGATGAACATCTTGTAGATCCGGACCTTCAACCTGAGCGGCAAGCTGGAATTCATAACAGGGCGTAACATGGCTCGCTCCGCCTTCGCCTGATTGACGGCGTGGCAGGCCATTTCACCCATTGTTAACGTCCTGTTAATGATGCAGCCCAGTTCTACTACGAAACTAAAATTAATATATATATTAATTATGTAACATTATGGACCTATAGTGAAGTTGACTATATGCGAATGCGCTTCTTTGAAAAAATTTTTTTCTGACCACCCCTAAAGGGATACTGTCGTGATGGTACTTTACTTTTTAGGACTGTCACTTCGCAAATATTGTTAGGTGAGTCTGTGTTACTGGGACAGGTAGACCCAAGCCCAATATTGATTTTGGTTTATCCAAAATGTAATTTACGGCTTCCTTGTTGTTTTAAAACTTTTATGGTAACTCAATATGTTTAATCAAAAACTTTTGAAGTTAGACAATATATCTTAGGCCGCGTTCGTTTTAAGAAATGTTAGCATGAAAATACCACTTTTTTTAGCACAAGTCGTTCGTTTAATGAAAATTCTAACATTTGATGCTAATTTCGTATGTCAGTACCGTGTTGAAAGGAGGGTTATTGATGTTACTTTTTGACAAATGTCATTAACTTATAAAATGGTTTGTTTACCAACTATGTACTTTATAGTTTTTAATTATATTTGTTAAAAAGGTATTTATGGTATAATATCATATGTATTGGATGCCATGGTATGATAAAACATGAACGAAAACACTTGTCAAAAAGTAGCCTCACCGCTCGTTTTATTTAAGAAATGTTAGCATGGTTAAAAATAGTGGTATTTCTTAACAAAAACAAGATTTCGCGCTGGTTTATGACGTTGCTACGAAATGTTGGAAATGCTAGAAAACGAACGCGGCTTTAAAATAATAGCGCCTAGAAACGAAGTACCTACACGCGTTATCAAACCCCTCATTCCGAATCGTGCTCAGAGCGCTTAGAACGAATATGACACTGACCGTCGTTCCGAATCAAATATCGCGATTTGGATGCTCAGAGCGTGATATCAATTCGGAACGGTCTAAATCACATTTTTATTCATAAATTGTTAGTTTTTTTTTTTAAATTATGGATGATAAATTGCGGATTCCACATCTTTGAGTATGAATACTAACAATTATACATCTCTCGGTTTATTCATCTTTATATGTGTAAAGTTTAATATTATTCACTTATTTTGGTCTTTTAAAATAACTTGCCGTGTTACAGACATTTTATTTTCACTTCCTACGTAAATATTAATTATAGATTTGTTTTAGAAGTAATATACAAATAGTATAAACGAATTACAATATTAAATAATTTAAAAGAAAACTTAATTTAAATAAACTTGAAAATGGCGCGCGACATAATGACAAAAAACTGACAGCGCTCAGAGCGATCTACCTCGATATCGTGAGCAGTCTAAGCGCGAGGAATGATGTCATTTGTGACGTCACGCAGCTTTGGCAAAACAGTTTAAGCGCGTATCGGAACATCTTTAAGCGTGCTTAGGTTACTATTATCGCGTATCGGAACGAAGGGAAAGTGAGACGTACGTAGTGTTGCCCAAAACAAAGTCTAAGTCGAAATATATTTATTCACGTACACCTTAAAACTAAGCGCACATACGAGCTTTATGCCTTGAGGCTTATTTCGTCTACCGCCCACTTTGACCGAATATAACTAAATAATCGATGTTGTAATAGGTAGGTTTTAATTTCAGTGAATTTTAAAATATAAAGTCGCCCCCCTAAACCATTCATTCTCTCTCTCTCATCCAGTGCCCACAAGGTCGTTTGCGGTTGTGGCTGTGCATCTTTATTCCAAAGTTACAAGTTACTGGTGGACATCTGTCAAGCTCTTTTATTTAAGAAACTGGTCTATGCGCACCATTTAAATTCACCATAAGCTTAATACACTCTCTGCTATATTTATTTCTCTCATTATAGTCATCATATAGTAGGTATATTATATTTATGTATATTCATAGAACGTATGTATGTATTTGTGTATGTATTAAGTAGTATGTTAATAAGTATTTATTCACTAGTATATATTGAAGTCTAATATTTTTCTATTAGTTTTGTCGTAACTGCTTTAGTTGTCCCAAAGGTTTGATCAGTATAGAATGTCTAGCGGCATTAGGTCCGCCTTTGTACTTTGTGCAATAAAGTTTATAATAAATAAATAAGGGGGCGCTATCACCCACTTTGAGAAAGACTGTCTTAAGGCATCTTCTACCAGCTAACCTTTGTAAGATATAACATTACAGATAACCTGAAGGACGATATGGACATTGAGAGGGCACACGCCTTGGCGGTGCGAGGGAACATGCTCGCACGCAGATTTACACGATGTTTATAGGGTGTAAAATCGTCTTTCTACACCAGCAGTCTTTGGGTGAGATACTCTAGTCAGGCTTACAAGGCTCTGCGCGTCCAATACAATAATATCTTCAGAATGCTGATGAGACTGCCTCGTCGCAGCAGTGCATTTTTGTGGAGACTCGTGTGGATGGATTTACGGATAAAAACGCAGCGTCAATACTGAGGGTAGTAAGAGGTGGTGACAGCGGCATTGGCATTCTGAGGATGATATCGTCGCGCTTTTGTTAAGCGCTGGATTGAAGTTGTAACTGGGAACGTGTAAATCTGTACAGAATTTGCGTAGTAGAAATCACTAGTGTGTATTTAATTTAAATTATTAATCTTTTTTAAATAGTGATGGCTCTTAGATTAGTTTGTTTTTTCAATATGTGCCAGTTAACCTTTTGTTGACTGTACGTAGAGGCTCAAGAGAATAATGCAAACTTGCAGAAAGGAAATTCACAAGCGAATAAACAAACAAGCGGGCCTAAAACGGAATACATTGACTTAATGCTTGACCGGGAAAATATATAATAAACGTTTTTATTATTGAGTTAAAATTAATATAATACAAAAACTAAATAATTTTGACCATTTAAAAAATAAACTTAAACATAACTTACTTACAAATATATATATATATATATTTTAATTAAAATATAAATGGTGTCTGCGCGGTAAAATATATATATAATATATATAAAATGCAAGAACGCTGGCCTTATTATTATTATTGAATTAGACGGTGATATTTTTAAATAATGTTTAGCGCGTAAAATGGCATACTCACGTAGTGTTTGATTATAGATACGTATTTGCGCCTAGACTCTGCACTTTTGGATGCGGTTCCTGCTTTTTGAGCTTTTGTGCCGACACAAGTGGCATCCCACAATAAGGCCCGCCCCCGCTCTCAAGGGGATCATTATTCTATTATTACTTAGCACTTCATGGATTCACCGTACGGGAGCCGGTCCATCGTGTGTGGAAGAGAGAGGAAATGAATTGGTTTGCCATCGACTACCTATGTGCTGTTTTAAAAATATTATTTCATGTAAATAGTTGTACAGTTTTGTGGAACATAAGATAAAAAAACAATAAAATTTTGTAAATGTGACATATTAAAATATAGTACTTAACATCTAGACTGTAATCCATCTGAAACAACGGTTTTTATCATCGTTTAGCACTGGACAATCGTGACGGTTGTTTATGTACCAAAATCAAAAATTTACTGATTTTCGGGGTGGTTCCTGGCCAGGACCTGTACACGGTCAAATCTATTGTTTTGACCACAAATACAGTAAATAATTAAATATAGGTTATAAACCTCTATTACCATCACAGCCACTAGAACACAGAGACTAGACACGTGTTCTCCATGGCACGGGAAAGTGGTGTTGTAAACCTATTAGTTTAGCGGGAGCAGATAACAACCTAAACGAACGGCTTTTGATTTTCGATGATCGATGAACAGGCCTTTACTTTACCTCCTAATATTTATAAATAAATAAAAATTTTATAACATAATAAATTTTATTGACATAAAAAAAGTACATTACAAAACAAATGTGGCACTGGCCCCTGGTAGGTTGCCGGTGCGACAGGAGCCAGTTTCCATTCAACCTGAATATAACATTGAGAGAGTACATTTTTTAAATAAGGAATATAACTAAATAACAAAACAAAGAAAATCAAATATTCAAACCAGTTTAGAAATATACAATTTCCAGCAACATAATCAGACAAAGTGAATATCAATAAGTATCAAAAATAGGTAAAGTACTGTCAAGAAAGTATTTTGTACAATATTAATAATAATATTTTAGATTATGATTACTACATTTATTTTACATTGTCAATTTAAAAAGGTTTCCTGTTTCTTGTAGATAATCTTTTAAAACATTCTTGCACTTAACTGTTGGTAAGGGGGTATACTTATATTTACAGCTTTATTTATTTATTGTAAAGTCGTGAACTGATAACATAATATTGTCGTCCTGCCAGAGCTGTTATATTTGATTCTACTTGACATACTCGGTTCCTTCTCCGTTTATCGTTGGCGACAATAGCATTAAACGGGAGGTGGTATATTTAATTATTTATTAAATGATAACCAACGACTAATTGTAACCTTAGGCTTAGCCGAATTCCGGTCGGAATGTATGGCGGTAAGTAAAAAATAAAGAATAATAACAAAATTGGAAAAAAGTAAATGGAAATATAAGGGGTCAATTAAAAGTTGCATCAAAATGGACTACAAACATAAAACAAAGGTAAATATAAAAGAAATAATAAGTACTTTTAAAAACAAATAACAAGTAGCTATGGGTACACAGCTTAGGCATATGAGTAGTACAAAACAATCTGGTCAAGTAGCTGCAAGGAAATGCTGGCTTTGTATCAAACAAATGAAGTTCCGAACAGTTACAATTGAATTAGTTGCATAACCTCCAATAGAACGAGCTTTGTCTATAATTAGTAAAGCACATAGGTGCATGCAGAACGGATGTGCTCTTAGTTCGAAGGCCGATACTTTTTAAACCAATTAAAAATTACCGGTCATTTACATCTAAGTCAAGGAAGGAAGTAATTTTTCGTGAATTATTCTTTTCACGTCTGGTCCGCAATTAGCCGGAACGTGAACTTCGCTTTATGTTGCCACAATGGATGCCGAAACGAAGTCGGGTAATGCAGTGGGCGTGTTTAAATCAACGCTAACAGTCCAATGCTTCTGCTGTAATGCCATAAATGAACAATACCTAATAATACTCCAATAGAATTTATTTTAAATCGTGTCGCAAATTATAGTAGCTTAATTTGCGTATTGTTCTGATTTATTAGTAACTGTTCAATAGTGTTCAACCGATGGGCGGTGGCATTACCCGTGTAATACCTATAGAGGCGTCACAAATAGGCAAGACAAACATACATACTTCATTATTTCTTATTTCACATTTATAATATAGATTATTTTTTTATTTTTTATTTATAAACTAAACTAAAAATACCTATAAAATTAAAACTATTCGACAAAATAAACTAAGGGCTTACCACCAGGGAGGGTACCTAAAACGCTCGCCTCATTTCCTCTTTGAATTATAATGGAAATACTCTGTTTTAGGTAGTTATAGCATTTGGGATCGCCACACTCTTGAAAAATTCGTTTACCCAGCTCTTTTATGAATTTGTGGGTATCATTCCCATTGTTTCAACCCCAAATGCCACAAAGTTATAATTTTGTTTAATGCTATTATATTTGATGTGCTTTTTAAATTCGGCTGTATGAGCAGCCGAACCGGCCTTTTTTGATGTAGAGGAAATGTGGCAAGCGGCAAAGGTGGCATCCCAAACAAGACATCTTCCGTCACTCCATGGTACAAGAGACATACTATCCGGCCTTTATAATATTATTATGGTGGTTTATTACAATACATTTAGTCTGTAGCCAAATGGTATAGTGAGCAAGTAAGGATGCTAACCCCAAATACTGGGTGCCATAAAGATATTAGTGTGATATCTGTACTGAAAATATATCTTAAAATGCATCCAAAAATGGTTGTAGGCAGATAAAATATAATAACAAGACGTGGCTAGAAGCCAATCGGTCTAAGAATAAAATCTAGACCAATCGGTACAGAATACATTATCAATCAAAATCAATCAAAATAATTTATTTCCATTGGTTCTCTCAAAACAACTTATACAGTCAGAACTAATTAAATAAATTTTCAAAACATATGTACTAATCGAAGTGGTAATAATGGTTGAACCGTAAACAGGCAATAATCCATATTTATGTATGCTATGCACAACATTATTGCTATAAGCAAGTAAAACTAACTAACTTAGAAACTACTAAAATAAGATCGTGGCTGTAAAGAGGCCGTGTCAGTTTACATTCTAAAATAATAATAAAATAATAAAAAAAGACGCCATATTATAATCTAAATACTAATAATGATATGTCAATTAAACATAAATTGATAGCTGTAAATGGGCATTAATGTTAATTAATATTCGTGGCTGTAAAATGGCCGTGTCACCTTACAATCTAAATAAAACATTCTATGTCAAGTAAATAAACTTATATTTAAATTTAAATTCGTGGCTGTAATGACAGTCATTGTACCGTATTCGACGCGCACTTTTAAATTGATAAGACTAAATGTTATGTGTACTATATGTAACTGTGTAATGAAGTAATATACAAACAGTATAATACTTTTAAATTGAAGATTTTGTTGTTTCACGGACAATATGCCAACCTGCGTGTAAACGTGTAAAACACGTTCTTCTTCTTAGTTTATTTTCGTAGGTAAATGTTGATAAAACTACTGAACATTCTAGAAGTTGTCATTAAAATAGTCCAGCTACTCGATAATAGATGGCGCTATTATAGATGCACGCAATATAGTTTTAAATTATTTATACTAGATAATATTGGCTATATAAGTAAAAATTATGACTGTTCGTAAAATTAAATTTATTTATAACAATAATTTATTAGGTACCTATAGTGGCCAGTATTTTCGTAATTATTTTTGTAGAGTACCCTACGCCATGGCTAATGGAATCTCAGGGAGTAACCAACCGCGCTGTTAATATATGTGCTTTTGGTGCTGGGCGTCGTTACTGGAGTAACAACGCTCTCCTGCAGGAGCACCTCTCTAGGAAGTGGTCTTCCGTTGGGGGCGGAGCGCAAGACAGAGCGATGTTCTGGAAATGCTTAAAGTGTCTGTTGTCCGTCTGAAAGAATATACGTCTAGTTGGGCCGACGACAAACTCTTCTTGAATCTGACCGGCAAGCTGGAATTCATAACATGGGTCAAGCTGCCTTTGCCTGATTGAAGGCATGGCAGGCCATTTCAGGCTGTGAATAATACAGCCCAGGTATTTGATGGTCGGAGTCCACTCGATGTTTTGCCTCCGAAGCTATAGTGGTGGAGATTCTTATTACAGACAGACAGTGGGGGATTGGGACATTCCTCCGTTTTCAGACAGACAGTGGGGTCGTCCAGACCCGGATGCCTAATGGGCGTGGGTTGGGGATAGGAACAGTCCCCCGTTTTCCCCGGCAGGATCTCAGCGGGTAACCACCCGCCGGTAATTCATGCACGTTTAGTGCTGGGCGCCGTTACTAGTATAACAGCGCCCGTGTGGCTCACGAACCCAGGGGGCTAAGTTCGACTGCTTCAGCTCTCCTCCAGGAGTACTTCTCTAGGAAGTGGTCTCCCGTTGCGGGGCTGTGCACAAGACGGAGCGATGTTCTGGAGATGCTTGAAGTGTCCGTTGTCGGCCCGAGAGAACATACGTCTAGTCAGGCCAACGACAAACTCCTCAATAGTAGGCATCTCCAAATCTCGAGCTAAGACGGAATTACGCACGAACCATGGCGCTCGGGAAACCACTCTGAGCGATATGTTCGGCTGACTTTGGATCTTGTCCCTGTTGGTCTTGGCCAGAAGGTGGTGCCAGGCTGGCGCAGCATAGGTGAGACGAGAACGGATGAACATCTTGTAGATCCGGACCATGCTAATCTTCTCTGTATCGTTCCAATTTTAGTATATGTACTGCCGAAGCAAGTACTCCTCCGTTTTCCACTCTTATTTATATCGAACAGCGCCATCTAGTGTCATATAATAGATAACGTAACGTTCTGACATTTTCGTTTAGAAACTGCTAATCAGTTACAATTTCATACTTTAGCAGTTTTAATAATAATGCTTGATTATAATTAAATTTATAACTAATATTTATATATATTAGGTTTAGATTGGAGTAAAATATACCAAAAATAATTAAAATTTATTCGAAGTAAAGTAATATAAATTAAAAGTAACCTATATACCTAATAGAATTAAAAAAACAGAACAATAAATAAAAAATGACTTTTAGAGACGTCCAAAGGAGACAGGCAACATTTCCCTTCTGTATAGTAAGTTGAAAAAAAAAACATGATTTTAGTTTCAGAACCGAAACATCAAAGTGACAGTGACAGCTGTTATTTCATGTTGTGCAATTTTGGTTTCGTCAAAACATTTCCATAAATTGCTTACTTTTTAAAGTAATATCTATAGACTTTACTAAAAAGTTTATTATTATAAATTCCTTTACGTTATTTATTTAATATTTTGTGAAGATGCGGCCGGTGGACTCTACAAAATTGCTGCAATTGCAAAGCGAAACTTCAAACATTCGTAATATTTGTATCGTGGCCCACGTGGACCACGGGAAGACTACATTGGCTGATTCCTTAATATCCAGTAATGGCATTATATCACAGAGAATGTGTGGCAAGCTTCGTTACATGGATAGCCGGCCCGATGAGCAGGAAAGAGGGATTACAATGAAGAGTAGCAGCATAGCTTTGTATCACGCTGTACAGGACCAGGAGTTCTTGGTGAACCTTATAGACTCCCCTGGACATATAGATTTTTCTAGCGAAGTGTCTACTGCAGTCAGGTTATGTGATGGTGCTATTGTAGTGGTATGTTTCCATGTAGAAAAAGTCAATAATATTTTACTTATCACTTGGTTGTTTTATTTATTACGGCCGTACTTAAACAGTAATAGGTTTAGTGAAATTAACTTTAATAGTTAACAATTAGGTCTTGCTATAAATAACAATAAGAAGACAAATTTCTAAGCATTCCATGGATTCACCGTGCGGGTGCTGGGTCCATCGTGTGTGGGTAAGAGGAATGGTATTTCGGGCGGGTAGGCTGGTTTACGAAAAGGAGGCCTCCCTTTTTTTATTTTATTGCACGATAATAAGCTCACCATCCAACATTTTACTTCTCTCCCTACTCAACCAAATACTGTATGATTCTGTTAATGCTGTCTTGGAAGCTCGTTCCGTAAATGTATTGACGGCAGACCTGCTTAGGCCCAATTCTTTTAGTAAGTGATGCAAAGATTTTGATGGAACTCCTATTGCACCAACTTCCACTGCATAAAGGCGAGTCTTGAACCCGTTCCTGATCATTTCTTCTGTGAGATCATAATATTTATTCGACTTCATGTTGTGGTCATTAGTAAAAAACTTTAATTTCAGACATTAAATACATAATCTAAACAACCCTATAGTCGGATGCACCATTCCCCACACACCAGCATCATTACATGTGATTTTGTGTAATGCTAAGAAATGTTTCTTCAGTGAACAGTTTATTTTACCTATGTTAACACTTATTCATTTAGATCTGATTTGACTTAACTAGAAAGAGTTTATCCTGACTGAAGAAGTAAAATACATTTTTTTTTCATTCAGGACTACTTTTTCACTAGTCATATTCTCTTTAATCACATCAGTTTGCTATGTGGATAAGTTTTTATTTCAAAGTTTTGGATGGGTAGCAATGAATGACCAAATTGACCTACTATGAAAATTATATTGACCTAGTACAAAATTTTAAGCTGAAAGACAGAAATGTGTTAGAAGAAAGTTCTATTATTTTGCAAGCTTGATATCACCCTTTTTTATGAAAAAATAATAATATAATAGGAAATCTATCTACCAATCTACTATGTATAAAATCAATTACTGTGTTTGAGACTTGATTCTCCTCGAAAAGTCTCAGTCAAAGAAATCAGTCATTTAATTTATAATTGTTTTGTTTATAATTCGAAATTAAAAATTTAATTTATAATTCGAAAAATTCCAATTGGTTGTTTGTATGAGAATTTCCACTATGAAAATCTTCCCAGATATTTTGTTGGTACTTTTGTTTTGCCTTTGCATCTATACTTCTAGACCTCTTATACAGAGTTGCAATAAAATAAATTTTAGGTTATACGAAGTTCACCGAGTAATGGATATAAGTGACCCTTCAATCCAGCTTATGATACCGATACATTCTTCTATCCTCTTTCTGACACACCTTTCTGTGAATCCATGGATAGCTAAGAAATTTGTCTTCATAATAAATATTTTATGCATTATGGTGATACTTATGCCTAGCAGAAGAATGGTTTATTGTCTACATATTGCTATGAGAAAGATGTACAAAAATTAGAGATGAATACTTAGCAAACACTAGGCGCGAGCTTCACCGAATGCAATGCCTTGCAAGGATGGAAGTTATCGCACTTTCAGACCTCGACCTATTCTTGTTTAAAATGTGCATAAAACATACAAAACTTTGTCATCACAGCAACCAGCATACAGAGTCCTAGACCTCCACTGTTTTAGATGTGCCTTACAGAACACATTTATGTAGAATTTTCACACTGGCCAGTCAGGTTGGCGAGGGTCTAATGTCAATTTGTATCAATTCAACAAGTTAGTGGAACTAGAACCAATGGCTTAATGTGCTCTCTGAGGTATGGGAATGGTGGTGTTGTAAATCTATAACAAATGTACATAAAAAAGTATCCCTCAATGGTACTTGTACACGTCGGGGTTCAACCACATGCATTATTGGATTTTAAGAGTTTTGACAACCGAGCCACCACCATCTAACTTGTAATCATACTAACTTACTGTAGTACTTTAATAGGTGGTAGGCGGACAGGTGGTGGTAATTTTCCCAGTCTGCCGGAGTGGGGAAGTATCCACCATTTGTGTTGATAAACCCAGTAAAATGTATCCACACGTTTAGGGATCAGGCTCGAATTGCCGTCATGCCCAGTCAAGCCGGCATCGTGTTAGGGATTGGTGTCTGATAGTTGCTAACATTCATGGACCTTATGCGCCACTTACCATAAGGTGGGCGCAGGGTCACCTGTCATGCTAGTATTTAAAAAAAAAAACGTAATTTATTCATTATTTTTCTTATTTATTTATTTTGTTTAACAGGTTGATGTGGTAGAAGGGGTATGCCCACAAACAAGGTTGGCTTTAAAGCAGGCTTATTCTGAGAATATAAAAGCTGTGTTAGTATTAAATAAGATTGACAGACTGATCCTAGAAATGCAGCTGACCCCACTTGATGCCTATGTTCACTTAACTCAAATTCTGGAACAAGTAAATGCTGTAATGGGGGAGTTGTTTGCCGCTGGAGTTTTCGAAAATGAAGAAAATACTATTGAGAAAGAGGTTTGATAATTGTATTAATTTTTAAAAGACTGCCTAATCTAGCGGTTAAGCCCAAATATTTAAAAGCCGTGGTAATGGGTTGGATTCCTGGTTACGAACACATACATATTAATTTGTGACATTTTATAAGTAGCACTGCACTGCACTACACTGCAGACATTGACAAGCTTGCAAAGTTATATCTGCCATATTATATTTAAAAATGCAAAATAATTAACATATTATGAAATGTTATAACTTACAATATTCTGTTTCCTATATCTAAGGTTTGCTAATGCGATTATCTTTTTTTTTATTTCCAGCAATTAAAATCGAAACCCTCACCAAAAGAAGACAATAATTTATATGACTGGACATCGGCTTTAGAAGATTCTGATGACTCAAACCTATATTTTTCTCCGGAGCAAGGGAATGTAGTGTTTGCAAGCGCCATTGACGGATGGGGCTTTACTGTACAGACCTTTTCTGCTTTGTTTTCGGAAAAACTTGGTATGTCAGCATTTTAAGTAACATTTACGGTTCCGAAAAGACTGAGCAGGTTCTAAATAAACTATTTTCATACATTTATTAAACTAAAATGGAAATGGAAAAAATAATATTTTTGTTATGTATATGTTGAATGAACATCTTCTGTTGCAGGTGTAAAGGAAGAACTATTACAAAAAGTTCTCTGGGGAGATTTCTATTTGAACTCCAAAACTAAACGCTTTATGAAAGGAGCTCAAGAGAAAGCTAAGAAGCCTCTATTTGTTCAAGTTATTCTAGATAATCTATGGAATGTTTATGAAACAATTGCTATAAGAAATGAAAAGGAAAAAGTACCTGTCATTTGTGAGAAACTTGGCATTAAATTAACAACAAGAGATCTTAGACATACTGACAGTCGAATACAGTTGCAATCTTTAATGATACAGTGGCTTCCTTTATCAAAGACAGTTTTAAACATGGTGTGTAATAAACTGCCTTCGCCAAAGGAAATCATAGAAGAAAAAGTTGAGAAATTAATGTGTTCAACTATTAGAGACTTTGATTCCCTCCATCCCGAGACTCAGAAGTTAAAAGAAGACTTCTTGGCATGTGATATTAGTGGTAATAGGCATTTAATAGTGTTTGTGTCTAAAATGTTTTCTGTAGAAAGGAGTATGTTGCCGGAGAACAGACCCAAAGCTTTAACTCAAGAAGAAATGTCTCGAAGACGAGAGATTGCAAGGAAATTAAGAGAGGAACAAAAGAATTATGATAACTCTGAGGCGATTGAAGAAAAAAAAGAAAATGATAATAAAAATGAGAAAGTAGAAGAAGAAATTGATCCTCATGCTTTTGTTGCATTTGCCAGAGTTTTTAGTGGTAAATTAAAGAAAGGAGACACAGTCTTTGTTTTAGGGCCCAAACATAATCCTTTTAAAGTATTATCGGAAGACGAATTTAATGTAGATAGTAATTTAAAACTTAAAGATTTAAGAAACGACCAACATGTTACATGTACAAAGTAAGCATTATTTTCGAATAAAAATAAATAAATTATATTTAATAATACCATATCTAAATCATTTGTTTATTTTAGGATCAAATCGTTATATATTTTGATGGGTAGAGAATTAGAAGAAATAGATGAAGCTGTTGCCGGAAATATTATAGGTAAATAATACATATTATTTAATCATTACATTTCAACAAAATTTGAACAAATTAATGTACAGAAGCTTGCATACTTAGAAACGTAACATAATATACTTATAATAATTAAAACGATGGAAAATTTAGCCAATTATACACAATAACACATTACAGATTCTTATATTATTATTAATAATTTATTTTAAATATTTTTATATTGGGAACAATAAACAATTATACAGCATCACCTATACGATAAACAAGAATTGTAACAATGAAATTGTATTGCTATTAAAAAATATCATATGTTCATAACATATGAAGGAATGTGTTCAAAATAAATACCTATTTATTTTCAGGTATAGGAGGTTTAGAAGAGCATGTATTAAAGACTGCTACTTTAAGTGACACCTTTGCGTGTCCATCGTTCAGTGAGATACAATACGCAGCTATTCCTATACTCAGAGTAGCTGTAGAACCAACATATCCAACACAATTACCTCAACTAGTAAAAGGTAAGATGAGTAAGAAATAAATAATAAATTTTGACTAACCAGAATATAAGTCTCTCACTAGACTGATGCCTAATGACGTGACACTAATGCCTGTAATAGTTTTACTAGAATAAATATATGTAGACCTTGGTTTTAAAGTAAAAGACACTCCCAGCAGATCAATACCAAATAGATTAAACACTGGCTGGAATGAATGTGGTAACATGACAAACTAAAAAGCTATTTCTTAAGTAAATCAAATAATAATATAGGCTATTAGTAAGTGATCTTTGCTTAGGCATGACATAATTATGGTGAAAAATATAACGCTCCAAACGGCGTCATACACCAATTTCAATATGCCATAGCTTTTCTTGAATAATCCATATTTATAAACCTTGGAATTAGTACTTGTGTGAAATGTAATTAAATAATATATATTTGGTTTTAGGTCTAAAGTTACTAAATCAGTCTGATTCATGTGTTCAAGTATTGTTACAAGAGACTGGTGAGCATGTGCTGGTCACAGCTGGAGAAGTTCACTTAGAAAGATGCTTAGAGGATCTTAAGTAAGTAATTATCTTTATTTAACAACAGATCTATTTACAGAATAAAATCAATCAATTCCTTATTTCAAATTATATATATAAAAAGGCAAATAATATGCAGATTATTTATCTATATAGTATAACGCTCGTAGAATAATCTCACCCTTTATGTATATCCATCTTATATTATTATTATTTATTGGTAATCCTTAAGAGTTGAAATAGATGGAGCAATGCACATGTCAGTTGGATTCAAAATTTTAAACGGTGGAACTTGCCCGATAATCACTCCATATTTTGTTAATTTTAAGACTATTGTAAACCTTGATTTGTACACACAGATCACGCACACCCTTATAAATACTGTTCAAACCTCAAGAGTTTGCTATAAAAAAGTATGTCATATGATCGTTAAAACAGGAATAACATTGGGTTATTTTATTTTGTCAAGCCTAGATTTAATCATATTATTTTATTCCAGAAATCTATATGCGAAAATACCTATAACAGTATCAGAACCAATAGTTCCATTTAGAGAAACCATAGTGGAACCACCTAAACTTGATATGGCTAATGAAGAAATCGATTCCCAAAATGTAGACAAAAGCAACAAAGATCAAGATCCATCCATTACAATATACACAAGCAATAAACAAAGCAAGATTAAAATAAGAGCTAAACCGTTACCCAACGAAATCACTGTTCTATTAGAGAAATCGACTGATTTATTAAAAGCCGTGTCTCAACATATAAAGATGCTGCAAGGAGTTTCGAAAAATAGCGATAAACTAGAAAGCAATTTTGAAGATATTAAAATTACTAATGGCACAAACTTCAAATTGCATTTATCGGAACGTGTCCAAAAACTAATAGAAGTTTTTAAAGATGAATTAGAACTTATAACTTCCAAATTAGATTCTGATTGGAGTGATGTTGTTAATCAGATTTGGTCTGTTGGTCCTAGAAATTGTGGCCCTAATTTGCTTCTAAATCTGACATCAGATTATGATACGAAATTTTTCAATCATAATAAAACTATTCGTGATGATCCTAGATTTGAATACGAAAGTAGTTTTGTAAATGGTTTTCAACTGGCAAGTTTGGCAGGACCATTGTGTGAGGAGCCCATGATGGGAGTTGCTTTTTGTGTTGAAGAATGGACTTTGGAAAATAATGATGCAGAGGAATCTGCGACGCATACTTTTGGACCTCTTTCAGGTACGACTTTACTTATAGGTTCATACAAATAATAGTAACAGCAGCAAACCTGCAAATGAAGGGTTTTTAAATAAAGAAGAAGTCAAATGACATCATCCATTTCCATGATAAAAAAAATGTAAATAGTCGTTTATTTCAATAAACTGTTCTACCGTTATTATTACTGAAGCCTAAAAAAATATTAGCTCTTTTGACATTTACACTGTGCAATTAAGTTATTTAGAAAATATATCAATAAATTCCTTTAGCACTAAAGTTGTCATGATGATATTATAAACATTTGCACACCTGTTTTGAATATGATGTCAGTTTTTCAAAGAGTCATGTTACCCTACGGCAATCTGAGACTGCTATGTAGTTCATCATGATTTTACACATAAATAATGACGACGAACAGAGGTTTAAGCAGTCGCTCTCTATAATATGATAATAATTATACTAACAAAACGTTTATTATCAGGTTACTAATGGCCTATAGATAAATGCCTTACAACTAACATACTTATAAAAAAACTATTTACTCGTAATAATATTATTTAAACTGAAGTACAAAAGTATCTTCATCTTCTTGTGATCATAGAAGTACCCATCAGGTACTGTGACCACCTTCCGATGAGTACGAAAATATTCAATAGACGGCGCCGTCGTCCCTGCTGGGGGTGGTGCAGAGGGAGGGAGTAGGTGCTGCGTAGGTACACAACACCAAGCGGCCAGAATTCCTTGTTCTGGAATATTTAGAGGTAATCTGACCGTACATTAATCCTAAAGGCCCTGAATCCGGTGTTATCCCAATGGGAAGGTAACCTGTCGATAGCAGCTACAGAATCGATCTCCACGGTCCTGTATGTGTCCGAGAACATCTTGGAATGGCATGTCCTTGCGCAGCTTGTCGGTATCGCAGCCAAAACCAGATTAGTATGTTACGTATCCCTTGGACAGCGCGAGGAACTTCTCACTCAAGTAGCTCAAAATATCTACTAGGCTGTCTTCCATCTGCCTAAAGTAGAAGTGATCCGTGGAAGGGGTCATGATCACGACCCTCAGCAGTGAGGAGATCGACGCAAGGAGGAGGATTGCAGCTTTTAGAGCGAACTGTTCGGGAGGTGCAATTTCCCGATTATTCCGTTTTCATTTCTCCACAGTCACGAACCCTTCCGAATCAGTTTTCTTTTAGGTTGTGACGCGAAGTAATAGGATGTTCTTTGCAGGTCAAATTGTATCTGCTGTAAAGGATGGGTGTCGCAAAGCTTTCCAACTTCAGCCTCAAAGGTTACTAGCAGCTATGTACTCCTGCGATATTATCGTCGATCAGAAAGTATTAGGTAAATATTAATAAATATTATTTTACACGTTGACCACCATCGCACCATTAATCCAATGCTGACACTAAGCCATTTTTTTTTTAAATTCTTCTGTATTCCTCTTATAAATTTACCTACTATTATTATCATAACCCCTAGAACACGACTAGAGTTTTAGACCATCATCAGAATTTTCTGGAGAATTTTGTTTGAGGTAAATTTTTAATGACAATTTATTAATGATTCCACAAGAACTGAACTGGGACGGCTTAACGTGCTCTCCGAGGTACGGCAACGGTGGTTTTGTAATATGTCAAATGTACGTAAGAAAAGTGTATTTCTCATTGGTACATGCCGGAGTTCGTACCAACCTTTTTGAGGATTTTAATGAAGGCGTTCTTACATGCCACCACCACCGCTCTAATACTAATACCTATTATTAATTATAATACTGCCTCCATGGACTTAGGCACAGAGGTAATTGGTTCGATTCCTGGTCGGGACATATTTTTTTGTGGTACGCTAGAGACATCGACGAGCTTTCCACTTGTCATGATGGGCCTATAGTAAAGTTGCCTTAATGTGAATCCCGCTTCTTGAAAACGTAGTTTCCGATACGGTCGTGGTGATACTATTAATTGTAATAATAATTTATCGACTAGTAACTCCATCTATCACTCAGTGAAGGAGTTAAATTGCTTGTTTCATTTTAATAAGCCGGTTCCCGATTTATAAAGTAGATGGCGCTGAATATTGATTGTTCTATAATTTTGTATAGTGGAAGTATTGAATTAGGGTGCGATGTGTGTTCTCTTTAAAAACACCGAGTGTCACCGTGTCGAAAGCGTGTTTCTCTTTGGACACACGGGGGAGTTAAAGTTAGGGCAGTGTATACGTCCAGCAAATACATTTTCATGTCATCAATACGTTTGCAAATATGTTTGCTATATAATCTGAGACTTGTGGACTCCTCTATGGGGTTCTGTTTATAACTTTTGAGACGATACTGTCATACAGTAACTAACTAAATTTATTATTCCAATTTTTCAAAAAATCCTTAATTATTAGACACACGGTTTTGGGTCCGATTTTCGGCTATGTAAATTTTTTTGACTTAAATATTTACTATATTTTAAATAAAATAATAAATACAAATTACTCACTTAAATAAAATAATAAATACAAATTACTCACTTAAATAAAATAATAAAATTTAATAACTATAAACTAAATCTAATAA
Organism: Tinea semifulvella; assembly: GCA_910589645.1. Classification (NCBI taxonomy): domain Eukaryota; kingdom Metazoa; phylum Arthropoda; class Insecta; order Lepidoptera; family Tineidae; genus Tinea; species Tinea semifulvella. The sequence goes on along the minus strand of OU342598.1, from coordinate 2,912,772 downwards.
AAAATGTCCTCGAGAGAAGACCAATAAGATATATTTTTATTTAAATCAGCCCCAAGACTTGCAGCAATTCCTTATAGCTAAGAAAGTCTGCATTTTATTCGAATATTTGATCGGTGAAGGTCGTTCTTAGTACGTATGCTGTAATATAAGTTTTAAGCTTCATGACTGACACTATCTCTATGCCGGCTTGACTGGGCGTGACGGCAATTCGAGCCTTATCCCGAAACGTGTGGATACACTTTACTGGGTTTATCGGCACGAACGATGGATACTTGCACGCCAAATTACCACCATCAGTCCTCCTACCACCTATTAAAATGTTGCCTTTTTATAATACTACTACAATGTTTACACTTACCCCATATCTAGATTTACCCCAACTACCTTATCATTTATTATCATCATTACAGCCCCTAGAACACAGAGTCATTGCATGATCATCGACCTCTCGGAATTTTTTAGGAATACTTCTCTGCACCGTAACTTAAGAATTTATTACTGAATAATTAAAATAAAAAATACGTAATTCTTTATTTTTATTATAGATTAAAATATATAAAAAATTGCTTTGTAATAAATTCCACGTAGTATATATATATATATATATATATCTATGACAAATGTACGTAAGAAAAGTGTTTTTACCAATTGTACATGCCGGGGATTCAAGGATTCGGGATGTTAAAGAAAGCACAACCGAGCCACAACCGCTCTTAACTACCTTATATTAAGATTAAGAATTAAAATCATTTTAAAGTTTCATTATTTAATTCATATATTATTAACTATTATTTACAAAGTGTATTTAGTTATACATATGGTTTTATTTATTCTATTACATAAATATTAATTTAATTCTAAACCTATTTCTATCCGTAAATGCACTGCTCCTTCCAAATTAGGTACATTTTTTATGATCTTGTCACATCGCCTTGTAAATTTCATTCTAAATTACTATTTCATTTCACGATGTTTATATTGTAAAGTCCTTTACACATTAATAAAATTAAAATCTTAGCAACTGACATACAGCCAGTTTCTCGAACGTAATTCTGGTACCTAATTATTATCTAAGTAAAAATTAACAGGTTTTGCAAGAAATGCGTTTCACAAACATATCTTAAGAAATACTTAGGAAATAATTAAGAAGGGAACTGTCATTTACACAAATGTATGGGAAGTTGTCACTAAGCAATAACAAACAATTTTAATTAATTAAATTAAAGTTAAAAAAATAATTATTTTTTGATAACTGTTTTCTGAAGAAGGGTCCAACTTTATTTAACTTTTACTTATATTATTATTATTATTATTTTAGCCGTTTCTTTTTTACTTTTTAATTAATCTGTATACCTACTAACATAGTTCAAAGTTAAAATGTTACTAACAATTATGAAATTAATTCCGAAATAAATAATTTATTATTATTATTAAACGCGGAAAACACAAATATATATTATTCATATTTAACATATTGTGATAAAAAGCCGATGGTAAAATTGGCTAAATGTGAACAAGCGTAGTTTTTGACTTTAATAATAATAATAATATTTTTTTTTTATTGCACACAAAATATAAAATATAAAAACATGTACATAGGTGAGCATAATACCATGAAGGTAACTCTACCAGCTAACCCTTGGGAGAGTGAGAGAAGAATATTATAAGTGCAGACCATCCCGCTGAAGGAATTACGGTCTTTATTACTTTATTTAGTGCTTGCTAGTTACTAGGATTTTAATTTTGCCAGTCGTGGTTCTGATCAGTGTGAACAAGGCCTTAATTTTGGTGGGGATTAAGAACACCTCAATAACCTATGATTTCTATTTGACTATAGAAATTAACAGTCATGAAATTGTCATTACATTAATTACTACGAGTACATTGTCAGCAATGAGTGAAAACCCCGAAAATCACTAATTTGGGTAAAATATATATTTATTAAGGCACATAAAACAAATTTTACAATAACAGTTTTAAAATAATACGTGTAGTATTAACTAAGTTTTTTTAAGAAATAGGGGTAAGCCATACTATTGTTGGCACCGCCCAATGATATGCAATGTGACTTTTTTTATACTACAGGATGCGCCAGAGAAACTTACTTATTTGAAAAAACTCCCGGGCGGTGAGTTGGGTGGGTAGAGGGGTGAGAAGGGGCGCTATTGGAGGGGGAAGTCCCCAAGTTTGTTTCTTCCTCTAGTCAGTTGCCATCATGCTCTGGCCTAGAGAACAGCGGGCATACGCCGTCGAGAGCTTCTTTTCTAACGGTCGCTCACTTGTTGCTACGCAACGTGCCTTCCGCGCTCGCTTTAAAATTCTTCTTTTTTTCTTCCAAGCCTCGAAGAAATAAACGCTAAGGATGTGTGGTTTCAGCAAGATGGAGCCAAAGCACACACAGCACGAGGCTCAATGAATTTGTTGCGACAACATTTCCCCGACCGGCTTATCTCTCTCAGAGGCGATCTCACATGGCCGGCTCGCTCTCCAGATTTGGCTCCATGCGATTTCTTTTTATGGGGTTATTTGAAATCCCGGGTTTATGTCGATCGGCCACGGACAATAGCTCAACTCAAAAACAACATTCGCGACGCCATTGCCAACATAGCGATTGATATGCTGCAAAGAGTGGACATTAACTTCAGAAATCGACTTAATCAGTGTATGCGCAATGGGGGTCGCCATTTAACTGATGTCATTTTCAAGTCTGTTTAAAAAAAAATTGGGATATTGTATTCTAAAATAAAATAAAAATTAAAACAATAACTGAAGTACTTTTGTTTTTAATGACCTTTCAAATAAGTAAGTTTCTCTGGCGCAGCCTGTAGTACGGCTTGTGACCTTGCGCCCACCTGATGGTAAGAGGCAAGTAAATGCAACTGGAATCAGACACTCATGACTGATATCAGTTCCTACCACTATGCCGGCTTGACTGGGCATGACGGCAATTCGAGCCTGATCCCGAAACGTGTGGATACATTTTACTAGGTTTATTGGTACGAACGGTGAATACCACCCCGCCCCGGCAGACTGGGCAAATTACCACCATCAGTCAGTTATATGTATATTTGAAACACCCTTATTTTTTAGTGGTATTTTTACAACTCCCAATTACATTTTGAAAGTTAGCCATGCCAATGAATATACCTAACTCATGGTGCCATGGTGTTCACCCAAGATAGCTTCCAAGACGGCATTAGCAGAATCTTGAGTTGAGAAGGGAGCAGATAATTTCACAATAAAACCCCTTTTAAACCATCCTATAGCAGTCGATTGCCCGACATACTATTCTTCTTTTCTCTTCCCCCACACACCACGAACCTGGCCCGCGTACGATGAATCCATTTACTGCTAAGAAAATTGATTTCTCTCTTTGTAATTTTTTAACAGGAACACACATTTTGTTGTGAAAATATTTGAAAATTATAACAAACTGACGGAGAACTGACTCGAATTATTATAAATGGTCGACCATTTTAGGTCTTAAACTGTTTTTTTGTTTTTACAAGGTTTTTACTCGAAGCCAACAAAATTGAGTATTAGAAACTAAATTAAATAAATTAAGTTTATAAAACACGATTTTTATATTAATATCGTTGAAAAAAAAAAACCAAGCATACAATTAGTACAATAAATAAGTTAGATTTAATTTTAATTATTTAGGAACCAATTAAAATCTAATATTTTTTAAAATTTTCACCCACAATTACATCGATGTAGGTATATAGATAGGCTATCACTGATATAAAAACGTTCCCGCAAAACCAATCGAAGTCATGTAGCTGCACCAACAGTCGCGAGCTAGCAAGCGTAGAGCGCGCTTACCTAATAATAATATTGAGTGAAACTAGTCTTTTAGTATGCATTGCGAATGAATTTCCGATAAATATCGCATGTGACATTATCATAGTTTGAGAATTGACCCCCAAAGTTGGTAGGTACACGTGGCAAGCGGCACGTTTTTGGATTGCGTTTTGTATTGGATAAGGCCTATCTATAGACATCGATGCACAATTATAATGGGTTTATTTTTAAATAAATAAACAGGTCTTTACGCGATTTACGTTGGAAACACATTTCTCCTGACTTCAAATTTTAACAATATAACATATTAGTTAAATGAATAAAAAAAGGGAAAAATGTGGGTAGTATAAAAATCGCTGCCCATTGACCAAGGGCTTTGCGACTTGACCGATACGTCAAGACCCGTTTATTTATACTGCGTGGAATTTGTTAAAGAGCAAATATTTTTATATTTTAATCTAAAATAAAATTAAAGGTTGATTTTATTTTTTATTTTAATTACTTAGTCTTAGTCTCAAGTTACGGCGCAGAGAAGTTTTCCTAAAAATATAGCTACTCATACCGACCCTAATGAAGTAGGTAGCGAGAGGTGAACGATTCATATCGTATCGCGAGCTCTCAGCTCTCGGTTGTGTTTTTGTTTCGGTACCTACAAAGCGCTGCGCGAACGCATACGAAACATAAATAATTTGCTGTATTTAATTGGATTGGTACCTTGTGTTAATTGATTTGATTTATTTCGACATTCAAATAAATATGGTACAGTTCAGAAAAAAAAATGTAAATAACTTTTTCTCTCTCTGTGTGTGAGTGAGATCAATTAATTAACAATGTTTTGTTTTTCGGACAATAATTTTAACTTTAATTAAAGTTAACTTTTTTATTTCTATGAACCTGAAGTCTAAATAAAATATTTGCTCTTTTGACAATTACACGTTTGACAAATAAACAATTTAAAAATTTTAAATTTTCCGCAAACTAAACCTTAATTTTAGAATGTGAAAATTACCCCGCAGGTTAAAGACTTTTCGTTAGGCAATAGTTAGTTTAATTGTACATTTAGGCACGTTATAGTAAAATGCATTAAATTAAAGTTAAAATCATTATTATCATAGATAGTTTGTGTTGAATCTAACAAGGCTTGACCCCAGCAAGTACCACCAAAATAAATAATAGCCTCATTAAAATCAACAAACTAATCTTTTACTTATTCTAAATTTAAATCTAAATTCGTATTCTTAAAAAAAAGTAAACTGACAGGAGCAAGTAAAATAATGTTGCTATGTTAAAATATAATAGTGATATTTAAGTATCTTTTGTTATTTATTTGTCATAAATAGTATTTATTGTGTCACATATTTGTATTATTGTCTTTTTGAACAGCAATCTGATTTTTATATGTCACTTTACTTTAATAAAAGCAACGATTTTAGAGTGATCGGTCTATTGTTTTCGCGAATTCTTTCACTTTGTACCATGGAAATGGGGGATTATTCTGGATCTGTCTTCTGACTCTTGCGACCCTCGACATGCGGTTATAGAAGTTAGGGTTTAGGTAACTCTGACTCGGAAATCTGTTGTAAGGTTTTTCCTGACTGTAGCTAGACTGAGAATAGTCCTTGTATGAACTAGTTGTGCTCTGGATGTTCACTGCAGTGTATCTATTTGCGTTGTAACCTGTAAATTAAATGTACAAAGTTTTAGGGTGAGATCGATAAAGCTTATATAATCGTACGGTTGCCGCATCTATTTAACTTATGTATCATTAACACTTCTATCATTGTTAACAGCGGTGTAGATTTGGTTGTTAACAAACTTTCCTTTAATCAATTCTATACATTACTTACGTACATATTTTGCATATTTTAGAGAGCACGTTAAACCATCAGTCACTTATACCAACTTCGTTCGTTAAGTAATTGTCAATAAATTTGACATCAGACTCTTGTCAACCCGTCTGCCTAGCGTGGCAAGTGAAGGCAAATTTCTCCAGATATACTCGTATGTTCTAGAATATCCAGCCATATGAAAGGGCAGTGATGATGATGATCCTTGTTCTCACAAAATTACGTTATCTTACACATAACCTTTGTGATAGTGATAAGTGAGGTTATAGGGCGCAAATAAACGATAAATCAATAAATTAATATAGATACTTAACAATATCATATGCTTTTACTTATAAGCAAACAATACAAATAACATAAAGTAAAGTATTATCACGACCATATCCCTTGGGGGTGGTCAGAAACCACGCTTATAAAGAAGCGGATTCACATTTAGCCAACTTTACTATAGGCCAATCATGACAAGTGGCAAGCTCGTCGATGTCTCCAGCGTACCAAACTCGAAAAATATCACAAATAAATTAAATATTATATTTTTGTGTCCCGACCAGGAATCGAACCCGGTGCCTCTGAGTCTAAATCCACGGACTTAACCGCTAGACCACGGAGGTAGTCAAATTTTTTCACATATACTTTTACTTATAAGCAAACAATAAGTACATATCATAACATATATATGTATAATAAAGCTATACCTACATAAATACATATATTTTCTATGAAATGGAGCGGGATAGAGACATTTTGAATATTCAGAAAGTGAATATGAAGTGATTGTCTGTTCACCAGTGGAAGTTTGTTCCACTGGCGAGCAGCCGTAATAGTGAATCTAAATATCTGCTAGAAAAGTTGATTAATATAAGAAGAACAGAGTGGACGACTGTGCCAATCCCACAGATATTCGAAACTACTTTAGACTCTCGCAGTTGTAATAAATAAATATTTCCAGACAGGTCACACAGCGCCATCTAGTTTCCGTGGTAAGCTACGAGGCTTGTGTCACGGAAACTAGATGGTTGATAAACTACATATACAACTTGCCCCCGGTGGGAATCGAACCCACGACCTCCCGAGTTCACGGCAATGTTTGTTACCACTAGACCACGGAGGCGGTAATGTATGTATTGATTATTTTTTTTTTTATTTTTTTTTTTATATACTAGCACGACATGTGACCTTGAACCCACCTGATGGTAAGTGGCGCGCAAGGTCCATGAATGTTAGCAACTGAAGTCAGACACTCATGACTGACATCAGTCCCTAACACTATGCTGTTTCACACTTCGCTTGACTTTGCAAGTTATAGGAAAGTGGAAACAGAGAGGCTGGAAGAGCATTCCACATTTTTATCGTGCGACAGATGTATGAGTCCCCAAATTTATACGTACGCGAAGAGAGGGAGGGATTAGGTTATAGAGTTCTTCTTATACCTAATTATAATGTAAAACACAAATTATAATTCTAGCCAGTTAAAACAAACCATGTCGTTAATACCTACCTACCTACCTACCAATCTAGGTTTCTAGTCTAGTAAACGTGTTGGTATAATTATTAGTTTTGAAGGAGTTACCTGCGGTTTGGTATGTAGTGGGTCGAACGCACATCATGCCGTAGACTCTAATACCAGGAACTGAAGCGTAGGTCGGCTGATCATGGGCCATTGGACCCTCTGTTAAAGAAAGAGATAAATTAGGGTTTAGCCGATCGTATTCAAGTTTACGTCAAATTGTAAAATTACAACAATTACAGTTTCAATTCCCTGAAATAGAATGTGTGATCAAATTTGACCCGGACTGTTCAATATTTTTTTTTCCTGATTTCATTTGCACGTGCAATTTAAATTTAAAACAACATCTCCATATACATTAAATGTATACGAGGTTAAAATATATATATCAAGCTGGTTACAAAATCTTAACTACGACCAGACTGAGATGCTTCTGTCCGTCATTCAATAGTCTGATAGTGCTCTCGATCTGGTTGTCTGATATTTATGTATTTATTGATTTCAAAACTTTAATGCACAAAGTACAAAAGGCGGACTTAATGCCCGTAGACATTTTCTGACAGACAAACCTTTGGGACTAATTAGAACAACTGTAGGTGCAATGAAAGTATAAGTGACACATCAATGAAGTATAAAAAATATTTATTCGAAGTAGATACAAAAATAAAATAGATTAAAAAACTAATTATAACTAAAACTAAAGTAAAAACACCTATGAAATTAAAACTATTCTACAAAATAAACTAAGGGCTTACCACCAGGGAGGGTACCTAAAATTCTCGCCGCATTTCCTCGTTGAATTATAATCGAAATATTTTGTTTTAGGTAGTTATGGCATTTGGGATCGCCACACTCTTGAAAAATTCGTTTACCCAGATCTATTATGAATTTGTGGGTATCAAGAGAATATACCCCCATTGTTTCAACCCTAAATGCCACAAAGTTATAAATTATATCAATTAGATATAAATACTTATATAATAAACTTACTTATATATAATCTACTTATAGATATACTAAATACTAATACATAAACTTACACATACATACATAATAATAATATACTTAGAAATTTTGTTGGGAAATGAAATGCGAATAGACCATTTTTTTAAATAGCGATCTGGTGGTTACTTGTCTGATGTTAGGAGGCAAATTGTTCCACAAATTTGTCGTTACAACGACAAATGAGTTTGAAATGAAACCATAGTTATGCTATGGTTATGTTATGGTTACATTTATTTAATTTATTTAATTAACTACTCACAGAATTTTTGTGTTGTATATTTTTTTGGATACATGTTGATCAACAAGATTTATAACTATTTCGAATTTCAAGTAAATTATAAGTTCTCGAGAAAGTAGTCTGCAGACAGACACTAAAGTCTCACAACGTTTCTTCACTACAATTAGACATAAATTTATATTTAAGTCAGAGCAAGAGTCTTGCGAGACTGACCAAGACCAGCTGTTCTGATGCTGGACCAAGACTTGTCAAGTCAGAACAGTAGGGCAGTTATTTATTTATTTATTTTATTTAAAAACTTTATTGCACTATGTACAAGAGGCGGGCTTAATGCTAGGCATTCTCTCGCAACCAACCTTTGGGACAATGAAACCATTTGTGTTGTGAGGTAGGTGCAACCGTTAAATCTTTTTTAAAGTCCGATTAATAGGTAATTCAAATTCAATCTAAATATTATATCTTCATAGACAAATACATTTACTGTTACTGTATATATATACAGTTACTGTTAGTCCAATAATTTATTGAAACATAATCTAGCCGCTGGGCATTATCAGATTATTATCTTAAGCAATAAATGTAAAAAAAAAAGATTAAAAACTTTACTCACCTAGAATATAGTTTTCTGGACACCGACAGATGACCAGGTAGTGTGATTTTCCTGATCGAATGTTTTGGAGTGCCAACAAGGACCAATCTCTTGGCGCATGACATTCCCTCATCTCGGTCAGCGCTTCGCAGGTCTTCACCAGGGTCACAGCTTTGTGTGCATACTGGAATTAGATTTTAATACATTTAGGACTTATCTTCTATATCACAATGTTTGAAGACACAAGTCTTGTAATCTCGTATGTAGCAGAGACCTGGAGACTCAAATTATAGGCATTATTATTCTTAAAAAAGTATTATCACGCCCTTCTGGAGTAGTCAGAAACCACGTTTTTTTTAATGAAGCGGATTTACATTTAGCCAACTTTACTATAGGCCTATCATTACAAGTGGCAAGCTCTGATGTCTCCAGCGCAACTCGAGAAATATCACTAATAAGTTAAATAATTTATTGTGTCCCGACCAGGAATCGAACCCGGTACCTCCGAGTCAAAATCCACAGACTTAACCGCTAGACCACAGAGGCAGTCTTAAACTTGTATACATATGAGAGTATTTTTGTTTTATTTTGTAATTTATTCGTGCTTTACATATATATGTATATATATATATATATATATCTTGTATAGTTGTTAAACTCCACTACGTACCTACTATGTTTATAGAGAATCCTATTATATTGATATTGCTTCATAAATTGTACCATACATTAGGAATATTGTTGTTATGTTGGTTTCTTCATAAATAAATAAATTTCCACTTAATAGCACATGTGTTAAAAATCAACCGTCGTTCGTTTTTCAAGCTTAAATCTAGTAGGGATGCCACATATGTTGACACTCTGTCCGTCACATGTTACAGCCATAAGAAACCCATGGCCGCTGCAGAGTCAGCCGCGCGTCTAGCAAGAAATACGCGGGGATTGCATTGCAGTCGAAACGATGCGCGATGGGTCCATAGTCTGAGGAGGCTCTGGGGTTCTCCCGTTAGCTCGGCGAAAAACTCGCTTGGCGACGGGTGACCCTTTAAGTAGATAATATTTTATATATTTTGCTTCGCCGTTCAACGGGGGAGTGTTCTCGGAACACTACGTCCATCGGACGGTTATAATTTGATTTTATTTATTTGTTAATTTAATGTTAGATTTTTTTAAAATATATTATACTGTTTGTATATTACTTCGATCTAGTAGATATCCTTAAGCTTGCAAATGTTATAATGTTAGTTTTAATGCGTTTTAGTAGCAATTTCGGTCGTAACATGATCCGCTACTGTCTTTCAAAATCAAGTTCAAACAACAAATTTTGATCATAACAAACGCACGCACGAGGAACATCTAGCAAGCCATTCCTACAAATACAGTTATTATTAGAAAGCCCTTTCATTGCCTTCCAGTTCACAGGGAAATAACATCTAATACTAGGTACGGAGCGAATGAAAGGAAAGCGCCATTTACCTGGATGCAAGGACCCGGGTATTTATTATTGTGATGATTCAAATCGGAAGTGGCCAAGGACGCAATCGACATCCTTTACCTTACACCATTATTAAGAAAACAACTGTCAAAATGTTTATTTTTTCGCTGCAACCGATGCCCGCACCATTGACTGCTTAAATAAACTCCGGGAGAGTTCTTCGCGCCATTTTGCGTGGACATGTCAAGTGCAAGTTTTTGTTTTGTAAATGAATTTGCTGTGGATATTATTGGTCAAAAGTGGTGTTGTTTTGTTTAATAATGTGCTACAATGTGAATAATTATGGAAAAAGATAAATTGGACTTTAAATATGGGGCACAAGTTGCAGTTTATTTTATGCGGTTTTCCCGCGCTGTGGACTCCCATATTTAACCCGACGTGTTTGGGCTATAATGCCGCGAGTGACTCCAAGTAAAGCATCAAATTCTGCAGCATCCGGAATTTGATGATCCTCAACTCGGTTATGAACTCTGTTATGAACATATATTATGCAAATAAATTACGTGTTTAGGACTGATGTATTCTGTACAATGTCCTTTAAAGACAATTAAAAAAAAAAAAAAACTCCGGCAACCTGCGAATCTTTGGATGTGAAGGCTCTTTAGTTCTATACACAAATATTATTTATTTTATATTTAAAAATAAAACATTTGAAAATCGATTAGCGAGGATTAGGCACCATTTCTATCACTCAGCCACTTGTACTCGCTTTTCACCGTACCCCTCCCCCGTGACACGCGTCGTCACTGTCGTATTTATTGTTGGAAAAAAAAAGTGGGTTTTGACGTGAAGATGTATGTCGTATAATATTAATATTATAGGTAGAATTTTAAAATATATATGTTTTAACTTGCCTATTACGAGTTTTTCTCATATTTTAAAATATGTTTAGTTTCACCACAAACTAAGCGACCAATAAGTTGTAAATGAATGCTTGGTAAGTCTTAGGTCAACGGACAGCGCTTTCAATCCTGTGATCGTACCCACGTACAAGAGAGGTTCAACTTACATAATCAGGATATTATCCCCATTACATAGGAACTCTCAGTTGAACAGTTGATTGCTTTCTAGGAAGCTCATAACGATTTTGTTCCTCATCGGCTATGAAATATCAGGTACGTGTCTGTATGCAAATTGGGGGTTAGTTAATTGGTAAAAATATTATTTAAGTTTTTTTTTTATATTATCATAATTTTTTTTAAAGTAAGTTTAATTTTTATAAGTAAGTCTTGTTTCAAGCGGTGTTATTTTTATGTAAATATCACCATGGCAAGCTTACAATATTAGTTCCTCTTGAAGGTAAAAATTGGCATTTCACATCATTGCAAATGGCACATACTTTCGTCGAGAACAACAAATAGGTGGTAGGCGGACTGATGGTGGTAATTTGCCCAATCTGCCGAGGCAAGGAAGTATCCAATGTTCGTGCCGATGAACCCAGCTAAGTGTATCTACACGTTTCGGGATCAGTCTCGAATTGCCGTCATGCCCAGTCAAGTCGGCATAGTCAGTCATGAATGTCTAATTCCAGTTGTAATGGTAACCATACATGGACCTGCTACTATAAAAAAGGGAAACTTTATTGTAAATTTGTGTTACCATAACTTATGACATTCTTGCTAAATGACCACCCCGCTAGTGTTACGGTCGTGATGTAATTTATATAAATACCTTTTTCTTGGAGACAGCAGTGGCTGATAGCTTCAACGTATGACGGTCGTCGGCGTTGAGACTGGCGGAGCACGGGTCGCGGTATCTCGATGGGCACGCGCACAGAGGCTGCGTGTAATTTAGACGCACGTACACAGCATTGCATACCTGGAATTATTTTACGATAGCTTTAGTCACTGAGAATGCTGGTATTTCTTTCTACCAAGGTTTACGGCTAAAGGTCGAGAATTCGGCTGAACGATAATGCTTCTATTAAACTTGAACTTATTTGGTCATTACATTTAGCAGAATAATAATAATAATACAATTATTTAATACGCATAATTTACAAACGTATTTTTTTTTAAATTAATTTATTAAATACTAGCACGACATGTAACCTTGCGCTCAAAGCCCATGGCGATGATGGTAAGTGACGCTTGAGGTCCATGAATGTTAGTAACTGGAATCAGACACTTATGATTAGTCACTAACACTATGCCGGATTGACTGGGCATTATTATTATTTTAGGCAAATTACCGCCGTCAGTCTGCCTACCACCTATTTGTTGTTCTCGTTGACAGTATGTGCAATTTGAAATGATGTCAAATGCCAATTTTTACTTTTAAGGAGAACTAATATTTTAAGGTTGCCATAGTAGCCATAGTTTTAAATTAGAGCTTGTAATACTCTTCATACATTCATTGATGAAACTGATGTTGATATCTTTCATGACAAGGTGATAGTGGTGAGAAATCGTTCTTAACTTAAGGTTCTTTAAACGATAATAGTTTTTGTTAATGTACAGTTATTGGTTTATTGCATGAAGTGATAGTTTGTAGATGCTTTCATCGTTTATAATATGTATTATGAACGATGAAATTGTAAATGACTTTCTGTTCTTATTTTTGTATCTATCAAAATCAAATCAAATCAAAATAATTTATTTCCGTATGGTTAGCACGTAACACTTGGATATTATCAATACAATAAATAAAAATAAATAAAAATAAATAAAAAATATTACCATTGACCATGGCTGGACCGAACCCAACATCAATACAATTGTTGCCATAAACGAGGAATTTGTTTTTACTTACAGCTAGATAGGTACTTAATATTAAATTCTTGGCTGTAAAAAGGGCATGTCAGCTTACAATCTAAAAATAATGATATTTATGTCCATAAATATTAATTCGTGGCTGTAAAAACAGTGTCAGCTTACAACTACACAAGTATAATATTAATGTCAAATAAATTGATAAATTACATGTCCGCTTACAATCTAAAAAATAATTGCTATGTCCAAATTAAACATATTATATTCGTGGCTGTAAAAGGGCCGTGTCAGTTTATAATCTAAAACATTAATTATTATTTTTTATTACTTAATGTTAATTCGTGGCTGTAAAAAGGCCGTGTCCAACTTAAGATATAAATATGATTAATATGTGAAACAGTATTCTATGCAATGACATCATTTAGTGCATCCTTAAGATCATAATAACTTTTTTTAATTAATATAGATTTAACTTTAACTTTGAATATTCGAGACATTTTATTTCCTTGGATAGTTTATTATATAGTTTGATATATATACTTGTGAATTAAATGTCAATAGTTATCCTTAATAAATAAATAAAATAAAATAAATAAATAGTGATATTTATAAAAAAAATAACACCGTTTGAAACAAGAATGACTACATATTTATATATGGTGGATAATCAGACGACCAAAATCGAACCCGACACCTCGCGTTTAAATGTAGGGTTAACCGCTAGGCCACGAGCAGGTAAGTTATTTAAAAACGTTAGCAGATGATTATGCAAATGTAGAGGTCGTTAGAATCTAATTAGTGTTATTATGGCTTTTTAATAATAACTCCAGACTTTAAGATATTGATTTTGTTCTTACTTGAGAGAATTTAACACTTGTGCTTCCCTCTCGCCCATATTTTCAAGGATTTTTGAAGTATTCTACGACCTTACCTCAACGCCTCATCCACTCAACATTTCCTTCTTGCTGTCAAACGAAAATTAAGTTTATGTAATAAAATATAATTTATTTATTACAAAAACCACAGCTCATTACAGAAATAAATACATAGGTATACCTTATAAGTAACACATTGGCCATACATGGATTTACTTTATATAAATATCACATATTGGTGGAAATTAAATTAAACTAAACTACCAGGTATTGTAATCTCATAGGAACTGATAACTAAATTTAAAAGGTTATTAATTGATCGTTGTGGTGCAGTACTGTATATGTTTTATTTTGTAAATCTGATATAGCTGAGTTTTCCTTGCAGATTCCTTTCTCAGTCAGATTAAACATTAACAGGTCACTGGAATTTGCTAAGCTGCTGGTCTTCTGCTAACAGCTTACTTATTGGACCACTTTGCTGCTTAGTCTTCTACTAGCAGGAGTAGAATCATTCAAAATAATTAAATTAATGACGTTTCATAAATGCCTGTAATAGGTTTACGTGAATAAATATATTTTGACTTTGACTTTGAAACTAGAAGTCTAACTAAACTAAGCAAGTCGCAAAGAATACAAACAAAAACAACGTTATGTGTATGTATTATTAGTATTTAGTTTATTATAGTATTTATTATTCGGCGCCTCCGTGGTCTAGTGGTAACAAACGTTGCCGTGAACTCGGGAGGTCGTGGGTTCGATTCCCACCGGGGGCAAGTTGTACATTGTATAATTTGTCTCGGTCTGGGTGTTTATATGTATAATATGTATATATTTACAAAAAAAAAAGTATAATATGTAGTTTATCAACCATCTAGTTTCCGTAACACAAGCTTACCGCTTACCACGGAAATTAGATGGCGCTGTGTGACCTGTCTGGAAATATTTATTTATATTTATTTATTATTGTAGTTTAGATAATATTGCATATTTATAACGTAATCATATTTGTCTAATTGCACCTACCTTACGTCTTTATTGTTCTACAGTGTCCCTAAGGTTGGCTGTCAGAGAGCGACATTAAGTCCACCCCTTGTATATATTGTGCAATAAAGTTTTAATAAATAAATAAAAACATAAGCCAATAAAGTTGTAAGTAGACCCGAGCCGACAGTTTTATTTTGAAGGACAGCCGTAAGCTGGTACATAAAACGCCACTTTTAATTTTTCATTTCGTTTTTTTTTCCGTTACAACCCCTAGAACACAGCGTCCTAGACCTCCACTGCTGGAGATGGGCCTTCCAGAACTGGAGAATTTGGCCTACACTCGCCACGCTGGCCTTGATATGGCTTGGCGAGGATATGATGTCAACATTTCATGACATTTATTAACGATTCCACAAGTTGGTATTAGTGGAACTGGGACCGACGGCTTAACGTGCTCTCCGAGACACGGGAACGGTGGTGTTGTAAATCTAGAACAAATGTACGTAAGAAAAGTGTATTTCTCATTGGTACATGCCGGGTGGGTTTGAACCGACCTTTGTAGGATTTAAGGTACGCGTTTCGAGCCCCGCGCCTTTTAATTTTAATCGTCTTAATTACAGAGACTAATTTTCGTTTGACAGCTGGAAGGAAATGTTGAGTGGAGGGGGCGTTTAGGAAAGGTCTTAGAATACAGATGTGATGTAATTTTAAGAAATGTAGTCTATCAACCTAATAGAACATATAATTGCGGACATTTTTTAGAATTTGTTTGCGCAAGGCCACATGTCATGCTGGTATAAAAATAATAATAATAATAAAAATCGTCTATTTACTTAAAAAGCTAGTACATTTTTTTAGGAATTGGCCACTGGTACCAAACAAAGTTAATCTGAATCTCAGGTACCAGTTACACAAATAAGTATAATATATAATATAAACATTTATTCGAAGTAGATACAAAAATAATAAAATAAAATATATTAAAAAAACTAATTATAAATAAAACTAAACTAAAAATACCTATGAAATTAAAACTATTCTACAAAATAAACTAAAGGCTTACCACCAGGGAGGTTACCCAAAACGCTCGCCGCAGGTAGTTATGGCATTTGGGATCGCCACACTCTTGAAAAATTCGTTTACCTATTCTTTTATGAATTTGTGGGTATCAAGAGAATATTTTATTGTTTCAACCCCAAATGCCACAAAGTTATAATTTTGTTTAATGCTATTGTATTTGATGTGCTTTTTAAATTCGGCTGTATGAGCAGCCGAACCGGCCTTTTTGGATGTAGAGAAAATGTGGCAAGCGGCAAAGGTATCCAATATAATACAACTTATATATATATATTCTTACGGATTCAAAATCTACTTTTAAATATCGTGTTCGAATTTAGAGATGGTGCGATATGTTAATTAATTATTGTGATTCCTTACCTGTTGTATAGCGCATTCCGGTAAGAAATAAAGATGTTGGTTATGTGGATAGTAGTGATACTTGGTTGGCTTTGCAAGTACTGATGCTGGATTCGCTGGCAATGGCACTGTCTGTAAAGAAACAGAAAAACAACATTATTATAAAAATTAACAATAGTTACACAGCATTCATTGGGCCCTGAGACCAAATGTAAACAGAAAAACCAGTGGTTAGCAAACATTAACAAACGTCGAGAATGTACAGACACTGCTTAACCCAGGTTAGTTTATTTTAATTTTAAGAATAAGTCAAAATAACAACAAGACGCTGCCTGGCGCAGTGGTGGCTCGGTTGTAAGAACGCTTTCAATCACTCAAAATTTCACAACAGTTTTGATAAGAATTTTGGTGGTTTGTTTATATTTTTTGTTTGCTTCTATATCGAATTTACTTAGATTTTTAACTTTGTCTATAAACCTAATTTAACAAATACCTATCAAATTAAGGAAAAGGATGCTACGGTGGTTCGGACATGTTAAAAGGATGATCCTGGAAAGATTGACGAACCAGGTATATAATGCGAAAGTTGTAGGTAAAAGAGGCCCTGGCAGACCAAGACTCACAAATCACGATCAAATAAATAAAACACTAGCTGAAGGAGAATTAAAAAGCCTTCGTAACAAAAGGGCATGTATGAAGAAGTTGATGAATGTCGATAAAGCGAAAGAGGTATGTCGTGATCGTGTCAAGTGGCGCTCAATTGCCTACCCCGTAAGGGACCTGGAAATGAAATGAAATAATTTATTTGTCAGAAACATGGTAGGTACAGGGATGTAAATTATTATATGTAATTATATCACACGCTAGAAATAGTCTAGCATACAAATATTTATTTAGTCACATGACTTTGTCGAGCTTAGTGTCTAAGTATTCTTTTGTCGAATAAAAACATTAACCAGCATTTGTTTGACTCTTAATTTGAACAGTTTTAGTGGCAGCTTCCTTATAGTAACTGGAAGCTTATTAAATATCTTTGTTGCCATTGCATAATAATTTCGGCTATATTGAGTACTTTTATGCGCTGGAATAATTATTCTACTATGATATCGCGTTTTAAAATTAATTTTAAAACTGGCGTGAAGATATGTATGTATGTATGTACCTATCAAATTATATTAGAAACAATGTCATGGACTTTTGCCCTTCTAAATACCAGTTTAACTGGATCCATCGCAACCTTTTATAGGATGTTAATAACTAACTATACACATCCTTCATTAAACTTAATTATTTTAATTGATTATTCATAACAAAGGCCAATTGTTTATTTACCCTGTCAAGTAACACTTCCTAAAGGTACGTATGCACTATGTTCGTGCTCTAACTACGCAACATCTGCAACTGCTCAGTTCCATAAATTATAATAAATTATTCCGTGGAAGACTACATCGCTGGTTATTGGAAAATAGTTTTTATTCATTGACCGAATATAATAATTATAAGCGAATCACGTCGGACATTTATTATTTTTTATTTTGACATTTTATTATTTTATTTTATTTTGTCATTTTTCTTATCTAGGTGTATGACATTTATTTATATTATATAATATTGACATATGTAATGAACCTATATAAGATTAATGTATGTAAATAAATTGTTTGTTTTAGCCGTAGTTTTAGATTAATTGTTAATTTGTATTAGGATCCTAATTTATATTTGTACGCCTCTTAAGGTAGATTGTTTCAGGTAAAAATATATTGTTCACCTTCATTTGTAACATGTATTCATTTCATTCCGTTGAAGTTTCGAATGCGCAACTAAAGTAGGTACTAATACCTAATATATATATAATAAGTAGGTAGTAGATATTACTGAATGTTTGTTGTACTTTGCACATTATACATATTAAATAATAATAATCAACTGAAAATCCCATCCCACTCCACTAGCAGATATTAAGATTCGTGGTTCTTCGCGCCATTTTGCGTGGACATGTCAAGTGCAAGTTTTTGTTTTGTAAATTAATTTGCTGTGGATATTATTGGTCAAAAGTGGTGTTGTTTTGTTTAATAATGTGCTACAATGTGAATAATTATGGAAAACGATAAATTGGACTTTAAATATGTGGCACAAGTTGCAGTTTATTTTATGCGGTTTTCCCGCGCTGTGAACTCCCATATTTTACCCGACGTGTTTGGGCTATAATGCCGCGAGTGACTCCAAGTAAAGCATCAAATTCTGCAGCATCTGGAATTTGATGATCCCCAACTCGGTTATGAACTCTGTTATGAACATATATTATGCAAATAAATTACGTGTTTAGGACTGATGTATTCTGTACAATGTCCTTTAAAGACAATTTAAAAAAAATATATTAAGATTCGTTTACTGCCACTGGCTATTAGACACGCACTGCCAGTCCACGTCTTTAAAACCTTGGTTACTGCATTATTTTTAGACAAACAAGCATCGGGCTCACAATAAATATTTGGCAAATATATACTTTTATAATATTATCTGCAACAAATAAAGTGTGTTAGATGTGTTTCTTACTTGGTAAAATATATAAATTGAAGCTATAAAATTGTATTGCCAAATATCTCTCTTTGGAGCGGCGTCATCAGTGACAGTGACTGAAGGTCTTTGTCATAAATTTTGAAAAAGTAATTTTATTTCTTTTAGCAATGGTAAAGGTAATGCACTATACAGTTTTGTATTTATTTTTTAGAAAAATATCATCATCACCTAGCGCATCATGGAAAACATCATCAGCATGTTATGTTCATTGTTGGTTCGATATTAATAAATTTACAAAACAAGTTAGACAAAACCTAATGCATTACATTCAGGCCAGGGCTATAGTATGCACCAAGCTGCCATATAAAAGAGCTTTCCCATGTTTTTAAATCAATAGACTGATGACGCCGCTCCAAAGAGAGGCGAAATATTTGGCAATAAAATTTATATACTTTTATAATATGTATTTATTAGGATTTAGTGTATGTATGTATGTATGTCTTAGTATGGAGTATATTGTTTGTTATCTTATTATTTTTTATATCAGCACTACCCTTCATCGCATACTCTCCCAAAGGTTAGATGTTAGAAAATGCCTTTGTACATTTTTTTTTCGTGCAATAATGAATTTAATAATAATATGTATTGTTTGCCAAGTTAAATACCACAATGGATGACACTTAGCGACTACTATTCCATACTATTGACTGATCCTTGTAGATCAGGTTCACTTAGTTTAAATTAGTTTTGTTACCTAGTTTATATGTAGTCTTATATATACAAATAATTGTTGCTGTACTGTTATTTAATAAACTAATATGTTTCGTACCAGTGTGTTATATTTATATTGTTACAATAAACGTTTTACATTTCATTTCGTTAGCCAGGTTGTAATAAACCACACAATGAAAAAAAAACTTAACTACACAATCGCATTTTTCGAAACCAAGCATTTAATTTAGTTAATCTATATTAATAAAATAAAGGTAATTTGACTCATTTTATAGGGAAGCAAAAACTCTTTTTATGATTAAATGTATGTATTATTATCTAATTAGTAATAATAATACGTAAATGTTATCTACATCACCTTACACTAATTAAATCATACTTGTTAATATTCTTTAATTCAATTTATAAACATTGTTTTCCTTGTTGAATGAATCGAATTGACTTGCGCGGTGTTGTTTGCCTAGCGACGATCTACATTTTGCAGGTATATAGATTCGTGTAGCACAGGTGGTTTGCAAACATAGTGGATACTAACCTTAACGGATGTGGGTTCATCAGAAGAGTCAATGGTTCATGGAAAAGTTACTAATTATCGTCACAACGATGTGAAACGCCTCAAGGCATACCGTATAGTAAATCTGCGGTCTCGTTTGAACGATTGTGAGAAATTTCAAGACCTCTAAAGCCTTTGTGTTAAGATTGTGTATCCTTTCCAGAAAGGAATAATACTAATTTAGGTTTTATATTAAGCAAAATGAATATTTCAATTTAAATAGATAGTAGGCGGACTGGTGGTGGAAATTACTGGTACCCCTGTCTGCTGGAGTGGGTAAGTATCCACCGTTCGAATCAATAAACTTTGTAAATTGTATAGCATACGTTTGAAGATCAGACACGAATTGCCGGCATTATTAAGCCAACAGTGTTAATGATTGATATCAGTAGTCAGTGTCTGTCAAGTCACATGTGCATATCTTCACGCCAGATCTCTTGCGGGGCAGGCAGAGACATTTGAGCGCCACTTGATACGATCACGACGTACTTCTTTCGCTTCGTCGACATTCATCGACCTCTTCATACATGCCCTTTTTTTTACGAAAGCTTTTTAATGTCCCTTCAGCCAGTGTTTTATTTATTTGATCGTGATATGTGAGTCTCATTCACCCACAACGTTCGCATTTTCTAGTTCGTCAATCTTTCTTCGCTCATCCTTTCAACATGCCCGAACCATCGTATCATGCCTTTCCTTATTTTTGTCCCTATGCTTTCTTTCTAAGTCATGTGCTAGTATAAAAAAACATGCTAAATCATCTGTTAACTGATAAATTTTAGAATTTTCGCCGCGTCATTTATCATCACTAAGTCATAAATTTACATAGAATTTAGTGTAAAAAAAAAATTTATCAAAGTTTGTCCAATGAAATTAGCTAGTTAATATAGGAACCGTTGTCCGATACGTGCCCGCTCGTGCGTGGTGCTTTCCAACAAGCATTCCCGGTCATGCACCTTGCGATTTGGAGCTATCTGCGTTGTCACGTTCTCTATTTTGGATCAGGTTAATAAACCTATTGAATGACCATTTAATTCTCATTTTATTTTCAAATACCTCTTTCTCATCTGTATTAAATATTTTTACGCTTCATTAATCCTCTTCATGAATGGTTACATTCGAAATGGAGACGTTTAAATGCTATAGATTGCTTGCGCACACAAAAACTACGGACCAATAGTAACTATCAAAAACCAAACACAGAAGACATATTTTTCTTGAATGTATCAGGTTAATGTCAGAAACTGCAGCACTCCCCGTAATTTCTAAGATATAGAAAAATTATATAATAATTATTAAATATTTATGCAAATAATATCATATAATACCCATCGATGACTGTGTAAAAATGTCTAAAAGTGAATTTAAAAGGAAATGGAAGTTGCTTTTGCTAAGTACTAACAATAAAAATAATAAAGAAATAATAAAAATGTTTATTTTTCTCAATAAATACATATGTAGGTACATTAAATATATCAACAGTTACAATATGCCTGCCTTCGTGGTCTAGCGGTTAGTCCGTGGATTTAGACTCGGAGGTACCGGGTTCGATTCCTGGTCGGGACACAAAAATATTTATTAATGTAAATAAATACATTTAAATAATATTTAATTTATTTATACATCTCATCCTCATTATTTACATCGACGAGCTTGCCACTTGTCATGATTGGCCTATAATAAAGTAGGCTAAAAATGAATCCGCTTATTTATAAGGGTGGTTTCTGACCACCCCGAAAGGGAAACGGTCGTGATGATACTTTTTTACAATATGGTACATAAATACCTATTAGATATTGCACCCAAGAAAAAATATACCTTTAAAACAATTAACTTGCCGAGCATGAGAGCTGGTGCCTGAACGGGGTACGGGAAGATACCTGTACCTCAGGTCACCAATTAACACCCCTCGGACTACTAACAGTAATTTATTTAATTGAATAATTTAATGCCTTAAAATATGTTTTTTATGGTTGAATATCTACTGTACACCAACTACTTTTACCTACTTTTTATGTTGGTATCATAACTTAGTCTAGAAGTACATAAAATATTTATACATATAAGTAATATATATTTTTATTTATTTATATAATTATTTTTTGTTAACACTAATATTTTTAATTGTAATTTATAACCTAGAATAATAGGCTAAGTTCCATAACACAAGCTTGGGGTGGAGTTAGAAAGTCTACTTTAATACACCCTTTGTACAACTAACAAATAGTACTGGTTGTACTTATGCAATACATATATTATTATTTATATTACTTCAAAGGTTAAATATGACAACAGATACTCTAAAACTATACTACACGACGATATACAAAACAATCTCTGGGTATTAAAGTTATTTATTTTATTTATTTTTTATACACCTACTAGCACGACATGTGACCTTGCGCCCACCTGATGGTAAGTGGCGTGCGAGGTCCATGAATGTTAGCAACTAGAATCAGAGACTCATGACGATTTTGGTGGAGCATTACTCCATGTTGAAACTGGCATTGTCCTTTGACATCACTTTATGATACGCCGAAATACGTGACATGTGATAATCGATTATAAAGTTCACCTGCTGCGAGATTTAATTTCGATAAAAGCCTCCAATAAGATCTTGTTGCCCATCTGCTCCAGTAACCTGCATACTGTCATCAGGTGTTACTAGCCTTACAAAGAGCTTTTTGTGTGTGCTCGCTATCTTTATATTATTTTTATTCTTTGTTTATCTAATTCTCCGCTCTGGGGGCTAGTAAATACTTACTAAGAAACTGTTTTAGAAAATGATTTTTCCTAAATTCGAAATCGCAGGTCTACACATTCATTTACTTCATTCATTTAATTGTATATATAGTTTATGTATGTTTATGTCATATAATGTGTAGCATATTAAAATTACTACTGTGTATTGTATATGTAGTATTAGTATGTATTGTTTATTTAATATTTACTTGGCACTCTGCCTGTCACATGTTTTCAAAACTCCCAAAGGTTAGCTGGAGGATAATGCCTCACGGCATAAAGCACGCCTGTGCACATTAATTTTAAATAATTTTGGTCTTTGTGCAATAAAGCATTTTTATTATTATTATTATTAACTGTATCACTAAATTTTATTATTTTTTTCATCCTGCCTTTCAACTTAATCGATACCCAAGGTTAGCTGGTAAAGAATGCCTACTGGCATTATAGCTTGCCTCTGTACTATTTTAAGTGCATTAAAGAATTTAAATAATAAATAAATAAATACTTTTCTTTACAATGTCCTATTTAATCCAATGGCACCTCTGAAAGATCATTTCCAATTTCTGTCCGACACACACAGTTGTTCTCTTCGCTCCGCCTCTAATTAAAAATCCCGCCAAATTCGTACAGCAGATGTTCAGATTTTTACACAGTATCAGCAGCTCGCCAGTGGAACCGACTCCCTCGTCATATTTGTAAAGCACCATCACTTATATGTTTTAAAAATTAGCTTACTAAACACACACAAGGCGATACTGCAAAACTTGTCAAATCGGTATATTATTGTATATATATATATATATATAAATAAATATAGTATGTAACCAGTATATGTATGTATGTGTGTTATCTATATATTGTACGAGTATTTATTTATATTATAGATATCGTTCTTTTTTTAGATAAGCTTTTTACTCAATGAATTTCTTTATCTCAAATATCAGCAGTCATGCACCTTACAATCCCTGCACACATCTCCCAAAGGTTAGCTGTTAGAAAAGCTCGCCTGTGTACTGAAAAATGTATTATTTTCTGTGCAATAAAAAAAATATCTTTCTATTTATCTATTAAAGCTCGCATTGATAGTTACCATTACGTGACGCAACAAGTCTTTTTTTTGATATAAATATTCACTCGGAACGTGTTAAAAATATGATAAGGCTTGTTAACTTGTGCGCTCAAAACTAATTTGTTGATAATTTTCTATAGAATTCCAAACCTATAGTTGTTTTGTTCGTAGGTATATTTTATGACTGAAGTTAATAGAACTCCATAGTTTCTAAACTGAAATCGTGCTAGGCCTAATAAGTTCACTTTCTTACGAAGTAGGTCTCGCAGATGCTTTTACCATAATTTTACTCTTGAACGCTAAAGAAAATCGAATTCAATTATCTTAGTTATTATCCATAGTAAGTAATATTCTAATTGTGAAAGAAGTCGTGTCTGTGTTTCACTTAGGTATATAGATAGATAGATAAATTCTTTATTGCACAAAAAAATAATAAAAAAACATTCCAATGTACATGGCGAGCTTAATGTCTAGGCATTCTCTAACAGCTAACCTTTGGGAGAGTGAGAAGAGAGTGTGGGTGCATGTGTATAAGAATATTTAGAAACTGATTTAAAATTACTAACTAAAATACTTACCAACTAAACAAACAATAAATATATATCATACAACAATAAAATACATATAGAAATAATAATATATTTTTTACTTATATAGTATACATAATTATATAATATACATACATAATATATATATATAAGATACATCATACATATTGTCATGTTATGCGGTCTTGTTTAGCTTTTCATGTAAGTGCTTGGTGAGCAAATTTTTAAAAATGTTGAGTGAAGGTGCTTTTCGTATAGCGAGGTATATACTGTGTGAGATTTGTTAAAGAGCTAATATTTTTATATTATAATCTAGAAAAAGAATAAAGAATTACGTATTTTTTATTTTAATTATTCATAAATAAAATTTTAAGTTACGGTGCAGAGAAGTTTTCCTAAAAATATCGCCACTCATATAGAGCCTAATCAAGTAGGTACTTACGTAATTCTATCTCTCTTTATTTCGTGATATCAATTAATGATAACACTCCCCAGCCTTTAGGTATTAGGTATATCACGATGGATATCGCAATTTTCAGACGCGGCATCTTTTCACCATGCAGTAGTGTTTCGGATAATGATTTATATCTTTAAAAAAAAGTGAACTTTTTTATTTCAAATATAGATTACACCTGACTCCTAAAAATATGCGGTATGTTTGTCTCGCTTTCACTTCCAGTAATATACTGAACTTTAGCAGATTTTTAATGAAATGTGGCAGGATTGTTCCTTGAAACTTTGAGATGGACATAGGCGACTCCACGACTATATATCTGTCTGCTTGTATGATTCACCTTGTGTTTATATGTATATAAATTCAATATTTTTTTGCAAGTAGATATAGTACAAGTATTTTGCACTTTTACACGTCAATTTTTTACGATTGTTATGTATATATATTTGCACCTACCTTACATTTGAAATGTCCTTATGGTTGACTGTCAGATAATGTCTAGCGGCATTAAGTCCGCCCCTTGTATAACGTGTAATAAAGTTTTAAATAAATAAATATTGATATAATACAATACTATTTTATATCAATGTATTTGGAGCAGTACATGATAACCATAAAAGATAAACAATAAAAAGACATAAATATTTATAAACTACTAAACAAAATATAATAACGTTTAAAATTATAGCAGCTGTAAATAGGCACTGTTACACTATAAGCAAAGACGTACACAATTATTATAATGCCATAAAAGGTCCCTTAAGATTATAGCTGCTTCAAAGATGCATTGTAACTATATAAGCCAAAACAGACACATACATACATATCGTCACGCCAAATCCCTTGCGGGGTAGGCAAAGACAATTAAGCGCCACTTGTCACGATCACGACATACCTCTTTCGCTTCTTCAACATTCATCAACCACTTCATACATGCACCTTTGTTTCGACGGCTTTTGAATGCACCATCAGCTATTGTTTTATTTATCTGATCATGATAGGTGAGTCTTGGTCTGCCAGGGCCTCTTTTACCCACAACTTTCGCATTATATATCTGGTTCGGCAATCTCTCTTCGCTCATTTCAACATGTCGGAACCATCGGAGCATTCCTTTCCTTGTTTTTCTTCTATGCTTTCTTTCATACCTACCTTTTTGCGCATTTCAAAATTAAGTATGCGGTCCGTTAAAGTTACGCCGCATATCCGACGCAACGACCTCATTTCTACTGATGAACTCTACTCTCATGCGTATTCTGATATATCCACGTCTCGCTTTCATACATAAGTGTTGGTACCAGCATGGCATTGTGTATGCCGAGTCGACTGATATTTCGACTAAGGATCAGTGACCCCAGGGCACCGTTAACACTATTTCTCGCGTTAACTCTTCTTTCAACATCCCTATCATACTTCCCATTCGCAGTGAAAACACTGCACAGATATATAATTTCATTTACTTGTTCTAGAGTTTCATCATCAATCTTTATCGTCGCGGCTGTTTTCCTTCTTCTTTTAAACACTAGTTTGGTTTTTTCGTATTCAAACAGACACAATTATAACAATATAAGTTCCAGTTTGTCTAGATATTTTCGTTGGAAACTTTATTGTCTGAGCTTGACATGACACGTGAAGGTATTTATTTTATCAACCATCTTACACAAGCAAAGTCAGGATAAACATTTGGTAATTATATATAATAATATTTATTTATTTTATTTTAAAACTTTATTGCACTATGTACGACTTAAGTACCGCTAGGCATTCTTTAACTGCCAAACCTTTAGACAGGATATTAGGTAGGTGCAATTAAAAATTAAGTGAAATATAAACAAAACAACAATATATAATATATTTATAAATACATACAAACCAATATATATATAACAATTTATACATTAATACATAAACAAAAAATACCGTAATATACTAATATACATACATAAAACTACTTATATCATGAATGCTGCAAATGAAGGACATAGAAAAAAACAATTTGATAAGGAAAGTTTTATGTTTATTTATTTAGTCAGAATAATATGGAAATAGCAAATATTACCAACGTTATAGATTTTTTTTTTTGTTGTTTGTACTAGAGTAAGCATCGACATTTTCTCTCAGACTAGAAATCGATGGCTTCGGTAAAATGTTTTCATCTGTTACTCTTTTGTGACCTTCACGAATGCGATTTAAACCACCACGAACAGTCTCCCTAGATAAAAATAGAAATAAAATCTATTTTTCTACGAGTGTTATTGTTATTTTATTATGTAATAGATTTACTTTCACTAGCTTTTTCTATTACCAGCTTCTTTATTGGTTTTGTTTGTTCCTACTCGAACAGTGAAATTAACTTTATGAGGATTCACTATATTAGTTGCTTTGCTTTCACTTATCTATTTGCTATTGAATTTATTATCGAATTTGGTATTACAATCACATTTTAGTTTATTTTTAGAGATCATGTCATAATTAAGTGTAAGAGAAGATCGGGTAGCCCCGGACACTTTAATAAATTTCAAATAAAAACAAATAATCAAAATTCTGTCTTTACCTTTAATTAAATTTTATTTGATTGGCGTCACAATAAAGGACGCGTAGTCCCGGATATAGAAAACAATGTTGGCCTTTGCTTTTTAGCCTTACAAACATCGGAATTAAAACTAAAATTCGATGCATCTATTTAAGCACAATCTTCATGGGCTCTTTGCATTCCTGGTACAGAATCCAATCTTCTTTTTTTTTTTTTTTTTTTTTTTTTTTTTATACTAGCACGACATGTGACCCTGCGCCCACCTGATGGTAAGTGGCGCGCAGGGTCCATGAATGTTAGCAACTGGAATCAGACCCTTATATCCGACATCAGTCCCTAACACTATGCCGGCTTGACTAGATGCCTTTTCACACTTCGCTTGAAGGACTCCAGGTTATAGGAAAGTGGAAACACAGAGGCTGGAAGAGCATTCCACATCTTTATTGTGCGACAGATGTCTTCGAATGTTTCGTTGCATATAAATAAAGTTTTTGGTGGGAACAAAACACTCGTACACGACTAACTTAGCGCCCACTCTGCAACTTAACTGCAATCGTTTCTAGTCTAGAAGGCGCACATTTACGATTACGATTTATCTATTCAACTTACTAATAAATTCTATTATAACGGACTAAAAAGTATTAATACTTAAAACTACTTAAAAGTAAAAATTTAAATAAACATAAACTAAATCTAATAAAAAATAATCTATAAGTATAAAATGTCCTCTACAGACGAACCTTCAGTGATAGTCCCAAGAAGACTGGCAACATTTCCCCTCTGTATAGCTAAACTAATGTTGGCAGAAATAATTGATTCCTTAACAAATATAAACAGCTTTCCTCCAGATTTTTCCGTTAGCCGTTTGGACAACATGTTTATGCAACACGTTTAGTTATTTAGAAATTTAAATGTCGTGGTTACCCGCCGTCCGGGGCAACCCGACTATCCCCTCTTTCATTTCTTTGTTTGACTATTCCTACAGAAAAATGAACCTACAGTCTTCACAAGATCACAAGAGTCCATACCATCAAAATTATCAACGAAATGTTATTGTCTATTTTAATCAAGATTAGAGCTAAAGCGTGAGGATCCAAAAATATGTATCCTATATTGTAGACATTGTGAATAACGAGATTTTTTATATTTTACGTATTGATAAAGTACCGTTCGTGATTGGAGTGTCGATAACAGGAGAGTTATGACAGGGATACATGAGGCTATCCTGGTAAAAGCAAGTTGTGCTAGTAAGTTAGCAAACTGTTTACTATGGCTTCGTATATAGCTTAATTTCTGAGCTCGTCAAAAGCTAGAGTCTAAAGCCGGGATAATTTATTAAAATGGATTCTATTGTATTACTTGTAGCGCCTCCCATCACAAATTTTACTGTCTTGGCTTGCTACTAGCTTTGTGTGGCGCTAAAGTAAGCATCTAAAACAGCTAAAATTTTAGTTCAATTATGTTAATTTATAAAGAAAGTATCATCTTGACCGTATCCTTTTCGGAGTGGTCTGAAACCAAGCGTTTTAAAGAGGCGAGTTCACATTTAGCCAACTTCCTATAGGCCCATTATGACTAGTGACAAGCTTATCGATGTCTCATGATGATGCTAACTCAAGAAATATCACAAATAAATTATTCTGTCCCGGAATCGAACCAAACCGCGTCTAAATCCACGGATATAACCGCGTAGGCAGCCATTTTTTATTTTTTTTTAATTTTATATTATTAGTTAAACCATAACCCTTAACATTATTATTGGCAGAATGGTAACAATTTGCCTTTAGAGGTTCACAGTAGTACCCAAACGATTGCCGATGTGACCATAAAAATACTTCGCGTGGTTAGATTTCCCATAAATTTCCAGCTATACCCTGTTTCATATAAACAGTACAACATGTTAAAGTAAAGCCATGCCAGAAAAGAATAGCTAGCTTGTTATCCCAACTTCGTAAAACTAGCCTCGTGTATCCGGGGCTTTAAAGATTCTGAGGGCAAGGATAGTTGAACCCGGCTGTATGTTTCTTTATAAAAGTACCGGACGTCACGTTGTAGTTGAATGATCTAACGACGATTTATCTGACCTTGAAATTGGATGTTGATACTTGCACTTGCTACAGAATATTAAAACACAAGATAAATTGGAAATAAATAAAATTGTTTATGACACCCTTGAGAGAGAAGAAGCTAAATTGATCTAAATTTAAAATTGTAAAGCTCGTTGATGTCTTATGTATTAAAGACTAAGAAAAAAAAACATATCAAACCTGGTACGCTATGAAGAAAAAAAACCTGTATAATAATATTTTTATATTATTTACTTTGCAATAAACATGATCATTACTTGAAGAAAACCCAAGTTTTATCGAAATATGTACCTGAATGTCTTGAATCTATGAGATCATCGAGGTGAGTGGATTTTTATTGCAGTTTGTTGTAATTCTTTTCATGTAAGTATGCACGTAGCGGGATTAGTTCCGCATGTCGTCTGGCGCCGGAATTTCACATCCAATAGTTGCCTACAATTTATCTTCAACAATTGCTTTTCTTGCTGCAATTTCTTCCTTCTATTTAGCGTTTATTCTATGTTGACTATTCATTCTTTTAACTTTGCAGTAACTAATTTCCTATTATTTTTCATATAATGATTTATTAAATCTGGTACAGTTATAATGTCATTGATAGAGCATCAATTATTTCATTATAAAGTACTGGAATACAAAATGCTTACACGTGGACGTGCACGAAGTTATGACAACTCAAATAACTGGACTTATAAGCCACGCAAACAGTGCGACATCTTTTATAGAGTTTCAACAGCTACATGTAATTCATCTATATTCTGTGTCGTTTAAATACGTAAAAGATTCTCAGCCCAATACTGCGCAATAAATTCAATGTAATGGTATTTATTTATTTAAGGAAAACTATTGACAATATCCAACAACAAATAGAACTAAACGTTAGCAAAGAGTATCATTTATAAGTATTCACAAATAAAAATAAATTATCAATTTAATAAAAACACAAAAAAGCCTATGCGATGACAAAGATTAAAAAAACATACTAAACATACGGACTAACATATAAACACTACACAACAAACTACTAATGAATATTTTTATCCACAAACTACAAAGAAATACAATTAAACAATAATAATTAGTTGAGAATTAATCAAAATCATATTCAGTAAAAAAAGATATGCTGAAGATATTAACGAGCTTGCCATTTGTCATGATAGGTTGTCCTTAAAAAGCGTGGTTTACGGTCGTGATGATAATACTTGTATGTTTTTTGTTGTAAGATCCTTTCACAACAATGTGGAAGTAACGGTTTATGAAGACGTTAGATTATAGAGTGATAAAGTAATCGGTTTGTTTGATCTAACCTACAACATACCGTCTCCGCTTGTCGCTCTAAACATTACACGATGCGGTTAACAAAGTCTCTAACAAGCGTTTACAACCGAACATATTTCTGATTATAATTATATTTCTAGCTTTAAAGCTATCAGACATGTTATTAGCATCACTGATCATTTTAATTAGATACCGTGTTTACTGTATGGGAAGTTATTGATTCATTTGCCTAAAGTCATCACCTGAGAAGGTAGATTGATTAAGGATCATTACTAACATTTCAAAGCAAATATTAATTAGAAATTTATAGCCTGGGGACTTCGGATGGTTGTTAGAGCTTCGTTTATGGGATGAGGTTATTAATCTTCAAAGTTATTACACAGCTTACTACATGCCATGATGTGTTTAAGTAAAGTTGGCTTAACGTAAAGAATCACGTAAGTGATGATACTTTTCTAGTTAGTGCAATTTTTAAATGGAAAAAAATATTTCTCAAATACGAACCGACTTTAAATATTTATTATTAACAAAAGGTAAAATAAAACCTACTAGATGTGCTTCCAAGTTTGCAAATAACAATTCTAATTCCGGATAATTATATGTTCTTAGTTTTGTTTTTTATAATATAATAAAACTGACCACCGGGTTGGTTGGTTACCCGTCACTAGTTACTGACAGTTTGCTCTACACCGTAGCGAATGGTTACCTCCGAGATTATCCCTTTTGTATCATTATTTCTACAATTGCGCCGAGTTTCTTATCTGAGGTTAAATGATTTTTCTTCTTTTTACAGCGGAATTGGTTTCTCCATTACTTTTTATGGTAAATTAAGGATTTTTGTTCTGCTTTTTTGTGCATCCCGTTAATGTTATTATTATGTCCAGTGGTTTTGCTGGTATAATCATCTTGTCCGTATTGTCTGACTTTATTTTGTGTCATTTTTATTATAATCTAAGCATAAATCTTTACGATGTAAACTACGTTGTGTTTTTTAAATTTAGTTCTAAATTACTTTCTGTCTATTAATCACCTAAATCTAGTAATTTAATTTTCAGTAATTTTGTTATTCTAAGGTAAGAAGTAATTATTTATAGTCTTATGTTTGTAGTGCATGTAGTGTGGGGACACACAGTTTCTGATGTTTCAAAACCTTTGATTACTGTTATAAAATGTTGTACGTTAAGTGAGTCTACTTAAATCATTTTATGTATGAGCTATGCTGCGATTATATATTATACGAGTATTGCCTTGCGAGATAGGATAAGTTAATTAAGTGTCACCCAACTTAGATCTCTGTAAATTTTAATAAGATTTGTTAATGATATGGCACCACCATCACATATGCACACAACGCCTATTAAATTTTAATATCGTAAGTTGTTTTTTTTATCTTTGCCTTTAGTGGATGCACATTCCCTGCTCTTTCTCTCTGAAAGGTTATCTGTCATAAAATCTTTAGACATAAAGTTAGCCTATGTTAATTTTGTTTTATGTAAATTAAGTTTTCTTGCATAGTCATTAAGTGTCACCTGACTTAGATCCATGTAAAATTTGAGATAAGTTGGTTAATGATGTGGCACAACCGTTACATGAGCATCGTACTTCGCACGCTGGCAGAATGACCTTCCGCACACCACGCCTTCATTCAATTACTCTATAAATAACATATGCAGACCGCACAATCTTGATATTTAAGCTTTATTCAAAGCCACCATCTAACTTTATTGTTCTGCGATCTTGCGTTTAGGTTTTTTCTCTAATAACACGTGAACTAGGTCTTAGGCTATTAAAACCTTGTGAATATATTGATAAATGGATAGATACCATATATTGTGTTTTCTTCTTCTTTGTTGTTAAATGAACTAATTAATTAACTATTGTTCAATGTTTTATTATTAATTATAATCAATAATAGTTCAAGAATATTTAAATTTAGTTTTATATCTTTACAATTTACTATTGCCCTTCTCGTGTTTATCTTAGTTTTACCTTGTTGCTGTCTTGTTTTTAATTTATTACCAATTTTATATACGATATACTCGTATATATGATTTATTTTTAAAATAATACTGCCTCCACGGTCTAGCGGTTTAGTCCGTGGATTTAGACTCGGAGGTACAGGGTTCTATTCCTGGTCGGAACGCAATAATAATAATTAATATAAATTAATTATTATTTAATTTATTTGTGATATTTCTCGAGTTTGGTACGCTGGAGACATCGACGAGCTTGCCACTTGTCATGATTGGCCTATAGTAAAGTTGCCTAAATGTGAATCCGCTTCTTTATAAGCGTGGTTTCTGACCACCCCGAAAGGGAAACGATCGTGATGATACTTTTACTTGACTTTTACTTTTTATTTTAAAAATTATATTGTAAAACTATTGAGTATTAAACCCATTTTGAATTAATCTACAACGGTATCTTTATACAGAAATAGTAATGCATCAAATATTATTAATAATTAAGGATTTTCTATATATTGTTGATGTAATCTACCGATGCGATGTGATGAATGAGATAATAGAGAAGGCAAGCTGGAATTTGATGCCTTTCTTGAAATCACTCGCAGCATTATAATAATAATAATCATTTATTTTCTTCACAATAATTGCCTTATTATTACATCAAAGTATCTTAAGATTTAACAGGATATGATCTACAATATATTACAGGCAATTAACAAATTATTGGAACCCTAACCTCTGTATAGAAAGTATAATATACTTCTGGACCACAGAGGTTAGTTTCCATACAAATGTGGACAACATTTTTTATTTAATTTAAAAATCAAATATAAACATGCAAAATGGTTTGTAATTAATAATACATAAAATAGTAATAATAGATTTTAGACACAATACAGCCTGCATGGTTATAGGGTGTGTATAAGTAAGTGAAAAGGTGTGTGTCTGAAAATATAGTTGTAAAAAGTTATATAATAGGTATTAATAATCTTTCGGTTTGTTCGTGTGTCAAAAAGCCATTCAGTTAGTAAGTTATAATTATCGCCCAAACACGTCTTATGGGAGTTTACGGTGCGAGGTCACCGCAAAAAATGAACTGCAACTTGTGCCCCAGTACAATACAGTGTACAATTTAATAAGCATAACAACGCTCTCATTGACTAACAATATCCACAGTTACAACACAAAAAACATGTCCGTGAAAATTTGCGCGAATATCTTTTTTTTAAATTTAACTAAAGTATTAATACTACATTGTCGAGAGCGCATGTGCCCGTTCATTGGCCGCCGCGTCTTGACCAACCTCAAGTTCAGGGCTGTATGCGAGCATTACATTGCATAATCATTCCATTTCCGATATATTTATTTACACAGAAGCTCGTTCTCTTAGCAACAGGTAACATTACAGATCGGAATTTAAATTGAACTTGCTTGCTTTGACATTATTAAAGTGTTTTTTTATTATACAAGATGTTTTTTTCGACAGTTAGGGTAGGTATCTTAACCGCTATAGTCATAGGAAATCTTTCCTGAAGTTCCATAAGACTGTTTGAGACATTCTGAACTGATATCACAGATTTTGTAAAAAAATATACAGTCACAAAGAAAATTGTAATTTTACACAAAATCTCTTTTTGATGGCAATCGATTCTGTTGCAAAAGTCTCTATATTTTTATATTATACTTTAATATATATATATTATTATTTTTTACATCAACATATATTTATACTATTGTACGAGTATAAAAAAAATACGTGTGGCACTCGGGGACTGCCGCGGTAAAGCATGCAACTTATGCAATTATAATTATTTATTTATTTTATTTATGCAATATTTTTTTTCTTTGATATTAATTCAAGTTTTTTATATTACTCGTGGACGCGTCTAAAAAGCACGCTGTCTCACCACTACTACCACTAGGTGTAGCATTGTGTCTAAAAGAGATAGAATCAGTTATGAGCAGTTAGCAGCTAGTCTACACGCATACGTCTAGTCGCACGCACACAAACACCGTGCCGAAGTCTGCCGAACTGAAACGACGTTAGACGATGCACGGCTTTCAACGCCGCACCTGTGCCGGTCATAGTTAGGTTTATTTTAGTTACGGAATTTCTTGATTCGGTCACCGCGCTCAAAGCCCGCGATAAAAGCTATGCAATAGCTTCAAAAAAAAAAAATATATATATTTAATAAAGGTATAAACCTAATGGTATTTAAAGTGTGAACAGAGATGAGAAAAGTTTAATGACTATATCTAGTGGTTGCGGCGTAGTACTCGTAAAATAAGTTTTCTTAATTACATATTTAAAAGCCGGAGTTCAAATTGCATAGCTACATAAAAGTATGTAATTGTTGGCATTAACATATTCATTAGACTCATAAATGTATAGGCATTTCGTATTATAGTGCGAAACGTGTTATAAAAGAAAAATACCAGTACGTTTGAATAGACGACAATGTAATGGATCAAATATTTTAATATATAGCGTGTCTTTTTTAAATAAACTATAGGTACACAAAAACTATATTTTTTTTTTTTTGCAATGATCTGATACCTATGTGATAACTAGGATTAAACTAACATTAACTATTTTTGTAATTGTAAATTAACGAATGTAATTGTTAATGGGACTATGCAGTGCAATAGCAAGAGACCCTGGTCTCTGGTGTGGGATTCGACGTGTGTAGACACATTAGCTTCATCACACATCCAGGCGACCTCGTTAGCCGCAGGAAGTGTTGTTTCTGCTGAGAACCTCAATTTGGTCATATCCGCCCACCTTAGTACAGGTTACGAATTTGCGCCGTTTAGGGTCGAGAAGATGGGCCCATGGGGACCCTCAGCCAAGCGCCTGGCCAAGGAGTTGTCAATGCAGCTGACGGAAAGGTAGTTCTGAAGACAGAAAGGCTGGCAATATTAGCTTTGCTATAGAAAAGGGAAATGTTGCCAGTCTTCTTGGGACTTTCTTGGACACTAGAGGACATTTTGTTTTATTAGTTTATATTTAATTTTTATTATTAAAGTAGCTTTTTATTTATATTCTATGTACATATATTGATTTTTTCGAATAAAATTATTTAAAATTAAAAAGCGACTGAACAAAAAGACAATATGTCTGAAACCCAATAAAATACCAGTTCGGCGCTAAAAATGAATCTATCGTCATAATTAAATAAAACCGTACTTTTTTTCCTAATTTAATAATTTCTGGGCCTATTACAAAGTTATTCCGAACAAGCTCATAATATTAAACCAATGCCAATATAAACCACCCAACTAGCAAACTTTATGGTTTAAAGTGGTAATATACGATAGTTTATGAAGCATCCTGTACCTAAGTGCTATGAGATACTTTATAGACCATTAGGCAGGTGCCTAATTTATTTATACTTCTACATTATTTGTATAAGCTAAAGGCAAACTTAGTTCATCACTAAATTCCATTGCCCTTGCTATACAAAAAGCACCTTAGATACATACATACATATCTTTACGCAAAATCCCTTGCAATCTAGGCAGAGGCAAGAAATACCTCTTTCGCTTCTTCGCCGTTTATTAACCTCTTCATACACGTCCTTTTGTTTCGATAGCTTTTTAATGCACCTTCAGCTATTGTTTTATTTATTTGATCTTGATAGGTGAGTCTTAGTCTGCCCGGGCCTCTCTACCCACACTACTCTCTCTACTTTGGCATTATATATCTGGTTCGTCAATCTATCTTCCCTCATCCTTTCAACATGCCCGAACCATCGGAGCTAGCCTTTCCTTTTTTTTGTCACTATGCTTTTTTTATACATAACTTTTTACGTATTATGCGATCCGTCAAAGTTACGCCGCATATCCGACGCAAAGACCTCATTTGTACTGCATTAACTCTAATCTCATGCGTATTCTGGCATATCCACGTCTCTCATCCATACATAATTGGTACCAGCATGCAAGTCGAGTTTTGTCACTGACATTACGAGGGCACTGTTCCCGCGTTTACTTTTCTTTCAACGTCCCTATCGTACTTCCCATCCTCAGTGAAAACACCCAGATATATAATTTTATTTACTTGTTCTAGAGTTTTATCATCAATCTTTATCGTCACGGTTGTCATCCTTCTTCTTTCAAACACTAGTCACACACCTTAGATAGATAGATAGATACATTATTTATTTCACATAAAATTAAAATATTCAAATGTATCTAGGCATTTTCCTACAGATTAACTTTGGGAGAGTGATAAAGAGTGTGGGTGCATGTGTATTAATATATTTAAAAAATAAGATTTTAAAATTACCAAATAAACTATTTATCAACTAATAAACAATAAATGTATATCGTATAACATCCTAGAAATTATATCTAAAATTATAATTTAAACAATCAAAAATTCTTCTGTATTCGTCTAGGTCTTTGTTCTCGGGTTATAATAATTTCACGTATTTACTGTAAGGGAGGTAAAAACTTTGCGTTTATTATTAGTCAAAAAAATATTATTAGTCCTTTAAAGCAGGCACTTCTTTATCAAATAAAAATATAGTATAATTTTGGTACCGCTTATAAAGTTCGTCCCTAAAATGTTTAGGACTTTAATATTAATAAATAAATTATCGTACAGAATTAAAGAAAGAGTGGTGTAGGCAAAATTAATGCTATAAATATAAATAATAATAATAATTGTTTATTGACATAGAAGGTTAAAAAAATAAATGTGGCACTACCTCCTGAGTAGGTCAACAAGGACTGAGCTATTGCGAAATCCATTAAAGTGGCAAAATCTGCTGAGAAAGAAATACATTTTCTACCAACTAGCCTGCTGATTTAGTCCTAAATGAGCTAGTTCTCACGATACATTACCAAATTGCCAAACATTGACATAAAACACAATTTAAATACAGTTATTATTATCTCTTTAGAACATTATAAAAGTTAGAAGAAATTTTAATTGAAAAGCTACGTGTTTTAGGCTACGTGCAAAAGGGTCGGTGTCGTGCGCCTCAATTGAAAGCGTGCGTGCGTCGGAGCTGGCCAAAGAATTTATCTCGGAGCTCAATACAAGTTTAAAACACTAAGTGTAAATCCTTCTAACAATTACAATACTATCATTATTTTTGTAACTCACTTCTAATTTTACCTAAATTGGAGTATATTTATTTAGATTCTTACAAAGTAAATATCTACGAATATCATATTTCTCTAAAATCGAAGGCAATCACAAATAGAAGGCAAATATAGAATCCAGAATGTATAAAAATATCACTCGGAAAAATACGCAAATTTATTTATTTATAAACTTTTGAGAAGACCACATAAATACACTTTACATTTACATTACACATATAGTAGATTGAGAAGGTCAATTATGGGTATCCACTGATATTAACAGTAAGAATAAAAAAAAAGAAAATAACAAAGAAGAAGACAAATTTCTAAGCATTCCATGGATTCACCGTGCGGGTGCCGGGTCCATCGTGTGTGGGTAAGAGATGAGAAGAATGGTGTCTCGGGCTTGCGACCGACAATTGGCTGGTTTAAGAAAAGGAGGCCTCCTTTTTTTTCTATTGCGCGATAATACGCTCACCATCCACCATTCTACTTCTCTCCCTACCCAACCAAATACTGTATGATTCCGTTAATGCCGTCTTGGAAGCTCGTTCCATAAATGTATTGACGGCAGACCTGCTTAGGCCCAATTCTTTCAGTAAGTGATGCAAAGATTTTGCTGGAACTCCTCTTGCACCAACTTCCACTGCGTAAAGCTGAGTCTTGAACCCGTTCCTGATCATTTCTTCTGTGAGATCATAATATTTATTCGACTTCATGTTGTGGTCTTTTGGAATATTTGATTCCCACGGAACGGTAAGTTCAATAAGGATAACTTTTTTCAAGTTCCGAGAAAACACTAAGATGTCTGGCCTATAGGCTGATACAGCTAGTTCATCTGGGATCCTATAATGGTGTTCAAATGTATCCATGAGAATTTTCCAGTCTGATGCGGCGCCAAGGATCGAGGTGGGCTTGCATTTAGTTTTCGTGCTTTGCCCTTCCTTTACAAATGTGGTCAAAGTTTTATTTGTAGTCAGTCCCTTTCTGGCTCTTGCAATAGAAAGACTTACTGCTTCACGGATAACACCTAGGACTTTGTCATGTCGGCGTGAGTAATAGCCCTTTTCTAGGAGAGTATCGCACCCTACAAGTGTGTGTCTAGCAGTTCCTATGGCAGCACTACACAATGTACAGTTCTTTTCCGTAGCTTTTCCCCACCTTACCAGATTGCTCTGGTCCGGGAGGGACATTTGAAAAGCGTTTAGGTAGAACTTTAGCAACGCCGGAGACCAATCGTACATTAGTGTGCGCCACTTTAGGGCTGGAGGTATGCAAAAATCGCCCAAAGTTAGCCAGTCATTTTGAACTTCTAGAGTCATCGCGTGCACTCTGTATCCATGCTCTTCATCTTTCCTGAGGAAGGATTTTATAACCTCTTTGTCACTTTCTTTTTTCTTCCAGCCAATGCCTCTTTTGTCAGTCTGGGCACCTGTCATGAATTTCTTGAAGAATAGTAGTCTCGGTTCCATATCTGAGACCAGAGGGTCTCTTGGAAGGTATGAAATTGTATTATCCTGGGAGCTGGTTAGAATTTGATATTTGCTTATACGTAGATGTTTGTATAATTCAGATGGTCTTTTCAGATCCATTCCGAAGTTTCTCCGTCCTCTAAAGAATGTTGAGGAGTCAGCACCCTGGGCTAATCCAAGCCAAGACTTCAATGTTCTTATGACGTCCGCGTCCAGACTTGATAGTAGACTTTTGTTGAAATCATATACTAGGAAAGGCCAAGTGAGGCGAGATGCTAAGTAGTTGTCATATATCCAAGCTTTTTTGACATTGCTTATAGGCTGTTGAGTAACCTTATTCATGTCGTCAGTGAATTGTTTTACAACTACTTCTAGGGATGGTGTTTTTCCCTGAAAATTGATCCTTCTGCCAAGAAATTTAAAGGGCATGGTTTCATTTACCGGAGCTATTCTCTGCCCTGCTATACTCAGTCCAGGATCATAAGACGTAAATGTAGTGTTGCGCCTAGCCAGACATAGGCTGAAGCATTTTGATGGTTTCGTTCTCATTCCCTTTGTCCATGAGCAGAAATCATCCACTATTTTCAGCAAGCCCTGGCATTGCTTGGGATTTCTTGTTATCACCGCCAAGTCGTCTGCAAAAGCTAAGACGGATTCCGTATAGATGTTGTTTTGTTTGAATCTATATCCCCACTTCTTCTCACGAGATTTAAGTTTGTCGATTAGGATATTGATAATTATATTAAAAGCTACAGGTGATAGGCAGCAGCCTTGGAACAGGCCCACATTGTATTTTAGTGTGTCTGTGTAGCCGTCCTTGTTTGTTACGACAAATCTCAAGTTCTTGTAATAATTGGCAATTATATCTCTGATTAGTGTTGGAAAGTTATACCATTTTAGCGCAGTTTGCAGCAATTCATGTTGCACCGACCCAAATGCGTTTTCCAAGTCGATCCAACAGACGCTTAGTTGCCGCTCCTGTTTCCTGGCATCCTTCAAACACTCAGCGAGTAAGGTGTTGTGTTCTAAGCAGCCAGAAACTCCCGGCAAAAAACCTTTCTGGTGCTGGCGTGAGAAGTACTCGTTCTTGATCATAAATCGGGACATTCTTGCTTGTACTATGGAGAAGAAGATTTTGGACATTGTATTCGTCAAAGCGATCGAAATAATACAAAAAATCTGTAAAAAAGATAGTAGATGAATGAATATAATGCTGCTTCTAGCAAATATTTAAAACAAAATCGTTAATATAATAGAAATAAACAAAGAGAACTTAAGTACATAAAAAACTTAAATAAAAATTTATAAACATTTATGGTTTTCGATGATACTCTTTCCGGCATAGATGGTAACATTAAAACATAACAATAGGAAATGAATAGTGATAAATCAAAGAATAAAGTACACATAAATATAATTCTAATATCGGTTAAACTAGAATAAATGATAGATCTCTTCGTTCGTCACACAATTGTGTTCTATCTATCCCTTCTCATCACTCTAGCTTTCAGTCTAACTCATTCGCAGTAGTGGCCGCAAATCTCTGGAACAGTTTACCTGTTGAAGTTCGCGAAGCACCCAGCAAACCGCTGTTTAAAAAGCTGGTTTACTTTCATTACCTAAAGAGCTCCTCACAACGTATATAAGTATGTATTGTATGTAGTATATAGTAGCCAATATAGTGTGTAGTATATGCATTATTGTGTACATATTTGTATGTATGTGTATTTATTTTAATATCTAGTGTATGTAAGATTAAATGAATTTATTTGGCAACGTTTCTTACAATCGTTTGCACCTAGCCTCATGACTGTAATGTTCTGTATTGTCCCAAAGGTTGGCTGCTAGAGAATGCCTAGCGGCATTAAGCCCGCCCTTTGTATATAGTGCAATAAAGTTTTAAATAAATAAATAAACCGCAGGTCTAATGAAATCAGCCACTGCAGCTAAAGCTAAAGCAAATAAATATTACAGTTTATTTAGTCTTCATATTAATCTAAAGACTGCAGATAACCATCCTGTCAATAAATTAATAATAATCCTATCTATAAGCTTGCCAACCAGTTTTAAAACTTATTACTTAAGAAAACTCGTAGATACTTGTAGGACGAGACAATAATGCAATTATAGATTTTTTAAATATAAAAATGTATATATCATTGTTTTGGTGTTAGTCCGATGAATTAAATGTAACGAGAATTACCAACCTGATATCTCATCAGTGATGTACAGTTAATAAAGTGACATTATAATTTCTTGTATTGCTAAGGTTGTTGTTACCTCTCTTTTTTACTTCGGCACTATCTATTTGTCAGTCTGTACTTGTATTCTAGTTTTTCTCACTAGTTACATAATAGGTCAAGTTGAATCCAGAGTTAGCGGTATCGTCATTCAATACGGGCTGTCTCTGCGCTCGTTACGACCTGATTGCCGTTGCTCCTGTTAGCGTTCATCCATGAATATGTATTACTTATACATTTTAAATTAACATAGCGTAAAATAAGATATGTTGTCTGGGCGAACATCTGATGTGTCAGATTTACGATTATTTTTTTACGACGTCTTTCTTCCTTCGTCACCTAACTTAAAAATAAGAGAACCTAAATTAAATATATTTTAGGAAGGTAAAGTTTATTCTAAAAAGGTTATTCGATGTTAAAACAACACGCAGAAACCAAATATAATAAGAACGTCATTTTATATATAATTCTTACAATATCAACTAATCCTTCTGTAAAATATTCTATATATAAAAATCTATATCCCCTAAATAAAACTGATTGCAAAAAGCTGGTTACTGACACTAAATTATAATGATCTGGACAATCACCTGTGTGTGGTTAAAT
Source organism: Tinea semifulvella (assembly GCA_910589645.1). Lineage (NCBI taxonomy): Eukaryota > Metazoa > Arthropoda > Insecta > Lepidoptera > Tineidae > Tinea > Tinea semifulvella. The sequence continues at coordinate 2,870,412 of OU342598.1, read as the reverse complement.
AATAATCTTTATTTTTTGAATTGGTAAACCGTGGAAAATAAATAAACAAATGTCGTTCAAATATTACATCTGGATAAACGATTTTTTGTGAAAATTCAATAAAGACACTGACTCCTGAAACACACAAAGGTCCGGATTAATAGTCGTTGCTTCGCCAGTGCGTAGAATTGTTAAAGTGACAGTTTTTACTCTAAAAAACTGTCACTTTAAGAGTTCTGAGCAATGGCTCGTGCTGAGCACTGGCGGAGCAACGACTATTAATCTGGACCAAAGAGATTGTTGGCCTGAGCAATGAGCATGCTTAAATAGTATACAAAGCATTGATCAATTGTTCGAAATGTATATTGTATAGTTTTTTAAGACAATAATTTTTTTTTGAAATATTTCAAAAGAAAATATTCATAAATTAAAACTTATTACATTCCAAAGATATAATTATAAGTAAATGCAGTTAAAACATATAAGCTCGCTCATGAACCTATTTTTTATAAAAAAAATTGTACTATCAACATGAAGTGCATGTTCGTTTGACGTGGTTGTTCCCAACATTGACGCATTGGGATTTGAAGTGTGCAATACATCTTAATAATTTCCGATTATCCCTCGTATTCCCGATTATCTTCTGCAATAATTACTTTTTTTAACTCCTAAGAATCATTGTTCTTGATCTCACGCGTCTTCATTGTTGTTGAAGCATTAATCCAATATTTATGACATACATCAGATGCCGTTGGATCCATCACGCGCATCCTCGTTAACGATAAACTCATTGTATTTTATGCGATATCTAGTGTTACGTCAGTTCCTATTACATTGCTTAAAGAGATAATTTAGATCTTTTAATCTGGTTGACGTTATTACTTATGTGATAGGTTTGGTTAGTGCACTCATTATTCATAATTTTGGTCAAAATTAAATTGGTTATATTTAGAATTCAAAACTAACACCATCCTTATTTGAAAACTTCGTTAACAGGTTATGTCGGCCATTTCAAAGGTATTTTTTTTGTTAATGTTATTTAAAATAATTATACTTGTTGCCAATACGTATGTTACATGGAATCAGAAACCTATCAATGTCACAACAAACAGGAGAACTTAAACTGCACAGACATGACGTTTAACTAATTATGTAACTAACACGAGATTTCTAACTATGTATAACAAAAACGACCACGCATCCAAGAGATTGCGAACTAATTTTCAAATACCAAGTGGTTAAGGGAATCTTGAGAAGTTGTAGACAAGCGTGTCGACAGTTTGCCTCACAAACTTATTGACAATTAATTATTTATTGCTAAAGCTGTGGGTTGGGAATTTTAATGAGCTTATGCAAATATTGATGCTTTCCGACTTTGTTGCATGTTACCTTTACCTTGATCTAGAACTACGCCTATAATTCTGCAAATGTTACTTTTAGTAGCCTTTATTAACAATTCGTAACGAAAAAGAAACACTATAATGGATGTATTTTTAGGAGCTTAAGAACTTTAAATAATAATACAAGACAGAAATATTATTGATATCATTATTATAATCTGGTAGATGATTTCATGGCATTTATTTTTTAAGAAGAGCTAAAATAGACAAATCTAGGAGACTAGATTCGTGAGCCACAAGGGCGGTGTTTTAGTAGGAAAAGCGCCCAACACCGCAGAGATCCTGCCGGGGAAAACGGGAGATTATCCCATCCCCAACCCAGGCACATTGAACATCCGGGTCTAGATGACTGCGCTGTCTGTCTGATTACCAACATATGTCCCCGCGGCTACGAGGTACAATGTCTATTCGATCAGTCCAATTTTTCACTACTTAGCGACGACTTCTTTAACACTTCGCGCTACAGCAGCAATATCCTCTTCGGTACGCACATTTCTTTGTCTTGTTGATGGTTTTGAATCGAGAAGAGTAAAATTAGAGCGAAAACGATCAATAACTACACGAATTGATTGCTCACTAGGCCGATTATGTTTACCGTAAAATGGACGATGTGGTCTATGAACATCGCGAATAGGGTTTTTTTTTTTTTTCTTTTTTCAATTTAATTTCACAATTTGGAACTGTTGTTCTGGCGTTAGGTGATTTAAGATGAATTGCCAAAACCTTACTGAACAGAATTGACAATCTCAACTGTCAAACCACAGACAACTTACAAAACTTCTCATACAGCTAAAAAACCTTATGTTATTGTAAAAACCAGTATTATGGTGAATCCTATTTTTTTAAATATAATCCATATATTACGAACTCATAGGCTCAAGATTGATGTTAACCTTGAAATGAAGTTGTCTCCTTTTACTAAATGTTAAATCAAGAATGAAAGAGATCAATCTTAAAATATATATATCTTAAAAGATATATTTATTAATACGGGCCCTAGTCGTTAAAAACCTTTTTTAAACTCAGGAAATTTTGCTTTCAGCCTCAGAGTAATAATCCAGCTTATTATAGTAAAAAACCTGAGATCCATGGATACTACACATGATGTACCTGGCCCCTGCCAGTAAATCCTGGTAGATCTATGGATGGATAATAAAGATATAATAATATAAAAAAGGTTATATGGAAATAAAAATAACGTATCGTGAAATTACTAATCATAAAACCAACTTTTATAATGATCCTATAACAACGCATAATGTTACGAATACATACAATTTCGCAAACATAACTTTTCCTAGTGGTAATAAACAATTATTGAATTCGAACGATGCCTCGATACTTATAGTTATTTTAGGTGTAAAAAGCGGACAAGTTTCGCATTGTGCTTGGAAGCCGGCAGATCTCTATCTTCTCACGAAGTCCGTGCCTCTACTGGCCACAGTCAACTTTAATAGTGTCGTTATACCTGAGTGTAATATACCTACTTGGAAATATATTTCCGGATGCTTGTTAACCGTTCCGCGCCTTTATCGATTGCCATTGTCTTATGGCTTCATTACTTAACGTTTTACTCAAAGACTACAACTTTTCTAATAGACTATTTACTGCAATACCTAATTTACTCAAATTGCTATTGTTGATTATGCTACTGTTAACGTTAATATAACTTTATCCGGGAGATCCTTCTAGACATGGGGCTGTAGCGTCCCATCTACGCTGATTATTTTTGTAACAATTTTACAGCGCAGTTAAGATTTCCTAAAAATATCGCCACTCATACCGACTCTAATCAAGTAGGTAGCTTGAGGTCGACGATCCCGCGAATTTTGACTTACGTATTTGATTCTTTCTATATTTCGTGTTTCGCCTGTGAGTGAGTTTTTTCTAATGAAAATTTTACTTAAAAAAAGTTTTTTTTTTTTTTCAAAATGGGGTTCTATCAATGTCACCTGAAGCCTAAAAAAAATATTTGCTCTTTGACAATTACACGCGGTATATTACAATTGACAAACGTAACTAATTTTTTTTTAGTGTCTTTAAAGAACATTGTAAAGAATACATCAGCCCTAAACACGTAATTTATTTACATAATATATGTTCATAACATAATTCATAACCGAGTTTGGGGATCATCAAATTCCAAGTGTTGCAGAATTTGATTCTTTTCATGGAGTGATTCACGTCGATATCGCCCAAACACGAAGCGCAGGAAAACCGCAAAAAAAAAGGTGTAACTTCTGCCCCATATACTTGTATAGAGTCAAATTTATCGTTTTCCATAATTATTCACAACGTAGCACATTATTAAACAAAATAACACCACTTTTGACTAACACTATCCACGTAACTAAGAAAAGTGTATTTTTGATTGGTGCATGCCGATTGCTGAGATTTGAACCGCTACTATAAAGAAAACGTTTTTACAACCGAGCCACCATCGCTCAAAATATAATAATATGGCGGGGGTTTAAACCGACCTTTGTAGGATTTAAATTTAAGTCTTACTACTGTAACTATACACATGTACCGCACATCTTTAATTAGCCTCGTAATAGGTACTTACCCAAAAGGGAATTCAATGTAACGTGATATAATCAGCATAAATAAGTCTATAGTCTATAGGTATATGCAACATGCATTGTAGATTCCCAGACCTGTCTTTGCTTCGCTAGTGCCCGGGATACACGATGCTTGTTTTATAATGCCATTGCGGCGATAGTCTATTTCTTGAAGCGAAAACGTTAGACTGTCAAAACACAAGTGACAACGCCGAGTTACAGCCGCTTCCTATATATTATTTTTATAATGACATTATTATTTAATTTAAACTTTGAAAATAATCTTTTAAATGACATACCAATAACATATCGATTCACGAGTAGGTATTTGTTAAGTTAGCTTAAGTTTGGGTATTAAAGTTACCGCTAATTTCATTATATATATGTATGTGTGTGTACGTGTATGTATGTATATATATATATGTGTATGTATGTATAAGTGTGTATATATGGAGGAACATTTTAATTTTAGTTTAGTAGTATAAAATATTATCTGGTAACGATGAAGGCTGTTCTTTGCTATTAGTCTTTCGCTATCATGGTTAATTTGTAATCTGGTGATCAGAAACCACGCTTATAAATAAGCGGATTCACATTTAGCCAACATTACTATAGGCCAACCATGACAGTGGCACTCGTCGATGTCTCCAGCGTACCAAAATCGAAAAATATCACTTGCAACAAATGCATTTATTTACATTAATAAATATTTTTGTGTCCCGACCAGGAATCGAACCCGTTACCTCCGAGTCTAAATCCATAGACTTAACCGCTAGACCACGGAGGCAATTAAGTAAAAGTTTTTTGTGAATAGAATCACATATTAGTCTAAATTAAAAAATAATAATTTCATTAAATTTTCTCTAGAAAATTTCTTCTTCAACAGTAAAGGTGTTTTAGGGGGTGATGATAAAAAGCATACAAAGTATAATAAAATAAAATTTGTCGGAGTAAAAGCTCTAGCCGGCTCTAGCTTCCTCTACCACACTCCCAAAGGTTTATTTATTTACTATAAACTTTATTGCACAAAATACAAAGGCGGACCTAATAATAAATAAAATAAATATTTTTTAATAAATAAATAAATATTTCCAGACAGGTCACACAGCGCCATCTAGTTTCCGTGGTAAGCTACGAGGCTTGTGTTACGGAAACTAGATGGTTGATAAACTACATATTATACTATTTTTTTTTTGTAAATATATACATATTATACATATAAACACCCAGACCGAGACAAATTATACAATGTACAACTTGCCCCCAGTGGGGATCGAACCCACGACCTCCCGAGTTCTCGGCAACGTTTGTTACCACTAGACCACGGAGGCGGTAATGCCGCTAGACATTCTATACTGGTCAAACCTTTGGGACAACTAAAGCAGTTACGACAAGATAAGGCAGGTGCTATCAAAACTAATAGAAAAATATTAGACTTAAATATATACTAGTGAATAAATACTTATTTACATACTAATACATACACAAATACATACAAATAAAACTACATACATACGTTCTATGAATATACATAAATATAATATACCTTCTATAATGAGAGAAATAAATATAGCAGAGAGTGTATTAAGCTTATGGTACATTTTCTTTCATAGACCAGTTTCTTAAATAGTGTTCTATTTGGAGCTTGACGGATGTCCACCGGTACCAGTCCAATGATGCACAGCCACCACCGCATACGACTTGGAAACGAATGCGGTGTGATGTGTGGGGAAGGAGAGCGTGGAGTTAGAAGAACCTGAAGTTCTGTTATAAAATTGAAGGTTAGCTGTTATAAAATGCCGAAAGGCATTAAGTTCGCCCTTGTACATTACTTTTAAGGTTTTGTGCATAAAAGAGTTTATATATATATATATACTAGCCTCATGTATACTAGCCCTGGGCTTATTCCTAGATACTGCTCTAAACCGAGCAATGGAGATTCCTACTTGTTCCCCGTATCAAGTTTCAGATTGTCGTGTTCATTGTCTCACAAAAGGAAATTTGCTGCAGAAGCTTCATTGCATTACCTTTTGGAACAAAGTTTTAAAGGGCAGAAAACGACAATGTAATGCAGCAGTTATTTTTAAAATGCTTTATTTACACTAGCGTATATTTCAATCAAGATGTGCGCGGTGGTGGCTCGGTTGTAAGAACGCGTTCCTTAAATCCTACAAAGGTCGGTTCAAACCCACCCGGCATGTACCAATGAGAAATACACTTTTCTTACGTACATTTGTCATAGATTTACAACACCACCGTTCCTGTACCTCGGAGAGCACGTTAAGCCGTCGGTCCCGGTTCCACTAATACCAACTTGTGGAATCGTTAATGAATTGTCATAAAAAATGACATCATATCCTCGCCAATCCGTCTGGCGAGCGTGGCGAGTGTAGGCCAAATTCTCCAGATATATGTTCTGGAAGGCCCATCTCCAGCAGTGGAGGTCTAGGACGCTATGTTCTAGGGCTGTAATGAAATGAATGAATGAATATTTCAAAATCTCTTATGTATTTGTTGTGGTGTGGTTGTTGTGACAAATGAAACCTTTATTACATTGTTAATTTTGAAGTAGACATATACGAATATATCAACTTCTTATGTATGCTTAAATGCGTAGGCTAACAGATGGTTCCTATCTCGCTATTACAGTGCTAAGGATGCTTTCAAACGTTCGAGGTGCAATAGATAGCAGCCGCTAGATAGAATACCTTGGTGGTTACTCTGAAATTTGCAAGATACCGAAGCTAAATAATTGAAGTTATTACACCCGTAATGAAATGAAATATCTTATTGTCAGAAACATGGTAGGTACAGGGTTGTAAATTATTATATGTAATTATATCACATGCTTCGCTATTTCTAGCATACAAATATTTATTTAGTCACATGACTTTCTCGAGCTTAGTCTAGGTATTCTTTTATCGAATAAAAACATTTATTGAGGAGCATTTGTTTGACTCTTAATTTGAACAGTTTTAGTGGCAACTCCCTTATATTAACTGGAAGCTTATTAAATATCTTTGTTGCCATTGCATAACAATTTCGGCTTTATTGAGTAAAAATTTAAATTAATATTTTATATTCTGTTTACTTATCTTTGTATATAGGTATAATAATGCTCTTTGATTTTCTTTGAAATAAAGTAGTAAAATGTGTAGATCACGATACAACTGGATCGTCGATCTAGTGGTTGTTACCACTAGAACACGAAGACAATTTTGCATTAATGTTCAGAGTGGGCCTTCTTGTTCCTGGACAACCCACGCACTAGCCCGGTGACACTGTCTACCACGCCTCACGATCCTAACCTAAACGATAAGCGTATCTCTAATAAGATAAATCGAATTTATCGCATATTAAATCTTCCTACATCTTCGGAGCCAAGCGCGCGCCGCCCATATTATCTGCACAACTTATGACCATGTGAATCGTCCGAGATTGTCCTCATGATTCTTAACGAGATAATAGCTGCTGTACACGAAATCGTAACTCTAGCTATCAATTAACGTTTGAAAGGAAAATTGCAAACTGTTGCTCGTCTTCAAATTGAAAGTTTAGTAAAAATTGCTATAAACTAACAAAATAATTACCTACCTATTGTTGTTTTATGGCTAAACTCAATTTTCTATTTATATTTGGTTTGGCAGGTAATTTCATTTCATTATCACCGTATATCGTATCGTATCACTTTTAGTGCACTTGGTTAAGTCAATTTAAATATTTAAAGAAATATAAGTTAATACATAATGCGAAAGTTGTGGGTAAAAGAGGCCCTGGCAGACCTAGACTCACATATTACGACCAAATTAATAAAACAATAGCTGAAGGTGCGTTGAAAAGCCATCGAAACAAAAGGGCATGTATAAAGAGGTTGATGAATGTCGAAGAAGCGAAAGAGGTATGGCGTGACTGTGACAAGTGGCGCTCAATTATCTCTACCTACCCCGCAAGGGATTTGACGTGAAGATATGTATGTATAAGTTAATAAGTAAGTAAAGTAAATAAGTAAAATAAATCTTTATTTCACATTAAATATACAAAATAAAGTAATGTACATAGGCGAGCTTAATACAGCTAACCTTTGGGAGAACGACATAACAAATTGTGGGGTGCAGAGTTAAAAGGAGAAAATAAATATTAAACTAAATGCAATATGAACTAATGCAAATATATATGTCAGTTACATACATAAAATACATAAACAAATATACATAAAAAATTGCATAAATATAAATGCATACTAAAATAATAATAATCCATGTCATGTATAGAAATTAAATATCAGATTGCTTTTTAATAATAACTAATCTTATAGTTAATAAGATAACACAATCATATCCAGACAAGGATACACCCATATGAAACAACACAACAAAAACCAGGAACAACCTTTTAGCCCATTTTTGAATATATATAATTAAAATTGTATTAAATAAATAAATATTTCCAGACAGGTCACACAGCGCCATCTAATTTCTGTGGTAAGCTACGAGGCTTGTGTTACGGAAACTAGATGGTTGATAAACTACATATTATACTTTTTTTTTTGTAAATATATACGTATTATACATATAAACATTCAGACCGAGACAAATTATACAATGTACAACTTGCCCCCGGTGGGAATCGAACCCACGACCTCCCGAGTTTTTATTAATGTAATATTTACAAAATAATAATTAAATAGCAAACTAAGGTTGCAATAAATGTTAGGTACTACTAAGGTTAGTACTACTAAAGCTAATCTAATCTGCCTAAACTATGCAATACATTTGTTATCTGATACAACAGATTCGATCGTTTCACAAGAAATTTAACATTTAGCTTTATTGATATTTTTCAATTTTCCTTAAGCAAAAGTTAATACATTGTTGAAATAAAGTAGTAAAATCTGTAGATCCAAGATACCATTGGATCGTAAAGCATGATCGTTTTATATCGACGCAGAATACATTTAAGTCGCACTATCGCCTTGGTGCAGCGACACGGCAATATTGTAACCGATATCGATGCGACTTCATCAACGCAAAGCCTCATGCGATGTTCATAGGAAGAGATAGTCCGATAGGATAACTTCGATCGTATATTTAGCCTATCGCAGCATGTAACAGCGACGCCCCATCCCATACATTTAACGAGTTCTACACTGGCCTCTCCCGTGTAATGATTGCTATGCCGACACGTAATTGACCCAAGTCTCTGTAGGAAATCCTTAAATGGACTTATTTGCTTTTCAAGTTTCTTAAAGTAACTCGAGGATAGCAGTTTTAAATTATTTGTCTAACGCTTCGTGTAGAATAGACCATATATTCCGGGTCGTGTTCAACTCGATGTGTTAATCGAGATTCTTAGTTGTCTTTGAAATTTATGGTTTAGAGGTGAATATATTGGTTTTTCCGTATACACAATTTGCTCCCTTCGTAAAGCTTGTTTGTCTACTAAATCGCTCCTCTCGTCGATTAAAGTCGAGTCCTGTAGCATCTTCCGCGGCGCCTGCTTTTTGTTAACATCTAAGCTTGTTTGTGCAAATTAGCCCGGAAAGCAGACGCTAACAAAAGTGTATGGTCCCGTTCTAACAGGCTACGTTGCGGTAATCGGTGTCGGCATCAGTCGTCGACCGTCTCGATCCCCAGTCAATTAGTCTCTTTTTCACCACGCCATTGTCTTCCTTGTTTATCTACACTTCTGTATCTCCGTAACGGTGACTCTGATGCAATGAAATCTGCTTCATCGACGTCACAACAACTAAACATATCTTTAGCATCCAAAATTGTGTTTATTACTTTGTTAACTGCAGCAGGTTGTACTGGACAACACATAAAACGCTATAGCTTTAAATCTGTTACCGCTTATCTTAAGTATCATTTTATATTCTACTGCTCTTTTTTGCTTTTGTTTACGTATGACTTTAGAAGTATAAATTCTCTTTTTTATTTTTGTTTCACGATGAAATCTTAGCAGTGCCGTACAGCGAGAAGGAACCCTCGCACCGAAGACTTGATAATGGGCTGTATATTTCTCCTCGCTCACGTATTGTTGGAAAGTTTGTTCTTTTTTAACTAATCTCAGTACCTTTCTTGCATTATTTATGGATATTTTTGCATCGTTAAACTCGCCAACAATCTGCGGCGTGCACATTGTATTTATTATCGTATTGAGTAATTTCGCTTTTAACGGCAGCTGAATGTCTGTCATTTGTTTACGACAATATTGTACTTACTTTCACCGGTTAAATAATGATTGGTTGCTTCTCGGTATAATGGTAAATTAAGGAGTAGTCAAAGGCCTCAATAAATATAGAAATTGCTTTAAAATGACCATCTACGAGTGATGCGGCTCGTCTCTAATGAACGTTGTGCGAATACTTCTCACGATTTGACTGCAGTGTCAGTTAACCTTTAGAAGTCTTTCACTGGAAACGTGCTAGTTGTCGGACAGAGCTGATGTTGAGAACTGTAGCCCGGTCATTTGCCCGTTCTTCCGCCAACACTACACGATCGATGCGATTGAAGTGCATGAGCACAAACACGTTCTTGTACATCAGTCGGGGCTATTCGTGCGTACCTAATGGCGGCGTCCTCACAAGCAATAAATCAACCATTGACTAGTAGTGAATCATTCGAATTATATGTAAAGGCTCATTCGATGGCTGATTTATTTTATTGCCTACGTGTACATGTATGGTTTGAAAAGTAATAGACGCTAATTGACCATTAACATCTCTATCGTATTTACTCCTTCTTGTCATATATTTGACATTCTAAATAATAATCTACACACCTTAAATGCACTTGTCAATTACGTATAGAGAAATGTCATGATTATGAAGTAGTTAAACTTAACTACTATTTTTTATTGGTCATTAACATCAGATCATACTCGTAGTTTGATAGTAAGCCAATATTATTTGATCTCCTACTACCTTTTGGCAAAAACTCTTTTAGCATGATCTCTTAATTTCATGATTTCATCCCACTTTTTGTCAAGTGGACATAAAGTCATACAATTTATGGAGATTTACCCTTTCAAAACAATACAAAACATTCAATAATTTAACGTTTGCCTTTCAAAAAATAATTTTCTCTCTCGATTTAATTTAATTGCTTGTAGTTCGCGTATCACGATCGTCTGACCGACGTTGTTTAGGAACAAATAGGAAGCACGATGGGCAATAAGAAACCAGGTTTAATTTGTAACGTGACGTTTAGTGTTATTACTAGGTTATTAATTGATTACATCAGGGCGGTAAACTCGCATCTTTAAAACGGAGACATTGTTATAAGGACTGGCTTAAGACTCAACATGTTTCTGCTTAAATCGAGAACCCTAAAACACTAGTAGCAGACAAAACATCTTCATCGTCACAGCCTTTAAAACACAAAGTCCAGAGCTCCACTGTTTGAGATGGGCCTTCCAGTAAATTTTGTAGAATATTGCCTACACTCGCCACGCCTGGTCAGACGCGAGGTTCTAATGTCACTTTTTTAATGACAGTTTATTAACGTTTCCACAAGTTGGTATAAATGGAACGGGGACCGACGTACAATTTGCACGAACATGTCAACTGCAAGTTTTTGTTTTGTAAATCAATTTACTGTGGATATTGTTGGTCAAAAGCGGTGTTGGTTATTTAATAATGTTTTACAATGTGAATAATTATGAAAAACGATAATTCGGATATTAAATATGGGTCTGCAGTTTTTTTTTGTGATTTTCCCGCGCTGTGACTCCCATATTAAACCCGACGTGTTTGGGCTATAATGCCGCGAGTGACTCCAAGAAAAGCATCAAATTCTGCCACATTTTGGAATTCGATGATAACCTCATTAATTCGAAAGAAGGAAAGATATATTACATCAGACATGGCTGTATGTGCTAGACCCTTTGCCCTCCCTATCATCTCATTCATCCGGGAAAAGAGAACACAAAAAAATACACCAAAATATAAAATAAAAAATGATTTTGGCTGGTAGTGATAGTACTCTGTGATATACTGCAGTCTCCTTCAAAAATAATCTTTACTCTCACTTTCTATCCATACAAAATATCTTTAGTTGATTATTACCCTTTCAGTATGTATTATGTGTAGTGTATTGTTTGTGGGTATTATGTATGTATAGAATGTATTGTTGTTTATGTATTATGATAATATTTGTAAGTATTAGTATAAATTAATATTTTATAATATTTCTCATTATGTATAATTTATTTATTTTTTGCCACTCTGCCTGTAATTGGTTATATTTCACAAAAGTTAGCTGGTAGAAGATACCTTTAGGCATAAAGCTCCCTTATGCGCTTAGTTTTAAGTTATTTAAGTTTGTGCAATAAATAATTATTACTATTATAGTACTTTTAGTTAGGCTGGTATGTATTATGTCTATGATCGCTATACTTTAATCGTGCTCTAAGATGTAAAGCTCGCTGCGAAATTTCTTCAGTTATGGAATACAGGAAATGAGATAATATCTCAACTTTTCTGCAACTCCCATTGTATAAAATATTCAAATCATGTACCAACTAAAAGGTTATTTTGCATGTCTAAGCATGCAACTGAGGATAGTATATCAAATGTGCTCTTATGAATTATTAAAGTTTTGTTTCTTTGTAACAATGTAATACAGTGTAAACTCTATATAACGACACTGGAGGGACTGTGCATTTTATGGGGTTATAGAGAATTGTCGTTAAATGGAGAGATGAAAAATCAGAATTGGAAAACAAGCTAAACCATCCAAAGCCAATTGATTTCGACGCTTTAGGGAGTTTGTCGTTAAATCGAGTGACGTTACATGGAGTTTACACTGTGTTTCCTTCGATATTTTTTTTTGTTATAGAGTCGTGGTGACTCAGTTGTAAGAACGCTTTCCAAACCAAAAAAAGGTTCCCATATCGAATGTAGCCCACATCAAGCTGTGTTACCCACATCAAGCTGTGTTACCCACAGCAAGAACAAGAATGGCTTGCACAAGAGTCTCGCAAGACTTTTGCAAAACTCTTACTCTGACTGAAAATATATCTGCCTTTTTGATAAATTTCTTATTCTAGCTGAGAATTAATTTCGAAGTTTTAAAAACAAAACGATCGTTGCAATATTGCACCAGAAGATTGTCGCTTATAAGGATTAAATTTCGGAAAATAATAAAAACGTCTAACTGAAGAAACTATATAAAAAAATAATTTATAAAATAAAAAATCCCGAGTGCATATAATTATTTGTTTTATTTTTATTATTTATAGGAACTTAACATTTAATTGAGAGATTCATTTTCGAAAACCAACAGTTGACTATTGTATATAGATATTAAACAGTAAACTCCCTAAGAACTATTAAATTATTATTAAATTAACAAGCAAATAAAGAAAACATCGCTACAGAAGAATATTAACAATATAGGTTAAACACAAGTTACTTAAACTAATAAACATTATACTAACAATTAATTATGATGACCATTGACCGATTCAACATACCGAAGCGTTAACTGACGTCTAATGCCTGCAGCCTTGGAATTAAACAAATCAATGTCCAGGTCTTCCGCAAGGACATAGAAATCATTAAAGACTTAATAAATAACTGTTATGCTGATACTTAACTTTTTTACGAGTATAACTGTGAATAAGCAGCTGGTCTTCTGCTAACAGCTTACTTATTGGACCACTTTGCTGCTAAGTCTTCTACTAGCAGGAGTAGAATCATTCAAAATAATTAAATTATAGACGTTTCATAAATGCCTGTAATAGGTTTACGTGAATAAAGATATTTTTACTTTGACTTTTGACTTTGAATTCAATTTAGCCTAAATCTCCGTACAAGATAAATGATGTCCTTTATTAATAAACTCTTTATTCCACACAATAAACTTAAAACCTATGTACAAGGAGAAACTTAATGCTTTTCAGCATCGAAGAAATAGAATCCCGCTGCAAGTATCGGTTGAACAAATCCTTACAATAGGCCCAATAAAATTAAACGCAGACTTAATAATAGCAAAGCACACCAACTGAGGTAATTTTCTCTAGTTTTAGCTATTATTTTATTGGCGCTAAATAGGGATCTTGGTGTTCTTCCCGACATTGGAGGGGCAATTCTTATTTTTTTATTGTTAGATTACAAATAATCTTAACCGTAAGATAGACCACTGTACCTGGTTTATTTAAGATAGGTTATGTAAGAAAGCATAGGTACAAAAATAAGGAAAGGCATGCTCCGATGTTTCGGGCATGTTGAAAGGATGAGCGAAAATACCATCTCCAAAAGCATGTGCACACTGCATGCAATTATGGAACATTTACATATATTTAAAATAACAATACAATACCCACAGTGAGTATAGTACATATATATTAATTTAGTTTTAGTTAGCTCGCCGTCCACAGCAAATTACTCCTTCCCAAAGGCCAGAATTAATCCACTATAGAAAGCGAACACCTATTTAGGATAATTCATTTTTTTTTTATTTTTTTTTTATTCCTAATATCTTGCACAAGTTAATTTTATAAATACTAGCGAATTGAATATAATGCGAAAGTTGTGGGTAAAAGAGGCCCTGGAAGACCAAGCCTCACCTATCACGAACAGATAAATAAAACAATAGCTGAAGGTGCATTAAAAAGCCATAACAAAAGAGCATGTATGAAGAGGTTGATGAATATTAAAGAAGCGGAGGAGGTATGTCGTGATCGTGATAAGTGGCGCTCAATTGTCTCTACCTAGCCTGCAAGGGATTTGGCGTGAAGATATGTATGTATGTATGTAGGTTTAAACCTTTATTACTTTTAAGTAAAGCTTAGAGTAAAGAAACGTCTAAAAATAGCTGTTCAGTAATTTCTAGTCATCATCTTCAATACAGCCACTAAAACACAGCGTCGTAGACCTCCACTGCTGAAGATGGGCCGTCCAGAACATATATCTGGAGAATTTGGCCTACACTCGCCACCCTGGCCAGACGGCTTGGCTAGGAGGCTTTAGCTTAAGCTAGTACTACTAGTATTTATTTTAAATTATCTTGAATTCCAATTATACAGATCGATGGTATCTAGAATCGCCTCTCTTGTCCGCACGATTATTCGTTTTCTAAGTTACGCTGTAATCGCCTGCAATTACCTTAGAGATTCAAAGATTTAAAGCCATTCTATCTTTGTTACTATTTTTATTGTTTAAGTTTATTACGAGTACTAATGTGTGTGGTCACATAAATTTTCTGCGAATCCTACTCATAATGCAAAAGTTCGTGAGGATGGCCGTTTCATCACAGCGACAATAACTACTCCGACACGACACTATAAGTATATCGAGACAATATCAGTATGTGACTTGTGATTCTTGTCATATGGTATGTCATAGAAGAACGGTGGACGCTTTCCTTAAAAAAAATATGTCGCTTGTCGAACCCTATTTCTCATAGATTTACAAAACCAGCGGTAGTTCACGGAGAGCACGTAAACGCCTTCAGTCTGAGTCCCACCAATACTAAATTGTGGAGTCGTTCATAAATTGTCATTAAAATTTACATCAGACACTTTGCCAGAAGAAATATGCCGCAAGGCCCATCATGGATGTATAGGACTCTGTGTTTTAGATGCTGTAATGATATCTCAGCCTCACTTTATGCGTTTTATGACGGTACAAACTATGCGTTGCGATGTCGTGTACCACGATCATGCACTATGACTAATCTAATATCCTAAACTCACGCAACTATTCAATTTACGAGTATAGCCATTCATACCTTCATGGTCATGCTTCTATTACGACTGTTGTTTATGTAACATTTCCAAGTATTTAAATGCTAGTAGCTAGATAATGTTGTATGTAGCAGAGACTTTGACACTGACAGCGGTTCTGATTCACTCAGCGAGCTATGGAGAGAGTTATGCTTAGGATTTCCCTGAAGGATAAATCCGAAACGTTGACAACCGCCAGAGAACCAAAGTTACCGACATAGCTTTCAAAATTAACAAGCTGAAGTGGCAACGGGCTGGATAGTCTGTCGCAGAACCGATGAACGACGGAGTTTTGGAGTGGAGACCACGTACTGGAAAACGCAGATTGGGACGACCCACCCAGATGGACAGATGATCTAAGAAAGGTCGCTAATGGATGGATGGAAAGGATGAAATGAATGAGGGTTGCAGAAGATCGTGTGAAATGGTGAGCAACGGGGAAGGCCTTTATCCTTTATTTATGTTTAAAACTTTTTGAAAAATATATTTTAAGTAACTTGCGTATTTAGATAAGCTCGTTGACGTTTCCAAAGTACCAGACTTATGACAGAAATATGCCACAAAAAATATTTATATATATATCCTCGTCCAATCTACTGTTTTAACTACTTACCTATAATATTTAGCTTTCTATCAACTCTTGAGAAAAATTCTTGTTCGTATTATTAAGTTATTACTCACTTCTCTGTTTGATGGTATCAGATAGATCTTTACTTTTGGCGTCGCGCTGGAGCCCGATAAATCCATCTGCGTTTACGTCATTATTGTGATTTATTATTTCATAGTTTTCCAAGTCGGCACGATCGCGTGCGCTTAACCCTTCTCCCTTACAATTTCTTCCAGCAGCTCGTGGTTAAGGCGACTTAAGACCCGACGTAAAATTTCCTATATCTCTACTGCATGCCACGCAGTAAAACATTAATAATGTGATTTAAAAGCGGTTTAATGTAATGACCGTCATCATTCTCTACTACTATGCCCGCCAAACAAAATGCTATTTCACACCTTGCTTGAAAGAGTCCAGGTAATAGAATGAAGAAACACATTGGCTCTTCTAATATTATGATTGCTAACGCTTTGTCTTCAAATCCGTCTGTTACTCTTCACACTTTACTACAGCAAAATTTGGTTGATATTTTATTTAAAATCCAGGGACGAACGAAGATCGATTTTAATAATGATTGGCAGAGATTTTTGGTTTAAATCTATTGTTTATTTTTGTAGTTTGTTTTTAACTAAGGGCCTTTTCGGATTTACGTCGCCTTAAAGTCAGAGTCGAGGAAATTGCCCTTTCGCCAAGAATGATTGCGGCGTACAAATGTTACCTTCTGAAGAAATAACAGTGCGGTGGCTTCCGCCTGCCCACAATAACTTCGCGAAATTGTATTTAGTCATTTATGTTTAATAGATACCTTCCTTCTTAGCGGTGAAAATATAATTGCGAGACTCTGGGATTCACATTTGCTCTCACATCTTTCCTATTAGTAAACCGCTTTACCTACAATGCTATTTTCTTTTAGGTTTTTATTTAACTAACATCGCACCTGAAGGTAAACGGAGCCCGTGGATGAAGAGGGAGCAACTGACACAGGCAACTGATGACTGACATTAGTTCCTACCACTATATCACAAGATGACGGATTTGACACTTGTTGATTTGACACTGCTTCCTCCTGATCGTAACCCGTCCAAAAATGGCATCTGGTACTGAAGCCTTAATGGACTGACCTTTTTAGGGATTCGTTCGAAGCAGTTTTTATATCTTGCCTGATTAAGAACAATAAAAACAATACTTTTACTTTAATTATAAATACCAGTAATTCGATGTGTGTGCATCTAATTAAGTGGATAAACCTATAATACTGCTATGTTTCTATGTAGGCATATTGCTTTCTTCTTAATAATAAGTGGTCTTATGATCGATTTCAATTTTTTCTTGATGTTGGTTTTGTATTATTCTGTTCTTTAAATGTATTTTTATATTATTAATTGTTAATTTTGTGTTATCAGTAAGAAATGTAAATCGATTAGCTTAAGCTTATTAACTGAATATTTTTTGTACGATGTACTATCAAGCTTATTCTCTGTAATTTCTTCTAAATAAATACTGGCTTTAGAATATTTTTTTTTTACATTTCGCTTTAAAAGGAAACACTGGAAAACAGTTTACATTATCAGCATGCAACAGTAGTCTTTAAATTTATATGTACGCAGCTTCGGTATTGAAATCCATTTGACTGGATTCATTGTTCCATATCTTTGTATCTTATATTGTTAGTCGTTAGTTCTTGAATAAATATTATTACCTGTCCTTTTGCTCTGTTATGTTACTGGTAATTTCATTTTAATTTATCTTTCATCGCAAATGTTTAGCATTTATTTTTCTATTTTCAATCTGCTGCAGTACGAGCCTCGTAATTTGTGCTTATTGTACTTGGTTGAGAAGTCTTGAGAACATTGCATTGTCTAGATTGTTTTCAACTTTTTGTTGTTTGCGTGTAGCTCGTACGCTCCACATTTATCTCGATATGTGGCTAATGGTGCCCTCGCTTTTATCAGATTGTCTCGAGTCTGATTCTTCGCGACCTCTCTGCTCTGTGTTAGTAGTGCAAGCTCGTGGCTTTATTACTTTTTCATACCAATCATTAAGCTGTCATTCCGACAGGCTACAAGGCTATAATATAAAATTACAACTGTCTAATTTACTTTTGTTTGTATCATTATTTAGCGTAAATGACAAAAGCTTGGTTGTTGAACATTGTGCACGATTTACTTGACTCAATTTTTATTATCATTATTTATTCTATAACTTTATTATTAAGCTTATTTACATACACACTTACTATTACTATTATTTAATATTTTTCTATTATTATTGTTTTACGTTTTATTTATTTATTTAAATTCTTTAATGCACTTAAAAATAGTACAGAGGCGAGCTATAATGCCAGTAGGCATTCTTTACCAGCTAACCTTGGGGATCGAGTAAGGTGATAGGCAGTATGAAAAAAATTAGAAATTTTAATGATACAGTTAATAAGTTACTTAACTAATTCTAATATACTACACATTATACCTAAACACATAAACATACATAAACCATACATACAATTATACATACAAGTACATTATATACATTATAACTTAAATAAATACACGGTTATTTATTTTGAATGCTTTTGTCTGTAAATGTGTAATAATGTAATTAGGGATTAATATTGTATTTATTACTCCTTGTATTATTGTGTACCTAAATATCAACGCATAACATTCCCCTGCTAACCGCGCAATGTCAGTCAGGCAAAAATATATTTATTCACGTAAACCTATTACAAGCATTTGTGACACGTCATTATTTTAAATGATTCTACTTCTGCTAGTGATAGACTGAGCAACAAAGCCCGATGAGTAAGCAGCTTAGCAAATTCCAGTGACT
The DNA here is from genome assembly GCA_910589645.1 of Tinea semifulvella. Classification (NCBI taxonomy): domain Eukaryota; kingdom Metazoa; phylum Arthropoda; class Insecta; order Lepidoptera; family Tineidae; genus Tinea; species Tinea semifulvella. The sequence continues at coordinate 2,851,309 of OU342598.1, read as the reverse complement.
TGTCAATGTTTTATCTAAGAAAGGAATCTGCAAGGAAGCTAAGCTTTCCTAAGCAGATAGATAGATGTACAGTACTCCCAAATTAATAATGCGCATGCAGATCTTCGCCAATTGTCGTATTCCCGGAAACACCCGAAGCATTGAATCGTAACAGCCCTAAACAATGCACTTGCATTTTGCACCTTGTGCGAAAGAAATAGAAGTCAATATCATGAGTACACAATCGAAAACAATTCGGGCAGGGTTTTTTTGTTTTTGTTTTTTTGGCGGTGACTGCACGTGTTCTCTCTGTGTGGAATTATATAGAGCTGCTATTACACACCCTTCTTGGTTTTGTTTTCAAAGGTGAATTTAATTTCAACTTTAATTATCTTATTAAAATAGTTTATTTGACAATTGCTTGTCTGTCTGACACAGGCAGAGATTTTATATTTAAAGGAGGTCACTACAGTACTATACAATTTTCGAAGTAAATCAATCCAACAAAGATTGTAGCATATTCTCAATCGTGTTTTATCGGTTTTCCTCGCTATTTACATCGAATCAAATTTCGTTACTGATAAATCAATATTTATCTCTTTTAGCACAAAACACATAATTCTACTAAATTATGCATGAAGAAAATGCACTTAACCACTCTATATACATATCGTCTTCCGACGCTCGGGAAATACGACCGTTGCCGAACAGTGACGAAGATTTCTATGCGCATTATCACTTTGGGAGAGCTGTACTCGGTTCTAACCTAACCTAACTCTACAGTAAAATTTGTAAACTATGTAGTAATGAAGCTATATTAATGTTTGTTACACTGATATTTGCATAGCAACGTTATAATCATAAGTTAATGAAAAAATTTTTTTTGATTGAAATCAAATAAATTGTTTTGATGTATGTTTGAGATTAAAAAAAATGAAATAGTTTTTGAATTGTAGTTCCTTACTTAAACCTGCTAAAGTCAGCTGAAAACATTAGGACAACGTATAGAAAAGGCAAGATACTCACAACGCATGGCCTGATCCAGATCACACCATTTTTACACCAAACCACAGCTCTGTTAAATACTTATTAGGAGTTTTACTTAAATGTTATTAATATTTAATCGTGACGGTGTCAATAGCACGGACGAACTCTTTTTCTACTTCTCCAGTTCACACCAGGGGGCGTAAACATACACCACGTGATTTTACCGTTGCGGTGTACGCTTCTGCATTTATTTGAATAGTAAGGATAATACCAAGCCACAACAGCTTAGATTTAAAAATAGAATAATTAAAAACATCAAGAACACCAAGGATAAGGGCACGCCGGAAACTTGACGATAAGACGTCCTATACAGAGTAGTGTTTTGGTAGTAAATAATATAATTAAAGATTAACTGAATGATCAGTCTCAAACATAGATATAGTATACAAGAATTTAATACCATATCAAATCATTCTTAATTAATATTTTTGTGTCCCGACCAGGTTCGATTCCTGGTCGGGACACAAAAATATTTATTAATGTAAATAAATACATTTAATTAATATTTAATTTATTTGTGATATTTCTCCAGTTTGGTACGCTGGAGACATCGACGAGCTTGCCACTTGTCATGATTGGCCCATAGTAAAGTTGGCTAAATGTGAATCCGCTTATTTATAAGCGTGGTTTCTGACCACCCCGAAAGGGAAACGGTTGTGATGATACTTTACTTTTAACATTGTACTGTATTTATCGCAAACAGACATTATTTCATTTCATTGATTTATTTTTAATTCGATGATTATTGAATAGGCAGTCCGCTGTTTTGCGGTATTTATTCAAAAAACTTTGTAAAGCAAACACGTTTTTCTTATGCTAAAAAGTTGTTAATTTAAAACGTGGTTCATTATAAACTTAACCTAGTTACGCCGTTGGTTCCGCGGTGATGGAATTCGTTGTCTAAAAGTTGAAGCTTGGTACAAGAAGCTCATGCTAAACAGATGACGCATTAATTACTTTTTCAATATTGTTTTAAAACCCATCTTAATAATGTTAATTATTAAATACTAGCTAAAAAAAAAACAATATTGAGTGAGCTAGGGTTTTGGCATAAAAACAGCGTCAGTTAGTGCACCACATTATGTGATGTACAGCTGACTGAAGCTGAGCCAAGACCCTTGCCACATCATATAAATTTATTTTAAAATATTGTGCTCTAGATCTTGTATTAATTGATGTGGCAATAAACGTTTTTATTCTTATTCTTATTCATATTGTGTAAATTTTACGTGTAAAAGCGCAGAATACATCTATCTCTTGTGTCCTATGCCTACTTGCAAAATAAAATAATTGAATTGATGGCAAATCAGTAAAAATATCACTTTGACCAATCAAAAATAAGGATTCAACTGCATCGGTGGTCTAACGGTTAAGTCCGTGGATTTAGACTCGGAGGTACCGGGTTCGATTTCTAGTCGGAACGCAAAAATATTTATTAATGTAAATATATACATTTAATTCATATTAAATTTATTTGTGATATTTCTCGAGTTTGGTACGCTGGAGACATCGACGAGCTTGCCCCTTGTCATGATTGGCCTAAGAAGATGAAGATACGGAAGTTTTAGATTAATTAATATTATTATTCTTAATGTTTTGATATATGTATTTTAGTTGTAAGGTATTTATCTATGGGCCATCTGTTGCCTGATAATAAACAATTAATTATTATTATTATATTATATTTAGTTTAAAATCTCACTTTGCATTTTTGGATATACGTTGGTCAACAAGATACGAGTATATAAACATTCCAACAGAGATTGCCCAAAACCAGGCCCCAACTTTTTTGCAGCGTGCCTTAGCTAAAAAAAAATCAATAATCATGTATGAAATAGTTACAAAGCACTATACGATTAGGTTCTTTATTATGATCAGGTACTTTATTAGAGATAAAACACCGCATTTCAAAGTGTTCATAATTCTCTAACTAAATCGGCGGGATCGAATCTATATAATTAACGACGTAAAAAAAGTTTTTGTCAATTGTCGTTATGCTAGGGTAAAATAAATAAAATTATTTACAGATTATTAAATCACAATATATTAACTATCAAATAAAAAAGAAATCATTTGGGCACGAAAACATTTTATTGTGCCCATTTCTCTAAGAAAAATGGGCATTTTTATTTCAAGTATATTCGAAGTCGCACAATTTTTTCTTACTACAATTAAAAACAAATCTATATTTTCAGTCATTGCAAGTGTACTGTGCAAAATCAATACCAAGACTAGGAGTGCAAGTAAACTTTTTAAACTTTCGCGCATATTCATAATAGTTTTTATAATTTTAACGGGTCTTTACGCGATTTACCTTAGAGACATATTTCTCCCGACGTTTCAGCCAAGTTGCATGGGCCGTGGTCACGGGTCGACTGAAGCTATGCGGTGTAGTCTCGTACATACTGGGCGGAGATGTAAACCTACCCACTTATCACATTTAAAGTTTTTAGAAATCACGACACACGACACTTACAATATCCTTGGCGACACCGGGCGATTTTTCCCGGCGTCGAAACCTATTGATTATTGGATTCCACGATGAAGATAGCTTATAACCCCCCTCTCGATTGAAATTTTTGTGTTTCTTTATTTCGATCGCTTCACGTACTATTCTTGGGTAATAGTGACGATCGGTGGAAAGTATCTTTGGGTCAAACGTCTTGGCTGAAACGTCGGGAGAAATATGTCTCTAAGGTAAATCGCGTAAAGACCCGTTAAAATTATAAAAACTATTAGGAGTGCAAGACCAATATTCACTTGTCCAGTCTTAGTCTTGGTCTTGCTTTGGACAGCACTAATACAAACATCACATCAACACTAGTTTGCATAGAGTGACAACTTTACAAGGACGGTAGCGCCGAAGCCGAAAGTGAGTGGCAGGTGTGCGTGCGCAAAGGTATTTGCGATTCGTAAAAAACTACATCCATTAGAGGCCCGGGCACACCGGATGCTCGTGTTTCACGACGCGCTCATGTTTTGCTTATAATCTTTTCCATTCAATGGTAATAGTTGATTGTATCATAAGGCGCAAAATTAAATGTAAAATCCGGATGCAGATCCCGGTTGCTGATGCTGTCCGCGGTGCTGCTGTCAATTCTACAGGGCTACATCACATCTCACTCACTGTTAGGGTACACTTTCCTGTAGGTAGGGCAGCCAAGAATTATTTAATTGGGAACTCTTTTTAATTTTAATTATAAATTTAATCTTCAGTTTTTTTAATTTAATTTTATATTGGATATTTCTAATTTTATTTGTGTTATTGTTTTTTGTTAAATTGAATTTCTATATCTTTTGGTTGTATTTCTTCTGTTTTTTCTCCTTTTCTTTGACACCTAAGTGATAATAATAATAATAAATAATGTAAAAAATGATTCTGAGATCATCATATCTTTGATTTCGTTTGGAAATTTGATTTGTATTTAAAATACTTTACGACCAGCAGCTCAGTACCATTTAATACAACCGGCGGTATATGTTGTGGCCGCAACTTACCTGCCTTAAATGATACTTAGTAATACCTAGCAAGTTGGTCAGAACCACGTTTTAAATGCAGAATCTAATTTAGTAAGCTCGTCGATGTCTCTCTTTAGCTCCATTAGTTAAGGCTAAAACAAAAGGGTGTAAATGATATTTAAGTTAGTCAGGACTTAGTCTTTAGGTTTAAGATATTGGTGTTATTTTTTCGTTAAATATATTTTTGTTGTCGCCGCAAATCTGTGGAATGAACTACCGGTAGAAATCCGACAAGCATCCAACCGAAAAATGTTTTAAAAAATTTTTATTTATTTATTTATTTAAAAACTTTATTGCACTATGTACAAGAGGCGGGCTTAATGCCGCTAGGCATTCTCTAGCAACCAACCTTTGGGACAATGAGACGATTTGTGTTGTGAGGTAGGTGCAACCATTAAATAGATTAAAATGGTGTCATCGTATTATTTAAATGGTTCATAAGTTATTTAATGGTATCATATGTAGTATATGTATTATTAGTATTTAATATATCATAGTTATTATATAGATTTATTTATTATTATTATATATAAATATTTGCACCTACCTTACATTTGAAATGGTCCTCATTGTCCCTAAGGTTGGCTGTCAGATAATGTCTAGCGGCATTAAGTCCGCCCCTTGTATAACGTGCAATAAAGTTTTAAATAAATAAATAAAATATTTGCGAGTGAATTAGTAGAAATAAATATTTTCCGGCGACCAATTCTTTGTAAGGGAAATGAAAGCCCCAATTGTTTACAATTCATTGTGCAAATACTTTTTAATAAAAACCTATGCCTTATTAATTGGGCACACTGGATCCGAGTTGCAATGTGCGAAACTTAAAAAAAAAATAGGTTGCTCATTACCGTTACACCACTGCTTCAGTGGTCTAGCGGTTAAGTCCGTGGATTTAGACCTGGAGGTAACGGGTTCGATTACTGGTCGGGACACAATTATATTTATTAATTTTAATAAATGATCATGTAATCAAGCCGGCATAGTGTTAGGGACTGAAGTCAGTTATGAGTGTCTCATTCCAGTTGCTAACATTCATGGACCTCGCGCGCCATATAAATATATATATATTGAAATGGTGCAGAAAAAAATTCTCCGATCTATGCAATATAAATGTTTCCATAGTAGACTACACTATCCTCAACTATTACAAAAATATGAAATGTTAGACTTATGTTCTAGACGAAAACAGCTCGAGGCAATGCTGTTGTATGATTTATGTCATAACCGATATGACTGTAGTGACCTCAATAACAGGTTGTGCTCCTGGGTTCCTATGAGAGTGCATCAGCGATCATCTAGACCCTTTCAGCTGTTCTCAGTAGGAAGCTGCCGCACTAACGCGGGTAAACGGTCGCCAATATACCGACTGGTTGACACATTCAATAACAAATTTCACTTTATAGACATCATTGCCTCGACTGCCGGTGCTTTTAGGAAGTCTATTTCGGATATACTAAAACCATAATGTGTTATTTATATTTATCATTATTGTAGTATCATTATTGTAGTGTACTTATTTTTTTTCATCTTCTTTACTCATATCTTTCTTTTGTTACTAATTGTTGTTTAACTTCACTATCTGACGTTACCTATTTATATAATCTGTGGTTTACGTCGTTGGTAACATACTTAGCAATTTGTTTATTTAAATGTTATTATATATATATGTGTGTTACTGTTTGTAAACCTAAATAAATAAATATATATTATAGTGCAATAAAGGTTTTAAAATAAAATATATAGCCACTACGAGCAAAAACCTAAGGCAAAATCAAAACGCTAAAGCAAAGAAGAGTAGTTTACCATAACTTAATTCAGTGCAATACGTGTAGCAAATAAAACTAGAAAAAAAAAAAACAAATTACCGGTTAATATGGCGATGTGGCAACAAAATGTCGGCCATTTGTGGTCATAAACGCAGTACGTGCAGTAATTTCACTCTATCAACGTATGACCTCCTTCATAGTGAGCCCGTAAGCCCTTTCCTATTGAATTCCCCTTTCTCTCGTAATTTCCTATTGTTCCAACATCCTAATTGTTTAATTTATAGAAAATGTATCTTACTATATCTATATGTACTGTACAAATATAATGACAGTTATTTAATGTACTTATGCTGTACGCACGTCGGAGTAGCCCAGCGTGTTGGATTATAGCATCATTTCATTATTACATTACCCTAGAACTCTATTCATCCATTTTTTACTGATCACGACTTCACACTTCAAGCCCACCAGATGATAAGCAAGGACTCTTGGTTATAATGAGAAAACACGAAAGCTGGAAGACTATTATTATGCGTGCGACAGATGAAGCTTATTCTGGAGAATTTGGGAGAATTACCCTTGCGACTTGTTGATATGATGCTGATGGTAATTTACTAATGATTCCACGAGTTGGTATTAGTGGTGCTTGGTCCCAAGCGGATTGACATCGTTTAGAATGATGGTGTTTAAAATCTCTGATAACTGTATGTAAAAAAAGATCCATTCTGGTATTCCTTGTTGATGACCAGCGCTCAACAGTAGGTAGGATATTATGGGATCACAGTGATCTTAGGATAATAGAGACACACACATTAATCTGGTCAACAAATTTAAGATCGCTCAGCAAGCTATAGAGATACCTTTTCTGATGCATTTCTCTGATTGATAGAATTCGAAACGTTGATATTCGCCAGAGATCCAAAGCTACTGATATTGCTTGGCAATTAGCATGCAGAAGTAGCAATGGATCGGAGACATTGCCATTAAAACGACGAGCAATGGAGAAAGTGGGTTCCAAAGTGGAGACCATGGACGGGGCGACGTAGAGTGAGCTGAAACCATGTCAGATGGATGGATAAAGGTCTAAGGAAGGCCGATGAGGGTGGTGAAAGACTGTGTGCAGTGGCGATTTAGCAGTGGAGAAAAACACATGCTGATGATGATGTTGATGATAAAAACTCTGTAAACATCATCTATTTAGAATGAATGGCCATAGAAAGTACGTACGCGTGTCACGACTAAAACGATTTAAAAAACCAAAAGTAAATCGCCGCTTTTGATTAATAGTCGTAAAGTGAAATTTAAGTAGCTCGCACACTTTATTCATCCATCTTTTCCTTTACGATAAAGAGCAACTTCAACTTTGAAATAAAACTTCTTATGTCAAAGCTATTATTATAATACATATCGATATTGAGCACTGGATCCTGTAACCTTATGTTTTGTGGTACAGGCGCATTCAAATAGGATGGGCTGCTTTCGGGAAGTTACGCCACATCATCTGTGTTTGAAAACGAAAGTCGGTAAAAAACCAATGCGGTCTCTCAGCGTAAACCAAAACGATATACTCGTACATTACAAAATTAGTAAGTTGAAGTGGCAATAGGCCTGACGCGTCTGTCGGAAAACCGGTGCGATGTCCAATGGATTAGACGGGTTCTGGAGTGGAGACCACGAACAGGAAAACGCAGAGTGGGAAGATCCTCTACCAGACGAACGGATGACCTGAAAAAGGTCGCTGGTGGTGATCCAAAGTGAGCGGTGGTGGTCAGTTATTAGAACGCTTTCTTTAAATCCAAGGTTCGAACCAACGTATCAATCAAAAATACGATTTTCTTCAATGTCATCTTCAACACCATTCCAGGACAGAGCGTTAAACCTTCGATCCCGGTTCCACTGATACCAACTCGTTAGTGAATTAACAAAAAAATTACGATCAGATCAGATCCTCTCCTGTCGTAATCCTAATACCCCATTATGAGGGATCATCTGAAAATCAGCCCAGTGTTGCAGCTTATTGCTGTATCACTACTTTATATTTTTGTATTTTAAAATTGCCTCCTGCTTGTGTTTTAGTATGTGTTACTTTGTGAAAATACCCTTTTTTCTTTCTTTATTTCTTTGTCTCCTGTAAGATTATATATATACTCGTATGTGTATGCTAATGCCGTTTTAAAAGCCGATTCCAAAAATGTACTGACGAATGTAATATTCTTATTGCATTTGGCGTTAGTGTTTTGGTTTATCTAACGGAAGACATTTTCTTACACTTTTTTTCTTTTGATTTAATTTGTAAAAAAGGACGTTCAAATACCTGTACATTACTTTGTTTGTATTGCGGAAACTGTGTAATCACTAATGCATAATAGTCGAAGACGTATACGCTTGTACAGGAGGACATGTAGTTTCTGTTCCAAAATATTGGCCACAATATTTTTTCTGCCTCTCTGGTCTAGCAGTTAGGTCCGTGAATTTAATCGCATTGGTACCGGTTTCGATTTCTGGTCGAAAAACAATTATTTAATCTGTGGTTTGGTTGCCACTTGTCAAGATATGAATGTGAATCCACTTATTTCAAAAGCGTGGCTTCTGACCACCTCGATAAGTATAGACTTGTATAGAGTATGTTTCTCAATGCTAGTCTATGATAATAGCTATTTCATTTATTTTCTCTTACAAATCACGTACTAACTCATAATTTATAGCCTCTCAATTGTTTTTTCATTCTCTTCCTACTCGTATCGATTAATATCTTCCGTGCAATTTGCATATAATTTCTCAAGTGTTGCACAACGGGATTCTGTGCTTTTATATTTCCTATTTATGTATAGTATGCATTTATTTTAGTTTTACATCGAATGTCGATATTTGTTTAATCTATTTCATCTGTGCTATCGTGCTTAGAAGAAGCATTTACTGGTACTGTCATGAAGGCGACAACTTGACAGCCGTTGTAGTTTATTGAATTAATTAAAATGTTCGATGGATTCGTAAATAATATTCTAACAGTATCTGGTACGTAGCAAATTATAACTTGCTGTAGTAATTGTGCCCTCAAGGCCACAGTAATATATTTAAACATCCCTGTTTATTAGTAGAAAGTCTACTAAGATTGTTAGCGTGATAATATTAACGTCAAGTCATCGCCGCCATTTTTTACGAATAAAATGATATTATCATTTTTAGTTTAGTTGTTTTCTCAATAAAACTCTTTGTCAAACATTAGTGGTCATGCACCCACAATCCCTGCTCACAACTCCCAAAGGTTAGCTGTTAGATAATGTTTTTAGACATTAAGCTCGCCTATGTACTGTAAAATGTTTTATTTTCTGTGCAATAAAGAATTTATCTATCTATCATAAGCCTTGTGTCTCTCCACAGCTGGATACCCTTATTCAAACCCCACCAGCGTCTATTTTAGGTGATCGTGGCGAGAGGTTTAGAAGATATCCTCCTCCTTAGTCATTATGTCTTTGATTTGGTCCTAAAAATAATTGATTAACCCTTAGATGGGTCATCCACCCGTATTAGGCCAGCGTCCGATTTATATTTATATTATTTTTTTTTGTAAAAAATAAACATATTATTGACATCTAAAACTGTGGTTGCGATGACGTACCGTTGTGTGATAAAATTATTTCGCCATTATATTTAATTGAGAGAAGCTTCCGGGATCAGATCTTGTTAAGCAGAAGAATTGCTGGCAAATTCTGATACGATAATAACATGCATTATCGAGGTATTGGGCACAGTGGTATCATTAACCCCTTGTTAACTAACAATAAGATTATAGCAAAGCCATTCTTATTCGGTAGATTAATTCCATATAGTTATTGTAAATGACCGTGTAAATTGGTGACAATGGATCCCACCTGATTTTTCTTTTCTAACAAGATTTTTTATAAATGAATGCATATCATTTCATCGATTCATGGCCTAGCTACTGGTTATAATGCCATTGATTTACAGCTCAACAAATTTTCTTACAAAAATTTTGATGTTTCATGATGGTTTAGCCTTTAGACGCGGAGATACCATTTTTTTTTATATACATATAAATTGTTTATTTGCTAGGTTACACGGTTTATAGTATGTTATATGATAAATAGCTCCGTAGGATGATTTTACAGTAGATAATTTTAGCATTACATTTGTCATTTCCTAATTCATTTTTTTTTATTATGGTACTGGTCTTCGATCTTCTTCTAATGATACGCTCTCAATACCCCCTCACCATACTACCTTTGTGTCCAAATCGTTCGCAGTTGTGGCTACTAACCTCTGGAATCAGCTGCCAGTTAAAATTCGCCAAGCTCCGAATAGATGTATTTTTAAAAAACTAGTGTATGCTCACTACATGCAAGACCGAGGTTCGTAATTTTCCATGTTCCTCCTTTTGTTTTAGCTTAGTCTTAATCAGACTGTGATTTATCATTAGTAGGTATAGTATTGTGTATATATTATATTGTATTGTTAATATTTTATTTATGTAGGTTATATGTATGTATTAGTATGTAATTATTAATAAGTATGTATATGTTATCTGCAACTAAACTACTCAAGTTTATTCAGTATTGCACCTACCTTATGTACTTACTGCTCTCGTTGTCCCGAAGGTTTGACCGTCATAGAATGTCTAGCGGCATTAGGTCCGCCTTTGTACTTTGTGCAATTAAGTTTAAATAAATAAATAAAATAAATAAAATACTATTATTATTATTGTTATTCCTCGCCAAGCCGTCTGGCTAGCGTAGCGAGTGTAGGCCAAATTCTCCAGATATATATTTTGGAAGGCCCATCTCCAGCAGTGGAGGTCTAGGACGCTGTGTTCTATGGGCTGTAATGAATGAATGAACAAACAGTCACAATACTATTTATATAACAAACAATTCTTTATTCTTTATTCTTAGTGTATCACCGTACATTCCCACCGGAATTTGGTTAAGTCAATATAATTTAAACAAAATTGTACACAACATATAATTAACGTTAAAATATCTGTCTTGCCTGGAGAGTGCAATGTGAAGACAAGGAACAGAACTGGTAGTGACATAGGAACATCAACACAATAACTTAAAAATAACCAAAAATATAGGTACCTATATTAAATATAAATATCTACCTACGTGAGGTAAATAAATTAAATTAAACTGTTGTTGCGGCTGTATATGGGCTTTGTCAGTAAAATTATATATTATTACATACCTACTTAACTAATTAAATTAAAATTTCATTATATTATAATATACATATAATTAGACTGAAGTATCAAATACGAATATATAAATATATATATTTGGAAACAAACAGTCACACAAAGTAAATATGTAAAATAAATTGAACCAAAGCTAGAGTACCAATAATTAATAGTTATGCTAATACATCGTCTCTGCCAAACCATTAGAAAAATAATATATATAAATCAAGAACAATAATAATAATGAGGATGGAGAAGATACTATGATGTCATTTGTTATCCGTGTTAAATCTTGAATTTATTACGCATTGTATTGCATATTAGTTCTATAAAAGGTCTGTGGGAACTTGTCTAGAATCCCTAGGCTACGTACAACGAACTCCTGCACCCGTTTTTCTTCGCCATTTTCTAGTGTAACCACTTTTTATACGCTTCTATTATTTTTACTACTAATGCATTTGTTTCCCCTATATTCGCGCGCTTGACTCGATTGAACAATTTACTATATATATATAACCCGTAATTACCCATCTACTTGTTCATTTGTATGGTATCCTGAACAATCCTCGTGCACCTCCTTACCTCAAAACTCGATTTGAGTTCTTGTGCGATACGCACAACCTCCCTCTTCGTTCTGCTTTCAACAATCGACTCAAAATCCCATCCCACTCTTCTAGCAGATATTCAGATTCCTTCACTGTGTCTGCAGCCCGCCAGTGGAACAAACTACCACTGGCCATTAGACGGGCACCATCTGTCAATGTTTTTAAACAATTGATCACTAACTTGTTTCTTGATAAGCACGAGCACACTGCATCCAGTACACATTAAATATTTGGCACGCAATATGTTTATGTATGTTTATTTGTGTATATATATATATGTATGTATGAATGTATATTTATAAATTAGACTAATATTATTAGATTGTTGCACCCTGCCCATAATCTCTCACCATCCCAAAGGTTAGTTGTCAGAGAATGCCTGACATGCATTAAACTCGCCTATGTACCTAATTTTAAGTTTTGGTGCAATAAAGAATTAAAAAAAAAAAAAAAAAAAAAAAATTACGTATCTCGTACCAGTCGGCAGTCAAAAATTTGTGACAGCCACAATCCTCGTATATTTCACCACTTACAAATGCATTTCGAGCAATTCCTATTTGATGTGTTAGACGCAATGGATCTGTTATTTGATGAGCAATGTAAACCTGCGACTTGATAATTATGAACATTTTTATTGTGAACTTTGTATTTAATCAATTTATTAAATTTTTGTAATATTTCTCGGGTTTGGTACGCTAGAGACATCGTCGAGCTTGCCACTTGTCGTGCTGGGCCTATGGTAAAGATGGCTTAAAGAATTTCTAAGTTTTATTGTTTAAAAAAAGCGTGGTATCTGACCACCCCGAAAGGGATACGGTCGTGATGATACTTTTCTTATTTAACTAAATTTTAATAAATAGAAATGTAATTTTCTTTTTGGTATAAATTATCTTATTTAAGGGTTTAAATTTAAAACACTTAAATTCGATAACTCTACTTCCTAATTCAATCTAAATATATTTAAAATAGTGCAAATATATGTGCTTTTATTAAAAAGGGTCTCTTGGACTTCGCCGGGTAAATAACGTAAGTATTTACCCACTACGTGAATTAAGGGTTAATATATTCTGATCAATTTACATTTATGTTAAATGATAATTGATATTGCATTTGATTAATAAAATTACCTAGAGTATTTTTCTCATGATTAGCAATTATAAATGAAAGAAGAAATTTCTAATCGCTCGTTAATCGATTTGTAGTTTTTTACTTTTTAAATCGAACAAGGCAACTATTAGAGAACTATTGACCCAATGGCTTTTACTGTTCAGCCTAATTGAATGTGATATTTGACCGCGAAAAAAACAAAAATCATCTTGTTATCGGATTAATGGATATTCAAGTTTTTAAACCTAGCGTTCTGTAACCCGGCTTCGCTTTTAGAATTACGAGTTAATGTACCGTGCTTCCTAGTTAATCGGTTTAAAACATAGCACTTTTTCTATTACCCTGTTCTCTTAATGTGCTGATTGAGGTGTTAAAATCCAAAACACAAACACAAAAAAAAAGTGACACATGACAAATATTATATATATTATTGTTAGGCCGGCATAGTGGTAGAGACTTATGTCGATCGGTAGTGACTTCGCGTTCCCCTTACTTAAATATAAAAGCGGCAAAATTTTCCTCGGTCCCGAACATGGGCTAATAATGACGTCATCATTTGACCACGACCTGTTACCGCAAGTGAAATAAACATCGATACGCCTATATTACTGAACCGATTTTAATAAAATTTGGTACTGTAATCGGGCCAACAACAATGTACGTACAATACAATAATGAATGCAGAACGCAGCAGTGCATCGGGAATTTTCACGGAGGGGCGTTTGGATGCAATTGTGGCTATAATCAGAGGCTGGAAGAGCATTCATCTTTATTGTGCGACAAATGTATGAGTCCCCAAATGTATACGTATGCGAAGGGATGGTGACTACGTATATGGGAGCATATTTTGACCTGTGCGTGTCGTTTGGTTGCAAAATGGAAATGGAGGGATTAGATTATAGAGCTCTTCCGAGCACTCACGCTGCAGGAAATCGAGAGTTCTAGATATAGTGCCATCGTCCACAATTCGAACATCTCGCCTGTGTAGGACATTGAGAGCATCTGTGAGGTACTTGGCGGAACCATCCCAAAGGTTAGAACAGTATTCAACGCATGATCTGATCTGTGCTTTGTACAGATCAGAACCGTTTTACCTTATTTAGTATTCCGAGCTTTTCTTACGCTATTTTGGTGATGCTCTCAATTAAGTTCCGGTGGTTAAGGTCTGACTGTATTTCCACCCAGAATGTTGAAGCTGGGCTGTAGATCCAGCGTGGTGCACTAAAGAGTTGGGGAAGGAGAGAACTCCGTGACCGTCAGCGCGCATGCCTGGTCATTCTTTCATCTTTTTGGCATTAGCTGTTATTACCAATTTGGCGGTGCCGAATGCTTTTGACAACAACTGCGTGCCTCGTACCACTACTTGCACTCCATTACGATACGGCGATTAGCGACGCCCCGTCATACATTTTGCGATATTTAAGCGACAGTCGCTATTCCGAGACGTAATCATAATATTTGTCTCTTTCTCGGCGAACAGACTTTAGGCAAGTGGAAGCGAATAACAAGAATGCGTTACCGATTATCCTGAGTCCGTTTAAAGTTGTGATGAACTGGCCTTTATTTTTGGCGTCGTTGCGTGACTGCCACCTGTCAAATTGTACCCTATAACCAAGGACCATTTATTTGTCGGTCTAATAATTTTGTAATACCCACTGGGCTGTTACAATTGTAGGCCCTAAAGAGCATTAATCAATCAGTAGAATTGATTTTTTTACCCGATTGCGCGACGCAAAAAATGGTTATGTGTATGTTTGTATATGTATGTTTGTTACTTTGTGGCACACTGGAGACCAAACGCGTTTGCAGATCTTGATGATTCTCACGTCAATCGATTCGTCTTCATCACGCAAATGTCACTACATGCAGATATTATAAGTAAGTATTTATAAATTATTATTGCATCTCTTGATTTAAGTATCTTTTATACCATGTTTAAGTTATAACAGTATTTTTGTTTTATTATCCAGTTTTTTTATATTTTATTCTTGAAGTTTTTTTCCCATAATATTTATATTTAACTTCTATTATGTGTAATACAATGTATTATTTTTTTTTTAAATTAAGGTAGCTATTAACAACATGGTCATAAGCGACCTCCTAATAACACATTAATTCTACAGTGGGTTTAAATATTGTTGCCTAAATATATATATTTTTTAAACTGTTGGGATATTGTTAAATATTTTAATCGATATTCTGTGCTGTCAAGGAAAAAGGGGATAAGTACAAAACTTAAACTTTTCACTAGAGGCAAATTAAGAAAACAACTCATTTTTATAATTAGAAAATTGTAATTTACGTAATGTTCAATTTCATTAGTGGTATACTTTAGGTACGAGTCCACTCATCTCACTATGCATAACTGAATTATTGGCGGTAAAAGCGAGATACTGAAATAACTCAATTGATCTCTTTTTACTTATTTATACATTTTAATGTTACGACTAGCCCCTTTATGTATGTAGGGGTGTAAAATAAACTGTACAGTTTATAGACTCATCTCCTTATTGCATTGACGCATATGAATGTTCAAATTTTTAAATTTTTCGACTCATCTCCTTTTTCCTTGACACCACAGATATAGTAACAGTTCCTTCTAAATAGTTCACTTTTACATACTGGCATTACTAACATTGTTTCATTTATATGTCGTAAATTTTGGTTGCTAACACTCTTCTGCTCGTAGAATCACATAATGTAGGCAAATTTAAATTGAAAAATGACTATTCAGCAGCTTGGGATGTCCATTAGTGTTTAAAAATAAGAATATGCTTCACAAAGCGAAAGACGCTTTTCTTAAGACTTCTACGTGTATCGTCATCTAAGGGTGAAAACCCCGTATATCCATAAAACATTATTTTATAAGAGAAAAAAAAATCTTCTGAATATTTTATTAAATCTTGAGTGAGACGCAAGGGATTTAGTAAAATTTTACTACTCATAAGTATGACTGACGGTTGAGTCGTCTATGGATTTAGATGTAGTAAATTTGCTATGTGATATTCTTCGAGTTTAGTTCGCTAGAGACATCGACGAGCTTGCCACTTATCATGATGCACAACTAACTACAAGTACAGAAATGTCCCAACCAATATAACACGTTGGGCGCCAATGTCGCGAACTCCCCGGTTAAGGACCGGGGCTCGACAAATAAAACAACAAATAACGGGTGGTAGATTTATTATATATTCAGTTGAGGACACTTCCGCACATTTAAGAGTGTAGGTAATCTAGCTAATGCTTATTTCGTGTAGCAGCCCGGCGTGAAGAAGTGACGCTCGGCTGGTGGGGAGTTGGGCGACGGACGAGATGAGTCTCCGGAAGCCCGCGGATCTTCTAACCCAAAACTCGTTTCCCAATTAGGGAATTACGGTCGCTTGGTGATTTTAATGCACAATGTGTGCTTGAACAAAGTTATATTTAATATTTTATCGTCGGAGCACCCGCAAAAAAAAGTTTCAAATTAATGAGGAACGGCTGATTTTGACACCGTCCCTGAGCGTTCTGTTTCTCCGAGTTTATTGCATTAATGCGTTTCTATTATGACAAATATAAACTGCCATGTTACAACCTATAGTAGAGTTGACTAAATGTGAATCCACTTCTTTCAAAACGTGGTTTCTGACCATCTCATACGGTCGTGATAATACTTTACTATGTGTATATTTAATAAAGCTTTTGGTTTAACTTGGCATACGATTTATTGTTTTAAATAAAACAATATGTTTTTTAATAAATATCTGACATACGTTGTTTTAGACGTTAGACGACGGTATGTTATATAAAAATCGTTCACACAGACACACCGGCAATTTATTGGTGAATTAGCTCCGGTTAGCCGAACTGCGGTAATTGCATTAGGTTACCGTTCCTCTTCCGTCTGATCGGATTCCATTAGGTTGTCATCGCGTGGCTCACTTTTACCACAATCTTTTACAATAGTTTTTTTAAATACTGTCTGTTCACGACTGTATATGACATCGTATCCATTGACGACCGATATCAGTCCCTACCTATATGCCGGCCTATCAAGACTGGCTGGGAGAGAATTCCACTAGAGATATCTTCAGCATGCGACAGATATAAGAGTCGCCAAAATGATGTGTACTTTTTAGGGATAGTATGCGGGTGTATTATGGTCTAAAAATGTCATAATTTTTTTAGTTTTTTAAATTAAAATTGGCATTTTCTTCGGGATAAGAAATTAAAGTTTAAAAAAAAAACACAAAAAAATTTAAACACTACTTATAAGTACTTATAATTAGTTAAATTAAATAAATAATGAACAACATAAAAATAATAATACATAAACTACATAAAGTAGTTTATGCTTGTATAGACTACATAACTGTAGTCTAGTTTGTAAATGCGACTACTCTTTCAATAAACTTACCTTTAATTGTGTAGAATACGTTAAATTTAATTACCTGAAATAAACCAAAAAACTAATTAGTTATATATTCACTTTGACAAGGTTATTAGTCGTATAATTTATATTATAGGTAGTAGGTAGTATATCTATCTAAAATCATGTTTTGAACACAAACGAATTGCTGTGGTGGCTCAGTTGTAAGGACGCTTGCCATCAAATCCTAAAAAGGTATGTTTGAACCCAGGCATGCAGAGAAGACAAATTTCTAAGCATTCCATGGATTCACCGTGCGGGTGCCGGGTCCATCGTGTGTACCCACACAAGAGGTGAGAAGTCTCGGGCTTGCGACCAACATTAGGCTGGTTTAAGAAAAGGAGGCCTCCCTTTTTTATTTTATTACGCGATAATACGCTCACACACCAATAATTCTACTCCTCTCCCTACCCAACCAAATACTAATTCCGTTAATGCCGTCTTGGAAGCTCGTTCCATAAATGTATTGACGGGGCAGACCTGCTTAGGCCCAATTCTTTCAGTAAATGTTGCAAAGATTTTGCTGGAACTCCTCTATTTAAGAGATTTATGATTAGAGAATTAGATACAATTTTCTTACGTATATTTGTTATAGACACCATCGTGTCCGAGCCCTTGTTAAATTGTAAACTGAGTCGGCCATTACAGCTACGAATTTATACTAAGTTGACACGGCTCTTCTACAGCCACGACTGTATATATATTTGAATTTATTATCGACATTTTACTTGACATTAATTGTTATTATTACTGTTATATTGTAAACTGTGTCGGCCATTACAGCTACGAATTTATACTAAGTTGACACGGCTCTTCTACAGCCACGACTGTATATATATTTGAATTTATTTTCGACATTTTACTTGACATTAATTGTTATTATTACTGTTATATTGTAAACTGTGTCGGCCATTACAGCTACGAATTTATACTAAGTTGACACGGCTCTTCTACAGCCACGACTGTATATATATTTGAATTTATTTTCGACATTTTACTTGACATTAATTGTTATTATTACTGTTATATTGTAAACTGTGTCGGCCATTACAGCTACGAATTTATACTAAGTTGACACGGCTCTTCTACAGCCACGACTGTATATATATTTGAATTTATTTTCGACATTTTACTTGACATTAATTGTTATTATTACTGTTAGATTGTAAACTGACTTGGCCATTACCGCTACGAATTTATATTAAGTTGACACGGCTCTTATACAGCCACGACTGTATATATATTTGAATTTATTTTCGACATTTTACTTGACATTAATTGTTATTATTACTGTTAGATTGTAAACTGAGTCGGCCATTACAGCTACGAATTTATACTAAGTTGACACGGCCTCTTTACAGCCACGATCTTATTTAGATAGTTTCTAAGTTAGTTAGTCTTACTTTTGCAGTAATGTTATGCCTAACATACATAAATATTATTACGTCCAACTATTATTAGTACGTGTATATATATATTTATTGATTAAACGAAATAAAATAAAATATTTGATTTGATACCATCACCGTTTTAAATAATGTGATGTTGGGGGTTTGGCGAATTTCAACTAGCAAGTTGTTGCACAAATATATCTGCCGGTAACTATACCTCATCTGCATAAGACAAGAAAGCGACTGCAGCGCGTGCGGCTAAGTGTACTAGTGGCCTAGAATTGTCTAGTTGCATACATAGCAGCAAAATTACTAACTATTGAAACACTAACCAGGAAATAACCCTTGACTTTCAACTCGCGTGTGGAATTTAATTAGGTATTCGTAACGTAACTTACATTTGTAATAGATTTACAATATCCCCGTCTCCGTGGGGAGAAGAGCTCGTTAAGCTGTCGGTCCCGTTTCGATTAATACACCATGAAACCATTTTTTATAATATGTATAAATATTCATCACGACTGTATCCCTTTCGGGGTAGTCACACATCACACATTTCAAGAAGCGGATTCACATTTAGCCAACTTTACTATAATAATAATAAATTATTTATTGTACAGAACCAAAAATAGTTTGGGTACAAAGGCGAGTTTAATGCTATAAATGCATTTTCTACTAACTAACCTTTGTGAATGGGGAGCCATTATAAGCGGGTGCAGAAATACTATTGTGATCAACAATAATGAAATATAAATACATACTAATTAATTATACCTACATATCCTACATATTAAATAAATATATACATAAATAATAAATACATATCTAAGTACATAGTCAAAAGTTATGGTAAGTTATTCTGTTTATGGTGTAAAAAATTGTATAACTTGTCTTTAAAAATTTTGAGAGATAGGCCTATCATGACATGTGTCCAGCTCGTCGATATCTTAAGCATACCAATCTTGAAAAATATCACAAATAAATTAAGCATAGATTAAAGAAAATTTAAAAGAAAGCATAGGAACAAAAATAAGGAAAGGCATGCTACGATGGTTAGAAAGAAAGAAAGAAAGAAAGAAAATACTTTATTTATCACAACAATTAGAATGGTTACAAAAAAAGTTCGGGCATGTTGAAAGGATGAGCGAAGAAAGATTGACAAACCAGATATATAATGCGAAAGTTGTGGGTGAAAGAGGCCCTGGCAGACCGAGACTCACATATCACGATCAAATAAATAAAACACTGCTGAAGGTACATTAAAAAGCTTTCGTAACAAAAGGGCATGTATAAAGAGGTTAATGAATGTCTACGATGCGAAAGAGGTATGTCGTGATCGTGTCAAATGGCGCTCAATTTCTCAAGTCTCTGCCTACCCCGCAAGGGATCTGGCGTGAAGATATTTATGTATGTATGAGCATCAAAAACTCGTCCTATTAACTAACTTATTTAGCGAATTATTTTTGGTTGTAAATTTGGGCATTAAATCCGCCTTTGTACTTTGTGCAATAAAGTTTATAAATTAATAAACACACCTAGTTAAAACTGTAACATGCCCTCCACAGAAACTAATTTTGTTCGTAATACGTTCCAGCAAATGGGACGCATAAGAGTCTATGGCTTCTGCAACGACTAGTGGGTACGCTAAACTTTATCATACTTATCAACTGGGGACAGTCGATAAGTCCATTAACTATATTCGTGAGGAAAGTGAGATCAGCTATCTGGCGACGCAAGTCAAGCGGAAGAAGATGGTGGCGAATACAATGCATACAAATGTAGGCGTAAAAGATAAAAAGACAATATGTATACTTGTACATACTCGTAAAACAAAGCTTTTTTTTTTTCACATTAATAATATTAGTATGGTTTAGCGGTCAAAAAAAAAAATAGCCCAACACCAGGCCCCAACTTTTTTGCAGCGTGCCTCAATTAAATATAATTCAATAATCATCACAATTATTTATGTTGTTTTTTTTTTTAATTTAATTACAACATCTCTTTTACCCCAGCATGAAAAAAATATTTAATTTAATAATCAATTGGTTCAAATTTATGTATGAAATAATTACAAAGCACTATTTATACGATTAGGTTCTTTATTATGATCAGGTACTTTATTATAGATAAAACACTGGATTTCAAATCGGCGGGATCGAAACTATGTAAATATTAACGTAAAATTTTTTTTTGTCAATTGTCGTTATGCTAGGGTAAAATAAATAAAATTAATTACAGATTTTAAAAACACATTATATTGACTATCAAATAAAAAAGACATTATGGCACGAGGACATTTTATTGGGCCCATTTCTTTAAGAAAAAATTACATTCTCATTTGGCTACTGAATAATAAATATTCTAATATGCCACTTACGAGTAATGTTTTCAATTACAAGCTTGATTGTTTAATTTAATTAAGCAATTTGAGTGCTGACTGGTGAAAGTTAAAAACATTAATACTGGAAAAAGTTTAAAAACGCGTACTAACTAAAAAGTCTTTATTATTATTGCAATTCGCAAAAAATAATTGTCTCAAATAAATTCGTTTTAATGTGGGAAGTTTTCGGTAAAAAGTTTCTATCTCGGTAAAGCAGCTTATCCACTGAAGACGTGCTAAGGGTGCTTGTACTTTGTTTAATTGTTTTATAGTATTCAAGTCAAGACAGCGTGACGAGTGTGCAAGCAGCAGTAAAAGTGTAGGACTCTCTTAGAAGCTGTAATGATACATACATATACATATATAAAATATATAAATAAATAAATATATTCACGCCAGATCGTTTGCGTACCCCGCTGAGATAATTGAGCGCCACTTGACACGATCACGACATACCTCTTCCACTTCGCCGACATTCAGCAACCTCTTCATACATGCCCTTTTGTTACGAAGGCTTTTTAATTCACCTTCAGCAAGTATTTTATTTATATGTTCGTGATATGTGAGTCTCGGTCTGTCAGGGCTTCTTTTACCCAAAACTATTTCGCATTATATACCTGCTTCGTAAATCTTTATTCGCTCATCCTTTCACCATGCCCAAACTATCGTAACACCTTTCCTTATTACCTTGTCTCTATTCTTTGCACGTTACGTATGCAGTCCGTCAAAGTGACGCCGCATATACGACGCAACGATCTCATTTCTACTGCATTAACCCTACTCTCATGCGTATTCTGACATATCCACGCCTCGCTTCCATACATTAATGTTGGTACCAACATGGCATTGTGTATGGCGAGCTGAGCTGACATTTTGACTGCCGATCAGTGAACCCAGGGCACCGTTAACACTATTTCCCGAGTTCACTCTTCTTTCAACATCGCTATCGTACTTCCCATCAGCAGTGAAAACACTGTACAGATATGTTGTTTATTGATTAGAATAGTACTCCTAATATTTATATTGACCCACTCCCAAAGGTTAGCTGGTAGAAAAAGCGTAAGTGGTAAAATAAATTATTTTAATAATACATAATTACGGTCGTAATGATACTTTTTTAAAAATTTTTGTCGCTGATTTATCACGCACATTTTTGGTAGATAAACAGCCTGATCATTGGCGAAAACAAACATCCTTTACGACGTGACTGTTCTGAGATTCGTGAGATTTCTCTCTATTGAGACAATAAAGTTGCAAATTTCACCATCCACGGCATTTATAAAGAGAACGTTAAAATTTATAGACGGGCATAACTCGCCTCTGAACTGTCCGTTAAGTCGTAAAATTCATACTGCACTTAAATATCAATCAAATTGCAAATATGGCATTTTATAGCACACAAATACCTATTCACCTACTAAATTTTGGAATGTTTCCCATTTGTTTTTTTTTACGCTGGGGCTACATTAGCGGGCTTCATGTCGAGTGGGTGCGATATAAAAGTTGTTTTTTTTTAACACATGTGACTTTGCGTCCAAGGTCGCGCGCTAAGTCCAAGAATAGGAGCAACAAACGCCAGCCACTAACTAGATTTTTATAAAAAAAACTGACTTTTTTAAATAAAAATAAATAAAATAAAATAACGTTTATTGGATCATAATCAAATAATTTCAGTTAGTGAGCACTGCCTTCTGGAAAAGAAATTCTGAGCGCCAGAAGGCAGTTTTCCTATATTGACACAATAAAACTATACAAGTACTTACATAAATTAATAATACAGTGCATTCCCATTCTCATTAAACATTGTTTTACTGTAACCAGCCTCTCGGCAACTGTGTGTAAAAACAAGTTCTATTTAATTTTAGAAGAAAACCTTGTTATTGGTATCTTAAGGTGGGGTTAGACCAAACGAGCGAATGCTCATTCTATTTGCTCTGTATCATTATTTTTTTTGTGTAAACATAGACGGAGAATTCTTAAGCTCTAGCTTTTTGTTCGTTTAGTCTAAGCCTAACTTTACATTAAACTAGCTGTTATACCCGGTTTTGCCCGTGTAAACGGCGACGCGAAATTAATTTCGTTGGGCATTATTTTGATTTTGCAATATCGCTTAAGGTATTTATTTAATTTGCATGAAAAAATAAATAATCTTCATAAAATGCTTAAGCCAACTAACGTATTTAAAATGGTAAGGATTAATACCGTATTTGTGTGAATAGCTTTCTAAGTACCGCTTTTAAATTGCCCATTTTTTTAAATATTAAAATGGATAGATATCATATGCAATCGCGGACTTTTCTGTACAAAGTAAGAATCATCACGACCGTTTCCCTTTTCTGTCAGAAACTACGCTTATAAAGAAGCGGATTCACATTTAGCCAACTTAACTATAGACCAATCATGACAAGCTCGTCGATGTCTCCAGCGTACCAAACTCGAGAAATATCACATATAAATTTAATACTAATTAAGTATATTTATTTAAATAAATAAATATTATTGTGACCAGGAATCGAATCCGGCACCTCCGAGTCTAAATCTACGGATTAAACCGCAAGACCGCGGAGGCAGTCTGTAGACCTATATATACACAATTCCACCATACATTATTACTCAAATGGCACAGTAGGCAGCGTTTTTGTTGAAAGTTCCCAGACGGAAAAAAAAGTTTTTTTTTCCGACACCTTCAATAAATATCATTAATGTGTACAGAAACTTAACACATTATATACTAAAACCTTGAAAATCGGTGCAGTAGGTTTTGAGTTTATCGCGAACAGACAGACAGACAGACGCGGCGAAGTACTTTGATTTATAATATGTAGTGATAGTGATAGTGAAGTTCAATTACATAGAATTGAAACAAAAGAAAAGCTTGTAATTGGGAATTTAGTTGGTGATTATCGTTTCCGTTCCTTGGTAAAGTTGTGGAATTATCGGATCGTATATCAAAGATGATCCGCCTCTCCATTACCCTACATAGATTCATCAGCCACAGGCTACCTTGTCAGTTCTTAGAGGTGATTCAGGGTTACTCTAAAATTTTGATGATTCGATATTATATATGTATTATGGTATTAACATAGCTACTAAAATGATCAGAGCAGCGGTCTTGACATTTGATAACGAACTCTATCTTAGCGGTCAGTAAGTGTTAAAAAAAATACACTTTGAACTGCTTTAATCTTTTAACTGCCTCTGTGGTCTAGTGGTTAAGTCCGAGGATTAGACTCGGAGGTACCGGGTTCTATTCTTGGTCGGGACACAAAAAAAATTATTAATGTAAATAAATACATTTAATTAGTATTCAATTTATTTGTGATATTTCTCGAGTTTGGTACGCTGCGCTGGAGACAGATATTCAAAATTTAATAGAAATACAAAATTTACACAAAAAAATATAAAAAGTCATTTTTAGTGTTGCCAATGCACACCTAATGCAAAGCCACTAAAAATATCTCGGCTACTTTTTTTGATCTGTTATGTAATTGTAAATAAATTTTGTATTTTGTTGTAGAGTGGGCCTCCAGATGCGTTACTGATTGTATCTCAAGGCATTGTTTTCTCATCGTTACTTCTAAACTTTGATTCACAGCATGGCAATCCGATTGGCGATCGAATCGATAGCTGATTTACTTTCTTCATCGCTCGAAAGCTTTGTTTTAATAGGAACTAATTGGCTGAAATCCAGTGAAATGATATTACTAGAGGTATAGCCGCGAACCAAATTGACCGCCTCTGTGGTCTAGTGGTAACAAACGTTGCCTTGAACTCGGGAGGTCGTGGGTTCGATTCCCACCGGGGGCAACTTGTGCATTGTATAATTTGTCTCGGTCTGGGTGTTTATATGTATAATATGTATATATTTACAAAAAAAAAAGTATAATATGTAGTTTATCAACCATTTAGTTTCCGTAACACAAGCCTCGTAGCTTACCACGGAAATTAGATGGCGCTGTGTGACCTGTCTGGAAATATTTATTATTATTATTATTATAAATGTTGACAATTTATTATCGATTCCACAAGTTGGTATTAGTGGAACCGTGATCGGCGGCTAAATGTGCTCTTGTAGGCACAGGAAACAAAATTACTAAATTTAATTTTAGAACCTCTAGCAGGCACAAAGTCATATAACGAATTGAGGATTTTAGACAGTGCCATGAAGTAGAAATTGACAGCTCGGATTTATACATAATTTACAGTTTTACTTCCAAACTGGGGGTAAAACTTACGTAATTGGTCGAAAATTTACATGTAGATATGCACTATGACAGAAGGCGTATCTGGAGAACGCGTTATTTGAACTGGGTTTAGTTTTTTTTTTTTAATTGGCGATACATTTAAAATATGCTACATACAATATCAGTTAATATAAATGTAAAAAGTATTGCTGTGATCGCAGCTATTCGCGAGTAAGCATTGGCCAAATTTAAATCAATATTGGTAAAAAGTGATACGGTTCAGTGGCCACGGCTAGCGACTAGCACCTGTTTATACATTCTAGGTCATTTTTTTGCGCACGTTTTCACTATTCAAACAAATTTGCTTCCCTCGGAGCGACGCGGCGAGATCAGTTACTCTTAAACTTAAAACATTCCCAATTTGCTCATACCAAATCGCGATTGATTCGTTTTATGTACTTCTGTCTTACGGATGTGTCCAAGTTGTAACGAACTTTATGTATCCTTAGAGATATTGAGTAGAGACAATTGAGCGCCACTTAATACGATCACGTCTTCTTTTTTAAAGAAAAAAATCATGTCATCATGACCCTATTTAGCCAACTTTGCTATAGGCCCATCATTACTACTGGGAATATCGTCGATATCTCTAGCTTATTAAGCCCGTGATATATCACAAATGTCATTATAATAAATCGTACATATCTCAAATAAATATTTGTTGTTCAATACGTCCCTGACTAGTATGATCTTTTTAACGTAACAAGATTATGTGAGAAATATTTTGGTGGCAGGTTTAACTGTGTAAGTTTAATTGCTGTCTGTAACTAGCTGTTTCTACTTTTTCTCTTCGAATAAGTACATAAATATACATGCGTACATTTTGAAGTCTAGTTTTGGTTTCAGTTTAAAAAGTTGCGGTGCTAAGTTATGAAAATCAAGACGTCTAAAAATATCGATTTTGTCCAACTAGCAGATAATGTTTCAAATTGGAACATTAGATTAGATTCGTGTTTCTAGAGTGGCTCTTCTTTCTTCTGTATGTTGTTATTCGTGGGTAATTGCGTGTACCTCAGCTTCTAGTACTCAACTGACTGTGACGATTGTCACTCTATTCTCATGTGTTTATTTAGGCGTTTTGCTTTGTTCTGCTTTGTTAAATCACAATTAAGTCCGTGTAATCCTATTTCTGTATATCTTAATTGGTAATTTAGATTTGTGATTAATTTTCTACTTACATTTAGCACAGGTAATAAGTAAGTTTTAAAGTTCATGAGTATTGTTAATATTTCATTACAAATTGGTAATTATGAACTATTATTTATATTTTAAGCTTTTGTTTGAGATAATTCTATAAAAATAATATATCTCAATGCTACTTCTGAGAGTAAAGTATTATGTTTTTAGTATGATTATTAAAGATTGCATAAACTTTTTTTTTTAAACATTTTCATTAACTCTGCAATGTCTTAAATTCAACCACATTGCAATAGCAGTCACGTCTACCTCTAGTATTTTTAAAGTCATTTTATCTTGGTTTATCAAATGATTATGATCAAAGCTTCCGATTTCTCAGAACGAATGTTCCATGTATCCGATTTTGTTGGTTAGTTATGCTAACGCGTCGATCTTTTCACTCTTACGCCGCTTAGTTGGGCGTGACAGCGGACCGTTTTGTCGACTGTTCTTGCCGATACGGTCTACATGCGCCAGCGCATCCGCTGAGCCGAAGCTGTCCCTCATCTTAACTTTACTACTCCAATGTTAAAGAAAGTGATACTTTGCAAGAATTACTATTTGCAATATCTTTATTTTTCTGCCATACAGCTGTTTCATTGATTATAACCTTAACCGTCCTGTTACTCTGAAGTTGTGCATGTCTTAATTTTTTTGCATAATGTTAAATAAAGTGATACTTCACAAGATATTATATTTAAACAAAATATAGCATTTTACAAACCGCACTGAATTATTTTAATATGACTTGACATCTAATGTTATTCAGGAGAGACCGTGCTTGACAGTGGCCTGTCTTTAAGTTGACAATGATATTTTCTTATGCTTTGACACATATACTCGTATTATTTGTTTTACCAAAAAACTGTGTGTGGTCAATAACCACACTTTTTTAGGCAGCAAGTTCATATTTAACCAACTTTACTATAGACCCATCATGACAAGTGGCAAGCTCGTTAATGTCTCTAGCGTACCAGACTTGAGAAATAATATAAATATATCAATTATTTTTAATCGTTTGAACAGAAATTGAACCCTCTGTTTTTAAATCAGCCTTAACCGCAGACAGCGATGATAAAATAAGGATTACAAAATATTTAGTGTATTTGTGATTTTCTTTCTATCTTATAACATTGTTTTGTTTGGGATTTATTATATTGTATTAAAGTTCGCTAAACTATTTGGTTTATGAGTATTTAGTAATGTTAACTATTGATACTATTTTCTTTTTTAAAACTGAGTTCTCTGAACCTCAATTCCACAGTTTCACGTTTTGGTTTTCATTCCCACGCTTATGCGTACATTTGAATGTTTCATTGCATATTTTAACTTTTTCATATTGTTATCTCTACTGTATCTGTATTTCGGTAATAGTTACGGTTATTCAAATAAGTTTCATAATATTTTCCTGATTACTTACCGTTGTATTTTGATTGCAAAAATTTACCGGTTTCGCCTATTAATATTACAATGTATTATTGCATTACATTTTGATATTAGACTTGTTAGATTTTTAAGTAAATTTAAGAGCATAAAATCTACCATGTTTAAAATCATACCAAATATAATCCCATTGCCAGCTACTTTAACGTAAGTCGGTACTACTTAATTGACTTTAATTGAAAATGATCGCTTTCATGGTATAGAAAAACATTGCGAGGTCTCGCCATTCAGAGTTATGTTATTCAATGATATAACTTTAAGATACAATTTATAAACGATTCCATAAGTTAGTACTCGTATTAGTGGGACCGGGACCGACGGCCTAATGTGCTTTCTCCGAGGCGCGGGAACAGTGGGGTTGTAAATCTATGGCTAATGTACGTAAGAAAAGTATTTTTCATTAACCTTTATTCGACCGATCAACCACCACTTTTATTTATAGATTTACTGAGTGTAATAGTTTTGACATGATGATTCCATCCTGACACGATCAGCCCACTTCCGCGGAGAAACGCAAGGCCGGGAACTGCATTTTCATTGTGTCCACGCCTTTTTGTTGTGCGTCTCACCTCTTGTATTGTTTGTAGCAGTCGCTCTACTCCATTGAAATAGATTTATATGCCGTGCGATATTCCACTAGGAAATATGGTTTTTATAACTTCATTCGTGATTATTGACGTTCGAAAGCCACGGATGCTCTGACGCAAGTATGCGTTTGTTGCGTTCGTTATCTCGCATGGTCGGTGGATTAATTTATATTCATGAGATGAGGTGTTCGTTATTGTTTGATGCGTGTTTTATCTGTTTATTAATGTTTTATTAATCGTATTTGGACTCAATTTATATTCATCATCATTATAATAACAGCCTCTAGAACACTACCACTGGAATAAGATGGGTCTTTCAGAACGTTCATTCATTTTATTTTCACACAGAGTTCTAGATCTCCACTGTTGGAGATGGGCCTTCCAGAACATATAACTAGAGAATTTGGCCAACACTTGCCACGCTGGCCAGACGGGTTGTCATTTTTTTATGACAATTTATTAATGATTCCACAAGTAGGTATTAGTGGAACCGGGACCGACGGTTTAACGTGCTCTCCGAGGCACGGGAACGTTGGTGTTGTAAATCTATGACAAATGTACGTACGAAAAGTGTATTTCTCATTGGTACATGCCGGGTGGGTTTGAACCGCAACCTTTAAAGGACAGCTTGAGCTACGAGTTTTTTTTTGCATGATTCATTCGATATTGTTGACATGTTGTTATGCGGTTAGCGGCACAAAATTGTTCTAATTGCGTAACTATTGCATGAATAAACTAAGAAATATTTTACAATTTTATCTTGATTGCTTTAATTACTGCATTTTTCAATGATGTCAATAACCCAACGTTAATTAAATAGATCTCTAATTGTAATAAGTGTATTTCTGTTATTCATTTCATCGTACCCAGTAACGTAACTAGTTATTGTTATGACATTGACTTCAGAGATTTACCCCTCAACTTTTTTCATAGGTATAATATGATAATACAAATGTCAACATCCTTCGATTCTAACCGTATTTTTACTAAAATAATATTTAGGCTTTACTATAATAGTTAGTGATATAGCCTCACGCATTTTATTGTGTGTTTAGTTAACATATAGTAGGTACATTAATTTATGTATCAATTGATCAAATTCAACAATAGTGTATATAAAACATACACATGTAACTACGACGTATCTGTTGTTTCATCAGTAAAAGTTAGTTTTTGTGCAATATGTATATTAACAATAATTTTGTATTTGCGACCACATCGTTGTCTAATAGACTGAGACGATATTTTCTTTATAATTATACATCTGCATCCACCAAGTCAACTTTCATTGCTAAGAGTTTCACTGTCGGCAACTCCACCAAGTAATCAACACCGGATCTTTTACCAACCGCGTCCTATTCTAACATTTCATGCGCAAATCAAGATCTCATTTTCGACGACAAGAAATTGCCATTTGCGTTCAACCCGGACTGGAAATGAGCTCGTCGTTAGCGTCTATATTCCTGCCAAGAAACGACCACAAATAGGAAACTGCTCGACAGTTTATAGACGATTTCACAACATCCTTTGAAGATTTCCGTTTGGGATTTACATGGCGGCCTCACTTGACACATTCCGTTATAACTTCACCGGCAAGTTTATTACATGCGTTTCATATAACAGTGAATATATTACATACTTATGCGTCATTTATCATATTGTAAACCACTAAATGCGATGACATTATACCCTGAGCGATGATATAAATTCTTATGCCACATTACTTCATCTTTGCAATGTACGATGTCGGCGTACGTTTACTGCAACCGATTTGTGATGTCGTGCAAAATGGCTTCGGAAACCTGTTCTTTATAATGGCCATAGGAAACTTAAAATTGCTCTTACTCCTACTGTAACTTCCTTGGTCCTTTGGAGTCTGGTAGACATTGCACGTTGGCCATTAGTATAATAACTACATCTCGGCAGCCGTACTTGACGTAGATTAGCCTGCATGTCAGTCACTCCAGACATTCCTTGACAGAGATGTACGACGCTATCTAATTGAAATTTTGATATTGCGAATAACAAATAGCCTCAATACATCAGCGACATTCGCCTCGCCAAATGATCATTGCCATCATTAGAACAATCGTAAGGTTTGAAGCGTCTTCACTTCCATCGCGTTTAGATTTCATAGCACACCGTTTCTTTGAACAATAAATTACATGTCAAGGGTTACAATTCTATAAAATTATTTACTGTTTTTGATCAATAACGATTGTAGGGTTGAAGTTCAATTTCCCGGCGCCGTGGAAGTCACCCGTCTCGATTGGTTTGTATAATTTTACTTTGAACCGCGGTTAACGGGCTGCGATTGCGGCGGTGCAGCGAGGCTTTCTTGGATTACCATAACCTCCTGACACACTTATGTTAGATTCCTCTTGAAATTGATTCCCTCCTCCCCTCTCTTGTAGTTACTTGATGTCGGAGAGAGGTTTCCAATTCAACCGAAGCTCCCAGTAACATCTCAGTCACGCTTCAGTACATTGTAATATTATATGCACTTACTGGTAGTTTACTATGTCTTCGAATATTGACACTTAATTCCTATGTTTAACTTATTACTTTGCATGTAATATATTATATTTTACAGCCCTAATTATTAGTTATTTGTAAATTATTATAAAATACCATAAAACAAAGTTGTTGTTGTGTTTTATTAAACACCAGCCATGGACAACACGGCAAAATGTGAACAATGCTCCAAATCTACTAATTGCCATTTGCAATCCCGTTTGAATATGACTCGAAAACCTCGTGTTTCAATATTGGCTGACAATTTTAGATACACTCGTAACGTGATACGATTTTTTTTAGTGCCTGTTTATTATAATTTTGTTAAATATTATTTTGTACTTAATGCACCTTCAAGAGTTTAAAATCGTATAATGTCACGTTAACTAGTATCATTTAATCTCTTGGTCAGAAAGTAACGATGTTGTTTTTTTCAAGGAGCGAGTTCGTATTTAGTTAGCGAGTTAGTAACTTTGCCAGCCCAGCGGCAAACTCATTGAGTACCAAACTTGAGGCAATATTAGAAATATTTAAAAAATGTTGTGACTAGGTCTAAATCCAAATCTTGTGCACTTGGCCACAGAGATCGTATAACTATGATTAATGTGAAAAATTCAAAATGTAGAAAAATATTTTTAAGAGAATTGACTGTGGTGAATCTTAAGAGTTTTTAGTATAACCTAAGATTTTTTATCTATCTCCTAGTGGTTAAAGTCCGAAATGTTATGTAATCATCGTTAATTCCAACTTATACTAACATTTACTCAATCTAAAAATCTCCACCGCTAATTTATGAGAACATAATAAATGTGTTACAATGTCATCTATCTAGATGTCATGCATGCGACTACTGTCGGCGTTCGTCATATACACATTGATGTGATTGTTTAGATCTTCGCAAAGCGTGTCGTGCTTAGACTTACGTTATACGAACATGGCACATCGTACAACGTTTTGGTTAAAAATAATTATCTCGAAATTGTAAATTGTTAATTTCATAATATAATATTAGTTTAGGTTGTCCACTATCACTATTGTTTAATATTTCTGTGGCTGTGTCGAAATAAATATAAGTATGAGTTTAAGGCCTTTGTCCGTCTGTCTATTTGCACATTTTCATGGAAATAAATAAGTTAATAATAAATATTATGTGTGCCATCATTTATGTATGTATAGTATCCCTGAATGAAATAAACGAATTTGAATGAATTTTTAGGCGACTTCAAAAAAAAATTCTAGTTTTAAATACAAATTGAGATTTAAAGTTTAACTTAAGTTATCTTTTTCATTTTTATATTATATTATATTATTATATTATGTCTTTATATAAATAAATATAAATATTTCCAGACAGGTCACACAGCGCCATCTAGTTTTCGTGGTAAGCTACGAGGCTTGTGTTACGGAAACTAGATGGTTGATTAACTACATATTATACTTTTTTTTGTAAATATATACATATAAACACCCAGACCAAGACAAATTATACAATGTACAACTTGCCCCCGGTGGGAATCGAACCCACGACCTCCCGAGTTCACGGCAACTTACCACTAGACCCCGGAGGCGGTCTATCATATGATAGACCTAGAGCCTAATAATTTCTATTTCAATCTAACTTCAATAGACTTTTTGTCAATTTCCTTTGATGTCGATTGTTACTGGCGATATAAATAAAAAATATTATTTAAAAGATATTTTTCAAATCAAACGTTGTTGAGGGTATGATGTACGAGATGTATGTCTATGGTGTCGTGACTATGATATACACAAGTTACATGCCCTCCAGTGATTCTCACGCAACCATTTCCATTTCTGGGATATAAACGTAATAATTTTATTCGCGATATGCTGATTGTGATGTTGTGTAATTCATTTGAATGTTTTAGTATCTTGTCTTTGATGCTACATTGATCGTCTATCAACAGTTAATAATACGTTTTCCGCCGTTTTAATTAGAAAACATTCGAAGAATATTGTTGTAATTAACGCTTGAAGGAAATAGATTTGCAAGTTGTTTACTAAATATCTACTAGTATTTTGTAGTGCGACACGCTCTTGCCTAATTATTAGAAAAAAAAATTAATAATTATGACGACCGATGAAAACTAAATCGTGAGACAAAATTAGGAAGCAATGTAATGGAACTTCCATATTAAATTCGCATCGCTGTGGACCAAACTTCTGTCCCCATTAATAATCGATTGCTTGGCATTCGCATCCGAGAGCGCAGAGATTTACTCGGAACACTTTACTGCCATCGCAATTTAGGGATTCATGATCTATGTTAGAAGTTAGGTCTTGTTCAGGTGCCTATAACCATTAATTGTGAACTATTCGAGTTCGAATTTGCTTGCATTGTTGGACATAACAATTTTGCAAAACCGTCACTTTATGGGAAGCTCATCTATTACAGTAACGACTGAATTACCGTTAAATAAAAATTGGACTATTGTTTCATTAATCATCTTTGAGACACGATTGTGCCGTTATTTTAACGTTAAAGATTTCGTTTTCAATTAAAAGTGTCTCCACGAAAGATGTGGTCTGTTGCGCAAACGTCCGGGTGAGGTATCTGGGAGTATGTCTATAGGCAATATCGGAGCCCTTCGCTCGCCGACACAATATAGACCCAAATTATCTATCGATTGCGGCGTTCAACGCCTCCATTGTGAGCTCACCCGTGGAATTTGTAAGTAACGGGAGATGAGAGTTGCAGTCGTCTAAATGTGCGTGAGATGCATTTCGCTATGCCGCTGCCTCACGTTTATCATTTTTTCCTTTTTGCATTACTGCCAGCTCCGAAGATTATACCTGTAATTTAATTACTACTAGTTGGCTTTAAACAAATCTAACTGATGCCGGCTCGCCCAAGGGTACAAACAGAAAGGTTAAGAGTTTGTGGGGCATACGTAAAGTAATATGATAAACGTGACTATCGCCTCAACTTGGCATACTGAACTTGCAATAACTCAATCTTGCGCCTGCGGTTTAACTCTTCTATCTTGATAATTTTATTCACAAAGCAAACATTTTATTGTTTATTTCTAACTATTAACGTTAGCTATATGTGATATATTATAATCTTGTGTACCGATTATAATTGATTAGAATTCAGTCATTAACATACAAAAATGTCTTTATTGACAGCTCAAAGGCATTCACAAAGCCCTGTGAAAGCGTCCATTGTGATGGTAACTTATTCAATGCTACCGACAACGCCTAATTACCCAACTGCGACTTCTTGTCTGGAACTAGCAACTCATTTGAGAAAATGAAAAGGCTCTATGATATGAAGACACGAGCCTTCATTCTCGGTTGTTAGTCTCTCGGTGGAAGGTCGTTTACAATAGTATCTTAAGGTTATCAGACCGCATGATGAGGCTTTCAGATTTAATTCTGTCGCTTTCACCTATTACCCTGTCGTTTATAGACACATTGATGAAGGTTACATGTATTAAATCTACTATTTTAGTTCCCATCTTGTGTAATATGCTGTGTTCGATTAACAATAAATTTTATACCATAGTAACACCCCAACGTGATTATGGGATACAACAGTTGCTAACGGTCATATACCCTTTTCACCTCTTAGCTTTCTTGTTAATGTTTATACTGTCATAAATATTTGCAGTATTGCTTGATCTCAAAGGTTAATCATCTTTGTCTTAGAATAACGTATTACTTCATTGTTTCTTATTTTAGTAGTAGTTTAATTGGCTTCATGTGATCATGTTTATTGTTACTTTGTTATTATAATTATTTAACCGTTAAAAGAGAGTCCAATACCAGTTGTTAATAATGAAATTCATAAAATTTACCAAAAGAGGTTACCAACTACACCGACCTACCTTTTGCCTTTCTTTAAATTCATTCATGTCTTAATTTATTCATTGTCGAGAAACGTCAACATGTACTCGTAGGTTAATAAAACGTTTCGGGTTGTTGAATTTGTAGTATTTACCTAATGTCAAATTCTTTGCATGTGGTCAAATCTCACGATCGTTACCGTTGGTCAGTGGGCGTCTGGCCTGATTCCAGGGCATAACATCGACCTTATAAGGGCACCATTACTTTATAAATCGCAATGGATAAATATAATTGAGTATCGACTATTGTTGCACTTGAACTTTCATTTTATTGAATGCGGTTATTCGGAAAGTTAACTGATTGTGTCTTCAACTCTGCCTAGTTTAGGTTTGTTATTTTAAATGGTATTATTAGGGGTCTCTTGCGTATACGTACAATTTAGAAATAGACCAAAGATTTACTTTCATTCGAGCTCCTCAAAATACGAGCTGATGAATTCCGAATAATCTTCTATAATTTTTACTACATGCGTCAGGAATAAGAATCTTTATAACAAACTAACATTCACGTATGTTATAAGTATAACATCCAAATTAGTACTCGTATACTCATAAATTTCAATGTGTTTTGCTTTATGTGCAATAATGATTTTATCTGTCTAGTATAAACACACAGGAATCTACTTAAGTTTAAGTATAATAGTTAGGATTTAATTATTGGGTTAAGTATAAAAGGGTTCAACCGTAAGAAGTAATTAAATGATTATAACGTCAGTTTAAATATAAATGAAATACAACGGTGTAACTTAATTTGCTATCAGCAAAATGCAAATCACTACAAATTATTCCATTAGGCCGCTTTTCTGCACGTATCGCAAAATTGCTGGGACCTCTATTGCGGTCTAGATTGGATAAAGCGGCATAGGATAAGATTAAATTAATAGTCGCACTTCTGCTGCGCGTGAGCGGTATACGTTGCCTTAATATAAAATAATTCTTGATTTGTTCGCGGTTATCTTGCGCTCGAAGCAATAAATTAGATGTATCTGAATAATTCCGTGTACATCTGTTTATAAAATAACAAATTTTGCATCATCGTTAAAGCATAACATTCCACTGCTAAGCTCCTAATCAACATAAAGGATTAGCTCTCTATCACGCTGGCCTAGTGCTTTAGTGTGGGTAACGTATATTGGCGTTTATGTTCAGCTAAAGACTTATGAAATAAAACTACTGCAACCTCTAAAGATATATTAAAGTTTGCTTATTTTCTCTTAATGCGTAAATTAAGTTCGTGGCTCTCTCCTTAATGTAAAGAATGTCACTGGATTAATTGTCCATACACTTAAGGATTGCTGAATGCATAAAAGGTATTGCAATTTCGCCAAGTACGTGATTCGCATGTGTATTGCGGTTCGCAACTTTTTACAGGTCACTGTTACATTAGCTGTGTAAACTTACAACCCAGAAACACAAATAAAGTTAAACTCGACATAAAGCAAGGGAATTGCCTGTCAAGTTGTGATACGTGCTCGATTATTTAAGTAGGCTGTGTTGTTTTCAACCGCAATGTAAATAGTCTTTCTACCACTGCAATACTGATTGAAGCCTGGATTTAGATTTGACGGTTTTCTAAAAATAATACAATATTGGATTCAGTTTGATCATAGATTCTCTTGAGGATTCTACCTGGTAACATTGAAAGTTTAATGCAAAAAATAAATTCGATTCACTTAAAATATGTAAATTCACTGTTTCCCTACAAAAAATATGCGTTGTTTTTAAAATATGGATTGTATTTAGGTATATAAGTATTTGTGTAGGTCGAATTCATGTAATATGTATTAAATAAAGTATTTATATTTTTATGTACTTAATTATTTAATTCTAATATATTTACATTTACTTAAAAATCTCATAAACCTATCATATAAATTTATCACTCTCCCAAAGGTTAGCTGGTAGAGAATACCTTCATGGTATTATGCTCGCCTATGTACCTACATATTTTTATTTTGTATATTTTGTGTGCAATAAAGAATTGTATTATTATTATTATTCTTTTGGGGAACGATGTTTCTTTCACAAATTTTATTGTATACTCGTAAAAAATAATATATAGGAATATTTCTATAGATAAATTATATTCGGATGTTTCTGCCAAAAAACATAATTATTTTTATTTAAAATATGTATTACCTATGATACAGTTCATTAACTAGTTAGCGCCTATTCTGATTTTAAATTCGCTCTGCTATTAACGATGTCTGGTGACTGACACCTTCCCACGATCGCTTGCTCTGAATACTTGTAATGACATTGCTTCTGCATTGTCTTTGTCATCGTTAGCGGCTTCTTCTTAAGATTTATATAAATTGGATGGATTATTTATATTAACATTATGTTTACGATAATCGCTTTAGACTTAATAAATGGTAATGTGGTAGGTTTATTTTTAATTATACAAACATTGTACGACAACGTAAACACATTATTTATGAACTATAATATTCATAGTAATTTTATAGACATTATTGTCTGTCGTATAGTGTTTAATTAGGCTATTAAAGAAAGTAGTTTTAATAAGTAGGTACCAATACCTGTATTTAGTCCTATCGCTGTGTACAACGAATAGTTTAACACTAAGATCTAGAAAATACGAACATACATATGTATTTAATGTCACTTACGAGCAATCAATTTGTCATTGGGGCGTCAGGTTTTTCAATAACAGTCTGTATAAGGAATGGACCGCTCCATCTACATTACCGGCAGATTAAGTTTACCTTGTCGAATCGACGCTCGACGAAGCATGGTGGATTGGATAAGCTAGGAAAAAACGCATACCGCTAACTGACACAGTGCTTTATTGAACAGAATTCCGTTGGTCGGTGGCTGCGCAACGGTAGGCCTTCTCTGCACTGGGAACTTGTACGACTGGTAGCAACTGCACTTGTTCTCCAATTTGTCTTGCCACATGATGTGCCCGGTGTGACTCAGCGGATGTTATCGATATTGTGTTGCATCTACTCTTTATCAGTTATGTCAATCTTCTTCACAGACTTCCGTATAATAAGTGTCAATTTGATTACTGTACTGTTGCGTGGTTAAAGTAAATAAAAAAATAAAATTGAAAATACACTTTAAAATACTAGTAACTATCTTTGTTTGGATTAATGATTTTTTCGTTGAGATGTTGAATGTAGGTTATACCAATAAGAAGAAAGCTCATTCATTCAATGCCGACCATTGTTCGTATTATCCGGTTGAGATTCTTTAGCTATTTTTTATTGCATTTCGTTGAATTTGTAAGTCAATGTTCTGTTTCTTTAAATTGAAACTACGAAAGTAAAGTAAGACGTATTTGGTTTATGCAAACATTTATAATATAATATTCTTCTGCACGTTTACCAAGAAATGTATTGCTTGTTGACATTCGTTCCACTTCATTTACTTAATGGAGGAACTCTGGTGCATCCACTTAAATTCCTGCATTTCTAATCGTATTATTTAAAACGGAAATATTAAGTGTCCTTACGACTGAAATCCCATGACGGGCAGAAACCACTTTAGCTATCACTTAGTTCATATCTACAAAACTTTCCTCTGCGTATATCATTATAAAATCCACTTATAAAGTAGGACAAACTCCTAAAAAAGTGCTGTTATTAGCTAAAGAGCGATCCTAAATCCAGCAATTAAAAAACAAAGGCTGATAAAATTGCGTACTTTAATATATTAATTTATTTAAACATGTTTCTGTATCTATCTAAATAAATTCAACCGGCATTTTGCTAGGTCCTCCTTGTTACTAACTGTTTACGCCAGAACAACAATATTTAAGATCTAGTTATTGCAGTCGCTGTACTCGATTTGATCTCTAGATATGGTAGCTGCTGCAATTACTCTAACGGTATCGTTTTACTGATAACGCGAAACATTATGGACGTGCAAAAATTTCATAGAACAGATTGTGGTCATTATTTATTATGATTGATCGTTAACGTTAAGCTTTAAGAACTTAATAAAGATCTAATAAACGAGTAAGTAGTTTCTTTAATTTAAATTTATGATGCTTGCGTTTTCTTATTGGCGAATGTTTATTAACTTTTTTGTAAACTTTAGTTAATTTTTTATATTTGAACTAAGAACCAGAGCTACGTTTAAAACCTAATTTGTAAACCTGTTTGTAATTGTAATGTTCATCAGTAGACCAAGACTTGATGAGTGAACATTTTAAGAATGTTGTGTTCCTTTTCTGCTCACATATTTTTATAGTGCCGTGAGTAGGTTTCCTGGAATTCTGATAATTCAATTCAGCCTACCCGACAGACTGACACGGCGTTTAACACATTCACAGCGAGCACAAAAATTACGTGTATTAGCAGATCGTTATAATTACCACGTCTGTGAATGGAAACTTTAGAAGAAATAATGTCGTATATAAGAAACACAGAACTTTTATGCATATAGCATAATGTTATTATTATTATGCTTTTATGCATGTAAAATCAATCTAAATACTACTGGTCTAAGAACTAGAAGCACGTTTTTTAATGTCTCTTTGCCTTACCAACTACGGACAAAGTTTATTATTTTGGAGGTCTTGTAACTTTAATAGTCTGGTGAAGCCATCGCTTGCTCGTACCTACTTGACCAGATCTATCTATACTGACCATATGCCTTAGCATTGTATGTGTTTGTTTTAATAACCATTTTAGTTTTATATTTGTTTAATTTTTATATTTTTTGTAGTCTATTTGTGGTAACTTTTAATTGATCCTTTATGTTTCCTTTTTTTCTTTATTTGTTTATTAGCCGTTAGTTATGATGTCATGAATAAATAAATAGCATAATACACATCATTTGAATTTAATTTACGTGATTCTACATATGTCTGTGTACGTTTTATGCCTGAGGTCTTTACGAGTATATAAAAGCAATCATTAACCTCGCTCAAATTATTCAGTTCAACAGCTCATGGCCTATTTCGCAGTAATAAGCGTTGTTGCTATAAATGTAAGGTGCTATTATTCGCACAGTGTTCATCTCTTTAACGACCACTTGTTAAAGCTCCGTCCTAATGACCCAATGCATAATGGACTTCAGGTGAGGCGATTCGATCAAGTAAAATCTGCTTGCCGACACCTCATACAATATTTTATTCTTTTTACCTTCTCTACTCGCGATGTTTCCCACCGCAGCTTTCAACATTCATTTGTATTTAATTAAAATACTCGACGTAAACAAAGCTACATTTCTCTAAATAGATTTCACTACCAATCATCTAATCTCGTGATTATATTTTTTGTTTCTCAAATTAAAGTCGAGTCGTTTAAGTTCACCGTTGTTACAATAAGTGTGTTCATTATTTTCTCATCCACTCGGTGTGGAGTTCTTTTGAAGACATCGAATCAATTAGACAAGCAAAAAACGGAGCCAAAACACGTGTTAATAAAATCACTGTCAAAATAA
Source organism: Tinea semifulvella (assembly GCA_910589645.1). Classification (NCBI taxonomy): domain Eukaryota; kingdom Metazoa; phylum Arthropoda; class Insecta; order Lepidoptera; family Tineidae; genus Tinea; species Tinea semifulvella. Next base: position 2,810,659 of record OU342598.1, on the reverse strand, counting down.
TCTTGACGTTGAATTAATTTCACTTTCGATTATCTTATAATGAATAGAGAGGTCAGGCGAGCCGGTAAACTTTCGCCCGCGGCTTTTTGTAATATAACTAATATAACATTGTATTATGTATGCAAATTAGAATAATTTGTTGTTACAACATTGTTAAATTTTGTTTTTATCTAATCTAGTATTCTTTATTTGTTACAGGTATGTATTCGATGGCTTTAAACTGCTGTACGTAACATTATTTTATAACTTGAGTCTTCTGGAATCTCTACAACTAGTTATGGGTAATATTTTATGGTAATGCAATTCATGTTTTACGACTACAGGTAATTATTATTTAATCTGTTAGTAACATAATAAAATCCCCGTGGTGGGTATAGGATGAATTCTATAAATGAGATTTAATTAAAGTGCTGTAAGTTAAGTGGTGAGTAACAAACGAATGCTTATAAAAGTCTTACTTCTATTAGCAAAATGAGTAAGAGCTTAAAACAAAATAATAAACGCCGCAAACGAAATAAACAGCTATCCGAACGCACGTTCAAATAATTATTTGTATACCAGTTCTGATTTCCACATCATGACATAGATAATTATTATATTAGTATTTATTTAATTTAAGTATTTATTATATCGTATGACATATGTATATATTGTATGTTATTTATACTTACTATGGTATATTTATGATTGATTTTAACTATTATTATTATTCTTATTTCGTACTCTGCACCCATTATAATAATTTCTCACTCTCCCGAAGGTTACCTGGTAGAGAATACCATACGGTACATTTTTTATATTTTATATTTTGTGTGCAGAAAAAAGAAAAAGAATTATATTATTATTCTGTTCCTTGCCTAGTTTTATAACACTCTCTAGGAACGACACCTAAAGCTTTAAGGTTAGTATACGCGTATATTGTGTACAATATGTTTTGTAAAATATAGAATTAACCGAATTCCGGTGGGAAGGTATGGTTGTATAAGAGAACAAAAATATTATGTAAAATAACGATTTACTCGTGTACAAATATTTTTATTTTTTCAACAAATAAGGACCACTTGTATCTAATAGTCCTTCAAATAATTGATGTGATTTTAATTTTAGATTTTGTTTTTTTATTACTTTTCACTTTGACCTAAAATTGTATGGGTCATTAGTATTGACTCCTAAGCACACAGGTTGCGTGCATGTAGACGTGCACACTGCACAGAGGGTGAAAACTTAGGTTTTTTAGGCAATTGATATTGGATAGGCAATTGAGATAAAAGTAGCGCCGCCTAGTAGCTGGTGGGAAGAACTTACTTCTTGTCTTTGGTTTAAACATAATAACATTGTCATTCATTCAATTAATTGATTCAATTTATTCAACAGGTCGGCCATTGTTTTAATAGGCGAGCCTTAAAATTCTAATTTATTTGTGTACAGTATCGTATAGTGAAATATTTAAAAAAAAAAAAAAAAAAATTCAATTTTAGGCAAACAGTTAACTGATTACGGGCTTAGACATCGAAATTCTAACATAATACTATTCCTTTATAGAAGCTATATCTATGTATGTATGGCACTTTTAGGATCCAACCATCTACCTGACAGCGCTAGAAGACACCACAGTAACGCCCACTTTTTCGTGAGATTTGCCACTCTTTCCCGAATTAGTTTCTTTTGACGTGCAAGCATTTAGCCGGACACGACGGTCGCCTTCCTATTGGACGCGGCGACAATTAACCTAAAATAATCACCTCAACCTGGTGGTAAAACGCCCATACAATCATAAAAAATCAGCTGTCAATTACCGACTCATCAACAAGTTACATGACATATGGGGACGTCAACACTTCTTTCTATGATCTAAACTTTAAGCAGATTAACTTTCCTTTTTTAATAATATGTTTTGACATTTGATAAGTAGAGCTTAGAAGGTGTTAGGCTCCGGAGAGAACCACCGTTTGTAGACGAATAAACATTTAAGAATAGAATCGATTTACTACACCCGTATCGCGGGATTTCTTGACTTTTGTTTTCTTTTTTGCATCTTGTCACACTCGCTGAGCTGGCGAGGTGCCAGTTCTGGTGAGTCCTGCCTTTTCCACCCGTGCAAGCATCAACTACCGTAGAACCGTGACTCTTGCATTTCAGAATTATTCTGATGCTCAGACCCGGTATGAGAACGGAGTGGATAGAGAGAATCAACTAATTGCTCAAGGAAATGTTACATTCAATCGTAGTGTCAAATATATCTTACTCTATCCCGTATTCAATATAATGTTATTCAAGCTATTATTAAAAATCTTTTAAAGATGCTTGCTCGCTTGTTTAAAAAAAAAAAGGAGACAGAGTACTATTGGTAGCCAATTCAAGTTAGCACGATATTCAGAGATGTAATCGTATTGTTGGATATTTGATTTGAATATTGGCGGCAACGCCTTTGTGCGCCGGCGCACTCGTGTCGGCACCTTCCGCCGTCACGACGCCCCCTGGTGGGCGATAGCGACTGTGCTCGGCGAACTTCCTGTCGTTGCCGGTCGCGGAGCACATCGTTGCTCTTAAATTTCATGCATATTTTTTTGCTGTGATTGTGTCATTATGAACGGGTGTTTCGGGAACTAGACGCTGGTGAAAATACTCCGAAATTGAGCGAAAGAAATTATCAGCAACTAACCTATACTATTTTTATTTTTACCAGCGCCTAGTCGTTTTCCGTTCACGTATTTAAGTAAACAGAAGATGAACCGAATACACATCATTATTACTCGTATCATAACAGACCTTAGAACACGAGAGTCCAAGACCTCCATTGTTGGAGATGGACATTTCAGAATTTTCCAGAGAATTTAGCCTACACTGGTGAGGGTCTGATGTCAATTTTTAATAAAAAAATATTAACTAACCTAGACCCCCTGGGTTCGTGAGCCACACGGGCGCTGTTATACCAGTAACGGTGCCCAGCACTAAAAGTGCGTGAATTACCAGCGGGAATTACCCGCTGAAATCTTGCCGGGTAAAACGCGAGAATATCCCAAATCCCCAACCCAGGCCTATTAGACATCCGGGCTTGGACGACCCCACTGTCTGTCTGACAAGTGGCAAGCTTGTCGATGTCTCTATCGTACCAGACTAACACAGAGAAATAACAAATAATTTAAATTTTATATATATTGCTTAGTATGGAGTCACATATTATAGAATAACTTGTCATGATCCATCAATGATCGACAATGCCTTTCTGTTCCCATGAATAGCAAATTTAGATTGACGCAGGGTCAAAATGTCGGGACCGTTCAGAATTTAGTGACAACTTCGTCACTTTCTCCTAAAATCAATTGAGACTATACCTACACCTAGTAGGTTTTTTTATTTGGCTAATAAATCGACCCGTATAATGGTGAAAGCTTTAATTATAATATGAAACTACAATGTGTTGAAAGAAATATGAATAAATATAAATAAATAAATAAATATTTCCAGACAGCTCACACAGCGCCATCTAGTTTCAGTAGTAAGCTACTAGGCTTGTGTTACGGCAACTAGATGGTTGATAAACTACATATTATACTTTTTTTTTTGTAAATATATACATATTATACATATAAACACCCAGACCGAGACAAATTATACAATGTACAACTTGCCCCCGGTGGGAATCGAACCCACGACCTCCCGAGTTCACGGCAACTTTTGTTACCACTAGACCACGGAGGCGGTCAATAATATCATTGAATAACTGCCAAAGTTCTAAACTTTGTAAAAAGTATCATCACGACCGTTTCCTACTCGGAGTACAAATTATTACATAACAATAATATAATTCTTTATTGCACACAAAATATAAAATAATGTTCATAGGCGAGCATAATACTGTATGGTATTCTCTACCAGGTAACCTTTGGGAGAGTGAGAAATTATTATAATGGGTGCAGAGTACGAAATAAGAATAATAATAATAGTTAAAATCAATCATAAATATACCATAGTAAGTATAAATAACATGTATATATCGTATCTTCTTAGGTTAATCTATCATGTAGATATGTATTGTTTATGCTGTATTTGTATCTCTATTATATTATATATTAAGTATTGTATATTTTATGTGCTTTATACTCATATATAAAATATCACTCGTTTTTTTTATATTGTCATTAATAATATGAACTTTTAAATGACACTGTAAAAGCAAAGTATCATCACGACCGTTTCCCTTTCGGGGTGGTCAGAACCACGCTTATAAATAAGCGGATTCACATTTAGCCAACTTTACTATAGGCCAATCATGACAAGTGGCAAGCTCGTCGACGTCTCCAGCGTACCAAACTCGAGAAATATCACAAATAAATTAAATAATAATATATGGATGTATATAGGATATTTATAATATAGATACTTACATACATATATACATAAACCTACATGTATACTCATACATATAATATTTATTTATTTTATTTATTTAAAAACTTAATTGCACTTGTACAAAGGCGGACTTAATGCCGTTAGACATTCTCTGATAGCCAAACCTTTAGGACATTTAGACAGTATCAATGGTAAGTAGGTGCAATATTATGAAATGACAATTTGTAAGATATATGTAGGTATATGTAGACATAACAACAAATTCATACTAATAATACTTAATAATTACATTCTAATACATAAACAAGTACATATATAAATTATTCATTATGGATTATATATATATATATATATATATAATATATAATAACAGTACACAAAATAAAACCAGTCATGTGAAGAAGTGACTAAAGAAAAAGGTTACAAAGGAAGAAGACACTGCAGCTGCAAAGGTGTGAAATAAACGGAAGAGGTAAATAAAAGAAGAAAAAAAAATGTAAAGATAAATTTTAAGTTAAAAGATAGTATTTGTACACCTTACTCTTGAATATTGCACGATTAGATTACAATAATACCGAAAAATATAATACTCGCATTTAAGTAATAATTTAATAAAAATATTTTTACATTTATTTATTTTTGTTATTGTCAATAGTTTACTATAAATAAAAAATAACATTGATGTTAGGAAAAAAACCTCAAGTGTGAAGTTTTGGTGTTATTTGCTCTGAATACATAATTGATTAGTGTGACAGAAAGTAAAGCCCATCCTCACAAACATTGTGCTTTAAATGTACATGATCTAGTTCTCACTACGCCACAAATTAACATCAATATTCGAAATGAAAGCTTAGTGAGTGCTTTGTTTGTTTAATCATTGATACGATGTTGGTCCAATTTCCATTTCTCTTGTGTAGCTGAAATCAACAAACGTTGCAAATTATTTGTAAGGTCATCGATCCCCTTTAATTTTTGTTCCATTCTTTATTTATTCTCTCCTCCATTCTATATTGACAGTCTCCGTGGTCTAGCGGTTAAGTCCGTGGATTTAGACTCAGAGGTACCGGGTTCGATTCCTGGTCGGGACACAAAATATTTATTAATGTTAATAAATACATTTAATTCATATTTAATTTAATTGTGATATTTTTCGAGTTTGGTACGCTGGAGACATCGAGGAGCTTGCCACTTGTCATGATTGGCCTATAGTAAAGTTGGCTAAATGTGAATCCGCTTCTTTATAAGCGTGGTTTCTGACCACCCCAAAAGGGAAACGGTCGTGATGATACTCTACTCTTTACTTCTTTATTTATTACTGCCACTAGAGCAGAGAGTCATATGCTTGGTTAAAGTATACATGCGTTTAAATACATTAACAATTAATTTTTTTTTTCAAATTCAAATATTTTATAAATAAAAAAAAGCCTAATACAAAATAGCTTAAAAATAGTACTAGTTACATAAAATACATACATACATATCTTCACGCCAGTTCCCTTACGGGGTAGGCAGAGACAATTGAGCGCCACTTGACACGATCACGACATACCTCTTTTGCTTCATCGACATTCATCAACCTCTTCATACATGCCCTTTTGTTACGAAGGCTTTTTAATTCTCCTTCAGCTAGTGTTTTATTTATTTGATCGTGAAACGTGTGTCTTGGTAAATAACAAATAAAAAACAAAATGCTATATATATATATTTTTTTTAATATATGTATTATGTGTAGTATATTGTATGTGTGTATTATGTATGTATAGAATGTATTGTTTTTATGTAAATAAATAAATATAAATATTTCCAGACAGGTCACACAGCGCCATCTAGTTTCCGTGGTAAGCTACGAGGCTTGTGGTGCGGAAACTAGATGGTTGATAAACTACATATTATACTTTTTTTTTTGTAAATATATACATATTATACATATAAACACCCAGACCGAGACAAATTATACAATGTACAACTTGCCCCCGGTGGGAATCGAACCCACGACCTCCCGAGTTCACGGCAACGTTTGTTACCACTAGACCACGGAGGCGGTCAATGTAGTTTATTGTACCAATATTATAGTAATATTTGTAAGTATTAGTATAAATTATTATTTTATAATATTTATCATTATCTATCATTTATATATTTTTTGCCACTCTGCCTGTACTTGGTTAGATTTCACAAAGGTTAGCTGGTAGAAGATGCCTTAAGGCATAAAGCTCGCCAATGCGCTTAGTTTTATGTATATTATGCATATATCTTGCGAGACTCTTGCCACAAGACCAAGTGCAAGATCGGACCAAGACACCTATTCTGATGCGAGACAAAGACCAAGTCTTGGTCTTGGTTTGGATAACAATACTGCGATTACACAATTCTGGTTTTCCTTACCTAACATAAACGGTACTGAAATATATTTAAAAAATATTGTCCGTGTTTTTTAGCCTAAAAAAAACGTCACAAAACATGAGTCAAAGTCAAAGTCAAATCATTTATTACAATTTAGCCTTCTCGGGCTCTTTTGTATTGTCACATCACATTGTTATAATTATTTAAATAAATTATATTAAATTTATTACAATACAATTGAATTGACCTAAATATAAACATACACTAACAGTAACAGGTGTCCAAAATATATTAATAATATACATTTGCACATCTACCAGGCATTTTTGTCACTAATAAAATCATTTATCTTAAAATAGGCCTTGCCTATAAGTCGACGTTTGACATGAATTTTTAGTTTATCTAAACACAAGCTAGTTAGTTCCTTTGGGAGTGTGTTATAAAAACGAACACCAAGTCCCAAAAAAGACTTACTAGTTTTACTGAGGCGTAGGTGAGGCAAAGCTAATTTGTGATTATTGCGTGTGTTGCGAGAATGCATGGGTTTTATCTTTGTTACTTTCATTATTTTGAGGTGGCAGGGCTTTTCATCTACTTCCAATATTCTTGAATTAAGGTCAAGTCTTTCCTTTTGAAGGAATGTGCTCTTAATTGCCTGTCGCCGTGATGAGTAATGAGCTTAGGAATATTCGACCTTCAAGCCCTCACACTCAGTGGGTCTACACTGAAAGCTTAAATTTAAAACTATGCTCAAACTGTGAAAAAAATGTTCTATCTGATAAACTTGTATGTATGGTTTATGTATGTTTATGTGTTTAGGTATAATGTGTGGTATATTAGAATTAGTTAAGTAACTTATTAACTGTATCATTAAAATTTCTTATTTTTTTCATACTGCCTATCACCTTACTCGATCCCCAAGGTTAGCTGGTAAAGAATGCCTACTGGCATTATAGCTCGCCTCTGTACTATTTTTAAGTGCATTAAAGAATTTAAATAAATAAACTATATTTAATCAATATCGCCAACTCGTTTGGCAGCGTGGCGAGTGTAGGCCAAATTCTCCAGATATGTAGTCTGAAAGGCCCATCGCCAACAGTGGAGGTTTATCGTTTGCAATTTTCCGTTAGTTAAACTATTCGTTTTGCGGATAATGAAAGAGAATTCGGCTGAAGATTACTTTGTTAACTTAATTAAATATAGAATCATCGAATCAATTTTAACACTTTCTTCTATCGCATTGTTAGCTTCGCTTTCGTTCTATTCGTATTTCGTATGTAACTAATCTATTACATCTTTTATCAACAACATCTCGAGATTATCTAAGTAGTAATTGATTTCGTAGATCTTTATAAATACGAAATCTTTTCCTGTTCTGAGTTGACTCAGAGTTTTATATCTCCACTGCTCAAATAAGCTTTCCAGAACATCATCATCCGCCTGTGTCTCTCCACTGCTGAAACTTTTGTAGCCCTCATCTAACCTTCCTCATCAACCTTCTTTAGGTCATTCGTTCATCTGGCGAGGGGTAGACCCACCCGTACGTGGTCTCCGCTAAGTTTATTCTAAGTTTATTGTCTTCTTTCCGCAACATAGATAACATCAACCAACATATTATTAAATAATCGTTACTTTTAAAATTATACGCGGTGGTGGCTCGGTTGTAAGATGTGTATCCGCTCTAGATGTGTCCGGCCCATTGCCACTTCAGCTTGCTAATTTTGAATGCTATGTTAGTTACTTTGGTTCTCTGGCGAATATGTTCTTAAATAGCTCCTGACAGCGTTAGTAAGTAGTATATATGTATGTTTATGTATAATAATGTGTATTATTAGTATTTAGTATATTGATATTATGATATATATGAAGATATAGTATATATTAATCCTACTAAATTCACTTTTATAATTATAGTATTATTATTATTTCTATGAATTGTTCAAATTTGTCCCTAAGGTTTAGCTGTCAGATAATGTCTTCGGGCATTAAGTCCGCCTTTGTACTTTGTGCAATAAAGTTAAATATGGTATTGTGGTATGGACTATGAGGGATGTGCCGAAGAATCCCGAATGCCTGAATGTGTCTGTCGGCTTCCTTGCTAAAGTTTGCAGCGCCTTATTAAGTAGAACATGTTTCTGTAGAATTCGATTTGGCATTTACTTCAGGTCTGATTTTTCACAAATTGCTATGACCAAGACAGACGGCTTAAGGCACCTGAGGAAGGGTGATATTGTATCTGGCTAGACGGTTTTGCGAGGATCTGATAAATAGCAAATAATATTTAATAATTATTATGGCGCGGTGGTGGCTCGGTTGTAAGAACGCGTTCCTTAGATCCTACACAGGTCGGTTCAAACCCACTCAGCATGTACCAATGAGAAATACACTTACGTACATTTGTCATAGATTTACAACACCACCGTTCCCGTGCCTCAGAGAGCACGTTAAGCCGTCGGTTCCGGTTTCACAAATACCATGTTGTGGAATCGTTAATAAATTGACATCGTATCCTCGCCAAGCCGTCTGGCCAGCGTGGCGAGTGTAGGCCAAATTCTCCAGATATAAGTTCTGGAAGGCCCATCTCCAGTAGTGGAGGTCTAGGACGCTGTGTTCTAGGGGCTGTAATGATCAATATAATTATTAATTATCGTAATAAAAAAAATATTTACAATTATTAGTAAAATAGACAAAAATCCTAGATTTTTGTCTATTTTTTGAAAACATTGTTACAAATTGTGATGATAGTTTTTATTTAAACGTGATTTCGCTAGCCTCCGGCATCAATTTTGCACTTGCATGAGCATTGAAATAATTGGCACTCACGTCGACATTGCTGTTTACTGATTCTTTGCTTCTACAGTGTCGTTAGCTATTCCTGTCATATTTAATAGCGCGTAATTTAAGTGCGGCAATAAATGTAAGGTTTACTGAAGCGATAAGTGTGTGTTAGGTAATATGGAAATTGGATAAGGCTTCTATGTAATTGTAGATACTAGTCAGGACACAATAATTTATTTATAATGTTTTGTTACCCTAGACGTTTGTCATGATAAGCATACGTCTTTCTTTTATATAGTAAAGTTAGCGAATGAAAAAAAAAAAACAAAACAAACAAGTCAATATTGACATTGATATGTCGTTTAGATCAAGTGACCGGGCATTCTTAGATATTCCATAGAATAGTAGGTAGGAAAGGAAAGGTAGAATTATGCGGTTATCAATATTTTCTGCGACGAAACACATGGCTTGTTTTTTTATTTTTAATTCAGGAATTTACGCAGTCTAGATTTTATTTTGAAAATTTTATGTTTATTTTATATCTTTCAGCTGTTCTTCTTTGAAAACGTGGTTTTTGACCACCTCGAAAGGGATACCGTCATGATGATACTTTTTTACTTTTTTTATATGAACTTTATGTAGGCAGGTGTAGGTAGGACCTACATTGAAAATTTAAATGATGTTGCTAACCAACATTAAATCGTTATAGATCCAAAATGGTCACTCCAAATGAAAAAATAAAAGATAAACCTTAACATCATTTACAAATACCTATTTGATGATCCCTATTCAATATAGTTCGTCGACTTTTTTTTTCTTCACTATATGGCGTCTGGTTGTCGCCTCAATGCAATTTTAATAATGTGGTAACTCGCGTGATTTAGACGAATCAATTCATGTGAGAATCATCAAAAAAGGCCAACGCGTTTTGTCTCCAGTGTGCAAAGAAAAAAACATACATACATATATAATAGTAATAATAATAAATATTTCCAGACAGGTCACACAGCGCCATCTAGTTTCCGTGGTAAGCTACGAGGCTTGTGTTACGGAAACTAGATGGTTGATAAACTACATATTATTATTATTTTTTTGTAAATATAACATATTATACATATAAACACCCAGACCGAGACAAATTATACAATGTACAACTTGCCCCCGGTGGGAATCGAACCCACGACCTCCCGAGTTCACGGCAACGTTTGTTACCACTAGACCACGGAGGCGGTCGGTATATAAACACATAACCCTTATTAAAATTGTATTTATTCAAAAACATATTACCAAAATATAAAAAAGCTAAAATAATGAAAAAAAAACTAATAAAAAATTACTATAAATAAAATATGTCCTCAAGAGACGACCCATCAGAGATAGTCCCAAGAAGACTGGCAATATTTTCCCTCTGTATATCGAGGCTAATACGTTGGCAGAAATAATTGCCAGCCTTTCTGTGTCCAGATTTCCCTGTCAGCTGCTTTGACAACTCTTTACGAGACGCTTGGCTGAGGGTCCCCATGGTCTCGACCCCAAACCGCACAAACTCGTAACATGTATCGAGGTTGGCGTATTTTCGAGCTTGAGGTTCTCAGCAGAAACCGCCGCAATACCCGCGCTGGATGAGGTTGCCTGGATGTGAAATGCGGCTATACATTAGCCCAAGTATCCACGGCCCAACGGTAATGCAGTCGGGTCTCTTGCCATCGCTCCGCGCCAGAGAGTTCTAGGATCGTGGGTACTCCTACAGTGACAAGAGCCCTACGAATGATGTCATTTAGAGTCCCGTGACATGGAATGTGGCCCGGACTTCTAGCACAAGAAAGCCTTTGCGTCGCGCAGTCGGGTAAAAAAAATGCTTTGACAAAAAAAATATGATAAAGAGCAGATAGAATGAGCATGCTCGAGCAACTCACCTGAAGTTTCGGATTCCTAATGTTACGGTACAGTTCTTGAACAGTAATGAACGTATTTTAACCGTTGATTACCACAGTTGGCTTACTGATAACATTAGCGGCATTAAGTCTAGGATTTAATAATGCAATAAAACTTGGTAAATGAGCTGTGATATATTTGTGGTTATTTTGTCTTGTTAGTGTCGTAGGTCCGTTAGTACTGTACAGGTCGGTCGTAACAAAACGGTACTGGTTAAATGTTGATGCACACTTAAGAATTTATACGAGGGTTTTTCACTTACTAAGTTTTCCTTAACCAATAAATAAATAATATTATTTTTTCGGCTTGTATTGGCTTAGTAGTTTTCATTGCCAAATATTTCGCCTCTCTTTTGGCAATAAAATTTTTAAGCTTCAATTTATATATACACATCTAACACATTTTATTTGTTGCAGATAATTCTTAGTAGTTTTCATTAATTCAGTCATCACAGCCCCTAAGATACAAAGTCTTAGAGCTCCACTGTTAGAAATAGGCCTTCAAAAAATTAAGAAGTATTTGGCCTACACTCGTCACGCTGGCCAGACTGGGCGAGGGTCTGATTGAATGATTTTATTGATGAATTTATTGATAATTCCTCTAATTGGGACCGACAACTTATCTAGTAAATTATATTTTTATTTATTTATAATAACTCTTTATTGCATTTAAGGCATGCTCCGATACGGGCATGTTGAAAGGATGAGCGAAGAGAGATTGACGAACCAGATATATAATGCGAAAGTTGTGGGTAAAAGAGGCCCTGGCAGACCAAGACTCACCTATCACGATCAGATAAATAAAACAATAGCTGAAGGTGCATTAAAGAGCCATCGAAACAAAAGGGCATGTATGACGAGGTTGATGAATGTCGAAGAAGCGAAAGAGGTATGTCGTGATCGTGACAAGTGGCGCTCAATTGTCTCTGCCCGCAAGGGATTTGGCGTGAATATATGTATGTATGTATGTCTTTATTGCACAAAATAACTTAAAAAGTAGTGTACAAAGGCGAACCTAATGCCTTCCGGCATTTTATAACAGCTAATCTTTGGAAGTGTCGCAGAGGATTGCGGGTGCATTAAGATAAATATAATTACTTAAGAAGAATTAAATACTATTACATAAATACTTACCTGATATAAAATTAAAATAATATATTTAATAAACATAAATATATTTTATGTATGAATATATAAACACACTAATAGATAGATACTCGTATTATATTACATAGGTACAATCATTTACGATAAAAAAAATAAAAATATATATATATATAATGCATAGGTACTTATGGTTATCATGACAAATTGTTTTGTTTATTAAAAAAGTGAGCAACAAGTAGATTTCTAAACACATTTATTGAAGGCGCCCGTCTTATGACTAGTGGAAGCTTGTTCCACTCTGGAGCAGCGAAAACAGTAAAATAATCAAAATATCTGCTAGAAGTATGAGGGGAAAGTATAGGTATTTTATTTCTAATAGAGTGGCTCAGTTACACGCCTTCACATCCGAAAAAGGTGGGTTCGAACCCCAGCATGTACCAATGAGAAATACACTTTTCTTACGTACATTTGATGTACGAGTACAACACCACCGTTCCCGTGCCTTGGAGAGCACGTTAAGCCGTCGGTCCCGGTCCCACTAATACCAACTCGTGGAATTATTGTCAGTAAAAATTGACATCAGACCCTTGACACCCGTCTGGCCAGCATGGAGAGTGTAGGACTAATTTTCAAAAAAAATCTGATGTTGATGATGAAAAAATGATTACAATATGGATTTTTTTAGAATCAACGTAACATACACATAACATTTATAGTTACGCGATAATAACGACATAAACGATCGGCCTGACCAATTGAGGATACCATAAGGCATCACAACTTATGCTGATCCGCTACATTGAAACGCACGCGATCCCCTCACGCGATAGGAAATCGCTCTAAGATAAGTTACCGTTTTCAAAAACCGATCCATCTAACCGTTCCTGCTAAAATACACGGCATTTCAAGTGCGGATTTATCGTTTTTAAGAGGCAACGGTTTTTGTGTACCGTACTGAAGAAAAATGGATATTTAATGTAGGTACTTGTTTATTATTGTTTGTCCTAGCTTACGAGTATAGTATGACAATGCCTCTTTACAGCAGCTATTATCTTAACTGACATTTACATTTATATTTTTATTTTTATCTGTTTTAGCTTATAGTATGACAATGCCTATATACAGCAGCTATTATCTTAACTGACATTGACATTTATATTTTTATAATTGTGTCTGTCTTAGCTTATTATATACTACGTTTAATTTATTATAAAGCAAATAATTTTATATTATAATCTGGAATAAAAATTAAGTACTACGTATTTTTATTTTTATTATTATTATTCATTATTAAAATCTTAAGTTACGATGCAGAGAAGTTTTCCTAAAAATATCGCCACTCATACTGACCCTAATCAAGTAAGGTCGACGATAGCGCGAATAACTTTCCACTCTTTAGGTATATTACGATAGATGTCGTAATTTTCAGACGCGGCCTTATTTACCAACATTTATGTATGGAAGCGAGACGTGGATATGTCAGAATACGCATGAGAGTAGAGTTAATGCAGTAGAAATGAGGTCTTTACGTCGGATATGCGGCGTAACTTTGATGGACCATATACGTAATAACGAAATACGCAAAAGGGTAGGTATAAAAGAAAGCATAGGTACAAAAATAAGCAAAGGCATGCTCCGATGGTTCGGGCATGTTGAAAGGATAAACGAAGAGAGATTGACGAACCAGATATATAATGCGAAAGTTGGGGGTAAAAGAGGCCCTGGCAGACCAAGACTTGCCTATCATGATCAAACAAATAAAACATTAGCTGAAGGTGAATTAAAAAGCCATTGAAACAAAAGGGCATGTATGAAGAGGTTGATTAATGTCGAAGAAGCGAAAGAGGTATGTCGTGATCGTGACAAGTGGCGCTCAATTGTCTCTGCCTACACTGCAAGGGATTTGGCGTGAAGATGTGTATGTATGTATGGCCTTATTTACCATACAGTAGTGTTTTTTTTTTTTCAGATAATGATTGTCATCTTTAAAAAAAAAACTTTTTTATTTTAAAAAGGGGTTCTACCAATGACATCTGAAGCCTAAAAAAAATATTTGCTCTTTTGATATTTACACGTAGTATATATGATTAATGTAATTGTGCGCCAAATAAGCGATTTGTATTGTACAATACTTATTATTCACTTGTGGTAAACGGCAATCGATCAAGGCAGGTGCATTGCATAATGCGAAGCCTTGAACTTGCGTCAAAGTCGAGGGCAGGTACGCATAAATTGCTACGTACTACATCTGACGCTGATGGGCATGCCTGGCAATTTAAACGCATACTAAACTAATCGACTTTGCTATTGGAAAATACTCACGTATAAGCTAATATAGGATTACTCTTAGTAACGACTACCTTTCATCAGCATATTTATACTTGTTTTATATGTTTTTGTTGATATAGTTATTTATGTTAATTATAAGTTAAAAATTTTGCTTGGTTATTGTCTCATGGATAGAATTTAAATAGTTGTTTTTTTTGTCAGAAGACCAGCAGCTTAGCAGATTCCAGTGACAAAACAATTAGACAAATACCGCTTCATTCCATCACGATCGAAACGACACCTCCAATTATGCCTACAAAGACAACCACATCCTTTGTAGGTTTTTGCAAATACAACTCTCCCTACGTGTTATGTTCTTCATTGATCATAAAATTCAATGGCTTGTTTACCGCTTAATTTGTAGGTAGTTAGCTAGAAAAGGTGTGTTCACTTTCATAGTAAAATAGCAAATACATACTAAAACAAAAATCTCATAAAATTACATATAACTATTTAGACCATTTTTTTTTGTTTAATTGTAATGTAGTTTTTTCTTTGTTTATTTAATGTTAGGTTTTCTTTTTAATAATTTAATATTGTAATTTGTTTTAAATATATATTTTTTAAATGTTTATCCAGAAATCGAACCGGGTACTTATGCGTCTGAATTGCAGCTTTAGCTAGTTCATAAATAATAATGCAATGATGTTTTTAATGTATAGGTATGCTAGGGTTTATAAAAAAAGGATAGGTACATAAATATGGAAAGGCATGCCACGATGGTTCGGGCATGTTGAAAGAATGAGTGACGAAAGATTGACGTACCAGATATATAATGAGAAAGTTGTGGGTAAAAGAGGTCCTGGCAGACCAAGACTGACCTTTAACGACCAAATAAATAAAACACTAGCAGACGGTGCAGTAAAGAGTCTTCGAAACAAAAGGGCATGTATGAAAAGTTAAATGAATGTTGACGAAGCGAAAGAGGTATGTGTTGACCGTTACAAATGGTGCTCAATTGTCTCTGCCTACCCCTCACGAGAACTGGCGTAAAGATATATGTATATGTAAATACATACACACAAACATGTATGCAATGATGTTTTTAAAACTAAAATGTGAAACTAATTGGATGCATCAATTTTAAAGCTAAAATTAATAGACATGACATTCGTATAATCTAAACATTGATTTAAAAATATGGACCGGGATTTTATTTATTTGTTAATTAAAATTAACATTGCACTTTATTTTGGACGAATTTTAGACAAAGAAATAGCAAAAATATTAATTACGAAATTCCTCTTTTTTACTAAAAACAAATGCATGAAGAGAAGACAAATTTCTAAGCATTCTATGGATTCACCGTGCGGGTGCCGGGTCCATCGTGTGTGGGTAAGAGATGAGAAGAATGGTGTCTCGGACTTGCGACCGACAATAGGCTGGTTGAAGAAAAGGAGGCCTCCCTTTTTATTTTATTGCGCGATAATACGCTCACCATCCACCATTCTACTCCTCTCCCTACCAACAATAGCAAAAATATTAATTACGAAATTCCTCTTTTTTACTAAAAACAAATGCATGAAGAGAAGACAAATTTATAAGCATTCTATGGATTCACCGTGCGGGTGCAGGGTCCATCGTGTGTGGGTAAGAGATGAGAAAAATGGTGTCTCGGACTTGCGACCGACAATAGGCTGGTTTAAGAAAAGGAGGCCTCCTTTTTTTTTATTGCGCAATAATACGCTCACCATCCACCATTCTACTCCTCTCCCTACCAACAATAGCAAAAATATTTATTACGAAATTCCTCTATTTTACTAAAAACAAATGTATGATTAATATATCTCTAAAGTGTCCGAAATTTTATTTCCTAGTAAATTGATAGACTACATTTCTAAAGAGTACACTTAGACTTGAAAAATCTTTGAAGATATTGGATTGCACGAGCGAGAGGGAATCAAAAAAATACAACTTATACTATTTTTTGATAAATTTCGCTGTGGCATCTGCTATTTAAGGAGCACAGTTTTTAAATGGTTATTATACATATATAAATCTCATACACACCCTCTCACACACACTCACACATACTCGTATATCACGAACACATAGATAGGATATACATTATTTATTGTTGTAACATTATAACACGGAAGAGCACCGATATCCTGCACTACAGGGCAACCTCGTGTAGGTATCACAAACACATCATCCTATGTTGTTCACCTATTGTACATCTGTATACTTTTTGTGACAATAAATGATTTTATTATTATATTATTATTATTCTTAGTATAGTATAGTGCTTTTTTAAGTTGTAAATACGATCTGGTCGTGTAACCAAATAAGCTGAGATATTTAACCAGGCACCAATAATTCACAGTGTGATTGAAAGAACGTAGCTGTACAGGGAATTTCAATACCGTATGCTATGCGCGGAACTAATCCCAGTTGTAAAGTAAACGGTATCCCGCGCGGGATTGACGGGATTAATGAGAAGCGAAAATCATGCGCTGATAGCAAGAGTCTATCGCAGACTTCGTATATATTTTATTGAATTAAATAGCCGGTCTGTGTTAATAG
Source organism: Tinea semifulvella (assembly GCA_910589645.1). Lineage (NCBI taxonomy): Eukaryota > Metazoa > Arthropoda > Insecta > Lepidoptera > Tineidae > Tinea > Tinea semifulvella. Next base: position 2,793,290 of record OU342598.1, on the reverse strand, counting down.
GTCAATGTCGATAAATAATTCAAAGTTCGCCTTTAAACATGTTCAATTAATCAGTGCGCAATGCTGGTAGAAAGTGGATAGTAGGTAAGGAATGTATTCCAATATTCACGGGGAAAATACGAGAGAAAGGAACTGGAATCTATGTCGTGCCTTACAAGTACTAACTTAGCTCTATGTATAGATCAGGTACTTAATAAATTTAAGTTGGCTGTCAAAGAAAACCGTCATAATATAGAACAGGCATGAGTTGCATATGTGCACTATTGTAAAGACTCCAATATTTTTTTCGATTTTGTCTTTAGATAACATGCTAAAAAGCTCTGTACGATAGAGTGAAGTAAGTAATGTGCCTGCACACTTCGCGAGGTGACCCCGTGCTGAAGTTGGGCATGATTACCCTATCCTTACTAACATACCAAAATTTAAATGTGGTAATGTTTAGTTAAATAATGCGTAAATGGATTAGCAACAAAATATTTAATCGCACATTTATTCACTGCAGCCTCTTAACTACAGCCAGACGATTACGGCAGATCTCTATTGTCAACAATTGCAAACCACGATGGAATAGCTCGCTATTCAACAACCGAGACTGGTCAATTGCTCTAGCCTTCTGCTGCTTCAGAACAACGCTAGACCTCACACTTCATGACAGACGGTCGCCAAATTTGAGGAACTGCAATTGGAATGTCTTCGACACGCACTATACTCCCCAGATCTTGCTTCAACATCATTATTTATTTATTTATATTTGGGTAACTTACAGCTATGATACATTTATGTGTTAATGTTTAAATTACTCGTACAATAAAGCCAATTAACAGTTTCCACATTTAGGATTATCACTTTCTTCGCAACTTGGACAATTTCTGGTAACGAATCTATGACAAATGTACGTAAGAAAATTGTATTTCTCATTGGTACATGCCGGGGGTTGAACCGACCTTACAACCGAGCCACCACCGCGCCTTCTGATCTTTATTAGGTTGTAGGCGGACTGATGGTAGTTATTAGTCAAGTATGCCGAGGCGGGAAAATATTCACCGTTCGTGTCGATAAACCTAGTAAAGTGTATCCACACGTTTCAGGATTAGGCTTGAATTGCCGTTATGCCCAGTCAATCCGGCATAGTCTTAGAGACTGATGTCAGTCATGATTGTCTGATTTTAGTTGGAGGTCCATAAGGCGCGCCACTTACACACTCAGGTCACATGTCGTGCTAGTATAAAAAAATATACCGATACTATTAGCTAGTATAATAATTAGAGCCCCTGGAACACAGCGTCCTAGACCTCTACTGTTGGAGATGGGCCTTCCAGAACATATATCTGGAGAATTTGGCCCACAATCGCCGCGCTGGCCAAAAGGCTTGGCGAGGATATGTCAATATTTAATGACAATTTATTAACGATTCCACAAGTTGGTATTAGTGGAACCGGGACCGACGGCTTAACGTGCTCTCCGAGGCACGGGAACGTTGGTGTTGTAAATCTATTTCAAATGTACGTAAGAAAAGTGCATTTCTTATTGATACATGCCGGGTGGGTTTGAACCGACCTTTGTAGGATTTAAGCAACGCGTTCTTACAACATAATACACTTAATGTAAAGCTGTCATTACTCTAAAAAAAAAGTAATTCATATCTATTAAATGTATAACGGCAGATAGTAATTTCGATTCCCCTGACTCGTGCAATAATAGACCATTTATGGATTGAAGTTGAGTTACTCTCGTTGCTGGCTTTCTCACCAGCATTACCTTTTATGTTTCAATGAACATGATCTCTAGAACATAAAATTTGTCTCTCTCGAGTGCACAATTATTCAAGTAATTATAGAATTAACCTTCAACAAATTGCAGTGATTAGTTTGTACAGGAAGTAGAAATTGTATGGCTTATTGTGAAATGTTGAGCCATTCAATAAATATTAAATTCGATTTCTTTATTTGTTCAAAGTACAACAGCCGGTAGTGGCTGGGTTTTATTATAATAATAATAATAAATATTTCCAGACAGGTCACAAGGCGCCATCTAATTTCCGTGGTAAGCTACGAGGCTTGTGTTACGGAAACTAGATGGTTGATAAACTACATATTATACTTTTTGTTTTTTGTAAATATATACATATAAACACTCAGACCGAGACAAATTATACAATGTACAACTTGCCCCCGGTGGGAATCGAACCCACGACCTCCCGGGTTCACGGCAACGTTTGTTACCACTAGACCACGGAGGCGGTCAAGAATTTAAGAACGCTTTTCTTTAAAAATCCTACAAAGGTCGGTTCAAATCCTACCGGCGCATGTGCCAATAAGAAATACACTTTTCTTACATGCATTTGTCATAGATAATGTCATAGACAACACCACCGTTCCCGTGCCTCGGAGGTTTCATTTGTAAATCTGCTATAGCTGAGTTTTTCTTTCTCAGTCAGATTAAACATTATTATATTGTTAAGCTGTTAGTCTTCAGCTAACAGCTTACTCCTTGGACCACTTCGCTGCTTAGTCTTCCACTACCAGGAGTAGAATCCCTCTAAATAATTTAAATTATGACGTGTCACAAATACCTGTAATAGGTTTACATGAATAAAAGATTTTTTGACTTTGAGAGCATAATGGGGTTGGATGAGGGTGGCAGGAGAAACTGGCGAGCCTCGGGGGAGGCCTATATCCAGCAGTGGAGAGACACAGGCGATGATGATGATGTTTATAATAGTTGCATGTAGTTTATGTAATAGCTTGGTATGCAGTGTATGTATAAATTAGACTATTATTATTAGATTTAAGTTTTATTGCAATAACTCACCATCAGGTGGTCGCAAAGTCACAAATCGTGCTAGTATTTAAAAGTATATATATACATTTGTAGTTGTAAAATATATTCCCATACAATCGTCATGTCATACATAAAATTGTAGTAACAGCGCCATTATCCATCGGAAGATAGTTGTAAGGGATAAGTAATTTTAGTCGTTATATATGAATATTTAAAATGCAAATGGACCTAGATAGACCGGCGCACGCGCAACTGACCACTGTCATTATTCTTAAGGGAGCGATTCTCAAACTAACTTTAAACTCGATATACAGTCGATTAGTACGTATTGGTTGTCCCACGATCAACGATAAACCGGAATAGAATAATAGAACTGCCTGGCTAGCATAGTCTTTCTTAAGTCTTACCTTGACGGGCCCTCGAATCAACTCTTAAAATATATATATATATATGTATAATATGAACTAGCTAGAAGTGCTAGCCGCATTCCTAATCACGCTGCTCTCAACGACATCATTTTCTCACTGTTGAAGTACGCGCGATCCTAGAACCCCCTGGGATTGCGGGGAGCGATGACAAGAATCGCGACGACACATGATGAATGGTCTGGCATTGAGCCGTGGAAACTTGGTGTGTCCCTGGTGTGGGATGCGACATGTGTAGTTGTAGTAGTGTGCGACATTAGCTCCATCACACATCCAGGCGACCTCGTCAAGCGCGGGAAGTGCGGCGGTTTCTGCTGAGAATCTCAAGCTGCAAAAATACTTCGGTATAGGTTACGAATTCACTTCTTCCACCATTTGATTCTTATAAGCGACACCATCAACTGATGGAATTAAAAACCACTACTTACTATTACTACAAAGTCAAAGTCAAAATATCTTTATTCACGTAAACCTATTACAGGCATTTATGAAACGTCATTAATTTAATTATTTTGAATGATTCTACTCCTGCTAGTAGAAGACTAAGCAGCAAAGTGGTCCAATAAGTAAGCTGTTAGCAGAAGACCAGCAGCTTAGCAAATTCCAGTGACCTGTTAATGTTTAATCTGACTGAGAAAGGAATCTGCAAGGAAAACTCAGCTATATCAGATTTACAAAATAAAACATATACAAAAACACTAATAAAATAAATAAAATGAAATGCCTATAAACTAAAACTAATTAAAAATTAAACTATATATATAGATAAAAAATATCCTCAAGTATTTTTAAATGTATTATTTTTCTTTTATAGAAGTTTTCAGTTATATTTAATATCTGTATCTCTTATTCCATTTTCGATAGTATCGAAGGATATGAGAATCGCCCCCGATCGCCCCGCGGCGGTCAACTCTCGCAGTAGGCGCTAGTGGCCTGACAGCAAGTTTTATTATTATACTAGAAGAGGGTAAGAAGCTACTAGCCCACGCCTTTCCACATTCAGTAAATATCGGTCTAGACTATTTAAATTTGAAACTTACTGATATTATGACCGCCTCCATGGTCTAGTGGTAACAAACGTTGCCGTGAACTCGGGAGGTCGTGGGTTCGATTCCCACCGGGGGCAAGTTGTACATTGTATAATTTGTCTCGGTCTGGGTGTTTATATGTATAATATGTATATATTTACAAAAAAAAAAAGTATAATATCTAGTTTCCGTAACACAAGCCTCGTAGCTTACCACGGAAAATAGATGGCGCTGTGTGACCTGTGTGGAAATATTTATATTTATTTATTAGTCGGCAACTTATCTGCTTTGCCGACTTAATCTATCGAATCAAAGTTGAAAATGTTTTTTTGTTAGGGATGAATATTTGGCTTAGAACATTTTTTAAAGAAATAATATAAATTATGATGTTTAAATAAATTTTAACAATAATATTAGTCGTAGATTTGTTTTACTGTCTCCGTGCTCTTGCGGTTCATTTTTTCATCACAACCCCTAGAACACAGCTTCCTAGACCTCCACTGCTGGAGATGGGCCTTCCAGAACATATATCTGGAGAATTTGGCCTACACTCGCCACGCTGGCCAGACGGCTTGGCGAGGATATGATGTCAATTTTTATGACAATTTATTAACGATTCCACAAGTTGGTATTAGTGGATTAGAACCGGGACCGACGGCTTAACGTGCTCTCCGAGGCACGGGAACGGTGGTGTTGTAAATCTATGACAAATGTACTTAAGAAAAGTGTATTTCTCATTGGTACATGCCGGGTTGGTTTGAACCGACCTTTGTAGGATTTAAGGAACGCGTTCTTACAACCGAGCCACCAACGCACCAAGTATTGCGGTTAAGTCCGTGGATTTAGACGCGGAAGTACCGGGTTCGACTCCTGGTAAGGACGCAATAATTTATTTGTGACGCCTGGCTGCTCGACCCTAGAGACATTAATGAGCTTGCCACTTGTCTTGATAGGCCTATAGTAAAATTGGCTAAATGATAATTCGGTTCTCCAATACGGCGTGGTATTAACTATCCCGCAAAGGATACGGTCGTGGTGATACTTTACTTTTATTTAGTGAGAAAGGGAAAAATCGCTATAAATGGTTTTTGCTATTTTCCTCCTTCTAAATTTTGGAATATGAAAGTGAAATTATGTACAAAATGACAGTAATTTTATTTCCTAGCAAGTTGAATATATTGTAGTGTGAGAGCGAGAGGGAAAGCTTAACACCATCTTTAAAAAACTTGTATATGCACACTACATGATGTCATAATAAACTTAGAATATTTCTGGCGTTGCTGATAATTATACTTGTATTTGATATGGTTATGGATATTATTACATTTTATTTTATATGTATGTATATTATTATCGTTTATATGTGTAGTTTATATGTATGTATTTGCATGTAGTATTAGTATGTAGATATGTAAATATTATTTATTTGTATGTATATGTAAGTATGTATTAATTTATATATGTCATAATATTGTCTAATTAAGCCTGTAATTGCACCTACTTTTCATTGTTTAATTGCTCTTGTTGTCCCGAAGGTTTGACTGTCATAGAATGCCTTGCGGCATTAAGTCCGCCTTTGTACTTTGTGCAATTAAGATTTAAATAAATAAATCTTAATACATATTTTTTTGCTTTCTATTTGACCCTTTTAAGTTGTTTTTATAGTTTGCCTAATAACACACTATTTGTTTATGAAAAATGCACATTCATGCAACTCCATCGGCTGCACAAAAGTGAAAGTTAGCTGACTTTCAAAACGCACTGTCTCGCAAACCAAACCGAATTCCGTCTACCTATCTCAATTTGCGGACAATTCGGTGACCACAAACTGACTAATGATACGAAAGTCCCACCTTTATTGCAATTTTATTTTAACTCTATTCCATTGACTTAGATAATACCGGTCATTCAATTCAATACTAATACATAAATATTATATATCATATATATACAGTAGATAAGTATATATTGACGCCTAAAATTCTCTATTAGTTTTGATAGCACCTGTCTTATCTCTTAGGATGACAAACGCGACGATAAAGATTGATGATGAAACTCTAGAACAAGTAAATGAAATTACATATTTGGGCAGTGTTTTCACTGCGGATGGGAAGTACGATAGGGATGTTGAAAGAAGAGTGAACGCGGGAAATAGTGTTAACGGTGCCCTGGGGTCACTTATCGGCAGTCGAAATATCAGTGATAAGCTCGGCTCGCCATACACAATGCCATGTTGGTACCAACACTGATGTATGGAAGCGAGACGTAGATACGTCAGAATACGCATGAGAGTAGGGTTAATGCAGTAGAAATGAGGTCGTTGCGTCAGATATGCGGCGTCACTTTGGCGGACTGCATTCGTAACGTTGAAATACGAAAAAGGCTTGGTATAAAGGAAAGTATAGGGACAAAAATATGGAAAGGCATGCTACGATGGTTGGGCATGTTGAAAGGATGAGCGAAAAAAGATTGACGAACCAGATATATAATGCGAAAGTTGTGGGTGAAAGAGGCCCTGGCAGACCGAGACTCACATATCACGATCAAATAAATAAAACACTGACTGAAGGTGAATTAAAAAGCCTTCGTAATAAAAGAGCATGTATGAAGAGGTTAATGAATGTCGACGAAGCGAAAGAGGTATGTCGTGATCGTGTCAAATGGCGCTCAATTGTCTCTGCCTACCCCGCAAGGAACCTGGCGTGAAGATATATATGTATGGATGTAATCAAAAAATTTCAATCAATTGTCGTACACTGAATCTTTTTTATCACCACCGAACAATCTTCTTAACTCATCTTACACTTCTTTGGATGTATTGAAGCGCATAATTTTTTGTAATGTTTCATCGGTCATATTCGTAGTCAACAAAAGGTGCGTTGTGCTATCTACGTCTATGAAATCTTGCATGTCTGTGTTATATTTGTCTATCACTTCATGTGAAGCAAATGCCAGGGGTTTTTCTGTTTTCTGAAGACGGCAGGTTATAAATGATCTACTCGTTATGAGAATAATGGAAATGTAAATAGATTAGTAAGTTTGGCAATTACCTACCTTTTTTACATTGTTACCAAAGAGATCCGCAAACCTCACAGATGCTCTTAATGTCCTACAGAGGCGAGCTATTCGAATTGATGCCACTATATCTGGAACTCCCGAATCCCTGCAGCTTCGCCGAGACGTAGCTTCTCTGAGTGTGTTCTACCAGCTATATTTATTTTATTTATTTATTTTAAAACTTTATTGTAAAAAAAAATACAAAAGGCGAACGTAATGCCGCCAGGCATTCTCTGCCCGTTAACCTTTGGGACATTGAGATCATTTAATATTGAGTACGGTGCAAATAAATAGAATAATCAATCGTAATAATATTTAAAAACTTAAAATATATATATATATATATGGCAATACACATACATATAATAATATAGGTACATACACGTACATACTAATATTACATAAACTATATATATATATACATAATAAGAGTATAATTTAATTACTTATAACATAATACATTAATAATAATGATACCTTCAAAAACAACTACCACGTTCCCGTGAACATTACATTTTAAAAAAAAGTTAAACAAATAAAAAAATAATTAAAAAATTAGGCTATGGACTCATAGAAATAAGTATACACTCTTCTTTTGAATATTGCTCTGCTGGGTGCCTGTCTGATCTCAACAGGAAGTTTGTTCCAGAGGGATGAAGCGGATACAACATATACTATGGTGAATGTTTGGAAGACTAATAATTCGTCTTCATTCCACAACCGAACCACACGCATGCATGTCTGAATATGTGCTCACATACCGTAGTCACTATCCCTTCGCGTGCGTATAAATTTGGGGACTCATTCATCTGTCGCGCAATAAAGATGTGGAATGCTTTTCCAGCCTCTGTGTTTCTACTTTCTTATAACCTGGAGTCCTTCAAGCGAAGTGTGAAAAGGCATCTAGTCAAGCCGGCATAGTACTGATGTCAGTCATCACCGCATATATGCTTATTTATTGTGATTATACTGTAACCAGTTCACGGGAACGTGGCAGTTGTTTTTGAAGGTATAATTATTATTTATGTTATAAGTAATTAAATTATACTCGTAATTATTTATGTAATATTAGTATGTACGTGTGTATTATTATATTATTATAAGTATGTATATATAGTTTTTAAATATTATTACGATTGATTATTCTATTTATTTGCACCGTACTTAATATTAAATGATCTCAATGTCCCAAAGGTTAACGGGCAGAGAATGCCTAGCGGCATTACGTTCGCCTTTTGTATTTTTACAATAAAGTTTTAAAATAAATAAATAAAATAAAACTATATGTCGCACATGCTGACTATGCTGATTAAATACTATTGATATGTTCGTCTTAAATGCAAAGCTTGCTTTTTTACAATAGAGTAACGCCAAGTCGATAGACGTTTAAAGCGAAATAAAGTGAAAAAAAAAACGCTTAATGCGACAAGTCACACACTGGGTATATATTATTTATTTATTATGTTTGGGACACTTTCAGCTATTTTACACTTGTAAAGTTACAATGTACATTAAAGCCAATTAATAGTTTCCACTTATAATGGAACTGTGAAAAAAAAATTCAAATAAAATAAATAAAAAAAAAGGTGCAAAATTTAATCGAACCTAAATACTGTCTATTCGCCTGAAGTGCATCGCGCGTCTTATAGACGTTAAATTTGATATAACGTGGATATATTCAGGAACTTCCGGTTCGCACAGCGGCTTCAAAGCCAAGATGAAGAAGCTCCTACTTGCTGCTGTCTGCTGTTCTGGTCATGCCTTAAATAATGCATTTATTTGCACTATAATGTGGGAATGTAGCACCCCCTAGTCAATGCAAGCATAACCTTTCTCCAAGGGCCTCATTAGTTAGAATTTATGTGTACTTGGATTATAGCGATAGGATCGGCTGAATTGCATGAATATTTATTATGGAGTTTTGCACCATTGCATATCTCACATGGCCCACTTCATTGCGACAATTCACATTTAACTTTGAATTATCTATGGCAGCCCTATGTTGTTAATTACAGACCCTATAACACAGAGTTCTAGACCTCCACTTGTTGGAGATGGGTCTTTCTAGATAATTTGGCCTACCCTCGCCACGATAGCCAGACGGGTTGGCGTCAATTTTTAATGACAATTTATAAACGATACCACAAGTTTGTATTAATGCAACCGGGCTTGACAGCTTATCGTGCTCTGCATGGGAACAGTGGTGTTGTAAATCAATGTGGTAAAAAAGTATATTTCTCATTGGTACCTGCTGGGGTTCGAACCGACGACCGAGCTACTACCGCGTACTTTACCACTAGTATCTTACTTAAGTAGGCGTGGTGGTGGCTCGGTTGTAAGAACGCGTACCTTAAATCCTACGAAGGTAGGTTCAAACCCACCCGGCATGTACCAATGAGATATACACTTTTCTTACGTACATTTGTCATAGATTTACATCATCACCGTTCCCGTGCCTCGGAGAGCACGTTAAGCCGTCGGTCCCGGTTCCACCAACTTGTGAAATCGTTAATAAATTGTCATAAAAAATGACATCATATCCTTGCCAAGCCGTCTGGCGAGTGTAGGCCAAATTCTCCAGTTCTGGAAGGCCCATCTCCAGCAGTGGAGGTCTAGGACGCTGTGTTCTAGGGGCTATAATGAAAAATCTAACTTAAGAGCAAATGGAATCTCCAAATAACGAAACTGTAAGTGTAGAACGATAATAAAATTGGTATGCGGTAAAGTTACTGTGTGAAGTTAAGCGGTTAAGTCCGTGGATTTAGACTTGGAGGTGCCGGGTTCGAATCCTGGTTGAGACACAATAATATTTAAAAAATAATATTTTAATTAGTGATATTTCCCGAGTTTGGTACGCTAGTGACATCGACGAGCTTGCTTGTCATGATTGGCCTATAGCTAAATGGGAATCGGCTTCTTTATAAGCGTGATTTCTGACTACACCGGAAGGGAAACGGTCGTGATGATGTTGATGTTAGCAGCCAAATCTCAGCAGCCAATTATAACTGACCGATTTAAGAAGTCATATTTTATTTAATGCAATCCGTAAATAAATCATGTAAATAGTATTTATTTATTTATTTAAAATTAATTGCACAAAGTACCATTCTAGACATTCTATGATGGTCCAACCTTCGGGATAACAAGAGCAGTAAGTACATAAGGTAGGTGCAATTCTAAATAAACTTGAAGAGTTTTAATGCATATAACATATACATACTTATTAATAATAACACAATTACATACTAATACATACCTACGTAAATAAAATATTAACAATATAATATATACATAATACTATACCTACTATTACTATTGTGGCAAGAAAACATATGATCCAGCGACGTTGCTTTAACAAAATTGTCGTATAAATAAGTTTTTCTTTGAAATTGTCTTATTGCATTAGCAGACTGTTCCTTGCTAACAACAGCCAGCTATTTCAGCCATTTTATGTATATTGACTTAATATTAAATAAGAAAAATTTAAATTTGACGAATCCAAGTGTTCCTATAGGCTCCTAAGGATAATAAATAAACAATATACAATATATACAATTGGAAAAAAATCAAATAACATATAATATAATAACTCCAAACCTCTTAGTAAGTCAAATTTAGTTATTACTGGAGCTTATAATTACATACATAAGTTTACCTTAATAATTAATATGTGTCATTATTAATGCACATATATTGAATTTATGTTTTCCCAAAGATTTTGAAGTTGCAACACCAGTGTGACTTTTAAAATGGTGAAAATCGTTATTTTGACATGAGCTCGGCTATTATCGCCAAACCTCGGGCTAGAATTCTGGAACCCAGAATTTATTTTCTAGAAAGCAGTGCTCACTAACTGTAATTATTAGATTATGATCCAACAAATGAAAAACGAAAAAAGTATATTTTTTGTATGTTTGTATATTTCACCTATATAACAATCGTGTTTATATATTTTGGTATATCAGTTAACAAATTTTATAATAATAATAAAACTTTATTTCAGAATAAATTCCATAATAAGAATAATGCTATTAATACTATCGCACACAAAGGAGCATTAGGAACACTATACAGCAAAAGGTATAGGATTATAAAACTATACAACTATTTAAATGAATTTTCTGTCAAAGGCATGTCAATAAATTCTGACAGTTTATAAAAACATTATTTTAGTAAAAGAGTTTTAATTTTGTTTTATATTCACTTGGTTGTAGCCTAGTTATAATCTCAGGTAGTTTATTGTATAATGTAATTTTCAACGGCAAAACTTGCTTAAACGTTTTTCTCAACCTTGTGTGCCTTATATAGATTTCATTTTTGTTTCATAGGTATAAGATAAACTAGAGATTTTTGGAAGGTATTTGCAAGCTTTCGCATGAACCTCATGAGTTGTTTTGTGGTAATAAGGTGTATGTTTAAGATATAGTTATTAGGTACTTAATCGATTAAAATATTATGTTGTACTAGCTTTTGTAAATACAACCCGTATTGATTTTCATGCTAAAGTTATTCTCCAGGAAGCTTTGTAAAGAGCTTATAGAATTACGAAGTTCCGCAGAAACATCGGAAGTTTGTTGTTGAATTTCCTAGAAAACTGGAAAAGTTCACTAACCTCTTTTTTATTTTGATCGCTCTGTGTGTGTTGCGGCTTGTCTCGTAGCGGCAGGTATCCTTCTCGGCTGTCGGCTGAGTCTGCAGATGTGACGTCAGTGCTGGTCTCCACCGCGTTAGTCGTACCACCCAAATCCGTAGACCGCGATTCAGAAATCGTACTCAGAGTCCAATCCTTTCCATTATCAGAATACGTCGTTCCCGTCGTGTCTGTCATATCTTCTTCAGTCTCAGTACTATCGCTCTCCGTATTGAAAGTACTTTCAGTCTGCGTTACCCTATCAGTATACTTGTTAATCGGACGAATAGTGTAACGCTTTGTAGGTCTAGGCGTTGACGAAGTAGGCGCTTTAGTTGATGTCGTTGTGCCAGAAGTTTTATCGCTTTTTAAAGATTGCGTTGTTTTAATTTCAAAAGTAGTTTCTGGCGCTGCACTAGTTTTATGGCTGGGCTTCTTAACTTCGACAGTGGTCTGAGGAGGAACACTCGTCTTTTGACTATGTTTTTTTGTTTTAGGTGACACCGTAGCAGTGGCTGGAGCACTGGCTACGGTCTCTGCAGCTGTAGATTTAGTTTTTCCAGCTGTTGAAGCCTTTCTAGTGGATACTGTTGTTTGCATTTCGGGTGTAGTCTTTTCCTGGACGGTTAGTTTTGGGATTGTCGTAGCTGGAGGAGTGCGATCCGCCGGCGGATCTAGAAGGCTTTGTTTAGGGGTACGAGAGGGTGGGAAGAAGTAGTCCATGATGGAGGGTGATTTGTTTCTGTTAGTGGGAAGCCATGCCCAGGGGTTGAAGTCTATAAGACGCGGTCGCGGCGTTTCGGCGGCGATAAGTGTTAGCGCGACGAGGACGATGATTGGTCGGAGATCCATGGCGCGAGGTGCGCGTGCGGCCGCGGCGGCTATGCGAGCGGAACTGCGCCTGCGCTCGGCAACCACTCGGTACGAGCCTCTCACCCACTTATCTCGCCTCCTGTCATCGCTACATACTAAGCTTCATTATTATATCCTAAGCTTTTCTTCGTGAATAATGGGCTTTTGTCTGTGTTTTTCCTGCTAGCACACAATCTGGCTATATCCTGCAAAAAATCTTATTTATTATATTATGTATAAAAATAAAATATTTGCCTCAGTTCTTGATAAACTTTTCTTACGTGGCCGTAAAGCAGAAGTTTTCGAGAACTTGGGTCGTATTTTTATGCATGTTGTTTATGAATTAAAAACTTAATTAACCTCACGCCGCTGTTGTTTTATATTAAATTAAAATATTTCTTAAAAGCTTTTCTTCATAACTATTCTTATTTTTGTAATTAATTAATTTGACTCTACTTTTGCCTTTAAAAGCAAAGTTAAGTACAACTGATATATTCAATTCATTATAGCAAAGGATAAAAGGAGATGTACGAGTATTCTGTACTTTTACACGTATTTTTTTTACAATATTCATTATATAATATCATTTTATAGTACATTTTACAGTTTATCTGTATTAGTACATGCCACACAACCACAATTCAGGAAGAGAAACAATAATATTACAAAAATATTAAGATATACAAGTATTGAAAAGATCGAAAAACATCGGTACTAATTCTATACTCCGTGGTCTAGGGTTCGATTCCTGGTCGGGAAACAATAATATTTATTAATTTAAATAAATAAATTTGATTATTTTTTCTTTTATTTGTGATATTTCTCAAGTTTGGTACGCTAGACACATCGACGAGCTTGCTGCCTGCCATGATTGGCCTATAGTAAAATTGGCTAATTGTGAATCCGCTTCTATATAATCGTGGTTTCTGATCACCCCGCAAGCGATATGGTCGTGATGATACTTAACTTTACTTTCTAATTCTATAAAGAAATCTATTTTTTTTAAAGACTGTCTGAAAACTAATGAACGATGGAGTATTCAAAACTCATATATCAGCAGAGCATGCAACGGAATTTAACGAGCTCATATCTTGCTCTAAACATGAGATATATGTATTCTGCACTAAGCCAACCGCGCTGAGGCGCCTGATGACGACACAATATTGCAATTATCAATAAGACCCCAACTGTGACAATTTAAACGTACATATAATTAATTCACTCTGATGAGAACGGACATCGAAATTTTATAAATTTGAAAATGTATTTATGTTAAGTGAGGTTTAGTTACTTTGTAAATTTATTCATGTTAAGTTAATAACATAACATATTATTGAGCCAACTTTATTATAGGCCAATCATGACAGACGGCAAGCTCGTCGATGTCTCTAGCGTACCAAACTTGAGAAATATTACAAATAAATTAAATAATAATTAAATTTTGTAATTTAAATTAATAATTATTGTAAAAATATTATCATTATTATTGAGAGCAGACCTTATTTATTTCTTTATAAAGCAGAAGTCTTAAATGAGTGATAAATAACGGTCAAAAAAATTAAACAAAATTTTTGGCTAAAGTATTTTTCCAGCAGCAAAATAATGCCGCTATTCCAATCAACCTTCAGGAATCGAATCACTATGCCGACTCGAGCCACGAGTAAATATGACAAAAGAACCGTGAAATATCTGCACAATTCTAGCCAGATCGCGTCGCTCTACTTAAATTCAATTGCAATATTTACAAATTCAAATCCCACGACACAGGTATGTTAGAATCACTGACTTATACATTTAGACCAAGACTTTCAATAATAATTACTGTACAAAGATGACACATTGCCAGAAAGGGAGGAGATAACCTAGAAAAACCCCTTGTTACTGGTGAGGTGGAAGGAAAGAAACCGAGAGACCGAAGCCCGGTACGCTGGTCCGACCAAATCCGCTCCACCACCAACACTAGCGTCCATGATGCTGTGCATGCTGCCGAAGATAGGAACGGATGGCGCAGCATCATCAAGACGCGCCCCAATTCATCGGGATGTCACGACCCTCAGTAATAAGGAAACAAACACTTGGATATTGTCAATAGATTTTTTCTCCATAGTTTTTTATCATGTAGATTATAAAATAACTAGCAGCTACTATGGGTGGACCCATCATATCAGCTATACCATCATCTTCGACTAAAACACTGTTGCCATAAACAAATTTTTGCTTAAAACTAGGTAGTTAAAATTAATTCGTGGCTGTAAAAAGGCCGTGTCAGCTTATACGACACAAGTACAAATATATTAATAATAAAAAAATTACATTACTGACAATAGAACATGGGTTACCAAGGTGTGTCGCGGAATCCCTGGTGCTTAGTAAAGCCTAAAAGAGGCGCCTAGATGTTCACAAAAAATTGTGGAATGCACCAATTGTATTTTAGCTTTATTACTAGCTAGGTCGCCGAGACATAATATCTGTTCAGAATATCAGTACAGCCCCTAGAACACAGTGTCCTAGACCTCCACTGCGGGATATGGGCCTTCCAGACCATATAATAAATAAATAATAATAATAAATATTTTCAGACAGGTCACACAGCGCCATCTAGTTTCCGAGGTAAGCACGAGGCTTGTGTTACGGAAACTAGATAGTTGATAAATTACACATTATACTTTTTTTTTGTAAATATATACATATTATTACATATAAACACACAGACCGAGACAAATTATACAATGTACAACTTGCTTACAATATATCAGGAGAATTTGGCCTACACTCGCCACGCTGGCCAGACGGCTTGGCGAGGAATATAAGAAATAATATCTGTTAGTACATCGTTAACTGCAAAAGTTTTGGAAAACTCTGCCCTATAACTTTGACCTCCACTGGTGGAGATGGGCCTTCCTGAACATATTACTAGATAATTTTGGCTTACACTCGCTTTACGCAGGTTGGCGAAGATTTGATGACAATTTATTAACGATTCCACAAGTTATCCGGTTGTAAGGACGCTTTTAGTTTAAAATTCAAAAAGGTCGCAATTAGAATCTGCCAGAGAAAAATACTTTTCTTATGTACATTTGTCATAGATATATATATACATATATATCGCGCAATAAAAAAAAGGGAGGCCTCCTTTTTTAAACCAGCCTATTGTCGGTCGCAAGCCATTCTTCTTATCTCTTATCCACACACGATGGACCCGCCGGTGAATCCATGGAATCCGGCGATGTCTAGAGCATTTTTTACAGTATAACACACATTATATTATTTATATTATATTATTTTTATTTTTCTAAATTATTGTGGTTTAAAATTATCATTTATATGTTTCTTCTATTTGTAAGTTATTTAGTTGTATAAGATATTTGTGGAAACTTGTAATTGGCATCTAGTTTTTTATATAAGTAATCATTTGTTAGAAGCTGTAAGTTTTCCTTAAAGATAAATAAATAAATAAAATAAATAAATACTTATAAATTTGTCTTCTCTACGTTCTCGTGCCTCGAAGAGCTCTCGGTCTTGGTTCTACTAATACCAAATAAACAATTTTCATTAAAATTGACATCAAACCCTCTCCAACCCATCTAGATACACTGTGGCAAATGCATACCTAATTCTCCAGAAATATGTTCCAAAGGACCATTTCCATGAGGTCTAGGACTTTGTGTTCCAAGGGCTGTGATACTGAAGCTTTCGACTCCACAACAGTTGCGTATTCCTTCCATTCCAAAAAGTAGCCTCGGTTAAGCCCAAACCATTATATGTCAAAGTCAGAGCTAAGAACTTAAGAACTTTCAACGTGATGACGATCGAGTTAACAATTCTTAGCAAAAACTCCGAAGCCTAGTTCCAACTCATAGGAAAATAAACGACATTCAGACTGTAGTCACAACGAAGCTGTGAAGACGTGAGGAGGCCTGCCCAAATTAGTTTTTATAATCACATTGACTTCTATAAAAATCCGAGTCGTATAATATTCAATTAGTTATAATTATTGCACTATATATTATATGGGGCGAGCTTAATGCCGCTAGACATTCTCTGACAGACAACCTTTGAGACAAGTTGGTGCACAGAAGTATTTAAAACTGATTAACAAAAATATTATTATATATATTCTAGCGGTTAAGTCCGTGGATTGAGATGCGGTGGTACCGGGTTCGATTTCTGGGCCTCGATTCTCGCGGCTTCGACAGTTTTCTATGGAGATCTGTCGCTTTACATTCGAATATTTCGAACCGACACGCAAATCGTAAGCGCCAGAATTAGGTCCCTGGTCGGAACACAATAATTTATTCGTGATATTTCTCAAGTTTGGTATGCTAGAGACATCGACGAGCTTGCTACGTCATGATGGGCCTGTAATAAATTTGGCTATAGGCGAACCCGCTTTAAAACCTTGGGTTCTGACCACCCTGAAAGAAGTACCGTCGTGATGATATTTTACTTTTACCACTAACTATATTTAACAAAAATAAATATAGTACATACTAATAGTGTTTAGACATATACAAAAATATATATTAAAATAAAATAGATTAAAAAACTAATTACAAATAAAACTAAACTAAAAATACCTATGAAATTAAAACTATTCTACAAAATTAACTAAGGGATTACCACCAGGGAGGGTACATAAAACGCTCGCCGCATTTCCTCGTTGAATTATAATGTAAATATTCTGTTTTAGGTAGTTATGGCATTTGGGATCGCCACACTCTTGAAAAATTCGTTTACCCACCAATTTTATGAATTTTATGAATTTGTGGGTATTGATAGAATACACCCCCATTGTTTCAATCCCAAATGCCACAAAGTTATAATTTTGTTTAATGCTATTCATTATATTTGATGTGCTTTACTAACCGGCTAACTACAAATTACGAGTAGGTGTTTAAACTACATACATACATATCTTCACGCCAGATCCCTTGCGGGGTAGGCAGAGACAATTGAGCGCCATTTGACACGATCACGACATACCTCTTTCGCTTCGTCGACATTCATTAACCTCTTCATACATGCCTTTTGGTTACGAAGACTTTTTAATGCACCTTCAGTCAGTGTTTTATTTATTTGATCGTGATATGTGAGTCTCGGTCTGCCAGGGCCTCTTTTACCCACAACTTTCGCATTATATATCTGGTTCGTCAATCTTTCATCGCTCATCCTTTCAACATGCCCGAACCATCGTAGCATGCTTTTCCTTATTTTTGTCCCTATGCTTTCCTTCATACCAACCCTTTTCCGTATTTCGACGTTACGTATGCGGTCTGCCAAAGTGACGCCACATATCCGCCGCAACGACCGCATTTCTACTGCATTAACCCTACTCTCATGCGTATTCTGACATATCCACGACTCGCTTCCATACATCAGTGTTGGTACCAACATGGCATTGTGTATGGCGAGCCGAGCTTTGTCACTGACATTTCGACTGCCGATCAGTGACCCCAGGGCACCGTTAACACTATTTCCCGCGTTCACTCTTCTTTCAACGTCCCTATCGTACTTCCTATCCGCAGTGAAAACACTGCCCAGATATATAATTTCATTTACTTGTTCTAGAGTTTCATCATCAATCTTTATCGTCACGGTTGTCATCCTTCTTCTTTCAAACACTAGTACCTTGGTTTTTCTCGCATTCAAACGGAGTCCTTTTTCTGCACATCCCTCCTTCATTCTTGTGACTAGTGATTGCAGTTGTTGTTCGGACGATGCCATAAGAACAGCATCATCTGCATAAAGCAGGCTGTTCACCACTAGATCACTCATCTTTATCCCACAGTCACTCTCTCTCACTCTTTTTAGGCATTTGTCGAGATATAGAGTGAATAATCTAGGAGAAAGCACACAACCCTGTTTGACGCCCATTTGGGATTCAAAGCAAGGCGACATACTCCCCTCCACCCGCACACAAGCTTTGCAGCCCTTGTACAGGGACTGTATAGCTTGTAGCAGTTTGTCATTCACTCCATACTCCGGCAATATGTCCCAAAGCTTCTTTCTTACAACTCTATCAAAAGCCTTTTCCAAATCCACAAAAGCACAGAAAACCTTCTGGTTTAAGGCCAAAAACTTCTCTGTGATATTGCGGAGCGAAAAGACTTGGTCAGTGCATCCTCTTCCAGGTCTAAAGCCTCCTTGTGCCTCCCATAAAAGACCTTCAGTCTTCTCTCGTTTCGTGAGAATCTTGCCATACATCTTGCTCGCCAAACTGATCAAACTAATCGCTCGGTAGTTGGCACAGTCCAATCTAGATCCCTTACCTTTGTATAAAGGAACGATGACTGATTGCCGCCAGTCCTCTGGTACTCTTCCCTCCTGCCAGCAAAGGTTGCACAGTAGGTGGAAAGCGTTCCAGACCTAGATAATATATATAATATAATAAAATATATATTTATGTTTATTATATATGTTATTTTAATTATACGTCATGTAAGTATTTATGTAATGATATTTAATTATTCTTAAGTAATTGTATTTGCCAAGCCGTCTGGCCAGCGTGGCGAGTGTAGGCCAAATTCTCCAGATATATGTTCTGAAAGGCCCATCTCCAGCATTGGGTGTCTAGGACGCTGTGTTCTAGGGGCTGTAATGATATATATATTTCTTGACCAAAGAATTCTTTACTATTAAGTGGTTTAGTTTTAGTAATATTTCTCCCTTATATTATGTTCTATAATTTGCGCGAACCTTCCACATACAATGTTCGTAATGTCCCTAAGGTTGACCGAGTAAGAATGTCTAGCGGCATTAGGTCCGCCTTTGTACATAGTGCAAAAAGTTTTAAATAAAATAAAATAAATAAATGTAAATAGTAGTTTCTATACTTTTATTGATAATTCTAATGCTTTTACTATATATTACTGTGCAATTAGGTATTTTTATATATTACGATATTTAAAACATTTTGTAAACTATATAAAATAAAGGGTTTTTTCTACCTAAATTTTAATCTTGCTAGAATAATTTATACTGTATAACTGTGAATGCAATTTACCCCATACAAGATTAATGATGTCGTTTGGCACAAAAGATAGCGGTGAATAAAGCACTAAAAACCAGTTGGCCATTCATAAAGTGACCGGTCCGTACAATGATATAAGTCAACGTAATATCGACACTTTTTTTTTATCAACATCTAGTTTAGTTTCATTAGAAAAAGTCAAATAGTATTGACTTCAAACTAGAGCTAATAATTCAAATTCAACTATGTATTGTAAATCGGACACAAATACAAACCAAAACAAGAATCGATATTTTTTCATCTATAAAAGCTCTTACCTGATTATTATTTTTATTGTGTGTCTTCTCTTCTCCCGATGGATGCTGAATGAGGTGAAAGGGTCTAGCCCATACACCCAGGTCTGACGTAATCTATCTTTCTTATGAGTTAATGAGGTTATTATCAAATTCCAGATGTTGCAGAATTTGATGCTTTTCTTGGAGTCACTCGCGGCATTATAGCCCAAACACGTTGGGTAAAATATGAGAGTTCACAGCTCGGGAAAACCGCAAAAAATAAACTGCAACTTGTGCCCCATTTAAAAGTCTAATTAATCGATTTCCATAATTATTCACATTCTAGCACATTATTAAACAAAACAACACCACTTTTGACTATCAATATTCACAGTAAAGAAATTTACAAAACAAAAACTCGCACTTGACATGTTCATGAAAAATGGCGCGAAGAACTATCTTTTTTTTTAATGTTTCATATATAACCGGTGTCAAGTTAGCAGCCAAATCTCGGCAGCCAAATATAACTGACCGATTTAAGAAGTCTTTTTTTTGTAAAGAAATACTCTAATATATCATGTAAATAATACTATCAAGACAAAAAGACACATGTGGGGTATCCAGCGACGTAGCTTTAGCAAGATTTTTGGATAAATATTTTTTTCTTTGATATTTTTTATTCGATAAAGTAAAATAACTCGTTAGGTTCCTTAAACCCCCTAGTAAGTAAATTTTGGGTGGTACTAGGTGTAGTCAGTATATCTAGCTCTAATATATAGTACCACATATATTGGCTATGAGTGGGTTCTTTAAGAAAATCTTTCGTTAAATATTATTAAAAATATTTATTAAGTATCTTAAATCAGAGGGAAAATGCTGCCAGTGTATTCGGCACCATGCCACAGAACAGCGATTTGGAGGAGCTATTTTTATGTAAGTATTTTTTTTTATTATCTAAGTTTTTTTTAGCTTTAATTTAGTTTTTTTGTATTATAGTTTATTTAATTTATTTAAAATAAATACCATTAAGATAAATTGCACTTCTATAAGGAATCCTTAACTTTAACCTTTTAAGAGTGTTAATTGAACGAAAGGTGAGCGCCTAATAGAATCTTAAATGATAAGAATGGGAAATTCCATTATCAGATAATGCTCACTATTCAAATGGCACTATTAAAGTTCGAAAATAAAAGAACTGAGAGTATTAATGGTTTTGTCCCATAACTGGGGGCATATCCGCTTGTTCCCATAGACAGATATACAAGGATTAGACAAATAATACTACTTTAACTTAGTTGATTTCGTGCTGGCAACATACAATTAAGAAGGATTCTTCCCTCTCGCTCGCACAATCCTTTATTATCGAAGATATTTCAACTCAGAGTGTACTTTTAAAAAATGTAGTCAATTAACTTCCTAGAAAATAAAATTACGGACATTTTGGACTTATTTTTAGACAAAGAACATATTTGTAACGACATTACTCTATTTTACTAAAACAAAAGTCAAAGTCAAAATATCTTTATTCACGTAAACCTATTACAGGCATTTATGAAACGTCATTTATTTAATTATTTTGAATGATTCTACTCCTGCTAGTAGAAGACTAAGCAGCAAAGTGGTCCAATAAGTAAGCTGTTAGCAGAAGACCAGCAGCTTAGCAAATTCCAGTGACCTGTTAATGTTTAATCTGACTGAGAAAGGAATCTGCAAGGAAAACTCAGCTATATCAGATTTACAAAATAAAACATATACAGAACTGCACCACAACGATCAATTAATAACCTTTTAAATTTAGTTATCAGTACCTATGAGAAAACAATACCTGGTACAGCACTATGGTTAATATGTCCCTAAAATGAGATAATTTTATGAATGCTTCATCACTCATTTGCGTGATCTATACATTAATCGAGTTTAGTTCAAAAAATCGATTTGTTGGTATTTACATAGGTATGTTATTCACACTTTCTAAATAGCTCCACACATTGTTAGTAAGTAGTATATATGTATGTTTATGTATAACAATATGTATGTATTAGTATTTAGTGTATCGATATTATAATATTTATTCCCGCGGTTGTCCCACTCTGCGTCATCTGTACGAGACTACGTACTCAAGAACTTTACATTTGATTGTTTGCCCCATTGGTCGTCAGTTCTGCGGCAGATGCATCGCATTTAGCTTGTTAATATTTAATTCTATGTCAGTAACTTTGGTTCTGTAACGAATCTGTAAATTTTTTATTTATTTTATTTAAAACTTTATTGCACGAAGTACAAAGGCGGACTTAATGCCCGTAGACATTTTCTGACAGCCAAACCTTGGGGACAAATTTTAACTATTATATATATTATAATAAAATAAATATTTAAAAAATTGGAAGATAAATTGACAGCTTAATCATAAGCTTACATATTATACTGTTTTATATACTATAATATCAATACTATATTATACTAATACATACATAATACTATACATAAACATACATATATGCACTTACTAATATTGTGAAATATGTGATATACGAATTTTTTAAACAAAGATCTGGTAGTTGCTTGTCTTATGTTTACAGGAAAAACATTCCATTAATTTGTGGCGACTAAAATAATTCAAAACAAATCCGGAATGAAATTCTATTCATCAAAGAAATACCAAGCATAGCTCTCTCCATAGTTCGTTAAGCGACCTTGAATTTGTGGATCAGATCCACTGTCTACGTCTCTGCTCCGTACGACATTACGAGAAAGACGCACTGGTTGAAGACTTTTGTCTTGTGATATGGACAATGAGAGGATGTGATGCAGTTTCCTGAATGCCGCCCATCCTAGCCTCTGTCGGCTTAGTTTACAATGAAAGAAAACGGCTAATGCTCTTCTGGCTCTAGCTCTTCGTTTGTTTGGTCTAAACCCAGCTTAATAACTCCACTCAACATTTCCTTCCAGCTGTCAAACGAAAATTAAGTATCTGTAATTGCGACGATAAAATTAAAAATTTCGTCTAATGTTACGTTATGCTTACGGCGCTTCAAAATAAAACTCACGGCTAAGCTCTATTTTTAACTATAATCGTAAGTATTGTAGAGACTTAATTTTTTGACAGCTGGAAGGAAATGTTCATTGACGGAGGCGTTGAGGAAATAATGAGAAAAGGCCATAATTAACAGATGATAAAGTTCCTTCTGTCTAATGTACGTCTGTGGTTGGTAACTTATGATTCCACTGCACAGTCGCTCCACTTATGCGGTTAACGGATTTGGACATTTTCTCCGGCCACAATTTAATACGTCCCAAAACGTCGCAGTAAAGTGCCAAAAGTTGACAATCTAGGGCGTTAAGTCTGCCAATTTTAATAAAATAACATTCACACGGCACTTTTTTATGTGAGAAGGAAGGGATTTAAGATTACTAAACTGAAAAACAATTTTAATAGATTTACAATATTAGCGGCAGTCTATGAGACGAGCTTCCGAGGCGGTATTTTCGGAATCATACAGTATTTGGTTAGGTATGGAGAAGAGCGGAATGGTGAACGTTTTATTGCGGTGGTGGCTCGGTTGCTTTCCTTTCTTAAAATCCTACAAAGGTCGATTCTAACCCCGGCTTGTACCAATGAGAAATACACTTTTCTTACATACATTTGTCATAGATTTCCAATTTTTGTATGTATGTATATAACAGCTAACCTTTGGGAGTGTGGTAGAGGATTGCGGGATTTATTATTATAAATATACAACTACATACACTATATAATAATCGCTACATAATATTACTTAAATAATATATACTTATATATATACATGTATATATATTATTTAAGTAATATTATGTAACGATTATTATGTAGTGTATGTAGTTGTATATTTGTTGTGGCCGACGATTTGGCATCCTTTGCCACACGTTATAGTTATTTTTAATTTTTATATTATTTTGACTTTTATATGACATATTTGTTTATTTACATTTTGACATGGCTATTAAAACATGGGAAAATATAGTCGATATTATGCCTTTTAATAAGTAAATCCCTGAAACCCAGCTGTGAATGACGGTCACATTTGTAATAATAAACCCTTTTACAATTTTTGTATGTATACATATATATATATATACAATAACGTGGAATCGTTAATAAGTTGTCATTCTGTGGCGTGTGTGTAACGCCTATAATGGTATTAGTCATAAATACAAAATTTACATTTTCCATCATTCGGTAGTCCACGGTAGTCAGGAGATTGTTAAGTGCGAATTTCTTCGACAAACCACCATAAATGCTTGTAGGTGTTATTTAGGACTATTTATTGTACTCGTAGTAAGTTATCATCACTGTGTTTTTTTTTTTTTAATTAAATTTAAATTTTGTTAAATTTTAAAGTTACTTCTATCTTCCTATTATTTTTTTTGTGTTTCTTTTAAGTCATACTATTTCTATCAGTGGAGACCTTTTTTAATTGACCTCCTAAATCTTATATATGTTATAAAATGTGTATTTTTGTGTTGTTGCTCTTCCCAAAAGTTTATAAATAAATAAATAAATTATAAATTGACATCAGATCCTCCCTAACCTGCCCGGCCAGAGCGTGGCGAGTGTAGGCCAAATTATCAATTTCTGGAACGGCCATATCCAACAGTGAAGATAATTTGGCAGAAATGGAACATCATTGGAATCAAGAGCTGGACATAGACCATATGAGGTCACTGGCAGAGCACGCGACATGTCACTCTACAATCTCGTGTTTTTTTTCTTTTTGTTTTGTGTTCTCTTCTCCCGATTGATGATGAACGAAGTGATAATAATAATAATAAATTATTTATTCTACAAAACCAAAACAAGTGCATGTACATAGGCGAGCTTAATGCCGTAAATGCATTTTCTACCAACTAACCTTTTTGACTGAGATATGTAATACGCGGGTGCAGCAGAAGAAAAATGATAGTTGAAATTATTTATTACTATATAAAACACACATTAATTACAAACATATAGTACTTATACATAAATAAATGTCCTACATAAACAAATAAATATATAACTAAATTTAAAATACATACATATAAGCATATATAATAAGTGAGTTATGGCGACTTATTCTGCTTGTGAAATAAGTATGTGTATAGCTTATCTTTAAATATTTTAAGAGATGGTGCCTGTCTGATAATTAAAGGAAGTCTGTTCCACTGGCGAGCTGCAGATACTGTAAAAGAAATCTGAATATCTGCTGGAAGAGTGGGGAAGTATTTGACATAATATTTCTTTCTTATAAATTAAATTCCAGATGTTGCAGAAGCCCAAACACGTCGGAAAGCGCGGGAAAATTACTTGTGCCCCATATATATAAATTCCAAATTATCGTTTTCCATAATTATTCACAATATAGCACATTATTAAACAAAACAACACCACTTTTGACTAACAATATCTACAGTGAAGTAATTTACAAAACATAAACTTGCACTTGACATGTCCGTGAAGTTGGCGCCTAGAACTCTTTTTTTTTTCTTGGCATAATACCGGCTAGTGTTTTCATAATTTATTAATATAGGTTATTTAAATACACGAGCGATACTTAATGTATAAATTGTATCTTATTTATCAAAGTAAAAACTTCATTAATCATGTTGCTACATTGACTTATTATTTAGGATCGGGCATTCCTACTACAATACTAGGTACTGCTTTCTTAACTTTACTGGCTTAAAAACAAAAATTGTTTAAACGTTACCAAAAAATGTGAACTGGCACTTAGTAAGGCTTTGTAAAATTCAAATAGTAGTTTAAAGCAACGTGTGTTTAACTGCCTCCGTGGTCTAACGGTTAAGTCCGTGGATTTTGAGGTACCTGGTTCGATTTCTGGTCGGGACACAAAAATATTTAATAATGTAATAATACATTTAATTTATTTGTGATATTTCTATAGTTTGGTACGCTGGAGACATCGACGAGCTTGCCACTTGTCATGATTGGCCTATAGTAAAGTTGGCTAAATGTGAATTCATTTTTCTTACCACCCCGAAAGGGAATTGGTCGTGATGATACTTTACTTTTTTTAAGCAACGTAGAACATACCGGTTCACGGGAATTGTGTTGTCGACGGCCAATTGCTAAAAAAACTACACCAAGCTTTTTCACATTTACTCAACAAAATGTAAATTATAATGTGATTGGAGTAAAAAAATGTATACTACACTGATTAAAATAGGTGTAACGATTTTTTGTAGCTTTTCCTCCGAAACGATGTCTTTGAATTGGTGTTTAGAATGCATCATTCCGTTATGTTTTACTCAATTTAATGAGATTGCATCGTAAGTGATATAAGCTGTTAGTAGTTATTTATTTATTGCACAAAAAACTTTAAAGTAATGGGTTTAAACAAGGGCGAATGCCTTAATGGGGTTGTATTACAGCCTCTGGAAGTGTGGTAGATAGAGTATAGATTTGGAGATGCCTACTATTGAGGAGTTTGTCGTTGGCCTGACTAGAAGTATGCTTTATCGGGCCGACAACGTACACTTCAAGCATCTCCAGAATATCGCTCCGTGTCGTGCACGGCCCCCTAACGGGCCCATCACACAATCTTTGTTTCCAAATCTTTTGTTGTGTCATCTTCAACCCTGTGGAACAACCTTCCTGTTGAAGTCAGACAAGCACCCAGCAGACCAATATTCAAGAAAAGAGTGTACAGTCATTTTTATAAGTCATTAGCTTTTTTTTTATTATTAACATTAACGTATTTATGTATTAATATATAATTTTATTGTATGTCAAACAAAACCTTAAATTGAATAATCGAAGTTAATACATTAAATATAAATTAAAAGCTACCTAAATAATAAAATTAAAAATAAATTTTATTGTATTATATTTTTATGTAGTATTAGTATGTATGTGTATATATATATTATAGTTGTCTACGAGTATGTATGTTAATTATAATATTATTTATGTTTATTATTTTAATATTTTATTTTTCTATTTGCACAGTACTTATATTTAAATGTCCCAATGTCCCAAAGGTTAACGGGAAGATAATGTCTTGCGTCATTACGTTCGCCTTTTGTATAGATTTACAATAAAGTTTTTAAATAAAATAATAATAATAATAAAAACGGGAGACCACTTTCCAGGAGAGCTGTAGCAGTCGAATCTAGCCGCCTGGGTTCGTGAGCCACACGGGCGCTGTTATACTAGTAACGGCGGAATGCGGGGAAAACGGGGGAATGTCCATGAGTCATCTGGGCCTGGACGACCCCACTGTCTGTCTCTGTCTGAAGATTGCGGGGATCACATAACAATAAATTAGATAATATTTTTCTTTATAAGACACGGTCCTTTTTACAGCCACGAATTTAAATTTAATCATACGACATTTTACTTAGGTTGTAATAAATAAAATAAAATAAAACAGTTTTTGTTTGTCGCAAATCTAAATGTTAATAAAAATATAAAAGGTAAGGTGACACAGCCCTTTTACAGCCACGAATATAAATCTTTAAATTCTATGAATGCCTTCATATCGCGCTGGACGTAAATGATGGCGACATTTTTTTTGCTAAAATAAGTACCTCAATAGCGTCAAGTGTGTTCTCGGCCAGGAATTCACGCATCCATTCCTACGGCATGTCACATAGCAATGAAGAAGCTCATCGATTTGCTAAGAACGGAATACAAAAAGGAATCGAATAAATTATGTCACCTCATTATATCACTTTAATAAAATATCTGCCTCCGTGGTCTAGCGGTTAAGTCCGTGGATTTAGACTCGGAGGTACCGGGTTCGATGCCTGGTAGCTGAATCCGCTTATTTATAAGCGTGGTTTCTGACCACCCCGAAAGGGAAACGGTCGTGATGATACTTTACTTTACTTTACTCTATATTAATTAATGTTATTGCGTCCCGACCAGGAATCGAACCCTGTACCTCCGAGTCTAAATGCACGGACTGAACCGCTAGACCACGGAGCAGTTAAATACGAGATAGAGTAATTATAATTGTTCGTTAATCCAATAAAATATGAATAACAAAAATATTAAAAAATCTACGGCGTTATTTCTACAGGCAGTAATTTTATGACTAAACCTTTTTTACGCGACTCAACTCTACATCTATGTTGGCGTGATATAATATAGTACCATAGGTCAAGGAGCTCCCACGACGCCGTCAGCTCGCGGGCGATTACATCGGGTCATAATTAACGACACAACTGTTTAATCCAGGGATTCCCAAAGTGTGCGCCGCGGCTCCCTGGTGCGCCGTAGAGAGAACCAAATTTAAGTTTTAGGTATTTACGCTCAATAATAGTCGATAGTATCGCATTGCGGAAAGAGGTATCAATCTCTCGCGCTTTATCACTAAAGACCAAAATATCAATTTTTGAAAAGCGTCTATATATTGACCGTCGTCGTCTCTATGACACTAGACACCCTTTTAAGATTTAAATATATACAGTATAAACAAGCTAGAAGCGCCTTTGTTAAAATGAACCACCTTCTGCAATCGCAATCTCAAACTTCCTACAAGATGCCGACTCGTCCGATGCTATATATTTTCCATTCTCCTGTATGATGTCGAATTATGGACCCTGACAAACACAATGTCGAAGAAGTTAGAAGATTTTGAAATTCGGATATATAGGGGAATGTTGAAGATATCAGGGAAGGACAGAGTAAGAAACGAAACTGTCTTGCAGAGTGAACAAAGGCGGTGAACTACTAAAAATGGTAAAGCGAAGGAAGTTGGAGTACTTGGGACACATCATGCGCAATAAAAAGTATAGCTTGCTGCAGCTAGTCATGCAAGCCAAGATACAAGGCTCCAGAAGACCGGGGAGAAGACGCACTTCCTGGCTCAAGAATCTCAGGGCGTTGTTCGGGATGAGCACCAGATCCTTGTTCCGGACAGCAGCCAACAAAATCAAAATCGCCTTAATGATAGCCGAAAGGAGATGACACCTTAAGAAGAAGAAAAAGTATAAACTTAACTATAACTTATATTTTAATTACAACTTTTTGGGTTGATTATGTACCTACTCATTTATATATATATTAGTGAATGTACCTATTTTATTTGTTTGTGCAACCTTTTTCGCATTAATAACCTCTATCTATTTAAGTGTTTGTAGTAAATGTTTTAACCTCCAGTTCTGTTCTTTACCTTTGCATAACGCTCTCCAGATAGGACAATTAATGCCATGTACCTATCCATAATGATAAAATGTATAATTATAAATTACGAATACGACTTAACCGAATTCTGGTAGGAATGTATGGTGCTAAAATAAAAATAAAAATAGAAATAGTTAAAATTTAAGTAACTGTTCAGCATCAGAACTTGGTCCTGAACAAACCAAGTTGTTAATTTTGTTTTTGGCTTTACGGAAACTGCGGATGTTTTAATTTGTGCCTATATATTCCTTTTACCTTATTTCGAGTACTAACGACTACGGGTTGCCAAGACAAAATATTAAACCTGTAAATGCGCTGCGAACTGAAAAAGTTTGGGAACCCCTGGCTTAATTAATTTAGCTTCAGATTAAAAAGGATGTAAATTGAGAAAATATTCGCGTTGAACCGGAAGGTAATTCATGATTGAACTTCATGGAGGTTGAATTTTTTCAGTTAATTTGTATAAAAGAATATTCGAAAAAAAATTGTTGCAACTTTTGCATTAGGTAATAATTGGCACGGCTAAAAATGCCATAAAACAGTTGAAAGGTATATGGAAGGATCAAAATATCACCCTCAGGACCAGTGATCGTGGCCGCGTCGATGCCTTTGAAATGCGATGTTGGAGGCTTGTACTACGGATCCCTTGGACAGTACGAACAACCAATGTTTACTTAAGGAACTCAAAATCTCTACTATGCTGACTTGTTGCCTACAACGAGTCCTTCAGTCATCATCATCACCAGCTCTCCACTGCTGGATTTAGGCCTTCCCCAAGTCAGAGCATGTCTTGCGAGACTCTTGCACAAGACCAATATTAAGAGTGCAAGACCAAGACCAGTTATTCTGATGCAAGATCCAAGTCTGATTTGGGCAACACTACATATTCTGATCTGTCCAGATCCACACCACTCTAAATACCCAAGTACACAATGCAGCCGTAAACAGCATCAGATGGCGCAGCATCTTCCGGGTTAAAGTGATTTGTGGAGAGGGTCACGACCCTCAGCCGTGAGGAGAACGACGCAATGAGGGGGAAAAGGCATTAAAGATACGATAAAAAATATTTATTTGCATAAATGTTAGTCTAATTTACAGGTGTTATAGTAAACTAACTTAACGTAACAACGTTTGCCAAGTAAATTGGCGAGCAAATATATCAAACATTAATATTAATTTTAAATAAAATATATTCAAAAACTTACATGTAGGTATTCATACTATATTGTCAGCTTAAACTGTAGGTATTACAATTGTCAAAATATTCTTTTAATTTATAAAACATCTTTTGTTTTAACCAAATTATTAATTGATTTTTAAAATCATTTTTTCCCAACAATTTTAATTTGTTAGGTAAAAGTTAAAAGTATCATCACGACCGTTTCCCTTTCGGGGTGGTCAGAAACCACGCTTATAAATAATACCAAACTCGAGAAATATCACAAATAAATTAAATGTATTTATTTACAATAATATTATTTTTTGTGTCCCGACCAGGAATCGAACCCGGTACATCCGAGTCTAAATCCACGGACTTAACCGCTAGACCACTGAGGCAGTTAATTTGTTAGGTAATTTATTATAAGTTCGTATTCTCAGAACAAGACAATATGTATTCGTATAAAAAATATTAATTGATAATCATTGATAAATACTCCTTCCCCGTATGTTCATTTGTAGATCAAATGCAATTAAAAATCAATGCGGTATGCTTAAATGTGCATAAGGTTTGCGTACCAAAGCAAATTCATACTCGGAAAGGGATTTAATGAACAGAACTTCAAAAGGCACGCATTCATTGCACACACTACAGAGTGTATTACGTAACTATTCAGCATTTTTTTTTAAATCTAATCTTTTTTCATATAGTATTTTGTTTTAGTTGTTTTTTACAATGTGTTTACGAGTAGGTATTATTTATTAGGTATTAATAATTTCTTCTTCTTTTTTTTAAATAAATGGCCTCATCAGCGAGGCATTTATGCCAACTTCACGTTTGTATGCAATATTTAAAAATTATATAATTTTATTTTAAAGACGACGCGGTGAATTATAATAATTTAGTTTTTAGAAATTAAAATTTTAATATACTATATGCAATGATTTTGTATGGTCTTCCGTTAGACCAATATGTTAATTTATTTATTTATTTATTTAAAAACTTTATTGCACAAAGTACAAAGGCGGACTTAATGCCCGTAGACATTCTCTGACAGCCAAACCTTAGGGACAAATTTGAACAAATATAGGTGCAATGAAAGTAATGGTAAAATATACAATTAAAGAATGACTTAACATATATTATATACGTACTTATATAGTTTTATATATGTAATATATTATCAATATACTAAATACTAATACATACACAATATTATACATAGACATACATAAATACAACTTACTAACGTGGTTTTGGCCTATTTATAAAGTGTGCATAGACCAATTTTTTAAATGACAATCTATTAGTTGCCTGCCTTATGTTCACCGGAAGATCATTCCATAAATTTGTGGCAGCGACTACAAAGGAGTTGGAGACAAAACCAGAATTATGTGAAGGGACAGAAAGAAGAGAGTTATGAGAAGAACGTAAAGATTTATCGTGGAAGGAAGAGAGATAGGCAAAATTATCCTTGAGGTATTTCGGTGTCGCAGGCTCGTTTAAAACAGAGAAAAGGAGACAAAGGACTCTAAGATTTCTACGACAACGAATTGGCAGCCACTTCAACTTAGCTCGATATTCAGAGATGTGATCGTATTTGCGTAAGCAATATATAAACCGGATACACGCGTTGAGTAACCGGTCCATCTTATTGAGCAGCATCTCTGACATATCAATGCTACACACGTCACCATAGTCGAGGAGAGGAAGGAGAAGACTTTGAGCAAGGGTAATTTTAGCTTTTAACGGCAGAAAATTTTTATGTTTATTAAGAGAGTGCAGTGAAGCAAAAATTTTATTACTAGTTTTGGTAACCTGGGTTGTCCAGCTTAGATTAGAATCTAGGTAAATACCTAGATTCTTCACCTCGCTGCTATACGCAATAGGGACGCCGTCAAACCGAACAGGGTCAATGCTGTTGTAATCTACTTTGCTCAACAATCGAGAACTTCCTATTATAATTGATTGACACTTGCTCGGATTGACAATGACCCCAAAGCGTTTGGACCAAGAGAGTATACTACAAAGATCTGAGTTAAGCCAAGCTATTGCACTATTGACTGAGCTGATATCCGACTGCACATAGAGCTGCAAATCATCCGCGTACAAATGGTAGTGACAGTGAAGTAAAGATGTGATGGCATTTATGAATATCGAAAATAATAGTGGAGATAGGATGCCACCCTGTGGGACGCCCGTATCCAAGTCGCACCACTCCGATGTCAACTGATCAACTCGAATCTGCTGCCGGCGTCCGTAGAGATATTGAGTGAACCAGGCCAGTGCCTCCGGCGATATACTCAGACGAGACAACGTAGAGATTAGCAAATCAGGATCTACTGTGTTAAAGGCATTCGTGAAATCAATAAGTACCAGTACTGTGATTTTGGTATTATCCATGCCTCTTCTGATGTCTTCAGTTACTTTGAGTAAAGCTGAAGTGGTGCTATGACCAGTACGGAAGCCGGACTGGAAGGGATTTAAAAGATTATTTACATCAAGGAAAAGGGAGAACTGTTTGTGGACGACAGATTCGAGGACCTTGGATAGAAAAGGTAATATCGATATGGGACGAAAGTGAGTAGGAAGCGAAGGTGAAGATATCTTTGGAAGTGGAATGATGAAGGCCTTACGCCATTGGGAAGGAAATTGGCCTGATTTAATGGAAAAGTTTATAATATGCGTAATAATAGGTATGAGAAGGTGTATAATTGGAATGATCATAGCACGACTGATAGAATCACATCCTATTGCTTTTGAAGTAATGGAATTAATCGTCTTAAGAACTACATCACCAGAAACCACTGTTAGGCTAAAAGGTTCAACATCTTGTACCGGCAGCGCGGCTATCTCCGCTAATGTACATGACTTTGTGTGACCATCAAGAACTGGAGCCGAAGAAAAGTGAGTGTTGAGCTGAGCAGGTGTCACGGAGCCAAGGTTGATCTGGCCGCGACTACGACCCAAACCTAGTGAATTGAAAAATTGCCATATTTTAGAAGACGACGTGTTTGAAATGTTTTCAACAAAGTGTTGACGTTTTATTAATAGAAACAAACATCTTTTCCTAAGAAACCATATGTCGGAAATGACAAAAAAATTGGCTTCTCCATACAAAATGTTAATTTAGGAATAGAAAATTTGTATGGAGAAGCCAAAAAAAATTAAAAAAATCTTTCAATAGAATCATAGTCCAACGTAGGACACAATATATATAAATATTAAAATTTTAACTATAATAAACCCCATTGAAATCCAAGACCGGCTCAAATCTTCACAAGAAAGGGTCCAGCGGCCCTATTCTTTTATTAGTGGATCTCGTTATTTACGTCAAAGATTGCGTCATAATTACAAAATATTATTCAATTCTCAACTCTATAAGCGCTCGAACTTGACAGCGGCCGTGCAAATATCAACTTTAATAGCATGATATATAATAATTTAGTTAACGGATTCCATTAGATAACGTTATAGGGCTAAAGGGCGCTTTGTGCTGCATATCTTAGTTCTGTAAGTTGTGTCTGTTTTGTGCGATGAATAAACGTTTTACTTTCTTTCTTTTAACCCTTTCAGCACGGCAAAAAATATTTTGGATATTAAAGGGTTAATTGAACTTTAAGATCCTTAAGGTCTAAAATATCTCATATAAATAGTAAAAAAATCGTCCCTTAGGGAATTCCACAAAACTCCCTTCGCATATTTGTGCGTTGTTGTTTTCTAATGTGCTAGCGGACTATTGTGCGTTGGGTAATAGTGGAACTAAAAACCACTTTTGTAAGTTTTTTTTCTTTACTAGTCCTAACAATTTAATAGAGATAATTACTAAGTAGTTAGATGAGTGCACGAACTCCTCGTATCGAGGACGTTTCGGCTAGATTTATTTTGTAATAACGCACGCTTGGCATAGTCCGTGCTGAAAGGGATAACTGTTATAGTTGCTATGTTTCGCATTAAAGTTTATTAATTATTTTATGTGTGTGTCAATCATTTTTTTTTTCTTTCTCACACTTCTAGGTGACGGAACCCTTGGGATTGTTTTTTTCTTTCTCAAACTTTTAGGTGACGGAACCCTTGGGATTGTTTTTTTCTTTCTCAAACTTTTAGGTGACGGAACCCTTGGGATTGTTTTTTCATTTTAGTTTTTCTTTAAAGTAAATTTTTACTTAGTTTATTATTCTTTCTTTTCCATTTTCAATTAAAGTTAGTTTTTTACGAATACGACTTATTTATTTATTACGTACAGTTATTTGGAGCTTTACTAATATTGATCGTTTGCATGATGCTCACGAACGTGTTCGGCTTTTGGGACTGGAGGATATGAAAGCCAAACTTGATCATAATGGAGCTGTGAAATCTAATCAAATGGGATACCAAATAAACCCACAGTTATTTCTGCAGACTTGCACTTACGAATGACTGCTTCATCATCAATCTAAGGGTTTACGATCACCGACGTTTAAGTATTTTCCCGTATATCTACTACATTTAATATTTCCTATTAAAAGATTATATATTCCTCGCCAACCTGTCTGGCCAGCATGGCCGGTGTAGTGACTGACATCAGTCCCTAACACTATGCCGACTTGACTGGGCTTGACGGCAATTCGAGCCTGATTCCGAAACGTTATTTATTGGATATAGAACTAACTAAGATCTATACTTCATCTCAAAATTTTAGAATACAGCAAATTCTGCAACATCTTGAATTCGATGATAACATCATTAACTCATAGATAGATAGATAGATAAATTATTTATTGCACAATAAACAAAAACACATTTAAATGTACATAGGCGACCTTAATGTCTAGTGACATTTTCTACCAGCTAACCTTTGGGATCACTATCCAATGCAATGATTGTGGGTGCATTAAATCATTAATTTAAAATCGAGATTAATAATAAAAAATCATAAGAACGAAAGATATATTACGTCAGACTTGGCTGTATGGGCTAGACCCTTTACCTTCCCTATCATCTCATTCATCATCGGGAGAAGTAAACACTACAAAAAGTAATATAAAAACTCGCGAATTACAACTAGGCCACAGTCGTGTTTACAATTTTCAAGAGCAACTTTTAACAGCTTGTATTTCGGTAGTATTTGTGTATGTAAATCTCTGTGTACTAAGTAAATACACAAATATTGGCTTTTTCTTCTTGTTTGCATGACAACAAGCACGGTCTCATACCTACATACCTACTTCTCTATTATATATTTGTCAATTAAGTCTGAATTCATTCATTACAGCCCCAGACGGGTCGGCGAGGATCTTATTTCAATTTTTAATGGAAATTTAATAACGATTCCACAAGTTGGTATTAGTGAAACCGGGACCGACGGCTTAACGTGCTCTCCGAGGCACGGGAACGGTGGTGTTGTTAATCTATGACAAATGTACGTAAGAAAAGTGTATTTCTTACCCACCTCTTTACGATGCTGAGAAAGGCATTCTTATAACCGAGCCACCGCCGCTGATTGAGTCTTTTACATCTGTCTATTTATTTATTGACTACTGCCTCCGTGGTCTAGTGGTTAAGTCAAAGGATTTACACTCGGAGGATTTAATTGTAATATTTCTCGAGTTTGGTACGCTAGAGACATCGACGAGCTTGTCACTTGAAAAACGTCTAATTTCTGACCACTCCGGAAGGCCGGAAGGGATATAGTCGTAATGATACTTTACTTTTATTTATTTAATAGCTGACCCGGCGAACTTCGTACCGCCTAACAGTCATTGAATGTCGTGTATATATTTGATATCCATACAAATTTGACAACTAATATTGTTTGACAGGTACGAAAACCACGAACTTTTTGTATGTGTAAATGTTTTTTATTTTATTTTATTTTTTCCAATTGTATTTATAGTTATTCTGCTATTCGGAACGGAGGCAAATCCAACAAATCAAAAACCGTGAAAATCTGTCCAGCCGTTCTCGAGTTATAAGTGCTCTAACAAACCTGACTTTGTTTTATATATTAAGATTTACTTGTTATGCAGACTAATATGTCAGAAACCTTTCCTGATGTTCACACAACATATTCCCAAAGTTTCATCCCTAACGGTCAAGTAGTTTTGCCATGCATAGGGAACACACACACGGATATTCACCTTTATATATATAGATTGGTGTTTAAAAAATTACAGTTTTAATAAAATTTATATTCGGCGATAAGAACTTTGTTGTACATTAGCCAAAATTATTTTTATTTTTAGCCTCAAATTACGATTTTTTTTTATTTTTTTTTACATAACGGTGGTCTTTCAGTCTTGGTCTCCCTTATTGCAACTGCTAGACCAAGACCAAGTTTGGACAACACTAGTTTAAAGAACAGTGCATGGAGCATTCGTTTGTTCGTAAATATCAAGCAACAGCAAGAGTTATTTTTCGTGCTGTTCGTGAATATTTTTTTTGTTCTAAATCGACCTTCAAATTCATTTATTTTGCAGGTCTTTTTAGCAATAAGTCTTAAAATAAATATAGTTACACAAAAAACCGGCCTTTATAGGCATGCAAGTATATACAAATCAAATATAAAACAATATACACGAGTAATGTTTAAAACAAATTAAACATTAAAACGTAAAGTAAAATGTCTAACTTAAGATCTAAATAGTCTAACTTAAACTCTAAATAGTCTAACTTAAACTCTAAATAGTCTAACTTAAACTCTAAATAGTCTAACTTAAACTCTAAATAGTCTAACTTAAACTCTAAATAGTCTAACTTAAACTCTAAATAGTCTAACTTAAACTCTAAATAGTCTAATTTATCTCTAATTAAAATACGGTATATATATATTTATAATTCACGCTTTGACATAGTACTGCCTACGGAGACCACGGGGTCTAGCGGTTAAGTCCTTGGATTTAGACTCGGAGGAACCGGGTTCGATTCCTGGTCGGGACACAAAAATATTTAATAATGTAAATAAATACATTTAATTATTATTTAATTTAATTGTGAAATTTCTTGAGTTTGGTACGCTGAGACATCGACGAGCTTGCCACTTGTCATGATTGGCCTATAGTAAAGTTGGCTAAATGAGAATCCGCTTATTTATAAGCGTGGTTTCTGACCACCCCGAAAGGGAATCAGTACTTACTTTACTTTGACATAGTAAAATTTGTATATGTGTGCGTTTATTTCATTGTTTATTATGTACTTTTTATATTATATTATTATTATTACTATTTTATATAAGTATTTTTTTGCATTATTATTATAAGTAAATATCACATATAATTTAATAATATATCTCATAATTATTTATTTATATCTTTATTCATCTCAATCACTCTATTACCTCACTTTTTACCATCACAAAGGTTAACTGGTAGAGAATGCCTTCGGCATTAAGTTCGCCCATGTACACTACATTTGTAAATTATGTGCAATAAAGAATTTTATTATTATTATTATTATATTTTAAAAAATATGTCCAACCAAATTTTATGTAATTTCCTTGTCATTTAAGAATTTTTCGATTGTCTCGTGCATTTATCAAAAAATATATTTTATGGTAAATCCTTAAGACAATCTAAATTGTAGGTCTATAAAATCATTTTTAACAAGCAAAATTTGATGTCAATAATGGTGTAGGAAATGTTTTGGTTGTATCAGGGCGCGGCTTACACCCTTTGTAAACCCTTCTTGCACGACGCGCTGACTTGCCAATTGTAAAATAATACCGTTGTACCCATCATCAAAGGTTCAGACAAGCAGATATCTATAAAGCGTGCTTATACTTAAAAGATCACTCTTTAAGAAAATGTTATATTCTCATTACTCAGTTCCCGATAGATTTTTAAATATAGCTTCTCTAATATCTAATGGTAAGTTATTCCAAAGATTCATGAACACTAATATTTTTAAACTTTTTAAACTTTCGCGCATATTCATAATAGTTTTTATAATTTTAACGGGTCTTTACGCGATGTACCTTAGAGACATATTTCTCCCGACGTTTCAGCCAAGTTACATCTACCGCCCAGTATGTACGAGACTACACCGCATAGCTTCAGTCGACCCGTGACCACGGCCAATGCAACTTGGCTGAAACGTCCGGGAGAAATATGTCTCTAAGGTAAATCGCGTAAAGACCCGTTAAAATTATAAAAACTATTTTTTTTTTTTTTCCAACGGTTCATATTGACCGATGGTGGTCATTATGTTTAAAAGATTCACAATAAAATAATTATATTTGGATTTTTTTCTATGATTTTATTTATTTATTTAACATAATAAATACAGTTTTTTTTATTCTTATTCTTATTTCTAGCTATAAAATCAACGCATACGGAGTGGTTTGTTTATTGTGGTGTCATTTTACAGGTCTGTTGTGTTGGAACCTCTTTTGTACTTTGATTTACGTTGTTTTTTTTTTATTATCATACCTTTTGGCTATCTGAGGCTATGAGTATTAGTCAATATGGAACTAACTGACATCCACAAATTATCTTGTTTAGAAGTCTTGTGGTTTGCATTTAATCATAAATGTTTATATATTTGCTTAGAATGTGAAATTCAAGGAAAATTTTATATATTATTTACTCAACTTTGTATATAGGTACCAATAAGAA
This sequence comes from Tinea semifulvella, assembly GCA_910589645.1. Classification (NCBI taxonomy): domain Eukaryota; kingdom Metazoa; phylum Arthropoda; class Insecta; order Lepidoptera; family Tineidae; genus Tinea; species Tinea semifulvella. Next base: position 2,754,356 of record OU342598.1, on the reverse strand, counting down.
ATAAATAAATAAATATTTCCACACAGTCACACAGCGCCATCTAGTTTCCGTGGTAAGCTACGTGGCTTGTGTTACGGAAACTAGATGGTTGATAAACTACATATTAAACTTTTTTTTTTTGTAAATATATACATATTATATATATAAACACCCAGACCGAGACAAATTATACAATGTACAACTTGCCCCCGGTGGGAATCGAACCCACGACCTCCCGAGTTCATGGCAACGTTTGTTACCACTAGACCACGGAGGCCGTCTCTCTCAACAAGAAAGCTCAATAAAGCTTATTATTATTATTATTCTAGATTGGTAAAACCTTTGTTGATATCCGTGTCAAGTTTGAGCGCCATAAGTCAATTAGTGTGTGTTTGCCAGCTAGGTGTTTGTTTACGACGCGAATAGTTTGTCTAGCGATTTTTACTATGAAAAAAATTCAACGAGTTTGTGTTTCCAATGGAATTACTGCTACGGAATCGTTGAAAATGTCGCAGAAGTGGTGTGTCTACTTTATCGCAAAAGTTATTGAATGGCACAAAGCATGCCCCATGCGGTCTTCTGCTAACAGCGTTAGCAATTGTTAACGTGTCACAAATGCCTGTGGGTAGGTTAACGGGCGATAACGCCCCTTTGTAGGCGCTGGACCCAGACGGAAATCAAATCAAATCAAAATATTTTATTTCCATTGGTTCGCTTGGATACAGTCAGAACAAATAAATCAATACAATTATTAAATCATATGTACTAATCAAAGTAGTAATAATGGTTGGACCGTAAACAGGCAATAATCGATATTTATGTCTGTTATGCACAATAATATTGCTACAAGCAAGTAAACTAACTTAGAAACTACTTAAATAAGATCGAAAATGGGAGAAGTTGGCTTGGTTTAGGGGTGGCGACTTAATATTTTTAAATTCAATGAAAGCAAAACCTACCTATTACACAACATGAATTATATATTTATGTTCGATCAAAGTGGGCAGTAGATGAAATAAGTTTGAGAATCTCTGGTTTACGTGAATAAAGATATTTTGACTTTGATGTGCAATACTGCCTGTAGACTGTATAATGACGTTCTTACGACCGCCTCCGTGGTCTAGTGGTAACAAACGTTGCCGTGAACTCGGGAGGTCGTGGGTTCGATTCCCACCGGGGGCAAGTTGTACATTGTATAATTTGTCTCGGTCTGGGTGTTTATATGTATAATATGTATATATTTACAACAAAAAAAAAAGTATAATATGTAGTTTATTTATTGGAAATAGATTATCTACTACTATAGAAACTAGACATCTAGTTTCCGTAACACAAGCCTAGTAGCTTACCACTGAAAGTAGATGGCGCTGTGTGAGCTGTCTGGAAATATTAAAAAAAAAAAAAAAAAAAAATTAGTGACTTTGTGTATTATCTTGTACGAGTATGTTATTATTGTGTTGCAGTGATGTTTTCTTATATTATTACTATTGTACTCAATTTTTAAAACCTATATGTGAAAACCTTTAATAGTTCTTAGAATGTGTAATGTTACTTACCTATTGGAAATTGTCAACTGTTGGTTTTTCAAAATGAAAAGTAGTAAAGTAAAGTATCATCACGACCGTGTCCCTTTCGGGGTGGTCAGAAACCACGCTTATAAATAAGCAGATTCACATTTAGCCAACTTTACTATAGGCCAATCATGTACTCGAATGTACCGGATTCGATTCTTGGTCGGGACACAAAAAAAAAATTACGTAAATAAATACATTTACTTTATTTATAATATTTCTCGAGTTTGGTACGCTGGAGATGTCGACGAGGTTGCCACTTGTCATGATTGGCCTATATATTTACAAAATGATATTGAAGGACTTCAAGTTATAGGAAAGTGGAAACACAGAGGCTGGAAGAGCATTCCACATCTTTATCGTACGACAGAAGAAGAAGACAAATTTCGAAGCATCCCATGAATTCACCGTGCGGGTGCCGGGTCCATCGTGTGTGGGTAAGAGATAAGAAGAATGGTGTCTCGGGCTTGCGACCGACAATAGGCTGGTTTAAGAAAAGGAGGCCTCCTTTTTTTTCTTTTGCGCGATAATACGCTCACCATCCACCATTCTACTTCTCTCCCTACCCAACCAAATACTGTATGATACCGTTAATGCCGTATGAGTCGCCAAATTTATACGTACGCGAAGGGATGGTGACTACGGTATGTGTTGCGGAATGGAGAGGAAGGGATTAGGTTATAGAGTTCTTCGGAGCACTCACCATAGTATAGCCGGTAGAACACGCTCAGAGAAGCCACATCTCGGCGAAGCTGCAGGGATTCGAGAGTTCCAGATATAGTGGCATCGTCCACAATTCGAACAGCTCGCCTCTGTAGGACATTGACTTCTGTGAGGTACTTGGCGGAACCATCCCAAAGGTGAGAACAGTATTCTATACATGATCTGATCTGTGCTTTGTACAGCAACAGTCTAATTGGAAAAAACCGCTTCACCTTGTTCAGTAAATAAAATAAATAAGTCAAAAAAGTGTAAGTGCGCTTTATAGATGTCAAGCCAACACAGAATGTTGTGGCGGCTCGTCATTAGGACCACCCATCATGATGTTTTATCCCAGTAATATAGTTATTAACATCTATGTACATGTATAACATAGTTGTAACATAACTACACTGGAAATTGTTCCCAGTAAATATCTAATCTACTATTTATGAGTATTTCTCTTTCATAACGACTAGTGTTGGCCTAAGCAAGATCAAAAGCAAGACGGGCCAAGCCTTGGTCTTGGTCTTTCACTCCTAATCTTGGTAGTCTTTTAAGACTCTTACTCTGACTAAAAATATATATTTGTTTCTAATTCTAGTCAGAAACCTTGTGAGACTTAAGTGTCTGTCCGCAAACTAGTATCTTGAGAACTATTGGTCTGATTTACTAGAAATTTGAAAAAAATATATAGAGGTTGTTTTAGAGATATTTTAAGTCATCTACTATACGCATTCAGCTAGGATGGGCGGAATTCGGGAAACTTCGACATATCCTCTCTTCGTCCATACCACAGTGTTTGAAGACAGTGTACGGAGCAGAAACGTGGACACTGACACTGGGTCTGGTTCATAAATTCAAGGTCGCTCAGCGAGCTATGGAGAGAGTTATGCTTGGTATTTCTCTGATGGATAGAATTCGAAACATTGAAATACTGACATAGCATTAAAAATTAGCAAGCTGAAGTGGCAATGGGCCGGACATATCTGCCGCAGAACCGACGACCGATGGGGCAAACGGGGTCTGGAGTGGAGACCACGTACAGGACGACGCAGAGTGGGACGACCCCCCGCCAGATGGACGGAAAACCAAAGGAGAGTCGCTGGTGGGGGTTGGATGAGGGTTGCAAAAGTCCGCGTGCAGTGGCGTGCCTTGGGGGAGGCCTATATCTAGCAGTGGAAAGACACAGGCTGATGATGACTATAAGGATACGATATTTTTAACCCTAAACCTTAAAAAGACAGACACGAAACAGTTATTAAATGAAAAAAAAAATGTACGCTCAAAATAAAACTTTTTTAGGTAAATTAGGATAAAATACCTGATCAAGAGTCTTGCGAGACTCTTGCGCAAAACCAAGACTAAGACTAGGGATTATTTAGTCTTGGTATTATATCGATGGTCTTGCCCTTAGTCGTGGTCTTACAAAAAAAACAGAATAAGACCATGACTACAAGACCAAGACAAGATTGGGAAACACTAATAACGACTATAACTTTTGTCTTGTTGATTGCTACTTCAATAACAATATTATTTATACCTATTTTAGATTCTATGACAACGTCTCTTAACAGCTGCAATTATTATTATTATTATTTGACAGACTCTCAATAGTGCAATAGCTTGGCTTAACTCCGATCTATGTAGTTTATATTCCTGGTCTGCGCGGTATAGTGAAAACTCTTAATTTCTCATCTTCTTAAAAAACAAAATGCATATATATCTTTGACATATAGGTATATATTTTAATTATGCATGTATTTTATTTATTGATTTTACTTAATATAATATTACCTATTGTTATTTTTATTTTTTATTCATTTGTTATAATATTATATTATAATAATAATATTATATTATATAGGATCCCAGATGAACTAGCTGTATCAGACTATAGGCCAGACATCTTAGTGTTTTCTCGGAACTTGAAAAAAGTTATCCTTATTGAACGTAAGTTCCGTGGGAATCAAATATTTCAAAAGACCACAACATGAAGTCGAATAAATATTATTATCTCACAGAAGAAATGATCAGGAACGGGTTCAAGTTTTACTTTACGCAGTGGAAGTTGGTGCGAGAGGAGTTCCAGCAAAATCTTTGCATCACTGACTGAAAGAATTGGGCCTAAGCAGGTCTGCTGTCAATACATTTATGGAACGAGCTTCCAAGACGGCATTAACGGAATCATACAGTATTTGGTTGGGTAGGGAGAGAAGTAGAATGGTGCATGGTGAGCGTATTATCGCGCAATAAAAAAAAAAAAGGAGGCCTCCTTTTCTTAAACCAGCCTATTGTCGGTCGCAAGCCCGAGACACCATTCTTCTCATCTCTTACCCACACACGATGGACCCGGCACCCGCACGGTGAATCCGTGGAATGCTTAGAAATTTGTCTTCTTCTATAAGTTACCTTTTTTATTTCATAAAGGGTTTATACCAATGACACCTGAAGCCTAAAAAAGATATTTGCTGTTTTTATAATAACGCGTAGTATAGGTACTTTTCTTATTTGCTAACGGAGAAATTGTATCTATCGCCATAACTATCTCTGTCTTAGCTTCAAACTCGGGCAAAGTCGTAAAATCCAATTCTTTGTTCTTCACCAATTAAGTCCGACAACTCATAAAACCTCTCATCGATCTAATTGCCATTATTAACATTGTATTAACGTAGCTTTCATTACAGACTAAACTAGCAAAGTTTCCGCGGTTATTAACTCGGAACATCATTTTTTTTTTACTAGCGCGATATGTGATCTTGCTCTCACCTGATGAACACAATCGAATGAAATAAAAAACGTTTAAAAATTACATTGTTGTAAGAACCCTTTCCTTAAAATCCTACAAAACCCTTGACATGTACCAATGGGACATACATTTTTCTAACGTACATTTATCATAGATTTACATTCCCGTTCCACTAATACCCATTTATTTATTAGGGTCGCCAACAGTGACAGCAACAAAAGATACATCGATTTTTACTTACAACTAAGACAGAAAACAGATGCTGCACCAATTACAGGCAACCACCACATGCTATTACAGTATCCAACTTGTTGAATCGTTGATAAATTGTCATAAAATAATGACGATTCAAGAAAACACATTTTTTAATTATTTTTTTTATGTCGTGCTACATGTGACCTTGCGCCCACCTGATGGTAAGTGTCGCGCATGGTCCATGAATGTTAGCAGACACTCATGTCCGACATCAGTCCCTAACACTATGCCGACTAGATGCCTTTTCACACTTCGCTTAAAGGACTCCAGGTTATAGAAAAGTGGAAACACAGAGGCTGAAAGAGCATTCCACATTTTTATTGTGCGACAGATGTATGAGTCCCCAAATTTATAGGTACACGAAGGGATGGTGCGGTATGCGGGTGCATATTCTGACTTGTGCGTGTGGTTTAGTTGCGGAATGGAGAGGAAGAAATTAGGTTATAGAGCTCTTCAGAGCACTCATCATAGTATAGCCTGCAGGGATTCCAGAGTTCCAGATATAGTGGCATCGTCCACAATTCGAACAGCTCGCCTCTGTAGGACATTGAGAGCATCTATGAGGTACTTGGCGGAACCATCCCAAAGGTGTGAACAGTATTCCACGCATGATCTGACCTGTGCTTTGTACAGTAACAGTCTGATTGAAGGCGGGAAAAACCGCTTCACCTTGTTCAGTATTCCGAGCTTTTTTGACGCTGTTTTGGTGATGCCTTCAATGTAGTTCCGGTGGTTCAGGTCTGAGCGTATTTCCACCCTGAGAATGCTGAAGCTGGGCTGTAGATCCAGCGTTATGCCCTGAAGAGTGGGGGGAGGGGAGAAGGGTTGCTAGAGAAGATGCTAGCCGGTCTGGTCAATCAGTTTTATACAATGCTAAAGATATTAGAGCTTATGATAAAGTCGTTTAAGTTTCTTAAGTGGCAAATCTACATCAATCTAGGTCTTCAATCGTCGTCCATAACAATCGATACAGTTACAACACCACGACTTTTCTGAATTAAACAGTAATTGTACTAACGTCATTTCAATACTTCGTGATTGCTCAGCCTAATCTTCAAACGTTCTGCAAAAGATTTCTAACCAGCAACTCTCGTTTCTAAAGCTATTGAGTGTAGGTTCAGAATCTTTTAAGCATCTAGTCAGTTGGAACGATAGCAAAGAAAACAGACAGCTCTCTGTTTATGGGAACAAAGCAACACGGCGGGGGTCCAGTTAGACTTGATACAAAAAATATGACAAAATGTAAACATGAAATGCCCTGAGAATTATAGCTGTTACTGTAAAAGCCAGAACTATGCTGAATCCTAAAACATTTAAGTATTATACAACCATAGAAATGATCATCATCATACGAGGTGCGGTTGAAAAGTTTTAAGCTCAAGGTATTAAAAATGTTGATAGAAATTATGGGGTCTCCCTCTAGTTCACACTTCTTACATTTATTAAAAAGAGAGATGTGGCTTCTCTGAGCGTGTTCTACCGGCTAGACTATGGTGAGTGCTCCGAAGAACTCTATAACCCAATCCCTCCCTCTCCATTCCGCAACCGAACCACACGCACAGGTCAGAATATGTGTTTCCACTTTCCTATAACTTGGAGTCCTTGTAGCGAAGTGTGAAAAAGCATCTAGTCAAGCCGGCATAGCATTGGGGACTGATGGCAGTTATGAGTGTCTGACTTCAGTTGCTAACATTCATGGACCTTGCGCCACTTACCATCAGGTGGGCCCAAGGTCACATGTCGTGCTAGTATATAAATAAAAAAAACGGCTTTAACCTTACAAAAAAACCCGACAAAAAATATTCGCCGTTGAAATGTTTGTTAACGTTCGCCTTTATTTCATCGTCACAGGAAAATCTCCCGTCCTCTGAGATCCTTTTTCAAATCCGATAAGAGGAAATATTTCCTAGGAGCCAGGTCTGGACTATATAGTGGGTTAATTTTTTCTAATCCTGTCCCGCATTGCAAATCGCGCAGTGTGGTCCTGCTAAAACAGGACCTATTTCGCCAGTTTGCCTCTCCTTTTTTCAACAACCACTTGACGCACTTTTGTCATCAATGCGTCATAATAGTCAAAAAATAGGGGCCACGAGCTTGGTCGATCTTTCCACATTAAATTTCCGTGGCGGATTTTATCCTTTTTCTATCCACTGCTACCACTGTCTATCTATCTACTGATTCCTAATGTTCAAAAACTCCTCGATGCTGCTTGTTTAGTGGCGTGAGCATTTTAAACCCAGTAAAGTGTATCTACACGTTTTAGGATCAGGCTCCAATTCAAAATATAAAGCCCAGTCAAGCCGGCATAGTGTTAGGACTGATGTCAGTCATGACTGTCTGATTTCAGTTGCTAACATTCATGGACCTTGTGCGCCACTTACCATGAGAGGGACGCAAGGTCACATGTCGTGCCAAAAAAGACATCAGACTGAATACGGACAAATTAATTAAAAGTTAATCTAAATTAACATTGGAAAATCTTAAGATACGCCGTAGATCTAGCTTCAACAGTACATAGCCACTATTCGCAATGTCCTTACAATTTATTGATACAATTATCGCAAAGTCACGGCCAATCGTAAAAGTGACTCGCCATCTATTGACTGCAGTCTACTTGTATTTGGTTTCTCTAATTTAAAGTAGGTTCGTTCGAATACCAAGTGCCTCTTGTGTTTTGTACCATTTTAGAAGTACCTATTTGCAGTAAGTGCCTCCGTTACAATTACGGCTCAAAATGATGTAGATGTACCGTTTTGATTCCAGCATTTTCTGTATTTCATCAAATTTTTTCTATTTTTTTTTTAGAATATCAACTTTAATAGCAGACTATTTATACGGAATGACTTTGTATGCTCTTATAGACGAACATGTTATTCTATTGATAGAAACAAACAACTTTTTCAATGTCGAAAATGACACAAAAAATGCCTTCTCAAATAGAGAATCACAAACCTTGACAATTCAGACATGTGTTAAGTTATTTGTTTGTTTCTATCAATAGAATAACATAATCTGAAAAAAATAAGAGCATACAAATAGTTACAGGAAAACACGAAGACGTGTGTGGGAAAGAGAGAGAAGAACCATTTGTGTTTAACGAAGAAGCCTGGTTTACAAAAAGGGCTCTGTTTAGAAGCGGTGAGCCACCATTCTGCTCTTCTACTGTATGGAATGTATGAACTAATTTCTAATGTATGATTCCAATAATGCCGTCTTGGAAGCTCGTTCTATGAATGTATTGACGGCTGACCTGCTTAGGCCCAATTTTTTTAAATTCATATTTAATAGACAATGAATTTATTATATATTATTAAACTGCCTCCGTGGTCTAGCGTTTAAGTCCGTGGATTTAGACTCGGAGGTACCGGGTTCGATTCCTGGTCCAGACGCAAAAATATTTATTAATGTAAATTTAATTAATATTTAATTTATTTGTGATATTTCTCGAGTTTGGTACGCTGGAGACATCGACGAGTTTGCCACTTGTCATGATTGGCCTATAGTAAAGTTGGCTAAATGTGAATCCGCTTATTTATAAGGTTTCTGACCACCCCGAAAGGGAAACGGTCGTGATGATACTTTTACTATTTTTATTATAGCAGGTATTTTATGTAAGATTTATTTTAACACATATATCTTAGATTGTTCGATTCCAAGGTCGTAACGTTACAAGCCTGCCCCGCAATCCTCTGCCACACTGTTATAAAATGCCGGAAGGCATTAAGTTCTCCCTTGTACATTATTTTTTAAGTTATTTTCTGCAATAAAGTGTTAATAAATAAATAAATAAGAGAGCGGTGGTGGCTCGGTTGTAAGAAAACAAAAACCTAAAAAGGTCGATTCGAACCCCGGCATGTACCAATGAGAAATACACTTTTCTTAAGTACATTTGTTATTTATTTACATCACCACTGTTTTCCGTGCCTCCCGGTTCCACTAATACCAACTTGTGGAAACGTTAATAATATGTTATCAGACCCTCGCCAACCCTGTCTGGCCAGCGTGGCGAGTGTAGGCCAAATTCTTAAAAATTAATTTTACTGGAAGACCCATCTCCAACTGTGCAGGTCTAGTGGCTGTGATGAAATAAATAAAACTCTGTAAGTATAACTTTTGCGCTTGTCTATCGCAGGGCAATCAAACGATGAATTATTACACACCAATTTACATATATATTATATTATTTATTTATTATATTGTGTTTTATTATATTATTACACACAAATACAAAAATATGCATGCTCTTCTTTTTTATTATTATTGCATAATTTTATTAGTTTAGTTTCTTTGAATATACCTAATAATTTATAGAAATAATTACGTAACTTTTAAAAATGTTGTGCCCCGCAAAGAGACCTGCTAGCTAACTGTAGTTGAAAGACTATTAGTTTAGCTAGAAGCGACACATTTGTCTAGTTTAGATATTATTTGTAAAAGTGCCTACCTACATCTTCTGTAGGATTATTTTTTTGTGAAACCCTAGTAATAAGTATTTTTGATTAATAAGCTATTTGAATTTGAATTTCATGTTGTACCTACAAATAATGTTGATAAGATGTCTAGGTCTTTAGGTATAATTCAACGGTCGCTTCACACATTTGTCTATTTTTTCTTGCGGTTAGTCCATTGAGCGCAGGAGCGCGTAGTTATTAAATAGTAATTTTTGATTAGTTTCGCTTGGATTAGTTCTGATTGTTGGGGTCACAGACTAAAAACTGAGGATATGGCACAACATACACAAAAAAGTAGTTTGTTAAAACTATGTTTTATTATGGTGTCTTTTTGTTAAAAAAAAAAACGTTTAAGGAATATCTTTAAAAAAGTTGTCGATTAAATTTAATTCATTAATAAAAAAATAGGTATTTTTTTCATATAAGTACCTATGTATTTTCAAATCAATTTATACAAAGATGCAAATTAATGTGAATTTAAAATAAATACAATAATATTATAGGGTAGTATCTAAATAAAAAAAAACCAGAGTGGGGCAAGATTGATTTTGAATGATATCATCATCACGACGATGTGGTGATCAGAAACCAAGCTTATAAAGAACCAGATTCACATTTTTTACTTTAGGCCAATCATGACAAGTGGCAAGTCTATATCGTACCAAACTCGAGAAATATCTTCATTAAATATTAATGAAATTTATTTATTTATTTTAATAAATACTAACTGCTCGGACAGACTTCGTTCTGTCAAAAGTTAATAGTATTTTTTTAATAAAAATAACGTATTCCCGAGTGATTATTTAACTCTCAACATATATTTTTTCTTTTTTGTACGCTGCAATACTTCATAAATTTGATAATTTTCATTCTAATGCCGTATGGTATATAATATTTTTTGTTTTGTTACTTGGCCGTAAACAAATAAAATTGACGGTTTCCCAACGCCAATGAGAGAAGCATGGGTTTTCAAGATTAACGCCGCAAATACTTAAGTGATTTATTTATGGTCATTGCGAAAGCAAGTCGCACTGTAAACTGCAGTCGTTATATATTCCTTTTTTTTTCGTTATATATTTAATTTTTCACTGATAGCCGTGTGTCATAAATTGAATATTATTGAAATTGATTTTTTTTATATTAATAAATATTATTGTGTCCCAAACAATCGAACCCAGTACCTACGAGCTTAAATCCACGGACCTAACCGCTAAACTATGGATATTTTTATATTTACATCGCTAATGGGGTGTATCAGGCAAAGCTTATTGTAGATGTCGCTAGCGGCACTGGTACCTTGTTTACACCTATGATGGATATTTTTTTAAATGTTTTTGTTGTTTTTTATTTTTATAACAGAAAAATAAATTTTAACTTAACGTTACCTACTTTAAAAGACTAATTATGAAAGCGAAAACCGTCTTTAAAAACAAAAAAATGTTTAATTAATAGATCGGCAATTATGAGATCACCATATCTTTGATTTCGCTTGGAAATCTCGATTTGTACACTTAAAAGCTGCTCACTTCCGCAATATATCCATAAAATAATAAATTTCGTAATAAAAATACAAGTTTTCTAAGCAACTGACAGTTGTATTAGGTACCATCTATAATGCGCCATCTACCGTGATAAAAAGTTAGTGATACACCGCATTGTAAACACTTGCTTTCCCGCCTAATGTCTATACTACTAATTTTCGTACCTTAAAATAATATTTAAAATAATGTGCCACATCTTTACATTGTTAGTCTATGTTTGTGAGTGGTTTCGCAAAGGGCCAGAGACAAAGCAGCGGCTACTCCTACCTTAATTAAATGCAATCATAATGATACTCGCCATGATTCAATTACGGAGAAATTAAGTTATTAATACGAACGGGAAGCGAAAAATGTTTCTGCATAGATGCTTTTATGTGCATAACTCATTTAATAGATTAGCTAAGTTTTTAAGCGATGTTATCTTATATATATAAGTTTATATGTATAATATGTATATATTTACAAAAAAAAAAAGTATAATATGTAGTTTATCAACCATCTAGTTTCCGTAACACAAGCCTTACAAGCTTACCACGGAAACTAGACGGCGCTGTGTGACCTGTCTGGAAATATTTATTTTTTATTTTTATATAAAATTCTCGTGTCACAATGTTAGTTACCATACTCCTCCGAAACGGCTTGACCGATTTTTATCAAATTTTATATGCATATTCAGTAGGTCTGAGAATCGGCTACTATCTATTTTTCATACCCCTAAGTGATAAGGGTTGTCCACCCCTAACATTTTATTTTTATTATTTGGATTTTTTTTTTATTATGTGCCATTAAAAAATACATACAACCCTAAACTTTCACCCTTCTATCACCAACCCCTACTTTTTAATAGTCATTTTAGTAATTTAATAATTTTCCATCCCACTCGATAACTGATCAATTATCACTTGGTAAGTTATCCCCGCCAGTTGAGCCTAACATTTAATTGATACTTATTACATGGTAACATTAGTATCAAGACAGTTTATTCCTGCTATAATTAGTGTTACCAGTGCTAGATTTTTAAATTTTTCCGCGCTTTTTCTGGGTCAACACTCATTTGCCAGACTATACCGGTGTCACTTCCCAGTAAACAGCACGGTGTAGGGATGAGACCGAAGCCGGTCTCCTGTTTCTCTCACGATATATATAATTTTAAGGAATAAATGTATTATGAAATAAAATAAAAAATGTTTGGTGTTTTGTTATTTTTATATTCGCTCATCGCTCACAGCGCTCCATGCCTCTCTCACTCATATACCACATCCTTACACACTTACAATAAGTTAGTTTTTTTTTTTCTACACTAGGAATTCCCTAGAAATAATTTATATGGCAAAACAACGTTTGCCGGGTCAGATAGTTTTATATAAATATTAGTGATACTGAATGATAAATACTGGACCATCGTTTGGGGCTTTTTCCTCTTGTTCTTTTATTTATTATTTATTTATTTAAATCTTAATTGCACAAAGACAAAGGCGGGCTTATAATGCCGCTAGACATTCTATCCTAGCCAACCATTGGGACAACTTGAGCATTACAGTATATTGAAAGATAGGTGCTTAAATAAATAATAAATAAATATTTCCAGACAGGTCACACAGCGCCATCTAGTTTCCGTGGTAAGCTACGAGGCTTGTGTTACGGAAACTAGATGGTTGATAAACTACATATTATACTTTTTTTTTTGTAAAAATATACATATTTTACATATAAACACCCAGACTGAGACAGATTATACAATGTACAACTTGCCCCCGGTGGGAATCGAACCCACGACCTCTCGAGTTCACGGCAACGTTTGTTACCACTAGACCACGGAGGCGGTCAATTGTATATATATATATGTCTATTAGTGTATAATAATATAGTTAAACCGTAAAATTTAATACAATTATGCACCTATCTTTCAATATACATAATATAATGCCGCTAGACATTCTATTCTAGCCAACCATTGGAACAACTTGAGGATTACGAGTATATTGAAATTGTAGTATATATATATATATACATATACTACATATATCCATACATATTACTACACATTATACATACACTACATATTATATATCAATGATAATATACTAAATTCTAATAAATAAGTTATAGTAACTACATACATATACATAGATAATATATTTACTTTTATTGTGATATTTTACCGTCTACCTTGCCCGTAATTAGATTTTTTTCTAGATTATCGTCACCTCTTGAAATGTGGCCAAAGTATTGCAGAATTTGGGCAAAGCAGACTGTAGAGAGGTAAGGTAAAGGCAATTAAATTTAATAGGTGGTAGGCGGACTGATAGTGGTAATTTGCCCAGTCTGCCGGGGCGGGGAAGTATCCACCGTTTGTGCCGATAAACCCAGTAAAGTGTACACACGTTTCAGGATCAGGATCTACTTGCCGTCAAGCCTAGTCAAGTGTTTAGGGACTGATATCAGTCATGAGTGTCTGATGAGGGCCACTTACCATCAGGTGGGCGCAAGATCACATGTAGTGCTAGTAAAAAATAATAAAAATAAAACAAAATGTGTATATTCAATGTTTTATTTGTTTTTGTCTCAATAATTTAACTTATATTATATTCTTATATAAAACAAAAAAGGAAGACATACCACACGCCGTAGGTTGTTGAACCTAATGCCAACATCAATCATATTTACATACATACATTTCCATACAAAATAATATTAATTAAAAATATATATATATTTCAATATTACATAAACACGTCTTTTAGACCGTTTGTTTTCCATATTTAAATATTTTTTTACTCTTTTTTCACTTAAGACTGGAATTCATAATGTTTTTGACAATCAGTATCTTTTAGTTTTTGATCAATCCAATATTAAATTTAAAATAGTGTATCAATAATACAATAAAAAGTAACATTTTAAATATTTATAATTTTACAATGCATGTTCTTCAATTTTAAAGGTGAGCTTGGAATACACAAACAACTACTCGTAGCTTCATACAAAACAATAACGACGCGTCTTCGGTCGATTTTTTTTTTGTTTAACTCGGTTTTATTATTTTAAACTAAAAGAATATCAACGAGCAAATATAATGCTTGATTAATGTTTAAATCACGCGAACGAAATATGCTCATTCTTCAGCTAGAACACTAAAACCATCGATGTATATAGATAGGCCCTCACTGATATAAAAACGTTCCCGTAAAACCAATCGAAGTCATGTAGCTGCACCAACAGTCGCGAGATAGCAAGCGTCGAGAGCGCCTAATATTAATATTTATATCGAGTAAAACTAGTCTTTTTGTATGCATTGTGATATAATTTCCGATGAATAAAGCATGTGGCATTATCCTTGCTTGAGAATTGCCCCCCAAAGTTGGTAGGTACACAAAGCAAGCGGCACGTTTTTAAGAGTGCGTTTTGTATTGAATAGGCTTATCTATATACATCGATAAAGAAACCACTTCGAGAATCGAGCACGTCCGAACATACAAGAACGCTCTGAGCGACTGTTCGCACGCTCGCGCATGAGCAGCTCGTTTATTTCAAACGAACGAACATTCTTAGAATCTTTGCAAGAAACGAACACAAAAAGAATTTAATAAGAGAGATAGAATAAGTATTCACTCGCTTGGTCTAATTATCAAACGCATTTACATTATATGTATATGATATATGTATATAGATTTTATATGGAAAATAAACGGACTTAGGACCAGTAAATCAATCCTTCCTTAAATGCAAGGAAGCCACTAAGCTAGCGGTAAATTTGCGGTCCTTAAACAACAAAAAATAATTTAAAAAAACCCTAAAATAAATGGCATATAACATAAACTTCCATAATAACAAATTATTATACAATCGCTTAAAATAAAATTCAATGTCTGCTAGACTTGAATGGAAGACGCTAAAAACGTAAGGAAATACGTTATGGCAAGTTAGGTCACAACTAAACCGTTTTAAAGTAGACGCTTTTATTTTTTACATTCCAGAAGTCGAAATTTTGACGTCATAAGTTGCAGGCTGGCTAAAAAACAAAATTTAATCAGTAATTTAATTTGACATTAAAATGAGCCACCTTCTCTGCAATCGCAATCTTAAACTTCCTACAAGATGCCGACTCGTCCGATGCTACATATTTTCCATTCTCCTGTATGGTGTCGAATCATGGACCCTGACAAACACAATGTCGAAGAAGTTAGAAGCTTTTGAAATGTGGATATACAGGAGAATGTTGAAGATATCATGGAAGGACAGAGTAAGAAACGAAACTGTCTTGCAGAGAATGAACAAAGGCGTTGAACTACTGAAAATGGTTAAGCGAAGGACTCCAACTTCCTATTTGGGACACATCATGCGCAATAAAAAGTATAGCTTGCTGCAGCTCGTCATGCAAGGCAAGATACAAGGCTCCAGAAGACCGGGGAGAAGACGCACTTCCTGGCTCAAGAACCTCAGGGAGTGGTTCGGGATGAGCACCAGATCTTTGTTCCGGACAGCGGCCAACAAAATCAAAATCGCCTTAATGATAGCCGACCTCCGATAGGAGATGGCACCGTAAGAAGAAGAAGAATCAGTAATTAGGGCTGTAAAATAAGGCTTAAAGGAACAAGATAGCAAGTGGAATTGAGAAGCATTGGATGTTACGCGAGGTCCATGAATGGGAGCAACTGACGCCGGTCACCACGACCGACATCAGTCTATACCACTATGGCGGCCTAACAAGATGCTTTTTCACACTTCGCTTGAAGGACTTTATAAGGAATATGATAAAACGGATATGTTTGTAGTAATGAATGAATGTTGAATTAAACATCATCATAGCCTGAGAACACAGAGTCCCAAACCTCGACTGTTGGAGATGAGTTTTCCAGAACTTTTCTTTTTTTCATTCATTACAGAGCATCCTAGACCTCCGCCGTTGGAGATGGACCTTTACGAACTTATATTTGGAGAATCTGGCCTACACTCGCCACGCTGCCCAGACGGGTTGGCGAGGATCTGATGTAATTTTTTAATGACTACTTATTACCGATTCCACAAGTTGGTATTAGTGGAACCAGGACCGACGGCTTAACGTGCTCTCCGAGGCACGGGAACGGTGGTGTTGTAAATCTACGACAAATGTACATAAGAAAAGTGTAATTCTCATTGGTACACACACCAGGATTAATCTAATAAGCTTAACTAAAAAAGTTATATAGGTTTAAATGAGGATATTTGAGAAAAATATAATAAATACCGTGACTTTTACAACACAGGTAGCAAATAACCCTAACATTGTCAAATAGAAATATGTGTGTACTTTAAAATGATTTAGTTGTACATAATGTAATAACTAATTGTTTGGAATGCCTCTTAAAACTAAAATTAGTTATATACAACAGCAACAAATGCGGATACTATTTAACGGTTGCTTTAGAGCAAAACCTTGGCTTTAAGTTAATACTATATATATCTAATCAAATAACATTTTGATGCACTTTCAACCCTCGTTGTAATGTTAGTTCGTTCTTATTTATTACCTTATAAAAATAACGCATAGAAGGAAAGTTTTACACAAAAGTTCTGTCAACATTATTATTATTATTTAGCATATTATATATTTAATTCTGTATGTGTTTAAATTGTATATCTGATATAGCTGAGTTGTCCTTGCAGATTTATTTCTCAGTCAGATTATTAACTTGTCACTGGAATTTGCTAAGGTACTGGTCTTCTGCTAACAGCTTACTCTTTGGACCACTTTTCTGCTTAGTTTTCCACTAACAGGAGTAGAATCATTCAAAATAATATAATTATTGACGTGTCATAAATGTTACACCTATTCATTGCACATTTAGTTTCATTATTACTGCCCCAACAACACAAGTCCTAGACCTCCACTGTTAGATACGGGTCTACCAGAAAATATATAAATAAATAAATAAATAAATAAAAAATTCTTTATTGCACAAAAACTAAATTAACTTAAAATTAATGTGCACAGGCGAGCTTTATGCCGTAAGGCATTTTCCACCAGCTAACCTTTGGGAGTTTTAACGGATTACAGGCAGAGTGCCAAGCATTTACTAACAAAAACAATAATTTATACTAATACTACATAAACTACATATCATACATATTATAATACATACAAGTATATCTATAATACAATACATATAATTACATATATACAGAAACAAACAAATACACACTATAATATAGGGTTAAGGTTAAAAATAGAGAAAAGAGTGAAAGAACAGTTTAACACAGATACATAACTTTAGTTATTCTGAATGGATAGAAAATGGGAGTAAAGATAATTTTTGAATGAAAGCGCAGTCGTTAGATTTCGAAGAGAGAGAGGGAGAGTGTTCCAGAGATTCTCTGCGGTAACAGTGAAGGAATTTGAATATCTTGTCGAGGAGTGGAGAGGAATAGCAAGAAGGTTATTTTGGGTAGATCGCAAGTCACGAACATGAGTCGAAGAAAGAAATTTAAAACGTTCCCTAAGGTATAATGGGGAAAGGGGGTTGTTTAGGACTCCAAAGAGGGTAGTGAGAATATGCTGACGTCTGCGAAAGCGGATATTGAGCCACTTTAATTGAATTCGAAATCGGGAGACGTGATCATACTTACGTAGGCCAAATACATAGCGTATACATAAGTTGAGAAGGCGATCAAGTTTATTCAGCAGCTCTTCTGTGATATCAGGATAGCAGACATCCGCATAATCAATTATAGGGAGTAACAGTGTTTTCGCCAACGATAGCTTTGTAGATAGGGGCAGGAAGCATTGAGCTCGTTTCAGGGTGTGCATAGATGCGAACACTTTCCTACTAATTTCACTTACCTGGTGATTCCATGAGAGGTCCTGACTGATATATAGTCCTAGATTTTTGACTGTTTGGCAGTACGGAATATCTATATTATTTAATCTGACATATGGGATCGTGGAAAAGTCTACTCTACTAAGCATATCCCTACTGCCAACCATCATGACTTGCGTTTTGTCAGGGTTAACTAGTAAACCAAACCTATTAGTCCATACCCGAATTGTTTCCAAATCATGGTTAATTTTATTCACCGCATCTGCTGCTTTTTCCCTATCAAAATGTGTATAGAGCTGAAGGTCGTCTGCATAAAGGTGATAATTACAGTCTATTGATTTTGTAGCATTATTAATGAAGATAGAAAACAGCAGAGGGGACAGGACACCACCTTGAGGCACGCCAGCCGTAGATTGGCACCAGTCAGAAAAAGTGTTATCTACTCTGATGCATTGTGCACGTCCATACAGATAGCTTTTAAACCAATTTAATACATTCTGCGAAAGGTTTAAGGAATGCAAGGTAGCTATCAGAATCTCGTGGTCAACACAATTAAAGGCATTGCTAAAATCAAGAAGAGTAAGAAGGGTGAGTTTCCGACTGTCCATTGCGAAGCGAATGTCGTCTGTTATTTTAAGAAGAGCAGATGTTGTGCTATGAGCGGGACGGAAACCCGACTGAAAAGGATTAAACAGGTTACGACTATTCATGTAGTGTGACAGTTGATAGTGTACAACACGTTCTTGAATTTTTGAGAGGAAGGGGAGTATAGATATCGGTCGGAAATCCGTAGGTTGCGTAGGTGAAGCCTTTTTAGGGATGGGTAAGACATAAGCCTTTTTCCACGAAGAAGGGAAAGTGCCCATTGATAAAGAAGAATTTACAATAAAGGTAATAAAGGGTAGTATAACGTGAATGATGGGCATTAGTAGGTTACGACCAATGCCATCATGACCGACTGCTTTGGTGTTCAGGGAATTAAGGATTTTTTTTATTTGGTCTGCAGTCACTGGTTGGAAAGTAAAGTTATTGTTTGTGGTGGTGGGAGATGAAATCTGGGAAATAGTTATAGCTTTTAAAGCTGGGTCAATAGTAAGTGGGGGAGTGGTGTAATGTTTATTAAGAGTATTTATGTCAATAGATGGGGTAACGTTTTGACGAATTTTACCAATGCCTAGAGAGCGAAGAACTTTCCAGACATCTTGCGGGTCACATTCGTTGATAGCTTTGTGAAAGTATTGACGTTTAGCATTCCGACATAATTGGCCGACGCGATTTCTTGCTTTTTTGAACTGGTCCCAATTGGAATCTGTAGGTGACTTTTTATGTTTATGTTTAAGACAATCCCTCAACTTCATGGCCGTAAAAATGTCATCAGTCAGCCAGGGAGTTGGAGCATGTTTTAATCGAATTTGTCGAAGAGGTGCATGTTTGTCGTACAATTTGGTAATTAGGTCGTTAAACAGTGCTACTTGATCGTCCACATTATCCAATAACGTGAGGCTGTTCCAGTCAATTTATATATCTAGAGAAATCTTGGCCTACACTCGCGGGGATCTGATTACAATTCATTATTATACGTACAATTATTAGTACGTAAAAAAAGTGTTTTTTTATTGGCACATGCCGGTTTCCGGGGTTCACCTTTTGGATTTAAAGGAAAGCAAGGCACCACCGCTTGTATATTAATTGCACCTAATCGCCTCGAGAGCTGTTAGCATGGTGATTTTACCCTGAGACTGAGCTAATATGACTCAGTTTAAAATTGCCTCACTTATCGTGCGCGTTTTGTTTCTATGCGTTATTATTATTGTTGAAGAGTGGATTAGTAACTCTTTGAACAATTTATTTGTAATAATTTTAAATATGTGACAGGGAAAGATTTCTTCTGTCTGTAAGTCACATTTATGACTCACTTTGAATACGGCGGTACTGGCAGACGGAGAGGTATTTCCCTAATATCAATTTATTTACTTTTATTCATTTACTTGAACTAGTTCTCCACATTTTGATATATCCGGCTCGAAGGACCAAAAGTGAGTAATGTGAAAAATGACTAATCCAATCTTCAACAATTATTTTAAGTTTATTACATTAAAAACTTAAGTTATATGTCATGATTTGTACTAATCAGGTCTAGAAGGTTCTGCACTCAATCTTAATGAAACATTATTCAAAACTGAAACACTAAACAACTCAAAATTATATTAACATTATAAAAAAAAACATCAATAATAAATGACTTTAAAAATTAACAAAAACAAAGCCACTAAGATATATTCAACATTAACCTCCAGTTTCCGAAAAGATGTTTATAATAGTTTAACATTTTTTTATACACCACGTGAGGTTTTTTTTATACTGAACTACTAAGGGATCAACTGACGCCAGCCACTAACGACAGACATCAGTCTTTTTTTTTTTAATACTAGTACATTATGGTAAGAGGCGCGCGTGGTCCATGAATGTTAGCAACTGGAATCAGAGACTAACATCAGTCCCTAACACTATGCCGGCTTGACTGGGCATGAGGGCAATTCGAGCCTGATCCCGAAACGTGTGGACACACTTTACTGGGTTTATCAGCGCGAACGGTGGATACTACCCCGCCCCGGCAGACTGGGCACTATTACCACCAACAGTCTGCGTACCACCTATTAACTCTCTACCCTATGCCGGCCTAACTTTTTTACACTTCGCTTGAAGGACTCCAGCAGCCCTATTCTGTCAATTAAGCGCAAACTTTATTAGTGGATTTCGTAAAATATTATTCAATTCCCAATTCTATAAGCGCTCGACCTTGACTGTAGCCGTGGATGCTACGGTATGTGGATGCATATTTTGGCCTGTGTGTGTGGTTCGGATGCAGAATAGAGAAGGGATAAGGTTATGTTCTAGAACACGCTCAGAGATGCAACTAGAGGTAGTTATTTCAGCCAATCACGAGCCTTATATCTAAGCAAATGTTAAACGTGTGTTAATTTAATCAACATTTTGGAAACTGGCGGTGTACTTGATATTTTTTACGTTATAATTTAGTTTTTATTTTTTTTGTTTAAACAGTTTTAATAATACATACATATATCTTTTGGTACAGGGTGATGTACGAATTTGCTAAAGAATGAATATAGTTTTTTTTTTTGATAATATTTATTAGTTTTTGTAATATACACATGAAACTAATTAATAACTAATATTTATAGTTTTTATAATTTTAACGGGTCTTTCTTTACGCGATTTACCTTAGAGACATATTTCTCCCGACGTTTCAG
The DNA here is from genome assembly GCA_910589645.1 of Tinea semifulvella. NCBI lineage: Eukaryota > Metazoa > Arthropoda > Insecta > Lepidoptera > Tineidae > Tinea > Tinea semifulvella. Next base: position 2,733,045 of record OU342598.1, on the reverse strand, counting down.
CCAAGTTCCATTATTGGCCGTGGTCACGGGTCGACTGAAGCTATGCGGTGTAGTCTCGTACACACTGGGTTGTAAGTGTCATGTGTCGTGATTTCTAAAAACTTTTAAATGTGATATTGGGTAGGTTTACATGTACCGCCCAGTATGTACGAGACTACACCGCATAGCTTCAGTCGATCAGTGGCCACGGCCAATGCAACTTGGTTGAAACGTCGGGAGAAATATGTCTGTAAGTTAAATCGCGTAAAGACCTGTTAAATTATAAAAAAAAACTATTATGAATGTGCGCGAAAGTTTAACTAATATTTATTCTTGAAAATTATCTGCTTTAAGTGTCCACCACGCTTAGTAATGCCAAGCCCTGCATTAAAAAAAAATATCACTACATACATATTATACATGCGTATTATAAGACAAAGTCCTCTGCCGCGTCTGTCTGTTCGCGATAAACTCAAAAACTACTACACCGATTTTCATGCTGTTTTGTAATACAAATAAATTATATTATTATTAATAATTATATAGCAAAATTCGTGCCTCACCCTCTACAAATATAACCATGGCTAAAATTTATATTATTCTTTGTCTATTTTTTTTCTTGTTTAAATTCAGTCTTTAGCGCCGACGAACCTGTAGGTGTCTGGCGGCGGGTCTGGCATGCAGTACCCGTGGTATGTGCGGATGTCTTCTGCAGCATACGTCACTCCTGAGAGCACACCAGGCTCGGTGTGGTGTCGCGGGCAGGAATGGTCACGTGGGCATTGGCATATGGTGCTGGCGTTGACTTCGTCGATCTGTTCGTGACGACGTCGAACGCTGAACAACCGGCAAGGCTCTTTGCGTGAACATCTCAGCCACTGAAAACAGAGAATTAAGAAATTAGTTAATTCATGCCATAATCCAATACATTGCCGTCGGGAGCAACATATCATACAGATTTTGTATAATCTTGTTCTCAGATGTGAATAACACAACTCTTTGTCTCATAATAACATCGAATGTGTTTACTCTGGCTTCAAAGATCATGCGCTGCATGATCGTTTTAGACCGAAGAGCTGTCTAAAGCAGTTGTACTGAATACGGATGCCATTATCAGACCTTTTTGTATATTTAAAAGATTTATTTTTCTACCTCAGCGCCTTTCACAATAAAACTCTTCGCTCCTCACATAATTCCCTCCTATCTATCCCTTCCCATCACACAAACTTTGTTTCCAAATCTTTTGTTGTGTCATCTTCATCCCTGTGGAACAACCTTCCTGTTGAACCAATATTCAAGAAAAGAGTGTACAGTCATTTTTATAAGTCACTAGCTTAACTTTTTACTGACTTTAATCCATTGTAGGTAGTTATTATTAACATTAAGGTATTTATGTATTATTATATAATTTTATTGTATTATATTTATGTAGTATTAGTATGTATGTGTATATATTATATATATGTATATATATATATATTATAGTTGTCTAAGTATGTTAATTTTTAATATTATTTATGTTTCATTTTAATATTTTATTTCTCTATTTGCACCGTACTCATATTTAAATGTCCCAATGTCCCAAAGGTTAACGGGAAGAGAATGTCTTGCGGCATTACGTTCGCCTTTTGTATAGATTTACAATAAAGTTTTTAAATAAATAAAATAAATAAATATATTTTGTCCACAGCTGACATGTGTAAAATGTTTGACAAAAGGTGTTAAAAGTGTCATGTTGCCCACGACGGGCCATACACTCAAACATACTTTCAAAAAGCCACTAAGATGATTTATTACATTCCCTAATTATAAATAGCAAATTAGAATAACCGTACTTAGTAAATCCAGAACAAATTTGGACCATTAAAACACAATGGTGTGATGAATCAATTGTGTTTTTTTTTTAAATAAGGTTGTCTTTTACTTTCAAAATAACTCATAAGAAAGCTCACGCACTTCTGCGTTTGTAATCCGCGCCATCTATCATGATCAAGAGAAACTAACTAAAGCTTTGGTAAAGTAGGCTTCAACTTACACTTTGCGGCGAGCACGCGAATTGGTACTGGTTCCCCTGTTGGCCGCTAGGTGTCGTATACGGAAGTTTCTTCAGCAAATAGGTGACTGACATCTTTGGGCAATGGCAGTTGACGATTTGTTGAGTGGCGTTGGAGTCGGGGAACGAGAAGAGAGTCCACGCGGCGTCCTTGAAGTAGCGACATTTGGGCAATCGCTTCACCGGCTCGCACGTTTTGTATAGAGTCGTCTTGTCGGCTAAAGTATGATTGTCGTCAGGTAACAGCAAACTGGAAATATAGAAATAATGTTTAAATAAATTATTTTTTGAAGTCATAAGTCATTAATTGTAATTAAGATACATATACCCGTATATGTATCTGAAATTGAGAAACGTTTCGCTAAAATAAATCTATTTTCTGTCTTTATCATATTGACATAAACAAAAGTGACAAGGCCTCTTTAAATCCTGCTTTAGGCTTAGGTAAAAGTACGTTTACACCAGCGTCTCTGCCATGCTGTTATATATATCTCTAGCTAGGCTATATCGTCTGCGCTGATGATGATGATGAAACTAACCTGGAACAAGGTCTATGTCCGATGCAGCGACATTTGCGTTCGATCCAGGGCTGTGTAACGTCATACAGGTCTACTTTACTGCATACCTGTCTAGGACGACACGATGGAAGATCCTCTTCTGAACTCTGAAAATTAAAATAAAATATATATTAATAACAATATTTGTTTAAAAATAGAATAATGTCTTTAATGATCCCCAATGAATCCCCAGATTCCAAAAATCTTTATCGCCTAATAACAGGCGTAATTAATTAGATAAATACAGATAGAAAACGCCTCTTTTAGATTTATAATAATTGTATGGTCCGGCAAAAAACCCAATAAAATCTAAATGGAAATGTCAAAATACGTACTACAGTAAGCAAACCCAAAAAAGAAGAATACCTATTGGGTTGTAAGAAGCATGTTAAGCCAAATATAAACAATCTAATACAAATTCAGTGTTAACAAACGCTATTATATGTTTCTTAGAAACATTACACATACGATTAAATAAATCATACAATACTGAGAATTAAGCTACCAATTATGAATTCAACGGAAAATACTCGTACCTAAGTAGAATGATGTAGTAAATGTTAAGAAGTCATAGAAAAAATTAACAAACACACATCTGCTTATACATAAATACAATCATTAGAACACACGCAAATTGGTAGGTATGAATAAAAGCATAGAGATAAAAATAAAGAAGATGATTTAAGCTTAGTTGAGAAAGAAAGATTGGCAATCCAGATATAAAATGCGAAAGTTGTGTGTTGCACCTTTCATCTAACTGTCTAAATGTCCTAAAGGTTTGGCTGTCAGAGAATGCCTAGCGGCATTAAGTCCGCCTTTGTACATAGTGCAATAAAATTTTTAAATAAATAAATAAATAAAAGAAACCCTGGCAGACCAAGACTCACCAATTACAACCAAGTAAATAAAACACTAGCTAAAGGTCTACAAAATGAAAGGGCACATGAAACGGCTGAAGAATGTTAATGAAATTTATTTGAAAGCAGACGGTCGCAAGAACATATAAACATTTAAATATGGTAATAGCCCTCGGGTTTCAACAATTAATATGATATATATAAATTAAAATAAAATAATGAGTAATATAATGAACAATACTAAAAAGGTGTGAGATGCGACGTGTTTAGTCACATTGGCTCCATCTCACATCCAGGCGACCTCGGCGGAGAACCTCAAATTGCGCAAATATCCTAACTTTGGTACCGGTTACGAATTTGCGCCTTTTGGGGTCTAGACGATGGGCCCATGGGGATCTTCAGCGAGGCGCTTGGCCAAGAAGTTGTCAAAGCGGCTGACGGAAAGGTCAGGAGACAGGAAGGCTCGCAATTATTTCTGCTAACGTCTTAGCCTCGCTATACAGAGGGGAAATGTTGCCAGTCTCCTTAGGACTATCTCGGATGGGACGACTCTAGAGGACTTTTTTTATTTAATTTATTTTAGTTAATTTATTATTAATGTATATTATTTTGTTAAATATCCTAATATTTCAAAACAAAAGAACATACAAAATAATAATAACAACACACTTTAAAAGTAATCTGCTAATTGCACGTCTAAAGCGACTCATTGACCAAGCAAGAATAAGTAGGTCCTACACATAACGAATCTGGTCATAGTTACAAGCTCTTATTCATAATTTCATCATCATTACAGCCCCTAGAACATAGCGTCCTAGACCTCCGGAGATGGGCCTTCCAGAACATCTATCTGGAGAATTTGGCCTTCACTCGCCACGCTGGCCAGACGGCTTGGCGAGGATATGATGTCAATTTATTAACGATTCCACAAGTTGGTATTAGTGAAACCGGGACCAAAGGCTTAACGTGCTCTCCGAGGCACGGGAACAGTGGTGTTGTAAATCTATGACAAATGCACGTAAGAAAATTGCATTTCTCATTGGTACATGCCGGGTGGGTTTAAACCGACCTTTGTAGGATTTAAGGAACGCGTTCTTACAACCGAGCCACCACCGAGCATATTAAGAATGTGTAATTAGTCTTTCTAGAGGTTAATAAAACCAAATCCTTATTGCAAAAACGATTTAACCGCTAGATTACGGAGGCAGTTTATCAGTAGTGAATATATGTATGTATGTATACCAAGTAGGAGGAGGTAGTAAATTTAAAGACGTCATGGGAAAATTTAAGAACAAACAGACACCTGCTTCTACATAAAACCAATTATTAGAACACCTTGTTGCCTCATAAAGGATCGCAGTAAGTAACAACATCCGCAACACATCAATCAAGTGATGACAAAATCTTGGCTTATTTCACTACTACAATGCCAGTGACATGTGTGCACGAATCCATTCATGGTTTTTTTTCTCTCAAAAGGACCATCGGTTGTACTTCCGACCGGAAGACGTTCTATTCGGCAACCTGTTAGCTGTGGGAATATTTTTTCTGGAACCACGCATGGCAATAGGGTTGATCTGAAATGACCGCTCATCGGAAATGAAGGTTCCTTACTTGGCAAACAGGAACCGGATGTATAAATGCATGTCAAGGCTACGTTAATGTGTATTTACTAATGTGCGTATCAAATAAGGTTTTATAGATAAACGTGATAGGGTATTTCTTGACAGCGTCATCCTGTCTGGTGATTTCTTACAAATGTCGTTATCATTGTGTCGTATTTGCACAGGGTTCGTGTCAACCCTACTTAGAGATTCTAAAAAAACACGTTGTTCCGGACATACTTCCTGTTTCTTGTGTAGGTTTTTTCGCGGAACTGACTTGTTCAAGACGACCGGACATAGGCCCTTTTGTGTTCTCACTAAAGAATTAACTTAGTGTTGGAAAAAAACTCATCATAGTCATTGGCTGCCTTGTTGACTTACTTCATAAAGAGTTTTATTTAACGGAGTTTTGTTGTCGCTCTGTATGCTAATGCTACTGACACAACCATAGTATGTTTAAGCATAAACGTGATTTATTTTATATAAAAAACTTACGATTATCATATTTTTTGTAAACATAAATATAAATACTTAAACCACTAATAAGTTTTCACAGATAGAAACAACAAATACGGCACTAAAGTATTTTTAAAACATCACAACATAATTTTACAAAGGACTCATCTAAAGAACGGACTAACAATGGTAACCGCTATCGGAGTTTATTTGTATAAAATTGAATTAAGGTAAAAAGTAAAAACAATCTTTACTGTACAATTATTATCTATAATACCTTAAAGATATTTTAGATATTATTATTAAGCGCATAAAGCGGGAGCCGCGGCGGAAAATGCGGAGTCCAGAAAGCGCAAATATGTAAGTATATTAAAAGATTACATATTTATGCCGTTTGCTGTAGAAACTCTGGGCCCATGGAGTCCAAGTACAAAAAAGTTTTTAAAAGACATAACACCGCGTCTTGTCGTCTTCTCCGGTGACAAGAGGGCTGGCTCTTTCTTTGCCCAAAGAATCAGTATTGCAATTTGGCGGGGAAATACAGCCAGCGTTCTTGCCACCATTCCACGCGGACGGGACTTATATCCCTATCCTTAGTATTAATTTTAATTTTATTTTATAAATATTTTATTCGAATAAATGTTTTCTTTCCTTAAACGTATTATTTATTATTATTGCACAAAATAACTTAAAAAGTAGTGTACAAGGGCGAACTTAATGTAAAGAAACTGATGTCAGTCGTGAGTGTTTGATTACAGTTGCTAACATTCATGGATCTCGCTTTTCCCCACTTACCATCAGGTGGGGGCAAGGTCACATGTCGTGCTAGTATAATAAAAAAATAAAAAAAAAAGTAATAAGTTAGTAATTCCCTAAATATGTTCAACGAGGTGCCAGTCAGCGAGAGATTCTGAATATATGCTAAAAGAGTAGACAGGAATCGCAAGTTAATTGTTATGCGAAGAACGAAGAGAATGGGCCAAAGATAAAGCTGTAATGCACTATTTAAATTTTAATTAAATAATGGGTTAAAGAAACGGACTTTGCCTATTGACTCGTATAAAATAACAACTACCCACGCATGATGTGGAAGAATAAATGTAAAAGCGAAGTTACAAGTTTTGAAGGAAATGTTATCAAAAATGGCCAGATGGTGGGCAGGAGAGGTAGGTTCTAAATCAGGCGGTCGGAGGGAACGGGGCGCGGCATCCGGTCCGGCGGACAGGTGGCTGCGCGCGAGCTGCGCCCACTCTAATGAAATAATGTTACCCGCGCGACCTTCCACAACCTTCTCCGTATCTTTGTCTCTCTCGATCTTTCTTCAATCTCCCTTTTCGTTTCCTTTGCACGCGACTCTAACCTCGAGGCTATATTATAACAAAACCCATGTCATTTAACTACATACATTTTCAACCTGCCTTTAAAGCCACTATTGGTGAACCGTGGCCGAAATTTGTTATACGCAGATCTTGAATTCAGTGTTTGCTAAATCTAAAATCCATGCTGGCATGTACTAAGTATACATTGACGTCTAATATCCTATTAGTTTCGATCGCACTGCCTAATCTTGTTTTAACCGCTTTAGTTGTCCCAAAGGTTTGACCAGTGTAGAATGTCTTAGCGGCATTAGGTCCGCCTTTGTACTTTGTGCAATAAAGTTTATATTAAATAAATAAAATAAGTACTAGTGTGTTTAAGGCACATTACTTTAAAAAAAGTCGCTCTTACGTTGAAGGGAAACCTTCCCTAGGCCAGCGTAGTGAATTATAGTCTCGGACATTCAGTTATGTTTTGACGATGACGGCAGATCTGTATATATCTTTAAAATGATCGTAATTTGGGAAGAACGACCCATGCTTAACAAAGGCATAACGTCAGAGTTAAAGACAACAAACAACAATAGGGTTGTCCAGGCTCAGATGATGGATGGGCCTGGGTTGGGGATGGAGACATTTTCCTGTTTTCTTCGGGAGGATCTCAGCAAGCAACGACCCGCTGATAAAGTAACAGCGCCTGTATCGCTCACCAACCAAGGTTTATAGGTTCGACTACAGAAGCACTTTTCTAGGGGGGCGTGAGTAAGATGGAGTCCGTTGTCAGCTTGATAGAACATACGTCTAGTAAGGCCGTGAACAAATTCCCCAATTATAGGTATCTAAAGATCTCAAGCTATGATGGAATTACGCATGAACCACGGCCCTCAGGAGACCACTCTGAGCGATACGTTCTGATTACATCATGTGGTTTAGTAAGTAAGCTGCTAGCAGAAAACTAACTTATCGAAAGAAAATACAATTAAAATTTGGGGCAATAGCTTAAGGCTTCACCGGACGCGACGGCCGGATGCGGGACTCTGGACCAGAGAACACAGGTAGCCGAGAAATAAATTACTAATCCCGGTAATTACCGCTGCCTGCCATCGCTTACACACTTGTTATTTACTAGCGTTTCGTGGCCCGTCTTCGCCCGTGTCGGTTATGAGTAGTGATCAGAGTACCTAGATGTAATTGAGTCAGCAGAACCTATAGTCCAATGGTCTCCGTAATTCTATCATAGGTCGAGATCTGAAGATTTCTACTATTGAGAAATTTGTCGATAGCCTGAACGTATGTTCTAGAACATCGCTCCGTATTGCTAACGCCCCCCTAAAAAAGTGCTTCTGCAGTCGAACGTAAACCTCCTAGGGTCGTGAACCACACGGGCGCTGTTACTGCTGTGAAGCGCTTTGCTGCTTAGTCTTCTACTAGCAGAAGTAGAATCATTTAAAATAATTTAAATAATTACCTGTCTCAAAAGCCTGTAATAGGTTTGCGTGAATTATTATATTTTGACTTAGATTGGACATTACTAACATCCTAAAGATTATATTAGAAATTGGCTTTAATGCCTGGAGACTGAGGATTCGTAATCAGAGTAAGTAGATTGATTTTGGGTACTAGTTAAAGATTTAAGTCTATGTACCAAACTCAAAAATTAAAACCCGAGAGATATTTTTTAAAAAAAGGTGAATTGATTATGTCATTATTTGCCTTTAAGTGTATTACTTCTAAGTTTAAAATTAATAGAACATGGTTTTTGCATACAAACTTATCTTTTAGATTGCTACATTTTATAACCTTAGCTCATGTAGTTTGTAATGGGCGATGCTAAATATTAAATCAGTCAGGACAATGCATTTTATAGGTATATATTAAGAAGGCAATTTGTTGAGAGCCTCCGGCCGCCGCAATTATTACTTATCCGGTTGCCTGTTTTTTTTATTATTTATATTGTAGCTCAACGCCATAAGCTATAATTTGGCTAAATATTTTATTGATATTTAAACTTAATGAGCTACGGACGGTTGAGCTTTTGTGAAGTTGATTAATAAAAAATAAAGAATGTCAGCTGCTTTACTGATTAAAATATTTGACACTTACAGTTAAATTTTGTACCATTTGTTTAAAACTCATAAATAATAATAATAATAAATAAATAAATATTTCCATACAGGTCACACAGCGCCATCTAGTTTCCGTGGTAAGCTACGAGGCTTGTGTTACGGAAACTAGATGGTTGATAAACTACATATTATACTTTTTTTTTGTAAATATATACATATTATTCATATAAACACCCAGACCGAGACAAATTATACAATGTACAACTTGCCCCGGTGGAAATCGAACCCACAACCTCACAGATGCTCTCAATGTCCTACAGAGGCGAGCTGTTCGAATTGTGGACGATGCTACTATATCTGGAACTCTCGAATCCCTGCAGCTTCGCCGAGATGTAGCTTCTCTGAGCGTGTTCTACCGGCTATACTATGGTGAGTGCTCTGAAGAGCTCTATAACCTAATTCCTTCCTCTCTATTCCGCAACCGAACCACACGCACAGGTCAGAATATGCACCCACATACCGTAGTCACTATCCTTTCGCGTACCTATAAATTTGGTGACTCATACATCTGTCGCACAATAAAGATGTGGAATGCTCTTCCAGCCTCTGTGTTTCCACTTTCCTATAACTTGGAGTCCTTCAAGCGAAGTGTGAAAAGGCATCTAGTCATGCCGGCATAGTGTTAGGGACTGATGTCGGACATAAGGGTCTGATTCCAGGTGCCACTTACCATCAGGTGGGCGCAGGGTCACATGTCGTGCAAGTAGAAAAAAAAAAAAAAAAAAAAAAAAAAAAAAGTTATACTTATTATTGTCCCAAAGGTTGGCTGTCAGAGAATGTCTAGCGGCATTAAGCCCGCCCCTTGTACATAGTGCAATAAAGTTTTATATAAATAAATAAATAAGAGGAAGGAATAATTGAGTGGAGGAGTCGTTGAGGAATCGTCTACGAATACGAATTTGTTAAATAAATTCTAATATAAATTAGAGATGTGTGTTGCAATACGGGCGGACGACTAAACGTAAACATACAGTTCCTTTGTCGCAGGCATCCGGAGACCCCATTGAGTTCCATTGAAAGCGCACGTGGCTGCCCAGCCTTTTGAGGACGCGGATAATGTGCACGTCTTGAGTGGGATGCTGTAGACTTATGCATCTTCTTGGATATAAAAATAATAAATATATATACGAGTATATAGTTTTATTTGTATGTATTTGTGTATGAATTCACTAGTATATATTTAAGTCTAATATTTTTCTATTAGTTTTGATAGCACCTGCCTTATCTTGTCGTAACTGCTTTAGTTGTCCCAAAAAAGTTGCCTTTGTACTTTGTCCAATAAAGTTTATAATAAATAAATAAATATATTCGCATAAATCATATATCGCATACATCGATAAAGCTGCCTCTGTGGTCTAGCGGTTAAGTCCGAGGATTTAGACTCGGAGGTACCGGATTCGATTCCTCGTCGGGACACCAAAATATTTATTAATGTAAATAAATACATTTAATTTATTTGTGATATTTCTTGAGTTTGGTACGCGCTGGAGACATCGACGAGCTTGCCACTTGTCATGATTGGCCTAGAGTAAAGTTGGCTAAATGTGAATCTGCTTATTTATAAGCACCCCGAAAGGGAAACGGTCGTGATGATACTTTACTTTACTTTTTTTTTTACATCGATAAAAAAATTAGGCTGTTTTAAATACATAGCTCTCTCCATAGCTCGCTGAGCGACCTTAAACTTGTGGACCAGACCGAAATTACGGGGAGAACGTATGGATGAAGAGAGGATGTGCCGGAATTTCCCGAATGTCGCACATCCTAGCTGAATGCGCCTGTCGGCTTCTTTGCTGATGTTGGCTGCGTCCAACTGAATGATCAGTCCTAGGTAGATATGTATACTTGCACTGTCATAGACATAATTAATTCAGAAACGATGCCCTAGTTATATTCATCTTAGAAAAGTTTGTAATAATTTTAGTATTTTTCGAACTGCTTTCATCCCAAGAATCTAGTACAAAACCACAGAATGGTTTTATGTTTTCTCCGCCTCTACACAACAAATACAGGCTGTGGTTAACTTTTTATCTCTCACTAAAATAAGACGAGTGTATTATTACACGGTTATATTTTTTATCAGCTCGCGGTCGCGTAACACAGGTGTCCCTGCAGCCCTGTTATGACAAAACGCAGCATAGGTACTGACAAACCACTATTAATAACAAACAACTTAACTCTTCTTAGTACCTACATCTATTATACTATTTTGAATGTATGTAAATAGTTCTATACTTACCAATTTTTGTATGTATATTTATATATATATATGGCTCTTTCTTCGCCCAAAGAATCAGTATTGCAATTTAGCGGGGAAATGCAGCCAGCGTTTTTGCCACCATTCCACGCGGACGGGACTTATATCCCTATCCTTAGTATTAATATTTATTTTATTTTATATTTTGTAAATATTTTGTTCTGTAGATTAAACAATATATTATGTAACGATTATTATATAGTGTATGTAATTGTATATTTATAATAATGAACCCCGCAATCCTCTACCACACTCCTAAAGGTTAGCTGTTATAAAATGCCGAAAGGCATTAAAATCACCACAAGCTTGCCACTTGTCATGATGGCCCTATAGTAAAATGTGAATGCGATTCTTTAAAAGCGTGGTTTCTGACCACCTCGAAAGGGATACGGTGTAATGAAGAGGAAGAAGATAACATATTTCTAGGCATTCCATGGATTCACCGTGTCTGTTTGTGGGTAAGAGATGAGAAGAATGGTGTCTCAGGCCTGCGACCGACAATAGTCTGGTTTACCTTTTATTATTTTATTAACATTTAACAAGACCATTCTGCTCCTCACCCTAACCAACCAAATACTGTATGATTCCGTTAATGCCGTCCTGGAAGCTCTTTCCATAAATGTATTGACGGCAGACCTGCTTAGGCCCAATTCTTTCAGTATGTGGTGCAAATATTATACTGGAATTCCTCTCACACCAACTTCCCACTGCGTAAAGTTGAGTCTTGAACCCGTTTCCTTACTTGTCATAAAACACTGTAAACTAGATTGCATTGTTTTGTCATAACAGGGTCGTCTGGTTGAGGCGACCGGGTGCTCTCTTATTAGTTTTTTCACCGTTTTATTATTGGAAATATTGTTGGCTCAAGGCTTAAATCCTGCCTCACTTCAAGCTCGTTTTTTACTCCACTTCTCTTTTTTAAGTCGCGAGCCGTTCCAATCTTAGTTCATTTTTATTATTTGTATACAACGCGTTTTTGTGAATACCCAAAAAAAATCGTGTAAGTTTTTATAAATAAACGGTTCTTTACGCGATTTATCTTAAAGACAATATTAATCAAATATTTTAAAAGAACAGAACTTCATGAGTCCAACAAATATTATGATAGCATAAAAAACTATCAATAACAGATTCAAGACGCAGTGGAAGTTAGTGCGAGAGTTTTATGGACTCATACAGTATTTGGTTGGAGCCTTTGTAAACCCGAATATAGTCAGTCACAAGCCCGAGATTCTTCTTTTCTCTCTTTCCCACACACGATGCCATTTGCTGTAGAGACTCTAGGCCTGTAGATTACGACGGCAAAATTCCGAAATAATAATGGTAGACTATTTTTTTTTCTGACTATATTTATTTATTTATTAAGGAAAACTATTGACATTTAATTCACAAGTATAGATACAAAAATATAAACAGAAAGTCAATTAAAAGGTTTTCGCTAGTAATGTAGAACAATACATATTATGAACGATAAAAGCATCTACAAACTATCACTTCATGCAATAAACTAATAACTGTACAATAACAAAAACTATTATCGTGTAAAGAACCTTAAGTTAAACGCATTTCTCACCACTATCACCTTGTCATGAAAGATATCAACATCAGTTTCATCAATGAATGTATTAAGAGTATTACAAGCTCTAATTTAAAAAAAAAAAAAAGAATTACCTACCTAATTATTACAGTATAATTTGTGTGGTAATTTTCTTGTTGCACAACATAAGCGCCCACTACTGGATTTAAAATATTTTCTCCAAGTATTAACAATAAATTGTAGAAGGAATTCTCAGCCTGTCCACAGCAATCATTGTTTCTTTGTAATTAGCATACAAATTGACTGCCTGGTTGTCCACAAAACGGTTAAGCGTTTTACTTTAGCAATTAGATGGTTATTTTAGGCCGGTATTTCAACGTATCTGTAGTAGATTCAAATCTAAAAACATGGACACGTCTTACAATGTTTTGGTTAAAACAAAACTTTCCACAGTTTGATTTTCGCCGCCACTTTTGTAACTGTAGATAGAGTCGGGCTAATGAAAGTAGATAATTGAATTATTTGGAAACTTTCAAATGGCAACACTATCAGTGTTAATTTTTCTGGTTGTTGTTGTTGTTAATTCCTCATTTGAGCACGTGAAATATGAATAAAACTAATAAAAGTCGAGTCCGAAAATATTGTTTTATATGATGTCCAAAATCAAAGAAAAACAACAAGAAAAAGAAGCTGAATTCAACGACGTGTGGTGTTGAATTCTTTCGTTTAATTTTTTTGCCGTATAGTTACCAAGTGTAATAACTCAAACATAGATGAATAATTGTTATTTATATTTATGTTATATCTATGTTTACCTCGCTTACCTATAGGTAGCAGTTATAGTAAGTGTGCATAAATAGGTCGGATTATGGATATGTCTATTTTGGACTTCTGCTATTATTGTTATTTTAGAATATAAAATGTATAAATGATGAAATAATTTTACTTAAATATTATTTGTGTAAAAATATTGGATTGTTTTTGTAAAATGACGTGTAAAAGTGTATGTAATACTTATTGAAAAAACAACGAATAATAATTTAATAAAAAATATTTTTTAAATGTATTATATAATGTATGAAAGCATAGGGACATAAATAAGGAAAGGCATGCTCCGAAAAGTGAAGAGAGATTGACAAATACATAATGCGAAAGTTGTGGGTAAAAGATGCCCTGTCAGGCCAAGACTTACCTACCATGATCAAATAAATAAAGCAATAGCCGAAGGTGCAATAAAAAGCTATCAAAACAAAAGGGCATGTATGAAGACGTTGAAGGGTGTCGAAGAAGCAAAAGAGGTATGTCGAGATCGTGACAAGTGGCGCTCAATTGTCCCTGCCTACCCCGCAAGGGATTTGGTGTGAAGATATGTATGTATGCAGTGCAATACAATGACATGTCCATACATTTACCTACGTCTATCTATGTCCTATGAATGTATTCGAATTCTCCATGCGTTATCTCGATCGAGATCTTGTTTACGGCATTTGATTTTAATTAATGATGTGTGAAAATCTTTTTCGGCTCTGATATGTTAATTTGATAAGATTCTAACCGATATTTATCGTCGTTGCTTCATTCCGGAATTTGCCTTCTTTGCTATTTACGATTTAAAAATTGAGTTTAAATTTTCTAGTATTGTTTTCTGGGTTCATTTATTTATTTATCATAATCATTAGAACATCCTCTGTTGGAGATGGGAATTTCAGAAATTTCTGAAGAAATTCGCCTACACTCGCCACACTCTGGCAAGACAGGTTGGCGAGGGTCTGATGTCAACGTTTACAATTTATTAACGTTACCACAAGTTGGTAATAATATTAATTGCTTAATTCTGTAATTAGCCTTAGCGTTTCCTTCAAAATTACACTGGTGTCAATTTCCTAGCATTGTTTTCTAGGTGCATTCATCTATTTATCATTACATCCCCTAGCACAGTCCTGTCCTGTTGGAGACGGGCCTTCTAGAAATTTTCTAAGGAATTAGGCCTACACTCGCCACGCTGTTGGCGACATATTATTATTATTATTAAATTCTTTATTGCACGAAAAAAAAATGTACAAAGGCGAAGATTAATGCCTACAAGGCATTAACATCTAACCTTTGGGAGAGTATGAGATGAAGGGTAGTGCTGACATAAAAAAATATATATTAAGATAACAAACAATATACTACATACTAACCCATACATACATACACTACATACTAATAAATACATATTATAAAAGTATATATTTGCCAAATATTTATTGTGAACCCGATGCTTTTTTGTCTAAAAATAATGCAGTAACCAAGCTTTTGAAGACGTGGACATACAAAGTAGAATCTACAAATTTAGGCTAAAATTTCACCATACGGGCGATGCCGAGCAAACAGCTAGTATGATATAAAAATGATATTAACAAAGGTAGGTTGAAACCACGCCAGATGTTGCGTGGCGTGCATGCGGTCAGTGGTAGGCCATACCATCGGCTCTTGTTACACCGTACGGACAATCCAGCCGGTTCTTACCACCAAAAAATACAAAGCGATCCAGTAACGTGATAGTCAAAGTCAAAATCTGAATATATTTACGCAATCAAACGCGTTTATCATAAATCATAATATAAACAAAATTCAAACTTAGCGCTTTATTAATAAACTTTGTCTATGTCTTAAGTGAAGATAATTTCAAGAGACAATTTTGTCAGTCATTATTCGAATCTTAGTCGAGTCCAAAATGTGGGTAGTTTTGACTCTGTGAAAAAAAAAACTACAACGGCTCGGACCAAGGCGAGAGAGCCGTGAGAGCTAAAAGTGACACGACGTTAATGTACTTGTAGTCGTATAATGTAAATAGTAGTTCCGATTCCTTTATTAATAATAGTAATGTTGTTTTTACTCTTAATACTATTTACTACTTAATTATATAAAAAAAAAATATAAATAAAAAAACACACGGCAAAAGGCGAAGTGCCTCGTTTGGACTTGAAACTCTCGGGCCTCGGGGACCAAGTGCATAAGAATATATATACCACTTATAGTGGCAGCACTTGTCTTCTCCATATTTCTGTACGGTTCAGAGACATGGACCATAAAAGCCGCGGATAGAGCGAGGATTGATGCGTTTGAGATGTGGTGCTGGCGTCTTTTGCTCAGAATTCCTTGGACCGCACGACGTACTAACATTTCTGTGCTCGAAGAGCTTAAGCTGACCAGGGAGCAAAGACTCTCTACCGTCTGCTTTGTCCGAATTCTGCAATACTTTGGCCACATTGCGAGAAGAGAAGACGATAATCTAGAAAAACTTCTAATCACGGGCAAGGTAGACGGTAAAAGAACAAGAGGGAGAAGCCCCAAGCGATGGTCCAGTCAGGTGACTGACCACCTGAACATCCCTGTACACCAGGCCATCCACTACGCCTAGCTTAGGACCGAAACCGTTGGAGACGGCTGGTGGATGAACTGCGTCTGCGACGGAGTCACGATCCCCATCAGTGGGGTACCGACTAAGGAGGAGGAGGAGGAATAGTGGCAGCATTGCCACGTTTAATGGTAATGCTGATCCTTTTCCTCAAATATTGCTCAGCCCTCTTGTCTCCCTGAGGTGTTGACAAGCTGTTTTGACAACGCCTTGAAAAGTTCTTATGCACTTGGTCCCCGAGGCCCGAGAGTTTTAAGTCCAAACGAGGAGCGATGGCTAGATACCCGACGGCATGACCGTTGGGCCGAGAATTCTTAGACGGTCTCTGGTGTGATATGCGACATGTGTAGACATCTTAGCCCCATCTCACATCCAGGCAACCTCATCCAGCGCGTGGAGTGCGGCGGTTTCTGTTGAGAACCTCAAGCTGCTCAAATACAGAACCTCGGTACAGGTTACGAGTTTGCGCCATTTGGGGACGAGACGATTGGACCATGGGGACCCACAGCCAAGCGTCTTACCAAGGAGTTGTCGAAGCGGCTGACGGAGAAATCTGGATACAGGAAGGCTGGCAATTATTTTTGCCAGTCTTCTTGGGACTATCTCTGATGGGTCGTATCTTGAGTACTTTTTTTATTTAAAGGTTTTTTTTATATATTTTATTAGGTTTAGTTTATAGTTATTTAATTTGATTATTTTGTAAATACTCTTTCAAATAAATTGATTTGAATAAAAAAAAACTTTTTTAAGAAATACCAAATTTGCGAACTTTTTGAACAGACCTCGTATAAATGTGAATACAAGTTTTATCCCAAATTCCCATGCAAGATGAATGATGTCGTTTATTTCTCGATTATTATGACTATTTGAATATTCGTTTGAGTAAACAAGCAAAGCGCACGGACATCCAATACAAATATGCAGTTCGTTTTACACATAATTACAATGGCTCTGTGTGCCTCGGACTAATTTAGGCCAATATAAAGCGACACCCGAACCGTTGGGAACAACAGGACTACAGAATAGAAAATACTAGTAGAAGTATCTTTGAATCGAGCTTCCAAGGCAGCATCATTTTTTTTTTTTTTTTTTAATAATTTACAGCATTTACATTATACATTTTCCTGATAGTATTAATTAAGTTGGTAGTAAACACAGTAATAAAAAAACGTGTTAAAATAATCCAATTTTAAAACAAATGAAAGCTAATATAATAAATATCATCATTTTCATCATTACAGCCCCTAGAACACAGCGTCCTAGACCTCCACTGCTGGAGACGGGCCTTCCAGAACATATGTCTGGAGAATTTGGCCTACACTCGCCACGCTGGCCAGACGGCTTGGCGAGGAAATGATGTCAATTTTTAATGACAATATAAACAAGTTGGTATTAGTGGAAACGGGACCGACGGCTTAACGTGCTCTCCGAGGCACGGGAACGGTGGTGTTGTTAATCTATGACAAATGTACGTAAGAAAAGTGCATTTCTCATTGGTACATGCCGGGTGGGTTTGAACCGACCTTTGTAGGATTCAAGGAACGCGTTTATACAACCGAGCCACCACCGCGGTTATAATAAATATAACCCTGCCCAACTTAGCCAGTGTACGCCAAATTCTCCAGAATTAATTATATATGTTCTGGCCCATCTCCAACTCCACTGTTGATAAACGATGATGATAAACGTTTATTAGTTTTAATTTTATTTATCTTTAATTATTAGCCCTAGAATAGGAGGTGGTCTAGTGGTAACAAACGTTGCCGTGAACTCGGGACGTCGTGGGTTCGATTCCCACCGGGGGCAAGTTGTACATTGTATAATTTGTCTCGGTCTGGGTGTTTATATGTATAAGTATATATTTACAAAAAAAAAAAGTATAATATGTAGTTTATCAACCATCTAGTTTCCGTAACACAAGCCTCGTAGCTTACCACGGAAACTAGATGGCGCTGTGTGACCTGTCTGGAAATATTATTATTATTATTATGTATGTAATAAAACAAACGAAACCCAAACAGTAATTGTGGTGTATCTAACCAAACTTTAAGTTAAATTTATATACATGAAGCAAACAGTTGCGTTATCAAAGTAACTCAAAGTGCTTATTAAAATATCAGTATTTGGAGAGGAACCAAACAGAGTGGGGGGTATTATTATGTGTGATTGATGATTGGATGTTGTTGAAATTTTGCGAAGGCGCCCGTACTAATCGTGGGCTAAGCTAGTTCTACCCAATTCTATGTTCTGTTTATTGCACGAACCTGTAGTGTGAATATCAGTCACTCAGTATTCATGATAACAACTACTAAATTGCACTACGACAAAGACATATATCTAAAATTGCCGTAGCCACTATCCCTAGGCGCGAAATATGTTCAATTTGTAGCTGGTCTTTGTTATGTAGGTTTAAGAATTGCCATTATTCTATTCCAACTTAAATTTGCCCGTCACACTCCGAGGTCGTGACATTGTATATCGTAAATATTCTCAGAAACTTTCAATATTTTTTTTTCATACTAGCACATTTGACCTTGCTCCCTACCTATTTTTTTTTAATATTAGCTCGACATGTGACCTTGCGCCCACCTGATAGTATGTGGTGCGCAAAGTCCAATATATTAATAATATTTTATTCAAATCTTTATTTTCTGATTGTATAAACGTGCTCTGCCTCCTGGACTAGTCTGTTTAAACAGAGTGAGTTCCAGGGGACAAGTGCTCTTTCTTTCTCATTAGAGGTTACCTCTGATGATGAAAAGAAGGTATAAAATTAGACCTAAAACAATAAACAAAGCTATAATAAGTATGACCTGGTGGATGTTGAAATAATGTTAGCAACTGGAATCGGACATCAGCCTTAACACTGCTAAGCACAGCGCAGCGCCAAGTAAAATGCTGCTGCTGCATATCATAAATATGCAGCACATAGCCCAGTACACTATGCGGCCAGTTCTATCCAATTATATCTAATGATTAGCGGTGTTCAAGAATGGGAATAACTGAAACCAGTCACATGGTTTAACATAGTTTTTTTTATTTGATTTCATTTATTAACATTTATTTATTTAAATCTTTATTGCACAAAGTACAAAGGCGGACTTAATGCCGCTAGGCATTCTATGACAGTCAAACCTTCGGGACAACAAGAGCAATTAAACAATGAAAGGTAGGTGCAATTACAGGCTTAATTAGACAATATAATGACATATATAAATTAATACATACTTACATATACATACAAATAAATAATATTTACATATCTACATACTAATACTACATGCATATAACATACATATAAACAATAATAATATACATGCTTATAAAATAAAATGTAATACTATCTATAACCATATCAAATTTACATTTAATCACAATAAAAGAATACCTATCTATATACTATTTAAATACCAAAAACTAGCTAAACAATGTAATATGTTATTCTATACAAACGAGATTATAGCAAAAGAGCAACGTAAAACTAACTCGAAAAAAAAACTAATAAAATTTTACAATCTTCTTAATGTACTAAGCAAAAAAGATAAATTATGTGCTTCGTATATCTGTTAAGCTTAAGGGACTTGTTTCACTGCAGGCGAGGAAGCTAGCACTCGACTATTTTCTCTTTAAAGAAATGTACAATAGGAACTATGACCTTATGTAAATAGAAGCTATGCTATAAATATGTGGAAGAAGATACTTAAAAACTAAACTTAATTATATCATGTTACCCTATTGTTGTGAAAACTAGTCAATAGTCACATTTTATTTTATCATTGTTTTAGTTGTTCTGTATAAATTAGCAGTAAGTTTTCCTTAATCAATAAATAAATAAAATAAAAGTCAAGTTACTGTAATCATTATATAATAAGTACACTATATCAATATATTCCTGTTGACGCTGTGGGCAGCACTTGATGTGCACTGCACAGCTTCAGGATTTGGCGTTAATGCAGAAGTAGGCCCATCTTGTATGTTACTTCTGAATATAAAATATAAAATAATAATTACAAACTACCTAAATAAAAATAATAAATTAAATAACTATGAACTAAACCTAATGAAAAAAAAAATGTCCTCAAGAAACGACCCATCAGAGATAGTCCCAAGAAGACTGGCAACATATCCCCTCTGTATAACAAGGCTAATACGTTGGCAAAAATAATTGCCAGCTTTCTTGTCTCCAGATTTCTCCGTCAGCCACTTGGATAATTCCTTGGCCAGACGCTTGGCTAAGGGTCCCCATGGTCCCATCGCATTGGGGACGCCCAAGCGGCGCAAACTCTTATCCTGTACCGAGGTTGGCGTATTTGCGCAGCTTGAGGTTCTCAGCATGAGACGCTGTTCTCACCGCGCAGGTTGCCTGGATGTGAGATGTGAGGCTAATGTGTCTACATTAGATCCCACATTAGAGACCGCCCAAGTTTCCACGGCCCAACGGTCATGCCATCGGGCCTCTTGCCATCGCTCCGCTCAATCTCAGAGGGTTCTAGGGTAGCGGGTACTCCAGCAGTGACAATGATGTCGTTGAGAGCCGCGTGACGAGAAATGCGGCCGGCACAAGTAAGCGCGTGGTATTATGTATGACTTGATCGGTTGAAACTATCTTTTTCTACTAGTTTGTGGCAGCGACTGTTACACCAAATGCATAAATGATTTACATACACTAATTAGCAGAAGCTACTAAAGTGCAAGCATGAGTTTCTTAAAACACGCATCCAGATTACCGTCAAATACATGAGTGAGCATCACATGTCATTCTAGTATTAAAAAATTTAGCTATAAATCTTATGAAATATGTACTTTCTAGCTTAACTATCTTTTCGCTTATCGCTGGCTCAGAAACTAGTACCTTAAGCTCTCTCGATACGGAATATGAATAAATGACAAGATAACTTAAAATTCCATTCCTAAAAGAGACAAACGATCGCGACGGTTACCGTTACGAATCAGCTTAAGTGTCAGTACCATGGGTCAGGTTTGCGACTTTTGAAGTATTTTACAGAAATATTTACCTACACGATTTTGATACATTATTTTATACGACTAAACCTGCCTTGCATCTATACTTGCATCCAGATAAGCATATTTTTGTATATAATGTATGTACTATGATAAATACTCTACAAAAAAGTATGTATATACCAAAGAGATTAAATATAAGATAGAGTGGCCATTGGTAGTTATTTTCATACCAAATGTGTGTTACATTATTTTTATTCCATCTACTTTATTATTCTTCTCTTTTAAAAAAGTAACGTGTCTTACACTTTCGTAGCATACAGGTCGGCATATTGTCAGTAAAACAACATAATCAATTTGAAAGTAAACGTCTGTAACCGGCAATGTTTTTTTTATTTTTTATTATTCCTTCTTGCCCCATCTTGTTACATGTTTAATGTCTTCGCTGTAGATAAATTAGTAATAATCGAAGTTAATCTGATTTTTATGTAAAATTATATTTGCAGGAGCTTTGATTGTTTAATATATGAAATTATAAATAGGTATCATCACGACCGTATACGACCATTAATATAGGCCCAAAATCGAGAGGAATCATACCTGTTTTAAATCCATAGGCTTACCTAGTGTTGCCCAATCTTGGTCAAGAACAAGACTACTGATATGGTTGCAAGACCAAGACCAAGACAGTCTTGGAGTCTCGCAAGACTCTTGCACAGACTTTATTTCCAAATTTTGCTTAAGTAGTTACTTTTTTTGGGTTAGGTTTTCAATAAATTATAATTGCGTCGAGTCCGTAATTTTGAATTTTTTTTTGCGAGACTCTTGCGAAACACCAAGACCAAGATTAGGAGTGCAAGACCAAGACCAATATCAACTATTCTAATGCAAGACCGAGACTATCTAAGTCTTGGTTTGGTCTTGCTTTGGGCAACACTTGGCTTAACCGCTAGACCTTGGAAGCAGTTCAAATAAATAAATGATAAAACTTTTTTTGGTGACTATGACGTATAAATTAAACATACATTTACAGACATACTTAAAAACATAAACTATATTTTTTAAATTTTTTATTGCACTGAGTACAAATTATAGTGGAAGGTAGGTGCAGTACAAGCTTTAATTGGAAACTATAGACCCAAAATATGACCCATGGTAACTTCTAAAGCCGATGACACAAAACCTTTTTATTTTTTTGTAAATCCGTGCACACACTCCGGGCTTGTGGCGTCGTTACTCATCGACCCTGTCAAGATAAGAATGGCTGAATAAGCACCTGCTGCCACTGGTGTTACGCGCGCCCACGCACCGTTGCCGCTTCCCAACCAAGCAATATCGTAGACGTAAAAAATATAGCCTTGACATTAAAAATTGTCTATTCGCAATTCCTATCATACACTTTATTCATTAGTCATTTGAAAATATTATATTGTTATATATATATACTGCCTCCGTGGTCTAGCGGTTAAGTCCGTGGATTTAGACTCGGAGGTACCGGGTTCGATTCCTGGTCGGGAGACAAAAATATTTATTAATGTAAATAAATACATTTAATTATTACTTAATTTATTTGTGAGATTTCTCGAGTTTGGTACGCTGGAGACAACGACGAGCTTGCCACTTGTTATGGGCCTATAATAAAGTTGGCTAAATGTGAATCCGCTTCTTCATAAGCGTGGTTTCTAACCACCCCGCAAGGGATACGGTCGTGATGATACTTTTTTTTGTGTTATATATTATATAACAATATAATATATTTTTTAGGCTTCAGTAGCCCTATTCTGTTACTTAGTCGCAAACGTTATTAGTGGATTTTGTAATTTACGACAGAGATTGCGTCATAATTACAAAATATTATTCGATTCTCAACTCTATAAGCGCTCGACCTTGACAGCAGCCGTGCAAATATAAACTTTAATAGCGTGATTAATATATAGTTAACGGATTCCTTTATATAACGTTTGCGCTTAAGTAACCGAACAGGGCTACAGGTGTCATTGGTAGAAATATTAGAGTGTATGTGTGCAAGCCGTCTGGCCAGTGTGGCGAGTGTAGGCCAAATTCTCCATACTGGAAGGCCCATCTCCAGCAGTGGAGGTCTAGGACGCTGTGTTCTAGGGGATGTAATGAATGAATGAATGAATGTGTGTATATTAAATAAAATAAAAATTATTTCTTTCTATTTTTTGCTTCCTTGTTAAGTAAATCAAATTACTATTAAGGCTTAAGAAATTTTATTACCTACTTTTTTAGTCTTATATAATGTTTTTTTTATTTAAATTAATATTTAGTTTGTTTTGCATGTCAGTTTTATATTATCTCTTTATAAAAAAAATGTATAACTTTAGCTTTCTATAAATGTATGTATATTCTATCTGTGGATAACGGTGTAAACCTGTACTATGTAATCTATATTTGTATTGTGTCCTCATTGTACAATTGTTTGTTATTCCAAATAAATAAATAAAAAATGAAAAAAAGTAAAGCCATATTATGGCCAATGTGTTACTTATAAGGCTTGTGTATGTATTTCTGAACAATGTTTAAAAAGTAGATACCTACATTTATTTAAAAACAAAACGGTATTACGTGAGCAACAGAAAGTAAAAAAAAAAAACAATTTTACTTACTGCTAATGCTGTGGTCAAATTAACTTGTGCAAGATATTAAAAAAAAAAATGTATTGTTTATGCCCTTTGGCAAGGAGTAATTTGCTGTGAACGGCGAGCAAACTAAATTAATAATTATTAACTACTCACTGTGGGTAGTGTATTGTTATTTTTATTTTTAAATATATGTAAATGTTTAATAATTGCATGCTGTGTGCACATTTTTTTGGAGATAGTACTGGAACTGAATTGTAATGATTTGAATTTTAAAAATATTTTGTACTCATTTATGTTGTGTGTACCTAATAATAATAATAAAATAGGTGCTAGGACTTAGGGCCAAAATTAACTACTTACTCGACCGGGCCTTATAATTATGTCTTTGTATGCCATTCACAGCTTTAATTCAGTTTGTATTCTAACTCCAATGACAAACAGTTCAATTTCCAAATGTATGAATGTGAAGTTGAATCTTAGCGCATACCAAATCTCCAGAGGTTATTATTTGAAATCAAAATTAAATTATTTTAATGATAATCGATGTTTTTTAATGTATAGCTATAATATACATCCGGAACGGGCGTTTCTCGTATCACAAATACTTGCTACTACAGTCAATTTCTTACAAACTTTTTTTTTTATATAAACGCAACGCACGATTATTCTTTTTAATCTGTACCTCTCAAAAGCCATCCCTAAGTTTTTACCAATGGATAGAGTGGTTCTCGAGTATATAATTTGTTGAATTTTTGTATACATTAACAATATTTGTTGGAGGTAACAGAAAAAATAAGCCGTCTGCTTTCAACGAAAACGCTGCGTCTTCTTGAGACTATCCCAGAAGGATGTAATTATTTATTTTTATTTATAAACTTTTTATTGCACAAAAAAACTTAAAAGTAATGTACAAGTGCGAACTTATTCGGCATTTTATAACCTAACCTTTGGGAGTGTGGTAGAGTATTGCGGGGTTTATTATTATAAATATACAACTACATACACTACATAAATATATATATAAATATAAATACACTATATATATATATATATATATATATATATATATAAGAAATATATATAATAAAAAATAAAAAAAACATTGCCGGTTACAGTCGTTTACTTTCAAATTGATTGTTGTTTTACTAACAATATGCCGACCTGTATGCTACGAAAGTGAAAGACATGTTACTTTTTAAAAAGAGAAGAATAATAAAGTAGATGGAATAAAAGTAATGTAACACACATTTGGTATACATATATATACATACAAAAATTGTATGTATAGATAGTATAAAAACGTAGAGGAAAATTATTACTCATAGTTTATTTTTATTGGGTTTAGTTTATATTTATTTAAATTTTTACTTCAAAGTAGTTTTGATTGTATAAAAATAAACGTTTAAATTATTCAAAATAAAATCAAGAGTTTGATTTCGGGCTAGGAGAATACTCGTAGAATGTTAAAATCAATCGGCTCTTTGAGCATTTTAGCTATTCCTTGTAGTTCAGAATTTGGCCTTGAAAATTCACCTATATAGGCCAGTATGCATGGGTCAGCGATGAAATGATGCGTTTTATAAGATTAAATGTTGATTTTAAAGGAAGGAAGGTACCTAACTATTGCGTGTAAAGTAACTTTGCCAGCTGGTGGCTTAATTGTCTTAATTATACACGAATTAAAAGTACATGACATGGTATAGTTCCTGGAAACCCTTTTATTTGGTACCTACACGCATGTCGTAGATGATGAGCGAGTATGTATCTTCATCTTCGCTCTGCTAATAACAATCAGCTCAAAATCCCTACCCATTCTTCCAGCAGATATTTAGATTCTTTTACAATTTCCGCTGCTCGGGAGTGGAACAAACTTCCTCTGGTTATCAGACGGGCGCCGTCTATTAATATATTTAAAAATCTACTTATCGCTCACTTTCTTAACAAACAACATAGATCTTCCTAGTACCTATAGATATACGAGTAGATGTACATACTATTTTTATTGTGTGTAAACAGTACTATATACTTACCTAGTTTCGTATTTGTGTATATATATATTTATGTATTTAACTAGTAGTATGTAACGATTATTATGTATTGTATGTAAATTGTATATTTATAATAAGGCACCCCGCAAATCCTCTACCACACTCCCAAAGGTTAGCTGTTATAAAATGCCGGGCATTAAGTTCGCCCTTGTACATTATTTTTAAGTTTTTTGTGCAATAAAGAGTTTATAAACAATTTAATATGTTTTTAAGGCATACTAAAACTAACTATACTTAATAAAGTAAAGTAAAGTATCATCACGACCGTCTCCCTTTCGGGGTGGTCAAAAACCACGCTTATAAATAAGCGGATTTATTTATTTATTCAAGGTACAACAAACAGATTACAACCATTGCACGATATATACACACTGTTTGACAGCAGTTCTGGATTGCAATCCACAGCAGTGTACACTACAAGACAATACAATAATAATATAATTCAAATGTTCTCACATAACATGATCAATTTCAAATTTCCAACTTATTCACATTTAGCCAACTTTACCATAGGCCAATCATGACAAGTGGCAAGCTCGTCGATGTCTCCAGCGTACCAAACTCGAGAAATATCACAAATAAATTAAATATTAATTAAAAGTATTTATTTACATTAATAAATATTGTTATGTCCCGACCAGGAATCAAACCCGGTACCTCCGAGTCTAAATCCACGGACCTAACCGCTAGACCACGGAGGCAGTTACTATAATTAATATATTACTTAATAATGATATAAAATGTGATACCTTACACATAACAAAACAAATAAAAAATAAATAAAAGTAGATTAAAAAATAGGATAAAAAATTTGTAAAGTAAGGCAAAATCTTTGCAGTTTTAAAATGGCGTTATCATAATTAATATTGGACTAAAAAGTATAAATAATTAAAAATTAAAATAAATATAAACAAAACCTAATAAAAAATTAACTATAAGGAATAAATGTCCTTTAAAAACGACCCTTCAGTGATAGTCCCAAGAAGACTGGCAACATTTCCCCTTTCTATAGCTAAGCTAATACGTGGCAGAAAATTGCCAGCTTTCCTGTCTCCCTGACTTTTCCGTTAACCATTTGGACTACTCCTTGGCCAGACGCTTGGCTGAGTGTCTCCATGGGCCCATCGTCTCCACCCCAAACGGCGCAAATTCGTAACCTATACTGAGGTTGACGTATTAATATTAGATAATTAAATTTAAAAAATATATTTAAAAAAAAAAGTTTTACCCTGGCGTTTTTATCTTCAAGGTCATGTGTTTCCATTGGTCTCAGTCGGAATACGACGGCACCCGAAATGTCGATCAATTATTGTATTAAATGTGTGACATTTTCATATCCATTAATATGGAACTTTATTATTTAGTGTCAATTGTCAAATTGAAAAATATTATTGTAAAGATACTGCTTTCGTAGTCTAGCGGTTAAGTCCGTGGACTTAGACTAGGTACTAGGTACCGGGTTCGATTCCTGGTCGGGACACAAAAATATTTATTAATGTAAATAAATACATTTAATTTATTTGTGATATTTCTCGAGTTTGGTACGCTGGAGACATTGACGAGCTCGCCACTTGTCATGATTGGTCTATAGTAAAGTTGGCTAAATGTGAATCCGCTTATTTATAAGCGTGGTTTCTGACCACCCCGAAACGGAAACGGTCGTGATGATACTTTACTTTATAGATAATATAGAGATGTTACAACTACCCTAAGAAACAGAAAGAACGATAAATACGAACTTTTCCGATTAAATACGATGGAAAAGTTAGCTTATATATATTTTTTTGTTTAAATAATGGCAAAGAATCGTCGTTTTTTTCTTTTGTGTAAAACATTTATTACTGTAATGTATGTAATGTACCTAATTTGTTTAATGCTATCAAAGTAATTCGGTTTTCATGACCCCACTCTATTTAAAATACACAAGAACATGTAATAAACATTGCTGCGATAATAAGAAAACACAATGAATATTCATATCAAAATGACAGATTCCAAATTCAAATGTAAAAAATATTGTTTTTTTAATGTTACATAATCTATGGTCACACTATGTACCTATAACCTTTTAGTTAATTTTCTTAGTTTTGTCTTTTACCCACACTATGTCCATTCAAGCCGGCATAGTTTTAGGGACTGATGTCAGTCATGAGTCTCTGATTCCAGTTGCTAACATTCATAGACCTCGCGCGCCATTTATCATAAGGTAGGGACAAGGTCACATGTCGTGCTAGTATAAAAGTAAAAAAAATAATTGTAAAAACGCGAAAGAAAAGTTGTCTGTTTGTGACAACACATCCAAACAAATTTGGCTGAATTGTTTGAAACCCTGAAACGGACATAGGCTATATAATTTTTTTTAATGTAATAGCCAGACTAATGCATAACCTTTTAGTTTATTTTCGCAATGAGTATGAGAAAATCATGGCACGTGCCATCTATATCCATTAGAGATTTGTTTATGCAAACATTGCAATACATTAAAGCAATTCTATTTTGTATAAGCTGTAAAAGGCAATCGATCACACAGCCACAGCTGTCTTTTACAAATAATATTAACATTAAAACTTATTACTTAGCCAAGCCAAGCCGGCATAGTGTTAGGGACGGATGTCAGTCATTACAGTCCCTAGAACACAGCGTCCTAGACATCCACTGCTGGAGATGGGCCTTCCAGAACATAAATCTGGAGACTTTGGCCTACACTCGCCACGCTGGCCAGACATTTATTAACGATTCCACAAGTTGGTATTAGTGGAACCGGGACCGACGGCTTAACGTGCTCTCCAAAGCACGGGAACGGTGGTGTTGTAAATCTGCGACAAATGTACGTAAGAAAAGTGTATTTCTCATTGGTACATGTCGGGTGGGTTTGAACCGTCCTTTGTAGGATTTAAGGAACGCGTTCTTTCAACCGAGCCACCACCGCGCCTGTCACGGATGTCAGTCATATGTGTCTTATTCCAGTACCTACCTAACATTTATGGCCATTACGCGATACCATCAGTAGTAAATGCTAAAAAATGATTGTTATGGCCATCTCACATTTGTCAGCCATTTGTCCGTTAGTTTGTTTCGCATATATTATACTTATATCTCTGATTCTGATGAAAATTCTGGCAGATGTTTCTTGAAGCCTAGAAACGAATGTAGACATGTAGACTGACATTTCTCTGTCAGTTTGTTTGTCTTACCTTCACGCCTATACCACTGGAGCGATTTTAGTAAAATTTGCCAAATATGTTCCCTAAAACCCGGGGTAGGAAGAAGAAGGCTCTATGAAGTCGCCATGTGACAGCACATGTGAACCACGGCCACCTGTGTGTTTTCGCCGACTGTTATATCATACACCGGGTCAAACATCTTATATTTGGCTATGTTCAGGAGTGAAAATTAAATCGCCTACCCAGACGGGTAGCTGATGATTATGAAAATTAAATAGTTCCTAATTGACAAAATAATATTACATTAAAAAAATGATATCACTGCTCTAGTCCTTGACCATCACTTCTACAGTCGCCTGAATGTTTTCCTTCCAGAGGTTTTTGTTTTGTTCCAGATGAAACAGCTAGTAATAATTATACGCAATAACTAGGTACCTATCTAGATACAGTGATATGTGCTTAGTCTTGTATTAACTTGTCAATAAATTACTAAAGTATAAATTGACTAAAGCGGGGTTTTCACTATACGATGCGCTCGGACCGAGTTGGAAATGCTGTGTTTGACTTGAAAGCAAAGTTTGCATTTTTTACTGAATTTTGCATAAATTGTATGAAATCCATAGAGCAACGCCAAGTTGAACCACTTTCAAAGCGAAAAACAGCGCTTAAGGCGACAAGTCAAACACAGGGAAAATACAAATTAATGAAATAAAATATTTCATTAGCAGAAAACATAGTAACAACAATTAAAAGACTTATTAACATGCACATACGCATCACACACACACACACGTACTGCATGGTAATGTTTTAAAACAGATTTTCATGTTCATGTTTTAAAATAGATTTTATTTTATTCGCTTTATTGTTATTTTTTTTAAATAATACTGGTAGTACCAATGTTTGAAAGCAGAAGAATAATTAATCTATAATAATAGTATGTACAATTTTTGACAGACAATAAACTAATTGTTTTTTTTAAATATTTTTAGACCCGTATTTATAAATAATGATATTTGTTTCAGTGTTCTACAAAACTATGGAACAATTTGACTCTAGATCCGGTAATTACCCAAGTATGACTTTATATTATTATTTGTAAAAACAGAAATGATACGTGCAAATAGTTAAAAAAAGAGAAAAACAAACAAACATAAGTTATATTCCAATCACCTGATTTAATCTCACTGAGAATGTGTAGAAAAGTAGTTTAAATACAATATAATACCAATCTAATTAACGTTGCGAAATAAATATGTTTTATGATTTACATTATTATTCTTGTCAAATCAATCAAATGTCAAATCAAGAAAGAATGAAAGAGGCGTAAGAACTGCGCCGTTTTCTGCACTCGATCCGAGTATCGTTTGAGATGTCATACGTGCGAACCCGGTCCGAGCGCACTTGTATAGTGTAAACCCCGCTTTAACATCGGAATAATTTATACTAGAATACATATAAATAATACTGACATTTAAACTTGGATTACTAAAAGCCGGTTTACGCAAAGGTATTTTGTATCTTCAGTTAAAGCTTGGTGAATCTTAGGTAATATTTAATTCGGATTTATACTAAAATTCGGCCGTAAATAAACACTATTCTTCTGTCTTCCCTACACGCGATGAAACTGGCACCCGCTCGGTCAATCCAGATAATTTTTCATTTGTTAACACTAAAATAACTTTGCCAGTTAAGAAAATGGCCATTTAATAAAAAAATCATTCTCATAGGATTAAAATAAATAATTTTGCACATTACTGTCTCTTGGAATACAGTCCTAGACCTCCAATGTTAAATGAGCCTGAAGAATATGTTTCTGGAAAAGTTGGCCAACTCTTGCCAAGCTAGGCACACTGAGAAAAATATATCCAGGTTTTTCATATTAGCGGAATCATACAGTATTTGTTTGGGTAGGGAGAGGAGCAGAATTGTGGATGGTGAGCGTATTTTTGCGCAATAAAAAGAGGAGATCTCCTTTGTAGACTATAGTCGGTCGTGAGTTCGAGACATCATTCTTCTCCTCTCTCTCCCATACTGGATGGACCCAGCACCCGCGCGGTAAATCCTTGGAACGCTAAGAAGTTTGTCTTCACCACGGTCCCTGTGCCTCTAAGAGCACGTTAAGCCTTCGGTCCCAGTTCAACTAATACCAACTTGTGAAATCGTTAATAAAATTGGCATCATACACTCGCTTAATACACTCTCTGCTATATTTATTTCTCTCATTATAGTCATCATATAGTAGGTATATTATATTTATGTATATTCATAGAACGTATGTATGTAGTTTTATTTGTATATATTTGTGTATGTATTAGTATGTAAATAACTATTTATTCACTAGTATATATTGAAGTCTAATATTTTTCTATTAGTTTTGATAGCACCTGCCTTATCTTGTCGTAACTGCTATAGTTGTCCCAAAGGTTTGTGCAATAAAGTTTATAATAAATAAATGATACCTTCGCCAGCGTCTGGTCGTGGTGAGTGTAGGCTAAATTCTTCAGAAATAAGATCGATTTTTTTAAATGAAAACTTACCCCAGTTTGATAAAGTACCCTCAGGGTGCTTTTGATTGAAGTTGACAGCCACCTATGGGACTGGATCGGTAGTTTATCAGGTCTTTTGAAGTTCAGTTCCCCTGATGGCCTGAAAGCTTCTAATGGCGTTCTGATTACGCCTCTGACACCAGTCGCGACCCACGCCAAAAATAGTGAAGCTAGCACACGCATTTTTAACTATATATCATAAAATTTATGTAAATTCTTATAAGTTAATTTATGTTTTGTTTCGATACGTTTTGGAAGGGATATTGGTTTATACGCCTGCCCCGTTCGCGCTTCGCCGTTCGACTGATGCGGGTTTGAACTGGCAGGTATAGGCTGGGTTTACGCGCTTCGTTTTTCCACCTTTTTTCGTCCGCACAATTTTGATCCTTATGCAATGGAGGGAGTTTAGCTTGGTTTTTTTTTCGTCTGTAATTTATATAATATAGTGGCAATAGTTTACTTAAATATACGACTTTAAGGCCAATAAAAAAGGATTTTGTTACCGGCCTTAAAGTTTAGTGTAGTGTTTTTTTAATAACAAAATATTACAATTAAAGATTATTAACAGCCGGCAGTAAGCGTAGATTAAAATAATCCATTATCGACATTTTGATATACGACGTGATTGGTAGTTAATAACATTTTTAAGAGCAGTGGTAGCTCTGGTCAGTTCAAACCCCCCGGCATGTACCAATAAGAAATACACTTTTCTTACGTACGTTTGTCATAGATTTACAACACCACCGTTCCCGTGTGAGGAGAGCACGTTAAGCTGTCGGTCCCGGTTCTACTATTACCAACTTGTGGAATCGTTAATAAATTGTCATTAAAATTTGACATCATATACTCGCCAAGCCGCCTGGCCAGCGTGGCAAATCTACGCCAAATTCTCCAGATATATGTTCTGGAAAGCCCGTCTCCAACAGTGGAGATCTAGGACGCTGTGTTTATAGGGGCTATAATGAAAAATGAAATGTTCCACTAAATACCAACTTGTGGAATCGTTATTAATTGACATCAGCTCCTCGCCAAACCGTCTGGTCAGAGCGTGGCGAGTGTAGGCCATTTTCTTCAGATATATGTTCTGGAAGCCAATCTCCAACAGTGAAGGGCTAGGACGCTGTGTTCTAGGGGCTATAATGATGATTAAACATTTCAATAGATTATCAGCCTTTCTGCAACCGGCTCTTTGTTATTTTATATTTTACTTCACAACTAGTTTTTTATTTGTTTTATTTTGACTTTACTAGGTAATTGTAGCAACAGTTGCACTGACTTGTCTTAAAATAATAATATAATTATTTTAGTTTTTTATAAACATCAAGAGTAAGCGATCGCAGTACGCTTGACTTCCTACCGACCATGTTTTTATATACAATCTTGTTCCTTTGACGTTATGCCGTGTTCACAGCAAAATTATATATTTTTCAACAGTAAAAAAATCATTTTTCATTCATTAGATACGAGTAATTATAATAATAATAAATTATTTATTGTATAAAACCAGAAGAAGTGCAGGTACATAGGCGAGCTTGATGCAGTTAATGCATTTTCTACCAACTAACCTTTTTGACTGAGATATGTAATAAGCGGGTACAGCAGAAGAAAATTGATAGTTAAAATTCATAAAGTACTCGTAAGTCTTGTTTCAAGAGATGTTATTTTCATATAAATATCACATTATTAGTTCACCTTGAAAGTAAGATAATTGGCAAATGACATCACTGCAAATGGCACATACTTTCAACAAAAATAAAAGAGGCGGACTGATGGTGGTAAATTGCCCAGTCTGTCCGGGCGGGGAAGTATCCACCGTTCGTGTCGATAAAGCCAATAAAGTGTATCCACACATTTCGGGATCAGGGTCGAATTGCCCTCATGCCCAGTCGAGCCGGCATAGTCAGATCTGACACTACTAGGTTAGGACTCGATTTAACTAAAGTTAAAAATTATATTGTTGTCAAAGATTGATTTTGATTTATTTATTGTGCAGTTTTGCAATTTTATATTTTTGTATTAATTACAGAGGCTTCGTTTGGTGCATTCCAGCTTTAATTGAGTCTAACCTAACCTAGCAGTGTCGGTAGTGACTAAATGATTTTTTGTTCACGTTTAGCTAACTTTACTATAGGTCCATCATGGCACGTGGCACCCTTGTCGATGTCTCTAGCGTACCAGACTCGAGAAATATCCCAAATAAATAAAATATTCTGTGCCGACTAGAAATTGAACTTCGCATCTAAATCTACTTCCTTAATCGCTAGACCACAGAAGCAGCAAGCAGTTTACTATACTCGATATGCACAAAAAAAAAATACAAACACTTAACTTACATTTTATCATAACCCGTGCTCGTAAATGTAATTGTTCAAGTTTGTTATTGTGTAAATTACATCTGAAAATAACAAAATATTAGGTAGGTAATACTAAGTAGGTAGTTTATAACCCTTACAAAACTTTTCACTTAACAAAAAAACACTTTACAATGGCTGATCATTAAGTTGAAAAGTTAAAAAAACTTATTTAATTCATCCGCCGCCACTATAACATGGCCTTACCTTATCTTACCTCTCGTTCGCTCCCATTCATGGTCTCGCCATTATAGACAAGTATGCGAGTCTAAGGACATGACCATTATTTTTTCTTATGACGAAGTTTGGGGCCAAAGCTAAATCAGTCAAAGTGTCATAAAATATTTTATTGCAGCTGAGTTTTAAAATAAATGCTTTTGGCAAATTAGTTATTTTGTTGTAAATTAAATTTCACATATAAAATACTTCATTACAGCTCCTAGAATACGGCAGTCCTAGACCTCCACTGCTGGTTCTGGAAAACATATATGCAGATTCCTTTTCTCGGTCAGATTAAACATTAACAGGTCATTGGAATATGTTAAGCTGTTGGTCTTTTACTAACAGCTTACTCTTTGGTCAGCTTTGCTAGTTTTCACTAACAGGATCATCATCATCAATCATCCAAAATAATTTAAATTATGACGTTTTACAAATACCTGTAATAGGTTTACGTGAATTAAGATATTTTAACTTTGACTTTGGCCTACACTCGCCTCACTGTCCAGATGGGTTTGATTAATACTAATTCATTATATTAAGCAAATTATTTAGTCAACCAAAGTTTGGGGACATAAAGTACAAAGAACTGTCTGATTATCATTGGTATGAATATATATGACAATTAAAAAATCAGCCCTAATGAGATAAATTTAATTATTTAACAATATAATTTAATAGAATTTGGTAATCAGCCAAATTGTTAAATATATTCATAATAGATGACGATTTAGCGGTAAAGTCAGTGGATTTACTAGTTTAACCAAATAATTTATTTAATTTGTGATTTATTTCGAGTTTGGTACACTAAAGACATCGACGAACTTGCCACTTGTCATGGCTCATAGTTAATGTAGCTAAATGTGAATACGCATTAATAATCGTTTTTGAGAACCCCGAAAGGGATACGATTACGATTCGAGTTCCTAAATAAATTAAAGAGAATTTATTATAATGCAGTTATAAATTAATCGACGTTCTTAAATTAGGGCCAGCGAGCTAGCTTGAATAAATTTCGGCACACGCGTTTTTTTATATAGGTCTATGTCTCGCAGCCATCAATGAACTGTTTCTTATGAATGAACGGCCTGGGCACTATAGCTCCATAGTTGCAGAACGAGTTATATATTTGGTTATACAAGGCGAACGGCGGGAAACGTGAGCTGGTATTATATTATACTGTTATGAATGGATGATAACTGCTGAATGCAGGCACGTGGTTTTGACTTTCAACTCATTACTTTGTATCTTACAAGCTATATAGGACAAGATCCATAGAACAGCGACCTTCACCGATCCGTGAATAAAGCTACGTCTATACCGCCATGCAGGCCTAACAAAGGTTATAGGAACGGGTAAATGCGCACTATTTAAATTCACCATAAGCTTAATACACTCTTTGCTATATTTATTTCTCTCATTATAGTAATTATATAATAGGTATATTATATTGATGTATATTCATAGAACGTATGTATGTAGTTTTATTTGTATGTATTAGTATGTAAATAAGTAGGTATTTATTCACTAGTATATATTGAAGTCTAATATTTTTCTATTAGTTTTGATAGCACCTGCTTTATCTTGTCGTAACTGCTTTAGTTGTCCCAAAGGTTTGACCAGTACAGAATGTCTAGCGGCATTAGGTCCGCCTTTGTACTTTGTGCAATAAAGTTTATAATAAATAAATAAATAGGGGCGGATGAGAGCATTTTAACGTGCGATGGATAATTTGTTTTCTACAAATGAGAATGTTCAGTTAACTTAGAGAAAGAAATAGTACCACAAAAATGTTCTCGTGGCATAATTCGATATAAAATGCCATAAAAAAAGTTTTGACGACTGTGGAGAAACGAAAAAGGAAGCTAAACGTAATTACCAGGGAATAACGAACCGCTTTAAAAGATAAGATACTGACAAATATGTCGCGGCTATCGACGAGTTACCTTTCCATAACCTCTGTGGTCCAGAAGTATATTATACTTTCTATACAGAGGTTAGGGTTCCAATAATCTGGTAATTGTCTGTAATAAATTGTATATCCTGTTAACACCTAAACATTAATGTAACTAGTTATAAGGCAATTTTTTGTGAAGAAATACATTTTTATTATTATTATTAAACCAGCCAATTGTCGGTCGCAAGCCCGAGACACCATTCTTCTCATCTCTTACCCACACACGATGGACCCGGCACCCGCACGCTGAATCCATGGAATGCTTAGAAATTTGTCTCCTCTCTTCTCTGGGATGACACCGGATTCAGGGCCTTTACGAGTCTGGCCGCTCGGTGTTGTGTACCGCAAATACATTCGTGGATTTGCTTCACGCAGCGCCAACGATGTTCCTGAGCCCCGTGCAGCACCACTACTTCCTCTGCACCACCACCAGCAGGGAGGACGGCGCAGTCCACTAAAGATTCTCGTACTCCTCGAAAAGTGGTCACACAGTACCTGATGGGTAGTTCTATTCTAGCAAAATTACACGAAAACGCATCTTCAATGTCAAAAAAAATATATCATACTGGAAATAATAGCTAAGTATATATTGGAAAAAATATATTTACAACATATAAAATAACTATTACAAACTACTTAAATAAAAAATAATCAAATTAAATAACTATAAACTAAACCTAATAAAAAAACTATAAATAAGTAATGTCCTCAAGAGATAGTCCCAAGAAAACTGGTAACATAAATAATTGCCAGCCTTCCTGTCTCCAGATTTCGCCGTCAGCGGCTTAGATAACACCTTGGCTAGACGCTTGGCTGAGAGTCCCTATGGTCCCATCGTCTCCACCCCAAACAACGCAAACTCGTAACCTGTACTGATGTTGGCGTATTTGCGCATTATTTTAAAAAAATGGTGGGTGAGAGTTCTTCGCGCCATTTTGTTTGGACATGTCAAGTGCAAGTTTTTGTTTTGTAAATTAATTTACTGTGGATATTATTGGTCAAAAGTAGTGTTGTTTTATGTACTGTATTATAATGTGCTACAATGTGAATAATTATGGAAAACGATAAATTGGATTATTTTTTGCGGTTTTCCCGCGCTGTGAACTCCCATATTTTACCCGACGTTTTCAGCTATAATGCCGCGAGTGACTCCAAGAAAAGCATCTAATTCTGCATCATCTGGAATTTGATGATGACCTCATTAACGCATAACAAAGAAAGATATATTACGTCAGACTTGGCTGTATGGGCTAGACCCTTTGCCTTCCCTATCACCTCATTCATCATCCATCGGGAGAAGAGAACCAAAAAAAAAATAATGGTAGGTAACATTTATGCCACGAGGTTTGAAGATAGAATACGATGTTAGACTATCAGATTTGTCGTTCTCTTTTATTACCCACGTAGTTTTCAAGAACCTACCTACACAGGGTTCTTAAGAAATTCAAGTGTCCATTCAATAGACGGAAGTCCAAACGCGATGTTGATGTTGCCATCAAATTACAATTCATGGAAACTTTATCGGCGCATCCATTACTAATCTTATCTATGTTTGTTTACAAACTTACGCGCAATATTGTCAACTTATCTTATTATATAAATATTAATGTAACACAGATCAACAAATTAAAAAAAAAATGCGTGTTGCCTTGTAGATATATCTGCAGATTCCTATACTTTCAAATCAACAGTTTTTTTTTATACTAACACGACATATGCCCTTTCGCCCACCTGATGGTAAGTGGCGCGCGAGGGCAATGAATGTTAGCAACTGGAATCACATTCATAACTAACATCAGTCCCTAATACTATGCCGGCTTGACTGGGCATGACGGCAATTCGAGCCTGATCCCGAAACGTGTGGATATATTTTATAGGGCTTATCGGTACGAACGGTGGATACTTCCCCCCCCCCCCGTCAGACTGGGTAAATTACCACCATCAGTCCGCCTACCACCAATTTTCAATATATCCATTAATAATGTACTGAATTATTTTTTAACAAATTATGTATTTTATATATACTGCCTCTATGGTTAAAAAATACTAAAAAAAATATGTGAAACACGTGAAGTTTTTAAGTCAAGCGTATGCTCCATACTACAACAACTCTGATAGTTCTTCAAGCATTGAAGTTAAACTTATATTTTTTCATGGTTGTTTTGTTATTTACACCAGGCCACTGTGACCATGTGTAACTTGAAGCTTTTAGTTTTAGTTTTATTTAAGTTTATCATTCAATTGTTTGTTAATTCTGTTAATTATTTAGGTTTAAATTTTGCTAACTCACCCCAATCAATGTACAAATTTATATGTTCTTGGTGAGTACTTTTTATGGAATCTGGCTCACATATTGTTAATACCTGTTGTTAAATGCTTACTTTAGCCATGATCTCCGTTTGTATTCCAAAGGTTAAATAAATAAATAAAAAAATGGACGGCCCCTAAATGGTTCGATTCCGGGTTAATTACTGTGTCCCAGTAATTTATTTAATTTGATATTTCTCGAGATTGATACGCTAGACCTAGAGACATCGACGAGCTTGTCATGATGGGCCTATAGTAAAGTTGGCTGAATGTGGTGGCTTGGACAGACCATTGAATTAGGAGTAGCCAACTTCAGCCAAGCTGCCGACAGACTCATTCAACTAGGATATGCGGCAATCGGGAAGCTACGTCACACCTACCTATCGACATACCACAGTGATTGAAGACAAAAAAGTGTTCAATCAGTGCGTTCTTCCAGTAATGTCGTATGGTGCAGACGTGGACACTGACGATGGGTCTGGTCCACGACTTCAAGGTCGCTCAGCGAGGTATGAACAGAGCTACGCTCGAGATTTCTCTAAAGGATAGTCAGAAAAGTGGAAACCACGTACTAAAAAACGAGGAGTGGGACGACCACCCGCCAGATGGACAGATGACCTGAAGAAGGTCGCTCTTGGGGGATGGATGAGAGTAACAGAAGATCGTGTAGTGAAGTTGCGATTCCTCCGGGGAGGCCTATATCCAGCAGTAGTGAGAAACAGGCTGTCGTTATGTAATGACGAGTTTATAGCAATGGCAAGCAATTTGTAGTGTGCATTTTTTTTTTTCAAATAATGAAATATAATAAAATACACATACACACATACAAAAAACTAAAATGCATACACACATACACGTACAATAAATAAAATGTTATTTATAAAGTCAATTCATTGCTTGCCTCTTTTTCCTATTCCTATTATTATTGTTTTTGGCATTTTAATAATTTTCTTCTTTTATTTTTTTTGTAATTGTAACCTATTTTACTCCTAATATTATAATCAACTGTTTTATTGTATATATGTAAATTAATATCAAAATTATTTAAATATTTTTTATTTTATGTTTGTTTTATAAACCTAACATAATTGATACAATGTCCCGAAGGTTGATGGTAAGAGAATTCCAATCGGCATTACATACAATAAATAATATAAAATCTTCTTGGCCCATGTTCTACTAATACTAAACTGTTAATATGTGTAATAATAAAGGCTGTGATTTTTCTTAAAAATAAATAAATAAATATAGAAAAAAAGCTAATATTCCTACATACATATCTTCACGCTAAATCCCTTGCGGGGTAGGCAGAGACAATTGAGCGCCACTTGTAACGGTCACGACATACCATCTTTCGCTTCTTCGACATTCATCAACCTCTTCATACATGCCCTTTTGTTTCGATCGCTTTTCAACGCACCTTTAGCTATTGTTTTATTAATTTGGTCGTAATATGTGAGTCTAGGTCTGCCAGGGCCTCTTTTACCCACAACTTTCGCATTATATATCTGGTTCGTCAATCTCTCTTCATTTATCCTTTCAACATGCCCGAACCATCGAAGCATGCCTTTCCTTATTTTTGTCCCTATGAGCTTATATTCCTAAGCCATTAATAGTTTCGTAAATTGTTGGCATACAAGTATTCGTAACCACTCTTATATCAGTTGACCAGTGCTAGTAATTAAATGAATTTGGCGACAGGGTTAAATAGTAAATTTCTCACGAGACCTAGGAGTGTAATGGTTGCCTGCGATCTGGCGACCGGATGCTGCAGCCTCCCACAAAAACACAGAGCATTCCTTCAAGGTTTACTATTAAAATTACTACACGAACAACAGAATGGATGCGCGACTGTATGTAGCTGTCTTTATTTATTAATTGAAGTTTTTTTTTTTTTTAATATTTCCGGACAGATTTAAAAGATTAGTTTACAGACAATTTTTGGGTTCATAATTTTCATAAAATTTTCATTGATTGTTGCTTATTGTTATCCTACATTATCGGTTATCATATTACTATACCTAGTACCTATAAACAAACAGTATAAAATAATTACAATATAAATTAAAACTAACTACTTAAAAGTAAAAATTAAAATAAATATAAACTAAACCTAATAAAAAATAAACTATAATTAAAAAATGTCCTCTAGAGACGACTCTTCAGTGATAGTCCCAAGAAGACTGGCAACATTTCCCCACTGTATAACTAAGCTAATACGTTGGTAGAAATAATTGCCAGCCTTCCTGTCTCCAGACTTTTCCGTTAGCCGTTTGGACAACTCCTTGACCAGACGCTTAGCTGAGTGTCCCCATGGGCCCATCGTCTCGACCCCAAACGGCGCAAATTCGTAACCTGTACTGAGGTTGGTATACCTAGTACCTAAATTTATGTTTATGTAGTATATAAATAATATAACTTATTTATGTAGTTTATATATGTATGTGTGTGTATGTATTAGTATGTCATTTTAATTATAAATATTTATTATAATCAATAAATAATATTCTATAGACTTATATTTTTAATATATTTAATTTAAATTGATATATTGCACCTACCTCACATAAATGTTCTCGTTGTCGCGAAGGGCTGACAAGCTGAGAATGTCAAGCGACATTATGTCACGCCTTTGTATATTTATGTGCAATAAAGTTTTAAATAAAATAAATTTGTCATAGATTACCAACACCGCCATTCCCGTGTTTTGGAGAGCACGTTAAGCCCTCGGTCCCAGTTCCACTAGTCTAGTTAGTACACCTACATAATACATAATAAAATGTATT
Source organism: Tinea semifulvella (assembly GCA_910589645.1). Classification (NCBI taxonomy): domain Eukaryota; kingdom Metazoa; phylum Arthropoda; class Insecta; order Lepidoptera; family Tineidae; genus Tinea; species Tinea semifulvella. The sequence goes on along the minus strand of OU342598.1, from coordinate 2,691,951 downwards.
ACAAATGAACGTAAGAAAAGTGTTTCATTGGTTTGAACCGACCTTTCCCGGAGTTTAAGGAAAGCCTTCTTACAACTAAGCCATGTGTTGTTATATTCAAATAATAACATAATTATGTGTCAGTAAATTACCATTAGGCATCCGAAGTCACGACGGTGTAGAGACCGGAAGGGCGACCTGTGAGCTCTGTCTATGTCACGACAAGATGTGCCTCGGAAACAAATCTACAACTCTATCTATAGGAGTAGGCCTTCGGGCTCACAACGAAGATTTTTTTTTTTTTTCTAAAAAGTAGGCATAGTCGAACACTTACCATGGCTGTCGTTTTTGTCACATGTAAAAAAAACAAATTTCTTTCGCAACTCTATAATAAGCCTTCGAATTCGCGAAAAAGACACTTTTATATTTAAAAAAAACATTTAAAAAAAGCCGGTATATTATTTGTAAATTATTTATTAAAGAATAACTAACGACTAATAACAAAATGGGGGAAAAAAATGGAATCATAAAAGGTCAATTAGAAGTTACCGCAACTGAAAGGCAAGGCATATAAAAATAATAATAATAATAATCTTTATTTTCAGGCAACAAAATGAATATACAAAAGTCCCATATATATAATATATTTATTTATTTTATTTATTAAAAACTTTATTGCACAAAGTACAAAGGCGGACTTAATGCCCGTAGACATTTTCTGACAGACAAACATTAGAACAAAAAATTAGAACATTTATAGGTGCAATGAAATAAATATTAATGGTAGGATAAATTCAATATAATTATATATACTTACATAATATACTTTAACATGTGGCGTCTGCACAAAAGACGTCGCGACCAGTCTGCAGTAGTGGGGAGTCATGCCCCCTCCACGAAATACGGATTTCAAACCACCCCACTGAACACAGTGTGGCTGTATATTATTTAGTTAAGTTGACAATAAAATCATCAATCGTTACTTGAGTTTCATTGGTTCTACAACTCCCAAAAACATATACTGTAATATATACTAAATACTAATACATACACAAAAATATACATAAATATACATATATACACATATTAACATTGTTGGGAGCTATTTATAAAGTGTAGATAGACGAGTTTTTTGAACGAAGATCTGGTAGACGCTTGCCTTATGGTTACAGGGAGATTGTTCCATAAATTTGTGGCAACAACTGTAAAAGAATTTGAAACAAATCCAGAATGATGCAAGGGAACAGAAAGAAGTGAGTTGTGAGAAGAACGAAGGGATTTGTCGTGAAACGAAGAAAAATTGGCAAATTTATCCTTGAGGTATTTAGGTGTTGCAGGCTCGTTTACAACAGAAAAAAGGAGTCAGAGAACTTTTAGATTTCTGCGACAACGAATATAAATATACACTACACGACAGCTTCCGCATCTTCATTTTATTGTGGTCAAAGTATTACCCATTGGTAAAACCTGATTCAGTCGCTTACACTCTTGTACTTTATATTCCGCTTACCATCAGGCGAGCGCGTTTGTCACATGTCAAAAAACACTAACACACACCGCATGCAACTCTATAATAAACCTTCAAGCTCCACAAAGTCACTTTATTAAATTTATATTTAAAAAATCCGGCATGGTAATGTCAAAAAAACAAATGTCCACCACCTCTATAATGCATTGCAGCGCGGTGGTGGCTCGGTTGTAAGAACGCGTTCCTTAAATCCTACAAAGGTCGGTTCAAACCCACCCGGCATGTACCAATGAGAAATACACTTTTCTTACGTACATTTGTCATAGATTTACAACACCACCGTTCCCGTGCCTCGGCGAGCACGTTAAGCCGTCTGGCCAGCGTGGCGAGTGTAGGCCAAATTCTCCACTTCTGAAGAATATGTTCTGGAAGGCCCGTCTCCAACAGTGGAGATCTAGGACGCTGTGTTCTAGGGGCTATAATGATAAATGAAATGACCTCTATAATAAGCATTCGGCCTCATGAAAAATACTATTTTCCTAAATTTATTTTCCAAATAATTCTGAGTCAGTTGCTTACACTCTTGGACATAACATTCCGCTTACCATCAAACGGGAGCGTTTGTCACGTGTAAAAAAAATCAAATGCTCTCCGTAACTCTACAACTCGTAAGCCTTCGGGCTCACGAAGACTTTTTTTTTAAATTTATTTTTCAGCTTAAAGAACAAAGCAAGTCAGCCGCGTACACTTACCATCAATAAAGTGATTTGAATGTAACTTATGTCTATTTAAATAGTAACTATACTAAAGTTGGCTTAATGTGAATTCGCTTAATCATAAGCGTGATTTCTGACCACCCCGGAAGGGTAACGGTCGCGATGATGCTTTACTTTTTTATGTCTGTTTGTTTTTCTCTTTTTTACCTATTTGTATTTATCATTCCTGTTTTTTTTTCTGAATAAATAAATAGCTTCAGCACTTTGTGCGATATGATTTCGTGAGTCATATTGCGGAACATGATTTGACGCACCCTCCCTTGTCTAGGGGTTGGAGTGACGTCAGGAAATAACTATTCACCAAAATAACATTTTTATCAAATTCCCTGCATGACAGCTTGTCGGAAAATACGCAAGCTGTTTATTTTGGTTACTGCATTAGAGATATACTAATATTATTAATAAATAAAATGTTCTTTTGTTAAGCTCGTCGTAGATTCTAGGGTACCAAGGGCCTGATTCTGACGTCTTCGACTTGCGTGTCGGTTCGAAATATTTGAATGAAAAGCGACAGATCTCCATAGAAAACTGTCAGTTTCATTCGAGCAAATCGAGCGGACATTTTTTTTTTTTACTACTTTATTGCACTAAAATTGTGAGTTTTGAAAAGTTTGGAGTGTGGATAAACTATGTATGGGTGCAAATTTATTATGACAAAACTACTTACTAATAATACAATTAAAAAAAAAATACATACATAACTATTAAATACTAACTTCTACATGCATGTTGATGGCGAGAGAATCGGGGCCCAACCTTGAGAATAATCATAAATAAATAAAATTACTTATTGTGTCCCGACCAAAACTTAAACCCGGTACCGCTAAATCTAAATCCAAGGATTTAACAGCTAGACCACGGAGTCAGTCAGTATTATATAATTTTTGAAAAAACACTCATTCTAGCCGGGATTCAGAGCCGAACAATTCGCTTCCTTAAGTTTGATGTTTGTCATTACTTCCTGCTCCTGAACGTCCGACCTCTTTTGACTGACTCTGACCTCCTTTCTGACTTACAACATTGGAGGACTATTTTATTTGACAGATTGTTAAACTATGATATTGACAGACGCTTTCTCATTCGAGCCGGGATTTAGAGCCGAATATCTTGACAATATGGTTCGACTTTTCACAGACTATCACCTCCTTTTTGACTGACAATATTGAAGGACTATTTTAATTGACAGATTGTTCAACTATTACATTGACAGACGACTTTTTTACGCAGACTTGACCAAGACGGAACATAAGTATTTTTATTTAAATCACCCTTCTGTTTTTTAATTATTTTTTCTTGTGGTTAATTAGTTTTATTTAAATTATATTTTTAATCAATATTGTTTAATAATTTTTTTTATATCTTTTATTTATATTACTGTTCCACCAAATTTAAATGTCGGCTATGGTATAATAACAGATGTTACTGGAATCTGCTTCCAACACCATTTTCTGAACCATAGACCCTTTTGTCATATATCATTGTTTTATTTTTAACTTTATATGTATATTTATTAACATATATTTTTGTGACCAATAAAAACTGATTTTATTTCATTTGTTTATATTTTTTTATTTACACCAATATGACGACAAATCTATTATGCACCAGACGGGATACTTCCCATAATTTAAGCCTTATAAGCGACATTGTCAGCTAGTGTAATAGTGCAGGATGTTTTTATGATCAAAATAAAATTTATATAAAAAATAGTCTTAACCATATTTCGTGAGGCAACCCTTCATCATTAGCGTATTTTATTGTATAAAAAGTGGATTTAATTCGGATAACAGATCGGTGAAGGTCGTTCTTCTACGTATCGAAGACTAAATAGTTTTCTGATGAAATATTGAAACAATTGGTACCCGAGAAAGGGTGGCTGAGAAAATCCACGCGTTTGGGAGGTTAAGTTAAGGTGAACGATGACGTCATTATGCTAGACATAATTATAGACTACTAGCTGTCTCGCCCGGATTGGTCTGTGTACAGACAAATCAGCTTAGACATGATAGTGTGCTTGTAGTAGTGTACGTTCTGCAGATAAATAAATAAACAATTACTTATAAATGTATTTATTTATTAATATCATTAAAAACTACTTAAAAATAAATTAAATATAAACTAAACGTAATAAATAAACTATAAATAAATCTGCCTCCGTGGTCTAGCGGTTAAGTCCGTGGATTTAGACTCGGAGGTACCGGGTTCGATTCCTGGTCGGGACACAAAAATATTTATTAATGTAAATGAATAAATTTAATTAACATTTAATTTATTTGTAATATTTCTCGAGTTTGGTACGCTGGAGACATCGACGAGCTTGCCACTTGTCATGATTGGCCTATAGTAAAGTTTGCTAAATCTGAATCCGCTTATTTATAAGCGTGATTTCACACCCCGAAAGGGAAACGGTCGTGATGATACTTTACTTTTATTACTTTTTATAAATAAAAATGTCCTCCAGTTTCCATCAGGACAACATTTCCCCACTGTACCTATAGCGAGGCTATTACTAAGCTGGTTTCGCAATGGCAGGACAAAAAAAAATGAAAAAAGATTCCTGGCCGCAGGATGTTGTGTTTTGTCGGTACATAGGTTCATTCGGGCCTACGAAATGCACCACATATAATGCGACGAGACCTACCGTAGCCCCGAACCCTCGTAAACCCCCTAAACTCTACCAGATCTTTTAAAAACTCGTCTATCTACTACATATATTATGTAAGTATTGATAATTATTTATTTATTTATTCTAATTTTATTGCACAAAGTACAAAGGCAGACCTAATGCCGCTAGACATTCTATGATAGTCAAACCTTATTAATAATCACATACTAATACATACATATGTATGTATAATGTATAATTATGTTGTTGAATTTATCCTACTATTAATATTTCTATCATTATATTATAGGTGATGAATGTTCAAATTTGTCCTCAAGGTTTGGCTGTCAGAAAATGTCTACGGGCATTAAGTCCGCCTTTGTACTTTGTGCAATACATTTTTTTAAATAAATAAACAAGAGGTCCCGGGGCCGACCACCACTGCGGTAGTCAGTCAGGTGTTCGCCGTACCCAATGAGTATTACTTTGAACACAATTAGATGAAGATGCGAAGGTGTAGTGTATATTTCTCTATAAGTCTTTTGTATATTCAATTTTGATGCCTAAAAATAAAGATTATTATTATACATTATTACCATGTTCGACTTGGCGCTGTGAGCGCTTTTTTTGTACTTTATTTTGATTTGAAAGTCGTTCGAGTAGCGTTATCAATCACTAAGCAAAAAACTGTAAAAAAAAAATGTTTTGCTTTCCAGTCGAATACGGCATATAAAGAACCTTTTTGTTTTTGACAGTTAACTGCTTATTTTATATGCGCTTTTATTTAATTTATATTAAAAAATAAAATAAATTATAAAAACAAATTAAATAATAAAAATTAATGAATAAAATGACGACTATTCGATGGGCGTAGTGTGCCGAGGACACTCGCTGCGTTCCCCGTTCAACAGCGAGGCTGACTCTTTAAACAAGATATTCTCTACTCAAAGGGTCACCCGTCGCCAAATAGAGTTTCTTACCAAGCTCGCGGGAGAACACAAGAGCCTCCTCGGACCTCGGGCCCATCGTTTCAACTGCAAATGGAATGAAATGGTGATTGATGACGATCTCCGCGTACTTGTTGCGCTTAAGGCGTGCGGCTGCTTCTGCAGCAGCCCCAGGTTTCTTATGGCTGGATGTCATATGTGACTGACAGAGTGTGTCAACACATGTGGCATCCCAAACCAGTGCGCGGCCTCTAATATATGAATAAATATTTACTCCGAATACAACTTTAAATAAATATTTATATTTCGTTTAAACTTTTTAATAGGTATATATATTATTATGTGTATTGTCTGGCGATCAGTTTTAGATTCTGTTGGTTTGATGAATTTTATATTTTGCGTTACAAACAGACATAGAGACGAAGGTTCTTTCGCATTTTTGTTATTAGTATGGATGACGCATCTACATCATAAATCACTCCCAACTACTGCCAAAACATATAATTATCCTTTGATACCTAATACGTCAATTGACCTTTGCTCTATATATATTTTAGCCAGATAATAACTATGGCTTTTTGACTGCCTCCATGGCGGTTACGGCCTTAAATTTTGACACTGAGGTGCCTAGCTCTGATAGAACGATACAACTTTTCCCATACATATTGTACGGAAAAACTATTATTTAACTTAAAATATTCTGAGCGTGTTCTACCGGCTATACTATGGTGAGTGCTCCGAAGAACTCTATAACCTAATCCCTCCCTCTCCATTCCATTCCGCAACCGAACCACACGCCCTGAATATGCACCCACATACCCTAGTCACCATCCCTACGCGTACGTATAAATTTGGGGACTCATACCTACATCTGTCGTACGATAAAGATGTGGAATGCTCTTCCAGTCTCTGTGTTTCCACTTTCCTATAACTTGGAGTCATTCAAGCCAAGTGTGAAAAAGCATCTAGTCAAGCCGGCATAGTGTTAGGGACTGATGGCAGTTATAAGTGTCTGACTTCAGTTGCTAACATTCATGGACCTTGCGCGCCACTTACCATCAGGTGGGCCCAAGGATACATGTCGTGCAAGTATAAAAAAAAAATCTTTTCATCTCCTTCGGTGAAGCCATGGAATGCTTAGAAATTTGTCTTCTTCTCTCATATATTATTAATCATATTTTATTAGGCCTGCCTCCGTGGTCTAGCGGTTAACTCCGTGGATTTAGACTAGGAGGTACCGGGTTCGATTCCTGGTCGGGACACTAAAAATATATTTATTATTGTAAATAAATACATTTAATTAATATTTAATTTATTTGTGATATTCCTCGAGTTTGGTACGCTGGAGACATCGACGAGCTTGCCACTTGTCATGATTGGCCTTTAGTAAAGCTGGCTAAATGTGAATCCGCTTATTTATAAGCGTGGTTTCTGACATCCCCGAAAGGGAACCGGTCGTGATGATACTTTTTTTAAATATATTATTAGGAAATTTTACTCAAATTGAGCATGTCAGCCCCATCATAACTTAACCTAAATCAACAAACAATTATCAGTTTTCCAACTGCCTATTCTTATTATACATACATACATAATATCTTCACACCAAATCCCTTGCGGGGTAGGCAGAGACAATTGAGCGCCACTTGACACGATCACGACATACCTCTTTCGCTTCATCGACGTTCATCAACCTCTTCATACATGCCCTTTTGTTACGAAGGCTTTTTAATGCACCTTCAGTCAGTGTTTTATTTATTTGATCGTGATATGTGAGTCTCGGTCTGCCAGGGCCTCTTTCACCCACAACTTTCGCATTATATATCTGGTTCGTCAATCTTTCTTTGCTCATTCTTTCAACATGCCCGAACCATCGTAGCATGCCTTTCCTTATTTTTGTCCCTATGCTTTCTTTTATACCAACCTTTTTCCGTATTTCGACGTTACGTATGCGGTCCGCCAATGTGACGCCACATATCCGGCGCAGCGACCTCATTTCTACTGCATTAACCCTACTGTCATGCGTATTTTGACGTATTCACGACTCGCTTCCATACATCAGTGTTGGTACCAACATGGCATTGTGTATGGCGAGCCGAGCTTTGTCACTGACATTTCGACTGCCGATATTCTTATTATAAATGTTTTAAAAAATACGAGTAAATACTAACCTAGCTGATTGGAAACAAGGGTCAGCTAGCATTATTTAATAAATAAATAAATATTTCCAGACAGGTCACACAGCGCCATCTAGTTTCCGTGCTAAGCTACGAGGCTTGTGTTACGGAAATGGTTGATAAACTACATATTATACTTATTTTTTTGTAAATATATACATATTATACATATAAACACCCAGACCGAGACAAATTATACAATGTACAACTTGCCCCCGGTGGGAATCGAACCCACGACCTCCCAAGTTCACGGCAACGTTTGTTACCACTAGACCACGGAGGAAATATATAGTATTACTTATGTGGATTCAATTTTAGATGTTGTATCAGGTATTGCCTTTCGCCCTGGCTCCTCCTTCAGCTCCCTCTCTGTCTCATAGATTTGTTTTAGTAAAATGGAGTTAAATCGTTATAAATGTATTTGCTATTTTTCTGTGTCTAAAATTTGTTATATTAAAGAAGACAAATTTCTAAGCATTCCATGGATTCCCGTGCGGGTGCCGGGTCCATCGTGTGTGGGTAAGAGATGTGAAGAATGGTGTCTCGGGTTTGCGACCGACAATAGGCAGGTCTCCCTTTTTTATTTTATTGCGCGATAATACGCTCACCATCCACCATTCTACTTCTCTCCCTACCCAACCAAATACTGTATGATTCCGTTAATGCCGTCTTGTCCGTGATTTTATTTCCTAAAAAGTATATTACTATATTTCTCAAAACTACGCCCCCAGTCTGAAGGGCCACCGCGGGAGGACGCATGCCCGACTCACTGTGAGGCCTACTAAGGAGACCCCAAAGACTAACACCCTATAAACCGTCTCTCTTTCACTGTTGGCCCTGTGTGCCTTAACAGCTAAGTCTAAGTCGTGGCTACGGAGTAAAGGCACTCGTTCGCCGCGTTCATGCAAGCATGCGAAGCAAAAGTCTACTCGACGGCAGCAGACCCAACCTGAGGGGTAGGGGTCTGCGGTGGAGCCATGGAGGGGGAAATAGGTGTCGAAGACAGCGGCAGCCGACTGGAACGATGGTGGTAGGGTCGGGGGGTCCTTAGGTTGGCGGCCAGAGGACTCGGCGGAGGCCTCAATCAGTAGATTGAGGCTCGTCGTGAGAGTGTCATTCTGCCATGAGGCGTACAAATATTATATATATATAGTTAAAGATACATTATGGTTATATAATTACACAACACAAAAAAAATATGTTAATTCACAGTCAAAAATTGTATCTAATTCTGGTTGTGGTCAAATTAAAATTAATATTTAGATGTCATTTAAAAATACTTGCACAGAATAATATGATTTTTCAATTAGAAATTTAGTCAACGTCTTTTTAATCAGACTATGCGTTAAAAGTTTAATAATATTAAATACCTACTAGCTGACCCAGTCATTGAATGGTCAAGCTTGATATAAATTTCTGAACGCACCCATATATATTTGACAACCAACATTATTTAATAGGTACCTACGAACTTTTTTTATGGGAAAATGTTTTTTCTTTTATTAATTTTTTTCTTCAATTTTCCAATTTTATTTATAGTTATTCTGCTATTTGGGACGGAGACAAATCAAACAAATCAAAAACCGTGAAAATCTGTCCAGCCGTGAGTTATAAGTGTTCTAACAAACCCGACTTTGTTTTATATATTAAGATTTACTTATTATGCAATCTAATATGTCTAAAACCTTACCCGATGTTCACACAACATATTCCCAAAGTTTCATCCCGATCATTCAAGTAGTTTTGCAATGCATAGGGAACACACACACAGACATTCACGTTTATATATGTAGATTATTGTTCTTTTGAATAATACATTAACGCCGTACGTCTTAAACGCTCTATGGATTTTTTTTTCAGTTTACTATTGGTAAATAATATCTTTTCGTGTTTTTATCTCTATTTCCTACGTTATAATATAAATCATCGGTCATGAATTTGCAACGTCATTCCGAGTAATTCGATCCGAATCAAAGCGGTTTCATCTAGATCGGAGTCAGCAAAAAGTGCTTAAATACAAGTGAGTAAGCAAATAGACTGATCAAGGTTAGTTTCTGCAAAGATTAAAAATCAACTTTGCCTCCGTGTTTATCGTTTTAGATGCAAAGGATTCGGTTAAATTTTTAAACGTCCAATTCTCTGTTTAACGCTTAAAGTTAAAAATTAGGTCGATTATACCAGCTGCTCGTCGATGTCTCCAGCGTACGAAACTGTGATATTTCTTGAGTTTGTTACGCTGGAGACATCGACGAGTTTGCCACTTGTCATGATTGGCCTATAGTAAAGTTGGCTAAATGTGTATCCGTTTATTTATAAGCGTGGTTTCTGACCACACCGAAAAGGAAACGGTCGTGATAATACTTTACTATATTGTAGGTACTATAAGTGGACGTGTAAAAATCCTATATAAAGGACCGGTAATTAAAACCATAGTGATATTACTCCACTAAATATTTGGGATTTTTATCGAATTTTACAACTAATACTCGTACTTCATGGCGCGGTGGTGGCTCGGTTGTAAGAACGCGTTCCTTAAATTCTACAAAGGTCGGTTCAAACCCACCCGGCATGTACCAATGAGAAATGCACTTTTCTTAAGTACATTTGTCAAAGATTTACAACACCACCGTTTCCGTGCCTCGGAGAGCACGTTAAGCCGTCGGTCCCGGTTCCACTAATACCAACTTGTGGAATCGTTAATAAATTGTCATTAAAAATTGACATCATATCCTCGCCAAACCGTCTGGCCAGCGTGGCGTGTATAGGTTAAATTATCCAGATATATGTTCAGTGGAGGTTGTAGAGGCTATAATGATGATCATGACTCGTACATCTCCGAGCCGTTTGTAATAATGGGCAAGTAAAGTTGGCTTCATGAAAACCATGGATTTGGCGGCAAGGGATTGTGGCTATGTTTTTTTTTACCCTCAAAAGATAAGTGTTGCATTGTGGGATAGGAACAAAGGTATCCAAAGGTACTCCACGTCGAGTGTTAAGTGTTTTTTTTTTCAGTCATAAAGGGATTGGCACGCGCACACTAAGTCTTTTGTGGGAGTGTTTAAGTCACGAAGACGGTCGTTTTTATTTTTATGTGATTTGGTTTTTCTAAATTGCAGAGGTGAGATATTACTTGATATAAACTGCCTCCGTGGTCTAGCGGTTAAGTCCGTGGATTTAGACTCGGAGGTACCGGGTTCGATTCCTGGTCGGGACACAAAAATATTTATTAATGTAAATAAATATATTAAATTTATTTGTGATATTTCTCGAGTTTGGTACGCTGGAGACGTCGACGAGCTTGCCACTTGTCATGATTGGCCTATAGTAAAGTTGGCTAAATATGAATCCGCTTATTTATAAGCGAGGTTTCTGACCACCCCGAAAGGGAAACGGTCGTTATAATACTTTTATATTTCAAGCGACTTAAAAATAACGTTAATCGGTAACTAAGTTTTTTTTTACAACTCCTGCTAGTGTAAGACTATCATTATATCATTACAGCCACTGTTGGAGATGGGCCTTCCAGAACATATATCTGGAGAATTTGGCCGCGGTGGCCAGACGGCTTGGCGAGAATATGGTGCCAATTTTAAATGACAATTTATTAACGATTCCACAAGTTGGTATTAGTGAAACCGGGACCGACGGCTTAACGTGCTCTCCGAGGCACGGAAACGATGATGTTGTAAATCAAAGACAAATGTACGTAAGAAAAGTGTATTTCTCATTGGTACATGCCGGTTGGGTTTGAACCGACCTTTGTAGAATTTAAGGAACGCGTTCTTACATCTGAGCCACCACGGCGCCACAGTGTAAGACTAATCAATGACAAAACAATGAGAAGCTGTTAGCAGAAGACCAGCATCTTAGCTGATGATAATGATAATATAATTGATATAAAGCTGGTAATCGAGACAAAGGCGCGTGTCGACGCTAAGTCCAGACTATACAGAGCCCGCCTTCGTCAGTTGAAAAATCTGATGGCTTTTATAGGTCAGTAATTGCTTATCTCAAAGTTTCGAGTGCCATTCAGCTTTACCTGGAAGTGAGAAATCCTGTTACGAGAATTTTACTAGCACATTTTTTTTACTAAAATGTTGACTTCAATTCATTCAATTTTTTTTGTGGTCAAATAGTTCGAATGCTTGTTTTGAGGTTAAAATTCTATTCACTATTGATATTTTAGATTAATATATTTATATTTAATCTGTATGGAATTTGGCAAATGAAAAAGAAGTCAAATTTAAATTCAAAGTCAGTAATCTTTATTCAGGTAAACCAATAACAGGGATTGTGACATTTCATTATTTAAATTATTTTTAAACTCATTCTAGTAGTAGAGCTCTAGTAGCATCGAAATAGTCCAAGGAGTTAGCAGTAGACGAGCAGCTTAGGAATATAGGAATTTAAAATAAATAAAATAAGTAATAAAAACAAAAAGTTATTTATGAATTGTTTGTTATTTCTTGAAAAACGAACCGCAACCCAAACACAAAAATGCATCCGCATACCGTAGGCACTATCCTTTTCGAGAATTTTATCTGTGGAATGCTCTAAATATGTGTATTTCCCAATTCCTGGAATATATGCCAAAGGGTCGCCAACGACCCAACACAATCCAAACCTTCATTTTTTTATTATATCACATTTGTTGTAGAACGTTTCTAATGAACTATGGTACACCCAATATATATCCAGGACCTACGTCTATAATAGCTAGACAGATATTGAGTTTAGTACGAAGACGTCGAAATGCAATGTGCAACAATAAAACCACAAAGGCTTGTAAGAAATGTGATGTAGGGTTAAACGAAAAATGTTTCTTAACTTTTTATGTATTTTTTTTTTTAAATATATTATTCTTGTATTTGTTTTAACTCGAATCCACTATGTTTATCCAGTGGGTCGTTAACGACCCTGCCAAAAACCCTACTTTGTATTCTTAAATAACCTAACAGGGTCTTTTCTGCGTATTAAGGTTAATATATCCGCGGATTATGTCGGACATCCATGATCTAAATAATTACGGGCTCTAAATATATAGCTTACGTTTCGTTTAAAAAAGCATCGTGTAAGGCCGGCAAAGTGATAGTGGCTATTGTCGGTAGTAAGTTAGCTTTAGCTAGCATCAATTCCTCCCATTCATGGACTCTGCGAACCACTTACTGTGGTGTTCATTAAAAAAAATATGTGAAATAGATATTTTTGCAATTATGTCAATCATTTCATAATATTATTATATATATCATTTGATTTATTCCTCTATCTTGCTAAACTTGATACAGTTTGTATAATTTTTTATTTATTTATTTAATGTTTAAGAACAACTTACAGCTAGATAGATAAAATATATATACAGTATACAGGCAACACTATGGCTATTAACAAGTTGCCACCGATAGCTGAAATTACATAATTAGGTGGTGCTCGCTGAAATATCAACACGAAACCTAACATAAAATTAACGTAAACTTAAAACTAAGAACAATAAACTACATAACATAGAACAAAAAAAAAAAAAAAAAACAATCATACATAGATACCTACTAAAAACAATAAATTAGAAAATCAAATTAATCCTCAGGAATGAAAGGAATAGTTGGATTACTGCTACTTAACATAGATTAAATATGATCATAATCATCAATAAACTCAACGTTTGGAGTTCTAATGACTTTGGAAAACTTTTGCCGCCTACCCTCATTTAGTTTGCAAAATTAATGTAAAAAGTTTACTCTATCTAGCGGTGTCAGTCACGCAAGCTTAAGCTGACTTTAGCATGCAATAAAATTAACACTAATATTCTATTTTTTGTGCATAAACTTCCAAGCATATAATTACTTTTAAAAAATATCAAAAAAATATATATATACCTAAAAATAATAAATAAATAAAATACATTAAATTATTTAGAAGTCGAAATAATATTATATTATAATTTATCTAATATTGTATTTTTTATTTATTATTAATCTCGCACGACATGTGACATTGTGTCGGCCTGATGGTTAGTGGCGCGCGAGGTTCAAGAATGTTTGCAACTAAGCCGGCTAGACTGTGCATGACTGGGTTTATCGGCACGTACGGTAGATGCATCCCCCCGCCCCGGCAGGCTGGGGAAAATTACTTCCAACAGTCCGCCTGCCACCTATTTGCTGTTCTCGTTGAAAATTCATTCTCGCAATGATGTCAAATGCCATTTTTTTACGTAATATACTCGTAAATTTATATAACTATATATATATTTTTTTTTGGGAAAATTTCTATATTTTGAATATATGTATAAATCGTCTAAGGATAAGGTTGTAATTCTAAAAATATAACCCACAAAAGTGCGTCATAATTTCAATTTCCCTTTTCTCAAACAAATTTTCTATTTCTTGATAAAGTCAGTTTATTTTTATCAAAAACCTGTCGTGTCAGTATCACGCGATATTATCTAAAGAACACAATGATATGAAAATTAAGTGGATTAGTATAGCCGGCGAAACAAAAAACAAACCAATTTCACCATTTATCATTATAACTCCTAGAACACAGCGTCCTAGACCTCCACTGCTGGAGATGGGCCTTCCAAAACATATATCTGGAGAATACACTCGCCACGCTGGTCAGACGGCTTGGCGAGGATATGATGTTTTTTTTTGACTATGACTTATATTATTTATCATAATATTCTTTATCTATTCTATTGTCATTTGTTAAACATATTTTGTAAATGGTACTGTACATCTCTGCGACCCGTGACTCACCCAACATAAGGCATCAGCTGAAAATCAGCGCTGCAGCCTCGGCTGTAGCATATGCTGAGCTGACCACCTATTTATTGCCACACCTGTATGTATGTTTCGGTATATAGAATAGGCTTACATTTATACATTTAGATTTATTCCTTGCATATACGATCTTTTTGTAACCATTGTAATTGTTGCGATAAATAAAGTATTTTCTTTCTTTCTTTCTTTCTCTCTATGTAATTTTTATGACAATTTATTAACGACTACACAAGTTGGTATTAGTGAAATCCGAACTTTGTAGGATTTTAGGAACGCGTTCTTACAACCGAGCCACCACCGCGCCAAGCAAATATATATTTGTTTAATTATGGCATTTTTATACTAGACCTGACCAGCTGGAGAATGTGGACTACATACACACTCGCTTGCTGGCCAGACGGGTTGGCGAGCGTCCGAGGTAAATTTTAATTGTTTAGTGGAACATCTAAATGTTAAATCTATGACAATTTAAATCTACGTAAGAAAAGTGTGTTTGTCATTGGTGTTTGTGTATTAATTCTCCTCATTGTATATTAAGACCACCGCCGCACGTACCAGTACTTTAAGATGAATTTATAATTGAATTTGCACCTTAAAAGTCATTGTCAATCTAGGACTCTGTGTTCTAGGAGCTGTGATGGTAATGATGATAAACCGAATTAGATATAAAATTTTGTAGGTGATGCGGTATCTATGTTTAAAGATCTTTGAAGGACGTAATCACAACAACCACTTCCTGTATAAAGGTTGATTAAAAAGTTGACCGCAAACAGGAAAATGTAGTTAAAAACATTTGGAAATTCATTGCCTTATGGGCTGCTCGAATACTAAATTCCTATCATATATAAGTGGTCAGAAACCACGGTTTTAAAGAACAGATTCACATTTAGCCAACTTTACTAAAGGTCCATCATGGCAATTCCTCAAGTCTTCGATACCAAAACTCGCAAATTATACCAAAATAAATAAAATAAATTATTGTGTCACCATTATCACAGCCCCTAGAACACAAAGTTCTAGACCTTCACTGTTGGACTTCCAGAACACTCTGGAGAATTTGGCCTACACTCTCCACTTTGGTCAGACGGGTTGGCGAGGTTCTGATGTCACTTTTCTAATGACAATTTATTAAGAAATAAAGGAAGAAATATATTTATTTGTCGATAAACCATACACATAGCATAATACAAATTTAAAAATTGTAAATAAATGACACATGTACGTAAGAAACTTGTATACCTCCGAGTGTAAACTTAACCACAAAAATATAGTGTACAAGTATATATAAGCTCATAAAATATTAGCTAACATTATTCGAATGTATAAATTTTCCTAAAATTACTAGGTCATCCTGTATCAGGTGATTTGTACCTAAACGATCATGGTCATGCCTGAAAACGAGCTTATTTCTGGACGAAATTGTCGGCACGTGTACATCGAACAAAACTGTAATCATTCCCATTTCAATTCATAAATGTATTTCCAATAGACATAGAACTGTAGATATGTCCAATATTTTTACAATAATTAATAGTAAAAAAAAAGTAACATCACGACTGTTTCGCTTTCGGGGTGGTCAGAAGCCACGCTTATAAATAAGCAGATTCACATTTAGCCAACTTTACTATAGGCCAAACATGACAAGTGGCACGCTCGATGATATCTCCAGCGTACCAAACTCGAGAAATATCACAAATAAATTAAATGTATTTATTTACATGATCAATTATTTTTGCGTCCCGATCAGGAATCGAACACGGATTTAACCGCTAGACCGCGGAGGCAGTTTTATAATGATTAAATTAATAAATTTGTTAAAGTACATAAATAATATTATGCATGCAATAATACATTATTAGTGCAACTATCCCGCTGGTAATTATAATTGTATAGTTAGGTACATTTAGAATACACATTGTAAACAATGGCAGCGGCTAATAAAATACTACATACCCAGCCGCTACTAGAAGACAAACTGGCCACTAGAATGGCGGACTTCGAGTCGCAGCTCACCACTGCCAGGGTACATCCGCAGAGCTCCAACATTGGAACCCTCGCAAGGGAATATAAGAGTTCAAATCCTTTGCTGTAGAGATGTTGTCGTTGCTAAGGCAACAGATTGCAAAACTACTTGCCAACATAGACCATATCGAAACTCGTAGCCGCTCAGACTACATCATGTTCAAAGGATTTCCAGAAAACACTGCAGAAAATTTTAACGCAGGTGGTGGTCGACGCCCTTAAGGATCATTTGGGCCTTAAGGATCATTATCATCATTACAGCCCCTAGAACACAGCATCCTAGACCTCCACTGCTGGAGATGGGCCTTCCAGAACATATATCTGGAGAATTGACTCCTGTCATTCAGAAATATCTACGACAGGGGTCAGTACATCCAATCTATTTTTTTTAAATAGTGTGATAAACGTTTTTTTTAATAATTAAAAGAAAAAAAAATTGGCCTACCCTTTTCACGCTGGCCAGACGGGTTGGCGAGGATCTGATGTATTTTTTTTTATGATAATTTTCTAAAACGACTCTACAAGTTGGTATTAGTGAACCGGGACCGACGGTGGTACTGTAAATTTATGTCAAATGTATGTAAGAAAAGTGTTTTTCTCATTGGTACATGCCGGGGGTTTGAACCGGCCTTGTAGGATTTAAGGAAAGCGTTCTTACAACCGAGCCACCACCGCGCCTTAAGGATGTCGGTGTTCATTCCCTGCTAAGGGCTGGAAGCACCCAGGGATTCCTTCATCTCGATACTCGATTATGCGAGCGACAGGGGTTAAACTTAAACGCTTCGTACTTATCTGAACCAAAATGCAGTACAGTGGACCCCCGGCAGTCTGACAACCATTTTGCAGGGCAGTGTCAAACTATCGAATTTGTCGGATTATAGAGTACTGCCTAAGTTCCCCTATAGTCCGAATTTTTTCACAAAAGAGTACCTTGTAATCAGTGCCGGCCTGACCCAAGTTTTAGGATGGAGCGAGATTAAATTATGGCGCCCCTTGCACCCCTCTTCAACTCCTCTAAACCCACGGGATATTATGTGAAATATGGAAACATTTGGAATGACAAACAAAATATGTAGGAATAAAAATTACTTTACTATTGGTTTGGTACTTATTATCTTCAGTAATTAATGTAACAATGCTTATAAGAAATGTAATCTATTTAGGTTACAATAACACAGAACTATTTCAGTTTTACACAAAACTAATTTTAATTAAATCGCTGCTTACGCACTTTTGCATTTGCAATTTTTTTTATGATGCCCCTGCACTCCACCCGCGTGCGTCTCAGTCCCATTATTTCTTTACCACTGAGGCGCCCCCTGGTACTTGGCGCCTGGAGCGGCCGCTCCGTTCGCCCTATGGAAGGGCCGGCCCTGCTTGTAATCCGACAAATTACAGATCCACTGATAAGATTCTTCATATGTATTATATATTATAGGCCCGTGCCATTGCGTGGTTCATAATTAGGGCCACCGCTTTGACGCGAATCATTGGTAGCAGCTAATATACGAGTGGCTTGTCTATTTCATATATTATATACTTATATGGTATTTTCCCTTGATTACTTGAAGAGCACGTGTAAGAATCGGCGCGTGTAGGTTTATTTAAGGTTATTCCTTATTGGATAATTCTGACAAACAATATTCATTCATCGCCATCTTTAGTTAATTGATGACATGGACTTGATTCTCCATCGAGGAAATAACACAGAAGTATTCGAATTCTCGAATACTGATTCGAAAGTCGTATTTATTATGTTTTTCTTAAAAGGTAACACTGACTGGTATTGGATACATTTTTTTTATTTTTTCATCTGCCAATTTTTTTGTTTCTGTTTTGCCTATTAACATTATTTTATGCATTTGTAATTCATTTAATTTTCTTCTAATTTCTATTTAAAGTGTCTTCACGACCGTATCCCTTTCAGGGTGGTCAGAAACCACGCTTATAAAGTAGCTGATTCACATTTAGCCAACTTTACTATAGGCCAATCATGACAAGTGGCAAGATCGGCGATGTCTCCAGCGTACCAAACTCGGGAAATATCACAAATAAATTAAATATTAATGTGTCCCGACCCGGTACCCCGATCGGGTTCGATTCCTGGTCGGGACACAAAAATATTTATTAATGTAAATAAAAATACATTTAAATAATATTTAATTTATTTGTGATATTTCTCGAGTTTGGTACGCTGGAGACGTCGACGAGCTTGCCACTTGTCATGATTGGCCTATAGCAAAGTTGGCTAAATGTGTATCCGCTTATTCATAAGCGTGGTTTCTGACCACCCCGATAGGGATACGGTCGTGAAGACACTTTAAATAGAAATTAGCTGAAAATTAAATGAATTACAAATGCATAAAATAATGTTAATAGGCAAAGCAGAAACGAAAAAATAGGCAGATAAAAAAATTAAAAAAAAAAGTTTCCAATACCAGTCAGTGTTACCTTGTAAGAAAAACATAATAAATACGACTTTCGAATCAGTATTCGAGAATTCGAATACTTCTGTGTTATTTCCTCGACAGAAAATCGAGTCCATCGAGTGGTTTCTGACCACCCCGAAAGGGAAACGGTCGTGATGATACTTTACTTTTTTTTATATTAGTCTAAAGTAAGAACAATATATAAATATATATTAATAGGTATAAATATATTATTGTAAAAGAGTTTTTTTTCAACTATTACTCTTTTTAGAGCATGGCGTTAAGTGTGTATGGCCCACTGTAGCTACCTTGTGAGTGTGTAGGCAGAATTTACATAACAAGGTTTCATAACTTCATACCACGTTCCCTTTTAACGATAAATTATTGGGCAGAATCCTTCGATTACAGGTATGATAAGCAAATTTAATTAAAGCCTGTTCTATACGTTGTAATAAAAAATAAAGTCTTCGGTTCGAGCCCCAACACGTACCAATTTGAAACACTTTTCTTCCACACATTTGTCATAGATGTTTCCGTGCGTGAGAGCACTGTTAAGCCGTCGGACTCGTTTCCATGTATTACCAACTTGTGGAGTCGTTAATAATTTGTTATCCGCTCCTAAGACCTGGATTAAAAAAAAAAAAATGATATCACCATTAAAGATGGGAAAGCACCGGGTCTCCATAGCACAAATCCCATGTTTTGGAGCCGTTAAAACGCCTGCCCCCTACATTACTTCATTTTTATTTAAAAGTAGTGTTTTTTATTTGCTATTTTATGAATCTAGTACTTTTTTTAAGCTATTTTGTATTAGGCTTTTTTTGTAAAGTAAAGTAAATTCGGATTCACATTTAGCCAACTTTACTACAGGCCAATCATGACAAGTGGCAAGCTCGTCGATGTCTCCAGCGTACCCAACTCGAGAAATATCATAAATATTTTTTGTGTCTCGACCAGGAATCGAATCTGGTACCTCCAAGTCCAAATCCACGGACTTAACCGCTAGACCACGGAGGCAGGCTTTTTTTGATTAATAAAAAATTTGAATTTGGAGTCTTTCAAGCGAAGTGTGAGAAAGCATCTTGTTAGGCCGGCATAGTGGTACAAACGGTAGTTAGTGGCTGGCGTCAGATGCTCCCATTCTTGGACCTTCTTCATTTCGTTCATTTAGTTTCATTCTATTCATTTTTATTTCATTCTAGACATATGTGCTAACTCGTTAAATTTTTTTTTTTTTTTTTTTATATTATTAGGTAAATCATACAGCACTTAACATTATTATTGGCAGAATGGTAACAATATGCCTTTAGAGGTTCACACAAGTAGCATGCATTTGGTTTTTGTACGAATATGTAGCGAAAATAAAGAGAAATGCACTGCCGACAGACAACCCAAACCCATAAATACATACACTTTAACCCATATAAGCTCGGGCCATCCGCCAGTAACACGCCCCTCCCCACCACACCACAGAATTATATGTATACATATTTGTATCCTAGATTTAGTTGACAATAGATAGTAGAATACATGAGACATATCTGAAATATTAACCCACTATTTGCCCAATCACAAGTTATCATTGCTCAATTTACCAATATTAATATTTATCCAAAAGTGACACGGCAAGGTAACGCTCGCCTAGATTGATGCTGGAATTAAAAAGATCAAGTTCATTGCATTCCTGGTAAAATAGCTTACTCGATCTAATAAAATATGAATTTTGCCTGTAGTTGAAATGGGTGCTTGGAATGTGTAAAGGGTATATGTAACGGGTATTAATTTTAAGCGCAATGTATTTTCGCTGCGGCGGATCCTGGCTGAGACTGTAAACAGAACTGCTGTTTGACCAAATCTGATCCTTGGAATTGTGTTCCTTGATTGTGGTTGCATCATGTTGTATTGTGTTAATAGTTTATACTTAGATTTACTTAATTATTATTTTTATTGTATTGTGTTTTGATTTTGGTCATTCAAACCCCAATTAATGGATACCGTAATAGCATGTGGTGGTTGACTGTATTGGGGTGTATCACTAACTTTTTATCACGATAGATGGCGCATGATAGATGGTACCTAATATAACTGTCAGTTGCATAGAAATCTTATATTTTTGCTACGAAATTTATTATTTTCTTGATTAATATCCAGAAAGATCTGCCGAAGTGAGCAGATTTTAAGTGTACAAGTCGAGATTTCCAAGTGAAATCAAAGATATGGTAATCTTAAAATTGCCGTTCTATTAATTCAACCATTATTCTTTTTAAAGACGGTGTTCGCTTTTTTAATTCGTCCTTTAATGTAGGTAACGTTAAGTTACAATACATTTTTCTGTTAAAAAACTACAAAAACATTTAAAAATTGATATTCATAGGTGTAAACAAGGTACCATTGTCACTAATTTGGAGAGTCATACATCTGTCGCACAATAAAGATGTGGAATGCTCTTTCAGCCTCTGTGTTTCCACTTTCCTATAACCTGGAGTCCTTCAAGCGAAGTGTGAAAAGGCATCTAGTCAAGCCGGCATAGTGTTAGGGACTGATGTCGGACATAAGTGTCTGATTCCAGTTGCTAACATTTATGGACCCTGCGCGCCACTTACCATCAGGTGGGTGCAGGGTCACATGTCGTGCTAGTATTAAAAAAAAAAATTAAAAAAATAGTGACATCTACAAAGAGCTTTGCCTGATATAGCTTAGTTGTAAGTGAAAATCCATGTTGTATTGTTGTTGCCACTGTTGGCGACCCTAATAAATAAAATAAATAAATTCCGGCGCCGATTTGTCTGACTATACCTAGTGCATGCTAGTGGTTACATAATAGTTAGTAAGAAGGTACAGTAGTACAGAGCCCACTACGTACCCAAATATAAGCACGATTCCGTGGGCGGTGTCAAATGAAGCAACTTTGCATGTTCTGTAAAAGACGTGTTACAACATCATCGAGTTATGTAGAGTTTTTATTTTTATTTTTTTTAATAAAAATAATTTAAATTTTATTTATTTTACATTATTATTTGAAGTAGGTAATATTTTAGTTATTTTCGTTACTTTTTTAATCAAAATAATTTAAATTTTATTTATTTTACTTTATTACTTGAAGCAGGTAATATTTTAGTTATTTTCGTTTCTTTTTTTTATTTCTAAAAGGAATTGTATGTTTATTATTTATATATATTATTTGTTTCAGCTTTAGTTTTGAGAATAATATTTAGTTTTTGTATACTTATTGAACTTTTTTTAATATTGTTATTTTTTATAGGCAATAAAGGCTACTGTGGTAATGTGGTGGTCGCCTATAATAGGTGCAACATCTAACTTCTGATTTAGTGTTAAGTACAAATAAGTGTGTGATGTTAGCACTGTTGGCTACCCTATTATAAATAGATAAATTATTTATTGCACAAAAAAGAAAAACATTCAAATGTACATAGGCGAGCTTAATGTTTAGGCATTTTCTACCAGCTAACATTTAAGAGCGAGAAGAGAGAGTGTGGGTGCATGTGTAACCATATATTTAGAAATTTTTGATCTTAGTGAGTACTTTTTATGGAATCTGGCTCACATATTGTTAAATGCTTACTTTAGCCATGATCTCCGTTTGTATTCCAAATGTTAAATAAATAAATACTAGAATGATTTGAAAATTACTAACTAATTTAACCTACTTATCAACTAATAAACAATAAATATATTTCGTATAACAATAACATACATATACAAATGGAATTTATTAAAGAGCAAATATTTTTATATTATATTCTAGAATAAAAATAAAGAACTACGTATTTTTTAATACACATATACACAAATAAATATATACATACATATATTTACCATATCAGAGCGGGATGGAGACATTTTGCATTTTAAGAAAGTGAATATAAACCATTTTTTTAAAGATGCTGACAGACGGTGCTTGTCTGATCACCAGTGGAAGTTTGTTCCACTGGCGAACAGCCGTAACAGTAAGCGAATCTGAATATCTGCTAGAAGAGTGAAGAGGAATTGAGAGTTGATTACTACTATTACACTTACTTTCTAGGGAAGAAAATTACGGACATTTGAGCTTGATATTTGGTTGGGTAGGGAGAGGAGTAGAATGGTGGATGGTGAGCGTATTATCGCGCAATAAAAAAAAGGGAGCCCTCCTTTTCTTAAACCAGCCTATTGTCGGTCGCAGGCCATTCTTCTCATCTCTTACCCACACACGATGGACCCGGCACCCTCACGGTGAATCCATGGCATGCTTAGAAATTTGTCTTTTCTTCTCATATTTTAATTTATAAGGTTTTCTGGTACCCCCGAAAAAGATCGGTCGCAATGATACTTTGAATAAAGCTAGACAACTTACAGTGTGACACGAACAGGTGTATAAAAGGAAATAAATAGTTTCTTTCTCGGAGCGACATGTGGGCTAACTGGCGGAAGAGACTGCGCTTTGGGGTCTACTCTTAAAGTCCCAAGTTCCGTTGGACCTATCACAATAGTTTTAACAAATCTAAATCTAAAGAATGAAGAGTTTATGCATTTCTGAAGCAGCAATTATAGTAATTTCTGCAGCCCAATTCTACTAATAGTTTTATTTCCATTCTATTTTATTTTATTAATTTATTTATTTATATAGTACAGCCAGCAGTACATATATTATCACACACATAATATAGTATAATTATAACTAAAATATGTACCAATTAGGTGTCACAGCATTCACCAATATAAAAAGAAGAAATTAAAAACATATTACTGTTAAAACAAAAAAAAAATCAATAAAAACTAACAAATTTAAAAAATAAAAATATGACTTCTAAAATAATATTATACATATTTTCTCATTGTTATAAACAATAAAATTGCACAAATTTGGGACCCTTAAAAAAACAAAAACAAAACACTTGTTAAATAAATTATAAGCTACTCATACTCGTATATTGATGGTTTGAAATGTTCGAGAACATTTTTTTCTGAATACATTGTAACGGTCATGAAATATGTCTATATCATTATTGGCACTGCAGAGACTACTGTAGGTTTTGCACATTCGGGATGTTGACGAATGTGAACCTACATTAGTTCTTGAGGGAGGACAGCACAGGATCTTGGTTATAGGACGACGTGGAATATTATAGGGTACTGGCAAGGAAATGTGTTGCAAGAGTTCGATACATCCAGTCTGGCCATTGACAATTTTATGTAATAGTAAAAGGTCATGTATGGATCTACGTGATTTGAGAGCAGTCATTTTAACGTTTTGAAACATGTTTTGGCTTTGGCTACTGATTCAATTTCCATAAGTGCAAATAAAATAGAACTTTTGACAAATCCCTATTTAACTATTCGCTGCAGTTTAGTTATAATTTTAAAAACCATATTTTTGTAATATCGTATTTTTAATATCGTTATTGATTTGTAACCTTATGGGTATTTTTTATGTACGATTTAATTAGATATTTGTATAATATTTATTATTATATAAATAGTTATAAATATGATTTGTTACATATGGAAGATTGTCTGGGCCTCATAAAATATTTATTCCATTCTATTTGTTTTCGATGCAACTTTAGTTTCACTTTGTAGGTAAGCAGAATACCGTACAGGGCCAATAACTAATGTGGGATTGAAAAATAACGTAACCTAAGTTTAATCGACACCTAATTAGCAGAATTGGGCCCCTGGACTGATGTTTGCATTCTTGGAGCTT
Organism: Tinea semifulvella; assembly: GCA_910589645.1. NCBI lineage: Eukaryota > Metazoa > Arthropoda > Insecta > Lepidoptera > Tineidae > Tinea > Tinea semifulvella. The sequence continues at coordinate 2,667,068 of OU342598.1, read as the reverse complement.
TCATACGTCGCGCTCGTAATTTACCTTTTTTAACATGCTTTTGTTTATGCTTATAGAGTATAGACATGTTTTCTCTGCTAATTAATTGTAAAATCCTGCTGCTCAAGTAATTATTTGACATCATTATTAAGATTATGTGCCATTACAAGGGTTAGCCTGATTATATAACCGACCGCCTCCGTGGTCTATTGGTAACAAACGTTGCCGTGAACTCGGGAGGTTGTGGGTTCGATTCCCATCGGGGGCAAGTTGTACATTGTATAATTTGTCTCGGTCTGGGTGTTTATATGTATATGTATATATTTACAAAAAAAAAAAAGTATAATATTTAGTTTATCAACTATCTAGTTTCCGTAACACAAGCCTCGTAGCTTACCACGGAAACTAGATGGCGCTGTGTGACCTGTCTGGAAATATTTATTATTATTATTATTTATTATATTATTTATTGTAAGACAAGTCTTATTATTATTGTTAGCTGACTAAAACAAAAAAAATGCTTATTAAATGTATTAGTCGCTAACCATTATATTATTTCCCTTGTAAAAATAATTACGTACCTTAAAATAGATGATTGCAGTCAAGAGTGAGAAAATAGCCAGTTTATATTATGTGTGTAGTGTGTATTAAAAACTTTAACTGTCTCTGTGGTCTAGTGGTTAAGTCTGTGGATTTGGATGCTCACGTACCGGATTCAATTCCTGGTCGGGACACAATAATTTATTTGTAATAGTCGGGATTGATACTAAATGTGAATCTACTAGTTTAAAATCGTGGTTTCTGACCACCCCGGAAGGGATACGGTCGTGATGATACTTAGTTTCTAAAATGCTTCGTTTAAGCTATTGTCATAATGTGTAATCACTTACACGCAGGCATCTCGGTCAAAGAAAATAGTTTACAACCTTAGTTTCGTATTTGGGCATTTAGAGTAGACCCCCTATTTCCCGGGGCCCTACCAGTATCCCGCCGGTCGACATAGGAAATTGCAAATCGTAAAAAAATGTTTGTCGATCTTTTTATTTGCTAAGTTGTATAGTACCAACTTCTTTTTTAATCACGTTTGTAGATATTTTGTCGTTGCCATAATATTGCGGATGCTGCCGTACTTTAAGAGTTGGACATAATGCTTATTTTACAACTTTAGGTATAATACATATATGTATAGGATTAATAGATATTTTCTTCCGTCTTATCTATTGGTGAATTAAATGTAATTGTGTGTAATTATGTATTATATTTATTTGTATACTATTATCATATATATTTATGTTTTATATTAGTATTAGATTTAGATTTAGTAGAATTTTAATTAGTTCTTTTCCTGTTTAAATATTTATAATAATAATAATAAATATTTCCAGACGGGTCACACAGCCCCATCTAATTTCCGTGGTAAGCTACGAGGCTTGTGTTACGGAAACTAGATGGTTGATAAACTAATTATTATACTTTTTTTTTGTAAATTTATACATATTATACATATAAACACCCAGACTAAGACATCGGTGGGAATCGAACCCACGACCTTCCGAGTTCACGGCAACGTTTGTTACCACTAGACCACGGAGGCGGTCATTTGCACCTACCTCCCACATATTTATTTTATTTATTTAAAAACTTTATTGCACTATGTACAAAGGCGGACTTAATGCCAAACCTTTAGGACATTTAGACAGTATAGATTGGTAATTACATAAGGATTTTTTACTGGCTTAGCTCCAATTTAGGTTGATAAAAATTATGTTACTGTTGTTGATCAAAATAAAATTTGTAAATAAATAAATATTTGATTAATATTAAATTTATTTGTGATATTTCTCGAGTTTGGTACGCTGGAGACATCGACGAGCTTGCCACTTCTCATGATCAGCCTATAGTAAAGTTAGCTCCATGTGAATTCGCTTCTTTATAAGCGTGGTTTCTGACCACCCCGAAAGGGAAACGGTCGTAATGATACTTACTTTAACTTTAAATAATTGGACGCACGTCTATTCGGATAGTTCGATTACAACGGCACCTGTTTGGATGTATTTTAGTCAAAACATTTATTTATATTTATTATTTTAAACAAAATTTGTGGCATTTGGGGTTGAAACAAAGGAGGTATATTCTCTTATTACCCACAAATTCATAAAAGAGCTGGGTAAACGAATTTTTCAAGAGTGTGGCGATCCCAAATGCCATAACTACCTAAAACAGAATATGTCGATTATAATTCAACGAGGAAATGCGGCGAGCGTTTTAGGTACCCTCCCTGGTGGTAAGCCCTTAGTTTTTTTTTTACAATAGTTATAAAATCATAGGTATTTTTAGTTTTATTTATAATTAGTTTTTTAATCAATTTTATTGTAATATTTTTGTATCTAAGTACTTCGAATAAAGATATAATTAATTTTTAGTCATAAAATTGTCAAAATCGTATCGAATTCAACTGTCAAATTATATATTTCGCAAACTATTTAGAGTCAAACAGCTAATTCAATTATAATTATAGTAAATTAATACTATAATACGTATGTAACATAAAAATCCGTTAGGTTTTTTTTTATAGGTGGTAAATTATATAAAATTATAATCACCCAGCTTCTTAAAAACGGCTACCGGTTACCTTTTTTTCTTGGAGTTTTGAATAAAATTACGCAAAAGGTGAATAATTTGCGCACGTTTTTTTATTTGTCCTTTTATAGCCGCATTCAAGGACTTCCCTCAATTAATACTGGACGGAGGCTGTGTACATGTTCCTTTTTTTATACATGTGGCCAGTAAGGCTGGCCATACACGGACACTTTTATGCTGTCGCAATTAATTGCCCGCTATAAATCAGTTAAATATTTTATTTCCTTCGGTTCGCTTGTAACAACTTGGATATACTCGTAGTCAGCACTAATAAAATCAATCATCATTCATCATGACAGCCCCTAGAACACAGCGTCCTAGATCTCCACTGCTGGAGATGGGCCTTCCAGAACATATATCTGGAGAACTTGGCCTGCACTCGCCACGCTGGCCAGACGGCTTGGCGAGGATTTGATGTCAATTTTTATGACAATTTATTAACGATTCCACAAGTTGGTATTAGTGAAACCGGGACCGACGGCTTAACGTGCTCTCCGAGGCACGGGAACGGTGGTGTTGTAAATCTATGACAAATGTACTTAAGAAAAGTGTATTTCTCATTGGTACATGCTGGGGGGGTTTGAACCGACCTTTGTAGGATTTAAGGAACGCGTTCTTTCAACCGAGCCACCACCGTGCAATAAAATCAATACAACCAATAAAACAAATTGTTAAAAATTGTTTGCACATAGGCATATTTATGTATGTTAGGCATAACATTACTGCCATAAGCAAGTAAAACTAACTTAGATAAGATTGTGGCTATAAAGGGACCGTGTCAACTAAGTATAAATTCCTACGTACACTGTCAGTTTCCGTTATTTAGGTATTATTTAGGTAGGGCTGTAATGGCGAATGATGAATGATGGGCGAGACATTTTGTCACGATGTTACTCTTCGCCGTAAATGCGACAAGCTAAAAATAATAGTCGTTCGCCTTCCAAGTGTGGCCGGTATAACGGTCGGCCTATTTTCCCAAGACTTGTCAGTAACGGGGAGGAAGTCCGCCTGGACCCACCTCGGCTTACTAACGGCAACTTTTATAGATAATCATTAACTATGTGCAATCATCAACAACTTATGAGGGTTCGCTCGCACAATACAACATTCTGTCAAGTCTGACTGTACTTTTGAGAAATATAGTTTAAATTTTTAATCTCTCTAATTAACTCCGAATCAAGCTCAGAGCGCTTAGAATCAATATGATACTGACAGTCGTTCCGAATCAAATATCACAATTTGGATGCTGAGCGTGATTTTAATTTGGAATGGTGTAAATTTTTCTTTTTTTCATACCATATATATATGTATGTATTATAACTGCCTCCGTGGTCTAGCGGTTACGTCCGTGAATTTAAACTCGGAGGTACCGGGTTCGATTCCTGGTCGAGACGCGAAAAAAGCAAGAGCAATTACGTTAAGTAATATACTTAGCGGAACCATCCCAGAGGTGAGAACAGTATTCCACGCATGACTTTATTTGTGATTTATAAAACATACAAGTACGAGTAAGTCCAACAACACAATGGGACGCCCTACAGCATGTTAACGCATCCGGTATGCAAAGGCCTTAAAGCTTATCTACACTTAATAATGGTATCAGAGAGTGGCGCCTAAAATGACCGGAACTAATAAAAACTTCAAATTTTAAGATCCTAACCCAATTCTTGTTATCTCTTACCCAAAGATCTTTAAAATGTGGATACTGCATCAAGTTAAAACTCGTTAACGATAACTTTCAATTGCAAACACTATTAACATGGATTCGCACGGACACTGTTAGTGTCAAACAACTAGTCATCGCTTTATTAATAATCTTTAGTTGGCTTTTATAAAAAAAAAATAAAAAAAATGTTTCAGCCTTACACTTGCGGGGTTTGTCAGAAACACGCTTTTTTATAGAAGCGGATTCACATTTAGCCAACTATACTATACGTCATGACAAGTGGCAAGCTCGTTGATGTCTCTAGAATACCAATCTCGACAAATATATATATATATATATAACCGCTGGACCACGAAGACTTAAATATACAGTTAAATAAAAACTAATATTCGAATTTCTTCAATCATCTGGAACTTAGGTTTGGAGTTAGCTGTAGTATGGAAGTAATTCTCGAGTTGTACAAATAATGTCGCATCCTATACCTACTCATACTTACGTCAACTGAAACCGTTTTTTGTATGCATTTTGACAGATATTTCTTTAAATCTTGTACTAGTAAGATGTATGATTTAATTATAACATTTAAGTTTTTAGTACTACATTTTTTATCCCTAACTCTGACTGCTTATTGCTTGATGTTTATTGTCGATTCATTCTAAATGTGATTGCCCAAAACCAGGCCCCAACTTTGTTGGAGCGTGCCTCAACAAAATATAATTCAATAATCATATATTTTTATTGTGTTTGTTTTAAAGTTAATTTCAACATCTGATTTACCCCAGCATTAAAGTACCTATAATTTAATTAAATAGTCAATTGGTTTGGATTTATGTATGAAATACTTAAATAACACTATTTATACGACTAGGTTCTTTATTATGATCAGGTACTTTATTAGATGGATTTCAAATTGGCGGAATAGAAATTATGTAAATATTAAGATAAAAAAAAGTTTTTGTCAATTGTCGTTATGCTGGGGTAAAATAAATAAAATTTATTACAGATTATGAAATCATAATATATTAACTATGAAATAGAAAAGAAATCATTATAACAAGAGAACATTTTTTTGGGCCTATTTCTCTAAGAAAAATGGGCATTCTCATTTGTAAGTTTTGGAATGAACTTTTTTCTCCCGCTTGTTATAATAATAATTAACTTTTATTTCGGACTTCACATCCATAAATTGTTAGTAACAATTTTACTTAATCTATATTTAGTATAACTAAAAAAATATTTCAAACTATCCGCTACTGGAGACTGTCTACTTGACTGTATGCAGCTGTATCCAGTGCTCCAGCAGCGGAGAGTCCCACCGATCTGCCAATACTGGTTTTCATGCGGCACAGCATAGGCGCAGATCTTTTGCGTATAATTGTTTGAAATATGAGGGATCTATATATTTTTAAGATCATAGTTCTTAACACTAAACTCATTATTACGGATATAAAGCGAAAGATAACATTCAACTGGTTTTTTGTCCACTTCATTCAAGAACTTTATTCTACAAACCGTTTACAACAATACTTTATTATAAACTTTGGTTTTTTAACAACAAAAATAGTTTAGGGATGGAGTTTATTTAACCTTATGACCTTTAGCTAAGTTTTTAACAATTTTTTTTGGAATTTTTACCACAATTGTTTTGTATACCTAGTCTTGCTATAAATATTGTTACAAGTTAAACATAGTTTTTTTTTCTATACATAAAAAAGTTAAGGTTAATAGGCAACCCTATTCGTTGTCGACTTTCGGGTTGCACATTGGCATGTAGTCTATCTTTATTTATTTTTTTATTTATTCGGAAAATCAACAGCTTTAAATACATTTTTTTAAAGTAGTGACAATGAGTACAGCCAAATAAAGATTTCCACAAAAGATGAATGAATGTAACAAAAAAAAAACGAAAAAATGACCTTTATCAACAAATACATAACCCGATAATAAATCTATGTAATATATAATTCTGACTTGCCTGGTGGGTTACTGCTGTACCAGGTATTGTAATCTCATAGGTACTGATAACTAAATTTAAAAGGTTATTAATTGATAGTTGTGGTGTAGTTCTGTATATGTTTTATTTTGTAAATCTGATATATCTGAGTTTTCCTTGCAGATTCCTTTCTCAGTCAGATTAAACATATATTTAAAATAAAATATATTAAAAACTAATTATAAAATAATTATACGCTATTCCCTCGCCAACCCGTCTGGCCAGCGTGGCAAGTGTAGGTAGGCCTAATTCACCAGAAATTCCTGGAAGGCCCAATTCACCAGAAATTCCTGGAAGGCCCATCTCCAACAGTGGAGTTCTAGGCTTATAGTGTTCTAGGGGGCTGTGATGAATACGCTATTAGAATGCATTATTAAAAAAAAAATTAACCCACTTTAGTTTACTGTAGTAGGTACCTATATCAGTAGGCTTATTGGAGGGTCGAGATTGCAAGTTCCGGAACTGTCGGCAAGTCTAACCCAATCATTTCCACATTATCCAATTTGCGAGGTTCGACTCGCCAGACTATCGGCATATCTTCACACGTCGCCCGTCACATTATCCAATCAAATAATTTCGCAAACACTTTCGTTTAATGCCGATCTATGTTGTCGGTTGGTGGTTACTATGTAATGGTTACTTCACGAACAGTTCGAAAGGCAAATTCTGTTTATTTAAAAGCGTTATATGAGTCACTTTCTATGTTCCTAATTATTAACGTTTGTTTATGTGGCTATACCATTAAAATTGAGATTAAAATGGTTCTGGTCTTTAATTTCCAATGTGATTTTTTTCTTTCTGCACTGTAAACCTTGTTGGCCTAAAAGAGTCTTTTTGATGTTTGAATACTATTTTGAGTTGATTAATATTTTTTCCGTACAAAGCTTTTTACTATTTCTGACATATCTATTACTTAAACCTCAGTGTGTAGTTTAACACGGATACCTACTGTTTTTTTTTTGACAGACAGTGTCGTTTTGTGGTAAATCTGAGTGAGTATTTATGTTATTTGGTTAGGTTGTATTGTAGAGGTAAAGAGTAGGACTCAGCAGGAACTAATGCCTAAAATACCTACACCTCACTCTGTGGAGGCAGGGGGTGAAATTGTAGCGGAGACTGCTCCCCAAGATTTATTTATTTATTTATCTGGAACTCCAACAGCATAACCAAAGATACAATATTATCAAATTTTACACAATAAATAAGGCCATGACATGAATGGGTTCACAAATTATACACAAAAATATAAATCCACTGTGAAGACAGATTAAGAAATCAACAAAAACAAATAGTGCATAAAATTAAGGAAATTTACAAAATACAACAAAAACACAAAGAAAACAATAACATACAACAAGACTGAAGAAAATATGTATTTATTCCTACCCATCTGCCACAGATACCAAAGCTATCTATCGTAAACTGTATTAAAAACATAAACAATGATAATAAATTTAAAAATACCAATAAGTAAATTGGTTGAAGGACTGTAAATAAAGTGTGTATGTATGAGCGCGTGAGTGTGTATGCGTGTATGAGTGTATGAGTGTATGCGTGTATGTGTGTATGCGTGTGGGTGTGTACCTATATGTGATCAATGTGTATAGGGATTAAGTTATTGCACTACTATTATTTTATGTACAACGTACAACATAATAGTTTGGGGAGCAGAGTTTTGTATCTCTTGCATGCTTACTTGTTTTAATTTTTGTACAGTGAGCACAGACTTTGATTTTTACAACAAAAAGGATCGATAAAGGCATTAAATAAAGTTTTGTGTACAATCACTATCTTCTTAGTGACTGTACATTTATTTCCAAAATCTGTAAATCCAGTTAAGAATATCTTAAAAAGTTATGGATGTGAGGTAGGTGCAATATATCAAATAATAAAATTATACCAATTAATAATATATAAAAATAACGATTTTAATAATCCTCTCTGCAACAGGCCGTAAATATTTTAAATCTTAGACGTCTTCATGACTTTGATTAACATGGAGACGTCAAAAATATTATTCCATCAAAATTAAAAAAAAAAAACAAATTTACATTATATTTTAGTACCACAGTTTTAAGTGTTTATTTCAGTATTTATAAATATTGAATTGTGTTATAATGGGGTGTATCAGGCAAAGCTATTTGTAGATGTCGCTAGCGGCAATGGTACCTTGTTTACACCTATGACGCATCAGTTTAAAAATATTTTTGTATTTTTTATTATTTTTATAACAGAAGAATGTATTTTAACTTAAAGTTACCTAACGAATTAAAAAAGCGAGCACCGTCTTTAACAATAAAAAAGGTTGCATTAATAGAACGGCCATTTTAATATCACAATATCTTTGATATCACAATATCTTTGATTTTGCTTGAAAATCTCGATTCGTACACTTAAAAGCTGCTCATTTCGGCATAATATCCAAAAAATAATAAATTTTGTAATAAAAATACAAGATTTCTATGCAACTGATAGTTATATTAGGTACCGTCTATCATGCGCCATCTATCGTGGTAAAAAGTTAGTGATACACCCCATTCGTTTCTTTGTGGCTTAATGAGCACAAAAGATAAATCCTATTTTTTTTTAAATATTATTATTCTGTCAAACGGAACGGGAAATAAGCTTACGTAGGCAGTACAATCGATACCATTTCAAATTAAGCACTCCAGCATTAACTTGTTAGTCCTTATCCTTTTGTGATATACTCTTTAGAATTTTACCTGACTTGCATCATCCATCCCACTGTAATTACCTACGCTTTTTTATTATTACATCACATAGACATGTGAATAAAGACCGGTCCAACAAAAACAATAAGAATTTAAAATATTTTAGGGCCAACATGTTGGCTTTAATTGGCAGTTGAGAGTTAAAAGTGTCGCATGACTCTATGTTTCCTAATTGAAATTCGTTTATTCAGCAAATAGGCAAACAATTTGCACGTTTACAAGTCAAATTACATACTATTTACACTTTTGAACATATTAGTTCACTGTAACGGGTATTTAAATTTTGTATTTTAATTTTCAGTTCAAAAGAGATTACCAAAGGCCCCAACTTTTTTGCAGCGTGCCTCAACTAAATACAATTCAATAATCATAACAACCAATTGTGTTTTTTTTTAAATTTAATTACAAAATCTCTTTTACCCCAGCACTAAAATATAATTTAATTAATTAGTCAATTGGTAAAAAAATATTTTTTTAAATAGTTACAATACACTATTTATACGATTAGGTTCTTTATTATGACCAGGTACTTTATTATAGATAAAACACTGAATTTCAAATCGGCGGGATCGAAACTATGTAATGTAAAAAAAAGATTTTTTCAAATTGTCGTTACGCTAGGGTAAAATAAATAAAATTAATTACAGATTATAAAAAGACTATATTATAACTATCAATATATATATATATATATCAATACTATTTAGTGAAAATTAATTTGTAAGGCTTCAAGTTACTATATTCCTATTGTATTATTGTAAAGCATGAATAAAATATTCTCGTGCCATAATCATTTCTTTTCTATTTGATAGTTAATATATTGCGATTTCATAATCTGTAATTAATTTTATTTATTTACCCTGGCATAACGACAATTGACAAAAACTTTTTTTACGTTAACAATAGTTTAGTATTTTTTTTTATAATTTAATTTATTTTATAAATTTTGATCCCGCCGATTTGAAATCCAGTGTTTTATCTATAATAAAGTCATAATAAAGAACCTAATCGTATAAATAGTGCTTTCTAACTATTTCATACATAAATTTTAACCAATTGACTATTTAATTTAATTATATTTTAATGCTGGGGTAAAAGAGATGCTGTAATTTTTTTTTTTTTAAACACAATTAATTGTTATGATTATTGAATTGTATTTAGTTGAGGCACGCTGCAAAAAAGTTGGGGCCTGGTTTAGCGCAATCTCATTTGCAATATTCGAATATACTCGTAGTATATATCGTCATGATCGTAGAACAGTGACGGATCTGCTATATTTAAAATTTTCATGGCGGCCATTCAACTGTCTTTTCGACTGTTTTTTGTCACTTTTTAAGTCTCATAATAAGTGCAAACCTTCTAGATTTCATTTTGGAACCCTTTTAATAAATTACAGACCACAAACAATATAAAACTATATATAAATATATATGCAAAATTATGGGTATTATTTTAAATCCGACACTGTTCTACGATCATGACGATATATACCTATTAGTGTGAAGATATTGAGTACGAAACAGGGGTCTGCACGACTCAATGGAACTTACACTAAACATAGCTTGGATGCATCTTTTTTGTACTTGGAATGCACGTTCTATATATAAGTCTATGTTACAATGTAAATAACTAAAATAGACGCGAGATGTGGAGCGGAAGAGCTCAGCCTAATCCAAGCACCTACTTACTCGACACCTACATATTAACTTTGTATGTTTATAATATATAGTTTTAGTATGTTATAGTTATGCGTATGTGTCGACTATATAATAACCTCTACAGCGATTGTCGATACTGAAAACATTACATTAAAGCTAGCCGGAATGCCCAATCTTTTGACATTTCTGTCAGACGTAAACGATCATAGACGATACGTTTTCGAACGATTGTGTACTCTGCCTCACCCCGCAGGGCCGGTAGACTTACCAAATGTCGAGACTGCCGGCCCAGCTGTCAAACGGAGGTACATCACGACGTGACCTCTTTGGAGCGTGTTCATGTTATTTTCGGCTAATAATATTATTTAAACTTGTAAAGTAAAAGTAGAGTATCATCACGACCGTTTCTCTTTCGGGGTGGTCAGAAACCACGCTATAAATAAGCGGATTCACATTTCGCCAACTTTACTATAGGCCAATCATGACAAGTGGCAAGCTAGTCGATGTCTCCAGCGTACCAAACTCAAGAAATATCACAAATAAATTAAATATTAATTAAATGTATTTATTTACATTTATATATTTTTTTTGTGTCTTGACCAGTCCGAGTCTAAATCCACGTACTTAACTGCTAGACCACGAAGGCAGCTAAACTTGTATTTCTTATTAATATTATTTTTAACTTATTTAAAAAAAAAACTTTCAAATCTGTTTTTGTTCCAAATTATTTTATTTATTTATATTATTTTGACAGCAAACAGTCATTTACATTATATTACAAACATAATTAACATTAACAAGACCTTGAGTGTCGAAAATTTACACAATATACAATAAACGAAACACAAACAAGCAAAACAGATTGACAATAATAAATAATTCCGTTTCCGTTATTTAAGGGATTCCATTATACAAAACACAACATGTAGTCGAATAAATATTATGATCTTACAGAAGAAATGATCAGGAACAGGTTCAAGACACAGCTTTACGCAGTGGAAGTTGGTGCGAGAGGAGTTCCAGCTAAGCAGGTGTCAATACGTTTATGAAAAGAGCTTCCAAGACAGCATTAATAGAATCATACAGTATTTGGTTGGGTAGGGAGAGGTGTTAAATGGTGGATAGTGAGCGTATAAAGTTGCGCAATAAAATAAAAAAGGAGGCCTCCTTTTTTAAACCAGCCTATTATTGTCGGTCGCACCATTCTTCTCATCTCTTACCCACACACGATGGATCCGGCACCTGCAATGCTTATAAAAGAGATTGCCCAAAACCAGGCTCCAACTTTTTTGGAGCGTGCCTCAACTAAATACAATTCAATAATCATAACAATTAATTGTGTTTTTTTAAATTTAATTACATCATCTTTTTTACCCCAGCATTAAAATATTATTTAATTAAATAGTCAACTGATTAAGATTTATGTATGAAATAGTTACAAAACACTATTTATACAATTAGGTTCTTTATTATGATCAGGTACTTTATTATAGATAAAACACTGAATTTCGAATTGGCGGGATCGAAATCAATTGTCGTGGCTAGGGTAAAATAAATTTTATTCGAAGTAATATACAACCAGTATATTATATATATATATATACAATATAATAAAATTAAAAATAAACTAAACTATAAATAAATAAAATGATCTGTATAAAGAGTGCGAGGTTCTATCAGTGCGCCAACTATATATATTTAAGGCAGCGGTGTCTGCTCACAAGTCATTCATAAAATCTCCTAAATTCTCTAGTCTAATCATGAAGCGCAAAGTGTGTATGCCTGTGTCTGTGTGTAGAACCGCATTCGCAACACGATTTAACAATTTTGCTTTTCCTTTTATCTACAATAAGCTACTAGATGTTTTTAACAAGGACCTAGCTAATGCTGCGGCTCGTGAGGCAAAACGTATTATTAGGCAATATTTATTAAAACTAGACTACGACGAAACTGAAAGGATGTAACTGGCCACTAAATAAATAAATTATTTAATCAATGACTCATTGTATTTTAAATTGTATTAGATTATATTATATTATATTATATTATATTATATTATATTATATTATATTATATTATATTATATTATATTATATTATATTATATTATATTATATTATATTATATTATATTATATTATATTATATTATATTATATTATATTATATTATATTATATTATATTATATTATATTATATTATATTATATTATATTATATTATATTATATTATGTTATATTGTATTATATATATTACACATACAGTAGTTTTAAGATTAGTTGTAGTTTACCTAACTTACTTTGTTAAACTAACTTTGTCTAGTGGTAGAAACTATCTGGAATTACCTTCAGGGCCCCTGCAGGACAAAACACTGGTGTGGGGGCCAACAAATGTCATTATTGTTAATTGTTTTTTATCTGCCTAAATAAATATTTCATTTCATATTTCATTTCATTTAATTTCAAAATTAATTACAGATTATGAAATCACAATATATTACCTAGGAAATAAAAAAGAAGTTATTTGACATTTCTCTAAGAATAATGGGCATTCTCATTTGTCTTCTTCTTCTAACGTTTGGGCTGTTGGATTTTTTATTAGATTTTACAATCCAATTTGTTAAAGAAGCAACTGAGTGTCTAAATTCTTCACTGTCGCATTAATATAAGAACAGGAAACCTGTCAATACTTTTTTATTAACAGATTCCTTTCATCTTTTCAGGCAAGCTTTACGCAGCTTTGGGCCGTCGCGGAGGTCGTGTGATCGGCAGTGACCTTCAGAGCGGCTCCGCATCGTTCAGGGTCCAGGCTCTGCTGCCGGTCGCTGAGAGCTTCAAGTTCGCCATGGAACTGCGCACCAACACCTCCGGGCTCGCTGCACCCCAACTACTCTTCAGCCATTGGGAGGTACGTTATGCTTCCTCTATCCGAATGCTCACCATTCCACGCGACCTTCCAACAATTAATCTCTGTACCAGTAGTTGGTACGGACAGACGGCTGTCCGTCATTTCTTACATACTGTCCGTGCCACTTCTGGAACCTTTCAACTAACTATGCTCATGCCGTAAGCTTAGACCAAACGCGTAAGGCATCAATGGACTGTATTTTAAATTCAATAATTGCATAACCAATTAGAAGTCGTTTCACGAAAGATGGACGAACCAGATATAATTTTCCGTTTCCGTTATTTAAGGGATTCCATTCTACAAAACAAAACATGTAGTCGAATAAATACTATGATCACACAGAAAAAATGATCAGGAACAGGTTCAAGACACAGCTTTACGCAGTGGAAGTAGTGGGTAAAAGAGATCCTGGCAGACCAAACTGATATTTTACGACCTATTAAATAAAACACTAGCAGACGGTGCAGTAAAGGGTTTAGCAAAAGAGGTATGTGTTGACCGTGACAAATGGTTCTCAATTGTCTCTGCCTACCATCCAAAGAGCTGGCGTTAACATACCTATTATGCCAGAAGTGGCTGCATGAAATCTGTACACTTTTCAGAAACTATTGCTCAAGATGTGGAAAACTCAAATCACTTTCCAGTTCAACCTAAATAAAGTGGGACATATTTTTATATTGTGTTGATTTTTTGAAAATTTTAAATAATTACTATATAATAAGTTGAATTATGGTTATGTGTGTCATATTATTATTAGATTCTAAAAATTACAATTAAAACATTTTAATATTATGTACGTATTTCACTTATTTTATCCATAGGGCATCTATCCTTCTTAGCATTTTTGTGGTGGGGCATCAATCCATATAGGTAGGCATCTATCCCAAAAAAATAAGTTTTGCAAATACTCAATTTCTGCACAATCAATAATGGTTTGGTCAACAAAAACAAGTTGTAATGTAACATAAAAGATTAAACTAGCTTTATTCGTAGGAATTATTTATGACAATTTAATTATTTTAAAATTAGGAGGCGCTTTCAAAAAGTGGGGCATCTATCCGGGTTTTACCCTATGTATAGTTACCATATGTGGCTCGGTTGTAAGAACGCGTTCTTTAAATCCTACAAAGGCCGGTTCAAACCCACCCGGCATGTACGAGTACCAATGAGAAATACACTTTTCTTACGTCCATTTGTCATAGATTTACAACACCACCGTTCCCGTGCCTCGGAGAGCACGTTAAGCCGTGGGTCCCGGTTTCACTAATATCTATATACTATACGGCGAGTGTTCTGACAACCGAACTACACGCACAGGCCAAAATATGCATCCACATACCTTACCCACTATCCCTACACGTACTCATAAATTTGGAGACTCTTACATCTGTCGCACGCTGAAGATGTGGAATCCTCTCCCAGCCAGTGTGTTTCCCCACTCTTATAACCTGGAGTCCTTCAAGCGAAGTGTGAAAAAGCATCTTGTTAGGCCGGCATAGTGGTAGAGATTGATGTCGGTCGTGGTGACCGGCGTCAGTTGCTCCCATTCTTGGACCTCGCGTACTGCTTACCATCAGGTGGGCGCGATGTCACATGTCGTGTCCAGTATAATAATAAAAAAAAACAACTAGTCGTTATCAAATCGTTAATAAATTGTCATAAAAAAATGACATCATATGCTCGCCAAGCCGTCTGGCCAGCGGGGTGAGTGTATGTCAAATTCTCCAGATATACGAGTATGTTCTGGAAGGCCCGTCAACAACAGTGGAGGTCCAGGACGCTGCGTTCTAGAGGCTGTCATGAATAAAATTGTACTTACAGGTGATTGACATCGATCCGTTTTGGAGTCCGCGGACTGAAGAGGAGTACCTGCAATGGGGGGACAAGTGGGACGGTGTGAACCGTGCTAAGGCCTACGTGGACGCGGTCCGGGCACGGAAGGGACTCTCCACCGACCGCCATCTTGTACAACACGCGGAGAAGCAAAGAACACTTGGCAAAAATAAATAATTTGACCCTTTCGTTGTGTTGCCAATATTAAGACAAACCTGGTCTAGCTCAGACATTTTTTTCCAAATTTTGATAAAAATGTAAAGTATCATCACGACTGTTTCCCCTTTCGGTGTGGTCAGAAACCACGCTTATAAATAAGCGGATTCACATTTAGCCAACTTTACTATAGGCCAATCATGACAAGTGGCAAGCTCGTCGATGTCTCCAGCGTACCATACTCGAGAAATATCACAAAATAATAAATAAATATTAATTCAATGTATTGATTTACATTAATAAATATGTTTGTGTCCCGACCAGGAATCGAACCCGGTACCTCCGAGTCTAAATCCACGGACTTAACCGCTAGACCACGGAGGCAGTTAAAATGTTTTAATATTTTTTTGGGTTTTGGCACCAACGTTCTTTTTTCACAAACCCATAAACACTTTTTACGTACATTTGTAATAGATTCGATGGACCGTTTCCGTACCTCGTTACGCCGTCGGTCCCGGTTCCACACATCTAAACATATATTTTTTTTATTTACCTACCTATTTTATGAATGAATAAATGAAGGCGTAACTAATTAGTGTATTTTTTTATTTATTTAATATACTAACATAATATACTTATGTTGCTTGGATTAAATAATTATTTTTAATATTGGTTTTATTGTTACTCACATTTACCGCCCTGATGTATCCTATATTAGGAAAATACCTACATGGTTAGTACAGTAGGTACCTACATGGTGGCGCAGTACTACGAAATATTTATTATATTTATTATTTAATTTAACTAGTACTAATAAGTGTTTTTTTTTTTTTTTTTTTTTGCCATGCCTAAACTTCGATTTCTTGGCCCGAAGGTTGATGGTAAGAGAATGCCAAGCGGCATTACATACGCCTTTTGTATTAAACAATAAAGTTTGTAATAAATAAATCTTGTATTTTTATTGAGAAATATTTTTTTTTCTGGATATTATGCCGAAGTGAGCAGCTTTTAAGTGTATAAATCGAGATTTCCAAGCGAAATCAGAGATATGGTGATCTCAAAATATCCGTTCTATTAATTTAACCTATTTACTATAGACGCTTTCTTAATTTGTATTTTAAGGTAGGTTGTTAAAATATTTTTCTCTGTTATAAGAATAAAAAAACTACAAAAACATTAAAAAAATGATGCGTCATAGGTGTAAACAAGGTACCATTGCCGCTAGCGACATCTACAAAAAGCTTTGCCTATACACCCCATTGGTCTCACGTTGAAAGGACGTACGCAGGATAAATAAAACTACATTGTACTGTTCATTGTAATTAATTTTTCTATTCCAATATTTACAACAATAAATTAAACAATGATATACGAATAAAAAATATAGCCGAGTCGGCGGCGTACCGACGATTCCTACAATGTAGAAAATAAACAATAATAAACCTAGTTGTAATAAGGATACGATATTTTAATGTCAGCGAATGACTAAATATTACTGAATCGACAAGAGTCATCAATTTTCAAAGTTTGTATTTTTGAATCTCATCGGGTGAGTAAATGATTTCAATACGAGTGGGGGCATACCAAAAGTAAAGTATCATCACGACCGTTTCCCTTTCGGGGTGGTCAGAAACCCGCTTATAAATAAGCGGATTCACATTTAGCCAACTTTACTATAAGCCAATCATGACAAGTGGCAAGCTCATCGATGTCTCCAGCGTACCAAACTCGAGATATATCACAAATAAATTAAATATTATGTAAATAAATACATTTACATTGATAAATATTTTTGTGTCTCGACCAGGAATCGAACCCGGGGGCATACCACGAGTAAATAAAGTCACCTATGACAGTTTTTTTCCATATTTATTTATTCATCCTTATATCATTACAATGATAAACTTATCACAATATACCGCGTGTAATTGTCAAACGGGCAAATATTTTTTTAGGTTTCAGGGGCCTAATTCTGGTGCATTCGATATTCGAATGAAAAGCTAATAAAACTGCCAGTTTCATTCGAGCGGGACATGCATGTCGAAGTAGCCAGAATTAGGCTCCAGATGTCATTGGTAGCACTTCTATTTGGAATAAAAAGGTCATCTTTCGAAAAGCAGCCTTAAACACTTGAATATTAGTAAAATTGCCTCTGATGGTTTAGTTTGGCCTAACTTTTGAGTTTTTACAACAGCCTTTTGGCAAATGTTTTGGAAAAAAGATTTTTTTAAATAATACTATTGAAAACCGTAAAATGGGGGAAATCGGGTCACTTTCTTAGTTCAACATATTCAATGTCTTTGGGTATACCAATGTTCAATGTCTGGGTATACCAATGTTCAATGTCTGGGTATACCAATGTGCAATGTTTGGGTATACCAAGGTTCAATGTCTGAGTATACCAATGTTCAATGTCTGGGTATACCAATGTTCAATGTCTGGGTATACCAATGTTCAATGTCTGGGTATACCAATGCTCAATGTCTGGGTATACCAATGCTCAATGTCTGGGTATACCAATGTTCAATGTCTGGGTATACCAATGCTCAATGTCTGGGTATACCAATGTTCAATGTCTGGGTATACCTATGTTCAATGTCTGGGTATACCAATGCTCAATGTCTGGGTATACCAATGAAATTGAAATTAAAATGGCCCCGGTAGTTTAAATTTCCAATTCCGATGAATTTTATATATTATTATAGTTAATTAATAAATATCTTGCCATTGTGATATTTATATAAAAATAACACAGCTTGAAACAAGACTTACTGAAATATAATTTATTTCTATTTATATCGATATATTGATTTAGGAATTAATCAAAAAACCATTACCAATGTGTAAATTATTCTAATAAATTTGGCACGGTTGGTAACATACTACAACTGGAAAATTCATACATCAGATCATATTATCTTAAATTAAACACATACAAAATTAATATCTATGTCAATCAGTGTTGAACGAAAATGTAAACAAACCTTCATACTTTAGTTTTTTTTTTTCTGATATACTCGTATGTATAACGTCTGTCGGATATATCGGGATTTTTTTCCGTCATAAAAAAGAAAGTCTTGAGCAAATTATACTTTTATTCTTCATTAGATTCCAAGGTACCAAATTAATGTTATTTTAATGTTATTATTTTTAAAAAATAGAGGACATGTCGAATGCAAGTTTTGTTTAATAATGTGCTACAATGTAAATAATTATGGGAAACGATAAATTTGACACTAATATGGAACACAAATTGCAGTTTATTTTTGGCGGTATTCCCGCGCTGTGGACACCCATTACCCGGACTTGTTTGGGCGATATTGACGCGAATGACTCCATGAAAAATTTCAAATTTTTGCAACACTTGGAATTTGATGAGTCCCAACGCTTTTATGAACGTGTTTAGTTGCAGGAAGGATGATTAAAATAATCTCTGATCAATATTTTGTTATAAGTCACGTAATTGATAGATAGCTTCACTTTGGTTATTCAGCCAATGGCGCACCTCATAGGCATAAACATGTCAAAATATAATTAGCCTTTCTGCAATTGGCTGTGAGTCTGTCGTCGTAGTCAGAAAGCAGAAGAAGTCAGAGTCAAAAATAATTTACAATCTATTTTTGTAAAATAAAATTTTCCATTTTAAACGTTGCTTGTATGTCACCGAAACAATGTCATAGATGTAATGTTTATTTTGTCACACGCGATAAATGTTAACCGCGCGGTAAAGCCATTGATTTTTCTTTGTTTTAGTTTTTCGACTGATTAAATCCAGGAGAACTACATATATAAATATACGTACTATACTATCTGGAATTCATTGAATCAGAGAAACAAATCTATTGTAAAACTTGAAGTGTGAGGTCCATTTTATTATAAGTAACAAAAAAAACTGACATGTAAAAAAATGAATTCGTAAGTTACATTTTTGACAGACCGTTTATTTAAGTAATAATATATGTAAAATGCACTATTACAAATAATCTCTTTAACAGTTATTTGCATACATTTTTTTAGTAGGTTAAACTATTTATACTTTCAAAGCTTGTTTACATTTTCCGTAAATCTGACAGACACAGACTACATTCATAACATCAACAATTTATCGACATATAATTGTTTTCTAATGAAAATCTTGAGCTTTACGATGAACTATGCGCGTGAGCAACTCCGCGTAATTTAAATTAATTTAGGTCAAAACATTGGGTAGATTTTTAATCAAATTGCACATTCCACGAAACCTGTATTTTGCACAATTTTGACTAATATATTTCTATTCATTTAAGAAATACATCCACGAATTTAGTTAATTTTGTTATTTTTACATTATTACTTACAGCTATGTCATATTTACAAATTAATTAATAGTGTCTTAAGATTTTTTAAAAAACTAATATTAGTTTTATTTTTTAATTTTGAATGTCGGTCGTAATTGTGCAATATAGAGGTTAAAAAAAACACTTTTTTACATTGTAAATTACAGAACAACAATTTTTTCTAAGTACCATCTCATTAGAGGACTCACTATGAGCGATTTTCGACTAGATACTTCGGGCCTTAATAATAAAAATATTTCAGCAAATGAGGGTAGTTGACGAAAAATCGGTTTACATGAAAAACTCGAATGTATGCCACTAGTGAGTACTAATTTGTTTAACCGATCAACCGACTAGATTATAATAAAAATCAATAACTTAAATATATAAAAAAATAACTACCCTCATTCTTTATTTAAAAAAATCTATTGTTAAGGTTGTTCGACAATCACAT
Organism: Tinea semifulvella; assembly: GCA_910589645.1. Lineage (NCBI taxonomy): Eukaryota > Metazoa > Arthropoda > Insecta > Lepidoptera > Tineidae > Tinea > Tinea semifulvella. The sequence goes on along the minus strand of OU342598.1, from coordinate 2,646,737 downwards.
TAAAACTAAATTAAATAAATCCATTCCCTCCAAAATCCTAATTTATGACATTACCTACTTTAGGATGCGTTCAGAGAAATAACATTTTTTATAACATCTCAATTTGTTTTTAAAAATATTAAGAAATAAGTTAAGGAATTGAGGGTATTCGTTCTTCTATAGTAAATTCCTTATCGATTTTTTTATACATTTTAAATTTTCGGTCTATAAAAAAAACCGACACACTTAACGCGTAATACCTACATAATAAATAACATGTATTTCATTTATATAACGTTAATTAAATTGGGTAAATTACCTTTTCCCACTATACTCTCATTTTTCTAAGAACGTTCGTGATTTTCTAATTATTTATGTTAAAATAATTATTATTACTGCGTGTAATTGTCAAAACAGCAAATATTTTTTTTTTACTTCACGTGTCATTAGTAGAACCTCTATTTTAAATAAAAAAGGTCCATTTTTATAGATAAAAATCATCCAAAAAACAAAACCAAAAGTGATAAATACCTAAAGGCTGAGGAGTGTTATTATTAATTGATCTCGCCCACAGCCGAGAGAAGAAATAGAGAGAGAAATAATTACGTAAGTCAACGTTCGCGCGGTCGTCGACCTTTCGCTACCTACTTGATTAGGGTCAGTATGAAAGACGATATTTTTAGGATAACTTTTCTGCACCGTAACTTAAGATTTTATTAATAAATAGTTAAAATAAAAAATACTTTGTTCTTTGTCTAGATTGCAATAGAAAAATATTTGCTCTTTAACGCAGTATTGAAATATAAACATTTGAAACAAAAAAAAAAACAAATTTGTAACATTGAAAAGAGTACTTAACAGCTGTCATAGGATCGTTCTTAGAAAAAAAAAAGTTTTGTAGTTTAAAAAGACGATTCACCCTAATAAATAAATATTATTATAAATAATAACAATAAATTAAAAGTTTTTTCACTACTATATCTGCGTTCAGAATTTTAATGACATCGTAGTAGTGTAGATTGTTTCATTAGTAAATCTGCTATAGCTGAGTTTTCTTGCAGATTTTTATCTCAGTCAGATTAAGCATCACTGGAATCAATTTTTTTTTTTTTTAATACTTGCACGACATGTCACCTTGCGCCCACCTGATGGTAAGTGGTGCGCGAGGTCCATGAATGTTATCAACTGGAATCAGACACACATGACTGACATCAGTCCCTAACGCTATGCCGGCTTGACTGGGTATGACAGCAATTCAAGCCTGATCCCGAAACGTGTGGATACACTTTACAGGGTTCATCGGCACGAACTGTGGATACCTCCTACCCGCCTACCACCTATTTTAGTCTTCTGCTAACAGCTTACTCCTTGGACCACTTCGCTGGTTAGTCTTCCACTAACAAGAGTAGAATCATTCAAAATAATTTAAATAATGACGTGTCACAAATGACTGCAATAGGTTTACGTGAATAATGATTTTGACTTTGACTAAGGATGAACATGTATCTGTCAGGATGAATATTTTTACTTTGGAACTATTTTAAATTAGAAAATGTTAAAGAATTGAAATTTGGTGTCAGTTCTGTTAATACCTGAACGCAGCCTTGTGCTTAAAGTTGCATTAATGAACGTTTTAACTAAATATTGTATGGAAGTAACGTTTATTGGTGAAACAGTGCATTAGAATTGCCGTTAAGAGTTAAAAAAAACTTAAACTTAATGTAATATTGGCAAGAATGTCACAAACGGAATTTGGCTTTTAAAAAACTCTTTGGAACCAATCAGCAGTCTCCGACGATGTTAGCGCCATCTTGTTTTGGAGGAGAGAACTATATCTAGTTAAAATAAAATATATCAACTTAAAAAACCGTAAAGCTGATTAACATAAAAATCCATGTTTAACATTTTAATACTCGTATACGCCACGTGATTGGTTGATAGCTTATAACTTTATTATATCAGCCAATGACGTGCCTTTTAGGGAAATGTTAAATAGTTTCAACGCTTTTGCATACCTTCCCCTAGTACAATCCAATATAGTAAAGTATCGCCACGACCGTTTCCCTTTCGGCGTGGTCAGAAACCACGCCGAAAGGCCAAAAACAAGTGGCAAGCTCGTCGATGTCTCCAGCGTACCAAACTCGAGAAATATCACAAATTAATTAAATGTATTTATTTACATTAATAAACATTTGTGTCCCGACCAGGAATCGAACCTGGTACCTCCGAGTCTAAATCTGCTGGACCACGGAGGCAACTTAGCTTCTTTTAAAATCATTGTAACTTACTTTTTTTAATACTATGTATTGATAATAAATACAGTTCCCTCCTCCCACTAACTCGCGTATTCCACTCGGAATGTTTTTTTTTTTCTACCAAAAAAAATCTTTTTTAAATGCTAGCACCACTGCCTTTCAAAAAACACTATTGTACCTTAATGTTCTTGATATCTAAATATGAAACTATCACCTCGTTTTGACGTCCGGTTTTTTACCGGACAAACGGTCGGTTTTTTTACCGGTACTTTCACTAATTCGATACAACATTATTATTTTATGTATTTTGAGATATAACTCTGTCTTAACGCCTTTGCATCCCTCTTTCTCGCAAATTACAGCATTTTTAAAAATTATTCAAATCTGAGGGTACTTTTGAAAAATGTAGTCTACTAACTTTCTAGGGAATAAAATTACGGACATTTTAGAGATGTAATCGCAAGCCCGAGACGCCATTCTTCTCATCTCTTACACGATGGACCCGGCAAGCCGCACGGTGAATCCATGAAATGCTTAGAAATTTGTCTTCTCTCTCTCATTAGATATAGATAGATTAGTTTTAGTAAAGAAAAAAAAAGTAAAGTTTAATCACGATCGTTTCCCATTCGGGGTGGTCAGAACCAACGCTAATAAATAAGCGGATTCACATCTAGCCAACTTTACTATAGGCCAATCATGACAAGTGGCAAGCTCGTCGATGTCTCCAGCGTACCAAACTCGAGAAATATATGTATTTATTTACATTAATAAATATTTTTGTGTCCCGACCAGGAATCGAACCCGGTACTTGAATAATCTTTAAAACTACTGTAATGTGCGAACGAAAGAAGCACACGCGTCAAACGCTCTTTCTTAAGATATAACCATCGATCTAGAATCAACTAGAATAAAGATCACGGCTCTGAAAACGCCGGAAGAAATATCAGGATAAAATAATCGTGTGCTGATATTTCTGACAGTACGTTTCAACTTCGGCCAACGTGAGGACGAGGAGGAGAGGACTTTCTAAGCAATTTATAACTTATGTTTAAATGAATTAGGTTGATTTTTGTTATGTTATTTCTGACCGATCGCTTTGTTTTACATTTATAACGATTTACTAAAACAAATCTATTATCAATAATATATTTTAGTAAGTTGGTAGACTACATTTCTCTAAATTAACTCTAAAAACTTGAAAAATCATTAATAATGTTGTATTGTACGCCAATCGGTATGGCCAGCGTCAAAGTGTAGGCCAAATTCATTAGATATATGTTCTGGAAGGCCCACCTCTAGCAGTGGAGGTCTAGGACGCTGTATTCTAAAGGCTGAATGATCATTCATTCATTACAAGAGGGATGCAAAGCGTTAAACCCCATAATAACTTCATGAAAAAAAAAACCGTTTTAAATTATGATTTTTATCACTTTCATCTTATGATTGTAATCATGACAAACGATTTTAAATTAATTATAGGTAAAGTACGTATCCGATAAATTACTCGGTTGTCCGGTAAAAAATCGGACGTCTACGTGAGAGGTCTAACCACCTACCTTAAAAATAAACAGCTTAGCCACAAAATTGTGTTTGACACAAAACCAAAGTCTACCTCAAAGGTAACTTTAACTTCCAAACTATAAAAAAAAAATACCAAATAAACTGAAATAAAATAAGTAACCAATAATATATATATATATATAAACTGTGGAAACTTTTTAGTGGTTTAAATGTTTATATTTATGTCTAATTAAAGTTTTGTAACCATAAGTTTGCCTAATAAAAAAAAAAAAAAAAAAGATATACTGTGTGACTTTGTATGGTCTTAGTTTAGACTAATATGTTATTCTATTGATAGAGACAAAAAACTTTTCCAAAGAAACCATATGTCAGAAATGACAAAATATTTTGGCTTCTCCCATTCCAAATAAAAATAGCCAATTTGTATGGAGAAAAAGTATCATCACGTTTCCCTTTCGGGGTGGTCAGAAACCACGCTTATAAAGAAGCGGATTCACATTTAGCCAACTTTACTACAGGCCAATCATGACAAGTGGCAAGCTCGTCGATGTCTCTAGCGTAAACAAACTTGAGAATATCACAAATAAATTAAATATTTTAGTGTCCCGACGAGGAATCGAACCTCCGAATCTGAATCCACGGACTTAACCGCTAATAATTGATATTAAATAAATTCGACGTCGTATAAATTTAAATAAAATATTATTGGTTACTTATCGTATTAAAAAATGCATTATTAGGTCAAAACAATAACAAAAGATACAATAAAATTTACATTTACTTAAAACAATTAAATAATATTTAAATATCAACGTTTTTTTGTACAAACATAAAAATAGTGTTCAAACGCTTTGGATATGAAAAACATTTATTTACGTTATAGGGAAGTGAACGCACTATCGAGAAAAAATTACGTGTAACACATGTTCCTATTGGCTCCCAAGGATAATAAATAAACAATTTTTTTTTCTGACAATTTAAAACGATTTAAAAATATATTTAGTTTTAAAGATTTTAGTTGCACCAAAATTGTTTTAAGTAGATAATTTATTTATTTATTTATTCAAGGTACAGCAAATAGATTACAATCATTACATGATATATACACAATATTTGACAGCAGTTCTGGATTGCAACCCACAGCAGTGTACGCTAATAATAATATAATTCAAATATTCTTAAATAACATGATCAATTTCAAATTTCTGATTATGGTGCAACCGAAAAAACACTTAACATTTGGTCACAAGCGAACAACCATAAACTTAGAATACATATTACTTTGTAAATGCTGCCTACATATTTAAAACATTTTTTTGTATATTTTTTTCATTATATTTAATATAGGTACCTATATTTTTGGTTATTTTTTGTTATTGTGTTGATGTTCCTATGACACTACCAGTTCTGCTCCTTGTCTTCACATTGCACTCTCCAGGCAAGACAGATATTTTAGCGTTAAATATATAGTGTACAATTGTGTTTAAATTATATTGACTTAACCAAATTCCGGTGGGAATGTACGGTGATACACTAAGAATAAAGAATTATCATTGCAACAATAAATCATTATACTCTTTATTGAGTATTTGTTTTTATTTATAATATACTGTGTGACTTAGTATGCTTTTACTTTTGACTAAAATGCGATTCAATTGCTAGAAACAAACTACTACCTAATAAACAATATGTCAGAAGTGTAATTTTTTTACAAACTATTAATTTTAAAATAGCTATTAATTTTTTTTTTTTTATAGGTTTTGTTTATTTTTTTTTCTATTATAGTAGTTTATAATTCTATTAATAACTATTTTTTAAATAGTAATTTTATATAGAAAGTAAAACAAAGTATCATTACGACCGTTCTAGAATTCGTAGTCAGAAACCACGCATTTTATATGAAGAAGCCAAAAATGTGTTACTTCCGACTTAAGGTTTCTTAGGAAAAGTTATTTGTTTTTATTAATAGGTCAAAGTAAGAGCATAGGAAATATAAATACAACTACGAGTTGCAGTGATTTAAAATCAATGTTTGCCTTAGGTTCGCGTCGATAGTGCGTTCACGGCTTAACAATATGAAATAACAATAGATATATTAATGTTATTTTTAACTAATTTAGTTACTAATTTGGCTAACTGTAGGTAGTGTGCGGTGGCATGTCAACGTTATTGGTCTGGTTGACATCTGTCAGAATGACATTTGATAGTGTTTCTAGAGATTGCCGCACCTGAAAATGGAATGAAATAATATTTAAAAAAATGGTTTATTATTATAGTTTAATAATTGTAATAAAATACGATTATATATATAGTGATAAGTTGCCTAACAAATGTGTGCATGACTGTCAAAATTTTCGTTATTTACATCAGAGCATGCGTCATAATTACAAAATATTATTCAATTCTCAACTCTATAAGCGCTCGACCTTGACAGCGGCCGTGCAAATATCAACTTTAATAGCGTGATATATATTTAGTTAACGGATTCCATTATATAACGTTTGCGACTAAGTACCAGAATATGGCTACTGATGTCATTAGTAGAAGATTATTTGAAATGATTTTTTTTCTGATTTTTGATTTTATCGTGAATAAGTCATCGTCTAAAAATCGCGATATCCATTGTGATAAATGTGAGGAGTGTTATTATTAATTGATTTCGCCGAGAAACGAAATAGAGAGAGAAAGAATATATAAGTCAACATTCGCGCGATCGTCGACCTACTACCTACTACTTGATTAGGGTCAGTATGAGTGGCGATATTTCTAGGAAAACTTCTCTGCACCGTAACTTAATGTATAATTACTAAATAATTAAAATAAAAAATACGTTATTCATTATTTTTATTTTAGATTATAATATTAAAATATTTGCTCTTTAGTAAATTCCGGTGGTAGCTCGGTTGTAAGAACGCGTTCCTTCAATCCTACAAAGGTCGGTTCAAACCCCCCCGGCATGTACCAATGAGAAATACACTTTTCTTACGTACATTTGTCATAGATTTACAACACCACCGTTCCCGTGCTTTGGAGAGCACGTTATGCCGTCGGTCCCAGTTCCACTAATGCCAACTTGTGGAATTGTTAATAAATTGTCTAAAAAAATCCACCCCATTATAAAGTATGTTAAAAGTTGTGACACATGTGAGGCTCTAAAATTTAAATTCTAAATGCGAATGTATGATTGTGTATACCTTGGACAGCAGCATGAGGTTGGTTGTGAGGAAGGCGTGCAGTTCCGAGGCTGCCCTCCCGTGCACCTTACTGCGCCACCGGACCAGCTCCGAGTATACAGACGAACCTGATATCTTCACCATTTCCTCCTGAATCAAAGAGTATTTGCTACTATACAAGTCCATATCCAAACACAAGTAGTGGCTTTAATAGTGGTTTCGTTTATCGATACTACAGCATCACTACACTGACCCATTTTGTCGAAAATTCACGCTTCCTACTTGAATCACAATCGGGTCAGTGTTCTGAGTTTCGTCGACGCAAGCCTAATAATACAAATACTGGTCTAATTTAGGCATTTGTCGACCAAGAACGGGTACGACCGGGGAATCGTCACTGCTGTTACAAGCATATCTTATTTTATGACAAAATGTGACAGACAGACAGTGGAGGTCGTCCAGGCCCGGACGCCTAATGGCCTGGGTTGGGGATAGGGACATTCCCCCGTTTTCCCCGGCAGGATCTCAGCGGGCAACCACTCGCCGGTAATTTATGCACTTTTAGTGCTGGGCGCCGTTAACAGTATAACAGCGCCTGGTGCTTACGAACCCAGAAAGCTAGATTCAACTGCTTCAGCTCTCCTCCAGGAGTACTTCCCTAGGAAGTGGTCTCCCGTTGGGGGGCAGTGCGCAAGACGGAGCTATATTCTGGAGATGGTTGAAGTGTCCGTTGATTCAACTGCTTCAGCTCCGAGATGGTTGAAGTGTCCGTTGATACAACTGCTTCAGCTCCGAGATGGTTGAAGTGTCCGTTGATACAACTGCTTCAGCTCCGAGATGATTGAAGTGTCCGTTGATTCAACTGCTTCAGCTCTCCTCCAGGAGTACTTCCCTAGGAAGTGGTCTCCCGTTGGGGGGCTGAGCGCAAGACGGAGCGATATTCTGGTGATGGTTGAAGTGTCCGTTGATTCAACCGCTTCAGCTCTCCTCCAGGAGTACTTCCCTAGGAAGTGGTCTCCCGTTGGGGGGCTGAGCGCAAGACGGAGCGATATTCTGGTGATGGTTGAAGTGTCCGTTGATTCAACCGCTTCAGCTCTCATCCAGGAGTACTTCCCTAGGAAGTGGTCTCCCGTTGGGGGGCTGAGCGCAAGACGGAGCGATATTCTGGTGATGGTTGAAGTGTCCGTTGATTCAACCGCTTCAGCTCTCCTCCAGGAGTACTTCCCTAGGAAGTGGTCTCCCGTTGGGGGGCTGAGCGCAAGACGGAGCAATATTCTTGTGATGGTTGAAGTGTCTGTTGTCGGCCCGAGAGAATAGTAGGCATCTCATCATACATCATCAGTCAGTTGCAATTGCAAATTGTTATTTAATTTTGTATATTATAGTTAACTAGAAGAAGTATCATCACGACCGTTTCCCTTTCGGAGTGGTCAGAAACCACGCTTATAAAGAAGCAGATTCACATTTAGCCAACTTTACTATAGACCAATCATAACAAGTGGCAAGCTCGTCGATGTCTCCAGCGTACCAAACTTGAGAAATGTCACAAATAAATTAAATATTAATTATCCGTGTATCCGCTTATTCATAAGCGTGGTTTCTGACCACCCCGAAAGGGAAACGGTCGTGATGATAATGATGAATGATGATCGTACATATGACTCTAGCACTGTTGACATTAAGCCGAGGTGTCTCTCCGTTTGACAGATGGAAGAAACAATTGAGAGGAGGAGTGATTTTAATAGGTGGTAGGCGAACTATTGGTGGTAATTTTGTCGCACACGTTTCGAACGGGCTTGAATTGTGACATGCCCAGTCAAGCCGGCATAGTGTTAGGGACTGATTCCAGTTGCTAACATTCATGGGCCTTGCGCGCTACTTACCATCAGGTGGGTGCAGGGTCACATGTGCTAGTATAAAAAATATTTAAAAAGACCATTCTGATCTCCGCAACACTTTAGATCTGACACACTAAGGGCAATTGTTAAATGCATTGTCCAACATTTATTTATATTTTTTATTTTTACTTACTTTTTGCTTTTTTTACATATATTTTTTTCTTTTTAATCGCTTATAAATGTTGATTGCATAAAAAAAAAAATATTATAGTAATTAGTTAATAATTAGATAGTAATCTATACTGTATGTCTGTTTTTATCCTAAATAAAATAATTTTAGTTGTACTAATAGTTACCTGTGGATACATCAAGAGGTTGTAGAGTCGATATCCCATGCAGGCGGCGGACAGGGTCAAGATGGCCGCCACCACCATGAGCAGGACTCGAGGGGATATCGTCAAAGATGAAGGGACTGACGTCACTCCCACTGTGCCGGCCGGGGCGCCCGTCAGTAGGGCAGGCTGGATTACTGCCGCACTACCTGCTGAATAAAAAGTTAGCTACTTCAATCAGACCCTCATGACTGGCATCAGGCCCTAACACTTGCCGGCTTGACTAGGCATGACGGCAATTGGAGCCTGATCCCGAAACGTGTGGATACACGTTACTGGGTTTATCGGCACGAACGGTGTATACTTCCCCGCCCCGGCAGACTGGGGAAATTACCACCATCAGTCCGCCTACCATCTATTTAAATTTCTTAAACTATTTGGCGACGGAACCCTTGGACTTATATTTGTATTGTATTTTTTTTATTATTATTTATTTAGGTTTACAAACAGTAGCACATATATATTATATATATATAATAACATTTAAATAAATAAATTGTTAAGTATGTTACCAACGACGTAAAGCACAGATTATATAAATAGGTAACGTCAGATAGTGAAGTTAAACAAAGGATCAGTATTGCCATTCAACGTGGCAATGCTGCCAGTATCCTTGGCACTTTGCCCATTGGCAGCGATTTGGGGCAATTTTTTTATTTATAATAATTTTTATTTTGTTTTTTCTTCATTTTAGTTTTTAGTTATATTTTTATTTATTAATTAGGTTTATTTTTATTAATAGTAATTTATGTTTTAAGATGTAAGTTTTTAGTTTAATTAATATTTTATTATTTTTTAAAATCATTGTACCTTATTTCCTTCGAATAAAAAAAGTTAAACAACAATGGGGTGTATCACTAACTTTTTATCACGATAGATGGCGCATGATAGATGGAACCTAACATAACTGTCAGTTGCATGGAAAACTTGTATTTTTATTACGAAATGTATTATTTTCTGGATATTATGACGAAGTGAGCAGCTTTTAAGTGTACAAATCGAGATTTCTAAGCGAAATCAAAGATATGGCAATCTTAAAATTGCCGTTCTATTAATAAAACCTTTTTTCTATTTAAAGACGGTGTGCGCTTTCTTAATTCGTCTTTTAAGGTAGTTAACGTTAATTTAAAATACACTTTTTGTTATAAACATATAAAAATACGAAAACTTGAAAAAAAATATGCGATATAGGTGTAAAATAAGGTACCATTGCCGCTAGCGACATCTACAAAAAGCTTTACCTGATACACCCCATTAGTAAAAAAAGAAAAATATGAGTAAAAAAAGAAAAACAACAATAATGATAGGTATTAATAACAGATTATGGTTTTAGTATATCCAAAATAGACTTCCTAAAAGCAACGGCAGTCGAGGCAATGATGTCTGGACTAGTAGCTGAAAGGGTCTAGATGATCGCTGATGCACTCTCACAGGAACCCTGTAGCACAGTTATTACCTGCTATAATGGAGTCTGAATCTCTTCTCTTGGCAGGTCTGGCACACTCCGAGCTGCTCTCATCTTCAGGGGAGTCCAGCTCCTGGGAATCTAGTTCAGCTTCAGATATACGTAACTCCTGAAAATTAATATATACATACATAGGTATGAAAAATGTATTTAATATTTTATTTAAAAAAAAAATGTGTATAATAATATAGATTCCTGACGAAATACAATTATTGCAGGACCCTAAATTCAAATTACAACTGACGAATTGGTACTGGACCATAGATTTTATAGTGTAAAAGAGTATCTTGAGTGCAAAACAGGTTAATTAATATTGTTTTTTGTTTTAATGTAGTTGTGATTATGATATTAGTATGTAAGTAAAGATTTGCACGCCTGCTTGCAGGTAGAATACATGTGAGTAGACCTGACTAAAGTTTTTATTATTATTAACACTATTTCTTACGTTCGCTCTACTTTTGAGATTCCTATCATCCATCCGCATCCCTATCTCTTATCCGCAGTGAAATCACTACCCAGATATATAATTTAATTTACTTATATTACTAATATGCTACTTGTTTATAGCTATTTGTAAATATATTTTTTTTTATTTTTTTTTTATTTTACTAATGTTTAATATTTTGAATTTGTATTTTTTTTTAGTATTTAACCCGCTGTTTTGGAGGAATGAACTGTACAAATAATATAAAATCTTTCTGGCTTAAGATCTAATAATTTATAATATTGTAATTTTATTGTCCTAGTTATAAGCTGTGAATTTTATAAAAATAAATAAATACTTGTTCTAGAAGTTTTATCATCAGCTAGTTATAATAAAGATATATATATTGACCGCCTCCGTGGTCTAGTGGTAACAAACGTTGCTGTGAACTCGGGAGGTCGTGGGTTCGATTCCCACCGGGGGCAAGTTGTACATTGTATAATTTGTCTCGGTCTGGGAGTTTATATGTATAATATGTATATATTTACAAAAAAAAAAGTATAATATGTATCCGTAACACAAGCCTCGTAGCTTACCACGGAAACTAGATGGCGCTATGTGACCTGTCTGGAAATATTTATTTATATATAAAGATTTGGCGTGAAATTTGTGTTTTTTGACTTACTTTGGGGGGTGGTGGTGCTATTTCGGGTATTCCTGAAGCCTTCCACACATGCGTCATGAGTTTGTACGTGGAGTCCCGCGAGAGTAATGACCCAAACACATGACGCTCGTCCCGCGTGCACACTCCCACTGCGTTAGGAATTATTCGCGCCATTTTTTCTTTAGTAACTCGCAAAACTGATGTTGTGGGTATTAGTAACTGAAACGAATAGAATTTCAGATAAAGTTTTAGTAAAAAAAGTTTAGTATCATCACGACCGTATCTCTTTCGAGGTGGTCAGAAACCACGATTTTTTTTTTTATAAAAGCAGATTCTCATATAGTCAAGTTTACTATAAGCCCATCATAAATAAATTTAAATAAATAAGCAAATATAAGTCACTAAATATAAATAAATACACAAATAAGATATAATGACCGCCTCCGTGGTCTAGTGGTAACAAACGTTGCCGTGAACTCGGGAGGTCGTGGGTTCGATTCCCACCGGGGGCAAGTACATTGTATAATTTGTCTCGGTCTGGGTGTTTATATGTATAATATGTATATATTTACAAAAAAAAAGTATAATATGTAGTTTATCAACCATCTAGTTTCCGTAACACAAGCCTCGTAGCTTACCACGGAAACTAGATGGCGCTGTGTGACCTGTCTGGAAATATTTAATTAAATAACCACATTCGAGTGTTGCAAAACTAGGATCAAGAAACTACACCTTCCCTGATGAATCTGGTTTCTGTGCCTTGACAGAATTATCTAGTGCAGAAACCAGTGCACTTACTAACAGTTCTGTTAGTCTGTCCTAGCTCAATAAATAAATGATATAATTTCCTAGTTAGTAATTTATGTATATAGGATGTTAAAAATTGGTGTCAATAAATATTTTTATATTTTTATTTATTTAATTTTATCATGACAAGTGGCAAGCTCGTCGATATCTTTACCGTACCAAATTTGAGAAATATCACACATAAATATTTTTTTGTGTCCCGACCAGGAGTCGAACCCGATACCTCCGAGTCTAAATCCACGGACTTAACCTCTAGACTAAGGAGGCAGTCGTTTCCTCCTCCACTCAACATTTCTGTCCAGCTGTCAAACGAAAATTAAGTTTCTATAATAGTTACAATTAAAGTTACCTATTTAATATTATTAACGACGACATTAAACTTTTCCCGCATAGTCTGTTTAAAAAGACGTTGACTAAAGTTCTAATTGAAAAATCATATTATTCTGTGCAAGAATTTTTAAATGACCCAAATTGACATCCAAATATTGATTTTAATTTGACCACAACCCGAATTAGATAAAAAAAATTACTGTGAATTAACATTTTATTTTTTTGTGTTGTGTAATTGTATAATCATATAAATAAATAAATATTTTCAGACAGGTCACACAGCGCCATCTAATTTCCGTACCACGAGGCTTGTGTTACGGAAACTAGTTGGTTGATAAACTACATATTATACTTTTTTTTTTGTAAATATATACATATTATACATATAAACACCCAGACCGAGATAAATTATACAATGTACAACTTGCCCTCGGTGGGAATCGAACCCTCGACCTCCCGAGTTCACGGCAACGTTTGTTACCACTAGACCACGGAGGCGGTCGATATGTATCTTTACAATATATATATATATACAATATTTGTACGCCTCATGGCAGAACACAGCTGCACTTTTATAAACTAGATTAATATAACTAGATTACCTGTGTTGAAACAAATAAATGATTTGATTTGATAAAGACAGAGCCGAGCGGAATTATTTTGAAGGTCAGCCTAAACCTACGCTATTTTTAATTTTAATCGACTCAATTACAATGACTTAATTTTCGTTTGACAGCTGGAGCCGTTTGAGAAATGTCTTAAAATACGAGTTTGCAAGTTTGGTTTCAGTTGTAAGTATAAACAGACCAAACACAACGCCGTACTTTAGGTGTGTTTTTGTGAAGCGGTTTTTCCCGCCTTTAATCAGACTGTTGTTGTACAATTTTAGTTCGATACTCACTCTCGCAATTAAAATAATTTTGTTTGTTTCACTGACAATATGCGGACCTGCGTGCTAAGAAAGCGTATAAAACACGTTCTTCTTTAAGAGAACCTCGTTCCAGTTTATTTTTGTATGTTGATTAAAAATATTTTTTTAAAGTTTTGAATTACACGGAAGCTATCATTAAGAAACAGTTAGGCACACAATTATAGCCTTAAAACACTAAATATTAATAATAATAATAATAATAAATATTTATTGTACAAAACCAAAACAAGTGCAGGTACATAGGCAAGCTTAATGCCGTAAATGCATTTTCTACCAACTAACATTTGTGACTGAGAACTGTAATAAGCTGGATAAATAGATAGTTAAAATTATTTATTACTATATAAAACACAAATTAATTACATACATATAGTACTTATTATATGCAATACAATATACATAGATAAACATCCTAAATTAACAAATAAAACATTGGTTGAAATTGGCTCCATTATTCCTCAGTAGACCATTAAACAAAAAAGTTCCTCTAGTCGATCATAGATGGCGCTATTATAGATGCACAAAATTATTAATATAATCTTAACACCACTAATCAATGAGTTGACACTGACTCCAATTAATGTTCAAAATATAAAAAAGTAAAATAAAAAAAACATATATTATGCAAGTATTAGAAAAGAAAACGTAAAACTTGGTAATAAGATCCAAATTTTAATAGGTGGTAGGCGGACTGCTGGTGATAATTTACCCAGTCTGCCGGGGCGGGAAAGTATCCACCGTTCGTGCCGATAAACCTAGTAAAGTGTATCCACACGTTTCGGGATGAGGCTCGAATTGCCGTCATGCCCAGTCAAGCCGGCACAGTGTTAGGGACTAATGTCAGTCATGAGTGTCTGATTCCAGTTGCTAACATTCATGGACCTCGCGCGCTACTATGGAAAAAAAAAAAGCTACATAAATACAAAATATGGCTTACCTTGGTGACATACCCGAAAACATTTGAATAAAATGCAAAATAATTCTTGGTGATATAGAGGTGGCCTTGAAGTAAAATATCTCCCACCAGTGCACAGGAGTAGTCTGAAAAAAAAAGTAAATATTATATTAGCATAATAATCAGCAAACTATTGTTAATTTGTAATGTGTTCATATAAAACCATATAAAAAAGTATCATCAGTATGAATAAGCGGATTCACATTTAGCCAACTTTACTATAGGCCAATCATGACAAGCGGCAAGCTCGTCGATGTCTCCAGCGTACCAAACTCGAGAAATATCACAAATAAATTAAATATTGATTAAATGTATTTTTATTTACATTAATTTTTGTGTCCCGACTAGGAATCGAACCCGGTAAGTCTAAATACACGGACTTAACCGCTAGACCACGGAGGCAGTTTACAACATATAGTTGTACATATTTAAATTTAATAAGAATAAAACCCCGTTTGTGTTGAGAAGATTAAGTTCATATTTTACGTAGGTTGATACCTGTGTCTTCGCATCGCTAGCTGCGTTAATACCCGTCTTCGCATTACTAGCTGCATTGATACATGTGTACCCGCTTCTCTAACTGCGTTGATACCTGTGTCTCAGAAATCGCTATCTGCGTTACTACCTGTGTTTCTGCAACACTAGCTGCGTTGATACCTGTGTCTCTGCAACACTAGCTGCGTTGATACCTATCTTCGCATTACTAGCTGCATTGATACATGTGTCGCTTCATTACTAGCTGCGTTGATACCTGTGTCACAGAAAACGCTATCTGCGTTGATACATGTGTCTCTGCCACACTAGCTGCGTTGATACCCGTCTTCACAATACTAGCTGCATTGATACATGTGTACCCCGCTTCACTAACTGCGTCGATACCCTTGTCTCATAAATCGCTATCTGCGTTGATACCTGTGTTTCTGCAGCACTGAAACATGTGTCCCCGCATCGCTAGGTGCGTTGTTACCCGTGTCTCCCCGCATCGCTAGCTGCATTGATACCTGTGTCTGCGGTGATAACTTTAGGAAATTCACTTACAGTTGAGTACTCTTTCATCAGGACCGACTTGTGGGAAATGTCGTAGGAACTTCTTCTGCCTGGCCTTGCTGGGGGCCTTCCCTTCGCTCGCATCGCTAGTTGCGTTGGCGCCGGGCGACAGTGCAGCCGTACGAACAGACGGCACGGAACTGGATAAAGGTTTCACCGCGTTTCTGGAATAGATGGTCTGATATTAATATCTTAAAATTTGGGCTGGTTTTTTTTCCACACTGATTGGTGGACGAAAACGAACAGGTAGTACAAGAAAATTAGCTTAGTTCGACTGCTATACTAACGAGTCAACTGAATATGTATGAAGCTAAACAACTTCACACCTAATCATCCACGCTGATAGACAAGCGTGACAGTTTAATCCGAAACTAACCAGCACGTCCAAGATGCCCCCCCCCCCCTCCTCACTAGTGTTGCCCAATCTTGGTCTTGCTTTGTACCAAATGCACTTAAGAAAACTGTATTTCTTATTGGTACATGCCAGGGTTCGAACCCACCTTCTTAGGATGTTAAGGAAAGCGTTCTTACAGCCGAGCCACCACCGATTTGACCACTTGATTTAATTTATTTATTTATTTATTCATTCATTTCCACAGCACATTACAGAACATAAAGGTTAGGTACACGTATATAATTGAGTTTATACATTGGCCAAATTAGGAAACATACTTTATTACTGATAATTAGGTGTCAAAGAAAAAAAGAAAAAAGAGAAGAAATACAACCAAAAGATATAGAAATTCAATTTAACAAAAAACAATAAAACAAATAAAATTAGAGATATCCAATAATAAATTAAATTTAAAAAAAAAGTAAAATCAAATTAATAATTAAATTGAAAGAGTTCTAAATTAAATAATTATTGGCTGCCCTACCTACAGGAAAGTGTACCCTAACAGTGAGTAAGATGTGATGTAGCCCTGTAGAATTGACAGCAACCAACCAACTAATCTTTATTTCGTTTATTGCAAAATACGATAAAGCAAAAACGATTGGTAATTTGAGTTTATTGAGCACAGACCTGGCAAAACAGACATATATTTGAATGAGAATTGGAACATTTAGTATCAATTAAATGTATACATGTATTTTGGATTTAATGATGTGTATGTAGGTAAACTATTTTATTGTACAGTTTATCGCTATACGAAAATTTAAACGTGCAAGCTTGTTTCAGACGGATGCAATCCAGCGTTCTAAAAAACCTTGCCTGTTGCCATCCATCTAGACGATAGATGTAATCCAAATTTTGATTTGACCTCCAACGTCCTACAACGCGCGTGTTCCTATCCGAAGTTGGAGCGTGTGGATTACATCTGCTTTATCGGCGGATTATTTATTCAAAAACTTTATTGTACAAAGTGCAAAGGCAGACTTAATGTCCGTAGACATTCTCTGACAGCCAATAATAATATAATTATAGGATAATTCAACTAATATTATATACCTTTATATATGTGTTATAATAGCAATATACATATACATACATAATATTGTACATAAACATATACAAATTACTAACGTGGTTTAGAGCTATTCATAAAGTGTGAATAGACCAGTTTTTTAAACGACAATCTATTAGTTGCCTGCCTTATGTTCACCAGAAGATCATTCTATAATTTTGTGGCAGCTATTTCGAAGGAAATCAAAAGAATGATATGAGGGGACAGAAAGAAGAGAGTTGTGGAAAGAAGGCATAGATTTATATCAAACCAAAGACAGTTGCGCTGTGACAGGTAGCGGTTGCGCACGTATTCGAGTGCAAAATGTCGTCCGCAGACGAACGCGTAAATAATATAACATAATAGTTGAGTTAATCGATCTCTACTCTATTTGCCAAGTCTATGGAATATTACGTCCGAAACTTCTAAAGACGCTCGTCAGAAGAAAACAGCTTGGGAGATATTATTCCAAAAGTACAACGCCCACTTTTTGAAATTTGGACTAATTTGGAGCCATTTCTACAATACGATACTAGCACGTGATTTCACGCCAAGAGACGACTCGAGACTTATTCGCTAGCGTGTTGGCGCATCAATGAAATCCGTTTAGCCGAAACACAATCCGCGGATGGACACCAAGTTCCCATCAAGGTCACCTTTGTTGGAACGCTGGATTTCATCCGTCTGAAACACGCTCAACTCTTCAAAGACTTGGACACAAATTCAATGTCGCTAATGTATTTCTCTTATGCATAGAATGCAAAATTAGCAAGCTGAAGTGGCAATGGGCTGGACACAACTGCCTCAGACCTGTTGACCGATGGGGCAAAGGGGTTCTAGGGAAAAGACCACGAACGGGTCGACCTCCCCACCAGATGGACGCATGACCTAGGGAAGTTACATGCAGCAGTGGAGAGACGCAGACTGATGTTGATTTATTTATTTATTAGGGTCTCCAACAGTGTCAGCAACAATACATACATGGATTTTCACTTACAACTAAGTCTGAAACCAGATGCTGCACCAGTTACAGGTAACTATCACATGCTATTACAGTATCCATTAATTTGGCCTTTGAGTAGCCAAAATTTATTTATTTAAAGGAGAGAAAGGACAGAGACAGGCAACATAAGAACATAGAAGATAGCAACAGAGTAGAAGGAATTAAAATTATACCCGCCATCAGAATATTTCTCACTGTGAATGATGATGAAGTAGCTCTGGTTTTTTGTTACCATTGGTAACAAATCAACTCCGGCGCACTTAAGAGAAGTGGTGGCTCGGTTGTAAGAACGCTTCCCTTCGAATCCTAAAAAGGTTGGTTGAATCCCAGCGTGTTGTACCAAAGAGAAATACACTTTTCTCACGTACATTTGTCATGAATTTACAACACCACTGCTCCCGTGGCTCGGAAAGCACGTTAAGCCGTTGGTCCCGGTTCCACTAATACCAACTTGTTTACCTATTTGTTACCTATTTATTAATTTATTTAAATACTTTATTGAACTTAAAAACCTAGTGCATAGGCGAGATATAACGCCATAAGGCATTCTTCACCAGCTAACCTTGGGGATCATGTAAGGTAATGGGCAGGATGAAGAAAAATATTAAATTAGCTTAAATTAGTAAATAAACATAATTACGCATTTATAGCACTCAAAAATACATATACGTACACAAAATAAAATAACAATACACATACATATAATACATAAACATACACTATGTATAAATAAATAGATATATACATATATAAATAACTACAGTCTACAACTCTGTGTTCTAGATTACACTAAGACAACATTGTTAACAATCTTATTCACCGTACGATTGCCGGGTTCATCGTATGTTTAAAAGAGAAGAGTAAATAAAAACTCTGTTAAATACAAGTACATACTTCTTTAAGAAAAACACTCCCATATTCTGTTCACTGTACTTAAACTTTAAAAACCGTGTTTCCAGGAAGACTGGTGTAAAACTTGTTGATATCTGGGTTTTATACGACCAATTGGAATCACCATACAAAATAAAGGACACCTATCCCTTAATATAACCTCTATAGCATACACAATACAATTCCTCATGTGCCTTATACATAATGTAAATCTATGAAATTCGATGAATTTTAATCTGACACCAATACAGGAATCTCACTCTGGACTTACGAAATACGAAACTTTAGGGGTTAATCGTCATATAACCCATCTTTTCTCAACCTTCCCTACGTTTGATATTTCGGCTACTATCCGTCAGGATTTGTCTACATATTAACCAATTATGATTAATGGTGCGCCTCTGCAAATGTTACGGACATGGAGAGAGAGATTAGAGCGCTGCCGGTTAGGGGGAATATGCTAGCACGTAGATTCGCCCGTTGCTTGACTGATGTTAAAATAAAGTTTGAAGCATATTGCCAAAGTTTTTAGTCAAGCAGCCTTTGGACGAAAACACCCGCTGGGTAGCCAGTGCGTGCAGCATAACAACGTGTTCAGGATGCTGCTGCGATTGCAGCGCGTCTGGAATGTTTACTGACGCTTCTTTTTTCCAACGCGTGCGGAACAGTAGCAACAGTATCATGGCATGATTGCATCTCGCCATGACTGCTTGATTCAAGATCATTGGGTCAAAATAATGTTGGAGGCGTCAGTATAGGTTCAGTAGTTTTAGGCTATAATGTAAATTAGTTGTATTTTATATTGGTATAAATGTCTGAAATAAATGATATTGAATTAAATTAAGTCGTTGCGAAGGAGGGATGTGCAGAAAAAGGACTCCGTTTGAATGCGAGAAAAACCAAGGTACTAGTGTTTGAAAGAAGAAGGATGACAACCGTGACGATAAAGATTGATGATGAAACTCTAGAACAAGTAAATGAAATTATATATCTGGGCAGTGTTTTCACTGCGGATGGGAAGTACGATAGGGACGT
This sequence comes from Tinea semifulvella, assembly GCA_910589645.1. Taxonomy (NCBI): domain Eukaryota; kingdom Metazoa; phylum Arthropoda; class Insecta; order Lepidoptera; family Tineidae; genus Tinea; species Tinea semifulvella. The sequence continues at coordinate 2,626,582 of OU342598.1, read as the reverse complement.
TGAAAGAAGAGTGAACGCGGGAAATAGTGTTAACGGTGCCCTGGGGTCACTGATCGGCAGTCGAAATGTCAGTGACAAAGCTCGGCTCGCCATACACAATGCCATGTTGGTACCAACACTGATGTATGGAAGCGAAACGTGGATATGTCAGAATACGCATGAGAGTAGGGTTAATGCAGTAGAAATGCGGTCGTTGCGGCGGATATGTGGCGTCACTTTGGCGGACCGCATACGTAACGTCGAAATACGGAAAAGGGTTGGTATGAAGGAAAGCATAGGGACAAAAATAAGGAAAAGCATGCTACGATGGTTCGGGCATGTTGAAAGGATGAGCGATGAAAGATTGACGAACCAGATATATAATGCGAAAGTTGTGGGTAAAAGAGGCCCTGGCAGACCGAGACTCACATATCACGATCAAATAAATAAAACACTGACTGAAGGTGCATTAAAAAGTCTTCGTAACCAAAGGGCATGTATGAAGAGGTTAATGAATGTCGACGAAGCGAAAGAGGTATGTCGTGATCGTGTCAAATGGCGCTCAATTGTCTCTGCCTACCCCGCAAGGGATCTGGCGTGAAGATATATGTACGTTGCGAACTTCTGCTACGTTGCCAACCATACCACTGCACTGTAACTAAGTTTTGTTAATAAAATTTCTAAATGGTAACCCTAGTTGACAGATATCAACATTTCGGACTATCCTTAAAGCGACCTTAAAATAAAACGGGTACGTACGGGACGACGCAGAATGGGACGACCCCCGGCCAAATGGGCGGATGAACTAAAGAAGGTGAGGGTTGGATGAGGCTAAATCGCGTGCAGAGGCGAGCCTATATCAACACAGGGATGATACATCTATCGATTGAAGGTTCTACACTAAGTCAAAATGTCACTTAAAAACGACTAGGTCTGCGAGCCAAAAATTTATCCGCATTTCTTTCTTGGTTATCTAGGGTTGTGATATTTTAACACTGCCAGCATCTTGTAGTTTCGTGATAGTATTGACATGAGTTAGTTTAACGGCATTGTATCCATTAATACAGATCCTACTGGCGCAAAATTTAAAATTTATAGATTAATAAACTACATACTCGTATATCAAATATCCATTTTTCTTAGTGTGTTAAAACTATTATCTTGTAAACCCACAAATTCTAGTATTCCAAAGTAGACCCCCAAAGATGCATGTGCGTACAAGCATAATGATGCTCAAATGTATTCATATGGTAAAAGTCGAGCTTTAAGCATAAACAATTTGGGGCAGAATCCGTTAATAAAATCTAGGACACCGGTTGACGTCGATTCATTTGAATTTTGACAAAAATTGCGATCAAATTAATATTGACATATTCTTATTTTTTATTTATTGGTAAGACCAACAACACATAAATTAACATTACATTACATATAGTAGATTTAGGAGGTCAATTATAGGTATCCGCTTATAAAGTAAAAAAATGAGAAGAAAATGACAAGAGACACAAAATAAGAAAGATATAGTCTAGTTATAGATATAGTTACGAGTATATAAATAAAAACTTAAATAATTGTCTTAAGTAATTGTGTTGCGAATTGTCAAAGAAATCCACTGCTGGTTAATGCTGTAAGTGACAACAGGGCTGGGATATTTCTCGCGCAGCAAATCAGCATTGCTGTACAGCGGGGAAATTATGCCAGTTTAGCACAAATCATGGGTAAATTTAACTTGATCTAATAAATATTTTCGTTTGTTACCATCCTGTCATGAAATACTGGTTTAATCTACGAATGCTAAAAAGCCGGTTGTTGCAAGGGTTCTCAAATACGTTTGCTTTAATAAACAAGTCAAAGCAAAATATACTGAAGAAGTATCTATCGTTTCCAGACTAAAAAGCCAGCTGTCGATTGCATTGCAGCAAAGATAAACATATTGATCTAACAAATAGAGATATCTCCTTCCACTTATCAAAACGGCCATGGATAAATGTACCTATTGAAAAGTCCAGTGACTCACATAAAGGGGACAGACATCTGGCATTTAATATTTAGCTACAAAGTACGAATTTACGAAAACGTACAAATCACGTTTTAATTGTGTTGTGCATATGAGTCAGAACATTTTCTGCCCAGCTTAAAAATGCATGCAATAAACTAAATTATTTCAGTAAATCGTACGCGAATCAGCATTAGGCTTGAAAGAGAAGTAGTATGTTTTAGTAGTAATTACCTGGTGACAAGCAAAAAGCAACACCATAAAAACAGAGGCATATCATCAACAGCCTGTGTCTCTCCACTGCTGGATATAGGCCTCTGCTAGGCCTCGCACTTCTGACTATCTCCTGCTACCCTAATCGAGTCTACACCAACAACCTTCGTCAGGTCATCCGTCCAACTGGCGCGGGGTCGTCCGACTCTGCGTCTTCCTGTACGTGGTTGCCACTGGTACTAGACCGTATACTCCACAGTTATTTAGTTCTATGACAGATGTGTCTGGACCATTGCCGTTTACTAGTTTACTGATAAGGCTATACGGTAACTTTGGTTCTCTGATGGGTTTCCACGTTTCAGACAATCTTTCAGAGAAATACCGAGCATAGCTCTCTCTAAAGCGACCTTAAATTTGTGGCCAGACCCACTGCTAGCTGAATGGGTCTGTACGTTTCTTTGCTGAATTTCGCTACGCCTGTCTGTCAAAGGTAAATTACGAGAAATTAATTTCACATTTTCAGCAGGCGAGTCTTTAAATTACTTTTACTGATGCTATTTACATTATGTGGGTGCCACGCACAAGTTTTAGTAGGAATAGGGAAATAACAGAAAAAGTTATAGAGTTTTTCGGAAAACATAGCATAGCTGATAGAACACGATCAGAGAGCTACGTCTCAGCAAAGCTGAAATGATTATGGAATGACCAATACACCGTTCGGTTGTGGAATGAAAAAGGAAGGATAAGATTTAGAGTTTTTCAGAGCACTTAACATAGAGCCGTTAAAACATGCTTAGAGAATCACGGAAAAGCGATTGCATAGATCTAAATATTGTGGGTTAATTGAGTGTGTGAAGTACTTACGAATCGTTAATGGTAGAAACACTTTCACAGCTCGAGTCGTCCCCCGAATGGTTCACGTGAGTTAATTCCGTCATCCTTTATCTTTGAACTAAAGGTCACTCAACTATTCCACATTACACTTAAAAGTTCATAAAGTCAACCATATCTATTGACAATTTGTAAACAACTTTGAATAGCTCTGGTGTCATCATTTCTCGTTTTCAAACGAGTTAAGTATTGTTTCACTTAAATATTCTTACAAATTAATTTGAACATGTAGTTTCTTAAGTATTCATCATCTGTTTCTGTTTCTTTAATCATCGTGTTCAACAGTTTTCATTTCATTTTCATATGAGTTTAGTTTAGTATTCAAAACTTTATTGTATAATATTAATAAAGTTCTAAAATCTTTGTACAGTTTAAAAATATCCTTTGTTTAAATGTATTTATTCTTTAGTGATTTTATAATTTCAGATGTGATTAATAGTAAATTAATCTTCCAAATAAGACTAATGTAATATTTTAACAAATTGTGCCTATTGTTTAGTGTCTTCATTTAGTTTTGAATGCATACAGGTCGTAGATTAAGAATGCTTTTACTATCCCATTTTAATTTACGAAGTTAACAATATCTTTTTGTATCTTCATTTCTTTTATTCCAAATTTTGATATATATCTTTATGTAGTCCTCGACGTCACTGAGAAATAAATTATTTGAATTACGAGCGTCATGTGCGACATTATTTAAAGATAACGCCTGTCTATCAACTTAGCTACACAAATAAAGAAACCGGGAATCAGGTCAGACGAATGGAAATATTATAGTTCGATTCTATTCATAAACGCCTTGCTAAACCAGCAGCCGTCCTTTAGCCGCAAACGTTAATTTATTAACGCAAATATTAATGAAGGAAGCCCGGAAACTGACAATGTTAAACACTATTAAAGTTAATATTCGCAGGTCGCACGTACTCGTCTTTACTACAGGCCAATCATGACAAGTGGCAAGCTCGTCGATGTCTCCAGCGTACCAAACTCAAGAAATGTCACAAATAAATTAAATATTAAATTAATGTATTTATTTTCATAAATTAATATTTTGTGTCCCGACCAGGAATCGAACCCGGTACCTCCAAGTCTAAATCCACGGTCTTAACCGCTAGACTACGGAGGCAGTTCTTCAACTTCTATAATAATATGTAAATTTACACTGACAGTGGGCCTGGTCCACAAATTTAAGATTGCACAACGAGCTATGGAGAGAACTATGCTTGGTGTTTCTCTAATGGATAGAATTCGAAATGTTGCTTGTTAGCAAGCTGAAGTGGCAATGGGGCGGACACATATGCCATATAACCAACGATCAATGGGGCAAACAGGAGTGGAGACCACGTACGTGACGAATCCCCGCTAGATTGACGGATGACGTAAAGAAAGAAGGTTGCTGGTGAGGGTCAGACTGATAATGATGATGTAAATTTTGGCGTTAGTTCGGCTATTCTCGGGTAAACTCATACTAAAGACAGTAAATCCACTATTTTAACTTTTGCGCTTATAGAAACAGAATAGAGTTTTGTATATTTATAAAAAATAACGTCGGTAACTAATTGTTATTTCAACACTGATTATAATTATTACAATTTAAAAACAAACTAGCACAACACACCGCATCCCACGAGCAACATAAATCGACTGGCTATCTCATAATATCTATTATATCGCTAAAATATCGACAGGGAAATAAATTATCGGTTATGTTAAGATAAGATACTAACTAGCAGTGGATGTGTTTACCACGACTGCAGACGAATTCCGTTCATTTCCTTTAACGAACGGACGTCAATGTCAAAACTTTTATTTATTTCTTTCACTATGTATGTAAAATGTCGCAACAACTTCGGGACAACGTAAACATTTTAAATGTAAATTCAAATTAGAATGTTTTAATATGTTGGATTTTAGTTCCTAGCTAATAGTTGTGTAATAGTTAATAAATAAATATGTATAAGCGTGAAAAAAATATGTATGCCGCGTGTAATTGTCAAATGAGCAAATATTTTTCTTAGGCTTCAGGTGTCATTGGTATTTAAAAAAATACCTTTTTGATATAAAAAAGGTATTTTTTTAAAGATAAAATCATTATCCGAAAATCAAAACACACATATGGTAAATAAGGCCGCGTCTGAAAATCACAATATCTATCGTGATAAATACCTGCTGGGGAGTTATACGACCTGTTACAGAAGTGATGATTACCCTTTGAGATGTTTAATGTATGCCTATGAAGCACGTCATTGCCTTAAATACTCAAAGTGGAATATATCAAAATGTTGATTATAGATTATTTTAATCATGCTATCTGCAACCGTAACGTAAGTGTTATTATTAATTGATCTCGCTCACAGCCGAGAGATGAAATAGAGAAACAATTACGTAAGTCAAGGTTCGCGCGATCGTCGACCTTTCGCTACCTACTTGATTAGGCTCGGTATGAAACGCGATATTTTTAGGATAACTTCTCTGCACCGTAACTTGAGATTTTATTACCAAATAATGAAAATAAAAAATGCGTATTACTTTATTTTTATTTTGGATTATAATATAAAAATATTTGCTATTTAATAAATTACACGCAGTATTTATAATTTACGGTTTTAATATTAATTACACAAAATAAAATTATTTGCAAACAATTGCATTTCATAATAATAATAATTTATAAGTTAGATTAAATAATATATGTATATAGTAAACATATATATAAATATACTATAGACATTTTGGTATCAACAAACTAGGGTAGTAGAACTAGGGGTTTCAAGGAACATAATAATATGATCTGCTAAATAATAGAGGCAATAAGGATGAAAAAACAGGATACATACATACAACTTCTTTTACATTTATAATAGTAGTATGAATTTTTATTAGGTATATCTCTTGCTTATAACTACAACTAAGTTTAAAATTGTATAAGTTATTTACCATAATACGGTTAATTTATATAGCTCATATAATAATGTTGCTGTTGGTCAATTCATAAGTTAAATATATATATGCATGTTTACACAACGTGAAACACAAAACGCGGAAGTGAAAACAGAAATAAACGGACAAAAGTTTGCGATACAATTATCTGGACACAAGTGCACAAAAGATGCACCGATGTGCAATTGAAAGCAACCACTTACTGAACCTATTTATCGATGTGTAAACAGAATGTAGTGGCAGCAAAACATGTCTTCTCAAAAAAAAAAAAAAAACAACGTAATAAAGTAAATAACAAATATATATGTTAATCTACTAGTATTTTAACAAAGCCGTATTTTATTACTTAAGAGGGTTTATAATAATAATAATAATCTTTATTTTCAGGCAACAAAATGAATATACAAAAGGCTTAAAAACTAAAATATATATAATATAAATATACACTGCACTACAGCTTCCGCATCTTTATCTTATTGTGGCCAAAGTAGTACCCATTGGGTACGGCGACTACCTTCTGACGAAGGCTGACTGCTGCAGTGGGGGGTCGGCGCCGGGGTCGTCTTAGGTGGTTCACGAGGGTTCGGTGCTGCGGTAGGCCTTGTCGCATCTTCCGTGGTGCATTTCGTAGGCCCAAATGAACCTATGTATCGACGAAACACAACGCCCTGCGGCCAGAAATCATTCTTCAAGATTTTTTTTACTTTATCCGACCGCACGGCAGGCCTTAAAATTTATGCTTTATCATTCCTCTCCCCCGCACAATCCAATATTTCAAAAATTGTTCATTTCTACGTATCGTACTTTTGAGAAATGTAGTCAATTAACTTTCTAGAAAGTAAAACTACGGGCATTTTAGACATATTTTCAAATCAAATCAAAATATCTTTATTTTACAGAATACTGTGTACAAAATAATACACATATAATTCATCAATAACAACTATATAAAATTACTATTACATATATTTTTTTAATTTAACTTTATTAACATTAATTTAACATTAGCTCCATCTCACATACAGGCGACCTCGTCAGGCGCGGGAAGTGCGGCTTTTTCTGCGGAGAACCTCAAATTGCGCAAATACGCTAACCTTGGTATCGGTTACGAATTTGCGCCGTTTGGGGTCGAGACGATGGGCCCATGGGGACCGTCAGCGAGGCGCTTGGCCAAGGAGTTGTCAAAGCGGCTGACAGAAAGGTCTGGAGACAGGAAGGCTGGCAATTATTTCTGCCAACGTATTAGCCTCGCTATACAGAGGGGAAATGTTGCCAGTCTCCTTGGGACTATCTCGGATGGGACGTCTCTAGAGGACATTTTTTATTTATAGTTTAGTTTATTTTTAATTTTATTATTTAGGTAGCTTTTAATTTATATTAAATGTACTATAATTAATTTCGAATAAAAGATATATTATATATTATATTTAACTTTATTATAATGTCAATGTTTCAAATTAATTTAAGTCGATAGTTATTTTATTTTAATAATTTAAAATTTAATGTTAAATAAATATAACTAACAATAATAAATAGTTGCTAGGTCTATAATGTCAAATTATCATCTAAAAATTCCTTATTTTTATTTTATTTTATTTATTTTGTAAGTATTTATTTATTTAAACTTAATTGCACAAAGTACAAAGGCGGACCTAATGCCGCTAGACATTCTATGACGGTCAAACCTTCGGGACAACGAGAGCAGTAAGTACATAAGGTAGGTGCAATACTGAATAAACTTGAGTAGTTTTATTGCTGATAACATATACATACTTATTAATAATTACATAATTACATACTAATACATACATATAACCTACATAAATAAAATATTAACAATACAATATAATATATACACAATACTATACCTACTCATGATAAATCACAGTCTGATTAAGACTAAGCTAAAACAAAAGGAGGAACATGGAAAATTACGAACCGCGGTCTTGCATGTAGTGAGCATACACTAGTTTTTTTTTAAAATACATCTATTCGGAGCTTGGCGAATTTTAACTGGCAGCTGATTCCAAAGGTTAGTAGCCACAACTGCGAACGATTTGGACACAAAGGTAGTATGGTGAGGGGGTATTGAGAGCGTATCATTAGAAGAAGATCGAAGAGTCCTCTCATGTGTGGCACCAAGATACGTAAAATAATCTTTCAAATAATTGGGTGTAGACGGCTCGTTAAGTATGGAATACAGCATGCACAGAACTCGGCGGTTCCTTCGGTAACGAATAGGCAACCATTTTAATTCGTTTCGAGAAGGTGTGATGTGGTCGTATTTCCTAAGTAGGCATAGGACAATAAATATAATGTATTCTGCGCTTTTACATGTCAAAAAATTAATTAATATAACGAAAAGCTTATTTTCTGGGAAATAGCTTGTATTTGGAGCAGCACATTACAACCCAAATATACATAATTATAATCTTAAAATTATAGCTGCTGTAAATAGGCATTGTCATATTATAAACTAAGACACCTTGACCTTGTTTGAATAACATGCTTTTTGTACCAGAAGTTTAAATAACCTTCTTTGGAATTCATTATTTCACTTTGATATACCCAATTTTCGACAGACAAAAACATTTATAACGATTTTTCTCTATTTTACTAAAACAAATATATAAAATAGAAGACAAATTTCTAAGTATTCCATGAATTCACCGTACGGGTGCCGGGTCCGTCATGTGTGGGTAAGACATGATAAGAATGGTGTCTGAGCTTGCGACCGACAATAGGCTGGTTTGAAAAGAAGACCTCCTTTTTTATTTTATTGTGCGACAATACGCTCACCGTCTACCATTCTACTCCCCTCCCTACCCAACCAAATACTGTATGATTCCGTTAATGCCGTCTTGAAAGCTCGTTCCATAAATGTATTGACGGCAGACCTGCTTAGGCCCAAATATTTCAGTAAGTGGAAGAGAGGACTAATTTCTAAGCATTCCATGGATCCACCGTGCGGGTGCCGGGTCCATCGTGTGTGGGTAAGGGGTGAGAAGAATGGTGTCTCGGGCTTGCGTCCCACAATAGGCTGGTTAAAGAAAAGGAGCCCTCCTTTTTTTTTCTATTGCGCGATAATACGCTCACCATCCACCATTCTATTTCTCTCCCTACCCAACCAAATACTGTATGATTCCGTTAATGCCGTCTTGAAAGCTCGTTCCATAAATGTATTGACGGCAGACCTGCTTAGGCCCAATTCTTTCAGTAAGTGATGCAAAGATTTTGCTGGAACTCCTCTTGCACCAACTTCCACTGTGTAAAGCTGAGTCTTGAACCCGTTCCTGGTCATTTCTTCTGTGAGATCATAATATTTATTCGACTTCATGTTGTGGTCTTTTGGAATATTTAATTCCCACGGAACGGTAAGTTCAATAAGGATAACTTTTTTCAAGTTCCGAGAAAACACTAAGATGTCTGGCCTATAGGCTGATACAGCTAGTTCATCTGGGATCCTATAATGGTGTTCAAATGTATTCATGAGAATTTTCCAGTCTGATGCGGCGCCAAGGATCGAGGTGGGCTTGCATTTAGTTTTCGTGCTTTGCCCTTCCTTTACAAATGTGGTCAAAGTTTTATTTGTAGTCAGTCCCTTTCTGGCTCTTGCAATAGAAAGACTTACTGCTTCACGGATAATATATAATATCTCTAATAAGATAATATATCTCCCAAAATGTCCGTAATTTTTTTACCTAGAAATTTGATTACATTTTTTAAAAGTACATTCTGATTTAAAAATCCTTGAGAATTGTGCGAGCGAGAGGTATGATAAAGCGTTTAACGACTTAAGCGCAAACGTTAGATTGTCAAAATAGTACAATTTTGCTGATCATAGATAGCCCAGCTGACGTCAAAATAGTGCAATTTTGCTGATCATGGATAGCCCAGCTGACGTCAAAATAGTGCAATTTTGCTGATCATGGATAGCCCTTACGTCAAAATAGCGTTTTTCGTTATAGACAAAAAACGGATATAAAAAATCAGTAGAATTCTTTAATAAAATTTTTAAGTTAAGTTTATATCATAATGTTCATTCTTTACTATACTGTTTATTTATTAGGGTCCCCAACAGTGACAAACGTACATTGATTTTTACTTACAACTAAGACACTAGTAAGTCTTTTTTGGGACTTGGTGTTCGTTTTTATAACACACTCCCAAAGGAACTAACTAGCTTGTGTTTAGATAAACTAAAAATTCATGTCAAACGTCGACTTATAGGCAAGGCCTATTATAAGATAAATGATTTTATTAGTGACAAAAATGCCTGGTAGATGTGCAAATGTATATTATTAATATATTTTGGACACCTGTTACTGTTGGTGTATGTTTATATTTAGGTCAATTCAATTGTATTGTAATAAATTTAATATAATTTATTTAAATAATTATAACAATGTTATGTGACAATACAAAAGAGCCCGAGAAGGCCAAATTGTAATAAATGATTTGACTTTGACTTTGACAGAAAACAGACGCTGCACCAATTACAGGCAACCACCACATGCTATTACAGTATCCATTAATTGGGCCTTTGAGTAGCCAAAATAAAAACACAATACAATTACAGCAACAACTAAGTAAATCTAAGCAAAAACTGTTCGGCAGGTAAGTAAATTATATTATATAATATTGATATGTTAACATGCTAACGGTACCAACCTAATTGTTCGAATCGAGAGCATGTCGGGAACGTGAACATTATCTGTTGATTGAACAAATGGCTCCCCTCGTCCATAGCATAGCGGAAAACTCTGCAATTTCCTTTCACACAAATTTATTCGCTAAACCATATATATATCCCAATCTAGGGTTACCATCTTAGAGATAAATAAAGTAGCAAAATTATACAAAATAAATAAATAGGTAAATTCACTATATATATATATATATAGTGAATGGGGAGCCATTATAAGCGGGTGCAGAAATACTATTGTGATCAAGAATAATAAAATATAAATATATACATAAATAATAAATACATATCTAAGTACATAGTAATCACATAATTCTCTTCTATCTATCCCTTCCCATCACACAATCTTTGTTTCCAAATCTTTTGTTGTGTCATCTTCATCCCTGTGGAACAACCTTCCTGTTGAAGTCAGACAAGCACCCAGCAGACCAATATTCAAGAATAGAGTGTACAGTCATTTTTATAAGTCCCTAGCTTATTATTAATATTAGGGAATTTAAATTGTTTAGGACTTATGTATTCTGTACCATGTCCTTAAATAAATTAAAAAAAATAATAGGGAATTTATATATATATATATATTTAAACAGAATATCTTACCATAACTTACTACATTTTTTTTTTTATTTATTTAAAAACTTTATTGTAAATCTATAGCGCGGTGGTGGCTTGGTTGTAAGAACGCGCACTTTAAATCCTACAAAGGTCGGTTCAAACCCAACCGGCATGTAACAATGAGAAATACACTTTTCTTACGTATATTTGTCATAGATTTACAACACCACCGTCCTGTGCCTCGGAGACTTAAACTTTAAGGTGTAAAAAAGTGTATAACTTGTCGTTAAATATTTTGATAGATGAAGCTTGTCTGATTTACAAAGGTAGTCTGTTCCACTAACGAGCTGCAGATACTGAAAATAGTGATAAAATTACAATTATAAAAAAAATACTATATAAGTATCACAATTACCTTCGTCCATCTTCAAAAATCCACAATTCACACGTATCCGACAAATAGGAAATGCGTCGAGCTTCCATAATACAAATAGAACACCATTATTAAAAGTATTTTGATATAGCTCAAAAACAAAACCGTATGAATTATTGAATACCACAGACTTGTTTAGAACACACAATTATAAATGACGTCAAACGTTTTTTGCTGCGTTAACAAATGACTCGTTAGGTCTCCATCGCAATCAAGATGATACTGAATATAAAAACCTACTGCATCTAAGTACAAAGTAATTGAGAGACAATAGAATAGACACGTTTATAGGCCAACAAACTAAGACGATAAAAAGGGCTATTACGTATCTTCAAATATTTCATCCTAAGACAGATTTAAAGAAAAGAAAAAAAGAAAGGAATTTAAAATTTAAAGAACTATCTAAGCGGATTTGTTTATGCTGTATGTGACAAGAGGGCTGGCAGTTTTTTCGCGCAGCAAATCAGCATAGCTCTGCAACGGGGATTTTTTATTTATTTTTTTATTAAATACGGTGAATCGATAAATCATCAATGATACGCCCCCTGCTTGAAAGGCCAACGCGGGTGGGGGTCGCATGCCCGACTCACCGTGAGGCCTCCTAAGGAGACCCAAAGGCGCCTACGGACAAAAACCCTATAAACCGTCCCTCTCTCACTGTTGGCCCTGCGTGCCTTAACAGCTAAGTCTAAGTCGTGGCTACGGAGTGAAGGCACTCGTTCGCCGCGTAATCTGAGTCGTGGCTACGGAGTGAAGGCACTCGTTCGCCGCGTATGCAACGGGGAAATGCTGCAAGCAGTAGCCATATGATCAGTTCATGGGTGAATATTTTTATATATAGTTTAGTTTAATTTTTATTTGGTAATCATGGTTTTATTGATAATATATATTAAATATTTCCTTTAGATTTATGACTAAACCAGCCGATAAAAAAGTACTGGATAGAAAAATCTTTATTTTCAAAAAGCTTCATTAAAAAAAAAATTAAGAATAATACATCAGTTCTTGGCTCAGTGTGCTCTAACATTATTTCAAGCACCCCCCACTTATCTCTTATAGTTTCATGAGAATGACTACTTATATTTAATCAATAACTAAATATAAATATATGCTCAGTTCTTAATAAATTCCTTTCGCAATAGAAACATTAGGTCCTTGGTGTTTAGAATCAATAATTTATATTTAGAAACTGGGGAAAAAATTGCGTAAAAAGTTATCTTGAATTAAAAACTGAAAAGAAATAAAAAAAAAGAAAAAAAATAGGCCAAGGGTTCCGTCGCCAAAATGTTACCGTACTACACTATTCAAATATATTTTATATATTTTATCAACTTTATCAGTCGGGACCTATTGTTGGGAATATTTGAATCTTTCTCGGTTTTTAATGGGTCTTTTAAAGTCGGTATGTAATATAATATTTCAATAGTGTAGTTCTCGTATCAAAGTTTTTGGCGACGGAAATTTTGGGATCGTTATTTACTTTTGCTCTAGAGATGTGGTGTTGGCGGAGAATGCTGGGCATATCATGTACGGAGTTCCGAACAAACAAATCCATACTGGAGGAACTGGGGATCAGACAGCGCCTTTCCTCGACTGTACAATTACGCATTCTCACTTTCTTCGGACACGTGTCACGCCGTGGAGAAACATCAATCGAGCGGTTGGTAGTCCAGGGGAAAGTCAATGGCAAGAGTATGCGTGGTAGGTCTCCGATCAGGTGAAGGTTGCAATGGATTATCCCCTACATGAGTGCACTAGGAAAGCCGGGGTCCGAGAGGAGTGGCGACGGCTTGTTAACTAGCACTCCAATGGCGACCACACACAAATTTACTTTTATTTATTTCTTTTCAGTTTTTAATTTAATAAAACTTTTTATTATTTGAATTGACTTTATTTTTAAAAAAATGTAATAGAGTTGCTGATCCATTGCATCTTGCGATTATTTTTACAGGCGCTCAATGGATGTATCTCCACGCCGCGACACGTGTCCGAAGAAAGTGAGAATGCCTCATTGTATGAATGAGGAAAGGCGCTGTCATATTTCCAGTTCCTTCAGAATGGACTTGTGCGGTATCTATGGTTAAAAAGATCTTTGTACCTCTATATAGAAGATAATAAAGATAAATGTTATCGGTGAAAAACACGTGTACTGATCCATTCAACTACGTGTATGCAATTTTATCTGCAGGTGTTTGGTTTTGAAATTAAAACACATCAATCATATATATGCAAAACAACCTAATTTACCAGACATAAAGCAAACTATTTATGAGATGTGGGTTGAACACAAAGACAATACATGTAGAAGGCGAGGCAAGAAGCTAAACGGAATGATAATCGTCTTAGAATGAATTAGTCTATGACAGTGCATGCCGGTTGCGGTCGTGTTCGAAAAGCAGTTTAGGAGAATTCCTTACAGAAATCTGGATATAGGCTATTTTAAATTTAACAGTTTGGATGGAGAAGCGAAGCAGAGGCGCGGTGGTGGCTCGGTTGTAAGAACGCGTTCCTTAAATCCTACAAAGGTAGGTTCAAACCCCCCCGGCATGTACCAATGAGAAATAAAGTTTTCTTACATATGTATGTATTTTGAATGTAGCTTAGTACATATCTGTGGTGTCAAGGAAAAAGGGGATAAGTACATGACTTGAACTTTTCACTAGAGGCAAATTAAGAAAAGAACTCATTTTTATAATTAGAAAATTGTAATTTACGTAATGTTCAATTTCATTAGTCGTATACTTTAGGTACTCATATGCATAGGCATAACTGAATTATTGGCGGTAAAAGCGCGATAATGAGATACGAGGGGCGTTCAAAATATTCTCGGTATTGATACGTTACAACCTCTTTTATATATATATTTGTTACTGGCCGCTAAGATTCATCCATTGACATTAAAAAAAAGTAAAATTGGAACCGAGATGTTCTTTTGTTTTTCTGCAATTGCCGAACAAACATGAACACCATGAGCGAATTAACAATTTTAACGAAATTAGAGCACCGATCCGTCATAAAATTCTTGACAAAACAGGGTAAAAATCAAAAAACCATAAAAGAGGAAATGGATTGTGTTTACCGTGAGTCTGCTCCTTCTTTATCTACTATTCAAAAATGGTCAAGCGAATTTAAGCGTGGAGGGAGAGTATTGAAGATGACCCTAGACCTGGCCGGCCTGTAGTGGCTACCTCACAAGAAAATATTGATAAAGTGGAAAAACTTATATTGGAAGACGGCCGAGTGAAGGTAAAATCTATAGCTCAAGTAACCAATCTCTCTATTGGTACCGTACATGACATTATACATGACCATCTTAATATGTCAAAAGTAAGTGCAAGATGGGTTCCGCGAATGCTGACGCTTCTTCAAAAGGATATGCGTGTGGCTTGCTGTTCAGATTTTATCGACCTGTGTGGTGAAAATCCCGATGAGGTGCTGCAAAAAATAGTTACTGGAGATGAAACCTGGGTTCATCATTATGACCCAGAGAGCAAACAGGAGTCCATGCAGTGGCACATTAAGGGTTCAGCTCATCCCAAGAAGTTCAAGGTAATCCCGTCAGCTGGCAAGGTCATGGCCACAATATTTTGGGATTGTGAAGGAGTTTTGCTTATCGATTATAAAGAAAAAGGTGTAAATATCACAGGGCAGTACTACGCTAACGTTATACGTCAATTAAGAGATGCGATCAAAGAAAAGAGGCGAGGAAAGTTAACCAAAGGTGTTCTGCTTCTGCATGACAACGCCTGTGCGGGACCGAGCTCGACTTAGTCGTGCCCTCCTCAGTAATCGAGAACCGGTGCTGACCGAAGTCGACACACGGACCGGTACCAACAAGCCGCCGAAAGGCGGGACCAAGTTGTCGTACCGGAACCGCAACTAACCGAAGTTAGGTGCGAATTCTCGAGAACGAGGAGATTACAACATGCCGAGCCGGCGATGTTCAGCTTGAGACAGAGCTTCGGCGCAGGCTTCTATAATTCCCGGGCAGGCTTGGTTGTTTCTTCTATGGCGTATGAGTTTGCAGTGACATTCGGCAGAAAATGTCCTATTTTTGTACGCCCCGATACTCGTCGCTGCTAGGTTGGCGTAGCCCGCACGAGCTCGACCAATCAGCGACGAGTATCGGCTAACCAAGCTCTACCGATGGTAATAATAATAGCCGCCGAAACATAATCTTTATTTATCGAAATCCTATACTATTTATTTACAATGATTTCTTACTACTAAGTTACTTATAACTATTAAATTAACTTAGCATAAAATAAAGATTAGCTATGTACACTATCTATAACTATAAACTATCCTATAACTATATTACAAACTATACTATATCTATACTATAAACCAACTATAATCTATCCTATATCTATACTATAACTATCACTATAATCTATCCTGCCTACACTATTGCCTAACTACCCTATTACTATTGACTATGATAAAGCTATACTTAAAAGATGCCTACTGTTATAATTCCGTCGTGCACATTCTCCCGCCGTTCAGTGACGAGGGCTGGACCGCAGGGCTGCTCTCGCGCTGCAATCTCTTCTATAGTGACACGACGGCTGGCACGATGTCGATGGGCAGGGTCACACGACATCAGGGTAGGGCTTGTAGAACTGCTGCTCCCGCCGATATTGTTACAGCGGTATACGAACGCGGCAGGTTACTATCGAGGTATCTTACAAGGGT
Source organism: Tinea semifulvella (assembly GCA_910589645.1). Classification (NCBI taxonomy): domain Eukaryota; kingdom Metazoa; phylum Arthropoda; class Insecta; order Lepidoptera; family Tineidae; genus Tinea; species Tinea semifulvella. The sequence goes on along the minus strand of OU342598.1, from coordinate 2,610,175 downwards.
CGTCTCTGGCTGTCTATCTTGCTGAGACGTCTATTTCTATATGGCTCCCTTGTGAAGCTATGAGGTCCACTTCACTATTGCACGACGAAGTCGGAGTGATTCCTCTCGCCGGTCCTCCGTCACAGAAATTGCAGGCTTCTTACTCAAGTTAAAACTATCTTGAAGGCAAAAATATTGGCATATCTATATCACCGAGGTTAATGGCCCTGGCCCCCAGGCACGTGATGACGGCTCCGTGAGCACTATGAAAACGGAGGGTCTTATAGTACGCTGGGCTATTACCAGGTACCAATATTCTTGCTGTCTGCTTCTATACTATATCCTGTGGCGGCGGCGATAGCTTAGGCTCGGTATCGAATATTACGCGAGCCTATATTCTGTCTATATTCTGTTCTTCCAGTGGCTTCTCTATTATGTGCAGAGGGTCTTGATCCTTGCGAGCCCTGGGATATATCGGACAAAGTCACGTAGTCATCTAAGTTGTTTAAGATATGACACACAAATCTGCAGGTTCTCCGACGACACAAGTTATTTTACCGGTGGCGACGGCGATGCACTATTTACGGTTTCCTGGCCCCCAGGCGATGTGATGACGGAGCATCCTATGTCGTACTGGGCTATTACCAGGCATAGCATCGTCGTCCGTCGGGAAGCTTCTATTCTCTGTCAGTGAGTTTCTATTTTCGTGGCCGAGATATTTCTATTTGTCTATATTCTATTCTCTATGGTCGCGGAGTGAACGCTCTCGCAGGTGTTCGCGCACAGACATCGCAGTACATCTTCATCGGCTCTTCTATATCTATCCTCCTGGCCCCCAGGCGATGTGATGACGGCTCCGTGAACACTATACAAATCGGAGCGGTCCCTTATCGTGCTGGGCTATTACCAGGGTCAGCCGAGTAGAAGTTTTCTTATTTTTCTTGAATAAGATCTTCTGTCTGTTTGATAACTGCTCCGAACTTCCCACTATAGTCTGTGGCGTTGCGAGTATTCTAAACTGTAACTGCTTTGCGTTCTTCTATAGTCTATTCCGGCGACTGTTTTCATTCTCAGGTTTCATTTGTGCCTCTGAGTCTATTTGCCAACCTATGGAGGTGTCGGCTGCGGCGAAGGCGTGGTTGCGTGCAGGCACTTCGCGAGCGCGTACTATGAGAGCGCCGTCACGTGCGAAACTATGGTGACCGGCGCGTACTATAAGGCTCGGACAGCGGCAGGGGCGCGGCGTGTGCGGACGCGGGCGCTTGCGGCTGGAGCCTGGTCGCGTACGATACTATGGCGACCGAACTATCGCGAACACGAAGGGCGGCAGAGGCACAAGTGCGTGCGGCCAGCACTATACTATAAACTCGACAGCGGCAGAGGCGCGGGCGTGTGCGGACGCGGGCGCTTGCGGCTGGAGCATGGTCGCGTGCGATTCTGTGGCGACCGAACTATGACGAACACGACGGGCGGCAGAGGCACGAGCACGCGGGCTGCGTAGGTGCGTGCGGCCGACACGATGCTATGAGCTCGGACAGCGGCAGAGGCGCGAGCGTGTGCGGACGCGGGCGCTTGCGGCTGGAGCGTGGTCGCGTACGATGCTATGGCGACCGTAGAACCGACACAGGCGTCTATGGTACGCGAGTGCATGCTGCCGTGATGCGGTGCCCTGCACCGAAGTTGCCTCAGCTGGTGGTTGCTTCCTGACGGATCCGGCTCGAAGGACCAAAATGTGCGGGACCGAGCTCGACTTAGTCGTGCCCTCCTCAGTAATCGAGAACCGGTGCTGACCGAAGTCGACACACGGACCGGTACCAACAAGCCGCCGAAAGGCGGGACCAAGTTGTCGTACCGGAACCGCAACTAACCGAAGTTAGGTGCGAATTCTCGAGAACGAGGAGATTACAACATGCCGAGCCGGCGATCCGATGCACCTATCAGTGCCGGGGTGCAGGAAGCGACGATCTTCAATAAAACGGCATGTTCAGCTTGAGACAGAGCTTCGGCGCAGGCTTCTATAATTCCCGGGCAGGCTTGGTTGTTTCTTCTATGGCGTATGAGTTTGCAGTGACATTCGGCAGAAAATGTCCTATTTTTGTACGCCCCGATACTCGTCGCTGCTAGGTTGGCGTAGCCCGCACGAGCTCGACCAATCAGCGACGAGTATCGGCTAACCAAGCTCTACCGATGGTAATAATAATAGCCGCCGAAACATAATCTTTATTTATCGAAATCCTATACTATTTATTTACAATGATTTCTTACTACTAAGTTACTTATAACTATTAAATTAACTTAGCATAAAATAAAGATTAGCTATGTACACTATCTATAACTATAAACTATCCTATAACTATATTACAAACTATACTATATCTATACTATAAACCAACTATAATCTATCCTATATCTATACTATAACTATCACTATAATCTATCCTGCCTACACTATTGCCTAACTACCCTATTACTATTGACTATGATAAAGCTATACTAAAAAGATGCCTACTGTTATAATTCCGTCGTGCACAACGCCCCTGTCCATACTGCTCATATTGCCAAGGCAGCTATTGTTGAATGTGGGTTTGAAACTGTTACTCATCCACCCTATAGTCCGGACTTAGCCCCAAGCGACTTCTTTTTGTTTCCCAATCTTAAAAAGGATCTGCGTGGAAATAAATTTTCTGACGATGAAGCGTTGAAGACGGCCGTGGAGGAGCATTTTTACACCAAAGATAAAAAATATTTTTATGAGGGATTAAAAAAAATAATTGATCGATCTTATAAGTGTATGAACATAGGGGGGGAGTATATTGAAAAATAAAAATATCAAACTTTTCGTACTTGTTTGTTTTTATCCACATACCGAGAATATTTTGAACGCCCCTCGTATTTCTTTTTACTTATTTATACATTTTAATGTTACTAATAGGTGCAAAAATCTAATTTTTCAATATTTCAACTCATCTCCTTTTTCCTTGACACCACAGATATATCCTTTTATCTAGAACTCACTTGTCATGCTTGTGCCTGGGATGTGGGTCGAGCTGCAGCGGCGTGGCGGGGGCAGAGCGCGCGGCCGCCCCACACCCGCCAGCCGCCGCACCCGATCCAAAGTTTCCGGTCGACCTAAAACAAAAAACACATATTTAAGCCCAAATTCCACATCACTTTTTAATAGGTAGTGGAGGAACTGATGGTGGTAATTAACCCAGTCTGCTGGGTCGGGGAAGCATCAACCATTCGTGCCGTAAAACCAGTAAAATGCATCCACATGTTTCGGGATCAGGCTCGGATTGTCGTCATTCCCAGTCAAGCCGGCATAGTGTTGGGGACTGAGTACTCCGTCATATGTGTCTGATTCCAGTTGCTAACATTCATGGACCTACTGCCGGGGAAAACGGGAAATTATCCCATCCCCAACCCAGGCCTATTGAACATCCGGGCCTGGATGACTCCGCTGTCTGGCCCGCGCCACTTATCATCAGGTGGGCGCAAGGTCAGATGTCGTGCTAGTTTAAAAAAAAAACACTTATTGAGCTAAACAACCTGAACAAAGTATTTTTTTTTTAATACTGTACACGACATGTAACATGTCGTGAGAGTGAGAGGGATGAAAAAGCGATAAACCCTGGCAATAGTATCCTGTCTTATGGATTCGATTCTTAGTCGGGACACAATAATATTTGTGATATTTCTCGCGCTTGCCACTTGTCACGATATGCCTATAGTAAAGCTGTTTAGCAGGCGCGGTGGTGGCTCGGTTGTAAGAACGCGTTCCTTAAATCTTACAAAGGTCGGTTCAAACCCACCCGACATGTACCAATGAGAAATACACTTTTCTTAAGTACATTTGCCATAGATTTACAACACCACCGTCTTCGTGCCTCGGAGAGCACGTTAAGCCGTAGGTCCCGGTTCCACCAATACCAACTTGTGGAATCGTTAATAAATTGTCTTAAAAATTGACATCAAGCCGTCTGGCCAGCGTGGCGAGTGTAGGCCAAATTCTCCAGATATATGTTCTGGAAGGCCTATCTCCAGCAGTGGAGGTCTAGGACGCTGTGTTCTAGGGGCTGTAATGATGAAAGCTGTTTAATTATGAATCCGCTACTAAAACTAGAGTGGTTTCTGACTTAGGGGATACGATCGTGATGATACTATAAACTCAATATTATAAACGTAAAAGAATTATCATTTTTTGAAAAACTTATGATCACGCCATGTCTTGACGTTAAAGTACAGTTGTAACCGCTAGACCTAGAAGCTATATAAAAAAACTTTACACGTTCGGTCACGCCAACATAACGTTAATATGTTTCGTGAATTTACTCAGTTAAATATAAGCAAATGGTTTGGTTTATCTTAAATATTAATCTCCTACTTTTATAGTTTATTTCCCATGTTTTCATATACGTTTGGTTTATTGCAAAGATTTTGTAAGGCGATGTGTCACGCATTAGAACATCGTGGCGGAGAGTTGTCATATACGACACAAGTTCTGTGTTCATCAATCTGCATTGCCGATTATGATTTAAGAAGAAAAAATAAATGGCATGTACCAATGAGAAATACGTTTGTTTCACAACTCGCGGCGATATTACAAAGTCCTTGGTGTTATCCGTGAAGCAGTAAGTATTTCTATTGCAAGAGCCAGAAAGGGACTGACTACAAATAAAATTTTGACCACATTTGTAAAATATGGGCAAAGTACGAAAACTCGATGCTAGCCCACCTCGATTCATGGCGCTTCATCAGACTGGAAAATTATCATGGATAGATTTGAACATCATTATAGGATCCCAGATGAACTAGCTGTATCAGCCTATAAGCTTGAAATCTTAGAGTTTTCTCGGACCTTGAAAAAAGTTATTCTTATTGAATTTACCGTTTCGTGGGAATCAAAAATTATGATCTCACAGAAGAAATGATCAGGAACTGAGTCTGAGCTTTATGCAGTGGAAGTTGGTGCGAGTGTAATTCCAGCAAAATTATTGCACAACTTACTAAAACAATTGGGCCTAAGCAGATCTGCCGTCATTACATTTATGGAACGAGCTTCCAAGACGGCATTAACGGAATCATACAGTTGGTTGGGTAGGGAGAGGAGCTGAATGGTGAGCGTCTTGTTATGCAATAAAATAAAGAAATGCTATTGTCGATAGCAAGCCCGAGACACAATTATTTTCATCTCTATTTCCCACACATAATGGACTCGTCACCGCACGGAATCCATGAATCTTTCTCTCTCTTTCCGACTGCGCGACGCAAAGAAGAGTGTGTGCTTATCAGAAAAAATAAAACCGTTTGCGAAACTAGTTCTCGTTCTCCGGAAAACGGTTACGTTTCGTTTTCTAAAATTTCGACAACGACCCCTCACTAATGGAACACACAGCCGTGTATTTGGCTGTATGTTTATTTTGCCTTCACGCCTATATTATTAATTTGATAAAATTTTGCAAAATTTAAATTTTGGAATGCATATGAGTTATGAGAAGTGTATATGTAAATTTGTTATATGATACTCAGCAACGCTTACATAGCCTAATGAGTAAGTTAGTTTAAAAAACACTTAATGGCTCACCGCTTGCAATTTTTACAAGTCCTTGAACTTCGTAGCCGCACGCTATTCCGCGAGGTAGCATGAGAGCGCTTCGGTAGATGCGTTACGTATTTTTCATACATCTTCGTTAATCTTTATAAATACCATTGTATTTATAAGATCATTTTTGTCATTTCCTTCGATTTTTATTTATCCACACTTGAGACACTTCATCCATCCCGCTCGCACAATATTCATGCCGGCATAGTGTTAGATCAGTATTATTATTATTATTAAAATAATTTATTGCATTTTAACTTAAAAGTATGTACAAAGGCGAACTTAAAGCCATTTCGGCTTTTTCTACCAGCTAACCTTTGGGAGAGTGAGACAGTATAATATGGGGGGTGCAATTTTAACCTTATTTTAAATTTGAATAAACTACATAAATAGTATGTATACATAGACTACTTAAATACTTTTTAACATATAGTAGATATATATGAAGATAATATAATAATAATAAGAAGAAATATTTAAACTTAAAATATACTAAAGTATTAAGTTGTTATTTAAAGATGTGAATTGAAGGAGCTTGTCTGATGGTCAGTGGATTTACCATCAGGTGGGCGCAAGTGTCTTTATTTTGTTTGTTATACTAGCAGGTATAAAAAAATATAACGACCGAGACCAGCTGTTCTGATGTAAGACCACGACTGGCCAAGTCTTAGCCTAGGTGTTGCTTTGGGAAACACCAAGCTGAGGTACAATGAAAAGACAGAACCCGGTTTTAAAAACGCGTAAAAAACCACTATGTCGTGCACGATTAACTGATTCGGAACGCAAACGGTGTGTCGAATTTTGTAGAGTTCTGTGACACTCGTGTAATATTAGGCACGGGTATAGCTCTGTTGCATATTGCCCTTAACAGTCGTCGCAAAATATACATTAAAAGATTTCACAAACTTAAACAATAAATGAAAAAATCCACTGCACAAGTAAACCTCACAAAACAACACGTTTCACTGCGGAGCATAAAAATCGATACAACTGTCCAAATACGTATAATTTGATTCGAATAGTCTGCAATTACGTACAGTCAACAAAGTTAAATTATTCACCTTTAGCAATTATTTTATATTTAAATAAAACACAGTATCATCACGACCGTTTCGCTTCAGGTCAGAAACCACGCTTATAAAGAAGCGAATTCACATTTAGCCAACTTTACTAAAGGCCAATCATGACATGTGGCAAGCTCGTTAGTGTCTCTAGCGTATCGCAAATATTAGAAATAAAATAAATATTAATTTGATTTGAGTGGGGACTGGTCGGTTTATTCTGTCTGATAATTAAGAGAAAATCCCCATCTCTTAAAGCTTCATTCGTGCATAATAAAAAAAAATGAAAAAAAAAATTAAAAAATAATATTTGTCACGAATTAATTTTGCCGACTGTACACAGTCATTATTTATAAAGCCTCTTTTCGAGGCATGTGTTATAATTCACAAGGAAAGTGACTACTTTGGCATATACCAGCGAGTTTCATAAGTTGCTTTTTTTTTTTATATACGGTGAATCAATGCGTAATTATGTTTATTTACTAATTTAAGCTATTTTAATATTTTTCTTTATCCTATCACCTTACATGATCCCCAAGGTTAGCTGGTGAAGAATGCCTTATGGCGTTATAGCTCGCCTATGTACTAGGTTTTTAAGTGCAATAAAGTATTTAAATAAATAAATAAATAATCAATAAATCATCAATGATACGCCCCCTGCCTGAAGGGTCAACGCGGGTGGGGGTCGCATGCCCGACTCATCCGTGAAGCTTCCTAGTGAAGCCCCAGGGCGCCTACGGACTAAAATCCTATAAACCGTCTCTATCTCACTGTTGGCCCTGTGTGCCTTTACAGCTAAGTCTGAGTCGTGGCTACGGAGTAAAGGCACTCGTTCGCCGCGTCGGCTCAATTTAATTTTATATTAAATTGTTTATTGAACCAAAACTTAAAATAGGTACATAGGCAAGTTTATTGCCTGTTTGGCATTTTCTGACAACTAACCTTTGGGATGGTAAGATATTATGGGCAGGGTGCAACAATCTAACAGTCGAATTTATAAATACAATACATACCAAGCAATTACATAAACTACATGCAACTATTATTAACATATCATTATCATCATCATTACAGACCCTAGAACACAGCCTCCTAGACCTTGTTGGAGATGGGCCTTCCAGGACATATATCTGGAGAATTTGGCCTACACTCGCCACGCTGGCTAGACGGCTTGGCGAGGATATGATGTCAATTTTTATTGACAATCTATTAACGATTCCACAAGTTGGTATTAGTGAAACCGGGACCGACGGCTTAACGTGCTCTCCGAGGCACGGGAACGGTGGTGTTGTAAATCTATGACAAATGTACGTAAAAAAAGTGTATTTCTCATTGGTACATGCCGGGTGGGTTTGAACCGACCTTTGTAGGATATAAGGAATGCGTTCTTACAACCGAGCCACCACCGCGGATTAACATATACATACATATAAATAAACATACATACATACAGTGGAACAGACTACCTTTGGTAATCAGACATGATTTAAAGACAAGTTATACAATTTTTTACACCATAAACAGAATAACTTACCAAAACTTTCTACTATGTACTTAGATATATATTTATTATTTATGTATATTGTTGCGGCCTCGCATGGTAGCAGGTTCAATTCCCACCAAATGCATCCAAAACGGATATATGGCAACCGTAAATGGGAGTAACTGACCATAGAGTGTAGTAATTAATTGGAAAATTAGTGTTAACTAGTGAAAAAAAAAGTGGTGGGATAGTAAGGGTACTTACATGTTTTTACATTGTATTCGCAAGTTGATGTATAAACACGTAACCGAATAATGCGCGCAACATTTTTTTTAAATTGTATTTCGTTACGCACTTTTTATCGTACCAACGATGAATAGGCGGGTACTAAGAACTTACACAATACATTTAAAAAAAAAAACTAAGATTGTATAGTTAGCTTGTTGTCAATGTTTCGTTCCCCCTCTTTTTTATTTCGCCCTACTACCCAATTATTTTTTCTCTATGGTTTACTTGTTTGATTACGAAAACAACTGTGTCGATTGTTACATAAACATAGAATTTAAGGCGCCTGTATGTCTGGCTTCTATTTCCATAAAGTTTCTCGCGGTTTATGTTTATTTACTAACATTAGTTTATTTAGGGATATCACGCTAATAATATAAAAGCCGGCTTCGATTCCTGGTCGGGACACAATAGATTATTTGTGATATATCTCGACTTTGGTACGTTAAAGGCATTACTGACACGTCATTATTAAATTTGTGTTGTGTTTTCTGTTCCCGATGGATGATGAATGAGGTGATAGTGAAGGTAATTGGCCCATACAGCCAAGTCTGACGTAATGACAAGGATTCCATAACAAAAATACATTTACATTCACATCGACACTGTCACAACTACACACATACCAATACATTTTTTTTTTTTGTTTCACAATTATTATTATTATTATTTTTGTATCGCTCTCTATATATTATTATTATTATTATTGATTCATTAATTGGCTTTAGTTAAGAATTTTGTAGACTAGGTTTAATTTTAAGCGCTGTTGAATCTGTAACTAAATAAATAACGAGGTTATCATCAAATTATCTGATTGCAGAATTTGATGCATTTCATTGGAGTTACTCGCGGCATTATAGCCCAAACACGTCGGGTAAAATATGGGAGTACACAGACTTAAAACCAAAGCGGTCCAAAATGTAAGCTGTTAGCAGTAGACCAGCAGCTTATCAGATAAATCTGAATCTAGGTTTTCCTTGCAAATTCCTTTCTCAGTCAGATTAAACATTTACCAGTCATTGGATTCTGATAAGCTGGTGGTCTTTTGCTAACAGGTTGCTTTTTGGACTACTTCGCTGTAATTTAATTAATTACGTGTCACAAATGCCTGTAATAGGTTCACATGAATAAAGATATTTTAACTTTGATTTTGCTTTCCAGAGATTGATGCTTGCACCCTCGCGGCTAACTAAACCTGGCGAAGTCTGTTTTTATCTATGGTTGAAAGAAAAATAATAATTTATATTCTTGTGGGAAACCACACGACATGTTTTATGAGCAATGTTCAAGGCATGACAAGGGCAAGAAAATTTATAATTAACTAGATTGTTGTTGTTGTTATTATTATTGCAGTAGTCCAAGAAGGACCTTCACCGAATAAGTATCTGAATAAAATATTTTTTTATGAAATAAAATATGCTAATAAAGGTAACGGTTGCAATATGTTACCAATTAAATTGTGACAAAAACAACATCCTGATTTTTTTTTTAAATCGTTTATTCAGATAAAAACTTCTATTTACATTTTTTAAATTATACGCCAAACTGCATAACAGTTTGTTGGCGAATAGTACACTCTTTTTTTAGTTTTTTTTTTATATACACTATACTTTTAAAACACAAAGTTATTTAAGATTAAATCACATTACTGTTGTATTTACCTAGCAAAAGCAACTTTAATTTTCCTATAAATTATTTTTTTGTTATTTTTACACAGTCATCAATGGGCATAATATTATTAAATATAATTAAATATTACATGATTGTGCGATGCAAAGGATGTGTTTATCAGCCTATATAGGTACTCTTATGCATGTTTGTTCCTTTGACGCACACTAGAGTCCAAACGAGTAGAACGATTTTGATGATTATCACGTCTATATATTCGTCTTAATGAGAGTGTCACTGAAGATATGACATTAAACAAATTTCAGTAAGGGACAACCAGTGCCATATTATAAAAAATAAAATTGTGTATGACAGTCCTTGCCGGTTATAGACGTGTTATAGAGAATATGCCGACCTTTGTACTTCATTACGGCCCCTAGAACACAGCGTCCTAGACCTCCACTGCTGAAGATGGGCCTTCCAGAGCTGGAGAATTTGGCCCATACTCGCCACGCTCGCGCTGGCCAGACAGCTTGGCGAGGATATGATGTCATTTTTTTAAGACAATTTATGAACGATTCCACAAGTTGGCATTAGTGGAACCAGGACCGACGGCTTAACGTGCTCTCCGAGGTACGGGAACGGTGGTGTATATCTATTACAAATGTAAGTAAGAAAATGTAAGGTACATGCCGGGGGGGGTTTGGACCGACCTTTGTAGGATTTTAAGAAAAGCGTTCTTACAACCGCGCTTATAATTATAGTATACATATATTGAAATGTATTTTGAGGTATTGTTTTATTTTCTAATATAGTTTGTGGCTTTTTCTTTAATTTTTATAATTATTTGTAAATAATATTAAGTGTTTCTGACTCCTCCTTGATTGGTGTATTGGATATACTGTAATACCATATAAAGTGTATAAATAAATAAAGAATAGACACAATTGCAATCTTAAAAACACTAGCTTAGTCGACATGTCATCTATAAAAGTTTTGCTAGTGGACGGTAGGTGGCGTAAATAATATTGTAACAAACATTTTATATGAAATACTCCGACCGTCAAATACCTGAGCTGTATCATTAACAGGACGTTAACAATGGGTAAATTGTCAATCACGCCGTCAATCACGCGAAGGCGGCTCGAGCCATGTTACGTCCTGTTATGAATCTCAGCTTGCCGCTCAGGTTGAAGGTCCGGATCTACAAGACTTCATCCGCCCCCGTCTCACCTATGCTGCGCCAGCCTGGCATCACCTACTGGCCAAGACCAACGGGACAAGATACAAAGTCAGCGGAACATATCGCTCAGTTTCGAGCGCCAAGGTTCGTGCGTAATTCCGCTATAGCACGAGACCTGGAGATGCCAACTATTGAAGAGTTTTTCGTCGGCCTGACTAGAGGTATGTTCTATCGGGCCGACAACGGACACTTGAAGCATCTCCAGAACGTCGCTCCGTCTCGCACTCGGCCCCCCAACGGGAGACCACTTCCTAGAGAAGTGCTCCTGGAGGAGAGCTGAAGTTATCGAAACTAGACCCTCAAGTCTAGAACCTAGACTAAAAGTGCATGATTTACACCCATTAGCCATCCGGGCCTGGTCGACCCCACTGTCTGTCTGAATATGAAATTGTACTCAATACCAGCTCTATCTTATATTTAACCACGTTGGTTGGGTGATTATAATACAAAAAAATGTTTAAAACGGATAGTAACAAGAAACGTATGTTTATAAACATTTGTATAACACATAAAACGAAGTCATTCAATCGAGCAAAGCAACCGACATCGTACATAATCATGAAAGGTGTTATATTTATAGTGATTTTGCAAATTATTCTTGTGCAAAATGTAAGTTATACAATGGCAACGATGGCAAGCGGTCAGATGGAATGACGCTGGTTTCATGGAGGATAGGTTTGCCTTTAATGTGGGACGCCACCGTTCTTGACCTCTAAGGCCCAGGCGCTGCTGCATTACAAGCAGAGAACCTCAAGCGACAGAAATACACTTATTGGGAGATGTGCTTTTGCGCCGTTTGGAGTTGAAACTCTCGGGCCTTGGAGACCAAGTGCACATGAAATTTTCAAGGCGTTGTCAAAACAGCTCGTCAACACCTCGGGGGACATAATTTCTGTAACTTGTACTAGTTTTTTAGGTTGTAGGCTTTTTTGATTAATAAAATATTGTAAATCATAAACTTTGTTCATTTCAGCGTTTGATACTAAGAAAATATCATCCAACGATGGCATATGAGGAGACGTATGAAACAACGATGATCCCTGTAGTAATAAGGGATAACATGATACCGGCCAGCGAAGACATCGATCTAAATATATCTTATTACGAAATAGAGCGGCAGAGGGTGCATGATAGAGCCACTAAAAAGGTCAGAACACAGGAAAATACTATTTAAAAGTACTTAATAAGAATGGAAGCTACGGTGACCATTAACATTATTCAGACCCTACTTTATATCAACATAGTAAAATTCCTAGAAATATGCGAGAGTTGTCCATAAGACATTTTTATCGTCATCATCACGGCCCCTAGAACAATGGACTTGGAGATGGGCCTTCCAGAAATTTCTGAAGAATTCGGCCAGACGAGTTGGCGAGATTCTGATGTCTTGTATTTAAATATCAAATAGTATTTTATATTATTTAAAATTTTTTTGGACATGTAAATTTAATTAGTACTTTTAGATATTATTTTAGTTTATAAGTGACAACGTTCCTTTACGGCTGCTATAATTATAATATTTGATACTAAAATGATTAAATTATTATTATTATTTGACATACTTAATAATATAATTTAAATTTATTTTAGTATATAATAGTTAGACAACGCCCCTTTACAGCTGCATCCAACCTTAGTTTATATAACCACTAAACAAGTATATAGTAACAGATTGTTCCTTGCTTGCTCGTATCCAGCCTTGTATGACAAAAAAGAAAACTTTAACAAATCCAAGTGTTCCAAGAATACGATTCCTACGGACAGATAGATAGATAAAATCTTTATTGCACAGAAAATAAATCATTTTAGAGTACATAGGCAAGCTTAAAGTCTAATAAATAACACATAATTATACTTACTATATAATAAATAATATATATATACATACATATATATATATATATATATATATAAATGTACAAATAATACATACAATAATATACGGACTCTGTAAAGTTATGTAGATTCGTCTTGCTTTTTGTGAAAGTGTTTGGTAAGCAAATTTTTTAAACTAATGAATGATGGTGCTTTACGAATGTAAAGAGGAAGTCGGTTCCACTGGCGAGCTGCTGATACTGTATAAGAATCTCAACATCTGCTGGAAGAATGTGGCGGAATTTTAAGTTGATTATTGGAGGAAGATCGAAGAGAACTGTGTGTGTCACACAAAAATCGGATAATTAATAAACAACAATAAATATTATATGCCCATAATATGGGAAAATTTCATGACTATGACATTAGAACCATAAGGATATTGTTTATTACCACATCTATATATAACTCTATTATTAAACCAAACAATATATACAAGTACAATAAATTATTTAAATTATATTACTATATCTGCTATAAAAGCCAGATAGTTGTGTGTACCTAAAAATTAATGCTTTCTCAATGTTATATATAATTAATGGTAGGTATATATGTATGGGGGGTAATTTGCCGTATTCACCACGCTTGGCAGGCGGGTTGGTGATCGCAGTAAGGGAGGGTTAGTGACTGATAACGCTATGATGAGGATTGCAAAAGACCGCGTGCAGTAGCGAGCCTTGGGGGAGGCCTATATCCAGCAGTGGAGAGACACAGGCTGATGATGATGATGATATATGTATGTATGTATGTGCGTTCTTCCAGTAATGTCGTATAGTGCAGAAACGTGAATACCGACGGTGGGTCTGGTCCACAAGTTCAAGGTCGCTCAGCGAGCTATGGAGAGAGCTATGCTCGGGATTTCTCTAAAAGATAAAGTCAGAAACGTTGACATCCGTCAGAGAATAAAAGTTACCGATATAGCTTTTAAAATTAGCAAGCTGAAGTGGCAATGGGCTGGACACATATGCCGCAGAACCGATGAACGATGGAGTAGACGGGTTCTGGAGTGGAGACCACGTACTGGAATGACGTAGGACGACCCCCGCTAGATGGACAGATGACCTGAGAAAGAGGGGTAGATGAGGGTGGCAGAAGATCGTGTAGGAGGCCTACATCCAGCAGTGGAGAGACACAGGCTGATGATGATGATGATATATGTATGATTGGCGATATATAACTTCATCGATGCATTTATTCTTTTTATTTATTTCTTCTTACACTCTCTCACAGACACTCATACACATACACATAACACAGAGAGGTTACACAAAATTCCTTAAATACCCACAGCCCTATAGTACTCTTTTTTATTATTATTTATTTATTTATTTGTACTTGGATAATCTTTACAATGTTTAAATAAATTGTATAAGCTTGTTTTAGTGTCACCTGGGATTGAACTGACTCCTGTCATTTAGAAATATCTACGACAGGGGTCATCCAATCTTAATTTAAAGTGTAAAAAACATATTTGTTAAATAGTGTCAATAAACGATTATTATTATTATCATAGGCAAAAATTCCCCCCTAGCAACATCTCCGGCTATTCGTAAGGGCTCTAAAGCGAGACCGCGTGCCCATCAGAAGGATGTGTCATACATATAATGACAAATATATGTCTTTGGACTTTTTTAAGGATTCGCAAGCAGTTTTTTTTATTACAAGTGCGAGTAATCCGATGTGTGTGTATCTAATTAAGCGGGTAAACCTATTTCATAACACCGTAACGTTTGCATTTTTTTCCAATAATTATATTCCTTTTACTTCATGTTAGTTTTATATTCTTCCGTTCTTTTCAATAATTTTATTATTTCTTTTTGTAATTTGTTCTATATTTTTGTGTATTAGATTTTAGTAAGAAATGTAAATGGAATTAGGTTAAGCTTATTAATTTAATCATATTTATACTATGTACTATCAACCTTAATGTCTGTAATTTCTTCTAAATAAATAATTATAATTATTTTTTATAACTTAGGATATTTTGTTATGAATTTCAGCCATGTTCGATTGTGGTTCTTTCAAATGTACAAAATCCAAGCATGCAGTCGTTATTACGAAAATATCGATACAATTCTAATGGTAAGTGTTGTTTCATTTATTAGCATCAATACAGCCCCTAGAACACACACCGAAATACCTCAAGGACAAATTTACTTATCTCTCCTCAATGCATGACAGATCTCTTTGTTCGTCACACAATTCTGTTCTATCTATTCCTTCTCATCACTCTAGCTTTCAGTCTAACTCATTCGCAGTAGTGGCCGCAAATCTCTGGAACAGTTTACCTGTTGAAATTCGCCAAGCACCCAGCAAACCGCTGTTTAAAAAACTGGTTTACTTTCATTACCTAAAGAGCTCCTCACAACGTATATAAGTGTATGTAGTATATAGTAGCCAATATAGTGTGTAGTATATGTATTATTGTGTACATATTTGTATGTAAGATTAAATGAATTTATTTTGCAACTTTCTTACAATCGTTTGCACCTAGCTTCATGACTGTAAGAACATTACTACCTATACAGTACCTATGACATTGTTATTATTTTTAGTTTAAAAAATTAGGTGATTGACAAAGCCTTTACAGCTGATTTAATTTATAGTTATTAGTTTTAGTTCTAATATTGGAATTTGTGACATTTTATATATTAATTATATTGTCATTTTTTTATATTTTTAGTTATAGTTTTTTATTGACATTTTAGATTCTAATATAGTTTTTTAACTAATAATTAAAAAATAATTAATATTCGACGAGGCCCATTTACAGCCACAAACTAGACCTAAATTATTATAATAAATATTAGGCTTAGAAGTGGAAGAGTCCACACTATAATACATAATAATAATAAAATAATAATAATGGAAATGGGGGCTGTTCCTTGCCGTACTGTATCACCTTATCTGGCCAGGTATTTTATTTACACGTTATTAATAAATTTTGACATAACCGAGTGTTCCGATAGGATCCTATGGTGATAAATATATAAATTTAAAAAAATAAAAATAAAAAAGTTATGAGTGTTAGGTACGGCTATATCTATTAAATATGCTGTTTTGTTTTTTTTGTTTATTAAAGTAATGTCAGGTCGGTTGTGGTGAATTTTTTTTTTTTTTTTTTTTTCAATTATAATTGTTTTGTGGGACGAATACTGTCATTTTGCAGAACAGTGCTTGGGCTTGTATTTATAGTGTGGAACAGTTTGATCTACAAATTTATATTTGCTTGCTAATATTTGGTGTACTATTGCAGCTAATTGGTCGTGTCTAATATTATTATAAACAGTAATTATTTTGTATTTGTTATTGCAGGGATGTTAATACCAAGCAGTGTAAAGTATTTTTACAAATTGCCTAAAGGTTTACCATCGTCTCATCTGCTGGTTCCCTTAAATGATAAGGCTTTTTCACCCTCAGGAGGATTTGTCAGGTAACTTTCATTTACAAATGATTTTGAAAGAAGGCTTATTTTTGAATAGTGTAGGGTACACAGAGTTTTTTTTTAATTTGTTTTTCTTCATTTGATTTTGACCGCCTCCGTGTAACAAACGTTGCCGTGAACTCGAGAGGTCGTGGGTTCGATTCCCACCGGGGGCAAGTTGTACATTGTATAATTTGTCTCGGTCTAGGTGTTTATATGTATAATATGTATATAATTACAAAAAAAAAGTATCATATGTAGTTTATCAACCATGTAGTTTCCGTAACACAAGCCTCGTAGCTTACCACGGAAACTAGATGGCGCTGTGTGACCTGTCTGGAAATATTTATTATTATTATTATTATTTTGATTGCAATCTTTCTAGTCAAGACATTCGGCAATATGTATGTAATACTGTAGATCTAGAACGTTTTGCTTCTATTGATGCATAGTAAGTCAATGTTATTAAAAATTAAATAATCAATTCATGTGGAGCTGTTCTCTTCAGTCATTTCAATGTTCTATTATTAAGGTTGCTTGCCAACTTGTTTTTAACTGAGAAAAAAAAATATTTATTTATTTCATAGAAAAAAAATGCCTCCGTGGTCTAACGGTTAAGTCTGTGGATTTAGACGCGGAAGTACAGGATTCTATTCCTATTCGGGACACAATAATTTATTTGTGATATTTGTCGAGTTTGGTACGCCAGAGACATCGACGTGCTTGTTACTTGTCATGATGAGCCTTATCTTAAATTTGTCTGTAAATGTAAAACTGCTTCCCGTAAAGGGTTAACTAGATGTTTTTTTTTTATTTACAGATACTACAAAGAAGTCCCTCCGATTCCTCGGTTATGGTGGTTGGTAGAATAAAAATGGTTAAATGTCAGTAACTGGCCTATAAAGTTTTGTAATTACCTTAACTATAAATTAAATTACAGCTGAGCAGAGGTACCGGGTTCGATTCCTGGTCGGGACACAAAAATATTAATAAATACATTTAATTAATATTTAATTTATTTGTGATATTTCTCGAGTTTTGTATGCTGGAGACATCGACGAGCTTGCCACTTGTCATGATTGGCCTATGGTAAAGTTAGATAAATGTGAATCCGATTATTTATAAGCGTGGTTTCTGACCACCCCAAAAGGGTATTTAACTCGTATTTGTTTTAGTAAATAAAATAGAAGAAAGTCGTCATTAATGTTTTTTTTTGTCTAAAATTTGGTATATGAAAGTGAAAATGTGTCCAAAAATCAATATTGTTATTTCTTAAAAAGTTGATAAAATATACGAGTATTTTTCAAAAGTTTACTCAAGACTCAAAAAAAACTTTAAAAATATTGGATTGTGCGAGCGAGAGGACTTAACAGTTAGGACGAATAGCTAGTTCAGAGACGTTATGTTATGGCTGTATATTTTGACCAGTGCGTGTGGTTCTGGAATTAAGCTTAATTTTTTTGTACTTTCTCACGGATATTTATTAAAATCTTATGTTATGCTGATTTAAGTTGTAACTAATTTTAGGTTGGCACCACATGTTTGTGTCTTACTCTCACACTTGCCAACTGTCGAGCTGATGACCAGAACTACAATTAGTACAACAACACCACCTGTTATTATGCACTCACATGTCAACTGCATTGGAATAATAAACAAACTTTTAATACATTATAAAAGTAAAGTATCATAACGACCGTATCCCTTTCAGAATTGTCAGAAATCTTGCTTTTAAAAAACACATTGACATTTATCCAACTTTACTATAGGCCCATCATGACAAGTGGCAAGCTCGTCGATGTCTCTAGCGTTCCTAACTCCAGAAATACCACAAATAAATGTTTGTGTCCCGACCAAGAATTAAACCCGGAGAGGGTCTAAATCTACGGTCTTAACCGCTAGAGGCATTTTCGTTATTATTGTATGTAGTAATTTAGGTTAATGCGTGTTCCCTATTTTTTTGTTACGAGGGGCGTTCAAAATATTCTCGGTATTGATACGTTAGAACCTCTTTTATATATATATTTGTTACTGGCCGCTAAGATTCATCCATTGACATTAAAAAAAAGTAAAATTGGAACCGAGATGTTCTTTTGTTTTTCTGCAATTGCCGAACAAACATGAACACCATGAGCGAATTAACAATTTTAACGAAATTAGAGCACCGATCCGTCATAAAATTCTTGACAAAACAGGGTAAAAATCAAAAAACCATAAAAGAGGAAATGGATTGTGTTTACCGTGAGTCTGCTCCTTCTTTATCTACTATTCAAAAATGGTCAAGCGAATTTAAGCGTGGAAGGGAGAGTATTGAAGATGACCCTAGACCTGGCCGGCCTGTAGTGGCTACCTCACAAGAAAATATTGATAAAGTGGAAAAACTTATATTGGAAGACGGCCGAGTGAAGGTAAAATCTATAGCTCAAGTAACCAATCTCTCTATTGGTACCGTACATGACATTATACATGACCATCTTAATATGTCAAAAGTAAGTGCAAGATGGGTTCCGCGAATGCTGACGCTTCTTCAAAAGGATATGCGTGTGGCTTGCTGTTCAGATTTTATCGACCTGTGTGGTGAAAATCCCGATGAGGTGCTGCAAAAAATAGTTACTGGAGATGAAACCTGGGTTCATCATTATGACCCAGAGAGCAAACAGGAGTCCATGCAGTGGCACATTAAGGGTTCAGCTCATCCCAAGAAGTTCAAGGTAATCCCGTCAGCTGGCAAGGTCATGGCCACAATATTTTGGGATTGTGAAGGAGTTTTGCTTATCGATTATAAAGAAAAAGGTGTAAATATCACAGGGCAGTACTACGCTAACGTTATACGTCAATTAAGAGATGCGATCAAAGAAAAGAGGCGAGGAAAGTTAACCAAAGGTGTTCTGTTTCTGCATGACAACGCCCCTGTCCATACTGCTCATATTGCCAAGGCAGCTATTGTTGAATGTGGGTTTGAAACTGTTACTCATCCACCCTATAGTCCGGACTTAGCCCCAAGCGACTTCTTTTTGTTTCCCAATCTTAAAAAGGATCTGCGGGGAAATAAATTTTCTGACGATGAAGCGTTGAAGACGGCCGTGGAGGAGCATTTTTACACCAAAGATAAAAAATATTTTTATGAGGGATTAAAAAAAATAATTGATCGATCTTATAAGTGTATGAACATAGGGGGGGAGTATATTGAAAAATTAAAATATCAAACTTTTCGTACTTGTTTGTTTTTATCCACATACCGAGAATATTTTGAACGCCCCTCGTAATGTACAGAAACATTATTTTGAAATAGATAAGATCTATTATTTGTATGTTTAAGTTAATTTTGATGTTTACTTGTGATGAGTGGTAGTTGATTTGTTAATACTAGCAAAACATTATTATTTCTATCTAATTGTTGTTTTACGAACACGACATGTGACATCGCACCCACCTGATGCTAAGCTATACGCGAGGTTCATAATTAGGAGCAACTGACGCTAGCCACTAAAGGCCTGACAACACTCACAATTCGCATGAAGGACTCCAGGTTTATAGGAGTGGGGAAACACACTGGCTGGGAGAGCATTCCACATTTTCAGCGTGCGACAGATGTAAGTCTCCAAATTAATGAGTACGCGTACATTTATTTGTTATTATGCTACAGACATCAACAAGCCTGCTACTAGGGTTTGCAGTCCCGCAAAACTTTGCTATGCTTTCAAAAAGTCAATTTTACTGGATCTATCACAAGTAGCAAGTATGGATTGCTATCTCGCAGCTTTTTTAATGAAATGAAATAATTTATTGTCAGAAACATGGTAGGTACAGGGATGTAAATTATTATATATAATTATATCCCATGCTTCGCTATTTCTAGCAGACAAATATTTTTTTAGTGACATGACTTTGTCGAGCTTAGTGTCTAGGTATTCTTTTGTCGAATAAAAACATTTATTAACCAGCATTTGTTTGACTCTTAATTTGAACAGTTTTAGTGGTAGCTCCCTTATAGTGGAAGCTTATTAAATATCTTTGTTGCCATTGCATAACAATTTCGGCTATATTGGGCTATATTAAATCCCGCGGGATTGCTCAATCAATGCACTCTTAGAACAATGCAATATCATTCTAATTAGCAACCCATCCGGCATGTACCAATGAGAAATACACTTATCTTACGTACATTTGACGTAGACTTACAACACCATCGTTCCCGTGCCTCGGAGAGCACGTTAAGCCGTCGGTCCCGGTTTCACTAACACTATATTGACATCAAGCCGTCTGGCCAGCGTAGCGAGTGTAGGTCAAATTCTCCAGATATATGTTCTGGGGCCCCCCAGTGGAGGTCTAGGACGCTGAAATGATGAAGATTATGCGTGCGAGAGGGATGCAAAGCGTTAAGCCCTTTTAGTATCCCGTTGGATCTGAGCGGAATGGAGCAATCCAGCACAGCAACCCTGCGGGACTAAAAAAGCTGCGAGGCTGCAATCAAGACTTGCCACTTATAATAGATCCAGTTAAATTGATATTTTTAAAAGCATACCAAAGAGATTAGAATTACGAAATGATAATTTGTTAGTTAGACATTGAATAATTTATAATATGGACATCGAGTAAACAATTTGACTAATGAAAACTGTTGGTTTATGGAAAAATTTCAGCCGAAAACACGGAATGCGTTAAAAACCGTACACTAAACAGATCTGAAACTGTTCCATTGTGCAGGATGAAAAATAGCAGAAATAAATTAAGACAAGTTTAATAGTTTGAGAACAAAGCTATACTAATTTATTACTCTCCTGTGGTTTGCTGGTGGAATAACACAATAGAATGAAAAATTTCCTAAACGACTATTTGCATCTTTTAATTTAGAAATTTTTTTTATTATTTTATTATTATTGGTTCGCAACGATCTACTAGATAGAGTCTAACCAAGAAATGTAAGCGTTAAAACTAAAGCCATCATTGAAAATATAAAAGGTTGTTTTTTTTTTTCTGTTTTTGTTTCTAGCGGTTAAGTCCGTGGATTTAGACTCGTCCCTGGTCGGGACACAAAAATATTTATTAATGTAAATAAATACATTTAATTAATATTTAATTTATTTGGGATATTTTTCGAGTTTAGTACGCTGGAGACATCGACGAGCTTGCCACTTGTCATGATTGGCCTATAGTAAAGTTGGCTAAATGTGAATCCGCTTATTTATATGCGTGGTTTCTGACCACCCCGAAAGGGAAACGGTCGTGATGATACTTCTTTTTTCTACCTGGGCTTATAAAATGAAAGTTCATTATATAATTATAATGCGACAAAAAATATATATAAAAAAACTCATAGACCACGTTTAATGACAGCCCATAATGAGTGTTTTAAATTTGGCAATCAGCCAACCGTTCTCGCTCGCGTTTCAAAGTTATAATAGGAACCGAAAAAAGGCAAAAAGTAAAACCAGAAAATGTGGGCGGATAAGTTCAAAGGCAAACAAATGACGGTCTAATCCTAATGTATAATGCAAAGCTTATAGACGAGTTTGTCGTCTATGAAACTAGCGACATATCCTTGAACGGGTAGAGCTGGGGTTCCCAATCTCAGGAAAGATATACGATAAAAAAGTAAGTATTACCAGTGGCGGAGTTATATAAATGTTTTATATATAAATAAAATATTGTATGCCCATTAATATGGTCATATGTAACTGTAGTCAATAAACGATCTAATGAGCTTTACAACGATTGGTCGTTTTCTATCGAAATAAAACTATCTACTTCCCATAACACTAGTTAAAATAGCTTTGTAGCGATCTAGCAACGGTCAAACTCTGAAGCATTGCGTTGCGTGCGAATGCATTGAATTTAATGACGTTCAGTTTGAAAGAATAATCAGTCTTTTGTGTAGTATACATAAGTTAGTAAACGAAATAAAGTATCTATACGACACACACTCGTACTTGATAATTAATAAAAGTAGATAGTTTTTACAACGTTGTTTGAAAACGGATAACAGTTGCGTTTTGTTATTTTAAAAACGTGAAACTATAATGAATAAACTCTAAACATTAAGATGAATAATGAAATCTATATAACGCAAACCAGGTTGAGAAAAACGTTTAAACGAGGTTTGCCGTTGAAAATTACATTACACAATAAACTACCTGAGATTATAACTAGACTACAACCAAGTGAATTTTAAACAAAGTTGAAACTCTTTTTCCAAAATAATGCTTTTTATAACCTGTCAGAATTTATTGACATCCCTTTGACGGAAAATTCGTTTAAATAGTTGTATAGTTTTGTGGTCTTATGCCTTGTACTGTATTGTGTTCCTATCCTAATGCTCCTTTGTCTACGATATATAATTTTGTATTAATATCATTATTGTTATTATTTTAAAATTTGTTAACTGACATACTCGTACCAAAATATAACTTTTTTATTAAATATATTTTTTTATTTTCCATTTTATTGATTTTATTAGGTATCTATGTATAATTGTTTTTAATTATAATTTTTTTGTTTTTTTTTGTTCTATGTTATGTAGTTTATTGTTCTTAGTTTTAAGTTTAGGTTAATTTTACCTTAGGTTTCGTGTTGTTATTGCATCGAGCACCACCTAATTATGTAATTTTAGCTATCGGTGGCAACTTGTCAAAAGCCATACAATACCCATATGTACTGTATGTATATTTTATGTATCTAGGTGTAAGTTGTCGTTAAACAATAAATAAAAAAAATAAAAAAAAACGATTGTTATATAGGTGAAATATACAAATATGTTTTAGTTACGTTCGGACATTAACATACAACTCTGTTAATTAAATTAGATTTTCCGAACGCAAAAGAACAATCACTAACTTAGGATAACTTTAATAAACACAAAAATAATATAATCCTTGTAACTAGAAGGACAATTCCGAATATTACATTTCGGTAAGTTTTCGCTAAATCTAAGGCTCGATTAAATTTTTAATCTGTCACTATCATCACAAATGTGTCACTTTGACAGTTGCAAACATATTTACTTAGAAGGAAGTTTTAGCGAAACGAAACTATGTCAAAGTTAACACTTATTAAATACATGTATTTAATATAATATTATACTAAGTAAATTATTTGTATGTTATTATTGTTATTTTTCGTTTTATTATTATTATTTTTTGTTAATTATTTCCAATCTATCGTAGCTAACGGATGTAATCTTATTTTTTTAAAGAATATTATCAGCCACATTATAAATAAAACTAAAAATATAACCTTATGTATAAATATACTATTATGGTATTAGTAGTGTCATAGGAACATCAACACATTAACAAAAAATAACCAAAAATATAGGTACCTATATTAAATATAAATATCTACCTACCTTAGATAAATAAATTAAGCTGTTGTTGCGGCTGTATATGGGCTTTGTCAGTAAAATTATATATTATTACATACCTACTTAACTACTTTAATTAAAATGTCATTTGAGTAATTAATAATTATAAAACAGTGGTATACAGTTCCACATATATGTAGGCACCTTTGGTTTATATTTTTTTGCAATAAGTGATAACTTGTATTCATTCATGTATTTTTTTATTTAATTGTTTTAGCTGTAAGTTCACAAACAAAATAAAATGAAAGTTTGGGAATCGTTAGCTATACTCCGATAGTGTCACGTACATAGTACGAATTTATGGATAATGTAAAGGATGACATATTACCGACAATGTGTCGCCAAACGAGCAGGAAAACTACTCGGAATCCAAACATCATTTTGCGCTGAATCTTATCCCGGAAATTCAGCGAAGATTTTCAATCTTGCTATTACAAAAATATACCGGATTTTTCCGAAATATTTCCCCTTTGTTGTAAAAATCTATGACTATAATGCTGTTGAATGGCAAAATGTGATGTTAAATATTAAATTTGAGATATATACGTAGCTTATTTATTTATTGAATGTAGCGTATTTAAATGTGTAAAATACACCATTAGTATATACATAAATAAACTATGGAATTGTAATTTGTGGTTATCATTATTTTGTTCCTTTAGTACTTATACCGCGCTTTACCATCCGACAGCGTTAATAAAAATATTTAAGAAATGTCTTTATTATCTGACAGTAACTAGGTAGATAATAGCACATTGTTTGCGTCTGTCAACGTTACTTAGATGACAAATGCGTTAATTTAAATATTAAAGAAGTTTCCAAATGAGTAACAGTCAGAAAGACAGAGTCACAAGTCATAAGGACCAGCTAACACGAAAAAGAACGCTTTTTAGGGCCATTACAAAAGCAAATAATTTATGTCGGATGACAATAGGGCTGGCAGTTTTTTCTCTCAAAAATTTTAGTTATTTAATTTATAGGGGAAATGCACCGCTCATGTATTTGTAAATAAAACTAAATCAGAAGTTAGATGCTGCACCTATCATAGGCGCCACATTCTATTGCAGTAACCTTTATGGCCTATAAAACATAACAATAATAAAAGTGACTTACTAAAATTATACAAAAACAAATTTAATAAGTTCTATAGTCTTTATCAGTGGAAAAATAAAAACAAGAATAAATAATTTAAATATTACCCATTTCAAGTAAAAAATGGAAATGATTCACCTTGTATAGGAATTAGGGCTAAATAGTATTCTCAGGGTTAAATAGTAAATTATCTTAACAAGATTATACTTTAAGCAAAAAAAACATTAATTTATATAGTTTGGGTGTGCAATATGTTTAAAATATAATCATGACAGCCCTAAAGCACCTAGTACTAAATGACTTGATTGATGCGAAAACTACATTTTTTTTTTCTAAATAACGCATCGACGCGTTTGCCCCTTGTCATGATTGGCCTATAGTAAAGTTGGCCAAAAGTGAATCCGCTTCTTTATAAGCGTGGTTTCTGACCACCCCGGAAGGGAAACGGTCGTGATGATATTTTACTTTATTTTACAAATATCTCAATATATAGTAAAAATAGGATTAGTCTTATCAATGTAATATAGAAACTACAGTACGGAATGACTTTGTAATTTGTATGGAGAAGCTTAAAATTATTGTCATTTCCGACATATAGTTTTTTAGGGAAAGTTGTTTTTTTCTATCAATAGAATAACATATTAGTCTAACATAAGACCACACAAAGTCATCCAATATACATTTTTTATCATTGTACACAGCACAAGTAGTACAAAAATAGCTTATAAAATGTGGGTAAGTTGTTTTTACTCTTTGGAAGTCTCCGAAGATGTCAATATCTGGAACAATAGCAGCATGAGCATGTGCAAGAATGCGTTGTCTGTGTTTAATCAAAAATAATTTGATAAAGATCAAATAGAATCAGCATTCGCTCCTTTGGTCTAAACCTACATTTACTGGCTTGTCCTTTATAGGATCTAAATATATGTCTTTGTCTTGTAGAGTTCATGGTCAGAGCCTCTATGTTACAATGCATAGAAGGTAACACCTTAACGACCAAATAAACCCAATCCAAATAATTTCATTACATCACCATCACTAAAAGACAGACTGGTAAAATGCGTAAACAAGCAATCAAATGTTAATTAGGACGTTCATAATATCATTAATCATCATCAGCCTGCTGGATGTAGGCTCAACGCTTGTCACTCAACGATCTCTTACCACCCTCATCCAACCCCCGTCTTCTTTAAGTTATCCGTCCGTCATCCCACTCTGCGTCTTCCCGTATCTGGTCTCCACACTAGAACCCGCTTACCCCATCGTTCATCGGTTCTTCGGCAAATGTGTTCGGCCCAATGCCACTTCAGCAATTCTAAAAGCTATGTCAGAAACTCTGACGAATATCAGAGAAATACAAAAGCATAGCTCAAAAAATTGCTTTATAACTCAAAAACACCTTCGTATTTAAAAACACAATTTGAATTTCTATGCGACTCGCACGACCGCCCTCTCCGTTCCTCTCATAACAATCAACTTAAAATCCCACCCCACACTTCTAGCAGGTATTCATTCGGATTCTTTCACCGTATCTGCTGCTCGGCAGTGGAACAAGCTCCCACTGACCATCAGACAAGCTCCCTCCGTTCACATGTTTAAACAATTGCTCGCCACCTTTTTTCTAAATAAGCAGAATAATGTCTCCTAGTTCAATATATTAATCACTTATGTTATGTATTTTATGCTTATCATTATTATTATTCTCAATCAACTGTTACTTTAAACATGTGTGTACTAATTTGACTTAATTATAATATATATATGTAGGTATTTATGTATATATTTATTCAGTATATTATTATGTAATATTATAATAAATCGCACCCTTCGTTGTTACCTCGCTACCTTACTTGTTGTTATCATTAAACCCGCCTATGTACAATATTTTTTTAGTGCAATAAAGAATTTTTGAATTTGAAATAGCTCTTCAGAGCGCAACACCGTCCTCCACCTAAAGATGGATACCATCGAGCAGTTTGTGGTAAGGCTCTCGAGCCGACCACAGCCGCTTCGACCATCTTCGGGGAATGGCACCAAACATGCACGGCCACGGGAGGTTCGCCATACAGAAGTATGACGCGTGAATCAGTCGACGAATTTAGCTAGGTGATAATAAATAATAATAATAAATATTTTCAGACAGGTCACACAGCGTCATCTAATTTCCGTGGTAAGCTACGAGGCTTGTGTTACACACTTGTGTGGAAACTAGATGGTTGATTAACTACATATTATACTTTTTTTTTGTAAATATATACATATTATACATATAAACACCCAGACTGAGACAAATTATACAATGTAGAACTTGCCCCCGGTGGGAATCGAACCCACGACCTCCCGAGTTTACCGCAACGTTTGTTACCACTAGACCACGGAGGCGGTCAAAGCATGACCATGTTGTTAATAGCGACCATAAATAAATAAATAAAAATTTTACCGTGTAGTCTAAAAAATAATAAATAATCCGTCAGTTTCTTTTCTAGGTAAATTTCAAGGAATAGTATTTAACGACTATTTAGTACCTACTTAAATATTCGCGATGAGGAGACAAACGTGACAAATGTATCGAATTAATTTAATCTGTATACAGACTTCGTGATATCAATGATAGACTTAGCATAAGGCCTGGGCATAAAGAAAGAAGGATAGAAAGAAAGATCGAAATAAATAAAGAGTAAAATGCTTGTATTTATAGCAATAACACGTCTAAATCCTTTTTCTCAAGGATCGGGTTTATACTTCGTCAGGTGATTGGTATTTGGTTTGTTAGTTGAGCTAAACGAGAATGATAAAAAGCGAACCACCGTTTCTGCTATCTTTTTCTTGTCAATAAGGCAATGCGAGCTAGAGGGAGAAGAATCTAGTTATCGCGGCGCCTACATAACAGTGTATGCACGTTAAACACATAAATAATTTTACAATGTGTTGATGTGCTCATCTTTCATTGTGCGACCTGTATCTGCAGCAAAACATATCGCTAAGAGTGGTCTCCCGAGCTCAGTGGTTCGTGCGTTAAGTATAATCACGACCGTATCCCTTCCGGAGTGGTCAGAAACCACGCTTCTTTTTTTATAAAACTGGATTCACATTTAGCCAACTTTACTATACAAATAAATTATTGTGTCCCGACCAGGAATCCACTAGAACTACGGAGGCAGTGGATAGACGTATGTTCTATCGAGCCGACAACGTACACTTCAAGCAACTCCAGAATATCACTCCGTCTTGCACACGGTCCCCCAACGGGAGACCACTTCCTAGAGATTTTTTATCACTCTGACTAATTTACGGCTGATGACGAGTGAGTACTTTGAGGCATTAGAATAGTTTATGCATGCCTATGTGTGTGTGTATATATGTATGTTTATTTCTGTTGTAGTTATTATGTTGTATAGACGTAATGTAATTCTTGTTTTCATTCTTTAATTCTTTTTAATTTTCTTTTCATTGTTTTCTTTGCTAGGTTCTATTGTACCCATCAGCGAACTCTTAGGCTTTATCGTATTACTATTTTCTCCTATATATGTATAAATCAGCTATAAGAATTCCTAAATAAATAAGTAATCCGGTTTTATACTTCGTTCAGTAAAGTTTTTAATTCATTAATTAATTAATGCATATTTGAGCCGGTCCTTTTATTATATAAGTCTATATTATTTAATCATTATTTTGTATAAGGTTCTAAAGCGTCCAAGGTTCGTGCTGTGAATATTTTAGGTCGATACTAAAATAACTCCATACCTTGATAAGGTAAGCGACTTGACGCAGTAACTTAATAAATTTGAATATATAAACGTTTTTAGTGCCGTTCGGAAAGCTATCGGAACCGAACGAGATAGACTTAAAGAAAGTCGAATATAATTATATGTTATGCACTCGACCACGGTTAATATGATTTACTTAATTACTTTAGTTTAAATTTAAATTATTAAGTAGTAGAATTGAACTGATTTTTTTTTCATACAAATTTAGAAAACATTTTTATTGATACATACATACATATCTTCAAGCCACATCCCTTGCAGGGTAGGCAGAGACAATTGAGCGTCACTTGACACGATCACGACATACCTCTTTCGCTTCGTCGACATTCATCAACCTCTTGTTGCGAAAGCTTTTTATGCTCCTTCACACAGTGTTTTATTTATTAGATCATGATATGTAAGTCTTGGTCTGTCAGTGCACCTTTTACCCACAACTTTCGCATTATATACCTGGTTCAACAAACTTTCTTTGCTCATTCTTTCAACATGCCCGAACTTTCGTAGCATGCCTTTCCTTATTTTTGTCCCTATGCTTTCTTTTATAGCTACACTTTTCCGTATTTCGATGTTACGTATGCGGTCGGCCATGCGGTTTTTATTAATGATTCTTGATAAGGGTGGGCGGTTAATTGTGTCCTTCAGTAATGTCTAGTTATAGACGCCAACACACGTCTCGGCTTTGAACCGAGGATATAAGCCAGACGTCACGGGTTCCAATTAGTTCCCTCGTAAAGCCAATGCCAACATAATTTATACCATGAACTACGGATTTCCGACTAGAGGGGCTAGCACTGTTTAACGCGTTATCGAGAATGTCATATTCAATTTAAAGTAGCACAGGTGGTTGTGAGATAAAGCTATATAAACATGCATGTATTCTCACGGTTAAAATGTGAAAACTTGGAATTTAATTGTGGGTAAGAACATTTCAATCACAGGATCAAGCGAGATATGTCGTTGTGTAGTGCAAATAGATAGCGCTGGCCCATTTGTATATTACATTATTTAAAAAGTAGCAAAGTATAATCACGACTGTTTCCCTTATGTGAATCCGCTTATAAATAAGCGGATTCACATTTAGCCAACTTTACTATAGGCCAATCATGACAACTGCCAACCTCGTCGATGTCTCTATATCTATATAAATACTTGTGTCCCGACCAGGAATCGAACCCTCCGAGTCTAAATCTACGGATAACCGCTAGACCACGGAGGCAGTTATTATTACATTATTTAAGTTTTTAACATTTTCCCTCGTTATAGAGGGGAAATGTTTTCTTGTCTTCTTTGTCTTGCCAGTCTTCTTGGGACTATCTCTGATGGGATCTCTCTTGAGGTAATTTTTTTTATTTATAGGTATTTTTTATACTAGGTTTAGTTTATAGTTATTTAAGTAGTTTGTAATTATTATTTTATATTTTGTAAATATTATTATTCAAATAAATAAAATAACTATTTAAGATTGTTATAATAATATTCATTGTGACCCAATAAAAACTACGTGAATCAGACGGATCAATATCTATTTAAAAATCAGTGTTGAAGAACCAAGTTCGATATTTTGCGTAAATCTTTATATTTTATTAATTAAATATTTATTATATTATTACTTGTGTCTATGGCTAAAAATCTAATGTCGCCGCCAGATAATAATTATTTATTAATTATCAACATTCACAGGGACTCGCGTTTTTGCGTCAAAAACTAGATTTGAAAGCCTTTCAAGGTAATATTCAAGGAAGCCCATGCTAGCCGGGCTGGGGGGTCTAAAGTGACAGGCCATTTCAAGACAGTATAACGCGCTTAACAGTGTTAAGGACCAAGCTTGGGCGCTATGCTAACTATAGCTATAGTTACGTATGATATTAACATGAATTAATATTCAAAGCGCAGGTAATTCAAGTATAGTATCTAGAGTAGCAGTTCCAGAACGTGCACTCGGAATGCGAATTACATCACGACGAGGAATCCGGGCATTTGATGCGCGTCGACCTTAAGTGGGTGATCCATTGGCGGGTAAGCCAGCGAGGCAAAGCTCGGGCGAGCCAGAGCTGCGTTCAAAAATAACACTGTATATGCTTTTTAACACCGAGTATAGCGACAGTCCTCGCCAAGCCGTCTGGCCAGCGCAGCATGGCGAGTGTAGGCCAAATTTTCCAGAAATATGTTCTGGAAGGCCCATCTCCAGCAGTGGAGGTTTAGAACGCTGTGTTCTAAGGCCTGTAATGATAGCGAAACTGGCCGTTCGAAATTGTATCGGGTGGCAACACTGGTTCCTGTCAATGACAAAGTGACAAGTACCTAAAATGAAAAACAAACATAGAAGGGTTCTTCGCGCCATTTTTCACAGACTTATCAAGTGCAAGTTTTTGTTTTGTAAATTACTTTACTGTGGATATTGTTAGTCAAAAGTGGTGTTGTTTTGTTTATTAATGTACTACAATATGAATAATTTTTTAAAATACGATAAATTGGATTTTATTTTTGCGGTTTTCCCGCGCTGTAAGTAATTTCCATATATCTGATTTATTAGGGCAATAATTCGGCGAGCAACTTCAAGGAAATTATAAAGTTTTGCAACATCTGCAATTTGATGATAACCTCGTTAACCGTAAAAATAATGATGTGTTACGTCAGACTTGGCTGTATGGGCTAGACCCTTTGCCTTCCCTATCATCTCATCCATTGGAAGAAGAGAAACAAAAAATAAATAAACATAGGTTGTTAATAATGTGAGAACTACACAAAATAAAAGGTATGGGCCGCCAATGGAGCAACTATAAAACCGCAACAGTTTTTAAATGTCCCCAGCATTTGGCTCGTGCATGCTTAAAATCCTAAAGCCAAGTCATGGTAAAATTAGTACTCGAAAAACTGATACAGTTCTGCCACAAAAATTACATGAGTCAAGGTCTTTCAGCCAGTTTTTGACCTACACCTGTGGCATCTTTTCTTTTTCTTTAGTTGTTCCTTTTGTATATAACAAAGTAACTACGACTGGGACACGCCATGATGCTTCGGTAATCGAGAATCGACTGTTTGGTACGCTAATGGATCACCAACACGAGTCGACAACTTAACGAGCCAACAGTGTATACCGTTAATTCAGCGGTTCGCCAATGGATCACCCGCTTTATCGTCACGGACTTGCAGGTCCAGTCCACACGCCCCCCCGTTCTTGTACTGTAGCTTGCTTGGAGTACATCCTTGGCCTCGTTCGACCAATTAATGTATTGTAGTTGTAGTTTTGCATGGCATTTTGTTATTTTTTTCTTTGTAAATTATCGGTGATGTATTTTTTCATTACTATAAAAGCTAATTTTGTTTTGTTATTCATTATTTTACATCTTAGATTTAGTTAAGTGTGATTAATATATCTTTTGTCGCCATTGATAGTCTAAAGGCGCGTTTCCACCAGGTCGTGACGACAGATTACCGTTCCCATTATCTATTTCTCCTGTATCGTCTATCGTGGAACGACTATCATGTCTAGTTATTCCCACTATATCGTGATTATTATTTTCCATGTCTTGACTTTATTTATTTTCATTAACTTGACAGTTTACTGTCAAATCGTTAACTAAATTTATCGTGCTGAATGCACACATGCCACAACTACAACGTCCACTTTTGAAGAGGAAATACGAGTAAGTGTGCAAGAATCGGCAATTAAAAGTATGAAATGTAAATGTAATGGAAAAAGATAGAGTACTCGCTGAAATGATTAAGTATGGCGGTACACCACCGGTCTGGAACGCTTTCCACTTGCTGTGCAACCTTTGCTGGGAAGAGGAAGTACCGAGGCCTGGCAGCAATCAGTCTTCGTTAGTTTATATAAATGTCCTAGATTAGACTAGATTAGTGCAAATTTAGTGTGATCAGTTTGACGACCAAAATGTATGGCAAGATTCACACGAACCGTCTTTTATAAGACGCTCAAGGGGGCTTTAGACCTGGATGAGAATATATCGACCCAGTCTTCTTCTACAATATTACAAATAAGCTTTTGGCATTAAACCGGAAGATTTTCTATGCTTTTGTGGACTTGGAGAAGGCTTTTGATAGAGTTGTCAGAAAAAAGCTTTGGGGCATATTGCCGGAGTGTGGAGTGGATGGCCTGTCGCAAGCTATACAGTCTCCACATATAAAATACAAAGGTTGTAAAGCTTGTGTACGCGTGGAGGAAAGTATGGCGCCTTGCTTTAAATCCCAAATGGGCGTCAAACAGGGCTGCGTGCTTTTGGTCAGGATATTCACTCTCTATCTCGACAAATACCTATGATGAGTGAAAGAGATGAAATATGGATCGAAAATGAGTGAGCTAGTGGCGAACTGCCTACTTTACGCAGATGATACGGTTGTTATGGTCCGAACAACAATTGCAATCACTAGTCACAAAAATGAGTGTTGGAAAGAGAAGTATGACAAACGTGGCGATAAAGGTTAATGATAAAACTCTAAAACATGTAAATGAAATTATATATCTAGGCAGTGTTTTCACTGCGGATGGGAAGTATGATAGGGATGTCGAAAGAAGAGCGAACGCGGGAAGTAGTGTTAACGGTGCTCTGGGGTCACTGATCGGCAGCCAAAATGTCAGTGACAAAGTTCGGCTCGCTATTTACAAGATCAGCTCTTTAGGAAATAAAATTACTGGCATTTTCGATGGGATATGACTTCCAGTTCCATTATGCCGACAATATATACGTACTGAGATTCATACAAACTACTTTAGTAATGTATGTCGACTTGGCCGACTAGGGAAGTACCATCGCCTTAATATAAGTATTACGAGTAAAACAGTCTGGTAGCATTGATAGATAGTAAACTGGACCCGGCATTGCAAGGTCGAAGCAGTGACTTTTACCGGCGTTTTAACTGATCAACCGGTTTTATTTTAAGAGCAGTTTTAGTAAGTAGGTCGGGGCGTATGGCGAGAATTCGTCATAGTCTTGCGTTGCGACACGACACCGCAAATAGCATCTTTCATGATAACATTCATTAATCTTATTCGATTTAATAATTATTTAATTTGGCTCTTTCAGGACCATAAGAATTTTGAATAAAATGATTCAGTGTGTTCTCAGAACTGAAATACAATAAAAGTAAGAAAGAGTATTATTTCAACCATATATCCCTTATCA
Source organism: Tinea semifulvella (assembly GCA_910589645.1). Lineage (NCBI taxonomy): Eukaryota > Metazoa > Arthropoda > Insecta > Lepidoptera > Tineidae > Tinea > Tinea semifulvella. The sequence continues at coordinate 2,576,252 of OU342598.1, read as the reverse complement.
TATACGGTCACTTTAAAGATACGAATTCACATTTAGCTAACTTAGGGCCATCATAACAAGATCGTCCATCGTCTCTAGCGTAACAGACACAAAAAATATCACAAATTAGTAATATGGAATGACTGTAGGGCAATGGAAATTGGGCAGGTCTCTGGTGTAGGTGCAACGTAAGTAGACACATTAGCTCCATCTCACATCCAGGGAACCTTGTCAGGCGAGGTAAGTGCGACGGTTTCTGCTGAGAACCTCAAGTTGCCCAAATTGCGCTGTTTGCAGTCGAGACGACTGGCTGAAAGACAAAGCAGCTGACGGAAAGGTCTTTTTTTATTTAGTTCAAGATTTTTTTTCATATTTTCTGGTAGACGCAGAGTGACGACGATCCCCGTCAGATTGAGAAGAAGTGGCGAGCCTTGGGGAAGGCCTATGTCCAGCAAAGGAGGCACGAAGACAGTGATGTTGTAAATCAATGACAAATGTACGTAACAAACGTGTATTTCTCATTGGTACATGCCGGGGGGCTTTGAACCGAAACTTTGTAGGATTTTAAGAAAAGCGTTCTAACAACCGAGCCACCACTGCTTTCAATATACATGCAACAATAGATCGCTTGTGTTAATTGTAATCGCGGGTTTGTCTGAGGTTGTATTGGAAAGTTTCACGTTAGAAAAGTGTAACGATGAAATCCCACACCATTATATGCAAGTTATATCCGTGAAGAAGCGCTCTAATAAAGCTAGCTAGTTCCATGCACTCCTATAGTAGGTAAATGTAAACAATACTTGGTCACGAGAGAAATTAAAATAGCAATAAGCACATACAGATAAAATTATCTACTTTGATAACTTGGAGTGTGAAGAAATTTCCGCAGTTTCCTCAAGTTGTACGGAAACGGTATTGTAAATCTATGACAAATGTACGTAAGAAAAGTGTATTTCTCATTGGTACATGTATTTTCCTTACTTACTTTTTTTTTGTTTTTAAGGAAAGCATTCTTACAACCGAGCCGTCACCTCTATTATTTATTTATTTATTTATTTAAAACTTCATTGCTCTATGTACAAGGGGCGGGCTTAATGCCGCTAGACATTCTCTGACAGCCAACCTTAGGGACAGATAAAGCATTTAAAGTGAACGGTAGGTGCAAGTAAAAATCCAATATATTTTAACTAAACGATCACATTGTAAGCAATAAACAATATGTTAATTATATACACACATAAACACATACATACATACACACAATAAAACATACCAATACAATACATATACATACACATACATATATACATACAATACAATATATATACATACACTAAGTAGGTCTCTTGTTAGGAGCCATTTAAGAAATGCAAATAGACCATCTTTTTAAATTGAGCTCGATTTGATGCTTGTCTTATATTTAAGGGCAGGTTGTTCCACAAATTCGCAGCAACAACTGAAAAAGAGTTTGACACAAAGGAAGAATGATGCGAGGGAATTGAAAGAAGAGAGTTATGTGAAGAGCGAAGGGATCTGTCATGAAATGTGAATAGATAGGCAAAGTTGTTCTTGAGGTATTACATGATTTGCTTACAATAATAAATATATTTAAATGGCAGTACAGTACTCCCAAATTAATAATGCGCATGCAGATCTTCGCTAATTGTCGTATTCCCGGAAACACCCGAATCATTGAATCGTAAGAGCACTAAACAATGCACTTGCATTTTGCACCTTGTTCCAAAGAAATAGAAGTCAATATCATGAGTACACAATCGAAAACAATTCGGGCAGTGTTTTTTTGTTTTTGTTTTTTTGGCGGTGACTGCACGTGTTCTCTCTGTGTGGAATTATATAGAGCTGCTATTACACAACCTTCTTGGTTTTGTTTTCAAAGGTGAATTTAATTTCAACTTTAATTATCTTATTTAAATAGTTTATTTGACAATTGCTTGTCTGTCTGACACAGGCAGAGATTTTATATTTAAAGGAGGCCACTACAGTACTATAAAATTTTCGAAGTAAATCAATCCAACAAAGATTGTAGCATATCCCAATCGTATGGTTTTCCTCGCTATTTACTTTGAATCAAATTTCGTTACTGATAAATCAATATTTATCTCTTTTAGCACAAAACACATAATTCTACTAAATTATGCATAATGAAAATGCACTTAACCACTCTATATACATATCGTCTTCCGACGCTCGGGGAATACGACCGTTGCCGAACAGTGACGAAGATTTCTATGCGCATTATCACTTTGGGAGAGCTGTACTCGTATATTTTTATGCACACTTCATGAAGTCATGATGAATTTAATTTATTTCTTGCTTTGTTGATAATAATACCTGTATATGTAAGTATATTGTCTTTTCAAATCCTTTTGTTCTTTTATTTAGCAGTGTATACTTCGTCATTCTCTTGTCTGTAGGATTTTGGCCCTGGATGTTTTTTTTTATTTTATTTTATAAAGCACCTAACTCCTATATTTTAGATATTTGGAAGGTGCTACTGACGGTTTTTGGTAGCAAAGGCAAAAACGCACGTAGACGCTTCCACACAGCATAGTATTTTTTTATTGTTTACTTCTTATCTGATATGGTTATTAATAGTATTACATTTACTTTCATTCTTATTCATTGTATATGTAGTTTATATGTTTTGTATCACTATTTACATATGTAAATACTGTAATTGTAAACCTAACATTGTAACTGCTTTTGTGCAATAAAGATTCACTACATGTGTCCTAAAACTTGCGAATCGCTGCAGCTTCGACGAGATGTGGCCTCGCTGAGCGTGTTCCACACAACTACGGTGACTGTTCGGAAGAGCTCCACAACCTTATCCCTTCTACTCTATTCACCATACTATTTAGCCACTATACCTACGCGTACATAGAGATTTGGAGACTCTTACATCTGTCGCACGCTGAAGATGTGTAATGCTCTCCTAGATAGCGTATTTTCCCGGATTAGGCCGGAATAGTGGTAGGGACTGATATCGGTTGTCAGTGGCTGGCGTCAGTTGCTCTCATTCTAAAAACTCATTTATTTCGTGCTTAGTAAAGTACCATCACGACTGTTTCCCTTTTGCGGTGGTCAGAAACCACGCTTATAAATAACCGGATTTACATTAAGCTAGTATAGGCCAATTATGTCAAGTGGCAAGCTCGTCGATGTCTCCAGCGTACCAAACTTGAGTAATATATCACAAATAAATATTAAATGTACTCTTTTAGATTAATAAATATGTTTGTGTTTCGACCAGGAAACGAACCCGGTACCTCTGAGTCTAAATCCACGGACTTAACCGCTAGACCACGGAGGCAGTTTTTTCGTGCTTAGAATATAAAAATAAAATATTACCCTCCCACGCACTTGTCACGAAAATAATTGCAGGGGGCTCCTTGTCATGTTATTATTATAGTATTTTATTTTTATTCGTACCACTCTGTGCCTGGCACTGAATGGTGAGTTGTCGTCATCGTCATGCCTTGTGGAGACAGTGAAAAATATGTCGTTTCCTAGTTTATTTTCGTACGGGTTATTAAGTAGGTACATACAGACAATTTAGCTGGGAGACATTTTTGAGCTTGTAGTAGTCAGACCACCTGTGTTAGCTAGTGAAAAAACTATAGTTAGGGAACTGGCATAATAGGGACATTCCCTCGTGACTCAAACCACCAATAAATTACTATATATATAGATCCATAATGAAATCGTAAATTATAATGCCTATTTGCCCAAAGTTTATTGTGTGATATATTTAGGAGTGGACACGGTATCCATCTTAAATATTTTACAGAAATATGTCAAATTCGACAAACTAATGTTTTTTTTTTTCTTTTTTTAGACAGAGATCGCAAAATCGCCTGACGATACAACCCCCGAGTCGCATGCCCGAATCACCGTGAGGCCCCATAAGGAGACCCCAACAGTACGTACCTTACCGTACCTTAACAGCTAAGTATAAGTCGTGACTACGTAGTGAAGGCACTCGTTCGCCGCGTAACTAATGAATAATATATGTGCAAAAAGATATGGAACACTTAAGACCTGTTCTCTGTAACTGGGGCCATCGGTTTACGTGCTCTCCAAAGCACAAAGAGACAGAGAGGACAAAATTTCTATGCATTCCTTTGTCACAGTGCGGATACCGGGTCCATCGTGTGACGAAAAGAGAGAGGAGAAGAATGGTGTCTCCTGCGACTGACTAAACGCTGGCAAAGTGGCCCTTTTTTTGTTTATTGCGTAACAAGACGCTCACCATCCACTATTCTGCTGCTCTCTCTACTCAAAAAAAGCACTGTATGAAAAGACAAATTTCTAAGCATTCCATGGATTCACCGTGCCTAGTACATCGTGTGTAAGAGAGAGAAGAAAAATGGTGTCTCGGACTTGCGACCGACAATAGGTTTGTTTACAGAGAATATGAATTGAAATTAAAAATAAGATATGATCATTACAGCCCCTAGAACACAGGGGCCTCCTAGACCTCCACTACTGAAGATGGGTCTTCCAGAACATATAAAGTAAAAAGTAAAGTATCATCACGACCGTATCCCTTTCGGGGTGGTCAGAAACCACGCTTATAAATAAGCGGATTCACATTTAGCCAACTTTACTATAGGCCAATCATGACAAGTGGCAAGCTCGTTGATGTCTCTAGCGTACCAAACTCGAGAAAAATCACAAATAAATTAAATAAATACATTTACATTAATAAATATTTTTGTGTCCCGACCAGGAATCGAAACCGGTAGAACATATATCTGGAGAATTTGGCCTACACTCGCCACGCTGGCCAGACTAAGGCTAAGATATGATATTAAAGGAAAATTCATTTATACCTTAGTATCCTGACAATTACATTATAATGAGTTTACCCACAGATAGGCATTTTCCTTGTTTTTCTAGATTTTATGAAGTAAATTCTAACATATTATTTGAACACTATTATAATGAAACGTAATGGCAAGCTGTATGCTCAAATTTTTGAGATGAAGTCCAGATCTTAGTTAGTTGTTTGTATCTGTTTATATTTTGATATGACTGCATCTTGTTATGGGCATCTAATAAATAAATAAAAAATAAAGAAGCAGTGGAGGCTTTCCTTAAAATGCTAAAAAGGTTGGTTTGTAACCCGGCATCTAACAATGAGAAATACACTTTTCTTACATACATTAGTCATAGATTTGCAATACCACTATTACCGTGACTCGGAGAGCACGTTAAGCCGTCGGTCCCGGTTCCACCAAATGTGGAATCATAAACATGATATCCTTGCCAAGCCGTCTGGCCAGTGTGGCGAGAGTAGGCAAAATTCTCCAGTTCCGGAAGGCCCATCTCTAGCAGTGGAGGTCTAGGACGCTGTGTTCTAGGGCTGTAATGAATGTAACAATGAGGAATATGAAAATATTATTATTAAACACACATTTATTTAACTTTTTATTTTATTATATTAACAAACACAGTCACAAATACAATTTATATAACAATCAATATACATACTATTAGACCTGCAGCCCTATTCCGTTACTTGGTCACAAACATTATTAGTGGATTTTGTTATTTACTAATAAATAATAATTTAAATAACGGATTCCATTATATAACGTTTGCGTTTACGTAACAGAATAGGGCTGCTGGAATACCAAAACTGTGATAGACTTATTACATTTATTAAAATACAGCCAAAACATAAAAGAAAGTATACATTGTAATTAAGTCTATTCTATTGAATACTTAACACTAATTAGCTCACAGCATGACTTAGAGCAAGCAAATATGTCCATGTCAACCAAGAAATCATTATATAGTTTTAATGCTATTTGTCATAGCTTTACAACAACACTGTGTCTATGCTTCGGAGAGCATGTTAACTGTCGTTCCAGTTTCACTAATACCAATCTGTGAATTGTTAAAAAATTGTTATAAAAATCAGACACGACTGGCCAGCGTGGCGAGTAGTACAAAAAATCTAGAAATTTCTGGAAGGCCCATCTACAACAGTGGTCAAGGGGCTGCGACGATGAAGGTAAAATGTAGAACAAAATATTTTTTGTATGTAACTACATATAAAATATTATAAGGAGCTTAACAAGTGGAATGTGAGCGAGTTACACCAGCCATCACACCTATGCTGGTTTGACAAGATACCGTATTGGGTTGCAGTTGATCAGCTTTATCAAACATACTTACAAGACAGAGTTTAAGAATTAAAATAAACAGTATTAATATAACTGGGTGGTGAGAAACCTCACTTTTAAAGAAGCAGATGCACATTTTTTTAGCCAACTTTATTTAAGGCCAATCATGACAAGTGGCAAGTTTGTCAATGTCTCTAGCGTACCAAATTTGAGCAATGCCACAAATAAAATAAATTTATTATTATCATTAACAGAAGTCAGTACCTTCATGTATAAATCCATAGACTTAACCGCTAGACTATGTAAAAAAAAATTTACCTGGTCTTTCTAATAGTTAGGAATCCTTTTGAGTTTTTCTTTCCGTTGACATCGCCAATGACTGAGAAACGGTCACTGAAGCTTCTTTTTACTTCCGGGTCATTTTTAACACACTTATCCCAAACCCCTGATGATAACTTTAGATTCCTTCCAAATGCAACCTGTTGCGTTGACTTGGGTCTTAGTTCCACACCACTCAGGTCACTATCCTCGCCTTCAACTATCACTGGCACTCTAGTAACCTGACATTTCTTCTTTACAGCAATTTCATTTGATTCCAAATGTTCACACTGGACATTGTCTCTAGTCTTACGAATACTTTCACTTCTACCGTTAAAACTCTGCACAAAACACAACATAATGTCATCAGGATATGATTCCTTCATTTATAAGGTCATCGCAATTTTAAAACGGAGTAATATTTTTGCAGTGGAATGCAATCAACTTAAAAAGTGTGTAGTTTCACTTATATTCCACTTGCACACAAGGTTGCGATGGAAAGTTATGATAAACTGTAGCCGAGACACGCTTAGATAAGCTAATTAAAGCATCCAAAATAATTTATCATAGTAGCTGATTACTACTAATCCAAAACAGGTATTGTGAAGCTAATTAAATCGTTTTGGCGCAGATTTATACACTGAATTTATCAACGATTATCTTCCCACTTATAACTTTGTATTTAACCTAATATCTTATTTAAAATAGTTAATATAATTTATGTAAAACCGCCAATTTTTCAAGAAAATAAAAACAATGTGAATTTGACGTTTCTATTTTAATTGCGCGCGGCCCGGAGCACAACCGTGCAGCCAAACAGCTGTTGGCAGACTGGTTGGCTAGCACGTTTCGAATTTTCGTTCAACGCATCGCGAAAAATAATGGTTTGTTTAATTTATCACACGAAGCTAATGATTAGATTGAATAAGCAAAACAGTCACGTGCTATTAATCCAATGGTATATAACAAAACAGCTGAATCAATTAAAAGTTACCTATGCAAAGTAGGGCAACATAAATTGCTGACTATACCTAGCTTCACTAGGTGAATTACGATGTTATGTTCTTAGTTATAGCAATTATCTTAAGTAAATATAATATGTACTCGTAGTATCTTAAATAACAAATAGGGTATAGGTTTAAGACAAGAATTAAAGCTAACTTTGTGTTGTCGGTTACTGCCGGGCAAAGCCGGGTTAAACAGCTATTATTAACTTATGAATAGATACACAACTGAGTTAGGTACACATTAAGGCAGTTGGTTAGGTTGGGTTGTAACAAAACGAAGTCTTTATATTTGTAACGATTGAAGTTAACATTGGCGTCTGTTGTACCAGCTGACAATTACATAAACTAGGTCCGTGGTCGAGCGGTTAAGTCCGTGGATTTAGACGTGGAGGTACTGGTATACTGGTATAGATACATAAATATATTGTGTGCCAAATATTTAATGTGTAGGTACTGGATGCAGTGTGGTTCTGTTTATCAAGAAACAAGTTAGTGACTAATTGTTTAAAAACATTGACAGATGGTGCCCGTCTAATGGCCAGTGGTAGCTTGTTTCACGGGCGGGCTGCAGACACAGTGAAAGAACATAAATATCTGCTAGAGGAGTGGGATGGGATTTTAAGTTGATTGTTGAAAGCAGAAAAAAGTTATATCTCGAGTTTGGTAAGCGAGACATCGACGAGCTTGCCACTTGTCATGATTGGCCTATAGTAAAAATTGAATAAAAAAGAAGTAAATGTGAATCCGCTTCTTTAAAAGTGTGGTTTTTGACCGCTCCGAAAGGAATACGGTCGTGATGATACTTTACTTTTTTAACAATAACAGAATCTTTTTTTTTTAATTATTGTATAGCACGACATGTGACCTGCGCACACCTGATAGTAAGTGGCGCGCGTGGTCTATGAATGTCAGCAACTGGAATCAGACACTCATGACTGACATCAGTCCTTAACACTATGCCGGCTTCACTGGGCATGAGGCAATTCGAGCCTGATCCCGAAACGTGTGGATACACTTTACTGGGTTTATCAACACGAATGGTGGATACATCCCCGCCCCGGTAAACTGGACAAATTACCACCATCAGTCCACCAACCACCTATTAAAGTTCAATTTGGTGCAACCCAGGCTTAGTAAATCAATACTTTTGGGAATTTATGTTGTTCCTGTGTATATAAAATGGTGTTTCCCAGGTTACCGTAGCCCCAACTAAAGAAACCATTACGATATGCATCCACTGATATGCATCAGACCGGAAAATTGTTACAAAGAAGTAAGTAGTTATGGAAACATAAATCTAAGTAACTACTTTTGAATTGTCTTTAATTACGTAAAATGCTAGTAACATGAGTACCTAAGTTAAAGTAGGTGTTGTCGGCCATCTTTTCAAATTTTTTTTGAATCTCTTCTTCCGATGGATGATGAATGAGATGTTAGGGAAGGCAAAGGGTCTAGCCCATACAGCCAAGTCTGACGTAATATATCCTTCTTTTTAATGAGTTAATGAGGTCATCATCAAATTCCAGATGCTGCAGAATTTGATGCTTTTCTTGGAGTCACTCGCGGCACTATAGCTTAAACACGTCGGGTAAAATATGGGAGTTGACAGCGCGGGAAAACCGCAAAAAATAAACTGCAACTTGTGCCCCATATTTCAAGTCCATTTTATTTATTTATATATCCATTATCGTTTTCCATAATTATTCACATTGTAGCACATTATTAAACAAATCAACACCACTTTTGACCAATAATATCCACAGTAAATTAATTTACAAAACAAAAACTTGCACTTGGCATGTCAACGCAAAATGGCGCGAAGAACTCGTACTAGGACAATCTTCTCAGAATTAATTAGTCAATGACACTGCATTGCCGGTTCTGATCGTGTTCGACTTCCCATTTTAAATTGATTTTGTTATTTCACCTTGTGTTAGACTTGACGCTGTAAGCACTTTTACTTTATTTCGCTTTGAAAGACGTTCGACTTGCCGTTGCTCCACGGTTTTCATTCAATTTAAGCCGTAAAATCCGTAAAATTTGTTAACATTCTTGACCAGGGACTTAGGATTGTTAATAACAAAGCATTACTCACCGCAGAGTTTTATTTACATCTTACACATATGTACATGTTAATGGAACTAGAACAAGTTTTTTATGTGAAACAGAATTACATCAAAAACTGGCATCCTGTAACCAAAAAAGACCCATTTGCAATGGGTTAACGACCTTCCATGTCCCCATTGCGGACACGAAAATGTACCGGGCATGGAAGTATACATACTCGTAAAATAAGAAACGGCCCAGCCATTATTATTCCTAATCTTAAGGGGTCATTGATTTATTACGTAAGAATATACCTTTAAGGAATACCAAAAACCCATTACAGAATTCGTGAAAAAGCATATTTTGCTTACTTCAACTTTATATGTATTATGAGACACCATTTTGTGTGTAAAACATGCAATGAACATATGAGACAATGGACAAATTGCAAAAGAAAGTGTATGAAGTTTGGAATGGTGACTGTTGTTTCTGTTTGTTAAGGATAATCTGCATAAATCGAAGCAAATGGACATATCCTGATACCCAAATACCAGCAAGGAGAAAAATCTCTCATTTCATAAGTGTCCCCGTGCTTACGTACCGTACCACACTACCGTACCGTACCAGATAGCCCAGTTGAAGAATATAACGAAATCCAAGAAAAATCCGTATTTGGCAGTAATTAGGAATGACAATTTTATTCGAGCCTATTGGTCTGAAAAGGAATTTAGATATTTCAAAGACTCAAGACTCGAATATTTGACAATCCTCAGATAAGACTGTTAGTTAAAGATGATAACTTCGCAAAGTCTATGAACAAGATCGAACTCGCTGTGTGAAACTTATTTGTCTTGGTAATCGTGAGGCAAAAAAATATTAAACTCTTGTAAACCAAATGCTTTTACTCGTATCTTTTCAAAGTTTGAGATTAGATCTCAAATGATCAATGATTAGATCTGAGCATCAAAGTTCATTACTTACACAGCCATTTGGACTGCTTCCCACATAACCTGGGTGATTTAAGTAAAGAACAAGAAGAAAGGTTTCATCAAGATATCAAATTTATGGGGTATCAGAGTAGATAGGATACTCACATGATAGCTGATTACAGAGACAATAAAAGGAAAAACAACCAAAAAAATAAAAAATAATCGTTTTTTTTCATACAAATCGTTCTTGTTGAATGACTCCAAAACTAAATCTGATATATCCAAAACAAAAAAACTAAATGCATATTTGGAATCAGTGAATCGGGTACTCTCAAAATCATGTCCTTAAATTACAGCACTATAAACTGTGTTGGCCAGTGTTATTATTGTTAGATTGTAAGCTGACACAGCCTTTTACAGCAACAAATTTATTTTTATGTACATAATTATTATTATTATTGGATTGTAAGCTGACACGGTGTTGGGGCCAAGTCCCGTTGTAGGATGACGGGGTACCCTGGCTGATGAATTATGTGAATGATGGACTGTATTTCTTTTGATGCGTTTATTACTGTAGGTGCGTGTACGAACCGCGAATGCCCGACAAAGACTCCGCGGTCCCAAAAAATATATTTAAGCTTAAAGCTCCTCTCCGTGGTCGGTTAACTGATGTTAGGACATTTGGTCTTAACACACGGCTTTTTTACCCGGCTGCGCGACGTAAAGAAGTATGTATGTTTGTTCCTTTGTGGCACACTGGAGACCAAACGACTTTAAAATTTTACTAAAGCGATTTTGGTGTAGTTTGGCAGAGATGTTCCTTGGAGCCTAGGGTCATTATATAAAAATATTTGGATGAATAATGTGTGTAATATTTTAGAAAATAAATGATTATTAGGATAAATAAAGCACAGGTCTACCTAACTGTGTCTTTGGTACCGGGTATGGTGAAGACAGGTCAACGGCTTATTCGCTACTTGAGAGCAAGCTAAACACGTCCACAAGACAGTAGGTACTCGGAAATGTTTCCAAAATGCCAGTCACTTTGCAATTTTGTAGGTATCTAATAGTTGTAATAAGAACGTTTGACGTAAAAAATGTGGCGACGTAATATTTGTTTTTATATAATTCTTCTTATTATAGTATACGTCCAATAGCGACCTTCACCTATCGATTATCCTATGGGTTGCCTAACAAAATAGGTTCAAGGCTATTTTTATTTATTTTTTAATTTGAGCAAATTAAAACACCCTGTAATCATCGTCAACTAATGCTGAGTTACACCAAAATGAAGTGTCTGTAATTGCAACACTTAATGTTATAATTTAAAAAAGTATCATCATCATCATGACCGTTTCCCTTTCGGGTTCGGGGTGGTCAGAAACCACGCTTATAAAGAAGCGGATTCACATTTAGCCAACTTTACTATAGGCCAATCATGACAAGTGGCAAGCTCGTCGATGTCTCCAGCGTACCAAACTCGAGAAATATCACAAAAAAATGACATACTTATTAATTAAATGTATTTATTTACATCAATCAATATTTTTCTGTCCCGACTTAAGACGTAAATCCACGGACTTAACCGCTAGACCACGGAGGCAGTTATAATTTAAAAATTATAAAATCCTGACTGCGTAAAAATTAAAAACTAAAAAGAAATAAATAATAACTAAAAAGTAAAAAAACAAATCCAAGAATTCCGTCTGTTTCGCCAAAAAATTTGTAACCCCTTAACGAGACCATTGAAATAATTTTATTATTACATAGTGGCTTTAACAGTAGGGATCTGAGACCAGTCTCAAATGTTTCCAACAATGGGTCGCAATATTACGGTCGTGATGACACTTTACTTTTTTTTATGTCAACTATATTACTTCTTCATTATAGGTGTACCGCACGTTAACAGGTCACTGGAATCTGCTAAGCTGCTGGTCTTCTGCTAACAGCTTACTTATTGGACCACTTTTCTGCTTAGTCTTCTACTAGCAGGAGTAGAATCATTCAAAAGAATTAAATTAATGACATTTCATTAATGCCTGTAATAGGTTTACGTGAATAAAGATCTTTTGACGTAGGATATGAAAATTTAAATTTAAATCCTAAATGGTCACTCAAAATGAAAAATGATAAGAGAAACCTCGCAATGTTTTTCAAATACCTATTCGATCATACCCCACTCAATATAGTTCGTCAACTGTATTTTTTTTATTTTCCACAATATGGCGTATGGTTGTCGCTCTACTGAAATTTGATTAATATCATATATTTAGTGACACTCGGATGATTAAGACGAATCGATTGACGTGAGAATCATTAAAATAGGCCCACGAGTTAGGTCTCCAGTGTGCCACAAAGAAACAAACAGACATACATACATACGCTGATAAACACATAACCCTTATTTGCGTGACGCGGTCGAGTAAAAAATTGCGTATGATTTTTTATTTGGAACGTCAACCGTCACTCAACATTAATTGTTTTAAATACAGAGACTTCAATTTGGTACAACCCAGCCTTAGTTGACGATGGGATGACATAACCTAATACAACCAGACCACTTATTAAACGTAAACAATCGCTTTAACACTGAAAAACTGTTTACTGTTGGCTGACGCATCAAAACAGACGTCTGAAAGTTCTCATAAAGTTAAGCGATCGAGGTCATAATTCCGTGAACTAAACACAACAATTTCAAAGGAAATATGCTATAAGTACTATTAAAAACTGCTTCAAAGTCAAAGTCAAAGTCAAAATATCTTTATTCACGTAAACCTATTACAGGCATTTATGAAACGTCATTAATTTAATTATTTTGAATGATTCTACTCCTGCTAGAAGAAGACTAAGCAGCAAAGTGGTCCAATAAGTAAGCTGTTAGCAGAAGACCAGCAGCTTAGCAAATTCCAGTGACCTGTTAATGTTTAATCTGACTGAGAAAGGAATCTGCAAGGAAAACTCAGCTATAGCAGATTTACAAAATAAAACATGCTTACCCTTTACTCATATAACTTTCGGACATATCCAATTCAACCAGAGACATGGTGTTCAAGGCACAAAAGCGTTGTATTAGGGCAATGTGCGCTATGGACTCAACAGAGAGCTGTTTACCAAAATTTAAGCTACTCAAAATACAAAAACTAATCTTAACGTTTTCAATATTGTAAATCCTCAACTTATAAATCTTTTCGTCCCCGTCCACGAAACCAAATATGCTCCTTTAAACATAAAACAGCTCTCTTGAGTAAAAGTATTTTTGGTATGGCTCCTAAATTGTACAATTCTCTGCCGGACGGTTTCAAAGACTTGCCTCTGCCATTATTTAAGTCAAAACTAAAGAAAGCTTTACTGAAAAAATTTTATTATACAATAGACGATTTTCTGACTGACGATGATCTCACATTTGACATAGATTATAATATTTAAAATAGGACACTAATTATATATTTTTCTTTTGTGTTTGTATACCAAAATTTATTTTTATTTTATTTATATGCATTTATGACAATAATTTTGACTTTGGCATTTAAATAAATATATCTGTATGCCCTTAAGGGTAAAGTATAGCTGAACGAACAAACTACTGAATACCTATTGTAATATGTATGTACCTATACTTAAGGATTAATAAATGATTTGATTTGTTTGCGAAAAAACCTAACCTAATTGTCACGTTAAGCTACAATATCTATATTATCTATATAAGCTACAATATCCTACACGATCTCCTGCTACCCTCATCCAGCCCCTCCCAGCGACCTTCTTCAGGTCATCCGTCCGTCTGGCGGGAAGTCGTACCACTCTGCGTCTTCTCGTACGTGGCCTATCGGTGGTTCAAATTTTGAAGTAACTTTGGTTCCCCGACAGAATTCCACATTTCGGACTTTATCCACCGGAAAAATCCCGTGCATAGCTCTCTCCATAGCCCGCTGAGCGACCTTAAAAGTGGGACCAGACCCACTGTCAGTGTCCACGTTACTGCTTCGTACGACAGTACTGGAATAATAACTGTCGCTTTTTTTTTTTTTTGTTTATCTTCTCCCGATGGATGATGAATGAGATGATAGGGAAGGCAAAGGGTCTAGCCCATACAGCCAAGTCTGACGTAATATATTTTTCTTTTTAATAAGTTAATGAGGTCATCATCAAATTCCAGATGCTGCAGAATTTGATGCTTTTCTTGGAGTCACTCGCGGAACCATCCACTGCTCAGACAGGTCGGGTAAAATATGGGAGTTAACAGCGCGGGAAAACCGCAAAAAATAAACTGCAACTTGTGCCCCATATTTAAAGTCCAATTTATCGTTTTTTATAATTATTCACATTGTAGCACATTATTAAACAAAACAACACCACTTTTGACCAATAATATCCACAGTAAATTAATTTACAAAACAAAAACTTGCACTTGACATGTCCACGCAAAATGGCGCGAAGGACTGGTAATAACTGTCGCTTTCAAACACTGGTATATGTTTTTTAAGAAGACGTGGCGCAGCTTTCTGAATGCCGCCCATTCTATCGGCTTCAAACAACTGTTCCCGTGCCTCGGAGAAAAAAAGTTAACTTTTTTTTATTTGTATAAAGTCCATATCGATTAGTGACCTGGCAAGAGTGAAGAGGGGCCTGTGCAAACATGTAAAGCTTGCACAATAAGGTTTACGTGATTGAATATATTTTGACTGCGTAGGTTTTTGTCTAATCGGCGACGGGTTACATGTCTAGGGTTAATATACCTAATAATTAATTCACGATGAGTTTTTTCCAGTAAACATTTTGTCAGTTCAAAAATAACCTTAGTCTATTATTATAGTTTATGAATATTTACAAATTAGCAACTCACATCTTATCTTGTTTATATCCCGAATACTTACATTAACGGTAAGTCATCACGGCCATTAATTAGGCGTTAAAATATGCAATACAGCCGTGTGTGGAAGAAGTAAGATAGTAAATCATGTAAAGACATGTTTAATTTTAAAAATACTCATTTTTTGGTTTTTTACAAGCACCTGATGGTAAGTGGCGCACGAGGTCCATGAATGTTAGCAACTGGAATAAGACATTCATGACTGACATCAGTCTCTAACACTATGCCGGCGTGACTGGACATTGCCGGCAATTCGAACCTGATCCCGAAACGTGTGGATGCATTTTACTGGGTTTATCGGCACGAACGGTGGATACTTTCCCGCCCCGGCAGACTGGACGAAATTACCACCATCAGTCCGCCTAGCACCTATTTGTTGTTCTCGTGCAATGATGTCAAATGCCAATTTTTACTTTCAAGGAGAACTAATATTGTAAGCTTACCATGGTGATATTTATATGAAAAAACATCGTTTCAAATTTGGCTTTCTAAATTTAACACACAATTTCAACCTTACAGAATATTTTAATTTCAAAGGAAGGTTTGTCAAAACTAATAGACCACTTTCTCGGTCCTACTCGTATTATGTTGTGTTAGGGGCTGCAGGAATCAAACTCTAAGGCCCGTAACCAAATCCTTCCTTAGTGGTATCGTTCACTTAAATGGCTGTGTTTAAGTATTTCTGTTTTTAAGTGACTAAATTCCAATTCGAAGTTTGCGACTGTGTTCGGATTCGCGCGGCCCTCCGTCTACAGGTTTGTCTGTGTAGACTGTCGGAATCTTACAATAGGGCTGTCATGGACAATACTATGTCCAAAGCCCTGATAAAGGAAGGATTTAGTTACCGGCCCAAGTCCCTTTGAAATTGACAATGCAATTCCCCGCTGAATTGAAATACTGATTATTTGGGCGTAGAAAGAACCAGCCCTACATTGAGTCAATCTCAGTAACTACCTGTCAACATGCCCGGCTATGTTATAGTTTCATTCAGTAAAACAATTTTAGTCGATTGGATATTTTTGTCGACAAAACGGTGGTACCTTACACAGCTTAAGTGGTACTTATTTCGTTTTTACAAGAACACAATGTAAATATTTACCTAAATACTAAACTTTTATTAGCGCGATCATACTAAACAAAAACTGTATGAAAGCATGTGTGTAGCTGAATCATCGACCAACTGACTCATGCATTTTCCTGAAAGCATTATTTTTGGATCAGAAATACCCGTTTTTAACAACGATAGACAATTATTTTTTATTTAATGATGACATCAAGTCAAAGCGGTTTTATATTAGGAAAAAATATATATTTATAGTTTTAAATATTTTTATTAATAGTTTAGTTTAGGTTAAATTTTTAATTTAGTTTAAATAATTAGGTATATTTTATTAGCTAAATTTTTTATTTAAAAAATCTTATTAGTTTTTAATTATAGTTCATTTATTAGTGCCCTGAACAAAATCATTGTAGGTAACAAATAACCAATTTTAATTAATTTATTTAGCGATATAAAAGTATCATCATGAACCTATCCCTTGCGGAGTGGTTAAACCACGCTTTTGTTAGAAGCTAATTTAAATTTGGCCAATAATAATAATGACAAGTGGCAAGCTCGGGAAATATCACAAATAAATTAAATGTATTTATATACATTGATTTTATTTTTTTGTGTCCCGACCAAGAATCGAACCCGGTACCTCCGAGTCTAAATCCACGGACTTAACCGCTAGACCACGAAGGCAGTTTATTACACATATATATACTTATAAATAAAATTAAAAATGTCGTTGCTACTTCTCTCTGTCTAAAATTAGGTATATAAAAGTGGAAATATGTCTAAAATATCCCTAATATTATTTCCTAAATAGTTAATAGACTACAGTTCTAAAATGTACTCTCACCATTAAATAATCTTTAAAAATGCTGTATTGTGCGAGCGAGAGGGAAGCACAAGCGTTAAATCCTCTTAAATCCAATTCTTTACAAAAACTCTCTGATTATCTAATAATAATAATGTTCGTGTATAAAATAACACCATCTTCGTCATTCAGTTCAAAGTAAAGCGTAGATTTTTGTCAATGATACCGCGTGGCGTGAGGGCGGGATACTCGCGTCACCACTTGGCACTAATAATTGAAATTTCCCGACTGCCTGCGTCAATGAAAAATCTAGAAGAAACATAAGCTTATAACTATCAAAACGGTAGTAATTTTATAAAATGGCAACTGCCTCTGTTGATTTATTTATTCGGAAACTCAACAGCTTTAAATACATATATTTTTGTAAAGTAGCTTTACGCAGTGGAAGTTGGTGCAAGAGGAGTTCCAGCAAAATCTTTGCATCACTTACTGAAAGAATTGGGCCTAAGCAGGTCTGCCGTCAATACATTTATGGAACGAGCTTCCAAGACGGCATTAACGGAATCATACAGTATTTGGTTGGGTAGGGAGAGAATTAGAATGGTGTATGGTGAGTGTATTATCGCGCAGTAGAAAAAAAAGGAGGCCTCCTTTTCTTAAACCAGCCTATTGTCGGCCGCAAGCCCGAGACACCATTCTTCTCATCTCTTACCCACACACGATGGACCCGGCACCCGCACGGTGAATCCATGGAATGCTTAGAAATTTGTCTTCTCTTTCAATGAGTACAGCGAATTAAAGATTTCCACAAAAGATGATTGAATGTAACAAAAAAAACAGAAAAAAGGCCTTTATCAACAAATACATAACCCAATAATAAACTCAAAGCAAAGCAAAAAGACAGTGACTGAATAGACATATTTAAATATAGTATAAATATAAATTATATCACTATTTATTTATTTTATGATGAACTATTGTAAACGCAGCGATAAGGCGACCGAATGTTAAAACGATCTCTTTGCACCAACAAAGAGATCAATATCAGAAAAGATTGTGTTATGTGTATGCAATTCGAGTTAGAGGTGATTTTTTTCCATAATTAGTGCGTGCAAAAGATCTGTAGAGCGGGTACGACGTTTCGATGCTCTGTACCCAATACCACTAACTCCTCGAAGTCCATCCGACATCCAACCACATCGTGCAGAAACGTCATATCAAGCAGCTTCGGTCCTTCAGTGTATTAATACTATAATGATGACAATTTTGCTTGTAATCTTAAAAGAAAGAAAGATAGAAAAGAAAGAAAAATATTTTATTTGTCACATTAACAAAAAAAGTAAATTTTAAATTTACTTAAAAGTGTGTGGTGACAAATAGGGAATCAGCTCAGCATTGAGCTGCGACGCTTTAAAAGAGTCACAGCGCTGATTTTTAGCTAATCCCTTAAAATACATATATAATTACACAATACCGTCATTATAGTATTATATATATATTACATATATACATATACATCTTGATAGTGTGTTTTGGTTTTGTAGTTTAAATACTTAATGAATCTGCTTCGAACCACTCCAAACGCTGGTCATACAAAATATATTGTGGCGACCATACGCAGCTGGACCACTTCGAACATACGCGAAATAAATTAATTTCATATATTTTATATTTTTGAACTTTTGGCAGTCCTCATTAAAAATCCGAGATTTATATAGGCCTTAGCTGTAATTGCATCAACGTGGTTGTTTATGGTAAGTTTGTAATCTTTTTTAATTTAGACTTGGAGATACCGGGTTCGATTCCTGGTCGGGGTAATGTAAATAAATAAATTAAATTAATGATTTATTTGTAATATTTCCCGAGTTTGGTACGCTTGAGACATCGACGAGCTTGCCACTTGTCATGATTGTATAGTAAAGTTGGCTAAATGTGAATCCGCTTCTTTATAAGCGTGGTTTCTGACCACCCCGGAAGGGAAACGGTCGTGATGATAATACTTTTTAGTACTAGAGCTGTCATGATGATATTTAAAACATTTTTCAAAAGGGTTTTGTCGATTTAAATTGTAACCTAGAATATATAATTTATCTAAAACTGCATATAGTTATAACTGTGAATAGAATTTAACCCAAATCTCCATTATTAATGATGTCCTTTAAACATCCTTTACTACCAGGTGGACGCGTAGTCACATATGGCATAATGTTAGTTAACAAATGACACATACCCCTCATTCCGAATCGCGTTTAGAGCGCTTAGAACGAATAGGACACTGACCGTCGTTCCGAATCAAATATCGCGATTTGGATGCTCAGAGCGTGATATCAATTCGAAACGGTCTAAATCACATTTTCATTCATAAAATGTTAGTTTTTTTTTAAATGCATGGAAGATAAATTGCGGATTCCACATCTTTGATGAATATCTTTTATGAATACTAACAAATATACATCTCTCGGTTTATTCATCTTTATATGTGTAAAGTATAATATTACTAACTTATTTTGGTAATTTAAAATAACTTGCCGTGTTACAGACATTTTTTTTTCACTTCCTACTTAAATATTAAAATTAGATTTGTTTAAGAAAAAAAAAACAGTATAAACGAGTTACAATATAACAAATATACATCTCTCGATTTATTCATCTTTATATGTGTAAAGTTTAATATTATTAACTTATTTTGGTAATTTAAAATAACTTGCGGTGTTACAGACATTTTTTTTTCACTTCCTACTTAAATATTAATTATAGATTTGTTTTAGAAGTAAAATACAAACAGTATAAACGAATTACAATATTAAATAATTTAAAAGAAAACCTAATTTAAATAAACTTGAAAATGGCGCGCGACATAATGACAAAAAACTGACAGCGCTCAGAGCGATCTACCTCGATATCGTGAGCAGTCGCGAGAAATGATTTCATTTGTGACGTCACACAGCTTGGCAAAACAGTTTAAGCGCGTATCGGAACACCTTTAAGCGTGCTTAGGTTACTATTATCGCATATCAGAACGATAGGATAACCATCCATGTTTTAAATAAATTCTCCTGAATAAACAATTAGGAGAATTTATTACAAAAAAGCTTGTGTTTCTCAGTGTGATATGACTTTATAAGTCAAAGAACTCCGTAGAATCATTGGAAAGGAGCAGATATCCTGGAATCCCAAAGGAAAACATAAATATTTATTATTTACATTACTTAGCAATTGGAACGATTCCTGGATATGTTTTGAAATAACAAACATACATTTTACTGCGAAATCGAAGGGCCAATAGCCTCTTATTATGGCTTCGACCTTTATATGATTTTTTTCTTGGACTACCATGATACCATACCCTAAAGATTAAAGATGTTCTTATTTTTATACAGAGCACGACATGTGTCATCTCGCCCACCTGATGGTGAAGCAGCACGTGTGATCTAAGGATGGGAGCAACTGATGACCGACATATGTCCCTATCATTATTCCGGCCTATTAAGATACTTTTTCACACTTCCTTTAAAGGACTCCAGGTTATAGGAATGGGGACATACACACACACTGGCTAGGGAGCATTCTAAATTTTCAGCGTGCGACAGATATAAGAGTCTCCAAAAGAGATTGCCAAAAACCAGGCCCCAATTTTTTTGCAGCGTGCCTCAACAAAATACAATTCAATAATCATACAATTAATAGTGTTTTTTTTTTTAATTAAATTACAACATCTCTTTTATCCCAGCATTAAAATATTATTTAATTAAATAGTCAATTGGTTAAAATTTATGTATGAAATAGTTACAAAGCACTATTTATACGATTGGGTTCTTTATTATGATCAGGTACTTTATTATAGACAAAACACTGGATTTCAATTCGGCGGGATCTAAACTATAATTACATACGTAAAAAAAAGTTTTTGTCAATTGTCGTTATGCTAGGGTAAAATAAATAAATTTAATTACAGATTATGAAAACACAATATATTAACTATCAAATAAAAGAGAAATCATTATGACACGAGTACATTTTATTGGGCCCATTTCTCTAAGAAAAATGGGCATTCTCATTTATGAGTAGACGTAAATATTTTTGTTTACGCCGTTTTTGTCAGTTTTCCTACTACAGTAATATTTATTTAGATGTTACGCGAACAAGTGTCTTCATAAATCTGTCAGCCGTGTCATTACAGAAATGTTAAAATCATGATAATAAAGTTTTAAATTATAAAATGTGTGTTGTTTATCTACTACTATTATCCATTTGAGTATGGCTTACCTATCATTACAGCCCCTAGAACACAGCGCCCCAGACCTCCACTGCTGGAGATGGGCCTTCCAGAACATATATCTGGAGAATTTGGCCTACACTCGCCACGCTGGCCAGACAGCTTGGCGAGAATATAATGTCAATTTTTAATGACAATTTATTAACGATTCCACAAGTTAGTATTTGTGGAACCGGGACCGACGGCTTAACGTGCTCTCCGAGGCACGGGAACGGTGGTTTCGTAAATCTATGACAAATGTACGTAAGAAAAGTGTATTTCTCATTGGTACATGCCGGGGGGGTTTGAACCGACCTTTGTAGGATTTAAGGAACGCGTTCTTACAACCGAGCCACAATATAGCAAGTTTAATTTGATTTGTAAAAAAAAATGTATCATCACGACCGTTTCCCTTTCGGGGTGGTCAGAAACCACGCTTATAAATAAGCGGATTCACATTTAGCCAACTTTACTATAGGCCAATCATGGCAAGTGGCAAGCTCGTCGATGTCTCCAGCGTACCAATCTCGAGAAATATCACAAATAAATTAAATATTAATTAAATGTATTTATTTAGATTAATAAATAATTTTGTGTTCCGACCAGGAATCAGCCCGGTACCTCCGAGTCTAAATCCATGGACTTAACCGCTAGACCACGGAGGCAGTTAATAAAATAACAATTTATAAAAACAAATACATAAAAATAATACTTACTATTATATATACAAATACGTAAATAGGTTATATATTATACATATATGTATATATAAAATAAAACTACTCATGTGATGAAGGAAGTGAAGTGAAGAATTCATATTAAAAGATTACATATTTGTGCCATTTGCTGTAGAAACTCTGGGACATAACACGGCGTCTTGTGGAGTAATGCAGCCAGCGTTCTTGCCTCTATTACATGTGGACGGGACTTATATCACTATCCGTAGAATCGTCTTGGGACCATCTCTGATGGGACGTTTCTTGAGGACAATTTTTATTTATAGTTTATTTATTAGTTTCAGTTTATTTAGTTTTATTTCAGTACTTTGTAATTATTAATTTAAATAATAGATTAAAAATTAAAATAATTATATATTTTTTAGAAGATTTTTTGTTTTCTTTGATGTAAATTAATATACATTAAATATAAATTAAAAGCTACCTAAATACATAATAAAAATAAACTAAACTATAAATAAAAAAAATCCTCTAAAGACATCCCATCCGAGATAGTCCCAAGGAGACTGACATTTCCCCTTTGTATAGCGAGGCTAATACATTGGCATAATTATATTAAAAAACATTTTTTATTCTTATATTAGCCAAATTATATAGCCATAATTTTATGTATATATTATATTAGGACAAGTTTTTATTAATATTGCTTCTTTATTAATTTTGATACAATAATCATTATTATATTTATTTTTTGGTAGTTTTATATTGATAAATTAAGTTATGTATATTTAGGTATATCATTGTGAGGGATCAGCTGAAAATCAGCGCTGTGACCGAGTGTTGCAGCTCATTGCTGAGTTGATTCCTTATTTGTCACCACACTATCTTGTTTATTGTATTATTATTTTATTACTGCTTGTGTTTTTTTTGTGACAAATAAACTTTTTTCTTTCTTTCTATAATCTAATTATAAATTAATTTAATGATGATAATTACGAAAATCTTACCTTCTGGTTTCATCAGGTGGGATGTTGTTTCGTTTGGTCCATGCTCTCTTAATAAACTTATAACTTAACGGAAGACTATCACGTCTCCACAGTTTTTTGTCACGTATTTCATTGTTTTCATATTCTGTACCGTCCATATTGTATGCTTTATTAAGCTTGAGAATGTCTAGTCAAAAATCTTTAGCTAAACCTAGGGCTAGTTAAATATGATCTATGTCTCTATCACTTGGCATGATACAAAAGTGACAAAAAAAATATATATCCCGTTTTGTATAGACCAAAGTATTAGATAAACTTATCTAAAAGAAATCTGTTTTTTTATGTCATAAATAAGAGTCAATTGCTAATGACTACGTGTTTGTGTCTTTTGGTTTTGTGACAATGCAAATGGGATCGTAGGGGCAAAGTGTTAAGAAGTTATTTAAAGAACTGTCTAAGCGGCTGGTTGACAAGAGTGTTGGCAGTTTCTTTCGCGCAGCAAATAGGCATAGCTGTGCAGCAAAGGAATGCTGCAAAGTGTTCTTGTCACACTGCCATATGATCAAGTCATAGGTAAATATTTTTATATACAGTTTTATTGACCATTTTTTTCATACCGTATATATTTGCCTAAAAAGTATAAATAATTTAAACTACTTAAAATTAAAAATAAATATAAACTAAACCTAATAAAAATAAACTATAAGTAAAAAATGTCCTCCATAGACGACCCTTCAGTGATAGTATCTTGGTTTTCTTGAAGTCTGGCAACATTTCCCCTCTGTATAGCTAAGCTAATAAATTGGCAGAAATAATTGCCAGCTTTAATAAAAAGTAAAGTATCATCACGACTTTACCCTTTATCCCTTTCGGGGTAGTCAGAAACCTCGCTTATATATGTAGAAGCAGATTCACATTTAGCCAACTTTATTATAGGCCAATCATGACAAGTGGCAAGCTCGTCGATGTCTCCAGCGTACCAAACTCGAGAAATATCACAAATAAATTAAATATTAATCGGATCAGGAATCCAACCCGGTACCTCCGAGTCTAAATCCACACACTTAACCGCTAGGCCACGGAGGCTTTAATAGTTTAGTTTTATTAAATTAGTTTATATATATTATTTAAATAAATACATTTACCTTAGACAAAATAATAATTATTTATAATTTAATAAATTACGCTAGTTAGAAAAAAAAATCATTTAGTTTTATTATTTAAATAAAAAAAACAATAAATGCAATATAGATATTAATTTTATTTTAATATTTTTATATAGACATAATATACTTAAATGTATTTATTTCAGCATATCGATGTAGCGAGGAAATGCCAGCATTCTTGCCACTATTATATTTAAATCTGAGTATAGTTTTAATTTTTTTTTTGTTTATTTTATAATTATTTTTATTATTTAAGTAGTTTTTTTATATGTTTGTATAGTATTTAGTAATTTTGGAGATTATTATAAAATGAAATAATACTGGTAAATATTTGAGCCAAAGGATCAGCATTGCCATTCAAGGCGGCAATGCTGCCAGTATCCTTGGCAGGTAGTGATTTGGAGCAAGTATATTATTTATAAAAACATAATTTTATAATTTCCTTTTTTTTTCTAAATTTTAACTTAATATTGCAATTGATTTTTATTATTAATAAAATCCATGTTTAACACGTTATTATACAGCACGTGATTAGTTATCTTGTCATTTTGATTTTTTATACAAACACGTGCATTATATCTAAAAAAAATTAACTTTGACGCACTTTTTTGTCTTTTTAGCTTAAGTACACAATAAAACAATTTAATTGGACAAATAAATAAAACTTTTGCGCAAAAATAGAGTGACACCACCGTGTGCTGTTTATTGACTAAATTGTAGTTAATATGTATGTTACTGTTGTATCAGATAACACTATTTATAAAGTAATTTAAATATATCTTTGCCGTGTTGTACAATAATAATAGTCGTAGTTTCATATTTACATTGAAGTGTCAGTGTTGAGATACATGAAGGTGGGCTAAATAACAGTAATTAAAATGTATTAAGATTATATCAGAACAGCAATGGCAAGATAATGTTTAAAACATAATATAGTGTTATCACCCAGATCACAGAGTCCAAGACATTCATTGTTGAAAATGGGCTTTCCAGAACATATTTCTGGAGAATTTAGCCAACACTCGCCACGCTGCAGCTGGCCAGACGCGTTGGCGAGGGTCTGATGTCTATTTTCATCATTATCATTACAGCCCCTAGAACGCAGCGTCCTTGACCTCCACTGTTGAAGATGGGCCTTCCAGAACATATATCTAGAGAATTTGGCCTACACTCGCCACGCTGGCCAGACGGCTTGGCGAGGATATGATGTCAATTTTTATTGACAATTTATTTACGATTCCACAAGCTGGTATTAGTGGAACCGGGACCGACGGCTTAACGTGCTCTCCAAGGCACGGGAACGGTGGTGTTGTAAATCTATGACAAATGTACGTAAGAAAAGTGCATTTCTCATTGGTACATGTCGGGTGAGTTTGAACCGACCTTTGTAGGATATAAGGAACGCGTTCTTACAACCGAGCCACCACCGCGCCTTATGAGGATATGATGTCTATTTTATTGACTATTTATTTGCGATTCTACAAGTTGGTTTTAATGGAACCGGGCCCGAACGGCTTAACACACATCGCATCCTTTTTTCTTTTTCTAGGGGCACAAGATGGAATTATCTACCTAGTTAGCAATGACAGAGAGAGTAAAGGGACAATAATCCCGGTAACTGTATTTGTGTCTCTCTTACTCGTACACTGTCAGTCACGTCTCCCGTTCGTACCAGAAGAATCTTTAAACGCAGTTTCCCAAAAAAATACTTTTTTGAATTATGCTCTTGTATTACTAACGGTTAGAGATGCTCTCCGTTATACAGGAACTGTTAAAATATCTAGGTAAAGGTTACTAGTTTGCGTTGTTTGGGGTCAAGGCGATGTGACCATGGGGACCCTCAGCCAAGCGTCTGGCCAAGGAGTTGTCCAAACGGCTGAAGGAGAAATCCGGGAGGCTGGAAATTATTTCTGCCAACGTATTAGCCTCGCTATACAGAGGGGGAATGTTGCTATAGTTCATCATTCATCGTTAATTACAGCCCCTAGAACACAGAGTCCTAGACCTCCACGGTTGGAGATGGGCTTTCCAGATGTTGAAAGTATGAGCGAAGTGAGATAGATAGATAATGCAAAAGTTGTGGGTAAAAGAGGCCCTGGCAGATCACGATCAAATAAATAAAACATTAGCTGAAGGTGCATTAAAAAGCCATCGAAACAAAAGGGCATGTATGAAGAGGTTGATGAATGTCGAAGAAGCGAAAGTATGTCGTGATCATGACAAGTGGCGCTCAATTGTCTCTGTCTACCCCGCAAGGGATTTGGCGTGAAGATATGTATGGAAGTAAATATTATTTTTTGAATAAACGTTTAAATGCATGGTCTTAATATTATTAAAATTTAATTATAGGAACGACATAAATATTTTATGTCGTGTAATAATAACTTTTATTGTGGAATATTTTTTTATCTATAAGTTTCACCCTCGTAACATATCGAATTTAATTATTTTTTCCTGCTACGCCATATTTCCTTACTTTTCCAACGATCCATGATGTCATAGCGTTATTAATTTTAGTTTCCAAAAATATTTGCAATCTTACTGTGTGGAGTAGGCTGGTGTTGGCACGCGAAGATGATCGCCGGGCCTCGGTCTGTCAACGTCACTGTCGCTGTGTTCGTCAAGTGTGGCCGCGCTGCCTGACCCGCCCGTCGACCTAAATTTAAAAAAAGGCCCATATAAATATCATTACTGCTATTAGATCACAGAGTTCTACAGTACACTTCCACTGTTGGAGATGGACAATATGGTCTACACTCTCCACGCTGGCCAGACGGAAAGAAGAAAGAAATATATTTATTTGTCGCCAAAACATAACCATAGCATAATACAAATTAAAAAAAACTATAGGTACATAAAAAAAGAGCTACCAGCAGATGTATAGCGACAAAAAGGCGATCAGCTCGGCGTCCGCTACAACCTATAGATAGGCCATAGCGCCGATTTTCTTTCTTAATTTTTTAATGACAATTTATTAACGATTCCACATTTGAACCGTCCTTTGTAGGATTTTAATGAAATCATTCTTACAACCGAACCACAAACGCTCCTATTAATAAATAGATCTTAAATTGACTATTATTATATTATATTATATTATTTTTTAATTATTATTTGTGCATGCATGGTTAAATCGTTTATGTAGATACTTTATGATTTAATATTAGTTTTAATTTCATATACTTTTTTTTAGATTAAAATTTTGTATTTATCTCTGTTATATAACTTTAATTAAGAAGCGTTGTTTAGTGTATGTCAATTACAGTCTCCTGGTTTTAGTCCCTGCGTAGACAAGACAGGTATTACTATGTAGATTGTACTGTGATCAGCATACACCTGCTGATACTATTTATTTACTTTTCTTTTATTTTTATTATGTAGTTACGAGTACAGTGCCGAGTGTGGAGATCACTGTAATATGTTTCGCTTGTAAATTAGTTTTTTTTGTCAATAAATATATTTTTATCTTATCTTATCTACTATGTACTTAAATGTATGTATTATATGTGTATATATTTATTTAAGGGCGCGGTGGTAGCTCGGTTGTAGGAACGCTTCCCATAATCCTACAAAGGGCGGTCCAAACCCCTCCGGCATGTACCAATGAGAAATACACTTTTCTTAGGTACATTTGTAATAGATTTACAACACCACCGTTCCCGTGCCTCGGAGAGCACGTTAAGCCGTCGGTCCCGGTCCCACTAATATCAACTTGTGGAATCGTTAATAATTTGTCTAAAAAAAAATAAAAAAATACATTTGATCCTCGCGGCCAAATTCTCCAGATATACGTTCTGGAAGGCCCATCTCTGCCGCATCTGCATCTGATGCTGTGTTCTAGGGGCTGTAATGAACTGTAATGTAATGATTTAAAACCAAAATTAAGAATCTGTTTACATAAACAGTTTAGCTCGTCGTATGGGATTTGCTTCGGAGTTCATATAGTTAGTTCTATAAATCCTATTTAGTTGTATTATCCTATATACCTGGCCAAGGTATACATAGTACTTGTATTTATAAATACAAAAGGTGCACTATTGTTCATAGTGGCAAATATTTTGGTGGCGGGTATAAATTCTAATGACTCCTATTGTAAGGTTTATTAATTGTTCTTCTACTGCCTTTATCTTTGAATAAATAAATAAAGGAGTTATCCGAGATGATAGTAAGAGACCCGATGGTATGACGTTGGTCCCCTGGGAACGAGGACGTGCTCTGGTGTGTGCCACGTGCGTCGACACTCTCGCCGCGTCCCAAGGGGACAGCGCATAAAGCGGGTGCCGCTGCGGAAAATGCGGAGTCTACCAAGAGGCGCATATATATATTAAAATATTACATATTTATACCGTTTGCTGTAGAAACTCTGGTCCCATGGAGTCCAAGCTCATTAAGTTTTTAAAAGACATAACACGTCTTCCTGTGATAAGAGGGTTGGCTCTTTCTACACCCAAAGATTCATTGCAATTCAGCGGCTGCAGAAATAATGCAGCCAGCGTTCTTGCCACAATTCCACGCGGACGGGACTTATATCCCTATCCTTTTATTATATTTTGAAAATAATTTTAATTAATAAATTTGTGTCATTTAATAATAAGTAAATTTCTTAGCAATCCATGAAAGTACCGTGCGTGTACCGGAACCATTTTGTGTCGGAGAGAGAGAAGAATAATGACTGACATGGGGCTGATATAAAAAGAAGACCTTCTCTTTTAATTCACTAGATATTCACGTAAACAACGTTCAAGGTTGTTTGTTAAATACACACACTAAATTATTATACTAATAGAAAACATTAATTAATTATGATAGTGAATCGGCATTTACTAGCCATGGAGGGAGTATTAATTAATAATATATTGACTAATTAATATGTGCTAGTCCATACTTCGAAACCTACTTTTTCCAACTGTAGTTGGATCAAATTACTTATCCGGCCTTTCCCTTTCGTGGTGGTCAGAAACCACGTTTATTAAACAAGCGGATTCACATTTAGCCAACATTACTATACTAATATATTTTATCGGTCAAGTAGTTTTGCAATGCATAGGGAACACAAACAAAGACACCTTTATATATATAGATAGAAGATGGATTTCATTCCGATTACAGATCGGTAAAGGTAAGTTGCTCGTCTATGGATCTTAAGACTACTAGGACTCTGTGTTCTAAGAACTGCAATGATGAATGATAGCTTACCGAGTTATTTTGGTTCTGAAACAAAAGAAAATACGTTTAGATACTGGTATTATTATCGAACCCTATACCTTCGCGTCTAACTCTACGGTTTTAATGTATCACCATCATCTCCACTACTGGATGTAGGTCTCTTCCAAGGCTCGCCACTGCACGCGGTCTTTTGCAACCCTCAACCAAACCAAACTGCCTTACCTTTTGTTACCTCCGTGGGCTTTAGACGTTGTGGTACAGCAGCACTATTATGTTACTTAAGCGCAAACGTTATATAATGAAATCTGTTAACTATATATACGAGTATATCACGCTATTAAAGTTCATATTTGCACAGACGCTGTCAAGGTCGAGCGCTTATAGAGTTGAGAATTGAATAATATTTTGTAATTATGACGCAAGCTCTGAGGTAAATAACGAAATTCACTAATAACGTTTGCGCTTAAGTAACAGGATAGGGCTGTAGGTTTCGCTTTCTACTCGAGGCACAATAATTTATTTGTGGTATTTCTCGAGTGTGGTACGCTATCGGCATCGACAAGCTTGCCACTTGTCATGATGAGCCTATTGTAAAGTTGGCTAAATATAAATCAGCTTCTTTATAAGCGTGGTTTCTGACCACCCCGAAAGGGAAACGGTCGTGATGATACTTTACTTTACTTCCAAGTCAACCAGCATAGTGTTAGGGACTGTTATCAGTCATGAGTGATTTAAGTTGGATTTAAGCCTGATCCCGAAATGTGTGGATACACTTTACTGTGTTTATTGTCATGAACGGTGGATGCTTCCCCGCCCCGACAGACTGGACAAATTAAATTTATTTTGCTATTCGTCTTGAAAACGTACAGAGTCATAACGATATGGATGCGTTATAGCCTTGTATACTTTCAATATACGCGCCTCAGTTGAAAACAGCGTAGTATGGGATGCCACCTGTGTGGACACTGGCGCCTTTCCACTTGTCCAGGCGCTGCTGCATTACAAGAGAACCTCAAACTCAGATTATTGGGAGATGTGTTTTTGTGCCGTTTGGAGTTGAAACTCCCGGGTCGTGGGGACCATGAGCACATTAAATTTTCAAGGCATTGTCAAAACAGCTCGTCAACACCTCGGGGGACAAGAGGACTGGGCAGTATTTGAGCCAAAGGATCAGCATTGCCATTCAACCACTGGCAACGATTTGGAGATATATTTTTTATAATCATTTTATTTAGTTTTTTCTTAATTTTAGTTTTTAGTTTAAATAATAACATAAACTTATTTATTATTTGCTTTTTCTAATTTACTTACCGAAATATCCTCTTCAGGCGACTAATGACGTGGTATTTGATGTACACTGTGACACAACTTTACTGACACTGTCCGCGTTGTTCCACACTTCTAACATTGGTAACACATTTTTGAACATATTTCCATTTTTCACCGAAAACTAATATTAAAAACTAGAGCTCTGCCTTGTGCGACCTTCAGCGACGTAAACAATTGATAACCAAAAAAAAACAGTTTTTTTTTAAGTTGTTCAGTAGGGGTTTGTCCCAAAGAGATCAAATATAAAACAGAGCCGATATTGATTGTTATTTTCTACATATAATATATTAATTTTTACGCCTTCTAATTTGTTCTTGTATATTTATTTCAAAAAAATCTCATTTTATATATAATATATAAAGTTCCAGTATTATACATTATAATAATAAAAAATCTTTATTGTATCGCACATTATTTAGGCGCCGTGGTGGCTCGTTAGTGAAGCTTTCCTTAAAAACTTACAAAAGTCGGTGCAAACCCCCGGCATGTACCAATAAAGAAAACACTTTTCTTACGTACATTTGTCATAGATTTACAACACCACCGTTCCCGTGCCTCGAAAAGCACGTTAAGCCGTCGGTCTCGGTTCCAATGATACCAAATTGTTAATAAATTGTCATTGTAAATTGAGATCAGACCCTCGCCAACCCGTCTGGCTAGCAAGGTGAGTGTAAGCCAAATTCTCCAGAAATTATTGTCAATAAATTAACAAAATCAATTTAATAGTGCAATGCACTGATATAGACTAATTAGTACTGAGACGATTGTTCTAGCTTTAATACTAATACCGTTTGGGGTCTTGCCCCATCTTGTTATATATATTTAATGACTTTGCTTACATCCCATATTAAGGTCATTTGTCTGAACATAACATTCAATACGATGACATACAAGTTTTATTGGATTACAATAAATCTTTGCGTCACTTAAATATTATGAAATTGACGTAAGGATAAAGATAAAAAAAATCTTAACACTGTGCGGCGTTTTTGCGGAGAACCTCAAAGTGCGCAAATACGCCAACCTTGGTATCGGTTACGAATTTGCGCCGTTTGGGGTCGAGACGATGGGCTGGCAATTATTTCTGCCAACGTATTAGCTTCGCTATACAGAGGGGAAATGTTGCCAGTCTCCTTGGAACTATCTCGGATGGGACGTCTCTAGAGGACATTTTTTATTTATAGTTTAGTTTATTTTTAATTTTATTATTTAGGTAGCTTTTAATTTATACTTAATGTACTATAATTACTTCGAATAAATCAAATATCTTTATTCACGTACACCGATGTATATCTACGAGTAATCGTAGATAGCTGTTCTGGAACAAAGTGTCATGTCATGTCATGACGTCATGTCTAAGCCGGAATTCCAAGGAATATCTCTGCCTTTAAATCAAAATAGCTTTAGTAATATAGGGGTCAAGGCGATTACTTGTAAATAGACCATAATGTAAAATACATCATTCATCTTTTTTTATTTATTTAAATGAAATGATTAAAACTACTTAAATTTAAAAAATAAAACAAATATAAACTAAACCTAATAAAAAATGTCCTCTAGAGACGACCCTTCAGGGATAGTCCCAAGAAGACTGGCAACATTTGCCCTCTGTCGAGGCTAATACGTTGGCAGAAATAATTGCCAGCTTTCCTGTCTTAATACTATTCCGTTAGCCGTTTCGACAACTCCTTGGCCAGACGCTGGCTGAGTGTCCCCATGGCCCCATCTTGTATAGGGATTTCGCCTAAATTATATTCACAGTAAATATGCATTTTTAGATAAATTATTCTAACAAGATTATAATTTAAGTACACTTGTTTTTAATATAGTTGAGGTGTGCAAAATGTTTAATATATTAATATACTCTCACTACTAAAGGACTTGATTGATACGTAAATACATATTTTATTTTCCAAATAACTTAATTGCACTTAATATATAGTAAAAAATAACATTAGTCTTGTCAATAAAAGTACCTATTGAAACTAATACTATCTTCCGTCGTTCCGAGACACGATAATAGTAACCTAAGCACGCTTAAAGGTGTTCCGAGACGTGCTTAAACTGTTATGACGTCACAAATGACATCATTTCTCGCGCTTAGCTGCTCACGATATCGAGGTAGATCGCTCTGAGCGCTGTCAGTTGTTTGTCATAATGTCCCGCGCCTTTTTCAAGTTAATTTAATATTAGGTTTTCTTTTTAAAATTATTTAATATTGTAATTCGTTTATACTGTTTCTATATTACTTCTTAAACAAATCTATAATTAATATTTAAGTAGGAAGTGAAAAAAAAATGTCTGTAACACGGTAAGTTATTTTAAAATACCAAAATAAGTTAATAATATTAAACTTTACACATATAAAGATGAATAAACCGAGAGATGTATGTTGTTAGTATTCATACTCAAAGATGTGGAATCCGCAATTTATCTTTCATACATTAAAAAAAAAACTAACATTTTATGAATGAAAATGTGATTTAGACCGTTCCGAATTAATATTACGCTCTAAGCATCCAAATCGCGATATTTGATTCGGAACGACGTGGCGAAGGTCAGTGTCATATACATTCTAACCGCTCTGAGCACGATTCGGAATTAGGAGTCTATCATTGTAGGTACACAGCACAAGTTGTACAAAAATAAGTTAAAATCATCAAAAAAGGCCGGTTTGGCTGCTCATCTGCTTTCTTAGCACATCAAATACAATAGCATTAAACAAAATTATAACTTTGTGGCATTTGGGGTTGAAACAATGGGGGTATATTCTCTTGATACCCACAAATTCATAAAAGAGCTGGGTAAACGAATTTTCCAAGAGTGTGGCGATCCCAAATGCCATAACTACCTAAAACAGAATATGTCCATAATAATTCAACGAGGAAATGCGGCGAGCGTTTTAGGTACCCTCCCTGGTGGTAAGCCCTTAGTTTATTTTGTAGAATAGCTTTAATTTCATATGTATCTTTAGTTTTAGTTTTATTTGTAATTAGTTTTATTTGAATATTTTTGTATCTAATATACTTCGAATAAAAATATTTAAATTACAAAGTTAAAATTAATGTTGCCATTTATAAAATACCTGACCGATTAACGTTGGTGCATTCGACGATGGGTCGAGCATTCGTGTAGGACGTTACTTGTGTCGACAGCCTTGCTCGGTCCCATCTGCAGGGCACATCTCTCAGGGCTGGCTGCAGCGGACTCGGCTTAATAGGCCAACCGTCGCAAATACATAGTCGTAAAACAGCTTTAATAATTATAAGCAACTAGCTGTTTTACCCGGCTTTGCTCGTGTAAACGGCGACACGAAATAAATTTCGTTGCGCATTATTTTGATTTTGCTATATCTCCTAAGGTATTAATTTAATTTGCATGGTTTAAAAGGAAAAAATAATCTCCATGAAATGCTTAAGCCAACTAACGTATTTAAAATAATAAGGATTAATACCGTAATTGTGTAAATAGCTCGCCAATTACCGCTATAAATTGCCTTTTTTTTAGTATTGAAATGGATACAGTTCTTTAGATAGACATATGCCATAGCGGACTTTGCTATAGATCTATATAATATATCGAAAGATCTATATATCGCAGGAAACTTAGGGTCATTTGTCTTCTTTATTCAGTTTTAAACGAGCCTGCGACACCGGAATAACTCAAGGACAAGTTTTCCTTTCTCTCATCTTTTCACGACAAATCTCTTCGTTCCTCCCACAACTCTCTTCTTACCGTCCCTTCTCATAATTCTAGTTTTGTTTCAAATTCATTCGTAGTTGTTGCCACAAATCTGTGCAATAATCTACCACAAAATATAAGACAAGCATCTACTAGATTTGCATTCAAGAGGTTTATTCTTATTTCTTATCTCAACGGTTGTAAGTATATTATTAGTATATTATCTATGTATATATAATTATTATTTATGTATAAATTTATATGTAGTTATAAAATATAATTTATAATTTTTATTTTAATATGTGTACACCACTTCATTTTTTTCATTTAAGTGTTTAAAGTTGTCCCAATGGTTGGCTATGATAACATGTCTCGCGGCATTAAAGCCCGCCTTTGTCTTTGTACATTAAAGTGTATATATAAAATACACAATTCCATTATACATTATTTTATGAAATCTCAAAGGGTTTAGGTTAGCGTTATCTTTAAATGCTCCCAGACGGCTTATTTTTTTCCGACCTCCTCCTCCTTAGTCGGTACCCCACTGATGGCGATCGTGACTCCGTCGCAGCTCATCCACCAGCCGTCTCCAACGGTTTCGGTCCTCGGCGTAGTGGATGGCCTGGTGTACAGGGATGTTCAGGTGGTCAGTCAACTGACTGGACCATCGCTTGGGGCTTCTTCCTCTTGTTCTTTTACCGTCTACCTTGCCCGTGATTAGAAGTTTTTCTAGATTATAGTCTTCTCTTCTTGCAATGTGGCCAAAGTATTGCAGAATTCGGGCAAAGCAGACGGTAGAGAGTCTTTGCTCCCTGGTCAGCAGTGCTTCGAGCACAGAAATGTTAGTACGTCGTGCGGTCCAAGGGATTCTGAGCAAACGACGCCCGCACCACATCTCAAACGCATCAATCCTCGCTCTATCCGCGGCTTTTATGGTCCATGTCTCCGAACCGTACAGAAATATGGAGAAGACAAGTGTTCTCACGATGTGAATTTTTGTCTTTCTGGATATGTTGCTGTCACCCCATATTCTGTTAAGTTGGGTCATCAAAGATTTCCGACACCTCCAACAAATATCGTTAATGTATACAAAAACTTAACAAATTATATACTAAAACGTTCCTCGAGAACCATTCTATCCATTGGTGAAAACAGCATTCAAATCGGTGCAGTAGTTTTTGAGTTTAACGCAAATAGACAGACAGACGCGGCGGAGGACTTTGTTTTATACAATATGTAGTGATAGTGATTACTATTTTTTTTTTTTTTTTTTTTTATACTAGCACGACATGTGACCCTGCGCCCACCTGATGGTAAGTGGCGCGCAGGGTCCATGAATGTTAGCAACTGGAATCAGACCCTTATATCCGACATCAGTCCCTAACACTATGCCGGCTTGACTAGATGCCTTTTCACACTTCGCTTGAAGGACTCCAGGTTATAGGAAAGTGGAAACACAGAGGCTGGAAGAGCATTCCACATCTTTATTGTGCGACAGATGTATGAGTCACCAAATTTATAGGTACGCGAAGGGATAGTGACTACGGTATGTGGGTGCATATTCTGACCTGTGCGTGTGGTTCGGTTGCGGAATGGGGAGGAAGGAATTAGGTTATAGAGCTCTTCAGAGCACTCACCATAGTATAGCCGGTAGAACACGCTCAGAGAAGCTACATCTCGGCGAAGCTGCAGGGATTCGAGAGTTCCAGATATAGTGGCATCGTCCACAATTCGAACAGCTCGCCTTTGTAGGACATTGAGAGCATCTGTGAGGTACTTGGCTGAACCATCCCAAAGGTGTGAACAGTATTCCACGCATGATCTGATCTGTGCTTTGTACAGCAACAGTATGATTGATGGCGGGAAAAACCGCTTCACCTTGTTCAGTATTCCGAGCTTTTTTGACGCTGTTTTGGTGATGCTCTCAATGTAGTTCCGGTGGCCAGATAAATAAGTAAATACCAGGATACAAATAATTACATACAAAAATCCGGTTGACATTTCCTTTGGTATGAAATACATAACAGCTTAACGTACATTAAAATATTAGCTTTTAGACCCGGCGTTGCTCTAGTAATAGTAGACAGCGAGAATAAACCTTTAGGCTTAAAAAATCGGGCAATATGTGTTTTTTTTTCCTAAATTTCAATAAAATCGGTTCAGTTATACTAGTTTACTGCCTCCGTGGTCTAGCGGTCAAGTCCGTGGATTTAGACTTGGAGGTACCGGGTTCGATTCCTGGTCGGGACACAAAAATATTTATTAATGTAAATAAAAATACATTTAATTAATATTTAATTTATTTGTGATATTTCTCGAGTTTGGTACGCTGGAGACATCGACGAGCTTGCCACTTGTCATGATTGGCCTATAGTAAAGTTGGCTAAATGTGAATCCGCTTATTCATAAGCGTGTTTTCTGACCACCCCGAAAGGGAAACGGTCGTGATGATACTAGTATAGGCGTGGAGGTGAATTTAAAAGGCATAGATATACGTATGTGGCCGTACGGTCACATGTGCTTTAATTATGACGTCATACAGCCTAAGTCTGTCCCTAAGTTCCAAGCAAGAAGAAGGGCAAGAAGCCAAACGATATGAAAACTAAAGCTAGGACATTCATTTATTACAGCCCCTAGAACACAGCATCCTAAACCTCCACTGTTGAAGATGGGTCTTTCCAGAACATATATCTAGAGCTGGCCAGACGAGGTGGCGAGGATCTGATGTCAATTTTAATGACAATAAATTAACGATTTAACAAGTTGGTATTAGTAGAACCGGGACAGACGGCTTAACGTGCTCCCGGGCACGGGAACGGTGCTGTTGTAAATCTATTATTACAAATGTCCGACCTTTGTAGGATTTTTAAGGAAAGCGAGCAACCGCACCAAAGCTAGGTCAATCGTCTCAGAATTAATTATTTTATGTCAGTGCATTACCGGTCATGGTCGTTTTTGGCGTGCACTTTCAAATTAATCTTGTTTTGCTGACAATATGCCGATTTGCATGCAACGGAAGTTTTAAACACGTTCTTCTTCGATAATAGAAGCGTAAAAGATAATGTAACAAACATTTAGTATTGTTCGCGCCGATCGCGATGATTCGACCAATTTTGGATGGTTAGGCGTTATTGTGATTCGTCGGTGCATAAACAGACGTCCTAATTTGTTACCCCTATACCCTTGTCCTGTCTCTTTCGCGCCGCTTCCTTTCTATATTACCCATCCCACTCACTAGTCCAAAGGCCGGCGCTTGCGCACTGAAGAGAGGCAGTGCCTATATAACTGGCCGCGCCGCATGGTGGTCGTAATCGTCGAATCGAAATATAGTCGTAGTCGTCGCGCAGTCGTTGTCCTACAGTCGTCATAGAAGACGCTGAAGAAATCGCCGCGATCGTTGTTTTCGCCCGCATTCGCCAAACCCGCAAAATCAGTGTAAGAACAATTTATAAGTGCTGGTGCCGAGGACATCAGGTGAGTTCCTTTACCAGTTTCCTTTCTAGTTTGTTTATTGCACCGATTATCATAGTATCGTCTATGTATCTAATTTGAAGATTATCGCAAATCCCGCACCTAGATACAGTCCACTAAATCCGCGCCATCAAAAAGTTGGTCCTTCGAGCCGGATTGGTTCGTTTATTTTTAAATTAAAATTAGTAACCAAAAAGTTGGTTACTTCGGCCGCATATTAGTTTCGTTTCGTTTTAAATTCAAATTAGTTAAACCGCCAAAATGTCGTCAGATGCAAAATTGGAATTAAAATTAAGAAAGTTGAACGCTAAAATGTCGTCTCATTTTAGTGAAATACAATTATGTTACGATTGTATTACTCGCGATGTGAAGGATAGTGAGGAATTATCGATATTGTTTTTGTCAAGATGTTCCACGATCGATTTAATTCGTTCGGAATTTGTTTCCATGTTGGATGAGAAAGTGGACATCGAATTAGCCCTCTATCCCGATAGGGAACCGAATTATAAATCGTTAAATTCGTTTCAAGATTTGTATTCGAAAATTAAATACACGCAAAGCGGTATTCTGTCGTCGCGTAACGCATCCGTAACGAATGTAGGTAAAACCCGCACCCTTGAACACCATACAAAACTTCCTCGTCTCGAATTGTGTTCCTTTAATGGGGAAATTGAGAATTGGCCTACATTCTACGAAAACTTTCGCACCGTCATTCACGAAAACATAAACTTGTCGGACGGTGAAAAGATTCAATACCTAGTCGGTAAGTTAACGGGTAAGGCACAGAGTATCTGCCACGGATTCTTGCCAACCGCCGAAAACTACACAGTTCTCTGGACTACCCTCGTTAGTAAATACAACGATAAACGTCTTTTGGGTTCAACGTACTTGGATCAGTTGTTTGGTTTGCCGAACGTTAGTAGTGCGAATCCAACAAATTTAGAAAATTACATTGATAAGTTCTCGTCATTAATTTGTGCGTTAAAACAGTTAAATCTTGATAGTTTGTTGGATTTCATATTGGTGTACATTGGTTCAAAGAATGTGGACGTTGAAACCATAAAATTATTTGAACTATCGTTGTCGCAAAAAAATGCCTTGCCGTCAGTTTCGTGTTTTGTTGAGTTCGTTCGAGAACAATCTCGTGTTATGCTTCGCGCTAATAGTGCCGTGAAACTATCGCCTTCGTACAGTAGCAGGCCTGCCAAGTCAGCTGTTACAAAAACATTTGTAAGTATTCCTAATTCGCATAATAATAATTCGTGTATAGTTTGTAAAGGTATTGATCATTGTCAAGCTTATCAGTGTAGCCAATTTCTCGAAATGTCGCCTCACGATAGATTTAATTTCGTTAAACTAAACGGTTTGTGCTTAAATTGTTTAAGTGGTAAACATATCGCTCGTAGATGTAATTCGGAAAGAAGGTGTCGTAAGTGTTTAGGTACGCATCATACATTGTTACATTTCGAATCGCATAGCGCTACCCCGCTCTCGACTGCTGCGCCCGCGCTGCCGTGCGCGCCCGCTGTTCAAACGACGACCGCACTGGAGCAATCTTCCATTGCCGCTTCTTGTAGCGTTGCGCCTCCCGCAGTTTCGTTGTGTGCCATCAATGGACGTCGTGACATTAGTAATGGTCGTCAAACGACAGTTTTACTAGGCACAGCTTTGTGCAACGTTGTCGATGCGTATGGAAACATCAAACCTATTCGCGTATTGGTTGATAGTGCATCCCAACAAGATATTATTTCGGTTGCTTGTTGTGATGCATTGAAATTGCAAATAGTTTCGCCGCAAATTGAGCAGATTTCTGGGGTTGGCGACATTAGCAACCCGGTTTTGGGAACCACGTCCCTAACC
This sequence comes from Tinea semifulvella, assembly GCA_910589645.1. Classification (NCBI taxonomy): domain Eukaryota; kingdom Metazoa; phylum Arthropoda; class Insecta; order Lepidoptera; family Tineidae; genus Tinea; species Tinea semifulvella. The sequence goes on along the minus strand of OU342598.1, from coordinate 2,536,495 downwards.
ATTCGCTCTCGCTATGATGATGCTAGTCGTTTCACTATCCAACCCTTAGTTGTTTCTCGTATCACGAGTGAGTTACCTTCCGCGCCTGTAGATATCTCTTCTTTAGAGTATTTAAATGATTTGCCACTAGCCGATTGTCGCTACTACAACCCCGCGGACATCGATATGATTGTGGGAGCCGAGATGTTCGCTCGAATATTACGCTCCAATACTATTTCCCGCGCGTCTGGTGAGCCAGTAGCTATTGAAACATCGCTAGGATATTTGATCGTAGGCAAAGCCCCGTGCCTAGCCGGTCCTAGTGGTGGTGATGCTCGCACGTTTTCCTCTTTCGTTCCGCCCGTTAAGAAAGTTTCGCACACTTTTCGCAATTCGCACCATGTCGCAAACATGGATAGCTTTTAGTACTTTTCCTTTCGCTTTTAAATTATTTTTTTTCGCTATTCTTTTCGTCTTGATTTCTTCATTCTCGTTTATCTCGCACGCATTTCGTCTCGTTTCTTCCGCACCACGTCGCACTTATTTCTTGTACCTTTCGTTTCGTGCTGCTGTCAGTTTTCTCGTTACTCGTGTTCGTCACATCGTTTCGGACAAACACGACCGCTTCGTGACGCAGCTTCTGTCACCATGAGGGATCCAAGCATCCTCCTGGTTGACACCGCCACTAGTTATTCTAGTGCTTGAGGGTACAAGATGGCCAATCAACAACCCGCATTCTCTCTTGCTGGGAGGTTTTATACTTGTCGAGTTCTCCAGCATCTTGCGCGAGGTAGTGGGTTCGATTACCGTAACTCGTTGCTATATGGTTAGCTGTGAGTCGCGGGTCGTGCCTCCTCGTATTCATTTATTACGAAGTTGTTTGGCATCCCGCCGTCGGGTCGCGTCGTTGAATTGAATATATATGCCATGCAACGACCCGCATTCTCTCTTGCTGGGGGGTTCGTACTTGTCAAGCTCTCCGGCGACTCGCTTGAGATAGTTGGTTCGATTCCTGTGACTTTAGCTATATGGTTAGCTATAGGTTGCAGTTCGTGCCTCCTCGTATTCGTTACGTTTAAAGTTGATTGGCATCCCACCGTCGGTCGTTGAATCGAATACGTGTGCAATTCGACGACTCGCTTTATCTCTTGCAGAGGGGTTTTGAACTCCTCCAGTTCTCCAGCAACTCGCTCGAGGTAGTCGGTTTGATTCCCATGACTCATTGCTATATGGTTAGCTGTGAGTCGCGGGTCGTGCCTCCTTTCATTCGTTTGTTATTGTTGGAATCCCTGAAGGGAAACTTAACGTTCCTTGAAACAAAACAATTTGATTATTCTTAGACCTAATTTTAAAATAAATATTGTTATTGACGTTTAAAAACACCGCGTAAATTAGAAACACATCTCACGTAGAAATCGTTTCGTGGGCTCTTGTAAAGGAATAATTCGACCTTTACATGTTCGCAATTCTACTCGCTATCGTTCGCATCGCTTGTGAAAGAATCGTTTCATCGTTTCGTTGTAGTCACTTGTGACTTTGAATTTGTTTTATTTCGCATACGTGGGTAATGTACTCGTTTCGTGAATTTGAAGGACTGGGTCGCTTCAAGCTGGGGGGAATGTTCGCGCCGATCGCGATGATTCGACCAATTTTGGATGGTTAGGCGTTATTGTGATTCGTCGGTGCATAAACAGACGTCCTAATTTGTTACCCCTATACCCTTGTCCTGTCTCTTTCGCGCCGCTTCCTTTCTATATTACCCATCCCACTCACTAGTCCAAAGGCCGGCGCTTGCGCACTGAAGAGAGGCAGTGCCTATATAACTGGCCGCGCCGCATGGTGGTCGTAATCGTCGAATCGAAATATAGTCGTAGTCGTCGCGCAGTCGTTGTCCTACAGTCGTCATAGAAGACGCTGAAGAAATCGCCGCGATCGTTGTTTTCGCCCGCATTCGCCAAACCCGCAAAATCAGTGTAAGAACAATTTATAAGTGCTGGTGCCGAGGACATCAGGTGAGTTCCTTTACCAGTTTCCTTTCTAGTTTGTTTATTGCACCGATTATCATAGTATCGTCTATGTATCTAATTTGAAGATTATCGCAAATCCCGCACCTAGATACAGTCCACTAAATCCGCGCCATCAAGTATACATATTCAAACTTTATATTGAAAAAAAAAAACATTATTTACACTTATAAATGTTTACAGATAAAAAAATCATTTGTGTTGATCCTTATCTCCTAAAAAAGTTGTCTATGTTATTTTGTGCATCGAACCATATCATCACTAAACATTATTATTGCATAATGTAGAAAGAAAATAATATAATACTGCATGGTATTTAGTAAAGAGCAAATATTTTTATATTATGATCTAGAATAAAAATAAATAACTATGTATTGTTTATTTTAATTATTCAGTAATAAAATCTTAAGTTACGGTGCAGAGAACTTTTCCTAAAAATATCGCCACTCATACTGGCCTAATCAAAATCAATAAATCAACAACAAATCAGAGGTCGACGATCGCGCGAACGTTGACTTACGTAATTCTTTTTCTGTCTATTTCGTCCCTCGGCTGTGGGCGAGATCAATCTACACTAATATTATAAAGAGGAAAGATTCGTATTTTTGTGTGTGTGTATGTTTGTAATGACTAAACTCAAAAACTACTGTGCCGATTTCGTAAATTCTCTCACCATTGGAAAGCTACATTCACCTTGAGTAACATAGGCTATATTTATTGCTAGAAAAGATTAGGGATCCTTACTAAAACTTTAGTAACGTAACCAAAGCTGTAAAAAAATTGCCATAAAACGTCATTCGTCGCATGCGCTGCGGAAACTATTGATGATAGAACAAAATTATGTGCTACAATATTAAAGAACATATCAATATCTACAAAAAACTTCGCGATACCATATGTCCAACTATTATCGTCATGTTACAATAACCACATTTTACATTTTAAAAGTTGATAGAAATGGCATGACGGCAATTCGACCCTGATCCCGAAACGTCTGGATACACTTTACTGGGTTTATCGGCACGAACGGTGGATACTTCTACACAGACTGTCAAGTCTGCCTACCACCTACTAAAATGTGCTTTATAGTGTGTGTGATATTGTTTTATGATATAGTTTTTCCTACCAATTCTCGCTCTATTTTATTTATATTTGATTTCTTAGGTTCCAAGGAACATCTCTCCACATCCAAATTTGACTAGCAATTAAAGGACGGACAGACATACATACAAAGCGTGATCTTTTAAAGAAAAAATCCGCTTCTGTAAAGCGTAGCGAGATTAAAGTATACATTTGTAAGTATTCTAGGTGCTATATGATTGATAAAGAAATTATTACAAAATTTGGCAATAATAATTACTGCGCACGCAAGAAACCCGATATAAATACTAATAATCGTAAAAAGATAAGGTCTTTAAATTCAAAATATCTTCGCACATAAATTATTATTTAAAATTCACACAAAAACGACAGCCTATGCTTTAAAAATGTGTTTGATTTAAACAAAAACAATAACAAATACCTATATGACCAACGCACACTGGTTTTTCCTCTATTTTTCACTTAAACACACTGATTTTATCACTTTTTATGTTTTCAAGAACACCGATCAAAGCCAGAGTGGACTATGTTAAGTAATTACACAACTTATGTCAGAAGTACGGATAAAATCTTGTTTAGAATAAGATACTATATGCATACTGTCTTTAACACACGGTAAAGCCTACCATCTGGGCTTCAATCACACAGCCAAGCGATTGTCGGCGTTTTTAACCCGAAAATAAAGACTACATTTGTATTTACATTGTAATTGGCGGAGAAACATGCGCAGTGGTGCATTGCGCATAATATTGATTGCAGTCATATGTACGGTGTGAGGCTGTTTATCAATCAAAGATGCGAGGAAAGGAACAGCGCGAGGATAATGTCTACCAATAGATGACGTGTGATACTTTATTATGTTTTTTGCTCGCTCCTTCATCAAGTCTTTAGCGTACCAGACTTAAGAAATTTTACAATTAAATGAATTAAATTATTGTGACCAGGAATCGAACCCGTTACCTCAGCGTCTAAGGATGAGTTGCACCAAATTTAAGTCTTTGTTTCCCTTCTGAGGTGGTCAGACACCACGCTTATAAAGAAGCGGATTTACATTTAGCCAACTTTACTATAGGTCAATCATGACAAGGGGCAAGGTCTTCGATGTCTCTTGCGTACCATATTATACCAACAAGAACTTGACTCTTAAATCTCATTATATGCTAAAAAAAATATGTAAGGTACTTACGGGTCATTAAATTCTGCATTGATATATTCTTGCAGCGAACGACGGGAGTTCGCCTTCGAATGCACAAGGCTGCCCGGTTCGGTATCTGAAATTAATTGGGTAGGTATAGTCAGCTAATAGTTCCCTGGATCACCTTACAATTTAAATCGTTTCCGATACTAATATTATTAATGACTCCGTGGTCTACAATCAATCGCTACACTCTTTGCAGAGTGGTCGTGGTCGCCATTTCAATACTAGTGGTACGCAACAAGCCGTCGCCATTCCTCTCGGACCGAAGTTTTCCTGGTGCACTCATGTACATGTCCATCTCATCGGTGAACTACCACGCATCCTCTTGCCATCGTCTTTCTCCTGGACTACCAGGCGCTCGATGGATGTTTCTCCACGGTGCCGTGACACGTGTCCGAAGAAAGTGAGAATGCGTGATTGTACAATCAAGGAAAGGCGTTGTTTGATCCCCAGTTCCTCCAGCACGGATTTGTGCGGTTAAGTTAAACTCCTGGGCACAATTATTTTTAGATTTTGATTTAGATCCATGCGCAAATATAATAAATAATAATAATAATAAATATTTCCAGACAGGTCACACAGCGCCATCTAGTTTCCGTGGTAAGCTACGAGGCTTGTGTTACGGAAACTGGATGGTTGATAAACTACATATTATACTTTTTTTTTTTTTGTAAATATATACATATTATACATATAAACACCCAGACCGAGACAAATTATACAATGTACAACTTGCCCCCGGTGGGAATCGAACCCACGACCTCCCGTGTTCACGGCAACGTTTGTTACCACTAGACCACGGAGGAGGAAATATTATTTATTTATTTAAAAAAATACACATTTTTTAAAATCGTTCTGCATGGATTAACGAAGATTAGGCACCATTTCTATCTCTCAGCCACATACCTACTCGCTTTTCACCGAACCCCTCCCCCGTGACACGCGTCGTCACTATCGTATTTATTGTTGACAAGAAAATATTATGTGGCCCTTTAAAAACTTGAATCTTCCGACTCAAATGGTTGCTGACCCCTGGCCTATAGTAAAGTTGGCTATATGTGATTGTTGAAAAACAAGCGTGATTTCTGACTACCCCGCAAGGTCGTGATGATACTTTACATAATATTATAAATGTGAAAGAAGCTTTTTCTGTATGTATGAATGTATGTATGTCTGTTTGTCCACCTTTTACGCCTATATTGCCGGACCGATTTTAATATATTTGGCAGAAATAAAACCCACGGATGAACAAAAGCTATATTTATCACCTGACCACAACATGTGACCCCACCCCTATATTAGTGAATCGTTTTTTTTAATAGGTTTAGTTTATATTTAATTTTATGTAGTTTTTAATTTATATTTATTTTAATATTGTATCTTGTTTTTATTGTTACTGATTATGTAATCATTTATAATAACTTCCAAAAACGATTTAGAAGACATTTAGAAATAATACTTGAAATTCGGGAATAGAGTCGCGACCTAGGACCAAGAATCGTATGATACTTGGTCGTAGGTCGCGAGTTACTATTGTCATTATTCTAAGGTTGTCACCATTTTTTTTTTACTAGTGATGTTACTTGCTCAATTTCAATGTCGATAAATTTATAGACACATGTATTATTTGACAAAAGAAACAGTATACTACTAAGTATATATAGGAGTATATCCGTGATATTAACCTTCTTTGAAATATCTGGTGGTACGAGAGTAGATATGTCAAAATCTAAATATCTTCAGGTTTTTATCGCTGACCTTTTTTTAGTAAGTCAAGTTTCAAGCGGTGGTTTAAATATTACCATGGCAAGCTTACAATATTAGTTTTCCTTGAAAGTAAAAATTGGCATTTGACATCATTACAAATGGCACATACTTTCAATGAGAACAAATAGGTGGTAGGCAGACTGATGGTGGTAATTTGCCCAGTCTGCCGGGGCGGGGAAGTATTCACTTTTCGTGCGGATAAACTTAGTAAAGTCCACGCATTTCGGGATCAGGCTCGAATTGCCGTCATGCCCAGTCAAGCCGGCATAGTGTTAGGGACTGATTTCAGTCATAAGTCCGATTCCAGTTGCAAATATTCATGGACCTCGCGCGTCACTTACCATCAGGTGGGCGCAAGGTCACATACCGTGCAAGTATAAGAAAATAAAACCCACTACCCGGAAGGTCAAACTATGTAGGTAATGACTTCTTTTTTTGTAGGTAATGATTTAGACAGTGTAAATTTGCTCCATTATGACGAGTTTCCGTTGGTTTATCAATCTACTAACTGGATTTCGTAATAATGTTAACAAGGTATCAAAGCTAACACGTTGTATAAATATTAGCATTAAATAGACGTCATCCTATATATTTTTTTTTCAACCTACGACAATGAAAACAAATGTCTTAGAATTCCATGGAATCACTGTAGGTGCTGGGTCCGTTTTGTGTTGGAAAGAGAGAATAGTGTCTCGACTTGCGACGGACTACCAGCTGGTTCACGAAAGAGATCATTACTGTTTTTTGTTGCGCAATAACACGCTCATCATCCACTATTCTGCTACACTCCCCAACCAAATACTTCACGATTCTGCTAATGCCATCTTGGAAGCTCGTACTATAAACGCCCCAATTCTTTGAGTAAGTAATGCAATATTTTCTAGGAATACCTCTCGCACCAACTTCCACTGCGTAAAACTGGGTCTTGAATCCGTTCCTAATCATTTCATTTGTAAGTTCAATTAGAATAACTCAATTCAATTCGACTACAATATATATTTTGAGTTATTGATTCACCATCGTCTCTCCATTGATGGATATTGATCTCTTCCAAGGCAATCTTTTACCACCTCCATCCAACGCGAACCAGGGACCTTATTTAACTCATGCTCGTCATCTGCTGCCAATTACAGAGTCGTAAGTCTTGAATTACTTCCTATAGTAGATTGGCGTTTTATTTTAAAAAAAATACCTTCACTTATTCGTACTTTTTAAAAACTCTAAATATATCTATATAATTTAAATGTTTATTTTTATATAATTAAAATTACTTAAAAGTAAAAATTAATAATAAATAAACATAATAAAAAATAAACTATAAGTAGAAAATGTCCTCCTGAGACGACCCTTTAGGGATAGTCCAAAGAACACTGGCAACATTTCCTACATACATTGGAGGAAATAATTGCCAGCTTTCCTGTCTCCAGATAGAAAAGATTTTTTTTTCAATTGGGATTTAAAAAAAGTGTGTAGAGTGAGTTGTGAAAATGCTATTTTAGTTCGTCCCACTCTGCGTCTGGTGCGTGCTGCATAGTTAATTACCTATAATTAACTAACTAAACTATAATTTGAAGGTATCATAATTGTATTAAGTTTTATGTTAAATGTAATTATTTATAATAAATAAAAACTATTTAGGTAATAATAACTATAATTTTAAAAAATCTTATCTGAGATAGCCCCAAGAAGACTGGCAACATCTCTCTTCTGTGTAGTGAAACTTATTCGTCGGCAGAAATAATTGCAAGCTTTCCTGTCTCCAGATCTTTCCGTCAGCTGCTTTGACGGTCCCATTGTCCCATCACCTCGAGTCTCGACCCCAAACGACGCAAACTCCTAACATGTACGAGGTCGGCAGAAACTGTCACAGTTCCAACACCTCTCTTCTGTGTAGTGAAACTTATTCGTCGGCAGAAATAATTGCAAGCTTTCCTGTCTCCAGATCTTTCCGTCAGCTGCTTTGACGGTCCCATTGTCCCATCACCTCGAGTCTCGACCCCAAACGACGCAAACTCCTAACATGTACGAGGTCGGCAGAAACTGTCACAGTTCCAACACCTGACGAGGTCGCCTGGATGTGAGAGCTCATAAAATAAAGCATCTACCCACGTCGCATACCACGCCAGAGACTAGCAACTTTTTATTTGAATGGCCAACCATTACCAGTGTGCATTGTGTGTGCAACCATTACCATTACGAGTGTGGATGTTGAGTCCTACATCGGAAATGGATCGTCCTCTTCCCCTCACTGGATGTGCGGTTCTGCTGAAGAACTCCCAGTGACGTGAGAGGGTCGAATGGAGTAATTTATTAAATCTGAAATAGAAAACATTTATATTTAAAACATGATTTACAGATTCACCAACTTATAATCTGTGAATCATATGTACATGATGAAGGGATATGTCCTTGCAGGTTGGTCAGAAAGCACGCTTTTAAAGAAGGGAATTTAGATGTAGCCAACTTTACTATAGGCTCATTTACAAGTGGAAATCACAATATATAGGTACATACACAAAAAATATCACAAGACAATATAACTAATGGGACATCACTTGAGGACATTTTTAAATTATAGTTATTTTATTTTTTTATTGGTTTTTTTATTGTACTTATCTAATATATGTACCAATTAGGTGTCACGGCATTTACTTAATGTGTGTATGTATTCAAATTATTTATTTAATATACAAATAAGTGTATAAATAGAACATAAATAAATTAAATTTAAAAAAAACTAACTACTAAACCATAAATAAAAATAGTTCATATTTTAGTTGATTTTTTTATTTATTTAACTTATCTTAAATATGTTGATAGCAAACCTTTTTAATGAAGCGTCGAAGCCATCCGAAGAGCTGGTGGAAGCAGAACTCGAGCTTCCTTCTTCGTGGGTCAGCTGGAACTTGGAACTAACTTGCAATTTCATTGCGAAGTCAAAACAACTCGCCGAAACAAAACGTAAACACGATTATATTTAGACCAATCTTATTACGCGAGTACTGTGTCACTATTTACCTACTATCGTCAGTTTACCGTAAAACTGTTTCTATCGTCTTTTACTATTAACTAAATATTTTTGTTTCGTTTAAAGATTTTACTAAATCACAGAAATATTTTTTTTTCATTTTAAATGTTTTTTTTTGTTAAACCATAAATATAAATTGTATTTGTAGATAATTTAAAAGAGAAGCATTGTTGATTATTGGTTTATAAAACGTTATTTCAAATATACTTGCAAGTAAGATTGCGTGCACGTTGGCGAGGTGCGACTGGGTTTGTGGGCCTGACTCATCTTACAATTAGATCAGTTTAAAAATCACTATCATAGCTAATTTATTTGGCATACAACTACACACGAAAGCAATGAAAATAGGTACACTAACCCAATGAGACATGTTTTTATTTTATTATTTATTTATTTAAATCTTTATGCACTAAGTACACATGATGACTTCATATTCTTACTAGTCAACCTTAGGGACAATTTAGAGCATTTGTTATGTAAGGCAGGTGCTAAATATAATAGGACCATTTAGGTTTGTGAAAAAATAACAAATTAAATACTAAATCTAATATACTATATACAAAACTATATACTAATCAGTAGGTATACACTAAATAGACTACATACTATCATTATATTTAAATAGAAATATAGGTACCTATAAATAATAATACATACAAAGGTACATATAAATAATATTAATACGTTACATTGTTATTCTTTTCTGACAGACAGACAGTGGGGTCGTCCAGGCCCGGTTGACTAATTTTATTTTATTGTGTTATGGTAACTTACAGCTAATACAATTAAATGAATTATTTAATGAATAGGTACAAGCTAATTACAAGTTACCATATATGACAAAAATATTAATCAATAGCGTAAAGGTTTACACATATGTATGTGTACTATTACAAGCGACAAAATATAACAATTATTTATTAATTATTACAAATTTAAAATCATTTTGCTCCTCACGAAATATATACATACTTCATTATTATTATTATTAATAAATTCTTTATTGCACGAAAAAAATGTACAAAGGCGAAGATTAATGCCTACAAGGCATTTTCTAACATCTAACCTTTGGGAGAGTATGAGATGAAGGGTAGTGCTGATATAAAAAAATAAAAAATATTAGGATAACAAACAATATACTACATACTAAGACATACATACACTACATACTAATAAATACATACACTAAATCCTAATAAATACATAGTATAAAAGTATATATTTGCCAAATATTTATTGTGAACCCGATGCTTGTTTGTCTAAAAATAATGCAGTAACCAAGGTTTTGAATATGTGGACTGACGGTGCGTGTCTAATAGCCAGTGGCAGCTTGTTCCACTGGTGGGCTGCAGACACAGTAAACGAATCTGAATATCTGCTAGTGGAGTGGGATGGGATTTTCAGTTGATTATTATAGAACATAATACTTCATAAAACAGGTTAAAGTCTAAATCACAACTCAAAGAGAGTTGAACAATGTATCTGCTATAAGCATAAAACTGTTCTGCCTATAATTACTGTGGGCATAACGTAAGTACACATAGCAGGTCGGAAGCACGCAAGCTACGGACCATATTACTATATAATCTGTGCTACGGACCGGTGCCCTAAGTCCGATCAGGACAAGCGATAATACTATTGGAAATTGTGATAAGAAGAGTCAGGTTTGTTACATTACGTCTGATGAAAAGGGGGAGGATGTGATATTTAATACAACGCTATTTGTGGCGTTAATGAGCCTGAGTTAGGTATGGGGACATTCCTTCGCAGGATCTCAGTGGTAAATACCCGCTGGTATTTCATGGTGCTGGATGCCGTTACTGGTATAACAGCCTGTGTGTGTGGCTCACGAACCCAGACTAACCTAGAACCTAGACTAGGTTCGACTACTTTAGCTCTCCTTTAAGAGCACTTCTCTAGGAAGTGGTCTCCCTTTGGGGGACCGAGCGCAAACCGAAGCGTTGTTGTTGGGCCGATGGAACATACAAAACGACGACATATCCTCAATATCCAGATCGTCATTTTTCTCTTGGCAATCCAGCACGACAATTCTACGTAATTCCGCACTCTAAATATAGTTTTAGAATATCATAGTAAAACAACATGTTTTTTCTGCAAAAAAAGTAACATTTATTAGACATGTTTCCCAAAGCAAGATCAAGACCAAAACAGGCCAAGTCTCGGTCTTGCGTAAGAGTCTCGCAAGAAATATTTGTATCTAGTTGTATTAAAGAAACCTTGCGAGACTCTAGTGTCTGTCCGCAAACTACTATCGCGATAATAACTGCTCTGATTTACTTGAAATTTGGAATGGTTATAGATCCTCTTGACCAGCATGTATCCGAAAATGTATACAGAGGTGTAAGAAAAACTATATATACGCTTTACTTACATGATGTTATTAATCATTAATCGACAGCCTCCGTGGTCTAGTGGTAACAAACGTTGCCGTGAATTCGGGAGGTCGTGGGTTCGATTCCCACCGGGGGCAAGTTGTACATTGTATAATTTGTCTCGGTCTGGGTGTTTATATGTATAATATGTATATATTTACAAAAAAAAAAAGTATAATATGTAGTTTATCAACCATCTAGTTTCCGTAACACAAGCCTCGTAGCTTACCACGGAAATTAGATGGCGCTGTGTGACCTGTCTGGGAAAAAAAAAAAAAAAAAAAAAAAAAAAATACCATGAACCAACCCACCAACCAAGACTAATAAATTTGTCAGAGCGAAAAAAATCTTCTGTTTCATAACAGGAACAGTAGGTAGTTTTGAAATTATTTCATGGGTGCAGACATACACCAGAGTCATCCATAAGTAGTGTTGCGGCGCGTCCGACCTCATTTGACAGTCTCTGACCTCCTTTTTGACTGACAATATTGGAGGACTATTTTATTTGAACTATCATGATTGACAGCGACTTTTTACTCAGACTTGACCAAGACGAAACAATTATAAGTATTTTTATTTAATTTACCCTTTTAAGACGACAACAAATTGACGACAAATCTATTATTCACCAGACAGACGGTATATAAAGTGTTGCCAAATCTTGGTCTTTATCTTGCGTTTTTGGTCTTACTTCTTTGCAAGACCAAGACCAAAAACAAGATAACTGATATGGTTGCAACGACAATACCAAGACTTGCGCAAGAGTTTCGTAAGATTCTTGGTCAGATTTTTTTTTCTATATTTGGTATAAATGTTTACTTTTATTGCGATTAAGGTTTTTAATTTCAATAAATTGTAGTTGCGTCCGTCATTTTTAATATTCCGAAGGGAAAAATACTAATAAACTCTGAGAAATATCACAAATAAAGTACGTAAAATCGAATCCCTTACCGAGTTTAAATCTACGGCCTTAACCGCTAGACCACGAAGGCGCATTTAATAACTATTTCAAATTTCAAGTGAATCAAACCAGTAGTTGTCGATATAGTAGCTTGCTGTCAGATACTCACAAGATTTCCTTAATACAATATTGGAAAATTAGGAGTGCAAAACCAAGAATACCTACTCTGATGCAAGGCCAAGTCTGGCCAAATCTTGTCAACACTATGCATAAGGGTAGTTCCCTCTGGAACTAAATAAGACAGACACGATGCAGTTCCAATGGGTTTATCAGGCAAAGCTTTTTGTAGATGTCGCTAGCGGCACTGGTACCTTGTTTACACCTATGACTGATCATTTTTTAAATTTATTTGTAGTATGAATTAAGTAAGCGAACACCGTAAAGGTTGAATTAATAGAACGGCAATTTTGAGATCACCATATCTTTGCTTTCGCTTGGAAATCTCGATTTGTACACTTAAAAGCTGCTCACTTCGGCATAATATCCAGAAAATAATAAATTCCGTAATAAAAATACAAGTTTTCTATGCAACTGACAGTTGTATTAGGTACCATCTATCATGCGCCATCTATCGTGATAAAACGTTAGTGACACACCCCATTAAAAAAAACGGTATTCACAAAAAACCGTATGCATAAAAAAAAAATTGCCAAAAATACTATGCATTTTTTTATTATGTTACTGTCTCTGTTTCATTGCACTCGAATGTAGTCCATCGAGGTTTTACTGCGAAGGCTATTAGGAAACTATTACAACATCAGTTATTATTTGCCTTTAATGGGAGAAAATAAAAATTATTACCTACAAATAGTGCAAAGAAATCCTGTTAATAAGGTCATGCGTAGAATACTGCTATATAATCTGTGCTCTCACCTCTAGAATGGTTCCGCTACGTACCTTACAGATATTATTGCCCAATCCTGGTTTTGGACTATTAATTTTTATATTAAATAAATATTTACAGACAGGTCACACAGCGCCATATAATTTCCGTGGTAAGCTACGAGGCCTGTGTTACGGAAACTAGATGGTTGATAAACTCCATATTATACCTTTTTTTTTTGTAAATATATACATATAAACACCCAGACCGAGACAAATTATACAATGTACAACTTGTCCCCGGTGGGAATCGGACCCACGACCTCCCGAGTTCACGGCAACGTTTGTTACCACTAGACCACGGAGGCGGTCAATTTGGGGACTCTTACATCTGTCGTACGATAAAGATGTGGAATGCTCTTCCAGCCTCTGTGTTTCCACTTTCCTATAACTTGGAGTCCTTCAAGCGAAGTGTGAAAATGCATCTAGTCAAGCCGGCATAGTGTTAGGGACTGATGGCAGTTGTGAGTGTCTGACTTCAGTTGCTAACATTCATGGCCTTGCGCGCCACTTACCATCAGGTGGGCCCAAGGTCACATGTCGTGCTAATATAAAAAAAAGTGTATAAACACAAATAACCCTTAAGTTTCAACGTGTGGTCCAAGAGACAGTTTCACTGTCCGATTCTACAATAATTATATTTACGTGGCCCATTTACCTACAATAATATTGCACAATGTTTTATAGCTTGCTCAAACGTGTGTAGTTATATTTCTAAAAAGGCAGTAATTCTATTTTATTAATAAAAAATGTTAGGTTTAGTTTTATTAAAAACTAAAATTACATCATTAGGACTTTTGAAAAAAAAAATCTTTTACGTTGATATTGAAAAAATATAAAAACTTATCCTGTATTATTCCACTAGCTGATAGTGTCGCTTATAGGATCAAATAAAATAGTGGAAAGCGACTTCAAACGATAAATAAAGGAAAGTGTTTAGTTTTTATCAAAATTGACAACTAATCGAAAACAAACAAAATGGTTAGAATTATTAGATTTTTTGAATAATTAATTAATTATTTATAAGTTAAAATGTTTGGATTTATTTATTATTGTTATTTTTGTATTAATTTATCATGATGTAGAATTGATTAATTTTTTTTATATACCTACTTACCCACTTTTTATTCTAATTTTTATTGTCTTGTATTAACTTTATTATTATTTAATTTATTTTATTAGTGTTGAATTTTGATTTATTTTATTATTATCATTTATTTGTCTTTTCCTTCTGTTTATATTAATTTTATACTGTATTGTATGTTAATTTTAAAGCCTTATTAATATTAATATTTGTATAGTAAATTAAAAAATATAGGTATATTGACAATCCATTTTTTATTAAAATGTATGTATTAATTATAAGATTGACTGCATGGTAAATTGGGATTTACTGTTAAGCCATGTAATGTTGTATTAATAAATAAATGTGCCGTTTCTTTGATGACATAGAAAACGTAGTGACAAAATTGACATATTTGACTCCTAATTTCACTTAATTTCCTAATACCAATAGAAGAGAAAAAGGGAAGAAAAGAAAGAAATAAAACATTGGACATATATTAGAAATATTGCTATTTTTTACAATTTTTTTTTTGTATATGGCATTAGTAACAATTTACCACTGTCATTTGGACATATATATTGTTATAATTTTTGACATTAATTATTGACTATTACTTTTTTTTTCTCTCTAGCTTCTTTTTGATAATAAATTTTCATAATAATGAATCAAATGTAGGTATACTTATTATTCAATGCATTGCACTGATAAATTGTGATTGGGGGTCCTTTTCTCATCCTTATATGTATAATTACCGCATTATTTATTAATTATTCGCCTTCTAACCTTACCATTGGAATGGTTGTCAAAATGACAAGCTGTATGCTTAAATTTTGAGATTAAGTCCAGATCTTAGTTCGTTATATCTGTTTATATTTTTGTATGATTGAATCTTGTTATGAACATCTAATAAATAATAAATAATCGGCCTGGAGACCCCTTCGAACATTTTTCGTTCTTTCTTGTAGTTTAGGATGTGGCTTTGAAGTCCCACTTGAAAAAATCACTGTGTGTATATAGGTAGTTAACAGATTCCATTATACTGGATGACTTTGTATGATCTTACGTTGAGACTATGTGATTCTATTGATAGAAATGAACTTTTTCTAAGAAACAATTTGTCGCAATGTTTATTTCTACATACAAATTGGGTGTTTTAAAATTTCATAATAAATATTATTATTTTATTAAAATACTTTATTGCACTTTAACTTAAAAGTATGTACAAAGGCGAACTTAAAGCCATTTCGGCTTTTTCTACCAGCTAACCTTTGGGAGAGTGAGACAGTATAATATGTGGGGTGCAATTTTAACCTTATTTAAAAATTTGAATAAACTACATAAATAGTATGTATACAGACTACTTAAATACTTATTAATATATAGTAGATATATATGAAGATAATATAATATTATTAAGAAGAAATATTTAAATTTAAAATATACTGTTCTGCTTGTTTAAAAAGAAAGTATTAAGTTGTTTTTTAAAGATGTGAATTGAAGGAGCTTGTCTGATGGTCAGTGGAAGCTTGTTCCACTGACGAGCAGCCGATACAGTAAATGAATCTGAATATCTGCTGGAAGTGTGGGGTGGGATTTTAAGTTGGTTGTTATGAGAAGAACGAAGAGGGCGGTCGTGCGAATCACAAAGAAATTCAAAGTGTGATTTAAGATATGATGGAGCTATAGAGTTATAAATAATATTGTATAAAAAGTGAAGAAGATGAGCTGATCTGCGAAAGCGGATATTGAGCCAATTTAACTGCGTACGAAAATGGGAGATATGGTCATACTTACGCAAGCCGAAAATAAATCGGATGCATAAGTTTAGAAGGCGATCCAGTTTATTTAGTAGCTCTTCAGTAAGATCGGGATAGCAGACGTCAGCATAATCTATAATGGGAAGCATCAGAGAAATATGTTTTTTTTATATATACATATATGACCTTACGCCCACCTGATGGTAAGTGGCGCGCAAAGTCCATGAATGTTAGTAACTGGAATTACACTCATGACTAAACTCAGTACCTATGCCGGCTTGACTGGGCATGACGGCAATGCAAGCCCGATTCCGAAACGTGTTTACACACTTTACTGGATAGACTGGGAAAATTACGACCATTAGACCGCCTACAACCTATTATGTTATCAATAGAATAACATTTTAGTCTAATGTAAGGCCATACAAAGTCACCCCGTATAATGTTAACTACCTAGTGTTTTTTTTATATTAGCACATGTGACCTTGGGCCCACCTGATGGTAAGTGGCGCGCAAGGTTCATGAATGTTAGCAACTGAAGTCAGATACTCATAACTGCCATCAGTCCCTAACACTATGCTGCCTTGACTAGATGCTTTTTCACACTTCGCTTGAAGGACTCCAAGTTATAGGAAAGTGGAAACACAGAGGCTGAAAGAGCATTCCACATCTTTATCGTGCGACAGATGTAAGAGTCCCCAAATTTATACCTACATTCGTACAGAAGGGATTCTAAAAAAACTAGAAATGAAACACATTAATATTTACCATATATTTATTTTTAAAAAGTATTACATAATGGAATTAATACATACGGCAGTGACCTTAAAAAAAGTAAAGTATCATCACGACCGTGCGGGGTGATCAACAAAAGAAGATTTACAGTTAGCCAACCTTTCGTCAATAACTAGCGTACCAAACTCGAGAACTATCACAAATTATTGTGTCCCGACCAGGAATCGAATTCGGTAGCCGTACCACCGCCTCTAAATCCACGGACTTAACCTCTTGACCACGTAGACAGTTAATACGAATAAAATTGATATACAATGTAGAATATATACTTTTTAACTAATGTTACTAAGTTCTCAAAATGTAAGCAACTGAAACTAATCACTATGCCGGCGTTAAGCTATATGCACATACATATATATCTTCACGCCAAATCCCTTGCGGGGTAGGCAGAGACAATTAAGCGCCACTTGTCACGATCACGCTTCTTCGACATTCATCATATTTATTTATTTCAAAACTTTAATGCACAAAGTACAAAAGGCGGACTTAATGCCCGTAGACATTCTCTGACAGCCAAACCTTTGGGACTAATTAGAACAACTGTAGGTGCAAGGAAAGTATAAGTGACACATCAATTAGATATGAATACTTTGATAATAAACTTATATATAATACATACATATCTTCACGCCAAATCCCTTGCGGGGTAGGCAGAGACAATTGAGCGCCACTTGTCACGGTCACGACATACCTCTTTCGCTTCTTCGACATTCATCAACCTCTTCATACATGCCCTCTTGTTTCGATGGCTTTTTAATTCACCTTCAGCTAATGTTTTATTTATTTGATCATGATAGGCAAGTCTTGGTCTGCCAGGGCCTCTTTTACCCACAACTTTCGCATTATATATCTGGTTCGTCAATCTCTCTTCGCTCATCCTTTCGACATGCCCGAACCATCGGAGCATGCCTTTCTTTATTTTTGTACCTATGCTTTATATAATCTACTTATAAATATACTAAATACTAATACATACACAATAATAAACATATATATAAAACTTGACAAATTTTGTTTGGAGCTATTTAGAAAATGTGAGTAGACCAGCTTTTTAAATGATGATCTGGTACCTAGATGCCTGCCTTATGGTAATAGGTAGATCATACATGCAAATTTGTTCCGATGGCTTTTTATTACACCTTCAGCTATTGTTTTATTTATTTGATAGTGATAGGTGAGTCTTGGTCTGCCAGGGCCTCTTTTACCCACAACTTTGGCATTATCTGATTCGTCAAAGTCTCTTCGCTTATCCTTTCACAATGCCCGAACCATCGGATCTTTCCTTATTTTTGTCATCTGCTTTCATAAAACTGACACCACATATCCGACGCAACCTCATTTCAACTGCATTAACTCTACTCTCGTAGTCATGTCGAGCTTCGTCAGACATTTCGACTGGTGATCAGCGACCCCAGCAGGGCACCGTTAACACTATTTCCCGCGTTCACTCTTCTTTCGACATCCCTATCATACTTCCCATTCGCATTGAAAACACTGCCTAGATATAAAATTTCATTTACTTGTTCTAGAGTTTCATCATCAATACTATATAATATTTATTTTCTTAATATTTTATCGTAAATGATTGTACCTATGTAATATAATACTAGTACCTATATATTAGTGTGTTTATATAATAATAATAATAAATTATTTATTGTACAGAACCAAAAATAGTGTGGGTACAAAGGCGAGCTTAATGCTATAAATGCATTTTCTACCAACTAACCTTTGTGAATCTCCATTATAAGCGGGTGCAGAAATAATATTGTGATCAACAATTATGAAATATAAATACATACTAATTAAATATACATATCCTACATATTAAATAAATAAATATATACATAAATAATAAATACATATCTAAGTACATAGTAGAAAGTTATGGTAAGTTATTCTGTTTATGGTGTAAAAAAATGTATAACTTGTCTTTAAATATTATATGTTCATACATAATATATATATAGTAAAGTATCATCCACGACCGTTTCTCTCTCAGGGTGGTCAGAAACCACGCTTATAAGTAAGCGGATTCACATTTAACCAACTTTACTATAGGCCAATGACGACAAGTGGCAAGCTCGTCGATGTCTCCAGCGTACCAAACTCGAGAAATATCACAAATATTTATTTTTTAATTAAATGTATTTATTTGATTAAATATTTTTGTGTCCTGACCAGGAATCGAACCCGGTACCTCCGAGTCTAAACCACGGACTTAACCGCTAGACCACGGAGGCAGTTTAATATATATTTAAGTTTATTATATATCATGTTAGTATTTATTTTATAGTATTTAATTATTCTTAAGTAATTGTATGTATCTTAATGCATCCTCAATCCTCCGCCACACTCCCAAAAACATGCCGGAAGGCATTAAGTTCGCCCTTGTACACTACTTTTTAAGTTGTTTTGTGCAATAAAGAGTTTATAAATAAATAAATCTTTATCGTCACGGTTGTCATCCTTCTTCTTTCAAACACTAGTACCTTGGTTTTTCTCGCATTCAAACGGAGTCCTTTTTCTGCACATTCCTCTTTGTGACTCTTCTGTGACTAGAGATTGCAGTTGCCATAAGAACAGCATCGTCTGCATTAAGTTAGAAGTTGTACTATTGTCGACATTTTTTATATTATTTAACCCTTAAGTATCTACGTGGGGTCCAACAGACAATCCTACACTAAAATAATATTGCACATAAAAAAATCTTTGAAAATGTTACGATTCTGCAAGCGAGAGGAATATAACAATACAATCTTTAAGCAATTTCGCAACCTTTCAATACTATCCAATAATATTGAACATTGGCCGCCTTATAGTCAGTCCCAACTTAACTTACAAAAAATTATACGAGACGAAGCGAGCGATTGTCATTTAAAAAAAAAAGTGAAGTATCATCACGCCCGTTTCCCTTTCGGGGTGTTCAGAAACCTTGCTTATAAATAAGCGGATTCACATTACGCCAACATTACTATAGGTTCATCATGGCAAGCTTGTCGATATCTTCAGCGTACCAAACTCGTGAATTATCACAAATGATTTATTTGAATTAATATTGTGTCCCAACCAGGATTCGAACCCGGTACCTCCGAGTCTAAATTCATAGAATTAACAGCTAGACCACGGAGGCAGTTTTTTATATATAGTGGTAATTTATTAAATAAATAAATATTTCCAGACAGGTCACACAGCGCCATCTAGTTTCTGTGGTAAGCTACGAGGCTTGTGTTACGGAAACTAGATGGTTGATAAACTACATATTACTTATTTACTTTTTTGTTGTTGTAAATATATACATATTATACATATAAACACCCAGACCGAGACAAATTATACAATGTACAACTTGCCCCGGGTGGGAATCGAACCCACGACCTCCCGAGTTCACGGCAACGTTTGTTACCACTAGATCACGGAGGCGGTCTATTATTAAAAAGGGCAAACAATGATGGGGCCATTTAGGCCTGGATTAGGAATATTTCCCCGGGCAGGTACTCAGCGACCAACCACTAGCTCGTAAATTAATACACACTTGGAACCAGGCCGTTACTTGAGTAGCAACGCCTGTGTAGCTCACGAACCTGGGGGATTTAGGTTCGACAACCTTAGCCTTGCATTTTTATTTATTTATTTAACACTTTAATGTACAAAGACAAAGGCGGGCTTTAATGCCGCGAGACATTCTATCATAGCCAACCATTGGGACAACTTTAAACACTTAAATGAAAAATAGGTGTACACATATTAAAATAGAAATTATGAATTATATTTTATAACTATATATAAATTTATATATATATATAATAATTATATATACTAGTACATAGTTAATATACTAATAATATACTTACAACCGTTGAGATAAGAAATAAGAATAAACCATTCTCTTGAAAGCAAATCTAGTAGATGCTTGTCTTATATTTTGTGGTAGATTATTCCACAGATTTGTGGCAACAACTACGAATGAATTTGAAACAAAACTAGAATTATGGGAAGGGACGGCAAGAAGAGAGTTGTGGGAGGAACGAAGAGATTTGTCGTGAAAAGATGAGAGAAAGGAAAACTTGTCCTTGAGGTATTCCGGTGTCGCAGCTCGTTTAAAACTGAATAAAGCTTAATATTTTTTTAATAATTAGCTTAGCTTAGCATTAATTAACAATAGATTAGAATAGTTTTAGCTTAAAGTTTTATCAAAATTATTAGTATTATTATTTTAAATTGTAAATATTATATATGAAGATTAAAGGTTTTAAATTTTTGATTTATACTTCACGAACAAATACGTTAATTGTGAAAATCAGGTGAAATAAATAACTGTTGAATAATAGGGTAGCTAGTGCAGCTGGAGCCCAAGACACAAGACGAAAGTTTGGGCTCCAACATGCAATACAATTATAGCATTTTAATAGGTCTCGTAGTTTGACAATGCCTCTGTACGGCAGCTAATAAGTATTATAATTCATGAATTACATAATTTGTATTTAGTTATAGTCTAGTTTAGTATGACAATGCAGCAGCTCTAATTTTAAGTTACCTTTTTTTTTCAAATAATTGTTTGTTCTAGCTTATAGTATGACAATGCCTATATACAGCAGCTATTATCTTCAACTGACATTGACATTTATATTCTTATAATTGTGTCTGTCTTAGCTTATAGTGTGACAATGCCTCTTTACAGCAGCTATTATCTTAACTGACATTGACATTTATATTCTTATAATTGTGTCTGTCTCAGCTTATAGTGTGACAATGCCTCTTTACAGCAGCTATTATCTTAACTGACATTGACATTTATATTCTTATAATTGTGTCTGTCTTAGCTTATAGTGTGACAATGCCTCTTTACAGCAGCTATTATCTTAACTGACATTGACATCTATATTCTTATAATTGTGTCTGTCTTAGCTTATAGTGTGATAATGCCTCTTTACAGCAGCTATTATCTTAACTGACATTGACATTTATATTCTTATAATTGTGTCTGTCTTAGCTTATAGTGTGACAATGTCTCTTTACAGCAGCTATAATCTTAACTGACATTGACATTTATATTCTTATAATTGTGTCTGTCTTAGCTTATAGTATGACAATGCCTATATACAGCAGCTATTATCTTAACTGACATTGACATTTATATTCTTATAATTGTGTCTGTCTTAGCTTATAGTGTGACAATGCCTATCTACAGCAGCTATAATGTTAAGCGTTATTCTGTATTTATAATTTTGTTATTTTATTGTTTCTCTTTTCAAATGATGGTTATCATGTACTGTTTCAGATTCACCAATATGTACTTTAAAATTATATCAATATTGTAAAAATTGACGTGTAAAAGTGCAGAATACATATCTTTTTGTCCTATGCCTACTTGCAAAATAAAATAATTGAATTGGAAATATAATGTCAATTTTAAACACCAAGTAATTTTCACTATTGTATTTATTATTGTAACTAATTTCTACTGTATAAATAAATAATAATTATTATTATAGCTTTCTTCCAGGGAGTAGTGCAAGATGTACCTATATTTTTTTAATTTATACTGAACACGTCATTCGATATTCATTTGCACATTGTTAGAAGAGTTTCAGGTTTTAGGAATGAAAAAAAACAATGGCAGAGAGCATTCTATATATTCAGCTGGCGAAAGGTCCCAAATTTATATGTACACGGTCTCATGTAGATGGTCTCAGTCTTGCACTCCATATCTTGGACTTGGTATTGCGCAAGACTCTTGTTTTTAATAGTAGTAAAAAAACCTTGTAAGACTTTAGCGTCTGTCCGCAAACTAGTATCTCGAGAACTACTGGTCTGATTTACTACTAATTTGGAATGGTACAAGATGTAATCAAAAGTGCATACAGAGGTTGTTTTGGAGATGTTTTAAGTTATCTACTATAAGGATTCGATATTTTTAAGACTACAGTTAATAATGATGGCTTTTTTTTTTGCTTTCTTATTAGAACTTTAATTTGAAAAATACAAGTTGACAAATGCTGTGCTCAACTGTAAAAAGTTTATGTACTAGATAAGTTTTCAAAACTGTGTAATAATCTAATGTTAAGTATTTATTTATTTATTTAAGGAAAACTATTGACAATATCCAACAACAAATAGAACTAAACGTTAGCAACAGAGTGTCATTTATAAGTTTTCACAAATAGAAACATATTAACAATGTAAAAAACACAAAAAACAAAAAGCCTATGAGATGACAAAGATTTAAAAAAACATACTGAAACATACAAAGTAACACATAAACACTACACAACGTACTACTAATGAATACTTGCATCCACAAACAAATACAATTAAACAACAATAAGTATATATACTGTTGTTTGAGTCTTAATAAATAAATAATAAATAACAATTAAAAAAAAGTAATCCCAAAAAAAGTATGATCCATCCTTAGTAAAATAAGGAAACAAATATCTGACCAAGAGTCTTGCGCAAGGCCAAGTCTTGCAAAAATTAACAGGTTTATTTTTACTTAAGAATAATTAATAATTAAGATTGGCTAACACTAGATAGTAGCAGGTAGGTATGTTGTCATAGGCCATTTTGTTCTTAAGTAGAAGCATCTTATTAAAAGTTGTGGCCTGTCAGACCCCAAGTCAGTATTTATGTTACAAAGATAGCGCGCCGGTACTAGAAGGTTAATATTTTAAAATTTACCGCTATTGCATCTCTCTCGCTCGCACAATCCAATATTTTCAAGTCCGAGTTTACTTTTGAGTGATGATACTATACTATACTATATAATAGAAATTTATTGAATCGTTTACAGAAGTTTTAATATTATTCAGTTTTAATTAGCTTTGGTTGGTTCCAATTCAGATTTTTCTTCTCTCCATTTCACGACAACTCTATAACGCCATAAAATGCACAGTCCCTTCAGTGTCGTTATATAGTTTACATTGTATTTCAACAATGCCTGTAATTTTATTCCCCAGTAAGACTTAAGTATTGGATTGTGCGAGAGGGATGCAATTAACCTTCTTAAAACTAAATGCATTTGTTTATTTCTAACATAGTTTGTTCATGAAACATGTATTAAAACTTTTTTTTTTCTTTTCCCGATTGTTGATGAATGAGATGATAGGGAAGGCAAAGGGTCTAGCCCATACAGCCAACTCTGACGTAATATATCTTTCTTTTTTATGAGTTAATGAGGTCATCATCAAATTCCAGATGCTGCAGAATTTGATGCTTTTCTTGGAGTCACTCGCGGCACCATAGCTCAAACACGTCGGATAAAATATGGGAGTTGACAGCGCGGGAAATCCGCAAAAAATAAACTGCAACTTGTGGCCCATATTTATAGTACAATTTATCGTTTTCCATAATTATTCACATTGTAGCACATTATTAAACAAAACAACACAACTTTTGACCAATAATATCCACAGTAAATTAATTTACAAAACAAAAACTTGCACTTGACATCTCCACGCAAAATGGCGCGAAGTATTCCAAAACTTTTTTTTATATTTAAACATGTAATTTTATTTTATAGGGCAAATAGAACGCTGGAATATTTTGTCCGTTTTCAATAATATGGTCTTCTTGGGTTATTCTGTAAATAAAAAAAATATGTTATTAATCATAGTCGTCCATCAGCCTCTCGCCAAGTCGTCTGGCTAAATTCTCTGGCGGTTCTGTCTTAGCGCAAATATTGTAGTTACCGCGTGTAATTTTTAAGAGAACAAATATTTTTTTAAACTTCAGCAGCCCTATTCTGTTACTTGAGCGCAAAACGATATATAATGAAATTCGTTAACTATATGAAATGAAATGAAAATATTTGTATTAAATATGGTATCAAAATACAGGTGGTTGGTAAGTTTTAGCTCGCGACACATTTCGCCATTTCTGGCATACACTTATATCTAACATAAATATTACACAAAAAATAATAATAAAGAAATAAGACACGAGAAATAATAATAAAGAAATATAACACAAAATAACCCAAATAATATTAAACAATAAAAATATATACCGAGATATAGCCGAGAAACGAAATTAGAGAGAGAAAGAATTACGTTAGTCAACGTTCGCGCGATCGTCAACCTCTCGCTACCTACTTGATTAGGGTCAGTATGAGTGTCGATATTTTTAGGAAAACTTCTCTGCACCGTAACTTAAGATTTTATTACTCAATAATTAAAATAACAATTACGTAGTTCTTTATTTTTATTCTAGATTATAATTTTAAAATATTTGCTCTTTAACAAATTTCACGCAGTATAGTTAAATAAAGGATACTGTCAGAGTAAAACGTTATTAATAAATATAATATAAATATAATAATTTGTTTCGGTCTGGGTGTTTATATGTATAATATGTAGTTTATCAACCATCTAGTTTCCGTAACACAAGCCTCGTAGCTTACCATGGAAATTAGATGGCGCTGTGTGACCTGTCTGAAAATAATAATAATAATAAATAAAGACAAGTCACACAGCGCCATCTAGTTTCCATGGTAAGCTACGAAGCTTGTGTTACGGAAACTAGATGGTTGATAAACTACATATTATACTTTTATTTTTTGTAAATATATACATATTATACATATAAACACCCAGACCGAGACAAATTATACAATGTACAACTTGCCCCCACGAATCGAACCCACGACCTCCCGAGTACACGGCAACGTTTGTTACC
The DNA here is from genome assembly GCA_910589645.1 of Tinea semifulvella. Lineage (NCBI taxonomy): Eukaryota > Metazoa > Arthropoda > Insecta > Lepidoptera > Tineidae > Tinea > Tinea semifulvella. The sequence goes on along the minus strand of OU342598.1, from coordinate 2,510,868 downwards.
ACTAGACCACGGAGGCGGCCAGATTAAAATTGGTATTCTCGTCGAAGGGTTCCACTACTGACGTTTCGTTGCGTTCATTTTAAAAATGAGATTTTATATTTACCATAATTTTGCCTTAATAAGTAATGTGTGATTCATATTTCTTAATTTATTTTACGTTTTTTTGATGTTGAAGTTGCAACCCCATGGGTGAGTTTTTAAATTAATTAATTAAGTCTTGTTTCAAGAGGTGTTAATTTTATACAAATATCACCATGGCAAGCTTGTAATATCAGTTCAGTTCTCCTTAAAAGAAAAATTGGCATTTGCTATAATTCAACGAGAACAACAAATAGGTGGTAGGCGGACTGATGGTGGTAATTTCCACTGTTCGTGCTGATAAACCGAGTAAAGTGTATCCACACGTTTCGGGATCAGGCTCGAATTGCTGTCATGCCCAGTCAAGCCGGCATAGTGTTAGGGACTGATGTCAGTCATGAAAGTTTGATTCCAATTGCTAAGTTGCTTGAAGCAAGACTGTAGGAGAAGGCGGAAGGAAGTATTAAATACCTCACTGTTCCCAATTACCCCATTCTCCCCTATAGGTTTGTGTGAATAAAGATTTTTTGACTTTGACTTCCTCTTAATTAAGATTACTTACGAGTGGGTTAGGTCTGAATCTGTAGGCTAACATCATTCTCTTCCTATAGGCATCGAATTCGTCATCATCGGGAGATACCCCGTCTCCAGTATTGGCACCCAACCCGAGGTTAGCTACGGCTTGGTTAGACCTGACAACAAGTAAAGTATCATCTTGTACCCTATACCTCGCGGGGTAGTCAGAAACCACGCTTGTTTATTTATTTAGACTAGCGGATTCACATTTAGAAAACTTTACTATTAGCCTTGCCTCACCTTCGCCATGACAAAACCTTAAGCCATTCAACATTCTGCTAAGATTGCCATGATGACTATCAGCCAGTTTCTCGAACGTAATTTTGGTACTTAATTATTTCTTAAGTACAAATTAACTTGGTTAAATGCGAAATGGGTTTCAAACCTATCTTAAGAAATAATTAAGGGAACTGTCATTTACACAATTGTATGGGAAGTTGACAATTTTTCGTTTCATAAAGCAATAAGAAATAATTAAGTAATTTTTGACAACTGTTTTCTTAAGTAGCCTAAGTTCTATTAGGTTTTTCTGAACTTAAATATGTCTCATTACCTATATAGATACAAGAATTGAACGTAAGCACGGAGGTTGTTTTATTTTCACAATAAAAAAATTAAACAATATTACCGTCGACTGTCGTTCGTTTAGTCCGTTTCTACAAATGTATATAACCCGACCAGTTACAGATGGCTCAACAAAGATATAACAACCGAATTACTACGCAACTATTACGTTGTAACAGACCAAAACTTACATATTACGACCAAATTAATAAAACAATAGATAAGGTGCACTAAAAATTCGTCGAAACAAAAGGGCATGTATGAAGAGGTTGATGAACGTGAAGCGAAAAAGGTAGGTCGTGACCGTGACAAGTGGCGCTCACTTCTCTGCCTACCCCGCAAGGGATTTTGCGTGAAGATATGTATGTATGTATTACGTTGTAAAAATATTAATTGTTTATAAATCCCAAGGCAATTATAAAACATACTATTAAAAGTGATTAATACTACATTGAAAATTTAATAGAAAAATGAAAAAATACACCACTAAAGTGGTCGAATTATAACAGTGAATGTCAAATATGAGATTTGAATTTCGTTTCACGCCAAAAGCTTACCTTTACAACATATTTATTGTTTTTAATATTATATATCACGAAATGTATATACAATTCATACAAATGCATCATAAAAAAGACATTCTATAATTTTGAACAATTATATATCTGTTTTGTTACAAAAAACGGAACGTCATAAATCTTTAGTAAAATATGAACTAAGATAAACTTAAGTATTGTTAAAATTATCATTCATTAGCTAAGGAATAATTAAGTAGAGCTTCGAGAAACCGGCTGTATGTCATCCGCCAATCGGAGGTGTGAGATGTATTTCTTATTATTATTATTGACATTTATGCCGCAGTAATTCCATTGGCTCATTTTAAAAACATCATCCAATGCATTCGTTAGCTTCGGGGATATGATATTCCTTGTGTACTTTTACTATTACGTATTCGTTAAAATAGCTTACTTGTTAATAGGATCTACAATTCCGGACCCCTCAGCGCCGAGTCCCTGACCTTCGCTCCAACCAAGTTTTTGAAGCATTTTAAACCCTAAAAATAAAAAACAGCCATAAAATCTTCAATTATTTAATGTTATGATTTAAAGTAAAGTATCATCACGACCGTTTTCCTTTCGCGGTGGTCAAAAACCACGCATATAAATAAGCAGATTCACATTTAGCCAACTTTACTATAGGCCAATCATGACAAGTGGCAAGCTCGTCGATGTCTCCAGCGTACCAAACTCGAGGAATATCATAAATTAATAGTAGTTTATGAAACTGTTGCATAATAAGGGGTATTATACACGAGTGTGTGTTTAAGCCGAGCCGTAGGAGAGGTTTTTAATAGTATCACACGAGTGTTTTAATACCTAGTTATGTGCAGTTTCATACACTAATTTATCTACTCCCATACATTGGGATTGAACCTACTAAATAAAAGATAAAAGTTAAAAGAGTAAGAAAAACCACACGAAATGCTATACAACAAAACGTATTAAATGGCGCCAATTTTTATTTTTATTTTTTTTAAATACCATGGTACAGTATACATAAGTCCTAAACAATGAAATGGCGCCAAAACCTAGCTTATGACCGCGCACGCGCTATGGCGGGCGCTGCCATAGACAAGTAAAAATTGGAATCAAAACTTTTTTGTAATGGAACCTTAGCCTTTAAAAAAATAAGTGTTACGAGGGGCGTTCAAAATATTCTCGGTATGTGGATAAAAACAAACAAGTACGAAAAGTTTGATATTTTTATTTTTCAATATACTCCCCCCCTATGTTCATACACTTATAAGATCGATCAATTATTTTTTTTAATCCCTCATAAAAATATTTTTTATCTTTGGTGTAAAAATGCTCCTCCACGGCCGTCTTCAACGCTTCATCGTCAGAAAATTTATTTCCACGCAGATCCTTTTTAAGATTGGGAAACAAAAAGAAGTCGCTTGGGGCTAAGTCCGGACTATAGGGTGGATGAGTAACAGTTTCAAACCCACATTCAACAATAGCTGCCTTGGCAATATGAGCAGTATGGACAGGGGCGTTGTCGTGCAGAAGCAGAACACCTTTGGTTAACTTTCCTCGCCTCTTTTCTTTGATCGCATCTCTTAATTGACGTATAACGTTAGCGTAGTACTGCCCTGTGATATTTACACCTTTTTCTTTATAATCGATAAGCAAAACTCCTTCACAATCCCAAAATATTGTGGCCATGACCTTGCCAGCTGACGGGATTACCTTGAACTTCTTGGGATGAGCTGAACCCTTAATGTGCCACTGCATGGACTCCTGTTTGCTCTCTGGGTCATAATGATGAACCCAGGTTTCATCTCCAGTAACTATTTTTTGCAGCACCTCATCGGGATTTTCACCACACAGGTCGATAAAATCTGAACAGCAAGCCACACGCATATCCTTTTGAAGAAGCGTCAGCATTCGCGGAACCCATCTTGCACTTACTTTTGACATATTAAGATGGTCATGTATAATGTCATGTACGGTACCAATAGAGAGATTGGTTACTTGAGCTATAGATTTTACCTTCACTCGGCCGTCTTCCAATATAAGTTTTTCCACTTTATCAATATTTTCTTGTGAGGTAGCCACTACAGGCCGGCCAGGTCTAGGGTCATCTTCAATACTCTCCCTTCCACGCTTAAATTCGCTTGACCATTTTTGAATAGTAGATAAAGAAGGAGCAGACTCACGGTAAACACAATCCATTTCCTCTTTTATGGTTTTTTGATTTTTACCCTGTTTTGTCAAGAATTTTATGACGGATCGGTGCTCTAATTTCGTTAAAATTGTTAATTCGCTCATGGTGTTCATGTTTGTTCGGCAATTGCAGAAAAACAAAAGAACATCTCGGTTCCAATTTTACTTTTTTTTAATGTCAATGGATGAATCTTAGCGGCCAGTAACAAATATATATATAAAAGAGGTTGTAACGTATCAATACCGAGAATATTTTGAACGCCCCTCGTATATAATATGTATGATTCTATTTTTTTAATAAATTATAACATTATTTTCTTAGAGAAAAAGTGTTATAATGTGATTCTATTTTTAAATTTTAGCAGTATGTTTATAATGTCAATATAAATTCGTTTTGAAGTTTGTAATTCGCATTTTACGATATGAGAGTAGATAAATGTATTTATTTACATTATTAAATATTTTATGTCCCGACCAGGAATCGAACCCGGTACCTCCGAGTCTAAATCCACGGACTTAACCGCTAGACCACGGAGGCAGAGGCAGAGTACAGAATGAATCCGCGATTGAACGTGTCCGCAAACCTACCACGCTCCGCCGTTAAAAACGCGTTTTTTTTATACTAGCACTACATGTGACCTTGGGCCTACCTGATGGTAAGTGGCACGCAAGGTCCATGAATGTTAGCAACTGAAATCAAACACTCATAACTGCCATCAGTCCCTAACACTATGCCGGCTTGACTAGATGCTTTTTCACACTTCGCTAAAGGATAGGAGTTATAGGAAAGTGGAAACACAGAGGCTGGAAGAGCATTCCACATCTTTATCGTACGACAGATGTAAGAGTCCCCAAATTTATACGTACGCGAAGGGATGGTGACTACGGTATGTGGGTGCAAGTGCAGTGCTCTAATAATTACCACGCAATAAGTAATATAAATCACATAGTGAACCAGCATCTACTGGTTAGTAGGTTTCCTATCCTAATCTTACTATTCTCCACCAGGTTCTATTCCTGGAGCGAGGATTGAGTGGAAGAGATATCATTCAAATCAAATCAAATATTTCCTTAGGTTAGTACACAACACTTGGATATTGTCAATACATATATTTTTATACAATACAAGCTTGGCTGGACCGAATCTAACAGGAATACAATTTATAATAAATAAAACATTGTTGTCATAAGCGAGGATTTTGTACTTATTTATAACTAGATACTTAAAATTTAATTCGTGGCTGTAAAAAGGCCGTGTCAGCTTATAATCTAATAACATTTATGTCCTTAAATATAAATTCGTGGCTGTAAAATGGGCGTGTCTGCTTACAATCTAGTAATAATAATATTTATGTCCATAAATATAGATTCGTGGCTGTAAATATCCGTGTCTGTTTAAAATCTAGTAATAATAATTTTATGTCCATAAATATAGATTCGTGGCTGTAAATATCCGTGTCTGCTTAAAATCTAGTAATAATAATATTCATGTCCATAAATATAGATTCGTGGCTGTAAAATGGCCGTGTCAGCTTCCAATCTAGTAATAATAATAATTACGTTGTATTACTTACCAACATTGTCTTCTTTAAGTTTAAATTCTTTGTAATCACTAAAGTCCAGTTCTTTTCCATCTTTAGCCGCAGAATATTTCTCCATAAATCTGGAATAAAAAATATAATACAATTTCATATAATACAATAATGTTTGCACATTAGAGACAAATTCTTAAAGTGGGTTTAACACTTTTGCACCCCTCTCGCTCGCACAATCTAATATTTTCAAGGATTTTTAAAATTGAAGTGTGAGAAGAACACAAGTTCTAAGCATGGATTCACCGCGCGGGTGCCGGGTCCATCGTGTGTGGGTAGGAGATGAGAAGAATAGTGTCTCGGGCTTGCGACCGACAATAGGCTGGTTTAAGAAAAGGAGGCCTCCCTTTTCTATTTTATTGCGCGATAATACGCTCACCATCCACCATTCTACCCCCCTCCCTACCCAACCAAATACTGTATGATTCTGTTAATGCCGTCTTGGAAGCTCGTTCCATAAATGTATCTCCGGCAGACCTGCTTAGGCCCAATTCTATCAGTAAGTGATGCAAAGTCTTTCAACTTTCTACAAAATAACATTACCCCGACCGTTTTCCTTCAGGGGTAGTCAAAAACCACACTTGAGAAATAAATAAGCGGATTGACATTTAGCCAACTTTACTATAGGCCAATCTCGTCGATGTCTCCAGCGTACCAAACTCGAGAAAATCACATATAATTAAATGTATTTATTTACTGTATTTGTTGGATCACCTCTCGCATCAACTTTACTGTGTAAAGCTTTCTTGAGAGATTTTCTAAAGAGTCTTGAACCCGTTCCTGATCATTTCTTCTGCGAGATATTGTATTCAACTTCATATTGTGGAGTTTTAGAATAATATACGAGTATGTCTACAATCTACATTTCTGAGAAGTAGTGGTGCCCAATCTTGGTCTCGCAAGACTCTTGCACAGATTTTTCTTCCAAATTTTGCTAATGTTTTTTCTTTTATTGGAGTTAGGTTTTTGTTTTCAATAAATTTTAATTGCGTCATGACCGTAATTTTTAATATTTTTTGTTCCTAAGGAAAAAAAATAACGTTCAGGTATTTGGGACTTGGGAGAGCTCCTATCCTACTATACCTTATGCCTCCGAGGTCTAGCGGTTAATTCCTTGGATTTGGACTGGGAGGCACAGGGTTTGATCCCATGTTTCTCAAGTTTGATACCCTAAAGCATGGATGCACAGACCGCGGCCCGCGGGCCGCATGCGGCCCGTGGGTCGAATACTGGTGGCCCGCCGACAGCAAAAATAATACTCTCGTGCATTCGAAAAATATTGAATTCTATTCCAGAATAAAACAAAAAAAAAATATGTTCGAAAAGTAATGTGAAACTCGCGCGCGCGCAATTTGAATCTAGCGCCCAAAATTGCTAAGTCAAGTAACATCGCTCGCTATAGAAATCAAGAATTTTCTAGCGCGGTGAGCAAGCGAGATAGATATAGTCCCGTATTCCCGATTGCTCGCGTATCTACACGAAGCTTCCAGAGTCGTTTGCGCGGTATAAAAATCACGTTAACCGCAGCGGCCGAACAGTTCGCTTTTCATTTGAGTGAAGTGTCAACAACAGAAAGAAATAAGCGCGAAAATACAAAGCGAAGTAATAAGTGATTGAGAATAAGTGCAGTTTATTAGTGTTTTTGGGAGGCAATAGTTCTAGTGTAGATTTTAACTCGACTAGCCGGTGTCATATATTTTGATCCACATTCAACGTAGATTTCCTGTTGCAGTGTTAACCCGTCAAGTGCCGTGTATAATTGTGTTGTGAAAACGTAAGTAAAACTCTGTTATTAATAAGTGTTTCCCTACCTATTTAATCAATTTTAATCAAATTTAGCTTTAATGTTGGCTAAATATTAAAATAAACAAAGAAATTACTATTTTTATAAGAATTTCTCTAACTGTAATAATTACGTCATTATTTCAGATAAAATCTGTATAAAAATCTTAAAATTTCTGAGAAATAATATTTAATCAATTATTTTTGATAATTTAAAAAAGGATAGGTAATTTAAGTGGGTACTGTAATTGTTTTTAGGTGCTGTGTTAATCCTAGCCAGGATTAGAACGCAACATGGAGAAGCCAGGACCTAGTAAAAAACGTAAGGTTAAAGATGAAAATCGGCAGTTTCAAGAAATTTGGACTGAGAAATACTTTTTTGTATGGTCGCATAACAAAGTCGTTTGTTTAATTTGCAAGAATTCTGTTGCGATTGCAAAGGATTATAATGTAAAAAGGCACTATGAAACGCAGCATCCTTCTTTTACCAAGTTTACAGGCGAATTAAGAAAGCAAAAAATGTTGTCTTTAAAACGGGAGCTTATTGGTCAGCAAGCTATGTTTACAAAACACATTCAAGATTCAGAAACGGCTACAGAAGTTAGTTATGAAATTTCTCGAATGATAGCAAAGCGAAGTCGCCCCTTCAATGATGGCGATTTTGTAAAAGAATGCATGGAAATTGCCGCTAAGAAAATGTGTCCAGAAGCAGCAAAAAAGTTTGAGAAAATTCAACTGAATCGTATGACTATCCAAAGACGAATTATGTCCTTGTCAGGTAATATTGCGGAACAATTAATTGAAAAAACTAAGATCATGGAATTTTTTTCATTAGCACTCGACGAATCGACTGATATTAGTTCCACAGCTCAACTTCTCATATTCATACGAGGTGTTACTCAAGATTTTGAAGTCTTCGAAGAGTTATTAGGAATGTGTTCATTGAAAGGTCAAACCAAAGGAGTTGATATACTCAATGGACTTTTGGACGAGTGTTCAAAAACTGATTTGGACTTATCTAAGTTATCGGGAGTTGCGACTGACGGTGCTCCTTCCATGATTGGTATCAATTCCGGGCTAGTTACTTTGCTGAAAAAGCACCTGCAAGAAAAAAACATAAACACTGAAGATCTCATGCAGTTTCACTGCATTATACACCAGGAAGCCCTCTGTTCTAAAAAAAATGAATTTCAACATGTAATGAAAGTAGTAGTTTCGACTGTAAATTTCATAAAATCACGAGGACTCAATCACAGACAATTCAAACAATTCCTTGATGACATCGAAAGCGAATACGGAGATTTACTGTATTATACAGAAGTAAGGTGGCTAAGTCGTGGATTGACACTGGAACAATTTCTAAATTTAATAGAAGAAATTGGAATATTTCTGGCGGAAAAGCAAAGGGATGTCCCGGAACTTAAAAATCCTGATTGGTTGTGTGATTTAGCTTATTTAGTTGACATTACAAATCATTTGAATGTCTTGAACACACGGCTTCAAGGCAAAAATCAACTGATATCCCAGCTCTATGCTCATGTAACATCCTTTCAATGCAAGCTGACACTTTTCAGATCACAATTGAATTCTGGAAATTATAATCATTTTCCGAATTATAAGAAAATGGCTGAAAAATTCAACAAAACTGCGATTAATTTCAGTTATGTAGAAAAGCTAGATATTTTGATTCAATCTTTTGAAGACAGATTTTCGGAGTTTAAAAAAGTGAAACCTCTGTTGGACATATTCAGCAATCCTTTCACTATTTCAGTTGAAAATGCGCCAGAGTCAATGCAGTTAGAAATTATCGACATTCAAAATGACCAATATTTACGCAACAAATTCAACGAAGGAGACTTGCTGAACTTTTACCGCTGCATTGATAAAAATATGTACGAAGAGTTGCGCATAAACGCTCTGAAATGTGCCAGCTTATTTGGTTCTACCTATATATGTGAACAAACTTTTTCAATACTAAATAATAATAAAACAAAAAATCGAAACCGCCTTGCAAATGAAAGTTTGGAAGCAGTTTTACGTGTTGCTACAAGTAAATTTGAGCCAAATATAAAAAAGATTGTAAGCACTATGCAGTGCCACGCTTCAAATTAATAATTTCTTTTTTAATTTTAATAAATTTTTATCAATTCTTTATTGTCTTTAACTACCTATACCTACTTCTGGCGGCCGGCCCGCTATCAGTTCATGATTTGGCCGAGTGGCCCCTAGTATTAATAAGTCTGTGCAACCCTGCCCTAAAGGAATCGCGGAGAGAGATTTCCTTAGTACATTTGGAAAATAAATTATATATATTGAGTCAGAGTAAGAGTCTTGCGAGACTCTTGCGCAAGCCCGAGACCAAGACCACGTCTTCTGATGCAAGACCAAGAAGAAAAAATTAAAATGGCATCTAATGTACCAGCTTACGGCTGACTTTTAATTGTAACGGAAGGAAATGTTGAATGGAGAAGATGAATACAAGTGAAAGATAAATTCAAGTTTTCTGATGATACACTACTATACTAACTTCTTGAGTTCTTCGGGAGGTAGGAAATCCCCAATGTGATGTTTTCCTGCAGCTTGTTTAGTTAATTCTGTCGCCCAAATTTCAGTGGCTGTCATTTCTTTAGCACGTAATCTGAAAATTAATAATAACAATAAAATTATTTATTGCACACTAAATATAAAAACATGTACATAGGCGAGCATAATACCATGAAGGTATTCCCTACCAGCTAACCTTTGGGAGAGTGACAGAAGAATATTATTGGTGCAGAGTAAGAAAATTAAACAAAAAGATTTAAATATAATAAATAATATATAAAATTAAGGAATTTAATTTCCAACCCACCTAAGATTCAAAATACCCCACGTTCCAAATCAAGCTCAGAGCGCTTAGAATGAATATGATACTGACAGTCGTTCCGAATCAAATATCACGATTTGGATGCTCAGAGCGTGATATCAATTCGGAACGGTCTAAATCACGTTTTCATTCATAACATGATAGTTTTTTTTTAAATGTATGGAAGATAAATTGCTGATTCCACATCTTTAGGTATGAATACTAACAAATATACATCTCTCGGTTTATTCATCTTTATATGTGTAAAGTTTAATATTATTAACTTATTTTGGTCTTTTAAAATAACTTGCCGTGTGACAGACATTTTTTTTTTACTTCCTACTTAAATATTAATTATAGATTTGTTTAAGAAGTAATATAGAAACAGTATAAACGAATCACAATATTAAATCATTTTAAAGAAAACTTAATATTAAATAAAAAAAATCAGTTTACGTCACATAGCTATGGCAAAACAGTTTACGTCTCGGAATACTTTTAAGCGTGCTTAGGTTACTATTATCGCGTATTGGAAGGATAGGTCTATGAGATATCGCATGCATTGGCATTCTATTTCAGTAAAAAAATGAGATTTAAATTTAAATATATTTAGTGACAGTGCCTGTCAGATAAATAATGGTAGCGTAATAATAATTTAATAGGAATAAAATACAAATTTAAAAAAATATTCATCTTAAATACGGCTCCGATGGTTCGGACATGTTGAAAGGACGAGTGAAGAGAGATTGATAAACCAGATATATAATGCGTAAGTCGTGGGGAAAAGAGGCCCTGGCAGACCAAGACTTACCTATCACGATCAAATATACAAAACAATAGCTGAAGATGCATTAAAAAGCCATCAAAACAAACGGGCATGTATGAAAAGGTTGATGAATATCGAAGAAGCGAAAGAGGTATGTCGTGATCGTGACAAGTGGCGCTCAAATTCGAATTTACAATAAGTTACCTGAGTTTCTCAAAAAATTACGTGACAATCAGTTTAAGGGCCAAATTAGGAAAATATTGATAGAATGTTGCTTCTATTCACTAAGTGAATATTACAACCAAAAATATATATATATATAATAATAATAATAAATATTTTCAGACAGGTCACACAGCGACATCTAGTTTCCGTGGTAAGCTACGAGGCTTGTGTTACGGAAACTAAATGGTTGATAAACTACATATTATACTTTTTTTTTTAATATATACATATAAACACCCAGACTGAGACAAATTATACATATATATATAATAATAAGATTTTAACATTGTAAATAATGTTTAACATTTGTGTGCCAGAAATGGCTGAATGTGCAGAACTAACGTACTATTAATATTTACTATTACCATGTTCTATGCAAATAAATAATTTCATTTCATTTCAAATGTCCCTGCCTACACCGCAAGAGATTGGGCGTGAAGATATGTATGTATGTATCTCTTATATGTAATATTTTAATATATGAAGGTTTGCAATTGTTATTTACAAAGAACAATGGCGAGCATCCATACATGAATTTATCTATCAACCGATGCTATATATATACACACATCAAAAGTGTCTAGGGATCAACATATATTTTTGCAATAACTTTTCTCCTGATTGATATTCATTAAAATTTTCTTTAAGGATTGATCAAATAAAATGTTTTCGTTTGTCTACAGTAACGATAAACCAAGTCACCTTTGCATTAGTAAAAAAAATTGCCATTTTCCTAATAAAGGGATTTTTGACATTTGAACCACTAACATTAAAGTTCGAAAAAAAGACTGAAATAACAGTTTTTTTTTTAATTTTATTGGGTAACTTAAACAATTAATAATCCGTGTTTCTACCGCGAACACTAACAACACAAGAACATCGGTTTGGCATACTCAAAATGAGTTCATCCAAATCACGCTGTGGAATGGCCGCCCATGTTCGTTGCAACAACAAAAAAAGGTCTTCTTGCGACTGGATACCCTCCATATTCGGCAGAGCTCTTCTCTGAAGAATATCCCATGCATGCTCAATCGGGTTCAAGTGTGGCGACTGAGCAGGCCAGGGCAGGACATTGATGTTAGCTGCGGCGAGAGTCTGTCTTACAACTCTTGCGGTGTGCGGTCGTGCATTATCATGCATTAACTGAAATAAGGGACCGATATGCACTTGTAGAGGAACGATGACGTCTGATACAACCGTCTCAGCATAAATTTGAGCGTTGAGGTTGCCTCTGATCCAAATCAACTCAGTTCTTCCGCCGATCGAAATACCCGCCCATACCATGATGGTTCCACCACTATAAGGATGGACTTCCTGGCAGGATTTTAATCGCTGTTGGCGTCCAGGGGTTCTCCAGTGTCGTATACGTCTTGTATCCGGCCTCATACCAAAACGAGACTCATCAGAAAAGCACACGAAACGCCATTGTTCTTCTGTCCAATTTCTGTGTTCAAGAGCCCATTGATATCGAGTCCTACGATTGTGCATTGCTATAGGTGGTACCCGTAGCGGTCTTCGGGAATGAAGGTTCACTTCATGCAAGCGGTTTCTGACTGTTTGGTCGCTAATTAAGTTCCCTGAAGAGCGATGAAGGCTCACGGCTAACATCATGGCGGTTATTGTTGGAGTTCTTCGAGCTGTGATTTGAATGTATCGGTCTTGTCTCCGTGTGGTGCAGCGATACCGTCCTCCATGGCGCTCAGCCACGGTACCAGTGGTTCGGTAACGTGTCCAAAGTCGACTGATAACACTATGACTTGTATTCAGAGCTAAAGCCACAGTACGTTGCCGGGAACCAGCTTCTATCATTCCCACGGCTCTGATCATTTCTTCCCTGCTTAAATGACGTCGCCGCTCCATAATAACGTTGGTTTTAATCAGTAGTAGGGAAACAGTAGCACTAATAATGTCTTCAATGCGTCTTATGTTTTTATAGGGAAAATATTGACAGCTGATTTTCATCTTTTACTCGAATTTGATTGACAGTTCCTGTTTTAAATTATGAAATGCACCAAAAAGGATCCATATAAATTTATAAAATCATAAATTTATTACAAAGCCACATCTCAATCACAAGAAATCCGCATAAACATGCTTGATCCCTAGACTTTTTTGATGTGTGTATATACATATATTTTGATTTGATTATTTTTCATTCTAAGGAATATAATTAAAACTACTTAAAGAGTAAAAACTAAACCTAAAAAAAAATAAACTATATAGTTCCAAGGAGGCTGGCAACATTTCCCCTTCTGTATAGCGTGGTTAATAATAATAATACCATGGCAAAAATAATTAATTAATTAGCCAGCTTTCAAGTAAGGCTTTTCCTTAGCCGTATGGACAATTCTTTGGCCAGACGGCTGAGTCCCTATGGGTCCATCGTGTCGACCCCAAACGGCGGAAATTCGTAACTTGTACCGAGGTTGGCATATTTGCGCAGCTTGAGGTTCTCAGCAGAAACCGTTGCACTCCCCACGCTTGACGATGTCGCAAGGATGTGGGATGGGGCTAATGTGTCTACACATGTCGCATCCCACACCAGGGACCTGCCAAGTTTACACGGGCCAAGGGTCATGCCGTCGGGTGTCGCCATCGATTCGCGCAAAAAAAAAATTGTTAAGTAATATCTTACCTATGTTCCCAGGTACCATCGGCAGTATCCTCGTCGCTGTCATATTCATACTTGTGTTTTCCTTGGGCAGCCATCTTTTCAACTTCTTGTCTCTTTTTTAACATGTCCTAAAATCAAAATCAATAATATACCGCATGTTATTGTCAAAATAGCTCTCAAATCACGTAGATCCATACATGACCTTTTACTATTACATAAAATTGTCAATGGCCAGACTGGGTGTATCGAACTCTTGCAACACATTTCCCTGACAGTACCCTATAATATTCCACGTTGTCCTATAACCAAGATCCTGTGCTGTCCTCCCTCAAGAACTAATGTAGGTTCATATTCGTCAACATCCGAATGTGCAACACCTACAGTAGTCTCTGCAGTGCCAATAATGATATAGACATATTTCATGACCGTTACAATGTATTCAGAAAAAATGTTCTCGAACATTTCAAACCATCAATATTTGAGTAGCTTATAATTTATTTAACAAGTGTTTTGTTTTCGTTTTTTTTTTTAAGGTACCAAATTTGCGCAATTTTTATGTTTCCTAATTAATTCTTAAAAAAGAGAAAAATGTATAATTTTATTTTAGAAGTCATATTTTTATTTTGTAAATTTTAAAATTTTATAGTTTTTGTTAAATTATTTTTTTTTTTTTTGTTTTAACAGTAGTAAGTTTTTAATTGTTTTAACAGTAATAAGTTTTTAATTTCTTCTTCTTTTTATATTGGTGAATGCTGTGACACCTAATTGATACATATATTAGATAAGCTATAATTATACTATGTTATGTGTGTGATAATATATGTACTGCTGTGTGTACTAAATAAATAAATAAATAAACAGCAATTTTGAGATCACCATATCTTTGATTTCGATTTGAAATCTATATTTGTACACTTAAAAGCTGCTGACTTCGGTAATAAATCCAGAAATAAAAAAATTCGTAATAAAAATACAAGTTTTCTATGCATCTGACAGTTCTATTAGGTACCATCTAATATGCGCCATCTATCGTGATAAAAAGTTAGTGATACACCCATTAATGAGAGATGACAGCTGACACATAGTTGAAGCTATACTTCATGAACTATATTAGGATTACCTGATAAAGTAGGTTGAGTTTGAAGTTATCTTCGCATTTCTTCCAGTCGTCCTGACTGAGTTGTGTAGTTCCGTAGTTGGTCATGGCGTATTGCATAAGCGCCATGTTGTTTCGACTCATGCTCATTTTCAATCCTCCGTCATCCATCTTTGGCATTGGTGGTACTAAAACAAATAATAATAATATAATAATGCACTACCCATATGTACTGTGTATACATTTTATCGATCTAGCTGTAAGTTGTACTTAAACATAAAAAAAAGGATTTATTTAGTAAATCCAGCAAAATCTTTGCACCACTTATTGAAAGAATTGGGCCTAAGCAGGTCTGCAGGAGATACATTTATGCTTCCAAGATGGCATTAACGAAATCATACAGTATTTGGTTGGGTAGGGAGAGGGGTAGAAAGGATGGTCAGCGTTTTGTAAACCAGTCAATTGTCAGTCGCAAGCTCGAGACCCCATTCTCATCTCTTACCGACACACATTGAATAACCGCACGGTAAATCCATGTAATGCTTAGAAATTTGTATTCCATCAGCTTTTAGTCGATTTTATTTATTTATAAACTCTTTATTGCACAAAATAACTTAAAAAGTAGTGTACAAAGGCGAACTTAATGCCTTCCGGCATTTTATAACTGCTAACCTTTGGGAGTGTGGCAGAGGATTGTAGGTGCATTAAGAAGATACATATAATTACTTAAGAATAATTAATTACTACTACATAAATACTTACATGATATATAATTAAAATAATATATATAATAAACATAAATATATATTATGTATGAATATATAAACACACTAATAGATAGTTACTCGTATCATATTACATAGGTACAATCATTTACGATAAAAAGTAAGGAAATAAATAAATATTACAATGCATAGGTACTTGTAGTTATCATGATGATGATGTCGATGATTTACATCCGGTATATTTAAAAAATAAACTGTTTTTTATGACTTTTGTAATTGCTTCTGTGGTCTAGCGGTTAAGTCCGTAGATTTACACCTGGAGGTAACGGGTTCGAATCCTGGTCGGGACACAAAAAATATTAATGTAAATAAATACATTTACTTAATATTTAATTTATTTGTGATATTCCTCGAGTTTGGTACGCTGGAGACATCGACGAGCTTGCCACTTGTCATGATTGGCCTATAGTAAAGTTGGCTAAATGTGAATCTGCTTATTTATAAGCGTGGTTTCTGACCACCCCGAAAGGGAAACGGTCGTGATGATACTTTACTTTTAAATTTAGATTTCGTTTTAATATAGCATTAAAAAAAATACAGTGTAAACTCCATGTAACGTCACTCGATTTAACGTCACTCGATTTAACGACAAACTCCCTAAAGCGTCGAAATCATTAATCATCATTAACCTATTGGTTTTCACTTATTTATTATTATTATTCTTTTACTTTTGCTAGTCACAGTTCAATTGCACTATTAATTTAAATCTAATTACTATATTTTACTCTTATTTCTGTTTTAATTGTATTGTCTAAATAATATAAAATCTCTTTGGCTTGTGTTCCACTATTGCTACTTTGTTTATATGTTTAATATAATAAGCTGTAATTTTTTTTTAAATAAATAAATTTGAAATCAATTGGCTTTGGTTGGTTTAGCTTGTCTTCCAATGCTGATTTTTCTTCTCTCCATTTAACGACACCTCTCTATAACGCCATAAAATGCACAGTCCTTCAGTGTCGTTATATAGAGTTTACACTGTAATTCAAAATTGACCTGTCTTATAAATTTATTTATTTATTTCAAAACTTTATGCACTAGGTACACAGGCGGACTTAATGCCGCTAGGCATTCTTACTAGTCAACCTTAGGGACAATTTAGAGCATTTGTTATGTGAGGCAGGTGCAAAATATAATAGGAGCATTAAGATTTGTGAAAAAAATAAACAAAAAAAACAAAATAAATTAAACTTAAATACTAAATCTAATATACTATATATTAATCAGTAGGTATACACTAAATAGACTACATACTATGATTATACTCGTATATAAATAGAATACATAGGTACATATAAATAATAATACATACATATTTATATAATACAATATCATATACTTATATATCTATGTAATGGAGCTATTTAGGAAACGTGTAAAAACCATTCTTTTAAATAACGATCTGTTTGGCGCTTGTCGGACATCTACAGGCAGGTTGTTCCACAAGTTTGCGGCAACAACTGCAAAAGAGTTGGACATAAAGCTAGAATGATGGGAAGGAATAGAAAGAACACAGTTATGCGATGACCGCAACGACCTGTCGTGTAGAGAAGAAAGATAGGCGAATTTGTTCTTGAGGTATTTCGGTGTCGCAGGCTCATTAAGTACAGAAAATAATAAACAAAGTATTCTAAGATTTCTGCGACTACGAATTGGCAACCACTTCAACCTGGCTCGATACTCGGAAATGTGATCGTATTTACGCAAACAGTAGATAAAACGAATACACGAGTTGAGCATCCGATCCAATTTATTGAGCATCCGATCCAATTTATTGAGCAGCACTTCCGAGATATCGACGCTACACACGTCACCATAGTCGAGGAGAGGAAGGAGAAGGCTTTGAGCAAGGGTTATTTTAGCTTTTAACGGCAGAAAATTCTTTAGTTTATTGAGAGAGTGCAGAGAAGCAAATAGTTTACGACTGGTATTAGTCACGTGAGCAGTCCAGTTTAGATTAGGATCCAGGTACACACCTAAATTCTTCACCTCGCTACAGTATGGAATCGGGACGTTATTAAACCTAACAGGGTCAATGGCGAGTGCGTCAAACTTACTCAACTGTCGAGAACTACCTATTATAATTGACTGACACTTGCTTGGGTTAACAACGACCCCGAATCGAGTTGACGATGAGTGGATATTGCGAAGATCTGAATTAAGCCAAGCTATTGCACTGTTTAGTGTAAGGATGTCCGTCTGCACATAAAGCTGCAAGTCATCGGCATACAGGTGATACTGACAATGTAGACAGGAGGTGATAGCGTTAATAAATAAAGAAAACAGCAAGGGGGAAAGAATATTGCCTTGGGGGACACCTGTGACCACGTCATCCCACCCCGACGACACCTCATCAACTCGAACTTGTTGCTGCCGACCATGCAGATATTGGGCAAACCAATTTAAAGCTCCTGACGAAATCCTTAGACGAGACAACATAGCGAGAAGCAAATCAGGATCTACTGTGTTAAAGGCATTGGTGAAATCTATTAGTACTAAAATTGTAACTTTAGTTTCATCCATGCCATTTCTGATATCTTCAGTTACTTTAAGCAAAGCTGAAGTCGTGCTATGACCGGAACGGAAACCAGATTGAAGAGGATTTAACATATCATTATTATTAAGGAAGTGGGATAACTGTTTATGTACAACGGATTCAAGGACCTTGGAAAGGAATGGCAAAATTGAAATGGGACGGAAATGATTAGGTAAAGTTAGTGACGAGATTTTCGGAAGAGGAATAATAAAGGCTTTTCGCCATTCACAAGGAAATTGACTGGATGTGAGGGAGAAGTTGATAATGTGTGAGACAATGGGTAAGAGGAGATCAATAATTGTAACGATCATAACACGATTGATTGAATCACATCCTATAGATTTTGAAGTAATAGATCTAATCGTCTTAAGGATAACATCATTAGAAACCTCTAAAAATACAAACGGCTCAACATCGGCAGGCTCAGGAAAATGTTTTAAAACTAATATGGAGAGGATCCAAGAATAGTTGTTACCTGGCATACGTGGCATGGGTGGCAATATCCCTCCCATTCCAGGTGGCATTAACATTCCACTCATCCCAGGTGGCATTCCACTCATTCCAGGAGGCATCGGCATTCCACCCATCCCGGGAGGCATTGGAATGCCACTCATACTAGCTGGCATTGACATTCCACTCATTTCCGGTGGCAAAGATATGCCGGCAATACCTGCAATTACAAAATGAATATTAAAAAAACATCTCTCTTGATGTCGACTGGTGGATCATCCCCCCACCTAGACCTTCTTGGACTCGCTCTCCTCGTGACTCTGAGAACCAGGTTGTTTCCTCTTCAACTTACTCATAGAGCAAGGTTGTCGTAGCTATAATAAACACCTACCTGGAGGCTTGATGTCGACTGGTGGATCATCCCCCTACCTAGACTTCTTCCTCCTCTTCCTCTCCTTCTTGGCCTCGCTCTCCTCGTGACTCTGAGAACCAGGTTGTTTCCCCTTCACTTCACTCATAGAGCAAGGTTGTCGTAGCTATAGTAAACACCTACCTGGAGGTTTGATGTCGACTGGTGGATCATCCCCCCACCTAGACTTCTTCCTCCTCTTCCTCTCCTTCTTGGCCTCGCTCTCCTCGTGACTCTGAGAACCAGGTTGTTTCCCCTTCACTTCACTCATAGAGCAAGGTTGTCGTAGCTATAGTAAACACCTACCTGGAGGTTTGATGTCGACTGGTGGATCATCCCCCCACCTAGACTTCTTCCTCCTCTTCCTCTCCTTCTTGGCTTCGCTCTCTTCGTCACTCTGTGAGCCAGCTTGTTCCCTCTTCACTCCGCCCATAGACCAAGGATGAGGATTGTTGTAACTACAATAAAAGTGTGTTTAATAATTTGGTAATTATTATTTTTCTTCATAGTCGCTATACTCTTGGATTTTATCTGAGGCAGACTTAACTAGAAGTCGCCACTCCTCTCGAACTGCAGGCTTCTCGGTGTTCTTATGTAGTTCCATTGCAGCCATGGTCAATGACGTGGTCATTGGAGACCTACCACGAAACCTCTCCGTATCCGTAGAAAGTAAAAATGCGTGATTAGACAATTAAATACCACAAGTTGCTGGCGGGGGTTGGATGAGAGTGGCAAGAGATCGAATTAAGTGGCGAGCTCTGCTGACATCCAGCAGTGGAGTGATACATGCTGATGATGATATTACTATATATAACATACCTTGTGTTGTTTTCCTTTTTAATATCATGATTATTGTATCCATCATTGCTGTCATCGTCTTCCAAGCTGAATTCCGGTTCATATTTGTCCTCGGGCTTGATTTCTGTCTTAATACTGTTGGGCATATTAGCTTCCCGTAACTGATTGACTAACATCCTAAACGTCTTATACTCAGTTGAGTTGGTATTATGAAGAAACCTGGAACATTGGATTTTGGGAATCAATTTGATGCACAGTGTCAAAGTATTTGGATTGGATTTGACGTTGAAAAGGTTTAGTTCAAGATGTTGCAATAAATTGTCACTAAATAAAACTGATTTCCATATAAAATTAATTTATTAAGTAACCTTTTCCAGCACCTTTAAACTTGCATAAGGCTGTCTCTCTCTGAGAAATTACTTAATACATATTAGGAATGAGCTTGTATTTGAGATTTTTCATCAATTTCAAGCATTTTAACACATTTTCTACTATCATTCATATTACTGGACATGCAAGTGTCAAAGAAGATGAAATTAATGATTCCAACGCAGCTTTTATTAATTAATTTCCATATTTATATAGGAATGGAAAATACAATTAGGTTGTAATCAATCTGAAATACATTGCTACAGTCTATTTTCTAAGTAGCAATAATATATTTTATTTTATAAAAAAAAAAAAAAATGAAATTAGTAACTTATAGCTGCGATATTAGCTACAAGTGTTATTTTATGTGAATCTAAGACTAGTAGACTTTTTCTATTACACCATCAAAAAACAGTCAGTTCAACGTCAAACTTGAGAAAAGAAGTATTTAATAAAAGTGAATACAGAACGCTAAGTGTTGGGGCAAACGAGTTGTTGTGGCATTACCACATATTAGGGTGTTGTTGTTTGATTTCCGATTCCCATTGGTCTCCACGGATGGACACTTCTTCTGCGGCTCGGCGCACTCCCGGCGGCATCGAATCTGGAGAGAAAACTGAGCAAACCCGTCAACAACACATTCAACCGGACAAAAAACTGTAACCATGATCTAGCTCCAATTACAAATACATAATAAAATGTTTTTTTAAAAGTAATATAATCTATACAAACTAGGTTTGTATAATTTCCTTGTTTAATATTAAAATAAGTAATTTAGCTTTAATAAAAGTCATGCCGTTAGAAGCCCCATAGACGTGAGGCTCGAAAGGGGGGCAAAGGGGTTCGGCAAAAATCACAAGGGGGGTGTAGTAAAATATCACGCGTATTATTTTTTTTGTCAAACGCGCGATGTGATTGAATGATGACGCCGAGTGGCTTGATAAGAATTGCTTGATGAATATGGCTTGATTAGAAGCCCCATAGACGTGAGGCTCGAAAGGGGGGCAAAGGGGTTCGGCAAAAATCACGATACATCACAAGGGGGGTGTAGTAAAATATCACGCGTATTTATTTTTTTGTCAAACGCGCTATGTGATTGAATAATGACGCCGAGTGGCGTGATAAAATCGACGTTGATCTTCAACAAAGCACAGTGCCAACAACTGACTGACTTATCCATGGTCCGAAGACAGAGTACATTAAATCTGTTTACGAGTATGTAATAAATAGTATACAATACTATAAATGCTAAAAAAAAACTACACATGACAATGGACGGCCCCTATAAAAAACAGACAGCTTTTTTAAATCCAGTGAACTTATATTTTATATGTCCAAAAAAGAAGGTCAGTGAGGTATCCTCAGTTAATTCTATTGTCATTTTTTTATGATCAATAGTAAAACATAATGACCATATAAATAACTCAAATGCGATATTGTATACTTGTATGTATACAATATATATATATGTATGTATACATATGTACATATTTTTTGTTGTGAACAATTTCTATAATTATTTAAATGTTTATTAATAATGATAAAAATATAACTATTAAAAAAAAAAGAAGGATGTACAGTTGAGATTGAATGTTAACCAAAATAAATAATTTGCAATATCTCAGGCAAAATACATGTTTTATATCCAATTTTAAATAAACATTACATTTTATTAAGTAAATCTAAATTATAATTAGGGCTTTGAAGATCATGTACAAAGAACACTAAAGTAAAGCCAATAAGTCTAGCTAATATGCTAAGGGGTTACAATGTTATTTTTAAATTGTTTTTTTTTTTAGGCCAATGGTAACTTGGTCGTTTCCTCTATGTGAATGTAAAATGGCGACTTTTTGGCTTTTCTTTATAATTGGACGTAGTTACGCAAAAGGGAACCAATTCACTATATTTAATTATGATTTGAATTAGGTCCTTGGATGATATATCTTATATCAAAAAGGATCCATATAAAAATATAGTTTTTTACTTATTCTAAATGTACAAAATTTTGGATAAATCCATGAACTAATCTAAATTCCAACTTTAATGGCCTTAAATTATCTTAATGTAGATTGGATCCTTTTTGCATAACTACGTCCAATTATTCATAACAAAATATATGATTGTGTTACCTTCTCTTTTGGCTGTGGCCTCATTTCTCCTGTCAGAGTCTTCTTGGGGAAGAGGTAACGGCATCGGAGGTAGAGGAATGTTCTGGGCTTTGTTATCAGATTGGGACTCATTCTCAGAATTATTATCCGAAGAATTTTGTTGATTAAACGGAGGGTTAGAATTGCAATTGCCATTGTTATTGCCGAAGTTCGGACGAAATTGACCCATAAACGGAGGCATGTTGTTCATCATGTTGGGAGGACAATTTGGAGGCCTCATCATGGGACCACCGGGGAATGGTGGGCCAAAAAATGGGGGCATAGGGCCATTTGGGCCAAAAAATCCAGGTGGCATATTTGGGGGAAATGGTGGTCTACCCATGAATGGGGGCATAGGTCTATTTGGCATATTTTGTCCTCCTAGAGGCATCATACCTGGAGGTCCCCAGTCGGGTGGCATTGGACCTCCTGGGGGCATCATCGGACCACCTGGAGGCATCATCGGACCACCTGGAGGCATCATCGGACCCCCCGGAGGCATCATTGGACCTCCCGGAGGCATCATTCTTGGTGGCATATTTGGACCATTTGGTCTCCAGTCTGATGGCATGTTTGGTCTCCAATCTGATGGCATGTTTGGTCCACCTGATGGCATATTCGGGCCACCCAGTGGTCTCCAATCTGAAGGCATGTTAGGTCCACCTGGAGGCATACCTGGACCACCTTGAGGTCTCCAATCAGATGGCATGTTTGGTGCAACTGTTGGCATGTTTGGTGCAACTGTTGGCATATTTGGTCCACCTGGTGGCATATTTGGTCCACCTGGTGGCATATTTGGTCCACCTGGTGGCATTTTTGTTCCACCTGATGGCATATTTGGTCCACCTGACGTCATATTTGGTCCACCTGGTGGCATATTTGGTCCACCTGGTGGCATATTTGGTCCACCTGGTGGCATATTTGGTCCACCTGGTGGAATATTTGGTCCACCTGGTGGCATATTTGGTCCACCTGGTGGCATATTTGGGCCACCTGCTCCACCTTGAGGTCTCCAATCAGATTGCATGTTTGGTCCACCTGGTGCCATTTTCGGGCCATTCGGTGGCCTATTTGGTCCACCTGGAGGTCTCCAATCTGATGGCATATTTGGACCACCCGGAGGCATCATTGGTGGTAAAGGTGGACAAATTTGATTACCCATATGATTAGGACCTGGACCCATACCAGGTGGACACATAGGTCCAGGTGGTCCAGACATGTTATAGGAATTATCCCATACATCATTGTTAGGGGAATGATGGGATTGTGGTTTTTGAAAAGGTATTTCCATAAGGGATGGGATATCCTCAGTTTTGTTTTCATCCCCGTATGTTGGACTGGGGCGTCTGTGGTTTCGAGTTTCTCGACGATTCCTGTTGTCCCTAGATTGAGAACAGTTAACTATAATTTATGTATAGTAATAAACTAAGGGTGGCTTGCTCTAACTTTATTTGACAACAGATTCTACCCATTTACCCATGGTTAGTCTTATTTAGTTCCTGAATATAATTATTGGTAATTTGTCAAATAACGTTAGCGGAAGCCGGGTAAGTAGGAATTAATTATACAATTTTTCCTCAAAAGATTAAATTAACTTTAAAAGGGTTTACACACTCTGCATCCCTCTGCTTGCACATTTTTAAAGATTTATAAAAAAACATAGATTTGTTTTAGTTCATTATGTTATTTGCTATTTTTCTGTGCCTGAAAATCAGCGCCTTGGCTGTAGTATATGCTATGTAGCGTATGTATGTTTCGGTATATAGATTATAGAGGAACACATTTATACATTTAGATTTATTCCTTGAATATATATTTTTTTGTAACCATTTTAATTGATGCATTAAATAAAGTTATTTTTTCTTTCTTTCTTTTATGTTTCTTGTGACAATAAATGATTTTATTATTATTATATTGATTGTAATCTTTTGTTATATCAATGTTGTGCATGTATATTTTGTTTCAAAGTATATTTATGGAACAAATTATTTAATTTAAATTATTGAATTTGTGTAATTTGTTTTCTACTTTGTTTGCATGTTGCATGTGCTAGTCTATGTAAAAATTAACTGAACCCAAATGTGCAACCGACTAAATCTGTTTGCCAACTTATAATAAATAATAAATAATTTTAAGAAAATATAACTATCTAGAATCATTTCTTCAATCATTAACATTTTCTTATGTTCTGAATACTTTTAGGAAAAATAATTATATAAGTATAAATTAAAACACATTAAATAAATATTATTATACCTTGAACCTCTATCATCATTCCTTCTCCTGTCCTCATAATCTCTATCCCGATTTCTATCTCTCTCATGGTCTCTATTATTGAATTCTTCTTGCCATTCGTTCTCTTCAGGCTGAGCATTCTCCTCCTTCTCTTTCTCCTGTTCCTTAACTTTGTCCTGCTTCTGCTTCTCAAGCAACGACTTAAATTGACTCATAAAGGAACCATCATTAGAGAAAATGTTCATTGATTTGTCATCTATAACTTGTGTTGGGCTAAAACAATGTTTTAAATGTTTAACAATGACTTTTCATAGGAAACTTATTTAAAGATGTCTTCCAGACAGATGTGTAACTCAAAAGTTTGCGGTTATAAATTCCTTATGTCATTTAAAAGAAAATTGAGAGATGCATCATTTCATCAACCAAAAAGCTTAAATAAAAACATGGTGTATATCAGTGCAGTTTAGTAATAATATACAAAAAAAAAATTTCATGCTTCCCTGAAAAATTGACACTCTGTACAATAGATATAGGATACTTAGATTGGCAATGCAAAAGAGAAAGAGCACAGTATTGCGTATGTTAGAGCGAGATAGATAGACAGGACCATTCTCAGACACGTTCGCGGCTTGTAGCGGCTGGCGTAATTGTAAACAAAACAAATTCCGCTTATATTTGTAATAATCTAGGGTTTTATAGTGTAAATTTGAGGTTAATAGACGTAATTAGTCATGGTTACTTGTGTAGTACCTGGATGTAACTCATCTAAGAAAGAAAACCCGCATATTTATTCATTTAACACGTAAGTACGATTGAAATATTTAGGTGCTTAAATACAATGTTTTAGATCTGCCACTAAGGTTTTATACACAAACAGATGGGAAAAATAAACGCCTTTTATTACATTAATACTCTGAATGCATAGGAATTCAATTTAAGATAATATCAAATACATGAATTTCTACTATCTCTAACCTCACTTATGTAGAGATTGACACATATCAATAACATGTTATCGATAACATCTTATCGATATGTCGCTAAATGGCAAAGGTATTGTGCCTTGTATGCAGCATAGCATGCATAATCTATGGATTATGCCTATACAGCCTTATTAATTTTCGTTGAATTCTTAAAAATGTTTTTTCTATATTTTACTTTTTAATTTTTGGAGTTTCGTAGCTAAATGGCGCAACTCCTATTAATTGAACTAAATTATAAATATTTTTATAAAATAATTTAAACTTTATAATGTTTCAGATTTCCCCAAAATATTTTAGTAAAGAATAAGTGGCAAAAACCTTCCTTAGAAGGTCACTGCAGTGGTGGCACGTGTGTCGGGTCCTATTCTGTCCCTAAGGGCCTGGTTGAGCGGGGGGATGGCTGGCACATGCGTTACGTCCGTGATCGGGTGCTGCTGTGGGGGCCTGGGACCTCTGCCGAACACGTTCAATTTATTGTTCTTAAATTAGCAGACGTTTTGCGTTTTGTCGTCTTTCGGGTTGCCCAAGGGGCTTGGGCAAGTAATTTATTTTAGTTTTGCCTTACCTGGTAGTGTTAGTAAGATTGTCCTATAGGACAATCTTGGAGTAAAGGATATCTATTTTATGTTGTTGTGTAGTTCTGTATTTGTTTTAATTTGTACATCTGCTATAGCTGATTTTTCCTTGCAGATTCCTTTCTCAGTCAGACATTAACAGGTCACTGGAATCTGCTTTGCTGCTTAGTCTTCCACTAGCAGGAGTAGAATCATTCAAAATAATTTAAATAATGACGTGTCACAAATGCCTTTAATAGGTTTACGTGAATAAAGATATTTTGACTTGTGACTTTTTTTTATATACCTACAGTGGTTTTATTTTTCATAGAATCGTCTACTTTTAGATGGTGTAAATAAATAAACATAGAGGAAAATTTGCTAGGAAACGCAACTGAAAAAACTATATTTTAAAATTTAACGTTGACGTCCTTCAATAATGTAAATTAAAATGTTACATTACCAAAATATGTGATAAGAAATCTTAGAAATTTGGGGTTTGCAACAAAATAATTTTCAAATATTAAATATTAGGTTTCCAAATTAATTTAATCAGTTTTTCGCATTTCCTGGCAAATTTTACCGAAGTAATGTTATTTTCACTAAATGTAAAAAAAAATATTGTAGATATAAAAAACGAATGAACACATTTCTTTAGATTTTTTCAGTAAATTTTGGGTTAAATGGAAAAATGGCATGCACAAGTTATAGATGTTTTTTTTTACCTATATTAGCTTGTGTTCCACAATTGCTATTTTGTTTATATGTTTAATGTACCTAATATGCTGTTACTTTTTTAAAATAAAAATCCAACATGTTTTGTATTTTAATTTTTATTACCTCAAACAAACATCAACTTTATATGTAGCTAGATCCATGTCAAATCAGACAACATGAAAACGTTGCAATCTTTATCGATAATCTAAGTCAAGGCAGTCGCGCACATCATTATCCGTCTCGCACACATGCGCATTTCACGCACACCGGTGTTTTTCATTTTTGGTCTCGCCCTAATCATTCCATTGCCAATCTATATATATACTAAATCTATGCTCTGTACAACTTAATAAGCTTAACACATAGCTAACTAACTGCCTCCATGGACGAGTGGTTAAATCAGTGGATTTAGACTCGAGGTATGTGAAGGTACAAGGTTCGATTCCGGGTTAGGACACAATAATATTTATTAATTTAAGTTATTATTTATTTGTGATATTTCTCGAGTTTGGTACCCTAGAGACATTGACAAACTTGCCACCTGTCATGATTGGCCTATAGTAAAGTTGGCTAAATGTGAATCCGCTTCTTTATAAGCATGGTTTCTGACCACCACAGAAGGGAAATGGTTGTGGTGCTACTTTATTTTTACATAGCTAAGGATCAAATAATTGTATGCAATTTTACCACAAATGTACATTGTTATAATCAAAAGACAGATTGTTACGATAATTTCTCCCTATGGTTAAGGATAACATTGGAAGGATGTCCTATGCAAATTGGTTTTATTGGAAAGATGCACTGGGCCATCGTGGTAGATTATGGCCCAAACTTACTACCACTAGTTTTAGAATAAACCCTGGTTAAGATATGAGCCCTTGTAATGATAACAAGCCGCTAGGACTACTATTCATGTCTCTTTTATTTCCAGTATCATCTATCAAAGAGGTTAATACTAATTAACATAACATTATTGTAAGAGTTCATTAGCAAGTTTTAAGGAAGTAAATCGTTTTAGAATACCTTAGGATACGTTTAAATGACAAGAATATGCAATAAATCTCTTACTTTTGGAGCTTTGCCTGGGCAGCGAGCGCTGCAGCCTGTTTTTGGGACTCGATTTTAGCCTGAATTTCCATCTTCTTCTTCTCTATTATTTGTTCCTGTTTGGACATTTGCGCCCATCGCGTGCTAAGAGTAGACTTACTCATTTTGATCTACAAATCAGAAATACAATTTTACACTCGCCATTTAACGGAGCGGTAATCGAAAAGCAAACAATGTGGGGATTAAAATAAATGTAATTAAACTTTGAATTGTGAAGTAAAATTAATAAAGCGCAATAAAAAATACTACATAACTTACCTTAATTAGTAAATAAAAGAATACAGTAAATCAAAGAAAATCAAATAAAATTTGTGTCTCTTCCATTTGTTGCATTGATTGAAGATTGAACTGACGATTGACGAAACTGACTCGGTGTTCAATCATCAATTTCTTGCTGCCTCTTTTTGTTGCGTGTTGTGGCTCGTGATAGACAGAAACAAAACACAAACTGTTTCGACCGAATCTAATTTTAGGGAATGAACGAATGATATTGTATAAATGTTGCAAATGTTAAAAATATCATAGATTTGTAGCAAAGGTAGTGAAGCTAAATATCTACCGCATTTATCGGGCGCTGAGACAAAATGTAAACAAAGTAGCAACTTATGCTTAAAAAAGTGTGTAGAGGGAATTTTAGGTACAGAAAAAATACTTTGTTGAGATTAGTATCTATTTTTCTTTTGTTTTCCGCCTATATTTCAAAACTAAGCGTCGCCGTAGCGGGTTCACCATTCGAAAAATGGATATAACTTTTGAACAGTTGGAAAAAAATAATAAAAATATTATATATATATGTATTCTTGAAGGTAATTGATCTATTACAACATCTCTTACTGCGAGTTTTTCGTAGAAACAACATTTGAGAGATTTTCTTTTAACAAATTGAGCAAAAATCGTAATATTTTTTTTTATCTTCGTAATATCCGAATTTCTAGGGCGGATATCTCTCGTACAGAACAATATATAGAAAAATGTAGTCAATGGTTCTTGAAGAAAAAAATATCAGCTTCTTTTTTGTTTAGAATGGTGAGCCCGCTAAGACGCATAGTTTCTGACTGAAATATAAGCAAAATACAAACAAAATAATAACTATACAAACTTTAGTGCCCCTATCTGCCCCGCTTTAGGAGTGGGGACTTTTGATATGTTCATTTCCAGATTAGACCCTACAAAGTTTTCAAATATTTTTTCTGTTCCCAAAATCCTCTACAATCATTCGTTGCTTGGCCTAATGGTTCTCACACATAAAAACGGTTTCTCTCAAAAAGATCAACTATACTACTATTTAAGGGCAAACGTTATAAATGAAAATTTCAATATTTACGATAGAGCATGCGTCATAGTTAGAATATTAATATTATACAATTTTCTAAATGCGCTTGACCTTGACAGTGCCCGTGTAAATATCAACTCCTTGGACATAGTCAATCTATGGTCATTATAAATGACTCGCCCTTTATTAATTGGCAACACTTTCATAATTGCCAAATTTCCTTGCACAAGTCGGTCGTGTTAAGTTATTCGGTGAAATTATAATATTTATTTTCTTTTTTACCCGCTAATATGGGTACTATTTAAGCTAATAAAGACACCGCAACGCATGTAATTTAATGGTTAATAAATGAGTGTTTAGTTGGAGCTTAGTTTTTCTGTATTGAATCTAAGACAAAGGGAAAATATTTGGATGAAATTGTAAACATATTCGTTTTTTGTTATTGACGCATTGGCAGGATGTTAGTATAAGGAAATAGGGGTTTTGTTGTGTTTATTGAATGAGTTTATAATCGCAATGGCTGATATGATACGCGCTATGGGGGCGCCGATCGGACCCCCAGTCAAGGATAAGTTGGGGTCGCCTTCTACCGAATCTGAAGACGGTGGTGTGGACTTGGCAGAATTGGCTGGCGACATTGAAATTGATGAAACAGATGGGCCAAGCACTAATGGTAATCTCAAGCACTAATGGTAGTGCCAGCCATGCCTTTATTTGCTTATTGCATAGTTTTTTTTTTATATTGATTGGTACATTTTTGTGTAAAACCATCTTTGCTTAAGGTTTCCATCCAAATTTATTTAAATTATATCTAGTAGAATGAACTATACATTATTATCTATTACCCACTTGAATTTAATGACTTCTCAAAGAATATGTAAGAAAACCAGAACAAATAATGTTCCAAAGTTTTATAATAAAAAAATATGAGATGTTGTACCTTGTAGAATTGGATGCAGTTACACAAAAAGGATCCAATCCACAATTTTTTTAATATTTAATTTAATCAAGTCCTTGGATTATATATCTTATATCAAAAATGGTCCATACCGTTTATGACATATTCTATACTTAATAAATGTTGGACTAATACATCAAAGTATCGACGGACTAATCTATTTTCTAACTTTAATGGCCTATAACTTAAAATTAACTTAATGTGGTTTGGATCCTTTTTGCGTAACTAAGTCCAATTGCAATAAAGAATAGGTAATAACATGGACTTATTCACATTATAACAAATTGAAGCTTTTTTTTACATTTATATAAACAAAACGATAAATTTATAGTGGCAAACTACTCCCTCTGTGGATCTAGACTCGGAGGTACCAGGTTTGATTCCTGGTTGGGACACAATAATATTCATTGATTTAAATAAATCATTTAAATTAATATTTAGTTTGATAAGCTAGAGACATCAACGAGGTTGCCACTTGTCATGATTGGCCTATAGTAAAATTGGCTAAATGTGAATCTGCTTATTTATGACGGTTGTGACGTTACTTTACTTTAGTAACAATTTAAAAGGAAGGCAAAAGGTCAAGATAGTACTTTGGTACTAATATATCTCATGGAATAACTATATCTCATGGAATTGTAAAAATCATAATAACACTGAAATACATATATCCTGTATCTTTTTATTGCCTTGATAGCGGTTAAATCCGTGGATTTTGGATAGTAGGCTAAAAGTGAATAAGCTCTTACAAAAAAAAAAGAAGTGTGATTTCTGACTCCGAAAGGAATACGGTCATGATTATGATGATACTTTTAATTTATAGTCAAAATATGTTACAATTTGACCTTTTCTTATATTTTTTTGTATTGCTACATTACATTTACAATTATTATTTTTAAATGTATTCATCTAAATATAAACATACACCAACAATTTATGGTGTCTAAAATATAATAAAATACAATAAAGAAATAGCGTAAACATATATTTTGATTTTCCAAGACCAAAGACAAGACTTCTTAAATTTTTTAATTTAAATTTGGATATCTTTAATAAATTTGTTTCTTGTCCTCGCCAACCCGTCTGGACAGCGTGTGGCAAGTGTAGTCCAAATTCTCCAGATATATGTTTTGGAAGGCCCATCTCCAACAGTAGAGGTCTAGGGGCTGTAATAAATAAAAATAAATAGTTTGTTTTTTGTAAAAAGAATTCTTTATCTGTATCTTTTGGTTATATTCTTGACACTTCATCAGTAATAATGTATGTATCGACTCATATATTGAATAATAGACTACATTTCATAAAAATATACCCAGATTAAAAAAATCTTGAAATTATGAGATTGTGCAAAAGCTATAAACACATAAACTTTTATCTCTAAAATATTAATTATTTTGTATAATTTTACTAAGGTGAACGTCAAGCAGTGTTGGCCCCTCCAGAAACAGAATGGTATCATGGCAGACTGGACAGATACACCTCTGAGGAAAGGTTATGGGCTGCTGACAAATTGGGCAGTTATTTGGGTATGCAATACAAGAAAAAAAAGCAATTGTGAATGGGAATGTAAGATCTACTATGAGTATGTGCTTTTTTGTAACAATTTGATAGTAAATTGTAAGGAAAAATACAATATCCCTAAGACATTTGTAGTAAACTTACTGTTTAAAAAACCTAGTATGCCTCCATCAGGACAAAATAATTAATTTAATCCATCCATCCATTCTCTCTCTTTCTCTTGCCCACATATGATGGACCCGATACCTGCACAGTGAATCCATGATATGCTAATAAATTTGTCTCCTATATGTGATATTTCTCGAGTCTGGGTAGCCTAGAGACATTGACGAGCTTGCCACTTGTTACAATAAATTTTATCTATTGTAAATTCGGCTAAAATATGCTATTTTTTGACCGAAAGGGATACGGTCATGATTAGTCATACATTAGTAAAATACAATTGTTAGTCTAAGAACTTCTATGTGCATAGAGAAATAAATTTTTGATTAATAAGTGAATACGCACCACGGCCTGATTGTCTATGCTTAAAAAAAATGTTCAAATACCTTTGTCCACACCACATGTACAAATGAGAAATACATTTGTAATAAATTTACCTTTGTTAACCAGTCTGTAATTGGTCACAAGCCCGAGACACTTTGATCTGTGCTTGCGGTTCCACTAATACCAACTTGTGGAATAATTATAAATTCAGTGCCTTGCCAACTCCAGCGTCGGCAATTGTGAGCGTGGAGAGTATAGTATCTCCAGCAGGAGGTTTAAGGTCTGTGGTGTGATAAGGCGAGTGGCGCATTGCTGAGATTCCTGTATCTCTTTTTGTCTCCTAAACAGTTATATATGTTCTTTTTCGAATAACCAATTCAATAATACTGTTTCCAAGAACTTATCAGATTCTTGTCTCTCTTCAAACAAGTTTTAGTTATAGATATACCCTTATGTACTCTACTACTGTAAATTTCTCATTGAGAAATATCAAAGGAATGATTTGAATGTTACTATTATTATTAGATTACCCAAATGTCACTCCTTTTATTTATTAGTAAAAGTGTGGATGTTGTGGGTAGTACAATATACACTCATTAACAAGCTACCATGCAATTTATTTAATATTATGTCTGTTTTTCTCTTTTTACTTAATTGTATGTATAATAAATAAATAATTTAAAGTACTTTGCTAATAGATTTTCTCATAAGTCTTTGCACATAAAGATTTTAGATTCCCAACAATGTTATATTAATATCCTGTGGTTTTAAAAACTGCCTCCGTGGTCTAGCGCTTAAGTCCGTGGATTTAGGCTCGGAGGTACCAGGTTCGATTCCTGGTCGGGACCAAAAAATATTTATTAATGTAAATAAATACATTTAATTATTATTTAATTTATTTGTGATATTTCTCGCGTTTGGTACGCTGGAGACATCGACGAGCTTGCCACTTGTCATGATTGGCCTATCGTAAAGTTGGCTAAATGTGAATCCGCTTATTTATAAGCGTGGTTTCTGACCACGGTTTCTGATATGGTCGTGATGATACTTAACTTTACTGGTTACTTTTGACTTTCGTAAAACGACTGTCTCCATGGTCTTTCGGTTAAGTCTGTGGATTTAGAAGCGGAGGTACCGTTATGGTTTCTGGTCGTGACATGAATATATTTTGTGATATTCCCCAAGTTCGGTACACTAGAGACAACAACGAGCTTGCCACTTGTCATGATGAGCCTATGGCCTATAGTAAAGTGGCTAAATCTCTACCTGCTTCTTTAAAAAGCATGGTCACCTCGTAAGGGATATGGTTGTGATGATACTTTATTATCATTATTTTGTTAAACAACTGTAATATGACAGATAATAAATTTTTAGTAGACAATAAAGTTATAAAATAATAACTTATTCTTCGTTTACAGTTAGAGAAAGTGACAGAAAACCTGGATCATATGTTTTGAGCTATTTGGGACGCACTGGAATTAATCACTTCAGGTTGGTATTTTAATTGAAAAATTACTTGTTTTTTTTTTAATAGGCAAATAATAAAATATATTTTACAAATATAAATTTAACAAAATAATAATAAAATGTAATATATTTAAATGCAAAGCTTGCTTTTTTTTATCGATTTTTTATAAAACCATAGCTTTCTTTATTTCGAGGTTTCAAATCGAATATAGCAAGAGACGTAGTCCCAAGGAGACTGGCAACAGGATCTTTGCTGAGGGTAACCATAATCCTATTGTCTCGACCCCAATTGGCGCAAACTATACCCCGTTCGCTGTAGCATGCTGACATTATACAAATTACAGTTTTATATGACATCATCACCATCATTATAGCAGCTATAACACAGGACACCTAGACCTCCAAGTGCTGGAAACGGCTAAACGAGTTGGCGTGGGACTAATGTAAATTTTAATGACAATGTATTAACTGGAATCGTTGATATCAGTAAACCTAAAAACATTGTTTGTTATCAGAATAACAGCAGTATGTGGCGACTACTACATTGGCGGTCGTCAGTTTGATTCCCTGGCTGAGTTGGTGGGATTTTACAGCCATTGCTCTGACTTGTTGAAAAGGGAACGTTTAGTTGAACCGGTACCACCGCCTGAACCTGTTAATGATAAAAAGGTAATCAATAATTATGTACCAATTTGTTGTCACAGGAACCTTACAATTCTCTGCTTGCTCTTTATTTTTAACGAGCCTGCGATTTCAATGGCAAGTTTGCCTCTCTCGTCCTTAATGATAGGTCGCTTTGAGTCCCATTAATGCCAGACATAGAAATGTCGTTCCCAATTAAGGTTTGAACTAATATCCAGTTTAATTGCACAGAAGGTAGTTTCGATATTGCCATATACCAAAATGCCAGACACAAAAATCTCGAGCCTAAATAGTCTTAAATTTAATACAGTATAGCTAATATACAGTTATGTTGCACAGTGGGTAGTTGCAATATACCAAAATGCCAGACAAAAATCTCGAGCCTAAATAGTCTTAAATTTAATACAGTATAGCTAATATACAGTTATGTTGCACAGTGGGTAGTTGCGATATTGCCATATACCAAAATGCCTGACAAAAATCTCGTGTCTAATTAAGTGTTCAAGTTAATACAGCTTAGCTAATATACAGTTATGCCAGACACAGATTGTTAAATTAAATACAGTATAACTGATATACAGTTATGTTACACAGAAGGTAGTTGCGATATTGCCGTTCACCAAAATTCCAGACAGAAATCTCAAGGCAATTGACCAAGTGTTAAATTTAATACTTTATAACTAATATACAGTTTTGTTACACAGAGGGTAGTTGCGATATTGCCGTATACCAAAATGCCAGACACAGATGAATTAACCTTCCAGAAGGGCGATATATTCTTCGTTCACAACGACATGGGCGATGGCTGGCTCTGGGTCACTGCACATAGGTTCGTATATATATTCATTACAGCCCCTAGAACACAGCGTCCTAGACCTCCACTGCTGGAGATGGGCTTTCCAGAACATATATCTGGAGAATTTGTCCTACACTCCCCACGCTGGCCACACGGCTTGGCGAGGAATGAAGCATATATATTATTGTTTAAACGGTGAATCAACTTTTTAAATAAGAACTAGAGTACATTTTTTTTAAAATAAGTTTATATGATTTTAAAGCCGTTCCGAGACGTGCATGTATACTATTAATTAATTGTACAGGGGTGTCCTATTCAGCAGTGTGAAGTCGTGTTGTCATAAATTCTATTGTAGCATTACACTATGTGTACAGGATAACCACTTAATTTACAAAGTAGTGATAATTGATCGTTGCTAACACAGTATTGATAATTGACAGCAATTATCATGTTCAGTGAAGTATCTATGTTAACTTTACGCTTCGGTGACTAACTGGGCCTTGTATGATCATCTATTTTGTCTCTCACAAAAATAACTTTCTAATGATATTTTGTTTAAAACTAGTGTTGCCCAATCTTGGTCTTGGTCTTTCAGTCATAGACTTGTTCTTGCTTTTTTGCAAGACCAAGACCACCGATATATTAGCAAGACTAATCATAGTCTTGGTATTGGTCTTGCACAAGTCTTGCAACACTCTTGCTCAGACATTTACTCCCAATTTTGCTAAAAAAATTTTTTTTTATTACTATTTTATTTTATTTTTTATACTCGACAAGCCGGCCGAGTGTAGGCCAAATTCTCCATATATATGTTCTGGAAGCCCCATCTCCAACAGTAGAGGTCTAGGACGCTATAGGGGCTGTAATGAATAAAAAAAATGAGGAATATCTATTTTATTATATCAAACTCCTTAAAAATTAACCCACATTCATCATTCATTACATCATTTCACACACATTAGAACACAGCGTCCTAGACCTCCACTGTTGGAGATGGGCCTTCCAGAACATATATCTGGAGAATTTGGCCTACACTCGCCGCGCTGGCAAAGATCTGATGTAAATTTTTAATGACAATTTATTAACAATTTCACAAGTTGGTATTAGTGGAACCGGGACTGACGGCTTAACATGCTCTCTGAGGCACGGGAACGGTGGTGTTATAAATTTATGACAAATGAAAGTACGAAAAGTGTATTTCTCATTGGTACATGCGTTTGAGGATTTAAAGCTACATCCGACATCCTGTGTTGTACAGAACTTTAAAATGCACATATATTTTTCAGGACCGGAGAACAGGGGATGATATTCAGGGAACTGGTAGAAGATTTAGATGCATCTATAGACCCTAACACTGTATTTTCATGGTTCCATCCAAATTGTACCAAAAGCGAAGCGGTGGATATGTTAGTGAAAGCCGGCCCGGGCAGTTTTCTTGTCCGACCATCTGACAATTCTCCAGGAGATTATTCCTTGTTTTTTCATATAAATAACCAAATTCAAAGGTTCAGGATAGAGAAGAAAGGAGTGAGGTATCTGATGGGGGGACGGACCTTCGAATGTCTTGATGCAGTTATTAATAGGTACAGGAAAGAACAAATTGTAGAAGGACATACTTTAGGGCAACCGGTAAGACAATTTATATAATAACTAACTAGGTCTTTAGGTGGCCGTAAGGTCGTATGTCATGGTTAGATTTTAACGTCTTATAAGTAAAGTATCATCAGAAACCACGCTTATATAGAAGCGGATTCACATTTAGCCAACTTTACTATATAGGCCAATCATGACAATTGGCAAGCTCGTCGATGTCTCCAGCGTACCAGACTTGAGAAATATCACAATTTAAATAAATTTATAAGTTTTTATTCATTTAATTAATTAATATTTTTGTATCCCGACCAGGAGTCGAACCCGGTACCCACTTCAGGTTCAGTAGTTTAGGCGTGAAGACAATTATATACTTACAATTAAGGATTATGCATGATACAGCTTCACTGCTAAAGTTCCAACTTATGTTTACTTTTTAATACTACCCACTAGTTAATATAATATAAACTGTCATTACTGTCACTTGTATACACAACACAAACAAAGAACTAAATTTCTATCCCTGGGTTTCAATGAACATCTCTATCAAATTTCATCTTAATCGATTTTTTTATATTACATATTTCTATATTATATTTGACTGCCTCTGTAGTCTAGCTGCTAAGTCCGTGGATTCCCGGTTCGGACAGTAAAGTATCATCACGACCGTTACCCTTTCAGGGTGGTCAGAAACCACGCTTATAAATAAGCTGACTCACATTTAGCCAACTTTACTATAATAATAATAATAAAATTCTTTATTGCACACAAAATATAAAATACAAAAACATGTACATAGGCGAGCTTAATACCATAAAGGTATTCTCTACCAGCTAACCTTTGGGAGAGTGAGAGAAGAATATTATGGGTGCAGAGTAAGAAAAATTAAGCAAAAAGATCAAAATATTAAAATAAGTAAAATCAATAAATATATATATGGGTACGTAGGTAAGTATATGGTTTAAACATCTAACTATAGACCAATCATGACAAGTGGCAAGCTCGTCGATGTCTCCAGCGTACCAAACTCGAGAAATATGACAAACGGGCTTGCCACTTGTCATGATTATGTCCTAGAAAGTTAATAGACTACATTTAATTAATAATAACAAATTAAAATTATTTTTAGTTAATAGCCGAAGGTCACGTAATAGAACCGCAACAGAACGCAACAGGAGCTGCGGCTGAAAAGATATATGCAACATTAAGAGAATGTCGAGACCAAATTGGCTTAAAAAAAATGAAGGGAATCAAACACCAGGGTTATTTGCATAAGAAGTCGGATAAAGGGGCTAAGAAATGGAAAGCGCTGTATTTTGTTTTGCTCCAAGAAGGCACGGATACACATCTGTATTTCTACGACTCACCAAAAAGGACCAAACCAAAAGGACTTATTGATCTTTCTTGTGCTTATTTGTATCAGGTGAGATAATTTTTTAATTTAATAAGCCTACAGTCGGTCGCAAGCCCGAGACACCATTCTTCTTCTCTCTCTTGCTTACACACAATAGACACGGTGATAGCATGGAAGGCTAAGTGATTTGTCCTCTCTCTCTCTATCTCTCTCTTTTCACCGTTTCTCCTATTGAGGTGAGCATGTTAAGCTCCAGTTCCACCAATACCAAGTTGTGATTAATCAATTGTCAATAAAAAAAAATATCAGACCCTCGCTATATTCTCCAGAAGTACTTTGAGGTACTTCAGAAGTTTGTCGTAGATAGCTGTTACTAATTTTGTGTAAATTTCAGGTCCACGAATCTCTATGGGAGCGGGAACACTGTTTCCAATTGGTGGAGCGAGCGTTACCATGTCTGTCTACCCATACATTCCTGGCTGCCAGCTCAGTGCCGGAGGAAAGAGCTTGGCTCGATGCTCTCAGGCCTTTGTGTGTGCCGCAACAAGCTAAACACCAATCCAAGGTACGATGGAACGGTCAATAATCTTTTTATTTTCATTGTTATTCTTGCAATCAGTCATAAACTTTAAGCAGATGAGTTGAGTATATCTTTTTTTTTGTGGGTTTTTTGTATTAGCATGATATTGGAATTGCAGGCTGTGTATAAGTTGACATTATAAACTTAGCAACTATTTATTATTGTTCATTGTAAGTCATATTTATTTGACATCTAATTTTAAATTATTAAAATAACTATTGACTTGAATTAAATTGTAACATTGACATTATAATTAAGTAAAATTAAAATATATATGTATATTGTTTGTTATTGATGTATATGTGTGTATATATACATACATATACATCAATCATTGTATATTATGCCATGAATGTTAACAACTGGAATCAGACACTCATGACTAACATCAGTCCCTAACACTATGCTGGCTTGACTGGGTATGATGGAAATTCGAGCCTGATCCCGAAAGTGTGAACACACTTTACTGGGTTTATCGGCACGAACGGTGGATACTTCCCCGCCCCGGCAGACTGGGGAAATTACAACCATCAATCCGCCTACCATCTATGGCAAAGTTGGCTAAATGTCAATACGCTTCTGTCCAACCACCCAGGATACGGTCGTGATGATACTTTATTATCAAAATAAAGTGTAAAATGGAAAAGTAAAGTAAAAAATTCTTTATTGCACAATAAATATCTAAAATAAAATATAGTAAGTACATAGGCGAGCTTAATACCTTAAAAGTATTCTCTAACAGCTAACCTTTGGGAGAACGACAAAGGATATTGTGCGATGCAGAGTTAAAAGGAAAAATAGCAATAAATATATACCTAAATATACACATAATACATAAATATGAATATACTTATATACAATACTTACATAAAAACCAATCCATGTTAAGTTTAGAAATGATATCTTATTTTGAAATTTATTTATCAAAATGTCTGAGCTGCATGAATGCCTGGCTATAATCACGATAAAGGATGAAATCAAATTATCTAACAACAGATACAGGACAAGGCTGGAGAATCATCCTAACCAGCTAGCAGTTGACCTCACTATCCCTCAAGAAGTCAGGCATCTAAAAAGACGTAGAGTGCTGGAAGCAGACAGCCAGCAAGATTCTAGCTGCTGAGCAAATAAGGAGATATTCCCAATCTACATGTCATACTACTCAAATCATCTGCTTAAAGTTTATGACTGATTGCAAGATTAACAAAGAAATATATATATATATATCTTATTTTGCTTTTTAAGAAAGTAAGAAGTTAGTAGATGCCTAAATATGTTCAACGACGTTGCCAGTCTGATTGACAATGGAAGTTTGTTCCATTGACGAGCTGCAGAAACAGTGAGAGATTCTGAATATCTGCTTGAAGAGTGCAGAGGAATCGCAAGTTGATTGTTGTGCGAAGAACGAAGAGAATGTGCGTGGGAGTCGCGAAGAAATTGGAAACGATCACGCAGGTAATGGGGTGTTTTCGGATTGTTTAGAATGGTCTGTATTTTGTGTTGAAGGTGGCCCGAGTCCGCTGGTTGCGAGCCCTGCGCGTGCGCTGCCTGACCGCGCACCGCTTGCCGGCCCGCCTGGCGCCCCGCCCCTACCTGCGCCTGTCCCTGGGCGCGGCTCCCGTCGCAAAAACTCATCCCAAACCTTCAACTGATCCCCAATGGGACGAAGAATTCGCATTCGAGTAAGATACACTAACATTTATTTAGGTATTTATTTGTGTAATAGCTTAGGATTCCGTGGGAATCAAATATTCCAAAAGACCACAACATGAAGTCGAATAAATATGAGGATCTCACAGAAGAAATGATCAGGAACGGGTTCAAGATTTAGCTTTACGCAGTGGAAGTTGGTGCGAGAGGAGTTCCAGCAAAATCTTTGCATCACTTGCTGAAAGAATTGGTCGTAATCAGCCGTCAATACATTTATGGAACGAGCTTCCAAGACGGCATTAACGGAATCATACAGTAATTGGTTGGGTAGGGAGGGGGGTAGAATGGTGGATGGTGAGCGAATTATTGCGCAATAAAATAAAAAAAGGGAGGCCTCCTTTTCTTAAACCAGCCTATTGTCGGTCGCAAGCCCGAGATACCATTCTTCTTATCTCTTATCCACAGACGATGGACCCGGCACCCGCACGGTGAATCCATGGAATGCTTAGAAATTTGTCTTCTTTGTAAATTTTTTTAGATTTATATATTTACAAACAGATCACAATCGATACAGTTCACATTTTTGAACAATTTCTTAAGTTGTATGATTTAATTAATATTTAATTTATTTGTGATATTTTTCGAGTTAAAAATTATACTAAATGAAAAATAATGTTATTTCCAGGGATGTTCCTCCGGATGTAACGTCATTTTCAATAACAGTGCATAATACAGGGAAACGTGGCAAGGAATCTGAGGTGAGATTTAGTGCTTAGGATTAACCACTGATAAGGTTTTTTAGCTCTGTATTTTTGTATATGTTCGAAATGTGGACATCCGTCAGAGAACCAATGTTAACAATCAAAATTAGTAATCATTAACATTATTAACAATCACACACACAACCGTTCTCCAAAATTCGAAATGCATAAGTGTTACTATTTTAAATATTTTCGGTGAGATTTTTTTTTCTGGCAACATTAAAGATTTCGTTCTCGTATTCGGAATACGAGAGACGTAGACACTGACAATGGGTCTGGTCCACAAATTCAATGTCGCCAAGCGAGCTATGGAGTGTTGATATTTCTCTGATGGATAGAATTCGAATGTTGATATTTGTCACTTACAAATCTTCACGCCAGATCCCTTACGGGGTAGTCAGAGACAATTGAGCGCCACTTGTCACGATCACGACATACCTATTTCGCTTCATCGACATTCATCAACCTCTTCATACATGCCCTTTTGTTACGAAGGCTTTTTAATTCTCCTTCAGCTAGTGTTTTATTCATTTGATCGTGATATGTGTGTCTTGGTCTGCCAGGGCCTCTTTTACCCACAACTTTCGCATTATATACCTGGTTCGTCAATCTTTCTTCGCTCATCCTTTCCACATGTCCGAGCCATCGTAGCATGCTTTTCCTTATTTTTGTGCCTATGCTTTTCTTTATACCTACCATTGTTCGTTTTTCGACGTTACGTATGTGGTCCGCCAAAGTGACGCCGCATAACCGACGCAACGACCGATATTCGTCAGAGAACCAAATTTACTGACATAGCATTTAAACTTGGCAAGCTGAAGTCGTAATGGACCGGACACGACGAACGGATGGGGCAAACGCCACGTAGGGACGACACAGAGTGGGTTGACCCCCCGCCAGATGTACGGATGACCTAAGGAAGGTCGCTGAAAGACACTACGGTCAAAATATACCTCTGAACACTGTCATCTATATCCTATATAATCTTCGCGTTTGACAACTGAAAGAAGTAATTGAGGGGGGGAACTTTTGCGGAAACGCCTTAGTGTAGGAATATGGGTGTAAATATTTGGTTAAAATTTTTCAGAAAATTATAATTGGCTAGGTCTTTTTTAGGTAGCAGAATTATCAGTGGAGTTATCAACGTTGGCGAATGGGGAGGAAATTGAAGAATGGTACAATCTGGTCGGGATGACACCTATTGGGGAGTGGGGGTCTCTGCGATTAAGAATAAGGTTAGTTTTCAAAGTCAAAGTCAATTCATTACAATTTGGCCTTCTCGAGCTCTTTTATTCTTAATTATTTTTATTGCAATACAATATGAATTGACGTTAATATTATTTTTATTCTTATTTTTAAATTTAGAAAAAAAACATGAATATTGTACATAAATAGGTGGTAGGCGGACTGATTGTGGTAATTTCCCCAAGTATCCACCGTTCGTGCTGATACACCCAGTAAAGTGTATCCAGAAGTTTCGGGATAAGGCTTGAATTGTGACATGCCCAGTCAAGCCGGCATAGTGTTAGAGACTGATGTCAGTCAAGAGTGTCTGATTCCAGTTGCTAACATTCATGGACGTTAAGCGCTACTTACCATAAAATGATGTATATGAAGACAAGTTTCTAAGCATTTCATGCATTCATTATGCTGTCTCGGGTCCATCGTGTGTAAGAGAGAAAGAAGAATGGTGTCTTGCGACCGATAGGCTGGTTAACAAATACGCTCATCATCTACCATTCTACTCTTCTCCGTACCCAACCCCCAACTAAACACTGTATGATTCTATTAATGCAATGAAGTGTCTGTAATTGTAATTACCATTTTTAACTTGGTTAAGAAGTTAAGACCCTTGGTTTTGGTACAATCCTGCCTCAGTCATTTGACATAATTTAAATAGTAGTCAGTCTACATCGTCACTAACATTCATCTAACGTTCATGTTTTATTTTTGTCAGATATATGCAAGAGTTAGTAATGCCTCGTGAAGAATACAGTCCCCTCCGTCAGTTGTTGCTGGAGCCCGGCCTGACTGCTGTGAAGGCACTCGCAGACCTGTGTCGTACTGACAGGCAACCACTGGCCACCTGTAAGTGTTTTTTATACATAATCCGCTAAATCATAAGAATCCCACTGCTGGAGATTCTTACAGAACATATTTTTTATGTACGGATTGGCAACGGGCAGAGACCGCCTCCGTGGTCTAGTGGTAACAAACGTTGCCGTGAACTCGGGAGGTCGTGGGTTCGATTCCCACCGGGGGCAAGTTGCACATTGTATAATTTGTCTCGGTCTGGGTGTTTATATGTATATATTTACAAAAAAAAAAGTATAATATGTAGTTTATCAACCATCTAATTTCCGTAACACAAGCCTCGTAGCTTACCACGGAAATTAGATGGCGCTGTGTGACCTGTCTGGAAATATATACACACATCAAAAAAGTCTAGGGATCAAGCATGTTTATGCGGATTTCTTGTGATTAGATGTGGCTTTGTAATAAATTTATGATTTTATAAATTTATATGGATCCTTTTTGGTGCATTTCATAATTTAAAACAGGAACTGTCAATCAAATTCGAGTAAAAGATGAAAATCAGCTGTCAATATTTTCCCTATAAAAACATAAGACGCATTGAAGACATTATTAGTGCTACTGTTTCCCTACTACTGATTAAAACCAACGTTATTATGGAGCGGCGACGTCATTTAAGCAGGGAAGAAATGATCAGAGCCGTGGGAATGATAGAAGCTGGTTCCCGGCAACGTACTGTGGCTTTAGCTCTGAATACAAGTCAGAGTGTTATCAGTCGACTTTGGACACGTT
The DNA here is from genome assembly GCA_910589645.1 of Tinea semifulvella. Lineage (NCBI taxonomy): Eukaryota > Metazoa > Arthropoda > Insecta > Lepidoptera > Tineidae > Tinea > Tinea semifulvella. The sequence continues at coordinate 2,467,013 of OU342598.1, read as the reverse complement.
ACCGAACCACTGGTACCGTGGCTGAGCGCCATGGAGGACGGTATCGCTGCACCACACGGAGACAAGACCGATACATTCAAATCACAGCTCGAAGAACTCCAACAATAACCGCCATGATGTTAGCCGTGAGCCTTCATCGCTCTTCAGGGAACTTAATTAGCGACCAAACAGTCAGAAACCGCTTGCATGAAGTGAACCTTCATTCCCGAAGACCGCTACGGGTACCACCTATAGCAATGCACAATCGTAGGACTCGATATCAATGGGCTCTTGAACACAGAAATTGGACAGAAGAACAATGGCGTTTCGTGTGCTTTTCTGATGAGTCTCGTTTTGGTATGAGGCCGGATACAAGACGTATACGACACTGGAGAACCCCTGGACGCCAACAGCGATTAAAATCCTGCCAGGAAGTCCATCCTTATAGTGGTGGAACCATCATGGTATGGGCGGGTATTTCGATCGGCGGAAGAACTGAGTTGATTTGGATCAGAGGCAACCTCAACGCTCAAATTTATGCTGAGACGGTTGTATCAGACGTCATCGTTCCTCTACAAGTGCATATCGGTCCCTTATTTCAGTTAATGCATGATAATGCACGACCGCACACCGCAAGAGTTGTAAGACAGACTCTCGCCGCAGCTAACATCAATGTCCTGCCCTGGCCTGCTCAGTCGCCAGACTTGAACCCGATTGAGCATGCATGGGATATTCTTCAGAGAAGAGCTCTGCCGAATATGGAGGGTATCCAGTCGCAAGAAGACCTTTTTTTGTTGTTGCAACGAACATGGGCGGCCATTCCACAGCGTGATTTGGATGAACTCATTTTGAGTATGCCAAACCGATGTTCTTGTGTTGTTAGTGTTCGCGGTAGAAACACGGATTATTAATTGTTTAAGTTACCCAATAAAATTAAAAAAAAAAACTGTTATTTCAGTCTTTTTTCGAACTTTAATGTTAGTGGTTCAAATGTCAAAAATCCCTTTATTAGGAAAATGGCAATTTTTTTTACTAATGCAAAGGTGACTTGGTTTATCGTTACTGTAGACAAACGAAAACATTTTATTTGATCAATCCTTAAAGAAAATTTTAATGAATATCAATCAGGAGAAAAGTTATTGCAAAAATATATGTTGATCCCTAGACACTTTTGATGTGTGTATATACGGGCTTAAGAAGAAAGGGCAATAAGACTTATTCGTAATAACATATAACCTTTACGTACAGCTCTTCATTTATTAATTTTAATTACAGCCCCTAGAACACAGCGTCCTAGACCTCCACTGCTGGAGATGGGCCTTCCAGAACTGGAGAATTTGAGGCATGGCGAGGATATGATGTAATTTTTTAATGATAATTTATTAACGAATTTATTAACGTACAGCTCTAGTCCATGCATTTACTGAATGCGGTCGTAGTGCAGAGTTAGCACGGGAATTGTTAAGTGCGGAGGTGGCGAGGGAAACTGACCACCGCGCCTTGTTCCGAGCCGCCTCCCTCGCCACGGCCGTGCTAGATCTCTTCATGCAACGACATTGTAAAGGATTTCTACAGGTGAGATATAATTATATTAATCAAAGTTAATGTTTCGAATTCTATCTATCAGAGAAATATCATGCTCTCTTCATAGCTCGCTGAACAACCTTGAATTCATGGATCAGATCCACTATCAGTGTCCACATCTCTCCTCTGTACGGTATTACCGGGAGGACGCACAAAAAAGGCAAATTCATAATCCGAAATACCTCAAGAGTAAATTTCCCTATCTCTCTTCATTCCACTTCTCACAAAAAATTTGCACCTACCTTACATTTAAACCAAATTCCACATTGTCCCTAAGGTTGGCTGTAAGATAATATCTAGCGGCATTAAATCTGCCCCTTGTATAACGTGCAATTAAGTCGTAGATAAATAAATAAATAATCCATAACACTTGCTGCATAATGAATATTTTTATTAATTTTCATATTTTAGCCCGTTGCACCATATGCTACAGAGCATAAGGCTAATCGCTACAGGTGCATAGAGGCATTAAGCACGCCTTTTGTACATAGTGCAATAAAGATTTTAAATAATAATAATAATAAATTATTTATTGTACAAAACCAAAACAAGTGCAGGTACAAGGCGAGCTTAATGCCGTAAATGCATTTTCTACCAACTAATTTTTGTCACTGAGATATGTAATAAGCGGGTGCAGCAGGAGAAAAATTATAGTTAAAATTATTTATTACTATATAAAACACACATTAATGACAAACATACCGTACTTATATATAAATAAATGTCCTACATAAACAAATAAAATAAATAAATAATAAAATAAAATAATATTTAGGATGTTTGGAGTTAAATAACCACCAAATACATAACTCACAAGCTCATTTAGCTCACAAGGCCCGGTTTCAATCCGAGATTTCTTAAGAATTAATAATAATAATAATAATAAAATAATTTATTGCACAAAATTACAAAAGTAGTGTACAAGGGCTAACTTAATGGTAGGCATTCTCTTACAGCTAAGCCTTTATTTATTTTAATAATAATACTTTTTTTTTTGCACATAATATATACAATATAAAGTGTTGTACGTAGGTGAGCATAATACTATGAAGGTATTCTCTACCAGCTAACCTTTGGGAGAGTGACAGATTCATATTATGGGTGCAGAGTATGAAAATGGAAATAATATAGTTAAAACCAGAGTTAAAATAAGTAAATAAATACAATATATATAATAGTAATAAATAAATAGTTTTACGAGTGTATTAACAAGAGTTAGCAAGTCCACTATAACACGTTCTCTGTACGACTATTATTAATACTTCAATATCTGGTAAATTTGTGAATACTCGTAAAGGCTTACGGATAAATAAAAAAAAAAACGAAAAAAATATTTACAAAATATAAAATAAAATTAATACTAAGGATAGGGATATAAGTCCCGTCCGCGTGGAATGGTGGCTGGCTGCATGTCCCCGCTGAATTGCAATACTGATTCTTTGGGTGAAGAAAGCCCTCTTGTCACCGGAGGAGACGACAAGACGCGGTGTTATGAAATAAAAAATCTTATAAATTGATATTTCTTCTTGGATTAGATTTTAATGTTACTTCAAAACATTTTTTTTACTTTTTAGGCCGCAATATCAGAGACCGTACAGAAACTAATCGATTCGAAGCAGTCTGCAGAGATAAACCCCACCAAGATGGATTCTCCAGATGACGCCTGCAACAATGCTGAATTTCTACTTCTAGTTTTGGACCAGGTGTGAATAAATATTTTTACAAAGTCGGCCTTAATGCCAATCGATATTCTTTACTGGTCAACCCTTGGAAGAACTAAAGCAGAAAAAGTTATAATTATATATACGAATATTATAAATGTGTATGCGTGTTGTAGGGGTCTAGGAGTGTTCTAGGGGCTTTGAGTTTAATGTTCTGAAAGGCTCATCGTTAGCAGTGGAGTTCTAGGAATGTTCTAGGGGCTGTGACTTTAATGTTCTGAAAGGCTCATCGTTAGCAGTGGAGTTCTAGGGGCTGTGACTTTAATGTTCTGAAAGGCTCATCGTTAGCAGTGGAGTTCTAGGGGCTGTGACTTTAATGTTCTGAAAGGCTCATCGTTAGCAGTGGAGTTCTAGGAATGTTCTAGGGGCTGTGACTTTAATGTTCTGAAAGGCTCATCGTTAGCAGTGGAGTTCTAGGAATGTTTGAGGGGCTGTGAGTTTAATGTTCTGAAAGGCTCATCGTTAGCAGTGGAGTTCTAGGAATGTTCGAGGGGCTGTACGAAAAATGTACGTGTTTGTATCGTGTAGATAACGTCTTCCATCTTCACGTCCCCCGAGGCGTGTCCGCGAGCTGTGCGGTACCTGTGCGGGTGTCTGCAGCGAGCCGCCGTCACCAAGTGGCCCAACGAGAGGTTCGTCAGGACACGGGTCGTCTCAGGTAATGTATAAACAAATATATCAATAATATCTCTTCAAAATGTGTGTAATTTTATTTCCTAGGATAGATAGGAAGATACATTTCTCAAGAGTAGACCTTTGATAATATTGGATTTTGTCAAGTGTTATTTTTTGTATTTATTTCAGGGTTTATATTCCTACGTCTGATTTGTCCTGCGTTAGTGGAGCCTCGGGCTTGGGGTCTGTGCACTGCCGCACCCCCCCCACACTCTCAAAGGTCCCTATTGATGGTGGCCAAATGTCTCCAAAATCTGGCCAACCTCATCGAGTTTGGAGTTAAAGTAAGTACTGTATCTAGTTAAGATGATTTTCTGGTCCAAATCACATTCTAGCCAATGTTCCCATTTCTTTCAGGCAAATTTTGAAACCTCTTAAATGCTTACGGTCAGCAGATAAATCGCGAATCGTTTAAAAACTTCTGCTTTTTCCAGTGATAAGATCGACTAAGTACTGTGACGCTTAGTTTCGAAGATAGTGGGTCTCAAAAGCAATTACACAAACGGTTTTAGCCGAAAACGCAATTTATACAGTAATTAAATGTGCATAATAAAAAATGGCTAACTTAGTTCTAACACGGCGAAATATCCGTTTAAATGTGAGAAAAACCAAGGTGTTTGAAAGAAGAAGGATGACAACTGTGACGATAAAGATTGATGATGGAACTCTAGAACAAGTAAATGAAATTATATATCTGGGCAGAGTTTTCACTGCGAGTGGGAAGTATGATAAGGATGTTGAAAGAAGAATGAACGCGGGAAATAGTGTTAACGGTGCCCTGGGGTCACTGATGGCCAGTCGAAATGTCAGTGACAAAGCTCGACTCGCCATACACAATGCCATGCTGGTATCAACACTTATATATGGAAGCGAGACGTGAATATATCAGAATACGCATGCGAGGTAAACTCTATTAATCTAATCGAAATAAAATCGAAATAGCAAAGAGGGTAGGTATGAAAGAAAGCATAGGGACAAAAATAAGGAATGGCATGCTCCGATGGTTCGGGCATGTTAAAAGTATGACTGAAAAGTGACGAACCAGATATATAATGCGAAGGTAGTAAGTAAGTAAGCAGACCAAGACTCACGACGATTCCACAAGTTGGTAATAGTGAAACTCCGAGGCACGGAAACGGTGGTGTGGTAAATCTGTCACAAATGTACGTAAGAAAAGTGTACAGTGTAAACTCTATACAACGACACTGAAGGGACTGTGCATTTTATGGCGTTGTAGGGAGTTGTCGTTAAATGGAGAGAGAAAATCTGAATTGGAAGACAAGTGATCAGACCTGCGCGAGGGCCTACGCCGATACTTTTTTTTCTTTTTCATTTCATTTATTTATCACCGTAGAGACCGTCTGGAACACTTGGTTAAGTCAATTTATAATACTCTGTAACTAATATTAGTTACCTACAGTAAGCGAGATAACACAATCATGGTCAGACAGCTTAATACGAAACCACACGACAAAGACCAGAAACAGCCCAGACTATCAATACAATTATGGAAGAGCCATATTGAATGCTAAATAATCAATTACAGAAAATAAAATTTAAATACTAATAATGTCAAACTTAAAAATGTCAAGTACTACAAGGTACTACTATAATCTAATATATATAGTATACAACACTAAAATATAGCAAATAACTAATATTACTAAACATAGACATCTGCCACAAGGGCATCGTCATTAAAACTAAATAAGAAAGAAAGTTTTTTTTTTTTTTTTTAATTTATTAAATTAATTAATTTTTATACTATCGATAATTGTGCTAAAATTATAATAAAATAAATTTAGGACATAAATGTAGAACACAGAATCAGATGGTTTAAGAGTTAATGACCCTCTCATATGGAAAACAGGACTTACCCCAAAGCAATCCACATGTGTGATGGCCATCCACCTCGGTTTCTTGTCCAATTTTATAGTCTATGCACCACAAGCTTTATTATACACGCACATACAGTTTAGATCACTAATATTCCTCAAAAGCATTCGAATTATGATTTAAAATTCATAAAAACACACGCGAGGCATGAGTCGGTGCGGTTGAAAAATTGCAACTAATATGGCAACTTGATCGTCATTGGCCCCGTAGCTCGTGACGTCAGTTGCAAACGTTTCGGATGCGTTTAACTGGGAATTGAACCTTATATATATAACTATTGTTATTTTGTCAGGAACCGTACATGGAAGTAGTGAATCCGTTTATCTTGAAGAACAAGGAGCGAATGGTGGTGTTCCTGGACCAGGTGTCCGCCGTTCAGGACCCGGGCACCACTCCTCCACCCACCAACACCAACAGCTTCGACATCGGTCAGTCCACATCATTATTCTACTTATTTACATACTAGATAGTTAAAACCCAGTGTTGCCCGTGTAATATAGTGATTGAAGGTCCGGATGAAGGTTCTTCAGTCAGTCAGCAACTTCTACCTACATCTGTATTTATTAATTTAACTATGCAATAATAAATTTAATTCATTGTCAACAAATAGAATATCGCTCAGAAATAAAATAACATAAATGCTATTAAAAATTAACCTAATTCATTTAAAGTTATAAATTCCGTCAGAAAGTGAGAGTTATAGTTTGGAACCCTAACACGTCCTCACATTGGCAATAGTTGTAACGTACTGTCTGAAATATCAGCACACGATTATTTAGTGCTGATATTTCTTTCGGCGTTTTCAGAGCCGAAACCTATAATCTAGTTGATTCTTGATCGATATTTTTTTTTTTTTTTTTAACCTTTTTGCACATAAGTACAAAAGGCTAACATAATGTAGTTAGACATTCTCTGTCTGTTAACCTTAAAGTTAAAGGACAATAAGAGAGTTTTAAATGACACGAGTAGGTGCACAAAATATAAAAAATAAAAATCTTAATAATATACTATATATGTAATATAGCTATATAAGTATAATAAATATACATATACCTACATACTAATAAAACTACACAATGTCATAAATGCGATACAATAAATAAAAACAACTACACAACATTGACAATAAGTAACTTTTAACATTTTATAAAATAAATAAAAGTAAAATAACATATTTAATTTTATGTGGAGGTCTTATTTTGGCTTCATAAAATACTTTTTTTTTGGTTTTTATTTTTTATACTGAACACGACATGTGACATTGCGCTCACCTGATGGTAAGCAGTACGCGAGGTCCAAGAATGGGAGCAACTGACGCCGGTCACCACGACCGACATCAGTCTCTACCACTATGCCGGCGTAACAAGATGCTTTTTCACACTTCGCTTGAAGGACTCCACTTATAAACTTGTCTCTTAGAGGTTAGTCAAGTTGTGGCATGTCGGATGGAGACCAGAGAGATGACGACAAAAGACTTAGTTGTTTTTAGAACCCAGCCTTAATGTATTTTCTTTTAATCCCCAGCCAAAGAGTTAGCAACGCTTCACCACATTTGCGTGTCACACCTCACAGAACTGCAAAATTTGGCCAAAACGCAAACCTCTATCAAAAAGCTGGTCACAGTCACAGAAATGTTGACAAAACACAAACACAAGTATCTCGAGATGATCAGATAGGAGTTACCAACTACACAGGTAAGATTATATTCTTGGTATTTGTGTTTATTATTCTTATTATTATTTATTATTCTTTAAATATATTCAAACATTTATTAATTACATTCTTTCTCAAAAAACAAAATGACATCTAATTTCTTTGTCGTTGTGCAATAAAGATGTAAATAAATAAATACATAATAATAATAATAAAATAATTCTTTATTGCACACAAAATATAACATATAAAATAATGTACATAGGCTCGCCTATAATACCGTATGATATTCTCTACCAGCTAACCTTTGGGAGAGTGAGAAATTATTATAATGGGTGCAGAGTACGAAATAAGAATAATAATAATAGTTAATATCAATCATAAATATACCATAGTAAGTATAAATAACATACCAATATATAAATATGTCATACGATATAATAAATATTTAAATACAAACAGTATAAAATAATTACAATATAAATTAAAACTACTTAAAAGTAAAAAATGTCCTCTAGAGACGACCCTTCAGTGATAGTCCCAAGAAGACTGGTAACATTTGTCCTCTGTATAGCTAAGCTAATACGTTGGCAGAAATAATTGCCAGCCTTCCTGTCTCCAGACTTTTCCGTTAGCCGTTTGGACAACTCCTTGGCCAGACGCTTGGCTGAGTGTTCCCATGGGCCCATCGTCTCGATCCCAAACGGCGCAAATTCGTAACCTCTACTGAGGTTGGCGTATTTGCGCAGCTTGAGGTTCTCAGCAGAAACCGCCGCACTTCCCGCGCTTGACGAAATACTTAAATTAAATATTTATCTATGTCAAGATGTGGAAATTAGATGTCATTTTGTTTTTTGAGAAAGTATCTAATTATGAGAGGAACTTCTATATTGTTTGCTGTTAGTAAAGTACTCCAATCGATTTTCATTTTAGTATTTATGGAACCGGTACCAACGGCTTAAAACGTGCTCTCCTCTTCATAGAAATGGTGAAGTTAGATAAAGTTACTACATGCTGGGGGTCGAATCCCGAACTTTTTTGGATTGAAGTTTTAAACATTGAACCACTACCACAACAAATCGTTTTATTATTATTATTAATTTAAAATATTATTATTATTTTAAATTGTAAATTCAAGCTTTTTATTTACAATTTAATTTTAGTTTTATCCTTCTTTCTAAACTGTTCGAGACTGGTATAGACTGTTATTGGAATGTGTACAATTATTAGATAAATTATGTATTACTGTGCTCTGAACTGTGCTGTGTGTGGCGCGGTGGTGGCTCGGTTGTAAGAACGCGTTCCTTAAATCCTACAAAGGTCGGTTCAAACCCACCTCGTCATAAATTTACAACACCAGAGCACATTAAACCGTCGGTCCTGGTTCCACTAATACCAACTTGTGAAATCGTTAATAAATTGTCATCATATCCTCGCCAAGCCATCTGGCCAGCGTTGCGAGTGTAGGCCAAATTCTTCAGATATATGTTCTCAAAGGCCCATCTCCAGCAGTGGAGGTCTAGTACGCTGTGTACTAGGGCTGTAATGATAAAAAATGAATCATATTTATAATTTATTTATTTTTCTTTATATTTTTTCTGTACTACTCGTATATTGTACTATTACTATTATTGGAATGTGTATAATTATTAGATACATAATGTTATACTGTGCTCTGAAATGAGAATTATGCTTAAATAATTTTTATTGTAATTTCGTACTATCTATTTACAATAAAATTTTAGTTTTATCCTTTGTTCTAGGGGCTTTAATGATATAAAAAAAAAAAAAAAAAAATATTCTAGCTCGACATGTGACCTTGGGCCCACCTGATGGTAAGTGGCGCGCAAGGTCCATGAATGTTAGCAACTGAAGTCAGACACTCATAACTATACAATACATAATTAAACAATAATTGTACTAATTCAGATAACCATTCATTTATTATAATTAATATTACAGGGTAAAGAAGCATCAGATAGCAGTTGGTAAGGAAATAGTATAGGAAACTTAATTAGTTGTCAGGTGGACTGAGAATAGAATTGTAGTCATTCTTAGCTTTAGCATTACCCCTTCCGAATTTATTGGCACATTATCTATTTGGTAATTTGATAAATTCATCATCCATAGATTGATAAGCAACGTCAGGACATAACAAAAACAGTTAACAAAAAATACAATTACCCCACACTAGTGTTTTGTCCTGCATGGGAAGATATACACATATATATATTCTATAATATATATACATAAATAAGCGGATTCACATTTAGCCAACTTTACTATAGGCCAATCATGACAAGTGGCAAGCTCGTCGATGTCTCCAGCGTACCAAACTCGAGAAATATCACAACTAAATTAAATATTAATAATTTAAATTAATAAATATTATTATGTACCGACCTCGGAACCCGGTAACTCCGAGTCTCGGTTCGATTTAAATAAATAAATTTAATTATTATTTAATTTATTTGTGACATTTTTCGAGTACGCTGGAGACATCGACGAGCTTGCCACTTGTCATGATTGGCCTATAGTAAAGTTGGCTAAATGTGAATCCGCCTGTTTATAAGCGTGGGTTCTGACCACCCCGAAAGGGAAACGGTCGTGATGATACTCGAGAAATATCAAAAATAAATGAAATATTATTTAAATGTATTTATTTACATTAAAAAATATTTTTGTGTCCCGACCAGAAATCGAACCCGGTACCTCCGAGTCTAAATCCACGGACTTAACCGCTAGACCACGGAGGCAGTACCTAACGAACTAAAACCTAAGAATTTTCGTTATCAAATCAACCAAATAGAAATTGCCAAAAATAAGTTCCCCCAGTTCTTATGAATGTAGACCGCATTTTTTTTACGAATTTAATTTGAGCTTTTAAGTGCCAAATGATTGCCTCATCATGGCAAATATTGTTTACTTTAAACTTAGACCTATTCAGATACGTTTTTCTAAACTTAACTCGGCCTAAACCTGCAGCCCTATTCTGGTACTTAGTCGCAAACGTTATTGGTGGATATCGTTATTTGAGTCAGAGATTGCGTCATAATTACAAAATATTATTCAATTCTCAACTCTATAAGCGCTCGACCTCGACGCAAATATGAACCTTAATAGAGCGATATATATATTTATTTATTTAAAAACTTTATTGCACAAAGCACAAAGGCGGACTTAATCCCCGTAGACATTCTCTCACAGCCAAACCTTAGGGACTAATTTGAATAAAAGTGCAATGAAAGTAATAGTAATTTACAATTATAGGATAATTCAATAAATAGTATATACCTACTTATATAAATAAATAATAAATATAATAAATAAAAAAATTCAGACAGGTCACACAGCGCCATCTAGTTTCCGTGGTAAGCTACGAGGCTTGTGTTACGGAAACTAGATGGTTGATAAACTACATATTATACTTTTTTTTTTAAATATATACATATTATACATATAAACACCCAGATCGAGAGAAATTTTACAATGTAGAACTTGCCCCCATAATTATCTCTATAATATTTTTATTCCTATATGTAGCCCTGTTTAGCAAAACGTTTCTGAATGCTCTATTCAATACTTTGTTTTTAATCGTATGTAAATTTGATACTATTTATTCAAATATAAGTCACATTATTAGTTTTAAGAAAAGCTCTCTAGAATGTATTTTTAATATAGTTGATTATAATATGATTTATTTACTCTTAACTCGGTAAGAAATATTTAATCTTTTAAATTATTGTTTATATAAACCAGGTTTATCCACCAAGCATATGAGCAATAACGGTATCAACCATTGGTAGATATTTTTCTCGCGCATCGCTCATTTTGTTATTTGGATAATGCGGGGTTTACACGGCGTAAATCGACCGTCTAAATGGCAATTCGACTAGGCCGTAGGTGACTAAAGCCGCAAGCCCCAAAGTAGACTAGCATCCGACTTTTGCTCGGTATGCAGCTGGTGACTGTAATCGACCATCTAAATGGCAATTCGACTAGACCGCAGGTGGCCGCAAGCCCCAAAGTAGACTAGCATCCGACTTTTGCTCGATATGCAGCTGGTGACTAAAATCGACCATCTAAATGGCAATTCGACTAGGCCGCAAGTGGCCGCAAGCCCCAAAGTAGACTAGCATCCGACTTTTGCTCGGTATGCGGCTAGTGAATAAAATCGACCATCTAAATGGCAATTCGACTAGGCCGCAGGTGGCAGCAAGCCCCAAAGTCGACTAGCTTCCGACTTTTGCTCGGTATGCGGCTAGTGACTAAAATCGACCATCTAAATGGCAATTCGACTAGGCCGCAGGTGACAGCAAGCCCCAAAGTCGACTAGCTTCCGACTTTTGCTCGGTATGCGGCTAGTGACTAAAATCGACCATCTAAATGGCAATTCGACTAGTCCGCAGGTGGCCGCAAGCCCCAAAGTAGACTAGCTTCCGACTTTTGCTCGGTATGCGACTAGTGACTAAAATCGACCATCTAAATGGCAATTCGACTAGACCGCAGGTGGCCGCAAGCCCCAAAGTAGACTAGCATCCGACTTTTGCTCGGTATGCGGCTAGTGACTAAAATCGACCATCTAAATGGCAATTCGACTAGGCCGCAGGTGGCCGCAAGCCCCAAAGTAGGCTAGCATCCGACTTTTGCTCGGTATGCGGCTAGTGACTAAAATCGACCATCTAAATGGCAATTCGACTAGGCCGCAGGTGGCCGCAAGCCCCAAAGTAGGCTAGCATCCGACTTTTGCTCGGTATGCGGCTAGTGACTAAAATCGACCATCTAAATGGCAATTCGACTAGGCCGCAGGTGGCCGCAAGCCTTAAAGTAGGCTAGCATCCGACTTTGGCTCGGCATGCGGCTGGTGACTGAAATCAATGAAAAACAATGGATAAGGCTAATATGATTCAGTTTTTAAAGTGTTATGAAAAACACTCATATCTATGGAATCGATGCTAAAATGATTACAGAAATAATAATATTCGATTAGCGGCTCCAACATCAATTATTGAAGAAATGTATATAAAATGTTTATGGCTTGTCGAACAAATTCAATGCCAATGCGCAGTGCGACTGTGTCGATCGACAGATTGATGCAAAATGAACTAGTCACCCGCGATTTTCATCGACTCGTGTTACGATTCGGCTTAGACAAGCGATAAGATTTCTAATGACTATAAACGATTCCACAAGTTGGTATAAGTGGAACCGGGACCGACGGCTTAACGTGCTCTCCGAGGCACGAGTTGTAAATAAATGACAAATGTACATTGGTACATGCCGGGGTTCGAACCGACAATTTAGGCTTTTTTTTAAGGAATGCGTTCTTTCAATCGAGCCACCACCGCTCTTAGCTCTTTCAGGTTGCGGTGCAAATATTTAGCTGGAATTTCGATCGCAATATTTTTCCTTAGTTCAAATCCAACAACAAATAGGTGGTAATTTGCTCAGTCTGTCGGGGCGGGGAAGTATTCTCCGTTCGTGCCGATAAATCCAGTGCATCCACACGCTTCAGGATCAGGCTCGAATTGCCGGCCAACCGGGGCATAGTGCTAGGGACTGATGTCAGTGATGAGAGTCATTATTCCAGTTGCTAACATTCATAGATCTTGGGCGTCACTTACCATCAGGTGGGAGCAAGGTCACATGTCGTGCTAGTGTGAAAAAAATATTTAAAAATGGGATGCTAAGAAATGTGTTACCGCCTCCACTAATGTGAGTCACCCCGCACTTGTTTAAAGGTTAATGACTAGGTGACTTGCCGCACGGCGTAAATCGACCCGTGTAAACCCCGCATAAGCAGCCATAGACCAGTTTTAAAAAATCCCAAATAGTAATTATGTATAATATATAAAAGTGGTTATTATTAATACTAAACTAGTATTTGGGTGAATCAACTGTTTTAGGTTTAAATCCATACTGATAATATTGTTACAAAAATAGAATGTCATGGTTGTTGTCCTTATATAAATAAGTTATATATAATCGCGATTATATGATTATTTTCTATAATCGCGAGTAACAACCGCTGGATAGATAGAACTAGTGTTGCAAAAAGTAGGTCTCGGTCTTGGCCTTGCACTCCCAATCTTGGTCTTATAATAAATAAATATTTCCAGACAGGTCACACAGCGCCATCTAGTTTCCGTGGTAAGCTACGAGGCTTGTGTTACAGAAACTAGATGGTTGATAAACTACATATTATACTTTTTTTTTTTGTAAATATATACACATTACAAGAGTCTCGCAAGACTTCTGCAAGACTCTTACTCTGACTCAATATATATTTTATTTTCCAATTGTACTAATGAAATCTCTTTCGCGATGTCTTTAGGGTACCAAACTTGAGAAATATCCCAAAAAAAAAACCAGGAATCAAAACCTCCAAGTCCAAATCCACGGAATTAACCGCTAGAGGCATTAGGTATACTAAAATAAAATTATTTGCGAACGAGCTCTCCCAAGTTCCAAATACCTTAATCGTATTTTTTTTACTTAGGAACGAATTTATTAAAAAACCTAACCTCAAAAAAAACTAGCAAAATTTGGAAAAAAAATCTGTGCAAGACCAATACCAAGACTAGGGTAGTCTTGGTATTGCAACTAGACCAGTAGTCTTGTTTGCAAGACCAAGACCAGACCAAGATTGGGCAACACTAGATATAACAAGGGTTTCAAGCTTAGAGCTTAGTGAAACGAAATATTAACTTATTCCATTTTCCATTTAATAACTTAATTTTGTATTAAGACCATTATTAAATCCGATAAATCGTTAAAATTAATATATTTTAATAAACTTCTGAACTTTGGATTGAAAAAAAAAATGTAAAAAAAAAACCACCGGTGCCTATATTGAACGCAATATATTAATATGTAATGTTGGAATTTTTGAATCTTTTTATTCCTATGTGAAAGGAATGTGTATTTGGCAAAATTGTGGGCTATCAACGGTTATACCAAAAAGTTGGTCAAGTCCTGGTCTTGCATGAGAACACCTGGCTTGGAATTTGCTCTTTTTTATATTCTTTATTTAAGGTAACATTAACAACTGGTCTGATTTACTTCAAATTTGGAAATAGATCTTGTTGACGAAAATGTATACAAAGGTTTTAGCCAGAACTCGCAGGTATACCAAAACGCTTTAAGGAGTCTGCCCACTACACCGTATCATACCATGACCGTGCTATGAACGTATCAAGCACGGAAGGCAATACGATACGGCTTGCTTTGCCCACTGAAACGAATCGACGGCGTTTAATGCCCGTATGATGCCGGTATGGTGTCTGTATGTAACCCGTGTGTTGCCCACCCGTAATTTGTATGACGTAAAATTGATAGTAAGCCGTTTCATAAAATAAAATAAATAAATAAATATTTCCAGACAGGTCACACAGCGCCATCTAATTTCCGTGGTAAGCTACGAGGCTTGTGTTACGGAAACTAGATTGTTGATAAACTACATATTATACTTTTTTTTTTGTTTTTGTAAATATATACATATTATACATATAAACACCCAGACCGAGACAAATTATACAATGTACAACTTGCCCCCGGGGGGAATCGAACCCACGACCTCCCGAGTTCACGGCAACGTTTGTTACCACTAGACCACGGAGGCGGTCGATCATTCTCGCATGTGTATCGGTAATGCCTGGACGCCTGGGGAGTGCTATCAAGTTTTAAAATAATAAAATAGGTATGGCTATTAAAAGATTAACTGTTAGACAACTGGCAATGATTGCCATAATATTGGATGAGGAAGAAGAAGAGAACCAATAAACCACTCGACGCTACTGGATTCACGATACTCTAAAAGAACGAAAAACTGAAGGAGAATATTGTTGTACAGGCACTTATGTATTGAAGATGCGCGGAGCGTATCGGCACCGGCAAAATATTCTCGCCGACAATTATTAACGCTCCGTGCATGGCACGCGACGGTACGGGTCGGTGACGGAACGGTATAGTGAACTTAACATAACACTTATGCTTTTCTATACTAAGAATATTTTTTTGCCTGACACGTTCCTATTACGGTCATGGTATAATAGGGTGTAGTGGGCAGACTCCTTTAATATGATGTTTTATTCATCAATTCGTAACTTTGTCAAAGCAACATCTGAACATGGCCGTAATTTTATTTCCTAACTAAGCTGTTTGCTTTTTACCACGATCAAGACCAGCTGTTCTGATGCAAGACCAAGACCAATAATGGGGTGTATCAGGCAAAGCTTTTTGTAGATGTTGCTACCGGCAATGGTACCTTGATTACATCTATGACGCATATTTTTTTTTAATGTTTTTGTATTTTTTTTTTATAATAAAAAAATGTATTTTAACTTAACGTTACCTACCTTAAAAGACGAATCAATTAATTGACGGTTGAATTATGGCAATTTTGAGATCACCATATCTTTGATTTCGCTTGGAAATCTCGATTTGTACATTTAAAAGCCACTCACTTCGGCAATAAATCCAGAAAATAATAAATTTCGTAATAAATATACAAGTTTTTTATGCAACTGACAGTTATATCAGGTACCATCTATCATGCGCCATCTATCGTGGTCGTGGGTTCGATTCCCACCGGGGGCAAGTTGTACATTGTATAATTTGTCTCGGTCTGGATGTTCATATATATAATATGTATATATTTACAAAAATATAATATGTAGTTTATCAACCATCTAGTTTCCGTAACACAAGCCTCGTAGCTTACCACGGAAACTAGATGGCGCTGTGTGACCTGTCTGGAAATATTATTATTATCTATCGTGATAAAAAGTTAGTGATACATCCCATTGGCCATTACTCATATTTTAAAAAAAAAAAGGTGTTCTCTGAC
This sequence comes from Tinea semifulvella, assembly GCA_910589645.1. Taxonomy (NCBI): domain Eukaryota; kingdom Metazoa; phylum Arthropoda; class Insecta; order Lepidoptera; family Tineidae; genus Tinea; species Tinea semifulvella. Next base: position 2,450,657 of record OU342598.1, on the reverse strand, counting down.
ATACTATAAATAATAGGTATGTGATCTTTTTGCATGTCATGATTCACATACATATTCGATTGGCCATAGTTGGCCAGGAGACAATGCCCGACTAATGCCAACCGCTTTATTTGGTAACCAATAGAGGTAGCTGCATTCGATTAAGGTAACCTCGCCATTAATGTTACGATTCGTAAAATATAATTTTGCATTTTTGTTATTCTTATGAAATTATGCTACTGTGCATCGAAGTTGAGACAACCTTTTGTTAGATCAATCTAAGTTTCCATCCCCTGGATATATGGTTATCTTTATAGGGTTAAGTATGACTGGGCTTTCAGTTTATTTCGTTTAAGGAAAATATATATTTAGATTTCGGCGTAACTTAGGCCGCGTTCGTTTTAAGAAATGTTAGCATGAAAATACCACTTTTTTTTAGCACAAGTCGTTCGTTTAATGAAAATTCTAACATTTGATGCTAATTTCGTATGTCAGTACCGTGTTGAAAGGTGTTATTGATGTTACTTTTTGACAGATGTCATTAACATATAAAATGGTGTGTTTACCATTTTTATATACTTTATAGTTTTCTATTATATTTGTTAAAAAGGTATTTTAAACGATTTTATGGAATAAATTCAAAGACCATAATAATATCATGTGTGTTGGATGCCATGGTATGACATGAACGAAAACACTTGTCAAAAAGTAGCCTCTCCGCTCGTTTTATTTAAGAAATGTTAGCATTGTTAAAAAAGTGGTATTTCTTAACAAAAACGACATTTCGCGCTGGTTTATGAAGTTGCTACGAGATGTTTTAAATGCTATAAAACGAACGCGGCCATAGTATATGTGTCGTTGATGTTAAGTGTTTGTCTTTTAGCTTACGATAGGAAAACATTTAGACTGATTTACGCTCCAATTATTAACAATATTAGATCTTAGAATTTGCACTAGTTCAGTTTGTGTAGAGATTTAACATTGAGCTCCAAAAAATTAAATTATTTATCCTAACTTGACAACTTTAATAATTCACTGTGAACGCACCCTTAAAGGGTTCAACGCTTTTCTGCATAGGTACCTCTTGCTCGCACAATCGAACATTTTCAAATCTGAGAAATGTAACTGCCACCGTGGTTAAGTCCGTGGATTTAGACTCGGAGGTACCGGGTTCGATTCCTGGTCGGGACACAAAAATATTTATTCATGTAAATAAATTCATTTAATGAATATTTCATTTATTTGTGTTATTTCTCGAGATTGGTACGCTGGAGACATCGACAAGCTTGCCACTTGTCATGATTGGCCTATAGTAAAGTTGGCTAAATGTGAATCCGCTTATTTTTTAAGCGTGGTTTCTGACCACCCTGAAAGGGAAACAGTCGTGATGATACTTTACTTCACTTTCTTCTGAGAAATCAACTTTTTAAATTTAAATTACAGACATATTTTTACTTCTATATACCTAATTTCCCACGCAACCAGTTTGGCCAAGCGTGGCGAATATAGGCTAAATTCACCAAAAAAATTTGGAGGGTGCCTCTCCAACGTGGACATGGCCCTACCTAATTTAAGACAGAGAAAAATAGGAAAAACATTTATAACAATTTTCCTCTATTTTAGTAGTATCATCACGACCGTTTCCCTTTCGGGGTGGTCAGAAACCACGCTTATAAATAAGCGGATAACCATTTAGCCAACTTTACTATAGGCCAATCATGACAAGTGGCAAGCTCGTCGATGTCTCTAGTGTACCCAACTCGAGAATTAACACATTGTGTTTATATACATCAATATTTTTGTGTCCCGACCAGGAATCAAACCCGGTACCTCCGAGCCTAAATGCACGGACTTAACCGCTAGACCACGGAGGCAGTTTATTTATTTGTATTTAGTATTATTATATATATTTATAGTTATTTATGTTTTATATTACTAAATACTATATAAAGGGTTTTTTTCTGCTTAAATTGTATTGGCAGAATAATTTATCTAAAAATGCCTATATACATACAATTTGGCCCAAATCCCCATACAAGCGGAATGATGTCCTTTGCCGTATGCTCTCGCCCATTATTAAACACAGTTAATAATAAAATATTAAATTTTGACTATATATGGTATGCTCTTAATGTTACAGACTATGGTCGCTGATTGTATTATACTGTTTTAGTGTAGCCTGTATAGAATTAGATTTGGGACTGTTTTGTAAACATTTATATTCTATCCTTTAGCATTGTACTGTTTTTTATTATTTTTTGAACTGTGCTAGAGATCTGTCTTATTAAAAATAAAAAATATAAAACTATTCTGTCTTTTATTTTATCCCATATTAACTGCTAAGTGCTAGGAGAATGTTCCAATCTGCAAGTGAATTGTAAAAATGTACAAGACAATCGGATCAAAAGCGATCACTGATGAGAAGAAAAGACAATTTTCTAAGCATTCCATGAATTCACCGTGCGGGTGCCGCGTCCATAATGTGTGGGTAAGAGATGAGAAGAATCGTGTCTCAGGCTTGCAACCGACACTAGGCTGCTTGAAAAGGAGGCCTCCTTTACTTTATTGCGCAATAATACGCTCTCCATCCACCATTCTACCCCCCTCCCTACCCAACCAAATACTGTAAGATTCCGTTAATGCCGTCTTGGAAGCTCGTAATTGCCACCAAAGATCCGTTGAGAATAGCCTATAAACATTTTTTTTTGTAAAACAGCCTATAGTCGGTCGAAAGCCTGAGACACCATATTTCTCATTTCTATTCTCACACACAATTGACCCGGCAGCAATTACTAGGTCGATCCATGTATTGCTAAGAATTTTAGTAAATAATCATCACGACTGTTTCCCTTTCGAGGTAGTCAGAAACCACGCTTATAAATAAGCAGATTCACATTTAGCCAATTTTACTATTGTTAGGACTAATTTCTCAAATTAAACCAGTCTTCAATGTTGTATGATTTATTTCCATTGCCAATAATTTTTCGATAAAGCGACTCGTAACATCGTTATTGAACCAATCAGAAATCAGCACACGACTACGTTCGTACACAACGCCACCTACTTTACAAAACCATATTGCTAATCATTCTTAACTTATGTTTAAACACTGAGATAATAATGTAATAATAACTATGTTACATTAAAAGATAACACTATAGGCCAATCATGACAAGTGGCAAGCTCATCGATGTCTCCAGCATACCAAACTCACAAATAAATTAAATAAATATTTATTTATATTCATAAATATTTTTTTATGTCCCGACCAGGAATCGAACCCGGTACCTCCGAGTCAAAATCCACAGACTTAACCGCTAGACCACGGAGGCAGTTAATTTTAACTTATCTGTGTGAATTGGATTAAATTGCTAAGGAATTCTCTGTATTAACAACGTATCGGAATTGCAGTCATAGAGGAATGTAATAGGAAAAGATTGGTTTGATCATAATGTGTATTAACAATTAAAACAACATTATTACATAGGTATAAAAATATTTATAGGTAGTAATTTACTTAGCAGGTAGGGAATTAATTTACATAAACTACATTATGTTAGGAATAGCAAAGTGAATGCCATCACTATACAGCTCACAGCTATGTATGGAGATTTCCTTTCACCTATTCTTGCACATTTCCAGAATGTTCCTAATAATCTGAAATTAAGACAAGACTAATTAAAGCAGTGGTGGCTCGGTTGTAACAATGCTTTCCTGAAAATTATAAAAAGGTCTCCGTTCCCGTGCCTCGGAGAGCATGTTAGCCAAATTCTCCAGATATATGTTCTGGAAGGCCCATCTCTAACAGTGGAGGTCTAGGACTCTTGAGTTCTAGGGACTGTATTGAAAAAATTATGAATTAATATTAAAAAAATAAAAATGAAGAAAACCTTTGTTGAACAACATAAACACAATAATAATAATTCTTTATTTATATGATAAAAAATAGTTACAATAATAAATACAATAGTGTTAATTTAGATATTAAATTACTTGGTGTGTACTAAATTTACATTACTTATTTCCAATTGTATTGGACGTTGGAGCCCAAACCAGGAATTTTCGTCTTGTGTCTTGGGCTCCAGCTGCACTAGCTACCCTAGTATTCTAGTGATTTATTTCACCTGAATTTCAAAGGTGACTAATACACGGGAATGAAACATATTAATTTAGCAAATAACAGTACAGCAACAATTATATCTGTAAAACAAAATATAAAGTACTAATACCACTAAACTAGGTGAACCTAAACTACAGGGGTCAGTATTATTGTTGTTAGGAATAAAAAAAATAAAAGTAAAGTAAAGTATCATCACGACCGTTTCCCTTTCGGGGTGGTCAGAAACCATGCTTATAAATAAGCGGATTCACATTTAGCTAACTTTACTATAGGCCAATCATGACAAGTGGCAAGCTCGTCGATGTCTCCAGCGTACCAAACTCGAGAAATATCACAAATAAATTAAATATTATTTAAATGTATTTATTTACATTAATAAATATTTTTGTGTCCCGACCAGGAATCGAACCCGGTACCCCCGAGTCTAAATCCACGGACTTCACCGCTAGACCACGGAGGCAGTTACGTTAGGCAGCAATAAAAAAAATGGCACCTATAAAAAAGGGTCTGCAAAATGATGGCTGGGGATGAAATGTTTTTTTATGCATTAACTGCCAATTTATAAAACAATGTTAAAATAATGCATGTTGCATGTCTTATGAGGCCTGTGATTGGCCTGCTTAGGCCTAATTCTTTCAGTAAGCAATGCAAAGAGTGAGTCTTGAATCCATTATAAAACTTTTATTCTTGATCATAAATTTATTGACTTCACATTTGTAGTGTTTTGGAATATTTGATTCGCATGGAACAGGAAAAAAATCAAAAAGACGCATTTGTTTAAAATGGTTTAATGATGGATTCCTATAAAAGATGTTTTTACTTCCTTGAAAATGATATGATGGCATCCTTTCTTAACCAACCCAAGCCTGAGACCCTTTTCTTGCCCCTCTCTCGTGGAGTCTTAGATAGCAAATGTGATAAGTGACAAATAAAAACTTACCCTTTCTTATTCTTATCTATGATGCCAGGAAAAAAAGATCGTAGGTAAGCACACGTACATATTAACAGCAATATCACGGAGACTAAACTTTGGAAATTAAATATTGCACTCTGAAAACAAAAAGGAAATAAAAATAATAAGTTTGTTGTTCTAGCCCTGGTCTAGATTTAGACATGGAGGTACTGTGTTCCATTCCTAGTCGAGAACACAAAATATATTTAATATACTTGTGAGTTCTCAAGTGGTGACGGTGAGCTGGAGACAACGAAGAGCTTGCCATTGTCATGATGGGCCTAGATATAGTAGTTTGCTACCCCTGAAATCACTCCAAAAGCGTAGTCTCTGACCACTGCTCCAGGATTTATGGTCGGAGATATATTTTTTACTAAGTGAAAAACTTTAAAATGAGGTTATTGTTCATTAAGTAAATAAATTACCATGGCGGCTTCGACGCAGGGATCTTGTTAAACTTATACTTTTCAACAAATAATATGAAAACACCAATATTGGCTACTTATTTCTGAAAAATTATCCTTTTTTCGTGTATACAAATTCGGCCACCCACCAAAAACGTCACAAATGACATTTGTCACATCATAACTAGTGATTCACATGTATGAAGATACATGTGATTTCAATTAAAACCAATTGATTGTGTATTATAAAAAACAATCTTTATTAAGAATAAAAAACAGTATAATAATATAAATAAAAAATAATAATAATAGGAATATTGTCTACTACTAAACTAAAATTACATTTTAATATACAGGGTGTTTGGAAGGGAGCTGTACATACGCCTAGGGTAGAAACTAGGGATAGTCTGCCACCTACCCCCGCCCAATATATTGACCTTGGCCTCAAGGTTTTTTTTAAATTTATTTTTATTTTTTATTTTTTGTGATTTTTTTACTAAAACTACCTGTAGCTCAAAATCTATTCATGGGACCGGTCTGCTAATGGTCTTGTTTTAATCGTTAGAGTCTTAGGGTCCTGCAAAAAATATTTTAACGAACATGTGGTGGCACTGACTGGACGAGTATGAAGGTTAATTTATGTTTTTAAAAATCTACGTCATTAGCTGATACTAAATTACTAAAATCGATATACTATGCTCTGTGCCAGTCTCTGCTTCTATATGAAGTTACTGTATGGGGTGGCTCCAACAAGACTGCCATAATATCCTTAGAGAGAGCTGTTAGAGCTGTCCTTAAAGTGAGTACTTTTAGACCCTTTAGATACATATCTAAATATGACTTGTTTCAAGAATGTGAGGTTTTGAGTGTGAGACAACTTTTTATTTTGCAAACAGTTCTTAAGAAACACAGAAACTCAAATAATCTTGTCTGCAATAAAACTAAGAGAACCCATATAATTCCTTATCCGAAATTATTTAAGACTGCCTTTATGAGCAAGTTTTACCCCTGTATTGCAGTTTATCTCTATAATAAAATTAAAAAAGCTATTAATGTAAATTATCTGAACTATAATAAATGTAAAATTATTTTAAGTTCTTGGTTAAATAAATTAAACTTTTATGAAACAGAAGAATTGTTACGAATATAAAATAGTAGGTGCATAATTAAATTTGTAATTGTTAATAGTAAAAAGTAAGTAAAAGTATAAACTAAGTGGAAATATAATAATAAATAAAAATATATATATTTAATTAAAAAAGCTTTAATTCATTATGTTTTATATTATATATTATACTTATTTGTGTAATGGAACTGGTGACTGAGATTCAGATTAACTTTGTTTGGGCACCAGTGGCCAATTCCAAAAAAAATGTACTAGCTTTTTAAGTAACTAAACGATTATTATTATTAATGCTATGTTCGACTTAAAAGCTAACAAAGCAAAGCTTGCCTTATTTACCAAATTTTGTATAAAAATCTATAGACAAACACCAAGTCGAACGACTTTCAAAGCGAAATAAAGTAAAAAAAGCGCTTAACTCTTTCAGCACGGACAATACCAAGCGTGCGTTATTATAAAAAAATCTAGTTGTCACCAAATTCTGTTTTACCGCCCTAAAACGGCCTCAATACGACTAGTTCGTACATCCATCTACCTACTTAGTCAAAAATTATTGTTCTTATCTCTATTAAATTTAAAGTAGTAAATACACATACAAAAATATGTAAAATATATGAAATAACATACATGTTTTATTTCCATGTTACCAAACGCACGATGGTGCGCTAGCACATTAGAAGATGCGCGAATGTGCGAGAGGGTTTATGGAATTCGCTAGGGGAGGAATTTTTTCACTATTTATATGATATACTTTAGACCTCAAAGTTATCAATAAACCTTTCAATATCCAAAATATTTTTTGTCGTGCTGAAAGGGCTAAAGCGACAAGAAAATCACAGGGTAATAGTGTTAGACCTTGACAGTTTCCATAACAAGTAGTGAAGATTCTTGGTCCTAGGTAGTTTAGTTAGTAGTAGAAATAATTCCAAACACGATTAATCCTTAGCGTCCGTAAGTAGTGTGGCATGCAAGTATAGGAAAACGGAACTGAAGTATTTTTATTAGGTATATTACATGCTCGGATATAATAACGCTGTATATTATAAAATCTATGTAAAACCTAAAATATTTGGTATTCTTTAAATTGAATAGCTACTATTTTATAAACGAATTGAGAAATCACTAGTCGACTTGACTTGACTGACTGACAGAAGAAAAATGACAGCTGCGGAATCTGCGAGTTATTTTATTAATTGTGAAAAAAATGTTTAAAAATTAAATTGTAATTAAACAATAGCTTTATTATTAGCCTCATCATGGACCACGATAAGTTTGCGCTAGTAGAAAAAATCCTAAAGGACATCGACAATATAATGACGAAAAATGCTGAGTTGTAAGTATCGATTTGGAATTTGGCATAAACTCAACCTACTTTGAGGTCGGAACTTTCTAATTTTTGCCTTTTGTTTGTGTTTTTTCACCCAGAATAATTTAGGAAGCGCTGTAAATTTATGCCAAGTCAAAAATGAGCAATGTTTTTGAATCTTTACCAGCGAAAGATGTATTCAATGTGTTTATATCTCCATATAACAAGTTTCCTGCCAAAATAAAGGTATTGCAGGTTCATAACATAATATTACAGCTGAAGAAATGGCTACAGAAGCATACATTTTAAGTTTAAATATGCAATTATTAATAAATAGAGTACAAAACCAACAAAAATGTTTATTATTATAATATTATATCATAATATGATACTTGTATTATGCAAGTAAAGATTTACTAGCCTCGCAGGCCTTATATATGTATCTAGGTACTCTATAATAAGTTTTGTAACTGTTACCTAGGAGTCGGGTTCATTGTGAAGGGGAGAGAGAGAAGAATATTCTAGGGCTTGCGACCGAGGCTTAAAAAGAAGGCTCCACTTTTTATTGCACAATAACAAGCTCACCATCTACAATTCTTCTCCACTCCATACCCAACTAAAACTAAGACAAATTTTATAGCATTTAAAGATTAACCATTTGGGTTCCAGATCCATTGTGTGAAGGAGAGAGAGGAGAAGAATGATGTCTCAGGCTTGCAACTGACATGGGCTGAGTCATAAAGGAATCCTCTTTTATTGTGCAATAAGACACTCGCCATCCACAATTCTACTCATCTCCCTCCCTAACTAAATTCTGAATGATTCTGCTAGTGCCATCTTAAAAGCTTGTTCCCTAAATGTATTGATGGCAGAACTGTTAAAATTGCAATTTTTTTATTTATTTCAGGTATGCATTTGATATTGTACCAGTTGAAAGCAATTTTCAGAATAAATCGCCTGTTTTGCACTTGGAGAATTGTCTCGGTTTGGAGTCTTGGTGTGTGAAGCATGTTTATATGTATTGTTATTCGGAGTTGATGGATAAATACTTTGGGAAAGGGAAGAGAAAAGTAGTGAAGGTGTCTTCTGAGAGGCTAACTAAATTACTAAATGTTACTTTGCTATTAAATCCAGAGCTGTGTACATTATGGAACAAACGCAGGGACTTGGTATTGAGGAATGATCTACAAAGGTCTTCAGAGTTAAGGTTTACGAAGCTAGTATTGTCTAGGAAACCAAAATGTAATGATGCCTTCTCCTATAGGCGCTGGTTGTTGGATACTATCCTAAGTAAGTATTAAATTATTGAACACATTCATAAAGTCCAATATCAAATTGTAGGAATTTGCATTTAAAACTTGCACTCTTACCACACTGTCTAGGTGTTTAAAAATAAAAAAACACATAATATAAAATAATTATTACAAACTACTTAAATAAAATTTAATAACTATAAACTTACCCAATATAAAATTAAACTATAAATAAAAAATGTCTTCAAGAGATGTCCCAGTAGTCTGGCATAATTTCCCCGTGTATAGCAAGGCTAATACATTGGCAGAAATAATTGCCGGCCTTCGTGTCTCAGAAGAACAGAAGCTTGGCTGAGGGTCCCCATGGTCCCATTGTCTCAACCCCAAACGGCGCAAACTCATGACCTGTACAGAGGTTGACGTATTTGCGCAGCTTGAGTTTCTCGTAGAAACCGCCACACTTCCCATGCTGGACAAGTTTGCCTCAATGTGAGATGGGGCTAATGTGTTTACACATGTCGCATACCACACCAGAGACCTGCCAATTGTCAGCGGCCTAATAGTGGAAAAAAAAATTGGATTATAATATAATTTATTTTACTAATAACAATATTTTATGTTTCAGATGAGAAAAACCTTGTAAGTAATTATATAGACAGTCTTGTGAACGAGGAGCTTGGTATTTGTCAGCTTTCTGCCGACAAGAGTCCTAACAATTACCACAGCTGGAGCCACCGAATGTGGATGCTTCAACGGCTAAAATTCCTCCGACAGTATAACTTAAACCTTCTTTATATGAAAGAATATGATTTCTCAGAACACTGGGTATCAAAACACATATCTGACTATAGCTGCTTCCATTATCGTCAATTTTGTATCAAAAATGTATCTACAATCGATACAGATTCTGTTTGGAAAAGTCTTAACGACTATATTCATATTAATCTACGCAATTCTCTTGTTCGTGTATTAATGACAAATTCACAAGATGACAGTTTAGCAAAAATGATGGAAAAAGATTTGCTTTCATATTCTGAAGACAATTTACTAAGCACATTGCTCGTTAATTCCTATAGAAGTTGCAATTGTAATGTTAATAATTTTGTAACTTGTAGGAAATTGGAGATTTTGTTTCACGAATTGAATTCTAATAATGAATTGTTGAGGTTTTATCGTTGTCATGAGACTTTGTGGTATCATAGAAGGTTTGTTGTTCAGGAAATACTTGCGGTTATGTATGAACATTTTGGATTACAAAAATGTAATGGAATTTTAGTAAAATATGTGTGTAAAAAGTGTAAAAGCGATTTTGTGGAGAAACAAGCTAAAATAATCAGATATGATAGCAATTGGATTTATTCTAGCATGTTATTTAAAGTTCTTTTGAGTCATGAAAGAAAATTTATTGAAGAAATGCGAGCAAACGGAGACAATTATGCCGAAAGACATGATAAATACCTTAAATATATTCAAGGAATAAATTAGCAGAGTCAATGTCTGTGTGCCCGTCCTTTAGGTAGCCGTAGGGTCACATGTTCTCTTCAGCTGCTGACGCCATATACACTATTTTTATTAAAATCGGTCAAGTAGTTTAGGCGTGAAGGCGAATCTAAGAGGCATACAGATATATGGCTGTGGCGTTTACATTAAAACAAAAGGAGAAAATACGGTACGGTACGAAGAAATAGTCAGCTGACGCTCTTGATTCAGTAGTAAGCTAAGCTAGTTATCGAGCCGTATGGACGCCACACGCGCGCGTATATACATTATGTCCCACTCACGTTGCACTGTAACAAAATCTATCTATTTTTTTCATCATATTTGTATACTATACTTTGTTATGCAACTGTAGGTGTGATTTTCGTGTAGTTGTATATCGGTTCCGTATTTTGTAGGTAACAATGCCGTGCCGTATCTTCTCCTTTTGTTTTAATCCGTTGAGGTCACATCTTGTGGTCATATTTTTTTTTTGGCTGCCCTTGACGGGCTGAATAACCAAAGTTTCATCACAATCGGATGACTGGTTTAGGAACGAGGACAAACATAAAGACATATATTTTATTTATATAGATTAAGGTAAATTAAGAGGGTTTAAAGGGTTTGCATCCATCTCGCTCGCACAATCCAATTATTGTAGGTAATATAGTCAATCAATATTTTAGAAAAAAAAATTACGGACATTTTGGACATAAAGTTGAATAAATATTGTGATCTCACAGAAGAAATGATCAGGAACGGGTACAAGACTCAGCTATACCCAGTGGAAGTTGGTGCAAGAGGAGTTCCAGCAAAATCTTTGCATCACTGAAAGAATTGGCCTAAGCAGATCCGCAGGATATACATTGATGGGAAGAGCTTCCAAGACGGCATTAATGGAATCATACAGTATTTGTTAGGGTGGGGAGAGGAGTACAATGGGTGATGGTGAGCGTATTATTGCGCAATAAAATAAAAAAGGCCTCCTTTTCAAACCAGCCTATTGTCGGTCGCAAGCCCGAGACTATTCTTCTCATCTCTTACCCACGCTCGGTGAATCCATGGAATCTTTAGAAATTCGTCTTCTCTCTTTCATATACCTAATTTTAGACAGAGAAATATAGCAGTTTTATATATATTTTTTATTTATTTAACTAAAACGAACATAATGATTGTAATTTTATTTCCTAGAAAGTTAATATTTCTCAAAAGTAAACTGAGACCGGAAATTTCTTTGAAAATATTAGATTGTGCGAGCGAGAAAAGAGTAAAACCCTCTCAAGTCATCTCAAAAGATTCTAATATATTTTTTTAATAGTTTATTTTTATAAATTAACTTTAATGGTAATTGTATGTAAATACGATATTTTATTATTAAATTTATATATTTATTAGCAATTGCAAATGAACTATTAAATATCTACATCTTTCTGAGCACATTTGTAGAAACAATATTCTGCCAAAATATGCATGAATGGGGTGTATCAGGCAAAGCTTTTTGTAGATGTTTTTGTAGTTTTTTTTATTTTTATAACTGAAAAATGTATTTTAAATTAACGTTACCTACCTTAAAAGACAAATTAAGAAAGCGCACACCGTCTTTAAAAAGAAAAAAGGTTTTATTAATAGAACAGCAATTTTGAGATCACCATATCTTTGATATCGCTTAGAAATCTCGGATGTGTACACTTAAAAGCTGCTCACTTCGCCATAATATCCAGAAAATAATAAATTTCATCAAAAAAATACAAGTTTTCTATGCAACTGACAGTTATATTAGGTACCATCTATCATGCGCCATCTATCGTGATAAAAAGTTAGTGATACACCCCATTGGTTTTTATTGCTATGTTCGACTTGAACTTTATATGCTATAAAGCAAAGCTTGCTGTTTTTACTGAATTTTGAATGAAAACCATAGACAAACGCCAAGTCAAACGATTTTCTAAGCGAAATAAAGTGAAAAGTCGAACATACTTCATAAAAAATAACATGTTTTAAAGAAAAAAAATTATAAGACACTTTTAATATTAAATTACAATAAAATGTAATAAAGCAATAAATTGAAGTTTTATTTTACTAGTTTAATCCCCTATTAATAATCAGTTCTGTTACTAAAGCTTAGTACGCACTAGGCTAGTGTTTTAGTGAAGTGACAAGTGATTTAGTAACTAAATGCGCGTACGAATAACAAGTTTAGTCTTGTACCCACTTACCTAAGTGACTAATTTAGTCCAGTGAATCCTTCTTGTTCTGTTTTTTTAATTCGAGAAAGTCGAATGAGAAAAACCATATTTTTGATACCAAAGGAAGCGATTCAAAATTACTAACAATAAATATAGGCACTTCTTATCCTACATAAGTTCGACTTGAAAGCAAACAAATTAGGGTTGACAATTTAGCATTTCCGTCTGCATCTACAACTTCTGACTTGCACAACATTGTCATAACTAATTCGATAGTTCTTAAGAAATTGCAGAGTTTAGATCTAACTAAATCCGCGGGTCCAGACAACGTACCTGCAATCTTCCTTAAGAGCTGCGCTGATGAGTTGTCACTTCCATTGAGCATACTATTCCGTAAATCAATGAAGAGGTCAAAAGTGTCGAATTTGGTGTTATTAAACGATCAGATTTGCGACAACATGGATAATGGAATGCAGACAGATGTGATTTACACGGATTACATTAAAGCGTTTGACAGGGTGGACATAGCATACTACTCTTAAAACTGCAAAAATCTGGTATTAGAGGGAACCTACTTATGTGGTTTGAGTCATATTTAAGAAACAGATCACAGGCAGTTGTCATTAGCAACTATTTGTCAGGGTGGATGGCGGTTTCCAGTGGAGTTCCCCAGGGATCCCATTAGGGACCCCTTTTATTCATTATCATTATCTTCAACATCGACAGCTGCTTTCAAAGCTCTTACGTCCATTGTTTTGCTGTCGATATGAAAATCTTTAAGGCCATCAAAACTGTTGACGATGCTGTAGCGCTACAACAAGTTTACATCGTCTAGGTAATTGTTGTTCGGTAAACAAGCTGGATTTAAACGTAGCCGAATGTCTATTTATAACATTTACCAGAAAGTATAAGTTAGTAAAATATACTTAATCAAAAATAATAAGGCTTTGGAATCGGCTGTCGGTGTCAGGGATCTCGGTGTGGTCCATTAGTAAGTTGTTATTTGATCAGCACAAAGAAGACATGGTCTAGAAACCGTAGACACATTGCTGACATCGCATTCTTACTCAAAATCCTCAATGGTTAAGTCGACTGTCCTGCTCTGCTAGAAAAGATGAAATTTGCTACACCAGTAGTCTTTAGATACAAACTCACTTTTGTTGTCCAGAATCCCAATACCTTATATAGACGTAATTCCTATTTGAACAGAGCATGTACCCAACTCATTTAACGATCTATTGTTTAAATGCGATATTGACGTATTCTACACAAATGTATAGACGGTGAGACATGTGCTTAACAACTTATTCTTTGATTTATAATATCTTATATCTTAGTGTAATCAATCATGTACTCGTATATGTTCTTTAATGCGTTTTTGTCTATTATTTGAGTATATATCTTAGGTTAAATTATCACTTTATATTCAAATAAGTAAGTATATTGTCACTATTAGTGAGAACTTATAAATGACATTCTGTTTATATTATTGTCAATAATTTTCCATGAATAGTTAAATTAAATAGGGTTATTATTATATAGTTTCATATACGTTCAGTTATCCCTATGGTTTTCATACATTTTAAGCATAATTCGGTAAAAAAGGGAGCTTTGCTTTGCTTTCAAGTCAAATATGTGTTAATTGTAAAATATAAAACACATCGAATAAACGTTGTTTTTTTTTTGCACAAAAACAACTTTTTTTACTATGATTCAAAAATTATATTTAGATGCGGAATTGAGCAATCCACCTTAGCAATCCCGCGAAATTAAAATGGGATTTCAATCACTACTTCTTTATCACTCTAACAAAACATTAGCCTAGTGCGAACAAACTTTACCACCAATTTATTAATGCTTAATAACAATGGTCAATTACTGCTTTAAGTCTTTACTTTGCTTTATGCAAGTCGAACGACTGTTGGATTGGCTTAAGTAGAAAAAATTCGAGTCAAACACCGCCATTGTACAACTGTATCGGTAGACAAATTGATCCTTTTCCAGATCTGTATTTATCTCAACTCACCATGTGTTCTACGGCTAGCTATAACAATTAAATCCTATATATATGGGATACCTACGTATATCTAAATTGCTTTAAAAAACTATATAGGTACGCAACAAACTTGCCCCCTGAATATATTAATATTATTTAAGTAGCTGTGATTTTTACCAAAAGGATGTCAAGATTTACGCATTACGCATTGCCCTAATAGTGCGTTCGCTCGATATGGGTCACAGCGGAGAGTTGAGTAGGTACCCACTATCTCTGACGTCACGAGCCGGGCATTTCGCTCGATGAAAGTTCGGCTACCTCCGGCATTGTTCGGGAAACCTCGGGAATTCTAATGAAAAGACGGCCACCACGTGCGCGTTACGTAATTTTTTACAGCTAACGCATTTACTACGGCATTTTATGTACCTAGTATTTTTGGGGAAACTCTATGCGTATTATGTATTCACGTTTCAGTAGGTATTACAATAAAAAAATCATATTATATTATTACACAGTTAAATTAAATTCCAGTAAAGTCTTTGCACCACTTAATGAAAGAATTGGACCTGAGCAGGTCTACCGTCAATACATTTATGGAAAAAGCTTTCAAGACGGCATTAAAGGAATTATACAGTATTTGGTTGGGTATGTAGAGGAGCAGTATGGTGGATTGTGAGCGTCTTGTGGCACAATAACACAATAAAGAAATTCTAACCAGCTTATAGTATCGCAAGCAAAAATGCAAGTATAGTAGGAGTAGTATGGAATAATTAGAAAATTGACTTCTAGTTGGTTTGTTTCAGATTTTGCATTTTTAGAATATAATTAATAATAATAACAAATTGCCATTTATTGATACCAGGGACATTAAATATTTTTTAACAGCGCAATGAGGTGCGACGTCATCATCATCATCAGCCTGTACCTTTATCTCCACTGAATATAGGCCTCCCCCAAGGCACGCCACTTAACGCGATCTTCCGCCACCCTCATCCAACCCGCGGGGGGCTGTCCCACTCTGCATCTTCCCGTACGTGGTCACCACTTTAGAATTCGTTTCTCCCATCGTTCGTTGGTTCTGCGGCAGATGTGTCCGGCCCACTGTCACTTCAGCTTGCTAATTTTATATCAACGTTTCGAATTATATCCATTAGAGAAATACCAAGCATAGCTCTTTCCATATATATGATTATGTATATATATTATAGCTCTCTGAGCGACCTTGAATTTATGCAGCAGACCCGCTGTCAGTTTCCACGTCTCTGCTCCGTACAACATTACCAAGAGGACGACTGGTTAAATACCTTCGTCTTTAAACTTTGTGGTATGGACGTTGAGAGGATAGTAAAGTATAGTAAAGTATCATCACGACCGTTTCCCTTTCGGGGGTGGTCAGAAACCACGCTTATAAATAAGCGGATTCACATTTAGCCAACTTTACTATAGGCCAATCATGACAAGTGGCAAGCTCGTCGATGTCTCCAACGTACCAAACTCGAGAAATATCACAAATAAATTAAATATTAATTAAATGTATTTATTTTCATTATAAATAAATATTTTTGTGTCCCGACCAGGAATCGAACCCGGTACCTCCGAGTCTAAATCCACAGACTTAACCGCTAGACCACGGAGGCAGTTAGATGAGAGGATGTGCCGGAGTTTCCCGAATGCCGCCCATCCTAGCTGGATGCGTCTGTCGGCTTCTTCGCTGAAGTTGGCTTTGTCTTCTACTTCTAGTTGGCTACTTCGAGAGTAGCGTTTCCCATGCAGATTGACTTTGGCTTGACATGATCATTGAACATGACTTTCGAAATGGTGCGACGTAACGAAAACAAATTGGCAGCTTGGTATCAACATTTATACAGTGCTAAATTTCTATCCATGTTAAAATACAAAGTAATAT
Organism: Tinea semifulvella; assembly: GCA_910589645.1. NCBI lineage: Eukaryota > Metazoa > Arthropoda > Insecta > Lepidoptera > Tineidae > Tinea > Tinea semifulvella. The sequence continues at coordinate 2,433,956 of OU342598.1, read as the reverse complement.
GCGAGGAAAAGACCAGACTAATAAAGAGCGAGTATGAAATTTAATATATAACGAAAATGACGTACAATTAAATGTAAATGTAACGGCAATATATTTCACAATGAAACCTTGTTCATTGACTTAGTACATTTAGACATCTGGCATGGGCATGGAACGCAACATTTTGGTCATCAACAGGATATCTGAGCGACTCTCACATCAGTTCTCTTCGTTCTTCGCACAAAAACCAACTTTTAATCTTTCCTCACTCTTCTAGCAGATATATAGATGCTCTCACCATGTCTGCAGCTCGTCATTGGAACAGGCTGCCATTATATATCCGACACGCACCTACTACTCAGTTTATTATTATTTATTTATTTATTTATTTATTACATATAAATTACAAAGGCGTGACATAATGTCGCTTGACATTCTCTGCCTGTCAGACCTTCGGGACAACGAGAACATTTATGTGAGGTAGGTGCAATATATCAATTAAAATTAAATATATTAAAAATATACGTCTATAGAATATGATTTATTGCTTATAATAAATATTTATTAATAAAATTACATGCGAATTCATACACACATACATATATAAACTACATAAATAAGTTATACTATTTATATACTACATAAACATAAATTAGGTACTACGTACTTAATGATAACCGATGATGTAGGATAATAATAAGCAACAATCAATGAAAATTTTATGAAAATTATGAACCCAAAAAGTGTCTGTAAACTAATCTTTTAAATATACGAGTAGCTCTGTTTGGAGCATCTTTAACCTCCGTCGGTAGGTCATTCCAAAGCCTTGCAGCCACAACTGCAAACGACTTGGACATAAAAGCGGAGTGGTGAGAGGTTTATTATTATTATATAATTTAATTCATAATTAGTTCAAATTATTATTATTATATTTAATTTAATTTTAAATTATATACTATAATATTTGTTATATACGTGTAGACACTAAATTACATTAAATATATTTTATTTTAGACATCCAATAACTCATAATTAATTTACAGACAATAATACTAATACTAATTGTACTTTACATATTACTTATAACTAGTATATAAAATCAATTTATATTTGATATAGGTTTTATAATTTACTTACAGTTTTATAATCTCAAAAATAGCCTTATATATATACATATTACGTTCTTATACTGTGTTATTTTGTATGCTATTTTTTTGTCACTTTCGACACATGGTTTATTAGGAAAATATGTTTATTTCTATCAATAGAATTACATATTAGTCAAACGTAAGAGCATACAAAGTCATCCCGTATATTTTAGCTATTCACTTATGCAGACAATGTGTTTTTATTTTTCTTATTCTGCACCCATGATAGAGGTCACTTTACCTAAGGTTAGCTGGTAGAGAATACCTTCATGGTATTATGCTGGCATATGTATTTTTATATTTTGTGTGCCATAAAGATTTTTATTACTATTATCGCAATAACATGAAATCTTACCATTTAGCTGGTTCGATGAAAACATTACATTGACATTCCTAGATTCTCTACAATGTGCAAAATACTACAGAAACAAAAATACTTTAGAGAATTATTATACTACGCATCCATCTCGCTCACACAATTTAACATTAAACAAATCTGTGTTTTTTTATTTTTATTTAGTCAATCAGCGTTCTAGGAAACAAAATTGCGGACATTTTAGATATACATATATTAATTATAGAATATTTTTTCATATTTAGTGTTTTATAAGAACGTATAAATTGTTAACCTAAAGATTTAAAACTGAATATTTTTTTATTCAATTAAACAAAACATTAACGAAAAAAACGAAGAAACTAAAACTAAATTGCAAAAAGAAAACCTAAAATTACATAAACTATTGTAAACTAATTATATTGTTTTAGTAATATAGATGATAATCGTTATTAAAAAATGCTATTTATCTCTGTCTAAAATGAGATATATAAAAGTATTCTATTAATATCACGAGTATTAAATAGTTCCTCCACATCCTGTTATCAAACATACCACGACATAAAACAAAAATTTTTAACCAATGCGTTCTTCCAGTATTGTCGTAGGAAGCAGAAACGTGGACACTGACAGTGGGTCTGATCCACAAGTTTAAGGTCACCCAGCGAGGGACAGCAGTCTCCGAAACGTCAATCCGTCAGAAAACCAAAGTTACCGACATAGCCTTCAACACAGAGAACCATTAACCGATAGAGTACTCGTAGATGGGTTGATGGGTTCTGGAGTAGATACCACGTAAAAGAAAATGCTTAATAATTTTTATTTATTTATTTTTATTTATTTAAAACTTTATTGCACGAAGTACAAAGGCGGACTTAATGCCCGTAGACATTTTCTGACAGCCAAACCTTGGGGACAAATTTGAACTATTATAGGTGCAATGAAAGAAATATTAGGAAATATTAAAAAATTAGGAAGAAAAATTAACAGCTTAATTATACACTTACATATTAAATTGTTATATATACTATAATATCAATATACTAAATAATAATAATCAATTATTTATTGTACAGAACCAAAAATAGTGTGGGTAGAAAGACGAGCTTAATGCTATAAATGCATTTTATACCAACTAACATTTGTGAATGGGGCCATTATAAGCGGGTGCAGAAATACTATTGTGATCAACAATAATGAAATATAAATACATACTAATTACGCATAGTGGGAAGACCCCCTGCTAGATAGACGGATGACCTGAAAAAAGGTCGGTGGGGGTTGGATGAGGGTGTTGATATTGATATCTATAAATTATGGCAAAAAATATAATTTCCTTAGAAAGAATTTCCTCAGATTGAATTTCCTCAAAAATATATATAATCACACTTTTTTTTTTCTTAGGAGTGTGCGAGTGACAATCCTCTTAATAAGCGTTGAAAGCCCAGGTCTTAGTTTTAAGTCAATTCTTGTTCTAAAAGAAAACGTTAAACTTTATACACGTACCTATATCAATGTATAGCTATGGATTGAGAGTCGATCGTGTTGCGAATTCCTGACGATATAGGAATACGTATTAACGTATAATGTGTGGGTATCATTGACCTAGACGTAATGACCAGTTATTTACCAGGCGACATTTTTATTTTATTTGACGCCCACCTGATGGTAAGTGGCGCGTGAGGTCCATGAGTGTTAGCAACTGGAATCAGACAATCATGACTGAAATCAGTCCCTTACTCTATGTCGACTTGACGACTATTCGAGCCTGATCCCGAAACGTTTATACACTTTACACGGGTTTATCAGCACGAACGGTAGATACTTCCTCGACCCGGCAGACTGGGCAAATTACCATCATCAGTCCGCCTACCACCTATTTGTTGTTCTCGTTGAAAGTATGTGCCATTTGCAATGATGTCAAATGCCAATTTTTACTTTTAAAGAGAATTCATATTGTAAGCTTGCCATGGTGATTTATATAAAAATAACACCGCTTGAAATAAGAGTTCCTTCTAGATAACCAACCAAAAATGGATATTGAACTGGAAGTAATAAAATAATTTGCCTAACTAACTTTTGCGTTGTAATAAAATAGTTTTTATATGTTTGATTGAAATGAACATGTTTCTGCCTCCGTAGTCTAGATCCGTGGATTTAGACTCAGAGGTTCTGGCTTCGATTCCTGGTCGAGAATAAAAATTATATAATTTAAATAAATAAATTTAATTAATATTTAATATCTTTGTGATATTTCTCGAGTTTGGTACTTGCCAATTGTCATGATGGGCCTATAGTAAAGTTGGCTAAATGTGAAACCGCTTCATTATAATCGTGGTTTCTGACCACCCCGAAAGGGAAACGGTCGTGATAATGATGATGTTATATTTTCATCTTTTAACTTTTTATGCCCCTGTTCTTATATTTAGGTCAACTGTAGCTATATAATGCTGTTGAAATAAGAAGTCTTTCATTGTTCGTTCTAAGTACGTGGCCAGAATAAGTGTTTAAAATTAAACCACACTTCCTAGCAGGCTGGGTTATATTCTCTAGGAAATATTTGCTCTGCTTTTCAGTTTTTACTCATATACAATCAGAAATTTTATTTTGATATTTATTAATATATATTTTTCTTTGAAATGAAATGAAATATCGTTTATTTGCAATAAATACAGTACAGTGGTCACAAAACTTTAGTCAGGTCTACTCACATATATTCTACCTGCAAGCAGGCGTGCAAATTTTTACTTACATACTAATATCATAATCACAACTACACTAAAACAAAAAACAATATCAATTGACCTGTTTTGCACTCAAGATACTCTTTTACACTATAAAATCTATGGTCCAGTAGCCATTTCGTCAGTTGTAATTTTAGTTTAGGGCCCTGCAATAATTTTATTTCGTCAGGAAGCTTATTATATATTATTATACACTTATTAAATACATTTTTCATACTTATGTCTTTATAGCAGGGGGGCTGGTATAATAGATTTAAAAACTTGGCTCTTTTTTGTCTGGGTATGACTTCACTACGCTTCATAAAGTGTTCTGGGTGAGAATGTACGAAAATACAAACATCTCTAATGTACATACACGGTAGCGGTAATATTTTTAGTGTTTTAAAGAGAGGTTTGTAACTGTCACGATACCAGACATTACAGATTGCTCTTATGCATTTCTTTTGTATTATGAAAGCACGGTCTATGTCTACTGAGTTTCCCCAGAGTATTAGACTATAGCTAAGAACTGAGGACACATATCCATGATATTGCCGCCTTTGCAGCTTCTATTAAAACTGTTTGTCTCACTCTTTTCAGGGCAAAGACGAAACAGTTCAGCCTTTTACAAACTTGATCTATTTGATTTTTCCAATTTTAATGTTTTGTCAATTTCAATACCTAAAAACCTATACGAATCAACTTCGTCAACGTCTTCGTCATTATATCTGACTCGTACTGGTATAGAATTAGCGTTATAACACGTAAATTGCATTTATTATTATGTTTAAATTTTATCATAGAACACAGAGTCACCTCTACTGTTGCAGAGAAGTCTTCCAGAAATTTATTTTTCTTCTTTTTCAGTTCACGCCTTGTCCGTACAGTCCAAGTTTTATATTTTATAAATTACTTTACTGTGGAAAACGATAAATTAGACTATGGGCAGGTACATGGGGCAGAAGTTGCAGTTTGTTTTTTGCGGTTTCCCCGCGCTGTGACCCAACGCGACGTGTGTGGGCGATATTGACGCGAATTTCTCCATTAAACACACCAAATTCTGTAACACTTGGAATTTGATGATCCCAACTCGGTTATGAACAAATATTATGAATAAATTACGAGATTCAAATGATGCTGTACAATGTCCTTTAAGGAAATATAAAAAAACAACTGTAGAATTTGGCCTACACTCGCCACGTTACGTAGGCTTCAGAAATACATATTAATACCACCCGATAATAACTTCTTCGAGAGTCTCCAACCAGTGCGTCGTTTAGTAATGTCGTACGAAGCAGAGACGTGTTCACAAATTCAAGATTGCTCAGCGAGCTATGTTGATATTCGCCAGAGAATCAAAGTTGCTACTTTCAAAATTAGCAAGCTGAAGTGGCATTCGGCCGGCAGAACCGGCGAACAGGTTCTAGATTGTACGGGACGACTCCCTGCCACATAGACGGATGACCTAAGGAAGGTCGCTGGCGGGGCTTGGATGAGGGGTTGCAAAAGACCGCGTGCAGTGGCGAGACTTGGGGGAGGCCTACATCCAGCATTGGAGAGACACAGGCCGAAGATGAATAACTTCTCAACCATTAAGTACCGACGTGTGGTCTAACAGACACTCAGACGGTTAAAATTGTCAATAATAATTGACATCATATCCTCGGCAAGCCGTCTGGTCAGCGTGGCGAGTGTAGGCCAAATTCTCCAAATATATGTTTTGGAAGGCCCATCTCTAACAGTGGAGGTCTAGGACGCTGTGTTCTAGGGACTGTAATGAAAAATACATTTATAAATTAATACAATATAATACATTATATTTAAAAATACATAAATACACTATTTTAGTATATTTATTTTGTTTTCGTATATATTACCATGAACCAATACAATACTTATTATTTATTGTCGTCCATAGGAACCTATAGAGACACTTGAACTTGTCTCCGTTACAATTTTTACTGAAATATAAGATTTTTACTTAAAATAATATGTAGGTTAAAAAAAGTAAAGTATCATCACGACAGTTTCCCTTCCGGGGTGGCCAGAAACCACGCTTATAAATAAGCGGATTCACATTTAGCCAACTTTACTATAGGCCAATCATGACAAGTGGCAAGCTCGTCAATGTCTCCAGCGTACCAAACTCGAGAAATATTACAAATAAATTGAATAATAATTAAATGTATTTATTTACGTTACTAAATATTCTTGTGTCCCGACCAGGAATCGAACCCGGTACCTCCGAGTCAAAATTCACGGACATAACCGCTAGACCACGGAGGCAGTATATATGTAGGTTAACAGTAAATAAAGAATATTGGATGGATTTTAGCTGCTGTTGGCAAGGAACAGTCAGTTGAACCCAATGCTGGATAATTGATTCTATAGATAATTGTTTCTACTATAGTTTAAAAATATATATTTTGTCAACCTTTTATCGAACACCAGCTACTTATGTAATATTAGCTATCGATGAACATATGTAGGTACTGAATAATATGGTATCTATCTAGCTCTAAGTTGACCTTAAACATTAAATGCATAAATACTATTTTAACTACAATAATGCGTGTATTAAGTTAAAGTTATGGCTATAAATAAATGATCAGTTTGCGTGTGTTTGATCCGCGGAGCGTGTCAGGGAATATTTTTTGCTGAAACCAATAAGTTACAACTTTTATCTTGGCCTGTAATTGTCAACTAGAGTTCTGTAGCCCGACTGCACCCGTGGTTGTTATGGTAGCTCCAATGAGGTCAAATATTAGATTAGCTTCAAGCACATTTTCAAACAAAGAAAGCATAGGATCAAAATAAGGAAAGGCATGCTCCGATCGTTCGGGCATGTTGAAAGGATGAGTGAACATTGATTGACGATCTGGTTCGATAATGCGAAAGGTGTGGGTAAAAGAGGCCCTGGCAGACCAAGACCAAATAAATAAAACAATAGCTGAAGGTACATTAAGAAGCAATGGAAACAAAGGGGTATGTATGAAGATTGTCAAAGAAGCGAAAGAGGTATGTCGTGATGCCTACCCCGCAAGGGATTTGGCGTGAAGATATGTATTCATACAAATTTATTGTATTATATTTCACGCCACCTTACGTCCACAAGCAAAATTTACAACTTTTATAAATTACAGTTAAAAAGAAGCAGCTAATGTCAACCTTATGGCTAGTGATTTTAAGATCATAATTGTGTGCAACTATAATAGCGCCACCTATGATCGCCTAGAGGAACCGTTTTGTCTATTGATCAACTGAGCAATAATTGAAGCCAATGCCAACCTTATTATTAGTACATTTTCTTTTTCTTTCTAGAATCTTTCGTGTATTTCAATTGTAAACATTAAAAAATAATTTGGGCATTAGTGTTTTGCCTAACAAACTTAATGCCATCTGTTTGAGAAAAGAAAGAAGTCAGTCAGAACTTTGTTTTTTTTTATAGATATAGATGAACTTAGCATTTCGGTTCGTAACACACAACAGGCTTCTATCAGCTGATACAATTCGACCTTTTGACCCAAATTTGTTCCATTTTAAGACATCGACGAGCTTGCCATTTGTCAAGATGGGGCACCATCTTTGCCTATGAAAAAAAAACTATTAAAGATTTAAATAATACTTAACGTAAGTCTTGTTTCAACCTACGTTACTTTTATATAAATATCACCATGGCAAACTTACAATATTAGTTCTCCTTGAAAGTAAAAATTGGCATTTGACAACATTGTAAATGGCACGTAGGCGGACTGATGGTGGTAATTTGCCTGGCTCTGGTCTGGCACGAATTGCCGTCATGCCATGCCCTGTCAAGCCGGCATAGTGTTAGGAACAGATGTCAGTCATGAGTGTCTTATTCCAGTTAGTAACATTCATGGACCTCGCGCGCCACTTACTATCTGGTGCCCAAGTGTGTAAGCTCACATGTCATCCTAGTATGAAAAAAGAGCGCTGGTACGCTGTTATTAGAATAATAGTGTCCAACACTGATTGTGCACGAATTATCGGCGGATTACCAACCGTAAAAATGGGGTAAATGTCCCCAGGTCTATTCGTCATTGAAAATAACGTCTCGGGCTTGAGACCGACTATGGCTGGTTTAATAAGAAGGCTCCTCTTTTTATTACAATAACACACTTACCATCCATTATTTCTGCTACTTTTCCTAACCAACGGCATACTGCATGATTCTTCTAATACTGTCTTGGTAGCTCGTTCCATAATTGTATTGCTGGAATTCATCTCGTACCAACTACAACTGTGTAAAGCTTAGTATTGAATCCGTTCCTAATATTTTTTTGTGAGATCATAATATTTGGTCGAACTCATATACATAGTTACTTTTTACACTCCTTGCTTTTTTATCGGAAGCGGAACTGTGGAAGCGGTCGTAAGCTATTAAACCCGCTTCCTTGGTAGTGGAGCAGGCCAGTGCATTGCTTGCATCAAGTTTAACCGGGCGCCGATCGATGTGGGGGTATTTACCTCGCCGCGAAAATACCCGGCTCGGTTTCCCGACGCCGGTGATGTCAGAGGGTGTCTTGTACGCGCGTGTGTGCGTGCGGATCACAGACCTAGGAATAACATAGAAGTGTTGAAATGATCTGTTTTTACAAATCGTTTAAATGACTCTAATGGCCGAAGTCCTTTTCTTTAAGCCTAAACTTACTATATAAAAATATATACATACTTTATGTAGTACATACTAAAGTTATATTCAAAATACTCATACAATATTAATTATATACTTTGTAGGGAGCTATGTAGTAATGCAAATAGACTGCATACTTTTAAAAAGTGTTCTGTTTGGCGCTTATCGAATTTCAATAGGCAGACTGTTCCACAGAACAGTAGCAATGATTTTGAAATGAAGTCAGAGTGGTGAGAAGGGATAGACATATAGGAATTGTGAGACGAAGGAATATACCTATCATAAAGTGAATAAAGATATACGAATTTGTCCTGGATGTGTTTCGCTGTTGCAGGCTCATTGAGTATCGAAGAGGAAGCGGAGATTTCTAAGGATCCTGCGACAACGAACTGGAAGGCACTTTAACAGAAGATGAACCGGATATTTGATTTTAGTAACCGGTCCATCTAATTGAGCAGCATTTCCGAGAGAATATCCGGGGTTACATCGGTTTAAAAAATGAGTTTTTATATTTTATTAGATTCTCATAACAAAATGAAGTCATGCTAAAATACAAACAGTTACAATCAACCAACTAAGATCTAGACTTGATAGATAGATAGATTATTGCACAATAAACAAAAACACATTTAAATGTACATTTGGGATAGTGAGCAATGATTGTGGGTGCATTAAATCTCTAATTTAAAATAGGGATTCATTTTTTTTTCTTAAACTATTATAACTTAAACTATATCTATAGCAACTAAACCTAAAATACTTATTCACTAATATATAAATATATAATAACACAAGTGCAAATATATATTAAATACATACAATATTATACCAATTTAGAGAGGTTATGATGACTCGTCTTGCTTTTTGTGAAGGTAATTTTTTAAAACTTCATCTCAAAATTACAAAATACAACTTGCTAGTTTGTATAGATGCCGTGTCTAGCTGATTGTAAGGTTTAATTTGGTCTGGAGGCGCGTGCGCGAGGACGTAGCCGTCAGTCGGTCGCCGGGCCGCAGCGAGCCGGGCGCGCGAACATGGCGCCCTGCGCCGGGCGGTGAGGGCCGGCCCCGCCGACCGCGTCGGGTCGACGGGGCAGCGTTCCCGCCAACACGTGCCGTCATGTCGCTGCTCAGCGTTACAGGTAACATAATGAACCAGAAATACACTCCAAAATCGCTATTTCAGGAGCCAACGAACGCTTTTACAGTCCAAAATTCAATGTATTTAGCTTAAATGAATGATAAAAGCATTATTTTCTTAGAACCTTAATAAATAACGAAGAATATTTCCACTATATTCTATATTCTACTGCATTATCACTATTTTACAAATCAAAACATGTGTCTACAGCCAAAAGTCGATGTATTTTGCTCAATTGAATGAATGAAAGCCTTATTTCATCAGAAAGAAAAGAAAGGATATAGACAAAAACGTATAGGCATTGCAGATCTCATTCAAACTGAAAGAGAATTTTGTGTACAGTAATATTAAAATAAAAAATAAATACATAAAACTAAAATGTACCTACCTATACAATTCTGTTGAACGGTATATAAAAATCGTCACTAATCCCAAATTTCGCACTTTTAGGAGTCATAATTCAATCTATTTTACTGAAATTTATGACTAAAAGCTTTATTTACTCAACCCATTAATACACAACCATGAATATAATCAAAAACTATGTTAATTACATTAAAGAGGAATATTTAAACTGTATGTTAAATAGTTTAATATTAAAATGTAGAGTTATTATGATATTTTACGAGTGGATTTTGACTTGCTTCCTCCCCTCACGTCTCTTCGCGTCTTTGGTTTTGGCGGCGGCGCATTCGAGTCGAGCCAGCCTGCTTGCATTTTCGCGCCATTATCTTATAATTCAGTCAATACAATGTATGTACAAAGGTTGTTAACCATATCGTACTATAACAATATTGTAAAAGATAGATACGCTTAGTATAGACTTTAACTATATTGCTGTACCGATTTTAATAAAATATGGCATACGTTTGAACCCACGAATGTACTCTTACATAGGGTGAATGATTCAAGTCGTTGCCATGCTGGAGATCTAGAATATATATCTAAAGATTTTGGCCGACACTCGCCATACTGGCCGGACGGGTTGGCGAGAGTCTGATGTCAATTTTAACGACAATAAACCTATATATATATACGATTGAACAAGTTGTCCAAATGTACGTAAAAAGTGTTTTATTCATTGGTACATGCCAAGAGTTTCGGAGAGTCCGGTTTAAGAAGAGCATTTACACAACCGGACCACCACAGTCTGTCTATCTTTTATGTTTTAGTGTCTCTTTTATTTAAGCTACACATTATTTAATATATTATAGGTATCATTAACCCGACCGATCGATAAATAAAAAATCTCTTAATTGTTTATTTCATATTTGATAAGTTTAACTTAATTTTAAATGATAAGGTTAACTCCTGGCTGAATAAAACATTTTTTAAATTTAGATAAAATTAGGGCTTGAGTAATATTTCTCCAATATTTTTTCCACCCTGTATATATATATACGTACTAATAACCCTGTATATAAGTGTGAAAAAGCATCTTTATAGGCCGGCATAGTGGTAGGGACTGATGTCGGTCGTCTGAGGCTGGCGTCAGTTGCTCCCATTCTTGGACCTCGCGTACCGCTTACCATCAGGTGGGCGCGGTGTCACATGTCGTACTCCGTATATAAAAAAAATAATAATATATATAAAGTTTAATAATATAATTTACTTAAGAGGGTTGATACACTTCTTCGCATCCCTTTAGCTCGCACATTCCAACATTTATAGGTGTTCTCTTAAAAAAATGTATTCCCACAGCTTTGTATAGGAAATAAAATAACGGACCTTTTAGAGATTATTATTCATAGATTTTGTTTTATTAAACTAGAGGAAAGACGTTATAAACGTAATAGCAATTTTTCTCTGTCTAAAATTATTTTATTTATTTTCTTTTAAAACTTTATTGCACTATGTACAAAGGCGGACTTAATGCCGCTAGGCATTCTCTGACAGCCAAACCTTTAGGACATTTAGACAGGATAGGTGGTAGGTGCAATTAAAAATTAGGGATATTTAAATAAAACAGAAATGAAAGAAAGAAAGAAATACGTTTATTCATCGCAATACAGATACAATTTACACAATTAAGATTAAGATATGCAGCACAACGCGCCCCGACAGTACTCCAGGATATAGCCGCGCATAGGATATGGGGTGGCACGGACCATGAATTAATATTAAAATATGGAATTGGCCCCCCCCCACACCCCACTGCCACATCCCGAGCATCACCAGGCAGCCATCGAGGCGCGCTGCTCTACCGTAATTCCTGCAGCGATGAACGGGCCCTAAGCTCAGCATGTGTCGCGAGTCACATAGTTGGATCCGCGACGCTGTTCTTCCGCTAGTACCCAAAAGTATATAATTATAAAATAAATATATACATACTAATATCTACATACAATTTACATACTAATACATAAATAAGTCAAAAATTAGGTGAATAAGAAAGTGAAAATATGTCTAAAATTGCTTTCATTTTATTTCCTAGATAACTGATTGACAACATTTGTGAAAAGTACATTTAGACTTGAAAAATCTTTAACTGTGCGAGCGAGAGGGATACAATTCCTAACAATTTTTACTACGGCATGCTACGATGTGCTAATAAGCAATAGGTACCTAATCTACATAGTATAGACTTGTAACTCCACGCTACGCATGTGCTACGAGAGCTACAATTTTGCGCCGCAAAGCCTCCAGGAAATTATCCCTGCTTTTATAGCAGATTATTAACACCCTACATGCAAAACATTTTTGGTTGATTCTCCTTACGTTTTTGCTACGAATTATCGTAGCAATATGTGTCGTAGACTATTTATTTAGTTGTTCTTGCTGTGGTAATTATTCTAAGGCTAAATTGAAGTCTCTGTAAATGTAATAATTGAAGTTTAAAATGGCGTCGACTGTACCAGCTGACGGTAGATCTTCACAATAAAACAGGTACATTTGGCGCTAATTAAAACTTTATCGTTACGACTTTACTTTGGTGTAACTCAGGCTATATATTATATAATATTATGGAATGATCACTGTATAATCGACAGAATGTAAAAAATATATAGATGCTACTGCAGACTTTAATTTTGGATTTCTACTAATATTTCTGTTCTATGGCGTTTCACATTCTCAAAATAGATTTGAATACAATTAGGTTAGTCTGTTCAAATTGTTAAATTATCAAAATAGTGTATCCCTTTATTTACTGACAGTTTTATCGTTAAATTGGTTATAGGAAAGTGGAAACACATTCCACATCTTTTCGTGAGACAGATTTTTACGTACAAATTTATACGTACGTATAGGGATGGTAGATGGGTGCATATTAACCTATACGTGTGGTTTATTTGCGGAATGGAGAGGAAGGGATTAGGTTATAGAGCTCTTCAGGGCACTCGCCATAGTATAACTGGTAGAGCACGCTCAGAGAAACTACATCTCGGCGAAGTTGATTCGAGAGTTCCGGAAGTATCTTGAAGTTTGTACTAATAAATTCTTGTAAATGATAAATTATATGGAGCCAAATTGTATTAGGCTTTATTGGAATAAACTAAATAAATAAAGCAAAATAAATTATTTTATCAAAAGCCCATGACACTAATGTCCGTTAACGAAATTGCGCTTAACCAAATTGAATTTGGCTAGTGATCTTTATTAATTTTTACCACTTTATTTATTATGACTGATCATGACCTGAAAAAGGTAGTTGGTTGCAAATTGCAATAAAGTACTTTAAAGAGAGAAGACAAATATATGTATTATATATTATACTATAACGTCATTGTCATTCATGAATATGCATTTATTATGATTGTGTATTATTTATTTGTGTAATATATATATAATAATTTATTGCGATTTCTCATTTTTGTCATTGTGTAACAAGACGCTCACTATCTACTATTTTGTTGAGAACTCCCTACCCAACCAAATACTGTATGATTCCGTTAATGCCGTCTTGAAAGTTCGTTCCATAAATGTATTGACAGAAAATTTTGCTGGAAGTCGCACCAACTTTTAAACCCTATCAACATTAAATGTGTTTAAAAGTGTTTCTTCTTATAATTAAAACTGGTAGCATGTAGCAAAGGGTTGCATGTTTAAGTATTCATAGTTCGCTTTAACTCTGCCGACCTCATGTTTAATCAATTTTCTTTTTTTTAATGCATATATACGTATTTTTACGTAAATTATTTGGCATATTTGGAGGCCTCCTTAGTTAGTAACAGGGTTCAAATGATTTGTTTATATGGGATTAGATTTGATGGGGCTACTCATATAGGAAATATGCCACATTTATTTAATAAATAAATTATACTGTTAAATCGTGAAATAGTACACACACCACTCATACCATCATACACATAAAATAATATATTTATAACTCATAAGTAGGTGTCACAGCATTCACCAATAAAAAAAGAAGAAGAAATTAGAAACTTATTATTTTTAAAACTAAAATTTAACATTATGTAAGTGCATACAATATGGTAAACATTTTAAAAAATATATATGTGAAGGTGCCTTTATTGTATATATTTTATTGGCAAATTGAAAAAAAATAATATTCGAAGTAGATACAAAAATATTAAAATAAACTATAAATAGACAAAAGATAATAAATAAGTTAATCGGTCATTGTCAATTAAATACAGCGTAGTAAAAATGAAATATTTCCCACAAAGAAATATTTATGTTTTTTTTTATTATAAAACGTATGATTTCACAACGGTAAGCTCACTTCACAGTAGACTTGTAATATGACGTCACAAATCATACGTTCCACACTTATTTTATACTCTATACTAAATCAAATTTTCAAGTAAAAGTATCATCACGACCGTTTCCCTTTCGAGGTGGTCGGAAACCACGCTTATAAATAAGCAGATTCACATTTAGCCAACTTTACTATAGGCCAATCATGACAAGTGGCAAGCTCGTCGAAGTCTCCAACGTTCCAAATTCGAGAAATATCGCAAACAAATGAAATGTTTATTAAATGTATTTATTTACATTAATAAATATTTTTGTGTTCCGTCCAGGAATCGAACCCGGTACCTCCGAGTCCAAATCCACAGACTCAACCGCTAGACTAATTTTCAAGTAGAATATTCAATTTATTAGTTAGGGTTTTAAAACATCTTTAAAAAACTTAAAAATAGTTCTACCACTTTTCTTTAGTGTGTCGTTTGAAGTTACTTTCCACCATTTGATCCTTATAAGCGACACTATCAGCTGGTGCAATGATACAAGTGAGTATTTTTTTTGCCAGTTCGATTCCAAACTAGGATTTTTTTTTCAAAAATTGCTGTTTTAATTTTTATCATTGAAGCATTTTTCACTATTCCTTGTAGTTTAGGATTTGGCATAGAAGGCACACTTGGAAAATTCCACATGTATATCTCGTTTTTTTGTTTTTAATAATTTATATTTTTGAATAGTTGAATTTAAATATTGATAATACCTTTACGGTACATCTCTAGGTCTAGGACTTTCCCTAGATATAATAGTGCTCTTTAAATATATTATACATGTATATATATTTATTTAGGTACCTATTATGAAATGCTAATTGTCTATTAAAATGTCAAGGTTGTATGTAGATGTGGGTATGCGTTGAAGTTATATTAAATAGGCCACAACATTATGAGAAAATGCCAAGATTGTTCCGTGGGCGGCACTTGTACGACATGGAATTCAAATCTAGATAACTTTTCTATAGGCGAGCCATTCGTTCAAGGAAATGTTCGCCTACTCTGGAATACCTACTTACAGGTTTTAGATAATAATTACAAAACTAATGTATAAATACAAATATAGAAATATATATATATATATATATATATATATACACCTATAATTTTAATTAAGTAGTTTTAGTCAAGTAGTTTTGAAATGCATAGGGAACATACATACACACAGACATTCATTTTTATATATATAGATAAAAAACAGTACAATAAAAATATATAAACTAAATTAAAAATAAAACTAACAGTCACACAGTCACAGCCCATCTTGTTATACATATATATTTAATGTATTTGCCTACAATGATGTCAAGAGTGCGACATTGTGACTCATATTCTTGAAAAATAGATGCACTTCTTGTAAGGTTTCCTACTATTATTACTAGAAAACACTTTGTAAGACAGATTTGTTCTGCAAATAAACATTTTTTTTTAATCTGAGCATGACATATTTTGTCACACATCGCTTAAAGGACTTCGTTATAGAAATGGGAGGACGCACTGGCATGTACCACTGAGAAATACTTTTTTCACGTACATTGGCATATATTCCCAACACTACCGTTCCGTGCCTCGGAGAGCACGTAAAGCCTTTGGTTAAACTAATACCAATTTAAGGAAGCGTTAAAAAAATATTTAAAATTAACATCATACCCGCGCCAACCCGTCTGGCCACCGTGGCGAGTATAGGCCGAATTCTCCAGAAATTTCTGGAAGACCCATCTCCGACACTCTCTGTTCTCAAGAGCTCTTGTGTTCTTAGGGCTGTGATGATAATGAATTACTTGGCATCATGGAGAACGCTATTTTTATGTATTTAAAAACTTTATTGCACAAAACACAAAGGCGGACTTAATGCCCGTAGACATTCTCTGACAGCCGAACCTTAGGGACAAATTTGAATAAATATAGGCGCATTGAAAGTGACAGTAACAATAATTATAGGATAATTTAAAAATATTATATAATTACTTATATACCTTTATATATATCATAATATCAATACACAATAATAAATGCGAGTATTTACACAATATTATACATAAACATACATATATAAAACTTATTACCGTGGTTTGGAGCTATCTATAAAATGCGAATATACTGGTTTTTTAAAAGACGACAGGTATTAGCTTACCTTATAGTAACAGCAGCAGCAGAATATTCTATTCTGAATAGCAAAGCGGACAAGTAATTTATAGTACAATTCATATCGGTTTATATGGGCACACCGATGTTGTGGAAAATAAAATTAAAAGATTACATAAACAAAAACAAGAGTAGCGCAATAAAAAAAACTAATTTAATAAAGAAATTTCGACAAAACATTACGGAGGAAGAAGTAAAAAAAAAAAAAAATATTCTTCGTACTAGTTTTATGCACGAAATTAATATAGTCAAAATCTACGGAAATTTGTTTGATTGTTTAATGTCATGAAAAGGTAAAGTTTGACAAACACGTTTGTTAAATATGTTTGATCGTTTACAGGGTGCATTACTCATCGTATATGAGATTATTTTTGCCCAGTAACAGTAAATTTTGCCATAATGGTTCGCCAAAAGATCCCGTTTCTTTTTAGTTACAATGTAACCTAATGATGAGTTATTATTCGACGAAAATCGACATTAAATCGTCGATAACGACTTGCCAGAGTTTGTTGAACGATATACAGAAGAGCCTCGATAATCCAAACGGCCAAAATTTATACCCGTTCAGATGTACGGGGAATTTAAATTAATTGTAGATATTTTAATGTCATTTTATTTACAGATCAAAGGTGTTTTATATTTAAGCGCAGTTACGCAAAAAAGTTCCAATCCACAATGTTTCAGAAATTTAGTTATTAATGACAATCAGGTCCTTAAGATATCTTTAATATTAAAAACAAGCCAGACAAAAACACTGTTTTTGAAATATTCCAAATGTTAAACTATTTTTATACTTGCACTACATGCGATCTTGCACTCACCTGATGGTAAGTGGCGCGCAAGGCCCATGAATGTTAGCAACTGGAATCAGACACTTATGACTGACATCAGTCCCTAACACTAAGCAGGCTTGACTGGGCATTACGGCAATTTAAGCCTGTTCCCGAAACGTGTGGATACACTTTACTGGGTTTATAGGCACGAACGATGGATACTTCCCCGCCCTGGCAGACTAGGCAAATTACCACCATCAGTCCGGTGGTACTATTTAATTTATTATTATTTTATAAAATACTAATCTAAGTTCCAACTTCAATGGCATATAACTTATCGTGGTTTTTATTGTGCTAAATAAAGTATAATTCTTTAAATCTCAGTTTTTTATAGAATTCCAATATAGTAACAAAAAAAATGGCCTGCCTTGTAAACTAGCCTATTGTCGGTCGCCAGCCCGAGACACCATTTTTCTCATCTCTTAACAGATGATAGACCCGGCACCCGCACGAATGAAATCTAATGAAATCCATGTAATGCTTAGAAATTTGTCTTCGTTTACGAGCATAATATACCTAATTTTAGACAGAGAAAAATAACAAAAACATTTACATATATCGATTTTCCTCTATTTTACTGAACAAATATATACTTATTATATCTCTAAATTAACCGTTATTTTATTCCCTAGAAAGTTGATAGAATACATTTTTCAAATGTACACTCAGACTTGAAAAAAAATTGAACGTATGGGATTGTTCGAGTGAGAGAGAACGTATAAGATTGTGCGAGTGAAAGAGAACGTATGGGATTGTGCGAGTGAGAGAAAACGTATGGGATTGTGCGAGTGAGAGAGAATGTATGGGATTGCGCGAGTGAGAGAGAACGTATGGGATTGTGCGAGTGAGAGAGAACGTATGGGATTGTGCGAGTGAGAGAGAACGTATGGGATTGTGCGAGTGAGAGAGAACGTATGGGATTGTGCGAGTGAGAGAGAACGTATGGGATTGTGCGAGTGAGAGAGAACGTATGGGATTGTGCGAGTGAGAGAGAACGTATGGGATTGTGCGAGTGAGAGAGAACGTAAGGCATTGTGCGAGTGAGATAGAACGTATGGGATTGTGCGAGTGAGAGAGAACGTAAGGCATTGTGCGAGTGAGATAGAACGTATGGGATTGTGCGAGTGAGAGCGAACGTATGGGATTGTGCGAGTGAGAGAGAACGTATGGGATTGTGCGAGTGAGAGAGAACGTATGGGATTGTGCGAGTGAGAGAGAACGTATGGGATTGTGCGAGTGAGAGAGAACGTATGGGATTGTGCAAGTGAAAGAGAACGTATGGGATTGTGCGAGTGAAAGAGAACGTATGGGATTGTGCGAGTGAGAGAGAACGTATGGGATTGTGCTAGTGAGAGAGAACGTATGGGATTGTGCGAGTGAAAGAGAACGTATGGGATTGTGCGAGTGAGAGAGAACGTATGGGATTGTGCGAGTGAGAGAGAACGTATGGGATTGTGCAACTGAGAGAGAACGTATGGGATTGTGCGAGTGAAAGAGAACGTATGGGATTGTGCGAGTGAGAGAGAACGTATGGGATTGTGCGAATGAGAGGGAACGTATGGGATTGTGCGAATGAGAGAGAACGTATGGGATTGTGCGAGTGAGAGAGAACGTATGGGATTGTGCGAGTGAGAGAGAACGTATGGGATTGTGCGAGTGAGAGAGAACGTATGGGATTGTGCGAGTGAAAGAGAACGTATGGGATTGTGCTAGTGAGAGAGAACGTATGGGATTGTGCGAGTGAGAGAGAACGTATGGGATTGTGCGAGTGAGAGAGAACGTATGGGATTGTGCGAGTGAGAGGGAACGTATGGGATTGTGCGAGTGAGAGGGAACGTATGGGATTGTGCGAGTGAGAGAGAACGTATGGGATTGTGCGAGTGAGAGAGAACGTATGGGATTGTGCGAGTAAGAGAGAACCACTTAAAATGTTGATTTTAGTTGATATTCGTATTTTGTTATTTTTACGATGTAAGTAAAGTCAGTTTGGTCTGCAAGTGATTATATCTATTTAAATGAATAAAAAAATGCTTAAAGCTTCTGACTTTTTACGAAGTTGAGAGCTCTGATTCAATTAATTTGTTGAACTGCTAAACTAATGGATTAATGCAAATAGAACGGAAAAAAGCAGTATTAAGAAATTGCTGAGCCAACGAAGATCAATAGATTTGTCGGATAAACGAGTAAAGTAGGTTATTTATTTATTTATGTTAGGAAAACTTACAGCTACTATACATATATAAAATTAAAGATTAAACACAATTAAGCTAATAACATGTTTTCACATATAGGTAGACACAATTACATAAAAAAAAAGAAATTGAAAAATGTAGACAATAAAAAATTAAACTAACAATGCTATATTACGCTATACGGATAAGCTGAAACACACGTCTTCCCTACCTGAAGTGCTCATTTGTTATTGCGCGTCTAATAGATATGGTACTGTCATTAAACATATCAACATCAATACTCAGGTCGTTGAAGAACTCACTTGCTCTGTTGAAGAACGCGTTACGTCTGTAATTGGTGTTGCAGCGAGGAACATGTAAGAGTGGACGCTGCCTGAGCTTAAGTAAGGGTATTTAAAAGGATATCAAATTTATTAACTTAGGCGAATCCACAATTCCACGCGCAACGCCAACCAGGTAAGTTATGTCTGCAATATAGCGACGCGTCTCTAGTGGCAGCAAATGATGTCTTTTGCATCGCTGATCATAGCTTAAATCATAAGTTTTAGTTTGATATTGTACGTATCTCAAAAATCTTCTTTGTATTGATTCGATTCGTGCAATATATACACAACTAAAGACAATTATTATTTTGTATTAAATCACTTTAATAAGTAGCCAGTTATATTAATATTAATTAAAAGGTTAAGCTTAAAATTAGTAAGCTAAAGTGGCAATGGACTGGACATGTCTGTCGCAGAACCTATGAACGACGGAGTAAATGACAAAATGGACGGATGACCTAAAAAAGATCGCCGACGGGGGTTGGATGAGGGTGGTAGGAGATCGTGTGAGGTGGCGAGCCTAGGGAGAGTCCTATATCAAGCAGTAGAGATACAAGGGCTGATGATGATGGGCCTTTTAGAAATTTCTCACTGGCCAGTTGGCGAGGGTGTGATGTCAATATTTAATAACAATTATTAACGATTCCACAAGTTGGTATTAGTGAAACTGAGACCGACGGCTTAATGTGCTCTCCGAGGCACAAATGATAATTATACGTAACAAGAGTATTTTTTAATATATACTAGCACGACATGTGACCTTGCACCCTCCTGATGGTAAGTGGCGCGCAAGCAACTGGAATCAGACACTCAAAACTGACACCAATCGCTAAAACTATACCGGCTTGAAGGCAATTCGAGCCCAATCAGACACTCAAAACTGACATCAATCGCTAAAACTATACCGGCTTGAAGGCAATTCGAGCCCGATCCTGAAACGTATGGACCACAGGGTTTATCGGCATGAACGGTGGATACTTCCTCGCCCCGGTAGACTGGGCAAATTACCACCAACAGTCCGCCTACAACCTATTTGTAATTAAAAGTATGTGCCATTTGCAATGATGTCAAATGTCAATTTTTACTTTGAAGGAGAACTAATATTGTAAGCTTGCCATGATGCTATATATATAAAAATAACACCACTGTTTGTACGATTTATTGTATGCCCTAACCTACTCGTAAAATTTTAATATTTTTATTTAGATACCATATTGAGTGATATGTTTTGCTGACTCGCCGTAAATATATCAGTTTTTTTTTCAAGTTCAGCTGGTACAATTGACGCCATTTTTAACTTAATCTTTAGGATTACAGAGACTTCGTTTTGGTGCTACTCAGCCTAAAACACAAATTGTAACACACGGGAGCCGTGTACAAAGTCATTAAAACTTATCTAAATAAACTTTTCGCTTCCGTACACTTTCACAAGTTGGCGCTTATTTCTAGAGGGTATTTACTTTATTTGAGTTGCATGGCTATATTTACGAGAACTTGCAAAAAGTCTAAATCCAACTGGATTTCACTGTCTCCGTGATGGACTAGCGGTAAAGTCCGTGGATTTAGACTCGGAGGTACCGTGTTCGATTCCTGGTCGGGACACAAAAATATTAATTAATGTAAATAAATATATTTAATTGATATTATATAATATGGTGGTGGCTTGGTTGTAAGAACGCGTACCTTAAATCCTACAAAGGTCGGTTCAAAACCCCCGGTGAGAAATACACTTTTCTTACTTACTGTCCCGGTTCCACTAATACCAACTTGTGTAATCGTTAATAAAATTGTCATAATATCCTCGTCAAGCCGTGGCGAGTGTAGGCCAAATTCTCCAGTTCTGGAAGGCCCATCTCCAGCAGTGGAGGTCTAGGACGCTGTGTTCTAGCGGTTGTAATGAATTAATATTGAATTTATTTGTGATATTTCTCGAGTTTGGTATGCTGGAGACATCGACGAGCTTCCCACTTGCCATGATTGGCCTATAGTAAAGTTGTCTAAATGTGAATCCGCTTATTTATAAGCGTGGTTACCACGGAGGCAGTCCAAATAAAATCTAACAAAAATAGTGATGGGTTGCCTAACGCAATATAGTCAAGATTCTACTTGAACTTTGAACTTTTCAAGTGGGCGTTAAATGCTACTGTCTAAACTACAAAAAATATCTGCCGGCCAGGGGCATCATTAAATCAGTTTATAGTTCGTCACAAGCCCACTGACGATCAGACAGGCTTCCCCTGTTCATATTTTTAAACGTTTACTTACCACCTACTTTCTAAACTGACAAAACAGTGTTTTTTAAAATAATATTGCATTTATTTACTGCCTCCGTGGTCTAGCGGTTAAGTCCGTGGATTTAGACTCGGAGGTACTTGGCCGTGACACAAAAATATTTATTAATGTAAATAAATACATTAAAATAATATTTAATTTATTTGTGATTGCCACTTGTCATGATTGGCCTATAGTAAAGTTGGCTAAATGTTGTTGGCCGCTTATTTATAAGCGTGGTTTCTGACCACCCCGGAAGGGAAACCGTCGTGATGATACTTTACTATATTACATTTTAATTTTGTGTAATTTTTTATTGTTTATTAGTGTGTAGGCTTATTTTTAGTATTTTTTACTTATATGTATGTATTTAAGTATATACTTATTCTTTTATTATTATTATTATTATTTATTTTAGAAAAAATCACAGCTTGTTATATTAAACATATAGACAGAGTAGCAATAGTGGAACACAAGCCAAAGAGATTTTATATTATTTATTTATTTATTTATTTATTTATTAAAACTTTATTGCACAATATATACAAGGGGCGGACTTAATGTCGCTAGACATTCTCTGACAGCCAACCTTAGGGACATTGTAGAACATTAAAGACGTAAGGTAGGTGCAATTAGAGAAATATGATTACGTAATAAATATGCAATATTATCTAAACTACAATAATAAATACTATAATAAACTAAATACTAATAATACATACACATAACGTTTTATTAATACATTAGGTACATACATTACATAACAATAATACATACACTACATATAATAATATAATAAATAAACTAAATGAGTTGTTATGAGCCATTTAAATAATATGAATATACCATTTTTTTGAAAATGCTTCGGTTGGATGCTTGTCGTATATTTACCGGCAGCTTGTTCCACAGGTTAGCGGCAACAACAGCAAAAGAATCGTTCATGAACCCAGAGTGGTGCGATGGAATAGACAGAACAGAGTTGTTTGAGGAGCGAAGAGACTTATCGTGAAATGAGAAAAGATAGGCAAATTTGTCCTTGAGGTATTTCGGTGTCGCAGGCTCGTTAAGAATAGAAAAAAGTAAGCAGAGGATTCTGAGATTCCTGCGACAGCGAATTGGTAGCCACTTTAACTTCGTTCGATACTCAGAGATGTGATCATATTTGCGAAGGGAAAAGATGAATCGGATACAACAGTTAAGTAACCGATCCATCTTGTTGAGCAACGCCTCTGAGAGATCGACACTACACACATCACCATAGTCGAGAAGAGGAAGTAGAAGGCTTTGAGCGAGGGTAATTTTAGCTTTTAACGGCAGAAAATGTTTAAATTTATTGAGAGCGTGCAGTGAAGAAAATATTTTACGACTCGTGTTGTTAACCTGGGTAGTCCAGGTTAGATCAGAATCTAGATATACACCTAGATTCTTCACTTCGTGACTAAACGGAATTGGCGTGCCGTCAAACCGAAGTGGGTCAATACTATTTAAGTCAACTTTGCTAAGCAATCGAGAGCTCCCAACAATGATCGACTGGCACTTATTCGGGTTGACAGCGACCCCAAAACGTTTTGACCAAGAGTGTATGTTGCAAAGATCTGAGTTTAGCCAAGCTATTGCACTATTCAGTGTGGTGATATCTGTCTGCACATAAAGCTGCAAATCGTCTGCATACAGGTGGTAATTAGAATGGAGAGATAGGGTGATGGCATTAATAAATACGGAGAACAGTAGAGGAGAGAGAATGCCACCTTGTGGGACACCTGTAGTCAGGTCGCACCAATCCGACAACACCTGATCAACTTGAACCCTTTGTTGGCGACCATGAAGGTACGCAGAAAACCAGTTGAGGGCCTTGGGCGAGATCTTAAGACGAGACATTATGGTGATAAGTAAATCAGGATCGACTGTGTTAAAGGCATTTGTGAAATCAATTAGAACAAGTACTGTCACCTTGGTTTCTTCCATGCCACATCGGATATCCTCAGTTACTTTAAGTAATGCTGAGGTTGTGCTATGACCGGGGCGGAATCCAGATTGGAAGGAGTTAAGAAGATTATTTGAGTCAAGAAAATGAGATAACTGTTTGTGAACGACCGACTCAAGGACCTTGGACAGGAAGGGTAAAATAGAAATAGGACGAAAATGGGTGGGAAGTGTTGGTGATGTAATTTTGGGTAGCGGGATAATAAATGCTTTCCGCCATTGGGAAGGAAATTGGCCAGAGGTAAGGGAAAAATTTATTATGTGAGTGATGATGGGTAGGAGAATGTCAACAATTGTAACGATCATAACACGACTAACGGAATCACATCCTGTTGATTTCGAAGTTATTGAATTTATCGTCTTTAAGATCACATCCCCAGACACCTCTGTCAAGACGAACTGCTCAACAATATTAGGTACAGTCATCTTCATAATCTCACCAATGGTATTTAATTTTGTGTTTTTATCTAAGACCGGTGCAGAAGTGAAATGAGCGTTCAGCTGATCAGGCGTAACAGAACCAAGATTGACCTGATCACGACAGCGACCCAACCCTAAAGAATTAAAGAACTGCCAGATTTTCGCTGGCGTTTTATTATTAATGTTGTCAAAGAAGTGGTGACGCTTGGCTATTCTACACACCTGGTTACAGCGATTCCGGGCAACCTTATATGCAGCCCAGTCACCATCACAACGGGTTCTTCTGTATTTTCGGTACGCACGATCTCGCTTCCTCATTGTCATTCTTACATCTTCGGTTATCCATGCCGCAGGTGCTCGCTTTACTTTGGTAGGACGGAGCGGAGCATGAGCATCATACAGTTTTAGCACCTCTCCATTAAAATTGTCAACCATGTGTTGTACGTTAGTGGCTTCAAATACGATACTCCAGTCGATGCGTGCTGCGTCGTTTCGTAGTTCGTCAATGTTCATACGACAATAATGACGCATAAGGACAGTAGGCGGACGATACCTCGGTGGCTTTACTTTATATGAGGCGAAGACGAGATCATGGTGAGAGAAGGGAGCGAGTAGCTGACCGTGGCTGGCAACAATATCTGGGCGTGAAGTTATGATAAGATCGAGGAGGGTATCAGATGTACTAAGATGGTGAGTAGGCCCAGACGGCAGAACAGTCAAATTAACTGACGAGATAATATTGCGAAATTTGAGCGCCCTAGATTTGCCAGGTTCACGATCATCCAACAAGCAGGTGTTAAAATCTCCCATGATGACGTGATGGCTATAAAATGGTACTACCTCCTCAAGAACGCCTTCAAAGTCAGAGAAGTAGTTTAAAGATGGGGGACAGTATACTACACCGACAAGCAACTGAGAACCCGCAAAGGTAACCTCGATGAATAGATGTTCCGCCGATGCCGCATACTGATGGGGTGAGCAGGTAATCAGCTTGTACGGAAGATCAGCACGTAGGTAGATGGCAACACCACCCCCTCTAGAGCCAGTGCGATCATTCCGTATTAAAATATAACCAGGAAGAGAGTAAGAAGTGGAAGGTAAAGTAGGCTTAAGCCAAGTCTCTGAAATAAGTATCGCATCCACTACCCCTGGGGAGGAGAAACTATCAAGAAGATCCGAATAATGTGCCGGAATACTTTGCGCGTTGACATGACATAAGTTAAAATTCTTATTGCATTGTGAGAACTCATTTTTCAACAAAACATCCAATCCGACTATATCATAAAATGAGTTGGTCGATGTGCTACTAGTTATGGTATGGAAGGAATCATCATCACTGGAATTGTTCATAAATATAACAATAATAGTTTATGTTTTTATTAAAATATAATACAATAAAGATTTATAATAATAAGTATAATAAATATATATACGTATATATTATATAAATATACAAGTATAATATGGTATAAATTAAATTATTTCGCTATAAAAAAAAAAAAAAAAACTAAAAATATACAAATCAAAAATAGAACTGCATGTCCTGCCAGCTATGTTGTCTACAATATGGTTACATAATACAGTAATACTGTTTAAAGCAAAAATAAGGTTTGGTCTTTGGCTTAAGCCATGGCCCTAGGATGCACAAACATGCCAGATCCATGGCTGAAACCAACTTGAAATGTCAAGGCATTAATAATGAAGAAAACAACTAAAAGAGAAATGTAAAAATAAAACGGGCACTTAAACATGAGCGTAAAAATAAAAAAATACAATTAATGCCTCAACAGTCATTGCTTAGAAAAAAAAAGAACTGTCACATTGACGTTTAGCCTGTTGACTGACATCATCATTCATCACTTCTGCGGATAAAGAATTACTTGTACAAGATACCCTGTTTCCTGCTTATAAAATTATCGAAGGGTACTATTATATAATAAGTAAATATAATGTATAATTATGCTTGCACTTACGCACGCAATACAAAAATAGTACAAACAATAATGTCAGGTCATCATACCACTTTAGTTTCTCAGCAATATGACATCAAACCTAAGACAAGATTAGCTATACCTTACATTGTGCATCACACCAACAAATCCTGCGCTTCATGAGGGACAGTGCAAGAAAATGTTAAGCCAGTAAAGTAATTAGTGATGGGTTGCATGAAAAGTGAATGGTTATTGGACAGCTACTTATTTGTTGAGAGTAGGACATTAGATGTTGTAATAAATCACAGTCTGCATCATCAAATTCATTGAATGCAGCAACCACCAACCATTAGTTTAAACTGCCGTATATTTTGAAACAATAGTGAACCATGGGGAAATGAACTTGCTGATATATTTGGCTAACATCTGGCACCATCGCCAAAATACAACATAATAAACTGACACTAATACTACCTACCATTCAGACCACACATGCACAAAATCAACACCTATTAATTAAGTAATCAACACAGAGTGGTCAATGATTTATATCTGTTCACCACTGTAGCACAAAATGTAACCTCACGCCAGCCCAAAGGTAAGTGGAATGCGTCCGTGCATTAGGAATAGCAGTAACGGACTTAAGGTCTCCAACTCCTAACATAAATACCTAACACTAATTCTGAAATAAGCAAGGCGCTGCTGAAAATAAGCTTAAGTAGTTTTGCAGGTTTCCTTTGTAGTTCCTATAACACTATAAGTTACTATAGTTTATTACCTAGAGATTTAGGTGGGTGTCAGAGCGCCTGTTGAATCACTATTTACTGGTATGACAAGATTATGTAGAATAAGAACTATATTATTAGAAAAAGTAATGTATCATCGACCGTTTCCCTTTTGGGGTGGTCGCACACGCTTGTAAATAAGCAGATTTGCATTTAGCCAACTTTACTATAGGCCAATCATGACAAATGGCATGCTCATCAATGTCTCCAGCATACCAAACTCAATAAATACCACAACTAAATTTAAATATTAATTAAATGTATTTATTTACATTAATAAATATTTTTGTGCCCCGACCAGGAATTGAACCCGGCACCTCCGGGTCCAAATCCACGGACTTAACCACTAGACCATGGAGGCAGTCTATAACTATATTATTATTTATGTATATATTAAGAAAAGCTAATAAATTTTAAAAAAAATATTAATAATAATAATGACTTGCCATAACCATTATTAGTTAGTGCAAGCCATCACAACCACCCATTGGACCCGGAGGTACAGGGAACGACTCCCGGCCGGTACACAACAGTCCATTCAATCTTAAAATCAATTTGTGTAATTTAACCCATTCAGTTAAAAAAACATAATTAAAATAATATTATTAAACAAAACAAACAAAAAATAATAAACATTTGACCTTGCATCCATCTGTAGGTAAATGGAATACAGGATAAAAGAATAGGAGCAACTGTCAGCAGTCGGTGACAACATACAGGCATTGTAGTCCATATCCCTTACGGAGTGGTCAGGAACCACATTTCTGTAAGCAAGTTCACATTTAGTCAACCTTAACATAGTCCCATCATGACCATTGGCAAACTCAAGAAAAACCCAAAAAAAAAGAAAAAAGAAATAAAAAAAATAAACAAAACTACTGCGCCCCAACCAGGAATAGAACCCTACACCTCCAAGCCCGAATCCACGGACTTAACCACTAGACTATGGATGCCGCTAACATGCCTAGCTATCTGGAAACAATTAACAGTAATATCCTGCTATGATGGCATCCTTTAGGCAGCGGGGTCACTCACTATAGGTCCAAATTATTTAATCATTTAAAGAAACAACAGTATTGAGGCATGTGTGGACTGACAAACAACCAAAAGCAGAAAAGATTAAAATGTATATGTATATACACAAAGCGCAGATCCCTGTTAATTTTAATATGGCACTAGTTATCACTTTTGAACCGGTAAACACAACAACACTGTTAAGCACTACTTTCTGGATACGGCTCTTCTGTGACGCTCCCTGTGCACCTGCTGTATGCCTTGTGGTGGAGCTGGATCATTCCTAGGATGTGCCACCACAGTTAATGCGGTGAGGTCGGCCTGCATGAGAATTTTGTGTTTTGACCCATCGGGAAGCTTTATTACTACACAGCCATCCTGGGTCCAACTGTCACGCATCCCGAACGCCTTCCTTGCCTCCACAAATAGCAAGTGTCTATCTCTTGTAAGAAACTCTGTGCAGCTGATGGAAGTACCTTTGAGTTTAGTCTTGCTGCGCCAGACCAGCTGACGCAGCCTGTAATCAAAGAACCGCACCATGATGGGCCTGGTAACCCCTGTGCTTCCTCTTCCCATACGATAACAGGCACGAAGACTTTGCTCTGAAACATCTGTAATGTTAAGTTTCTCCCTCAGTACTTCCACAATAGTTTTGGTAACATTCTCCTCCATTTTCTCCGGGATGCCCCTAAGCAGCAAACAATCCTCACGGCTGCGGGCTTCCAGCTGGTCAACAGAGACCCGCAATTGAGATATCTGTTGTCTCAACAGCGTAAACATCTCCACGGAGAAAGTTTTGAAGTCCAGGTACTCTCGTTCTAGTGTTTCTATTCCCAAATTCTGTGGTCCCTTCTTAATCCCAGTAAGTTGTAGCTCAAATTCGGCCATTCTTTTAGCCATTTGCTGTTCCAGTGCCTGTTGGGTATGCTCAATTGCGTCAGCTGTTGCCATATTAATGTGTCAATATATTTGCAGGTTAGGTATAGAGTAAATTGAAATTTTTACTAGGCAGGGTTTATGCAAAAAACGTCGAAAAACTATTAATTCATTTACTATAGTCACAAAATCAACTAGTTTTAACAAAAATATACGCTATTTATCGAATATTTATAATTATTATACACCACGAAAATATTAACTTGTTATCTTGCACACTGAGACAATACAATTAAAACAGAAATAATTTTATGTATTATTAGTATTTTTATCATTCTAAATTTGCACCCATACATAGTTTTTCCAGACTCCCAAAGGTTGGTTGTTAGAAAATATCTGCCCATTTACCCCGCCATACAATTTTAGTGCTATAAAATATTTAAAATAAATATAATAAGCCCGAGATACCGTTCTTCTCCTCTCTCTCCTTTGTACGAATCTATGGAATGCTAAGAAATGTATCTTCTGTTCACCACCATTCCATATATAAGATTACGGTCATAATGGTACTTAACGTTTAGGTAAATAGAAATATTGATAAAAGTAGATTTATGTTGAAAAAATAAGTCGTGTTTAAATTTCGATTCTAGCACCGTTTTTAATCGAACTGTCGGTGTTTTTCATATATATCTGACATACGGAATAACATGACACCGATTAGAATCCGTAATACAGTGGGATTAGCACGGCTTAGTGCGTTACTGTAGCGACATCGTGTGGAAAAGATTTGTAGGTTCTTTGGTTTGTCCGTATTTTACACCTATATTACTAAGCCGATTTTAATAAAATTTGGCAATAAAGAATTTCGATATGCATGTCGATTCGTTTAGTCGTTTAGTCTGTGTGATTCACATAGAACCCTAGAACTTAACGCTCGGGGTTAAGGAACTAATAGAGCGACCTAGTTCACTAAGGAGTCGTGAACTTAACTGGTCAGAAACTACAATACAAAGATCACCGAGTCACCTTGATTTCTAAAAAATAAAATAAAAATATAACCATGCTTGGACCAAACACCGCCATTACAATTCAACACAATAATCTGATTCACGCGGCGTATCTCATTTGAAATCAAACGCCACAAGCAGATATCTTCCGACTAAATCTTTCCCAGCGTTTTACCAGATTGCATGTTTCCAAACATTTCCAATATTCTGAGGACAATAATTAATCATACGACCGACCAGTAGGGCCATTACATAACTTATCGATGATCTGCCATAGCGTCGCTACTACGATGTCAAATTTTAATGACAACAATTTATTAACGATTCTACAAGTTGGTATTAGTAGAACCGCGACCGACGGTTTAACGTGCTTTTGCAACGGGGGTACTAGTCACCAAGTCAAATAGTATTCCATCACTGTTGCTACACCATCAAGAAAATACATCTCTTGCTAAACTTCCAAGTAGGCCAAATTCTTCAGAATAATGCTTTGAAGTCTCAACTCCACCAGTAGAGTTCAATACAATTCAATTAATTTATTCTGTAAGTAGGCATAAGACAATAAATATAATGTATTCTGCGCTTTCACATGTCAAAAAATGTATTAATATAACGAAAAGCTTATTATCTGGGAAATAGCTTGTATTTGGAGCAACACATTACAACCCAAATATACATAATACAATATTATTCTTAAAATTATAGGTGCTGTAATAAGGCATTGTCATACTACAACAAAAACCCCTATGTGGATGTCACTAAGATTATAGCTGCTGTAGTAAGGCATTGTCATACTACAAGCTAAGACAAAAACCCCTATGAGGATGTCACTAAGATTATAGCTGCTGTAAAGTGGCATTATCGTACTATAACCTAAAACAATTATTAAAATGTCACATAAATTATAGCTGCTGTAGTAAGGCATTGTCATACTACAAGCTAAGACAAAAACCCCTATGAGGATGTCACTAAGATTATAGCTGCTGTAAAGTGGCATTGTCGTACTATAAGCTAAAACAACTATTAAAATGTCACATAAATTATAACTGCTGTAGTAAGGCATTGTCATATTACGACAAAAACCCCTATGAGGATGTCACTAAGATTATAGCTGCTGTAAAGTGGCATTGTCGTACTATAAGCTAAAACAATTATTAATATGTCACATTAATTATAGCTGCTGTAAAAAGGCATTGTCATACTACAAGCTAAAACAATAACAATTAAACTTGTCACTAGTTCTAGGACTATGTGTTCTAGATGCCGTAATGACGACCATGATAAACTAATATTGTTATTTTCATTTTTAATTCTTCGTAAGAGGGTTGAACTAGTCGTGCGCACTCTCTAGTGTTTGGAAAATATTTTATTTGGTTTTATTTTTGTTCTATATATTTATATTTTATAATAGTACAATAGTTTTATTGTGAAATTTGACTGATATGGGTGTAATACGTAAAAAAAACTTATATGATTAATTTAATTATTTAGCACTTTTGCACCCCTCTCGCTTGCACAATCCAATATTTTCAAGAGTTTTTCAAGTCTTTTAAGTACTTTTGAGAAATGTAGTCAATCACCTTTCTAGGAAATAAAATTACTGACATTATGTACATATACCTAACTTTAGATAGAAAAAAATAGCTAAGATATAATATATAATATAATAATAAGGATTTTCTCTAATTTACTATAACAAATATATGATTAATATGTCTCCAAACTGACCGATAAAAATATAGATATTTGGAATAATATATATTTATACTGTGTACTATATATATGTTCAAATAATAATTTGTATTTTGTCGACATTGGGGTTGCACATGGGGAAGTCTATGTTAATTCTGACGTGCCTGGTGGGGTACCTCTGTATTCTTATCTCATAGGTACTCATAGCTAAATTTAAAAGGTTATTAATTGATCGTAATTTTTTATTCGAAGTAATATACAAACAATATAAAAGAATTACAATATTAAATAAACTATATTACAACAAAATCTAACCTAAAAATAATAATAATAATACATAAAAAATAAATACTTACAAAAAAAAAGTCTCCTCCAAATCGCTGTCTTGTGGAATGGTGCCCAATACACTAGCAGCATTTCCCCTTTGAATGATGAGACTTAATTTATGGAAGAAAAAACTGCCAGCCCTATTGTCACCAGAGACAATTGTCAATTGATCGTTGTGGTGTAGTTCTGTATATGTTTTACTTTGTAAATCTGATATAGCTGAGTTTTCCTAGCAGATTACTTTCTCAGTCAGATTAAACATTAACAGATCACTGGAATCTGCTAAGTCTTCTGCTAACACCTTACTTATTGGACCACTTTGCTGCTTAGTCTTCCACTAGCAGGAGTAAAATCATTTAAAATAATTAAATACTCTTCATAAATACCTGTAATGGGTTTACGTGAGTAAAGATATTTTAACTTTGACTTATGTAGTTGGTTCATATGTAATATATTTCTTAAGTTAAAGTATCTTGTAATTTCTATTTAATTGCACCCTGCCCATGATTTCTTACTTTCAATCAAGATCAATTCAATCAATTGTTAGAAAATGTCTAACCAACATCTAACGGACCTACGATCATTTATTATACCACTTGTTTACAGTGGGAAATATTTTGGTGGCGGTTAAAATTCTAATGACTCCTATTGAATCGTTTTTTAATTGTTCTTATATTGCCTGTCTCAGTTCTTACATACATACATACACATCTTCACGCCAGATCCCTTGCGGGGTAGGCAGAGACAATTGAGCGCCACTTGACACGATCACGACATACCTCTTTCGCTTCATCGACGTTCATCAACCTCTTCATACATGCCCTTTTGTTACGAAGGCTTTTTAATGCACCTTCAGTCAGTGTTTTATTTATTTGATCGTGATATGTGAGTCTCGGTCTGCCAGGGCCTCTTTCACCCTCAACTTTCGCATTATATATCTGGTTCGTCAATCTTTCTTTGCTCATTCTTTCAACATGCCCGAACCATCGTAGCATGCCTTTTCTTATTTTTGTCCCTATGCTTTCCTTTATACCAACCCTTTTCCGTATTTCGACGTTACGTATGCGGTCCGCCAATGTGACGCCGCATATCCGGCGCAGCGACCTCATTTCTACGGCATTAACCCTATTGTCATGCGTATTCTGACGTATCCACGACTCGCTTCCATACATCAGTGTTGGTACCAACATGGCATTGTGTATGGCGAGCCGAGCTTTGTCACTGACATTTCGACTGCCGATCAGTGACCCCAGGGCACCGTTAACACTATTTCCCGCGTTCACTCTTCTTTCAACGTCCCTATCGTACTTCCCATCCGCAGTGAAAACACTGCCCAGATATATAATTTCATTTACTTGTTCTAGAGTTTCATCATCAATCTTTATCGTCAAGGTTGTCATCCTTCTTCTTTCAAACACTAGTACCTTAGTTTTTCTCGCATTCAAACGGAGTCCTTTTTCTGCACATCCCTCCTTCATTCTTGTGACTAGTGATTGCAGTTGTTGTTCGGACGATGCCATAAGAACAGCATCATCTGCATAAAGCAGGCAGTTCACCACTAGATCACTCATCTTTATCCCACAGTCACTCTCTCTCACTCTTTTTAGGCATTTGTCGAGATATAGAGTGAATAATCTAGGAGAAAGCACACAACCCTGTTTGACGCCCATTTGGGATTCAAAGTAAGGCGACATACCCCCCTCCACCCGCACACAAGCTTTGCAGCCCTTGTACAGGGACTGTATAGCTTGTAGCAGTTTGTCATTCACTCCATACTCCGGCAATATGTCCCAAAGCTTCTTTCTTACAACTCTATCAAAAGCCTTCTCCAAATCCACAAAAGCACAGAAAACCTTTTGGTTTAAGGCCAAAAACTTCTCTGTGACACTGCGGAGCGAAAAGACTTGGTCAGTGCATCCTCTTCCAGGTCTAAAGCCTCCTTGTGCCTCCCATAAAAGACCCTCAGTCTTCTCTTGCAGGCGTTTCGTGAGAATCTTGCCATACATCTTGCTCGCCAAACTGATCAAACTATGTCTCAGTTCTTTCTTTTTAAATAAGTATATACGCTGATATAGACACACATACACACACAACTCATACCTACATACCCACACAGAACAATTTTGGTGGGTATTTGTTTGTGCCGTTGTTTAATAATAAAATAAATTTGCTGTCGACCGGACAAAACAAAATAGTATGCTATGACCAGCGGCACGGTTGCCACCAGTGCAAAAATTTAATAGATTTAAGTTAATTGGGTCAATAAACGATTTTAATTTTATTTTTATAGGTAAATAAATAAACTAATTTAAGTTTTTGTGCAATAAAGTATTTAAACAAAAATAAATAGACGTAGAGGTCTGAGTGAACAGTTCGTAGCAATTTTGTATAAAACCTTTTATTTTGTTGTATATGATTGAAATTTACATGACGATTTATAAAAAGTAAGTCGCCTTAGTTAACTTAAGCCTGAAAATCTGATAGGAATTTTAATTCAAAAAGTGTGAATGAGCTTCGTTTGGCAAGTCACGTCGAGGCCATTAAGGAGTTTAAGTACAGCGATATAGGCAGAGACTGGAGAGCTATCAATATTGCAGCGTACGCTTGTACCTGATGGAGTACAGTCAATGAAAGAAAAAAAAAATTGGCATATATTTTTTTATATAAGTAATAATTTGTTGTAAGCTCTAAGTTTTCCTTGAAGATAAATAAATAATAATAAATGATACATAAGAGACCCGGGCCCGCTACAGGGTCAGTGACCCCGGCCAATGCAAATTGACTAAAACGTCGGGAGAAGTATGTCTCTAAGGTAAATCGGGAACAGAACCTTTAAATAATAAAGAAACTATGACGAGTGTGCGTAAAAGGTAACACATCTCTTAGTTATATGTTAATGTATTTGTATATAATTGCTAAACTGTATATAAGAGAAGACAAATTCACCACGCTCATCCACCATTCTACTTCTATCCTAACCCAACCAAATAGCGTATGATTCCGTTATTGCCGTATTGGAAGCTTTTTCCATAAATATATTGACGGCAGACCTGCTTAGACCCAGCTCTTTTGGTAAGAGGTGCAAAGATTTTGCTGGAACTCCTCTCGCACCAACTTCCACTTCTTAAAGCTGAGTCTTTTCTGATCATTTATTTTGTGAGATCATTATATTTGTTTGAGTTCATGTTGTGGTCTTTTAACACAAATATCCACAATCACACTCACAAAAGGTAGTGTAATCTAATTGCCTTTAGGTATTAAGTCTGCCATTGTCCATTACTTTTAAGTTTTTTGTTTATTTATTTATTTATTTATCTTCTTTCTTTAAGGAAAATTTACAGCTTCTAACAAATGATTACTTATATAAAAAACTAGATGCCAATTACAAGTTTCCACAAATATCTTATACAACTAAATAACTTACAAATAGAAGAAACATATAAATAATAATTTTAAACCACAATAATTTAGAAAAATAAAAATAATATAATATAAATAATATATGTGTGTTATACTGTAAAAAATGCTCTAGACATCGCCCGACTATACTTTACTATTGTAAAGACTATAAATACATAAAAGGTATATTTATGACTGTATACCTACGTACCACATAAAACTAAAACTACTTCTACTACGTTGTAATAAGGCTTAAATTTATTTTTATATGGAATTAAGGTTTTGACTGTACGACACGACTATTGTCCATTATTTTGAATAAATTTAGGATAATTTAAAACACACTTTGAATTTCTTCGTGATTTGCACAGCCGCCCACTTCGTTCTTCTCATAACAACCAACTAATAATCCCACCCCACACTTCCAGCAGATATTTAGATTTTACATTCACCGTATCGGGTGCTTGCTAGTAGAGTA
Organism: Tinea semifulvella; assembly: GCA_910589645.1. Classification (NCBI taxonomy): domain Eukaryota; kingdom Metazoa; phylum Arthropoda; class Insecta; order Lepidoptera; family Tineidae; genus Tinea; species Tinea semifulvella. The sequence continues at coordinate 2,397,605 of OU342598.1, read as the reverse complement.
AGCTTCCACTGACCATCTGACAAGCTCCTTCAATGTTTTATTTTTATTAAGCCCAACTAAATATTTTAATTTTAAAAATTCAATATCTCAATAATATATATATATACTATCATAAGTATATATTGATAATAGGTAAGTTTATTGATTGGAATTGCACCCCACATATTTATACTGTCTCACTCTCCAAAATGTTGAAATGGCTTTACCTTTGTACATAATTTCAAGTAAGAGGCGAAAAATTCATTTATATTAAAAAAAAAAAGTTTTATTAATACCAATTTTAGCAATACTTGAAAGATCCGCGTTTTAAACACACGAAGGGTGAAACAAAAAAAAGAATATTTGTCCGAAATGTCGGCAAAAAAGGTAGTAATTCAAACTTAATATTATAAATGTGACAAAAGCTTTGTGTATGTTAGTATGTATGTTCGTCTTGTCTTGACGCCTTTATTGCTAACCAATTTTAATGAAATTTGGCAGAATTGTTGCTACTTGATTGGCTTAATTTTTTTTAGATATGTTCGTTGGCCTGGGTTCCAATGTGATGTCATGTACATACACCACATGTAAAAATATTTTTTTATTAATTACTATTATATGGGTAAAACCGAGTTAAATGGCTAGTATTCAATAAAATGTCTAATTTCGGATAATTAAAAATGAAAATCATCATATCTATTGCATATCAAAAAGTTATTCTTATTGAACTTAGCGTTCCGTGGGAATCAATTCCAAAACACTACAACATGAAGTCGAACGAATATTATGATCTCACAGAAGAAATGATAATGAACGGATTTAAGCTTTACGTAGTAGAAGTTGTTGCGAGAGGTGTTCCACCAAAATCTTTGCACCACTCACTGAAAGAATTAGGCCTAAGCAGGCCTGCCGTCCATAGATTTTTGGAACGAGCTTCCAAGACGGCATTAACTGAGTCATACAATATTTGGTTGGATAGGGAGAAGAGTAGAATAGCGAATAATGAGCGTCTTATTGCGCAATAAAAAGCCCAAAACACCTTTCTTCACACACGATGAACCCATGATAAATCTATGGAAAGCTAAGATATTTGTCTTTTTTTAAAATCGTGGCCACCCTAATCACCTAGCTGTCAAGATGAGTGGTGTCAAGCAGTTCTAACTTGGAATATCCTTTATATGCATACATACTATACCTAGGTCCTCCTTGCGTACTGTTTCCTCATTACTAAGGGTCGTGACCTCCCGAAGTATTGGTGTGCGTCTCGATGACAGCACGCTTCTGTCTTCGGCGGCATGCACAGCATCATGGACGCTAGTGTTGATGGTGGAACGAATTTGGTCGAACCAACGTACCAACCTCGGGCCTGTTGGTCTCTTTCCTTCCACCTTGCCAGTATCTCTCTTCATTCCATGATAAGTCTCTTCGCTCTTCTCATAACTCTGTTCTCTCCATTCCCTCTCACCATACTGGATTTATGGCCAACTCATTGGCTGTTGTCGCCGCAAATCTGTGGAATGAACTACCGGTAGAAATCCGACAAGCATCCAACCGAAAAATGTTTTAAAAAATGGTGTCATCGTATTATTTAAATGGTTCATAAGTTATTTAATGGTATGTAGTATATGTATTATTAGTATTTAATATATCATAGTTATTAGTATGTAGTTAGTAATGTCATTGTATTTTTATGTATATAGATTTATTTATTATTATTATATATAAATATTTGCACCTACCTTACATTTGAAATGGTTCCCATTGTCCCTAAGGTTGGCTGTCAGATAATGTCTAGCGGCATTAAGTCCGCCCCTTGTGGAACATAACGTGCAATAAAGTTTTAAATAAATAAATAAAATAAATAACAAAAAAAAAACCTGGCAAAGTGTATAAAGTATCCAACTAAGACATGTGGTGGATAGTCTGGTCGATATGTTTTAAAATCGGCACGTTAGTCCGATGTTCAGTCCACGAGATTTTTAGCATTTTTTTCCAACACCATATCTCAAAAGGATATCCTTTCGGTCGAAGTTCTTTATGGTTGTTAAATAACGTTGGCGCAAGTCGCCGTGAAGTGACTAGTGGTTAGACTTATTTGGTTTCCGAACAAGACAAACCTACGGGTAAATGACTATACGGTATTCATTGGGCCCTAAGAATAAATCTAAATAAAGAAGCCAGTGGTTCCCAAACAACTAAGAAAATGTAAATGCACTGCTTGGTCCAGTTTTACTTATTTTTATAAGAAAACAGTAAAAACTTAACACAGTTAAAACCATAATGTTATTTCATCAAGTTGCTTTTCCACACTTTGCTTGATGGACTTCAGGTTATAGGAATATGGAACCACAGTCTGGAAGACTATTCCACACATATTTGCGCGTAGAGATAGTGGCTAGTTGTCTACTCATTAAGAAACTGACAATAAAAAAAAATACCGAATGAAAAGTATGACCAGAGAAGCCCAAATTTTAAAACAAGCGGAAACTAGGAAAAGTCATAAATGTTTTTTGTGTTATCGTCTAGAAATCGAACCCTGTACCTGTACTACGGTAATTGCTAGACCACAAAGCAGCATTTAATACCCCAATTAAAATCGTGGAATCATTCAGACAATAATTCGAGTTTTTTATCGCAGTTGATGATTGGTGTATTGAAAAACCTATTAAGTCAATTATTTTGATAGGACAATCTGCATACTAATAACTGTTAACCATAGTTTAGCTCGATACAACAAAATTTGTGACGTCAGTATCTATAATAATTAGCTAATTAATTTATATTTTATTTATCTCTGCTCATTGGTAGCGATTAGAAGCTGATTTTTGTTTTTCATTTTTTTTTTTTAGTTTTAGATTTTAGTTGTATTTTTTTGTATTAATAATAATTTATATTTTTTAAAACTTTAGTTTTTAGTTTATTTAATATTTTCCTTTTTTTAAAAATCATTGTACATTAATCATTGTATTGTGACTGCCTCCGTGGTCTAGCGGTTAAGTCCGTGTATTTAGACTCGGAGGTACCGGGTTCGATTCAAGGTCCGATTAATATTCAATTTATTTGTGATATTTCTCGAGTTTGATTTAATTTATTTGTGATATTTCTCGAGTTTGGTACGCCAGAGACATCGACGAGCTTGCCACTTGTCATGATTGGTCTATAGCCCTTAGTAAAGTTGGCTAAATGTGAATCTGCTTATTTATAAGCGTGGTTTCTGACCACCCCGAAATGGAAACGGTCGTGATGATGACGATTGTACCTTTCTTCCTTCGAATAAATTTAAATTTAAATCTGTTGGTAATGACTACGTGTTTGTGCCTTTTGTTCTTGAGACAATGGGTCCGTGGGGGCTAAGTGCTAAGAGAAGCAGCTGGTTAATGCTGTATGTGACAAGAGAGCTGGTAGTATTTACGCAGCAAATCAGCATAGCTGTGCAGCTGGGGAATGCTGCAAGTGTTCTGAGTAATGGGTGAACATTTTTATATTCTGTTTTTTTTTTTTTTTTTTTTTTCAAAAACCAGATAATTTAAAAAGATAGTATTGCTCACTGATTTTTAATTTAGCTAATCTAATATACTAGTATGTAGGTATGGTCGATCTATGTATAGGAACAGATTAAGAATTAAGTAAAATTAGTCAGCAAATTGGTCAATTTTAGGTCCTATTTAGAACTAATTTTAGTATACGAGGAACATTATGGTAGTTAGGAGTAAGTGGCACTGTTGGAAATAGGGTTATACTAATGTAGTAAGGCCTTGCCTTTAGTAGTCTCGTCTTTCATAGACCTTTATACAATAACTGCGCCTTTAACTTTGAATAACAAAATAAAGGTGAAAATAATGGTTTTTAATGTAAAATGCTTTTTTAATCTTTACGCACCTGCAATGGTAATAATAAGAGTGTTTATCTACTCTCATATCGTAAAATGCGAATTACAAACTTCAAAACGATTTTATATTGACATACTTTACAAACATACTGCTGAAATTTTAAAATAGAATCACATTATAACACTTTTTCTCTAATAAAATAATGTTATATTTCATTTTAAAAATAAAATCATACATATTATATAACACTTTTTTTTTTCAAAGGCTAAGGTTTAATTACAAAAAAGTTTTAATTCCAATTTTTACTTGTCTATGGCAGCGCCCGCCATAGCGCGTGCGCGGTCATAAGCTAGGTTTTGGCGCCATTTCATTATCTATTCTGTACCATAGCCATTTAAAAAAAAAAAAAATTGGCGACATTCAAAACGTTTTGTTGTATAGCATTTCGGTTGATTTTTCTTACTCTTTTAACTTTTATCTTTTATTTAGTAGGTTCAATCCCAATGTATGAGAGTAGATAAATTTGTGTTTCAAACTGCACATAACTCTGCAAAAGAAACTGCAAACACTCGTGTGATACTATTAAAAACCTCGCCTACGGCTCGCATATTTTTATTATTATTGCAACAAATAAATAGTTGTATAATTGAACCCTGATCCCGACGGTAGTGTCTATATTACCAGGATCAGTCCATCTGTACAAGCCAAACAAAGTAATAATTTTGGCGAATAGAAAAAAACCAAAGTTAAATATATTAAAAGTTATTTAGCAAATAAAGTAAAATAAAGGAAAAATCACACACAATAACTACGAATATCTGCTGGAACTATGAGACGGAATAATGAGTTGATTATTCTGAGAAGAACGGAGAGGGCGGTCGTGAGAGTCACAAAGAAATTCAAATCGACATTTTAAATACGAAGGAGTTATCGGATTGTAGAGGATGGAGTGAAGTAAGACAAGAAGATGTGTAGACCTGCGTGAACGGATATTGAGCCAATTTAACTGTTTTCGAAAATCGGATACATGATCAGACTTACGCAAACCAAATACGTAGCGAATGCATAAGTTGAGAAGGCGATCCAGTTTATTTAGCAGCTCTTCAGTGACATCAGGATAACAAATACCGAGTTTACTAACATAAGCTTCGCCTTAAACCGAATGAAATACTGAAGTCGTTTCAGCATATGCATGCTGGCAAAGATTTTATTACTAATCTCTGACACCTTACCCCATGACAAATCACAGGTCATATAGAGGCCAAGATTTTTGACACATTGACAGAAAGGAAGAGGTATATCATTAAAGGATAATGGTGAGAGAGAATCCATGTCCAGTCGGTCTAACATGCCTCTTGTACCCAGGATCATTACCAGAGTCTTACCAAGGCTGACCAGAAGCCCAAGACTGTGGGAACAAACACGCAAGGCCTTCAGGTCCGAGTGAATTTTATGAATAGCTTCGCTAATATTGTTCGGATGAAAGTGCAATATTAGTTATAAATCATCAATGGTAGGAAAGTAGTATTCCACATCTTCAGGTCAAATGTTCATGTCTTACATAAGTTATTGCATCTCACACTAATAGTCTGCAATGAGTAACGTCGCCATAATTTCTGGTATTTACAAGTTAAAGATTTATCCTTGTCATTAATTTTTTTATTTTATTCTAATCTTAGTAACTACCTCCCTGGTTAAGACCGTGGAGGTACAGGGTTAGATTCCTGGTCAGGACACATTCTTTGTTATACGATATCTCTCGAGCGTACCACGCTAGAGACATCGACGAGCTTGCCACTTGTCATGATGCGCCTATAGCAAAGTTAACTAAATGTGAATTCCCTTCTTTAAAAGCGTGGCTTCTGACCAATCGCAGTGATACAGTTATTATGATACTTTACTTATGAATCAATATGCTCAACTAGTGTAAACATACGTTTTAATTTTATTGTGAAGCGATAAAAATAGTAGTTGAAGTCCCATAAAAGCCTTAACGTGTGGTATCACACGTCACGATTCAACTGCTCTCACGTACTATTAATTTACAGCCTTACTCTCAACTCGGTGCCAAACGAATATTCAATTTGACTGCCTGAAATGGATCGACGATTTATTAAAAAGATGCACTTTTTTGATTTACTGGATACAGCAGACAGTGGGGTCGTCCAGGCCCAGATGACTAATGGGCGCTGTTACTGGGGGCTCACGACCAGGCGGTCTAGGTTTGACTACTTTAGCTCTCCTCTGGAGCACTTGTCTAGGAAGTGGTCTCCCATTGGGGGGCCGAGCGCAAGACGGACTGATATTCTGAAGATGCTTGAAGGGTCCGTTGTCAGCCCGATAGAACATGCTTTTAGTCAGGCCAACGACATATTTCTTAATATCATCTAATCTTAATAGCATCTCCAGATGTCGAGCTATGACGGCATTACGCACGAATCATGTGCTCTGGAGACCATTTTGAGCGATATGTTCTGCTGACTTTAGATATTGTCCCTATTATGCGCAGGAACGGATGGACATCTTTTAGATCCGGACCGTCAACCTGACCCAATGTTAACGTCCTGTTAATGATGCTGCTCGAGTAGTTGGACCGACCGCTTAACGTGCTCTCCGAGGCACGGGATTAGTGGTAATATAAGAACATTGTACGTAAGAAAATTTCTCATTGGTACATTCCGGGGTTTGAAATTTTTGGATTTTTTATTATTTATTATTCTAATAGTTTTAATTTCATATACGTTTTTAAATTTTAATTTTGTATATAACTTTCATTCAGAAGTGATTGTTTGGTGTATGTCAATTACAGTCTCCTAGTTTTAATCCCTGAAGAGACAAGATAGTTAGGTATAACCGACTACGACTACGTAGATTGTACTGTGATCGGCATACACCTGCATTTTTTATTATATTTTATTATGTAGTTACGAGATCATCACATGTCTGGCAGTGCTAAGTGTGGAGATCACTGTAATATGTTTCGTTTTCGTGTTCTTACAACCGAGCTACCACCGCAGTATGTTTTATTATTATAAAAATATTATTTCTGAACGCGTTTTTTAAATCTTATTCTTGGAGTGTTTGGCTTTAAGAGCCAATAAATGGCGCCAACTACGATTATGGCTGCGATAATAATATAGTTTATTTGTTTGTTTGTCAGCAATATTATCGATAAAATCACATCCAAAACGAAAATATAATGGGGCTATAGATTTTATTTATTTTCGTATTTAGGAAATATCTTCTATGTTTTGCAATAAAATATTGAATGGGATAATTGTAGATATTTTATTTGTATACCATAATTATTAACTAAAACACTGTCGCCATAGACAAGATTTTGCCTAAAACTAATTCGTGGCTGTAAAGAGGTCAGCTTATAGACTAAAATAAATTACGCATGTAGAGTTAATAATTAATTCGTGGCTCTAAAAAGGCTGAGTTATCTTACAATCCCAAAAAAAAATAGTATTGTGCATTTTTAGATAAATTATTCTTACAAGATTACAATTAAAGTAGAAAAAAACCTTTATTTTATAAAGTGTGCAAAATGTATAAAATCTCATCATGCCAGCTCTAGTACTAAATCTATATAGTATAACTATAGTCACGGCCAGTTGCAGAAATGATGATTAAAATGATCTGATCAATATTTTGATATACGCTACGTGATTTGTAGTTAACATGTCACTTTGGTTATTTGCCAATGACGTTGCTCATAAGCATACGTAAACATGTCAAAGGATAATCAGCCTTTCCGCATTTTTTTCTAGCTTTCGGATTTTTTACTAGACATTGATTGATACAAAACCTAAATATATAATTTAATTGCACATTAATATATAGTAAAACATTAGTCCTATCAATAAAAGTATAGAACCTACTTTTTTTAAAAATCATTGTTCACGGTAGTACAAAAGTAGCCCAAAACGGATGATGTAATTTCATAAAAAAACTTTTTGATCTAGACAACTAATTTGATTTAATTTCAAACTGACCGTAATGTAAATAGTGTGGGTTCCTTTATGTATTATAGGATTAATTTGGGCTAAGAGATTTATCTTTCTGTCCGTCCAACCGCACGTGGCTGTCCTTTCTGATGCCGTCTCTACACGACTTGCTGTTCGCTTAAAATTGATGGAACTGTCTGTTGATTAATCCATTGGATTTGTTATGGTGGTACATATTGCCGGAGTATGGAGTGAATGACAAACTGCTACAAGCTATACAGTCCCTGTACAAGGGCTGCAAAGCTTGTGTGCGGGTGGAGGGAGGTATGTCGCCTTGCTTTGAATCCCAAATGGGCGTCAAACAGGGTTGTGTGCTTTCTCCTAGATTATTCACTCTATATCTCGACAAATGCCTAAAAAGAGTGAGAGAGAGTGACTGTGGGATAAAGATGAGTGATCTAGTGGTGAACTGCCTGCTTTATGCAGATGATGCTGTTCTTATGGCATCGTCCGAACAACAACTGCAATCACTAGTCACAAGAATGAAGGAGGGATGTGCAGAAAAAGGACTCCGTTTGAATGCGAGAAAAACCAAGGTACTAGTGTTTGAAAGAAGAAGGATGACAACCGTGACGATAAAGATTGATGATGAAACTCTAGAACAAGTAAATGAAATTATATATCTGGGCAGTGTTTTCACTGCGGATGGGAAGTACGATAGGGACGTTGAAAGAAGAGTGAACGCGGGAAATAGTGTTAACGGTGCCCTGGGGTCACTGATCGGCAGTCGAAATGTCAGTGACAAAGCTCGGCTCGCCATACACAATGCCATGTTGGTACCAACACTGATGTATGGAAGCGAGACGTGGATACGTCAGAATACGCATGAGAGTAGGGTTAATGCAGTAGAAATGCGGTCGTTGCGGCGGATATGTGGCGTCACTTTGGCGGACCGCATACGTAACGTCGAAATACGGAAAAGGGTTGGTATGAAGGAAAGCATAGGGACAAAAATAAGGAAAGGCATGCTACGATGGTTCGGGCATGTTGAAAGGATGAGCGATGAAAGATTGACGAACCAGATATATAATGCGAAAGTTGTGGGTAAAAGAGGCCCTGGCAGACCGAGACTCACATATCACGATCAAATAAATAAAACACTGACTGAAGGTGCATTAAAAAGTCTTCGTAACCAAAGGGCATGTATGAAGAGGTTAATGAATGTCGACGAAGCGAAAGAAGTATGTCGTGATCGTGTCAAATGGCGCTCAATTGTCTCTGCCTACCCCGCAAGGGATCTGGCGTGAAGATATGTATGTATGTTATGGTGGTATAGTCTATTTTGCTTATAAAATAGAGCGTGTTTATATTGTATAGCTTATAGTATGATAATGCCTGTTTACAGCAGCTATTAGCTTATAGTATGACAATGCCTTTTTTACAACAGCTATAATTTAAAATGCCATTTATTATATTTGCATTGCATTAGCTTATACTGCCTCCGTGGTAGAGCGGTTAAGTCCGTGGATTTAGACTCGATAGTAGAACCCGGTACGGGTTCGATTCCTGGTCGGGACACAAAAATATTTATTAATGTAAATAAATACATTTAATTATTATTTAATTTATTTGTGATATGTCTCGAGTTTGGTACGCTGGAGACATCGACGAGCTTGCCATATGTCATGATTGGCCTATAGGCCAACTTGACTATAGTCAAGTCGGCTAAATGTGAATACGCTTATTTATAAGCGTGGTTTCTGACCACCCGGAAGGGAAACGGTCGTGATGATGATACATTAGAAATTTATTTATTTTTATTTTTTATTTATTTAAAAACTTTATTGCACAAAGCACAAAGGCGGACTTAATGCCCGTAGACATTCTCTAACAGCCAAACCTTAGGGACAAATTTAAACAATTACAGGTGCAATCATAGAAATAATAATAATACTATAATTATGAAAGTTAATTTAAGAGGATTAATATATACTTAGATAATATATCTTCATATATATCATTTCAATTCCTAGTTTTATATTCACTTTCAAATTTACATATTTTAAATTATTGACTGTAACAAAATATAGGTGGTATATATTTAAACTTATGCAAGCTAAATTACGTTTGCAAAAATGAAGCGTTTTATATATTTTTATATTATTATATTATCTATTGTTATTAGTCCAAAGCCAAATTGCAGTCTTTTTTGCGGTTTTCCGTCGCTGTAAATCCTCATACATCAGACGTGTTTGTTTGATAATGCGGCGCGCATCTCCAATATATATTACTTCAGACTTAGCTATATAGGCTAGACCCTTTGTATTCTCCATCATCCATCAGGAGAAGAAACGTAAAAAAAAAATCTTTGCGCTATTTTGCACTAACATATCAAGTGCAAGTTTTTGTTTTGTAAATTACTTTACTGTGGATATTCCTAATCAAAAGTGGTATTGTTTTATTTAATAATGTGCTACTATGGAAATAATTTGGACTGTAAATATGGGGCACAAGTAGCAGTTTATTTTTTGCGGTTATACCGCGCTGTAATCTCCCGTATTATACCCGACGTGTTTGGGCGATAATGCCGCAAGTGACTCCAAGAAAAGCATCAATTCAGCAGCATGTGGAATTTGATGATAACCTCATGAACTCATAAAAAATAAAGTTATATTACGTCAGACTAGGCCGTATGAGCTAGACCCTTGCCTTCCCTATCACCGCATTCACCATTCATTGGAAGAAGAGAACACAAAAAAGAATAAAAATATTATTAACGGGATTCCTTTGCGCCATTTTGCGCGGACATGTCTAGTGCGAGTTTTTGTTTTGTAAATTAATTTACTGTGGATAATGTTAGTCAAAAGTGATGTTGTTTTGTTCGATAATGTGCTGAAATGTGAATTATTATGGAAAACGATAAAATGTACTTTATATTTATATAACACGCTTCGTGTACAATGTAATAATGCATTTAGATGCATTCTAAAACAGCCCTGGAGGTGTAGTACGTCTGGTATGTTTTCTGAGAACAGAGTCGACGACTTTTTTGCCATACTCCGCAAGCAGCACGCCTCTTTTGTGGACCGACTGAGACAATCAGATAAAACGACATAATTAAAGCAATTTTTGACATAAGGTCGTTTGACCTTGTTAATTAATTGAGCTTGACAAGTGGCAAGCTCGTCGATGTCTCTAGCGTACCAAACTCGAGAAATATCACAAACAAATTAAATAATATATTGTGTCCCGAACAGAAATCAAGTACTTCCAAGTCATAAATAAAGTTTAAAATATATAAATTAAATATATTTATATATTTTAAACTTTATTTATGACTCGGAAGTACTTGATTTCTTTTCGGGACACAATATATTATTATTATTTTTTGTGATATTTCTCGAGTTCTTGAGTTTAAGTTAAAATGTTACTACAAAATATTTTAGACTATTTTTTTAAAACCAACCTCCGTCAAAATCAATCCATTGCTAGTTGTTATCGTATTTTGTGGAATTGTGCTATTGAATTTGAATCCTCGTAGCGCCGCTACGCCGCGTAGTCAGCAATTTCAATTCCTAGTTTTATATTCACTTTTACATTGAATTTTAAATTTAAATTGGCGTTGTCATACTATATACTAAAACAAACATAAATAATAATAATAAAAATAAAATGTCAAATACAATATATATGTAAGCTGCAAGGCTTGTGTTACGGAAACTAGATGGTTGATAAACTACATATTATACTTTATTTTGTAAATATATACATATTATACATATAAACACCTAGACCGAGACAAATTATACAATGTACAACTTGCCCCCGGTGGGAATCGAACCCACGACCTCCCGAGTTCACAGCAACGTTTGTTACCACTAGACCACGGAGGCGGTCAACGCTGTTATGCATTATGGGCCTATAGTAATAGTAAAGTTGCCTAATTGTGAATCAGACTTAAAAAAAATAAGAAGCAAGGTTTCGGACCATCCCTGGATCCCTCGGTCGTGATGATACTATACTAATACTTTTAAAGCTTTATTGCACAAGGCTTGACATACTGTCGCTTGACATTTTCTGCTTGTTTGACCTTCGGGACAACGAGAACATTTATGTAAGTTTCATTACAGCCCCTAGAACACAGCGTCCTAGACCTCCTCTCTTGGTATTGGCCTCCAAAACATATATCTGGAGAATTTGGCCTACACTCGCTGGCCAGACGGGTTGGCGAGGATCTGATGTCAATTTGTAATGACAATTTATTAACGATTTTACAAGTTGGTATTAGTAAAACCGGGACCGACGGTTTAACGTGCTCTCTGACGCACGGGAACGATGGTATTGTAAATCTATGACAAAATTACGTAAGAAAAGTGTATTTCTCATTGGTACATGGCGGGGTTTGTTTCGACCATTTCTGGATTTTAATGAAAGTGTCCTTACTACCGAGCCATCACCGCTGTATATACATATGTATATTATTGGAAGTGTATACTTTTTTCGTCGTTGAAGGGCAAAATTACAATGGAGCTGGTTCTATAGAGTTCTATTTTGGTATCTGTAAGGGATTTGTTTCATCAATTAGCGATAAATGTTATTGTAAAGCGCTCGCTATTGTTATTCTTTAGAGTTAATTAACCATCACAACAATAGATAGGGACTTCGGTTTTAATTTAGTTAACATGATGTGGCATGAGCCAAGAGGCTCAGCTTCAGTCAGATGTGCATTACATACCTGTGTTGATGTTATACCTACATCCTAAACTCAGGTACATATATATATAGGTACATATCCAGCAGTGGAGAGACACAGGCTGATGATGATCCAATAATACTGCAGTTAATATTCCAAAACACTATTCTGTATTTACATTGGGACTGGTCGACTAGTTTAAGGTTCAGTGACCTAAGTAAAAAGCTCTATTACTCTGATGAATTATATGAATACTCCAGTATTTAGCAAAGTTAGGCACAAACTGGTGGTCGGGGCATACATAAGTGGAATTTGTACCAACAAATGTCTTTATCCATTTTGGCAAAGCATAATCTTAGCTTGGGCGAGCAGTGGGCTTAGGTTGGCGCGACATTGGCAATGATTTATAGATATTTATTGGGAATTTTACAGCCATTGCAATTAGGTCCACGCGCTCAGGTCAGAATATGCACCCACATACCGTACTTTATTAAGAGCATACTTTCTATGTCCTTACTCTAGATTAATATGTGATTCTATTATTAAAAACCAAAGACTTCTATGTACTGTACATACTCGTAGAAGTCTTTGTTAAAAACCAACAAATTATTCTATAAACTATATAATTATTTTAAAATAAGATTTAACATAATTATAATAACACTTTTTATGACTGAATTAAGATGATAGAAAAGAAGCTACGATATACCTGAGAGTCGTAGTAAGAAAAAGATGTGGTCAGTACAAGAGCTTTCCGTCAAGTCACGGAGCGGTACTTCCCTGGCCAACTCTCTGTGCCGCGCCGAAGTGAAGAACTTTAAAAAATATATAGGATACGATGGCTGCTGTAACAAGGCGTTGTCACAAAAAATAACTTTTAATGAAACTCTTTTCGCAGAAATTTCATCACCAATCGTACAGTCGCTGACCCTGCAGCAAATATCTTTATACTCTAAACATTACAGATAGCTGTGTAGTGTGTGGCTGCGCATAGACTGAGGTTTCTCCAGGCTGCGAGAACTCTTCCGAAGGTCTACAGGAACGTGACGGGATTCCTGCCTTCCTGGAGGAAGTCAAAGTCAAATAGTTCTGCACTCTGTCGTATGGTAATTGATAGCCGCGCTGAACGGATTTTTGGGACGCAGAACCGGTGTGTGATCGACAAATGGCTGGTGTAATACGTTCTGGTGTAATAAATATTGCGAGTGTTAATAATTGCTCTTGCGCTCTTGGTTGGGGACCTATTTCGTTGAACGTACGTTCGTACGCCAGAACAGCGCTCAAGGGGAAACAGCGCGGCGGGAAAGGGGAAGAGGTGCGGTGCTCTCCCACTCCTTATTTCTCTTTCTTTTCGCGTCTGCAAATATGTGTGCGCACGCAGCCACGCGCATTTATTTAATCTCCATATTACTTTGAAATCAATAACCTGCAAGTTTAGTTCTCACTTTTGCGGTACATCACGCGACGCACCCGTTTTTTTAAATTATATTTGTAATTTGTTATTTTTTTCGTTTTTTTTTGTTTAATTATTTGTGACATGACTATAATTGCTGTATTAGAGTCTACTCGTTTAATTATTATAAATAAATAAATGTCAAGAAAAGTGTTTTTATTCGAACGTAAGCAATACTTGACGTGGAAGAAAAATCTTAAGCGCCCAATGTAATCCCTCTGAGCTGTGTTTTGGCACTTGGCCATTAGCGCCAGCACCATTACCACGACTTCCTGCCTTTAAAGTTATGCTTTTCAAAATTATACATTACCCTTTTGATCCGAGAACTCAAATTAGGACGGCCATGGAGTAATTTGGTAACCTTTTGGTTTTCGTTGGTAAACATTGTTCGCGTAGATTTGTGGCTTTAATGATGTCTGTGCTGATTAGGCACTGCAATTAGGAATCATAATCACCTATAGTTTGACTAATATGAATTAATTAATTTAATGCCATTTATTTGTCTGCGTTGTATTTTCATCATTACACCCTTTAGAAGACAGATTCCTAGACTATTGAAATGAATTATTTTTTTTGGGAAATTACGGTTACTCTCGCAATGCTTGCTGGTCAGACAGCGAAGGTTAGATTCTGATGTAATTTTTGACAATTTCCTAATGATTCTGCAAGTACTAGTGGAACTGAGGTATACTAGAAGGGTGCTCCTTTTTTTATTTTATTGCACGATAATACGCTCACCATCCACCATTCTACTTCTCTCCCTACCCAACCAAATACTGTATAAATAAATATTTCCAGACAGGTCACACAGCGCCATCTAGTTTCTGTGGTAAGCTACGAGGCTTGTGTTACGGAAACTAGATGGTTGATAAACTACATATTATACTTTTTTTTTGTAAATATATACATATTATACATATAAACACCCAGACCGAGACGAATCATACAATGTACAACTTGCCCCCGGTGGGAATCGAACCCACGACCTCCCAAGTTCACGGCAACGTTTGTTACCACTAGACCACGGAGGCGGTGTATGATTCCGTTAATGCCGTCTTAGAAGCTCGTTCCATAAATGTATTAACGGCAGACCTGCTTAGGCCAAATTCTCTCAGTAAGTGTATGTATGTGTTATTTCAGTAAGCATGTGTTAAGTACGCGGATCCGTAAAGTTAGCCAAACGTAGATATGCTTCTTTAATACAAGCGATTACGGGCGTAATCATACTAAATTTTGATCAAAGTAATTTATAATTATTGAAATATCGCTATTGCTGTAACAGATTAAACGTTCGTCCTTGAGGAGAATGGAAAAATAAATTACGTTCAGAATCGTAGAACATAAGATCGACTACAAATGGCAACAAAAGAATTAGATATTGCCATTCAACGTGGCAATGCTGCCAGTATCCTTGGTATTTTGCCCATTGGCAGCGATTTGGAGCAAGTTTTTTATTAATATTTTTTTTTTGTTTTTTCTTTATTTTAGTTGTATTTTTATTTATTAATTAGATTTATTTTTATTAATAGTCATTTATGTTTTAAAATGTAAGTTTTTTTTTTTATTTTTTATTTTTTTATTTTAATAATTGTACCTTAATTCCTTCGAATAAAAAAATACAATTTATTAGATATTATAATCGATTAGGTTAAGATTGACTGCGGGTCACAATATAGCTAAGATAGAAACAATTATAAAAATATAAACGTCAGATACGAATATATTTTATAAAAGACATAGATAATATAAGTAAAAGTAAATAAAGTAAAGTATCATCACGACCGTTTCCTTTTCTGGGTGGTCAGAAACCACGCTTATAAATAAGCGAATTCACATTTAGCCAACTTTACTATAAGCCAATCATGACAAGTGGCAAGCTCGTCGATGTCTACAGCGTACCAAACTCGAGAAACATCACAAATAAATTAAATATTTTAAATGTTTTTATTTACATTAATAAATATATTTGTGTCCCGACCAGTAATCGAACCCGGTACCTCCGAGTCTAAATCCACGGGCTTAAGTTTGATTTGATTGATAATATAATAAATACAATTAATATAAACTACTTAATAATAAAAAAAACAACTCAAAACTAAAACAAAAAAAGGGTCCTTCACGCCATTTTGCACGGACATGTCAAGTGCAAGTTTTTATTTTGTAAATTAATTAACTGTGGATATTGTTAGTCAAAAGTGGTGTTGTTTTATTTAATAATGTGCTACAAAGTGAATTATTATGAAAAACGATAAATAAGAGTTTAAATATGGGGCACAAGTTACAGTTTTTTTTTGCGGTTTCCCGCGCTGTTAACTCCAATTTTAATTTTATAACCAACGTGTTTGGACTGTAATGCCGCAATTAACGCAAGAAAAGCTAAAAATTCTGCAACATTTGGAATTTGATGATATTCTCATTAACTCATAAGAAAGAAATATATATTACGTCAGATTTGGCTGAATGGGCTAGACCCTTTGCCTTCCCTATCACCTCATTCATCATCCATCGGGAGAAGAGAACACAAAGAAACAAAATAAGAAACAAAGCGCCAAGGATTAATGTCAATTCAAATGATAGTATAAAAAAGAACCTTTTTGTCTATTCCAAATTCTTTGTCAAGAATGGATGTAGAGATGTAATTAATTAAATGTAAGGCCTCGCGACTTTCCGCTACAAGTGGTTAATTTCCGACGCGTGATTAATGGATATTTTAATAAATGATCAACATTACCAACCAAACATAAATAAAAAGCATTACCAGATAAAATCCGGGTAATTTACATACCCGTACTAAGAAAGGGGATTTACTAATGCGCTTTCTGCTGCATTTAATATTTAATTGGTCTCGGTTCAAATCCGAGGTACTGATGACATGAATTCGAAACTCAGTTTAACCCTCTGTTGTTGCGAGAGGAATACCAGCAAAATCTTAGCACGGCTTACGGATAGAATTAGGCCTCGCATGTCTGCCGTCAATACATTTATGAAACGAGCATCTAAAATGGCATTAGCGGAATCATAGGTAGGACCGCCGCGCCTCCGTGGTCTAGTGGTAACAAACGTTGCCGTGAACTCGGGAGGTCGTGGGTTCGATTCCCATCGGGGGCAAGATGTACATTGTTAATTTGTCTCGGTCTGGGTGTTTATATGTATAATATGTATATATTTACAAAAAATAAAGTATAATATGTAGTTTATCAACCATCTAGTTTCCGTAACACAAGCCAATAAGCAATCTATACAATAATAAATTTTGAATTTGAATTTGAATTTATCTAGCCAGAGCGTGGCGAGTGTAGACCAAATTCTCCAGGAATTTCTGGAAGGCCCATCTCCAACAGTCGAGGTCTTGTCTGTGATGATAATATACATGATATGTTCTGAAATGCCTATCTCCGTGGAGTAGTGGAGATTTAGAACTTAATTTAGAATTTAGGCTTTAATGATGAGGCACACAGTTTTTATAGTAAGGAGGTATATTTTTCTTAGTATGAACGGTATGGACTGCCTCCTTGGTCTAGCTTTAATAGAAGAAACGATGCGTTCTCAATACCGACTCACCATACTACATTTGTGTCCAAATCGTTTGCAGTTGTGGCTGCTAACCTTTGAAATCAGCTGCCAGTTAAAATTCGCCAAGCTCCTAATAGATATATTAAAAAAAAAAAACTAGTGTATGCTCACTACATGCAAGACCGAGGTTCGTAATTTTCCATGTTCCTCCTTTTGCCTTAGCTTAGTCTTAATCAGACTGTGATTTATCATTAGTAGGTATAGTATTTTGTGTATATATTATATTGTATTGTTAATATTTTATTTATGTAGGTTATATGTATGTATTAGTATGTAATTATTAATAAGTATGTATATGTTATCTGCATTAAAACTCTTCAAGTTTATTTAGTATTGCACCTACCTTATGTACTTACTGCTCTCGTTGTCCCGAAGGTTTGACCGTCATAGAATGTCTAACGGCATTAGGTCCGCCTTTGTACTTTGTGCAATTAATTTTAAATTAATAAGAATACAATAGAAATTTTAATAGAAGACGCGGATTCACTTTTAGCTAATTTTACTATAGGCCCATCATTATGACAAGCTCGTCGATGTCTCTAGCGTACCACACTCAAGAAATATCACATATAAATTAAGTAAAGTAAAGTATCATCACGACCGTTTCCCTTTCGGGGTGGTCAGAAACCGCGCTTATAAATAAGCGGATTCACATTTAGCCAACTTTACTTAGGCCAATCATGACAAGTGGCAAGCTCGTCGATGTCTCCAGCGTACCAAACTAATCATCACTAATAAATTAAATATTAATTAAATGTATTTATTTACATTAATAAATATTTTTGTGTCCCGACCAGGAATCGAACCCGGTACCTCCGAGTCTAAATCCACGGACTTAACCGCTGGACCACGGAGGCAGTCTATACCCTACATACTAAGGAGAATAATAATAAATAAATGGTTTTTTACTTCCCAGAAAGGGATACATGGTTGTGATAATACTTTATGTAGTGTATGTGTAGGATAGGGTGTTGTGCTGACGATGCAAAACAAGTATTCCAACACTTCCGAGTTAAATTCGAATTAGTAGAACAAAGTTCTGGCAATGCCCTTAATAATGAAAGCGTGCAGTACACCCGAGTTTGGATTAATATAAAATATTTGGCATTACGCCAGTGTTGCGCTTATTGCGAGCCAGACTGTGTGACCCGCTTTCATGAATGAAGATTTTATAATGGTGCAATAAAATAATGTGCAGTTAAACCTACTTCCTATAGAACTTCCAAACTATCCGCGTGACGAGAGTGGGCCAAATTCCCCTAATATAGGTTCTGGAAGAACAGTAGAAATATTAACAACTCATATGCAATTACAGGTATGAAATAAGTACGAATAAAATGACTGTATTTATCATCTAATTTTTACAATGATTTTTTAAAACCAAAGTATTAAATAATCTAAAAACTTAACTTTTAAAACATTGAATTTATTTATTTATTTAAATCTTTATTGCACAAAGACAAAGGCGGGCTTATAATGCCGCTAGACATTCTATCCTAGCCAACCATTGGGACAACTTGAGTATTATATTGAAAGGTAGGTGCAAAATTGTATTAAATTCTACGGTTTAACTATATACTAATAAATATAGTAATACTAATACATATATATAAAAATACATATACTACATATACCCATACATATTATTACATACACTACATATTATATATCAATGACAACAATATACTAAATTCCAATAAATAAGTTATAGTAACTACATACACATACATAGATAATACTTACTTTTTTTGTGATAGAAAGTGTGAATAGACCATTTTTTTAAATAGAGATCTGGTGGTTACTTGCCTTATGCTAAGAGGCAAATTGTTCCACAGGTTCGTGGCAACAACTACAAATGAGTTCGAAACGAAACTAGAACTATGAGAGGGAATACACAAAAGAGAATTATGAGAGGAACGAAGGGATTTATCGTGAAACGAAGACAAATAGGCGAAATTGTCCTTGAGGTATTTCGGTGTCGCAGGCTCATTCAGAACAGAAAAAAGCAAGCAAAGAATTCTAAGGTTCCTGCGACACCGAATTGGCAGCCACTTCAACTTAGCGCGATACTCGGAAATATGATCATATTTACGCAAACAATAGATGAACCGGATACATGCGTTAAGTAGCCGGTCCATCTTATTGAGCAATATCTCCGAGAGATCAACGCTGCACACGTCACCATAATCGAGAAGTGGAAGGAGAAGGCTTTGGACAAGGGTTATTTTAGCTTTAATAGGCAGAAAATGTTTAAGTTTATTAAGAAAGTGCAGAGAAGAAAAAAATTTACGGCTCGTGTTCGTAACCTGGACTGTCCAACTTAGATTGGAATCTAAGTGAATTCCCAAATTCTTTACCTCACTACTATATGGAATAGGAACGTTGTCAAACCGAACCAAGTCGATATCGTTAAGGTAAATTTTGCATAATTGTCGGGAGCTTCCTATTACAATTGCCTGACACTTGCTCGGATTGACAACGATCCCAAAACGTTCCGACCACGAACTTATATTAGAAAGATCAGAGTTAAGCCAAGCTATTGCACTATTGAGGGTATTGATATCCGTCTGCACATAAAGCTGCAAGTCGTCTGCATACAGGTGATAGTGACAGTGTAGAAGTAGTAGAATTTACTATTAATAAAAGAAAAACGGGTGCGTCGCGGGACAAAAGTGAGAACTAAACTTGAAGGTTATTGCTTTTCCATGCATTAACAATAGATTACAATAGTTTTAGCTTAAAGTTTTATCAAAATTATTATTATTTTAAATTGTAAATATTATTAAAGATTAAAGTTTAAAAATTTTGTTTAGTACTTCACGAATGATATAATACGTTAATTTTGAAATTCAGGTGAAATAAATAACTGTAGAATAATAGGGTAGCTAGTGCAGCTGGTGCCCAAGACACAAGACGAAAATTCCTGGTTTGGGCACCAACGTGCAATACAATTGGAAATACATATGTAGTGTCAATTTTGTTCACATCAAGTAATTTATTATATAAATATATCACTATTATATTTATTATATAAATATATCACTATTATATTTATTATTGTAACTAATTTCTACTGTATAAATAAATAATTGTTATTATTATTGATTTCGTAGTTGGTAGGAATATGGGGATTAAATGAATGCATGGTATGATGGCATGGTATGATAAATGTAAATGATTTTAAAATTGTCTAAATGTAATGTATCTCTTCCCCTTCCCCGCGTTTCCCCTTGAGCGCTGTTCTGACGTACGGACGTACGTTCAA
This sequence comes from Tinea semifulvella, assembly GCA_910589645.1. Lineage (NCBI taxonomy): Eukaryota > Metazoa > Arthropoda > Insecta > Lepidoptera > Tineidae > Tinea > Tinea semifulvella. The sequence goes on along the minus strand of OU342598.1, from coordinate 2,376,862 downwards.
CGAAATGGGTCCCCAACCAAGCGCGCGCACTAAAGATCTCACTTTAAAAACTACTTAATAATAAAAAATTAAAATAAAGGATTAACAAAAAAATGCTCCAACTAGCTGCCAATGTGCAAAGTGCTAAGAATACTTACTGGCAGCGTTGCCACGTTGAATAGCAATGCTGATTCTTTGGCCCAAACATTGTCCAGCCCTCTTGTCTACCGAGGTGTTGACGAGCTGTTTTGACAATGCCTTGAAAACTTCATGTGCACTCGGTCCCCACTCCGAGAGTTTCAACTCCAAAAAGCGCAAAACACATCTTCCAATCCTCCTCCTCCTTGCGTCGTTTTCCTCAATGCTGAGGGTCGTGACCCCCTCCTCGGATCACTTTGTTCTGGACGATGCTGCGCCATCCGGGTCTGCTCACGGCGGCGTGCAGGGCCTCGTGGACTTGGGTGTGAAGTGTGATGCGGATCTGGTCTGACCAGCGTCTCGGGCTCCGGCCACGGGGTCTCTTGCCTTTTCCTGAAGCTGTCGCGTAGTGGCCTTTTCCGCACATATGTGTTTCGCTAAGACCCAGAACGCTAAGTTTGTGGCATTAAATTTCTTCTTCCACAATGCTGAGTTTACCCGGTTTAATTAAGCCTCTGACGTTCTACGTTCCGATACGGTGATGGTCGCGTATTGAGGTCTTCTGAATGATGGTTTTGTTGTTGTCTTATCTTCCAATAAGCTGGATGTATTTTCGCCGTTTGAGGTTCTCTGCTTGTAATGCAGCAGCGCCTGGGTCCTTAGAGGTCAAGGACAGGTGGGAAGGTGTCGGGGTGTCCCATAGATATAGAATACTAACTAAGCGATGACGCGACGATCATATGTCTATGGGGTGTCCACGTTTATTTATCTATTTATTTATTCAACAACAACCCCAGCATCACAGTACAGGGTATCAGGATAGAGTACTTTAAATAAAGTAAAATATAACCAAACTAAAACAAAATTAAAAAATAAAATAAATAAATAGAAACTAAACACTTTTTGAACCAAAAATCAATTTCAAAATAAATTTTAAATTAAACTCGGGCTTATGTGGTGTGTATGTACTTACGTGTGTGGTGTGGTGTGTATATAGTGTTTTAATAGATGAGAAAAAATGGTTAAGTGGGTAGGTTATTTCTCGGAGTTGGGTAGAATATAAAGGTCAGTAGTTCCATGCGTGAAAAACAGACAATGAAACATATAATGACAAATTATATAGTACACACATAGCTTAATATAATTATAACGAATCTAATATATACTATTTTTTTGTCAAAATTCAACAATAAAAAAAGAAAAAATACTTGAAATTTTATTTTCATCCACAATTGATATTAAATGACAAAAAGATAAAAATAGCGACGACAGACTTCTAAAGGTGAAATGTTGACGTAATAAAGGCTAGGGGCACACCAGTATCTCCAGCAGCCCTATTCTGATACTTAAGTGCAAACGTTATATAGTGGAATCCGTTAAATATATACGTATATATCACGCTATTAAAGTTGATATTTGCGCGGCCGCTGTCAATTTCGAGCGCTTATAGAGTTAAGAATTGAATAATATTGTGTAATCATATTATATATTATTATTAATAACATTTGCAACTAAGTAAGAAAAAATATTGACCGCGTCTTGGTAGATATGTTTCCTCGAACGAAGACATGGATATAAGGTATATAAACGTTATCATTTAAAGACGACATGTGACTCTACCGCCGACTAAAGGTCTTTTTGCTTCCGACTTTATTATACGAGTGAAGCCGGATCAAAAAGCTTGTCATAGCAAATAAACTATTCGTTAACACCATCGATGTAACAACAAGCTTATAAAATACAAAATACAGTTTGAAAACGTACGTTGGAGGCGGATTATGAATTGACCAATCAGCTGGAGGCGCAGTACGAATATACCAATTAGGTGTAGGCGCGGTACGTTTAGATTGGATCAGGTCCGTGGATTTAGACGCAGAGGTACCGCGCTTGATTCGGTACACAATATATTTTTAAAATTATTTGTCATATTTTTCGAGTTTGGTACGCTAGAGACATGCCGTTTGAAATAGTGGGCCAATAGTAAATGCATTTGCTAAATGTGAAAGCATGGTTTCATATCTTACAAGACGATCGCGATGATACTTTACTTTTATGAACTGATAGACTTTTGGGATTTAGATTAGTTTCGTGAACTCGATTTTATTTACTCGTGAGTTAGAGCCTATCTATATATATTGACGTACTTACAGTTTATGTTGTAAATAATGGTAGTATTTAACGTGGCAGGAAGGTCAGAGTGAAATGCGAATTAATTCATCACTTATTTATGTACTGACGACATAACAAATAGCTTTCGATTTATTCAAAATTGGCTGGCTTAAAAATTAATGACTACTCTATATTCGTGATAGCAAAAAAAAAAATGTAAACAAACAGCAAAATAACACATTTTTAATAATAAAATACTTTATTGAACAAAATTACAGAAGAAGTGTACAAGGCGAACTTAATGCTGAGCATTCCTCACAGCTATAATAAGGTGCAAATTAAACGGTAAATCAACAGAACTAGATTTAATATATGATGTGTAAATTATATATTACATATAAAAATTCAAATATTCTAATAATCAAAAAAAGCTTAATACAAAATAGCTTAAAAATAGTACCTAGTTACATAAAATACCAAATAAAAAACAAAATACAACACTACTTTTAAATAAAAATGACGTAATGTAGGGGACAGACTGGTGCTTTAACTAATAATGTGCCCTGGGCCCCAAAACATGGGATCTGTGCTATGGAGTGCTTTTTTATATATATACATTTGAATAATATAATATTTTTAAATGTTTGTAATAATAAAGTCAATAGCATAAAGCACTTAAACAAACAATGCTTTTTCAACTTTACAGTTGATCATAAGATAACAATTTGCGGTGAACTTTACTAGCTACATGTATAAAATAGGAGTGATCATATATAGTTATAATAAATTTTCACTGTTCACACCTTATTCTTATATAGTAGTATAATTTAAAAATGAATTTAAATACTTTAGTAAGACCTTATATATAAAACAACTGTTTCTCTTTCAACAACAGTTATCAAATAAATAAATATTTCCAGACACGTCACACAGCGCTATCTAGTTTCCGTGGTAAGCTACGTGGCTTGTGTTACGGAAACTAGATGGTTGATAAACTACATATTATACTTTATTTTTTTTGTAAATAAATGCATATTATACATATAAACACCCAGACCGAGACAAATTATACAATGTACAACTTGCCCCCGGTGGGAATCGAACCCACGACCTCCCGAGTTCACGGCAACGTTTGTTACCACTAGACCACGGAGGCGGTCTTGCCATCAAACTTGAGATGCATTTGGTTTCATGTTTACATAATTATTTTTGCTATCTTGAATAAGGTACAGTGATAGGAATTAATTATTTCAAAACGCCATGAAGTTGATTTATTTTAAACCATTGTATTTATAGAAAATAGGAGTTGATATATCTATAATGAAACTATTGACATTCAAAGGATATTTTGGGTGGATTTTTCACAATACGTTCTTCATCGTCATCATCACTTCAATCAATCCTATTACAGTAGATATGTGGTGGTTTACACTCCAAAACAATCATAGTCACATCACGACAAGTGGCAAGCTCGTCGATGTTTTTTTTTCATTTTATATAGATAGTTATTTATATATAGTTAATACTAGCACGACATGTGACCTTGCGTCCTCCTGATGTTAAGTGGCGCGCGAGGTCCATGAATGTTAGCAACTGGAATTAGACACTCATTACTAACATCAGCTCCTAACACTATGCCGGCTGGACTGGCCATGACGGCAATTCGAGCCTGATCCCGAAACGTGTGGATACACTTTACTGGGTTTATCGGTACGAACGGTAGATACTTCCCCGCTCCGGCAGACTGGGGAAATTACCACCACCTCTAGATGGTAAAAGTTTTTTTTTTAAATTGGTTTGCAGAGAATCATAGTTAAACTAAAACAATTGTTAAAAAATATCGACAAAGATATATGGACCTGTAAAATAGAATACATAATTATAATGGTAAACTCCGCAACATTAAACATAAATAGTTACTAATGGGTGACTTTTCTTGCCAACAAATCTTTAGGTTTATGAGATATAATGGTTTCAAAATATAATAATGTTAGGCAGTGGAAACTTGGAAGGTCTGGGGTGGGATGCGACGCGTGTAGACACATTTGCTCTATCTCACATCCAGGCGACCTCGTCAGGCGTAGGCAGTACGGTAGTTTCTCCTGAAAACCTCAAGTTGCGCATAACCTTGGTACCGAATTTGTGCTGTTTGGGATCGAGACAATGGGCCCACGGTGGCATTAAGCAAAGCGCTTGGCGGAAAGATTGGAGGCAGGAAGGCTGGCAATTATAATTATTAACGTATTAACGCTCGCCAGTGGAATAAGCTGCCCTTGGCCATTAGACGTGCACCGCCTGTCAGCGTCTTTAAACGTTTAATAACCACATCGTTTCTGGAGAAACAGAATAAAACACTTAAATAACCGTGTATTTATTTAAGTTATAATGTATATGATGTACTTTATGGTTTATGTATGTTTATGTGTTTAGGTATAATGTGTAGTATATTAAAATTACTTATTAACTGTATCATTAAAATTTCTTTTTTTTTTCATCCTGCCTATCACCTTACTCGATCCCAAGGTTAGCTGGTAAAGAATGTCCACTGGCATTATAGCTCGCCTCTGTACTATTTTTAAGTGCATTAAAGAATTTAAATAAATAAATATTAGCCTCGCTATACAAAGGATAAATGTTGCCAGTCTATTTGGGATATTTTTTATTTATTTATAGTTTATTGTATTACTAGGTTTAGTTTATATTTAATTCTCATTATTTGAGTAGTTATTAATTTATTTCATATTTCAAAAATAGTAAATAAAAAAACACCTACTGCCTTAACCGCTGGACCACGAAGGCAGACTAAATGATACAAACACCTTTATGGCTTTATAATTCTACCTTTTTCTTAAAAGTATGACAAGCAGATTTTATTCAGTGAAATGAGGTGATAATGATAAATGAAAGAATTACAATTCTTTATGTAAAATCTAGGTCAGACGTCACAATGGGAGCAGGTGAAGTGAACATAATGTGAAATGCAAGTTTTATACTTTAAAATTAATATCTTTGACGTACCTACGCAACTAGATTTTTTTTTAGTTTAACGGGTTTTATGAACAGTATCCTGATGAAACTCTGTTATTGATGGAAGTATGAGATTTTAGACAGTTTTAGACATGGGTTGACGTAACTTTTTTATTAACTTGATGCGCTTATCAAGTATCATCACGACCGTTTCCCTTTCGGGGTGGTCAGAAACCAAGCTAATAAATAAGCGGATTCACATTTAGCCAACTTTACTATAGGCCAATCATGACAAGTGACAAGCTCGTCGATGTCGTGACTTAAATGTATTTATTTACATTAATAAATATTTTTGTGTCCCGACCAGGAATCGAACCCGGTACCTCCGAGTGAAAATTCACGGACTTAACTGCTAGACCACGGAGGCAGTTTTGATGCGCTTATAGAATCCGTAAAGCGCAAACGTGTTTGATTTGAAAGCAAAGCAAAGATGTTTATTACTAATTTTTTCCTAAAGTGAATATAAACGCCACTAAAACTACATAAAATTGCGATTTAAAATAAGAACGCGCTTGGAGTCGAATATGGCATTAATAGAATATTTAAAAATAGCAAAAACTGTCAGAGTAAAACGATATTAAAATTGGTAATTTCGTATAAATGTTTCCACTACAGACAGCAAATAACGTTTCGATGCGTTCATTTTAAGAATTGACTATTTTTAGATTTAGTTTAGATTTTTATTATTTACCTTAAGAGGTGGTGGTGACTCGGTTGTGAGAACGCTTTTCGTAAAATCCCAAAAGGGGCGGTTCGAACCACGGAATGTACCAACAAGAAATACTCTTTTCTTACGTACATAGATTTACACCGTTCCCGTGCACAGAGCACGTTAAGGCGGTGGACCCGGTTCCAATAATACCAACAATAGAATCGTTAATAAATTTACATTATTATCAGTCCCCGCCAATCCGTCTGGCAAGTCAAATTCTCCAGAGACATGTTCTGTAAGGCTCGTTCATCTTTACCATTTTGGTGTATTGTTTTGTGTCGATCTTCGGTTATAGGTCAATCTCCTAAACGCGAGTTGTTCATATCACTTCCCGATCCATATTGCTTGTGGAAAGAATATTTTACTCTTTTCTTACGTAGATAGATTTACACTGTTCCCGTGCCTCAGAGAGCACGTTAAGTTGGTGGACCCGGTTCCAATAATACCAACAATACGATTAATAAATTGATATTATTATCAATCCCCGCCAATCCGTCTGGCAAGTCAAATTCTTCAAAGACATGTTCTGTAAGGCTCGTTCATCTTTAGCATTTTGGTGTATTGTTTTGTGTCGATCTTCGGATATAGGTCAATCTCCTAAACGCGAGTTGTTCATATCACTCCCCGATACATATTGCTTGTGGAAAGAATATTTTACTTACAAAGATAGCCCAAACTGCCTGGGGGATGTGTTCGCCCCAACTTTACTGCCATAACTCTCAGCTGTGACCATCGACTTATACAGGATGTAATTTTAAGACAAATTCAAAATACGTGTAATTTATTAAAAGCTTCGTATTTTTTATTTTAATTATTGTGTAATAAAATTTCAAGTTACGGTGCAGAAAAGTTTTCCTAAAAATATCGCCACTCATACTGAGCCTAACCAAGTAGAAAGGTTCGTAGCGAAAGATCGACGACAGCGCGAACGTTGACCTATGTCATTGTTTCTCTCTCTGGAGCCTAGATATTTGTATGATTTAACTCTTTCGAGGGTTGGTCTTAAACATAAAGCGCAGCAGTGTTGTCGAGATTTGTCTGTCCGACGACCATGAACTTAGTTTTCTTGATGTTCACGTTTAAATCATCGTTGAAGCTAACATTATCCACTCTATTTAGCAGAATCTGGAAATCGTCTATGGTATCTGCCAGAAGAATTGTGTCTTATGTATATCGGATTGTATTAAGAGGTCTCCCATTAATAATAAAACCACTGTTAGTATTTTCAAGAACTTGGGAAAACATCTCTTTAGCATAAATATTAAACAACACTGGGGACAGTATGTAGCCCTGCGTTACTCCACTACTTATAAAGACATCCTCTGTCACTTAATTTTCAACACGCACATTTGCTGTTTGCTGCCAGTACAATTTTTTACTAAATTTTACGTCCTTGGAATCCAATCTAATCCTGTTAAGAATCTGGATATTTGTCATGCTAAATACGATCGAAAGCCTTCTCATAGTCAATGAAACATTATTACATAAACATAACAATGAACACAATTCATCATCCTAGCCTCTAGAATGCAATGTTCTAGAACTGCACTGTTAGAGATGGGCCTACCAGAAAATTATAGAGAATTTAGCCTACACTCGCCACGGGTTGGCGAGGTTATGATGTCACTTTTCTAATGACAATTAACGACTCCATATGTTGGTATAAGTAGAACCGACTGCTTAACGTGCTCTCTGAGGCATAGGAACGGTGGTGTAGTACATAAATCACAAATGTACGTAAGAAAAGTCCATTTCTCATTGGTACATGCCGGGGTTCGAAACGACTAATTTAGTTTTTTTTTAAGGAAAGTTCTTACAACCGAGCCACTAACGCTTCATATTAACATAATTAGTGAAATTAAATAGTAAAATAGAAACAGTTGTGGAAATTCCGAAATCACTGGCAAAATGGTAGTAGTTAAAGTTAAAGTTAAAAAAACCTGATCGAATTTAATGTTAGGGTTTTTTTATCTTAAATTACCACCCTGTATATAAGTCTATGGCTGTAACATCCGATCGATTCCCGAATTCGAATATCGAGTGCGTATCGTGTTCGATGTTTTCCCGGTGATTTCGGAATTTACGACTCGCCTTAGGAAATGGAATGAGCTGGGTTTCTGATACATAACTGTTTCAATTTTACTATTATATCAAAAAATATACTTAAGATGAAGACAAATTTCTAAGCATTCCATGGATTCACCGTGCGGGTGCCGGGTCCATCTGTGCGATGAGAAGAATGGTGTCTCGGGCTTGCGACCGACAATAGGCTGGTTTAAGAAAAGGAGGCCTCCCTTTGTTATTTTATTGCGCGATAATACGCTTACCATCCACCATTCTACTCCTCTCCCTACCCAACCAAATACTGTGTGGTTCCGTTAATGCCGTCTTGGAAGCTCGTTCCATAAATAAATATATAATAAGAAGAAGATTTTGCTGGAACTCTACTCGCACCAACTTCCACTATGTAAAGCTGAGTCTTGAACACTCTGGTCCGGGAGGGTAAGGTAAAAAACATGTACTGTCTAACACCCGTACTCTAAGACGTTCTCTCCAACTCCTCCACTCAACCATTCCTTCCAGCTTTGTCAAACAGGTTTCATCAAGGAATCTTTGAAATCAGTATTCTTAGTTGTTAACTCTCCAAACCTTGAGATGCATAAAAATGTTACCATAATACCTAAGCTGCTGGTCTTCTGCTAACAGCTTACTTATTGGACCACTTTGCTGCTTAGTCTTCTACTAGCAGGAGTAGAATCATTCAAAATTATTAAATTATTGACGTTTCATAAATGCCTGTAATAGGTTAACGTGAATAAAAATATTTTGACTTTGACTTTGACCATATTTTTTTTCGTATTATAAGTTTTTTCTGGTAATATTGAAAATTATGTTCCCGTATTCGAAAATATTAATTTTGTCAGTATTACGAAAATTAATAGCACTAGCACTTTTGACATCAATAAGTCTGCCTCTCTGTGTTATACATAAATATTTATAATATGAAAGATAATTTACATAACCTAAATTATTTATAATTTGGAACGAAATCTGATGGTGCAATTGTGTATCTTATATAGGTCTACAGAAAAGTCCGAAATGGCATATGTCTATCTCTTAAGGATAACATACTATATCCATTTTAAAACTAAAAAAATTGTACAATTATAAAGCGGTAATTGGAAATCTATTTACACAAATACGGTATTAATCCTTATCATTTTAAATTAATTTTAGTTATTTCAAGTTGGTTTAAGTTCAGTTTCTCAAAAAATTACCTGACAATCAGTTTAAAAGCCAAATTAGGAAACTATTGATGGAATGTTGCTTCTATTCGCTAAGTGAATATTACAACCACAAATTTTAAGTATTTTTATGTGTATTATAATAATTATCTGTAAAATATGTTTTATTAATAATCTGTATGTAATAAGTGTGACTAAAATTATAAATATAATAATAAGATTTTAACATTGTAAAAAAAAATTAGTGCCAGAAATGGCTGAATGTGCAGAACTAAATCACTATTATTATTTACTATTACCATGTTCTATGCAAATAAATAATTTCATTTCATTTTAAAGCATTTCATGAAGATTTTTTTCCCTTTTTTAGTAAAGGGAAAAAAATACCTTATGATATATAGCAAAATCAAAATAATGCACAACGGAATTAATTTGGTGTCGCCGTTTACGCGGGCAAAGCCGGCAACTACAGCTAGCGTTAATATAATAGACTTCGTGCAATTTTTACGAAGTCAAATCCAAATACATAGTAAAATATTTTTTACCACGCATTTTAGGATCTTTTCGTATGTGCCGAAACCCTTCTAATGGCCTTCCCCATTTATAACGCAAGCTTTTTTTATTAAAAGTCAGTATCACTAAAATGGTTTTGTGTTGTTGGGATTAAGGAGTAAATTGATCAAGTTGGCTACTTTTTAAACTACGAGGAATATCGAAAATATCGAATTTTAGTAATTTATTAGGAAATAAAATAATTTTAGATATATATTAATAAAAAGAGGGCTCCTTTATAAATGGCCTGTCGCAAGCCCGAGACAACACTCTTCTCATCTTTCTATCCCACACACGATGGACTCGGCTCTCGCACCGTATATCCATAGAATGCTTAGATATTTGCCTTCTCTAGATTTGTTTTAGTAAAATAGAGGAAACTCGTTAAATAAATGTTTTTGCTATTTTTCTCTGTCTAAAATCTGTAGGTATCTGTATGAAAGTGAAAATATGTCCATAATGTCCGATATTTTATTTCCTAAAAATTTTATAAACTAGATTTTTCAAAAGTACACTCAGACTTGAAAAAAATATGAATTGTGCGAGCGAGAGGGATGCAAAAGAGTTGAAACCCTCTTAAACGTATATGTATACGAACTTATAATAAATTACCTAACAAATTAAAATTGTTGGGGAAAAATGATTTTAAAAATCAATTAATAATTTGGTTAAAACTAAATATGTTTTATAATTTAAAAGAATATTTTGACAATTGTAAAACCTAAAGTTTAAGCTGACAATATTGTATGAATACCTACATGTAAGTTTTTGGACATATTTTATTTGAAATTTTAAAATTTTAATTATTGTTTGATATATTTGCTCGCCAATTTACTTGGCAAATGTTGTTACGTTAAGTTAGTTTACTATAAGACCTCTAAATAACACATATGCAAACAACATTTATGCAAAGAATTTTTATCTTAAAGTCTTACAGAAAAAAATCAGATGATACGGACTCTTAATGGGTAGGCAATTTTGTACGAAATGAAAGAGGGACGAAACGTTAAGGCGGTTTTTGGCGAACATAATTCCTATAATGTTGTTTTTATTCAGATCCCAAAAGACATACAATTCATACTTGTTCATTCATTCATATTTGGGCCAAAGGATCGGCATTGCCATTCAACGTGACAATCATGCCAGTATCCTTTGCCTATAGTAAGCGATTATTTATAATATTTTTATTTTATTTTGTTTTTCCTTTTTTTTTGTTATTAGTTGAATTTTTAATTATTAAGTAGTTTTTTTATTAATGGTAATTTATATGTTTTAAAAGTTTAGTTTTTAGTTAATTTAATTTTAAAAAAATGACTTGTGTGTATGTGTAATAGCGTCATCTATGATCGAGTGGAGGAAGTATTTACTAATGACAACTTTTAGAATCTTTCGTGTATTTTAATTTAATACTTAAACATAATAATTTTAATCAGTATTTGATGAAAATGAGCGTGCGGAGTGTATGAGTATATTTTTCTATGAATACCTAAGTGTATAGAAAAACAATTTGGAAGCGTTAGTAGCCGCGTTCGGTCGCCCCGTGTGCAAGGGCTTTAACTTCACAAAATTGTGTTACGTCCCAGATAAGATAAAAAGGTTTTGTAACTTTGAACCTGCGAATAACTAGGTTGAGAGTTATAACGAGAAATTATCACGAAAACAGACGTAGTTAAATTTCGGTGTCAACTTAATATGGAAAAGTTTATTTTAGGCCTCCACGAGGATTTGAGATAAGGTAGTATTATTATCGAATGACATGACAGGTATTTTAGTCACAGTTTTCTATTTACTTTTTACTTTATGTAATAATTAAATTCATAACAATTACTCTTAACTATAACTAAAATATTAATATAAATTTAAAAAAAAACATTGTTTAGGACTTATGTATTTTGTACCGTGCTTAAAAGAAATCAAAAATTAACCTAAAATTATTTAAAAAAAAAACTACAAATAAAGGAGTGCCTCCGTGGTCTAGCGGTTAAGTTTGTGGGTTTAGAGGGTTCGATTTCCGGTCGGTACACAGTAATTTATTTGTGATATTTCTCGAGTTTGGTACGCTAGAGACATCGACAAGCTTGCCACTTGTCATGATGGGCCTATACTAAAGTTGGCTAAATGTGAATCTGAATCGTTAAAAGCGTGGTTTTTGACTACCCCTAAAGATGTATACTATTTAAATAATCCTCTAGAGTAGAAAGTCCCAATAAGGCTAGCTACCTTATCCTGTGTATAGCGAGGCTAATACGAAGGCAGAAATAATTGCCAGTCTCCAGACTTTTCCGTCAGTCGTTTGGACGAAACCTTTGCCAGGCACTTTGCTTCAGGTCTCCATGGGCCCAAGGTTTCGATCCCAAATGGCGCAAATTTGTAACCTGTACCAAGGTTGCGTATTTAATTATCCCACTTAATTCTAGCTCACAAAATGACTCCAGCGTTCTTGCCTGTGCCGTCAAAGCTCTCGACCGTGCTCTGGAGTTAACCAGGGAAAACCGTCAAATTATTACTACGATTGTGGTGCGTTTGTAAGAACGTAGAAACAGATATTTTATGTTACAAAGTAAATACTAAACAAACGTATTAAAAACTACTTAAATAATAAAAATAAAATTAATAAAAACTAACAACAAAAAAATAAAGAAAAATTACGTACTTACAAAACCTAATGGATACATAAATCGTATTGGCGCGGTATCGTGGCAAGAACGCTGGCCGAATTTCCTCGGTGATTATTTAAGCGAGGAAAGAACCAGCCCTCTTGTCACCGGAGGAGACAATTAGACGAGGGGTGGAGTTTTTTTTTAAATGTTCAAGCATAAGTTCGAACTTCACCAGCCTAGAATCTCTACAGCAAACGGCAGCAACACATTTTGATTATAAATACACATTTGCCCCGCTTGCCAAAATTTTCACTTTCGGCTGCGGATCCCGGTGGTTTCACAAAGCTTAATCGAGCAAGTGCCTGAAGGTGCATTAAAGAGCCTTTGTAACAAAGTCGAAGTCAAAATATCTTTATTCACGTAAACCTATTACAGGCATTTATGAAACGTCATTAATTTAATTATTTTGAATGATTCTACTCCTGCTAGTAGAAGACTAAGCAGCAAAGTGGTCCAATAAGTAAGCTGTTAGCAGAAGACCAGCAGCTTAGCAGGTTGTATAAAAAGGTTGATGAATGTCGACAAAGCGAAAGAGGTATTTCGTGATCGTGTCAAGTGGCGCTCAATTCTCTCTGCCTACCCCGCTAGGGATCTGACGTGAAGATATGTACATGTAAGCTAAGACACTTAAAACGCTTTCCACAAAATCGTTGAATGGCAATGCTGATACTTCGGACCAAATATAGTGTGATATATTAACTAATTCGAAGCGATTCCTGGTCGGGACACAAAAATATTTATTAATGTAAATAAATAAATTTAATTAATATTAAATTTATTTGTGATATTTCTCGAGTTTGGTACGCTGGAGACATCGACGAGCTTGCCACTTGTCATGATTGGCCTATAGTCATCATCATCAGCCTGTATCTCTCCACTGCTGGATGTAGGCCTCCCCTAAGGCTCGCCACTTAACGCGATCTTTCGCTACCCTCATCCAACCCCCACCAGCGACCTTCTTTAGGTCATCCGTCCATCTGGCGGGGGGTCGTCCCACTCTGCGTCTTTCTGTACGTGGTCTCCACTCTAGAACCCGTTTGCCCCATCGATCGTCGGTTCTGCGGCAGATGTGTCCGGCCCATTGCCACTTCAGCTTGCTAATTTTAAATCTATGTCAGTAACTTTCGTTCTCTGACGAATGGCCTATAGTAAAGTTGGCTAAATGTGAATCCGCTTCTTTATAAGCGTGGTTTCTGACCACCCCGAAAGGGCAACGGTCGTAATGATACCTCTATATTAACTGCAAATGGAACTTTAAAATACTTAAGTCAATAAGGACTCAGTTTACGGTACGATTAGCTAATAAGCAGAGTAAGCAAGGGACGAGTTGGTAAACGTGGAAAACTTTTGAAGGCCCTAACAGTATTAATTCCGGTCGACATATTAAATAACTCTTCATAAAACACTCCCTTAAGTAAACCGCAATACATACGTACCAACTTAAAGTATCTTTATGCCGAGGAATATAATAAAATTATAAAATTACATCGACGAGCTTGCCACTTGTCATGATTGGCCTATAGTAAAGTTGGCTAAATGTGAATCCGCTTATAAGCGTGGTTTCTGATCACCCCGAAAGGGAAACGGTCGTGATGATACTTTTTTTTTTATAAAATCGTAAATGTTAAAACAGGCATTCGGGAAGCTGCGCCACATCTTCCTATCAAACATACCCCAGTGTTTGAAGACGAGAGTGCGTTCTTCCAGTGCTGTCGAACGGAGCAGAGACGTGGACACTAACAGTGGGTCTGGTCCACAAATTTAAGGTCGCTCAGCGGGCTATGGAGAGAGCTATGCTCAGTATTTCTCTGATGGATAAAGTTTGAAACGAGGAAATCCGTCGGAAAACCAAAGTTACCGATATAGCCTTCAAAATTAGTAAGCTGAAGTGGCAATGGGCTGGACATGTCTGTCGTAGAACCGATGAACGATGGAGTAGACGAGTTCTAGAGTGGAGACCACGTACGGGAAGACGCAGAGTGGGTCGACCCCTCGTTAGATGTACGGATGACTTGAGGAAGGTGGTGGTGGGGGTTGGATGAGGGTGGCAAGAGATCGTGTGAAGTGGCGAGCCTTGGGGGTAGAGACACAGGCTGATGATAATGATAAAATAATAAAAATACAAATATAATCTTAAACTAGAACACCACTTCTTATATTCTCTCCTTTCATTTCAAAGAGATTAATAACATAATTATTTTAAAGTCAAAGTCAAAATATCTTAATTCACGTAAACCGGCATTTGTGACACGTCATTATTTAAATTATATTAAATGATTCTACTCCTGCTAGTGGAAGACAAAATAGCAAATCGGTCTTGCAGAGTAAGCTTTTAGCAGAAGACCAGCAGCTTATCAGATTCCAATGACCTGTTAATGTTTAATTTGCAAGGAAAATTCAGCTATATCATAAAACAAATACAGAATGAGTACCTATGAAAATACAATACTTGGTACATGAAATGAAATGAAATATTTATTTGTGATTGTATGGTTACAAATTAAAGATGAACAATATATTTTTCCCTGCAACAATCTACCTTAAGAGGTGTCTAAATATTAAGTCCTAACACTAGTAACAATTATTCTAAAACTACGTCTAAAACAACAATTTATTTACACACATTATTCTTATATAGGTTCATTACATATGTCAATCTTATATAATATAAATAAATGTCATAATAATACAATATATAAATACAGTGGTACCCTACCAGATAAGTAAGGATTTAGATAGTACTTGCCCGTGAGCAACCTGAAAGCCAATAATATGATAATTATATCATTTATTCTAAAACATATTAACAAAATTTAATACTTCGGATACAAATATAAGTTCCGTCGGCGTGGAATGGTGGCAAGTACGCTGGCTGCATAAATACAGAAATATATAACTCTATGCAAACCCATTTCGCTCCTTGGCGCCGTATCAGACTGGAAATTCTGATGGATACATTTAAACATCATTATAGGATCCCAGATGAAGCTATATCAGCCTATAGTATCTTCTTTGTGTTTTCTGGGAACCTAAAAATATAGTTATTATTATTGAACTTACTGATCTTTTGGAATCAAATATTAATCAAATAGGACAAATAATTATTAATTATTCTCTGTATAGAAAGTATAATATACTTCTGGACCACAGAAGTTATATATGTATATAAATAAATTTGGAATAGTTTAGTTAGAATGCAAATGTTTGTAAATGATATGTATGACGACGGTTACATTTAAAACTTGCCTTATAACTAAAGGTAATATGGTCATTCCAAAGATAAAATATATGAATATTTCCAACATTTATATCGTGCTCAGATTACAAATAGAAACCGTAATACGAAGGGCCTATATACAGCGGATTTTATTCTGCCCGTGAAAATGTTATGCTTTTCATTAATCCAAGTAATGGCCATTAGAATAATTAAATCCTTATTCCCCATCTAATCTTTCGGAGCGAGATGTCAGCCTCTAAATAACGAAAAGGAGTCAAACAAAAGCTCCCAAATACCTACTTGAAACATAAATATACTGTATTTCGAGACGATTATAGGGTTTTTAGAATATTGCTTTTTACCGCAACATAATTTAAAGATAATATAAACGAATCCGTAAAATTTAATAAAATAGACGGAGACGAATTTCATAGCAATTCATCGTAGGTGAGGAAGATACAAGAAGAATGAAGGAACATAACACTAAAGAGGCGTATCTCCATAGAAGAAAAATGTGCCAGTTTAAGCAGCGCTACTACGGCTTCCAACCGAACTAGCATTGGCGGCAAATTTGAAAGTACTAAAATATTTTTACTTTTTGTTAATCAGAGCATCCTTAATCATTGCTCAATTTATTAACTTTGATAGCAACTATTCAAAAAAATCAATAAAAGTACAAATTTGTCGAACAAAATTAATAGTAGGTATATTAATTATTAAAAATGACCGTGTCGTAACTAAAATAAATCCATTTAATATTTACAATTTATTTATTTCTTAAAGTTCTCTCTAACGACTTTCACATACCTATTATTCTTTAAATTCTTGATTTATTAAATCCTAAACACTTTTTACACATAAACTCCATCAAAATCAAACAACATTCAAATATACATTTGGAGCATTTATTGTATTATATTCTTTGATCACACATTTCTCGATTTATGTTGTACAATTTAAACATAAATTTAACTTTAAATTCGCGTAAATAATCAATAAAATAAATAAATAACAAAGCGGCATTTGCAACAGCCAAGACTCCATTTTGTTTCGATTTGTATCATCAGTATCATCACGACCGTTCCCTTCTGTGGTGGACAGAAACTACGCTTATAAAGAAGCGGATTCACATATAGCCAACTTTACTATAGACCCATCATGACAAGTGGCAAGTTCGTCGATGTCTCTAGTGTACCAAACTCGAGAAATATCACAAATAAATTAAATATTAATTAAATTTATTTATTTAATTTTTGGATAAATATTATTGTGTCCAGAATCTAACCCAGTGCCTGAGTATAAATTCACGGACTTAACCGCTAGACGAGACAGGCAGTCATCATTTGATTTTGTATATTTAGGGTAACCGGTATATTAAAAAAAAAACTAAAGTAGTATTATTATTATAATAAATTATTAAAATTACATTACAATCCTAATAATTTATATATATTATTCGTAACCTTCAAAAAAAGGATTAATGGCAACCCTCGATATTTCCCAATACGGGAACAAATGCAATGTATGTATGTTAATAGCCCTATATTGTATAGATTTGGTATTGACAATTACAGATTTGTCTTATTTTACTCGTAAGTCTGCCCAACTCAGCTGTATCTATACGATAGATTATAATTTAGCCAGACAAATTGCTTGGAAGTTTTTCACATTGATGCCTTACCGTATGTTTATAACCTTGATTCTATATGTGTTTAGAAAAAAAAAGTTGCAGTTGATTCCTATTGATTGATTCACGGCATAAAGATTGCCTGTGCACATTATTTTAGTTTTTGTGCAATAAGGCATTTTATTATTATTATTATTCCTAACGTATTCCTAGCGTAATACGTACCTACGTATGACTCAACTACGCAATACAATTTTACTTCGACATAAAAACTTACAAAGTCAAGTACTTATCCACTTTTGGGTTAAAACTTGAATTCACAGGGGTGTTATTAGGGGCCCTGTGACATGGGTACGGGCAGTTTGTTCGCCAAACACAAGCCTGAACAGTTCTAGGAATCAAAAGACCCTATGGAGACATTGTCGATAATGTGGTCGTGGTTGTTATGTCTCTGCCTCCGTGGTCTAGCGGTTAAGTCCGTGGACCTAGACTCGGAGGTACCGGGTTCGATTCCTGATCGGGACACAAAAATATTTATTAATGTAAATAAAGACATTTAATGAATATTTAATTTATTTGTGATATTTCTCGAGTTTGGTACGCTGGAGACATCGACGAGCTTGCCACTTGTCATGATTGGCCCATAGTAAAGTTGGCTAAATGTGAATCCGCTTATGTATAAGCGTGGTTTCTGACCACCCCGAAAGGGAAACGGTCGTGATGATACTTTACTTTACTTGGTTGTTATGTCTAAGATGTAAAAAAGATAGATAGATAGATAAATTCTTTATTGCACAAAAAAATAAAAAAAACATTTCAATGTACATAGGCGAGCTTAATGTCTAGGCATTTTCTAACAGCTAACCTTTGGGAGAGTGAGAAGAGAGTGTGGGTGCATGTGTATAAGTATATTTAGAAACTATGATTTGAAAGATCGTTATTTTATACGATTTCAGAGATGCAACTAAAAACAAAATTTAACGACATTATTTAAAAAAAATATAGGCGAGTTTAATGCTGTAAATACATTGTCTACCTAGTTAGTCGAATCCTTTATTTATTTATTTTATTTTTATCATAGACATCACACATGTATTTGTACTTAACACCAAATCAGAACTAAGATGCTGCACCTATTAAAGCTGCGACCACCACAGTAGCATTTATGGCCTATAAAAATAACAATAATTATACACAAACTAAATATTTAAAAAAAAACTAAAACTGAAAAATAATAAAAAAAACATCTTTTAGAAAAATAATAACTACGAAAATAAATAACTACAATTTTACCTACTTCAGGTAAGTAAATAAATAAAATTTAAATTATTCTTATAAAAATTGCCTTATAAATTGTGGGCAAGTAGTTTTTTTCATGTTATCGACGAGCTTGCCACTTGTGATGATTGGCCTATAGTGAAGTTGGCAAGATGTGAATCCGCTTATTTATAAGCGTGGTTTCTGACCACCCAAAAAGGGAAATGGCCGTGATGATACTCTAGTTGTTTTAGCAGTTTACGTTTAAATAGTCTTTCGGAGACTCCGAAGATGTCAATATTTTCAAATTTTGCTTTGTGATTTAAGAACTGTATTGCAGTTATAGAGTATTTTTATTAAAATTGAAATAAATGATCCGTTTATCTTTGTAGCAGGTTTTTAATACTATCATAGCTGTGATTCCACCGCATTCTACATTATAACATATGAGTAATTACAATCAAATAATTTTAAGGAAGTATAAAGTCATGTAGTGTATTTATTGGACTAAAAAGTATAAATATTTAAAACTACTTAAAAATAAAAATTAAATAAATATAAACTAAACTTAATAAAAAATAAACTAAAGTAATAAATGTCCTCTAGAGTCCTTCAGTGATAGTCCCAAGAAGACTGGCAAACATTTTCCCTCTTTTGCCAGCTTTTCTGTCTCCAGACTTTTCCGTTATCTGTTTGGATAACTCCTTGGCCAGACGCTTAGCTGAGTGTCCTCATGGGCCCATCGTCACCACCTCAAACGGCGGAAATTAGTAACTTGTACTGAGGTTGGCGTATTTGCGCAGCTTGAGGTCCTCAGCAGAATCCGCCGCACTTCCCGTGCTTGACGAGGTCGCCTGGATGTGTGATCGGGCTACACATGTCGCATCCCACACCAGGAACCTGCCAAGTTTCCACGGCCCAACAGTCATGCCGTCGGGTCTTTTGCCATCGCTCCGCGCAATCCTGGAGGGTTTTTGGGATCACGCGTACTCCAGGAGTGACAAAAGCCCTTCGAATGATGTCGTTCAAAGCAGCGTAACGAGGTATGCAGCCAGCACTTCTAGCGCAAGAAAGCCCATGGTGTCCGAGATATTCCACGGGCTCTCCACACCGACACAGGTGTGGGTGGACAGTCATGTAGTTAATTTAAAATTACTTTATTTTTTTATTACAATTACTTCATTAAATGTATATGTTAATAAGACATAATTTCCCTTACGTTGGTAATATTTAGCAGGTTTTCTAATAAGTAAATATAGGCTTAGAAAGGTCTAAGAGTCAAAAACCTTCATCGATTTCGCCGAGCTATTCATATAACGCGGTTGTCGTGCAACACGCTAACTTGAAGCCAACATTTCTCCCAGACTTGTTGGTAAAAATAGTATTTTCATAAAAAAACTAAATCGTGATTAAAATTTCCTATTCAACTTAGTAAGCTACGTAATGTATGAAGTTTATTGTGTTTACGTACTGCGTAAAAAAATATATTAAATTAAAAACTGAAAAAAAAACGAAAAAAAAAATAAAATCAAATCAAGCCCAAGGGATCCGTCACCAAAAAGTTCAATAACCGCTTAAACTTGTAGGTAGGTTTAAGTAGGACATATATTGTTTTTTTATGAACTGACTGCCTCCGTGGTCTAGCGGTTAAATCCGAGGATTTAGACTCGGAGGTACCGGGTTCGATTCCTGGTCGGGACACAAAAATATTTATTAATATATATATATATATATATACATTTAATTAATATTTAATTTATTTGTGTTAATTCTCAAGTTTGGTACGCTGGAGACATCGACGAGCTTGCCACTTGTCATGATTGGCCTATAGTAAAGTTGGCTAAATGTGAATCCGCTTATTTATAAGCGTGGTTTTTGACCACCCCGTAAGGGAAACGGTCGTGATGATACTTTACTTTACTTTTTTTATAATAATGGTTGCTAACCAACTTTAAATCGTTTAAAATTAAATAAACTAAAAGATAAACCTAATTAATATAAAAACTAAATACTTACAAATATCTTGATCATAATCTACATGTCATCGAATCCAGGAGAAGATGAACCCAATGTTCCGAGGACTCCGGCGACGTTGCCTAGTTGGATGGCAACACTGATCCTCTGAATAAGATATTCCCTACTCAGAGGATCACCTGTTGACGCTCGGATGGCAACGCTTATGTCGCGTATTAAAGATTTAGCGTCCTCAGACCAAGGGCACATCGTCTCTACGGCAAATGGCACAAAATGGTAACGGTTTGCCAACTCTATGTACTTATTACGTTTGCCAATTCAGCCGCTGCACCTGCTCGTACACGTCGCATCCCAAGCCAAAGACTTACCTTGTTTATATATATGTGTGTTATCTATGTATTGTATCTTTTTTAGTTATAAGTTTAATATTCAATAAATCTCTTTATCTCAAATATTAGCGGTCATGCACCTTACAATCCCTGCTCACATCTCCCAAAGGTTAGCTGTTAGAAAATGTTTTTAGACATTAAGCTCGCCTATGTACTGTAAAATGTATTATTTTCTGTGCAATAAAGAATTGATTTATCTATCTACTCATATTTATAATGTCAATTGACATACTGTTTTTATTTTGTTACAGTTAAAAAAGCGCGCTACGTTAGTATACCAGGTAAGATTTTTTAATTAATTTATTGCTTCTTCTCTTCTCTATTCCGCAACTGAACCACACGTACAGGACAAAATATGCACCCCCATACCGCATGCATATAAATTTGGAGACTCTTATATCTACCAGTGTGTTTCCCTACTCCTATAACCTGAGCTGAAGCGAAGTGTGAACAGGCCGACATAGTGGTAGAGACTGATGTCGGTCGTCTGTGGCTGGCGTCAGTTGCTCCCATTCGTGAACCTCGCGTTCCGGTTACCATGTCTAAGTAAAAGTGCTAAGTAAAAAATTTTTTTTTTTCACGTTTTATATTTACATGTATTCAAATAATAGTAACAAAAAAATAAAAACCTGTAAATTTAACCTAATAAAAAAATAAACTATCTATTAATAATAATATTCTATTGATAGAACCAAATAACTTTTGCTAAGAAAACATATGTCGGAAATGACAACATTTGGCGCTCCATACAGATTAGCAATGTTAAAATGAACAGAAAAAAATTTACACTTCCGACATTATTTCTTATTTTAGTTATTTGTTTGTGACAATAGAATATTATTGTTAAAAGATAGTTTATTTTTTATTAGTAACTTTAATTTGTAACTGTTATTTATATAAATATAACACGTTCAAAAAAATAAAAATCTTGTTTTTTATTCTCTTTTGCTGTGAATATAAATAAATATATTTTTACACAGCATACAAAATCAAGCAGTATTTAATATCTATTATTCTAAAAATATTAGTTCACTGTACTACAGTTACATAACATTGTTACAGCTACACAGTTCAACACGTATGTGACACTGAAGCTGCAGAATGTCAAGTCGACGACGGTGACAGTGAAGGGCCCGACGCCATGCTGGGAACAAGACTTCCTCTTGTAAGTATTTAGTGTCTAGAAGTAATTATAAGCACTATAAGCTAGCTTTTATAACACATATAATAAACACATACCCAGGTTTTTAATATAAATTCAGCGCTCGCAAATCCAGCTTAACAATGAAAAAAAAAAAGGCATATTTTTCACTGCCACTTCATCATTATTAACATTACAGCCCCTAGGACACAGCGTCCTAGACCTCCACTGCTGGAGATGGGACTTCCAGAACATATATCTGGATAACTTGGCCTTCACTCGCCACGCTGGCCAGACGGCTTGGCGAGGATATGATCTCAATTCAAATTGTCAAGACAATTTATTAACGATTTCACAAATTAGTATTGGAGGCACGGGAACGGTGGTGTTATAAATCTATGACAAATGTACTTAAAAAAAGTGTATTTCTCATTGGTACATGCCGGCGGGGTTTGAGCCGACCTTTGTAGGATTTAAGGAACGTGTGCTTACAACCGAGCCACAACCGCGCCAAACTGCACTGTCACTTAGTATCGTAATAATGATATGAGTTAGTATAATGGGATTATGTTTAGGTCAAGATGATGGGCCCATGGGGACCTTCAGCAAAGCGCCTGGCCAAGGAGTTGTCGAAGCCACTGACCAAAAGGTCTGGAGACAGGAAGGCTGGCAATTATTTCCAACGTATTAGCCTCGCTATACTCGTACAGAGAGGAAACGCCAGTCTCCTTGGGACTATCTTATAGAGTATTGTATTTTCATCATTTTATCATCATCATTACAGCCCCTAGAACACAGCGTCCTAGACTTCCACTGCTGGAGATGGGTATAGGAGATAATTTATTAACGATTCCGCACATTTGTATTTAGTGGAACCGGGACCGACGGCTTAACGTGCTCTCCGAGGCACGTGTTGTTGTAAATCTATGACAAATGTACGTAAGAAAAGTGTATTTCTTATTAGGTAAATGCCGGAGGGATACTCAACCTAGCCACCACCGCGCCTGATTATAAATCGAAAGAGCCCAAACTTGATAGGGTTGTATTGTTGTATTACTGAGTTCTTGTGGTCACCTTCCGCCTCTATTATTAGTTTCTGAACACGGTCTATGATTGGAGTACTTATTTATATATTTAAAACTTTATTGCACAAGGTACAAAGGGCGGGCTAGGCATTCTCTAGCAGCCAACCTTTGGGACAATACAAAACATTACATTCATGAGGCTAGGTGCAAACGATTGTAATAAACGTTGCCAAATAAATAAATTTAATCTTACACACAAATATATATTAAAATATATACACATACATACAAATACAATAATACATATACTACACACTATATTGGCTACTATATACTACAGACAATACATACTTATAAACGTTGTGAGGAGCTCTTTAGGTAATGAAAGGAAACCAGCATTTTAAACAGCGGATTGCTGAGTGAGTTAGACTGAAAGCCAGAGTGATGAGAAGGGATAGATAATTCAAACGAAACCAGTTCCTGTGGCCTCTTTTCGCTATATCTACATCATCAGATCGGGTCAATGATACTATAACATTGAATTGTTACCCAACTTACATACGTATGCAAAATTACAGCATGGGGACTAATTCGTGCGTTTTAGACTTGCGTGTCGATTCGAAACATTCGAATTTAAAGCGACAGATCTCCATAGAAAACTGTCAGATTCATTCGAGCAAAAGGGACCTTATTTATCTTTTTTATTTTATTTCATTAACATAATGAAATGTTGCACTTTTTGTTTTTCTGTATAACACTTGATTATTTATAGTTTCAGCAGTGCGCAGAAGTTTTTAATCCTAAATGTGGAAACTGTTAATTGACTTAATTGTAATTTAAACATTAACACATAAATGTATCATAGCTGTAAGTTACCCAAATATAAATAAATAAATAAATTATCTGAAGTCGGAAAGTGGTCGAAAAATCGATCGTAAGATTTGTCCCGGACTCCTGCCAAGTTATATAGAAGGTAGTAAAAAGGTTGTGCTGTTCCTCGTAGTTTCTGCACACTTATAACGCAATACTATTGGAGGTTATGTTCCTCGCATGTCGCTCATTTTCCTCGTATAGCTCTGATGGATAAGCATTCTAAGGCCAGTATATTCTTACTTAGAAACGTTATTGTAATAAACAACTCTAACGAGCAATTAAAAGATGGATTACAATTTATTTGCCTTAATGATCCAGTAATTGGGTTTGTTATAGCGTAATTTAGTTATAATTGCGTCATAATATTGCTTAAGTTCTTGAAATAAAAAAAATATTAAGTAATTTAATGTAGAACAAACTTTGTATCTACATATCTTTATCTCAGCTTCACGCTTAAACTACTGAAATGATTTTACTGAAATGTGGTAGAGATATACCTTGGAACTCAACAACTTGTGGTCAGTCTTGTTTCAACCGGTGTAATTTTTATATAAATCACCATGGCAAGCTTACAATATTAGTTTTTTTTTTATTTATATATTTATCGCCATAGGATCCTATCGGAAGTCAATTTTTCTAAATAACAATGCTAAACAAAATACCTGGCCAGATATGGTGATACAGTATGGCAAGGAACAACCCCAATTTCCATTATTATTATTTTATTGTTATTATCTCTATCTCTTCCACTTCTAAGCCTAATAATTATTATAATATATAAGGTTATTAGGTCTAGTTTGTGGCTGTAAAGGTGCCTCGTCGGGTATTTTAATAAATAGTAGTTAAAATACTATATTCGAATTTAGATATGTCAATAAACTATAACTAAAAATAAATATATATATGTAAAAAATGTCAATATAATTAATATATAAGATGTCACAAATTCCTAAAAAAGCTATAAATTAAATCCGCTGTAAAGGCTTCGTCAATCTCATAATTTAAACTTAAAAACTAAAAATATTCTCCTTCAAAGTAAAAATTGGCATTTGACATCATTGCAAATGGCACAAACTTTCAACGTGAACAATAAATAGGTTGTAATTGGCCCAGTCTGCCGGGGCGGGAAGCATCCACTGTTCGTACCGATAAACCCAATAAACGCACGTTTTGGAATCAGACTCGAATTGCCGTCAAGCCAAGGCAAGCCGGCATAGTGATAGGACTGGATGTCAGTCATAAATGTCTGATTGCAGTTTCTAACATTAATGGACCTTGCGCGCCACTTACCATCACGTAGGCGCAGGTCACATGAAAGGCCAGTATAAAAAAAAACATAATAAAAAATAAAATATTATTATTTTATTTGACGAGAAAAGTATCAGCCGTTTAATAAAACAAACTTAATATGATATTTAGTGCCTTTAATCACATAAAACGAATGTACATAAAAAATATTAACTAAATTATAATTGACAGTCAAATGTCACATTATCTAATAAGAAGCAAATTATTAAGAAATAAAAAGAAACATAAAACTCGTTCGATACAATTCCAACAATTTTAATGTGAATATATAGTATACATACAAATACTTCTTGGAAAAGAGTTGTGTTGAAAAAGGAAATCTGGCGACATTAAAGTAAGATGAATGATGTGCCATAATATCGTAAAAACACATGATTTATGTCCCCACCAGGATTAAGACCAAGACAAGCGGGAAATCGATAAAACTTCACGCTTTCACTTATTTCAGGGTTTAGTTGAATTTATACAGCTTATTGTTTAGGACTTTCTTCTTTTCTGTTTTCTCTTTTTGAACCGATTTTCATGAAATTTATCAGATTTTTTTTTTTTTTTTTTTACTACTGGGCACGACATGTGACACCGCGCCCACCTGATGGTAAGCGGTACGCCAGGCCCAAGAATGAGAGCAATTGACTCCAGCCTCAAACGTACGACATCAGTCCCTATCACTATGTCGGCCTATAAAGATGGTTTTTCACACTTCGTTTGAAGGACTCCAGGTTATAGGAATGGGGAAACACACTGGCTGGGAGATCATTCCACATCTTCAGCGTGCGACAGATGTAAGAGTCTCCAAATTTGTATTTACGCGTAGGGATAGTGGCTACGGTATGTGGATGCATATTTTGGCCTGTGCGAGTGGTTCGGTTGCGGAATACAGAAGAAGGGATAAATTGTAATTTATATTGTAATTTTGGGACGCATATAGACTAAATGACATCATCATCTGACTACGACATGTGACCCCATGGCCATAGCTTTGTCTGCCTGTTTAATTCCCATTCATAAGGCGATTTTTAAAAATATAATACACAAATTTGACCGCCTCCGTCGTCTAGTGATAACAAACGTTGCCGTGAACTCGGGAGGTCGTGAATTCGATTTTCACCGGGGGCAAGTTGTACATTGTATAATTTGTCTAGGTCTGGGTGTTTATATGTATAATATGTATAAAAGTATAATATGTAGTTTATCAACCATCTAGTTTCAGTAACACAAGCCTCGTAGCTTACCACGGAAATTAGATGGCGCTGTGTGACCTGTCGGGAAATATTTATTATTATTATTATTTATTAATTATATAACTTAAATAAATACACAGTTATTTAAATACTTAGTTATAATAAAAACAAAAAATATGTACGTGGTTAAGTCAAAGCAGTATCAGGTTGTTATCAGTGATTGCAGTTTTATTGGTACATAAAATCGATATCACTGCACTGATAACGTTTTGTAGATATCATTCCTACGGGTACATAAAAAATTAGAGACACCTACATCTGTCGCAAATTAATATTTTATAAAAAAAAAGTAAAGTATAGTCACGACCGTATCCCTTTCGGGGTGGCCAGAAACCACGCTTTTAAAGAAGCGGAGTCACATTTAGTTAACTATAGGCCAAGCTCGTCAATATCACAAATAAATTAAATAATTATTATGAGCTGACCAGGAATCGAACCCGGTACCTCCGCGTCTAAACCCACAGACTAAACCGCTACAGCACGGAGGCAGGTATAATATTTTGTAGGTATTAAGGGCGTCTACCATCACGGACTTAGACACAGAGTCCTAGATCATTTAACATTCTGCTCTCCTGTCTACCCACCCAAATACTGCATGATTCCGTTAATGCCGCGTTGAACGTTTGTTCCATAAAAGTATTGACAGCAGACCTGCTTAGGTGGGCCCAAATCTGGAGCAAATATTTCCTTCCAAACCAATTTCCACTGCATAAAGCTGAGTTTTAAATGCGTTCGTGATTTCTTCTGTGAGATTATAATATTAGTTCTACTTAATGTTGTGGTCTTTTGGAAATGTACGTAATTTTCAAGTAGACTACCATCGTCTGGTCCTTAGTACTTAATTGTATGACTTTAAAGCAATTAATTGTTCTAAAGTTTACTAGAACCAATCCAATCACGTAAAGTTAATTTAATACCACGCAAGATTACATTCATAAACACAAGAAAGCTTTGGTTCTACTACCGGCGATAAGCGATAAACTATTTTTCTTTTTAAGCTTTCTTATATTATGCTAATAATTTATATCCCTCCTTGCGTCGTTATCCTCAATGCTAAGGGTCGTGACCCCCTCCACGGATCACTTTGTCTCGGACGATGCTGCGCCATCCGGGTCTGTACACGGCGGCCTGCAGCGCACTGTGCACTGGGGTGTTAAGTATGGTTCGGATCTGAAAAAAAAATGAGTTTATATAGGCATATTTTATTATATGTGACCTCGTGCCCACCTGATGGTAAGCGGTGCGCAACGTTCAGTAATGTTTGCACCAAATGAATTACGTATTATTATATCTTATGACGACATTGAGGTCAGATTTCAGTCGCTCTGCCAACTACGATCAATGTGACTTGACCGAAATGTCGTCATCGAACTACGACTGGATGTTTGGTCCGCTTTTACATTATTACATACATTCTCTAGAAGACAGAGTTTTAGACCTCTACTATTGGAGATGGGTCTTCTAGAAAATATTTCTGAAGATTTTGGCTCACACTCGCCACGATGGTTAGCAAGAGTGATGTTAATCTTAATGATAATTTAAGAACGATTCAACAAGTCGGTATTGGTGGAACTGGGATCAACGTGCTCGCGAAGGCATCATTTAAATTTAAAATTGATTCATTCTAGAAGTAGGCATTGAACATTAAATATTTTGTACTTTGCGCTTTAACAACTCAAATTAAATGTATAGAACTACGATTAAGGATTGATTCTTGATCGATGGAATATAATATAATGCTTATTTTCTGGGAAATGCTTGAGTTTGGAGCAGTACATTAAAATCATGATAAACATAAAACAATCATCATTCATCATCATTACAGCGTACAGTACAAGCGTCCTAGACCTCCACTGTTAGAGATGAGGAATGACAATTTATTTATTATATGTGGGTATAGGATTTAAATCGCGCCTCATAAAACAAAATTAATTTTAAAGTTATTTTTTGGATTATTAGGAAAATCGTTCTTACACCGCGTGCATATCGCTTCTTTTTTCTTTCTCTTTACAATTCCGTCGTTATAATAAAAATGTGTATCAGCTCGCTTATAGCTGGTAATGTGACTAGTGCCTAAAGCTAAAATCAAACCTTTGTCAAGCCGTTGAAATTTAACAAATGTTTGCAGTACCTAAG
Source organism: Tinea semifulvella (assembly GCA_910589645.1). Lineage (NCBI taxonomy): Eukaryota > Metazoa > Arthropoda > Insecta > Lepidoptera > Tineidae > Tinea > Tinea semifulvella. Next base: position 2,348,252 of record OU342598.1, on the reverse strand, counting down.
TCTTGTTTCTAGGGGCCTCTATAATGAAAGATATGTGCCCGTAGACATATGTACAAAAATGTTGGTCCAATTAAAAAATAATAATAAACGTTTATTTTAAAATAAGTGTAGGTAAAAATAGCAATTAGGTAAAATATAAAAATAACAATAATACATAATATATTTATAATAAATACATACATACCAATATGTACATACAATTTACACATAAATAAGTCATACTATCGACATATTAATATATGTACATACTTAAAACTACCTGCCAGATTTCCTCAATAAAAAAGAACCCGACTGAATTTCGTTTTTAATTAATAAAAAAATATATTATAAACTGTAAACAAATAAGTAAAAAGTAAAAAAACAAGCCCAATGGCTCCGTCGCCAAAAAGTTTTATTTAACCGCTTAATACATCATTAAAATAATTTGATATATTTTATAATATAGCAACTTTTACAGTCAGAACTCATTGTCTCTATAATAAAATAATTGAAATTCTAGATATTTACAAACAAAAGAAAATCCTATGAGAAAAAAAACTGCATCAGTGGTCTCTAAGTTATATGAACAATATGTTGAGGACCAACCAAAAGTCATAACCTAATTTGTTGGCTATTACTGTATTGTCATTCATCAACTTTCATTAATCATATTTTGCAATAACTTTATTCATTACAGCCCCTAGAACAAAGCGTCCTGACCTCCACTGCTGGAGATATGGGCCTTCTAGAGAATTCGGCCTACATTCGGCACGCTGGCCAGACTTGGCAAGGATATGACAATTTATTAACGAAGTTGGTATTAGTGGAACTGGGACCGTCGGTTTAACGTGCTCTCCGAGGCACGGAAACGGTGATGTTGTAAATCTATGACAAATGTACGAAAGAAAAGTGCATTTCTCATTGATACATGCCGGGTTGTTTGAACCGGCCTTTGTAGGATATAAGGAACGTGTTCTTACAACCGAGCCACCACCGCGCCATAAGTTTATTTACCCAGTACAATATAGTATATATATTAATAATAAAAATAATAATAATATATATATTAAAAATTACGAGTATGACTTAACCGAATTCCGGTAGGAATGTATGGTGTTAAAAAAAACTAAACTATATCATATCTTATCATATCATAGGTTTGTATAATATAGTATTGTTTCTTTTCATTTCATTGATGCAAAGATTTAAGCCGGTCTTGGTTTTTGATTGGTCCCGGCTAATAAAGCCACTATGTAATAAAATATGTAAAGTGATCGTGAATAGCTTAGTTTTGGTAAAATTTAAATATTGTGCCATCGTGTAATGTAATATTAAATGTTAAAATTAATGTTTTTCAAGATAATATTTGTGGCATTAAAGCGTATACATAGAATGCTGGTCCTTATATGCATGTCTTTGTATGTGCCCCTATTCATCTTTGAAGCTTCTGCGGAGGGCCCTTGAGAAGGGCAACCTTGTTTTCCCATTCTTTCTAATTTCAGAGGTGCTGTCTGACATTTGGTCTCTTGCGTAGCTAGATTTATGTAAATTATGTACATAGATTATATCTCTGACCATCTGTCTTGGGTTTCATTTATCACTTATGATATACAGAATGATCAGAGAATGGATATATCAGAATGTCAGTATATATTTTTTTCCTAATTACCCAAAATCTCTCATATTGGTCATATATCACTGACCAAAATACTGAAGGACTTAGGAAGGACTGCAGGTAGATAGAGGACAACCTGTTAGTGAATTTGAGCTTTTCGAGTATTAATACGTTGGTTCTCCGCGCTGTCCACGGAATGCGCAACATACGCCTCCAGCACCACATCTCAAAGGTGTCGCGCCGCTACGATCTGTGACTCTGAGGGGCCAGGTTTCGTCAGCATATATCTACAATTGACTTTAATTAACGGGTTTACAACGCCATGGTCACAAAAAAAAAAATGCATGTACTATGACATCGGTAATTTGTAGTCAGAATATTACTTAGTAAGGCTTTTAACCCGACTGGTCAGCGTGGCGAGGTTAGGCCAAATAAAAAAAGGGCGGGGAAGTATCCACCATTCGTGCCGATAAACCACACGTTTCGGGATTAGATTAGAATTGCCGTCATGCCCAGTCAAGCCGGCATAGTGTTGGGGACTGATGTCATTCATGAGCGTCTGATTCCAGTTGCGAACATTTATGGACCTTGCGCGTTACTTACCAAGCGCTAATTAAAAAAAAAAACTTTTGCATTTAAGGACCATTTCGTCGAGCAATTATTTAATAATATTGAGCCTGTTCTTATTTTTAGATAGATGTCTGTGGTAATTTCTATGTAATTTCTTAATAAGATATTAATTTGTCAGTTTCTTTGAAAGTGTTATAATTTGTCGCTGAGCTATATTCATGATTTTTAATGAAATACAAAAACATCTTGGAAATTAAGCTCGCCCCAGAATCTACCTTCATTAGTATTGAATAAAGCTAGAATTTAATTATTTATGTAAACCTATTACAGGCAAGTACCTACTTGTCACAAATCATAATTTTAATTGAATGCAATAATAATTGACGCCATCTTGTTAGACCAGGCTTAGTAATATAATCGCAGCTATTGTCATGATTGGCCTATAGTGAAGTTGGCTAAATGTCAATGATACTTTTTTTTTTTTGGAGGAGTGTAAAGAACAACTGTGAATGTTGTATAGAAATTGGAAACGAACTCACAGGTATTGCTAAATTTATGTTTCCTTATCGATAAAAAATCTTCTTTAGAATTTGAGAATAAGCCTGGTTATGAAAGTAGTTGAATAAAAATCGCTGGAGCCTCGTTTGGGTGAACAAATATTTGTTTGTTGTGATAACTTGGGCGTAGCGGAAGCTACCCTCGGAAGGTTTCTTCTTAGATTTGTTTTACTCCCTTGAGAAGAGTGACAAAATTGACTTATATAGAGAGACCAATCCCTCCTTTATATATATCCTTACAGTAGAATAAATATCCAAGTAACAATACAATATCATGTTCATCAATAAAATAAATATATATATTTGTGGTAGAAACAGCACATGCCTGACAAAAAACGATGACGTCAGCATCACAGCTAACGTGATGGTCATTCTTGACCTATTGATCAATGGTGGTAGAAAGTAAACGCTAAATAAAGGTTAAACCATTGAATAGAAACAGAAGAATACTTAACTTAAGTATATTCAGTTGTAGATCCTTTCTTCTTATTACAATGACTTAGATTTTCTACTAAAATGTGTATTTAAAGGCTGTATGTCCAAGAGTGAGCTATGTTCACTTCCATAGTAGCAACATTCAGTCCCTGGCAATTGTATCGCGCCATTAAATAAAGATTTGTAATTGGTCCGATTACGAACGGTGGGAATTGTCGTTAACCAATCAGAAAGAGCATTGGAATTACGAATGTTGCCACTGAGAATTAAATTGAATTCATTCTATTCCGAATACATCGATTATCAATTGTTCTCGTATCCGTACTTTATTATTAACTTAACTTTATTCAGAGTTCTTCGCACCATTTTGCCCGTACATGTTAAGTTCAAGTTTTTCGTTTTGTAAATTAGTTTACTGTGGATATTGTTAGTCAAAAGTGGTGTTATTTTGTTTAATAATGTGATATGTTGTGAATAAGTATGGAAAACGATAAATTTGACTCTATACCAGTATATGGGGCAGAAGTTACACTGTATTTTTAACGGTTTTCCCGCGCTCTGAACTCTCGTATACCCTTACTGTTTGGGCGATATTCACGTGAATTACTCCTTGAAAAGCATCAGATTCTGCAACACTTGGAATTCGATGATCCCAACTCGGTTATGAACATATATTATGTAAATAAATTACGAGTTTAGGAGTTTACTGATGTATTCTGTACAATGTCCTTTAAAGACACATAAAAAAAAAACTCTATTCAATCGAACTAACTATTACTTACAATTTTCATTCTTGGTATTCGAATAAACTTAAACAATATGCAATTTAAGGTCATCTGTCAATTCCTTATAACTAAAACTGATCAATAATAGTGGCACGTCGCTGTTGCGCCGATATATTAAATGTCAAATTAAAGTATCATTGAGAAAGTCGTCAACATCATCTGGGTTCAAATGCTTGCCACTATTTTATTTATTTATTTATTTACAAACACGTAAACCTAACATAACAGCCTAAGCCAATTCGTTAGTAAGTGTTCTTCACATATGGTTAATACAATAAATATACAAAAATACCTAAATAATTAACAGTAACAACAATAATTAATCAATCCTCACTATATCCTAAAAAAGTTTTTGCCACCTTTTTAAACTCAGTCTCCGTGCAAGAAAATAAGTCAAACAAGGGAAACTTCAGTGACATACATACATACATATCTTCACGCCAAATCCCTTGCGGGGTAGGCAGAGACAATTGAGCGCCACTTGACACGATCACGACATACCTCTTTCGCTTCTTCGACATTCATCAACCTCTTCATACATGCCCTTTTATTTTGGTGGCTTTTTAATGCACCTTCAGCTATTGTTTTATTTATTTGATCGTGATAGGTAAGTCTTGGTCTGCCAGGGCCTCTTTTACCCACAACTTTCGCATTATATATCTGGTTCGTCAATCTCTCTTCACTCATTCTTTCAACATGTCCGAACCATCGGAGCATACCTTTCCTTATTTTTGTCCCTATGCTTTCTTTAATACCTACCCTTTTGCGTATTTCGTCATTACGTATGCGGTCCGTCAAAGTGACGCCGCATATCCGACGCAAAGACCTCATTTCTACTGCATTAACTCTACTCTCATGCGTATTCTGACATATCCACGTTTCGCTTCCATACATAAGTGTTGGTACTTCAGTGACAACCCATTTATAATGCCGAGTGATTTTAGCAACGGCGAAGTCTCGTGTGCTACTATAATTGATTGACACTTGCTCGGATGTACAAAGACTCCGAAGCGTTACGTATTATAATATACATAGATAGATGGTTTGGTCAATAATATGTAGGTCTATGAGTTAAGCTTTTTTATACACTCGGCCAATTTTCACTTGTTCTCGTAAATGTTTTTTGCTCCAACGTTATTGCCAGTACTCATATTACGCTGTTAAATCCAAATTATAAACTTAAGAATAGTAGGAAAGTGTGCATGTCTGTGGATTATAACTAGGCCAATGAAATGAAATGAAAAACCTTTATTGAACAATATGATCATATAGAACAAATTAATTTAACAAATAACAGTATAGCAACAACTTTATCAACTGCCTTCGTGGTCTAGCGGTTAAGTCCGTGGATTTAGACTCGGAGGTACCGGGTTCGATTCCTGGTCGGGACACAATAATATTTATTAATGTATATAAATACATTTAATTAGGCTGGAGACATCGACGAGCTTGCCACTTGTCATGATTGGCCTATAGTAAAGTTGGCTAAATGTGAATCCGCTTATTTATAAGCGTGGTTTCTGACCACCCCGAAATGGAAACGATCGTAATGATACATTACTTTACTTTACAACAACTTTATGTTTGAAACTAGACATAAACCAACAATAGAAATCCTGAACTAGGTGAACCTACTCGTAAACTACAGGGTAATAATATGGTGAGACAGAAAGTTGCATGGAATTTAATGTAGTCCACTGTAGTATTTTCCTTGGCAACAAGAAGTATCATCATCACGACCGTTTCCCTTTCGGGGTGGTCAGAAACCACGCTTATAAATAAGCGGATTCACATTTAGCCAACTTTACTATAAGCCAATCGTGACAAGTGGCAAGCTCGTCGATGTCTCCACCAAAATCGAGAAATATAACAAATAAATTAAATATTAGTTAAATGTATTTATATGCATTAATAAATATTTTTGTGTCCCGACCAGGAATCGAACCCGGTACCTCCGAGTCTAAATCCACGAACTTTTACCGCTAGACTATGGAGGCAGTCCTCCTTCAGTTCCTTGGCAACAATTCATATATTATATAATCCTTTGGTAAGATATGATATGATATGATCTTACATCATCAGATCATCATCACGGCCCCTAGAACACAGATTCCTAGAACTCCACTATTGAAGATGGGCCTTCCAGAATTTTTTAATTACAGAATTTAAAAAAAAGTAGTTATATAAAAAAAAAAAATTGAAAATTACTTATTTTTTGAAATTTTCCGTGCTTTATAAAACTATGTTGTAATAAACTATTGAAACATTTATATACCTATTTCTAGTTTTGTATAGTAAGTAGTTAAACTCCACTACGTATATGTATAATTGACCTTACTCCATAAATTGTACCATACTATTACTATATTGTTACGTTGTTGGTTTCTTAATAAATAAATAAATTTGTCCTACACTCGTTGGACAAGACTAACAACTTTTCCTGCGTGACTAAGTGACAAAAAAAATTGGCTTCTTTATACAAACTGTTAAATTTAAAATAGTCAAATTAATTGATACTTCCGAGACATGGTTTCTTTGAAAGAGTTGTTTTTTTCTATAAATAATAAATAAAAAAAAAAAAAAATTTTTTGCAAAATAGGATTAATGAAAGTTGAATTACAAAAAATAATATTACTATTAATGGACCATAATAAATAATGTAAAACATACAGACAAAGTTTCTTTCATGTTTATAGTATAAGTATGGAGTCAAGTAAATATCACCATGGCAAGCTTACAATATTAATTTATCATTCCAAATGGCAGATAATTTCAACGAGAACAACAAATAGATGCTAGGCGGACTGATTGTGGTAATTTGTACAGTCTGCTGGGGCGGGGAAGTATCCACCGTTCGTGCCCATAAACCCAGTAAAGTGTATCCACACGTTTCGGGATCAGAATTGAATTGCCTTGATGCCCAGTCAAGCCGGCATAGTGTTAGGGATTGATGTCAGTCATAAGTGTCTGATTCCAGTTGCTAACATTTACGGACCTTGCACGTCACTTACCATGAAGACAGAGTGCACGCGATGACTCTAGAAGTTCAAAATGACTGGCTAACTTTGGGCGATTTTTGCATCCCTCCAGCCCTAAAGTGGCGCACACTAATGTACGATTCTAATAATAAATAATTCTGTAAAGTTCTACCTAAACGCTTTTCAAATGTCCCTCCCGGACCAGAGTAATCTAGTAAGGTGGGGGAAAGCTACGGAAAAGAACTGTACATTGTGTGGTGCTGCTATAGTAACTGCTAGACACACACTTGTAGGGTGCGTTACTCTTCTAGAAAAGGGCTATTACTCACGCCGACATGACAAAGTCCTTGGTGTTATCCGTGAAGCAGTAAGTCTTTCTATTGCAAGAGCCAGAAAAGACTACAAATAAAACTTTGGCCACGTTTGTAAAGGAAGGGCAAAGAACGAAAACTAAATGCAAGCCCACCTCGATCCTTGGCGCCGCATCAGACTGGAAAATTCTCATGGATACATTTGAACACCATTATAGGATCCCAAATGAACTAGCTGTATCAGCCTATAGGCCAGACATCTTAGTGTTTTCTCGGAACTTGAAAAAAGTTATCCCTAACACCATTCTTCTTATCTCCTACCCACACACGATGGACCCGGCACCCGCACGGTGAATCCATGGAATGCTTAGAAATTTGTCTTCTCTCCCATCAATTGGGCGCAAGGTGTGACTACGTGCTAGTATAGAAAACAACAAAAAAATATACTTAAAAAAGCGCGTTTTTTGTCCACGCTACAAGGGACTACAGTAATGATGATACTTTAGTTTTATGATACTAGATGATAGATAAAATCTATGCAAGTGGAGTAGATAATTACGACTTGCCGATGGAGCAAACGAGATGAAAGCGTGTGCATTCTGTTGTCACAATATGCACGGCCCACTGCACCAGAATATTACTGATGCATAGTTTATAACTACATATATACATATTTAAAACGATCACTTTGATGTTATTCGATTAAAATGTATGTTATCGATTGAACTATCTTAAATTAATTTATATTTATTGCGACAAAAATAGAGTGATATAATCCTTATTTACTTATAGATAATGTTATACCCGGGGTTGCCCGTGTAAGTGGCGACACTGCACATTATTTTGATATTGATATATCTCTTAAGGTATTTATTTAATTTGAATGGTGTAAAGGGAAAAAAATATCTTCATAAAATGCTTAAGCCAGCTAACGTATTTATATACGCTTTCCAATTCATCATCATCATTACAGCCCCTAGAACACAACGTCCTAGACCTCCACTGCAGGAGATGGGCCTTCCAGAACATATATCTGGAGAATTTGGCCTACAGTCGCCACGCCTGGCCAGACGGCTTGGCGAGTATATGATGTCAGTTTTGAATGACAATTTATTAACGATTCCACAAGTTGGTGTTAGTGGAACCGGGACCGACGGCTTAACGTGCTCTCCGAGGCACGGCAACGGTGGTGTTGTAAATCTTTGACAAATGTACGTAAGAAATACACTCTCATTGGTACATGCCGGGGGGGGTTTGAACCGACCTTTGTAGGATTTAAGGAATACGTTCTTACAACCGAGCCACCACCGCGCTTTCCAATTACCGCTTTATAATTGCCCATTTTTGAAGTATTAAAATGGATATAGTATGTTATCCTTAAGAGATAGACATATGCCATCGACGACTTTTCTGTAGACCTATATAATATACACAATTCCACCATACATTATTTTGTTATATCTTCAAGGGTTTAGGCAGCGTTGTCGTTGAAAGCTTCCAGACGGATTATTTCTTTTCGACCACCTAACCACTCTATCTATTGGTGAAAACAGCATGAAAATCGGTGCAGTAGTTTTTAAGTTTATCGTGAACAGACTGACGCAGCGGAGGACTTTGTTTTATAATATGTACTGATAGTGATAGTGATAATTGTGATAAGTCATTTATTTATTTATGTATTTATTTATTCTTATTAAGTACTCGTAAAAATATATTTTGTTTTTAATAACAATATCAATAGGTATCTAATTTTATTTCCGAAACGAATTATTATATACAATAAAAAAATCATCTCTGACAATTTTAATATTATTGGTAAATTATTTAAAAATATATATTTGCCCGAAGAAATAATCATAGTCTCTTTAGAAATCTACTAATAGATTTTCTGATCTTAGTTTTTTCTTTACAGTGAAATCAACGACATCAACTTGGGCTTGTTAGTAGAGGTGTGGAACAAGGGAGTGATCTGGGACCGCGCTTTGGGCTACCATCTGCTGCCACTCACGTCAGTCGCATATAACGAGGTATGACGTTATCCAGTTTGTTTGTAGAGGTGTGAAATAAGTGAGTGATCTGAGACCGCGTTTAGGTCTACCATTTGCTACCACACACGTCAGTCGCATATAACGAGGTATGATGTTATCCAGCTTGTTAGTAGAGGTGTGAAACAACGCAGTGATCTGGGACCGCACGTTAAATACCATCTGCTACCACTCTCATCAGTCGCATATATGACGTCATCGAGTTTGTTTGTAGAGGTGTGAAACAAGGTAGTGATCCGGGACCGCGTTTTGGGATACCATCTGCTGCCACTCTCTTTCGCAGATAACGAGGTATAACGTTAAGATTTTTTATACGTATTTTAGTTCATAGATTTAGTCGTAAAGGTGATATTTCTGGTTGACATGCTAAATGCGAGTAAATAATGTCACATAAAGATAAAATAAAAATCCGGAAAAAAGTTAGCTAAACCAAAAGCATCAGTATCATAATCTGTGTCTCTCCACTGCTGGATATATGCCTTCTCCAAGGCTTGTCACTGCACGCGGTCTTTTGTAACCCTCATCCAACCCCGCCAGCGACATTATTTAGGTCATCCGTTTATCTGTCGGGAGGTCGTCCCGTATGTGGTCTCCACTCTAGAACCCTGCGAAGGTTCTGCGAAGATATGCCCAGCCCATTGCCGTATGTTTGCAGAGAATCGTGTTGGTAGTTTTTCTGCTATCTTGCGTAAACGCACTGCATCTCTAGTCAAAAGAATTAGAGGCAGCACCAACAATATGCTTAAGTTCATATTGGATAAAGTGGACTGTCCAATACAGTGTCACTTTATTAAGCTTCACTGTAACCGACAAATTGACACGTGTACAAATAAGTATAAATAAGGCACTAACATAATATTTTAGTTTTCTAACTTTAATGTAACCCATTGTTACTAACATAGTGATAGGTATACTAACAAAAATGGGTTGTAATTATCTTTTAAATCAAATATATTATTATTGCCACTTCTATGGCTTTGGCTCTCTGAAGAATATCATTACGACCGTATCCCTTCCGAGGTGGTCAGATACGATACATTAAAAAAAAAAAATGCATTAACATTTAGCCAACTTTAATATAGGCCCATTATGATAAGTAGCAAGCTCGTCGATGTTTCTAGCGTGCCAAACTCAAGAAATATCACAAATTCAATAATTTATTGGGACCCGACGAGCAATCAAACCCGGTAGCTGCGAGCCTAAATTCACAGACTTGACCGCTAGACCACTGCGGCAGCTTAATCAACATTTCCAATTCTATCCATCAGAGAAATACCAAGCATAGATCTCGATAGCTCGCTGAGCGACCTTGAATTTGTGAACTAGACCCACTGTCAGTGTCCACGTTTCTGCTCCGTATAATATTACAGGGAGGACGCACCGTTTGATGAAGACTTGTCTTCAAAAACTGTGGTGTGGACGTTGGGATATAGCTATACAATTTATTATGAAGTTTGAGCAAAACATTGCGAGATACGAATATGACAGCATTGTGTGATAAAGAACAAAATTTGACAGCTTGTCAGGGCAAGATCAAGAAAAGGGCTGAGGGTAGGCCTCCCCCAAGGCTCGCTATAGCCAACAAGAGCTTTATTTTATGCTCTGTCATTATTTACGTCTGTCAAATTTACAGGAACGATACAAAATATTAAGACCATTACTTACATTGTCAAGCAATAATGAAAATTCAGGCCGGTCAATATATCACGGTGTTAATTTACTCGTGCTGTTAAAATAACTAAATTAAGAACATTAAATGTTACAAAAAAGCTTTCGATTAACCTTCAGGAAAGCTTTTTCAAACCGACCACGAGAATATATACAATGGGTGGTAGCTTTTAAAAACGAACTTAAAATATATTTGTTCAATTTGTTAGGTTATAATACTTTGTAAACATTATTTATTTATTTTAACAATTAGCTAATATATATAGCCATAGTTTTATGTATATGATATTATTTATTTGAAAGACAAGTTTTAATTTTTAATTTTGATACAATAATAATTATTATATACCTTGTGGAATATTTTTGGTAGTTTTATATTTATTTATTATGTTATTTATATTTAAGTATATCATTGTGACGGATCAGCTGAAAATCAGCGCTGTGACCGAGTGTTGCAGCTTATTCCCTATTTGTCACCACACTATCTTGTTTGTTGTATCATTATTATTTTTACTGTTTGTTGTTTTTTTGTGACAAATAAACTTTTTTTTCTTTTTCTTTCTTTCTTTCTATATATAGTACTAATAGTATATAACGATTATTAGCTTAGCGATTGTCCATTGGTGCCTGGCAGTTTAGAGAATAGTTTATTTATTACAAAAACCACAGCTCATTACAGAAATAAATATATAGGTAGGTATACCTTATAAGTAACACATTCGTCATACATGACTTTACTTTATATAAATGGTACATATTGGTGGAAATGAAACTAAACTAAACTAAAACTAGAAGTCTAACTTAACTAAGCGAGTCGCAAAGAATACAAACAAAACATAAGCCAATATTCCTAACAATAATAATATGCGTGTACACAACAATAAAGTCACTCGTAAGAGGACAAAATAAAGTAAATAATTATGGATGCGCGAGTGCATGTGTGTTATGTTAGTGTACCTTTGTGTTATGTTAGTGTACCTATGTGTTGCGTTAGTGTGTGTATGGTGATGTAAGTATGATATACTTAAACATTTGTTGATGTTAAGAGAATGCGTGGTAGGTCTCCGATGAAGTAGATTGACCAGGTTTAAGCAGCAATGGATCACTTACACATGATAGATAGATAGATAAATTCTTTATTGCACAATAAACAAAAACACATTTAAATGTACATAGGCGAACTTAATGTCTAGTGACATTTTCTACCAGCTAACCTTTGGGATAGTGAGCAATGATTGTGGGTGCATTAAATCATTAATTTAAAATCGAGATTAATAATAAAAAATAAAAATCTTAAACTATTAATAGCAACTAAAGCTAAATACTTATACACTAATATATAAATATATAATAACACAAGTACATATAAATACATAATATTATATATAAAATCCATACAATATTATACCAATTTCGAGAGGTTATGTCGACTCGTCTTGCTTTTTGTGAAGGTGTAAGGTAAGTAAATTTTTAAAACACTTAAGTGAGGGTGCCTTTCGAACGTTAAGTGGAAGCCGGTTCCACTGGCGGGCTGCTGATACTGTAAAAGAATCTCAACATCTGCTGTAAGAATGTGTCGGAATTTTTCAAATTTTTCAAAAGCCTGAAACCCTTTAAACAGAGTTTGATGTAAAAAAATATGTAAACATAGACGGTTGCAAATCAGAACTAAATAGAAATAAATTATAGCCTTCATTAGCTTGGTTTTGGCGCGAAAGAAATGTACAAAAGATAAGAAATCGCGAAAATTACTCAACTGACATTGAGTGAAGGCTATAACAAAAGGAATCGTTTATTTTCCTCGTCTTCCTATAGAAAATTAAATTAGCTCTCCGTATTCCAGCTGAATCTAAGTGTCGCGTAGACTTACATCTATATAGCCTAGGCATTCGAGACAACTAAACTTATTTGTGTCAACTCAGGGTGGACCTTGTTATCATGGTTGTTATGTTTTGTTTTACTCCCGTTCGCATTTTTTTTTACATAAGCCCCGTTTCACACAGGTCAGTGGGATTGGAGACTAAATACCAACGATATTTTTAAAGTACACTCACACCCGTATTCTAAGACGTTTTTCCATCGGCTCCTCCACTCAATTATTCGTTCCAGCTGTCAAACACATAATATAGATGATAGTGTTTATAGGTAGATTTTTGACCATAGTGTCATTTCAAAATTAGAAACAGACGTTTGAATTTTTTTTTTCAGTTATTGGAAGGCAAAAGATCGAGCCCATACAGCCAATTTTTTACAAAAAATTATAATAGGTAAAGAATCGTTACAGTCCAGCCCATAAGTAAAACAGCATAAGAAATTTAAACGTCTTAATGGATTTTTTTACTTTTATTTTTTAACTTTTAGTTCGGTAAATCTACAATAATAAATCTTATAATTTATCTATGCAAGTAATAAACAGTAACACAGTACTCTAAGACGTTTCATCAACGGATCCTTCCACTTCCAGCTGTCGAACGGTTTCCTCCAACGGATCCTACACTTCCAGCTGTCGAACGATTTCCCCCAACGAATCCTACACTTCCAGCCGTCGAACTGGTTCCTTAATCTTTGTAATTGGTACAGATAGCGATAACGAGAAAAATGTACAAAAAAATATAAAAATAAGTATGTTATCTATATTCTATATAATCTGTGCGTTTGACAGCTGGAAGGAATAATCGAGTGGAAGAGCTTTTGTGGAAATGTCTTAGAATACGGGTGTTAGAGTGGCTTATAATTGGCTGTAAGGTAAAAGAGGAAATTGTTGTTTTTTTAATTTCATTACGTGGCATACTTTGAGGCATAAAAACAAAATAATAACGGTTATAGGAATTTCAGGTAATTAAAATTATTAGCGGTACCTTTGTCGTATAATATACACATTTACGTTCAGTTGGATTTTTTTATTTTTATTGTTACATAAAACCTCTTTGGAATGTAACAATTTTTTTTCAAATAAAAGTTGTTCACTGTACTTTTTTTTTGTTGTCTGCCTCCGTATTAGCGGTCAAGGCTATAAATTTAAATGCGGAGGTGCTAGGTTCAAATCTTGGGTGGTAATTTCTGCGCTTTTAATAATGCATCGACTTGATTTGATCGAATGAAACTGACAGTTTTATATGGAGAGTTGTCACATTTCGTTTGAATATATCGAACCGAACCGACACATAAGACGAAAGTGCTGATCGAGTTTTTTTTTTTTTCATTTGTTTGTCACATTTTTTCGAATCTGGTACCGACTAACCGCGATGACGGAGCTAAATAAGAAAACGCTCGTTTTTGACACCCTGTCGTAATGATGATACATTTATTGCAAAAAAAGACCCAATCGACTACCAAGAAAAAAAAAACTCGAAATCTAATCTAATCAAAATGTTTACATTCCATGAGACGCGTTCTTGTACCACAAAACATTGAACGTCAGCGTTTTATATCGCTAAAATATAATACGACTAATTGAAGTTCGTTTGTTCCGTATTACCCGTATATTCATAAGACAGTGACAGAGACAACAGCATTCTGAGGATGATATCGTCAGCTTTGACAGCGCTTTTGTTAAGCGCTGGATTGGAGTTGTAACTGGGAATGTGTAAATTAAATATGTACAGCATTTGCGTAGTATAAATCCTACAGATATTTACGAATTAATATTAATTAAATTAAATTAAGTACTACGTATTGTTATTATTATTATTATTTTTGCTGTTTGTTTTTGACTTCTTAATTAATGTGTATACCTACTAACATAGTTCTAAGTTGGAATGTTACTAATAATTATGGAATTAATTCTGAAATAAATAATTTATTATTATTATTATTATTATATAAAAGTAAATTGGATTTGGTTGATAATTGTCATTACGTAAAACTTAGTAGAAGTTGGTTGATGCCTAATTTATAGCTTCTCGTGGCGAGTCGTATAGATCCGTGTATTGACTGACTTAGGGCCAGTTGCAGAAATGGTGATTATCTTTTGACATGTTTAACGCATGCTTACGTCATTAGCCGAAATAACCAAAGTGACAAGCTAACTATCAATCACGTGGCGTATATCAAAATATTGATCAGAGATTATTTCGCAGATTACAAAAAGACCATCGGATGGGTTTTTTATCGCCCTGTGTGGATGTTACCTTAAGTGTCGTGTGACATCTGTTTGTTGGACTAGCAGCAATTCAAGTGATAAGTTAGGTTGATTATAACGGCCCGCGGACTAAAATTGCCAGATGCTACCCTTCGTCATTTGAAATACAACAATAGTCATAAAATTCATGTCTACTAGGAAATGATAAGTCATTTTCTTCTTCTATCACATGGTCGAAGCATGTAATCCACATATTAGCATCTATTCATTTATTTTACTCAAAAATGCTCTAATGTAATGATTTTGACAACCTTCTTTTAGAAAAGTCGATCTTTCTGCGCTACCTGATTTTTTTTATACTAAGCATGACATGTGACATCGCGCTAACCTCATCGCGAGGTCCGAGAATGGGAGCTACTTTTGTTTTTAAATACTAGCACGATCACATGACCTTGCGTCCATCTGATGGTAAGTAGCGCGAGGTGCATGAAAGTTAGCAACTCGACTCAGACACTCATGACTGATATCAGAGCCTGATCCAGGAACTTGTGGATACACTTTACTGGGATTATCAGCACAAATGGTGGATACTTCTCCACTCATAAAATTACGCCAGTAACTAACGACCGACATCAGCCCCTTCCATTGACTTTTTTTTTGTGACCAGCAACCCTATTCTGTTACTTAAGCGCAAACGTTATATAATGGATATATATATATATATCCATTATATAACGTTTGCGTTTGGATATATATATATATATATCCATTATATATATATATATATATCCATTATATATAACGCTATTAAAGTTGATATTTGCGCGGCCGCTGTGAAGGTCAAGCGCTTATAGACTATACTAATATTGTCTGACAAGTTTTTTTAACTAACTTCGTTAATAATTTAGTGATATATGTATTTTGCAGGAATGCGGAGGTCGCTGGATAGAATTGGAGGCCCAACTAAAGATGCGAGGCGGTGCTGTGGTTGGGACGACGGGATCCACCGGGCATGCACTGCTCCTGGATTGCAGATTTGAACCGCCATTCGGTAAGTTTTAATTGACCAACTGTTTCAGATATAATCTTCTCCAAAATCCGCCAAAAAAAGAAAAAACAATTCGGCATTCGCAACTCCATTTTGTTTTGATAATCCTTTTGTTGTTTTGATTTATTTTGATAACTTCAGGATTACCAATATATGTTTAAAAAAACTACTCAAATATACAAAATAATAAAAATAAACTAAAAACGAAACTTTTAAAACATATAAAACACTATTAATAAAAAATACTACTTAATAATTAGTGATACAATATATATATATAATATGTTCCAATCCTACCAATTTGCAAGGTGCCAAGGATACTGGCAGCATTGCCACGTTAAATGGCAACGCTGATACTTTGGCTCAAATATTGTCCAGCCCTCTTGTCTCCCGAGGTTTTGACGAGCTGTTTTGACAACGCCTTCAAAATTTCTTGTCCTCACAATATAATATTATAATAAATTATTAAAAAAGGTATAAAACTACATAACAATCTTAATAATTTAAACAGAGATATGAAATGTTCCAAGTTTTGAAAGGCTCCAGAAGACCGGGGAGAAGACGCACTTCCTGGCTCAAAAACCTCAGGGAGTGGTTCGGGATGAGCACCAGATCCTTGTTCCGGACAGCGGCCAACAAAATCAAAATCGCCTTAATGATAGCCGACCTCCGATAGGAGATGGCACCGTAAGAAGAAGAAGATGAAATGTAAAATAATATTGATGAAAAAATAATTTAAAAAAAGTATAGTATTACACGATCGTTTCCCTTTCGGGGTGGTCAGAAACCACGCTTATAACATGTGAATCCATCACATTTAGCCAACTTTACCACAGGCCGATCATGAAGTGGCAAGTTCGTCGATGTCTCCAGCGTACCAAACTCGAGAAATATAACAAATAAATTAAATATCAATCAAATGTACTTATTTACATTAATAAATATTTTTGTGTACCGACCAGGAATCGAACCCGGTATCTCCAAGTCTAAATCCACGGAGACAGTTAAAAAAATATATATAAATATTATTCTTAACCTACAATAGATATAATTAATGGCAACCCTCGATTTTTCCCAATGAGGGAACAATTTTAATGTATGGAAGAGAATAGCCCCTGATAATAATAGCAGTCTGGCTGCATCACAGACCCTTTGTTACAATAGTACAGGGATCTTCGTATTTACATTATAGACGTATCTAGGTGTTTAAGTCAATAAACGTTTTTATTAAACAGTTGTACGAGTACATTATCATCAAGGACCAGTAAACGCGTACTCGCGACATGTGCCATCCGTTCCACGTCTCCGCTTCCGGCCCGATACGAAACGTCGTAAACTTCACCAAACTTCTATTTCACCTTAAATCTTCTGCATTAACTCAAACTCAAAATATTTAACCATTTCAGCTGCCCTATTCTATTACGTAAGCGCAAACGTTACAGGTATAGTAGAGTCTATTTAAGAGACAAGTGTTATTGATTGTTAACTAACATAAAGTAACTTTTTACTATTCCTATATTGACTTTTTTGACTTATACTAATATATATAATATAAATTTTATATGTATAATATGTATATATTTACAAAAAAAAAAAAGTATAATATGTAGTTTATCAACCATCTAGTTTCCGTAACACAAGCTACGCTTACCACGGAAACTAGATGGCGCTGTGTAACCTGTCTGGAAATATTTATATTTATATAACCTATCGCTATACATACGCCTACCATCATTTCTAACTATCCACAATGGTTTGAGGATGCAGGGGATGTTAGCAGTTGTAAGCGCCCTTGACAGGATGTCATTAATAGCATGATGTCTTGAGATTCTGCCGGCACTTTTTTGGCAGCATAAGGCATGGCGGCCTAGTCCATCTGTATTATCACCGCAAAAACAAATATGTTGACCGGAGACCTTGCAGCCCAGTCTTAAGGCTACAGCTATGCGGAGTGAGCTGGCGTCTAGCAGCGTGCCTGTATAGGGAGAAGGTATAGCACGTAGCCAGGCACCAGCCTCACTCACACAAGATGCTCGTAGACGAGCCTCTTCCGTTATAGACAACCTTGGTAATGAATTATACATTTTTATTGTAATGGGACGGTCCCAATCCTTTTGTGATGCTTTTAAAGAAGGTGATACGGTTAACCTATGATATAACTTTCAACATAAATTGACATTAATAATAATATATTTATTTTCGTATATAGTATTATTATATTGATAATGATGATATGGATGAAACCTAAAATTATAAAACTGAAAAACACTGTTGACTCTAATCATCCAAGTAGCTATGTGTAGCATGCCGTGTACACTGCCCTTGGGTTGCAATTCCGACCTTATAAATTATTGTAAATTTGTGCTTGATATGTATTAATTGTAACCTGTTAGTGTACCTTAAATAATAAATAAATAAATCCCTTAACAAGGTTTAACATTGCACCCCTCTCGCTCGCACAACCCAATTATTTTTAAAGATTTAGCAAGGATATTTTCACTCATATACATAATTTTAGGCAGAAAAAATAGCAAAAACGTTTATAACGAAAATGCAAATTTCTAAGCATACTATGGATTCACCGTGCGGGTGCCGAGTTTATCGTGTGTGGGTAAAAGATGAGAAAAATGGTGTCTCGGGCTTGCGACCTACAATAGGCTGGTTTGAAAAGGACGCCTCCTTTTTATTTTATTGCGCAACAAGACGCTCACCATCCACCATTCCACTCCTCTCCCTACCCAACCAAATGCTGTATAATTCCGTTAATGCCATTCTTGGAATATCTTTGTAAAGAAAAAACTGTAACCCGCCTTTGCAGTCACAAGATTATCCAACGCCTGCGGTTGGATGTAGATGCTTTTAATTGTTACGGAGAGGATTCTGCGGAACTCCTTTTTTTTATTGAAAATGCATTAAAACTTTTTTATACTTTATATTTTATATATTACTCATACAAATTTACAAAAACTAACACTTTCCTACGAGGGACACTATTACGCGGTAGACTTTAATAATAATAATACAATTCTTAATTGCACACAAAATATAAAATATAAAAACATGTACATAGGCGAGCATAATACCATAACGGTTTCTCTACCAGCTAACCTTTGGGAGAGTGAGAGAAGAATATTATGGGTGCAGAGTAAGAAAATATAACACTAAAAGATCAAAATATAAATATATCAAAATAAAATCAATAAATATATGGGTACGTAGGTAAGTATATGGTTTAAACATCTAAGATAATAATAAATATATACTGTGTATAAATAATAAATAAAATACATGCATAATTAAAATAAATAATAATACCTATATGTCAAATAAGGAGATTAAGATGCATTTTGTTTTTTAAGAATGTGAGAAATTAAGAGTTTTTAAAATATATGAGCTCCCGATCTTCTTCTTCTTTCTCAAAACAAAAACCCACCAACTATGTCATTGTCGTATATTGACAATACTTTTCTTTTCTAAATTTTAAATAAAACTCCGTAACCTACATATACCCGTTACAGTACCTATTCTCGTATAAAGGCTTGTACTACAGACGACAGCAAATAACGTCACGAAGCGTTAATTTAAAAAAAAGTCTGTTGTAATAGACAATAATAACACTGGTCATCACCATTGCTTTCGTTCGCGTATTTTATTATGTATATATAATAGGTTGATTTTGGATAACAGATCGGTGATGATCGCTCTTCTAAGTATCTTAGACTATAATCCAAAATATTCATCAGACGAAATGTATTTGTTTTTGTAACAAGGACCATACATTATTCAGTAAGTCAATAAAAACACAATGACACCGATCGAACATAACATGTTATGACACGTGTTTACTTGTTGGCTGTGCACAGTCAATAATATCTTGTAAACATGTCGGCATAATTATAACCACTAAAGAAACACTGAAGAATTAAGTGAACTTCACTTGGAATATTGACTTATGGCATATAACTTGGGACATACGAGTATGTGTGACAATACATAATCTTTTTTAGTTCTTTACCATTTTATTATAAATATTTTATATGACAATCTTAATTTATATTTTAGCTTAATTTATATAGTTACTTTTAGTCAGTATTGTTTAGTTATTTTTATTTATTGTATTATTATATTTATATATGTATATCACATATGTATTTTGTTAGAATTAAGATAGTAAATAATTTACATATTTCAATCATTTGTTATTTATATTTCGTGCATCTACTTTTGTCTCTTAATAACCTCTTATTGTCCTTAAGGTTAACAGGCAGAGAATGTCTAACGACATTATGTTAGCCCTTTGTACTTAGCTGTTACCCTGTGCCATAAAGTTTTTAAATAAAAATAAATAAATACCTATAGGGTTTTCCAATAGGGACTTGACAACTTTGAATTCAATTTGTGAACGCACCCTTTCACTAATCATCGAACTTTCACTGTCAATTTATTCAGTAAACTTAACATTTTCATCATGGTTAAGTACCTGAACGAACAATGTCTGCAAATTATAAAAAAAATACTAAAGAAATTCAGAGTCGGTGACCGCTACTTTAAAAGCGTTAACTCCGATTTTCGGTCGTAACTCTCGCCCTAGTAGACAGGCAGTAACAAGTTTAGTGCAAAAATTTGAGTACATATTCGTTGTGAGATGTTGCTGTGCCAGTGAGACAACGGCTTGGTCGAAGTGTCGAAAATATCGCTGCCGTTGAAACATCCGTAGCAAATGATCCAAATCAGTCAATTCCACGGCGTTCTCAAGAGTTGGGCATCGCCCAGACCACTTAATGGCGAATTTTGCGTAAGGATCATGGCTTACACCCATACAAGATCAAGCTGATTCAAGAATTGAAGCCGATGGTCCATTTGAATAATAAAGATAGGGCTCTGGAAAAGATGCGCCAAAATGATCAATTTAATCGCAAAATCATCTTCAGTGACGAAGCTCATTTTTGGCTCAATGGTTTCGTCAATAAGCAAAATATGCGTTATTGGTCAGGTGAAAATACACATGTGCTTCATAAAACACCACTTCATCTACAAAAAATAACTGTTTGGTGCGGTTTGCATGCCGGCGGCGTCATAGGGCCATATTTTTTCGTCGACGATATTGATCGTCACGTTACTGTGAATGGTAATCATTATCGCGCCATGATTATCGATTAATATTGGCCCGAATTGAAAGATATGGATTTGGACAAGTTGTGGTTTCCACAGGACGGTGCCACAAGCCACACAGCACACGTTACAATGATTTATTGAAGAGTAAGTTTGATGAGCGTGTTATCTCAAGAAATGGACCAGTCGATTGGCCTCCTCGTTCGTCGATTTAACGCCTCTAGACTTTTTTCTTTGGGGCTACGTCAAGTCTATACCAACAAGCTGACGACTTTGGAAGAGCTTAGAGCCAACATTGAACGCGAAATAGCAGCCGTTTCGGCCAAAATGTGTAGCCGAGTCATCGAAAATTAGGCCCAACGAATCGACCGCTGCAAACGTGCCCGCGGTGGCCATATGAACGAAGTCGAGTTCCATTCATAAATGTTTTGATAGTACTTCAACCCGATAATAAAGTTTTTAAAATATCACAAATGGTTTGTATTTTATTTTGAAAAAAAGTTGACAAGTTCTTATTGGAAAACCCTTTAAAACCAACATTATATTTACAAATGAATTTATTATTTGTACAAATATTCGTATATCTAGAAATGCGTGGGAAACGCTACTCTCGAAGTTGTGCAAAATTACGACTACCTCGGACAGACAATCCAATCCAATTAAGCGCAGTCAACTTCAGTAAAGAAGCCGACAGACACATTCAGCTAGGATGGGCGGCATGTCATGTACGGTGGTGTTATAAATCTATGACAAATGTACGTAACAACGCCTCATTACAGCAACTATAATCCTTTGTGTATTTATTTTATAATTGTGTATGTCTTAGTTTATAATATGACAATGCCTATTTACAGCAGCTATAATTTTAAGATTATAATTATGTATATTTGGGTTGTAATGTGCTGCTCCAAATACAAGCTATTTTCCAGAAAATAAGCTTTTCGTTATATTAATTAATTTTTTGACATGTAAAAGCGCAGAATACATTATATTTATTGTCCTATGCCTACTTACAATATAAAAAAAATAAGAAAAGTGAATTTCTCATTGGTTCATAACGAGATTCTAACTGCAACCTTTCTTGTTTTTAAGGTAAGTAATAGTCATCAGGATAGATGGTCATGTACAATTTATTTACTATTATTTAAGTTATTAAGTGTAGGTAGAATGTATGATCAGATTCGTCGATAAGATAAATATTAGATAACGCATTTGTATAAAACATAGAAAGATATCTATTGATTCGTGAGCAATAGAGTATTTCATTAAGCCATGTTGTCGGTTTTTAAGTCCAGTTTGACAGGCAATATGTACGCAATGTTTATTTAAAATATTAAGTCAACGATTAGAAAAACCCCTTTAAAAAGTTATAGCCACAGATTGCGTGAGGTTGTAATCTTGACTTCTGGAACTCGTTTAACCAAACCTTCTAAAGTGCTGTAATCCATCATTCGCTTCCGACTTTTGGTGACTTTACAACGCCATTTACTAAGTACCTATAGTGATATACTTGTATATTTTTTATTTATCACCATAGGGACCTAGCGAAACACTAATTGGACGTAGTTACTCAAAAAGGATCCAATCTACATTAATTTTAAGTTATAGGTCATTAAAGTTGTAACTTAGATTAGTCCATAAATGTTGGACATACAATATTCGAAGTAGGTACTTAGATACAAAAATATTAAAATTAAATTGATTAAAAAACTAATTATAAATAGAACTAAAACTAAAAATACCTATGAAATTAAAGCTATTCTACAAAATAAACTAAGGGCTTACCACCAGGGAGGGTACCTAAAACGCTCGCCGCATTTCCTCGTTGAATTATTGTTGGACGGACATACATACATTTAGAATTTGTCTAAAATTTGCATTATTAATTTTCTAAACAAAATGGATTGGAAAAAATACTTTTTTTGACATCACAAAGTTCATGTTTACATTTAGTTTTACGACTAATACAAAAAAATATATAATTATAATGAAAAAAAAACATTTTTATTTTATTGAAATAAATTTTAAATTTAAATTTTTACAGCAGCTATTTTCTTAACTGACATTTATATTTATATTTTTATAATTGTGTCTGTCTTAGCTTATAATGTGACAATGCCTATATACAGCAGCTATAATGTTAAGCGTTATTCTGTATTTATAATTTTGTTATTTTTAATATTTTATTGTTTCTCTTCCCAAATGATGGTTATCATGTACTGCTCCAGATACACCAATATGTACTATAAAATTATATTGTTTTATATTAATATTGTAAAAATTGACGTGTAAAAGTGCAGAATACATCTCTTTTTGTCCTATGCCAAATAAACGATTTGAATTGAATTGAATTTTATAACCTAAAATTAAATGCTATCTACAATAATTATTATGGGCAAAAAACGAATTAATTTGTGCGATTCTGTGATGATCGCATATTCGCCTTCAATTAGTGCGAAGTCTATGATGCTTTTGACTAGACGTCGCGTCGTCCTTGAAAGTCGCGCCAAACACCCACACGGAGTTACTCTCTAGACGACAGCAGCTTCGCTTTAATACCACTGACATTTTATTAAAAACGATACATAACCTACAACACACAGTTCACAGACATATACAGCCATCACAACAAACACAACTGCTGTTGAATAAAACTGTATTCAACATCATCAATGTCCTTAGACACTAAATCATCCTAGATCTCCACTGTTAGAGATGGGCCTTCCAGAACATATATCTGGAGAATTCTGCTTACACTTGCCTCTTTCGTCAGGCGAGGTGGCGAGGATTTGATGACAATTTACTAACGATTTCACAAGTTAGATTTTATTTTATAAATATTGCTATGTAATTTTAACACAATAAATTATGTCTAAAACATCAGTCATGAAAATAAAAGTAAAATATCATCGTTTCCCTTTCGGGGTGGTCAGAAACCACGCTTATGAATAAGCGGATTCACATTTAGCCAACTTTACTATAGGCCAACCAAGTGGCAAGCTCGTCGATGTCTCCAGCGTACCAAACTCGAGAAATATCACAAATAAATTAAATATTAATTAAATGTATTTATATACATTAATAAATATTTTTGTGTCCCGACTAGGAATCGAACCTGGTACCTCCGATTCTAAATCCACGGACTTAACCGCTAGACCACGGAGGCAGACAAAAATAAAAATTGTATAAAAAGGAATATCTAATCTAATCCGAATATTAACAATCCATGGGTCATGCGAGTACCTGTACCACGAAACATTCAACGACATCGCTTTACATCGTTCAGATATAATCCGACCAATTGAAATTGTTAGTTAGTTTCGTAATACCCGTATATTAGTTTTAGTTGATTGGATTTGGTTAACTCATAATTGTCACTACGTGACTAAGTGTTAACTCAGTAGAAGTTGGTTTATGAAGTTAATTTATAGCTTCTGTTAGCTGATCCTAAATTTATATTTATAATCGAAAAGATTAATTAAGACCCAGTTGTATAGTTATACAGGGCCGGAGTGCTCCGCCAGATGGACAGATGATCTAAAGAAGGTCGCTGGTGGGGGTTGGTTGAAGGTGGAGGTCTAAGAATAGGAGCAACTGACGACCGACATCAGTTACCCTATCACTATGCCGGTCTATGAAGGTGCATTTTCGCACTTCGCAACAACAACACTGGCTGGAAGAGCATTTCAAATCTTCAGCGTGCCACAGATGGAAAAGTCTTGTAGATTTGATTTTGAGGATAGTGACTATATATTTGGGATCCATATTTTGGCATGTGCATGTGGTTCGGTTGCGGAATAGAGAAAAATGGATAGTTTGTTGAGCTCTTCCGTCGTTGGTCTTATCGCATTTTAGGACCACTGCATAATGCATACCATTTATTTGACTATGCCACCACAACAACGTAATGTTTAAAATTAGAAATTTCATACATTGTCCTTTGGATGCTGAAAATCCGTATAATACAGCGGTGCCAACTGGAACGTTAAATGAGATTTTCTAAAACTCTACGCTCATTTTCTAGAAGAATATTTAGCCGTAAGACCGTAATTAGACGCAGAGGTCCAGAATTGTTTTCTGGTGGATAAACAAAAAAAAAGTTACAGTTCTCAAGTCGCTAGAGACACCGATGAGCTTGCTAATTGTCATAATAACTCGTTGATTCTGTACTAGGATTACGGTCATATTTTATCACAGTTCCTAGAACACAGAGTTCTAGACATTGTTCCAATGGTGAAGGTGAGCATAAAGGATTATATTATTTTTGTTAAATACTGCGATTTACTAAATACAAACATTTAATTTATTATTCGGTTGTCAAATATTTTTTATGTTTTGGCAAACCGCAGTAGGACGTCAAGTGAAGAAAAAGTTTTCATTTTGTGATAATAAACAGTTAAGAGCATAGTATCTAAGTACGATCACAGGCTTAATATATATACAAACAACTATTTGATATGAAAACTACGAAAATCAATCCATCTGCCAATACTGGGAGATTTTTCTCAGTCTACTTTCGGCAAATTTATTGCTCAAATTAACTGTCTGTATTATTTGGTCTAGCGGTTAAGTTCGTGGACTTAGACTCGGAGGTACCGGGTTCGATTCCTGGTCGGGACACAATAATATTTATTAATGTAAAAGAAAAGCATTTATTCGAAAAAAATATTTACAAAATATAAAATAAAATTAATATTAATACTAAGGATGGGGATATAAGTCCCGTCCGCGTGGAATGATGGCAAGAACGCTGGCTGCATTTCCCCGCTGAATTGCAATACTGATTCTTTGGGCGAAGAAAGAGCCAGCCCTCTTGTCACCGGAGGAGACGACAAGACGCGGTGTTATGTCTTTTAAAAACTTTTTTGCACTTGGACTCCATGGGCCCAGAGTTTCTACAGCAAACGGCATAAATATGTAATCTTTTAATATACTTACATATTTGCGCCGCTTGCTGGACTCCGCATTTTCCGCCGCGGCTCCCGCTTTATGCGCTGTCCCCCTGAGATGCGACGCGGCGAGGGTGTCGACGCACGTGGCGTCCCACACCAGAGCACGTCCCCGTTCCCAGGGGACCAACGTCATACCATCGGGTCTCTTGCCATCGTCTCGGATAACTCCAACAGGCTCTAGAAGAGCTGGAACCTCGATGGTGGCTAGAGCCCTTTTAATGATATCGTTAAGGGAGCCGTGGCGGGAAAATCTGCCCGCACTTTTGGAACAGGAGAGCCCATGAACTCCAAGATAGTCGACCTCCTTTCCACACGGACATCTATGTAAGACACATAATGGTGCCCCTAACCTAAGACCAACGGCGATACGGAAACTTTCGTCGTCAAGCAGTGTGCCGCGGTTCGCAGAAGGCAGTGCGTGTAACCAGTGGCCGGATTCCTTTTCTACTGAAGCCAGAAGCCGGGCGCGATGTTGATCACTGATTGGATTTTGAACCAAATGTTTATAGGTGTTTTGTACCAATGGTGTATCCCAAAGTTTTTGAAAGTTTGATTCCTTTGGAATATCATCATTGGGGCATTTTATTTTCCAGGCTCTAATTGCCTCCAGTGCACATGTAAATAAATACATTTATTTAATATTTAATTTATTTGTGATATTTCTCGAGTTTGGTACGCTGGAGACATCAACGAGCTTGCCACTTGTCATGATTGGCCCATAGTAAAGTTGGCTAAATGTGAATCCGCTTATTTATAAACGTGGTTTCTGACCACCCCGAAAGGGATACGGGCGTGATGATACTTTACTTTTTTTTCTTTTTTAAATATTTATTTATTATTAGAATATTTACCATAAGTTAAGTTAAGTATTAAAAATTTGCACCTACCTTACATTTAAAATGATCCGCATTGTCCCTAAGGTTGGCTGTCAGATAATGTCTAGCGGCATTAAGTCCGCCCCTTGTATAACGTGCAATAAAGTTTTAAATAAATAAAATATATGATTTGCGTAGTAACTATTATAGTACGAAATGATTGCTAGGCATTGCGGCTAGGCATATTTTAAGCATTACTTTCGTGAGCACGTGCTTAAGCCAATGCTATGCGACGACTATTATTCCGGACCTAAGTAACAGCAATTAGAAAAAAAATGTTAAATAAGATTAAATTGTGTAGCATGTCCTTATATGTTATTTATTCAAGTATTTTCGTCCGGCTTTCTCTGCCAAGGCCGGCGCCATTATGTCTAGCCTGAAACATGGAGACAAGTCTATGATTTTCGAGAAACCTCCTGACCCGAATGAAAGATGTGCCAAATGGATCAGTAATTCATAAGTATTACTGAGACTTTCTTCCTAAACAGATTTATTTTATTTTCTTTAACCAGCTACCACAAATATTAGAAAATACTTTTACAGAATTCGTAATGACGTTCCCACTCATCGAGTAGCGATGTAGTCTCCGATCAATTGAATGACCATTATTGATCCATACATTTTTATTTATTTGTGTTCTCTTCTCCCGATGGATGATGGATGAGGTAATAGGGAAGGCAAAGGGTCTAGCCTATACAGCCAAGTCTGAAAAATATATCTTTCTTTTTTATGAGTTAATCTAAATTCCAGATGCTGCAGAATTTGATGCTTTTCTTGGAGTCACTCGCGGCACCATACACTGCTCAAACACGTCGGGTAAAATATGGGAGTTGGCAGCGCGGGAAAACTGTAAAAATAAACTGCAACTTGTGCCCCATATTTAAAATCCAATTTATCGTTTTCCATAATTATTCACATTGTAGCACATTATTTAACAAAACAACACCACTTTTGACCAATAATATCCACAGTAAATTGAATTACACAACAAAAACTTGCACTTGACATGGCCACGCAAAATGGCGCGAAGAACTCCTCACATTTTTTTTTATAAAACCTAATATAAGTGGCGCGCAAGGTCCATAAATGTTAGTACCTGGAATCAAACACTAATGACTGACATCAGTCCCTAACAATATGCGAGCTTGACTGGGCATGACGGCAATACGAACCTGATCCCGAAACGTGTGGATACACTTTACTGGGTTTATCGGCACGTGGATACTTTCCCGCCCCGGCAGACTGGGCAAATCACCAATCAGTCCGACTACCACCTATTTGTTGTTCTCGTTGAAAGTATGTGCCATTTGCAATAATGTCAAATGCCAATTTTTTATTTCAAGGCGAACTAATATTGTAATCTTGCCATGGTGATATTACATACATACATACAGGCAAAACTTCTTTTTTATTTAAATATTAGTATATCTTTTAGCACTTATCATATTTATTTCTTCTTTATACGAAATACAATTTTATTATTTTAAGAATATTATGCTACGACCTTCGTAGTCTAGTGGTTACGACCGTAATTTAGACGCGGAGGTAGCAGATTCCATTTCTGGTCGGGACACAATAATTTATTGCATTTAATTGTGATATTTTTAAAATCTGGTGTGCTATGATAATCGACGATTTTGCCACTTGCGTTTAAGTTAGCTAAATGTTTTTTTTTTTTTTTATACTGAACTAGTGGTAAGTGGTACGCGAGGTCCAAGAACTGACGCCAGCCACCAACAACAGCTTCTCCCACTATGCCGGTCTATCAAGATGCTTGTTCACACTTCGCTTAAAGGACTCCAGGTTATAGGAGTGGGAAAACACACTAGCTGGGAAAGCATGCCACATCTTAAGTGTGCGACAGATGTAAGAGACACCGAATTTATGAGTAGGTACGCGTAGGGATAGTGGCTATGGAATATAAAGTAAAAATCGTTTATTGAAGCAAAAGTAAATTGAGTTACAACAATTGATACAGCAAACATAAAAAAGGATTTTTATTTTTATTAACAATAGGGTTGGCAACAGTGCTAACAGGGACAGAGATACAGTGTGCTTAGTGTAAAATGCAAGTTTCGGAAAACGTAACTGCTGTAGTAACGTTTTTTTTATTTTCCATTGCGTGTTATTGCAAGTTTGGCTATAATAACAGGCAATGAACATCGAAAATTCAGTAAAAAAACTCTACTAACTTGCGCTTACGAAACTTCACTGTCACACTAGGCATACAGAACTCTGCTCCCCAAAATTTTAGGTATGTATATTTTCTTTTTGAAAATTCACAATATCACGACATGTGACCCTGCATAATAGTTTTTTTTATAATTTTAAGGGTCTTTACGCGATTTACCTTAGAGACATATTTCTCCCGACTGAAATATGTCTCTAAGGTAAATTGCGTAAAGACCCTTAAAATTATAAAAAAAACTATTATGCAGGGTCACATGTCGTGATACAGCAAACATAAAAAAGGATTTTTATTTTTATTAACAATAGGGTTGGCAACAGTGCTAACAGGGACAGAGATACAGTGTGCTTAGTGTAAAATGCAAGTTTCGGAAAACGTAACTGCTGTAGTAACGTTTTTTTTATTTTCCATTGCGTGTTATTGCAAGTTTGGCTATAATAACAGGCAATGAACATCGAAAATTCAGTAAAAAAACTCTACTAACTTGCGCTTACGAAACTTCACTGTCACACTAGGCATACAGAACTCTGCTCCCCAAAATTTTAGGTATGTATATTTTCTTTTTGAAAATTCACAATATCACGACATGTGACCCTGCATAATAGTTTTTTTTATAATTTTAAGGGTCTTTACGCGATTTACCTTAGAGACATATTTCTCCCGACTGAAATATGTCTCTAAGGTAAATTGCGTAAAGACCCGTTAAAATTATAAAAAAAAAACAATTATGAATGTGTTAATTTTAATGTGACCTTGCGCCCAACTGATGGAAGGTTGCGCGCGGGTTCCATGAATGCTAGCAACTGGAATCAGACACTCATGATTGACATCGGTCCTAACACTATACCGGCTTGACTGGGCACGACGAGATCCCGAAACGTGTGGATACACTTTAATGGGTTTATCGGCACAAACGGTGCATATTTCCCAGCCCCAGCAGACTGGGCAAATTGCCACCACCAGTCCGCCTACTATCTATTTGTTGGTCTCGTTGAAAGTATGTGCCATCAGCAATGATGTCAAGTATGAAGGCAAGCTTGTCATGGTGATATGTTGTATCTTTGGTAGCTGTCTCCGTTACATTTTAGTTACTATTTAATTTTCATTAAAATTAAACATTTTAATTAATTGATTCGTCAATTTCAACCTCCTTTTCCTCGTCGTGTCGACGTCGGTTCGCAAGCATGGCGTCATTTTCTGGCGGCTTTAACAACGCTTTAAGTTGTTTGTAAATGATAGATGGAACAACAAACTTGGCCTCATTTGTTGTTCGACGAATATAGATTTTGGCGCCACCAAATGTAGTTCCATCCATAGACATAAGTAATTTGTAGTGTTTATCGTACACGGAACATACGATCTGGTTGAAGAGACGTTTCGAGCGGTACATCTGGGATGTACGAATCTTGCCCAAGAACGTAGCCATGAGGGGCAGAGATGGCATGTACGGGTCGCCAAATAGCTTTATTTTAACAAATTTACTCAAAGTCTTGTTCTTTGGTTTTTTTTGGTTGATACTAAAATATTCGGTGTGTGTAGTATTTCCGCCCAGAGGAGGAAAGAAATAAACTAAAATCAGGCAAAATAAAAAGTCAATCGAGAAATCCTGAAAACTTTAAATACACCCTCTTGTCTCCTCAGAGGCTACCCACAGACTAATTTTGGCATTAGTTCCTGTCTTTGTCTTCTACGATACCTCAACTTATAATATAATTACTCACTCAGATTTGCCATAAAACAACACTGTCAATTGTAGATGCATAATAAATTACTAAACTAAATTTCAAAGGTTATTCATTGATTATTTTGGTTTAGTTCTATATACAAGTATGTTTTATTTTGTAAATCTGATATAGCTGAGTTTTCCTTGTAGATTTCTTTCTCAGTCAGATTAAACATTAACAGGTCACTGGAATCTGCTGTTTTTCTGATTACTCTTTGGACCACTTTGCTGCTTAGTCTTCCACTAGCAGGAGTAGAATCATTCAAAATAATTTAATTTTTTTTTTTTTATAAATGCCTATAATGGTATATGTGAATAAAGATATTTTGACTTTAAATCGGTTGTGGTATAGAGAAAATATACAAATACAAAAACGTTTATTTGTTCACAAAAATTGATTACATAATTCTTTTGGAGGAACTCTGATCCCCAGACTAGAACTCTCTGGGTTAGGTTAGGTTAGGTTAGATCACTTTCTTTCTTAGTTACATTTTATTATTTACGAGTATAAATGTTATGCCTAAATATTAATTTTGTTTTATTATTTATTAAATTAATTAATCATTTAAATAAATAAATAACTTTTTTCAGACAGGTCATACAGCGCCATCTAATTTCCGTGGTAAGCTACGAGGCTTGTGTTACGGAAACTAGATGGTTGATAAACTACATATTATACTTTTATTTTTTTGTAAATATATACATATAAACACCCAGACCGAGACAAATTATACAATGTACAACTTGCTATGCATTATACTATTATTTTATTATTTACATATTATATTATACAATATTATATCATATCAGTAAGTATAGTGAATACGTTTCTTTAAAAGCGTGGTTTATGACAAGTCCGCAGGGGATTACGGTCGTGATGATACTTAAGAATATTATGTAATATAATTTAGGCAAAATACGAGCCTTATTTTCTCACAGGATTAAAATAAGGAGAATTTGGTAGCTTGCTATTCATTCGTGATCATAAAAGTCTCATGTTGTTACCGTTTATCTTAAGAGCACATAAAATGTTCGTGTAATTCTATATTTAAACAGATTTTAATGTACATATGTGTTTTAGAACTTTAAGCGAATTGAATTAAGCTAATTATTTACATTTAGCTATGAATACATCTCACATCTCCGTTTTGCGGATGACATAGTCGTAATAGCTAGCTCGCTGGAGGATCTTAGTGGAACGCTAAAGGGCTTAAACGTGGCGTCCCAGCAGGTAGGCCTCGGTATGAACTTAGACAAGACAAAAGTCATGTATGTCCCATGTCGTACCGAGATTAATCAGTGTGGGTAATGCCACTCTCGAAATTGTAGAAAAGTACGTCTACCTTGGACAGACTATGCATTAGGCGTAGCCAACTTCAGCAAAGAAGCCGACAGACGCATTCAGCTAGGATGGGCGGCATTCGGGAAGCTGTGCCACATCTTCTTATCAAACATACCCCAGTGTTTTTCAACCAGTACGTTCTTTCAGTTCTGTCGTACGGAGCAGAAACGTGGACACTGACAGTGGGTCTCGTCCACAAATTAAAGGTCGCTCAGCGAGCTATGGAGAGAGTTATGCTTAGTATTTCTCTGATGGAAAGAGAGTCAGAAACGAGGAAATCCATCGGAAAACCAAAGTTACCGATATAGCCTTCAAAATTAGTAAGCTGAAGTGGCAAAAGGCTGGACATGTCTGTTGTAGAACCGATGAGCGATGGAATAGACGGGTTCTAGAGTGGAGACCACGTACGGGAAGACGCAAAGTGGGTCGACCCTCCGCTAGATGGACGGATGACCTAAGGAAGGTCGCTGGTGGGTGTTGGATGAGGGTGGCAGGAGATCGTGTGAAGTGGCGAGCCTTGGGGGAGGCCTATATCCAGCAGTGGAGAGACACAGGTTGATGTCGATGACAATGATGATGAATTATTTAACATTGTTAAAGAAAATCCCCACTGATCGGGATTGTGACTCCGTCGCAATCGCAGCTCATCCACCAGCCGTCTCTAACGGATTCGGTCCTTGGCGTATTGGACGGCCTGGTGTTCAGGGATGTTCATGTGGTTGGACCATCGCTTAGAGGCTTCTTCCTCTTGTCCTTTTACCGTCTACCTTGCTCGTAATTAGAAGTTTTTCTAGATTATGGTCTCCTCTTCTTGCAATGTGGCCAAAGTATAGCAGACTTCGGACAAAGTAGACAGTACTGACAGACATCAATATACGAGTAGCTTATATTTTATTTAACAATTGTTTTGTTTTCATTTTTAAGTAACCAAATTTATGTATTTTTTATGTTTTCTTTATAGTTCTATTCAAAATTAATATATATTTTTTGTTATATTATGTAAGTTTGGTTATTTTTTGTTCATTTTAGTTTTAAAAGTAATAAGTTTTTAATTTCTTCTTCCTTTTTTATTGGTAAATGATGGGACACCCAATTGGTACACACTCGTATATTAGATAAGCTATAATTATATTATTTTACATGCGTGATTTTATATGTACTGCTGTGTGTACTACATAAATAGATAAATTAAATAAACATATTAACTACATGTTTGTGGAATTTGATCTTGAGACAATGAGACAAGCGCTAAGAAGATCTTTAAAGAACTGTCTAAGCGGCTGGTTAATACTGTGACAAGTGGGCTGGCAGTTTTTTCGCGCAGCAAATCAGCATCGCTGTGTGTATTCTTGGCATACTGCCACATGATCAAGTTTTTAATTTAGTTTATATATATATATTTTAAATTCATTTCTTTTTCTTCGAATAATAATTGACACAATTAAACAAATAAATTTCATAATAAACATATCAATAAGATTGGATCTGGTTCCTAAGATACTGGCAGGCCGTTTAAGCCCAAATATGTTAGGAATTTTGTTATCGCACATTGGAAACAAAAGTGATAAATTAAGCGGAAGATTTTAGTTTTGTAAGTGCGGTAGTGGCTCGGACATATATCGATGAGAAATACACTTTTAATAACTATATTTCTCATAAAGCTACAACCGTTCACGTACCTCGGAGAGCACATTAAACTGTCGGCCTCGGTTTCACTAATACCAACTTGTCAGATCCTCGCCAACCCTGGTCTGGCCAGCGTAGTGAGTGTAGACCAGTTTCTCCAAAAAAAATCGAAGGTTTATCTCCAATACTGGAGGTCTAGGACTGTGATGTATGATGATGATGTGATCTTTGTCTATCTGATAATGAGCCCCTGAAATACTGAGTCCAAGATCTACATTGTTGAAGATTTCAAGAACATATTTTTGAAGATATTGGTTAACAATCGCCACGCTGGCTAGTCGAGTTGGCGTGGGTGTCATGTCAATTTTAATAACAATTTACCGATTCCGCAAGTATTGGTAGAACCAGGACCGAATGGCTAAACGTGCAAGCTTAAATGGCAATGGGTCAAAGAAATCTGCCGCAGAACCTGTTCTAGAGTGGATACCATGTAGAGTAGAACGACCCCCGCCAGATGGACGGATGACTTAAGGTTGCTAAAGACCGCGTGCAGTAGTGAGCCTCGGAGGTCTTCATCCAGCAGTGGAGATACACAGGCTGATAATGATGATGATTATGTACAGGCGTTAAACATGCTTTTTAATTACCCTTTAAAACGAAAATAGACAAAAGTATTGTAATGAAAACATGTAGATTCCTTCGGGAAATTCCCAACTAATGGGGTAGATGGTGTACAACCCCGAATTAGGTTACCTCTGTGAATTGGCTCGTCGATTCACCTCCTGAATATTAAACAAAAAGTACCTCAGTCGGATGTGTTTTAACAAAAACAACCTAATATTTGATTACTTATTGAGAGCGGTGGTGGCTCGGTTGAAAGAACGCTTTCGAATCTAAAAAAAAGATTGACGGTTCGAACCCCGGCATGCAGCAATGAAAAATATTTTCTTACGTACATTTGTCATAGACCACCGTTCTCGTGCCTCGGAGAGCATGTTAAGCCTTCGGTCCCGGTTCCACTTATACCAAAATTTAAAGTATGGAAGAAACTTTGAAGTAGAAGCCCCTTCAACGGTCAATTTCATAGGATATTGAATTTGTTCTCCAAGGACCTTTTGGACCAAGAAAACAAATTAGGTCGTGATCTGGTGAGCTTATTAATCGGAAACGGAAGTGGCCCCGCTGGGGATTTATTGTGAGATTGCCCATCTAGAAATTATACTTCCTTCATAGACATATACAGGGTAGTATTTGCGTGGGATGAAAACTTTCTGCGTGGTCTAGCGGTTAAGTCCGTGTATTAAAGACTCGGTAGTTTATTGTATAATGTAATTTCATTAGTATTGGCATGTGTGTAAAAATAAATAATAATAAAATATATAATAATAAAAAGCGTTTATTTTTATGATTAGCTCGAATAATATTAAAATATCAATAATAGTACAGTTCAATAAAAAAATAAGTCAGTCAGTGGAGTCGTCCAGGCCCGGTGGCTAAAGGGCCTGGGTAGGGGATGGGGATATTCCCCCGTTTTCCCCGACAGGATCTCAGCAGGTATTCATGCACCTTTAGTGCTGGGCGCCGTTACTGGTGTTACAGCGCCCATGTGGCTCATGAACCCAGGGGGTCTAGGTTCGACTACTTCAGCTCTCCTCCAAGAGCACTTCTCTAGGAAGCGGTCTTCCGTTGGGGGGCTGAGCGCAAGATGGAGCGATATTTTTTCTATAATCAAACCTACGATGCCTTACAACACACGTTTAGTGAACATCAACACGGCTTTTTAAAAGGCAGATCGACAGTCTCCAACCTTGTTGTCTCTAATGAGGCTTCCAAGGCTCTAGGTTTTCTGATGCGCATTGGAAAAAACTTTAATAATGTGAAAACACTTAAAGTCCTGTACTGTTCCCTAGTACGTAGTCACCTTGAATAGGCTTCTCAGGTCTGGAACCCTAGATACGAGAAATGCATAGATCGAATCGAAGGGGTGCAGTGGCGGTTTCTGAGATAAGGACGCGCCAGAACCGTACAGGATACTTGGAAAAATGTAAACGCCACCATATCTTACCTCTTGTAAAACGCCGGGAATTCGCCGATGTGTCATATCTTATGGGTGTCATAAGAGGAAAGGTCGATTCTAGGAAATATAACTTTTAGTAAACATGTCACAGGGATACCTTTTACATCCCATTTGTATCCAATAATTATATGCAGAATGCTTTCATCTGGAGAACATCTGACTATTTTAATAAACATTGCTCACATATTGTCATGTACTACCCCAGCCGCCTAATGCCTTAAGCCGATCTGTCTGAAGTGTTCTATTGTTATTTTGTTTTATTCTGCCTCATATCATCTCATTATTTTTGTAATAGTCTACTCAGTGTTTAGTTTTATCTATGTTTCCATATCTATTTCTGTGAAAACTTGTTATTAGCCCTTTCTTACTTTATCTTTTTTCTTTATATTTAAGTATTGTTTAGCTGTAAGTTTTCCTAATTGTATAAAATAAAATAAAAATATTCTGGAGATGCTTGAAGTGTCCGTTATCGGCCCGACAGAACATACGTCTAGTCAGGCTGACGACAAACTCCTCAATAGTAGGCATTTTCAGATCTCGAGCTATGATGGAATTACGCACGAACCACGGTGTTTGGGAGAACACTCTGAGTGATATGTTCTGCTGACTTTGGATCTTGTCCCTATTGGTCTTTACCAGAAGGTAGTGTGATCAAAAAATAACAGCAGCGACTACTTTGATTTACGATTTAAAATCCCTATTACTTAGCGTTGATTTCGCCAGGATGAAAAAGGAATGTAAAGAAACGAGGGTACTATAAAGCTACGGAAAAGCACTTTGAATTAGAAAAAAATGCACCTTTTTTATGCAACCTATTTAAAGCTGGAGCTGCAGCTTCCTCGCCTTTTACAAAATAGAATAGGTAATTTCTGTACACACCCTGATATTGCGCTGCCAAGATTTTTTCCCGCCCTTTTTTTACTTTTATTTATCAATCTGTCAGGTTAACATTACGGCGGTGTCCAGTAGTAGGAACGCTTTCCTTTAATCCGAAAAGGTTGCAGTTTGAAACCCAGCATGTACCAATGAAAGAAATGGGCTTAAGCAGGTCTGAGTTTCCAAGACGGCATTAACGGATTCATACAGTATTTGGTTGGGAAAGGAGCAGGATTGTAGATGGTGAAGGTCTAGTTGCGCAATAAAAAAAAAGAGCAACCCTAGACACCATTCTTCTTCTCTCTCTTTCCCACGTACCAGCCACCCGCTCGATGAATCCAAGAAATGCTAAGAAATTAGTCTTCTGCACCACCGATCCCGTGCCTCGGAAAGTACTTTGAAAAGCCTTCGAATCCAGATCAATTATGGAATTTTGCTTTAGCCTTGCCAACCCATCTGACCAGCTTGGCTAGTTGATCAAACTTACCACCGCGACTATATATTTTTTGACTAAATATTTGGCTAAGGTTTTTGTTAAAATAATTAACTTATATCTAATGGTCCAGTGAAGAGGCTTGGCAGCAAAATATTGATGAATGTTGACGAAACAAAATAAGAAACCTAAAACTATGCCGGCTTGTATAGGCAATGCAATTCGAGCCTGATCCCGAAACGTGTGGATACACTTTACTGGGTTTAGCGAGACGAACGGTGGGTAGTTACCCGCCCCGGCAGACTGGTAAAATTACCACTATTAGTAGGTACATCTATTTGTTGTTCTCGTTGAAAGTATGTGCCATTTGCAATGATGTCAAATGCCAATTTTTACTTTCAATGAGAACTAATATTGTAAGTATGCCATGGTGATATTTATATAAAAATACGCTTGAAACAAGACTTACAAGTGTTCCTACTTAAAGTGTACTATGTGTAGGTATAGCTGAAGTGAGCTTCGCGAAGTGTAAATGAAATTAATTTGAGCAGAAAATTATCCAATTTGTGCAGCAGACGCTTCCGCCATTACGGAAATGTCATCCGCTGCCAATAAATGTAGTTCTAATACAATTTTCGAAGTAATTAAATGAAACTACTAGTTAGTTCAGCACTTGTTTGTACAGCCTAGTAATTGCTTAAAATATTCTAAACACGATGTTTTTTGGATCCAAAATGCATTGGCGACCCCAAATTCCATAACTACCTAAAACACAATATTGCCAATAGTATTCAACAAGGAATTGCAGCGAGCGTTTTAGGTACCAGGTGGTAAGCCCTTAGTTTATTTTGTAGAATAGTTTTAATTTCATACGTAAAAAAAAGTATCATTACGACCGTCGCCACCAGTAGCGGATACGCATTTAGCCAACTTTACTATAAGCAATCATGACCAGTGGCAAGCTCGTCGATATCTCCAGCGTACTAAACTCGGGAAATATCACAATTTACTTAAATTTGAATTTTGTTTATTTGTTAAAATTTAAAAATATTATTGTGTTCCGACCAGGAATCGAACCCGGTACACACTACTACACCACAAAGGCAGAAAATTATTTTTAGTTTATTTATAATTAATTTTTAATGTATTTTATTATAGTTGTATATTAGTTTAGTTATAAATTTTTATTATTTTTAAATTTTACTTTAACCATTAACTACAAACAGTAGTGGTTCGTTTGTAAGAATGCGAAGAAGAAAAAGGTCGGTTTGAACCCCGGCATATACCAATGAGTAATACTTTAGACTTTTTGTTACAAAGATTTACAACACCACCGTCTCCGTGCTTCGGAGAGCCTGTGAATCCGTCGGTCCCAGTCCTATCAACTTGTGGAATTGTTAATAAATTGTAATTAGAAAAAAAAAAACGCCAACCAAAATACATCCACCGTTAACAATTTTAATGAACCATAATTATATAATAAGAAGTACGGTGCGAACCCATATATATATACCAATGAGAAATACAATTTTCTTACGTATATTTGTCATACATTTATAACACCAACATCCCCGTGCCTCGAAGAGCACGTTAAACCGTCGGTCTCGGTTCCACTAATATCAACTTAATGAATCGTTAATAAATAATATATTAAAACAAAACCTAAATTTAAACTATATAATAATAATAATACATAGAAAATAAAAATACATACTTACAAAAAAAATTGCTCCTCCAAATCGCTGTCTTATGGCATGGTGCCCAATACACTAGCAGCATTTCCGCTTCGAATTAAGATACTTAATTTTTGGGAGAAAAAACTGCTAGCCCTATTGTCACCAGAGACGTCAATGAGCCTTGGAACAATTTATTTATAAAAGGCTTTAAGTTCCGATCCCCAATTTAAAATAAAAAGTCATTAAAAATAGACATAACTCCCTCGCTAACCCGTATAACCAGCTAAGCCAACACGGTGAGTGTAGGCCAAATTATACAGAAATTTCTGGAAGGCCCATATTATCCAACAGTCTTCTGTGATTCTGTGTTCTAGGGGCTGTTATGATGATGAAGTCGATGTGAAATCACAGTTTTGAACATTCCAATACGCCGATGAATTTCGCATCCTTATTGTTGACAATAAACGAGGTAAAGAAAATCGTCCCGGTTGCATAGAATGCGAGTTAGTCGTATATATATGGTAGAACGTAAATCCGTATGCAATGCGAGCGCGGCCTAACTGTGACCTAGAAAGTGGAGTGAAGAGTCAAGTCATCCTAAAATAACTCACAAACAGAGAATTCTTAGTTATATTTTTAATTAGAAGTTTTTATTATTATATACTTTTTTTCATATTTTTATTAATTTGAATATTGTATTTCTTATCGTGCTGTCTCCGTGGTGACCACAGTTACATACATACATACATACATATCTTCACGCCAAATCCCTTGCGGGGTAGGCAGAGACAATTGAGCGCCACTTGTCACGGTCACGACATACCTCTTTCGCTTCTTCGACATTCATCAACCTCTTCATACATGCCCTTTTGTTTCGATGGCTTTTCAACGCACCTTCAGCTATTGTTTTATTAATTTGGTCGTAATATGTGAGTCTAGGTCTGCCAGGGCCTCTTATACCCACGACTTTCGCATTATATATCTGGTTCGTCAATCTCTCTTCATTCATCCTTTCAACATGCCCGAACCATCGTAGCATGCCTTTCCTTATTTTTGTCCCTATGCTTTCTTTCATACCTACCCTTTTTCGTATTTCGTCATTACGTATGCGGTCCGTTAAAGTGACGCCGCATATCCGACGCAACGATCTCATTTCTACTGCATTAA
Organism: Tinea semifulvella; assembly: GCA_910589645.1. Classification (NCBI taxonomy): domain Eukaryota; kingdom Metazoa; phylum Arthropoda; class Insecta; order Lepidoptera; family Tineidae; genus Tinea; species Tinea semifulvella. Next base: position 2,308,133 of record OU342598.1, on the reverse strand, counting down.
CTCTACTCTCATGCGTATTCTGACATATCCACGTCTCGCTTCCATACATAAGTGTTGGTACCAGCATGGCATTGTGTATGGCGAGTCGAGCTTTGTCACTGACATTCCGACTGGCGATCAGTGACCCCAGGGCACCGTTGACACTATTTCCCGCGTTCACTCTTCTTTCAACATCCCTATCATACTTCCCATCCGCAGTGAAAACACTGCCCAGATATATAATTTCATTTACTTGTTCTAGAGTTTCATCATCAATCTTTATCGTCACGGTTGTCATCCTTCTTCTTTCAAACACTAGTACCTTGGTTTTTCTCGCATTCAAACGGACCACAGTTAAGTCCGTGGATTTAGACTCGGAGGTAACTTTTTACCATCACAAAGGTTAACTGATAAAGAATACCTTCGGCAATAAGTTCGCCCATGTACACTACATTTGTAAATTATGTGCAATAAAGAATTTTATTATTTTATTATTATTACCGCGTTCGATTCCTGGTCGAAACACAAAAATATTTATTAATGAAAATAAATACATTTAATTAATATTTAATTTATTTGTAATATTTTCCGAGTTTGGTACACTGGAGACATCGACAAGCTTGCCACTTGGCCTATAGTAAAGTTGGCTAAATGTGAATCCGTTTATTTATAAGCATGGTTTCTGACCAACCCTAAACGGGTCGTGATGATACTTTACTTTTTTTAATTATTAAATAGATATACAAGAATCGATAATTTTGTTAATTGGTCTGTTAAGTGATTAAAATGTTATTTTTACTACAGGTAAATCCGTTAACATCACCTGAAAACACTAATGGCAGTTGAAAGTTTTGCCTTGTTAGCGTCAATATTTCAAGTACAGCTCTAGGAGTTCGTAATTTGTTGCCATGTTTTGCAATAATAATTTACCTTACATGCAGAAGCAATAAAAACGGGACACGAAAGAACTATCTAAAATCTTCTTTAGTATTACCACAACATCAACACAACCCCTAGACAAAGTACTAAATCTCCGCTGCTGTAGGTAGGTCTTCCAGGATATATTTCTAGAGAATTTGGCCTTCTATTACCACGAGGCGAGAGCTAGACTTGTTGGTAAGAATGTGATGTCAATTGATTACTTGATAGTATTAGGTTTTTGCTGAGCAATTAGCTGATTCCAACTTCAATCACTCCGTCTTCAGGCCAGGTCTGAGGATTAAAATAGTTCTGGAATGCAAGAGCCCGCTGGTTCTCTGGTAGTTGTGTAATAGGTAGATGTTTTAGCATAACACATGTAGAAAAGAAAGTACTAGACTTGCTACTTGAGTTTGTTTTAAGTTGTCTTGTATTTTGGTAGAAGAAGAAAGCAGAAATTTGAAGCCTGATTATATATTCGGCTTTGAAGAATGTTCTTGATAGCCACATTGACAGTGACGTTTCATGTCGAGGCTGTTGATTGGTTGTTTAGATAAAAATATAATAGGAATAAAATAGGAAGGGGACGTTGTATTAGTCGATTTAGGGACATTGAATAACAACTGATTTTATTTTATAGAATTGGAAAGGTAATGTAATTGTGGAGACTACTGTTTCACCCGAGGATCACTGGCTCGACAATGCACGCACATAAACTGATACAACGTCCACACTCGCCCTCGGCTCACGTGACACTGACTGTTTGTACATTTACGTGCGAACACACGAGACAGTGTCTTTGTTACACATACACTACAGTAATGAACAGAGCAGCAGAAGCATAAAATGGTAAAATGGGAATCAAATACCATGTTTGGGCTTTGTTATTGTTTGACAGTACCTGTATCTGAATGCCCTTGCTAGCGTTGTTATAATTTGGCTTATAATTTAATCTGAATATTTTTTTAAGTTTATGAGTGACCCATTTTCTTTGCCTCCGAGTGTTGTTTTATAAACAATGTTTATGAAAGCTACAGGTTTTGGACCCCGTTTCCGCGAATTGTCAAAATTACTCTTTTAATTTCGGTTACAAATACCTTAAACTTTATATTTTACCGAATTTTTTCGAGCTTGTAAACTCTGCTTGGCTAACCCTGAATATTTTTCAAAGTAAAAATGTCGTTCCAAATTCTGAAAAAAATATTCTAACATGGTTTTAAATATTTTTTTCGTAAAAGTTAGATTAATGTAGTGTTGTGAAAAAAGTATTAAAACAATAAATTTTAATAAAATTGCTATTGTCTTATACTTAATGGGTGTTTTTTTTATATATATTTTGACTTTGACGTTGAAGGTCAACAGTAAGTGAGGCGCTTCTTATGAGACTCCATAGTGAGTCGGGCATTTGATTCGATTCCGTATCATTAGGTAATTTTTCGATTCCGTCTATAAACAAAGAAGAAAGATTATTGAATTGTCAATAGTCACCAAGAAGTCGCAGCGTTTAACATTCGTTATTGTAACACCACGCATTCGTAAAACTCATAAAATGAGAATACCCATTTTTCTTAGAGAAATAGGCTCAATAAATTGTTCTCGTGTTATAATGATTTCTTTTTTATTTCATAGTTAATATATTGTGATTTCACAATCTGTAATTAATTTTATTTATTTTACCCTAGCATAACAACAATTGACAAATACTTTTTTTTACTATATTTACTATAGCTATATATTAAGGAGAACATTAAGGAGTTTCCCAAAATGCAATTTAGAGAAAACTCACGTTACCATCACATGTCATCTCTTATCCAAGTACCAAAGCACAGATTAAATAAAATATCAAAGGGCTTCTTGTGTCAATGTGTCAAATTGTATAATAAACTCTCTGTAGACACAAAAAACTTAGATTATAATATGTACAAAGACAGAATTAAAACTATTCTAATCAACAAATCATATTACACCATAGAGGATGCTTTAAAAGAGGAATATATTAGGTGACATTCTTTCATATTTTTTATTTATTATTATTATTATTTTAATTATGACATTTAGGTAACTTTGATACCAAACATAAGTTTTTTATATTTTTAAAATTATTTTTTTCTTTTACACATTACATATCTTCACGCCAGATCCCTTGCGGGGTAGGCAGAGACAATTGAGCGCCATTTGACACGATCACGACATACTTCTTTCGCTTCGTCGACATTCATTAACCTCTTCATACATGCCCTTTGGTTACGAAGACTTTTTAATGCACCTTCAGTCAGTGTTTTATTTATTTGATCGTGATATGTGAGTCTCGGTCTGCCAGGGCCTCTTTTACCCACAACTTTCGCATTATATATCTGGTTCGTCAATCTTTCATCGCTCATCCTTTCAACATGCCCGAACCATCGTAGCATGCCTTTCCTTATTTTTGTCCCTATGCTTTCCTTCATACCAACCCTTTTCCGTATTTCGACGTTACGTATGCGGTCCGCCAAAGTGACGCCACATATCCGCCGCAACGACCGCATTTCTACTGCATTAACCCTACTCTCATGCGTATTCTGACGTATCCACGTCTCGCTTCCATACATCAGTGTTGGTACCAACATGGCATTGTGTATGGCGAGCTTTTCTTTTAGTTTTTATTTTTTAAGTGACAACGCCCTTTTACAGCTGCTTATCTTACATAGTGTAATATTTATTAATATATTTTGTGACATTTACTGACATCTAATTTAATAACGTAGGTTTAAGTAGTATAGTAACTGACAACGCTCTTTTACAGCAGCATCTATATTTAGGGAGTGTATAATTTACATAGTATAATTATAGTACATATAATTGTATAATTTGGTAATGACGAGGGCTGTTCTTTTACTAATGGTCGATCTTTTGCTATCAATTATATATTGCATTATATGTAAACTGTTGATTGTATAACTGACAAAACCAAGTGTACGTCATGTATCTTATGGTGAATAAATGAATTGAATTGAATTACCTTATTAATTGCATAGTTTCATTCCCGCCAATTCGATATTCAGTGTGTTTATCTGTAATAAAGTACCTGATCATAATAAAGAACCTAATCGTATAAATAGTGTTTTGTAACTATTTCATACATAAATCTTAATCAATGGGGTGTATCAGGCAAAGCTGTTTGAAGAATTGTCGCTAGCGTCAATGGTACCTTGTTTTACACCTATATCGCATCATTTTAAATTGTTTTTGTAGTTTTAAATTTTTATAACAGAAAAATCTATTTTAAATTAATGTTACCTACCTTAAAAGACAAATTAAGAAGCGCACACCGTCTTTAAAAAGAAAAAAGGTTTGATTAATAGAACGGCAATTTTGAGATTACCATTTCTTTGATTTCGTTTAGAAATCTCGCTTTGTACACTTAAAAGCTGCTCACTTCGGCATAATATCCAAAAAATAATAAATTTCGTCATAAAAATACAAGTTTTCTATGCAATTGACAGTTATATTAGGTACCATCTATCATGCGCCATCTATCGTGATGAAAAGTTAAATGCTGGGGTAAAAGAGATGTTGTATTTAAATTAAAAAAAACACGTTATGTTATGATTATTGAATTGTACTCGTATTTTGTTGAGGCACGCTGCAAAAAAGTTGGAGCCTGGTATTGGGCAAAAAAAAAAACCACTAAATCGCCATAATCTAGTTAAAGTGGAATGATAATCAATCCTGATATGAAGTGTTCTGCTATTTAATTTAGGACGTTCCTTAATATCTGTCTATGTATTAAGCCCCCACGTATCTAGAGCGTCTAAATTTAGACACCGTTTCTGTAATTGCTCTGACCTGATGATATTTTGGTATTTTTCAAATATATACCAAATACTATAATTTAAAACCTACAAAAACGTATTTTTATAATTGTTGTAAACTAGCCGTTTGACCCGGCGTTGCCCGTGTAATGTTGCGTCGTCGACAAAAGAAAAAACCTTCAGGTACCCGATAGGCATGTCATATATATTTTTTTCTATTTCTATGACGTATTAAATTCGTAATTTCTATTGAATGGAATAGCCGATTTGAACAATTTAAAAAGTGATCTACTTTAATTGAAACAGTCTTGAAAACAATATGATTTATGTGGATAAGGATTTGAGTTGGTATTTCTATCAACGTATTTATTTATTTATTTAAATACTTTATTGCACAAAACTTAAAATTAGTGTACATAGGCGAGTTTAATGCCGGTTAGACATTTTCTAACAACTGACCTTTGGGAAAGTGAGAAATCATGGGCAGGGTGCAAATAAATATAATACACAATACTTGCTTAATTTGGTACATACATATACTACATATAAAACGAACTACATATACTACACACTTTAAATATTATATACTACATACACAAAATATAATTATGCCAAAATATCTATATTATCATCTTGATGAGGTTATTTCCTGTTTATTTAAAAATAATGTCGTTACTTGACTTTTAAAAACATTGGCAGATGGTGCTTGTCTGATAGCCAGCGGTAACGTGTTCCACTGGCGGGCCGCCGACACAGTGAAGGAATCTGAATATCTGCTAGAGGAACGAGACATTTTATACGAGAACGTATAAAATGTAAAAAGTTGTTATTGTGACATAACGATAATAGTTGAACATATGGTGTCGCGAAGTTTTTTGTAGGTAGATATTGATATGTTCTTTAATATTGGAAAACATACTTAACTGTCTCCGTGGTCTAGCAGATAAGTCCGTGGATATAGACTCGGAGGTACCGGGTTCGATTCCTGGTCGGGACACAAAGATATTTATTAATGTAAATAAATACATTTAATTTATTTGTGATATTTCTTTCCTTTGGTACGCTGGAGACATCGACGAGCTTGCCACTTGTCATGATTGGCCTATAGTAAAGTTGGCTAAATGTGAATCCGCTTGTTTATAAGCGTGGTTTCTGACCACGTGTCGTGATGATACTTTACTTACTTTTTTATACTTTTGTTCTATCATCAATAGTTTTCGCAGCGCATGCGACGAAAGACGTTTTATGGCATTTTTAACAAGGGTTACGTTACTAAAGTTTTAGTAAGGAGGCCTAATCTTTTCTAGCGATACATATAGCCTATGTTACTCAGGGTATATGTAGCTTTCTAATGGTGAAAGATTTTTTAAAATCGGCACTACTTTGAGTTTATTCATTACAAACATACACACGTACAAAAATACAAATCTTTCCTCTTTATAATATTAGCGTAGATCACATATATCGGGACTAAATAATATTTTTTAATTTTAATTAATATTTAATTTATTTGTGATATTCTCGAGTTTGGTACGCTGGAGACATCGACGAGCTTGCCACTTGTCATGATTAGCCTATAGTAAAGTTGGCCAAATGTGAATCCGCTTCTTTATAAGTGTGGTTTCTGACCACCCGGAAGGGAAACAGTGGTGATAATCCTTTTTTTTAAATAAATATATTATTATTAAATATACAAAATGTCTGTAATTTTATTTCCTAGAAAATTGATAGGCTACATCAAAAGTATACAATTCGAAGACTTGAAAAATCATTAAAAATATTGGATTGTGCGAGCGAGAGGGATGCAAAAGCTTAATGCTCTTAAACATAATAAGTTTAGAAATAAATTAATGTTTCCTCCTCCTTCTTGCGTTTTCTCGTCACTGCTGAGGTTCGTGACCCTCTCCACGGATCACTTTGTCCCGGACGATGCTGCGCCATCCGGGTCTGTTTACGGTTGCATGTAGGGCATCGTGCATCTGGGTATTTAGGGAGGTGCAGATCTTTTTAGACCAGTGTATGGGGCTTTCGGCACACATCTTTTGCTTTCGACTTTCCCTGTGATCGCATAACATCTCATCGTTTGACATTGGTGGGGTTTTCTTGGGAAAATGCCTATGCCGGTCCCAAGCCCGGATGAAAAAGGAGGAGGGTTGGTCAGAGGGAGACAAAATCCGTCCGTAAAACTGTCATCGCCGAACATCGGGCGGCGACTAACTACGAGAGGAGACGACCTAAATTACCTCAAAAAGTCTGAAAGTGGAAGGAGCCACTTAACACTTTTCCAAGACCCCCCACCCCCCATAGAAATTAATGTTTAGAGTAAGAGATTAACAGATTAAAAACTGAGCTAAAGTTTTACTCAGCTCTCAGTTCCAATTTAAATGTAAAATTAAAAACCTGTTGCTTTGTTTGTGATGTAAATTTTCAATAGAGAATGCAAATCAGCTATTACAATATTGGACTGACCTATATTCCTGAATTAGTTTTAGGGGGCTCTAGTCCGTAGCAATGAAAATAGTCTACGTACTCGTATACCCGTGGCAGTAGTCTATTTAAAGGACGCCATTTAACTAACGGACACGTCAACCAAGCTCTTCAAGTTTCAGACTGGTACATGAAACAGTAAATGTATTATTCTGATTTTATATATTAATATTGTATTATTTGAATTGGACAACGCCACTTTACAGCAGCTTTTAGTAGTATTCTCGACAGTTCGACATAATTTTATTAAATAAGAACAATTTCATTATATATATAAATATATATATATATGTCCAAATTTTTGACCGCCTCCGTGGTCTAGTGGTAACAAACGTTGGCGTGAACTCGGGAGGTCGTGGGTTCGATTCCCACCGGGGGCAAGTTGTACATTGTATAATTTGTCTCGGTCTGGGTGTTTATACACACATCAAAAGTGTCTAGGGATCAACATATATTTTTGCAATAACTTTTCTCCTGATTGATATTCATTAAAATTTTCTTTAAGGATTGATCAAATAAAATGTTTTCGTTTGTCTACAGTAACGATAAACCAAGTCCCCTTTGCATTAGTAAAAAAAATTGCCATTTTCCTAATAAAGGGATTTTTGACATTTGAACCACTAACATTAAAGTTCGAAAAAAAGACTGAAATAACAGTTTTTTTTTTAATTTTATTGATAACTTAAACAATTAATAATCCGTGTTTCTACCGCGAACACTAACAACACAAGAACATCGGTTTGGCATACTCAAAATGAGTTCATCCAAATCACGCTGTGGAATGGCCGCCCATGTTCGTTGCAACAACAAAAAAAGGTCTTCTTGCGACTGGATACCCTCCATATTCGGCAGAGCTCTTCTCTGAAGAATATCCCATGCATGCTCAATCGGGTTCAAGTCTGGCGACTGAGCAGGCCAGGGCAGGACATTGATGTTAGCTGCGGCGAGAGTCTGTCTTACAACTCTTGCGGTGTGCGGTCGTGCATTATCATGCATTAACTGAAATAAGGGACCGATATGCACTTGTAGAGGAACGATGACGTCTGATACAACCGTCTCAGCATAAATTTGAGCGTTGAGGTTGCCTCTGATCCAAATCAACTCAGTTCTTCCGCCGATCGAAATACCCGCCCATACCATGATGGTTCCACCACTATAAGGATGGACTTCCTGGCAGGATTTTAATCGCTGTTGGCGTCCAGGGGTTCTCCAGTGTCGTATACGTCTTGTATCCGGCCTCATACCAAAACGAGACTCATCAGAAAAGCACACGAAACGCCATTGTTCTTCTGTCCAATTTCTGTGTTCAAGAGCCCATTGATATCGAGTCCTACGATTGTGCATTGCTATAGGTGGTACCCGTAGCGGTCTTCGGGAATGAAGGTTCACTTCATGCAAGCGGTTTCTGACTGTTTGGTCGCTAATTAAGTTCCCTGAAGAGCGATGAAGGCTCACGGCTAACATCATGGCGGTTATTGTTGGAGTTCTTCGAGCTGTGATTTGAATGTATCGGTCTTGTCTCCGTGTGGTGCAGCGATACCGTCCTCCATGGCGCTCAGCCACGGTACCAGTGGTTCGGTAACGTGTCCAAAGTCGACTGATAACACTCTGACTTGTATTCAGAGCTAAAGCCACAGTACGTTGCCGGGAACCAGCTTCTATCATTCCCACGGCTCTGATCATTTCTTCCCTGCTTAAATGACGTCGCCGCTCCATAATAACGTTGGTTTTAATCAGTAGTAGGGAAACAGTAGCACTAATAATGTCTTCAATGCGTCTTATGTTTTTATAGGGAAAATATTGACAGCTGATTTTCATCTTTTACTCGAATTTGATTGACAGTTCCTGTTTTAAATTATGAAATGCACCAAAAAGGATCCATATAAATTTATAAAATCATAAATTTATTACAAAGCCACATCTCAATCACAAGAAATCCGCATAAACATGCTTGATCCCTAGACTTTTTTGATGTGTGTATGTATAATATGTAGTTTATCAACAATCTAGTTTCCGTAACACAAGCCTCGTAGCTTACCACGGAAACTAGATGGCGCTGTGTGACCTGTCTGGAAATATTTATTTATATATATATATATATATATATTACGAATAAGTTGGGAAGGTGATTTGGTTTATTTAATACATATACCTATTTTATATACTCGTATAACCAACTACAATAGGTACATTTTATTGAACAAACCCCATTGCCGCAAGTTTGTAAATCCTACTTTGTTGTAGCAATTTTGAATCCAACATTTATGTTGCTATTACAAGCTTGTATTTTATAGTGTAATAATGTAATACTTCACTGGGCTTAAAGAAAGCTGTTCCACGTTATAAAGGTTCTACGCAAGTAGGATGGCCATCTATTTGATAAACATCTACAAGACTAGCACGGTTTACCTCCATCCAGATTTAATCGCAAACGTTATATAAAGGATTTGTGCATTGAACAAAAAAACTAAACATGTCGTCGCTACTGATTATTGACGTGGCAACACCGGCACTTGGAGCGAGAAAGGGCCTGTACCGGCTCGAGTGGTCGGCGCCCATTTGACTCTTGAACAGGGAGCCTAATTCTGGCGCTTTCGACTTGCGTGTCGGTTCAAAATATTCGAATGAAAAAACTGTCAGTTTCATTCGAGCAAATCGAGTGGACATACACGTCGAAGGCGCGAGAATCGGGGCCCTGGGGGTGGAAATAGAACAAGCTATTGACAAATTTCGGTTCACATACAAAGTGGCGCCGCCTAGTAGACGGTAGGGGAAACTAAAATTAATGTCTGTAGTTTGAACAGAATAGAGTTGTCATTCATTAATTAATCAATACTTTGGTTCTATTCATTCAACACGTCGGCGATTGTTGTCTTATTGACTAACTATTAAAACTTAAAAAAATAATTAAAAATAATATTATTAAATTTTGCGCGCATATAATTGTTGCGGGCTCAAACATCGAATTTAGGATATAATACTATTCCTATTATGAAGCTACATCTATAATTACCTGTACCTGCTATACCCATACGCTGGTCTGACCAGATTCGCACCTCCCAAATGCACGATGCCCTACACGCAGCCGTAAACAGACCCCGATTGCGCAGTGGAGCCCCCTCACGGCCCTCAGCAGTGAGGAGAACGACGCAAGGAGGAGAAGGAGATTAACTATTAAATTTGGCGAGATAGTTTTTAACTAATTAATATATACGAGTATAGTGTTCATTCCACTGGAACCTCAGTATCAAAAACAGTGGGATGTTCTATTGGTGTCCATAATCTCCGGCGTCGAAACCTATTGATTATTGGATTCCACGATGAAGATAGCTTATAACAAGACCCGTTAAAATTATAAATATGTTTTCAACATATTTGTTCATGTGGCAGCATTTTTGACCAGCTTGGTCGCCACGCCTGTCTTGTCAGAAAAGTGCCTGTCGTCATTTCCGCCACGGTTCTGTCAATAATGTAAACAATCCACCGGACTTTAGTTACTCTTTTCGGTTCTTGAACCGTCCGTCCTTTTAGTTTTGAGACAATGGGACGGTGAGAACCAAAATCCGAACATACCTTAGCCACTATTTGGAGAGTCTTACATCTGTCGCACGCTGAACATGTGGAATGCTCTCCCAGCCAGTGTGTTTCTACACTTCTTTAACCCGGAGTCCTTGAAGTGTGTAAAAGTATCTTGTTAATGTATCTTGGCATAGCGGTAGATACTGATGTCGGCCGTCAGTGGCTGGCGTCAATTGCTCCCATTCTTGGACTTCGTGTACCGCTTACCATCAGATAGGCGCGATATAAATAATAGTTACTGAAAGAAGACAAATTTCTAAGCATGGATTCACCGTGCGGGTGCCGGGTCCATCGTGTGTGGGTAAGAGATGAGAAGTATGGTGTCTCGGGCTTGCGACCGACAATAGGCTGGTTTAAGAAAAGAAGGCCCCCCTTTTTTATTTTATTGCGCGTTAATACCCTCACCATAACCTATCCTACAAATTAAACTGGCAGTTCTAAAAATTGTGTTTAACGCGCTGAACCATGCTAACCCTACTGGAAACCTTTCCTTATATTTTACCCAGAACAGCGACCGACGATGCATTGTCATAAATATCTACGCCATACAATAATATGCAAAATAGCGATAACATTTTACCTGTACAATGCAGCTTTGTACCAATATAAAATTAAAACTATTTTAAGAAAATTCCTCGTAAAAGATAGCTAAAGTACTGCTCGTACTTAAAAAAATGCTGTTAAAAATGTACGACAATATTAGTTTCTAGGTTCCAGCAAAATCTTTGCATCACTTACTGAAAGAATTGGGCCTAAGCAGGTCTACCGTCAATACATTTATGGAACGAGCTTCCAAGACGGCATTAGCGGAATCATACTGTATTTGGTTGGGTTGGGTAGGGTAGGGAGAGAATGGTGGATGGTGAGCGTATTATCGCGCAATAGAAAAAAAAGGAGGCCTCCTTTTCTTAAACCAGCCTATTGTCGGTCGCAAGCCCGATACATCATTCTTCTCATCTCTTACCCACACACGATGGACCCGGCACCCGCACGGTGAATCCATGGAATGCTTAGAAATTTGTCTTCTCTCCAGCCTATTTACACCATTTCTTTAACTCTCTAATCCATTACAAAAACTAGAAAAAATATATTCTTATTGCCCGGTTTATACATATAGGTCAATGACCTAATCACTTTCTTTATAGTTTAGTTCCATAGTAATTTGTTTTCTATTGGAAGCGTAATAGCATGTTTACGACTTCTAAGAAAGGTTGTCATTTATGACCTGTAAGCAGAAAGCTTTAGCTTAACGTAATTTTTACGATTTTTTATGGTTTCTTTTACATTTCTTAGACAAGAAAATTAGTTGACAAAGATCAAAAGAAAGTTCTTAACATTCCATGGATTCACCGTGCGGGTGCAGGTTCCATCGTGGCTTGCAACTATGGTTTATTTATTTATTTATTAAGTAGGCACACAAAACAAATTTTAGCATTACAGTTTCTAAAAATAATGGATATAGTGTATAGACATTGCTAAAACTCAAAGCATGTGTACACAATATCAGCCATGTATTATAAACAATCACGAACAACGTGTTTTTTTTTTAAAGTTACAAGTTAATAAGTGTTGCAAATAAAAGAGAGAGAATTAAACTATTTCAAAAAAATAACAAAGAAAAGAGATCAAAAGTAAAATTAATGAAGATCAGTTCAAAAATAAAAATAAAGCAGGTGTTAGATTATATCCTTCAAACTCGACTTCAGTGTCGAAAGTCTTCTGTCAAAAATGTCATAAGAACTGTTTAAGAACAGGCTTCCTATTGAACATGTTGAATCGTGCGAGCGAGAGGGATAAAACAATTTAATGTTTACACTTGTTTTACAATGTGGCGTATAATATTCGCGTGCTACAATTGCAATTTTGAGCACAAGGTTGGTAAATAACTCATGTCACGCCTCAAACTAGCCTTTGTAAAAATTAAATGGCTTGGTTTCGAAACAACATAAGTCTTAATGACTATTTTACAGGAAATAAAGCTACACCATTGAAATAATTGTTGGGTTAACTAAAAATACATACCCGTACTTACACAGCTAAAGAACTAAGACTAATTGCCAAGAACTACACGGAATGTAGATAGGCTAATTCAACTGACCATTCCGAAAAGTAGAGTATACCAAAATAATTCATATAGCATGGCAATAAAAGTCTACAATCACATTCCGGAAAATATTAAACAGCTACCAATTCGACGTTTTAAAAAATACTCCGAAAGTGGTTAAATGAACGGTGTTATTACTCTTCTTCTTATGTTATTGTAAATGACTTCTTAAATGATAGAAAAGAAAATTATGTACCTGACTATTAATTACGCATTACAATTGACATCTTGAATAATTATTTATTGAATTATATTTGACATTGAAACCAATTGGACCAATAATTATTATTTATGATTTATAAGACTGTGCCAATGTTTCTAAATTTGTAATTTAATTTTTATAATAGTTGTATAAAATTTTGCATGCCGACACTGGCGAAACATGTGAGTTGTCTATAAAACTGAGACTGAATCTGTAACCATGTGTTTTTTAGCAAATAAAATATTTCATTTCATTTCATTACATACATACATACAGGTTGATAAACATATCACCCTTCTTTGCGTTACGCAGTTGGGTGAAAAGAGCAGTGATAGATCAAATTCACATAGAAAGTGGCGCCACCTAGTAGACGGTAGGTGGTACTAAGTTTAATGTTCATTCATTCATTAATTAATTAAATAAATTCGTTCATTATGTTCCTTGATTCTTTCAATTCATTCAAGATGTCGGCCATTGTTGTCAACAAACTAAAGAACGTTAGTAAAAAAATGAAATTTTAATGTATTGTGTAACTTTTAGTACCTGCCTAGTAACAAAATACACAATATTTAATTTTCGCGCGCAGTTAATTGGTTGCGGGCTCAAACATCGAATTCCGGATATAATACTCATCATCATCATCAGCGTATGTCTCTCCACTGCTGGATGTAGGCTCGCCATTTCACACGATCTTTTGCCACCCTCATCCAGCCCCCACTAGCGATTCAGGTCATCCGTCCATCTGGCGAGGGGTCTTCCCACTTTGAGTTTTCCTGTACGTGGTCTCCACTACAGAACTCGACTACTCTATCGGTCATCGGTTCTGCGACAGACGTGTCCGGCCCATTGCCACGTTCAACGTACTTATTTTGAAGGCTATGTCGGTAACTTTGGTTTTCTGACGGATGTCTACGTTTCGGACTCTATCCATCAGAGAAATACTGAGCATAGCTCTCTCCATAGCTTGCTGAGCGACCTTAAACTTGTGGACCAGACCCACTATCAGTGTCCACGTTTCTGCTCCGTACGACAATACTGGAAGAAGGCATTGGTTGAAAACTTTCGTTTTCAAAGACTGTGGTATGTTTGATAACAGGATGTGGCGTATATAAGACTATTCTTATTTAAATATATTTATATATGGCGCTTTATGTATCCTACCATCCACCTGGCTAGTGTTCGGGTGAACGTAAGTTTTTTGCGTGAATAGCCTCTCTTTTCCCAATTAGTTACTAAACTCTTTGGGTTACCTAATGAAATATGTTGGCAACATAATTTGATAAAAAACAAAACATTATAGCTTCGGGCAGAATTCGAACCTGGCACCTCCACGTCAAAGTCTAATTACTTATTAATATATTAAATGGTTGCACCTACCTCACAACACAAATGGTTGCATTGTCCAAAAGATTGGTTGCTGGAGAATGCCTAGCGGCATTAAGCCTGCCTCTTGTATATAGTGCAATAAAGTTTTAAAATTTTATAAATAAAAATAATAATAACACGCCCTATGGTTCCGTCGCCAAAAAGTTTGATAACCTTGTAGAGGAAAATACCTACTGGCTGACGGAGACAGTTTAGCGAAAGGAAAAGAAAGGTTACTCACGTGGGTCTGGCTGTCACCTGTCTTCCTCCTGAAAGCCTCCAGATCGAATCCAGCAGTTATGTGGACTGTATCATTTCACATAGGGTTTTAGCACAGCACTTTCATGAAAGTTTATATAGTTTTGGGTTTGATACGGCTAGCTAGCGCACAACTCGGAAACCAGCGGTCGTGGACGTCCTGATGAAGAAGACGTAGACACGACGCGGTCTGATAGCTGTACGATGAACTGCTTATTTTTTGTTGAAAAATCATGACCATACATAAGGGCTGATCAATGACGACTCAGACTCACTGCCTCTAGAGGGTTTAAACCTCAGCCATTGTTCTGAAGTAGGCCACTAGATGGCGCCACGTTAGGAAATCAATGTAAAGGTAGGGAACAAGGATTTTACCAGCCAATATATACTTTCTAATTCCCTATAAAAAATATTATAAATACAAACTAAACCTAGGTACCGAACACTACACTGTTGAAATAATTTTATATATTTTATTACATAGCTACTTTATTATTAATTTTACTGCTATATTTAGACATGTTTTTTTTTTAAACCTCGTCTTTAGCCTTTAGCAATTAAGTAAAACAGTAACCAGTGTTTATAATTCACACAGTTAATTGCTAGCTAACACGACGTTGTTGAAGTTTTCCGTCATTTTTCATAACTATGCAGCGCATTTTAATGTACTGCCTCCGTGGTCTAGCGGTTAAGATCGGTTCGATTCCTGGTCCTGGACACAATAATATTTATTAATTTAAATAAATAAATTTGATTAGTATTTAATTTATTTGTGATATTTCTAGAGTTTGGTATGCTGGAGACATCGATCAGCTTGTCACTTGTCATGATTGGCCTATAGTAAAGTTGTCTAAATGTGAATCTGCTTCTTTATAAGCGTGGTTTCTGACCACCCCGCAAGAGATACGACCGTGATGGTTATGTTTCTCACTATGTTCTGCCATGATATTGTTAACATTTTCCTGTATATTCAGATTTCAAATACTTCTAACTTCTTCGATATTGTGTTTGTCAGGGTCAATGATTCAACACCATACAAAAGAATAGAAAATATTTAACACCAGACAAGGCGGTATCTTTGGCGCGGTGGTGGCTCGGTTGTAAGAACGCGTACCTTAAATCCTACAAGGGTCGGTTCAAACCCACCCGACATGTACCAATGAGAAATACACTTTTCTTACGTACATTTGTCATAGATTTACAACACCACCGTTCCCGTGCCTCGGAGAGCACGTTAAGCCGTCGGTCCCGGTTCCACTAATGCCAACATGTGGAATCGTTAATAAGTTGTCATAAAAAATGACATCATATCCTCGCCAAGCCGTCTGGCCAGCGTGGCGAGTGTAGGCCAAATTCTCCAGTTCTGGAAGACTCATCTCCAGCAGTGGAGGTCTAGGACTCTGTGTCTGGCTGTAATGAAGGCGGTATCTTGTTAAGACTTGTTAGATTTTTAATTCCGAAATTGTTCCAATTAATGTTGCAATCTCAATGTCCTGTAGTTAAACCCACATGTAACTGGAGCGCTGCGCTGTAAAGAGAAAATCCGACGTTGTAGCTTAGGCAATGAATAAACAATGGCCGGTCGTTGTCGAAGCGACGACAGCGTTGGGCGGCATTTTATAACGCAGGCTTGCTTTCGTAAATGTTGTTCGACACGCCTTTTCTGATAATTGGACTCCGATTTTTTGATTTTTTTATAAACTCCTTATTGCACAAAAAACTTAATGCGAACTTAATGCCTTTAATAATAATAATAATAAAATTCTTTATTGCACATAATTTACAAATGTAGTGTACATGGGCGAACTTAATGCCGAAGGCATTCTCTACCAGTTAACCTTTGTGATGGTAAAAAGTGAGGTAATAAAGTGATTGAGATAGGAAATAATAATAGTATAGATACAACATGAATAAAGATATAAATAAATACTTATCAGATTAATTATTAAATTATATGTGAAATTTACTTATAATATATATACTCGTATAATATATATGACCGCCTCCGTGGTGTAGTGGTAACAAACGTTGCCGTAAACTCGGGAGGTCGTGGGTTCGATTCCCACCGGGGGCAAGTTGTACATTGTATAATTTGTCTCGGTCTGGGTGTTTATATGTATAATATGTATATATTTACAAAAAAAAAAAAGTATAATATGTAGTTTATCAACCATCTAGTTTCCGTAACACAAGCCTTGTAGCTTACCACGGAAATTAGATGGCGTTGTGTGACCTGTCTGAAAAATATTTATTTATTATTTATTTTATTTAATAATAATGCAAACAAATACTTATATAAAATAGTAATAAAAATAATAATATAATACAATAATAATATAAACAATTAAATAAACGCACACATATATAAAATTGACTATATCAAAGCATGAATTGGGTTTAATTTGCAATTTAAGGAAATGACTGTAGACCAAGTTTTTAAAGATGGCGATGGAAGGAGCTTATCTGATTACCAGCGGAAACTTATTCCACTGGCGAGCAGCAGAAACAGTGAGAGAATCTTTCGGTATTTTATAACAGCTAACCTTTGGGAGTGTGGTAGAGGATTTGCGGGGTGCATTATTATAAATATACAATACATAATAATCGTTACATACTACTACTTAAATACATATATATACAAATACGAAACTAGGTAAGTATACTATATACTTGGATAAAATAAAAATAGTATGATAGATATACGAGGGGCGTTCAAAATATTCTCGGTATGTGGATAAAAACAAACAAGTACGAAAAGTTTGATATTTTTATTTTTCAATATACTCCCCCCCTATGTTCATACACTTATAAGATCGATCAATTATTTTTTTTAATCCCTCATAAAAATATTTTTTATCTTTGGTGTAAAAATGCTCCTCCACGGCCGTCTTCAACGCTTCATCGTCAGAAAATTTATTTCCACGCAGATCCTTTTTAAGATTGGGAAACAAAAAGAAGTCGCTTGGGGCTAAGTCCGGACTATAGGGTGGATGAGTAACAGTTTCAAACCCACATTCAACAATAGCTGCCTTGGCAATATGAGCAGTATGGACAGGGGCGTTGTCATGCAGAAGCAGAACACCTTTGGTTAACTTTCCTCGCCTCTTTTCTTTGATCGCATCTCTTAATTGACGTATAACGTTAGCGTAGTACTGCCCTGTGATATTTACACCTTTTTCTTTATAATCGATAAGCAAAACTCCTTCACAATCCCAAAATATTGTGGCCATGACCTTGCCAGCTGACGGGATTACCTTGAACTTCTTGGGATGAGCTGAACCCTTAATGTGCCACTGCATGGACTCCTGTTTGCTCTCTGGGTCATAATGATGAACCCAGGTTTCATCTCCAGTAACTATTTTTTGCAGCACCTCATCGGGATTTTCACCACACAGGTCGATAAAATCTGAACAGCAAGCCACACGCATATCCTTTTGAAGAAGCGTCAGCATTCGCGGAACCCATCTTGCACTTACTTTTGACATATTAAGATGGTCATGTATAATGTCATGTACGGTACCAATAGAGAGATTGGTTACTTGAGCTATAGATTTTACCTTCACTCGGCCGTCTTCCAATATAAGTTTTTCCACTTTATCAATATTTTCTTGTGAGGTAGCCACTACAGGCCGGCCAGGTCTAGGGTCATCTTCAATACTCTCCCTTCCACGCTTAAATTCGCTTGACCATTTTTGAATAGTAGATAAAGAAGGAGCAGACTCACGGTAAACACAATCCATTTCCTCTTTTATGGTTTTTTGATTTTTACCCTGTTTTGTCAAGAATTTTATGACGGATCGGTGCTCTAATTTCGTTAAAATTGTTAATTCGCTCATGGTGTTCATGTTTGTTCGGCAATTGCAGAAAAACAAAAGAACATCTCGGTTCCAATTTTACTTTATTTTAATGTCAATGGATGAATCTTAGCGGCCAGTAACAAATATATATATAAAAGAGGTTGTAACGTATCAATACCGAGAATATTTTGAACGCCCCTCGTAGGTACTAAGAAGATCTATGTTGTTTGTTTAGAAAGTGAGCGATAAGTAGATTTTTAAATATATTCATAGACGGCGCGAAACATAAAGTTCTCCAATCAAATAATTTCATGTGAACTCAAAAGAATGGGGAACACAAGCTTAGAGAGTATTCCACATCTTCAGCACTCAAGAGAAGAGTCTTCAAACTTATGTGTATGCTTGTATGGTATGACAGATCTCACAGGATAACGCGCACAACTGACCTTGATGACTATGAAACCGTGGAAGATTTCCTTTACCTCGGCTCTACTGTCAGCAATTAGGGAGGTTGCGAAAGTGAGATTCGTCGACGAATTGGAATGTCTAACAGCAATGACCCAGCTCGACAAAATATGGAGAGATAACAACATATCCAGGAAGACAAAAATCCACATTGTCAGAACGCTGGTATTCTCCATATTCTTGTACGGTTCAGAGACGTGGACTATAAAAGCCGCAGATAGGGCAAGAATTGATGCATTTGAGATGTGGTGCTGGCGTCGTTTGCTTAATATTCATTGGACCGCACGACGCACTAACGTTTTCGTGCTCGAAGAGCTCAAACTTGCTAAGGTACAGAGACTTTCTGCCGTCTGCTTTATCCGAATTCTGAAATATTTTGGCCACATTGCTAGAAGAGGCGCCGACAATCTGGAAAAACTCTTAGTAACGGGAAAAGTAGACGGTAAAAGAACAAGAGGAAGAAGCCCGAAACGATGGTCCAGTCAGCTGCATTTCCTTCCTTCCTTATTTGAATAATAAAGAAAATATTTATACTTATATGAAGTATTAGTATTAATGATACTCCGGATGCAGATCCCGGTTGCTGATGCTGTCCGCAGTGCTGCTCTCAACTCTACAGGGCTACATCATATCTCACTCACTGTCAGGGTACACTTTCCTGTAGGTAGGGTAGCCAATATTTTTTTAATTTAGTACTCTTTAATTTTTAATTAAATCTTTAGTTTTTAATTTAATTTAATATTGGATATCTCTAATTTTATTTCTTTTATTAGCAAAAGTTCAATTGAATTTTTATATCTTTTAGTTGTATTTCTTCTGTTTTTTCTCCTTTTCTTTGACACCAAAGTATCAGTAATAAAGTATGTTTCCTAATTTGGCCAATGTATAAACTCAATTATATACTAACCTTTATGTTCTTTAATGTGCTGTGGAAATGAATGAATAAATAAATACATGCTTCTGTCCGTGGTCTAGCGGTTAAGTCCGTTGATTTAGACCTGGACATACCGGGTTCGATTCCTGGTCGGGCCACAATAACATTTATTAATTTAAATAAATAAATAAAATTATTATTTAATTTATTTGTGATGTCTTCCGAATTTGGTATGCTAGAGTCCGCGATGAGCTTGCCACTTGTCATGATTTGCCTATAGCAAAGTTGGCTAAATGTGAATCCGCTTCTTTATAATCGTGGTTTCTGACCACCCTAAAAGGATACGGTCGTGATGATAGTTTTTACTTTTTTATGAATTTGTGGCATTTGGGGTCGCCACACTCTTGATAAATTCGTTAACTCAGCTCTTTCACGAATTTGTCAGTATGCCGAGTATATCTACTTATTCTTTTAATGACACAAAATTATAATTTTGTTTAATGCTATCATATTTTATGTGCCTTTCAAATTCGGCTGTATGAGCTGCCGAACCGGCCTTTTTTGAGGTAGAGGAAATGTGGCAAATGGTAAAGGGACACAGGTGGCATCCCAGACCAAAACATCTTCCCTCACTTCATAGTATAAGAGACATAACATAAGGCCATTTACCAACATGACATGATAGACCTGATGGTTCAAAGACGGAAGAGATTTTAGCTTTTTATATTATCACTGCCTCCGCGGTCTAACGGTTAAGTCCGTAGATTTAGACTCTGAGGTACCGGGTTCGATTCCTGGTCGGGACACAATAATATTTATTTAAAAAATTGAATTTATTTGTGATATTTCTCTAGTTTGGTACGCTTGCATCGACGAGCTTGCCACTTGTCATGATTGGCCTATAGTAAAGTTGGCTAAATGTGAATCTGCTTACTCGTATTTATAAGCGTGGTTTCTGACCACCTCGAAAGACCACACTTTACTATTATTTTACCTTTTTATTATTTTTATTTATATCAACTAGGTAATGATATATCGATATAATGTATATCGATACCTTGGATAAAAAATTGGGTAACTTTTTATTAGGTTGGCTATTTTGTCTGTAAGCAATTATTGTTAGCACGGATGTCGCAAAATGCCGGATATTGAATAGTGAAGCTTTTACACTCAATTTCCTTTACAGGGCGACGATTTATTACAACAGTCTGCAATTCCTACACAATATATTGAGTAGCTCTTTATTTTTATACAAACGAAAAATATATGTCATAATCGATCGATTCTCAGCAGGTTGGTCTCGGAATGAACCTGGATAAAACTAAGGTTATGTTCAATGACAATGTCAAGCCGAGGCCAATCTGTGTGGGAAATGCCACTCTCGAAGTTGTGCCGAAATACGTCTACTTTGGACAGACTATTCAGCTAGGCGCTGCAAACTTCAGCAAAGAAGCCGACAGACCTATTCAGCCAGGATGGGCGGCATTCGGGAAACTTCGACATATCCTCTTATCCATACCACAGTGTTTGAAGACAAAAGTCTTCAACCAGTGCGTCCTCCCCGTAATGTCGTATGGAGCAGAGACGTGGACACTGACAGTGCAGACCCACTTTCACAAATTCAAGGTCGCTCAGCGAGCTGTGGAGAGAGCTATGATTGGTATTTCTCTGATGGATAGAATTCGAAACGTTGAAATTCGTCGGAGAACCAAAGTTACTGACATAGCATTCAAAATTAGCAAGCTGAAGTGGCAATGGGCTGGACACATCTGCTGCAGAACCGACGACCGATGGGGCAAACGGATTCTTGAGTGGAGACCACGTACGGGACGATGGAGAGTGGGACGACCCACCGCCAGATGGACGGATGACCTAAGGAGGGTAGTAGGGGTTGGATGAGGGTTGCAAAAGACCGCGTGCAGTGGCGAGCCTTGGGGGAGGCCTATATCCAACAGGGGAGAGACACCGGCTGATGATGATGATGAATCGATCGATCGATTGTTTCCAATAAATTCGCACAGTCGCCCACTTCGCTCTTCTCAAAACGATCAACTATCTATCCCTATACACACTTCAAGCAGATATTCACATTCTCTCACTGTCTCGGTTCCTCGCTATAATAAACTTCTACTAGTGATCAGACGAGCTCCTTCTATCTCCATCTTTAGAAGTTAGGTGTTTAGTCACTTTCTTAAAAAAAAAAGTCTCAATCACGTTTTGATATAAATAAATAAATAAATATTTCCAGACAGGTCACACAGCGCCATCTAGTTTCCGTGGTAAGCAACGAGGCTTGTGTTACAGAAACTAGATGGTTGATAAACTACATACTATACTTTTTTTTTTTTTTTTTAATATATACATATTATACACATAAACACCCAGACCGAGACAAATTATACAATGTACAACATGCCCCCGGTGGGAATCGAACCCACGACCTCCCGAGTTCACGGCAACGTTTGTTACCACTAGACCACGGAGGCGGTCATTATATAGTATATATAATATAGGTATATAATATAGTATATAATATATAGATATATAATATATAGATATAGTAATTCAATTCAAATTCTTTATTACATAAAAACATCTTAACCGAATATGTTACAACAGTAATAAATTAATATTAACATTTTTATATATTATATATAGGCTTTGTCATAATGTCTTACTCAGCCTCAGCATGCAAAGTAGGCATGACTTGATGTCAGCACCATATATACGAGTATATATGCAATTCAGAGAATTTATGTAATGTCAAAATTTAAATCTAAATAGCTATACAATGTCGATATTTCATTTTAGTTTTTTATTTAAGAATTTATTTCTTAGAATATAAACAAAACTCGCATAACCAGATGTAAAATAATTATATATATATATATTATATAGGTATTTGATTTTGTAATTTTTCTTATTATCTGCACCACTATAGCTTTCTTATCGCCATCACAAAGGTTAGCTGATAGAAAATGCCTACGCATTGATTTCGCCCCTGTACAATACCTTCGTAAACAATGTGCAAGAAAGAATTTTGTTATTATTAATCATTATCACCCTGTGTCTCTTCACTGTTGGATAAAGGCCTCCCCCACCAGCGACATATTTCAGGTCATTCGTCCTCCGTAGACATCCCACTCCACGTTTTTCAGTACGTGGTATCTACCCCAGAACCTGTCTCCTCCATCGTTCATCGATTCTGCGACAGATGTGTATGGCCCATTGCCACTTCAGCTTGCTAAGTTTGAAAGCTATTTTACTAACTTTGATTCTCTGACGAATGTCAAATTTACACCAGCATCTCATGGCCAATATTAGTGTTTTTAAAATAACAAGACGTAACCTTTATCCGTTTTCCAACAAAACAAGTAACTGTCTACTTCAAATAACACACTATGTCCTAACATCAGTTAACCGACTACGGAGAAGAGTCTTTCCGCGGTTGGGTAATGATTTTAAGTAAAGCCCATCATTAAATAGTTACTAGAATATTTAATGTTACTTATCTATTTGAAATTGTCAACTGTTGGTTTTCCAAAATGAATAAATAAATAAATCATGATCCGGCTCGATGGACCATAATGAGGCCAAGGGTAAATGGGTCCTTTATAAGTAGATTCGGCTGGATAGACTTGTGTAAAAATGGACTGTATTCTGGATTAATATGTTTATTATAAAGAATTATTATATTAGTATTTATTTAATTTAAGTGTTTATTATATCGTTCGTATGACATATTTATATATTGGTATGTTATTTATACTTACTTTGGTATATTTATGATTGATTTAAACTATTATTATTATTATTTTTATTTCGTACTCTGCACTCATTATCAATCTAAATTTAAAGTGTAAAAAACATATTTGTTAAATAGTGTCAATAAACGTTTTTTTTATTTTTTTTTATTATAATAATTTCTCACTCTCCCAAAGGTTAGCTGGTAGAGAATACCATACATACATACATATCTTCACGCCGGATCCCTTGCGGGGTAGGCAGAGACAATTGAGCGCCATTTGACACGATCACGACATACTTCTTTCGCTTCGTCGACATTCATTAACCTCTTCATACATGCCCTTTGGTTACGAAGACTTTTTAATGCACCTTCAGTCAGTGTTTTATTTATTTGATCGTGATATGTGAGTCTCGGTCTGCCAGGGCCTCTTTTACCCACAACTTTCGCATTATATATCTGGTTCGTCAATCTTTCATCGCTCATCCTTTCAACATGCCCGAACCATCGTAGCATGTCTTTCCTTATTTTTGTCCCTATGCTTTCCTTCATACCAACCCTTTTCCGTATTTCGACGTTACGTATGCGGTCCGCCAATACGGTATTATGCTCGCCTATATACTTTATTTTATATTTTGTGTGCTATAAAGAATTATATTATTATTATTATTATGTACAGAGTTTGCCCGGCAATTAATATATGATACCAAATATCCATCTTTCTTAGTGTACCATTTTTAAAGTCTGAAATAGAAATAAACTTCATTCTTGGTCCAATAATTAGGTACTCTAAATTTATACCCAATCCATTATTTAACAAATTCTAATTTGAAATATACCAGATGCTACTTTCACATTGAAATCCAAAGGTTAATATCATATAATAATATAATATACTCGTATGTCTGTTCCTAGATAATAATTGTTACTATCGAATATATCCTAGTCATAATGGTAAATCCCGTAAAGATTATAAAAACAAAAAAAATGCGTAAAATTTAACGGGAATTACGCTCGTAATAATACTTTTACTTTACCTTACTTATTTATAAGAAGTAATATTTTTCGAATGTGTGTATTGATAGGGTAATAAACTTACCCCAAAAGTAAATGCTGCGTTGCTAAGTTAACTTCTTCGGTATATTAATGTCAAATAATAACGAGAAAGTCATCTTGTGTAGTGAGGCTGGTGCCTGGCTGCGTGCTATACCATCTCCCTATACAGGCACGCTGCTAGACGGCAACACACTCCGCATTGCTGTAGCTTTACGACATGGATATTGAAGTTGTAATGCACGGAATAGTTGTAAAATTGCGTTTATCTTTATTTCTAGATGCTGAAGGCACGGGCGGAGCGGATCTGCAACGCAAGCTGGACATGCTGAACGGAGCACTCGATGCTGAGCGTGCTGAACAAGCACGCAGGCAAATGCAGTACATCGCACATTGTAAGTCTAAATGTCTAATTACAGTCTAACATAACAAAAATACTGTCTAAATGTCGGTTTTGGTCAGTTATCTTTTTTACATTATTATAAACTATCATTCATTTTATAGACGTACTTCAGTCAGTTATGACTGAAATTATTAGGACTGAGTTAATGCCTCTTTACATCAGCTATTATCTTGACTGACATTTATATTTATATTTTTATAATTGTGTCTGTCTTAGCTTATAGTGTGTCAATCCCTATATACAGCAGCTATTATCTTGACTGACATTTATATTTATATTTTTATAATTGTGTCTGTCTTAGCTTATAGTGTGTCAATCCCTATATACAGCAGCTATTATCTTGACTGACATTTATATTTATATTTTTATAATTGTGTCTGTCTTAGCTTATAGTGTGTCAATCCCTATATACAGCAGCTATTATCTTGACTGACATTTATATTTATATTTTTATAATTGTGTCTGTCTTAGCTTATAGTGTGTCAATCCCTATATACAGCAGCTATTATCTTGACTGACATTTATATTTATATTTTTATAATTGTGTCTGTCTTAGCTTATAGTGTGTCAATCCCTATATACAGCAGCTATTATCTTGACTGACATTTATATTTTTATTTTTATAATTGTGTCTGTCTTAGCTTATAGTGTGTCAATCCCTATATACAGCAGCTATTATCTTGACTGACATTTATAATTTTTATTTTTATAATTGTGTCTGTCTTAGCTTATAGTGTGTCAATCCCTATATACAGCAGCTATTATCTTAACTGACATTTATATTTTTATAATTGTGTCTATCTTAGCTTATAGTGTGACAATGCCTATCTACAGCAGCTATAATGATAAGCGTTATTCTGTATTTATAATTTTGTTGTTTTTATTATTCTATTGTTTCTCTTCCTAAATGATGGTTATCATGTACTCTTCCAGATACACCAATATGTATTATAAAATTATATTGTTTTATATCAATATTGTAAAAAACGTATAAAAGTGCAGAATATATCTCTTTTTGTAAAACTTTATTGCACTATGTACAAGAGGCAGGTTTAATGCCGCTAAGCATTTTCTAGCAACCAACCTTTGGGACAATGAAACGATATGTGTTGTGAGGTAGGTGCAATAGATTAAATATTATCGCGCAATAAAAAAAAAGGAGGCCTCCTTTTCTTAAACCAGCCTATTGTCGGTCGCAAACCCGAGACACCATTGTTCTCATCTCTCACCCACACACGATGGACCCGGCACCCGCATGGTAAATCCATGGAATGCTTAGAAATTTGTTTTCTTCTTCGGTGCAACGTGGTATTTTGTTTTAAATATTTTTTGACCGACTATCTCCAGAAACTTCTACCATATTTTTTTCTAATTACTCATTGAAAAGTTTTGATATCAAAGACCAAAGATCTGATGTTTCTATTGCGAAAGGATGGAATATATAATGATTTGTTAAGACTGAAATATTTATTGTGCTTTAGTGTAGCTGT
Organism: Tinea semifulvella; assembly: GCA_910589645.1. Classification (NCBI taxonomy): domain Eukaryota; kingdom Metazoa; phylum Arthropoda; class Insecta; order Lepidoptera; family Tineidae; genus Tinea; species Tinea semifulvella. The sequence goes on along the minus strand of OU342598.1, from coordinate 2,281,623 downwards.
CTTTTAGGCAGCAGAGCCTGGACAAATACGTGTCCGAGTCTGAGTCCGTGTAAGAGTCAATATGTGTTGTAGCTAAAGTATCGACACAAGTCAGTCAGTTAATTTTCCATAATAATATTAAATGTGCCCGATGCAAAAAAGATCATTTGTTTTAGATACAAAACTGATATATTTTATTTAAAAAATAAACGCTTAAGCGTCTACTATAACCGGAAAGCATTTTCAGACCATCAAAAGTGTATTCAGGTCACAAGTCACAGTACGTATGAATAATTTAAGCATATGCTGTGCATTCTAACGACCATAATAGTTGACAAAAGCTATAAAAATAAACTTTTCCAGGATATTGCCATCTGAGCACGGAGGTTCAAAATAGCTGGGCAACATGGAGATAGGAAGAGCATAGCGTTTTGATACTTACATGTTAATATTTTGGTTTTACACTATACCTACTATAACTCTTAGTTTAGGCAAGATATTAGTAATAAAAAAAATATGGAATGCTCGTTTGATTAATTACATTTTTTCAACATTTAAAATTATAAATGTGTATAAATTATATTATAATTAATATAGGTTTTAACGCAGTTGTTATTTAAAATAAACTTTTATAATCCGTTCTAATAAATGACAATGTTCATGAAAGAAATAAAGATATCCAATTGCTCTGCTTAAATAACAATATACAAGCATAATAGCAAAATAATAATAATAATAATAACGAACGATTATAACTGACAAAACAGTACACTACAACCGACCTGACATTACTTTGATAAACAAAGAAAATAAAACAGCATATTTAATAGACATAGCCGTACCTAACACTCATAATCTAATAACTACACATACAGAAAAAAAATACTAAATATAGAGACCTTGCAATAGAGCTTAAATCCCAACTCAAATTAGAAAAAGTAACAACTGTACCCATATTAGTATCCACGACCGGAGTAATACCCAAAACATTACATGACAGCCTCAAAACTATTAATGTAGACCAGCACACATACAGACAATTGCAAAAAGCTACAATCCTCAATACTTGCCGTATAGTTAGGAAGTTTGGAGTTAAAGAAGCATGATGCTCACTTGGCCGAGGCCCGTGAACATCATTAGATTAACCGGTTAAATACCGAGATTCTTTAAGAATACACATTACATAATAATAATAATGTTTTAGTGTTTCTTTCGTCACTGATCGGCAGTCGAAATGTCAGTGACACAGCTCGGCTCGCTATACACAATGGTGCCAACACTGATGTATGAGAGTAGGATTAATGCTGTAGATAGAGGTCTTTACTTCGAATATGTGGCGTCACTTTGGTGGACCGCATTCGCTACGACGAAATACGCAAAAGACTAGATACGGACAAAAAGTATAGGGACAAAAATAAGGGAGGGCATGCTACGATGGTTCAGGCATTTTAAAAGAAAGATTGATGAACCAGATATAGGTATAATGAGAAAGTTGTAAAAAAGAACCCTGGCAGACCAAGACTCATATAAAGCGACCAAATACATAAAACAGTAGCTGAAAGTGCAAAAGAGTCTACGAAACAAAAGGGCATGTATAAAAAGGTTGATGAATGTCAACGAAGCGAAAGAGGTATGTTGTGATCGTGACAAATAGTGCTTAATCATATCTGCTTACCCCGCAAGGGAAAGTTCCCGCCAGTACGTGAAGATTTAGATACATATCTTCACGATAAATCGCTTGCGGGGTAGGCAGAAACAATTGATCGCCACTTGTCATGGTCACGAGATACCTATTTCCCTTCTTTGACATTCATCAACCTCTTCATTATTGTTTTATTTATTTGATCATATATGTGAGTCTTGGTCTGCCACATCTTTCGCATTATATATCTAGTTCGTCAATCTCTCTACACTCATCTATTCAACATGCTCGAACTATAGGAGCATGCATTTCCTTATTATTAATTTAACATTTGGAATACAAACGGAGATCATGGCTAAAGTAAGCATTTAACAACAGATATTAACAATATGTAACCATAAAAAGTACTTACTAGGAACATATAAATTTGTACATTGATTGGGGTGAGTTAACAAAATTTTAACATAAATAATTAACAGCATTAAACAAACAATTGAAAGATAAAATTAAATAATACTAAAACTGAACTAAAACTAAAAGCTTCAAGTTACATAGGGTTACAGTGGCCTGGTCAAATGACAAAACAACACTGAAAAAGTTAATGTAATTATAAATTTATTTTATAAATGCTTTCGTTAACATTATTATTAACTATATAAATTACGACTAGATAAGAGTGTTCTTCAAATCGACGAAGTAGTAAGTAAAGAGTTAAGTGGATCAAGGATCAAGATTGATTATTAAAGTAAACAATTTCTACAAGATTTTTTATCAAGTTTACTCCCGTTGTGGTGTCTGCTAGAGAAGTTTGCAATAGTTTTCTTGGTCGTTCAGCAAGTTACGAAATTCTAAGTGATTCATAAAGTATGAGTGGGTTTAGTTGGTGGTAAACATAACGTTTATTTAAATAGATATAGACCAAAAGGTCCCAGCATGTACTCCCGGCGGGTACCAATACACTTGTCTTGCGTACATTTGTAATAGATTTACAACACCTCGGAGAGCATGATAAGCCGTCGGTCCCTGGCCAACCCGTCTGGCCTCAACATGGCGAGTAGGTCAAATTCTCCAGGAATATGTTCTGCAAGGTCTATTTTAACCAGGGGAGGTCTAATAATGAAGATGATGGACATAACAGATTATAAATTATTTTCGGAAAACGACCTAGGTAATTTTGAAAATTTGTTTTTAATTTGTGCTCTCCGTTCTTCTCACATTTTTATTTTATTTTATTTAAAAACTTAATTGCACTTTGTACAAAGGCGGACTTAATGCCGTTAGATATTCTCTGACAGCCAAACCTTTAGGACATTTAGACAGTATCAATGGTGCAATATTATTAAATGACAATTTGTAAGATATATGTAGGTATATGTAGACATAACAACAAAAAAAAGGTTACAAAGGAACCGCTGCAAAGGTGTGGAACAAACGGAAGAGATAAAAAAAAAAGTGTAAAGATAAATTTTAAGTTAAAAGATAGTATTTGTACACATTACTCTCGAATATTGCACGATTGGGAGCTTGTCTAATATCTTGGGGTAATTCATTCCACAAATTTGCAGCGATTTAGAGACGAAAGAGGTGTGGTGAGAGGGAATGGAAAAAACAGAGTTAGAAGAGGAACGAAGGGTTTTTACATGATGCGAGCTCAGATGACTAAATACATTTTTAAGATACTCAAGAGTATCTGGTTCGTTAAGAAGACTGCATAACAACCAGCTTAAAATTCCTCTATACACATCTAGTAAATACAATATTTATATAGCATATATATATTCACCGTATCTGCCGCTCGCTGGTGGAACATACTACCTCTAACTATTTATTAGGTACTTACCACATACTTTCTTCATAACCAGAACAGTAATACCTAAATCTGTATGACTGTTTAAGTTAGACTACATTTATCAAAAGAACACTCTAAACTGTTTGTAGACTACTTCGGTGACAAGAGGGCTGGCTCTTTGTTCGCCCAAAGAATCAGTATTGCAAGTCAGCGGGAAAATACAGCCAGCTATCCACCATTTCACGCGGACGGGACTTGTATCCCTATCCATAGTTTTAATATTATTTTATATTTTATAAAAAATAAAATAAAAAAATCAATGACGTCATTCTTGACTAATGACACTGTCCTTGACCTCTAAGTTACAAGCAGAGAATCTCAAACGGCGGAAATACACTCAGCTTATTGGGAGATGTGTTTTTAGCCGTTTGGAATTGAAACTTTCGGGCCGTGGGGACCAAGTGCACATGAAATATTTAAGGCGTTGTCAAAACAGCTCATCAATACCTCGGTGGAGAAGAGGGCTGGGCAATATTTGGGCCAAAGGTCATTCAACGATGAGCATTTTTGTATTTAAAATAATATCATTTTGTTTTTTCTTCATTTTAGTTTTTAGTTGCATTTTTAATTATTAAGTAGATTTTTTTATTATTTTTAAAATATTAGTTTATGTTTTTAAAATTTAGTTTTTAGTTTAATTAATAATTTTGATTATTTTTTAAATCATTGTACCTTACTTCCTTTGAATATAATATATAAAATACTTATTTAAAAAAATAAATAAATGTAAAGTATCATCACGACCGTTTCCTTTTCGGGGTGGTCAGAAACCACGCTTATTATGAAGCGAATTCACATTTAGGCCAATCATGACAAGTGGCAAGCTCGTCGATGTCTTCAGCGTACCAAACTCGAGAAATATCACAAATAAATTAAATATTAATTAAATGTATTTATTTAGATTAATATTTTTGTGTCCCGACCAGGAATCGAACCCGGTACCTTCGAGTCTTAATCCACGGACTTAACCGCTAGACCACGGAGGCAGTTAAAGTAGTTAAGTAAAAAAAAAAGTAAAGAACTTAATATTTGTCTAGACTTGAAAATCTTGGATTGTGTGAGCGAGACGGAGGCGTGAAATCATCTTAAGATAAATCGATTAAAAGTATAGCCAGTTTATTGCACCTTTAAGTTTATAATTAGAAAAGTTCGTACTTGATTGGCAATTAAAAAACTTTCAACATTTCTAATACTTTTATGACATTAACATAGTAAAAGGCCGTTGATAGTGTGTTAATAAAGGGTTTTTTTTGTCATTCAGGAAAGTACAGGGCAAATCGACCAGATAAATAAATGAAATAGACGGGCGAGGCATCAGAATAATTTTATGTTTTCCAGTTTTCTTACCTAATCAGTTATATATCTATGTGTAACTGCCTCCGTGGCCTAGCGGTCAAGTCCGTGGATTTACACACAGAGGTACCGCGTTCGATTCTTGGTCGGGACACAAAAATATTTAATAATGTAAATCAATACATTTAATTAATATTTAATTAATTTGTGATATTTCTCGAGTTCGGTACGCTGGAGACATCGACGAGCTTGCCACTTGTCATGATTGGCCTATAGTAAAGTTGGCTAAATGTGAATCCGCTTATTTATAAGCGTGCTTTCTGACCACCCCGAAAGGGAAAAGGTCGTGATGATACTTTACTTTTTACTTTATGTGTATGTATGTATATTTTATTGTTTTATTTAGGGTGCTATGATGTGAAAATCTGCCAGCGCTTTTAATACACTTTTATCGACTATTGTCAATTAGGTTTATCAAATATCTATTCTTGCCAATATGTTGTTTAATGACATTAATAAATAAATTTCATTTTTAATTTTCAGCGGGATATTCCGAGGATTCGGATTACACTTCTGACCTAAATTACCCGGTCGGCCAGCATCCCAACTGCAGCGCCTCGCAGTTTAGAAGTGCCGCACATCAAATGCATACACCTCAGGTAAAAAAAATCTATTATATATTTTATACCAACATGACATGTGACCTTCCACCCACCTGATGGTAATTGACGCGCTGGGTCCATGAATGTTAGCAACTGGAATTAGACACTCACGACTGACATTAGTCCCTAACACTATGCCGGCTTGACTGGGCATGACGGCAATTCTAGCCTGATTCCGAAACGTGTGGATACACTTCACAGAGTTTATTTTTCTTATTAAAAAAACTTTATTGCACTATGTACAAGAGGCGGGCTTAATGCCGCTAGACATTCTCTAGCAACCAACCTTTGGGACAATGAAACGATTTGTGTTGTGAGGTAGGTGCAACTATTAAATAGATTAAAAGGTAATTCAAGTTAAATCTAAGTATTATATCTATATAGACAGATACATACTAATATGTACACAATACTACATATACTACATACTATATATATATATATTATACACTTCATATAATACCTACTTACACTGTGAGGAACTGTTTAAATAATGTGAGTATACCATCTTTTTGAAAAGTGATCTGTTTGGCACTTGACGAATTTCTACCGGCAAATTGTTCCACAGATTTGCGGCCACTACTGCAAAAGAGTTAGACTGAAAGCCAAAGTGATGAGAAGGGATAGATAGAACAGAATTATGGGACGAACGGAGAGATCTGTCATGAAATGAGGAAAGATAGCTAAATTTGTCCTTGAGGTATTTCGGTGTCGCAGGTTCATTGAGAATAGAAAAGAGAAAACAGAGGATTCTTAGATTCCTGCGACAACGAGTAGGTAGCCACCTTAACTTGGCGCGATATTCAGAGATGTGATCATATTTGCGCAGACAAAAGATGAACCGAATACATGCGTTTATAGGCCCGAACGGTGGATACTTCCCCGCCCCGGCAGACTGGGAAAATTATCAGACTGCCTACCACCTATTTGTTGTTCTTATTGAAAGTATATGCCATTTGCAATGATGTCAAATGGCAATTTTCACTTTCAAGAAGCACTACTATTGTAAGCTTGCCATGATGATATTTATATAAAAATACCACCTCTTGAAACAAGACTTACCTGATTAACTTATGGAATCGAAAATAAATTGTCAGTACAGACAAAAAATACATCAGACCCTGGTCAACCCGTCTGGCCATGCATCGTGGCGAGTGAGCCAATCTCCAGAAATTTCTGGAAGGCCCAACTACAATAGTGAAGGTCTGGGACTCTGTGTTCTAGGGGTTGAAATGAAATGAAATAAAATGAAAAATCGTTTATTTGCAATAAATACAGTACAGTGGTCACAAAACTTTAGTCAGGTCTACTCACATGTATTCTACCTGCAAGCAGGCGTGCAAATCTTTACTTACATACTAATATCATAATCACAACTACATTAAAACAAAAAAATATATTAATTTACCTGTTTTGCACTCAAGATACTCTTTTACACTATAAAATCTAAAGTCCAGTAGCCATTTCGTCAGTTGTAATTTTAGTATAGGACCCTGCAATCAATTTATTTCGTCAGGAAGCTTATTATATATTATTATACACATATTAAATACATTTTTCATACTTATGTCTTTATAGCAGGGGGGATGGTATAATAGATTTAAAAACTTGGCTCTTTTTTGTCTGGGTATGACTTCACTACGCTTCCTAAAGTGTTCTGGGTGAGAATGTACGAAAAGACATACATCTCTAATGTTATGTACAGTACGGTTGTGATCATAAGGATGACGATTGATGGCAGACCTGCTTAGGCCCAATTATTTCAGTAAGCGGTGTAAAGATTTAGCTTGAATTCCTCTCGCACCAACTTTACAAAATATATATTTGTGACAATTTTTTTCTCCAATTTTACCACCTTCGTGGTCTAGCGGTTAAGTCCGGGTTCGATTCCTGGTCGGGACACAAAAATAAAATATTAATGTAAATAAATACATTTAATTGATATTTAATTTATTTGTTATATTCCACGAGTTTGGTATGCTGGAGACATCGACGAGCTTGCCACTTGTCATGATATATGGCCAGCCTATAGTAAAGTTGGCTAAATGTGAATCCGCTTATTTATAAGCGTGGTTTCTGACCACCCCGAAAGGGAAACGGTCGTGATGATACTTTACTTTTTTACTTTTATTTTACCAAATTCTGTATTTATCTGAAACCTACCTAAAACCCTAGTAAAATATATTAATAAGAGTTATCGGAGCATCGACCTTTAATTTTAAATTATTAATGCTTTGCCGTACGCATAGTCGCACATAAACACCTGTTCAATTCCACGTTCAATTTTATTCAGAGTCCATTATTTCTGCTTTTCTTTGTTTGTCCTGCGCTTATAATACATACATACATGTTTAGTTATAATCGATTAATAGACTTAGCAATACGTCTTCGTATTAAAATTGCATTAAAAAGTCCATATTTTTATTGTTTGTTTTGGTTAATAACTTAAATAATTAAGAAAAAGTTTAAAATTTAATAGTTTACAATGAAACGGTCTTTAAGAAGAAGACATTTGCCTCGGATTCGTCGCAGTTCGAATAGAAATAGCAGTCTGCGATTTTCTACTAGTGTTAGTTTCTCTTTATTTATTGGACATTCACCTAACTCATCATTACAGCACTACTAATATACATATATATATGTTACATTTTTGTATAAAAACATTAGGAACGTTGCCGTGAACTCCGGAGGTCGTGGGTTCGATTCCCACCGGGGGCAAGTTGTACATTGTATAATTTGTCTCGGTCTGGGTGTTTATATGTATATATTTACAAAAAAAATAGTATGTAGTTTATCAACCATCTAGTTTCCGTAACACAAGCCTCGTAGCTTACCACGGAAATTAGATGGCGCTGTTTTGTATTTATTTATATCTACGTGTTATTAGGTAGTTTTCTATCTAATCTATTTTTAATATATATTTATCTTACTTATATGTATCTTATTTCATTTATATAAATCAATGCGAATCTTTGGAATAACTTACCATTTGATATCAGAGAAGCCCCCAATCGTGCAATATTTAAAAACCAGGTATACAAACACTTTTTAACTAACTAAGTAACCTAACCTAAACCTTTCTTTTCAATCTTTTTTTCTCTTAATATCAGCATAATAGCAGCAGCATCATCACATTGTTAATTTTGTCACACATGAGGACATCATGTAAGTAGTTTTATTTATATTATATTAGTATATCTATAGTATGACTTATTTATGTATTAGTATGTAAATTGTATGTAGATATTAGTATGTATATTATATTTATATTCATCATCATCATCATCAGCCTGTGTCTCTCCACTGCTGGATATAGGCCTCCCCCAAGGCTCGCCACTGCACGCGGTCTTTTGCAATCCTCATCCAACCCCCACCAGCGACCCTCCTCTGGTCATCCGTCCATCTGGCGGGGGGTCGTCCCATTATGCGTCGTCCCGTACGTGGTCTCCACTCCAGAACCCGTTTGCCCCATCGGTCGTCGGTTCTGCGGCAGATGTATCCGGCCCATTGCCACTTCAGCTTGCTAATTTTGAATGCTATGTCAGTAACTTTGGTTCTCTGACGAATTTCAACGTTTCGAATTCTATCCATCAGAGAAATACCAAGCATAGCTCTCTCCATAGCTCGCTGAGCGACCTTGAATTTGTGAACCAGACCCACTGTCAGTGTCCACGTCTCTGCTCTGTACGACATTACGGGGAGGACGCACTGGTTAAAGACTTTTGTCTTCAAACACTGTGGTATGGACGATGAGAAGATATGTCGAAGTTTCCCGAATGCCGCCCATCCTAGCTGAATGCGTCTGTCGGCTTCTTTGCTGAAGTTAGCAGCGCCTAGCTGAATAGTCTGTCCAAGGTAGACGTATTCCTGCACAACTTCGAGAGTAGCATTTCCCACACAGATTGGCCTCGGCTTGACATGGTCATTGAACATAACCTTAGTCTTATCCAGGTTCATTCCGAGGCCAACCTGCTGAAAAGCCACGTTTAAGCCGTTTAACATTCTGCTAAGATCCTTGAGTGAGCTGGCCATGATGACTATGTCATCCGCGAATCGGAGGTGTGAGATGTATTCTCCATTGACCTTAGTCTTATCCAGGTTCATTCCGAGGCCAACCTGCTGAAAAGCCACGTTTAAGCCGTTTAACATTCTGCTAAGATCCTTGAGTGAGCTGGCCATGATGACTATGTCATCCGCGAATCGGAGGTGTGAGATGTATTCTCCATTGACATTTATGCCGCAGTAATTCCAGTCCAGCATTTTAAAAACATCTTCCAACGCGTTCTCACATCTCCCTGTCGCATATATTTATATTACAATTATATTTCTGTTTTATTTAAATTTCATCTAATTTTTAATTGCACCTACCACCTATCCTGTCTAAATGTCCTAAAGGTTTGGCTGTCAGAGAATGCCTAGCGGCATTAAGTCCGCCTTTGTACATATTGCAATAAAGTTTTAAAATAAATAAATAAATAAATAAATACTATGTTTTATCTATTCAATATAAAAAATGAAAATATTATTATCATTGCTTAAAGTTCATTGAATATCTATTTATTCCATCATGGTTTCTTAGGTGTATAAATACATACATCGAACCATACTCATTCCGCACACAATGAATACTGCTTCCCGGAACACAGGTACTCTTCGTTCGGATTGCAGGGTTTTACAAATACTGGTGGATAGTTTACGTCACTCTATGATCTGCGTTAAATATTTGTTTTATACCTTCTTACTTATAAAATGTAAACTTGAACTTTTTGACTTCGAATAAAGTTATTTTATTTTATTTTATACGTAGATATTAACGATTGCACAAGTTGGTTTTGGTTGAACTGGGACTGACGGTTTAACATTTTGAGGCACGATAACGGTGTTCGTAATCTAAAATAAATGTTTTTTTTTTTTTTAAACCATGAGTTAACCGCATCAAGATGATAATATCTTCATATTCAAGTGTTAAGATGGTGAGGCATGTGCTAAGCAATCTGTTTTTTACTGAAAATGATTTTGATTAATTCTCAACTACTTATTATTGTTTAGTTGTATTTGTTTGTGGATACAAGTATTCATTAGTAGTATGTTGTGTAGTGTTTATATGTTACTCTGTATGTTTCAGTATGTTTTTTTAATCTTTGTAATCGCATAGGATTTTTTGTTTTTTGTGTTTTGTGTTTTTTTACATTGTTAATATATTTCTATTTGTGAAAACTTAAATCATACTCCGTTGCTAACGTTTAGTTCTATTTGTTGTTGGATATTGTCAATAGTTTTCCTTAAATAAATAAATATCTTCACGCCAGATCCCTTGCGGGGTAGGCAGACAAAATTGAGCGCCACCTAACACGATCACGACATACCTCTTTCGCTTCGTCGACATTCATCAACCTCTTCATTCATGCCATTTTGTTACGAAGGATTTTTAATGCAAATTCGGCCAGTGTTTTATTTATTTGATCGTGAAAACTGAGTCTCGGTCTGCCAGGGCCTCTTTTACCCACAACTTTCGCATTATATACCTAGTTCGTCAAACTTTCTTTGCTCATCCTTTTAACATGCCCGAACCATCGTAGCATTGCTTTCCTTATTTTTTTATAACATAAATATTTGGCATAATATATATTTGTGTATATAGTATATTATAAGTTATATATTTATAGTGTGTAGTGTATGTAGTTGCCTCATATGTAGTATATTTATCATCATCAGTATCATCACTTCGGGGTGGTCAGAAACCACGCTTTATAAATAAGCGGATTCACATTTAGCCAGCTTTACTACAGGCCAATCATGACAAGTGGCAAGCTCGTCGATGTCTCAAGCGGAATGAGAAAATTTATAAAAAAAACTAAATTATATGAATGAATAATATATAAAGATTTCTATCGAAACAACAAAATTTCTTAACTCATCATCAGAAGTTGCTCATTCAATACTAAATACACACGTCAAGGAATGTAAGTCAGGTTTTAATTTTAGTCGTGTTTATGCTAACAATATTGTAAAAACATATAAAACATTAAATTTAAAAAAAACTCAAGATTTATGGGGCATATCTATCGTATTATTAGGTTCCATTATAGATGTTATTGCTCCCTACCTTGCCTTAATATATAACAAGTGCACAGAGACAGGCGTTTTCCCGGATCTAATGAAAATCAGTAAATTAATACCTCTTTTTAAATCAGGTTCACATACAGATCCTACTAATTATAGACCTATTTCTATACTACCAGCGTGCAGCAAAATATTCGAAAAAATTATGTTAAACCAAATGCTTGAACACTTTACTGAACACAAATTACTACATTCAAAACAATTTGGCTTTACAAAGGGTCGGTCTACAACAGAGGCAGGAATAAGCCTTGTGAGGCGTATCTATGAGGCTTGGGAAGAATCGCAGAATGCTATTGGCATTTTTTGCGATCTTTCCAAGGCATTCGATTGTGTGTCGCATAGTATCTTGCTGTGCAAGCTTAATCATTATGGTGTTAAAGATATGGCCCTGAAGCTGATAAACTCTTATCTTCGAAATCGTACACAAAAGGTTGTGATTAATTCTGTAACATCGGTAGGAGCACCTGTATTGATGGGCGTGCCTCAGGGATCCATTTTAGGTCCATTTCTTTTTCTAGTCTACATAAACGACCTCCCCTGTATTATCAAAGATAAATATAATCATGACATAGTTTTATTTGCTGACGACACCTCCTTAGTTTTTAAAATAGACAGGAATAAAGATAATTATGACGACCTGAATGTTGTACTGTCTCAAACGCTAAACTGGTTTACAGTGAACAACCTGCTGTTAAATGCAAAGAAAACTAAATGCATAAAGTTTTGTGTGCCAAATGTTAAACCAGTGGAAACAGTACTAACACTAAACAATGCTATATTAGATCTCACAGACACTACAGTATTCTTGGGGATTACATTAGACTCGAAGCTTCAGTGGGGACCCCATATCTCTAATCTTTCAAAAAGATTGAGTTCTGCCGCCTACGCAGTTAAGAAAATCCGTACGCTAACTAATATAGAGACGGCTAGATTAGTCTACTTTAGCTACTTTCATAGTATACTCTCATACGGTATTATTTTATGGGGCAACGCAGCTGATATTCAGTCCATTTTTGTATTACAAAAAAGAGCCATCCGATCAATCTATAAATTGGGATGTCGCGTCTCTCTTAGAGAAATATTTAAAGAAATTAATATTCTAACAGTCGCAGGCCAGTATATTTTTGAAAATATTATGTATGTCCGTAGGAATATTCACATGTTTCGTAAAAATAGTGAATTAAGTTCTCGTAATACTAGAAGTAAAAATAAACTTGTTACTTCAAGATTTAGACTCAGTAAAGTGAATCGTTCGTTTGTAGGGCAATGTATACGTATTTTCAACAAAATTCCAGATGAGGTAACAACCCTACCACTAAATGTATTTAAATTATATGTTAAGGAAAAACTGATTTTAAAGGGTTATTATACCATCAGCGAATATTTGGATGACAAGCGTGCTTGGTCATAATTTATTTAAATGTTACTTATGTATGTCTTAGTTTATAGTATGACAATGCCTCTTTACAGCAGCTATAATTTAAATGACACCTTAAACTGTTTTTGTTTTAGCTAAAGTATGAAGATGCCTTTTTACAGCAGCTATAATTTATGTGACATTTTAATAATGTTTTAGCTTATAGTATGACAATGCCACTTTACAGCAGCTATAATCTTAGTGACATCCTCATAATTGTTTTCGTCTTAGCTTGTAGTATGACAATGCCTCATTACAGCAGCTATAATCCTTGGTGTATTTATTTTATAATTGTGTATGTCTTAGTTTATAATATGACAATGCCTATTTACAGCAGCTATAATTTTAAGATTATAATTATGTATATTTGGGTTGTAATGTGCTGCTCCAAATACAAGCTATTTCCCAGAAAATAAGCTTTTCGTTATATTGATTAATTTTTTTGACATGTAAAAGCGCAGAATACATTATATTTATTGTCCTATGCCTACTTACAAAATACTTAAAATAAAAAAAATAATGTTAAAACCACCGGCTTTATAGACACTTTAATGTGTTTTTCTTTCAAAAATGTTCGTTAACTAATACAAAAAAGGTATTATGACAGATTTACAAGTTACAAATCGCGATATACTGCATCTAGTATACATTAAATAATTAATAATAGACTTATAGTAAACTTGGATAAATGTTTATCGCTTCTTAAAAAAACTTGGTTTTTAATCACGCTAGCAAGGTTTTTATGGTCGTGATGATACTTTAATATACTTTGGTTTATAAAATGCCCTATTTTAATTTTCAGAGATCTTTGGAAGTTTCAAGAGAGAATTCGTATGAACGTGAGGAATATCATTTGCATGGCGACACTGAGCCACTGTACTACAACAGCCAACCCAGAGGCAATAGGTAAGTCAACCATCAATATAGCTCCAAGAACACAGTCCTAATATTTACTCTTTTAAGATGAACTTTTTAATTTATCAGAGCCACCAGAACACAGACTATACTAAACACATGAAATACGCTTAACCACTGGAACTACATTAAGAGCATCACCAAAACAACGTCAAGAAAGCTCGGAATACTGAAAGCGGGGTTTCCCGCCTTCAATCACGTTGCAACCTTTGAGACGGCTCCGCAAAGACTGATGCTGTCAATGTCCTCCAGAGGCGTTAAGAGCTGTTCGAATTGTGGACGATGCCACTATATCTGGAACTCTTGCCGAGATGTGGCTTCTCTGAGCGTTGTTTAGCGGCTATACTATGTGGAGTGCTCTGAAGAGCTCTATAACCCTACCTCTCTATTCCGCAACAGAACCACACGCAGTAGTCACCATCTCTACGCGTACGTATAAATTTAGGGACTCATACATCTGTGGCACGATAAAGATGTCGAATGCTCTTCCAGCCAATGTCCTTCAAGCGAAGTGTGAAAAAACAACTAGGGAAGCAGGCATAGTTAAGTATATATTTAATGCATTCCACTGATGGTGGGTTCGATTCCCACCGGGGGCAAGTTGTACATTGTATAATTTGTCTCGGTCTGGGTGTTTATATGTATAATATATATATACCTATGTACAAAAAAAAGTATAATATGTAGTTTATCAACCATCTAGTTTCCGTAACACAAGTCTCGTGGCTTACCACGGAAATTAGATGGCGCTGTGTGACCTGTCTGGAAATATTTATTATTATTATTATTTATTTATAAATTGTGATTGGGGGTAAGTTTCGAAATCACCTCCTTTTCTCATCCTTATATGTATAATCACTGCAATATGGTTAAGAAACCGCCTCCTGACCTTAGCATTGAAATGGTTGTAAAAATGGCAAGCTGTATGCTTAAATTGAGAGAAGTAGTGCTTAAAGAGATGTCCAGATCTTAGTTAGTTGTTTGTGTCTGTTTATATTTTCGTATGACTGCATCTTGTTATGAGCATCTAATAAATAATATAGTGTTAGGTGTTGATGTCAGTCATAAGTGTCTGATTCCAGTTGCTAAAAATCATGGACCTTCCGCGCCACTTACGATCAGGTTAGTCCTAGACCTCCACTGTTGGAGATGGACCTTTCAGAAATTTCTGGAGAAATTAGGTTAGACTCGCCACGCTGGTCAGACGGAGCGACACAGCTTAACGAGTAAAGAGTATTACTTATTGAGAGTTTGGTCATCAAATTAAACTATGATCTCATTATTATTATTAAAAAAACTTCTAACTACATTATTTCTTAAGAAACAGGATATCTCTCGCGACGTGACAAAGTTGTTTAGAAATTTGGATATCTATTTATTCTTAATGTATATTATGTCATAAATATTAATCATAGATTTGCAACGCCACCGTTCCCGTGCTTCGTTTAGCTGTAGGTCCCGCTTCCACTATTACCAACTTGTGATATCGTGTTAATAAATTGTCAATAAAATTAAGATCAGACCTTCGCCTCGCCAACCTGTCTGGCCGTGGCGAGTGTAGGCCATATTTTAATACAGGGCTAACAGTAAAAATGAGACAGTTATAGGATTTTAGTCCGTAGGCGCCTTGATGTCTCCTTATGAGGCCTGAATGTGATTCAGGCACGGGACCACCGTATCGTTATTTTGTAAGTTCCATCATCATCATCATTACGACCGTTTCCCTTTCGGGGTGGTCAGAAACCACGCTTATGAATAAGCGGATTCACAT
This sequence comes from Tinea semifulvella, assembly GCA_910589645.1. Taxonomy (NCBI): domain Eukaryota; kingdom Metazoa; phylum Arthropoda; class Insecta; order Lepidoptera; family Tineidae; genus Tinea; species Tinea semifulvella. Next base: position 2,265,972 of record OU342598.1, on the reverse strand, counting down.
TTAGCCAACTTTACTATAGGCCAATCATGACAAGTGGCAAGCTCGTCGATGTCTCCAGCGTACCAAACTCGAGAAACATCACAAATAAATTAAATATATTTATTTACATTAATAAATATTTTTGTGTCCCGACCAGGAATCGAACCCGGTACCTCCGAGTCTAAATCCACGGACTTAACCGCTTGACCACGGAGGCAGTCGATTTTTCATATTACCATGACATGACTATGCATCCACCTGATGGAAAGTGGCGCGTAAGGTCCATGAATAATCAGACTCTCATGACTGACATCAGTCCCTAAAATTATGCCCGCTTGACTGGGAATGACAGCAATTCGAGCCTGATCTCGAAACGTGTGGATATACTTTTGGACTGGGCAAATTACCACCATCAGTCCGCCTACCACCACCTACCTACCATATTGGTATGATGTTCGGATTGAATTTTTGTAAGATCCGCCTTTAAAAAACATTCTAAACATTTTTCTTTTACAGATCGTCATTATTAACTTTGTGTCATCTGATCGCAAATTTATTTGTAATTTATTGTGTATTTCAGGATAGATAGTTGGTCGCAGTTCCAGCCGGAGCTGCGCGCGCAGGCCAGTGTCGAGTCTGCCATCTCGTGGCGAACGGCTACCGACTGGCAATCCGCAGGTTGTATGTTTATTGTCAACTATACGCTGTTCAACACAGCTTGATTCAAAATATATTTATTCGAAGGTTACAATAATCTAGGAGGTACCGGGTTAGATTCCTGGTCGGCTCACAATAATATTTATTAATTTAAATAAAGTAGTATAGTAAAGTATCATCACGGCCGTTTCCCTTTCGGGGTGGTCAGAAACCACGCTTATAAATAAGCTGATTCACATTTAGCCAACTTTATTATAGGCATGACAAGTGGCAAGCTCGTCGATGTCTCCAGCGTACCAAACTAGAGAAATATCACAAATAAATTAAATAATAATTAAATGTATTTATTTACATTAATAAATATATTTGTGTCCCGACCAGGAATCGAACCCAGTACCTCTGATCCTAAATCCACGGATTTAACCTCTAGACCACGGATGCAGTTAATTTAAATAATATAACTTTAATTAATATTTAATTTATTTTTTATATTCTCGAGTTTGGTACGCTGGAGACATCGACAAGCTTGCCACTTGTCATGATTAGCCTATAATAAAGTTGGTTAAATGTGAATCCGCTTCTTTAAAAAGCGTGGTTTCTGACCACCCCGGAAACGGAAAAAAACATCTTTCTTTTGCACCCACTTATAACAGATCTCAATCAGAAAGATTATTGGTAGAAAATGCATTTACGGCATTAAGCTCGCCTATGTTCTCACTTATTTTGGTTTTGTACAAAAAATAATTTATCATTATTTTATGGTGGCGCGGGTTTAGTGGACTGTATCTAGGTGCGGGATTTGCGATAATCTTCAAATTAGACACATAGACGATACTATGATAATCGGTGCAATAAACAAACTAGAAAGGAAACTGGTAAAGGAACTCACCTGATGTCCTCGGCATCATCACTTATAAATTGTTCTTACACTAATTTTGCTGGTTTTGCGAATGGGAGATAACGATGATCGCGGCGATTTCCTTAGCGTCTTCTATGACGACTGTAGGATAACGACTATATTTCGATTTGACGACGACGACTTCTAGCATGCTGCACGGCCAGTTATATAGGCGCTGCCTCTCTTCCGTGCGCAAGCGCCGGCCTTTGGACTAGTGAGCGGAATGAGTAATATAGAAAGGAAGCGGCGAGAAAGAGACAGGAAAGGGGTATAGGGGCAACAAATTAGGACGTCTGTTTATGCACCGACGAATCACAATAACGCCTAACCATCCAAAATTGGTCGAATTACCGCGATCGGCGCGAACATTTTATTTATTTATCATTAAATTTATTTATTTCTTTTGAATTTCAGAAGATCAAAGAAGGCCGAGTTTAGAGAGGCAGAGTACATTGTACGACGATATGGGTTACAACTACGATTACAGTATGAGTATAAGGTAAATATATATATATATTATTTACACTAAGTTAAGTAGTTGTGCGGTGGTGGATCGGTTGTAAGAACGTGTTGGATTCTCACAACAATCGTGACAATTTTCCCTATCCACAAATCATTCCAATTTCCGAACGCGCAACACAAAAAAGTTACGCACCAAAAAACTCGCCTGTCTGTTCGCCTCCCGTGCGGAGTGCGTGCATCCTTAAAAATATTGCTCTCAACGAGAATTAATTAAGAAATGATTCTACAATATAAAGAAACAGTGTTTAAGTGTGGAAGAAGACTAAATTAAACTGAGTCCCATAATTTTCCTTCATTTTTTCCAGTTGTGAGAACAAAACCAATTTTTTCCTCACTTTGGTAATTTTTATTTGACCTTCAACTTGTAATCTCTTTACTCACGTAAAAAGAAGACGCAAGTGTACATTCACGAAATTTGGTAGTTTGGAGTCAATACTCCACCGCTAATATGACGCAACAGAACGCTTCCCTTAATATCCTACAAAGGTCGGTTCAACCCTTCCGGTATGTACCAATGAGAAAATCAATTTTCTTACGTACATTTGTCATAGATTTACAACACCACCGTTTTGTAGAATCAATAATAAGTTGTCATTAAAAATAGACATCAGATCCTCCCAAACCCATCTGGCCAGTGTGGCGCGTGTAGAAAAAAAAATCTTCAGATATATGTTCTGGATGGCCCATCTCCAACAGTGGAGTCTAGGACACTGTGTTCTAGTTATAAATGTAACTGACATTGACATTTATAACTGACATTGACATTTATATTCTTATAATTGTGTCTGTCTTAGCTTATAGTGTGACAATGCCTATCTACAGCAGGTATAATGTTAAGCGTTATTCTGTATTTATAATTTTGTTATTTTATTGTTTCTCTTTTCAAATGATGGTTACAATGTACTGCTCCAGATTCACCAATATGTACTATAAAATTATATCGTTTTATATCAATATAGTAAAAAATGACGTGTAAGTGCAGAATACATATCTTTTTATCGTATGCCTACTTGCAAAAATAAACGAATTGAAATTGAATTGAAATTGTGTAATAAAATGAATGAAATTACTTGTAATAGCGAGTTGTTGGAGTCCTATACCCAGTAATGGAAAGACACAGGCTCTTGAAAATTATAATGCTCCTACATATATACATTTAGCCAACTTTTATATCATTGATGTGAAAATTATGAGATATAATATAGTGTATACGAGATAATAAGAGTTAAAACGTGTATGTATCAGGTACATGTCGGGGTTTGAACCGACCTTTGTAGGATTTTGGGGGATGGCCTTCTTATAACCGAGCCACCACCGCCTATTTTTTATTTTATTAGTTTTTAAATATTATTTATTTTGCACCCGCTTTTAACAGAACTGCCTCCGTGGTCTAGCGTTTAAGTCCGTGGATTTAGACTCGGAGGTACTGGGTTCGATTACTGGTCGGGACACAAAAATATTGATTAATGTAAATAAATACATTTAATTAATATTTAATTTATTTGTGATATTTCTCGAGTTTGGTACGCTGGAGACATCGACCAACTTGCCACTTGTCATGATTGGCCTATAGTAAAGTTGGCTAAATGTGGATCCGCTTATTTATAAGCGTGGTTTTTGACCACTCCGAAAGGGAAACGGTCGTGATGATACTTTACTTTACTTAACTTATTAATTTTTATATTTTATTCCTCTATTTGCACCGTACTCATATTTAAATGTCCCAATGTCCCAAACGTTAACGGGAAGAGAATGTCTTGCGGCATTACGTTCGCCTTTTGTACAGATTTACATTGCATAAAGTTTTTAAATAAATAAATATATATATATTGTATTATTGATATGTATTATTATATGTATGATATGGATTGTTCATTTAATATTTACTTGGCACTCTGCCTGTTACTTGTTTCAAAACTCCCAAAGGTTAGCTAGCGGTTAATGCCTCACGGCATAAAGCTCGCCTGTGCACATTAATTTTGAGTTATTTTGGCTTTTGTGCAATAAATCATTTTTAATATTATTATTATATTTGTTTTATTGCACCTATAATAATTTTAATTTGTACTCAAGGCTTTGCTGTTAGAAAAAGTCTTCGGGCATTAAATCGGCCTTTGTACTTCATGCTATAACGTCTTAAATAAATAATTGCCGTTTTTAGGATTTCAGCTTTTTGGTAGGGCATTGAGTACTCCATATTGAAACTGTCATTGTCCTTTTCGTAAACACCGAATTTTTTACAATCTATTTTACGTTTTCAGGGACCACAAATTAATACAACAACAGAGCTATGAAGAGTATTATGACTCGACCAGTTACCCCTACCAGTCTTCCTTTGTCAATGACGAATGCCGACAGTGGGATAGTGGTGGGCAGTACTTCTTTGACGACGGTCTAGGGTACACCCCCACTGAACATGAAAGCGCCATGAACAAGCGACGGTCTTCTGTTGTACAACTACCTCAAATTCCGTCAAAACAGGTGAGATTTGATTACGTATTACTTCTACTAGGATTATTTTGTAAATGATGATTGCCAGTGGAGTCTACTTTTTAACGAGGTTCTAGGCTAAATCTCCATTGACATTAAAAGCATCTTGAACAAGCGACACTCTTATATTGTACATCATTTATTTTCATTATTACAGCCTCTAGAACACAGCGCCCTAGACCTACACTGTTGGAGAACATATATCTGAAGAAATTTGGCGTACACCGCCACGCTGGCCAGACGGGTTACAATTTATTAACGATCCAACAAGTCGGTATTAGTAAAACCGGGACCGATGGCTTAACGTGCTCTCCGAGGCACAAAAAAAGTAGTGTTGTAAATCTATGACAAATGTGCGTGAGAAAAGTGTATTCCTCATTTGTACATGCCGGGTGGGTTTGAACCGACCTTTGTACGATTTTAATAAAAGCGGTCTTACAACCGAGCCGCCACCGCGCCTACAAATATTATATTGTACAACTAACTCAAATTCTGTCGAAGACGGTGAGATACCTAAGCAACATAAGTCTCTACCTCTATGCCGGCCTCTTCTTAGTCGCTACACTCTTGGCAGAGTGGTCGTGGTCGTCACTTGTGGCACGCTTAACAAGCCGTCGCCACTCGTCTCGAACTGCAGCCTTCCTGGAGCACTCATGTAGGGGGTGATCCATTGCTGCTTTAACCTAGTTAGTCCATCTCATCGGAGACCTACCACGCATTCTCTTGCCATCGACTTTTCCCTGAACTACAAGGAGCTCAATGGCCGAAACACGTGTTCAAAGAAAGTGAGAATGCGTGATTGCACGATTGAGGAAAGGCGCTGTCCTATCTCTAGTTCCTCCAGGATGGATTTGTTGTTTCGGAACTCCGTCCACGGTATGCCTAACATTGTCCGCCAACACCACATTTCTAGCCTAACAAGATGCTTTTTCACACTTCGCTTAATTGACTTCCGGTTACAAAAGTGGGAAAACACACTGGCTAGGAAAGTATTTAACATCTTCAGCGTGCGACAGATGTAAGGGTCTTTAAATTTATGATTACGTCTAGGGATAGTGGCTATGGTATGTGGATGCATATTTTGGCATATGCTTGTGGTTCGGTTGCGGAATAGAGAAGAATAGAAAAAGTTTTTTTTGTAAATTAGTAGGCCTCCTTCGTAAACCAGCCTATAGTCGGTCATTAGCCTGAGACACCATTCAAAATCAAAAAAATCAAAATCAAAATAATTTATTTCCGTATGGTTAGCACGTAACACTTGGATATTGTCAATACATACAAGCCAATAAATAAAAAAAAATCAAAACAAATAAAAAATATTACCATTGACCATGGCTGGACCGAACCCAACATCAATACAATAATTATAATTAAAACATTGTTGCCATAAGCGAGGATTTTTTTTTTACTTACTTCTATATACTTAATATTAAATTCGTGGCTGTAAAAAGGCCATGTCAGCGTACAATCTAATAATAATTATGTCCATAAATATAAATATAAATTCGTGGCTGTAAAAAGGCCATGTCAGCTTACAATCTAAAAATAATGATATTTATGTCCATAAATATTAATTCGTGGCTGTAAAAGCCGTGTCAGCTTACTAACTACACAAGTATAATATTAATGTCAAATAAATTGATAAATTACATGTCCGTTTACAATCTAAAAAATAATTGCTATGTCCAAATTAAACATATTATATTCGTGGCTGTAAAAGGGCCGTGTCAGCTTATAATCTAAAACATTAATTATTATTATTATTTTTTTCTACTACTTAATGTTAATTCGTGGCTGTAAAAAGGCCGTGTCCAACTTAAGATATAAATATGATTAATATGTGAAACAGTATTCTATGCAATGACATCATTTAGTGCATCCTTAAGATCATAATAACTTTTTTTAATTAATATAGATTTAACTTTAACTTTAAACTTTGAATATTCGAGACATTTTATTTCCTTGGATAGTTTATTATATAGTTTGATACCGTTACACAGAAAACTTTTCAAAGATTTTGTTAGGCGAGTTTTGGGGCATTTGATATCATCTTTAAACCTTGTATTATATGTATGCAGGTCAGAGAATCTTGTTAAGTTATTTTCATTTTTTTTTATATATAGCATGCATTCTAACACATAAATACTATTTATGGTCAGAATACCTAATTGACAAAAAGACTCCCTACATGTATCCCTAGGCTTCATTTTAAGTATATTTCTAACTGCGCGTTTCTGCAGAATGAAAATCCGTTCTTCTCATCACACAAACACGGTGACTCCATGGAATGTTTAGAAATTTTTCTTCTCTTGACAAAGTCTAAGGTACAGTAAACAATCATCAATAAATCACAACGGTTGAAATTCTGATATTTTAAAAGGTTTATTGACCTAGGACGTCCCACTAAGATGTATCTATTAAATACATTATATTACTTGCGCGTATTTTTATTTAGGTTAAAACTTTTCTACTAATAGTTAAAATGGTATATTTCTTTATGTTTCAGTTACCACCATCGTCCAGGTATTCAGATTCCAATGGTATGGCTCCATACAAACCCCGCCAACGAAAAACTGCTGCTAGTTTACCAGGTAACTATGTACAACTCTAGAGTTTCAATCGCTGGTCTTACTTACAGCCCTAGTACATATTTATTATCATGATGATTTACGTTTTGTTTGTCCAAAGTATGCAAGAAAATGTGTCTCTCATATATGCTTAAAGCTTGGATAAATACGTTTTTTATTATCCTGGAGAATTCCTCAACAACTTCATAATATTATTTGTTCTATCAGTCACCCTGTGATTCATTACCCTTTGTTCCAGCAACCCCATCGTCGACTCCGAAGCGTGGCCGAGCGCTGCCCGTCCCCCCGGGCGGAGGCAGTCTCACTGGCCGCAGCGGACGAGGTCGCCGTCTGCCAAGCCTGCCCTACGCACCACCGCCTGCCGCCATCACACAGCCCCACGTGCCTTACATACCCGGTAACTTTTTACTTTTCTTCTCTTATGTGACTCTACGAGAGCTTTTGCTATCTCTTACCAGAGACGTCTCGGCGAGAAGTTTATGCGTTGTGTATTGTTACGGGGAAAGCGGTAACAAAGAAAATTAAAAAAAACTACAATGGAGTCGTGCATTAATCACATGATGCTTTTAGCAACTTTAAACTTCCTACATCTCCGAGGGTAAGAATGGTAATGGTGGTAAGGTTTTAGATTAAACACCGTAATAAAAATGTTCAGACAGACATTAAGGTTGTAGGTCATTTCTCCTGTTAAAGTCGCATGCCCGAATCACCGAGATCTCAAAACGCCTATGGACTAAAACCCTATAAACCGTCTCTCTTTCACTGTTAGGCCTTTGTGTCTTTACAGCTAAGTCTGAGTCGTGACTCGGAGTGAAGGGATTCGTTCGCCACGTGAGTCACGCTTAGTTTTGAGTTTAAAATCGAGCATTCAGCGAAAAATTAAATCCCCTAAATAGTGCATGATTTTTCCAAACATTTCGAGCCTCACATGCTTAACGGACAATCCTTATACGTAGACATCTTGACGCCAGATCCCTTGCGGGGTAGGCAGAGACAATTGAGCGCCACTTGATACGATCACGACATACCTCTTTCGCTTTGTCGACGTTCATTAACCTCTTCATACATGCCCTTTGGTTACGAAGGCTTTTTAATGCACCTTCAGTCAGTGTTTTATTTATTTGATCGTGATATGTGAGTCTCGGTCTGCCAGGGCCTTTTTCACCCACACTTTCGCATTATATATGTGGTTCGTCAATCTTTCTTTGCTCATTCTTTCAACATGCCCGAACCATCGTTCTCATCTATGCTTTCTTTTATACCAACCCTTTTCCGTATTTCGACGTTACGTATGCGGCGCAATGTGACGCTGCATATCCGGCGCAACGACCTCATTTCTACTGCATTACCCGTAGGATAGCAGTAGTGTCATGCGTATTCTGACGTATCCACGTCTCGCTTCCATACATCAGTGTTGGTACCAACATGGCATTTTGTATGGCGAGCCGAGCTTTGTCACTGACATTGCGACTGCCGATCAGTGACACCAGGGTAACATTAACACTATTTCCCGCGTTCACTCTTCTTTCGACATCCCTATCGTACCTTCCATCCACAGTGAAAACACTGCCCAGATATATAATTTCATTTACTTGTTCTAGAGTTTCATCATCAATCTTTATCGTCACGGTCGTCTTCCTACTTCTTTCAAATCCTTATGTACTTTTGAATTCTATGGCGCTGATCCTGATACATTTTATTTAAATACAAATCGTTTATTAGCACAAAATAATAGTGGTTCGTTATGGTGACCCCTGTCTCCTGTATTACAGGAGATAAGATAAGAATAGTCTTCCAATAATGAACATACCAAATATTTGAAAATAAGGTTAGGTTAGGTAACTGCGCACGTTTAAAGCATAAAAAGGTGTTTCTTCTTTATTTCAGAGCCTGAAAAATTTATGCTTAGCACAAACTACGGGTACGATGGTTATGGACTTCTACCAGATCATCGAGAAAGTGCGAATGATCTTAATTATAATACGAGTTCCAGGTACCTATATTTTATATTTTTAGCCGGTCATAAGTGTCATAAGACTTTAATACACAAGGTAAAGTAGACTGACTGCCTTCGTGATCTAGTGGTTAATACCGTAGATATAGTTGCAGAGGTGCTGGGTTCAATTACTGGCTAAACAAGAAAAAATGTGATATTACTTGAGTTGGTACGCTAGAGTCATGGTGAGCCTATAGAACTCGTACAGTTGGCTAAATGTACCCTCATTGAAAAAGTTTACGGTTTTAATTTTAGCAAAATAATGCAAGAAAAGTGGGACTATTTAGTCATAATTATAACAATGAAAGCAAAATAAACATGCTCATTAGTATTAAATTATGAATGGAATATATCGCTTATTGGAACAACAATAACATAACTACACTATTAGACTTTTTACAGGAGAAAAAATCAAAGTTTCCAATGACCATACCTGCTTTTTTGAATGGAACTTTGCGATTATCATGGTTTGAAAAGTAAGGTCAATCAATTCGATTATGCCGATGTTTTTCCAGATGTGTCTTTCTGCACATTTAGAAATACTTAACTGGTTTTTGAGAAGAAGTATAATTACGTCATTGTTGCACTAAACGATCTTAATATCCAAAATGGCTTGACCAGTTTGAATATTTTTTATTTTGTTAGCCTCGATTTAGAGATAGTTATTAAAACAAATCGGAACAGCCTAAAAATTAGAAAAATCGAAATTGTTTAAATTTGTATGGGTATTGCCACTATGAAAAATTACCCAAATATTTTTCCGATACGCTTTTCCCTTTGCGTCTACTCTAAATGCAGTAATAAAGTAACAGGCGTGTAAATAAAAGACATTAAATTAATTTATATTACAATCAAGTTTACAATAATAATAAATTATATACTTTAAATTTTCTTTACAGTTACGACGAGCAGCCGTTTTTCAATGAAACTCCTCATGCAACTCCACCTGCTGCTGGTAATAACATTATTATTAAATAATAATTATCAATTGTTAAAATGACACAACATTAATTTTTAACATCGCACAACTTTGTTATGCTGATAATGGTTTCCGTTTATATGTCAGAAAGATAATTATAAACCCACGCCTAAAATTTACTCAAATAAAACAGTATTAGCCTGGACGAGGAAAACGCTATACCGGGTTTTGTATTTTTGCAGCTCTAAAGATGTCATGGTCCGAAGAAGAAACACAATTTTCATATCCATCCGCTATAGAAGACGAACTAACCACAAAAACACTGCCTAATTCAATAACAACATATCTACCACCAAAACCACCCATCATGAGTTATCAGGAACAACAATATGCAGACTATCAGTACTCGAATCAAGAAGACCAGTACTTGGATAATCAAATCAGTCAGCAACTAGATTACAAACAAGACTCACAGTATCAGCCGCCATACAGAGAAACAACTACACAGCCACTTTATCAGCCACCTCATCTACAAAAAGCAGCACAACTAAATCAAGAAAAGCAGCCAGCTCCACAATTACAATCGTCTGTAATGACTGGAGCTGCAACTCTTGGATCGTTTATGGCAGGTGGCGCTAAGAAACTTGGAAGTCTGTTTGGTGCGGCTGCTGCAGCAGTAGCACCCCCAGTTCAACCGCCGTCATCTATTCCTAGGTCGACAAGTGCAATCACTCCATTCTCATCAGCAGCTGCACCAATAACTCCGTATTCATCATCAGTCGCACCTGTCACACCGTTTACTTCATCATCAAGTGCCATTCCATTAGACGCCTCCGTCCGCGAAGTTTTACCGCCAGTGGTGACTGCGGTCACATCAGCTCCGATCTCCTTGCCTCGAACCCCATCACTTCGAAGACAGGAATCAATAAAAAGGCCTCCGGTGCGTCGGACCCGGACGTTACCCGACGCGCCCGAGGACTTGCTCACCTCGAGTTTTGACGAAAGTGCCTACGATGATGAGTACCATAAGACTGAATACGATGAAACCTCGGAGAATGATAAGTACGGCGAGAAAGATTATCCGCATGGAGTGTTACCCGAAGAAGTTATTGACAATACGAGACATTTATCTGAGGATCTTAGTGTTAGTTTACAAAAAACTGCCTCGCCTACGAGGACTGGTGTTCAGTTAAGGAAACCGTCAGTGGATAGTTATCATGCAGTGCCTGTAGCGGTAGATCGAAAGACTTCGCAAAGTTCTTTCCACCAAGTGGCGATCCACGAGGAACCAAAAGTTCCAACGACTCAAGAAGGTAAGATAATTTACTTTTATGAAAATTAACAAAAAAAAATATTCTAATAGTCCCAAGACTATTAGAATATTTATTATACTTCAAAACATCCCAAAAAAGCATTATTAAAGGAATACAAATAAATAAGTTTTAAAATAACATCCATATAGCTGCATTTTTTACTCGTCAACCCGTTTGGAACGTGGCGAGTTTTGGCCAAATTCTCAACAAATTTCTGGAATGCCTATCTCCAACAGTGGATATCTAGGACTCTGTGTTCTAAATCTAAATTTAACCTAAAAATTAATAATAATACACAGAAAATAAAAATACATACTTACATGCATACATACTGCTTTTGGATTGCAATCTAGAACTTAAGAAATAGCCGGAAAATGTGAACTGATTGTGATTGTGATCTGTTTGTGTACCTATAGTAAATAAATAAACAAATACAAAAAAAATAGCTCCTCCAAATCGCTGTCTTGTGACATGGTGCCCAATACACTAGCAGCATTTCCGCTTTGAATTAGGATACTTAATTTTTGGGGGAAAAAACTGCCAGCCCTATTGTCACCAGAGACGTCAATGAGCCTTGGAACAATTTATTTATAAAAGGCTTTATTAATTATAATTATTGTTAATTACATACGTTTTATTTGTTCCCCAGAAGTAATAGCGGATAAATCCAAAGTGAAATTTCAAGAAAACCGAACCACGTATAACAACGTGGCGGAAGTGACAGACGATTACCAAGACGAAGCGTACGAAGAAAGTCAAGATACTTATCCCGATGACCAATATGATCAGGACAACTTCCAAAAAGACCAGTTCGATGAACAAGATGATCAGTTTACTGAACCGGACGAGACGTATCGTGAAGATGATAATGTTTTTCCGGAAGAAGGTAAAAAAGTGAAACATGAAAAATTTCAAGAAGCCCAGCCGAAATTAACTCCAAAGCAACGGTGGCATCGAGCTTACAACAAAATCGTGATGCAGCTGAACGTGAGTATTCCTTAATTGTGAATTTTAAACTGATATTATTATATGATTTATTAAATATAATTTCTTTGGGTTCTTATCAAATTATACTTTCTTTATTTATTCAATTTAACTTTTATGTTTACGTTATTATAATTTAAATAACATAAATGTTGTTACGGATTCTATTTTAAATTATACTTTCCATTAATTTCTTTATTTTTTCAATTTAACTTTTATTTATTAAAATACATTATGTTTTGTTTTATTGTTATTGTGTTTTATTTTTGTGTTAAATAAAATGTATAGTATGCAAAATTGGACCAGGTAAGTCTTAAACATTAGTTGTATTTGATGATAAACGAAAAGCACTGTTTCAAATAACAAATAGGTAGGAATTTTAGGTAAACACTATACACTTTAGGAATTAAATACATCAAATCTTTATTTTAATTTTACAGGAATATACTTATTTTAAAATTGATAACTATTTCAATGGAGTGTGAAACATTTGTATTGCATTACACGTCTGTTTTTAAATCCATTTTTGTATTTTATAGAAGAAGCCGTTTAATCTAAAAGATACAATAAATATGGTTTTATTTCGATTTACCCTCAGTTTCCCAAAAAAATATGATTATAATTAATATTTAACCAAGTCCAAGAATTTGAAATTCGCCAAAATAAAAACAAAGTTACCTCCTTTAGATGTCTAAAAATAGCTTTAAAAAATTGCCAATTTAAGAAGCATTGAGCTGGACATGTCTTTCGCAGAACCTATGAATGATAAAGTAGACGGGTTCTGGAGTGGAGACCACGTACAGGAAGAGTGGGATGACTTGCCGCCAGAAGGACTAGTGAATAGATTAGGGTGGCAGGAGATACTATTGGTAGGAGGTACTATTGATTGGTCTATTACAAAGCCTGGCACTTTGGTACTTCAGCTAATGACGTGCATTTTGAACGTGTATTAAATTAATAATTCTTTTGGAAACTGACGGTATGTCTAACTCATCATTAATATTATTACCCATTGTCTTTAACCTTTTGTGTGCTTCACTAGCTTCCGTAGTCATTACAGCCGTGTGCTAACAAACTCAATAAATAGCAAGCATCATAGATTTTTCTTTTTTTTCATTCTCCCAATGGATGATGAAAAAGATGATAGAGAAGTCTGTGGTGAAAATATATCTTTATTATTACCCATTGTCTTTAACCTCTTGTGTGCTTCACCAGCTTCCGTAATCATTACAGCCGTGTGCTAACAAACTCAATAAATGCAAGCATCATAGATTTTTTTTTTTTTCATTTACCCAATGGATAATGAATATATCTTTATTTTAAAGAGTTAATGAGGTTATCATCAAATTCAAGATGTAGCACAATTTGATTGTTTTCTAGGAGTCACTGCATTATAGCCCAAACGCGTCGGGTATAATATAGGAGTTCACAGCGCTGGAAAAAACCTCTAAAAATTCACTGAAACTTGTGCCCCAACTAGAAAGTCCAATTTAAGTCATCTATAATTATTCACATTTTACCAGTAGCAAATTAACAAAAAAGCTCGAGATGTATGTGGAAATTGGCGCGAAAGATTTCTGTTTTTTTTTAATTAACCTTGGCCAAAATTATCGTCTGAATAGCTCGAGACAGATTTATTTATAACAGAATATTTCGTTTTAAAAGTCCAAGTTAAGACACGTATGTGATATTACGAACGCGGGTTTTAGACACACGAAAGGTTAATAGACAATAATCACAATTAAGTGTAATTTTTGCCTTTTCAGACAATAAATACTTTAAAAACATTGAAATCAATGTCTATATATAATATCTGAAATACGGTACTAAATATAAAGTAGATACTTAAATCTTATTTATTTCTTAGCTTTATATGTAGTTTATAGTGTAATAAGATCGTAAAAATGTAGCTAAGAAATGAATTGTTTTAAAAGAAGTATAGTCGCATAAAATTCGAAAACTACTTTTGAAATACTATTACAGCATAGATTTACCTACTACTAAAGCATGGTATATATTTTACTATGTTTTGGTTCCAAAAAGTGGTAACTTTGTTTACCGACAGTTTTAACACAAACGGGGTGTATCAGGCAAAGCTTTTTGTAGATGTCGCTAGCGGCACTGGTACCTTGTTTACAGCTATCACAGCGGATCAATTTTTTAATGTTTTTTTTGTTTTTTATTTTTATAACAAAAAAAAATAATAATTTAACGTTACCTACCTTAAAAGACGAATTAGAAAAGCGAACACCGTCTTTAAAAAGAAAAAAAGGTTTAATTAATAGAACGGCAATTTTAAGATCACCATATTTTTGATTTCGCTTGGAAATCTCGATTTGTACACTTAAAAGCTGCTCACTTCGGCAATATAACCAATAAATAATAAATTTCGTAATAAAAATACAAGTTTTATATGCAACTGACAGTTCTATTGGGTACCGTCTATCATGCGCCATCTTTCGTGATAAAAAAGTTAGTGATACACCCCGTTACGTGTGACCTTCGGTGAATTATCAAAGGAATCATTTCTACATTGGGATACTTTATTCAATCGTACGCACAAATTAACTGGTTTAGCAAAATGTTTTGTAAATTTTTATAATTATTTATTCCAATTTTGGGGCCATGTTTTGGGGCCTCTAAAAGGTTGTATGAAATGCCGGTCCTTAGTTATATGTATGTAAGCGCATAGTTTATTCTATACGAATAAAACTTTACAATTCATTCCATTTTACAACGGAGATAAAATGCTCTCATAGTGAAGCAGTCAAGTTATTATTTATGAGAAAACATAACATTATGTCATTTATAACGTGAACAAGACAAATGCATTTTGCGACTCAGAAACATAGTCCGAGATCAGGCGGTGTTTTTGACTCCTTCATTTTAAAGAGAGTTAAAGGACCATGGTTTTGTATGACTAAGTCCCCCCCTATCCCCAATACATTTAAAACACGTGTCTAGTAACTAGAATATTTATTTACTATGACAACTTTCTCCCGATTTGTGGGGTAGACCTGGAAAGTGTCTATAACTTTTTTGTAGTAATATTAAAGGCAATAAAAAAAATACTCAAAGTGAATTTCAGACTTATTTTAAAAATGAATAAACTTAAATGCCTTGGCAGATATATTGATATATTGCAGCGCGGCGACTAACGAAGAAAAAAAAATGTAGTTCCAGTTCTATTGTATACCTCATTATTGCTCACTAAATATGTGAAATTAATGCCACTAAAATAAAAAGAAGATACAATACCAAAAATTTCGGCCTAACTCCACATATTTAAAGTGGCTATAGTTAAAACTGTTTTCTTAAATGTCTTGGAGGATGGGGACGTTTATTCCATTAGAGTTACCTTTTGTTTATTAACTTTTTTTGACTATATATTTATGAGTAGGTATTTTTAACGTCAATTTTAATAAAATTATTTTAAATGCCAGCTCTCAGTCTTACGCAATCACAAATTAAAATAACACAACCCTCTTCAGGTCTTATTACAAGCTGATATATATAGTTATATAGACTGGTGTTAGTCGTAAATGAGTAATCTCAATTTTCCTGTTCATCATACCAAACTATTTATTAGTATTTAAAAAAAAGATAACAATACCTATAATAATATTAAAGACTATTTCAGCTGAATTTTTTAAAAACATTTGTAATATATTTTATTAATAAAAATAGTTTATTTGAAACAATCTTAATAAAAATAACGTGCACAAAAAGCTGCGGGATCTCAGACTAATCGAATAGTTTCAAGCTGAGATAAAAGTCGCCAAAGAAAATGAGAAAATGTTGTAACTTACCCGACTAGTGGCTCCGTAATGGTCTGCAGGGCTATTGCGTATTCCATCGGCAACTTACTTCGGCTTTTACAAAAGCTCTAAATCATTCATTACGTCTTGTGTATGAATGCTTAGAAATAAATCTATGGACAATACGCAATAGATTAGATAAAGCTTTTTAAGCCAATCGTAACACTAAATTGCCTTTCTGACCTTAGTTCCGAAGTCTTTGTTTTATTTATTTATCAGCAATAAAGGCCAATATTTAATATAAGTTGCTTATACAATAGGTGACCTTGGGGACCAAGTTCTTTAAATAACTGTCTAAGCTGGCAGTTTTATCGCGAAGCAAATCAACATCACTGTGGGGGTATGCTGCAAGTGTTCTTGACACACAAAATCATGTGTTATTTTTACTATTTCCTGACAGAGTGATAAGTCACCGAGGAGACGTTAACTGGACACCACGGAGCCCTGACCTAAGTCTTGCTAATTTTCTGTGTTCTTTAAAGAACTTTTAGCATTTCTCCTAAAGTCTCTAGACCAAACGGCACAAACACGTATTCATTGCTAATAGCCTCGTATTTCCGACGTTTGGCTTTTCAGCCAAATGCTGATGGCACCGAGTAAGGGTATCACAAGTAGCGTACCACACCAATCCTCGACCCATCGTTCAAGACACCAAGATTAAACCGTTCGGTCTTTAACCATCACTGCGAGATATCCCAGATGGTTCCAGAACCGATGGGATCCCTGCAGTAACCAAAGCCCGCGGATTACATTGTTAATAGATAGATTACAACTGCAGATGACAACTGTTACAACTTCTAACCTGTATTTTTTTTTCCATGAAAATGTACATAACAGATTATACTTCTAAACAATACATATTTCATAACAAAATTAAAACGCAAGTGACATAAGTATAATAATCTGGAAAAAGAAATGAAATGCCTAGAACATAATGACTTCAAGAAAAAATTTAAAACTGTATCAATACAAAAAGCTTATTACACTTTAGATGAAGCGCTAGGGATGATGACAAAGGATAGTGTATTTATCAGTGACATAATATACTAATAAAATTATGACATAAAGATTGGACATATTCGCATAATTTATTATATTATAATTTTAATTTAATTAAATTGACAAATTTATTATTGGGTACAGCCGCAATAAATCTATTTATTTAAGTGTTTTTTATAAATGTTTAAACCTCCAGTTCTGTTATTTGTCATGTACCTATCTATAGTGATAAATGTATAAAAATATATATATATATATATATATATTGAAAATTACGAGTATGACTTAACTGAATTCCGGTAGGAATGTATGGTGTTAAAACTAAACTTAACTAAACTAGATGTGCGAATTAATATGGCTCCAAGTACTTTAGGACAATGTTTTTATATTTCACATCCTCATAGGACTGCACGATTTTGTTCAATATAACGATTGCACGGGGAACGGGTGCCCCTCTGGAGTAGGTGTGTACGAGCACTCTCCTCAGTAAATAGTCTTATTATATTTATTGTGACATTGTTCATCTGTAGGTCATCAATGTTAGCACTTAAAGTTATATTTAAAGTGTATATCCTCTATACTTTTTTCACAAAATTGGTAATGTAGTGACGTTTTCTTCTCTTGCACTTTATTACTTAACTTTAAATTTATATGTGAAAACCTTTAATAGTTCTTAAAGAATTTACTATATAATATTGTCAACTGTTGGTTTTCCAAAATGAATAATAATAATAATAATAAAATTCTTTATTGCACATAATTTACAAATGTAGTGTACAAGGGCGAACTTAATGCCGAAGGCATTCTCTACCAGTTAACCTTTGTGATGGTAAAAAGTGAGGTAATAGAGTGATTGAGATTGGAAATAATAATAGTATAGATACAAACATGAATAAAGATATAAATAAATACTTATGAGATTAATTATTAAATTATATGTGAAATTTACTTATAATAATAATGCAAACAAATACTTATATAAAATAGTAATAAAAATAATAATGTAATACCATAAGTACATAAATAAACAATTAAATAAACGTACACATATACAAAATTTACTATGTCATGAATAAAAAAATAAATGATTTTAAGAGATTATTGAAAATATTTTTTATTAAAAACCCTCAATTTTATTTTTACATTTTAGACTTTAATCCAGTAAAGAATTGTGCAAAGTTAAATTAATTTAATTCGATGTTTCGGTAGACTTAGTTAAAAAATAATGTTAGATTTAATCCCCTTCTAGTAATTAAGATTGCACGTTTGAGGATGGTCGACTTCCGAACGTTACGGCAATATTGTTAGGATTTTGTCGTAATAATACCTAAAAATCTGTCATCATCATAAGCCTGTGTTTCTTCACTGCTGGATATAGCCATTCCCTAAGGCTCACCACTACACACGGTTTTTTGCAACTGTCATCCAGTGATTTGTTTAGGTCATCTGTCCATTTGGCGGACTTAATAATATAATAACACCTACACTTTTGTTTTCATAATTTAAAAAACTACATACATACATTATCTTTACGCCAGAACCCTTGCGGGTAGGCAGAGACAATTGAGCGCCATTTGACACGATCACAACATACCTCTTTCGCTTCGTCGACATTCATTAACCTCTTCTTACATACCCTTTGGTTACGAAGACTTTTTAATGCACCTTCAGTCAGTGTTTTATTTATTTGATCGTAATGTGTGAGTCTCGGTCTGCCAGGGCCTCTTTCACCCACAACTTTCGCATTATATATCTGGTTCGTCAATCTTACATCGCTCATCCTTTCAACATGCCCGAACCATCGTAGCATGCCTTTCCTTATTTTTGTCCCTATGCTTTCCTTTAAACAACTACAAAACCTTAGATTTGCTTTCAAAAACAATAATAACTGTAGGTAGGTAGTATTGATAGTTTAAAACAACTTCGACTTTGATGCAACGTTAGATAAGTTTATGGTTCTGTAAAAAAATATATTGAATTTTATCTTAGTTATAAAGTTATAAAAAAAAGTCGTCCGTAAGATCTTGTCGCGATGTTCGGAAGTATACCGATATATGTAACGGACATGGATTAATTTGCGAGAGGAAATTTAGTTAACTGCATTTGCAATTGTGCCCACAAAACTAATCAAACTCCGTAACTATATGTTAGGACATCCTACGGCTGTTTGGCTACCTAACCCACTAAATAACACACAATGCACAATGAAAACGACAGTGTCATGCGGTGCGACTTATCGGAACTATATAAATTAAAATTAGACAAAGATATTTATCCAATTAAAAAAATATATCACCAAAATAGTATTTTTACTTGCCCAATGTTTTGCAATGTTGTTAAGACCAAAAGTGCAGGGTATCCAGAAATCCAGGCATCCCAGAGAACCTTGTTTAGGCCCCTGATTGAAACTTATGTATAAATGTTTAAAAATAAACATTATATGATTTGATATTGATATCTAAATATAGCGAGGAAAATATCCACAAATAGGATGACTACATTTAGTCCCTTCTCTTAACCCTTTAAATAGAATTGAAGACAACGATATGATCATGAAGATATATTTTAAAAAAATATTTACTTTTTAAATAATAATTCAAATAATATTATAATATAGCGTTCATTAGCAAAATATACATTTAAATATATTCAGGCTGAATATTTAAATGGAATAATTTACGTAAACACGAACAATGCTCCCGCCCTATGTAAATAAATTCAAAAGACTTCTAGACAAAGCTATTGTTAAAAATTACATTTTGTTTTTCATTTATTTTTTTCTAATTATGCAGTAAAAATATTGGGAAGTATCAATTTAATTAATTAATTAAATTAATAATGAATTTTATTTGTTTTTATATTTATTTAAATTAATTAATATTATTGTATCCCGACCATAAATCGAACCCGAGTCTAAATCCACGGAATTATCAATCGGCAATCTGATACACTCACAAAAATGTACTTAGGTTCTTAATTTGAATTTAACGTATGATAGTGTAGTGTCTTAAAAAAACGACTAGGCGTCCGAATCAATAATTGATCTGTATTCCTCTCTTGGTAATGAGGAGTTGTGATATATTCTCATACATACATACATATCTTCACGTCAAATCCCTTGCGGGGTAGCCAAATCTCTTTCGCTTCTTCGACATTCATCAACCTCTTCATACATGCCCTTTTATTTTAATAGCTTTTTAATGCACCTTCAGCTATTGTTTTATTTATTTGATCATGATAGGTAAGTCTTGGTCTGCCAGGGCCTCTTTTACCCACAACTTTCGCATTATATACCTGGTTCGTCAATCTCTCTTCAGTCATTCTTTCAACATGTCCGATCCATCGGAGAATGCGTTTCCTTATTTTTGTCTCTATGCTTCCTTTAATACCTACCCTTTTGCGTATTTCGTCATTACGTTTGCGGTCCGTCAAAGTGACGCCGCAAACCCAACGCAACGACCTCATTTATACTGCATTAACTCTACTCTCATGCGTATTCTGACATATCCACGTTTCGCTTCCATACATAAGTGTTGGTATATTCTCATCTCGTAGTATCGTAATAGTAATGACATGAGTTAGTTCAACGGAATTATGTTCGTAAATAAATATATATAAAAAAATGCTTTTAATTCCAATATCCAATTAAAACTATATTGCGTGGAGTTTATTAAAGTGAAAATATTTTTATATTATAATCTAGAATAAAAATAAATAACTACGTATTGTTTATTTTAATTATTCAGTAATAAAATCTTAAGTTACGGTGCAGACAAGTTTTCCTAAATATATCGCCTCTCATACTGAGCCTAATTCAGTAGGTAGCGAGATGTCGACGATCGCGCTAACGTTGACTTATATAATTCTTTCTCTCTCTATTTCGTCTCTCGACTGTGGGCGTGATTAATTAATAATAACATTCCCTAGCCTTTAGGTATTTATCACGATGGATATCGCGATTTTTAGATGCGGCCTTATTCACCATACAGTAGTATTTTGTTTTTCGGATAATGATTTTTATCTTTAAAAAGGGAATAGAGGTTTTATTAATGATACATGAAACCTAAAACAAATAATTGCTCTTTTGCTCATAGGGGTAAAAAGTGGATTACATTCGGATAACAGATTAGTTAAGGTCGCTGTTCTACGTATAAGACTACTATCTATCTACATACGTTTCTTTACGATGAATATTCTTTGAATTTTTATATTTTATTATTGTTGAATTTTTTTTTTTCTTTTTCTTTTCTTTTTACATTAATTTTATACTGTATATAACTATTGTTAACTTGAAAGCTTTATAAATATTATTATTTGTATAGAAAATTAAAAAATATCATATTGTATATATATCATAATATTGACAATAAATTTTTTATGAAAATGTATGTATTAATTATAAGATTGACTGCATGGTAAATTGGGCTTTACTGTTAAGCCATGTAATGTTTTATTAATTAATAAATAAATAAATCTTGTAAAAACGTTCGGATATATCCGATTAAAAAAGTATTTTCTGGAAATTCAAGAGTAACCATGTCGGTATATTGACGACACATTTCGTAATGTGATTTATTGGATATAAAATTGCGGGTAGGATGAGATCTTGTTATGTAGTGGTGAGTGGTTGGCGCCACCCGCAGCGGGCCAGCACTTTGAACCCGATCGCCTCATTAGTCCACTCCAGTTACTCTGACTTACACACACTTCATCAGCTTCAGTTTACTTACAGCCTTCGTATAGAACGCACCAAATACGTGGCTTAATT
Source organism: Tinea semifulvella (assembly GCA_910589645.1). Lineage (NCBI taxonomy): Eukaryota > Metazoa > Arthropoda > Insecta > Lepidoptera > Tineidae > Tinea > Tinea semifulvella. The sequence goes on along the minus strand of OU342598.1, from coordinate 2,244,041 downwards.
TAAAAAAAAAAGTGAAGTTGACTATTAAAACTAAAATCAAAATTTAAAAAAAAAACTTATCTGGTACATAATTTTTTACAGTTGAGCACAGCATTTGTTAACTTGTATTATTTACAATTTAACTTGAATAAATTTTATTTGAATGGAAAATTATTTTAGTTTACTGTGAGATTTCGGAAATGGTTGAAAATATTTTTAGAATCGTGGAATACATCCAGATAACATTAAATGATCTCATTGCTCTTATCAGTGGGGAAGCGTGACCGAGATTAATTCTGCTCGAAGGAACTATAAAGCGATCTGTATATGTTGACAACCGCGAATTTGGAAGAACCACAAGACAAACCTTCTCCAATAAGGACTGGCAATTAACTCTGCCTCTCATTAAATCATGCAAAAAAACTGAGATTCAGCATGTGGCTCTTGATCACCTCATTATACCATTTACATTCGTTTATTTTACTTTCGATAGCTGAGGTACTAATTAATGATGTCCTTATTCGTTACGGATTCGATTTCTCACAACAATCGAGTTAAAGTTAAATAAGTTTAATTTTTGAATATTCATTGTTTAATTAACTATAACTAATAGATAAAATCATCAAAAAGAAATGTTTATATTACTTTTGACAGTTGGGGTACTAATCCATTAGTGATGTCCTAATGCGTTATCGATTTTATTTATTTTATTTTATTTTATTTAGGATAAAAAACAGACATACAGTAAAGATTACTAACTAAATATTAACTAATTAAGGTAAGCAACAGTATATCCAACGACATTATCCACATTTTTTTGTGCAATCAACATTTTTAGGCTATCAAAAAGAAAAAAAATATATATATATATAAAAAGCAAAAAGTAAGTAAAATTAAACATATGTATATAGAAAAAAGAAATGATGTTTGACAATGCATTTAACAATTGCCCTTAGTGTGTCAGATCTAAAGTGTTAAGAAGATCAGATATGTGTCTCTTATAGGAACCTGCAGATAGCGCGAATATGTCTACTTGATTAAGGTGACTATTATATGCTGACATGAGTCTATGTAAAGGCGCACGCTCACCAGCTGCTGTCCGCGACTTATTCGGTAGAAACAGCTGATGAGAGTATGCGTGTCTAATCTTAATTGAGCTGCTAGGGATGCGGTATATAATACTGTTGGTTAGGAAGGAGCAATCAAATCAAATTAAAAATTTCTTATAACAATCTAGTTTTTTATTAAATTTGTATTTTTTTTGGAAATATATTTAATAAATCAAATCTTCGAAAAGTAACGTTTATATTACTTTTGACAGTTGGAGTACTAATCCATTAGTGATGTCCTAATGATGTCCTAAGAAATCGAATCTTATAACATTTTTTTTATATAGGTATTGTTTAGCATTTGCGTAGTATTAATCGCTACAAATATTTATGATGTCACCAGCGGCCATGATTTTTGAGGTCGTAGTGTGCGGTGAATTTATATAAATTAAATAAAGTACGTATTATTATTATTATTATTTTTGCTGTCATTTTTAACTTTTTAATTAATGTGTATACCTACTAACATAGTTCTAAGTTAAAATGTTACTAACAATTATGGAATTAATTCTGAAATAAATAATTTATTATTATTTTTATTATTCTTATTCTTACTTACGCATACTATCAGCTCATCAAGATTCACTTAAAAATAAGTGTTTGTATATAAAAAAATATATACATAAGTGATTGTTTTTACGTCTCCAACGAACTAGTCGAGTCGTGTTTTTTCATTACATGATGGTGATGAATTAGTGTGCGACGATACCACGCTATTGTTAGTGAATAGGATATTTTATCGGACCAGCGTACATGGATTCAGCCTCTTAGTTTTTTTTCTTCAAACTTAACTTTTTTTTTTATTAGTCTCTTCCTTTCCTAGCAATGTGTCCCTTAAACCTCTAAACATATCTTTTAGACGTGATTAGTCCACTTGAGTTGGTCCGACATACGCACACTCCATCAGGTTCAGTTAACGAACAGCCTTCGTATAGGACGCACTCCAAAAATAAACAAAAAAGGTCGTGTTAATTTTAAATTTAAGAGCTAGTGCGTAACGTTTTTGTAACAATTTAGTGCACAGTGATAGTGTTGCCAGGTAAAAAAAACGGGATAACTAAAAAAACAGTGTTTTTTGTAATCAGTGTTTTATACTTCGATTTCGTTCGCGATTGTTTATATGAGGGCACTCACATTCTCTTTCTTCTTTATGACATAAAATAAAACTAGTAATGTAATTTTAAATGTCGTTTTTAATTTAAAATATTTAAAGCTACCTAGCTTTTAATTTATATTTAAAGTATACTTTAATATAGGTTTACATAATTATAAACAAAAAAGGTAAATAAAAAAAATATTTATTTATTTAAAACTTTATCGCACTATATACGAGTACAGTCTACGGTTGATCAAAAACGTGGTCTACCACCTTACGGTTAAGATTTATTCACACGTTATCTAACAAAATAAAAAAATCTCTGGAAAACAGTACTGTCATCTGAATTTCTTGGTCCACTGTACAGTGTACAAGGGCCGTCATAAATTAGTCATCAAAAAAATATTATTCTCTGAAAGCCAACCTTTAGAACAATAACAAGCAAAATTTAGATCAAAGAGTATGTAGGTAAATACGAACGAATTTAAAAATGTATTACAGGTTCTCAAAATTTGGGAATTTATCATTCGATCTATATTCGATCTCTGAAATTCGAGACATCCCGCGCAAGTCGGGACTTCTGGCTACTCTATGGTAGTTCTCTAGACACTGTATCTCTCCAGTGTACACTCCACGCACGGCCACCGGAAGGCCGCCGCCTGCCCCGGGAGATCCTGAGGACCGAGGCGTAGCCCGTACCGTTGTTACCACATAGACACTGCTCACAAGGGGCCACACCTTTCGTAGCCCCTTCCTTGGCCACCCTTAGGCCAGGGTAAAAATAGAAACCGGCGGGTTGTTGCCCGCTGAGACAAACTGCAGCCTAACGGGGCCACCCCATAGGCTTCCGTACGCTAGCGCGTGCGTTGAAAAAAAAAAAAAAAAAAAAAAAAAAAAACACTCAGTGTACTCACATGCTTATTGTGATTTAGTCATGACATTGTCATTTCAGTTAAATTATTTCATTTTAGTGAAATTATATTAAATATATATTATTTCTCAAATTTTGGTACTCCAGCGTACGAGCTTGCCACTTGTCATGATTATCCTCCTATAGTCCTATAGTAAATTTGGCTAAATGTAAATCTGCTTCTTTAAAAGCGTGGTTTCTGACCACCCCGAAGAGAAACGGTCGTGATGATACTTTACTTTTGTATCTCCACTGCTGGATGTAGGCCTTATATGAAATCTTGAGATTGCACATGGTTTTTGCCATCCTCATCCAATCATCTCCTTCCCCCATCTCACCTTTTAACGTTTATATTTCTTACATCTGTTGTACGCCGAAGATGTGGAATGCTCTTCCAGATTGTACGTTCATAATTTCTATAACTTTCGTTCTGGTCTTTAAGCAAAGTTTAGAGCGCATCTTGTTAGGCCGGCACTATTGTAGGGACTGATGTTGGTCGTTAGTGGCTGGCGTCAGTTGCTCCTTACGCGGTTTCACATATAGTGAACTATAAAACAAAATATACCTACATACTCAATATAAGAGCGCTTCTAAATCTTTTCATTAGACCTATAATACTAGCCCTTAATTTTCTAATTTAAGGTGGTAAATTGTGCAAGTGATAGCGGCGGAAGTGCGGCAAGGTTGCGGCTTCCTGCGGGCGACCGTGGCACTATTGATTGCTCGTCGCACGCGCATATCGACTCATTTTGTATGCAAATTACTATAGATATTCCTTATCCCTTTTGTTAGTCATATCAGAGACGTTAACGTGTTAAAACTGTTTTTTTTCAAATTAAAAAAATGTAAAAAAAAAAAACTGTAAAAAAATATTTTGTCAAAATATTTGTTAAATGGTAAAACGTATGTTAAAACTACTCGTATTTGTAACAATGAGTTATTTGTGATTTGAACATTTCGTTTAACCAAAATTTAAAAATGTTTCGTCAATATTTAATATCAATATGAAATTGAGATATAAGAGATCTAATTAATACTTTAGTGAAATGTTTTCGATTAGAACGTTAATAATTGATTTTAAGTAAAAGCTTCGAGTGATAACATATTAAATGTTTAAAAATAGTTTTGGAAATTTAAAAGTAATAGTTTATTTTTTTATTTAAATTCTTTAATGCACTTAAAAATAGTACAGAGGCGAGCTATAATGCCAGTAGGCATTCTTTACCAGCTAACCTTGGGGATCCAGTAAGGCAAGATGAAAAAAAATAATGATACAGTTAATAAGTTACTTAACTAATTTTAATATACTTACACACATAAACATACATACAATTATACATACAAGTACATCATATATATTATAACATAAATAAATACACAGTTATTTAAATAGTGTTTTATTCTGTCTCTCCAGTTTAAATTTATTTTTCGAATTTATTTTGAATGATTCTACTACAACTGAAGGCTAAGCAGCAAAGTGGCCCAAAGAGTAAGCTGTTAGCAGAAGACCAGCAGCTTAGCAGATTCCAGTGACCTGTTAATGTTTAATCTGACTGAGAAAGTATTGTGTATATATTATCTTGTATGTATTAGTATGTAATTATTAATAAGTATGTATATGTTATGTGCATTAAAACTCTTCAAGTTTATTTAGTATTGCACCTACCTTATGTACTTACTGCTCTCGTTGTCCCGAAGGTTTGACCGTCATAGAATGTCTAGCAGCATTAGGTCCGCCTTTGTACTTTGTGCAATTAAGTTTAAATAAAAAATAAAAAAAGAAATGAATCAGCAAGTAAAACTCAGTTATACCAGATTTACAAAATAAATTACACAACAACATTTTTGTAAATATATATATATTTCTTCGTATATAGTTTTTGTCTAAAAAGTAATTAAACAAAAAAATGGTGCGTAAAGGTCAGACATCAAGTGAAGTGGACGTTCGTCGCGGCCCAAATTATACTAGCAGAAACAATATCAGTGGAAATCGGTTAAGAGTGCGCCGAGGGTCAAGTTTGACAGATCTAGATAAGTTACGTTGTGCTGGATCCAGTGGCGGTGGATCAATTGGCGATTTGATGAACATGTTCAGTGGAAGCACATCTTCAGTGACAAGTGATACTTTAGTCGCAAGGACTGTTCCCTTAGAGACTGTGAGAAAATCCCCGAAGATGATGCCGCCTCCTTGCTTCCAACCACCGCCGCTGATTCACGTGTCAAAACCAGTTGGGCCATTAACTATGGCTCAAAGAACCTTACGGTTTAGCAGGCTGCTCAAATATCAGCCTTGTTCAGCTGATGCTCCTATTGTTCTGGTAAGTTTGATTTTTTATTTGATTAATTTACAGAAAAATGGATAAATATAATTTGTTAATTGTCCTGCTAGAAGAACTTTTAGAAGGTTTTAGATTGTACTGCTAGAACGACTAAATTTTGTATGAATTTGATCACATGTCCTTTTATCAGTGCACTGTTATAGAACATTGCTGATAGTCCATGAACATTTATATGTCCTTTCGGCATGTCGAAAAGTCTTGCTGGCAGGACGCTGTTTGAATCATTATTATTACGTATGTTTTTATTAGTCTCATAAACTGAAGAGCAAAATGTTATATAATCTCTCTTTTCTCGTTATAACATAGGTAACACTTTCGGATTTCGATTGTTATATTTTTTTTTACTATAGATGTTCTTGTTTATTTACTGGATTGTCTTCTACGAGTATATTGATATTGTGATTGTAATGCAGTGATGTCTTTATTATACTTAATTTAAAAACCTATACATATATGAAATCATTAAAGTAGTTCCTCAAATATTTAATGTTTATTATCTATTTCATTACCTTTCCAAAACGAATAAATTTTGTTAAAAACTGCATAAAGATGTCTGTGAAACAATTTGATGAATAATCCATTTAACAACAATATCGCAATCAAAGTCGGTTTGATGGCATATTTTATCATATAAAGAGAATATTATATTGAATTGTAATTTTTGGACTACAATAGCATTACACAAAAAATATAGCGCAGTAAAAGGACTCTCATACGTATAAAATATAATTAGGTCTTATTAATTATCGCCATTCATTTTGCTATCAAAAAGTATATCTTAAACCACAACAATTATCATAATAATATAATAATAAACATAAAAAAATATATTACAAAAAAAAAACGTAACATAATAATTATTTGAAGGAACAAAAAATATAAGTAAAAAAATAATAAAAACATGCCCTTTAGAAATAGGCTCAAAGAGATTGGCAACATTTTTCCCCTGTATAGCAAGCAAACGTTGGCGGAAATAAATGCCAGCCTTCCTGTCTTCAGATAAAAATTATAAAAAATCATGTTTTTTTTATTTTTTATTTCTGATAACTGCCACTACCTGGCCTATATTTACTTACAATATTTACTAAAATGTTTCAATTTGCGATGGTTTTTATTATTATTTTTAAATATATTTTTATTATTACACGAGAACATTATAATTCTTAATACTAAGCATATTTCTTCATGAACTTCAATAAATATTTTAGTTTTGGCATTTCAATATTGTGTATGCAGCGGTTGAAATCGCCTATGACTTTGACGGAGTGCGTCATCATTCTAGAAATAATATCCTTTAAACACACGCTGAGGTCGGATACTTCTTTGAACCCATGTATGGCGATTTCTGCCATCACCACTGGGAATGGCGATGTCTCGTAGAGGAACTGAAACATAAATATATCGTTATTTATATCGATTAAATAATTTTAATTAAGTCTGTGGATTAAGACTCTGAGCTACCGGGTTTGATTCTTGTTCATGGGACATAATATATATATATATTTTTAAATTGATTTTTCGCGTACATCAACGAGCTGTCTACTTTTTTGTTTTGTTTTAATACTAGCACATGTGACCATAACCCACCCAAAGGTAAGTAGCGCGCGAGGTCCATGAATGTTATTCCAGCAACTGGAGTCTCTCATGACTCATATCAGTCTCTAACACTATGCCGGCTTGACTGGTCATGACGGCAATTAGATCCTGATCCCGAATCGTGTGGATACACTTTACCGGGTTTATAGAAAGAAAGAAAGAAAGAAAGAAAGAAAGAAAGAAAGAAAGAAAGAAAGAAAGAAAGAAAATACTTACACAATCAATTTATCACAACAAATTTAAATGTAAGCCTATTCTATATACCGAAAGCTCAGCATATGCTACAGCCGAGGCTGCAGCGCTAATTTTCAGCTGATGCCTTATGTTGGGTGAGTTACGGGTCGCAGAGATATACAGTACCATTTACTAAATCGGAAGGAGCACTAAATGTACAGTTTACATATATGTTTAACAAATTAGAAAAGAATAAATAAATAATATTATGATAAATAATATAAGTCATAGTCAAGAAAAAAAAACAAAAAACAATTGTACATTAATTAATAAATAGAATAAGATTAGGTAAGTTGCTGTGAAGTCTTTTGTAATATTAGCATATGCCTTTTGAGTGCCGATCTGAAACCTGCTAAGGAATATATTATCGTGGATACTTCCCCACCCCAGCAGACTGGACAAATTACACATTCAGTCCGACTACCACCTATTTGCTATTCTCGTTAAAAGTATGTGCCATTTGCAATGATGTCAAATGCCAATTTCTTTAAGGAGAACTAATATTGTAATTATTATTAGAATAATAATTATTATAATATTTATATAAAAATAACACCGATTAAATCAAACTTACTATAGATGACATGATGGACCTATAGTAATGTGCGCTAAATTGAATCCGCTTCTTTATAAGCGTGGTTTAAGACCACTCCGGATTACTAGCGTACCAAACTCGAAAAATATTGCAAATAAATTTAAATATAATATTAATTAATTAATATATATATAAGGCGCGGTGGTGGCTCGGTTGTAAGAACGCGTTCCTCAAATCCTACAAAGGTCGGTTCAAACCCACCCGGCATGTACCAATGAGAAATACAGTTTTCTTAAGTATCATAGATTTACAATACCATCGCTCCCGTGCCTCGGAGAGCACGTTAAGCCGTCGGTCCCGGTTCCATTAATATCTACTTGTGGAATCGTTAATAAATCGTCATTAAAAATTGACATCATATCCTCGCCAAGCCAGCCAGCCAGCGTGGCGAGTGTAGGCCAAATTCTCCAGATATATGTTCTGGAAGGCCCATCAATAACCTAGCTGTTAAGTCCGTGGATTTAGACTCGAAGGTACTGGGTTCGATTCCTGGTCGGGACACAAAAATATTTATAAATGTATATAAATACATTTAATTAATATTTAATTTATTTGTGATATTTCTCGAGTTTGGTACGCTGGAGACACCGACGAGCTTGCCACTTGTCATGATTAGCCTAAAGTAAAGTTGGCTAAATGTGAATCAGCTTATTTATAAGCGTGGTTTCTGACCACCTCGATAAGGAAACAGTCGTGATGATACATTATATATATATATTTTTAATTAATAAATATTTTTATGTCCCGACCAGGAATTGAACCCGGTACCTCTGAGTCTAAATCCACGGACTTAACCGCTAGACCACAAAGTCAGCTTTTTGCTATTATTCTTTGCCTAAAATTAGGTACCTATATGAAAGTGAAAAAAACTAGACCAACAAAAATCGTGACAAATAAAAATAATTCAACCCTTTGTACTGTTAACGAGCCTAATACTCATTCGTTGCGTGTTTTCACTGATTTCATGTGGGCTACCACATTGCGAGGGTAAAATAAAAAAGTTTTAAATATCACTTCCTAAATAACAAATTGTGTACGTAAACCTAAAAATGTGGAATATTAATATACCCGTTTTTCCCCCGAAGGGTAAAAAACGGTTATTTGGGTTTCAGCCGAAAGGCTTGACCCACCAGAGATTAACTTCTTGAACATCAGCGCCATCTGGTAAATTTACGGGGAATCACATGCTTTTTCCCTGGCAACCCCGTGTCGATAATGGAATGGAGGGTAGGAAAGGTTATATAAGTCAGCGCTGCAGGTATTTTCTTCAGTACTTTTTGTTCTGTAACGAACTTGGCGCCGACAAGGGCGTAAAGCGGTGGGTCAAGCCTTTCGGCTGAAACCCAAATAACCGTTTTTTACCCTTCGGGGGAAAAACGGGTATATTTAGGTGTTCGAGCCTTCAGGCTTGACCCACCAGAGACGTGTTTACTATCTGTTGGCGCTGACATTATTTATCGTACTGTGACTGATTTAATTTAAATTATAGTCTTTAAAGAAAAGGAAAACGAATATAGTTGTTCTAAAAAAATTATGAATAAAGACGTTATAGTTCGCCTATGTACTAGAATTTGTAAATGAAATAAAGAATTTACATTATAAAATGAACCAATACTTCACTTCACAATGATGGGAGTTATTACTACATTACCTAATATACTTATGGGTAGCTAAAACGTCTATGTTTAGGTTCTTTTTGTAATATGATATTATTCTCTTTACTTTTTATCCAGTGATCAAGGTGTCTGCACTTCGTCTATGCACATGGATTGATTGTTTTTATTTTTATTAAAAAACAAAAATACATTTGGTTTTAACAAAATATTACATTTTATTTTTATTGTTTCATTACCCATTTCAGTCCTGTCTAACTGTCAAAATGTAGCATTTTCGATTGGGCATTCCGGCCATAACGTAAATAATATTATTGTGTAGACATAAAATAAACGAAACGAACGTGAATGCGTCCGTCGAGTCGACCGTGTCGCCCGGACAATTAAATAACTAGTCTACGGCTAGTGAACTTGAAGCAGGCTAGCAAACATATTGTTTACTATTATATAATTTACTTTAATAATAATGCCAAGTGTAAAATTATTGGTGAGATCTCTTATTCACGAGATATACTTAATTCAATTATCAATAGGTGGACTTAAAGCTAATAACCGCTTTTCCTGCTGGTAGACACTTTGGGCTCCCTGATTTATTCGCATAGCAAGGTCTTAAAACAAGGTTTATCTGGCACTGTCTGATTTATGTCAGTGCAGGAATTGTAACGAGCTAGCTATTAAAATTTTCTTTACCTAAAGATGATCACTTCTTTTGTGCAAATGTTATATTTAACGATTAGATTTGGAAACTGTATAGTTCTGTATGATTTTTTGCTGTTTTCTGACCAAACGGAATACTTTAATTTCAATAATATATATATATATATATATATATATATACTCGTATATATATAATTACTTTGTTTTAGTGATAAGTATAGGATATTAGAAATCTGGCTATATCAGTTGGTGTTGTATGTAAAATCATTGTGACCACTGAAATTATTTTCTATTTTGTTGGGGAACCTTCTATAAGACTGTCACTACAAACTAATATTTTCCAAACCGGCAAAGTTATACTTCTCCAGGAGCTCAGTTCGTTGTGAGATCCTGAATGTGTGTTCGTATGTTTCCGGTTCAAATTTAACTACCACTTGTTTTTTTTTTTTTTTTTTTATAATTCTGGCCTTTAATTGCTTTGTTCCACTACCATGCTACTAAAGTAACTCGTATTTAGATGTTAAAGAAACCTAGGAATCAGAGTAGGAGAAAACATCCGAGCGGGGTTGAATGACCATGGTCGACTAAAGGCGTTCCTTAATTTGTTGTTTCGATCCCTCAAGTCTTCGTATATATTGGTACTTAGGGTACTTATAAGATTCCAATAAATTGATATTAAATAATAATTACACTAAAAGTTATATTATATTTAAATATATTATGAAATAAATAGGTTCGGATTATGTACATAATGTACCCACATTTTTTGCATGACCATGATAGATTAATATGATATAATTATTGTTACATACTAGATACTACATATAAAAAGGGCAATGTATGCAATATATATATATTTATTCTTTTAGGCAAATAGGTATTTCTATGGAGTTCCTAATTTGTGGGATAAAACTGCGCGGATAGTTTGACGTCATTCCTGATGAGACTTCGGTCTTGATGACCTGTCTGCTATGCCACTGTATTTTCTCGGTACTATATATACTTGGGTTATATACCTAGTTATTTGTTTTTGTGACACATGTCTAAAGTTTACGATGCTAAATCCACCGGTTTTATTGGCCTTGTTTCCATATATAAGAAATATGTCTGTTATATAACTTTGGTGTTTTCCCTTTAGTTGTCAATTTTCTTTACTAAGATAGCGTATAAAGTACAGGTATCATGGAATTGTGTTTTTATGATTATAATGCACACTTTTACATTATCCATCAAGCTTCCGTAAATTCGTGTTGTTTATTATTTCTGTCTAGCTTATATCTGACGCGATGTTGCAGTTATGAATGTTGTCGAAACTAGCAATTGAGTCTCACATTCCAAACCTTTAACCCACTATCATATTTCTGTTGTTGGTTTGGAAAGACTAATAGGAATTTTTGAGTTTAGTAAGGCTTACACGCTGTGATCATGAATTTTTCTTTAATAAAAATCCATGAGTAGTAAGAAAAATAATTTTGAAAGCTATAGGAAGTAAGTTCCTCTTTAAACTAGTTCCACTAATTTTTATTAACGAGTTATTTAATTGTATCCTTAAGTTTATGATATTAACGGATGCTTAATAATTTATTTATATGTTTAATTATTTGATCTAACTTTTCAAAGATGCTCGGCATAATCTTTAATTGTTAGATTAATCTCATCGAAATCCCGGCTAGGATTGGTTCGGACTTTTACAGTCTAGCAAACGCCTACTGTTAGTGTAGTTGTAGTAATTTTATAAGTTTACTTAAGAGCGCAGAAAACTGCAGTTGTTTTAAAATTCCCTTAAACGATTGGAGTTTTTAAGCATCATTACCTCTCTTTACCTATCATTGGCACTTATGCCACAGTCCTTGTTATTTGTTGGTATTGTGTAGTAACTATTAAGTCCATCTTAGTGATTTTGGGTTCCGATCGGCCTTAAAATACATAGAAACAATAAAATATGTATTCTGATTAAAGCGTATTGGGCTGTCACGTACTGGACATTCTTTGGTTTAATTAAGTTTAATTGATTTCCCTTGCGCCTCCGCTATTTGTGAGGAGTTTTCTTCTTAAATATTATTAGCCGGTAATGCTAGATTATATAGCTTGATATGCTTAGATTCTCTATGGATGGCCGTCCCTTTCTGACGCCTCTTCAGTTTATTCTACGACAGAGTTTAAGAGATTATGATATGGTTTCTATGGCCTCGTCCTGGGTTGCTGTAAGTCCCATTAAAGTTTTTTGAACGTAGAGTCTCCAATACAATAGGTGAGGACCGACTGCCTCATCGCGATAGTTTTACTTTTGATTGTTATGACAGCTTTTATGAATGGATCGTATGATTTCGGGTCTTTTATTTTTTATATGTGGTGATATGAATTTTATAAGATCTTCTGTTTTAATTTGGCTTTTATATTAAGAGGTTAGATCACTTCCGAGAAGCTTTGTAAAGATTTGATTATTTACGCAACATGAGAGCCATTTCGTAGGGAATAGTTTATCGATGATTGACTTAATTGCTCCCTCTTCAAGCCTTCTTCGTCAACACTGTCTTTAAGACACAAATCACCCATCAACATGGTCGCAATTTGCAAAGTGGGTAAAGAAGGGATTTATTATTCTGGTAAACCACATTCACACTGCTTTTATCTTACATCTCTTGTTTAATGGTGCAAGTACTCTTGATCATAGCTGTGACATGGCCACTTGAGTGACCGTGCGACATGACGTATAGTTTAATGCAATGTAAGACGCGATATAGCACGTCGCTATGTCGTACCATTTTAAGCGTCGCGACCTTACGCGACCTCTAGTTTTATCGATTCCCGAGTCAAATTTGCGTTGCAAAACTTCTGAAAGAAGTAGGTAGGTAGTCGTTTATGGTACGAGTGAGACGACAAATGTTGATTAAGAAATAATTAGTGTTCCGATCAAAGCAATGCTAAGTTATGTAATCGATAATCCTATCTTACTAGGGGCTTTTGCATATACTAATTTATAATGGACAAAACCAAAATATACATATAATGATTGGATGTCTGTTAACAAAAACATGTGGTATCAGCGCTATACGGCGCGACTATACGTCTGTTATATCAATTGTCTGTTGTATCAATTCTTAGTCGAGTTAGATATGTGTCTAGTCGTAACCGTTTAACTTCTAAAGAAAGTTATTTTATTTTTTGTAGTGATTCGACAAATTTTGATTCATATTTTTTTTTTTTTTTTTAATTTTTTTTTTTTCCGAGCAATGCATTAAGTGTGAGCAACATACTGCACCAAACAGTGTGCGTGATATCCCTGTTTAGCACTTTAGTATGCATATTAATAATAAATATTCTGTTGGTACCTCATCTTGCATCCATTTGATACTTTGACTTTGCATCATTTTGATATAATGTTTGGTACTGTGCTATGTCGCTTTATTTTGATGTTGATACTTACATGTTAGTTTACGCGAAGCGACCATAAGTCAGTTCTGATTCTATCAATTCTTATTCGAATTTTAGGTACGTTGTGTCATAACAGTGCAACTTCTAAAAATAAGAAGTAAGTAGTCGTTCGTAGTGAGACGACAAATGTTGATACGGAAATTATTTTTCCCGATCAATGCATGAGCTGAAAGCCACATGCTGCACCGGATAGCGTGAGTGATTTCCCTAACTAACTAGGGACACTAGATATACTTATTCACAATCTTACCTTGGATACTTACTAATTTATAATCAATGATAATATCAAATCAAAATTGATGCTATATTTCATACATGTCGCTTAGATTTGATACATTTGATGCGACGTTTGATGCGTCACTTGATACGACGTCGTATCAATTTGATACGACATTTGATGCGACATTTGATACGACACTTGATACGACATTTGATACGACATTTGATGCGACATCTGATACGACATCTAATACGACGCTTGATGCGACATTTCATGCGACATTTCATGCGACATCTGATACGACATTTCATGCGACATCTGATACGACGTCTGATGCGACATTTGATACGACGTTTGATGCGACATTTGATACGACATCTGATACGACGTTTGATGCGACATTTCATACGACATTTGATGCGTCGTTTGATGCGACATTTCATACGACATTTGATACGACATTTCATGCGACATCTGATGCGACATTTGATACGACATCTGATGCGACATTTGATACGACGTTCGATGCGACATTTGACGCGACGCCATAGCGCATTATTTTGATAAAACAATTCGCATCAGTTCATGCGGCGCGACCGTATGTCAGTTCTAATAGTATCAATTCTTAGTCGAATTAGATACGTCGCGCCGCAACGGTGCAACTTCTAAAAGAAGTAAGTCGTTCGTAGCGAGACGACACGTGTTGATTCGGAAATCAGTTTTCCCGATCAATGCATGAGCTAAAAGCAACATGCTGCACCGATAAGTGTAAGTGATATCCCTATCTAACTAGGGACACTTACATACATATACTAATTTATAATCTTACCTGGATTTAAGATGGCTGAAAAATAAAAATGATTACTACCGATGACGCTGAGTTTCAAAAACGTACTGAAGAAAATACCTGCAGCGCTGACTTATATAACCTTTCCTACCCTCCATTCCATTATCGACACGGGGTTGCCAGGGAAAAAGCATGTGATTCCCCGTAAATTTACCAGATGGCGCTGATGTTCAAGAAGTTAATCTCTGGTGGGTCAAGCCTCAAGGCTCGAACACCTAAATTATTAAATAATTCATGATATGAACACTGGCAGAATTGGTAAATGTACCACCTAGTACATAATTTTATCAATTAACCTGAATGCAAATAGCAATTAATTTCGTTAATCGAAACGTTAAAAAAAAGTAAGAGCGATAATTAGATCGGCTAATTAAAAGCAATTTGATAAAATTATTCAAAATAATATAATTCTGTCATTGACTATAATATAAATAGACTGGGCTTTGTAAATTAGGACGTAACCAAGTGTTCCGATAGGTCCCTATGGTGATAAATAATAATAATAATTACTCATTCAGTCGACAAATTATTCAGTAGGTAATTTATTCAGTTGTCAATTTATTAAGTATATGCGAAAAATAAGCGGTACAATACTGCTGCCTCCGTGGTGTAGTGGTTAACTCCGTGGATTAAGACTCGGAGGTACCGGGTTCGATTCCTGCTCGGGACCCAAAAATATTTATTAATGTAAATAAATACATTTAATTAATATTTAATTTATTTGTAATATTTCTCGAGTTTGGTACGCTGGAGACATAGACGAGCTTGCCACTTGTAATGATTGGCCTATAGTAAAGTTGCCTAAATGTGAATCCGCTTCACGGTCGTGATGATACTTTACTATACTTTTACAATACTGAAGACTAAAATCCACATAGCTTTCTTCACAAAGAAGATACATTTCATAGAATAGAATTATCGTGCGTGTGAGAGAAAGAGAAGAAAGAAAAGAAGAGGGGGAGAGAAAGAGAGAGTGAAGAATTATAATAATATAATATAGACAAAGAATAATGTCTCAAGGTTGTGACCTGTGTTTAAAGTTAACTCCTCTTTATTGCAATAACATTTTGTTCTAAAGGTTTATTTATTTATTACAATGTATTGTGCAACAAACAAATTAAATCATTTACAATTTACATTTATCTAAATGAATTAAAGAACCAGACTGTAATTCTTGAGTAGTGCAAAGAACATTGAAAAATATATGCGAGCAAGCTACAAGTACTACACACAATAAATAAGAAAAAAAGGAAGCAAAAAATTAAAAACAAATCAAACTTAATCTAAATTTACACAAAATAATAAAATACTAAAAACCCGCAAACAAATAATCATAATAGAAAATATAATTTAAACATCTAATTCATGTTTAGTAAGTTAAACCGTCATAGAATCTCCTAGCATTAGAATTTGCTACAAAAAAAATATTGCCCGGTTCTTATGTTAGTCAATAAATAAATTTAACTGCTCAGAGAAGTTGTAAAATGTTAGCAAAATTATTAACACAAACTCTTAACGTGTTTCATCCTTAAATTCACTCAATTTACTGTCCAGTTTATAAGCTACTATTTAGGAAATTACTTTTTAGGTACCTACTTATGAAATATTGACGCAGTAGTCCGACTCTACATATATTATACTTATTTTAGGACAAACATCAATGAAGTGGAATATTACAAAATGACTTTAAATAGGATCATTTTTGTGAAGGATGTCGTGAGAGCTATGCTTAGTATTTCTCTGATCGATGGAATTCGAAATATTGATATTCGGTAGAGAACTAAAGTTACATAACTTTCCAAATTAGCAAAAACTGGCAATAGGCCGGATACGCCTGCATCTGAACCAACGACAAGTTTGCCCCGGTTCTAGATTGGAGACCACCTACGAGACGACACAGAGTGGGACGGACGACCCCTTGTCAGATGTTCTAATAAGGTCGCTGGTAGGGGTTGAATAAGGGTTGCAAAAGATCGCGATCAGTGGCGGAGGCCAACATCCAGCAGTGGAGAAGGCTGATGGTGATGATACATACGTTCAACGAAATAATTATGATCCACAATGAATGAACCAATACTATCTTATATATCCTAAATACTTGTATACATAACGGTATTAAAAGTTGACTTACAACAGTACGTTCCAGATCTTGACTCTCGTGAGAACAGTTCCCGCCAATTTGCTGAGATTTCTGACATTCAAACAGTTTTGATGCTGAATACTTCTTTAGGTTTTCAAGTGTCTCAAAATGTACCAGAAGTTTTTCTGTAAGAAATAAATCAACTATTTTATCACAGATCCTAAAACACACAGTACTAAATAAATAAATAATAGGTTTGCCTTTAGTGTGGGATGCCACCTGTGTGGCCACCCTGGCGCCTTCCCACTTGTCCTTGACCTCTAAGGACCCAGGCGCTGCTGCATTACAAGCAGAGAACCTCAAGCGGCGGAAATACACTCAGCTTATTGGGAAATGTGTTTTAGCGCTGTTTGGAGTTGAAACTCTCGAGCCGTGGGGACCAAGTGCACATGGAATTTTCAAGGCGTTGTCAAAACAGCTCGTCAACACCTCGAGAGACAAGAGGGCTGGGCAATATTTGGGCCAAAGGATCAGCATTACCATTCAACGTGTCAATGCTGCCAGTATCCTTGGCACTTTGCCCATTGGCAGCGATTTGGAGCAAGTTTTTTTTTTTATTTTTATTTATTTATTATAATTATATTTAGTTTTTGTTTTATTTTTATTTTTATGAATAGTAATTTATGTATTAAAATGTCAGTTTTTTATTTAATTAATAATTTAGTTTTTTTAAATCTTGTACCTTACTTCCTCCGAATAAAAATGAATAAATAGATGTGCTTAACCGAATTCCGGTACAAATATTTAGGGTTGAATAAAACAAATATTATAAAATATTTATTTGTCAGTGTTAGTCACACTCCCAAAAGTTGGTTGTCAGAAAATACTTAGTCATTTATGCCTTTGTACATTATTAGCGCGATAAAGTATTTTAAATAAATATGGAAGAAATTGACATTCATTTGACCTTGGTTTAATTATAATTTGTTTCTTACCAGCTTTAATTAGTTTAAGTTTTTATTTATATGTATTTTTAATATCTGTACATCTATTGGTTTGTGATAGTTCTATTATTATTATTTTATTTAATGTAGTCTGCTATTTAAATTTCATATTCAAATTTATGTTTTAGTATTTATTTAATGATGTTAGACATATTTGCATACAATTGTACATTGTATTTTATAATAGCAAACTAAGAATCAGATCATAATTTTGTTTTATTTTGGACAATTGCTTGATCGAATTAAACCATATATACGTACTATTATTATTATAGAAGGTAAAGTATCATCACGACCGTATCCCTTCCGAGGTAGTCAAAAACTTTTAACTAACTTTACTATAGGCTCATCATGACAAGTGGCTAGCTCGTCGTGTACTAAACTCAAGAATCCCAAATAAATTAAATAATTTATTGTGTCCTGACCAGGAATCGTACCTCCGAATCTTAATCCACGGAGGCAGTATTATTATTATAGTTTCCCTCAATAGCTTAATTAGTGTTGTGTGTTGTTATTAAAACAAATATTCATAACGATCAACACAGTTGGGTAAATATCCATAGTATGAAGATAATTTGGTTGAAAACTGGAATCGTTGTAGTTGTATCATATTGGAATCATTTATGGATTTCACGATTATTGGTGTAATTTTAGCTCACCCAATTTCTACAAATAGCTGCATGAATTATACGAGTACAGTTACCCACAAGCGTTTAGTATTAAAAGAAGGTTTATTTATTTATTTATAATAGGTTTACGCTTTTGCATCCCTCTCGCTCGCACAATCCAATATTTTCAAAGGTTTTTCAAGTCTGATTGTATCTACCAACATACTACATTATGTATTCACGCCAGATCCCTTACGGGGTAGGCAGAGGCAATTGAGCGCCACTTGACACGATCACGACATACCTCTTCATCGATATTCATCAACCTCTTCATACATGCCCTTTTGTTACGAAAGCTTTTTAATGTACCTTCAGCCAGTGTTTAATTTATTTGATCGTGATATGTGAGTCTCGGTCTGCCAGGGCCAGTTTCACCCACAACTTTCGCATTATATATCTGGTTCGTCAATCTTTCTTCGCTCATCCTTTCAACATGCCCGAACCTCGTAGCATGCCTTTCCTTATTTTTGTCTCAATGCTTTTTTATATCACGGTCCGCAAAAGTGACACCGCATTATCGACGCAACGACCTCATTTCTACTGCTTTAACCCTACTTTCATGCGTATTTTGACATATCCACGTCTCGCTTCCATACATCAGTGTTGGTAACATGGCATTGTGTATGGCGAGCCGAGCTATGTCACGAACAATTTGACTGGCGATCAGTGTACCCCCCTGGGTATAAGTAGAAGGTATGGGTAGAAGTGTGATAGGGATGTTGAAAGAATAGTGAACGCGGGAAATAGTGTTAACGGTAGGGTACCCTACCGTTAACACTATTTCCCGCGTTCACTATTCTTTCAACATCCCTATCATACTTCTCATCCGCAGTGAAACACTGCCTAGATATATAATTTCATTTAGGTACTTGTTTTAGAGTTTCATCATCAATCTTTATCATCACGTTTGTCATCCTTCTTCTTTCAAAGAATACTTGGTTTTTCTAGCATTTTACTTACTAGGGAATTAAATTCCTGAAATTTTGAAAATATATCAAAGCGTGTTTTTGAACCACTTACTAAAATAATTGTGTCTAAGCAGGTCTGTCGTCAATACATTTATTCAAAAGCGGTTAACCCACTTAATAGATATGATTTATTCAGAACAAATACTTATTTTTAGGATTTTGACACTTATATCGGATTTGGGATAATTATATTAGATTTTGGACACTTATATTGGATTTGGGACCGTGTAAATATAATGTGTATAGGTATAGTTTTAACGTGATTTATCTTAGAGAGATTTATATTTCAAGGAAAGCATCAGCTGAAAATAAGTGCCTCCATTGTCTAGTAGATTTGTAGATTTTGACGCAGAGGTATCGGGTTAGATTCCTGGTCGGACACAATCATTTATTTGTGATATTTCTCATGTTTGGTACTATATTGACGAGCTTGCCACCGACAACTGGCAAGTGGTGAAAGGATACGGTCGTGATGATAATACTTCAAGTCTGGGCTCGAGTATGCTATAAATATAGCGTCTGATTTATTAGAATATAAACTAATAAATAGATAAAGCTGTAAATGTAAAAACCTATTACTGACTCAGATTTAAATTTTAATCGTCTCAATTACAGATAATTAATTTTCGTTTGACAGCTGGAATGTCGAGTGGAGGAGCTTTTGAGGAAATGACTTAGAATACAGGTGTTAGTTGTAAACTCTTCATACCTCAAAATTCAACTGTGTCAATTATATAATCTGTTCAGACTATGGGATACGATTATTTTAGGAACAAATCAGCCGGCATTCCCAGCCTAAGATGTGAGAATAAATGGATCAAGTTAGGTCGACAAAATGACGTCGTCCGGTAGGGATCGTCGACAAACATCCTTCATGCCAAAGTAAACAGACAACGTAAGTATTAACCTAACTCATCTTTTTACACATGTGTTCTAAGTACACAAACGTAGTAAGGGTTTTACAGATGTTTAGCTTTGTTTTTTAGTTAAAGTGGTCAAAGTTGGTAAAGTAGAAGTCGTGTGTCATGTCGCTTTATATGCATACATATCTTCAAGCCAGATCCCTTGCGGCGTAGGCAGAGACAATTGAGGGCCACTTGACGCGATCAAATCAAATAAAAAATCAAATCAAAATAATTTATTTCCGTATGGTTGCACGTAACACCTGGATATTGTCAATATATACAAGCTAAGAAATAAAAAAACAAATAAATAATATTACCATTGACCATGGCTGGAACGAACCCAACATCAATACAATAATTATAACTAATCATTGTTGCCATAAACGAGGAATTTGTTTTTACTTACAGCTAGATACTTAATATTAAATTCGTGGCTGTAAAAAGGCCATGTCAGCTTACAATCTAATAATAATTATGTCCATAAATATAAATATAAATTCGTGGCTATAAAAAGGCCATGTCAGCTTACAATCTAAAAATAATAATATTTATGTCCATAAATATTAATTCGTGGCTGTTGAAGCCGTGTCAGCTTACAACTACACAAGTATAATATTAATGTCAAATAAATTGATCACGACATACAAGCCCTTTATTTACGAAAGCCTTTTAATGTACCTTCAGCTAATGTTTTATTTGATCGTGATATGTGTTTCGGTCTGCCGGGGTCTCTTTTACCCACAACTTTCGCATTATATACCTGGTTCGTAAATCTTTCTTCGCTCATCCTTTCAATATCTCCCAACCATCGTAGCATGACGTTTCTTATATTTGTCCCTATGCATACTTTTATACCCACTATTTTCCGTATTTCTACGTTACGTATGCATGTCACCCAAGTGACGCCGCATATCCGACGCAACGACGCACTGCATTAACCCTACTCCCATGCGTATTCTGACATATCCACGTCTCGCTTCCATACATCAGTGTTGTTACCAACATGGCATTGTGTATGTCGAGCCGAGCTTTGTTAGTTACGAGTATATCATCATCATCATCATCAGCCTGTATCTCTCCACTGCTGGATGTAGGCCTCCCCCAAGGCTCGTCACTTAAAGCGATCTTTCGCTACCCTCATCCAACCCCCACCAGCGACCTTCTTTAGGTCATCTAGTTACGAGTATATGCTATTTCTCAAAGTACACTCAGACTTAATAATGAGAGATGCAAAACCCTTATATTGACCGGCCGAATTCAACAAATTCTGATATACTTTATATTAGTATCAAAAATACTTACCAGGTAATCGCTGTACTCTTTGATATCCCAGAGCGAGACATAAAGTGATATTTTCATCAGCCAATTGCAAGTTTTCGCCTAATAATTTGACTATGTTCTCTTTACAATAAGTCCCGTTTCGAGGCTTACGATCATGGATGATAACCTATAACAGAGGAAAATTTGGGTGTTCCTAAGAGCTTCACAACCTTATCTACTCTATTCCGCAACAGAACCACACGCGCAGGACAAAATATGCAACCCCATACCGTAGCCACTATACGCGTACATATAAATTTGGGCACTCTTACATTTGTCTCACGCTGAAGATATGGACTGCTCTCTCAGCCGGTGTGTTTCCCCGTTCCTATAACCTGGAGTCCTTCAAACAAAGTTTGGCCGGCATAATGGTAGAGACTGATGTCGATCGTCAATGGCTAAAGTCAGTTAATAATTCTTGGAAATCGTGTACCTCTTACCATACCATACCTATTACCATGTTGTATGTATTTTATATATATTTATTATAATTTATATGTACTTGCGATATTATATATTTATATATTAGTGTAAAGTAATTTAGCTTTAGTTGCTTGTAATAGATTACGATTTAAAAAAAATATATACTTGAAATTAGTGATTTAATGCACTCACAATCACTGCTCACTATCCCAAAGGTTAGTTGTGTCACTAGACATTTAGTTCGCTTATGTACATTAAATTGTTTTTGTTTATTGTGCAATAAATAATTTATCTATCCAACTATTATTAAGTGAGGGTGGGCTTGAAGAACAGGCTCAGGGAGGCCACATCTCGGTGAACCTGTAGCGATTCGAGAGTTTTGGACTTTGTAGTGACATCCACTATTTTAAATTATTTTATTTATATTTGCGACAATTCATATTGTATTATGTTGTAATTTAAATACCTAATTGTAATTACACCAATTTGCAAGGCCTTGTCAGAACAGCTCGTCAACACCACGGGACATAAGAAGACTTTGCAGTATTTGCCATTCAACGTGACAATGCATGTAGCAATAGTGGAACACAAGCCAAATAGATTTTATATCATTTAAACACCTACAATTAGAACAGAAATAACAGTAAAATATTGTTATTGGATTTAAGCTAATAGTTGCAATTGAACAGTGACTAGGAAATGTAAATAAATAATAATAATAAATAAGTAAAAAACAATTATTTACATAAATATAAAATGAAAAAAAAAAAAAAACTTGGCACTTTTCCCATTTAGCGATTTTTTTTATTTTTTTATTTAGATTTTAGTGCATATTTTATTATTAGATAGTTTATATTAAAAGTAATTTAATATTGTTATTTCTAATAAATATATGGAAAGAAACCGAGAAGGCTAAAATTTAATAAATGATCTGACTTTGAATTGTCATTCGCATTATCATAAATGTATGATTTAATTTTATTATAATTACCTGAAAATATAGAGAAATCTGTTCCAGATATACTGTCATATAATTAATTGCTTTATCTGCTTCATTTTTCATAAGTAACTTAATTTGTGAGATCATAGTGTCCATATCTTCTCTTGACTTCTGGGTTCGGATTTGGATATCCGCGATCAATACTCGATATCCGTTGATTAGGTTATCCTGAAAATCTACTGCCTGAAAAAAAAAAAAAACATTATTACAGCCCATAGAACACAGCGTCCTAGACATCCACTGCTGGAGATGGGCCTTCCACTCTCGAGAATTTGGCCTATACTCGCCACGCGCTGGCCAGACGGCTTGTTAATTTATTACAATTATATTAAATTTTTATATATGTAAAAACAAAAAAAAAAACAATATATGAATAAAATTAATACTACAAAAACGATTTATAAGTCCTGTCTGCGCAATTTTTCTATTAGATTTAGTTTATATTTAATTTTATTTCTATTAATAACAATCGACGAGCTTGGCATTTGTCATGATTGGCCTATAGTAAAGTTGGCTAATTGTGAATCCGCTTCTTTATAAGCGTGGTTTCTGACCACTCCTGTCGTGATAATACTTTTTTTTTAAATATATTTTACAACAATATTAGGTCATTTTTTCAACCGACTAATTAAGCACAAAATAGTAGAATATCTACATAGATTTTTACACCAGAGGTAACTTTGTCGTTATTTTATTCTATTATACCAAAACGAAAACAAAAATATTAAACATTTAATTGGATAACCACAAAACTCTTTTAGTTACCCGAAACTGGTATTTCATTCCGATATTTCCACCAAAACCTTTTGTAACGCTAGAATATCTAAAGCGCAATAAAAACATGAAAAAAAAAGGATTATTACGTAACCCGCTTTGTTGTCGGATTTGCCGAGTTTGCAGTAAATTTACAACCTGGTGGAACGCCTGACATAGGTAATATGAGACCATAGAAGTATATATATAGGGGCAGAGTTTTAAATAAGATAATTTTATTAAAATCCAACTACATAGATCAGACACCCGAAGTTCGAAGTATCAAAGGGTTTTAAAGATACATGAAGTACCTTTAAAGTTATTATTAATACTATTTAACATTAAGAAATAAAAATAAAATAGATTATATATACCTAACTCTAAAAAATGACAATAAAATTTAATTACCAATGATTTGTTCATGTGGCAGTATGTCAAGAACACTTGCAGCATTCCCCTGCTGCACAGCAATGCTAATTTTCTGCGCGAGAAGACTGGCAGCCATCTTGGCACATAATTAACCAACAACATTTACTAGCCGCTTCGTTTTCGTTGATTTGACAAAACATTTTATTTATCGCGCCCGTAAGAATTAAATAAGAAAGTCTAGTTTTGTTTCAAGCGGTATAATTTTTATATAAATATCACCATGGCAAGCTTACCACATTAATTATTATTAAAAGTAAAAATTGGCATTTGACATCATTGAAAATGGCAGATACTTTCAACGAGAACAACAAATAGGTGGTAGGCGGACTCATGGTGGTAATTTTCCCAATCTGCCGGGGCGGGGAACTATCCACCGTTCGTGCCGATAAGCCCAGTAAAGTGTTTTGCCGGCAATTGTTTTCCCAGAATTGCCGGCATGCCCAAACATGCTAAATGTGAATCCGCTTCTTTAAAAGCGTGGTTTCTGACCACCTTCGTAATAATGATGCTAATTATATTCGATTCGAACACGATGTTTTGAATGTTTCCGCCATGCACGTTTTTTCTTTTCAGACCGTCCTTTATATAATTGTCTATGATGAGATGATATTAATCCTACCAAAAATTTTTACCGTCCATAAAAGTATAAGCGGGCGAGAGATACAACTTTACGACCATTAGTGCTATTCGGCGGTTAACTCAGAACATAAACCGAGTGTTTTCTATTTCCTTGAATATTACTAAACTCCTGGATAAACTTATAGCGGGAGAGCTAGCGGCAATTTGGTTATGTCATTCACTCGTCGCGTCCTGAGTAATATGGTAATAACTATGTAGATGTTTATTACCAGAATGCCAGAGGGTTGAGAACAAAACTACAAGCTTTCTATAATGCAATATTACTCGCTAAAGCAGAATTGTTCGCTATAACGGAAACTTGGTTAAATACAAATATAAATGATGGTGAATTATTCCCGCCGAACTATACTGTGCTAAGAGATGATCGAAAGGATGGAATCTTCGGAGGTGGAGTGTTGTTGGCTGCGACAACAAGATTTCAACTGCGTCGTGTCAATACAATTGAGTTACAGGGAGCAGATTCAGCCCCTTCAACCAAGACCGGTTTTGAGAGCAATTTATTATGTGCTACAGTGTCGCGAAATAGTAGACTATTATTTTTGTGTTGTGTACTTTATATTCCACCTAATAGTGATGAATCTGTATTTATTAAAACATTAGGGAAAATTGAGACAATTAGCTTAAAATATGAAAATGTATTAATTTTAGGAGATTTTAATCTTTACTCGGCGAATATTGATTGTAAAAATTATTATGAGTATTTTGCCACCTTTTGTGATCTCAGTCAATCCAACACAGTAATAAATAAAAACGGGAGATGTTTAGATTTAGTATTGTCTAATATGTCAAGGAACGCAGTAAAAGTAAGTGAAGAATTTGACTGTCTCGTGCCAGTAGATTCGCATCATCCACCACTTGCAATACATCTAATGCTGAGCTCATCTTGTGATGACGGTAACTCCGCTACTGTGACAGGCCACCGTCGGCCGTTAGATTCACCCAACTTACAGTTGCCAGTTTGGAACTTCAGGAAAGCCAACTTTCCAGAACTATATTCTAGTATTTTAGGTATAAATTGGACCGATCTTTATAGTGAAAGAGACCCGGAGGCGGCCGTTACATTATTTTATCATATTCTTAATAATAAAATAAATACATCGGTGCCAGCGAAGATATCAAGTTCTAAGGGCGGTAATAAATATAACTATCCAGCGTGGTTTACAACGACAACCATTAGAAACATTGGTATAAAAGCGCGTCATCACTCAAAGTATAAAAAAAACGCCTCAAGTATAGACTTTGAAATATTTAAAAGATATCGGAAAATTGTGAAGGATAATATACAAAAAGATGAGCAACTGTATAGGTTGAATATGGAAAATGAAATTAAAAATGATCCTAAGAGTATATGGACATTCGTTAGGACAAAGAAAGAAAGTAGAGCTGGGATAAAAAGGGTTTATAAGGAGGGCAAAATTATCCCAGTAGGAGAAGCGGCTGAAAGCTTCGCTGATTTTTTTAAATCGGTATACTTACGAGAGGAACCTAAACTTGATCCCGATGAGGCACAGAAGATTTCAGACGTTTGCAATAACGCAGGAAGGGTTGCGATGGACCGGATAACCGTCACAGACGTACGTACAGCGCTAAATAAACTTCGTCCCAAACACTCTGCGGGGCCGGATGGTATACCACCTTATGTAGTAAAGGATTGTAGGTTTGCATTTATTAGTCCACTCGTCTATATATTTAATATTTGTTTAGTGAGCTGTCAATACCCCGAAAAATGGAAACTTTCGAAAGTTGTACCGATACCAAAAGTAAGCCGATCGGCGGAAGTAAGCGACTTTAGACCTGTAGCAATATTATGTACATTCGCAAAGGTATTTGAGATGATAATACAGGTTTACATCAGGCGCCAAGTAGAGAGTCAACTACATGAAGCACAACATGGATTTCGCGTGGGCCGTTCAACATCGTCAAATTTGTTGTCGTTCGTTTCGATTGTATCGAAGGAGATGGACGTCGGACGCCAGATTGATGTAGCATACTTCGACTTTCAAAAGGCATTCGATACAGTCGACAACGATATATTACTTCACAAGTTGGCCATGATTGGATTTACACCCAAATTACTGCGATTATTCTCCAGCTATTTATGCAACAGAAGACAATTTGTACAGTATGAAGGTGAAACATCGCGCGAGTACAGAACATTGTCGGGGGTAAGTCAGGGTAGTAATTTGGGGCCGTTGCAATTTTTAATCTTTATTAACGATTTAGCATCCGTTGTTAGGATGGCTGATATACTTTTGTTTGCCGATGATGTTAAATTGTTTATGCCCATAAGTGATATGGATTGTTGCTATATGTTGCAGGAGGACATCGATAGGATCTGGGAGTGGAGTCTTAACAATAAATTATATTTTAACACAAAAAAATGTGAGGTTATGACAATCAGCCGATCAAAGCAACCAGTGAAATTTGACTACCATATTGGCAATTCCAGTCTATCGCGTGTTACGGCGGTGAAGGATCTCGGGGTGCTTACAGACTCACAAATGAGTTACAAGGAGCATGTGGAAAACTTATGTAAAAGCTCATTTAGGATTCTAGGGTTTGTGACGCGATTATCTAAGAATTTTCAACGTCCAGACACTATTAAAACCCTTTATTACGCTCTTGTACGGAGTAAATTGGAGAGTAACGCCATTATTGGAACCCGGTTACCAGCAAACATACGCTGATGATAGAAAAGGTGCAGAAGAAATTTTTAAGATGCTTGTACCACAAGCAGTATGGTTGCTACGTCGGGTTTCCAAATATTTATCCTACGAGATTTTTGTTAGGAATGTTGGGTTTAGAGTTTCTGTCACTCAGACGAGACTATGCGCTTATAAAATGTGTTTGGCGGATAATTAGAGGTCAAACGACGAACTCGAAGGTGCTACAGCAAATAGGATTTCGAGTTCCGACGAGGTTTCAGTATATGCGTACTATGCAGCCGCTATTTAAGGAGCCGATGACGCGCACAGTAGCACACGAGACTTCGCCGTTGCTAAAATCACTCGGCATTATAAATGGGTTGTCACTGAAGTTTCCCTTGTTTGACTTATTTTCTTGCACGGAGACTGAGTTTAAAAAGGTGGCAAAAACTTTTCTAGGATATAGTGAGGATTGATTAACTATTATTGTTACTGCTAATTATTTAGGTATTTTTGTGTATTTATTGTATTAACCATATGTGAAGAACACTTACTAACGAATTGGCTTAGGCTGTTATGTTAGGTTTACGTGTTTGTAAATAAATAAATAAATAAAAAATAAATAAAATAAAATTAAGTAGATCAAAAAATTCCAACAAATTAAAATCTTACAAATCGTCATCATCGTAGAACAGTGTCGGATTTAAAATAATACCCATAATTTTGCATATATATTTATATATAGTTTTATATTGTTTGTGGTCTGTAATTTATAGTGCAAATATTAGAAAGGGTTCCAAAATGAAATCTAGAAGGTTTGCACTTATTATGAGACTTAAAAAGTGACAAAAAAACAGTCGAAATGACAGTTGAATGGCCGCCATGAAAAATTTAAATATAGCAGATCCGTCACTGTTCTACGATCATGACGAAATGTTTTTTTTTTGACCAAAATGGCTCTTATAAGATATAATAAAATGCAAAATAGTTTGAGAGGCTGTGACAAACTGGTGCTCAGGTCCGCATATGCTGCAACATTCTGCTGCAGCGCTGATTTTCACTATTGAACTATTAGTAGAATGTAGCTTATTCACTAAACTTTTTTATATTTTTTATACTAGCACGACATGTGACCTAGCGCTCACCTGATGGTAAGAGGCGCGCGAGGTCCATGAATGTTAGGTTTAATAATTTGTTTTTTATTTTATTGTCTAAAGCACCTTGTTTAGGAATATAAAAAAAAATAGTTTTTTTTTACCTTGTAACTAACACATGTAATAACTGAAATAGTAACAAAAGTAACATTTTATTGCAAAATAATATTGAAAACAAAAGGATCAGCCTACGAATATCTCAAATACTTTTAGTGTCGTTCTTACGTTTGGGTGTCGCTGTTATTATAGCATTTTATTATTACAAAATTAATCATTTGTTGTTTTAATTATATCTTGGCTTTTATTAAGATGAAGACTTTTACTAGCTCTACTTTGATTTTCTGATACTTGCATTCCACACTACGTGCACAGATAGATATCTATAAATACTTTATTGGTGTTTGAGTACAGTAATTCAAAGTCATAATAAACTACTAGTGATGCAACAATTACTACTTTCACGAATACGAATATAAAATCTACTATTCGGCAAATACGAATTCCAATAATTCAACAAGGCATTAAATAACACACCAATGTTATTTTTTACCAAGAAATTTAATAGTTAAAATTTCGCAAAGGCGTCCCAATTCAGATTTTGTTCGCATTTACGACAATAATTGCAGTTTAAAGTCTGTGTACTACACACTACTACACAGCAGGAGTTGATCCATAGGAGTACGCAGATATTAGCTTTACGCATTCGGATACACGGTGCATTGCCAAACCGTAATTAGAATTTGGTGATTTAAATAGTGCGCATAGACCAGTTCCGTGAATAGTGTTCTATTAGGAGCTTGACAAATGACCACCGGTAACTGGTTCCAAAGATGTACAGCCACAACCGCAAACGACTTGGAAACAAATGCGGTTTTTATGTTTAGGATAAGATATTTATATTCGTATCCGTTACATCACTACTAACCACACTCCGTTTTTCATCTCTTAGCAAATTTTCCCTTATATTCCCACGTTCACCCAAGTTCTATTGTTCCTCAAACAAACAACATAAAATGACCGTTATTTCATTCCAAAACTACAATACAAAGTGGTGAAGTTTATGAATTATCGCATACACTTTAAATAATACTATTCTAAGTGGAAATATTAACAATGTAAGAGCTTGGGCTTAATGAGCGGACATTATTAACGTGGAATATGAGGAAGCATTGACCTATACACAATGTGTTGGTAAAAACTTAGTAAAATGCAGAAATTTTAATTGTCAAATTATTATAGGGTCATTTTACGTGAAACGGATAATAAAATGAATCATCTATCTCCTGGACTAACATTAGAAATATTTAAACATATTTAGGGTATTATATAAAAGGTCCGCTGGCAGAGAACAACATACAGTAATATTAGCTTTTTGTACATTATATTATATTATGTGTGTAATAAAGAGTTAAGTATTATTAATCTATATTTTAAAAATAAAAATATAAATACTGATATTAAAAATATCATCTAATTTTATGAATTAAAATAATAACTGTATTTTTGTAAGTATATATATATATTGTAATATTAAACAGTATCCTCCGACTTTATTATCATCAGTTTTCTGAATTGAACAGTTCCACTATAAAAGCAAACTTAAGACGTATTGACGTGAAACATTTAGTCCTTAAAACACTCAGATTGGATGTAACAGTACAAACAATATATTACCGGGTGCATAAGCTTATATTGGCTGTAAGCTACCAGGTCAAGTAAATCATATTGATAAGGCCAAGAAAAATAATATATAATTTCAAACTAATACAAATTACAAATGACTTAATAAGTATTTTAATTCAAAGGGAAAATGACAGCGTATTGGGTAGGGCAACATCTGTGGACAATGGTTTGGTGAAGCTATTTGTTTATATGTTTTATTTTTAGATAAGGTACTTGAACATATTGTTATAATGGTCGCTATGTCCCGTCCATTGGATATACAAGAATTATATATATTAAAAAAAATTTTTACAATGTTGCTGATGGGTGAGGTGACATGCTAACTGTTGCTCTCATGTTTCGGAAAGATAGTCTGCTACGCTGTAGTAGCATCTTTTAGAAGTTTTGACTTTAAAACTTCACGAATAGATTTAGGAACTTCATTGTAAATGAGCTTCACTATACTTATGACGTTCTTGCTAAAATTTCGTATTAGATACTTCTTTACATAATAGGTCAGGTCAGTGCGCGAGTACGATAACAGAACATTTTTATATTATTTTTTACAAATTTTGCACTTTCATAAATATACAGTGATAAATGGAAACATTATTATGTTATATCTTTTAAAGTATGGACGGCATGAATCCATTCATCTTCATCATCAGCCTGTGTCTCTCCACTACTGGATATAGGCCCTCATTTTTTTTTATACTAGCACGACATGTGACCTTGGGCCGACCTGATGGTAAGTGGCTCGCAAGGTCCATGTATGTTAGCAACTGACGTCAGACACTCATGACTGACATCAGTCCCTAACACTATGCCGGCTTGACTAGATGCTTTTTCACACTTCGCACGAAAGACTCCAAGTTATAGGAAAGTGGAAACACAGAGGCTGGAAGAGCATTCCACATCTTTATCGTGCGACAGATGTATGAGTCCCCAAATTTATACGCACGCAAAGGGATGGTGACTACGGTATGTGGGTACATGTTCTGACCTGTGCGTATACGGTATAACGGGCATCGGTTCTGCGACAGACGTGTCCGGCCCATTGCCACTTCAACTTACTAATTTTAATGCTATGTCTGTAACTTTGGTTCTCTGACGGATGTCCACGTTTCGGACTTTATCCATTAAATAAATACCGAACATAGCTCTCTCCATAGCTCGCTGAGCGACCTTAAACTAATGGACTTGAACCATTGTCAGTGTGTTAAAAAGTTTCGTTCTAATCCATTCGTTTTAATTTAAATGTTGCAACCGAACCACACGCACAGGTCAGAATATGCACCCACATACCGTAGTCACTATCCCTTCGCGTACCTATAAATTTGGTGACTCATACATCTGTCGCACAATAAAGATGTCGAATGCTCTTCCAGCCTCTGTGTTTCCACTTTCCTATAACCTCATTACATTCATTCAAGCGAAGTGTGAAAAGGCATCTAGTCAAGCCGGCATAGTGTTAGGGACTGATGTCGGATATAAGGGTCTGATTCCAGTTGCTAACATTCATGGACCCTGCGCGCCACTTACCATCAGGTGGGCGCAGGGTCACATGTCGTACTAGTATAAAAAAAAAAAAAAAAAAAAAACTATTTAAAGAAAAAATAAAGTTGCTTTTGCTAGGTAAATACTAACTACTAACAGTAATGTGATTTAATGTTAAATAACTTTGTTTTTTGACAAATATAGTGTAAAAAAGTTACTGTAAAAATGAGTGTACTATTCGCCAAAAACTGTTATGCAGTGTGGCGTATAATTTAAAAAATGTAAATAGTTTAAGTTTTTATCTGAATAAAAAAAAAAAACTAATCGTTTTTGGGCTCTTAATTTGTCTGTCAAATTTCCCCAAAATATCGATGGACATAGTAGTGCCAATGATACTGGCAGCATTGCCGCGTTGATTGGTAATGGTAATACTTTGGCCCAAGTAACCTTACCATTGGAATGGTTGTAAAAATAGCAAGCTGTATGCTCAATTTTTTGAGATGAAGTCCAGATCTTAGTTAGTTGTATGTATCTGTTTATATTTTGGTATGACTGCATCTTGTTATGAGCATCTAATAAATAAATAAATAAATAAATATTGGCCGGCCAGGTCTTCAATATTAGGTCTATTGGAGTTAGTAGCTCCTTTCATCATACAAGAGGTCTAGTCTCGAGGTTTCATAAAGGTCGGAGTAAAAGGTAATAAAACTCTGGCACATTAAGGTTAAAGAATGTGCCATTCGAGACGAAATGTTGTACATAATCTAGCCGATTTTAGCCGCAAATATTCTCTGGGCCCGGTATAAATTACGTAATTTGAATATTTCTGAATTTTGAAACAATGTTAGGTCTAAGTGGCTATTAAAAACAAAAATGTACGAACCTAAAATCTGTTAGAAATTCAAGTCTACGCTCTAGCGCAAGTTATACAATTTTTCTAAGAAACCAACTCCCTAGTCTAAGATTTCGTCTCTGTGCTTTTAAAAAGTAAACGATAAATTTCTAAGCATTCCATGGATTCACCGTGCGGGTGCCGGGTCCATCGTGTGTGGGTAAGAGATGAGAAGAATGGTGTCTCGGGCTTGCGACCGACAATAGGCTGGTTTAAGAAAAGGAGGCCTCCTTTTTTTATTGCGCGATAAAACGCTCACTATCCACCATTCTACTTCTCTCCCTACCCAACCAATAATAATAAATAAGAGGCTATTAAATGCTTAACAATGGTAAAAAAGCACGATGGTGGCTCGGTTGTAAGAACACGTTCCTTAAATTCTACAAATGTCGGTTCAAACCCACCCGGCATGTACCAATGAGAAATACACTTTTCTTACGTACATTTGACATAGATTTACAACACCACCGTTCCCGTGCCTCGGAGAGCACGTTAAGCCGTCGGTCCTGGTTTAACTAATACCAACTTGTGGAAGCGTTAATAAATTGTCATAATAAATTGATATCATATCCTCGCCAAGCCGTCTGGCCAGCGTGGCGAGTGTAGGCCAGTGCAGGTCTAGGACGCTGTGTTCTAGGGGCTGTAATAATGATGAATGAATGGTCAAGAGAATAATATACCGGCAGTTATAAAAATGTATAAAAGATAGCTATTGGAAGATAAGTTCACGAACAAAAGCTGACATGAAGAAAAATAGATTCATTGTACGCACCTGTAATGTGATGGCCACAAATATCGAGCAGAAAATAAAAAACGTCGCTCGATTCATCTTTGATGCTACTCTCTTTTTTCTTCTCTTTCCATCTCAGTTCCCCTTCGACATATTATTCCCAATATCTCAAAATCAATTGAAAAAATAGGGTAAGTCGTCAAGTGAACACACTGATCTCGTCACACGTGTTCAGTTTGGGAAACTCTCTTTTATTTTTTGGCGTGAGCTAGACTCACTGATTTTTTAAAGATCTCGGTTTTTTCTGCTGTCTTGTCTGGAAACACACATCCATTGTTTTGGAACAAAAAAGTACAGTCATCATAGATTTTAGGTCTCAGACATGCACACACGAAAATTATCTAAGCCTGGGTTGCACCAAAATTAAGCCACAGTAATGGTAACGATTATAATTAATAATTACGTCGAAAGTACCAGATTTATTTTGAAGGTCAGCCGTCAGTGTATCGTTTCAATTACAGCGGGTCATCTTGGTGCAACTCAGCCTAAAATTTTGATACCTACTGAGTTAAAATAATAAATAAATGAAACGAAATAAAATAAAATAATATTTATTTTTATAGAATATGGTCAATAGTAGACACTTTTTGTATAGCTTACACACTTTATTTTTCTTATACACAAATTTATACAGTAGGTAATTATAATATACGAATAATGTATATAAAACCTTGATTTCCGTGACTGTACTTTGTAAATCATCACTTTACCATCACAGCTCCTAGAGCTCTTCTACTGAAGATGGTCTTTTGAGAACATATTTCTGGGAACACTAGGTACTGGGTTGGCGAGAGTGCAGATCATAACATTATCATAACCTCTAACATACGTCCTAGACCTCCACTGTTGAAGATGGGTCTTCCAGAAATTCTAGAGAATTTGGTCTACACACCCCACGATGTTAATTTTTTATGATAAATTTATGGCTCTGCAAGACACGGGAGTGGTGGTGTTGTCAATCTTTGACAAATGTACGTAAGAAAAGTGTATTATCTATTGGTACATGCCAGGTTTCAAACCCACCATTTTCGGACATTAAAAAAGAGTTGTTACCAACGTGTGATTAAATAAGGTTAAACTCCAAATGACAGTCGATAAAAAAAAAAAAAAAAACAACTGAACACATGTGTCGAGATTACTTCAAATCCGCGTGTCCACTTAACGACTTACCAAAAATATATCCCTCGTTCCCAAAGTTACGTGGTTGGAAAATATTTTTTACAATCAAACGGAGTTTAAAATACGGTCGTTTCGATTGGACGCGTGGTACAACTGTTTTTGCACTAAGTAGATTGTTTTGATTTACTGGCCGATTCAATGGTCGAATGTTTTGATTCCCGCCGTAACACTGGAAGTGGTGATTTGTCGGTTATAGATTACGTTCACCTTTCGGAATGTTATTGATTTATTGTTATTGTTTCAATTATAGAAAAACGTAAACATTATCGTTTGTTAATCTAAAGCCAATAATTCATTGATCAAATTTTTATGGGTTGTGGTATACACGGTGTTTTTTTCAATCTTCAAGGAATAGCGATAAATGCGCGAAGGAGTCTAGGGGCGATTTGGATAAAAAATTAATCTGCAGATTATGAAAAGAAACATGTGAATAAATATTTTGAGATTAAAAAAAAATAACACGCCTTTATTATTGCACTAACTTTTATTATAAATTTAGTGCAATAATAAATATATAATTTAACACCTAATATATGAAAATTAATACTGAACTGTTAAAAATAATTTAATTTATAATAAAAGTTAGTGCAATATTAAAGGCGTGTTATTTTTTTTAAATCTCAAATATATATAATTTCGTGATCCAGCGATTAAGTCCGTGGATTTAGATTTGGAGGTACCGGGTTCGATTCATGGTCGGGACACAAAAATATTTAATAATATAAATAAATTACAATTTATTTGTGACATTACTCCAGTTTGGTACGCTGGAGACATCGACGAGCTTGCCACTTGTTATGATTGGCCTATAGTAAAGTTGGCTAAATGTGAATTCGCTTCTTTATAAGCGTGGTTTCTGACCATCCCGAAAGGGAAACGGTCGTGATGATACTTTACTTTTATATATAATTCCACATATTTTTTATGTATGCATTGCAATAAAAGAGAGTGCGGATCGTCAGATTTTCAGGTGTTATTTTCCTGGGAATTTTCGGCCGAAGACATCTGGTATTCGCGTAAGGAAATAATTCTAGACATAAAATATTAGGACATGCCTAATACTATATTAAAGAGACGGTGGTGGCTCGATTGTCACTTTCTTTAAAATCCTAATAAGGTCGGTTCTAACCCCGGCATGTACCAATGACAAATATAGTTCTTACGTACATTTGTCATAGATTTACCCGGCACCCGCACGGTGAATCCATGGAATGCTTAGAAATTTGTCTTCTCTTCACCACCGTTCTAGTACCTCAGAGAGCACGTTAAGCCGTCGGTCCCGGTTCCACTAATACTTTAAATCTTGTGGAATCGTTAATAATTTGTCATTACATCAGAGCCAACCCATTAGGCCAGCGTGGCGAGTGGTAGACAATTCTGGAAGGCCCATCTTCAACAGTCTAGGACATTGTCTTTTAGGGGCTGTCATGATGATGATGAATACATACACAATTGCAGGATTTTTAAACACATCTTGCCACCAGCTCCTCCAGCATTGGGAGTCTAGGACTCTGTGTTTTAGGACCTGTGTTTATATTGTAAATATTGTATTTGTACCAAAACTTTTTACTTACTGGTCAAAATATGCATGCACATACTATAGCCACTATCCCACACGTACTCATACATTTTGTCTGTCGCACGCTGAATATGTGAAATGCTCTCCCAGCCAGTGTGTTTTCCCACTCCTAAGGGTGGGGAGTCCTTCAAGCGAAGTGTGAAAAAGCATCTTGTTAGGCCGGCAAAGTGATAAATACTGATGCCGGTCGTTAGTGGCTGGCGTCAGTTGCTTCCATTATTGGACCTTGCGTACCTCTTGCCATCAGGTGTCACATGTCGTGTTCAGTATATATAAAAAAACGCGATGATTATAAAAAAAAGTTTCGTTGGTTTGTCTATCGTAATACACGTCTATGATTTAAGGTACTCAGGTTTTCTGTTTACCACTTTGTCGTTAGATCGCTTGTTTTCCTGTGGCAGCTACATTAATAAAACCAAAACCTTCGTTTAGGTTTTTTCTAATTCATTTTGTTGCACTATTTTATTGGTGTTACTTAACATTAAGTTTTATTTATCTACACTATTTTATACACTTAATATTTTGATACTACCTTTAACATTTTTAATAAACCTTAATTGTACTCTAGTTATATATTTTATTTATTCATATTTCTGATCTTGGATATGCTTCCCTCTTTCTTCTTAACTAACGCTTCACGATAAGGTTATCGATGGTACGAGGTCACATGTCGTGCTAGTATAAAAAAACTAAAAAAAGAGATCAGCTCGTGTACACATAACACAAATTGCGAGGTGATAAACGCCGGTAAATTAATTAACAGGTCGATAAACTGCTATTTATACGTTGTCGCGACTTAAATTAGATCGTGCCGAGCTAATTCTATTACTCTAGGCCGACTAAGCTGGTAACTGCTTAGTCAACTAAACAGCTCTACTCTTATTAGGACATAATGCTTTTTTAAATGGAATTGGCAACTTAGGCTGCGTTCGTTTTAAGAAATGTTAGCAAAAAAATACCACTTTTTTTAGGACAAGTCGTTCATTTAATGAACATTCTAATATTTGATGCTAATTTCGTATGTCAGTACCGTGTTGAAAGAAGCGTTATTAATGTTACTTTTTTGACAGATGTCATTAACATATGAAATGGTTTGTTAACATTGTTATATACTTTATAGTTTTCTATTATATTTGTTAAAAATGTATTTTAAACGATTTTATGTATTAAATTTAAAGACCATAATAATCATGTGTGTAGGATGCCATGGTATGATAAAACATGAACGAAAATACTTGTCAAAAAGTAGCCTCACCGGTCGATTTATTTAAGAAATGTTAGCATTGCTAAAAAAGTGGTATTTCTTAACAAGAACGACATTTCGCGCTGGTTTATGAAGTTGCTACGAGATGTTGGAAATGCTACAAAACGAACGCGGGGTTAAAGAGGCCCGGTAGACAAACTACCGTATTGTACGACGTTTCCTTAATCTCCTTGACTCAACCATTCCTTCCAGCATTAAACAGGTTACCTCAAAAATTCATTGAAATCAGTATTCTTAAACTCTCCAAACCTCGAAAGACATAAATGTTACCATTTTAAATATAAATATTTCAAACTATTTATTCCATTTAGGCGCGAATTATACAGAAACGGCGTATGGTGAAGGCGCGGCGCAGGCATTTTGCCGCTTCAAAACTTTTCAATACCAAGCGGCGCGCGGTCACCTGTTCCGCGTCGCTAGCAGTCGCGACTGGAGTGGCTCGCAAGCAGCACGTCGTTTCTTATACAGTAGGATCAGCAAAATGCTTGACGATATTGAATTTAATGTATAGTTCTGCGAGATAATTGAACAATATTCAGCTTTTTACCACCATAGAGTACAATAATAAAAAATACAAGATAAAATATGGAGAGAAATAGGATTAAAAGTCGGTGCGTTATTAATTTCTTTAAATGTCAAATCACGATAAAATCATCCTATGTAATGACATGTCTTCGCCTCTTTGATATAATTTAAATATCGCCCGTGCCTTATTTATTTCACGTCTACTCTGCGCCGTTTCTGTATAATTAGCGCCTTAGGTGTATACATATATCAAATCATACTTATTCAGCACACAATTAATACTTCTTCTTGGAACATAGGTACTCTTCGTTCGGCTTGCAGGGGTCACTAATACTGGAGGATAGTTTACGTCACTATGATCTGAGTTTAATATTTGTTTTATACTTATCTTATTTTATTTTATTTATTAGGGAAAATATAATTGTACAAATAAGACTTATTACTAAATTAAAAATATCGTGTGAATTTAGTACAATCAGCATCAATTTCCACATAGTACTAACATGATTTATATAAGAAGCAAAATATATTTATATGTAGGTTAACATATAAATAAAACTGAAAAGATATTTTAAGGTAGCAACAATAAAGAAAGCAATAATTTACAAAATTAATACCTATTATACAACATGTGCAACAAATACAAATAAACAGTCAATTTATCAATCAAGTATTTATTCATTACCATCGAGCCAACCCCTAACCAAACACTTATATCCTGCCCTTTGTGTAGAAAAAAGATCAAACATGTATAACTGAGTGTTATGTGTGTCAAAATCTTGTAAATTTCAACTCTTTAACTTCAAATAAATGCATTTTATCTATTTAATTTTATAATCATATCATATAATATCATATCGTTTTATTAAATAAATAATAATATATAAATATTTCCCGACAGGTCATACAGCGCCATCTAGTTTCCGTGGTAAGCTACGAGGCTTGTGTTACGGAAACTAGATGGTTGTATAATAATTATATAAACTAGTTGATTTTTAAATGCATGCATTTCTTCTTACTTACTGCATGTTTTCTTACTTCAACTGCGATTCGACGTATTCTGGAGAAACAAACCAATAAGAGTCCTTTCTGAAGACCAATTTTCCTATAAAACCCATTTCTGATTCCGGAGCAATGCTGTGAAGATGCAGATGTTTAAACATAAACATTTGGATATTTGTTAATTGGTTGTTTTAACTGCCACATTAGTTCAAATTACGGTAGTAAGCAAAGCAATAAAATAGCAATGAAAACTGGTTCGAATCCATAAACTTTCTTATTTATTTACGAGAAATATTAAATTCGCATCAAATATAAGTTATTCGGATATATCGAGTCAAACTATCGAACTCGTTTAAACATTCGAATATTAAGGTAAAGGCGCATGTTATTAACACACTGTAAATGGTACCTTTAACAGATGTAGGTAATTTAAAATATAAGACACTTGTAGAAAATGTCAATAAAATTATAGATTGTATAATAAAAAAAGTAAAAGTAAGGTATTATCACGACCGTATACTTTTTGGGGTGATCAGAAACCACGCTTTTAAAGAAGCGAATTCATATTTAGCCAACTTTACTATAGGCCCATCATGACAAGTGGCAAGCTCGTCATATCTAGCGTCTTCCGACTGTGAATCGATCCCGGTGTATAATTTTTAGTAATAAAAAAATATTACCTTCTTATATATATGGCATATTAGTAAACTAACTGCTTCCGTGGTCTAGCGGTTAAGTCCACGGGTTTATACTATAGTTCGATTCCTGGTCAGGACACAATAATATTTCTTAATTTAAATAAATAAATTTAATTCATTTTTAATTTATTTGTGACATTTCTTGAGTTTTGTACGCTGGAGACATCGACGAGCTTGCCACTTGTCATGATTGGCCTATAGTAAAGTTGGCTAAGTGTGAATCCACTTATTCATAAGCGTGGTTTCTGACCACTCTCGGAAGGGAAACGGTCGTGATGATACTTTACTAGTAAAATAAAATTATTCTTCATTGTATTTGACGTGTAAAAGTAATTAAACTTACTGAATAAATAATTTGAAAATAAATTGTATACTCGCATGTTTCGTGGCGTTTTACTATCGTCACGTTAAGTATTAATGTATTTAGTACTAATTATAGTATGGCGCGGTGGTGGCTCAGTTGTAAGAACGCTTACCTTAAATCCTACAGGGTCGGTTTAAACCCCCCCGGCATGTACCAATGAGAAATACACTATTTTTACGAACATTTGTCATAAATTTACAACACCGCCGTTCCCGTGCCTCGGAGAGCACTTTAAGCCGTCGGTCCCGGTTCCACTATAACCAACTTGTGGAATTGTTTATAAATTGTAATAAAAAAATTGACATCAGATCCTCGCCAGAGTGGCGAGTGTAGGCCAAATTCTCCAGATATATGTTCTGGAAGGCCCATCTCCAACAGTAAAGGTCTAGGGGTTGTAATGATGAAAATCATAGTAGGTATATTTTGAGTTTTAGTCCAATATTTCATTTTTTTTTCATTAATCACAGCTCCTAGAACACAAAGTTTCAGACCTTCCAGATATTTCTGGGAAATTTGGTCTACACTCGTCACGCTAGCCGGACGGGTTGTACTCGTACAGAATTAAGTAGGTAAATTTTCGGTCCTAATAGGTAATAGAAGCTCATTTTGAGGTGTCATTAGTAGGTGCCGTTACCTCAGTTATTAGGGAATATCGAGTGAAACTATCGAACTGCTCTGAACATTGGAATATTACGTGAAGTTTCATTCGAAATTGCAAACACCGGTGTCAATTTGATCGCGCCCAGTTCTGAGTGTTTGTTAATTGAATTCCCGAATGTGATTGTTCGGAAAAACTGATTTTTTATTAAAATTGACACATGGAATTGGAATAACATTATTCGTAATTTAATTTTAAAACAGCAATACGCTAAGAATTTTTTTTTATTACCCTTAATATTTACAAAATATATAATAATAAGTACAAACTACCAAAATAAAATTAAATAACTATAAACTAAACCAAATAAAAATTTAAACTATAAAAAAAAAATCCTCAAGAGACGTCCCATCACAGATAGTCCCAAGCAGACTGGCAACATTTCCCCTCTTTATAGCGAGGCTAATACATTGGCAGAAATAATTGTCAGCCTTCCTATATCAAGAATATTATATTCATCTTTATTCAATTTATTTATTTATTTATTTACTATAGGTACACAAACAGATCACAATCACAATCAGTTCACATTTTCCAGCAATTTCTTAAGTTCTAGATTGCAATCCAAAAGCAGTGTACACAGCATGCTTATTGTGATTTAGCCATGACATTGTCATTTCAATTAAATTATATCATTTCAGTGAAATATGTCAAAAGGAAAATAATAATAATAATAATAAAAAAAAAATGGTATGTCAAAGAATAAGGTAGTAAATCAATAATATTAAATTTAAAAAAAGCAATGAAAATTTAAAATAGAAATAATAATGTCATTTAATTAAAGGAATAATAATAAAATAATATAACAATCATCAATATATAAAAAATAAAATCCAGAACAGACAGAACAAATATCAAGAAACAAACAAAACATCACATCAATTTACGAGGTAAAGGGTTTTTGTTAGATACGAGTATATGATTTTTTAACATTATGTCGAAGAGCACATTAGGCTGTCACGTATCGTATGCCCAAGTTCCTAATGCGAACTAGTAGAGTCATATTACCTAAGATATGTCTAAGAGTAACCAATATGCTAACAAAAGCAATAGTGATGGGTTGCCTAACGAAATAAAAATGGTATCCTCCACACTAGGTGATAGCGTCGCTTATAAGAATAAAATTTTGGGAAGTAATGTCATTCATCAGGCTGCCTCCGTGGTCTAGCGGTTAAATTGGTTAATTTAGACGGGAATTATCTGCAACAAATAAAATGTGTTAGATGTGTTTCTTACTTGGTAAAATATATAAATTGAAGCTTAAAAATTTTATTGCCAAATATTTCGCCTCTCTTTGGAGCGGCGTCCAAATTAATAATTAATAGCGGCGTTAATTTAGACTGGGAGGTACCGGGTACTGTAATGTATATATTTATTAATTTATTTTATTTCTCGAGTTTGGTACGCTAGAAATATCTACGAGCTCGCCAATTGTCATGTTGGCTAAATGTGAACGCGCTTCTTTAAAAGCGTGGTTTCTGACCACCCCGAAAGGGAAACCATTGTGATGATACTTTACTTCTTTTTATAATAATTTTATTTAATGTACGAGTATGTCGTAGTAACATCACATGTCTGGTTTTTAAAAACAATGACGTCAGCATCACAGCTAACGTCATAGTCTTTATTGGCTTCTTAATCACTTGTGGTAGAAATTATACGCTAAATAAAGGTTAAACAATTGAATAAAAACAAACAAACACTTGAGTAATTGACATCAACTTATTATTATTACAAAAACTTATTATTACAATGGTTTACTATTTAGATGCGTTCTCGAAGGCTCGTCGTACACAGTTGAAACGTTTAATCCTTCGCAATTCTGCCGCGCCATAAAATTTAGATTTGTTATAGGTCCGATTACGAAGAGCAGGAATTATCGTTAACCAATCAGAAAGCATTGGAATTACGAATGTTGCCACTGCGAATTAAATTGAATTCATTCAAGTTCGAATACATCGATACTAAATTAGTACTCGTATTCGTACTATTTAAGGTTATTTTAGGATTCAAATTCAAAATCGTTTATTGCACAGAATACAGGTAGATATAGGATAATATAATTTTACAGTTCAGCTGTATCTTACCCTAATGGTATGCAAATAATAGTACATGTCAATTACAACTAAAATTATATTTGTCAACACTTATAATGTAAAAATTCTTGGATACTATAAAAACATTGTTCTTTTAACCATTTATTTAACAGCTTCTTAAATTTAATTATTGATGTCAATTGTTTTAATTCTATAGGCAAACCGTTAAATATTTTAATACACATTTGGTGACTATTTTTAGAAACAATGGTAAGTTTTGTAGCAGGATATCTGTCATTTTCTTATTAATGCTGTTGCGCCGACATGACTGTAGTGTATCCGATTCTTTATAGTTATTTTTTTTGTATGTAATGGTTATTTAACAACAAAATAAAAAGAAAAGCAAACGTAATAGTTACAAAAATAGACACAATGTCATTAAAAGGAATTCTTGACGTTAATTTCCCTTTAATTCGGCGTCGATT
This sequence comes from Tinea semifulvella, assembly GCA_910589645.1. Lineage (NCBI taxonomy): Eukaryota > Metazoa > Arthropoda > Insecta > Lepidoptera > Tineidae > Tinea > Tinea semifulvella. The sequence goes on along the minus strand of OU342598.1, from coordinate 2,200,792 downwards.
GTTGAAGGACTAGTACATGGAAATGTCAAGGTGGCTCGGTAATAACGTGTCCTAATCAATCACACTCAAGTGATTAACGTTCTCACACAGTTTTCAATACCTACCTATTTGTGATTGGTCCCTGTATCTATACTAATTTATAAATCAGTAAGTTGAAACAAGTTCAAGCGGTGTTGTTTTTATATTAATATAACCATGTAAAGTAAAAATTGACATTTGACATCATTGCAAATGGCACATACATTCAACGAGAACAAGTAGGCGGACTGATGGTGATAATTTGTCCAGTCTGCTGGGACGGGAAAGTATCCACCGTTCGTACCGATAAACCCAGTAAAGTGTATCCACACATTTTGGGATCAGGCTAGAATTGCCGTCATGTCCAGTCAAGTCGGCACAGTGTTAGGGACTGATGTCAATCATGAGTCTGATTCCAATTGCTAACATTCATGGATCTCGCTCTCCACTTACCATCACGTGGGCGCAAGGTTACATGTCGAGCTAGTATAAAAAAAATGTGAAAGAAGCTTGTCTGCTCTCCTAGTGGAGTTTATATAAATGATTGTACTCGTGAACTACTTTATAAACTACACTACGTGCGATGAGCGTAATGTGCCGAGGACACTCGCTGTGTACCCCCGTTGAACGACAAAATAATTTCTACTCAAATAGTCACCCGTCGCCAAGCGGAGTTTTTCCCCAAGCTCACGAGAGAACCCCAGAGCTTCCTCGGAGCACGGTCTTTCAAACTCTTCGAATATTAAACGATAACTAAACAACGTCATAACGTCTAATGGCTAATTAAAATGTTACGGATTACGATCGCCTTTGATCTTTTTTTTTAATTTCGTCGTTTCCTAAAGTGGTTGTTTTTTGCCAGTATCCTTTGATACGACCGCAATTTCGTAAATTGATATATTTTTCCGTTGTATTATTTTAAGAACATTTTTCATAATTTAAGAAATCGTATTTCACTTTATTGTATTTTAATTATTTAATTAAACTAGTCTTATAGTCAGGGTTTAACTACTTATTGTAATTTAACTTAAGTCCATATTTATTAAAAACATGTAACTGTTTTAATTATCTTTATTATTATTTTCCATTGTTTTGAAAATAAAAAAGTTGATTCACTAAAACCACTGTAACTTTTGAACTAAAACTCCAGATCGTCATAAAATTTGTACAGCTTCCTTTTAAAGATTAATAGTTACTAAAATACTATTAATTCTGTATTTGTAGCGCGATCTGTGTGTCAGCCTGGAAGCTTATCAGCCGTAATATACTTAATCTATTTTAACTCTAATTATCAACTTATAATTTTTCCAGCAGATGTTCAGATTCTTACTGCTCATCTTTTTATATTCGTAAGCACTATTCATTTTTTTAAAATAGCGTTCGGCCTTCTTGCTCTATGATTAAGACGCGGAGATACCGGGTTCAATTCTTGGTCGGGACACAATCATTTATTCAATTAATTTGTGATAATTTTCGAGTTTGATACCCTAGAACATCAAATAGCTGTCATGATTGTCCTATAGTAAATGTGAATCAGCTCGTGTGGTTTCTGACAAGCAAGGGGTTCGGTCGTAACGATAACTTACTATGTCGAAAGTAAAACCTATGTTAACAACACATCTTTCTTCAACCCGTTAGTGAGAATGTGTCGCACCTACAATAGAGTGGTTAGCTTGCTTAAATATCAGATTGATGTATTTGACAGTGGTTTTACTGTGTAATTGGTTAAACTATAAACAAAAAATGTCCTCTACGAGTAGATTTTATTTATAGATTATTTAATTTTATTTTTACTTTAAATGAAATCACTTAGACATTCGAATTTTAATTACGTACTATCAGTAAAATAAAAAAAACACCTAACACAGGGAACGACTGCGAAAAAGTAGGTGCATATAAATAAATGTTTTATAATAATTAAATAAAAGCTATGCTGACTGTACTTTGGAAATCTGCATGCCGTTTGAGAGGATGGCAATTCATGAGCAAACTTTACGCCATTTTGTGCTTCGCTTGAGCAAATATTCTAAAGCAATTGTTTGCAATTACTTGATTCTAGTCTCTTGTTAAAACTTTCTTGTTATCAACGGGGTCAAATAGAGCGGGCATCAAGAACAAAAGGGTTTCAGATAAAAACAATCAATTAATTTAGCAATATTTGACCTACTACATAAAAAAGTTATAAATATGGATAAAAACTACCAGCTGCTGCTTTCTATATGGATCTAACAAAAGTATTTGATAATGTTGATCACAATATGCTTTTAGATAAGCTTAACGTAAACGGTGTTCGAGGCAATGCTCTGGATCCGGAGACAAATAACGCAAATCTCAGGTATATATATATAAACTAAATACGTAAAGCTTTATTCTTCGAGTGAGAGAAATATCTATTATAGCATCCCACAAGGAAGCGTGCTTGGACCCTTATTATTTATTGTGTCTACATCAACGATATTGCTAATGTTACAAACTATCCGATGATATTTTTTGCTGATAACTGTACTATTGTATTTAAAACTGATAACTTTTATGCATTGGACAATGGAATTAAAGAAACTCTTAGCAAATTAGTAAATTAGTTAAAGCCACATTTTTTAACTTATAAATATAAATAAAACTAAAATTATGAACTTTAGACAACGATAAAATCAATAGCACTTGACCTTAAATATGACGATAAAGTAATTGAAGAAATTGACTGTACAAAATTCCTTGGACTTATAATAGATTAAAAATATATTGATATTTTTAAAGCACATAAAACATTTTAATATGTCATCTTCAAACTGATGATAGCTGTCGACCACACTTTAAATCAACAGTGCCTTGTTATATACAAGGTAAGTAAGTATTTATGCAGTTGCAATATTTACGAGATCTAACTTGCACCATTACCGTAAATTTAAGTTCATGAATGAACTAAAATACATCAATTGGTATACAAGACAAGAGCGTACATAGAATGGCACCAAAGATCTATAATAAAATGCCAGACCAAATAATAAATGTTGACCATATCAATGACTTTAAATTTAAATTAGTACAGTAAGTAGTATAGTACAAACAAATACTTAAATGACATTTGATAAAACTCGTGATATGTCTATTCCCTTAGAATATATTTTAGATTTTAAATATTTACTTTACATTTGATTTTAATATTTTCTACTCGTTATTAAATATTTTTCTTACAATTATACCTTTTTATATAGGTACTAATTCCTTTTGTTATGGACGTACTTGTCTTCTATTATATCTTGGATATTTTTTATTTAATTTAAATATATTTTTCTTAAGTAAAGAAGATGTTACTGAATTAATTTAAAATTATATATTATTATTATATTTGTACGCTTTAAAACAAACAATATACTATACAGTGTTTTAAACAAATCAATTATTTTGAATTTATTTTTTGTCAAGGTCAGAAACATTGGTACTTCGCGGTCGGCAGTGGTGGGTTACCTGCCACCTAAGACCTTATTCTGGATCTGTGCTAATCCTCGATAACTAAATAAATATTTAAACCGTAAAAGAAAATTTAATTGTGTTGAACTATGGATCGAACAGCCATGGAATCCAATCCCTTTGCGAATTCCAATGTAGGAAGTTTGACCGGAGTCGTTCTAAGTTGATTAATTAAACAAAACTGTGGCGAGGGCGCGCCGCCTAGCAATTACTTTTATGGGCGGTTTGTGTGGACTTTGTACGGGTGTCTATAAAATCTCTTGGATTCAAACATTGACTTACTCGAAGAGAAACATCTAACTGTTTCTGTATTCGAACAAGTTATAGTTAACTAACAAATTTTCAAGATAACTTACATTTTGTTGACTATTAGGTCATTGTATAATTAATCAATGTACAATGATCTTATTGATTTTGACAGATTTTTTTAGGCTAAATATCTTAAAAATAGCTTCTTATATTGTAACTAAACAAATCTAACAATCATCTTGCAAAATGTAGCCTTCGTCCAAAAAAAAAAACCCTCCAATCCAAAACCAAGTTGGTCATATTTCGTGACGTCATACTCGTATATCCTTTGTCCATTCCTGAGTCTTAAGGAATATATCGCCGGGTTAGAGCGAAAACCAACTAACATTTTTTTTTAGTAAATTCAATTTTTTACGACCATCGTTTAAAAAACTTCTGCTTTTTCCAGTGTTAAATTCAACTAAGCACTGTGACGCGTAGTTATAAAGATAGTGGATTTTAAAAGCAATTAAACGAACGGTTTTAACTGAAAAAAGCAAATTTAAGAGTAATTAAATATGCATAATATTTTTGTGCAAAAATAGCATTACCTATATATACTATATATAAGCACACATAATTAAGATAGTAAATAATGTATATTTTTCAATAATATTTATTTTTTATATTTTGTGCACCTAAAACTCTCTTATTGTTCTCAAGGTTAACAGGCAGAGAATGTCTAATGACATTATGTTAGCCCTTTCTACTTACATTACGCTTATATTTATAAGCGTGGTTTCTGACCACCCCGAAAGGGAAACGCTCGTGATGATACTGATGATACTTACCTTTGTACTAACATATGTGCAATAAAGTTTTTAAATAAAAACAATAAAAAACTAGCTAACTTAGTTGGAGTTTATTCTAACATGGCGATATTCTCTCAAAATTGATTAAGTAGTGAATAGATTACATGTCATTGTCAGATGATGACACTATATTAGTCTTATTATTTACTATATTTTAACCAACTTTAAAAAAGGAGGAGATTCTCAATTCAACAATATGTTTTTTTAATTCGCGATTACTCCTCTAATTATAAATGGATTTTGATAATTATTTTTTTGTTTGATACTTTATGCTACAGAGATTGTCCCATATAAATTATATTATATATTTGTTTGTTATTCCCTTTTTTATTTAATATTTAGTATTAAATATACATGTGAAAAGGTTTCACGAAATTTTATTCAGTGGTACTGGTTTAAGATTCATATTTTTATTTAACGCTTTTAAGGGTTATCTGCAATGCACTGTCATAGACTAATAAATTCTGACTAATTAAGTCTTAGCTTTAATTCTCATAGCGTTTGGCTTCTTGCCCCGTCTTGTTATAAGTATATTTAATGTCTTTGGAAGTATATAAAACTTACGTAGTTTCAATGGCAGCTTAATTGTAAGATATTGTTTTAAAGTTATGAATAAATTGTAAGTATACTTTATACTCTGTTTGAACTAATATAACATTGTATAAGATCATTAGACGTCGATGTGGAAACTTCGACGGCCATCAGATCTTTAGTGACATTGACAGAGTGTCTCTGCGTGCTTCAGACAAGGCTCGAGATTAAATAACTTTAAAGTAACACTTAAGGCTTTGACACACTGAAATTTTACTTGAAAACTCTATGGAAAAAGGCACATCACTTGTTAATTGGCGACAAATAAAAACATTGTTCCTGTTTCTGTTAGAAATATAGAAAGAAACAGAGAGATCAAAGATAGAGCGGAATTTATTTATTTATTCGAAGAGAAAGGACAGAGACAGGCAAACACATAAGAACATAGAAGATAGCAACAGAGTAGAAGCAAAGCTATATAGCATAGCATTTTTTATCAAATTATGCAATTAAAATAATTTATTTTTATTTATGCAGTATTTTTTTTTCTTTGATATTAATTCAAGTTTTTTATATTACTTGTGGACGCGGCCAAAAAGCACGCTGTCTCACCTAGCATTGTGTCTAAAAGAGATAGAATCACTTATGAGCAGTTAGCAGCTAGTCTACACGCATACGTCTAGTCGCACGCACACAAACACCGTGCCGAAGTCTGCCGAACTGAAACGACGTTAGACGATGCAAGGCTTTCAACGCCGCACCGCCTGTGCCGGTCGGAGTGGGGGGTGTTAGGTTTATTTTCGTTATGGAATTTCTTGATTCGGTCGCCGCGCTCAAAGCCCGCGATAAAAGCTATGAAATAGCTTAATAAATAAACACAAATACAACTCAACGCTGACATTAAGTGGGGTACATGAGGTATGATTATGCATTCCACGGTCGAGTGAAACAGTATTACACATCGTGTTCAGTATTTTTTTTTAAGATAAAGATTAAATTTTACAATGAGCCAAGAATTCTTTTCTTGCGGTGAGTTACAACGGACCTCTGTATAAATCAAGTCGGAAACATTACTTTTGCCTTTATGAAAATCCTCTGCATTCTGCATTTTGTGGCCAAATTCTATTTTTGTTGCAAACGTTGAACGGATATGATTATATAGTAAAAAAATAAATAAATATAAACATTCATAGAATAGATTGGAAAAAAATATTCACAACGTATAAAATAAAATAAATATAATAATAATAAATATTTCCAGACAGGTCACACAGCGCCATCTAGTTTCCGTGGTAAGCTACGAGGCTTGTGTTACGGAAACTAGATGGTTGATAAACTACATTTTATCCTTTTTTATTTATAAATATATACATATAAACACCCAGACTGAGACAAATTATACAATGTACAACTTGCCCCCGGTTGGAATCGAACCCACGACCTCCCGAGTTCACGGCAACGTTTGTTACAACTAGACCACGGAGGCGGTATTACATACGGATACGGATATAAGTCCCGTCTGCTTGGAATGGTGGCAATAACGCTGGCTGCATTTCCCGCTTGGTACGCTGGAGACATCGACGAGCATGCGACTTGTCATGATAGGCCTATAGTAAAGTTGGCTAAATGTGACTCCGCTTCTTTTAGACGCTTGGCTGTAGGGCTCCATGGGCCCATCGCCCCGACTCCAAACGGCGCAAATTCGTAACCTGTACCGAAGTTGGCGTATTTGCGCAGCTTAAGGTTACAATATTAAACGTCAATTTCATACCTAAATTTTGTAATTTTTATTTTTGAGTAAATTCAGCTAACCGTGTATTTTTAACGATAAAACTGTCAGTAAATATAGGCAACAACAACAACAATTTTACAAAAGTTTTATTTTACTTTTTTAATTACGTTGTAGATTCAGTTAAACTTACTACTGACAATTTAATTTTAGTTATGTAATAATTTTGTATTAAATTAATATTAGTTTAATTTAAATTTAAGTGTTGGTAATTAAATGTCATTACCTAAAGAGCTCCTCACAACGTATAAAAGTATATATTGTATGTAGTTGCATTATACTGCGTATTATTTTATTATTATTTAGGTTTATATGACAAACTCTCGGTTTTTAGGCCGGATTTTAATAATGCTCGCGAGCCTTAGCTAAGGGAGCATTATTTATGGAAGTGAGTGAATACTTTTAATTATGATCTGGTTCTGTTTGTAGGAATTTCCTGACGATTCTGCATGTGTTAAGTATTGTGGCTTTCTGTAATGAGATGTATGTGTGTGGGGATAAATCTAGTAATTGAAGTGATTGTTGTAGGTTTTTAGGGATGACACCTGTAGATGACAGGACTATTGGTACTATGGTAACGTGGCGCATGTGCCACATGCGGGATATTTCGTCTTTAAGATCGGTATATTTTCTTATTTTTTCTACTATTGTACTTTGTAAGTTGTGTGTATTAGGGATAGCAATATCAATAATGTGTGTCGTTTTGTTAATTTTGTCTACTAATGTAATATCTGGTCTATTGTAATGTATTGTTTTATCTGTGAGAATGGCTCGGTCAAAGTAAAGCTTATGAGTCTTGTTTTCAAGAACGACGTCAGGTGTGTATTTGTAGTAGGGCATGAACGCTTCAGATGAAAGTTTGTATTTGTGTGCTAATTTCTGATGAATTATGTTAGCTACCTGATCGTGTCTATGTTTGTAATCAGTTTGAACTATAGCACGACAGGCGCCTGTTATATGTTGGATATTTTCTGGTGAGCTTCTGCAACGTCTACATGTGTCTATAACATTAGGCTTTTTTATGATGTATTTTAGGTAGTTTTTGGTTTCAATGACCTGGTCTTGAATAGCAATCATAAATCCTTCAGTCTCTGGAAACAGGTCACCACTTCGTAGCCATGCGTTCGACGCTTTCTTGTCGACATTTGGCAGCAGCAGATCGTGACGGTGTCTTCCATGTAAGGTTTTCTGCATCCATGACGCTATTTTTTCCATAGGTTCCGTGATATGCTTGTTGCATTGAATGGTGTGATCGTGTAGATTAAGTGGGGTCAGTCTAACGTCTGCGTTGGATATTGTGGTATGAAGTGTGGAGTGCTCTGCACGTTTATGAAAGAATTGTCGCAGTGATAATATTTGTTTATTGTGTAGGTTCACGATATCAATAATCCCTCGACCTCCTTCATCTCTAGTTAAGGTAAGACGTTGTACACAAGATCGTGGGTGATGTTTACGGTGTGTTGTCATATTAGTATTGATTAGCCGTTGTAAATTTTTAAGATCCGTCTGTGACCAATTTATGATGCCAAACGAATATGTTAAAACAGGTACTGCAAATGTGTTAATGGCTTTAATTAGATTGCGGGAGTTTAATTGGGTTTTAAGGAGAATGTTTAATCTGTGTTTAAATTTCTTAGTAAGTTCTGTTTTGGTTTGTTTAATATTAATTTGTCTTGTTTGTTGAAATCCAAGGTATTTATATGAATTGTTAGGATCAATGGATTCAATATGTACTCCTGAATGTAAAATATAATCATTATGTCGTATAACTCCTTGTTCTACAGTAAATGCCTTGCATTTATCAATTCCAAACTCCATTTGTATGTCGTTTGAAAATGTTTGCGTGATGTCTGCTAGATGATGAAGTAAGTGGGTTTTAGTACTGTATAGTTTGATGTCATCCATATACATAAGGTGTGTTAGTGGGGTAGAGCTGTTATTGTTTGTAATTAGGAATCCATTATTTGAGTCATTTAGCATGTGTGAGAGTGGGTTTAGTGCAAGACAAAACCATAGAGGACTTAGTGCGTCTCCCTGAAATATTCCTCGTCGGATGTGAATAAATGATGGCGAATCTGTTTGTTCTGCTATTGTAGCGATTTTTAATTTCGTTCGCCAGTGGGTCATAATGTTTTCTAAAAAGGTGACTATTGTGGGGTGAATTTTATAGTTATGTAATATGCAAATAAGCCAGCTATGGGGAACGGAGTCAAATGCTTTTTTATAATCTATATACATGGTGGAAATATCTTTTTTATGTGTGTATGCCTGTTTCATTAATACTGAATCTATTGTTAGTTGTTCTTTGCAGCCCTGACTTAGTTTTCTGCAACCCTTTTGTTCTTCAGCTAAAATATTATTTGATGTTACATGATTATATATGAGTTCCGATATACAAGCTGTAAATATTTTGTAAATTGTTTGAAGGCAAGTAATTGGCCTATATTTTGCTGGATTTTCGTAATCTGTATCTTTTGGTATCATGTAGGTTATTCCTTCCATTATGTATGCCGGAAGATTATCAGGTGATTGTAAGAACTTATTGATGTGGTTATGTAGCAAAGGGTAAATTGTAGTAAACTTCTTATACCAGTAGTTATGGATATGGTCAGTTCCAGGAGCTTTCCAGTTATGAGATTTTTTAATTACTTGTATAAATATATCTAGTGGAATATGTTGGAATTGCATATCAGGTATACTCTGTGTTGTTTGTAAATGTTTTTGTATCCATTCGGCAGACGAGTTGTGTTGAGATGGATTTGACCAAATATTTGACCAGAATTGATGTAATGCTTGTACTGAAGGCCGTTTTGTATTGGCGCTATCGTTGGTATTATGGGTATTATTTGACAAATTTCTATAAAACTGTTTTTCGCTATTGATGAATTTAGTATTTTGTTGTTTTCTGAGGGTGCAATTAATGTATCGGGTTATTCTGTTTTTGAATACACTGAGTTTTTGTTTTAAAGTATCTAAAATATGTATATCTGTCGAGTTTAGTTCTTCATGTCTTGAATGTATAATGTGTCTACTTTTAATATCTTCCACTAGTCTGTTTAGTTTCCTACTTCTGTTACCGCTAATATAACGTGTCAATCTTCCGATGTCTTTTCTCAGAGTATCAATTTTCTTTTCCAATCTTCTTTGCCAAGCTGGTTTTCTCTTTGTAGGTAAATTGATTTGGTTCAATTCTTTGATTTTTGCGCCATTACAAACAGCCGCAGTATAAGCTGCACTGTATATAATGGTTTGCAATGTTGGAAAATCATGGTCTAGATTAATAAATTTAGGTAGAATTAATGTGTTTATATTATTTACTATATTAGCTAATGATCTTGAAGTTTTTTGCTTAGGAATATATGGTCTTTGTGTGGGGTTACTGTTTATATACTTTTTGTAGGTCTCATCAAAGGTCTTCATTATATTTGCGATGTTTCGATCAATCGCATTTTCTTCATTACATGCTTCTGTAGTAAATGTTAATGTTTCTGTAAATGTCTCTCTATGTAAATTAGGTACCTGTGTTGATTCTGTTGTTTCCGCAATTGGTGTTATATTGTTATTATTTGCCGTCTCGTTTCTGTTTGTGTTCACTTCCGTCCTTATTTCTTGTAATCGTTCTTCTGTAATAAGTTTATTGTTAACTATTACTCTTCTTTGGTCTGCAATCCGTTGTTCTGAGAGATGTGACAAATGAGGAAACTGTTCTATGAACTTTTCATGTAGTTGTTTTCGGTACGCTGATTTATTAGTTTCTAATTCTGTTATTATGTAGTATAATTTTATGATTGCTTCGTTAATGCTATTGCTCCAGCTCATTCGTGTCTTTGAATTGATCAAAGTATTTGTCAAAGTGTTGATTGGGTAGTTGGAGATGGTGTTTGTAACTTCTTCCTTTATCTCATTGAGTGTTTCATTTGTAAGTAGTTTGTTTCTAATTATTGCTCTTCTTTGGTCTCCTATTCTTTGTTTTGTAGCTTTTATTTCTGGAAACTTAATTATAAAGTGTTCGTAGAGTGATGACAAATAGTTTTTCGTGTTGGTTTCGAAGGATGTAATGGTGAGATATGTGCGCCAAATGAACTTGTTCATTTCAACTGTCCACTTTGTTCTCGCACGTATATTGCCAGTAGTGGGCACAAGATTATTAGCGACTGCCTCTTGTGTAACATCTACTGACAGAGGTGATAATGTTGTTGAACGTGATGATGGTGATGAATTTTGATAAGGGTTAGGTGATGAGCTGCACGATGGAAAAATACTGCTGATAGATGACTCTGGTGACGATGATGAATGATGAATCTCGGCTGTAGCATTTATTTGTTCGACGAGAGCCCGCCTGCTCAACTCCTCGCCGCCGGTGGACCGCATGCTGAGACATCTAGCACCGGCTCCAGATGTGCCCCGATGATCGCCCTCGGGTAGCAGCATTAAACGTTTCTTCCTCATTAGTCGTGTCTCCATTGTTGGGTTTGGGGACTCTTTGCTTGGTAGGGGTTATATATTATGTCGGCTAAGGTGTTATTTGCCGACATTATATGTGTCGGCTAACAGCCAATCCCAATACTTCCTCCATCCATGGCTTAGCGGACTGGAGATCGAAATTCGAGCTAGTCAAAATTTGATCCCCTGTATGCTAAACTTAAGATACGTAGAATACTGGGTTTGGCTGTAAGATGTTATGTGCCGACAATATGTCTAGGTGTTCAGACTTGTTTGGTGCCCCCTACCGTATGCCCCCCCACCACGTCAAGGTGGTCCCCACGGGGGGGTTATTATTATTATTATTATTATTATTTTTTTAATAACCGGTATGTACTCTTACTTCCATGTTTTTGTTGTTTAATAATTCTTACTAAAAATCACCCGTACTAAAGCTAGTCCTCACATGACAGGATGTCCTAGTGTGCAGACCAGAGATTTATTGTTACTAACGCCTTTTGCTTACCTTAATTATGTTATTTTTTTACTTTGTATTTACTAACCCTTTTGATGAATAAATTAATTTGAATTTGAATTTGCGTGGAATTTTTTCAAAAGTAAATATTTTAATCTAAAATAAAATATAAGATTTTTTTATTTTTTATTTTATTACTCAGTAATAAAATCTTAAGTTACGTTGCAGACAAGTTATCCTAAAAGTATCGCCACGGTACGACCCTAAACAAGTAGGTAGCGAGCGGTCGGACGGTTGCACTAACGTTAACTTACGTAATTGTTTCTCTCTCTATTTCGTTTTTCGGTTGTGAGAGAGATCAATTTATAATGTTTTGTTTTTCGGAAAATAATTTTAAGTTTACTTTGATGATTAAAGTTATTTTTTTATTTCAAAAAGGGATTGACACCTGAAGCCAATAAATATATTTGCTCTTTTGAAAATTACAGGCGGTATATGTAATAGCCAATATAGTGTATTGTATATGTATTATTGTATACATATGTGTATGTACGAGTACGAGACTGTGTATTTATATTAATATGTATTGTATGTAAAATTAAATGAATTTATTTTGCAACGTTTTTTTTTTTTAATAATTTCATTTATTTATATAGAAGTAATAAACAAACAGTATAAAATAATTACAATATAAATTAAAACTACTTAAAAGTAAAAAATAAAATAAATATAAACTAAACCTAATAAAAAATAATCATTTTTTTTACGTTTTCTACAATCATTTGCATCTAGACTGTAATGTTCTGTATTGTCCCAAAGGTTGGCTGCCAAAGAAAGCCCTTTGTAGATAGTTCATTTTTTAAAAATAAATAAATAAAATTAAAATATATCGCCTAATATGTAGGTATTTATTTGATACTGGGATCTTGTAAAACCAATAAATAAATGAATGGCGGTTGCGATTAAAAGCAGAATTCGGCTACAGAAATGCTAACTCACTAAATTCATGTGTTAAATCTAATATCAAAGCCCAGGTTCGCATAACATTGCATAAACCCGTCGCTGCAGCAGCGGCGAATTACTAAAGTTTATGGAATTTCAAACATTTTGATAATATAAACTTAGAATATTTACGCATAGAACGATAGTTTCTAACAAAATTTGTGCACTTTGAGGCAAAAGTTTATATGTGTGTTATTGTAGTATAATAGGAGCCAAATTACGCACTCCCATACCGTAGCCACTATCCCTAAGCGTATACGAGTATATACACCTACATTTGGAAACCCTTACATCCGTAGATGCAGAATGCTTTCCTAGCCAGTGTGTTTCACCATTCCTATAACCTACTAAGTCGCAAACGTTATTATTGGATTTCGTTATTTACTTCAGAGCTTACGTCATAATTAAAGAATAATATTTAATCCTCAACTTTATTAGCGCTCGACTTTGACAGGGGCCGTGCAAATATCAACTTTAATAGCATGATATATATAGTTAACGGATTCCATTATATAACGTTTGCGCTTAAGTAACATAATATGGCTTTACTTGTTTTATATCATAATAATATTTAGTGTGACAAAAACATATGTGTCAAATCTAGACATACTACTTTTTCGTTAAATCAAATCCTTAATTACAGTACATTTCAATTGTTTTTTATGCATTGTAACGTCTATTAATTGCACTAAAACAGTCATATATATTTTTTTATACACTGTACACGATATGTGACATCGCGCCTACCGGTTGGTAAGTATGGGAGGTCAAATAATGGGAGAAATTGACGCCAGCCACTAATGACCGACATCAATCTCTACTACTATGCTACTATGCTAATAAAAATATATAAACTAAATAAAAAAATTAAACTTAAATCTAAAAATATTCGCCCATGACTTGATTATGTGGCAGTGTGCTAAGAACACTCGCAGCATTCCCCCACTGCACAGCGATGCTGATTTGCTACGAGAAAAAAAAAAAAAAAAAAAAAAAAAAAAAACTGCTAGCCCTCCAGCCGCTTAGACAGTTCTTCAAAGAACTTCTTAGCGCTTGGCCCTCACGGTCCCATTGTCTCAAGACCAAAAGGCACAAATACGTAGTCATTAGCAACAGACTCGTATTTGCGACATTTGGCCTTTTCAGCCGAGTCCGCAGCTGCCCCAGCCCTGACAGATGTGCCCTGGACATGAGACCTACTATGCCGGATCTTTTTCATACTTCGCTTGACCTTGAGACTGACACTGGTTGTTTAGTATACGAGCTGTTATAGCTGAGCAAAACTGGCCTCACTTAGTTTCTAGGTCATATTATTCTAAGTTTCCAAGTATGTCTTGTATTTAGCTCGAGTAAGTGTGGTGTTTTGCGAGATCGCTGCTTTCAAAGCCGGAATTGCTTTGTAACACAATATGAAGAAAGAATGTGGCATTAAAATCTTTATTATATTTTTTCTTAGGTAAAAAGTAAAGTATCATCATGACCGTTTCCCTTCCGGGGTAGTCAGAAACCACGCTTACAAAGAAGCGGATTCACATTTAGACAACTTTACTATAAGCCTGTGGCGGCACATAGAACGGTATCTTCACCACAAGGGTCACGGGTTCGATGACGATGTGGTGGGGGTACTATACGGTACCGACCCACTATTGTGTGGGCTAAGTTCAACAACCTGGGAAGTAGTGGGGATACCACAGAGGTCAGATCAGTGTGACGGCTTTTGTACATTATGTAATAAAGTTTTTAAATAAAATAAATAATAATAATATTTATGTCCATAAATATAAATTCGTGGCTGTAAAAAGGCCGTGTCAGCATTTGTTTGACTCTTAATTTAAAATAGTTTTAGTGGCAGTTCCTGTAACTGGAAGCTTATTACATATCTTTGTTGCCGTTGCATAACAATAATTCTACTACGATAACACGTTTTAAAATTGCAATTATCCCCAAGAGTTTTAAAAAGTTCCAGATGACTTTTAACAAATAAACATCATTCAAGTATGTAGATAGAATAAACAGTCAGTAATTTAAGTTTTATAAATAAAGGACGACAGGAAGTCATAGGTGTGATACAAATAGGACGAATGCATTGTTTTTGTCCAATAAATCTATTTATTTCCACTGCAACACCTTTATAATATACTGTACCATATATTTGAAAAATGTGGATTAAGCTCGCCTGTGCACATTAATTTTAAGTTAAATTAGTTTTTGTGCAATAAAGATTTTTATTATTTGACGCAACATATCCATGGTTATTGGTCAATCACCACATATGATATAGCAATATTTTTAGATGTCCACTTATTAAAACATGTGTATTTAAGTAGGTATAAATTTTCGTCCATATCATCGCTTTCATGAGAAGAGCGTTATATGAAATTTCCATATAAAGTGACAAAGTAAATCTGACCCTTCATTTGATGGTGGTATGTTTGTTGAAGACCGCCGCAATAAATTCCGCACACACTTGAAGCTGTTGACTTAAAATAAAGACCGATCTATTTATTTTATTATTATTTTTATAATAACTCACTTTGAAATCTTAAATAGTGATTGCTAAAACTCAAACTATGTGTACATATTATCAGCGAACTTCGTACCGCCTAACAGTCATTGAATGTTTGTAAATCTTAGTCAGCACGTAGAAATCCGCAATGTAAAATGCTTATACGCAATGCTAATCGCCGATTGCTACATAAACTCTACATAGAAGGCCTATGTGATGGCTGGGCAGCTCCTCTCTTCCAAGATTAGCGTTTCGGTTTTGCTTGGAGATGTCGATTAACCGTTGAGCGGTAAATGGTTTGACTTGTCTTTATTTCTATATTCGACGACAGTCAAACGCAGAGTGGGCTCGCGCAGGAGTCTCAAGATAAACGACTATATATAATAATAAGAGCCCTAGGGAGTTTTAGGCTCCCGCTCGGTACCCTCGGTCGGTATGCCCCACAAATCAGCGCTGATGCGCGCCACCTATCGGACAACAGTAGAACTATGTCAGAAACCTCCGCCGATGTTCACACAACATATTCCCAAAGTTTCATCTCGATCGGCCTAGTAGTTTTGAAATGAATAGGGAACATACATACACACAGACATTCATTTTTATATATATATACATCACGAATATCATGTTTTTTTAAAAGTTATAACTAAATACTTGTAAGTGGTAACAACTAAAAGAAAATTAAACTATGAAGAAAAAAAAGAGAGTGTTTAAAAAACGGTTGCTACATGATATCGTTCAAACTCGACTTCAGTTTAAAAAGTAGAAGAAGAAGAAGTATCATCACGACCGTTTCCCTTTCGGGGTGGTCAGAAACCACGCTTATAAATAAGCGGATTCACATTTAGCCAACTTTACTATAGGCCAATCATGACAAGTGGCAAGCTCGTCGATGTTTCAAAAGTCTTCTGTCAAAAATGTCGATGTCGTGTTAGGGTGTCAGTTCATTGTAATATCTACACATCATCACAATGGGAATAAAGTGAGACGTGTTATTTGCATACATGCCGAAAGTAAACGTTACTGGTTTGCGGTATCTATGGACAGTATTAATATTTTTTGAGGACAGTAAAAACAGAGAGTTCATGGACGAGTAAAGAATTATGTGCATGTATATGACATGATTCCGTTTACAAAGCGATTCCAAGGTTAAGTACTAAATTTGGCCAATCTTTGTTTGTGGAGATTGCTCATGTAACACAGAACCTTAAGACACCTCATTACAGCCCCTAGAACACAGCGTCCTATACTTCTACTGCTGAAGATGGGCCTTCCAGAACATATATCTGGAGAATTTGGCCTACACTCGCCACGCTTGCCAGATGGATATGATGTCAAATATTATTGACAATTTATTAACGATTCCACAAGTTGGTATTAGTGGAACCAGGACCGACGGCTTCACGTGCTCTCCGAGGCACGTGAACGATGGTGTTGTAAATCTATGACAAATGTACGTAAAAAAAGTGCATTTCTCATTGGTATATGCCGGGTGAGTTTGAACCGACCTTTGTAGGATTTAAGGAACGCGTTCTTACAACCGAGCCACCGCCGCGTATTCCAGAATACTTCTCATGATGCTTATATCTTAATCTAGTCTTTTAAAGTCCTTAGTTAATAAAATTAAGCACAGTCCAATAATTTAAAAAGTATTTTAATGTCTGAGTGAACTTTTGAGGAATGTAGTCTTATGAACTTAATAGAAAATAAATCTACGGACATTTTAAAGATATAAACACCATCCCTAGAAGTAGTTGTAAAACAATTCACTGACGACATGAATAGGGTTACTCAACAGCCTATAAGCAATGTCAAAAAAGCTTGGATATATGACAACTACTTAGCATCTCGCCTCACTTGGCCTTTCCTAGTATATGATTTCAACAAAAGCCTACTATCAAGTCTGGACGCGGACGTCATAAGAACATTGAAGTCTTGGCTTGGATTAGCCCAGGGTGCTGACTCCTCAACATTCTTTAGAGGACGGAGAAACTTCGGATTGGATCTGAAAAGACCATCTGAATTATACAAACATCTACGTATAAGCAAATATCAAATTCTAACCAGCTCCCAGGATAATACAATTTCATCCCTTCCAAGAGACCCTCTGGTCTCAGATATGGAACCGAGACTACTATTCTTCAAGAAATTCATGACAGGTGCCCAGACTGACAAAAGAGGCATTGGCTGGAAGAAAAAAGAAAGTGACAAAGAGGTTATAAAATCCTTCCTCAGGAAAGATGAAGAGCATGAATACATAGTGCACGCGATGACTCTAGAAGTTCAAAATGACTGGCTAACTTTGGGCGATTTTTGCATCCCTCCAGCCCTAAAGTGGCGCACACTAATGTACGATTGGTCTCCGGCGTTGCTAAAGTTCTACCTAAACGCTTTTCAAATGTCCCTCCCGGAGCAGAGTAATTCACCGCACGGTGAATCCATGGAATGCTTAGAAATTTGTCTTTTTCTCTCTTTAGTTAAATAGAGTAAAGCGTTATACATGTTTTTGCAATTTTTCTGTCTAAAATAAGGTAGGTGCCCCGGAGAGCAAGTTAAACCGGGATCGACGGCTTAACGTGCTCTCCGGGGCACGGGAACGATAGTGTTGTAAAACTATGACAAATATACGAGTATGTAAGAAAAGTGCATTTGTTATTGGTACATGTCGGGGTTCGAACCCACCTCTTTACGATATTAAGGAAGGCTTTACCGAGCCACCGCTGCTCTAATTACAATAAATAATAATAATAATAAAGCCATTTATTCCTTAATTAATTCATAATAATATACAGTTTTTACATAGTCAAGAACAATTTTAATTAATACATTCAAATATAAGCTTAAAATAATAATAATACTAATTTAACATACTATGTAACTAAAACTATGTTCTTATATCTAAATAATAAGTTTAATGTTTATTTATTTTAAAATAATTAATAACAATGTCAAAATTAATTTAAATAATATCTATAGTTTCTTTTTATAATTTAATTCCGGTAAAGCTATCCTCCTTTTCTATCCTGTGCCTCGTCTATCCAGTTTTTTTAGTTTCTGTTACTATCTCGTAATTACAATAAGTTGTCAAAACATACGAGTGTAAACAAATTTGTGAGTAAAAATTATTTAAGTGAGATGAATTTTTTTTTAAACCTTACATTACTACCGTAATTCGGGTAAGTCGTACTCATAATTTTTTTTTTTTTTACACATTTATCATTATAGATAGGTACATGACATTAGCGCGGTGGTGGCTTGGTTGTAAGAACGCGTTCCTTAAATCCTACAAAAGTCGGTTCAAGTCGGGTCCCCGGCATGTACCAATGAGAAATACACTTTTCTTAGGTACATTTGTCATAGATTTTTCATTTTTCATTTGTCATAGATAGATTAGGAAAATGAAAAAATAAATAAATCATTTTTTATTATTATTAATATCCCTTTGGCAATATCCATTATGTCTTCAATTATCAAATGCCCAGTCCTATTAAGTCATACATAAGTCATTGCTAGGCGCTTTATAGTCAAAGTTATGAGTTTGTGACGCGTGAGAAGTGCTAGCGGGTTTCTTGCTTACGTGTGTTCCCACACAAAGTTGCACAAAGTTCCACTTTCTTCCCCAAGATTACTTAAATGAACGCTACTGTTTGCAAAAGGGAGTACTTAGTCGAGAAACTAAATAGTTCCAGTTTGCTATATATTGTAGTTTAAAACAACATTGTTAATTAGTCATGCAACCAAACCTCAGTCACAGGCGAAACTATGAACGCGATGTCGTGTATCATATCACCACTATCCCTACGCGTACATATTTTGCATACCTTTACATCTAAACTTTATAAACTATTTCGCACAATCATAATAGTTTTTTATGATTTTACGAATCTTTACGCGATTCCCGGTCGGGACACAAAAATATTTTTACTGACGTAAATAAATACATTTAATTAATTTTTAAATTTATTTGTGATATTTCTCGAGTTTGGTACGCTGGAGATTAGTTTAGTTTATTTTTATTTTGTAAGTAGGCATAGGACAATAAATATAATGTATTCTGCGCTTTTACATGTCAAAAAATTAATTAATATAACGAAAAGCTTATTTTCTGGGAAATAGCTTGTATTTGGAGCAGCACATTACAACCCAAATATACATAATTATAATATTAAAATTATAGCTGCTGTAAATAGGCATTGTCATATTATAAACTAAGACATATACAATTATAAAATGAATACATCAAGGATTATAGCTGCTGTAAAGTGGCATTGTCATACTATAAGCTAAAACATTATTAAGATGTCACATAAATTATAGCTGCTGTAAAAAGGCATTGTCATACTTTAGCTAAAACAAAAACAGTTTAAGGTGTCACTTAAATTATAGCTGCTGGAAAGAGGCATTGTCATACTATAAACTAAGACATACACAATAACATTTAAAATAAATTATGACCAAGCACGCTTGTCATCAAAATACTCGCTGATGGTATAATAGCCCTTTAAAATCAGTTTTTCCTTAACATATGATTTAAATACATTTAGTCGTAGGGTTGTTACCTCATCTGGAAGATATCGACGAGCTTGCCACTTGTCATGATTGGCCTATAGTAAAGTTGGCTAAATGTTAATCCGCTTCTTTATAAGCGTGGTTTCTGACGTATGGAGAAATAAAGGCCGAAATTCACTATGACTGTGGTATAATAAATTTAATAAAAATACTCTACACAAATTAGGATATTTTCCAAAAGTTGTTACATATTGACTTTCATCGTCTCTATGACAACCTTATGTCATAAAGACTCCAAGATTTCATTATTAAATATGTTAATTTATCTACTTGTTCCATAACATTTTCCCCACCTTGCAAATAACGGGTTAGTAGTACGAGTACTAGCACCAATTTAAAAACTAAAAGCTATCAATAGTTGGAACCCGACAGGAAACGAAACAAATAAACAATTAGATGAATTTAAAATTAAAAATAAACACAATTCATTACTAATAAAATATTCACAACAATTACATTATGCCGAAAGTTTGATATTGACTTTCATCGTCTATGACAACATTATTTCATAGAGACTTCAAGAATTAAATATAAAATATGGTAATTCATCTACTTGTTCCACAATAAGACGTGTGTGACCCATTGTTACTTCAGCTTATTAATTTTGAAGGCTATGTCGGTAACTTTGATTCTCTGATGGATGTCCACATTTCGGACTTTATCCATTAAAAAAACACACTCCTCAGCTGTTAGTGTCCATTGTTAAGGTAATAATTAGTCGCTGACCATTGCATGGGGAAGTACAAACCAAGCTTTTTTCGTGACTCAGAAGATTCGTGAATTTGAATAACAGAGATAAACGCAATTGCAAAAGAAGTTTTTTCGAGATGTCTTCGCGTTATCTCCCATTTATCAAAATAGGGCCTTTCAGAGACATATGTATATTTTAAACTTAGCGTTAGAAATTACTAAATAAGTGCGTCGAGTTTCCTCATTGATGAGGGTCGTGACCTCCCGATGAATTGGTGTGCGTCTTGATGATAGCACGCCACCCGTTCCTGTCTTCGGCAGCATGGACGCTAGTGTTGGTGATGGAGCGGATTTGGTCGGACCAGCGTAGCGTACTACGGCCTCTAGGTCTCTTTCCTTCCACCTTGCCAGTAACAAAAAGTTTTTCCAGGTTATCCCCTCCTTTTCTGGCACTGTGTCCGAAGTACTGGACGAAGGCATATGGTGGATAGCCTAGTCGATATGTCTAGTGGGTTTAAAATGGGTCTACCCCAATTGAAAAAAAGTTCTTATAATACGAAAAACGGCACCGTTCGATGACTTTCTAATCATGGTTTAAAATTCTAAATGAGATTAGAATAGTCATAATGTATAAATAAATTCATGGTACACTTACTCTATTCAACCGAAAACAATTTGTTGGTTGATAAATATAAACAAACACATAAGGTCGACTTGGCAATCGTGTTAAGTATCTTGACAAAGCAATGCTACAGGCGTGAACTCCACAATAGTCGCTATCGAACATCCTTTTCGTATTATTAAAATTATATTTTTCAGCGAATATTGCGCATTGGTTTTAGAGTGATATTTGACAGCAACTACTGTGCAATTTACGCCTGTCGTTTTGGTTCTGCAAGATACACAATAAGACACATGCGACAGGCGTTGCACAATAGTCGCTGTTAAACATAAGTTTCGTGTTACTAAATTGTTCGTATTACTAAAGTGATGTTTGAAAGCGACTATTTTGCAAAATACATAATACTGCAGCCGGTCCTTTTATCAATGCATAGATATACGTCTCTAAAGCTTAGTAATCGTAAGCGATATGCGTGCGGGATCCGTAGGATAATATTGAAGGGTCTACAGCGCCATCAATACAATCGCCAAAACGACCAAAATGAAACTTTGCCTGAATAACTTATGTTGTTCTTTTTACTATGTTCGACATGTGGCATACTTGTATCAATCTGTACGTAAACGAATAAAATGATAGTTTTTCAAAAACTAAATTAGTTTTATGGGTGTATCATGGACACTCAGCCAAGCGTCTGCCCAAGGAGTTGTCCAAACGGCTAACGGAAAAGTCTGAAGACAGGAAAGCTGGCAATTATTTCTGCCAACGTATTAGCTTAGCTATACAGAGGGGAAATATTGCCAGTCTTCTTGGGACTATTTTATTTATTTTATTTTAAATTATTTATTGCACCAAAACTTAAAATTAGGTACATAGGCGAGTTTAATCACTGAAGGGGACGTCTCTAGAGGACATTTTTTACTTATAGTTTATTTTTATTAGGTTTAGTTTATATTTTTTTATTTTTTTACTTTTAAATAGCTTTAATTATTTATACTTTTTAGTCCAAAACTATTTTTGTTTAAAAAAGTATATTAATTATTATATATATTCTCCAAGTAATATTAAGTACCTAGTTGAAAGTAAAAACATTTTTATTTTATTTTATTATATATATAATAAAATAAATAAGAGCAGTGATGGCCCGCAAGCTTATGTGTCTTGTAGATGCGACAGGAGTGAATTGTAATAATGTCGCGGTATCGAAGTTTGTACCAATGTTTAAAGACAAAAGTTTTCAACTAGTGCGTTCTTCAGTAATGTTGTATGGTGCAAAAGCGTGGACACTGACGATAGGTCTGGTCCACAAGTTCAAGGTCGCTCAGCGAGCTATGGAGAGAGCTATGCTCGGGATTTCTCTGAAAGATAAAGTCAGAAACGTTGACATCCGTCAGAGAACCAAAGTTACCGATATAGCTTTTAAAATTAGCAAGCTGAAGTGGCAATGCCACAGAACCGATGAACGATGGAGTAGACGGATTCTGGAGTGGAGACGTACTGGAAGACGCAGAGTATGACGACCCCCCGCCAGATGAACAGATGACCTGAGGAAGGTCGCTGGTGGGGGATGGATGAGGGTGGCGAGACTTGGGGGAGGCCTATATCCAGCAGTGGAGAGACACAGGCTGATAATGATGATAATCGAAGTTTGCTTACGTACATTTACAACACGACCAATACTTCAGAGAATAAATAAATACATTTTGAGTATAAATAATTCTATTTAACTGCCTCCGTGCTCGATAGACTGCTAGGTTAAGTCCGTGAATTTAGACTTATTTATATCCTTAAATAAAAAATTCGTGGCTGTAAAATGGCCGTGTCAGCTTACAATCTAGTAATAATAATATTTATGTCCATATACTCGTACATATACATAAATTAATATACATTAAATATAAATTAAAAGCAACCTAAATAATAAAAATAAATGTAGGTAGTTTATATACATAAAAAAAAACTTATATTAGAAAGTAACTTGTATACAATTATTTTTTAAGTAAAACAGTATGGTAAAACGAATTCAAAATAAATAGAGGAGATTGGGTGCTGGAGATTTTAGATTCGATCTAAAATACGATGGTCCGTGGAAGAGAAATGGTTTTACTGGGAAAATACAAAAATAAAGTATCGAAGCGACCGTAATCCTTTCCAGTATATAGGAGAAGAGGGACAGGCTGATAATGATGATCAATATTATTGTTATATACAATAGAATCAAACTTAATACTTCTGTGTCTAAATCAACTCCAGTTACTTCATTGTCATGGGTCTAAAATTCCGTTTTACGCATATTAAGCATTTATCTGCAAAATAATGGTGTTTAAACGAGGATTCAAACTCAATACTTCTGTGTCTAATTCTACTCCAGTTACTTCATTGTCATGGATCTAAAATTCATTTTTAGGCACATTAATTATTTATCTAAAAAATATGGTGTTTAAACCAGGATTCAACACAAAACCTCTGTGTCTAAATCTATCCCAGTAACCTCTCTGCCTTTATTTATTTTATTTAAATACTATATTTAAATACTATATTTAAATATTATATTAGTGTACATAGGCGAGTTTAATGCCAGTTAGGCATATTTATTATTTATTTTTATTTTTTGCATTTAGATATCTGAAAATGATTGTGTATAAACCAGAATAAGTATATGTATAAATAATTGTGTATAAACCAGTAATTGATCGTTGTGTCATTCTGTGTATGTATTATTTTGTAAATTTGATATAGCTGAGTTTTTCTAACAGATTCCTTTCTCAGTCAAAGTTCTCTGCTTAGCTGCTAGTCTTCTGCTAATAGCTTACTCTTTGGACCACTTTGCTGCTTAGTCTTCTACTAGCAGTAGTAGAATCATTAAAAATAATTAAATAATGACGTTTCATAAATGCCTGTAATAGGTTTATGTGAATAAAGATATTTTGACTTAAAGAATTTGAACTTATTACCTCTGCGTCAAAATCTATCACAGTAACCTTTTAGTAACGGGTCTAATATACAGTTTCCAGCGCATTAGGCATAGATCTGAAAATTATAGTGGTAAAACCAGGATTCATACATAAACATCTGTGTCTAAAACTACCCCATTAACCTTTAATCACGGATCAAAATTACAGTTTCCGTGCATTCAGCATTTATCTAGAAATTATTGTGTATATACCAGGATTCAAACTTAATACCTCTTAATCTAAATCTACCCCAGTAACCTCTCGGCCACGGGTCATAAAACAGGTTTAAGCGATGAATGTGCATTTATCTGAAACTTATTTTGTATGAACCAGGACTTGAATTTAGTACATCTGTGTCAAAATCTACACCAGAAAACGGCTACGGATCAAAACGGAACAGTTTTAAGTGCATTTATCTGAAAACTATTTTGTATAAACCAGGATTCGAATTAGATACTTCTGTGTCGAAATCTACACCAGTTACCACTCAGCTACGGGTAATAAAATACAATTTTCAGCGCTTTCAACATTTATCTGAAAAACTTATTGAATATTTGAACAGTATAAAATTCACGTGACAATTTCGGTACGAATAAAATAGTATGAACCATTGAGATAAAAGTACTACGTATAGAAGGATTTGTCAAAAAAAAAAGTGTCGCAATTTGATGACACGCGTTGTTGTGGAACAAGTAGATAGATTCTAAATATATTTAAATCTAAGACATCTTCATGATTGTAATGGAGACGTCGATAATTTGATCAAAATTTGTAAAAGCCTAGTTTACTTTCAGTATTTATTCTACCACACGCGTGTAAACATTATGTCGGTCGTCTAACCAAACTACATAATATGTTAAGAATTACTGTGTACTTAGTCCCCACGGTCCGAGAGTTTCCAATCGACGCAAAAACATATGTTCCAATAAACTGTATGTAGGTGTATTTCCGCCTTTTGAGGTTCTCTGCTTGTGGTGCAACAGCGCCTGGGTCCTTAGACGTCGAGGGTGGAACGCACACATATATTAATAGGTGGTAGGTAGACTGATAGTGGTAATTTGTCCAGTCCGGGGCGGGGAAGTATCCACCGTTTGTGCCGATAAACCCAGTAAAGTGTATCCACACATTTCGGGATCAGGCTCAAATTGCCGTCATGTCCAGTCAAGCCGGCATAGTGTTAGGGCCTGATGTCAGTCATGAATGTCTGATTACAGTTGCTAACATTCATGGATCTCGCTCCCCACTTCCACACAAAAATTGACGTCACCGCAGAAATTAATTGAAATGACCTCCGCACTAACAGATTATTTTAATAGTACGACGGATAGACGATATTTACGACGGATTTGTTTTTGTATATACAACTACCTCAGTTAAGTTAATCGGAAAATCGCATGAAATGTTCTGTAGCTTTTTGTTAAGAACGGGTTTTTCGTTTAAATAAAGAACTCAGTATTTTGAGTAAGCACCTCGTAAAGTTTGTGACGTAATTTGACTTATATTCAAGAACCGGACATCTATTATTGATCCACAATATTTATTTATTTATTTTATTTATTTTAAAACTTTATTGCACTATGTACAAAATGACATTTAGATAGTATAGGTGGTAGGTGCAATTAATAATTAGGTTAAATTGAAATAAAACAGCAATATAATAATATATATAAATTTTGACATAGGAAAATAGCCAAATCCGTTATAACTATTTTGCTTTATTTTATTATAAAAAAAAAACATTTTTTTTAATAATATTTTAATTTGAATACTCCTTGAAAATTAAAAGTGTGCGAGAGAGAAGGATGCGAAGTGAACAACCCTCTTAATGCCGTCTTGTAAACTCGTTCTAAAATTGTATTGACGGCAAACCTGCTTCACTTTTATATTTCCAGTAAAATAATATATTTATTTTCCGGACCATCATATTTGAGTTGGAATCAAAATACTTCAGCATCATTTTAATACCATGACAATATTTCTCCACAGCCCCTTGAACATAGAGTCCTGGACCTCCACAGTTGAAGATGAGCCATCCAGAAAATTCGGCAGAATTTGGCCTACTGTACCAAAGAGTTTTTTTTTATTTTCTTAAATGAAAACTTTATTGAGCGCGCTTACGGACGTACGTTCAACGAAATAGGTCCCCAACCAAGCGCGCGCAATAAAGTTCCCATTTAAAAAAATTAAAAAACTCTGTGGAACTTGCCGGGGGTTTGAACTGACCTTTGTAGGATTTTAAGGATAGCTTTCTTACAACCACCGATTCAATGGCAATAATAAATTGTTTTAAATGTCCAAACTTGTATATAGGTCATTTGGAAATAAAGTATGTTTTATTATGTGTTATTTGATTGCTGCTCGCTTAATGTTCTCAATCGTACTTAGTTTAATCAAAGAAAGCTGCTTTGTACCAATTTCTGTAGTTATTTAAAATGCAGGAGCTGTTTTATTTAACTTGAATTATTTATATAAAAAAAAACACAAAGAGTGATGACGTTTCTTTAGTAACTTGGTCATGTTAAAAACTGACAATACTTGTATATTATGCCTATTTATGAAATACATTTTGAATTAAATCCTCTATTGAAATTCTCACACGTATATAAGATTCAGGCCAGTTCGGGTAGCGTAAATAATGGCGCGAAAAAGATCGTCGAAGAGGCGGAGTTGTTCCCGCGCTTTTGCACAGACATGTTGCAAGTTTTATTTTGTTAAGTATTATGGTTATTGAAAGTCAAAAGTGGTGTTATTTTGTTTAATAATGTGCTACAATGAGACTAATTATGGAAAACGATAAATTTGACTTTATACATATGTGGTAGAAGTTGCAGTGAATTTTTTGTTTTTTACAGCGCTGTAAACTCGCATATTTCCGATGTGTTGGCGATATTGCCGCTAATAACTTTAAACCATCATATTTTGTAACACTTGAAATTTGTTGATCCCCAACTCAGTTATGAACTAAGAATAATGACGCAGTTACTAATAAATCTCGTGTGTTTAGGACTGACGTAATTTCCTTTAAAAGAACTTAACTTTTAAAAAATATTGAACAGCCAATTCACGAATTATTTTGACTTGTCCGACATACTTGTATATACAAGTATAACATGCTCGTACGTCACCAGTTTACAGACATATTTGATTGTTCATCTTTTAAAAATAATCTCTATTCTTATTTGTTATCTATTCAAAATAACTGACGATTATTTATGTGTTAAAATTGATCCTTGTTTGTACTCTCGATGCAACTTTCACTCCAATATCTTTAGTATGTGTTTTATTTTATTTATTTATTTCATGAATCCTGTATATATTTAATTATATGTATTGTATTATAGATATGTATTATTATATGTGTAACATGTATTGTATATGTAGTATTAGTATGTATTGTTTATTTAATATTTACTTGGCACTCTGCCTGTCACATGTTTTCAAAACTCCCAAAGGTTAGCTGGTGGATAATGCCTCACGGCATAAAGCTCGCCTATGCACATTAATTTTAAGTTATTTTAGTTTTTGTGCAATAAAGCTATTTTTATTATTTATTTATTGTTCTCTATTGACGAAGAATTCATTTATTTTGTGAATTTTGTGTATCAAATGATACGTGTGTATAAATCTCGTACTCCACCTAATTTAGTAAGTTCTAAATTTAAAGTTTGAAATTTTTTTTTGTTCCATATCTCGATAGATTGTTAATGAGATGTCTAGCCCATACAGCCAAGTCTGACGTAAATATCATATTTATTTATAAACTGCCTTCGTGGTCTAGCGGCTAAGTCCGTAGATATAGAGGCGGAGGTACCGGGTTTGATTTTCGATCGAGACACAATTATTTGTGATATTTTACGAGTTTGGTACGCTTGATATACGCCTAAAGTACGCCTATTATAAAGTTGGCTAAATGTGAATCCGCTTCTTTTAAAAAGCGTGGTATCTAATCGCTTTTTTTATTTCAATAATAGTGCGCCCAAATGATGATAAGTGGTGCGCGAGGTCCATGAATGTTGGCAACTGGAATCAGACACTCATGACTGACATCAGTCCCTAACACTATGCCGGCTTGACTTGGCATGACGGTAATTCGAGCCCGATCCCAAAACATGTGGATACATTTTACGTAACCTTTTTCGACCACGGCCGTAATGGCAAATTATTTTGAGATAACCAATGTGTATTTAGTAAAAAGTTTAATTAAATGAAATATTTCATTTGCTAAAAAACACATGGTTACAGATTCGAGTATGGTCTTAGTTATTATACACAACGCACATGTTTCGCCAGTGACGGCATGAAAACTTTCATACAACAATTATAAAAATTTAATTACAAATCCAGATAAAGCTACCTCAGGTGTATTTTACAATCGGGTGAATTTCACAATATAGGTAGGCAGGTGTATGGACGTAGGTAGATATTTGCTTAGGGACTGAATAAACTCGAATGGAAATTGAGAGGTGCCTACGTCACTTCGCAAAGATAGGCTTTGATTTCATTTACGTCTCACTAAATAATGATAATATGTGGGGGAATATCGCGTATGTTTATGTAGATGAATAGATGGTTACATGTAGGTACTATTTGAAATTTTATCATTCATTTATACTTACTTTAATCTTGAAATGATTACTTATGTCTCTATTTTAAATAAAAATAACAAATTTTGACATTATAATAATAATAATAATAAAGCCGTTTATTCCTTAATTAATTAACATATTTGTTTATATAATCGACACAATTAATAATTTAAATTAAAATATGAACAAAATAATAATAATTTTACATTTATACTAAAGCTATGTCTAAATTATAAATTAAATATTTTTTATTTTAAATGGTAATGTCAAATCTAAATTCTAATAATATCTAATGTTTTTCTTTCTAATTAAGGACCCCTCGTCGGGTAAAGCTCTCCTCCTTTTCTATCCATTTCTTTCTAATAATAATTTTGACATTAATTTTCATTTATTGCGTCTTCATTTCGTTGTTATCGTCTGTGTTCTAAATTCAAATTGATTCTGTCATAAAATAATGTCGTCTACCGTTGTCAGTCAGAAAGGAAGTCCAAGTCCGTCCAAAAAGGTTACAAAAAGCTGCAACAGATACTATTTGTAAGACTAGTGTTATTTTTACTATTTATTATTTTGCCGTTACGATTTATTTGCAAAATAAAATATGTAGTTTGAATGTCAGCAGGCGATTGACTGATTAAAGTATTTGACACTGACAGTTATATTTTGTGCCATTTGATTAAAACTTGACTATAGCTGTTATACAACCCCTGTGTTTGACTTTAAGCGCTTTTTTCGCTTTGAAAGTTGTTCAACTTGGCGTTATTTATTTATTTATTTCAAAACTTTAATGCACAAAGTACAAAAGGCGGACTTGATGCCCGTAGACATTCTCTGACAGCCAAACCTTTGGGACTAATTAGAACAACTGTAGGTGCAAGGAAAGTATAAGTGACACATCAATTAGATATAATTACTTATATAATAAACTTACTTATATATAATCTACTTATAAATGTAAATATACTAAATACTAATATATACACAATAATGAACATACATATAAAACTTACAAATTTTGTTAGGAGCTATTTAGAAAATGTGAGTAGACCAGCTTTTTAAATGATGATCTGGTAGATGCCTGCCTTATGGTAATAGGTAGATTGTTCCACAGATTTGTAGCAACAACCGCAAAGGAATTCGAGACAAATCCGGAATGATGAGATGGAACGGAAAGAAGTAAGTTGTGAGAAGATCGAAGAGATTTTTTACTCCATGGTTTTCATACAAATAAGGCAAAATTAGGTAAAAAACAATCAAGCTATACTTTGCTTATAGTCGAACATAGCATACATACTCATATATCTAAATTTAGTATAGCTTAACTATATAATATAGAGTCAAGTAGTAAAGTATCATCACGACCGTTTCCCTTCCGGGCTGGTCAGAAACCACGCTTATAAAGAAGCGAATTCACATTTAGCCATCTTTACTATATAAGGCCAATCATGACAAGTGGCAAGCTCGTGGATGTCTCTAGCGTACCAAACTCGGGAAATATCACAAATAAATTAAATATATTAAGTTAAATAAATAAATATTATTGTGTCCCGACCAGGAATCGAACCCGGTATCTAATATAAAGGTTTTATTTCTACTTAAATTGTAAGCTTGTTGAATAATATACGAGTATGTAAAAAATTCAACTGCCTCCATGCTCAAATGCGTGGATTTAGAAGCAGACATACCTGGATCGATTCCTGGTAGGGACAGAATAATTTATTTAATTTATTTGTGATATATTTCGAATTTGGTACGCTAGAGACATTGACGAGCTTGCCACTTATCAGGATGGTTCCGTAGTAAAGTTTGATAAATGTGAATCCGCTTCTTCAAAAAAGCTTGATTTTTGACCACCCGAAAGCAACACGTTCGTGATGATGCTTAACTTTTACTTAAGTAATTTCCTTCTCCTTCGTTGTGTTTTCTCATTACTAAGGGTAGTGACCTTGTGAAGAATTGGTGTGCGTCTTGATGATAGCACGCCACTCGTTCCTCGTTGATGGTGGAACGAATTTTGTCGGACCTGCGTAACGGGCTTCGGCCTCTCGATCTGTTTTCTTCCAGTAACAAAAAGTTCTTCTGAGTTATCTCCTCCTTTTATGGCAATGTGTCCGAAGTACTGGAGTATCCGACGAAAACATAGTGGATAGCCTGGTCTATATGTTTTAAATTCTACACGTTAGTCCGATGCTTCGCATGCCTCATCAGTAGCCCTGTAATTTAGGTAATAATAGTTTATCAATATCAACATAGATTAGAGCTTAAACACACACATATATTGTTACTAAGGCACTTAATCCAATTAGAAACAATATTAATTTATTAGGAATACATTAAAGACTACTTTGTACGAAATATATTTGAAGTAGGCATTGACTTATATAACGTTGGGTATTTTTTCTATATACGTAAATTGTTTATATGTTCATTGTGTCATTTATTATCATCAGCATGTATTTCTCCACTCCATGCAGTATTTTGCAACCCTCTCCAGCGACTTTCTTTAGGTCATACGCCCAACTGCGTCGTCACGTACGTGATCACCACTATTTGCCACTTCCTAATTATGAAAGCTATGTCATTATCTTATTAGCCTCATTGAAGCAGCTATAATCATAAGTGACATTTTATATTGTTATCTATATTTATTCATTTATTTAAATCTTTATTGCACTATGCACAAGGGGCGGGCTTAATGCCGCTAGACAATCTCTGATAATGCCAACCTTTAGGATAATGTAGAAAATTCAAGATGTAAGGTAGGTGCAACACGTAATATAAATATTGTGTCTGTCTTAGCTTATAGTGTGATACAGCCTATTAACAGGAGCTGTAATAAAGAGCGTAATTTTATTTTATTTTGAAATATTTTCGTCATTTTATCGTTTCTCTTCCCAAATGATGGTTATCATGTACTGCTCCAGATACACCAATATGTACTATAAATTGATATTGTATTATAGCAATATTGTAAAAAAAAAACTTGTAAAAGAGCAGAACAGATCTCTTTATTACTTTGCCTACCTGCAAAATAAAAAATCACAACTATAATGCACATAATACAAAAGGCGGACTTAATAGCTTGTAGAAAAAGCCGAAATGGCTTTAAGTTCGCCTTTGTACATACTATTAAGTAAAGTGCAATAAAGTATTTAATAAATAAATGCTCGTTGACATTTTATTTTCCTTTGAGACTAATTAGAATAAAGTATAAGTGACACATCAATTAGATAGAAATGCTTATATAATAAACTTACTTATATATAATCTACTTATAAATATAAATATACTAAATACTAATACATACTCAATAATAAACATACATATACAACTTACAAATTTTGTTTCGAGCTATTTAGAAAATGTGAGTAGACCAGTTTTTTAAATGATGATCTGGTAGATGCCTGCCTTATGTTAATAGGTAGATCGTTCCACAGATTTGTAGCAATAACCGCAATGGAATTCGAAAGAAAGGATTGATGAGAAGGAACGGAAAGAAGTGAGTTGTGAGAAAATCGGAGAGATTTATCATGAAAAGAGGAAATTGAGGTTTCCTTTGACAGCTGGAAGGAATTGATGAGTGGAGGAGCCGTTAAGAAAACGTCTTAGAATGCGGATGTTAGTCTTAAATTAATCTTAGAGCATTCCAAATTATCTGTTTTCTCACATTTAATAGCATATTGCCAAAAAGTAGACATCCGTCAGAAAACTAAAGTTACCGACATAGCCTTCAAAATTAGTAAGTTGAAGTGGCAATGGGCCGGACACGTCTGTCGCAGAACCGATGACCGATAGAGTAAACGAGTTCTAGAGTGGAGACCACGTACAGGAAAACGCAGAGTGGGAAGATCCCTCGCCAGATGGACGGATGACCTGAAAAAGGTCGCTGGTGGGGGCTGGATGAGGGTGGCAAAAGATCGTGTGAAATGGCGAGCCTTGGGGGAGGCCTACATCCAGCAGTGGAGGGTCATAGGCTGATGATGATGAATAGCATATTCTTGTACCATATTTTTTTATTTTACATTAGTTGTATTCAACGCCGCGCTTGTTATACATAAGTCAATGGAAGTAATTCATTTTGGGATTAGCTGAGATTTAGGGTGATTAATAGCTCCTGATAAACTGAAAGTGAACTTTTCTTTTTATAGAATATCGACAATATTGCTAGGGAATATTTTACTTAATATATTTTAATTTTTTAAAACTACCTCCCAGATTTTCTGATTATTTATGTTAATAAATTAATTTTTAAATGGAAATTGGATTTTCGTTTTATCTACATTAACTTAATATTTGTTAATTATTGGAAATGACATTTAAAACAAAAGTATAAAGTAGAAAAGTTTTTAAAATATAAAGGTGACAAGAGTCTATTATTCGCTCAAAGAATCAGTATTGCAATTCAGTGGGTGCGAGACTTATATCCTCATCTACGATATTAAATTGACTTTAAAATTTGTAACAAACAAACGAATAAATTATGTTATATTATTTATTTTTATTCATTT
Organism: Tinea semifulvella; assembly: GCA_910589645.1. Classification (NCBI taxonomy): domain Eukaryota; kingdom Metazoa; phylum Arthropoda; class Insecta; order Lepidoptera; family Tineidae; genus Tinea; species Tinea semifulvella. The sequence continues at coordinate 2,167,555 of OU342598.1, read as the reverse complement.
AAAACTTTTTGCACTATGTACCTAATGCCGCTAGACATTCTTACCCGGTCAACCTTATGGACATTACGAACATTGTATATGGAAGGTTCGCGCAAATTATAGATCATAAGATGAGGGAGAAAGAACTAGTATACCATATTAATATACTTAACACTAATATACTTATAATACTTAATATATACATACTTACAGTTGTTGGGATCTGTTTAAGAAGTGTGTGAAAACCATATTTCCACAGATTTGCGGCAACAACTGCAAACGAGTCGAAAATAAAACTAGTAGTATTAGATTGTAAAAGAAAAAAATATAAACTAAAAATATTTAAAAACGAAACTATAGGGGTGCAACGTGGGAAAGTGGCCTGTGTACTTGGTACTTTTAGTCATGAAATTTTCCTTGGTAGTGAATTTAATTTTTTTTATCTGTTATAAATATTTAGTAATAAATCTATTTATTTTATTAATTTATTAAAATAAATCGAAAATTTAAACTTTTACCATTAAGCCTATTAAGTCTGTTTTATTAACCGCAACCGTTAAATTGGTGGGTGGATTCCCTTTTTTCGTTAGAAATATGTAATAGCCGGGCTATTCTGAGACACTTAATTGGTACATATATAAGTTAATTATATTATGTGTATGTAATAATATATTTATGTACTATATAAATAAATAAATAGTAAGGCATGTAAAGGCTGCATTTAAAAACATAAGGTGCTTTTAAAAAGTTTAATAGCATGCGGAGACCATGAAAAATGGCGCGCAATCGTCTCTGCGTACCCCGCAAGTCAACTGGTGTGAAAATATATGTAAATGCAATAAATAAGTCATAATTATTAACAAGCCAATATTTAATACATGTCGATTAACATTTTCAAAATCTCTCTTTATTTGTTGAAAGTTAAATAAAATAATTAATTATGTATATTTGAGAGGGATTCGTTTTAAATTCGTTTTGCGAGCGTATTTTAAATAATTTTCTCAGTGATTGCATATTAAACGGATTAATTTGTGACTGGCAACGTCGAATTTGGATGGCAACTGGGCATTTAATTTTAAAATATAAACAAAAAAAAAATTAAAATATAAACGACAATATTATCAACATTGTGCCGCCACATCATAGTGGGTCTATCCCGTATGGTACCCCCATCACATCATCAGTTGTGACTCCACAATATCTTGAATTTAACCAGATTTAATAATAATAATCATCACGACCGTTTCCCTTTCGGGGTGGCCCGAAACCATGCTTATAAAGAAGCGATTCACATTTAGCCAACTTTACTATAGGCCGATCATGACAAGTGGCAAGCTCGTGTCTTTAGCGTACCAAACTCGAGAAACATCACAAATAAATTTATTAAATTTAATTAAATTTATTCATTTAAATTATTAAATATTATTGTGTCCCGACCAGGAATTGAACTTGGTACCGCTGAGTCTATGTCTACGGACTCAACCGCTAGACAGTATTTTTGCAACAACTTAATATTTTTTTTTTGCTGTAGACAATATAAAACATAAATGATTTTATTATTGACATAAACTATTATTTAGTTTTTTGTTTGTTTTATTTATTGATTAGCTTAGGTTTATTATTATTTTTATTTAACTGTAAATTTCATCCTTGCATGCTGTGTGCACATATATTTGGAGATAGTAGCCTCAAATGCCTAAAAATACTCTAAAAAAATAATATTGGGAAAATTGTTGCAATAGTAATTAACAACAAAATAATTCGAAGCAAATGTTTGACAACAGCCATATTTAAAAATTGACACTGTCACAATAGTGTTGCCATTTGAAAATTTCCAAATAATTCGATTATCTGCTTTTATTGGCCAGACTCTATTACAATATAATATGACAACACATAAGATTAATGATTTGACTTTGACTTAAATGTATGCATGAAAATTACAACTTTTCTTAGTATGTACAAACGGCCTTACTGTCAGTTGGCATGGCCAAAGTCCCTTTCTTATTTTTATTTTATTTATTAGGGGAAAAAAAACAATAGTACAAATAAGACTTATTACTAAATTAAAAATAACATGTGAATTTAGTACAATCAGCATCAATTTGCACATAGTACTAACATGATTTCTACAAGTAAGAAGCAAAATATATTTATATGTAGAATTATTCCTTCCCCTTCTTCTTGCTTCTTCGTTTATAAGAATAATAAGTATACCTTAATCCCCTTTTTTATTTACAACCTTAAAAAAGGAGTCCTAAAATACTACTGTTAAAGATGGGACACATATTCCAGCGAAAAATTGGCCTTTCTCGGCACTATTACGTGCGACCACTGCAGACTCAAGTATTTTTTTACTCGTTTCAAACGCTCTGGGTGCACGGCACTAATTGCTCCACTTTCTCGTAATTACTTCTAGGCATAAACGCAATTCTTTAGTCAGAGTTAACATTGACAATATGCAAGGACCGGGCCTACAAATGAGCCAAAAATAAAAAGTAATTTTTCATTATTATCATCACAGCATTAAGTTCACTCTCGCCATACTCGCCAAACAGTTTGGTCTATGAACAGGACCCTCTTTTACATTGTGAACTACGAACAAGTGCCCTGTAATAGATGAGGGCCCCTTGTTCCTGTCAGATTACCAACTGATAATTAATATTGACTTTAAGGAAATATCAGTTGAAATAAATTAATAATTGTACATACTGCCGCCGTGGTCCAGTGGTTAAGTCCGTGGGTTTAGACTCGTAGGTACTGGGTTCGATTCCTGGTCGGGACACAAAAATATATATTAATAAAATAAATACATCTAATCAATATTTAATTTATTTGTAATATTTCTCGAGTACCAGCTGGAGACATCGACGAGCTTGCCACTTGTCATGATTGGCCTATAGTAAAGTTGGCTAAATGTGAATCCGCTTATTTATAAGCGTGGTTTCTGACCACCCCGAAAGGGAAACGTTCGATACTAACTGAAACTATAAATGTACTAGTATATGTGTAATATACTCCTAATGTCAAAATGTGAACATAATTTAATTTAATGTAAGGTTTTGGCAGCTGTTGGGCTTTGTCAAATAAAAATTGTTATTAAATAAAAAAAATATATAAAACATGATACATTCCTCTTTTAGTGCATAGTCTTATTTTTATAGATATAAATGTTGTTAAAATGATTATAAATGCGCCGAGGACAATATTTACTTTACGTTTTCCCAATGACTATGAAGTCGATATGAGTTCGGCTATGATCGGCAAAGGTCGGGCTAAAACAAACAGTTAATAACAGAATCCATTATTTTGACAGCCTAACGTTTGCGCCTAAGTAATGGAATAAGGCTGCTGTGAATGAATGAATTACCTTACATAATCCGAAAAACTAGTATTTTTTGCGAAAGAGATTTCATAACCATGACTACTAAAAATATATTTTTTCTATTATTCACAGTTTGTGCTGGTAACGTAACGGTATGCATTAGTTTAGCACAGAATAATAGCTCAGGTCCATTGAGTTACTGGAAACGACAACTCAAAGTGTTTTCGTCGTTTTCGAGTTTTTGTCCAGTCACAATCTTTGGTTTAGGCAGATTTTTTCTCGGTATACGATCATCATCATTTAATTATTATAGCTCCTAGAACATGTATCTGGAGAATTGGAGAATTTGGTCTACGGTCGCCACGCTGGACTGACGGGTTGACGAAGATCTAATAATAATTTTAAATGACATTTTTATAAACGTTGCACAAGTTAGTATTAGTCGAACCAGGACCGACAGCTTAACGTGCTTTCCGAGGCACGGAAACGGTGGTATTCTAATTAAATAATAACTAAATCTATGACAAAGTAGACAGTATACGAGTATTAAAAAATATTTAATTGACAATTAAGGCGCATTGTTTAGCAATAGTTTTAATTGACAGGTATATAGGTGGCCTAATTGTAAGAATGCTTTTCATTAAAACCAAAAAATGTCGCGGTCGAGCAGATATTTGTCATAGATAAACAACACAACTAGATAAACAACACAACCGTTTCCGTGCCTCAAAGAAAAATCCGTCGCCGATTTATCAAATACCAACTTGTAAATTCTCATTAAAACCTTGCCTGAGAATAAAATGACTCCCTGTCCATAGCAGCTATTTAAAAAAACGTAAACACAGGATAGACATGTGATCAATAGAGTTTTGCGGATTTCAAATTTTATAAGTATTTTTGGCCAGCTCATAGATAGACAGATAGATAAATTAAAAAATTTATTGCACAAAAAATAAAAACATTAAAATGTACATAGGCGAGCTTAATGTTTAGGCATTTTCTAACAGCTAACCTTTGGGAGAGTGAGAAGAGAGTACCTACTTATAAACAATAAATATATCGTACAACAATAGCATACAACACAAAATATCTATATATCTATATACATTATACATATTGTTATGTTAAGCGGTCTAGTTTTGCTTTTCATGTTTAATCTTTTCATGCTTGGAGAGCAAATTTTTAAAAATGTTGAGTGGTGTTTTTAGTATAGCGAGGGGAAGTCTGTACCACTAGCGAGCTGCAGATACAGTAAAAGAATCTGAACATCTGCTAGCCTATGTAAGAATTTGTTAAAAATGTCATCTTCATAAATTCAATGGTCAGGCCACTGCCTCATGCATATATTCATAAGTCACCGTGAATCCGAAATTTAGAGTAAATTCAGTTAAAACCACGACAGCTCCGGCGTTAGTTTGTGTATTTAATTTATAACTATTGCTTATAATGTTAATTTAATTATTTTAATACGGAAAAATCTTTTACTTTGTCATATCAATCAGCAATCTGTAATGTCTGGTATCGTGACAGTTGCAAACCGCGTCCGTGGTCTAGTGGTAACAAACGTTGCCGTGAACTCGGGAGGTCGTGGGTTCGATTCTCACTGGGGGCAAGTTGTACATCGTATAATTTGTCTCGGTCTGGGTGTTTATATGTATAATATGTAAAAAAAATAAGTATAATAAGTAGTTTAGTTTATTAACCATTTAGTTTCCGTAACACAAGCCTCGGAGCTTACCACGGAAACTAGATGGCGCTATGTGACCTGTCTGGAAATATTTATTATTATTATTATAAACCTCTTTTTAAAACACTAAAAATATTACCACTACCGTGGATGTATATTGGAGATGTAAGTCTTTTTGTACATTCTCACCCAGAACTCTTTCGGAAGCGTAGTGAAGTCATACCCAGACAAAAAATAACAAAGTTTTTAAATCTATTATACCAGTATACCATCCCCCCTGCTATAAAGACATAAGTAAGACAGCGGGGATTGGTATGGGTTATCTTGACGCAAAAAAAATGGGCCCTAAATTAAAAATAACAACATACAGGATAGAGGAAAATCGTTATAAAGGTTTTATTATTTGTTAGGTATTTAATAATAATAATAATAAAAATCGTTTATTGATCCAATTAACTTAAATCTATTACATTTTTATATGCTCAATGACCTGCAGTGGTAGCAACCGTACCGCAGGTCGTAGCATACCATTTTGTTTTATCCGGTCGACAGAAAATACAATTTATTTTATCATTAAAAAATCAATTTATATTTGTATAACCTATAAATAAAACTGCCTCCGTGGTCTAGCTGTTAAGTTAGTGTATTTAGATGCGGAGGTACCAGTATTGATTCCCAGTCGGGACACAACAATTTATTTGAGATATTTCTCGAGTTTGGTACACTAGAGACATCAACGAGCTTGCCACTTGTCATGATGGGCCTTTAGTAAGGTTGGCTAAATGTAAATCCGCGTCTTTCAAAGCGTGGTTTCTGAGCACCGCGAAAGACCTGACCATCGTGGTGAAACATTACTTTTTACATATTATTTCAGGATCTAAAAAAGGTAATGTAAGAGTTATTGAAATTGTACAACTGGGAATTACTTAGTAAATATTGTATCGAAAATCTCTTATGAATTATTTATTCCTTTTTTACTCTTCAATATATTTCGATATCTTCAGACAATTCGTCGCCCTTGAGAGTTCAGGAGGCCTACCCTTAACTTACAAACAAAATATCTAAGAAGATGAGTCATTGCATAACCGCCTCCGTGGTCTAGTGGTAACAAACGTTGCCGTGAACTCGGGAGGTCGTGGGTTCGATTCCCACCGGGGGCAAGTTGTATATTGTATAATTTGTCTCGGTCTGGGTGTTTATATGTATAATATGTATATATTTACAAAAAAAAAAGTATAATATGTAGTTTATCAACCATCTAGTTTCCGTGACACAAGCCTTGTAGCTTACCACGGAAATTAGATGGCGCTGTGTGACCTGTCTGGAAATATTTATTATTTATTATAATAATTGCAATTGTCGAACTCTAGATAAACGTAAATGTGATGACGATCCATGGTGTCACCATGTCGATGAAATTTTGTAGATCATATTCCAAGTAATATACAAACAGTATGAACGAATAATAATATTAAATAATTAAAAAGAAAACCTGACATTAAATAAACAACAAACAAAATAAACTACACTACATAGAAAACTAAAAAAACTAAAATTATAACCATCCGATGGGCAAAGTGTGTCGAGGACACTCGCTGCGTTCTCCCGTTGAACGTCGAGGCTCGTATGAGCAAAATATTCACTACTTAAAGGGTCACCCATCGCCAATGGGAGTTTTGCCCCGAGCTCACAAGAGAACGCCAGAGCCTCCTCGGACCACAGACCCATCGTTTCGACTGTAAATGGAATGAAGTGGTGATTTACAATAATAATAATAATAAAGATTATTGAAACAATTACATTTTTTTTTTCTTATTAATATTGACTTAACTTAGGGAACAGTTATGTATTAATAATCTCCTAGTAGTTGTTGCGTTTAAGACTGACACTACAGCGGCCTCAGGTTTCTTATGGCTGGATGTCACATGTGACGAACAGAGTGTTTTAACGCATGTGGCATCCCAAACCAGTCACGGCCTCGTTTGTATGGAATCAACGACATTCAATCTGGACGTTTATACCATCAGACCTAACTACCCGATGGCTTGGGGATGCAGGGGATATTAGCAGATGTAAGCGCCCTTGATGGATATTATTGATTATTATTAGATTTTGTTAAAAAAAAAAAATCTTATGTGAAACCTTACATTGCTTAAAAATGTCTGTCTATGTTGTGATTCTGTTTCAACTTAGTAAACGTTACCGTCAGTGAAGACGAATTAATTTTATGAAGGTAAAAATAAAAAAAAACAAGGACATTTTTTATACTATTACGAAATGTGACATGTGGTGGTGACAAGTGGCACGCAAGGTCCATTAATGTTAGGAACTGGAATCATACACTTATAACTAACATCAGTTCCCAACACTATGCCGGCTTGACTAGATGCTTTTTCACACTTCGTTTGAAGGACTCCAAGTTATAGGAAAGTGGAAACACAAAGGTATGAGTCCCCAAATGTATACGAACGAGTAACGATAGTGACTAAGATATGTGTGTGATAATTTAGATATTGGTTCGGGTGCGGAATAAAGAGGGTTTTTTTTTAAATTATATATATCTATACGCCTAAAATATTTTTTCCTAAATATTAAGATAGGACAGTTTACAGACGATATTAGTATTACGGCATTTCAGGGTAGGTAGTTAAGCAATAAAATAAGATTCTCGTCTGTTGGAAGTCGGCATGAGTCAAGAAATCAGAGGCATCTTAACGGCATTTACGTGTACCAATACAAATTGGAACATTCTCGCACAGAAATGCGTTTTATTGAAGAAATAACATTGACTTATATACTCAGCCCATGTCTATTTGGTCCTATAACCACTACATATTATAAAATAAAGTCATCCGCCGCGTCTGTCTGTCTGTTCGCGATTAGCTCAAAAACTTCTGCACTTCCCTGATTGGTCGATGCGTTCTTCTTGTACGTGGCAAGTTTTAAGACTTTTTTTAAAATATCTACATCGATTGGTAAATTTAATATGAAGGATATTTTACGCCGGTTCGTGTACTCGTAATACCTCTATAATTTAACATCATAATCTTGTCGAGCACGTACACAAACCTGTTTATTAATTAAAACTTGCCTAATTAATTCAAGCTTAACATTTTACACACGAATATAATATGACTAATAATCTTTATGTTTACACTGAGAAAAATAAATATACAAATATTTGATGTTTTTTTTTTATACTAGCACGACATGTGACCTTGGTCCAACCTGGTAAGTGGCGCGCAAGGTCCATGAATGTTAGCAACTGACGTCAGACACTCATAACTGCCATCAGTCCCCAACACTATGCCGGCTTGACTAGATGCTTTTTCACACTTCGCTTGAAGGACTCCAAGTTATAGGAAAGTGGAAACACAGAGACTGGAAGAGCATTCCACATCTTTATCGTACAACAGATGAGTCCCCAAATTTATACGTACACGAAGGGATGGTGACTACGGTTATGTGTGTGCATATTCTGACCTGTGCGTATGGTTGAGAATGAAGAGGGAGGGATTAGGTTATAGAGTTCTTCGGAGCACTCACCATAGTATAGTCGGTAGAACACGCTCAGAGAAGCCACATCTCGGCGAAGCTGCAGGGATTCGAGAGTTCCAAATATAGTGGCATCGTCCACAATTCGAACAGCTCGCCTCTGTAGGACATTGAGAGCATCTGTGAGGTACTTGGCGGAACCATCCCAAAGGTGAGAACAGTATTCTATACATGATCTGATCTGTGCTTTGTACATCAACAGTCTAATTGAAGGCGGAAAAAACCGCTTCACCTTGTTCTGTATTGCGAGCTTTCTTGACGCTGTTTTGGTGATGCTTTCAATGTAGTTCCGGTGGCTAAGGTCTGCGCGTATTTCCACCCCGAGAATGTTGAAGCTAGGTTGTAGGTCCAGCGTGGTGCTCTGAAGAGTAGGGGGAGGAGAGAAGGGGGACTTCTTGGCCGTCAGCGCGCATGTAATTGAAAATCATCGGATAATCGATATACATATGTTAAGATATACGCTGGGAAGATCAGTCTTAAGTCAAGTTAAGATGTGTAAGTGAGTATTACAGCAGAAACTGCCACATAATGTGCATTAGAATATATAATAAAATTCCTAGAGAGATACGAGAGTTACCTATAAAACGTTTTACTATTGAGTTAAAGAAAATTCTTATTGACAACTGTTTTTACTCAATAAAATAATTTTTAGCATGCAAATTTTAACATTAACATTGTATTCCAATAAATTGACAAGAACAATATTAAATATAAACTATATAAAAATAAATATTGTAAATAAATATCTATTGACATAAGCATATTGTATGCCCATGATATGGGCAGATTGCTTGATGATTGATCATCATGACATGTACAACTGTAATTAGAATAAGCAATCTATACAATAAAGAATTTTTGATTTTGAATTTTTAAATATTACAATACCATTAAATTAATCTTATGGTATTATCAGGCTACAATATCACAGTGTCCTGCAGAGGCGAGGGATTCGGATAGCGGACTACAGTGTTTAAAACTAGCTTTACGAGTTGCACAAGTTGTAGCTTATTTTTTGCGATTTTCCCGGGCTGTGAACTCCCATATTGACACGTGGTTGGGCGATAATGCCGCGTGGCTGTAAGGAAAACATTAAGTTCTAAAACATCTGGAATTTAATGAGACAGACATGGCTGTATGGGCTAGATCCCTTTACCTTCCCTATCATCTCATTCATCATTCATCGGAAAAATAGAGACAAAAAACTGGACTTTAAATATGGGGCACAATTTGCGGTTTTTATTGAGGTTTTCCAGCGCTGTGAATTCGTGTACATGTTTGGGCTTATAATGCCGCAAGTGATTCCAAGAAAAGCATCAAATTCTGCAACATCTGGAATTTTATGATAACTTCATTGACTCATAAAAAAGAAAGATATATTACGTCAGACTTGGCTGTATGGGCTAGACCCTTTGCCTTCCCTACCTCTTCATTTATCATCCATCGAAAGAATTAAATATTGACGTTTTAGATTCTGCTTTGATAATATTTTTGGAAAATTATAAATCTAAGAATAAATAACTTAACTAAAATAATTCATTTTATTTACCTACATCGTTAACATCTTATTAAAAGACGATGTGTGTTTCAGAACAAGAATAATGTGTCCGTATTAGCAACCACAAATGGACATGAGTTCTGCTCTTAAATAAAATCTCTTTCATGGTCGGTCGTTCGCAGAGATTAACCCGCGTAGACTTCAGAATTACTAACCATTAGTGCGGATTCCTTATACCTACCTAACCACTATATATAAATGTATATTTATATAACTTTTTGGTTCCAAACACACCGTATGTATGGTAGTAATAAAGACTACAAAAACTGTGGTAATAAAATATAATGATAAAAAATCTGTACAAATTTTTAACGCTAAATTAGACTATCTCGATGATAATCAATGTGTTATGAAGACTTCTAAGATTTAAAGATATGTATATAAGAATCTAGCTACTCTGGGCCTATGGAGTCCAAGTGGAAAAAAGATTTTAAAAGATAGATAACACCGCGTCTTGTCTTCTCCTCCGGTGACAAAAGGGCTGGGTCTTTCTTCGCCCAAAGAATCAGTATTGCAATTCAGAAGGGAAATGCAGCCAGCGTTCTTGCCAACATTCCACGCGGACGGGACTTATATCCCTATCCTTAGTATTATTATTAATTTTATTTTATATTTTGTAAATATTGTTTTCAAATAAATGTTTTGGAATCTCTTATACAATGACATGTACCCACTGGTGTAGCCAGGCTTTTACGGTCGTAACATTTTAACAAACTTATATTTCCGCACATTGTTTCAATAGTAAAAACTGCTCGCTCTCAAAATTTTGCAAATTTTAATGCTGAATAATAGTCCCGTACCACTTGGATACGTACAGTGAATGGAATTAAATGCCGATAAAAGTGAATTTATAGTCGCAATTTTATGAAGTCAATTTCCTTTCTACTTTTTTGTTAAATAATACGAATTCTTTGCTTTGGAAGCATCTACATAATATTTCAAATTCCTTCCCCATTTGTTGTAATTTTTTGTCTATTTTTGACTCATGTCTATCTATCTACTTTTTTATACCGACAAAGTGTTGTCGTGAGTGCCTGAGCCAGTTGCTAACATTCATGAACCTTGCTTGCGCTACTTATCATCAGGTAGGCGCAAAGTCACATGTCATGCAAGTATAACAAAAAAAAAAAGAAATTTCTAATTCTCTAGAAACACAGGTGAGGTCTAGGAGTGTGTTCTAGGGGCTGTAATAAACATATATACATGTCAGTATATATAATATATATATATATATATATATATATATATATATATATATATATATATATATATATATATATATATATATATATATATATATCAATATGTAATATATAATGGACATTCTCATTAATTTTCTGACAAATAAGTGTTCTAGGGGCTGAAATAAACATATATATTATATATATTACATATTGATATATATATATATATATATATATATTAGGGCTAAATCCTTGAAAATCACTAAAACACTTGTTTCGGCGTATTAAATTATATTTTTATAAAATAATACATTTTGCAAGTCGAAAAGTTATGTGAAATCTGACAAGATATATTTTGGAATTTCATGTCAAATGACTTATTGAATTTTATATTTTTATATGCAATGATACGTCCACTACACATATATATATAATAAATTTTTCCTTCGCAATAGGAAAAAAAAATAGCCTTATTTGTAAATATTACATATTGATATATATATATATTTATATATATTATAATTATTACAATTTAAATTTTAATTATTTCTGTCTTTTTTGAGAATCGTCGATCCTTTGAACGTGGTTATTTTGTCATCGGCCTACGTTTAAAAACTATCTCAAATCTAGCCTTTTATTTATTCTAGCTCATCGTAATCATAAACGAGAGAGCTAACTCTTGTTGTAAGTTAGCTGATGTCAGTATTTTTTTAGACGAAGTCAACACGTAATCGATATTGCTAAAATTATCATATTTATTGGTTAACCGACAATTAATAATTAATTGGCGCAGCTGTAATCGCAGTGTACAATTCTTTGTATTTTTATTTCATTAACAATCAGTATAAACGCTAAATCGCTAAAAAAACAGTATTCAAAGTACCTATTCAAAAACGTTATTTTATAAATTTACGGAATTAGTAGAAATATATTCCCTTTTTTTCGACCGCAATGAATAAAGCAATCCCTAGGATTTGTCTTGACACCTGAATTAATTTACGCGGAAACGGCGACGATTAAATGTTTTTTTTTATGGCAACGATGAATAAAGAGTCTGTTTAGTGTGTTTAATACACTAACCAGTACATTTGGTAATCGAGGTTTTCCCCTGGCGGCCATCGTCTGGTTCAAAATCATGCTTCTGCACTATGTCTGCCCCGATACAAGACGTTCCGTGGGAGATGTAGGTATGCTACCAAAGAAACAACCTACCCCACCACCGCACGAATAACAATCGGTGGTTGCTTTTAAAAATCAATATAAAATCTTTCTTCTGTATCTCTCAGCATTCCTTTTCAATATTTTATTTTTTTACAAAACAAATGTTATATCCATTTGGTTGAGCATATGTCATCATTCATTAAAACACAGAGGCTAGACCTTTACTATTGGAGATGGGTCTTCCATAACATAAATCTGGAGAATTTGGCCTACACGCGCCACGCTGGCCAGACGGGTTGGCGATCTCCAACAGTGGAAATGAATGAATAAAAAAAAACACATTAAGCCAACTTTAGTATCAAATCAAAATATAAACTAAGTAAATTATTGTGTCTCGATCAGGAAACGAACCCGGCACCTCCGCGTTTGAATCTACGGAATTAACCGCTAGACTTAACTGCCTCCGTGGTCTAGCGGATAAGACCGTTGATTTAGACTCGGAGTTACCGGGTTCCATTTCTGGTCGGGACACAAAAAAAAAGTATTATTGTAAATAAATACATTTAAGTAATATTTAATTTATTTGTGATATTTCTCGAGTTTAGTACGCTGGATATATGTATAGTAATAATAATAATAATAAAGCCATTTATTCCTTAATTAATTCATAATAATGTACAGTTTTTCAAGAACAATTTCAATTAATAAATTCAAATATAAGCTTAAAATAATAATAATAATACTAATTTAACATACTATGTAACTAAAACTATGTTCTTATATCTTAATTATAAATTCAATGTTAATTTATTTAAAATTAATAATTACAATGTCAAAATTAATTTAAATAATGTCTTCTTTTTTTTATAATTTAATTATTATTATTGGCCTATAGTAAAGTTGGCTAAATGTAAATCCGCTTATTTATAAGCGTGGTTTCTAACCCCCTCGAAAGTCAAACGGTCGTTATGATACTTTACTTTTAACAGAGAACACTGAAGCAGTTTATAACTTATATTGTGTGGACAACAATAACAACTTTTGATGAATAATGTACAACCCGTATGATTTTATTGTGGCAATTATGTTTACTTTTCCAGTAGCATCATGAATATCATACGATAAATATACATAAGTTACTTTAAAAATACAATATGAATAAAACGGTCCAAAATATTATTTATCTTTCATTTCATTTATACGTTTCTGTATATTACTATATTCGAAAAATAATATTTACAAAATATAAATTAATAATTTCAAACTACTAAAAATATAAGTTGAAAGAGCTGGGTAAACGAATTTTCCAAGAGTGTGGCGATCCCAAATGCCATAACTACCTAAAACAGAATATGTCGATTATAATTCAACGAGGAAATGCGGCGAGTGTTTTAGGTACCCTCCCTGGTTGTAAGCCCTTAGTTTATTTTGTAGAATAGCTTTAATTTCATAGGTATTTTTAGTTTTAGTTTTATTTATAATTAGTTTTTTATATCACTGCGGATGGGAAGTATGATAGGGATGTTGAAAGAAGAGTGAATGCGGGAAATAGTGTTAACGGTGCCCTGGGATCCCTGATCGCCAGTAGGAATGTCAGTGACAAAGCTCGACTCGCCAGACACAAGGCAAGCGAAACGTGGATATGTCAGAATACGCATGAGAGTAGAGTTAATGCAGTAGAGATGAGGTCGATGCGTCGGATATGTGGCGTCACCTTGACGGACCCCATACGTAATGACGAAGTACGTAAAAGGGTAGGTATTAAAGAAAGCATAGTCACAAAAATAAGGAAAGGCATGCCTGTGGTTTGGACATGTTGAAAGGATGAGTGAAGAGAGATTGACGAACCAGATATATAATGCGAAAGTCGTGGGTAAAAGAGGCCCTGGCAGACCAAGACTTACCTATCACGATTTAATAAATGAAACAATAGCTTAAGGTGCATTTAAAAGCCATCAAAACAAAAGGGCATGTACGAGAAGGATGATGAATGTCGAAGAAGCGAAAGAGGTATGGCGTGAAGATATGTATGTATGTATGTTTTTTAATCAATTTTATTTTAATATTTTTGTATCTCAGTACTTTAAAGCTACCTGAATAATAAATTTAAAAATTAACTAAACTATATATAAATAAATCCTCTAGAGACGTCCCATCTGAGATACTACTAAAATTCAACAATTCATTTTAAATACCTAAAAACCTAGTGCATAGGCGAGCTATAACGTCATAAGGCATTCTTCACCAGCTAACCTTGGGGACCACGAAAGAAGAAGACAAATTTCTAAGCATTCCATGGATTCACCGTGCGGGTGCCGGGTCCATCGTGTGTGGGTAAGAGATGAGAAGAATAATGTCTCGGGCTTGCGACCGACAATAGGCTGGTGTAAGAAAAGGAGGCCACCTTTTTTTTATTATTGCGCGTTAATACGCTCACTATCCACCATTCAACTTCTCTCCCTACCCAACCAAATATATGATTCCGTTAATGCCGTCTTGGAAGCTCGTTCCATAAATGTATTGGCGGCAGACCTGCTTAGGCCCAATTCTTCAGTAAGTGATGCAAAGATTTTGCTGGAACTCCTCTCGCACCAACTTACACTGCGTAAAGCTGAGTCTTGAACCCGATCCTGCACAATGATGTAGAAAAATATTAAAATAACTTAAATTACTAAAATAAACATAATTACGCATTTATAGCACTTAAAAAATACATACTCGTTATGAAACTCATTCAAATTTAGATCTCCAAAACTATATTTCTCAAAAAGGACTCAAGGGATCTTTGAAATTATTAGATTGTGCGAGCGAGAGGGAAACAGAAGAATTAAACCCTCTTAAATAGCGGATGTCATTGACAGTTTCCGTTAGTTAAAGTATTCATTTATATAACATTTGCGCTTAATGGAACATGATTTGGCTCCAGGTAAAAAGATTATATTATGCCAAAGACAACTCGCAAAAAGTTCCGACCTACATGTTTAATGATGTTGCCATGAACGGGCCCCTTTTTGACCCCCATACAGAAGTATAGGAGGTTAAACCAATCTCATCTCGTCTATTATTTAAAGACAAAACAACAAAACTCTCGAGGTTATTGCGTAAACTCATAGGCCTTCAAACACATTGGCAGTCTAAACCGATCCTATCCCCGATTTCGTCCTGCGCATATACGAGTATAGTGTATTCCAACAAAATGCACAGGATTTAAATTTGCCGCCATTTTGTTAATGGTAGTTGTACAGTGTTTTTTTTTTACATTTGTCATTTGGAGAAGTTTTCAAACTAACAACGTTTAATTATTGCAAAAACACGTAACAAAAATGGTGAATGTTTTGCGAAAACAGTTCGCCAATTACGTCATGTTTTCGGTCGCAATAATGCGCCAAATGATTCGACAGTGAGGCAATTTTTGATTACAAAAATTATGACCAAGTTTACGCTAGTGGATCAGAAGATCGTTGTTTATTGTCGTCCGTGTGGCCGAGAATCCAGAAACTTCCATTCGGCATCGTGGTCAAGAATTAAACATTTCCAGAAGCACTATGCTACGAATTTTGGTAAAAGATCTGCATTTGCACGCGTACAATGTTCAATTGGTGCAAAATATAAAATAAAATTAATAATAATACTACGGATATAAGTCCCGTCCACGTCGAAAGGCTGCCATCTTTCCGCTGGCTGAATTGTAATACTAAATCTTTCGGCGAAAAAGAGCCAGTGTTGTCTCTTGTATTGACAAGACGTTGTCTTTTTAAAACTTTTTTGCGCTTGGGCCCAGAGTTTTTAGAATGAGAGCAAACAGCACAAATATGTAATCTTTTAATATACTTACGTACTTGCCCAGCTTGTCAGACATTTTGCGCCGCGGCTCCCGCTTTATGAGCTGTCCCCCTGAGATGCGACGCAGCGAGGGTGTCGACGCACGTGGCGGCCCGCACTAAAGCACGTTCTCGTTCCCAGGGGACCAACGTCATACCATCGGGTCTCAGAAGAGCTGTAACCTCGATGGTGGCTAGAACCTTTTTAATAGTATCGTTAAGGAGCCGTGGCGGGAAAATCTGTCCGTACTTTTGGAACAGGAGTTTTAGAAAATTTAAATTATGATACATACAAAGAAGTAGTTGTTTATTAGAATCGTGGCCAATAATTCAGACATCAAGAAAGTTGTTTCAAGAGTCCATAAAAAGCGTCTTTACTGACTTTTCGGCTAGAGCACAGACTTAGTGAGGTGATAAACATAAAATTAACAAGAATTACGACCTAAGACGAAGTCTGAAGGAATTTAACTACCGCAAACATTGACCAACATATAAATGACCACGAAAATTAAATTAAAACTTATACCTACTTGTATGTAGGTAGGTACAGCAGTAAAATAGATTTTACATAATTATAGCTAACTATCTTCATATTGCGGTTAAGGCTGTATATTTAGACGCGAAATGGTGGGTTCAATATCCAGGCTGAGAACACAAAAAAAATGTATAGCTATTTTATTTATTTGTGAGTTATCTCGGTTATGGTATGCTAGAGACATCGACGAGCTTCCCACTTGTAATGCCTATAGTAAAATTGTCTAAATGTGAACTCGTTCCTTACAAAAGTGTAGTTCCTGACTACCTGTGGTTTATTTTATAATTAAAATTGGTTCATTTCATTTCTACAGATCTGATTAAATAATTGATGTGAGCATACGGCAAACAATAATTATACTTTTAGTAAGTATAATTAATCATAGTCGTGTTGATACTTCATATTTTTACCTACCTTAATATCCACATTAATGTTATAAATGTGAAAAAACTTTGTCTTATATATGAATGTTTGTATTACTGGATCGGAGGCAGAAACACACCAGACCGCAGAACGCCTAAAACATTTTACGTCTTGGTAAGTGGCTGGCAAGGTTCATGAATGTTAGTTACTGAAATTAGACACTTATAACTGACATCAGTCCCAAAAACTTTGCTGGCTTTAAAAACTATTTATTATTAGCGATAATTTCACGCGAATGGTAATTGGGACACCTTTTCGACATTAAATTGATTGATCGCCAGTTCGCGTAAACAAATCTTGCGCAAACCTGCGATGCGTTTAATTATGACGACGACGCCTCAGAGACCCGTGCACGTCTATATGGATCTGCCAACACCTTTTGGACTTTTTTGTTTCAAATAAACGTTGTACCTTTTGTATAAAAAACGGTACAATGATTTAAATAAAAATTAAGCTTTTAAACTAAATTAAAAATAAAACTGAAATTCAAACTCTATAAACGTTGTATGTAGTACCAATTCCTTATATATTAGTCATTGACCGCAAAGAGAAAAACGGAACCCGGCCAAAATGAGATTTTCATTACGCACGCTTGTAAACAAAGAAAACGAACTTATACCTACGTGGAACGAATGCTACATTTTCTAGCTACTCTTGTGAAATAATTATATTATGCCGGTATCATTATATGTTAAGAGCCGATATCTCTACCCGCATTTTTTTTTCTGTCAAATTTTAATTTTAATTTATAATGTTTCCTTAAAAACACTTCTGACCCCGCAAAGAATACGGTCGTGATGATAAAAGTTGCAGTCATTGCTATTATTATTTAAATTTCATATCTATGTAAACTGTATTACAGTTAATGGTTGTAAACATATTTGCACACAATTATATATTGTATTTTATAATAACAAATAAAGTATTATTTTATTTTATTTCTACAGTTCTAATTGACAACTTAAAATGTGATGATAGGGTCCACAATACCGGCCTCCCTAGTGTGGGTCTCCAATATAAAAAACATGTATAATGGAAATAAACGATTTTTTTTTGCTTAATCACTATGAAAATATATAATATCATGCATTAATTAGCATCTAAATGATAAATCATATTTCATTTATATTATAAAAAAAAACAAAATTTTCCATTTATTTAGTAGAATGTTTATTTTTCTCATTATTGTGGAGTTGATAAATTAATAAATAATATTTTGTACCATAAACAAAAGAGATTTAGATTTTTTTTGTTGTTTCAATTTTGTTTATGCATAGTTATATAACGTCCCAATATAATGCTTCAAAACATTGTGAAGACGTTGATTAAGAAAAGCTAAAATAGTTTATATCATAATAGTAAAGTATAATTTGTAAATAAATAGGTAGAACATTTTCATTTTGTAAAAAATAACAAATTTTAAAAATGTTCGTTGGTACCAACTCTTAAGCGTTGTATTTGTGTAAACTTTATCTTGTGTAAAACGCCTACCACCGCTTTTCGTTTATCGACCTAAATTACTATTAAAAGTAATGGCCATGTATTATGATTAAAATGGCCAAAAAGTATTATCTCAGTATTTAAGTTCTTTGTCATTCTTTTTCGTTTTTTTCTTTCACAATTTGTTTTATCTATAAAAAAAATAAGTACTTCTAATTTAGGACACCTCTGCCAAATATAACTGCAGATTATAGATTTTCCGGCAACAACTAAAATACTTGAATACCTATTCGCATGTACTTGGTTTGAACCCTAAAAAATTAACTAGTACGTACAGGGTGTTTTTTTCAATTAAAAGTTAATGCTAACCGCATTTTTTTTTACGGTTTACTATTATTTTTAAGGTGGAGATAAGGAAGGGCAAACTCAATCCAACCCACCTCGATCCTTCAGCCGCATCAGTCTGGATAATTCTCATGGATGTATTTCAAAATCATTATAGGATCCAAGATGAACATTGTGTTTCAAGGAATGTGTGTTTTTTATTGAACTTACCGTTCCGTGGGAATTAAATATTCCAAAAGGCCACAACATGAATTCGAACAAAAATTATGATCTTACAGAAGAAATGATCACCATCGGGTTTAAGACTAGTGGAAGTTGGTGCGAGAGGAATTCCAGCAAAATCTTTGCACCACTTACTGAAAGAATTGGGCCTAGGCAGGTCTGCCGTCATTACATTTATAGATTGAGCAATCCACGGAATGCTTAGAAATGTATCTTCCTGATATACAATTACTTACTTTTTTATAATTTATTCTCATAATAACGAAACAAATGTATTCTTAAGTGTATATTGAATGCATTGCACTGATAAATTGTGATTGGAGGTCGGTTTCAAAATCACCTTCTTTTCTCATCCTTATATGTATAATTACTGCAATATGATTAAGAAACCGTCTCGTAACCTTACCATTGGAATGGTTGTAAAAATGGCAAGCTGTATGCTCAAATTTTTGAGATGAAGTCCAGATCTAGTTGGTCGTTTGTATCTGTTTATATTTTGGTATGACTGCATCTTGGTATGAGCATCTAATAATAAATAAATATCGGAGATATCAGAAAAATAACCGGTCCGTATTTAGCGTTTATTCCAACTGCAGAAGAGCGCGGACGCAGCCGCAAGGTGGGTGGGTAACCTAGTCACTTTACAACACTTCCCTTACTTAGTTAAAAGTTACTATTGTAGCTTTATCGATTCACGACAAACCGTCGAGAATTGCAGAATCGCTAACACCGCTGTTCCGCTACCCTCATTTAGGTAAAAGTATCCCTTTGTTTTCTCTTAAGCGGTTATTTTGATGATGGCGTTTTTTGAAGGTAGAATTTTAATTGAATGCCTCCGTTGCCTAACAGTGTAACTAAAAGCAGGTTTAAGATTCGATTCGATTATTTATAGACGTCACTAATTAAGTTTGGTATTATTTTTTCAGTAACAAGCAGTATTCGTAAATGATAAAAATAATAATAAATGCAATTGTTTTATTGACACCAATTTTAACACCCTATATACATACATATAAATTATAAACTTAAAACATTCTGTTAGAAATTATATAATTAATTTATAACACAATGAGCTAGGACAGGCTGACACAACTGCTAGCACTGGTTTACGCACTAGATAATTCTGTAAAGGCACAGAAACGTCTGTGATTTGACTTAAAACATCCAAATTGGGTGGAAAAGGGTTGTAGACTCTACAACTCTACCCTAAGTAGCCCCACAAGAAAAATAAGCAGTAGTTAGGTCTGGGCTCCTGGTGGCCAGTTTATATCTTCTCGGCGACTTATCACTTTGTAAGGGAATACCTCGTAAAGAGCAGTTAACGAGTCATTTGTAACATGTGAAGTAGCTCCATCTTAATAGTAAAATGTTTAGCCATCTCCATATTAGAAAACTACAGTTTTTTTTTTTCAATTAATATTTTAGTCGCCAATAGTGCAACAGCTCACATGAATTTGTAACTAAGGCTAAATCAACAGTCTGATGCTGCATAGCTATAAAAATACAGATGATTTTTGGTGTGAAATTAACAGTTTGAAACAAAAGATAATCACAAACAGAATATTTTATTGGTTCGTTTTCGGATTACAAAGTTTTGACAGTTGCCATCAAATTTGCATACTTCTCGGGATGTTTTCGGCGTAATGTCGACTCTGGGATTTAGATAAGATCATTATCTGGTGATTGTAATAAGAGAAAACAAGATTTCTACACGAATTTTCTTAAGCTACTTGAAATTTGTTGTAGTACCTACCCGTTTAACTTAAATTTGTGATTTAATACACCTACAACCTACCCACTATCCCAAAGGTTAGCTATTAAAAAATCTCACACACATTATGTACGCCTGAACGGGAAATTAATAGGCCCTGGTGAATTTCAGCGAAAGAAATACAATTAACAACAATTAACCTTTGTGCCGGGTCTCGAACTTGTGACTGAAATCCTTGGTGCTTTTGATAGCCGACGGGTCGCCATATAGATGGTGATATTGAGGATCAGAGTCAAAATGTAGTGACTGTAGCTGCACGGCAAAAACACAGCGAATAATTACGAACGAATTTAGGGAATTGGCGCGATGGTGGCTCAGTTGTAAGAACGTGTTCCTTAGGATTACAAGGGTCGGTTCAAACCCCCCAGGCATATACCAATGAGAAATACACTTTTCTTACGTACATTTGTCATAGATTTACAACACCACCGTTCCCGTGCCTCGGAGAGCACGTTAGGCCGTCAGTCCCGGTTCTACTAATACCGACGTGTAAAATCGTTAATTAATTCTCATTAAAAAATTACATCATATCCTCGTCAAGCCGTCTGGCCAGCGTAGCGAGTGTAGGCCAAATTCTCTAGATATATGTTCTGGAAGACCCCATCTCCAGCAGTAGAGGTCTAGGACGCTGTGTTCTAGGGGCTGTAACGATAACGATGAATGATGAATTTAGGCATTAACGATATGGTTCGACTGACAAAGAGCGTTGGTTTCGGCGGAAACGTCATTTACAGGAAGGGACCCGAGCACAGTCACTTCTAGAGCCGTCGAGACTGTGAAACGTTATCGACACAAAGTGTGCCGGCGCACAGAGGCATTATTTTTTTTAATTAGATTAGGTGCGACTGCAGTTTGACAATGTTTTTCTCTTACCCATTATTGACCCATGTATAAAATTACAATGTAAATAACAAAAAATAACTTATTTATTTATTTATTCATTTTGGAAAACCAACAGTTGACCATTCCAAATAGGTAAGTAACATTCAACAATCTAAGAACTATTAAATATAACTGCCAACATTTTATTTCAAAATAATAATAAAATAAAATATATGACATTAAATGTCATATAATATTTTGTATGTTTTTGTTTTATATTATTTTAGTGTTGACAATATCCAAGTTGTTACCTATGGAAATAAATATAAAAAAAAAATTGTGAATTGCGGTCCGGCATCATCTGCGGCAGAACTGACGACCGATGAGGCAAATTGGTTCTAGAATGGAGTAGAGTGGTTGCAAAAGTGACGAAGCTTAGGTCCAGCATTGAAGAAACACAGGCATGACGATGAGCCGAGCACAACCAAGCTTACATTAAAATATACAAAAGACTGATCGAATACTAACTTAAATGGCGGTCTTTAAGTCGAAAGAAACACAATTTGGCTACAGGCCTTTAAGATACAGTATTTTTCGTTAGGTCTCCTTATACGATTACATAGAGCTTTGTAATTTTTGGCATAACAAAGTTATATGTCCCCGAGGAAGTGTTACCAAATTTTCCGAGATGAAAGTTAATCTGGAATGTAGACTAAATCCACGCAGAATTCATTTAAACCGTATAAGCGTAGGGATAATCCGTTTATTTTACGACATTTTGTCATGTTACAAATTGTTTAGTATAAGCAATGTTGATTGCAAAAATTATGCGGGAAATACTTTTACAATTAAATTTCAAAAATATTAACTGTCTTGTTTTCACGGGGAAATGTGAACTAATACACAGTTATTGTACACTGTTATACGCCGTAGTTTGTAATCCATTACTTAAAAAAACCGTCGATTGTACTAGCTGAGCTGACCTTCACAATAATTTTGCTTCTGCCTCTCATTCATTCATTTTGTCTTAG
This sequence comes from Tinea semifulvella, assembly GCA_910589645.1. Taxonomy (NCBI): domain Eukaryota; kingdom Metazoa; phylum Arthropoda; class Insecta; order Lepidoptera; family Tineidae; genus Tinea; species Tinea semifulvella. Next base: position 2,144,696 of record OU342598.1, on the reverse strand, counting down.
GTAAATAATCATTAACCTATTGGTTTTCACTTATTTATTATTATTATTTTTTTTCCTTTGCTAGTCACAGTTCAATTGCACTATTAATTTAAATCTAATTACTATATTTTACTCTTATTTCTGTTTTAATTGTATTGTCTAAATAATATAAAATCTCTTTGGCTTTTGTTCCACTATTGCTACTTTGTTTATATGTTTAACATAATAAGCTGTGATTTAAAAAAAATAAAAATAAATAAAAGACTAGTAAATTAGAGGCCATTTTTAACTTTAATCGTTACGATCTTAGAGACTTAATTTTAGTGCAACATACTAACAAATTATAGCAAGAAAAGCCTGTTTATAATAATAAAAGAAAACCACCATTTTTGCTATCTCTTTCTTGTCAATAAGGTCATGCGTGCAAGAGGGAGACAGGTACATTTATCGCGACGAATTTATCATTTATTTTACAAATTAGCCAAATAATATTAATAAAAAAAAGTATCATCACGACCGTTTCCCTTGCGGGGTGGTCAGAAACCACTATAAATAAGCGGATTCACATTTAGCCAACTTTACTATAGGCCAATCATGATAAGTGGCACGCTCGTCGATGTCTCCAGCGTACCAGACTCAAGAAATATCACAAATACATTAAATATTAATTAAATGTATTTATTTACAATAATACATATTTTTGTGTCCCGACCAGAAATCGAACCCGGTACCTCCGAGTCTTAATTCACGGACTTAACCGCTAGACCACGGAGGTAGTCATGCAATATAATATTAATAGAAAAAAATATAATTAGTTAATTAATAATTTTTATTTGTTGTTTATAATCGAATACACTGCCGATATAATACGGTGATATATGTGGACCCAGTTAAACATGCTAAGCGCTACAGTGCTTTAAAACTGTAACGAGATCCTATGCAAATTTAATCAGGTCGCTTTACAGCGCTGCAGCTTAAAAGAGCTTTACTTTTCAAGTGACGCCTCCTTTCCTTAGTTACCTATCTACTTCTGTCTGCTATATATACGATCTGATTTTCACGTAATAATTGTATGTATCGTATTTAAAATATCTATATGAGTGACTTTACATTTATAGGCCTAGATACACTAAATAAAGACACAGCAAGGCCTTTTTTTTCTACCGGATACCAGTTCCCGCTGTGAATCACACCATCTCCAAGCCTTTAAAAGGAAGGTCACCCCCATGACCTTCCTCAGTCAGACTTGCTTGTGGGCACGTAACCGCGTAGACCACCACTTCCTACGCGGTCCGAAGACCGCTTTCACTATCGCCCTAATGGGTTCGATCAGATCGCCCCGGACCCTCCACTCCCTGACAGCTAGGTCCCAGTAGCCAGTTCGGAGCCCCCGAATAAATCCGACAATGGCCAGGTGAGGGATTCGTCGTCTTCCATCTTACTAGTGAGCTGGGGTGTTCGTATCATCCCAACAGTATTTTTTTTTTTGTAATACTAGTACTACATGTGACCTTGCGCCCACCTGATAATAAGTGGCGCGCGAGGTCCTCAAATGTCAGCAACTGAAATCAGACACTTATGACTATGCCGGCTTGACTGGACATGACGGCAATTCCCAGTGCCAATGTCGGGGCCCCCTGGCATTATGATGACATACCAGGGGAACGCAACCGAGACCTATCTTTACTGCGACAAGCTTATATAAGAGCTTATTTAAGTTAAATTTGTATTCTGGAAGTGGTGAAAAACCGTGGTAACAAACGTTGCCGTAAACTCGGGAGGTCGTGGGTTCGATTCCCACCGGGGGCAAGTTCTATATTGTATAATTTGTCTAGGTCTGGGTGTTTATATGTATAATATGTATATATTTACAAAAAAAAAGTATAATATGTAGTTTATCAACCATCTAGTTTCCGCAACACAAGCCTCGTAGCTTACCACGGAAATTAGATGGCGCTGTGTGACCTGTCTGAAAATATTTAATTATTTATTTTATAATTTATGTGTCGAGTAAAACAATATGCATTTTGCATATTTCCTCTCTTCTATCTATTCTAAATTTTAAACTCTATACAAAGTTAGAGCTTTTCGTGGGATTAATTAATTTTGCCCATAAACCAATGAAGAAGTTGGAACGAAATTTCTATTTTAGAGTTGGATTAAATTGGCTGAAACTTTCACAATGTAACGATCAAAGTGTAAAATACGAGTGTTTGATTGTTTTTGTGATTCGAATATTAAAATAGCAATTCGTCATCAGCCTGTGTCTTTCCTCTAAATTAAATTAAATATAAATATTTCCAGACAGGTCACACAGCGCCATCTAATTTCTGTGGTAAGCTACGAGGCTTGTGTTACGGAAACTAGATGGTTGATAAACTATATATTATACTTTTTTTTTGTTTTTGTAAATATATACATATACCCAGACCGAGACAAATTATACAATGTGCAACTTGCCCCCGGTAGGAATCGAACCGACGACCTCCCGAGTTCAAGGCAACGTTTGTTACCACTAGACCACGGAGGCGGTCATATATTTTATTTCAGGTATCTAAAAACCCATAATTAATTTATAACTATAATTCTAATTCAAATTTTAATCTAAATAGATTTATAATTAACAACGTCAATCGACCTTCTTTAATTATGTCGTTATCCGATTGTCTCAGTCGGTCCACAAAAGAGGCGTGCCGCTTGCGGAGTATGGCAAAAAAGTCGTCGACTCTGTTCTCGGCAAACATACCAGAAACTACACCTCCAGGGCAACTTTAAAATACATCTAAATGCATTATTATATTGTACACGAAGCGTGTTAAAGGCACGCCTCGTGTACAATTTCCAGAGATGACTGGTGTAAAACGCCTGGCAGTACGCAACAAACAGAGTGACTTTAACTTGTCTTGACCAACGCGCCAACATATTGCTCTTGGCAGCAATACATACATATATATTTAAATAAGTAAAATACCATCACGACCAGAAACCACGCTTTTAAAGAAGCGGATTCACATTTAGCCAATTTTAAATAAGGTAGGTTTATAGATGGTAGGCTGACTGATCGTCCAGTCTGTTGGGTCGGGGAAGTATCCACCGTTCGTGCCGATAAACCCAGGAAAGTGTATCCACACATTTCAGTATCACGCTCGAATTGCCGTCATGTCCAGTCAATTCATAGTGTTAGTTAATCAGTCATGAGTGTCTGATTCCAGTTGCTAACATTCATGGATCTCGCTTCCCACTTACCATCAGGTGGGCGCAAGGTCACATGTAGTGCTAGTATAAAAAAAAACGACTAAACGACTATGGATCATCAAAATACTTTTTTAAATACTGTAATAATATTTCACGATTGTTTGTTAACTTACGAGTATATTGTAAAACCTTACGTTGCAAATAAATCATTAGAATTTAAAATCATTTGAATTTAAAATCATTTAAATTTTTTTATTAGCGTATTTTATTGTACAAAAATGTGTTTCATTCGGATACTTGATAGGCGAAGGTCGCTCTTACATGTATCTTAGACTATATTAGGTTTCCATTTTGTCAGACAGAAGGTCGTTAAATGCTGTTACGTTATATGCCTAAGTGTTATACTATACGATATTTCATGCATGATCGGCGATAAAGCCAGCTACGGTGTCCCATCAGATAAAGCCCATTATAAGTTAGGTATATCACCTAGATGACAATATCGTTTGCATATTGATTTTGGAACGTAAACTAGAATTAATTTTACATAATGAACAAGGTACGAGGAAAATATCAAAGTAAAGTAAATTATATTATTATCGTTTAGTACCTTGCGTTGTCAGAAAAAAACGCTTTAAAAAAGTATCACCCCTTTCGGGGTGGTCAGAAACCACGTTTATAAATAAGCGGATTATCATTAACAATTTATTTAATTCTCCCCACTCTTCCAGCAGATATTCAGACTCCTTTTCGGTATCTGCAGCTCGCCAGTGGAACAGACTACCTTTGGTAATCAGACAAGCTCCATCTCTCAAAATATTTAAAGACAAGTTATACAATTTTTTACACCATAAACATAATAACTTACTATAACTTTCTACTATGTACTTAGATATGTATTTATTATTTATGTATATATTTATTTAATATGTAGGGCATGTATATTTAATTAGTATGTATTTATATTTCATAATTGTTGATCACAATATTATTTCTGCACCCGCTTATAATGGCTCCCCATTCACAAAGGTTAGTTGGTAGAAAATGCATTTATAGCATTAAGCTCGCCTTTGTACCTACACTATTTTTGGTTCTGTACAATAAATAATTTATTATTATTATTCACATTTAGCCAACTTTACTATAGGCCAATCATGACAAGTGGTAAGCTCTTTGATGTCTCGAGCGTACCAAACTCGAGAAATATCACAAATAAATTAAATGTATTTATTTACATTAATAAATATTTTTGTATCCCAACCAGGAATCGAACCCAGTACCTATGAGTCTAAATTCGCGGACCTAACCGCTAGACCACGGAGGCAGTTATTACGGAGCAGTCGCGTATTAAAATCGAGAAATATCATAAATAAATAATTATGTCCTGTATAACATTAAGCCTAACCAATATTAGGATCTCAAATTAAAAAAAATATGAAATGGATTCAAGACGCAGCTTTACGCTGTAAAAGTTGATGCGAGAGGAATTCCAGAACAATCTTAGAACTGCTTACTTAGGGAAATTGCCCTAAGTAAATCTGCTGTTAAAAAAAGCACTGTACTCAGTTAAGGTCAAAAGACTTAATTCCAATTCGTTATTAAGAAAAATAATGTATTTGTAACATAGTAAAGTTGGATGAATGCAAATCCGGTACTTTAAAAATAAGTGTTGTTTTTGACAACTTCCACACTGCCACCACTGCTGTCAGTACATTTTCAAAACATGCTTCTTTGAAGTTTTTTTTTTTTTATAAACTATATTAATAGAAAATAAAAATCATGCTTCTTTGAAGTTTTTTTTTTATTTTTTTTATAAACAATATTAGAACAAAATCTTAATTTAACCTAAAAAAAATAATAGTAAAAATACATACAACCAAAAAAAATAGCTCCTCCAAATCGCTGTCTTGTGGCATGGTGCCTACTTGATTTTCTTTGAAGTGATACTATTAGAGGAATGTATCCCCTAATAGTATCACTCGCTCATTTCCTTGCATAAGCATAATCAGCCTTAAAGAATACCTAACTAGAGCGATATTTTAATATAGCAATTAGGTATTCTTTAAGGCTGATTATGCTGCAAACTACAACCATTACAAAATTTTGCATAAAACATTCACCGCTTAAAAACTAATCCGAATATTCTTTTGAAAGAAAAAACACAGTTTGCATGTTGTACTTGAAATCTCAAGCATGAAATTAACGTTTCAATTTGAACAGCATAAGGCCTGGATGCACTGCACTGGCTACGAACATTTAATTTTATTTTCAATAAACGATATTTATACCCATACAAAAATACAATTATTTACTTAAAACTTACTACTTAACCTATACTAACGCACCCAACATTATTCTCTTCTGTTTATTCCCTCACATAATTCTAGTTTCATTTCGAACTCGTTTATAGTTGTTGCCACAAACCTGTGGAACAATTTGCCTCTTAGCATAAGGCAAGTAACCACCGGATCTATATTTAAAAAAATGGTCTATTCACACTTCCTATCACAACAAACGTATATTATCTATGTGTGTGTAAGTGTGTATGTAGTGTAACCTGCCCTTTGCAGTTACATAATTATTCAACGCCTGCGGTTGGATGTAGTTGTTTTTAATTGTTACGGAGAGGATTCTACGGAACTCCTTTTTTTATTGAAAATGCATAAAACTTTTTTATACTTTATATTTTAGAAATAATTACATATGTAGAAAAACTAAATACTTATCTACGTGGGACACTATTACGCGGTAGACTTTAACTAATTATTATTTAAATCCTAATCTTTATAAAAATACTCGCTCTGTCGACCTCTCGGTCCGAGCTCCTCTGATCTTCCTTTTTTTCTACTTTTTAATTAATCCATCAACCCTGTCATTGTCGTATATTGAAAATACTATTCTTTCTTAAAATGCAAATGAAACTCTGTAACCTACATGTACCCGTTACATTAGTTAGGTACTATAACTTATTTATTACAATTTAGTATATTGTTGTCATTGATATATATGTAGTGTATGTAATAATATAATAGTTAAACCGTAGAATTTAATACAATTTTGCACCTACCTTTCAATATAATGCCCAAGTTGTCCCAATGGTTGGCTAGGATAGAATGTCTAGCGGCATTATAAGCCCGCCTTTGTCTTTGTGCAATAAAGATTTAAACAAATAAATAAACTTATTACTTAACATATACTAACGCACCCAATATAATTTTAATTCAATGATCTTTGATCTCACAGTGATGGAATCACCGTGCGGCTGCCGGGTCCATCGTGTGTGGGTAAGAGATGAGAAGAATGGTGTCTCGGCTTGCGACCGACAATAGGCTGGTTTAAGAAAAGGAGGCCTCCTTTTTTTATTGCGCGATAATACGCTCACCATCCATCAGTCTTGGAAAATAAATAAATGTATTGACGGCAGACCTGCTTAGGCCCAATTCTTTCAGTAAGTGATGCAAAGATTTTGCTGGAACTCCTCTCGCACCAACTTCCACTGCGTAAAGCTGAGTCTTGAACCCGTTCCTGATCATTTCTTCTGTGAGATCATAATATTTATTCGACTTCATGTTGTGGTCTTTTGGTATATTTTATTCCCACGGAACGGTAAGTTCAATAAGGATAACTTTTTTCAAGTTCCGAGAAAACACTAAGATGTCTGTCCTATAGGCTGATACAGCTAGTTCATCTGGGATCCTATAATGGTGTTCAAATGTATCCATGAGAATTTTCCAGTCTGATGCGGCGCCAAGGAACGAGGTGGGCTTGAGGAGGCTTGTACTAATACTGTAGCTATGAGAAACGCCTGTTTCGTAGTTTTTAATACAAAGCGGAGAAACCACGTTCGAAGCATGTTCGTTTGTCGTAGTGTATTTGTGGGTTTATAGTTTGAAAATTGCAGCCGGCGTTTTCTAGATTCATGACGGGCGCGCGATTTTCCAGAATAACGCACAGCACTGAAGCAGGAAGCGTTGATTAATATGCGGCATATGTGAAACGACCGGATATTAGTTCCCAGCTGTAATGAGAGTGTGCTCGTGAATCGGTCAATGCATAGTCAACAAAATTGATTCATGAACGTGGATATGAATATATGGACCGAGTATAGGATACATTTATTTTTGGCACATTTAATATTATTTAACATCGTTTAATATAAAATCTTCCAGTAATGTCGTATGGAGCAGAGACGTGGACACTGACGGTGGGTCTGATACATAAGTTCCAGGTCGCGCAGCGAGCTATGAAGAGAGCTATGCTCGGGATGGGATCTGAATGATAAAGTCAGAAACGTTGACATCCGTCAAAGAATCAAAGTTACCGACATAGCTTTCAAAATTAGCAAGAGAGTGGGACGACCCCCCGCAATATGGACAGATGACCTGAGAAAGGTCGCTGGTGGGGGATGGATGAGGGTGGCAGAAGATTGTGTAAAATGGTGAGCCTTGGGGGAGGCCTATATTCAGCAGTGGAGAGACACAGGCTGAAGATGATGATGATGATAATGAATATAAAATCTATAATAGAGCTATGCTTGGTATATCTCTAATGGATAGAATCCGAAACGTTGATATTCGTCAGAGAAAGAAAGTTACTGACATAGCTTTTAAAATTAGCAAGCTAAAGTGGCAATGGGCCGGACACATCTGCCACAGAACCGACGAACGATGGGGCAAACGGAAAGATCGCGTTAAGCGACGAGCCTTGGGGGAGGCCTACATCCAGCAGTGGAGAGATACAGGCTGATAATGATGATGATGAATATAATATCTATCCCTCCTCACCCTTCCAGTAGATATTCTGATAAAAATAATTTGTTGTACTATATTTCTATGTATTTTTTTTATTTGCTAATTTTATATTAATATTACACAATATTTGTAGGACTCTATGAGCCAATTACAAATTTCCACTGACCCCAAAATAACTTAAACTAACTTAAATAAATATACAAAGTTATCATGTCCGATTTAATTATAAATTACACTCAAATTATTTCAAATGTTGCCCTGTTGATGATCGCAATTTTGTGTCGTCATTAGGCGCATCAGCGCGCTTGGCGAAGTGCAGAATTGATCTAACTTTTGTTTGGAGTTAGTTTAGTCCGATGCATGCACTGTTCAATATTTGCTTATATATGCGTGATTTTCTAGTTTTATATGTACGTGCGAGAAGGCATATCTTAGAGAGTAATTCGGGACAATCGATGTTATCTTCTTATATGTCTTAGTTTATTCTATGTAGGCTAGAAGGCCCATGTTCAGCAGTAATATTCTTTCCTGGTATTGGACTACCAACAATCCCCTTATTAGATAAGAAGAAGAAACCACTTGCTTTTCCTTTCAAGGACAATCTCTTTTTTAGCTAAATATACCACTGAACTGATATTACTAGAACCGACACCAGGAACCAGATTTTGCGACATGATTTGATGCTGCGGCATGAAAACCAGGGGATGAAAACTTGGAACGAGCAGATGTAAATTTTGATTTATTTAGAAAGTGCGCCGCTTATACGCTGGTAGGCATACCTATGTTTTTGTCTGTAGTTTGAACATAATAGAGTTGTTATTAAATAATGAATTTATTCAATTCATTGAACGGAAGGTCAGCTTGTTGTTTTACAGAACCTAAAAGAAATATTTAAATGTATTGTATAAGTTCTCAGTACCATATCGTAGATAAATAGTTATAAAATACACAATATTTATAAATTTCCGCGCGTAGTATTTCGTTGCGGGCTCAAACATCGTAAGCAAAATGGTAGATATGAAAGAAGACTAGGGACAAAAATAAGGAAAGGCATGCTCTGATGGTTCGGGCATGTTAAAAGGATGAGTGAAGAGAGATTGACGAACCAGATACCAGCAAAAAATATGGGTAAAAGAGGCCCTGGCAGACCAAGACTCACATATTACGATCAAATACATAAAACAATAGCTGAAGGTGAATTAAAAAGCCATCGAAGCAAACGGGCATGTCCAAAGAGGTTTATGAATGTCGAGGAAGCGAAAGAAGAATGTTGTGACCTTGACAAGTGGCGCTCAATTGTCTCTGCCTACCCCGCAAGGGATTTGGCGCGAACATATGTTTGTATGTAATAAATTCCTGTATAATAGCTACATCTGTTAACTTCGGATGACACAAGGGTGACGCCCCACGCGAAAATTGCCACTCTTATTCCAACTCTTTGCTCTCGACCGCGCGCCGAATTCGCGACTAAACAACAATAAAAAAATGTTCTTCTTGCGTGTTAATAACATGTTAAAATCAATCAAATGCGATGCATGTTTTAATAGTTCGGTTAGACGACATAATGTTTTACCGCGCTGTTTTCAAGTTGCGACACGTTTTTTGTTAGCTTCTCTATACGTAGTACCTACGAGTATATCTCAATGGTATACATGTACCTTCCAAAAATGTATATTCCAATTACCTTGAAGGCTGTCATTAAATATTAAAAAGCAATTCAAAAATAAATAGACACGTGTGAGTATTCTGCGAAACAATTTGTTTTATATTTGTTCGTTGATTTAAAACAAATACCTATATATTTTCGTTTTGAATACCATAAAATGATTTAGCTTATACTATTTATACTTGTAAGTATGTACTTGCGATATAAATTTTTGTTGTTGTCTGTAGTTTATTGATTTGTCATGCCTCTTTAAAAAAAAAATGTACTTTGTTTTTCTGATTTAGTAAATGATGTTACCTATTTATTGAATACAATGCTGGACTGTTAGTAACATGTTTATTAAACTAATAAGATATAGTGAGTGGAATTTATTAAAGAGCATATATTTTAATATTATAATGTAGAATAAAAATAAAGAACTATGTATATTTTATTTTAATTATTCTGTAATAAAATCTTAAGTTACGGTGCAGAGAAGTATTCCTAAAAATATCGCCACTCATACTGAGCCTAATCGAGTAGGTAGTGGATGGTCGACGATCGCGCAAACATTGACTTATGATGTATCCTAGCAAATAGACGATTTTATTTCATTTCATGTCGTTTCGTTTCGTTTCGTTTATTCAATTCTCAGTTACGTTTCTTACAAATAAAGGAACCTTTTAGGGAACTTTTTAAACATTTGTATTTTTTATGGCAAGACGCGCATTTATACCGATAAAACTTACGGTCAGATTTATTCCAATATTTTGTCAATTGAATATTGGACACTGGTCAGTAATTTTATTATTGAGATTTTAACACAAACGCGATATGAGGTCAAGCCAATTTTGTTCGGAAAATTGTAAGCTATTTACATGTAGCTTATTAATATTCATAAGTGGCAGTAGGTATACGGAACAACTGCGACGGGAACAATTTTGTAATTGCTATTCGTGTACGTTCAAGAGAAGCCTTGTTCTCACTACTCATTAAAAAGTACAGGCCTTGTATAAATACCTTTATTATTTCATATTTTGTTAAAATAAGGAGAAAGAATTTAGACACGTATGCGGTCCGTTACAGTGACGCCGCATATCCTACGCAATGACCTCATTTCTACTGCATTAACTCTACTCTCATGCGTATTCTGATATATCAACGTTTCGCTTCCATACATAAAGTGCATATGTTATGATGAAATACGCAAAAAGGAAGGATGAAAGAAAGCAGAGGGACAAAAATAAGGAAAGGCATGCTCCGATGGTTCGGGCATGTTGTAAATTTAAGCGAAGAGAGATTGAAGAACCAGATACATAATGCGAAAGTTGTGAGTAAAAGAAGCCCTGGCAGACCAAGACTCACCTATCACGATTAAATAAATAAAACAATAGCTAAAGGTGCATTAAAAAGCCATCGAAACAAAAGGGCATGTATGTTAAAGAAGCGAAAGAGGTATGTCGTGATCGTGACAAGTGGCTCTCAATTGTCTCTGTCCCCGTAAGGTAAGGGATTTGGCGTGAAGATATGTTCATCATCATCATCATCATCATCAGCCTGTGTCTCTCCACTGCTGGATGTAGGCCTCCCCCAAGGCTCGCCACTTCACACGATCTTCTGCCACCCTCATCCATCCCCCACCAGCGACCTTCCTCAGGTCATCTGTCCATCTGGCGGGGGGTCGTCCCACTCTGCGTCTTCCAGTACGTGGTCTCCACTCCAGAACCCGTCTACTCCATCGTTCATCGGTTCTTCGGCATATGTGTCCAGCCCATTGCCACTTCAGCTTACTAATTTTAAAAGCTATATCGGTAACTTTGTTTCTTTGACGGATGTCAACGTTTCTGACTTTATCTTTTAGTGAAATCCCGAGCATAGCTCTCTCCATAGCTCGCTGAGCGACCTTGAACTTGTGGACCAGACCTACCGTCAGTGTCCACGTTTCTGCACCATACGACATTACTGGAAGAACGCACTGGTTGAAAACTTTTGTCTTCAAACACTGTGGTATGTTCGATAGGAAGATGTGACGTAGCTTCCCGATATGTATGTAATTTATATTGCTATTACGACTAACGCTAAATAAAGAAATAATAGAGATACCCGTTTCCAGCTGTTTGCAGCTGTAATTAAATAGCACGCGCTGACCTGATAATGGGAAGTACACCTTTTTTTACGTAATAACAATTATACTGGCTAAGTTATCCTTATTAAAATATTAAGGATTTGTTGTTTGGCAAATATCAAGTGGTATTTAAATAACTTTGCCAGTGTTGCTATCAAGATGTGATGCTAACATAAATACGAATGTGATTGGCAGATTTGCTATACTCGTTGGGTGCGAACTATAGCTTAAGTACAGTTGCTAGTGCCTACGTCAGGGATTAATGATTAAAATTCGGTTAATAATAATAGTATTAGTATATCTATTAAATTATACCACTTACTTATAGTTTATATAATATAGCTTAAGCTTTGTCACAGAGCTATATGATAGTGCCTCTATGGTCTAGCGGTTAAGTTTGTGCATTTAAACTTGGAGGTACCGGGTTCGATTCCAGGTCGGGACTAATACTAAGGAATAATTTATTTGTTATATTTCTCGAGTGTGAATACGCTTATAAAAAAAATAAAAATCGTGCTTTGTGATCACCCCGGAAGGGATACGGTCGTAGTATGGTGTAAAAATAAAATACGCAAAACATTATGGTACAATTACGGTCGTAGTTATACTAATATGTAGTCATTTAATCGTTGTACTATGCGAGAATTACAGTATGTAGCCGTATCCTTAATAACCATCAGTGTGTTTCAGAGTATCATGAGAAAATAATTATACCCTCGCAATTACTGTTTTCTTTTTAACCAATTTAACTTCAGTATTTAAAATCAAATTAAGTGTGCATTATTTTTTTAAGTTAGAAACCCACTGAACAACGCGTTTTACACCGTTCACAACACCGCTGATGTTAAGCGGCCTAATCACTAACACTATGTCAGCTTAACTATATATTTTTTTTTTAAGTTGTAATGTTTTTGTCATTTTTATTTTTTTCATTATTACTGTAAGGTCTTTGGTATTATAAATTATAATAATATAATTTAGTATTAAGTGTGACAATTTACAGCTGCCATTTATTAATATTTCAATAAATAGATTACTTATAATTTGTCGAGGCAGTTTCTACTGTTCCTGACCAATAATTTTAAAGCCATTATTATTGAGTTGTTCAGCTGATATTATGTTTTAATATATTAATAATATTAGGTTAAAATATTTAATAATGTAAATATATACATTCAATTAATATTTAATTTATTTGTGTTATTTTCCGAGTTTGGTACGCTGGAGACATCGACGAGCCTGCCACTTGTCATGATTGGCCTATAGTAGTTGGCTAAATGTGAATCCGCTTATTTATAAGCGTGGTTTCTGACCACCCCGAAAGGGAAACGGTCGTGATGATACTTTACTTTACTTATGTTTATTTCTTAGACTCTTTACTGCACCTTGCTTTTTTTAGTTTTTAATACTAGCACGACATGTGACCTTTAAGGTCCATGAATGTTAGTAACTGCCGGTTTGACTGGGCATGACGGCAATTCGAACCTAATCCTGAAACGTGTGGATACACTTTACTAGGTTTATCGACAGGATCGGTAGATACCTTCACGCTTTCGGTAGACTGGGCAAATTACTACCATCAGTCCGCCTACCACCTATTTGTTGTTCTCATTAAAAGTATGCCATTTGGAATGTCGATTTTAACTTTCAAAGGGAACTAATATTGTGAGCTTGGTACGGTGATATCCAACAGTGGAGGTCTGAGACCCTGTGTTTAAGGAGCTATGATGATTCTGTTCTATCTATCCCTTCTCATTACTCTTCGCAGTGGCTGCAAATCTCTGGAACAGTTTACCTGTTGAAGTTCGCCAAGCACCCAGCAAACCGCTGTTTAAAAAGCTGGTTTACTTTCATTACCTAAAGAGCACCTCACAACGTATATAAGTATGTATTGTATGTAGTATATAGTAGCCAATATAGTATGTAGTATATGTATTATTGTGTACATATTTATATGTATGTATGTGTATTTATTTTAATATCTATAATATGTAAGATTAAATGAATTTATTTGGCAACGTTTCTTACAATCGTTTGCAGCTAGCCTTATGACTGTAATGTTCTGTATTGTCCCAAAGGTTGGCTGCAGAGAATGCCTAGCCCGCCCTTTGTACATAGTGCAATAAAGTTTTAAATAAATAAATAATAAATAAATGATTATGATGACATGACAACCGCTAAGAATTTTTTTGTTTGATTGGAAAGCGATCTTACAACCGAGTGACAACTACTCACTAGGGCTACCAAATGTCCGGTAATTCGTAAACTGAACCAAAAATTTATGAATATTGCTTGGCAGTTTTTTCGTTAACAAAAGTTTTTTTTTATGTTCGTGGACACATACAATTTCAAAATTTAAATTTTAAATGAATATTAATAGCGCTGAAGTGACAGAAGCTATATAAATACTCGTTACTCTCACTATGATGGATGTGGTGCTAAACTTAGGTACAGTGCAGGACTTTCATATTTGAGCATATATACAGGGTGGGTTTTTGAGACGGGACAGTAAGAGCAGAAAAACTTTCCTAGGAGATCATCAATAACTTTTTGAGATATTTTGAACTTCATTCACAGATTTTTGATAAAACATCGATCATCAGGAAAATGTTATTTTTACAAAAAAACTGTTTTTGTTGTTGTAAACAGGTTCGTTTCTTATAAGGATCAGAAGTCTTTACTGGGGCCTAATTCTGGTGCCTTCGACTTGCGTGTCGATTCGAAATATTCGAATAAAAATCGACAGATCTCCATAGAAAACTGTCAGTTTCATTCGAGGAAATCGAGCGAACATGGATATCGAAGGCGCGAGAATCGGGGCCCTGGACCGACTAACGTTTGGTAATACAGTTTATGCACGTTTTGGAACGGCTTTAAGATTGTTAGATTACTATTATCGTGCCTCGGAACGATGGGTTTAAAAATCGCGTTTTTTTAAACAAATATTAACACTTTCATCATCATCACGACTGTATCCCTTTCGGGGTGGTCAGAAACCATGCTTATAAAGAAGCGGATTCACATTTAGCCAACTTTACTATAGGCCAATCATTACAAGTGGCAAGCTCGTCGATGTCTTCAGCGTACCAAACTCGAGAAATATCACAAATAAATTAAATATTAATTAAATGTATTTATTTACATTAATAAATACTTTTGTATCCCGACCAGAAATCGAGTCTCCGAGTCTAAATCCACGGACTTAACCGCTAGACGACGGAAGCAGACCATGGTTATATTTATGAATAGTATTTATAATATATGTATATAGTATTTAAGTATATGTGTGTTAATATAAGTATTACTTACTTTTATGGTGTTAATTGGTATAAAAATAATTTATTAATATCATTTCACTATCCTCGATCTAACAAATAAATCTCATTTGTCCCAACGGTCAACGATTAGAGAATGCCATACATTACGGCATTATGTTCACCGATTGTAAATTACAATAAAGTTTTCAAATATTTTTTTAATAAAAAAAATCATAAGGTTTATTATTGGGTTATGTATTTGTTGATAGAGGTCTTTTTCTGTTTTTTTTTTTTGTTACATTCATTCATCTTTTGTGAATAAAGATAATTTTTAAATATGCATTTTGGCATACACATGGCGATAATTTTAAACGCTCAGTCCCGCTCTGTAGTAGAAAAATGTATGAACGCGAGAAATACGAGTTTATCGCATTTTGATACATGTCGGGTACCCACGAACAGCACAAACCTTTTACGACCTACATGCTTCCACGGTGGCAATATAATGCTGACATTTATCCACCCGCATACACCAATGCATTTGTAATCAAAGCCAATGAAAATCTTTATTTGCATTGTATTGACAATAAAATTTTAGGTCACCACATTTACTATGACTAGACTATGTAACTTATGCTACAAAATTATACGTTATTCTAAACGTTAAACAACTTTTCCTAAGAAACCATATGTCGGAAATGACAAAAAAAAAATGTTTCCTCATACAAACTGTTAATTTTGATCTACCTCCTCTATTACTCCTATATTACCTCTATATCTACCTCCACTATTGAAGATGGACCTTCTAGATTTTTCTAGAGAATTTGGTCTACACTTGTTACTGACAAACATAAGATAAAGATAAAAATTATTTATTTGCATAAATGTTAGTCTAATTTACAGGTCTTATAGTAAACTAACTTAACGTAACAACATTTGCCAAGTAAATTGGCGAGCAAATATATCAAACTATAATATATTTTTTATAATTTTAAATAAAATATGTTCAAAAACTTACATGTAGGTATTCATACAATATTGTCAGCTTAAACTTTAGGTATTACAATTGTCAAAATATTCGTTCAAATTATAAAACATCTTTTCTTTTAACCAAATTATTAATTGATTTTTGTCAGGGGACTGATGTCATAGTTCTATGACAATTTATTAACAATTCCACAAGTTGGTATTAGTGGAACCGGGAAAGGTGTATTTCTCATTGGTACATGCCAGGGTCCCCACCCATCTGTGTCACAAGTAGTATTCTATGTTTTTAAAAAATGTCCTATTTCTAATTGCAATAATTTTAATTGAAAATATTGTCAATTACTTTGGCACCGAAGTTTGAACTTGCGTGCGACCTTTGGATTGGAGGTCAAATGCTTCGTATACAATAATAAAATTCTAACTTTTTGCGTTAAAAGATATTGTTTGTTTCATGTAGGATAACCTCGTTAGTCGTCCTTTTTGCCTGTCCGCTGTCATGCCTTTACAAGGGCCTCGGCTGCCCAAATTAAAAACCTAGTAAGTCGGTAACAAGTTTTTTTGTTATATTATCCCGATAGAAAACGCATTGAATATTTGGCACGCAATATGTTTGTATGTTTATTTGTATATATATTACAAACATATTGCGTGCCAAATATTCAATGCGTTTTCAACATACATACTCTTAGTATTATCGCCATATATACAAGTTTAAAAAGATATTGCTAATTTAGTGAATAATAGATAGATAGATAGATAAATTCTTTATTGCACAAAAAATAAAAACATTCCAATGTACATAGGCGAGCTTAATATCTAGGCATTTTCTAACAGCTAATCTTTGGGAGAGTGAGAAGAGAGTGTGGGTGCATGTGTATAAGTATATTTATAAACTATGATATAATATATTTGTATTAAATCTTTCAATTAACATTAACATGTATATAACATTAAATATAAATTAAAAGCTACCTAAATATTAAAATTAATCATAAACTATACTATAAATAAATAGAGCCGTCCCATCCGAGAAAGTCCCAAGAAGACTGGCAACATTTCCCCTCTGTATAGCGAAGCTAATACGAAGGCAGAAATAATTGCCTGCCTTCCTGTCTTCAGACTTTTCCGTCAGCCGCTTTGACAACTCCTTGGCTAGGCGCCTTGCCTCTTATTTGAATTTGAATAACACTTTTGTGTTCTAGGATCTGTGATGTAAAGTTAAAGTAAGTAAAAAGGTTTTTTTTAAGAAGTTTAGTTGCTAGGTTTTCAAATTGGCTAGCCGACCTCTTGAGGGGTATTTCCCCTCGGGCCCCTAAAAGGGCGGCCACTGAATGTAGGCTGCCATTTATACGCCTCCAAAAACATGTTGAATAAGTTTGCTTACTTTATGCTTTAAGTGGCAAAGTACGTTTGCATTTGAATAATGCGAAACTTTGAAATGTGGATATACAGAAGAATGTTGAAGATATCATGGAAGGATGCAGAGGATGAACAAAGGCGTGGAACTACTGAAAATGGTAAATCGAAGGAAGTTGGAGTACTTGGGACACATCATGCGCAATAAAAAGTATAGCTTGTTGCAGCTCGTCATGCAAGGCAAGATACAAGGCTCCAGAAGACCGGGGAGAAGACGCACTTCCTGGCTCAAGAATGGTTCGGGATGAGCACCAGATCCTTGTTCCGGACAGCGGCCAACAAAATCAAAATCGCCTTAATGATAGCCGACCTCCGATAGAAGATGGCACCTTAAAAAGAAGAATACGAAACTTGCGTAACTACAAGATATAGATACTCGTACTTAACCAAGCTTAAGGGTGATCGCTGTCCTTAAATGCAAATGTAATAAATGCATCAGGCAAAAGATTAATAATTGTTTAAAAATAGGAGTAAACTGGCATTCGTCCACATACTTCCCGCCGGCGGCGGTTGACGCTACCTCTAGAATATCAACTGAAATGAAAAAAACAAATTTTGAATAGGCAGTATCATTTATGGAAGTATCGGAAATGTATTTTGACGTATGACGACGAGAATAGACGGTATGGGATAAAACAGTAGTAACTTGAAGGACGCGGACAAACATCTATAGGAAAGCTGAGCTTGAATTTAAGGGAAATACAGTAATACAAGAGGGCTTGAAAAATGATACAATTTACACACCTCCAGCCGGTCCACATTGTGGTAGAACCTGGGAGTTAAGAGAGAAAAGCAACGTCAAGAACTATTTAGGTTTTGTTTTCAATAAATTAGTTTTTGGTAATTTGTCGCAAAGTGTCACGGTGTGTTATATAATGTTCTTTTGCAATTTTTGTTGGTTTTTCGGCACGCTGCTGGTTTTCGTAAAATACTATCGATTTGGTATTCGTCTAAATAGGATACAAGTAATAGTAAGATATTGGCAAGCCTAGATATATATAGCTCTGTAAAAGTATCATCATCACGACCGTTTCCCTTTCGGGGTGGTCAGAAACCACGCTTAAAGAAGCGGATTCAGATTTAGCCAACTTTACTAAAGGCCAATCATGACAAGGGGCAAGCTCGTCGATGTTTCTAGCATATCAAAATATCACAAATAAATTTATCCCGACCAGGAATCGAACCCGGTACCTCAGAGTCTAAATCCATGGACTTAACTGCTAGACCACGGAGGCAATATAGCTCAGTAATACTTTATTATCACAAAATAATGTACCTATGAGTACTTAGAATACAGACTAGGGATAATATAATGTTTGTAAAACGAATCGAGTAATACAATTTGCGTTTCTGACAGTATTTCCTGACGGGAAATAAGAAATACTTGCAGGCGTTACTTTTGAGGATAAAAAGGAAACTTTTTAAATAGGATAAATCATTGACCTTTATGTAATGACGAAGAATTATTATCTTAGTCATCAATATTATGCTTGGCTATAATGATTATAATGTATGTAAAAGCGATGGTGGCCTGGTTGTACTCGTAAGAACGCTTAAAATCCAAATAAGGTCGCGGTTCGAACTACCAGGGTCTACATGTACAGTCGAGGTCTTAAAATGTTTACCACCCTAAGGTCTATAGTGTAGTGGTCACTTTATGAATATATGTATTTATACATGATATTTGTTTTTTTCACACAGGCATTTCAACTAAATGTATTTTATTAATCCTGCTTTTAATAATGATATACTGTAATAGAGACTTAAAAAATATATTATTTCTGTTTATGTTTTTTGTTTATGTTCTCATCTCCCGATGGATGATGAATGAGGTGATAAGGAAGGCAAAGGGTCTAGCCCATACAGCCAAGTCTGACGTAATATATCTTTATTTTTTATGAGTTAATGAGGTTATCATCAAATTCCAGATGTTGCAAAATTTAATGATTTTCTTGCCCAAATATGTCGGGTATAATATAATATATAAACCGCAAAAAATAAACTGCAACTTGTACACTATATATAAAATTCAATTTATCATTTTCTATAATTATTTACATTGCAGCACATATTATCAAACAAAACAACAAAACTTTTGACTAACAATATTCACAATAAATTAATTTACATAAACAAAACTTGCACTTGACATGTCAGCGCAAAATGGCGCTAAGGACCCTGTTTTTCATATTTTATTTTATTAAGAAAGGCTAGATAGATGCTATAAAATAGATATAGACATAGTTGTGTCAAATGTCATTACAAGATGATAGCAACGTCACCTCAGTTTTAAATAGCTAACAGTAAAAATTTGTAAGGCTTTAAGATGACATATATTTTTTGCATACATAAAATTCTAAAGGCTGTAAATTTTCCCACGAATAAATAAATAAAAGGTATTATGTACATTTTACTAAGTATTAAATTTGGAACCTGCAATATTTTTAGACCCCTACTGTACCAATGAGAAATACACTTTTTTGGGTCATTATTAATATATTCATATCTAATAACACAACCGTTCCTATTTCTTAGATATCAAGTTTTGAAATTGTTAATAAATTGTCTGGCCAGTTCTGTGATGAAATATTTATTAAATAATTATATAATTAATCCGTCCAGCCAACTCATAGGGAAATACTTTACGTAAATTATTATTACTTAATGCCAAGTAATATATATAGAAGTCAAAGGGATAAAGGCAAATAAGAGAATATTAGAAGTAATTTAAAAACTTGAGCCACTTATTTGGGAGGACAGGGAGATTCTTTATTTTCTCTTGTATTGTTTGTGCCGTTTTAATCTTATTTAAATAGGAAATGTTTTGCATAATTCCTACCCTTGACCTTGGTCTCGCTTGGTTAATATTTTGGTTAATTTGTCATTGTCTAGAGGGCATCGTTTTTTATTTTTATGTAGATATTTTTTAACTCTCTTTTAAACTTTCGCTCATATTCATAATAGTTTTTATAATTTTAACGGGTTTTTACGCGATTTACCTTAGGGACATATTTCTCTCGACATATCAGCCAAGTTGCATTGGCCGTGGTCACGGGTCGACTGAAGCTATGCGGTGTAGTCTCGTACATACTGGGCGGTAGATGTAAACCTACCCACTTATCACTTTTACATGTTTTTAGAAATTACGACACACTACACTTACAATAGCTCTAACTCTCTTTTAGCTCTAGTAGCTAAACTGCTGGTCTTCTGCTAACTTCTATTAGCAGGAATAGAAACTAGTAGTGAGTCCTTGTTTCGAAAACGAAACGTAACCGTTTTCCGAAGGATGAAAACTTGTTGCGAAAACGGTTTTCGTTGCGGTTGCGTCTTAACCTTTCTGTCGTTCTTTATTTATAAATCTAAAAATACTGACTGTTCCTTCTGTCTACATATTTGAAAAGCAACTTTTTTAAACTAAAAAAGTTAGGTAAAGTATCATCACGACCGTTTCCCTTTCGGGGTGGTCCGAAACCACGCTTATAAATAAGCAGATTCACATTTAGCCAACTTTACTATAGGCCAATCATGACAAGTGGCAAGCTCGTCGATGTCTCCAGCGTACCAAACTCGAGAAATATCACAAATAAATTAAATATTAATTAAATGTATTTATTTAAATTAATACATATTTTTTTGTGTCCCGACCAGGAATCGAACCCGGTACCTCCGAGTCCTTGGGGATAACTGCAATTTTAAAACGGTTTATCGAAATTGTTATGCAATGGCAACAAAGATATTTAATAAACTTCCAGTTACTATAAGGGAGCTGCCACGAAAACTGTTTAAATTAAGAGTCAAACAAATGCTGGTTAATAAATGTTTTTATTCGACAAAAGAATACCTAAACACTACGCTCGACAAAGTAGTATAGGAGCAACATAGCGAAGCATGTGATATTATTACATTTAATAATTTACATCACTGTACCTGCCATGTTTTTGACAAATAAATTATTTATTTTCATGTGATCTAGGGGCTGTGATGATATTGAGCACTGTACTTATTTTATTTATTTAAAACTTTATTGCACGTTATACAAGGACTTAATCCCACTTGAAATTATCTGACAGCCAACCTTAGGATAAATGTTGACCATTTTAAATGTAAGGTTGGTGCAAATGATTAATACTAACTTAGTCTATATACATATAAATACAATTATATTACTAAAATACATACAAATAACTATGATATATTAAATACTAATAATACATATGATACGATTACATAACTTATGAACCATTTAAATAATGCGATAACACCATTTTTTAAAACTTTTTTCTTATCTACTAGTACGTGAACAAATATTTAAATAGAAAATAAAAATATTTTTTAAAAAAGCTCAGAGACAGGCAATATAAGAAGATATAAGCTGTAATAACATATCTAGTGGGTAAACAGACTATAAGGATAGTCTGTACCGAGACTCTATTTAACTGAATTAGAGAAGAAAGAAACCATTGATGGTGTAGTAATCAAAAGGCTCATTGTCTACAAAGGCGAACAATCCGATACAAATCGAATTGTCGAGCCAACCCTAAATAATGGTATGACATAGACCGTCATATACGGACAGTGCTATTTGTTGTTGCTGATTCTTTAGCGTGAAAAATCAAGTTTGAGACCAAATAATAAATATAACAGTGCTAACTTATTTAATTTAAGAGGGTTATTAAGCTTCGCACCTCTTTGCTCACACACTCCAACACACTTAAGCCTGAGCGTACCTTTTAAAAATATTTTATTTATTTTAGTAAAATAAAAGAATCAAAGTATAAATGTTTCTTGCAATTTTTGACTGTCTAAACTTAGGTTAGTGACAATAAAAATATGACCAAATAGACAGTGTTTTTTTTCTACAAATCTGAATAACTACATTTCTTAAAAATACAATTTAATTCGTTTATATAAAAAATAAATTGTCTCCTACGTGGTCATCACTCTAGATCTCTTCTATTCCAACGCTTGTAGGTTCTGTGATAGATGTGTTTTCAGTAAATTAAAAAAAAATACCCTTGCGCCGAACATAAGAAAACGCGCGCGGTGCTACGAGTATTCCGTAACAAAGTGTCTGAAAAGGAAAACGAATGAAAGTTTGTTGCGAACTCAACAGTCCAATTGTAGTAATTTTGTGTTGATTAAACTTAAGTTACGTCCTGTTCCAATCACACATTAGTTATTGTCCTCGTACTGTATTCTTCTAACCTACAACGTGGAACTAAAGTTTATTTATTTATTTATTTATTTATAATAGGGCTAACATCACACACTTATTTGTACATAACACTAAATCAGAAGTTAGATGTTGTACCTATTATAGGCGACCACCACGTTACCACAGTATCCTTTATTGCCTATAAGAAATAACAAAATTATAAAATTTTCAATAAGTATACATAAACTAAATATTATTCGAAAAACTAAATCTGAAACAATTTAAATATATATATATATATTATAGTTTATTATATATATATATATATATATATATATATATAATAAACATACAATTCCTTTTAGAAATAATAGAAAAAAGAAACGAAAATAACTAAAATATTACCTATTTCAAGTAATAAACAAAATTAAAAAAATAATAATAAAAACATATATACAATTGACTTATAAATTTTGGGCAAGTTGATTTAGCAGTTTATGTTTAAATACTCTTTGGGAGTCTCCAAAGATATCAATATCTGGAAATTTTGCATCGAAAACTAATTGAATGGACTATAATATAATATAATATAATGGAAAATAATAATTAGTAAGGTCACAAATTAATGACGATGTTAAAACTTGCCACGCCTAGGTTTTATTTTAAAACTAATACAAAAATACGGGTTTGAAATAATAACTATAAACTGTAGCGATTTGTCAAAAGTTCTATTTTATTTTCACTTGAAATTGAATAGATAGGTGAATACCAAAACATGTTTAGACAGCATTTAACGTAAAAATAAAATAGAATGGAAAAAAAATTATTAGTAGAATTGGGCTGCTGAGATCGCGCACGACCGGTGGCTATACCAGCCACATAAAGGCTGGTCCTATATTATTATGTCTATGGGCTAAGGTCTGACCGCAAAAGATAGAAGCAACTAATAGGTCGCCAGCTTTTAGTAATAGCTTTGCTTAGTCTCTGGAGTGTAAGTGGGCCAAATGAGACTCCAAGCAAGTAAATGCTTCGAAGTCTGCATACCCCGCTCAGGGAATAGCGCACATTTAACGCTCTAAGTTCAATCCCTAATGAAATAGTGGTTAATAAATTCTGTAAAAATAATTATAAGCCATTAAATAATAGAAATAAAATATAAACTAAAGCTAATAAGAAAGAACGCTCTCCTTAAAATCCAACATTTGTCATAGATTTATAACACCACTGATTCACGTGCGTCGGAAGTTAAGCCGTCGGTTTTGGTTCCAATAATACTAACTTGTGGAATCGTTAATAAATTGTCATTAAAAAAAAATACATTAAGGCCTCGCCAATTCGTCTGCCCAGCGTGGCGAGTGTAGGTGGTAATTTACCCAGTCTGCCAGGGCGGGAAAGTATCCCTGTAGAGTGTATCCACACGTTTCGAATTGCCGTCATGCCCATTTAAGCCGACATAGTATTCTTCTTAGTCGCTACACTTTTGGCAGAGTGGTCGTCACTCCTCTCGGACCCCGGCTTTCCGAGTGCACTCATGTACTTCACCTGATCGGTCCATCTCATCGGAGACCTACAACGCATCCTCTTGCCATCGACATTCCCCTGGACTACCAAGCGCTCGATCGATGTTTCTCCACGACATGTGTCCGAAGGTAGTATAGGCATAGTAGTAGAGACTCTAGAAAGAAAAGAAAGAAAGAAAATACTTTATTTATCACAACAATTAGAATGGTTACAAAAAAAAAAAAATATGCAAGGAATAAATTTAAATGTAAGCCTATTCTATATACCGAAACATACATACAGGTGTGGCGATAAATAGGTGGTCAGCTCAGCACATGCTACAGCCGAGGCTGCAGCGCTGATTTTCAGCTGATGCCTTATGTTGGGTCGCAGAGATATACACTATATACAGTACCATTTACTTAATCTTAATTTATATCTCAGTCATGAGTGTCTGATTCTAGTTACTAACATTCATGGACCTCGCGCGCCACTTACCATCAGGTGGGCGCAAGGTTACATGTCATGATAGTGTATTCAAAAAATCATATAAATAAAAATACTAATAAATACGACTGCCCCCATGGCGTTTAGGTCTGTGGCTTTAGACGTGGAGGTACCGGGTTCGATTCCCGGTCCGGACATATTAATTCATTTGTGATATTTCTCGAGTTTGGCGCGCTACTTGTCATGATGGGCCTATATAGTAAAGATGGCTAAAAGTGAATCTTAAAAGGGATACAGTCGTGATTATATTTTCCCTAAATAATGAATAACAATATAAATAAAGCTGGCCAATCGCAGATGTCGAATGGGATTTGTCTCAAGTATTTGCTTCGCTAAATAGAGAAGTTTTATGGACTACAAGCTGCTTGGTATTGAACGATAGTGCAATTCAGTGTCACTGATCAGCTTCGTATTGGCTTTCTCTGCAACCGTAACTTAATGCAATTTGTTTTCTATACGACACATTTGTTGGTTCAGTTTTATACTATTTAGAGATTTTGCTTTCGTTTGATGATTTGAAAGCTATTTTTGCACTACTTGGGTAATAGTGCAGTGCACAATGATAAAAAAATAGTAAATATTATAATTGATAAATAAATTATATAGTATCTGTCGCACGGTAAAGATGTGGAATGCTCTCCCAGTCAGTGTGTTTCCCCATTCCTATAACCTGGAGTCCTTCAAACGAAGTGTAAAAAAGCATCTTTATAGGCCGGCATAGTGGTAGGGACTGATCTCGGTCGTCTGAGGCTAGCGTCAGTTGCTCCCATTCTTGGACCTCGCGTACCGCTTACCATCAGGTGGGCGCGGTGTCACATGTCGTGCTCAGTATAAAACAAAAAAAAAAAAGTTGTTTACTAATAATAAAATAATACCTTTCATGATTCCACATCTTTAGCGTGCGACAGATGTAAGTCTCCAAATTTATGAGTACGCGTACTATGGATATGGTATGTGGATGCATATTTTGACCTGTGCGTGTGGTTGTACTACAATAACGAAATTTGTTTTTTGTATGATAAAATTGACAATTATTCTTTCATTGGACCTCGCGTATCACTTATATGTGGGCACGATGTAACATGTGGTGTTGAATATAAAAAAAGACTAATTAATTCTGAGACTATTATCCTAGCTTTAATTCTAATACCGGTTGGCTTCATGCCCCGTCTTTTTATATATTTAATGTCTGTATAAGTTGACATAGTTATTTGGATTGTTCACGTAGAAGGAGCTCACTTCCTGGTGTTGTTTCGCTAAAATAACTTTTGCTACTGGAACAATACACTTGGAAGCAATAAAAACGGGACACCAATAAAAACTTCTCAGAGCTAAGTTCTGGCAAATAGTAACAAACCTAGATCTTATTCATTTGATAAAACCTTCTATCCTTTTCTAACAATAGTAACTCGTATCTATTATATGCATATTCTTATCTGTAAACCCGACTGTTATATAAAGCAATCTTAAAAACGTTTAAAATTTATTTTATTTGTATTTAGATCAATTTTCAATCGTAAGATATAGTAATTATATGTATAATTTGTCAGTAAAGATTAAAATAAATACCTACGTAATGAAATAAATGTCACTAATATTGTAAAGAAATAGTAAATCCGCCACAAATAGTAGCTTATCAAATTAGCATAGTAATGGAGACTGAAGTCAATTGCTCTCATTCATGGAACATAACAATGATAATGATAATCAAAATTATAAGTTGTTAGACCTGTAGCGCTTAATCTATCATCATCTATTGAAAGACAACTACTCTCCTACACGCTAGCCAACCGTCAGTTGGCGAGGGTCTGATGTCTTTTTTTAATCCGATTCTACAAGTAGGTATCAGTGAAACCGACGAGTTAACGTGTTCTCCGAGACACGAGAACGGTGGTGTTGGTAATCTATGACAAATGTGAGTAAGAAAATTATTTCTCTTTGGCACATGCCGGGACTCGGACCTCAAGCCTTATTTTTGGATTGGGAAGCGATCTTACAACCGTGACACCACCGCTTAATGTATACTTCCATATAAATGTGAATGAAATTTGTCTATATACGTCTGTTTAACAGGCTTTCACTACTATATTATTGTAACGATTTTGATGAAATTGCTTTGAGAATATTTCTTTAAACCAGAGACGAACATATGCTATCGAATATAACGTCTATTAATATGACGCATAACCACATAAATTTATATCTGTCTACCGGTTACATTCGCCATCATATCTTAATAACTTGACTGAATTTAATAAGATTTGGCAGAAATTAAAAAAACAAATCACCCAGGGTTGGATATGAAGTCAACATTTAGCTAACACTGGCAAAGCTGGATCAAACAGGTAGTAGTAATAAAAGTGTCAAAGTATAGTGACACGTTTTCTTTGTTCGCGAGTTTGTAGCATAAAAGTTTTAATTCAATTTCATGAAAGTTTTTCGACATGAAGGCAAAAAATGGGGACAAAATTACTATCTGACATGTACTTGTATGTTACCCTTTTAAGTAGACAGTTAAGTGTTTTCTTTTGTCAATGGGGTGAGAGGAAATGTCGAGTTGAGAGCATTTTTCTTAGCATGTTAGTACAAAGTATAAGGCCTTTTGTAGACTCCGTTTTTACTACCGAAAACAATAATATTGTTTAAAATATTTTTTATATCTAAAAAAAAAAAATATATATAACAAGACAGGGCAATAAATTAAGTGATATGTGGGGTGGCCAAAATAGCCACGCCCATGTGGCGTTCGGCAACTGTTTGGGTTGATGCGAATTTAAATTTATGTTAATTTTTAAATATATAAAATCTCGAAGGACCTGCGGGACACACTAATAATAAGGTGTAGGAAAAGAGAAAAGGGGAGACAGTGAGGAGAAATTAGAGAAATGATCTGTCTCCAGGAAAAGAAAGCATGCACTAACCTTCAGGCGTTTTCTCGGCTGATGTGGATCCATAAACACCAACACAAATTTCATAAGGTATTATAGTCATGATGGTAAATGTACCCACTCAGTCTTTTGCGGTTCTAAAACAAAATTTAAACATAACGGTGGTGCGTCGGCAGAGACAACAAAACGCAGAGTGAAGTGCGGTGTGCGGAGGGAATATTAAAAGTGTGCCAACTAAAAAATGACAAATAACCCATTAAAAATTAAATAGACGCGAGCAGTCTAGGCCAATCTTTACAGAATGAATTAATCTATAGTGTATTGCAGGTTATAATCGTATTTAATTTGCGATTTCAAACTGATATTTTTTTTTGTTTTACGGACGCATGAACCTGCGTGCTACGAAAGTAACGTAGTAACGTAAGACACG
This sequence comes from Tinea semifulvella, assembly GCA_910589645.1. Classification (NCBI taxonomy): domain Eukaryota; kingdom Metazoa; phylum Arthropoda; class Insecta; order Lepidoptera; family Tineidae; genus Tinea; species Tinea semifulvella. The sequence continues at coordinate 2,116,858 of OU342598.1, read as the reverse complement.
TTTGTATTCGACAATACAATATGACTAGTAATAATAATAGAACGTCGATTTACTTTAATTTTGTATGTTAATAAGTTATCAATTAAAAATAAGGGAACATTCTAGAAATGGCAAATACACGCCTAGATATTTATATACATTTATTCGAAAAAAATATTTACAACATACCTATAAAATAAAATTAATATTTATACTAAGGATAGGGATATAAGTCCCGTTCGCGTGGAATGGTGGCAAGAACGCTGGCTGCATTTCCCCGCTGAATTGCAATACTGATTCTCTAGGCGAAGAAAGAACCGGAGGAGACGACAAGACGCGGTGTTATTAATATATTTGTTTTGCGCTTGGACTCCATGGGCCCAGAGTTTCTACAGCAAACGGCACAAATATGTAATCTTTTAATATATATACTTAATTATATACTTGCGCCGCTTGCTGGACTCCGCATTTTCCGCCAATTTAGAAATTTCTATCTAGAAATTTACTTTAATAACTACAATAATCGTAAGGTTGACATTGGCTCAATCCAATTTTGATTTGACATTGTTTTTTTAAAAACTGTTATCTATATACATCATCGTTATCATTACAGCCCCTAGAACACAGTCCTAGAACTCCACTGTTGGAGAAACTTTCCAAAAAATTTTGGAGAATTTGGCCTATGTCATTTGGTACATGTCGTGCTAGTATAAAAAAAAAAAAAAAAAAACACTCGCTATGCTGGCCAGACGGGTTGGCGAGGATCTCATGTCAATTTTTAATGACAATTTATTAACGATTCCAAAAGTTGATATTAGTGGAACCGTGACCAACAGCTTAACGTGCTCTCTAAAAATAAATCAAATTTAAATGACAAATGTACGCAAAAAAAGTGTTTTTCTCATTGGTACATGCCGGGGTTTGAACCGAAATATTTAGGTTGTTTTTTAAGGAAAGCGTCCTTACAACCGAGTCACCACCGTTCTTTTATCTGCATACATATGTATATGTTTGTAATTTACTATTGGAAGTTAGATAAGAAAGCATAGAGACAAAAATAAGGAAAGGCATGCTCCGATGGTTCGGACATGTTGAAAGGATGAGCGAAGAGAGATTGACGAACCAGATATATAATGCGAAAGTTGTGGCTAAAAGAGGTCCTGGCAGACCAAGACTCACCTATCACGATCAGATAAATAAAACAATAATGCATTAAAAAGCCATCGAAACAAAAGGGCATGTATGAAGAGGTTGATGAATGTTGAAGAAGCGAAAGAGGTATGTCGTGATCGTGACAAATGGCGCTCAATTATCTCTACCTACCCCGCAAGGGATTTGGCGTGAAGATATGAAAGTTAGATAACGTAACAATTAATATAACAAACAATTTGTATGATATAACAACCAATGCCTTCTCTATATTATATTTAATCTCTTTTTTCATTTAAACACAAATGTCTTATAAATAAATTTGATTCGATCTGAATTTAATAACAAAGTTTGTGGATATTGCAGCTACAGATCTCATCTTTAAAGTGTAAGTTATGACAATATACTCTAATTCAAATTACGAGATAAGGTATTGCGCTAGTAAAGCGTACTTGGTAGAACAATTGTGTAGTTTGTAAGATTTATTTGTTGCTGCATTGTTTATCTGTGTTGAAATTGATCGTTAATTAGTGTATGCAAATAGAGGGTAAGTCATCAACTAGGCATACAGAAATGGACACACTTCATAGGTAGTATGTCCAGATGGTGAATATTAAAATAAACTATTTGACATTGGCAAGACCGCTGCGCTTTGCCAGCCTCATATATTCTGATGTACAATTTATTAACGATTATATTTATTATCAGTGGAACCGAGGCTGACGACTTAACATGCTCTCCTAGGCACGGAAACGACCGAGTGACAGCCATCCACAGCTAGGGGTTTTACTTAATAAAATGAAAAATACCTACCATTTTTATTAGAAGCCGCCAAAACGTAAATAAACGAATATAACATATAATACAATGTGATGTACTATATAAACTTGTAAGTGTATTTTTTTTTTGATACATACCGAGGTTCGAAGCGCAACCTTAGTGGAGCTTAAGTGTTCTTACAACTGGGCCACCACTAGGTTTTTTAAAGTTATCTCAGCTAAGAAGAAACGTATTGTTTGTAAGTAGTTTTCTCATTGTCCACATAACCAATAACCTACTAGTTGCCAATTGACGAGTACATTTATTTATTATAAAAAAAAATACAGTTAATACATTTAGATTAAACATATAAAGATATACAGCTAAAAGGCCAAAACCGATTTTCGAACGTAAATGTAAATAAATTATTATAATTATAAACAGAATACAGTTAAGGTACAAATGTTAACAAAACAAAATTTAAAGAAGAAATAATGATATAATAATGAATGAATTAAAAATTAAAATTATAAACAAAAATATACAAAAAAAAAAAATACATAAGGCCAAAGTATATACTTATATGTATATATTGTATTAAAACAAAAACTAGTGAAAATGTACATAGTGGGAACACAGTGGGAAATATTTTATGGCGGGTATAATTCCAATGACTATAGGAGTGTGTATCGTTTCTTAATTGTTGTTATACTACCTGTCTCTGTTCTTTCTCTTCGAATAAATAAACTAAGTTAGCCATTTTTGCACAAAAATATTATGCACATTTAATTACTTTATAATTTGTGTTTCGGCTAAAACCGTTCGCTTAATTGTTTTGAAGACTCACTATCTTCGAAACTAAACGTCACAGTGCTTAATCGATTTTATCACTGGAAAGAGCAGCAGTTTTTTAAAAGACTGGTATAAAAATGTAAATTTACTAAAAAAAATGTTAGTTGGTGTTCGTTTTAACCCGGCAGATGTGTGTGGGTGTGATGTTTATATAGGGAGAAGTGGGCAAACTATCAAATTAATAAAAAAAAGACTCTGTGCTACATTTATTTTAAAGTTCACAAATCGAACACACGTGTCCATTTATGTGTGTCCAGTTGACGACTCACCCTAAATTTATATGTCACCTGTGTACTGATGTTAGTGGTCTCTACAAATTTGTAGAGATAATCGTATTTCACTTGGAAACTGCTTAATGTTTAAATTGTATGGTTATTTTAGATCATAGATGATCTACATTTATCGCACGCTAAAAATTTGAAAAGCGGTACTGGGTCGGTTGTAAGAACGTCTTTTATTCAAAACATTCCAACCAATACACTTCGCTTACGTACATTTATCATAGATTTACGACACCATTTTTTCTGTGCCTTGCATATCACGTTAGTTGTCGGCCCCGGTTTCACTAATACCAACTTGTATGTATACCACCAATGGTGAGGCCGGGACCGACGGCTTAACGTGCTCTCCGAGGCACGGGAACGGTGGTGTTGTGAATCTATAACATAAGTACGTAAGAAAATTAGATTTCTCATTGGTACATGCCGGGGGGGTTTGAACCGACCTTTGTAGGATTTTAAGGAAAGCGTTAGTCAAAGTCAAAGTCAAAATCATTTATTACAATTTGGCCTTCTCGGGCTCTTTTGTATTGTCACATTACATTGTTATAATTATTTAAATAAATTATATTAAATTTACTACAATACAATTGAATTGGCCTAAAAATAAACATACACCAACAGTAAAAGGTGTCCAAAATATATTAATAATATACATTTGCACATCTACCAGGCATTTTTGTCACTAATAAAATCATTTATCTTATAATAGCGTATCAATTGCTCGACTTCCACTTTACCCAGCGTGTATTTTTGTAATTTCCGACTAGAAATCAGTCGACTAACGGCTTAGGTCAAAACATTAATGCAAATTTTAGGATGACGAACGTTTATAGCTTGGCCGACGTTAATAATGAAACATTAAACGTGTTTCATGGTTACGATATTACACTAATTTGTAACACTAAACTGTATAGGTTTGTATGCGGCAAAATCTCTATCTCATTTTTATTATTGTTACAGAAAACAAATTCTAATCGTTTTTTACTATCTACTATTACACTAGTAAAGGGAAACTTTTTGCGTAAAAATTGCAGGTTTCACATTTTTTTATTTATTTACATCTCTAATTCTATTTTATATTAAACCAGCTGACCCGGCGAACTTCGTACCGCCTAACAGTCATTGAATGTTTGGAAAACTGTTTTTTTTTTTAAATATATAATTTGTTTTATATTGAAGAAGCTTAAAATAAATTTTTGAACGCACCGATATATATTTGACAATCAACATTTGACAGGTACGATTACCCACGAACTTTTTGTATAGGAAAATGTTTTTTCTTTTATTTTATTTTTTCTTAAATTTTCCAATTTTATTTATAGTCATTTTGCTATTCGGGACGGAGACAAATCCAACAAATTAAAAACCATAAAAATGTCCTAACAAATCCGTCTTTTTATATATTTTAAGTTTAAGTTTTTTTTTTAATATTCTTATTTATTTAGTTATTTCAATATAAATAATCGTTGTTAGTAGCTGGCGTTATTTTCTCATATTTTTTTATCCTCGAGTCTAGTTTACCGTCAATTGGACGCGTTGTGACTGTATAACTCATCAAAAATAACTCTTTTTATATATAATATCATGGGTTGAGTGTTTTAATAAAAAATAGGTTAGTTAAAACAAAACAAATTAAAGCAATTAATGTCTGAGAGAAGTTAATGAATTATGCTAAGAAATGCAAGACGACGCGCCGCCATTACCTGCTAAATAGAACAATAAAACTACTTAATGACAACACTATTAACCGTTCTCGCTTCCGGGATAGTCAAATTTAGCCGGTATAGTAAAAAGAGTTGCTTATCTATTAGCATTATACATTATATTCCACACACCGATGTTTAATATTTTTTTATTATGGTAGGGAGAGAAGTAGAATGGTGGATGGTGAGCGTATTATCGCGCAATAGAAAAAAAGGAGGCATCCTTTTCTTAATCCAGCCTATTGTCGGTCGCAAGCCCGAGACACCATTCTTCTCATCTCTTACCCACACACGATGGACCCGGCAACCGCACGGTGAATCCATGGAATGCTTAGAAATTTGTCTTCTCTTCCTCTAGAAACACACCCCAACCATCCAATCTTCAACCGGCCCTGGACGAGTCATTATAAAATCCTACTTTTTTATTAACATTTTATTTTTCAATTTACCATCACAATAACGATAGGTAATTATTTTAAACATGAGCTTAATAAGTTCTGTAGACAGAACAATAAAGAGATTTCTACAAGATTTGACGTTCGTTTGGTCTTTTGCTTCGTGGAGCGTAATTAATTGCATGTAAAAGCAATTTTCCTTTATTGCCCCCTTTGATGTTTCATGGTTAATACACAACTGTGATTAAAGGATATAATAATATGTGGCTCAAAGAGGGAACTGATATTAATAGAACCGCCACCGCGAACCAGATGTTTGCATCACGCTTTGATGTCGCGGCATCAAAATTATAGTAATAGCGACTGCGCGCAGAAATTAAAAAATGACCTTTTTTTTTTAATTAGTTTACATACTGGTTACATTCTTAAAATTAACAAATAATATTATAGATAAGGATGAAATGAATGCTACCTATTAATAGTCAACCTAACACTGATATTCAATTTAAATTCATAAAGTCAATAAAACAAATGATTAAATAAAACATTAAATTATAAAAAAAAAACACAAAATTATTAAAATTAAGACACTAAATATTTAATTTTATACTATGACTATACTACTATCTATTATATATAATATTATCTTGCGTGTTAAGACAATGTTAAGAGGGCTTAAAAAAATTGCATCCCTTCGCTCGCACAACATTAAGATTGTAAATTTAAACGCGAAGTTACTGGGTTTAATTGCTGAATACAAAAAAAAAATCTTGGGTAACTGCCTCCGTGTTCTAGCGGTTAAATCTGTGGATTTAGACTCAGAGGTACCGAGTTCGATTCCTGGTCGGGACATAAAAATACTTATTAATGTAAATTAATTTAATTTATTTATAATATTTCTCGAGTTTGGTACGCTGGAGACATCGACGAGCTTGCCACTTGTCATAATTGGCCTATAGTAAAGTTGGCTAAATATGAATCCGCTTATTTATAAGCGTGGTTTCTGACCACCTCGAAAGGGAAACGGCTGTGATGATATTTCTATTTTCTTGAGTGTAGTACGCTATAATATCGACAAGTTTGCCACTTGGCAATGGGCCTAAAAAAGACTGACCAAGACTCTAATCTCAAAGAAATCGTGGTCAACCCGTAATACGATTACGGCCGTAATGAAACTTAACTTTTATATATGCTATGATTATTTTTCTGATAAATAGAAATTAAAGTCAAACAATGTAAAATCTTTGATTTCCACGAACGGTGGTACTCCCCCGTGACAGCTTGAGACTTGACATTGAAAGGTTTCACTTTTTGACCTTTTGTAAGTAGCTTTTGACCAAACTATAAGGGAATTAAAATTTAAATATTAATGGACGTATATTGGGCATGATTGTTGCATGCTACCGTAGACATAAATTTATTATAAGGACCGTATCATCAATAGAGTTCATTCATACCAATGCTTTGGCCCTGAAGTGCAAGAATCAGTGCAGTACAATAATGCATTTAGGATACTCAATGCTAAATGATCTCAATGTCCCAAAGGTTAACGGGCAGAGAATGTCTAGCGGCATTACGTTCGCCTTTTGTATTTTTTCAATCATGTTTTAAAATAAATAAATAAATATAATACTAATGGCGCTGCCTCGCTACTGCGCTCGCTATTATAAAACAAGAAAAATAATAAACAATATATATATAAACTCTTATCCATGACTGTACCGATACGCAAATTTTCTCTAAAAACAGCTAAACAGCGCTCTTTTTATCTACCGCAACCTGTAAACAACTAATATTATGAGTGTTTGTCTGGTCCATATCAATATATGTCTATGCTTGCGACCTATCCTATTATATCCCGACGGAATGGACACAGATTGGAAAGCCATTAGGTTCATACTACCCTGAAATTGGCACTGTCAAGCTTTCATAGGGAAATAAATCAATCCATCTTTGACCACCGTTCGTTGACAAAAAAAACTGCCACGCGACAATAATTCTGCTTCAATTTATACTACAAAGAACTTTTGTAGCGTATAAGTGTGTTTAACTCTTTAACAACCTAATAGTTAAGTAAATAAATTTTAGGCTGGGTTGTACCAAAACGAAGTCTCTTTAATTTATTTATTTATATTAATGGAAAACCTACTGCTTTCAACAAATGATAACTTATATAAAAAACAGGTAGAGTTTTGTTCGATGTAAATTAATATACAATAAATATAAATTAAAAGCTACATAAATAATAAAATTAAAAATAAACTAAACTATAAATGAAAAATGTCTTCTAGAGACGTCCCATCTGAGATAGCCCTAAGGAGACTGGCAACATCTGCATAGCAAGGCTAATATGCTGGCAGAAATAATTGCCAGCCTTCCTGAAAACTATAATATATATATATATTTATAAAAAAACTAGATGCCTATCCAAAGTTTTCACAAATATCTTATACAATATATATATATATATATATTATAAAACAAAAAAAAACAATACAATAAAAAATAACTTATAACATTAAACCACAATAATATACATAATAAAAATAAGTAGGTAGGTAACTAAATCAGATAAATGTAAATCCTGTAGGTACACCATTACGCCGCCTCCGTGGTCTAGTGGTAACAAACGTTGCCGTGAACTCGGGAGGTCGTGGGTTCAATTCCCACCGGGGGCAAGTTGTACATTGTATAATTTGTCTCGGTCTGGGTGTTTATATGTATATATTTACAAAAAAAAAAGTATAATATGTAGTTTATCAACCATCTAGTTTCCATAACACAAGCCTCGTAGCTTACCACGGAAACTACTCGTAGATGGCGCTGTGTGACCTGTCTGGAAATATTTATTATTATTTATTTATTTATTACATTACTGTCTGTACAACATATCAATATCCATGTCCTCAGCTAGGCTGTTAAGTTCTCTTGATGCTCTCGATAAAAAAAAAAAAAAAACGAAACATGTTTCTGTAATTTACAATCAATAATAATAATTTTGGTGTCACTCAGGCTTAGTCTAAGATACATAGATTCAATTCAATTCGTTTAATTTGCAATAATACCACTTATACATAATTATTTTCTTTTAAATTTGCTATTACATATATTTTTTTAAGATATTATTATTTTGTGCGATCGATAGATACGATATCAATCGGCATTAGTGGACACGACTCAATTTAAGACCAAAACCACTTGCATTTTTTATATCAAAATTTATGTGTGACGTCAGTTTCTTTTTCGCATTTTTTAATATATAAAATAAAACAATGTCAATGGACCTATATCGTAAAAGAAGAGAATTTATCTTGGAACATTTGTATTCAAATTCGTCGGCACTCTTTTATTTGAATTTGGTATTCGAAGGACGTGACGAGCACTATATTTGATATATCCGTACATATTAAAGAGTAATGTACTGGGAGAGAATATTGTCTGGAAATATTCCTGATAATAAAAATTCAGGGTGACTTTATTCATTACTAGCTATTTACCAAAGCCACTAAAATCCTGGTAAGATCTCTTACGTGTTCTATTTTCCTATACGCCGCAGAGATTTTAAATAGGTAGTAGGCGTTAATTTTCCCAGTCTGCCGGGGCGGGAAAGTATAATAAATAAATAAATATAAATATTTCCAGACAGGTCACACAGCGCCATCTAGTTTCCGTGGTAAGCTACGAGGCTTGTCTTACGGAAACTAGATGGTTGATAAACTACATATTATACTTTTTTTTTTTTTTGTAAATATATACATATTATACATATAAACACGCAGACCGAGACAAATTATACAATGTTCAACTTGCCCCCGGTGGGAATCGGACCCACGACCTCCCGAGTTCACGGCAACGTTACCACTAGACCACGGAGGCGGTCAGTGTCCATCGTTTGTGCCGATAAACCCAGTAAAGTGTATCCACACGTTTCGGGATCAGGCTCGTCGGACCCAGTCAATCCGACATAGTGTTAAGGACTGATGCCAGTCATTATTATCTGATTCCAGTTACTAACATTCATGGACCTTGCGCGCCACTTACCATCAGTTGGGCGCAAGGTCACAAAGCATGGTAGTATAAAATAAAGAGACTACGCGAAACAGAAAAACTAATTATTGCTCTAAAGATGTGGTGTTGGCGGAAAATGTTGAGCATATCATGGACGGAGTTCCGAAAATCCATACTGGAGGAACCGGAGATCAGACAACGCCTTTCCTTAACTGTACAATCACGTATTCTCACTTCTTCGAACACGTGTCAGGGTGTGCAGAAACATCCACCGAGCATTGATCGTCTAGGGGACAGTCGATGGCAAAACCACGCATCGGTAGGTCTCTGATGAGATTGACTGACCAGGTGATGGCTGAAATATACCATCCCCTAGATTAGTGCACCAGGAAAGCTGCAGTCCATTTTTTTTTGTATATTTCTTAACCATACATATATAACCTTAAGTGGGTCAGTTTTTTGTACAATACAACGTGCCAATAAAAGTTTAGTCAAGAGTATACGCAACAAAAAGGCACGTATGAAAAGCTTGATGAATGAAGAAGCGAAAGAAGTTTTAGTCATCGTGACAAATAACGATTAATTATCTCTTCTTCTTCTTAGTCGCTACACTCTTGTGTGGTCGTGGTCGTCACTTGAGTGTCAGTGGCACGCTTAACAAGCCGTCGCCACTCGTCTCGAACTACAGCCTTCCTGGAGCACTCATGTAGGGGGTGATCCATTGCTGCTTTAACCTGGTCAGTCCATCTCATCGGAGACCTACCACGCATCCTCTTGCCATCGACTTTTCCCTGAACTACAAGGCGCTCAATGGATGTATCTCCACGCCGCGACACGTGTCCAAAGAAAGTGAGAATGCGTGTTTGTACGATTAAGGAAAGGCGCTGTACTATCTCTAGTTATGCGGAAATACTCAAGCGCAACTGCTTTCGAATTGTGACGTATACTTTTATTTCTGCGACGATATTGAAACTGCAGGGAGATTTATGTATATTGAATAGAATAGATTTTCCGTAATATCGCTTCGTGTCTGCATTGTTAATTTTTCCAAAGCGACGTTGACTTAGACGTATATTTAAGAGTCGGAAAACAACCTTATCTATTCACACTATGGTTTAGGGCTAACGTAAAAGCATGTGATAACATGATATCGCACACCTAGATCTAAACAGCACTAACTCGAAAAAGCACTTATTCGGAAAAGGCAAAAGTGTTTTCTGTATCGCCGTGTGCTGCAGAAGTTTTCTATATAGATCTATGCTTTTTATTACCTCTAAATGGTTTACAGCGGGCACATGGTACCGGGTTCGATTCCTGGTTGGGGGAACAAAAATATTTATTAATGTAAATAAATACATTTAATTAATATTTAATTTATTTGTGATATTTCTCGAGTTTGGTACGCTGGAGACATCGACGAGCTTGCCACTTGTCATGATTGGCCTATAGTAAAGTTGGCTAAATGTGAATCCGCTTATTTATAAGCGTGGTTTCTGACCACTCCGAAAGGGAAACGGTCGTGATAATACTTTTTTTTCTATACTTTACACGCAGCGCAGTATTTTAAAATCTCTTTTTATGGTCAGTAGGTAGTGAAATAAGGAATTCGATGGTGTCATTAACTCAAAAATGTTGTTTTTTTTGAGTTAACACCCTTTAGATCTAAGTGAACGATATTCGATATTTGCTATAAAAAATGCCTAAGTAATTAGAATGTCTTTGCCTGTCTTTTTTATAAAACTTACTTTGAAATTATTCGTAAATAGAAAAACACAACAACACGGACTATTCTACTGTATTTTATTCAGTATGAAAAATAGACTAGGCGCCCGACCGAATGGTCTGTGTTCCTTTTATTAGCAAATTAATTTATTTTTTATAATCGTACGTGCAGCAGTACATTTTTACAGACTAAACATAATATAATTGACACAGCCCTTTTCTCTAATCACCACTAAGATCTCATGATGAAATCTTAAGATGGTATATTAACAATGTTATCAATGAGTGACGAAAATAATAATTTTGAGTCCAAAATCATCCCCAAGTGCTTTAACCTGTCAACGACAGCTAAAGGCTGGGTCTTGACGTTGACTCCAACGAGTGTCGTGACTAAAAAATAATAATATAAAAATCCATGATTTTTTTGCCAGGCTCTTATACTTCTTCATACGTCTATGACCATGTGAATTATTCTTGACGTCAATAAGTAAACCTTGTGTCTTAGGTATTTATATTAGAGTCTGCGAATTCTTTGACCTACATTGCTTACAGAATATTAAACAGAAATAAGTATAGATCCTAAATGGTCATTCGAAACTTCAATATGTTTTTCAAATACCTATGCAATGATACCCTTAAAGGTGTGCTTTGGGGGCGCCCATGATACAGATAGATATATCGCTGCATTTTGTTTAATGCGCTAGAACACAGCGTCCTAGACCTCCACTGCTGGAGATGGGTCTTCCAGAACATATATCTGGAGAATCAGACCAACACTGGCTACGCTGGCCAGATGGCTTGGCGAGGAATGTAATGCTTATTATATAAGGTTTTTTTTTTTACTGTTTTAACTACATTCAATTTATAATAGTATTGGTGCATATTTTCCTCGCACATCTTTCAAAAAGAAGCCGTAATATAAATATGTAAATGGTACAATTACTGCGGCCTCCTATTGCCTTCGCACCTCACTACACATTCATTCATTCAGAATATTGAGCACCCTCTATGCAAGACCAAACATTTATTCAATTTATTACCAACAATATTTGTTCTGAATATCAAACAGGCATTTGAAACCAGTTGTTCTTAACTTAAACCTGCGACTGTCTCCGTGGTCAAGCCGTGTTCAATTTCCGATCGAAAACACAAAATACTTGTGACATTTTTCCAGTCTGAAGACCTAGCTGAATTTGACCAAATATAATGTACGAGTATTCAGTATTCTTACGTGGTTTTGAAGCACCTATAATTATAATCAATTATTTATTGTACAAAACCAAAACAAGTGCAGGCACATAGGCGAGCTTAATGCCGTAAATGCATTTTCTACCAACTAACCTTTGTGACTGAGATATTAATAATAATAATATATAGTTGAATTTATTACTATATAAAACACAAATTAATTACAAACATATACTACTTATTATATATATCCAATACAATATACATAGATAAACATTCTAAATAAACAAATGAATATATACCTATCAATGGTCTTTATATTTATTTTATTTGAATATTCCATATAGCCATTCACCCTAGAATGATTAAGTCATCAGAGGCGTTCGCGTAACAAATATATTGCTACCATTTTGTAACCGACACGCGTACAACATAGTTTTTTCATCTGAGAGTAAGTCATCAGTCCCTAACACTATGCCAGCTTGATTGGGCATGACCTGATCCCGAAACGTGTGGATTTACTTTACTAGGTTTATCAACACGAACGGTGGACCCCGGCAGACTGGGCAAATTACCACTGCTCACATACTCCGCCATTTCTGGCACACAAATTTATACAGTTATTTTATTATAAAACATTTATACAATGTAAATAAATTTATTTAATAAATAAAATGTCATGAATTTACCTGGTATATTATTTTTACGATTAGATGCTAGATTTTGGTCAATTTATTAATGCAAATTATTACATTTTAATAATTTGTAAATTTGTAAGAATTAAACTCGCTTAACGAATAAAAAGCATCACTCTAATAACAGCTTCTTCATTCTAGATTTAAACTGATTGTTGGGTAATTGTTTGAGAACCTCTGGTAACTTGGTATAAATACGAATGCACATAAGGAAAGAGTTATTATTAAAAACGCTGGTTTTTATGTCTTAGTATAGACAATAGTGTTTGGATGTCGACTACTTTTAAAGACATCTTTTAGGTAAGTAAATATGTCACTATGCATCCTAATAAATGTGACGACTTCATATATATACATGCCTGTTATAGTCATAAGATTTAGGCTTTTAAATAGCGGTCTGCAAGAGTCAGTGGGGTTTCAAATATGTATAGCTCGCGGTTTTTTCTCACACAAAATGAGTATCCTAATTCAAAGGGGAAATGCTGCTAGTGTATTGGCCACCATGCCACATAACAGCGATTTGGAGGAGCAATTTTTTTAGGTAATTAATTTTCATTTTCTATGTATTTTTTTTAGGTTAAATTTAGATTGTAATAAATCATATATATATATATTTGAAACAGACTACTGCCACAGAGATACTAGGGAAGCGATCGCTCAAAACAAGATAACATCTGAAGGTCTAATTAAAACAGTTGTTGAAGTATAATTTATCTAGCTGTCTCCACGCTATCGGTTTCCCTTGAGTTTCAAACACTAATTAAAAAATAAGAAAGTAATATTTCTTAAATAGTAAGTAATTAGTTATTTATATAGTACACACAATGTTAAGGCATCCAACAGGATCCTACACCAATTTATCCCATCCACATTCATTCCTAAATTCCTACCACCAAGCCTCGTAGAATCGTCTATGAATCGCGAGTAGTTTCTTTCGAGGCTTATATATATTCATTATGTTTATTATGTAGATTGTACTGTGATCGGCATACACCTGCTATTATTTATATTTTATTTTTATTATGTATTTACGAGATCACTGACATGACTGGCAGTGCCGAGTGTGGAGATCACTTTTATTTGTTTCGCTTGTAAATTACTTTTTTTGTCAATATACATTTAAAAATATATATAAAATAGAAAATAAATTAATGCTGCAAAAAATATATTATATATTACCATAGACCACGAAATGTGACCCACATCCATTTATCTGTCTGTATATATTTGGCTTCATGTCTATATTACCGAAACAGTTTATATAGCTAAAAAAAAAACATTTGTAAATATACTAGTTCATAACTGTGTATGTGTGTTACGAAGTGTGAATAGCTCCATGCTCAGGAAAGCAACAGTTGGTATGGCAAGATGCGTGGCAAGATGTTGGTGACCGGGGCGCGGGGCCCAAAATCGATAGCGACCTCCCGGGCAAGCGCAGCCCCGCCCCCGACCGACGGATCACGGCTAAACAAAACCGACTCTCACATGCAATAAATTCAAGGACATTTATTTATTAGAAAACAAACAATACTAATTGTTAGTTAAATCATTACAGCCCCTAGAACACGAGTTCCAGAACTTTTTTTTTTTACTAGCACGACATGTGACCTGACGCCCTTCTGATGTTAAGTATCGCGCGAGGTCCATGAATGTTACCAACTGAAATTAGGCACTTGTGACTGACATCAGTCCCTAACTTTGTCGGCAATCGGAGCCTGGTCCCGAAACGTGGGGATACACTTTACTGGGTTTATACTGGATACTTCCCCGCCCTGGCAGGCTGGGCAAATTACCACCATCAGTACTACCACCTCTAAGAAATTCTCCACTGTTGGAGATGGGCCTTTAAAAAAAAAATCTGGAGAATTTGGCCTAGACTTGTCAGACGAGTTGGCGATAGTATGAATGTCATATTTTAATGATAATTTATATTTAATGTATAATAATTTACTGCCTTATTTTTTATTAGTTAACTGCCTCCGTGGTCTAGCGGTTAAGTCTGTGGATTTAGACTCAGAGGTACCGGGTTCGATTCCTGGTCGGGACACAAAAATATTTAATAATATAAATACATTCACTTAATTAATATTAAATTTATTTGTGATATTTCTCGAGTTTGGTACGCTGGAGATATCGACGAGCTTGCCAGTTGTCATGATTGGCCTATAGTAAAGTAGGCTAAATGTGAATCCGCTTATTTATAAGCGTGGTTTCTGACCACCCTGAAAGGGAAACGGTCGTGATGATACTTTGTTCATTTTTATATTAATTTACTTCGAATAAACCTAAACAAGATTTTTATTAGAGTCAGGCATACACTATACTAGAATCTAAAATGTCAACAGAAGAATAGCAATATAACTACATATGTATATTAAAATGTCATTTACTTTCATATACCTAATTTTAGACAAAGAAAAATACCGAACTTTTCATAATGATATTACTCTATTTTGCTTAAACAAATCTATGATTAATATATCTCTGAAATAATTGTAATTTTATTTCCTAGTAAGTTGATCCACATTCTCCAGTTCTGGAAGGCCCATCTCCAGCAGTGGAGGTCTAGGGGCTGTAATGAAAGTTGATAGCCTACATTTATTTATTTATGTTATTTATTATTTAAGGTACACTAACAGGTTACAATTAATACATATCAAGCACAAATTTACAATAATTCATAAGGTCGGAATTGCAACCCAAGGGCAGTGTACACGGCATGCTACACATAGCTACTTGGATGATTAGAGTCAACAGTGTTTTTCAGTTTAAAAATTTTAGGTTTCATCCATTTCATCATTATCAATATATTAATACTATATCGAGAATAAATATGTTATTATTAATGTCAATTTATGTTAAAAGTTACATCATAGGTTATATATTAGTATAACTCAATATAAGAATAGTAAAAAGTCACTTTAGGTTAGTTTACAATCAATAACACTTGTCTCTTAAATATACTAACATTTGGGTTGAAAATGTCTAGATTCACAGTATCGCTGGAAAGGTCATTAAATAGTCGACACATACGGATAATAGGGTTATTATAAGAGCTGTTGATTTTATGGGTACCAATAATAAATGTTCGGTTCTTTTGTCGGGGATTACGCCAAGTACTAAATCTGAGAGAAGACAGCAAAGTAGAGTATAAAGTACACTCTCTGTTTGACATTAACATTGTATTCCAATAAATTGACAAGAAGAAAGAAGAAGAAAGAAAATTAAAGAATGTTAACTATATACTAATAAATATTGTAAATAAATATCTATTGACATAAGCATATTGTATGCCCATAATATTGCCCATATATTGCATCATCATGACATGTACATACAACTGTAATTAGAATAAGCAACCTATACAATAAAGAATTTTGACTTTTAAATAGAAAAAAAAAAAGTCGGTTGATGCGAATGAGAGAGCAAAGCGTTAAACCATCTTAAATGAAGAAATGCCACTAAGGATGGTTTTAGTTTCCGGCCCAAACTCTTTAGCTGAACGTAACGTTACGCATGCATGTAGGTCGAAGGCTCAAAATATATAACCCGAAACGAATGTATAGCTCTTCTAGGTCAAGGTCCTTTCCGGAATTTTCCTGGATACATTTCTCGCGCAATTTTGAAAGCCTTTTTATACGTTAAAATGAAAAGTTAATACCCAGCGAATATCATATTTTGCTTTTGAAATTAAATCAGTGCTTTTATGATGTGACTAAATATTAAATGATCTTTAATATTTGTTAAAATATATAATCGATTATTTATTGTCTTTCTTTTTTATGAGTTAATGAGGTCATCATCAAATTCCAGATGCTGCAGAATATGATGCTTTTCTTGGAGTCACTCGCGGCACCATAGCTCAAACACGTCGTCGGGTAAAATATGGGAATTGACATCGCGGGAAAACCGCAAAAAATATACTGCAACTTGTGCCCCATATTTAAAGTCCAATTTATCGTTTTCCATAATTATTCACATTGTAACACATTATTAAACAAAACAACACCACTTTTGACCAATAATATCCACAGTAAATTAATTTAGAAAACAAAAACTTGCACAAAATGGCGCGAAGAACGCCGTAGTTTTTGTGTAAATTAACAATCTCTTAAAACAAAAACATTTTGCAGTAAACATTTGCTATAAACTTCTCGGTGTAAGTTTTTATAATTTCGTAATTTGCATAAATTTTAAGCACTAACAAAAGCTTGCAGTTTCTTCTCCTCAGGGTTTAAAACACTTCAACTTTATATAATAACTGCCTCCGTGGTCTAGCGGTTAAGTCCGTAGATTAAGACTCGGAGGTACCGGGTTCGATTCCTGGTCGGGAGACAAAAATATTTAATAATGTAAATGAATACATTTAATTAATATTTGTGATATTTCTCGAGTTGGGTACGCTGGAGACATAGACGAGCTTGCCACTTGTCATGATTGGCCTATAGTAAAGTTGGCTAAATGTGAATCCGCTTCTATATAAGCTTGGTTTCTGACAACCCCGAAAGGCAAACGGTCGTGATGATACTACACTTTTTTATCTTTAAGTAAATTTTCTATCTTTTTCCAAGAAATGTTTCATCACATTATTATTAAATATTCACTTTTAGCCAATTTTACTATAGGCTCAACATGACCAGTGGCGTCGATGTCTCTAGCGTACTAGACATGGAATATATCGCTAAAATATATATTTTAAATTGTCTTTTCGTACTTTCTCGTTTAAATCTACGGTCTTAAACGTTAGACCATCAAGGCAGTTAAGATCCATAAAAATACTTAGGCGCGCGTCGTGTGTAAGATAGTCCATACCGCATTAGGCAGTGATCTCCATAGATTGATGATTGTGCGAAAAGTCCTTTACTATAGGCCCATCATGACCAGTGGGGTAGATGTCTCTATTGTACTAGACAAGGAATATATCGCTAAAATATATATTTTAAATTGTCTTTTCGTTAAAGCTCAAAAGCGATGCATCAGGGCAATTTGTGCCATGATCTCCACCGAAAGTTGTGTCCCAAAATTTAAGCACCTAAAATTACTAACCTTAACAAGCCTTTATATATATGAAGTATCAGTATTCGTTAAATGTCATATGGGCAAGTACTTTCATTTAAAACCTACGTCAACGAAAAATTATCTCCGACCACGTCCTATCTATCAAATAAGCGCGAAAATAAATAAGACCGCCTTACTTCAGAAAAGCTTATTGGGTATGGCTCCTAAAATTTATAATAAGTTACCTGACGATTTAAAAGATTTATCCCTTCCAATGTTTAAAAATAAATTAACTTTAATTTTAATTAAAAAATGTTATTATACCTTAGATCAGTTTTTTAATGACGAAACCATTTCAAATGTGTTAATAACTGTCAATATATAGATTGTATTGTCATTATTTTTAGAATAGTATTTTTGGACATTTCTCTTTTGCCTACATTTTGTGTTACATATTTAAGTTTTACATAAATTGTAAAATGCATGTTAAGTTGTTGTTATATTTGTTATTATTATAATTGTTAATTTAATGAATTCGTACACCACATGTGGTAGGTTTTTTGCATGCTCACCCTAACCTAACCTAATAACTATGTACCGAAAAACCACGAATAAATGATTTTGATTTGATTTGATTTGATTTGATTTGATTTGATTTGATTTGATTTGATTTGATTTGATTTGATTTGATTTGATTTGATTTGATTTGATTTGATTTGATTTGATTTGATTAGATTTGATTTGATTCGTACTTTCTCGTTTAAATCTACGGTCTTAAACGCTAGACCATCAAGGCAGTTAAGATCCATAAAAATACTTGGGCGCGCGTCGTGTGTAAGATAGTCCATACCGCATAAGGCAGTGTTTCCATAGATTTGATGATTGTGCGAAAAGTCCTTTATATAAATTTTCTATCTTTTTGCAAGAAATGTTTCATCACGTTATTATTAAAAAATCACTTTTAGACAACTTTACTATAGGCCCATCATGACCAGTGGCGTCGATGTCTCTAGAGTACTAGACAAGCAATATATCGTTAAATATATATTTTAAAAATGCTTTTTTGTACTTTTTTTTGTTTAAATCTACGGTCTTAAACGATAGTCCATCAAGGCAGTTAAGATCTATAAAAAATGCTTGGAAATACTTAGGTGCGCGTCGTGTGTAAGATAGTCCATACCGCATAAGGCAGTGATCTCCATAGATTTGATGATTGTGCGAAAAGTCCATAAATAATAATAATAATAATAAATTATTTATTTAAAGTAAAATGTAACATTTATTTTGTGGCGCTTTGAATCCTGAGTAAGGTACATTATATCAGAATTTCTTAAACATATGTTAAAAATAGAATTTAAGCATTCATAGTCGGAGTTATTCCGAACCACACGCACAGGTCAGAATATGCACCCACATACCGTAGTCACCATCCCTTCACGTACGTATAAATTTCGGGACTCATACATATGTCGCACAATAAATATGTGGAATGCTCTTCCAGCCTCGTTGTTTCCACTTTCCTATAACCTGGAGTCCTTTGCGAAGTGTGAAAAAGCATCTAGTCAAGCCGGCATAATGTATCTGATTCCAGTTGCTAACATTAATGGACTTTGCGCTCCACTCACCATTAGGTGGATTCATTTATTTACCCCTTGTGGATTCATTTTTTTTTATACTAGCACGACACGTGACCTTGCCCCTTCTGATGGTAAGTGGCGCGCGAGTTCTATGAATATCAGCTACTGGAATCAGACACTTATGACTGACATCAGTCACTAACACTATGCCGGCATTGCCATGACGGCAATTCGAGCCTGATCCCGAAACGAGTAGATACACTTTACTGGGTTCATCGACACGAACGGTGGATACTTCCCCATCCCGGCATACTGGAAAAATTACCACCATTAATCTGCCTACCACCTATTTGTTGTTTTTGTTAAAAGTATGTGCCATTTGCAATGATGTCAAATCACAATTTTGCTTTCAAAGAGAACTAATATTGTTAGCTTGCCATGGCGATATTTGTATGATATTAACACCGCTTGAAACAAGACTTACTGTCTCTGTAAATGTTTCGATAAATTTACATTTAAAAAAATGACATCAGATCCTCGCCCACTCGTCTGGCCAGTGTGGAGAGTGTAGGCCGAATTGTCCAGAAATTTCTGTAAGCACCATCCTCCAACAGTGGAGATATAGAACTCGTGTTTTAGAGGCTGGTGATGATGCATAGACTTTTGACCGAATTGTCAAGTTCCCCAACAATTTACATTCAACAAGCAAGACCGCTAATTATAATCTATTAATTTTTAAATTGGTTCTCCCTTTTTTGATTGGATGGTAAATAAAATTTAGGGTTTGCGATCATTGTTAATAAATTAACGATCTTAACCCTAAATATTAACCCTTAACTTCATTACTTTTCCAACAAAATAAGCTAACCTTGTTGACCTAGAAGGACCTTATCCAATCGATATGGTTTAAAGCATAGAGCGAACAATGTACTAGAAATGGCAATAAGTTTATTTTGAAATTTATGTTTCAAATCTGATATTATTCATTACAGCCCCTAGAACAGAGCGTCCTAAGTCAACAGTGGATTGGAGAAAGGCCGAGGATCTAATGTCAATATATGATAAATGTATGTGATATAGAAATATTTTCTTATTTGTACATGCCGGGAGGTTTAAACCGATCTTTGCAGGATTTTAATGAAAGCATTCTTACGACCGCGCCACCACCGCAGTTCGAATCTGCTATATCTGTTATTTAATACCTAAAATAAAAGATAATCAATTTGACAACTAACGATAATAATGGTTTACCATTATGTCATCAATCTTTGCTATTGCTTTTTAGGTACTAATTTTAACTTTTGAGTTTTGTCAGTAACTTTGGTCTTTGCCGAATATTAATGCTTCCAATTCCATTCCATCCATCCATCAGAGAAATACCCAGCAAAGCTCTCTACACATTTTTATGTAAATCTTAGATAGTATTATTTCTATATGTTTACTTCCACTGCTAGAAATGGGCTTTCGAAAACATATTTGTGGAGTATTTATCGTACACTCCTTATGTCTAGATGGGTTAGCGAGGGTCTGCGTGTCAATTTTAATGACAATTTATGAACGATACCACAAGTTGGTAATAGTGAAACCAGTACTGACGGCCTAACGTGCTCTCCGAGACATAAAAAGAGTGATATTGTCAATCTATGTAATAAAAGTGTATTTCTCATTGGTCCATGTTGGGGTTCGAACCGTCCTTTTTTAGATTATGAGGAAAGCGTCCTTACAACCAAGCCACCTCCGCTGTTTATTTATTATTATTATTTATATCACTTTAATTTGATTACTAATTTTATTTAGTCATGGACCTTCTTCTTCGCTTATCAGTAGACAGTCTAAGGATAGACTGGCATAAACAGCTTTTATAATCTATAAGTCCACCTATTGATAATTCAATAAAAAATAAATAAATTAAATTTAAATACATAAATATTGTCATTTCCAGTGCATTTTATAGTTCTCTGGTTTAAGCGAACGGGTAAAGCAGCGAGCGCTTGAAAAAGGTTACAAAATGAATATTTGATGGGTATCCGAGAATCGGTACCAACTTCCGGCACGGGTAAACCGGTGCGGGTAAAGCATCTGCTATCATATCCGACGTGTATACGTACTAATTTGACCGCAACCTTTTATTCTACGGGCTAAAGCAAATATTACAATATTTGAAGAGAAGACAAATTTCTAAGCATTCCATGGATTCACCGTGCGGGTGCCGGGTCCATCGTGTGTGGGTAAGAGATGAGAAGAATGGTGTCTCGGGCTTGCGACCGACAATTGGCTGGTTTAAGAAAAGGAGGCCTCCTTTTTTTTTCTATTGCGCGATAATACGCTCACCATCCACCATTCTACTTCTCTCCCTACCCAACCAAATACTGTATAAACGGCAGACCTACTTAGGCCCAATTCTTTCAGTAAGTGATGCAAAGATTTTGCTGGAACTCCTCTTGCACCAACTTCCACTGCGTAAAGCTGAGTCTTGAACCTGATGAAGTACTAGATATTTGATAAACGTAAATAAATGGAAAAAAAACCTAAAAAAAAATATATATCTATAATTATGTATCGGTACGACACCAACAAGGGTTCTAGAGTGGAGACCACGTACGGGAAGACGCAGAGTGGGACGACCCCCCGCCAGATGGACAGATGACCTAAAGAAGGTCGCTGGTGGGGGTTGGATGAGGGTAGCGAAAGATCGCGTTAAGTGGCGAGCCTTAGGGGAGGCCTACATCCAGCAGTGGAGAGATACAGGCTGATGATGATGATGATGATGATGATGACGACACCAACACTACAGCACTTTAAGCCGTCGGTATCGGTTCCACTAATACCAACTTGGGTTAATAAATGGTCATTAATATTGACATCAGACTTTTGCCAATCGACTACCTACGTGTCGATCGGTTAAATCCGTAGGTAACGGGTTAGATTCCTAGTCGGATCACAATAATTTATTTTATTTAAACGTAATATTTTTCGAGTTTGTATGCTAGAGACATCGACGAGCTGACCAGTTGTCATGATGGCCTATAGTAAAGTTGGCAAAATGTGGACTTGCTCCTTATAAAGACCTGAGTTTCTGACGACCCCGTAAAGGATACATCATCATAAAGGATACGTCATCATATGGTACAATACGATGGGCTCGTCGCTCGTTTTCGGTTCCACTAATACCAACTTGTGAAAAGTTCGTTTGTTTCATAGAAAGCGATGCGAAGCTAAGATGCTAAGAACGTAGCGTTTCTATGCGAAGCAATGGAATAGCGCCTTAATTCTTTGTATCTTATATATTAAACTGCAGATCTTCTAGGTTTTTATTCGATAAAAAGCAAGGAATTGGCAACGGCTCTATGCGGCACTTTTTTACCAAAAATGTGCCATCTGGCACGTAGGTACATCGAATTTAAAGAACTAAAGTAAAAAATATAAACAAATAACTATTAAACAAAAGCTTCTTTATAATGTGTGTGTTATTATAATAAAAAAAATACTTTATACCTATTGTTTTTTTTAAATAATACTGCTAAAAAAGTTTTATTACTCACATATTTATAACATTTAACACTGACAATAATATTAACTAATAATTAAAAACTACTTAAATAAATTTAAATACCTATAAACTAATCTTAATAAAAAAACTATCTATAAATAATAACCACATCGTTTCTGGAGAAACAGAATAAAACACTATTTAAATAACCGTGTATTTATTTAAGTTATAATGTACTTGTATGTATAATTGTATGTATGGTTTATGTATGTTTATGTATTTAGGTATAATGTGTAGTATATTAGAATTAGTTAAGAAACTTATTAACTGTATCATTAAAATTTCTTATTTTTTTTCATACTGCCTATCACCTTACTCGATCCCCAAGGTTAGCTGGTAAAGAATGCCTACTGGCATTATAGCTCGCCTCTGTACTATTTTTAAGTGCATTAAAGAATTTAAATAAATAAATAAAAAATGTCCTCGAGAGACATCCCATCAGAGATAGTCCCAAGAAGACGGCAATTCCACTCTGTATAGCCAGGCTAATGAGTTTTATTATTCTAATATTTTTTTACTACACTAATTTAGAAGTGTATTTCTTTATACTAAACATTTTTCTTAAGAACGAGACGCTATCAAAAGTCTTAAATGAGCAGTTAATGTTATATTATTTAATAATCTTAAGTATTCAAAGTCAAAATCAAATTATCTTTATTCTTGTAAATGTCATACAGGTAATTGTGAATAAAAATACTTTAAATGATTCTACTCTTGTTAGTAGAAGACTTAGCAGCAAAGTGGTCCTAATAGCCTGACTGACTGTTAGCAGAAGACCAGCAGTTAATTTTAGTATGTAAAATTATTATGAAAAATTACTTTATTGCACTTTACTTCAAAGTCTGTACGTTTCAACTTAAATAATATCAGTACTAACAAAGTAAGAATTTATGACCATTAACACGATTCCACAATATTCATATTATGTTTTTGACAGCCATTTGTTTACATTTTATTCACTGTTAATCTAAATTGCATATAGGTACTCGCACGAAATAATAATAAAATTCTCGAGACGTACACGAAACAGTTGGGTTGAATGAAATCTCCGCCGAATGAAAATAAACGCCAGTAGTGAAAATTGGAACGAAATGAAATTTTGAGTGAAAACCATGGACGTAATATTTTCGGACCGACCGTTTCTAACAATACAAATTAATCTCACTGGCGACTTATAAATAGAAGAATACCACTATTCCACACATTGGCGTTAACAAACTAAATTATTAATAAAACTAAACTATATATGAAAATATTCACCCATGACTTGATTATGTGGCAGTGTGCCAATAACACTTGCAGCATTCCCCTGCTACACAGCTATGCTGATTTACTGCTTAAAAAAATTGCCAGGCCTCTTGCCACATATAACATTAACCAGTCGCTAAAATAGTTCTTTAAATAACTTATTAGCACTTAGTCCTCATGGTCGCGTTTCATTCGAATATTTCAAACCGACACGCAAGTCGAAAGCGCCAGAATTAGGCCCCAGGACCCTGCCAGACGCAAACCGAGTATTATTTGTTATACTGCGTGGAATTCATTAAAGAGCAAATATTTTTATATTATAAAGAAGACAAATTTCTAAGCATTCCATGGATTCACCGTGCGGGTGCCGGGTCCATCGTGTGTGGGTAGGAGATAAGAAGAATGGTGTCTTGGGCTTGCGACCGACAATAGGCTGATTTAAGAAAAGGAGGCCTCCTTTTTTATTGCTCGATAATACGCTCACCATCCACCATTCTACTTCTCTCCCTACCCAACCAAATACTGTATGATTCCGTTAATGCCGGCTTGGAAGTTCGTTCCATAAATGTATTGACGGCAGACCTGCTTAGGCCCAATTCTTTCAGTAAGTGATGCAAAGATTTTGCTGGAACTCCTCTCGCACCAACTTCCACTGCGTAAAGCTGAGTCTTGAACCCGATCCTGATCATTTCTTCTGTGAGATCATAATGGAATAAAAATAATATCTACGTATTTTTTAGTTTAATTATTTAGTAATAAAATCTTATGTTATGGTGCAGAAACGTTTTCCTAAAATATCGCCACTCATACAAAGCCTAATCTAGTAGGTAGCGAGAGGTCGATGATCGCTTGAACGTTGAGTTACGTAATTGTTTCTCTTTCTATTTCGTCTATCGGCTGTGGGCGAGATCAATCAGTAATAACACTCCCCAGTCTTATTTATTTTATTTATTTATCTTCAAGGAAAACTTACAGCTTCTAATAAATGATTACTTATATAAAAAACTTGATGCCAATTAAAAGATTCCACAAATATCTTATACCGCCTCCATGGGTTCGATTCCCACCGGGGGCAAGTTCTACATTGTATAATTTGTCTCGGTCTGGGTGTTTATATGTATAATATGTATATATTTACAAAAATAAAAAAAGTATAATATGTAGTTTATCAACTATATAGTTTCCGTAACACAAGCCTCGCAGCTTACCACAGAAATTAGATGGCGCTGTGTGACCTGTCTGGAAATATTTATTTATTTATATAAATAATAATAATAAACCACAATAATTTAGAAAATAATAATAAGTAGGCAACCAATGTCGTACAGTAATGTCGTATGGAGCAGAGACGTGGACGCTGACGGTGTGTCTGATACATAAATTCAGGGTCGCTCAGCGAGCTACGGAGAGAGCTATGCTCGGGATTTCTCTGAAGGATAAAGTCAGAAACGTTGACATCCGTCAAAGAACCAAAGTTACCGACATAGCTTTCAAAATTAGCAAGCTGAAATGGCAATGGGCTGGACACGTCTGTCGCAGAAGCGATAAACGATGGAGTAAACGGGTCCTGCAGTGGAGACCACGTACTGGAAAACGCAGTGTGGGACGACCCCCCGCCAGATGGACAGATGACCTGAGGAAGGTCGCTGGTGGGGGATGGATGAGGGTGGCAGAAGATCGTGTAAAATGGCGAGCCTTGGGGGAGGCCTATATCCAGCAGTGGAGAGACTCAGGCTAATGATGATGACGCAACTAAATCTATTATAAATCAGATAGATGTAAATCCTGTACAATAGATGTACACCATTAGAATACGTCTGCTGTGTTATACTGTAGGTATTCGTCTTTAGGTATTTGTCACAATGGATATCGCGATTTTCAGACGCGGCCTTATTTACCATGCAGTAGTGTTTTGTTTTTCCGATAATTATTATTTTTATTTTGAATAGAGGTCTTACCAATGACACCTGAGGCCTAAAAAAATATTTGCTCTTTTGACAATTACATGCGGTATGTGCCCATTTTAATGGTGCAGTTCAACGGTTCTCAAACTTTTTGGCGACGGAACCCTTGTTTTTTTTACGTTTAGATTTTGTCAAATTAACGCCTTTACCTTGTTATTCGCCGACATTGAATTGAAAATAAATCCTTAAGGTATTAACTTTTTCGTTTTTGGTCTTTCACCTCGCTGGAATACAACATACTCCTTGAGCACAGAATGAGTCTATAAATTACATTCGTAATCTCATAGAACCTATGAACCTTTGGAAAATAGAAAAGTTTTTCAACTATTCTCGTAGATCGATATTTAGTTTAGCTTTTACGTACTTTATTGCTACGTACGTCATTCTATAAATAATTTGATTTTTGTTTTCTAGATTTAAAGCCATTGCTGCGAATAAGTTGTGTCAATGATCTGAATGTGTATTTTGTTACATTTGTGGTGAAATGTGACTGCCTCCGTGGTCTAGCGGTTAAGTCCGTGGATTTAGACTCGAAGATACCGGGTTCGATTCCTGGTCGGGACACAAAAATATTTATGTAAATAAATACATTTAATTATCATTTAATTTATTTGTGATATTTCTCGAGATTGGTACGCTGGAGACACCGACGAGCTTGCCACTTGTCATGATTGGCCTATAGTAAAGTTGGCTAAATGTGAATCTGCTTATTTATAAGCGTGGTTTCTGACCACCCCGAAAGGGAAACGATCGTGATAATACTTTTGTAATGAAATAAACAGTTTATTTTTTATGAAAACTAGATACCTTTTACATATATTAAAGACTAAAGCAGATTTTTTTGATGGCCCACATAAGAATATTTTTAATAAATACTGCGTGGACTTCGTTTGTTAAAGTTGTTATTACGTTAATTAAAGTGCACTAACTCCATAGTCATCTTGACGAAATTCCTAATAATTTTGAATCGCATAGCGAAGACCAAGGGGAGCGTTTTTACTGGAACCTAAAACTATGGAAAAGAGCTAAACAGTTCGATGGGATTGACATTACATTGGCTAAATTCTGGTGGAGTATGTTAGCAATGTTATTTTACTCAAACAAGAAATTCAATTAAAAAAAAATATACATCATAAATGTATTTTTTTCTTTACAAGTTAAAATCTCAAAAACTACACGTAGGAAATGACTATTTTTGCTATTAATGTAATCAGTTTGAGGTCGGAAGTTAAAAAAAATCTTACAGCTTCTCTGCATCAAAACCACTGTTGACCAGTGTCTTCAATGACATCATTATCTCATTTTCGCATTTTTATTAGGATATAAAATGAACCAAATGAACCTTCCAAAGTTTTCTATTATCTAAGAATGTTCATCGGAAATGTAAATTTTGTTTACGTCGTCGCTTCGGACGTTGTTTGTTTAAAGCATAGACGTTATAATAAAGACCTGTCCTTTTTTCCTGTTGCTTGGGGCCATTGATAAATTTATTACTCGTGCAGTGATTAATAGTTTTTAGTATTTGAAATCAAAACAAATCGCTTAGCTAAAGTTAAAATTACTAATGTTTTCCAATTGTCGTTTTGACACACACAGTTAGAGGTGCGATATCATATTATCTGACGTTGACTATATACAGAAGAGATGATGACATGACATTTATAAATTCACTTATAAATAAAAAGATACATAATTATCAACTCAATAGGCAAAATTATAAATCCCAAACACACAACCTTACCCTCCCTTTCCTTCCTTTCCCACTCCCTCCCCTATACATACACACACACAGTCACACATCCATAAACACATTCATATACAGACATTGCACCCACACTCACATACTAAATTTGTAACTTTTTTTATTCTATTTTCTTCTAAATTGTATGTTCATTATTGGAAGACACTGGCTCCTGTTATACAGCTCAGCTCATGCAGAAGACAGGGTTCACCATAACGAATCAATATTCTTATTGTGCTAATAAAATAAAATAATAAATATTTGTATATAAGAGTATGTACGTTCATATACAGCTATGTAGCTTTAGCACGCAAACATCTACTACGTAAAGATTTACTTTTAAACATTTACGTTCATTCTCGTACATCTGATATAATTTGTAGTTCCGTTACGCCGCACTTCATGGCGGTGTCTAATCCCATACTTTATGTTCTCGATTCGTTCTGCAACAGTTTAGCATACCTATGAAGAAATTCATAATAAATACCAAATTAAAGATAGTATATAGTAGCATCACGACCGTTTTCCTTCCGGGGTGGTCAGAAACCACGCTTATGAATAAGCGGATTCACATTTAGCCAACTTTACTATAGGCCAATCATGACAAGTGGCAAGCTCGTCGATGTCACCAGCGTACCAAACTCGAGAAATGTCACAAATAAATTAAATATTAATTAAATTTATTTATTTAAATTAATGAATATTATTGTGTCCCGACTAGGAATCGAACCCGGTACCTCCGAGTCTAAACCCACGGACTTGATAAATATAGTTTGCGCCCACGTAAGTAACGCGCAAGGTCCATGAATGTTAGCAACTGGAATCAGACATTCATGACCAACATCAGTCTCTAACACTATGCCGGCTTGACTGGGCATGACGGCAATTCGAGCCTGATTCCGAAACGTGCATTAACTGGGTTTAGAAGAACTAACGGTGAATACTACCTCGTAAAAGAAACTAAAATGAAGACCACTAAAAGTTTTATAAAATTTGTGTTTTATTTAAATATACAATCTAGAAGGTATCTTTTTAGTTTAGTAAACATGTTACTTACAGACCAGCATCGCATTCAACAGGTAGGTAACATCGTTTACTAAAACTAAGTAGGTAGTACAATTTTAAAAAATATAGGCATGACAAAACCAATCTACAGAAAACAACAAAAATTAATATCGCAAGTAGTAAGTACTTGCGATAATAATTTTTGTTGTTTTCTGTAGTTTATTGTTGAGTATAATCTAAACAAAAATTAAATTGAATTAAATGAAAGAATCAACACAGCGACACCACAGTCACCAGCAGTGCACAATAACAACAAAAAAAAAAACATAGACCGAGAGTCGGCCACCCAAAATCACCTTTCGTGCAAGCTCTCAGCCAAAACTGCACCATCAAGCGACAAATATCAATCCTAAGCCTCAGTTAGCTCCTAAACACCGCCCGGCAAGATAGCAGGAGACCTTTCTCCTGATATATTATTGACAAGCGTATACCAAATCTTTATTTAAAAAACTCGTCTACGTGCACCTTCTAAATAGATCCCAAGAATGTTAATAAATGTATATATGTATATTTTTGTGTATGTATTAGTATTTAGTATATTTATATTACAGTATATATACAGGTATATTATATAAATAATTATATCGAATTTATCCTACTATTAAAATTATTAATATTTTCTACATTGCACCTATAAATGTTCTAATCTGTCCTCAAGGTTTGGCTGTCAGAAAATGTCTGCTACTGGCATTCAGTCCGCCTTTGGACCTATTTTATTTGTTCGTTCGCTACACATAACCTCGCATTATCCGACCCCAATATATGTCTTTGGACTAAGAGACATTGTTAGGGCTTAAGCCCTGCGTATACAAAGACCCCAAACGTATTAAATTCCAAAGGCTGCTATCGAGCTGAAGGTTCAGCCATACTTTCTCGCTTTATCGTAATTCACCGATAAAGAGATTTCTTTGTCAAACGATTAGCATCTTGTTTGTGATTTTGTCGCATCAAAAAATCATCACGACTGTATAATAATAATAATATTTTTATTGCATAAGTACAACAGTTTCATAATGATACACTTTGTTAATACAGTACTTAAGGCTATTTGTTAGTTGTACAAAGGGTGTATTAAAGTAGACTTTCAAACTCCACACCAAGCTACTTGTGTTATGGAAGTTAGCCTATTATTCTAGGTTATAAATTACAATTAAAAATATTAGTGTTTACAAATAATAATTAAATAAATAAATTTAAAAATATATATTATATGTATAAATATTTTATGTACTTCTAGACTAAGTTATCCCTTACAGGGTGGTCAGGAACCACATTCAACCAACTTAACTATCATCATGATAAATTGCAAGCTTTTCGATATCTCTGGCGTACCAAAGTCGAAAAATATCACAAATAAATGCATGTGTCTCGACCAGGAATTATACCCAGTAGGTACACCTGCGTGTAAATTCACGGTCTTAACCGCTGGACTGCGGAAGCAAAAAAAAAAAGTATCATCACGACCGTTTCCCCATCGGGGTGGTCAGAAACCACGCTTATAAATAAGCGGATTGACATTTAGCCAACTTTACTATAGGCCAATCATGACAAGTGGCAAGATCGTCGATGTAGTGGCCAGGCAGTAAGTTATGTCTATGTATGTTATTTATTTATTTATTTAAATACTTTATTGCACTTAAAAACCTAGTAAATAGGCGAGCTATAACGCCATAAGGCATTCTTCACCAGCTAACCTTGGGGATCATGTAAGGTGATGGGCAGGATAAAGAAAAATAATAAAATAGCAATAATAGTTATAATTATGTTCAGTCCTATCTATCTATCTATCTATCACCTGATAGTTGTACAATAGCTTTTTAAGATATACTTGCATTTATCATTCTAGCTATACTACTCGTAAAGTATGTATCATTAGGTTCTTTTAAAATCAAACTAAACTGAGATATTTTTCGTTTAAAAATCTTTGTTTTCTCTGCTCGGTTTTTCGTTACGTAACGGTGTGAGTTTGGTGCTCTGAAATAGGCCATGTTTCTGGATTACTCGCTCTTTCTATTCTTTTACACTATTTCCCCCAAACGGACCATTTTCAGATTTTTCGTTGTTACGCTTGTGAATTTTTCATATTGCAATTTTATATTTGATTGAATATATTGCGAAATAAACGGCGTTATTTTAAAACAAATATAATTAATTGGTTTTGCACATCTATCACTAACTAATGTATAATAAATTCATAAATATAAAAGTACTTAAGTAAGTTATTTATCTATTTATATAAAGGCTATTCTGGTCTCCCTGGATGGTATTCTGAACAATGATAAAATTCTATATATATATATATATATATATATATGCGCGGTGGTGGTTCGGTTGTAAAAACGCATTCCTTAAATCCCACAAAGGTCGGTTCAAACCCATCTGGCATGTACCAATGAGAAATGCACTTTTCTTACGTACATTTGTCATATCTACCTAATTTCAGCAAAGAACACGACAGACGTATTCACCTAGGATGGGCGGCATTCGGGAAACTCCGGCACATCCTCTCATCGTCTATACCACAATGTTTAAAGACTAAGGTCTTTAACCAGTGCGTCCTCCCGGTAATGTCGTACGGAGCAGAGACGTGGACACTAACAGTGGCTCTGGGCCATAAATTCAAGGTCGCTCAGCGAGCCATGAAAAGAGCTATGCTTGGTATATCTCTAATAGATAAAATTCGAAACGTTGATATTCGTCAGAGAACTAAAGTTACTGACATAGCTTTTAAAATTAGCAAGCTGAAGTGGCAATGGGCTGGACACATCTGCCACATAACCGACGATCGATGGGGCTAACGGGTTCTAGAGTGGAGACCACGTACGGGAAGACGCGGAGTGGGACGACTCCCCGCCAGATGGACAGATGACCTTAAGAAGGTCGCTGGTGGAGGTTGGATGAGGGTAGCGAAAGATCGCGTTAAGTGGCGAGCCTTGGGGGAGGCCTACATCTAGCAGTGGAGAGATACAGGCTGATGATGAATTTACTATTTTGTCTACTAAGTGCTTCCGTGGTCCAGCGGTTAAGTCCGTGGATTTGTTTCAAATTCTTTTGTTGTTATCGCCACAAATTATGGAATGATCTTCCTGTAAACATAAGACAAGCAACTACCAGATCTTTGTTTAAAAAACTCGTATATCTACACTACCTGAAAAAAAAAAGTATCATGTATGTATTAATATTTAGTATATTGATATTATAGTGTATATAACAGTATAATATGTAAGTATATGATTAAGCTGTTAATTTTTCTAAATTTCCTAATTTTTTAATATTTCTTTTATTGCACCTATAATAGTTCAAATTTGTCCCCAAGGTTTGGCTGTCAGAAAATGTCTACGGGCATTAAGTCCGCCTTTGTACTTCGTGCAAAAAAGTCTTAAAGTAATAAATACTCGGAGAGGTACCGGGTTTAATTCCTCGTCGGGACACAATAATATTTAATAATTGAAATAAGAATATTATTTAATTTATTTGTGATATTACCCTAGAGATATTGACTAGCTTGCCACTTACCGTGATTCGCCTATAGTAAAGTTGGCTGAATGTGCGGATTTCTTTAGAAGCGTGGTTTCTGACCACTTCGGAAGGGAAACTGTCATGATGATATTTTTTTATTAAACTTGCCATCAAAAGATTTTTGAACGACAACTTTGACGAGTTTTATTTTTTTCGTGCTATTAAAGGAAACTTCCAGTAATTAATATTCTTTTCAACAAATAAAGGCACTTGTTCCAATGACAACGATCAGCGAGGAGCGAGTTCAGCGACAGAGGCGAGAATAAACAGAACGAGTGTTTTTCTTAGCTCTTGTCCAAAGATATCAAGTATTATATTTATTTATTTAAATACTTTATTGCACAAAAACTTAAACATAGGCGAGTCTAACGACTGATAGGTAGAGGCCTTAACTCACTTCAATTAATATTTTTTTTTGTATTTTTGTTACGAGATTACCTACTCCGCAATTATGTTTTGATTTTGATGATTTTTACTTCCTTTTATTTATTTATTTTTTTACAAAAAGTTGGTTAATTTTTTTTTGCTATTAACGTTGTTCTTCTTCTCTTGATTAAGAAGAACTTTTATGTACACACTTCCGTAGCATGCAGATTAGCATATTGTCAGTGAATCAACAAAATCAATTTTGAAAGTACAAAAATCTTTAAGAATATTGCATTGCATATACCCTCTTAAGCGAGAAAATAGTCGGTCGCTAACTCGTCAGTAGTGTGATACATTCCTAAATGAAAAATTGATTATTTTATACTTTGGGTACCATTTTGGTTTTGATGGACCGCGTGATATTGGTTCCGGGGTATTGTCACGATGTTTGATTGATCGGACCATTGCCTCTGTTATTTACGGAGCTGGGAGTTGATGGGTTTTATTAGATCGTTGTCAACACAACACCTAACTATAAGTAAGTATAAAATGAGTCCAACATATTGCTATTAGGGATTGCAATCCCGCATTTATTCCCATCTTTTATTTAATCCTGCACTTTAAATATTACAATAGTGTCAATGGTGTAATTAACAACAAGTAGCTATATAACACAGCTTAGGCATGCTCTTAGTTTTAGACCAATTTTACCTGGAATTTTGGGAGAATCAACCCGCCCACTTAAGATGTTGATAAGATATGTAACGTCTGCAATGCCCCTATGTACGTAAAGCAGCAAAATGTGATGCTTAATGCATCTCTGTTCGTATGAAAGATTTAATTGACTAGTTTTGTAGCAAACAAATCTTAGAAAAGGTTTCTGCACTCCCTCAATCCTAGAAATCATGCTTGTTCATTATTTTTATGCTTATCCAATTTTATAATTACTAATAGTTGAATCATGATTGTTTATTATATAACTATTTGCTATGACTATTATTATTCTCAAGCACTATGCCCTTATTAGCAGACTGTTCCTTGCTAACAACAGCCAGCTATTTCAGACATTTTTATGTATATTGATTTAATATTAATAAGTATCAAATAAGAAAAATGAAAATTTGACGAACCCAAGTGTTCCTATAGGCTCCTAATGATAATAAATAAACAATATATGATAGAGCGGTGGTGGCTCGGTTGAAAAACGCTTCAATAATAAATACACTTAAGTATACATAAAATATTGTATAGCAAAATATAGTATAACAAATATATAGAGTAGCTACGACCTAAGTTTTAACGCGTCTTGTTTTAATGCAAGTTTTTTTAATTACTTCTTTCATTTATTCAAAACTACCAACATGAAATTAAGAACAGTAGGTTAAATAGCAGTTTCGTAACAGTTATGTTAGTTCTCGAGCTCGGCTTGCTCGTAGTTTTAAACATTTAAGGCTGAATCACATACACAACAAGCGGGCAAGCTACGAGACGATATCATCTATATGTATAAAAATTAATGTCTGTGTGTGTATGTATGTTCCCTATGCTTGACTTTAAAAACTACTTGACCGATCGGGATGAAACTTTGGGAATATATTGTGTGAACATCGGCGAAGGTTTTTAAGATAGTACTACTATTGTCCGATAGGTGGCGCGCATTAGCGCTGATTTGTGGGGCATACCGACCGAGGGTACCGAGCGGGAGCCTAAAATTTAGTTTAGCTAATAAGTAACACGACATTCAATGACTGTCAGGCGGTACGAAGTTCACCGGATTAGCTAGTTTTTCATAAAGGACACCACATAAAACGCAGCGTGGAGCAGGATCCGAGCGTAAGCCTTTTGTGTCATGTCAAAATATACTGTACCATGTATTGTATTCTCATTGATGCTAAATGTGAATTTGTAAATCTGCTATAGAGAGTTTACCTAGCAGATTCCTTGCTCAGTTAATTAAACATTAATACGTCAATAGAATCTGCTAATGACCTATGCCTAATAATCAATCCGCTGTGCCGCTTAGTCTTCCACTAGCAGAAGTAGAAACATTAAAAAATAATTTAAATAATAATGACCTATCACAAATGCCTGTGACAAGTTTACGTAAATTAAGATATGTTAAGTTTGGTTTTGATATATCTAAGTAGTTGTTAATTAATTATCTTATAATTTTAAAGATGTAACATTAATAGGCGCAAATTATACTCACAAATAAGTGCTTTATTCGTCATAATGAAACATTTGCCTTGCAGTGATGCGTAAACTGTACAGAATTTCCGATTTTATTATATGACTTTTATGGTAAACTGCCTACGTAGTTTAGCAGTTAAATCCGTGGATTTAGACTCGGAGGTACCGCGTTCGATTTCTGATCGGGACGCAATAATTTATTTGTGATATTTATCGAGACATCGACTAGCTTGCCACTTGCCTATGGTAAAGTTGGCTAAACGTGAATCCGCTTCTTTAATAAAAAAATCGTATTTATTATTATTTAATGGTTAATATAAACAAATATATCTATAATTAGATTAAGCGCCAAGATATTAAGTTTTAATTGATAATATTAATTATGAATTTTGTTGTCAATAGACATGTGTGATTAAGTCCTGGCTGCATGATTTGGCCTTAACGTTTTATTTCGTAGAACGAAGAAGCACATTCGGGGCGAAGGAAGGAAGGGAATTACTCTCTTGGAAGCAGGATAGAGCTAAATTAAGACCCTTCTTAATGTCTTAGCTTGGTTTCTCCAGTTAAATCATTAACAAAGTTCACGTCGCTAAACCCATCAGTTACTCGTAGTTCGGTGTACTAAAGGTGTAGTGTATTTGTCTCAATTTGTTTGCAACAAACTTACTCGGTATTACCCACTGTTGATGACGCAGTTTTGCAATGTCACCGAGACTATACTATATAATATGTTGTAAATTTTTTTTTTTTTTAATAAAAATACTTACAAATTCGTTATCTGAGTGGCATAAATTGTGTCGTTCGATGACTGTTGGACCTGAAACAATACAATAAAGTTATTAGTAATACTTTTCGGAGTAGTCAGACACCACGCTTTTTTTTAAGACATTTAGACCGCGGAGGTATTAATAAAAATTGGAGATAATTTAAATTTATAAATAACACTATTATCTATTAACTGGTAACTAAATATACTTTTTTTCAGTTTAATCCCATAATTATTAGGTAACAAGTCCCTTAACTAGTGTCTACAATTTAGACCTAGCACCAGTTGCACGTAAGTTTCCGTTAAAGTTACATTTGTTGACGACTTTGACAGTCACATTCAAAGGACCTTGGGATTTTTTGTATGGAAGTCGTACCCACATCAAATTGAAATTATGATTTAATGTAATTGTCAAAAGAGCATTATAAACAAAAAACATCCTAAAAATAACATTACGAGTATTAATTGATCTCGCTCACAGATAGACGACGTCACAGATTTCGATAGACGAAATAGAGAGAGACAACATTAAAGATCGTCGACGTTTCGCTACCTACTTGATTAGGCTCAGTATAAGTGTCGATATTTTTAGGAAAACTTCTCTGCACCGTAACTTAAGAATTTATTACTGAATAATAAAAATAAAAGATACGAAACTATTTATTTTTATTCTAGAATATAATATAAAAATATTTGTTTTTTAATAAATTATACGCAGTATATAACTTTATGACATATCGACGGTTAAGAACCAATAAAGCCTATCTTTTTTTTTTGCAAAATCAACTTCTTTTACATTGGATTTAAAATTCAATTTGGCTTGGCATGTTAAAAATATTATTTTATTAAAATATATTTTTTTTACCAAATTGATCCTTGTACAGTCAGCATCAAATTGATTATTATTATAACATAGTCGTGTAAAGAAAGCTGTCCTAGATCAATAACGTGACAGAATGTACAGCCGAGTAAATAAAACCAGCGAAAACAATTCTCGTAGTGTTCAAGACACGTAGCCTTTGTTCACGTCTGCCCGTGGATGACCGTACTGCCCTTAGCAGGCGATTCTATTCCAGCCACTTCACCACCGACATATATCATCTGGGACGAGTTAATTTTCTAACAATACAATTCTCCATTCCTTCTTG
This sequence comes from Tinea semifulvella, assembly GCA_910589645.1. Lineage (NCBI taxonomy): Eukaryota > Metazoa > Arthropoda > Insecta > Lepidoptera > Tineidae > Tinea > Tinea semifulvella. Next base: position 2,079,995 of record OU342598.1, on the reverse strand, counting down.
CATTTAAATGGTTCTCCATCAGTTAGTTTTTAATTTAAAATTTGGGCGACAGCCTTTTTTTGTCTTAAAAAAAAATAGGCAAAGAATTATTACAGTCCAGCCATTGTCTTGGGTGTACCCAAAAGTAAAAAAGCATAAGATTTTTTATTTGCTTTTTAGTTCAGTAAATTTACAATAATAAATGTTCTATTTATCTATGCAAGTAATAGACGGTAACTCAATTTATAAATACTCTATGACGTTCCATCAACGCTTCCAGCACTTCTACAAAAATATTTAAATAAAATACATTAAAAAACTAATTATAAATAAAACTAAACTAAAAATACCTATGAAATTAAAACTATTCTACAAAATAAACAAGGGCTTACCACCAGGGAGGGTATCTAAAACGCTCGCCGCATTTCCTTGTTGAATTATAATCGAAATACTCTGTTTTTACCTATTATATTATGGCATTTGGTATCGCCACACTCTTGGAAAATTCGTTTACCCAGCTCTTTTATTAATTTGTGGGTATCAAGAGAATATACTCCCATTGTTTCAACCCCAAATTTATAATTTTGTTTAATGAAATATTTGATGTGCTTTCTAAATTCGGCTATATGAGCAGCTAGAAATGTGGCAAGCGGCAAAGGTACACAGAGGTGGCATCCCAAACAAGACATCTTCCCTCACTCCATGGTACAAGAGACATACCATCTTTTGTCTAACTACATATTTTGTTATTCGGCCTTCTACGTCTAGGTATTTGTATATAACATTTTATTCTTAGTAATCTTTAGTCGTCGCACGGACGTGCAATGTACGGATATTGTAGATCTAAGGAGCTATTCGTCTGTGGAACGTGGTATGTAGATGTTAGAAGCCTGCTCGTTTCCCGAGTCAGTCGACGTGTTTTAAAAATCTATCTTCTAAGTAAAATTCGGAGGATTTTTATAAATTTTAAGACGAAAATATCGTAATATTACTTACTAATTTAACTCGACGATGCCCTTGTAATGTCAACAGCTCCCTACAAAGTTAAAAGTGCTTGTTGTATGTACCACATAGTATTATATTTGTAATATTTAGACATTTATAAATTAAATTGTGTTGATAATATGTCTAATATTTACATATTAAATAAAATACGTTTTATAATAAGATCAGATATAATTATTTTCTTTCATTCATTGTTGACATACATCAAATATGACAATACGTTTCTCATAGCTAAGGCCAAAGACGTATCAGGTCCCCCCCTAATTTTGTATATATGCACTCCTTATTATTTGATTGATATGTCTTTTACATATTTCTCCTTCATCTGTTCTAATTGTGTAATGTACTAATCCATGCTTATGAACTATGTTTCCAAACTTTCAAAATCTAGTGATCATAGTATTGTTTTTCTTTTTTTTAAATGTAATGCATTAGAACACATTATGTATAAAATATTTGCTCGCCAAAACTTGGCAACCTACTCTTAAGTTTACTTTAAGACCTGTAAATTTGTAAATATGACATTTATGCAAATAAATAAATATTAATAAATAATAAATATTCCAGACAGGTCACACAGCGCCATCTAATTTCCGTGGTAAGCTACGAGGCTTGTGTTACGGAAACTAGATGGTTGATAAACTACATATTATACTTTTTTTTTGTAAATATATACATATAATCACCCAGACCGAGACAAATTATACAATGTACAACTTGCCCCCGGTGGAAATCGAACCCACGACCTCCCGAGTTCACGGCAACGTTTGTTACCACTGGACCACGGAGGCGGTCGAATAAATTATTATTATTATTAATATAATGGTCCTACAACAGGAGATCACTTCCTAGAAAAGTGTTCCTGGAGAAGAGTTAAAGTTGTCGAACCTACCCCGCCTAGGTTTGTAAGCCACACGGGCACTATACTCCAGTAACGGCGCCCTGCACTGCACCAAACAACAAGTCTATATTGAGTTGCCGATGGGTGGTTGCCCGCTGAGATCCTGTCGGGGAAAACAGGGGAATGTCCCCATCCCCAAACCCAGGCCCATTCATCACCCAGGCCTGGACGTAAACTTTATTCAAATCAAATCAAATCAAATCATTTATTCATCCTTAAGTATAGGTACATACATATTACAATAGGTATTCAGTAGTTTGTTCGTTCAGCTATACTTTACCCTTAAGGGCATACAGATATATTCACTTAAATGCCAAAGTCAAAATTATTGTCATAAATGCATATAAATAAACAAAAAATAAAAAAAATAAAATTTGGTATACTAACACAAAAAATATATATAAAAAGTGCCCTATTTTAAATATTATAATCTATGTCAAATGTGAGATCATCATCAGTCAGTATTCCTTAACATGTGTGATAAAAAAACAGTGTAAATAATATTTCAGAAAAGTATTTGTCTACAATTTCATTGAATTGTTTTAAGTTGGTAATTATAAATTTAATTTAGATTGTTGGGCATTCTTCAAAGATATTCGAGAAGTTTTGCTTGTTTATTATGACGAGAAATATTTTAATCACTGTTGCTTCTTTATTCTAAGTTTCTGTTAAGCGATCTTTGGCGCTTGCAAATCGCCTTTGTTATTTTATCTCTCTTCAGTTTAATAAAAACTTAAACTTAAAAAAACTAATGTAGCCTTCAACTAGGGTTCAGATCTATCTCAGTCATTTGATTCGCATCATCACACCCCTAGAACACAGCGTCTCATACCTCCACTGTTGAAGATGGGCCTTCCAGAACATATATCTGGACAATTTGGCCTACAATTTACAGACAATTTAATAACGATTCTATAAGTTGGTATTAGTGGAACCGGGACCGACGGCTTAACGTGGAGGTACGGGAACGGTGGTATTGTAAATACATGACAAATGTATGTTAATTTACAAAACAAAAACTTGCACTTGACATGTCCGCGCAAAATGGCTCGAAGTAGTAACTTGTAATAAGTTTTTTTTATGAACAGAAAATAGGCGTAAATTCTATTATACGCTAAAAGCTATTACGTAATAACATAATAATATCTTCATATTAAAGTCATTAAAGTGAAAGTTCATTTGGGGCTCGTAAAGAGACGAAAGTGCCTCTTAAAGTGTACATAAACCGTATAGTGCAGCTTAAAAATGCACCCTCCGCCGCCGGTACTAAATCTTATGTGATTCTACAAACTACGCTGCATTGCCTAAAGTGCAACTTTAGACACTACCATAGAACATGGCGACTTTGCCCAAAAGGTGTGACTTTGCCCGGTTGTGTATTTTTTTCTGATTTAAAAAATCAATAATAATAAGTACAAAATTTTCCTTATTTTTTTACTAACACGCAATGTAAAAATGTAAACGCAAAAAAAATCCGGCTGGTCAGAGCTCTTGTGTTCCCTATTTTTCTGTATGCTGAAGATACGTGGACCCTGCGCAAACTGAAATAAAACGGATTAATGCTCTAGAAATGTGGTGTTGGCGGAGAATGTTGGGCATATCGTGGACGGAGTTCCGAACCAACAAATCCATCCTGGAGGAACTGGAGATAGGACAGCGCCTTTTCTCAATCGTACAATCACGCATTCTCATTTTCTTTGGACAAGTGTCGCGGCGTGGAGATACATTCATTGAGTACCTTGTAGTTCAGGGAAAAGTCGATGGCAAGAGGATGCGTGGTAGGTCTCCGATAAGATGGACTGACCAGGTTAATTAGCAGCAATGGATCACCATGAGTGATCCAGGAAGGCTGCAGTTCGAGACGATTGGGGACGGCTTGTTAAGCGTGCCACAGACACTCAAGTGACGACCACGACCACTCTGCAAAGAGTGTAGCGACTAAGAAGAAGAATGTAAAAATGTAAATTATCAGTAATTTTATTTCTTAGAAAACTGATTGACAACATTTAGCAAAAGTACACTCGTAGTTGATAAATCTTTGTAAATATTGGACTGCGCGAGCAAGTGGCATGCAAAAGCGTTAAATCCTCTTAAGCGATTTTGGGAATGATTTTTTAACCTAAATTGTGAAAAATAATCACGAAGTCCAATTAATAATATTTGCGTAAGTAAACGGGAAAATCCAAACCCTTGGAAGACGTTCCAATAATGGAAAGTTGGCGTCGTCTCAGCCCAGTTGGGGAGATAAAAACTTAGTTTGACCCTAATGGGCGTACTTAATTCCATCTTCAACTACAGCCTTCAGCCTGACAAATAGCTTATTTACATTCTTCCGTAGACATATTATCTGAGAACATCTCTACTAATATTAAAAAGTGGGAAATAAGCTTTGTTTGTCTGTATCACTTTCAACAGTTACTACTAGACCGATTTAGATTAAATTAGATCAAATAAAACTCAGTACTAGAAAAACAACCTTAGAGCATTCAAATACAACGTTCTTATATATATGTATATTTGTATATATAGTAAAATTTATTTACATTTTAGCACATTATTACAACACTTTTGTGTATTCCCGTGTTAAAATTATTACCAAAACAAACAAAAACACATTTTACACGTGGCGGAACACACACACACACAATCAATTTGAAAGTGCATGTCGAACATTAATTTTGCAACGATTGCTCTGAAAGCTCATACCGTAAGCAGACATGCCAATGGGCCTACGCTGAAATTATCGATAATTGTGCTAAAAATTGTAGAAAAATAATAAAATAAAAATATGATATAAACGAAGAACACAAAATCAGATAGTTGAGGAGACCTTCTCATATTAAAATAGGTCTGACCTCAAGAGTTCATGAGCTATCCTGTTTTCAATTGCAAGCACATTTTCCCGCCACGGTTCCAGCTCTGTAACTCTCTGTCTGTGGGGACAACCACGTCGTACCTTTGGGTCCCCATGGAGTCCAAGTGCAAAAAAGCTGTTAAAAAACATAACACCACGTTTTGTCGTTTCTCCAGACAAGAAGGCTAAAATAATTGCAATTTAGCGGAAAATTAAATGACACGTAATCACGGGTGTGGTCATCCACCACCATTAAACCCTGAATGTGTTATCCAATTTTATAGTCTATGCACCACAAGCTTTATTAGACACGCAAATATAGTTTCACCATCATCAGCCTGTGTCTCTCCACTGCTGTATATATTTATTTATTTATTTATTTAATACTTTATTGCACAAAGACAAAGGCGGGCTTTAATGCCGCAAGACATTTTATCATAGCCAACCATTGGGATAACTTTAAACACTTTACTGAAAAGTAGGTGCAAAAATAAAGGATAATAAAAAAAATAAAAAAATATTTAATAACTAACTAGATGTATAAATATATAATATACTACGTACTAATACATACTTATATACCCATATAAACCTACATACATACATAATAATATACTAGCTTTATTGCGATAGGAAATGCGAATAGACCATTTTTTTAAATAGCGATCTGGTGGTTACCTGCCTGATGCTAAGAGGCAAATTGTTCCACAAATTAGTGGCGACAACGACAAACGAGTTTGAAATGAAACTAGAATTATGCGAAGGGATAGAAAGAAGAGAGTTATGAGAGGAGCGTAAAGATCTATCGTGGAACGAAGAAAGATAGGCAAAATCATCCTTGAGGTATTTCGGCGTCGCAGGTTCATTAAGAACAGAAAAAAGTAAACAGAGTACTCTAAGATTCCTGCGACACCGAATCGGTAACCACTTTAACTTAGCTCGATACTCAGAGATATGATCATATTTACGTAAACAATAGATGAACCGGATACATGCGTTAAGTAACCGGTCCATCTTGTTAAGCAATACCTCTGAGATATCAACGCTGCACACGTCACCATAGTCAAGGAGAGGAAGGAGAAGGCTTTGGACCAGGGTTATTTTAGCTTTTATCGGCAGAAAGTTTTTGAGTTTATTGAGAAAGTGCAGTGAAGCAAAAATTTTACGGCTCGTGTTTGTCACCTGGGATGTCCAACTTAGGTTGGAATCTAGGTAAATGCCTAGATTCTTCACTTCGCTACTAAACGGAATTGGAATGTTGTCAAGCCGAACCGAGTCAATGCTATTAAGATCAACTTTACATAGCTGTCGAGAACTCCCTATTACAATTGCTTGACACTTGGTCGGATTGACAACTACTCCAAAGCGTTTCGACAACGAGCTAATATTACAAAGATCTGAGTTAAGCCAAGCTATTGCACTATTAAGGGTGATGATATCTGTCCGCACATAGAGCTGCAAGTCATCAGCATACAGATGGTATTGACAATGAATAAGTGACGTGATGGCATTGATAAATAATGAGAACAGTAACGGGGAAAGAATGCCACCTTGCGGCACTCCCGTGTCCAAGTCACACCACTCTGATGACCCCTGATCAACCTGTACCTGTTGCTGACGACCATGAAGATATTGAGAAAACCATAACAGAGCATCTGATGAGATTTTAAGACGAGACAGTATAGCGATAAGCAAATCAGGATCTACTGTGTTAAAGGCATTTGTAAAGTCAATTAAAACAAGGACTGTTACTTTGGAATCATCCATGCCTCTTCTGATGTCTTCAGTTACTTTTAGTAAAGCTGAAGTTGTGCTATGACCAGGACGGAAACCGGATTGGTAGGGGTTTAAAAGATTATTAACACTTAGAAATAGGGACAACTGTTTATGGACAACGGACTCAAGGACTTTCGATAAAAAAGGTAATATAGATATAGGTCGAAAATGGGTAGGAAGTGAAGGAGAAGAAATTTTAGGAAGTGGGATAATGTAGGCTTTACGCCATTTAGAGGGAAATTGACCAGCGGTAAGGGAAAAATTTATAATGTGAGATATAATAGGTAAAAGGAGGTCAATTATGGTCATGATCATAACACGACTGATGGAATCACATCCTACTGCTTTCGAAGTAATTGAGGTAATCGTCTTAAAAATCTCATCACTAGAAACCTCTGCCAGGTAAAATGGTTCAACGTCATCAGGCACGGACATCTCGGCTATTTCGGCCAAGGTACTAGTTTTTAAAATGCCGTCCAGCACTGGAGCAGCAGAGAAATGAGCGTTAAGTTGGTCAGGTGTCACAGAGCCAAGATTGACCTGGCCGCGACAGCGCCCCAGTCCTAGCGAATTAAAAAACTGCCAAATTTTTGAGGAAGATTTGTTGTTTATGTTTTCAAAAAAGTGGTGACGCTTAGCAACCCTGCACACTTGATTGCAGCGATTCCTTGCAACCCTATACGCTGACAGGTTAGTATCACAGCGATTACGCCTATACTTTCGGTACGCACGGTCTCGTCTCTTCATTGCAATCCGTACATCCTCCGTTATCCATGGAGCTGGTGCCCGCTTTAATTTTGTGGGTCGCAGTGGAGCATGAACGTCATATAACTTGAGCAGCTCGCGATTGAATATGTCGACCATGTCTTCAATATCATTAGCACTTAGTAATAAATTCCAATCAATACGAGCTGCATCCTCTCGCAGCTTGGTTACGTCTATGCGAGAATAGTGACGCATCACTACTGTAGGTGGGCGATATCTTGGTGGTCTCACTTTGTACGAGGCATAGACGAGATCGTGGTGGGAAAAAGGAGCAAGGAGTTGACCATGGCTGGCAACAACATCAGGGCGTGAAGTGAAAATAAGATCAAGAAGAGTAGACGTTGTAGCTAAGTGGTGAGTTGGACCAGATGGCAGAGGAGACAAATTGACTGATGAAGTAATATTAAGGAGTTTAGATGCCCTGGATTTGCCAGCCTGATCATGTAGTAGACAGGTATTAAAATCGCCCATGATGACGTGATGAGTATAAAGGGGTACCACCTCCTCAAGAACGCTTTCGAAGTGAGAGAAGTAGTTTATAGATGGAGGGCAATAAACTACGCCTACCAGTATTCGACTACCCAGAGACTGTACTTCTATAAATAAATATTCAGCGGAGGCCGAATACTGGTTTGGTGAGGAACAGATTAGTTTGTATGGCAGATCCTTGCGTAGATATATGGCTACGCCACCTCCAGTTGCGCCTATGCGATCGTTCCTGATCAGAATATACCCTGGAAGAGAATAAGAAGTGGAAGATAAAGAAGGTTTAAACCAAGATTAGCCTTCCCTAAGGCTCACCACTTTGGACATACAGTTTAGATCAATAATATTCACCAAAAGCATTCGAATTATCTCTTAAAAAATAATACAGACTATCTTGTTATAAATTTAATGTCTTTGGTATCCCCCCCCTATTCCGATAATAGAGCTCGCCTCGGGTATTGATCTTAGATAATGTTATTGCATCTACAAACATTAACTGCTGTTAGCGCGGAATCAACATGAGCTGAATTTATATTACATTTTACAACACAAATTTATCTGGATTTGATCCAAATTTAAGTATAGTTCATTTACTTATTGTTATTAAATCATTATTGTTCTGAGAAAATTAATTTATTCGAAAAAAATATTTACAAAATATAATAAAAAAAACTAATACTGAAATCTATTATTCCCTCCAGCCGTCAAACGGAGGGACGACGCCTCGGCACGTCACTACGCTCGGAAAATAGAACTGTCAAACTCAAAACTGTCAAACTTGAAGCGTATTTATGTTACTTTCAGCAGATTTAAAAAAATAATAATAATAATAATTTAGTTTAATTACAAATTTTTGATAAAACTTTTAATATAAGTAGGACCGATTGCCTTGAATGCTCACCTCCTTTTATACTTCCCCTACACTAGCGCCCTCTTCCCAACGGCTACGCCGCGCGTATTTCTATGTTAGCTATCGATGATCTTCGCTAATATTGCTCGTCGCTATGTGAGCGACAACATCCGGCCGTCCTGCTCATGCGTCCGTCCTCGGATGCGTGTTGCTCTGGTATATGCTGAGAATATAACATTTACACGTACTCGTACATAGTTAATTAATTTTCTGCTGCGTGATCAATATTTTTAAATGTGTGTATTTGTCTAATGTTCCATTCCATGTTCAAACATGGTATCACAATGGATCCCCACTTCTAAGATCTGCACCACATAGATGTCCCTTATGTTCGAAATAAACCTCATTTTACCAGAAATATTTGACACCTTTGGAGGTGTGGACAGTTAGTTCATCATTACAGCCCCTAGAACACAGCGTCTCTTGGACCGCCACTGTTGGAGATGGGCCTTCCAGAACATATATCTGAAGTATTTGACCTGTATTCGCCACGCTGGCGAACACGGGTTGGCGATAATTATTATATATTACCACCACTTTTTGGAAAACCTAATACCTACTAATATTATATATATAATACCTACTAATGTTATATATATATATATATATAATATTAGTAGGTATGGATGATACAGAAAGCATTTCTAATTTCAGAATAACCAGTCTATAATAAGACCTTATATTAGACAGGAAACATCTGCTTATTCTTATTCCGACTGAGAGTCTGGCTTTTAAGGAAATTTAATTTCATATACCTTCACGTAATTTCTCTTGCGGGGTAAGCAGGCAATTGAACTTCATTTGTCACGATCATCATGTACCTCATTCGCTTCGTTAACATTCATCAATCCCTTGTTGAACATAGGTATATATTTTAATTTATTTATTAAATATGACTAACGACTAATAAAAATAAATATGGATACATAAAAGTTATCACAAATGCATTACAAAAAAAAATACTTAAGGTAAATAAAAACAAATATAAATCTTTATATTTTACCAAATTAAAAATTATTTTAATAATATAGTACTCAAATAAAATATATACCTATAAACTAAAACTTATAAAAATAGGTTTTTTATTACTGGCGACATTTCCCCTAATACGTGAAGCTAATACATTAGCTGAAATATGTTTTTTTTCATACATTCGCTGCCTCCGTGGTCTAGCGGTTAAGGCCGGTTAGACTCGAAAGTACTGGGTTCGATTTCTGGTCTGGATATAATAATATTTAATAATTTAAATAAATAAATTTGAATAATACTTAATTATTTGTGATATTTCTCGAGTTTGGTACGCTGGAGACATCGAAGAGCTTGGCCACTTGTCATGATTGGCCTATAGTAAAGTTGGCTAAATGGGAATTCTTCTATATGAGTATATAGTGGTATGATTATATCGTGGTTTGCAAGGTCGTGATAATACTATCATACATATACATCGCTTTTCATCATTTCGGGTATGCGGTACGCTCACTTATTATGAAATGACCTATAGGCCATTGACTATAGCCAAAGAGATAAATATAAGATAGAGTGGGCATTGGTTCATATTTCCATACAAAATGTTAGTTTACATACATATTTTTTTTCATCTTCTCTTGTCGAAGAATTACGTGTTTTATTTACACTTCCGTAGTATGCAGGTCGGCATATTGTCAGTGAAACAAGACAATGAATTTGAAAGTGACGTCGAAAATGACTTTATATCGACAAGACACTCTCATACACTAGTTCATTAAAAACCAATTATTCTAGATTTATTAAAAAAAAATATCATACCGTTTGGGTTCTTGCTCCGTATAATGTCTCTGCCTAAAGTAAAGCTGGTGTACTTGCTCCTTAGAAACAGCCGCAGTTTCTGGCCTTATACTGATGACTTTAGGTACAGATAGACAATATATTTAGGGATATATCGCGCCCGGCTTCTGACTTTAGTAGAAAAGGAATTTGGTTAAATGCACTTCCTCCTGCAAACCTCGGCCTAGGCCGTTGGTCACGATTGGGGGCACCATTATGTGTCTTCGTTGTCCATGTAGAAAGGAGGTCGACCACCTTAAAGTTCATGGGCTATCCTGTTTTAAAATTCCGCGCAGATTTTCCAGCCACAGCTCCCTTAATGATACTATTAAAAGGGCTTTGCCATCATCGAGGTTCCAGCTCTTATGGAGCGTGCTGGAATAATCTGAGATGACAGCAAGAGACTCGATGGTATGACGTTCGTCTCATAGCTCGAGATCTGGAGATGCCTACTATTGAGGAATTCGTCGTTGGCTTAACTAGACGTATGTTCTATCGAGCCGACAGCGGACACTTCAAGCATCTTCAGAATATCGCTCCGTCTTGCGCTCGGCCCTCCGACGGGAGACCACTTCCTAGAGAAGTGCTCTTGGAGGAGAGCTGAAGTAGTCAAACCTAGACCCCCTGGGTTCGTGAGCCACACGGGCGCTGTTATACCAGTAACAGCGCCCAGCACCAAACGTGCATGAATTACCAGCGGGTGGTTACCCGCTGAGATCCTACCGGGGAAAACGGGGGAATGTCCCCATCCCCAACCCAGACCCATTAGCCATCCAGGCCTGGACGACCCCACTGTCTGTCTGTCAGTCTATGACGTTCGTCCCGTGGGAACCTCTCTGGGCCCATGAAGTCCAAGTGCAAAAAAGCTGTTAATAGACATAACATCACGTTTTGTCGTACTCTCCGGACAAGAGGGCTAGCTCTGTCTTTGTACAAATAATTAGTATTGCAATTCAGTGTAAAATGCCACTATTCCACTCGAATTTAATTTAATTTTTTTATATATATTTGTTTCAAATAAATAGCCTGTTTCAGAGATACAAATGTAATTAAAATATGAGAAGTAGCAAACAATGTGGCAACAAAGAAGGAAATTGCATTAGAACAGTTTAAAAAGTAAACGCGAGACTGCACTTACAAACGTACGTACTGGGTAACCAAACTGGGTCAGAACGAGGATAAAACTTAGGCTTTGCGCACACTACGCAAACGGAACTGCAACATATTTTATTTTTTTGGCCTTAATCTGCTATAAGGTGAGTTGGGGTAAGTGACCAATATAAATACGAGAGATAAACTTTAAATGATGACCACTCATTGTTACTCATTACGGCGTTGGTAGCTCGGTTGTAAGAACAATTTCCTTAAACGCCTAATTCAAATCAACCCTTGTAAAAAATCACTTTTTTTAAATTAATTATTTACATATTTTTATTTTAGGCGGACTGATGGTGGTAATTTGCCCAGTCTGCCGGGGCGGAGAAGTATCCACACGTTTCGAGAATTGCTCGAATTGCCGTAATACTCAGTCAATCCTGCATAGTGTTAGGGACAGTAATGAGTGTCTGATTTCAGTTGCTAACATTCATGGACCCTGCGCGCCACTTACCATCAGGTATGTGCCAGGTCACATGTCGTGCTAGAATATATAAAAAAAAAAAATACTTTTCTGTGGTACATTTGTCATAGATTTACACATCAGAAAATCCCTGTTAGCTAAACTAATAGCATTTCAGCTACTGCTAAATTTACGTAGATAGCAAAAGCTAGTCTTGGAATTTTCGTAATGTTTTATTACGTATACTCTTCGATGACAATTTGAATATCTTACAATAGTGATACTAAATGTTGGTGTTCTAATAGTACACACGAACGCTATTGTTCCTTCAAACGTAATTGTCGTAATGACACTACACGCGGACAAATGTTCAACGGCCATCATAGCATGTGTATTTGAATTAATTTCAACTTTTCCTTACATACAGTACTCTATGTATAGTATGTATTGTGATTTGATCCTTCCTACAACATAATATTGATGCCCATGTATCTCATAATATAATAGCTTTACGTCAGTGGGCGCTGTGCCTTATTAGTAACAATTTCTCTCTCCCCCAGTGTGCTATAGCCAATGATTTATCTTTACGATCCTGTTTCATCGCAAAAATGTTGTTTTTAAACAATACTTGCCTTGGACAGATATATTAAATTATTATACGGCTGGAAAATATCTGCCTTTAAATCATTCCTTTCTTACCACTAGACCACGAAGTAATTCATTGATATATGTATATAATTATATTAATGTTAAGTTTTTTTTTTATTGGTACATATTTTTATACATAATTATTTCACTATTTAGTTAACATCTTTCGAAGGGCTCTTGTCACTTCTGCTTACAAACCTCTGGGATTGTGTCGGAGCGTTGGCAAGAGACGAAAAGGTCTAGAGACAGGAAAGCTGGCAATTATTTCTACCAACGTTAGCCTCGCTATACAAAGGAAAAATGTTACCAGTCTCTTTGGGACTATCCCGGATGGGACGTCTCTAGGTGACATTTATTTATTTATAGTTTAGTTTATTTTTAATTTTATTATTTAGGTAGCTTTTGATTTATATTTAATGTATATTAATCTACATCGAATAATATATATTATACCTATTTAGTCACATGACGTTACCTAGTATATTCTCTTATCAAATAAAAGCAAATAATACTCTTTTTTTTCGTACCCAGTGTAGGTATCGTACTTATAAATTTGGAGACTCTTTCATCTGTCTCACACCTGAAGATCTGGAATGCTCTCCCAGCCAGTGTGATTCTCCACTCCTATAACCGAGCAACTTGTTAGACCGGCATAGTGGTAGAGACAGATGCCGGATGATCGTTAGTGTCTAGCGTCAGTTGATATCATTCTTGGACCTCCTGTATCACTAACCTGAGGACGCAATATCACATGTCGTGTTTAGTATATAATAATAAAAATAAAATAAAAATACTGGCAACATTTCCGCTCAGTAAATTATTGCCAGCTTTCCCACCTGCAGGTTTTTCCGTCAGCCGTATGGCTGAGAGTCTATGGTTCCATCATCTTGACCCCAAACGTCACAAACTGATAATATATATCGATATTGGCTTATTTATGAAAATTGAATTAATTTTTGCGCACAACATCTAATTAAAAAAACATACAAGTAAAATTATAAACTAATAAAAAAATTAAGTACGTACAATAAAAAATGTCCTCTAGAGATGTCCCATCAGAAATTGTCCCAAGGAGGCTGGCAACATTTCCCCTATGTATAGCAGAGCAGATTTTTCCGTCAACCGCTTAGACAACTTTTTGGCTAGGCGCTTGGTCTACATTATTGAAATATAAAACTATTTTCATAAAATAATTCCATAAAATAAAGAGAGTTGCTATTACTGGTGAACCTGTTTTGACAAGCACATGTTACCTTCACATGCATCAGTTTCTCAAGCTTTATTCTTTGAAAACGTATTCCAACGAAGAGGAAGCACCTGTGCGTAAAACAAGACTCGCTTATATAACATAGACATGTATCTATCTAGTTGAGCTTCTAGACCTTTATATTTTTTGATGAAGGAAAATTATAATAGCTTTGTGGTTTTATTCATCATCATCAGGTGGTCAGAAACCACGCTTATAAAGAAGCGGATTCATATTTAGCCAATCATGACAAGTGGCAAGCTCGTCGATGTCTCCAGCGTACCAAATTCGAGAAATATCACAAATAAATTAAATCTTAATTTAAGTTATTTATTTAAATTAATGAATATTATTGTGTCCTGACCAGGATTCGAGGCACTGCTACCGAGGCAGTCTAAAATCATTAGACAAAGGAGAAACAAACATAGATCGAACAGATCTCAAAGCGACTATTTCCAGATGCACTGTACACAAATCTTCATAATTATTTGACTAATCAATTTATGATAGCGAATGAATAACAGCAAAGAACAGCTTTCGTCGTTACCAAATAAGTACTACCTACACTAATAGATGCTGCTGTAAAAGGACTTTGTCAATGGTAATAATAATATGGTATAATTAGGTCAAAATAATAATAATAATAACTGAGCTTTCTTATTGGTACCTATATACAAAGTTGAGTAAACAATATATAAAATATTCCCTGAATTTACATACATTTTTGATTGAATGCAAACCACAAGGATAGGGAATTTTAAGATGGTCCCTGACTTCTAACCAAGATAACTTGTGTCCTAGGATGTTAGTCAGTTCCATATTGACTAATACCTACTTATAGCCTCAGATAGCCAGCTCAAAAGGTATCATAAAAAAAAACAACGTAAATCAAAGTACAAAAGAGGTTCCAACACAACAGACCTGTAAAACGATACCAGCATAGATATTTTGTTATTATATATTATAACTATTGTCATCTTAAAGCCTTTCTGTTGTTGTAGGAATAAAAAATAAAAGAATATTTTCTACTACAAGCTAAAATTAATATGTTTCTCCATATATACACATATACATACATATGAATACAAACATACACATACACGCACACATATACATATAAAAGGAAATTAGCGGTAACTTTATTACCTAAACTTAAACTAACTTAACAAATACCTACTCGTGTATAAACATGAAATCTATAGTTGTGAAAGTTTTTTTTATGGTTATAAATGTTTCGTTTTTTTTTTTTTTTAAATAATTTAGTAACATTTTTATTGCATGTTGGCCCTAAACTATATTCAAAACAACTGATTCCGTCTGTTCTTTATACGAATATTTTCTTATGATTCTCTCGAGAAAGATTTTCTTATAAAATAGGACACGGCTTGAGGTAGGCTTCTCAATCAATTTTGAAACCCTGTGCTTTATTGTTTGTATTTTACAGTGAGAAAAATAAATCATAATTCTTGAAACGAGTATTGACGAGCACATACAAAACCACCGTTCCCGTGCTTTGGAGAGCACATTTATCTGTAGGTCATGATTACGCTAATACCAACTTATAGAATAGTTAATAAAGACTAATGCTATTTTTGCTATAAATATCTGTGCAATTAAGTTACTATAAAATCTATTTTAAACAAAATCTGAAATTAAATAAACAAAAATAAACATACATACATACAAAACAAAAAACAGAAAAAAAATAAAAAAATACAACAAAAATAAATTTAAAAAAATAAAATAAAAATTAAATAAATAAATAAATATTTCAGACAGGTCACACAGCGCCATCTAATTTCCGTGGTAAGCGGTAAGCTTGTGTTACGGAAACTAGATGGTTGATAAACTACATATTATACTTTTTTTTTTTTTTGTAAATATATACATATTATACATATAAACACCCAGACCGAGACAAATTATACAATGTACAACTTGCCCCCGGTGGGAATCGAACCCACGACCTCCCGAGTTCACGGCAACGTTTGTTACCACTAGACCACGGAGGCGCCATATTAAATACTTACAACAGAATAGCTTCTCCAAATTGCTGTCTTGTAGCATGGTTCCCAATACAGTAGTAGCTTTTTCCCTCTGAATAAAGATGCTCAATTTTTGAGAGAGAAAACTGCCAGCCCTTTTGTCACCAGAGACGTCTAGTACCAAATTCTTTATAGAAAGCTTTTCTGATCCCCACGGGCTCATCGTTTCTACAGCAAACGTCAAAAATAAGTAAATATAGGTACTTATTTAATCGATGTAAAATACAAAGGTTATGAAATAAAAATTAAAGCTAAATTAGAAAACTAATTATAAATTAATATACTCACCCATGATTTGTTCCTGTGGCAGTGTGCCAAGAACACTTGCAGCGTTCCCCCGCTGCACAGCAATGCTGATTTGCTGCGCGAGAAAACTGCCAGCCCTCTTGTCACATACAGCATTAACCAGGCGCTTAGACAACTCTTTAAATAACTTCTTTGCACTTGACCCCCACGGACCCATTGTCTCAAGACTAAAAGGCACAAACACGTAGTCGTTGTTAATCGACTCGTATTTGCGACTTTTCAGCCAAGTCCGCTGCAGCCCCGGCCCTGGCAGAGGTGCCCTGGAGATGAGACCTAGCAAGGGTGTCGACGCAAGTAGCATCCCACACCAATGCTCGTCCCATCGACCAAGGCACCAAGGTCAATCCATCGGGTATTTTACCGTCACTGCGAGAGATCCCAGACGGTTCGAGAACCGATGGGATTCCGGCAGTAACCAAAGCCCGATGGATCACATTTTTAACAGAACCGTGGCGAAAACGACGACCGGCACTTTTGAGACAAGACAGGCCGTGGTGGCCAAGCTGATCAACGTTGCTGCCACGGGAACAAATATGGGGAACACATATCCTCTCCCCTAAGCGGAGGGACATGGCGATCCTAAGTGCGTTATTGTCCAACAATGTACCTAATTTTTTGCTGGGTAAATTTTGCAATTCGTTTCATATTTTCGACGCTTGCTGATCTGCGCTTGTTCCGCATCAGCACCAGCTACTAATCCAAGATATATTCCGTCTGGACGCTTGCCATCGTCTTGACTCAGACCGGTTGGTTCTAAATTTGTTATTAAAAAAAATACTTCAGACCCTCGCCAACCCGTCTGTCTGTCCAGTCGTGAAGAGTGTAGGCCAAATCTGGAAGTACCATCTCCAACAGTGGAGGTCTATGTCTCTGTGCTCTCGGGGTTGTGATGATCATCATAGATATCATTTTTAAATAAATGAATTACAATATAAAGAAACAAAATTATAAGCTAATATACGTTTGTTAGACGTGTTAATAAACGAGAGCGCAATAAAAGCTCCGTAAAGAATGCTAGTGATTTTAAAAGTAATTTCGTCTTTAGTCTTCCCGACACACCTTGGAGATAGCTTCCTGCACTTTTAGCTTCCAAGTTTATTTCTCCAACCATCGACGTATATATACAGAGAGAGGACTTTGCAATAAATACCTAAATTGACTATGCTTGCTAGACTGCTGGTCTTCTACTAACAGCTTACTCATTGAACCAATTTGCTGCTTAATCTTCCACTAGCAGGAGTAGAATCATTCAAAATAATTAAATTATTGACGTTCCACGTTTTATAACGTGCCTGTAATAGGTTTACGTGAATAAAGATATTTTGACTTTAACTTTTATTTAAAAAAAATAATATGATTCTCATTGAGGAAACACACTGGCTGGAAGAGTATCCAAATTTATGAGAACGCGTAGGGATAGTAACTATTATATTTGGGTGCATATTCATGCCAGTGCTTGTGATTCGTTTGCGGAATAGACTATGAGGTGATGGAGCTCCTCAGATCACTCACCGTGGCATAGCTTGTAGAACACTCTCAGAGATGCAATATTACGCCATTAGCTGTAGTGAATCAAGAGTTAAATACAATGATGTCGTATACTATCAGAATCGCCTATCTCCGCAAGTCAGTGAGATCATCTGTAAAATCATGAAGCTGAACCATGCCAGGGTAAGAAGAATATTCCAGGCTTGGTCTTACATGTGCTTTATACAGCATAAAAACGCTTCACCTTGTTCAGTATCCCGATTTTTTTGGACATATGTCTATGTTACAGCCATTTCTTCGCTAGCAATTTCTTCGCATATTTCTCATCCCGGAACTTTTGGCCGCGAAGTCTAAAGCAAATGTTTTGGTACTCTTTGGTGGTTATAAAGGAATTTTATACACGCTTTAAAGAAGTTTGTACTTTGTGTTGTTTCTATTAAGATATCAAAATTATTCTTGTTTAAAAATAATTTTATAGGATAATCTAAAAAATATGAATTTAAACTTTATAATATAATTTTAATTAAAGATGACGTTATTAGTAGTTAGCTTGTCACTTTATTTACCTTGCTTATTTTAAAATAAAACAAAATACACATTCTCGCAAATGTGAAAATAGATTCGAAGTATACCCTTAACATTGGGCTTTTTATTGTAATAGTATCTATAATATAATATATATTAGATAAGCATGTGATCGTAGCGGCGTCGACGCCTTTGAGATGTGATGCTGGAGGCGTATGTTGCGCATTCCGTGGATAGCGCGGAGAACGAATGTAGCAATACTCAAGGAGCTCAAAGTCACTATCAGGCCCTCTTCTATCTGCCTGCAGCGAGTCCTTGAGTACTTTGGTCATATAGCACGGAAATGTTCGGCCAATCTGGAAAAGCTGGTGATCATGGGAAAAAATTAAGGCAAGAGACAGTGCAGATATAAATTTAATTATGTTTCATTTTATATAATTTTAGTATTAATAATATTTAATAATAAATTTAGTTATTGTTAATTAATATTTATATACCTAGAAGGATCCTCGCCAAGCCGTCTGGCCAGCGTGGCGAGTGTAGGCCAAATTCTCTAGATATATGTTCTGGAACCCTTCTTCAACAGTTGAGGTCTAGGGCTGTAATGATGTATGAATGTAGAAGTGGGTCGACTTTTGTAAGTCACAACAACCTGTAATAACCTAAATGAATGTAACAAAAGTTAATAAATAAAGGACTTCTCAATATGGACCGGTTACTTTACGCATATATCCGGTTCATCTTTTGTCTACGCAAATATGATCACATCTCTGAGTATGGCGCCAAGTTAAGGTGGCTACCTATTCGTTGTCGCCTCTTGTACGTGTGCAATAAAGTTTTTTAATAAATAGATAAAAAAATATATTTTAAACCTATGATGATAAATAATATATTTGTTAAGTAAAAAATATAAAATAATAATTACCAACTACTTAAATAAAATTAAATATATATACATAGTTCTCGCAAGGCGTCCTATCAGAAACGTCTTTATTATTTGCACAAAGTTTCAAAACTTTTTTTTTTCTTATTATATGTATAATTTTTCTGAATGATTCCCGATCCAGGATTTAGCTCAAGTCGTATTGAATACCCAGTCCTTTTGGTCTTAGTCAAAGATGACACGTTCTAAAACTACAATAAACTATTTTATTGAAAACCGATATTATAAAGATAAAACTTTGCCATAACTATGTTGAACGTTCAATCTGTTCAAGTTTCTAGAGGTAATGTTACTGCCATTATTGACGCCTTTTACCATAGACATATACGGGGTCACTTTGTATGGTCTAACGTTAAACTAATATGTATGTGATTCAATTGATCGAAACAAACAACTTTTCCTAATAAACATAAAGATATGTATGTATGTTTAATAACCTATAAAACATATTTTTATGGTTTTAAGCCGAAATAAAGTATTATTACATAATGTAATGACAATAGTTGATAAATGTCTTTAAATTTTTTGGACGGTCCGAATACTTATATACGTCGATGGCTTTATGACATCTCTGAGATTAGATTATTCTCAATTTGCACCTTATCACAGTGGAATACCGTTCAGTATCATTTTTGTATCCAATCTCATCTTAACGAGGCATATGTTTAGGATTATAAAAGCAGACAGTTTTCAGAACACAATTGCAAATCCACTAGGAAGTTGAAGTTGGATAAATAAATAAATAAATAAATATTTCAGACAGGTCACACAGCGCCATCTAATTTCCGTGGTAAGCGGTAAGCTTGTGTTACGGAAACTAGATGGTTGATAAACTACATATTATACTTTTTTTTTTTTTTTTGTAAATATATACATATTATACATATAAACACCCAGACCGAGACAAATTATACAATGTACAACTTGCCCCCGGTGGGAATCGAACCCACGACCTCCCGAGTTCACGGCAACGTTTGTTACCACTAGACCACGGAGGCGCACGTTGCCGTGAACTCGGGAGGTCGTGGGTTCGATTCCCACCGGGGGCAAGTTGTACATTGTATAATTTGTCTCGGTCTGGGTGTTACGTATAATATGTATATATTTACAACAAAAAAAAAAGTATAATATGTAGTTTATCAACCATCTAGTTTCCGTAACACAAGCCTAGTATGGCGCTGTGTGACCTGTCTGGAAATATTTATTTATATTTTATTTATTATTGTTTATAATTTTAATAGGTACTCACTTTATAATATGTTATGTTTTATAGTACATCAATATTTTATTAAAATTTTATTTAATTTTATTCTTCTTTTATTTTTACATTTATTAAACGAGATTTCAAGATGGTAAGGCTTGATTCAACGCCCACCAGCGACCTTCTTCAGGTCATCCGTGTGTAAAGTTCTGCTGTTTATTTATTAAAACCTTTTTTAATTCCTCATTTCAATTAATAAAGGTAGACTTAATAAAAAAATACAAAGAAAAAGTACGCATGACCGATAATTTCTAGAAACACTCCGGCGAATAACTTTGTATTTCTTCGAAATTTCTTATAAAAGACAAGCATTTAATTCGCCGACTTCTACTTTTAAGGTTCATTCACACAGGTCAGTCACGTCAACGCCAGGGACGTGACGTAGTGTATATTAAAATAAATAAGAGTAATAAATATAAAAGTTTATTGTTTAAAATACGTAAGAGGCTTTAGCGTCTCTCTCTCTCTCGGATAATCCATTTTTTTAACATTTTTCAAGTCTGAGTGTACTTTTGAGGAATAGTAACTTTCTAGGAAATAAAATTACGTACATTTTGGACATATTTTTACTCTTATTTACCTAATTTTAGGCAGAAAAAAAGGAAAAACCTTTATAACGATTTTTCTTTATTTCAGTAAAACAAGTAGGTATATTTATACTATATCTTCAGATCGTCCGTAATTATTACCTAGAAAGAACTACATTTGCCAAAACTACAATATTTCAAAATGTTGGATTGTGCGAGCGAGAGGGATGGAAAAACATATAATTAAACATTGCAATGTAAAACTCCAATTAAATAATCAATGTAAATAGTAGTCCAGTTTTTATTCATAACAATACACGTTTTTAATAGACTAAATACTTGCCCAGTCTGCCGGAGCGGGAAAGTATCCTCCGTTAATGCCGATAAACCCAGTAAAGTTTTAGTAAAGTAAAGTTTTGGGATCAGGCTCGAATTGCCGCCATGCCCAGTCAAGCCGGCATAGTGTTTTCGCGCCACTTACCATCAGGTATCAGGAGCAAGGTCACATGCTGTGCTAGTATAGAAAGTCAACTGAGACGAGTCATTTGTGACGTAACTAATATATGGAGCCCCCATTCTACATCTTTTAGATAAACTATATTTTTTTGACGTGACTGACCTGTGTGCATGAACCTTTAACACGTAACAAAATATTAACTTTTCTGTTATATTAAAACAATAATAGAGTTTTCTATTTATCTATGTTACTGTTGACTGCCTTCGTGGTTAAGCCCGTGGATTTAGACGCAGATGTAAGAAATAGGGTTCGATTCCTGGTGAGAATTAATTAATCATTGCCAGTTATGGTTGTGTTCGATCTGCACTTTCAAATTGATTTTGTTGTTCCACTGACAATATGCCTACTTGCATTCTACGAAAATGTAAAACGCGTTCTTTGACAATACAAGAAGTACACATTGATATTACACTACGGAAAAGAGCTTTACATTGTGTGGTGCTGCCATAGGAACTGCTAGACACACACTTGTAGGGTGCGTTACTCTTCTAGAAAAGGGCTATTACTCACGCTGACATGACAAAGTCCTTGGTGTTATCCGTGAAGCAGTAAGTCATTCTATTGCAAGAGCCAGAAAGGGACTGACTACAAATAAAACTTTGACCACATTTGTAAAGGAAGGGCAAAGCACGAAAACTAAATGCAAGCCCACCTCGATCCTTGGCGCCGCATCAGACTGGAAAATTCTCATGGATACATTTGAAGAACCATTATAGGATCCCAGATTAACTAGCTGTTTCAGCCTATAGGACAGACATCTTGGTGTTTTCTCGGAACTTGAAAAAAGTTATCCTTATTGAACTTACCGTTCCGTGGGAATCAAATATTCCAAAAGACCACAACATGAAGTCGAATAAATATTATGATCTCACATAAGAAATAATCAGGAACGGGTTCAAGACTCAGCTTTACGCAGTGGAAGTTGGTGCGAGAGGAGTTCCAGCAAAATTTTTGCATCGCTTACTGAAAGAATTGGACCTAAGCAGGTCTGCCGTCAATACATTTATGGAACGAGCTTCCAAGATGGTATTAACGAAATCATACAGTATTTGGTTGGGTAGGGAGAGAAGTAGAATGGTGGATAGTCAGCGTATTCCTCATTTTCTTAAACCAGCCTATTGCCGGTCGCAAGCCCGAGACACCATTCTTCTCATCTCTTACCCACACACGATGGACCCGGAACCCGCACGGTGAATCCATGGAATGCTTAGAAATTTGTCTTCATTATATTATATTTAAATTCTTCTGTTACGCTAGACACATCGACGAGCTTGCCACTTGTTATGATTGGCCTATAGTAAAGTAGGCTAAATGTGAATACACTTAAAAATAAAAATAAAAGCATGGTTTCTGACTACTCCGGAAATAGGTCAAGAACAAACGAAAATATATAAACCCCTATATAATGTTTGGCACGCCTAATAATGACTGGGGAAGCAATTTGAGTTTAAATGGTGTTTATTTTAATCATTTTGAAGACATCAGCACGAGTTTTGAGCAATCCTCCAAAAAAAACCTGAAAAAAGAGCTCCATAATAATAATTATTATTAATATAAAATTATTTATTGCACATTCTTTACTAAAGTATTGTCTAAGGGTAAGATTAATGCCGTAGACAATTTCTAACAGCTAACCTATATATTAATATAAAAAAAAATATTACAAAATAGATATATACAAAAACAATTCATGAATATACCTATATAAAAAGAAAGAAATAAAGAAAATATTTATTTGTACACAGTAATACGATAATAAAAGAGGCAAAAAAATATAAAAATACAAAAAAAAATAGACAAGTTAATGTATAAAATACTATATGAGTGAGCTGCTGCGACAAACAGGCACTCAATTTAGCTGCAACATTTCTACATATATCGAACAAGAATTATATATATAATAATAATAATAACCGTTCATTAACTATGTCAGAGCGTGTTTAAGAAAATTCTAACTTATCAGACAATGAACAAACGACTGTAGCCAGAAGGCGAGGGCCGGGTTCTGAATACGAGTCGTTGAATCTAATGTTATATTCGTTCGCTTTTCCAGCGCGGTCGGGATAAGCACTCCCATAAGAAGTGACGTAGGATCCGAGTGCCTCTGGATCGCAAACAAGCTTGTATGTGATAGGATTTCCACAGACAAATAAATAAATATAACTTACGAGGACGATACTTCACTGATCCTCTTTCCGAGATTGAAGTCTTTGGGATCAGTTTACTAAAATAATTCAGTTTTATCTTCTAAAATACTTTATTGAATTACCAATATGTGGACTTTAACTTAATAACAGATTTTTCTGCCAGTCTACCTTTAAGCTCACTTATATAATCGAATCGGTAGGTAAAAAGTAAAGTATCATCACGACCGTTTCCCTTTTGAAGTGGTCAGAAACCACGCTTATAAAGAAGCGAATTCCTATTTAGCTAACTTTGCTATAGGCCAATCATAATAAATAGCAAGATCGTCGACGAAACATCATAAATAAATTAAATATATAAATTTAATTACATATATATATTTTTAAATAATACTGATTTTTTTTATTCGAAGTAATATATATATACAAACAGTATAAAAGAATTAGCAAGACCCTTTGAGCAAAATATTTTTTACTTAAAGGGTCACCCGTCGCCAAGCGGAGTTTTTCCCTAAGCTCCTCGGACCACGGACTCATAGTTTCGACTGCAAATGGGATGAAGTCCACGATGATCTCCACGTATTAATAAATTTGTAGTCATTTATTCGAAAAAAAATATTTACAAAGTATAAAATTAATACTACGAATAGGGATATAAGTGCCGTCCGCGTGGAATAGCGGCAAGCTGGATGAATATACATATATTAATAAACTATTATCATTATTAATATTATTGTGCCTCGACCAGGAATCGAACCCGACTCGGAGGGAGTCTAAATCAACGGACTTACCGGCTAGACTACGGCGGTAGTGTAATAATACAGATTTTTTATTTAAAATTAATATTGAATAACAAATAAATAGCATTGAACATATTTTGTTTGGCAACCCATCACCGTCGCTTTAGTTAGCGTAGTTTATATGATATAAGTAAAGGTCGGTCTTCTATTGAGCTTGTACTTTAAGCGCATATTAGTTAATCTTAATTATATGTATAAAATAAAGTCGGGTTTGTTAGAACACTTATAGCTCGAGAACGGCATCATCCATCGGGAAAAGAGAACACAAAAAAAACAATATCAAATCGATTGGTCTCACTTTTACGTCGCGAAATTGTCTGTGATTTGTTTTTAAAATTGTTCTGTGTGAGTATTATTATTATTAATAATGGAATTCATTGACGAGAAACATGGACACTGACAGTCGGTCTCGTCCCCAAATTTAAGGTCGCTCAGCGGGCTATGGAGAGAGCTATGCTTGGTATTTCTCTGATGGATAAAGTCAGAAACGAGGAAATCCGTCGAAGAACCAAAGTTACCGATATAGCCTTCAAAATTAGTAAGCTGAAGTGGCAATGGGCTCGACATGTATGTCGTAGAACCGATGAACGATGGAGTAGACGAGTTCTAGAGTGGAGACCACGTACGGGAAGACGCAGAGTGGGTCGACCCCCCGCTAGATGGACAGATGACCTGAGGAAGGTTGCTGGTGGGGTTTGGATGAGAGTGGCTGGAGATCGTGTGAAGTGGCGAGCCTTGGGGGAGGCCTATATCCAGCAGTGGAGAGACACAGGCTGATGATGATGATGATTCATTGACTGTTA
Organism: Tinea semifulvella; assembly: GCA_910589645.1. Taxonomy (NCBI): domain Eukaryota; kingdom Metazoa; phylum Arthropoda; class Insecta; order Lepidoptera; family Tineidae; genus Tinea; species Tinea semifulvella. The sequence goes on along the minus strand of OU342598.1, from coordinate 2,054,705 downwards.
GGCGGTACGAATTTAGTTATAAAATATAAATATTATTAGAAAAAAAAACTTTTTACTAATTTTATTATTAATACTTCTTATAAAGATGTTGTTAGCACAACATAAAAGGCTAAGAAGGTCTTTCCTTGGAAATAATATAATTTTGTAGTAACTCGAGCGTTGATGTGATTCGCAGAACTTTCGCATACTATATAATAATAATTGATTTCTTGCGTAGCACAATATTATTTAGGATTTTACTTAAATTGAAATATTTGATTAAAAATACATACATATCTTCACGCCAAATCCCTTGCGGGGTAGGCAGAGACAATTGAGCGCCACTTGTCACGATCACGACATACCTCTTTCGCTTCTTCAATATTCATCACCCTCTTCATACATGCCCTTTTGTTTCGATGGCTCTTTAATGCACCTTCAGCTATTGTTTTATTTATCTGATCGTGATAGGTGAGTCTTGGTCTGCCAGGGCCTCTTTTACCCACAAATTCGCATTATATATCTGGTTCGTCAATCTCTCTTTGCTCATCCTTTGAATATATAAAAATACTGGTAAATTCTCGCCTAACCCTCAGTTTAAACTAGGATGACGGTCGTGATGATACTCTATTCGTGACTTAGGCAAAACTAATTGTTCCCATCATAAATCTAAAGGAAGAACGGACAGTTAGAGTGGTGAAACAAAATACAATGTCTTTGTAGAATTATTGCATGCCGACGTGGGCCATTGTCCGGCGTGTCGCTCCCGGGGCAAACCCGGAGATAGAGGAAACCCTATTGTTACTGACAATCGTCCGGGAATATTGGCTACTATAAAAATAACGTATAAACTATTATAACGCAAACTGACATAGATTTTTAAATTATGTAAGAAAAATAATAAATTTATTAGCATTACATGGATTCACTGTGCGGGTACTGGGTTATTAACAATAAAAGGTTATTAATTAATCGTTGTGGTGCAGTTCGCATATGTTTTATTTTGTAAATCTGATATAGCTGAGTTTTTCTTCTCAGTCAGATTAAACATTAACAGGTCACTGGAATCTGCTAAGCTGCTGGTCTTCTGCTAACAGCTTACTTATTGGACCACTTTGCTGCTTAATCTTCTACTAGCAGGAGTAGATTCATTCAAAGGAATTAAATTAATGACGTTTCATTTTCGAGTTTACGTGAATAAAGATATTTTGACTTTGACTTTGACTTTGACTATGGGTTTATTGTGTGTGGGAGAGAGGAGATGAAATTATGACACCGGCTTTCGGCTGACTACTTAATTAATTGAAAAGACTGTTCCATAAGTTATTACATTAGAATAAGTATATAGAAAAAGTAAAAAATAGTATAAATAAGTCATCATCATCGTCATCAGCCTGTGTGTCTCTACTGCTGGATGTGGGCCTCCCCCAAGGCTCGCCACTGCGTACCAGCGACTTTTTTTAGCTCATCCGCTGGCGTCGTCCCACTCTGCGTTGTTCCGTACATGGTCACTACTCTAAAAGCCGTTTGCCCTATCGCTTGTCGGCTCTGCGGCAGATATGCCCGGCCTATTGCCACTTCAGCTTGCGAATTTTGAATGCTATGTCAGTAACTTTGGTTCTCTGACAAATATCAACGTATTAAATTCTATCCATCAAATAAATACCTACCATAGTTCTATCCATAGCTCGCTGAGCGAAATAGAATTTGTAAACCAGACCCACTGTCAGTGTCCAAATACTTAAGTAATTAAAAAACCAAAGAAAAAAAACCAAAAATTTGAGTATTTACTTCTGCCAACGTATTAGCCTCGCTTTACGCAGGGGAAATGTTGCCAGCCTCCTTGGGACTATCCCTGAAGGGTCGTCTCTAGAGGACATTTGTTACTTTTTAGTTTATTTTTTATAAGGTTTAGTTTATATTTAATTTTTACTCTTTAAGTGGTGTTAATTATATTCTTTGCCCAATGAATGTGGATTCTCCGCACTTAGTGGTTTGTAGACCATTACCATGAACGTGAGTCATCTGATCTTCAGGAAGGCCAGTAGAACCCTGACATTCATGCAAACCTCTGGAGTCCTCGCAGTCTGAAGGAACTTCAATTTAAGCACAACCACACTGGTGAACTTTTAATGGAACCTTTAAAAATAATGTTTAAATATTATGACATACATTTTAACGAGTCGAGCTACGACGCTACAAAGTATGCTACGAAATATCGTAGTAGTAGATTACATAGTTGCTACGAGATACCAATAAACATTTTGTGACGCAATATTTTAAGTATATAATAAAAAAAATAGTTTAACAACATCATGATATTGCGAAATGGTTAGTAAAAACCATGTTTTTTGCTTGGGAAGTGAGAACTTTATGCCAAACTTACTGCATCATAAAATTAGTAGATTACTTCGACGATCACGAAGTCTTGTTTGATAATATATTACAATTAGAAAACCTGCTTTTAGACCCTTGCAAACAACTATGGCCTGGTTGTCAAAAGTAGGCAATACTCTTATGGCCTTATTCATAAAGTCCTTGATGAACACTTCAGTAATTAATAAAAAATAAAAATAAAACCGACTGCGTAAGAAAATATCTTGAATTAAATACTGAAAAGAATAAAATAAAAAACTAAAAAGAAAAAAACATTAATTGTATGTATTAGGTATTAAAAGTTTTTATTCGAAGGAAATAAACTACAATGATTTAAAAAAAAAAAAAAAAATTAACTAAAAACTTACATCTTAAAACATAAATTACCCACTATTAATAAAAATAAACCTAATTAATAAATAAAAATGTAACTAAAAACTAAAATGAAGAAAAAACAAAATAAAAATTATTATAAATAAAAAATTTGCTCCAAATCGCATTAAATGTATATTTGTGTTTAGAATATTAATATATTATTTACTAGTAAGCAATTTACGTCTAAATCCACGGAGACAAAAACTAACTAGGTTGGAAAATTTTGCTATCCGCCTCCGCTGAACACTTTTTTCGCCTAAAATTTGATTAATGTCAATATGACCGGCCAAAGAACGCCCGGACGGAGCACTAACGATGTGATAATTGATTTTTGCCTCAATTTAGCTCAACGAGACCGGACGACTGACATAGGCTAACCGTGAACCTGTCAGGGTAATATTACGTTGGGGTAAGTCCCACAAACTAAATCTAATCCTTTTGATCCAAATAATATTGGACAAGATTCAAATATTAATTCCTATGAAATTAAAGCCATTTTACAAAATAAACTAAGGGCTTACCACCAGGGAGGGTACCTAAAACGCTCGCCACATTTCCTCGTTGAATTATTATGAACATATTCTGTTTTAGATAGTTATGGCATTTGGGATCGTCACACTCTTGGAAAATTCGTTTACCTAGCTCTTTTATGAATTTGTGGGTATCAAGAGAAGACCCCCATTGTTTCAACCTCAAATACCACAAAGTTATAATTTTGTTTAATTAGAAAATTGTAATTAGTAAATGTTCAATTTCATTAATCGTATACTTTAGGTACGTGTCCACTCATCTCACTATGCATAACTGAATTATTGGCGGTAAAAGCGCGATACTGAAATAACTCGATTAAACTCCTTTCACTTATTTATACATTTTAATGTTACGACTAGCCCCTTTGTGTACGTAGGGGTGTAAAATAAACTGTACAGTGTATAGACTCATCTTCTTATTGCATTGACGCATATGAATGTTTTAAAATACTTAGATGCAAAAATTTTTTTTAAAAATAATTCGACTCATCTCTTTTTTCCTTACACCACAGATTTATCAACAACTTTTTAGAAAACATCTTCTATGATTTTGCAATAAAATATTGAATAGGATAATTGTAGATAAAAAACAGTATCATCACAATCAAAAATCAAAATATCTTTATTTTCCAGAATACTGTGTACAAAATAATAATGTGGTCTTATACATAATTTCCGACGCATTCTACCGCTAGCGGCATGAAAATATTAAACATTTATGTTATAAACTTTATATTACATACACATATTCATGCATACATATATATATATATGTATGTGTGTATATGTATATACACAATATATTCATCAATAACAACTATATAAAATTACCATTATATATATATTTTTAATTTTACTTTATTATAATGTCAATGTTTCAAATTAATTAAAGTCAATAGTTATTTTATTTTAATAATTTAAAATTTAATGTCAAATAAATATAACTAACAATAATAAATAGTTGCTAGGTCTATAATGTCAAATTATCATCTAAAAAATCCTTGTTTAAATAATATGCCTTTTGTACCAGAAGTTTAAATAACCTTGGAATTCATTGTTTCTTAACTGTATCAATTCATGGGGTAAATGGTTATAAATCCGTATTGCCATGCAGTAACAGTTCTTAGAATGTAGTTCTAAACGCTGTGAAGGTAAGCATAATTTATTTTTAAATATTTGGCTACGGTAGCCCATTTCGCCACTAGTATTAAAGAGACTTGTGTATTTATTTATTTATAATAGGGTAGCCAACAGTGCTAACATCACACACTTATTTGTACTTAACACTAAATCAGAAGTTAGATGTTGCACCTATTATAGGCGACCACCACATTACCACAGTATCCTTTATTGCCTATAAGAAATAACAAAATTATAAAATTTACAATAAGTATACAAAAATGTAAAGTATACAAAAAGGTGGTGGCTCGGTTGTATGAACGCGTTCCTTGAATCCTACAAAGGTCGGTTCAAACCCACCCGGCATGTACCAATGAGAAATGCACTTTTCTTACGTACATTTGTCATAGATTAACAACACCACCGTTCCCGTGCCTCGGAGAGCACGTTAAGCCGTCGGTCCCGTTTCCACTAATACCGACTTGTGGAATCGTTAATAAATTGTCATTAAAAATTGACATCATTTCCTCGCCAAGCCGTCTGGCCAGCGTGGCGAGTGTAGGCCAAATTCTCCAGACATATGTTCTGGAAGGCCCGTCTCCAGCAGTGGAGGTCTAGGACGCTGTGTTCTAGGGGCTGTAATGATGATACAAAAACTAAATATTATTCGAAAAACTAAAGCTGAAACAATTTTTAAAAATATATTTATAATAAACATACAATTCCTTTTAGAAATAATAAAAAATGTAACGAAAATAACTAAAATATTACCTACTTCAAGTAATAAAGTAAAATTAAATTAAATTAAAATAATAAATAAATACATAAAATTTACTTATAAATTGGGCAAGTTGTTTTAGCAGTTTATCTTTATGTAGTATTTGCGTACAAATAATGACATTTCGTAAATGTACAGGCTAATCACGTTACATACAATAGATTAAAGTCAGTAAAAAAACTTATCTATAACGCAAAGTATAAAATAACTTCAACGACTTATTATTAAGCGCAAAACTTTTTATATTTTTCTAGTTGCTCTTCTAACATGGCGCTATAAAATTTAAATTTGTATAAACCTTGTAGTCCAGACTTGTAAAATGAGTTACAGAGCCCCGCGGGTACATCACGTTCTGTATAACATAAAATTAATTATGTAATGATATTATGTGTTAAATAAGTGAACAAGAATCGGGCTGTTGGTCACAGCGACAAGTAATAACTTAAGTGGTATATTGTGCCACTGAAATTTACACTGCAAAGTTATTTCAACAATATGTTGGTTAATCATAAATTGTATGTATCATAAATAACGTCACAGTAGCTCTAGAATGTACAACGAGTTTATTATAGACCTACGGAATTCTATGAAAGACGGCATAATAATATTAAAATTCTTTATTGCACACAAAATATAAAAACATGTACAAAGGCGAGCATAATACCGCAAAGGTATTCTCTACCAGCTAACCTTTGGGAGAGTGACAGAAGTATATTATGCGAGCAGAGTGAGAAAAATTAACACAAAAAGATCAAAATATAATACGTAAAATTAATAAATATATGGGTATGTATATGGTTTAAACATCTAAGATAATAATAAACATATACCATATATAAATAATAAATAAAATACATACATATTTTTATAATGTAATATAAATAAATAAATAATAATACCTACATGTCAAAGAAATGTGAGAAATTAAAAGATTTTTAAATATATTTAGAGACGGTGTCTGTCGGATAAATGAAGTCGGCATACGTTACGTACCCTATTTGTCGGAATATCCTTAGAACGCCGAATGGCGTAGAATATTCCTCGTGATGTTTCCTTAGATACTATTTCAAAGTAAAAGCGAACAAAAATATTTGCTTCTTTTTGTTTGTCCTCTGAAAAAGCATTGTCTTCATTGTCTCGCGTAAAATTAATGAACTGTAAAAAGGAAAAAAACCTTTTGTATTGAAAGTTGGAAAAAATTAAATACTCTGCGGTGGTTGTTGGATATATTGATGTCGCAACACCAGTATCTATAATTTAAATAAAATGAACACCTGTCTCCGTAGTCTAGAGGTTAAGGCCGTATTTTAAAGTTCGATTTCTGCCCGACACAAAATATACTCGCTTCTTAAGAAAGAGTAGTTTTTAAACACATTGGCCAACGGTCGTAAAAATTATTTACTCTTTTTAACCATAGACCAATCATGACAAGTGGCACGCTCATCAATATCTCTAGCGTATCAAACTCGAAATATTCAACTACAAATATATAACAATGCCTCTTTGACCTAGCTCAAGTACGTGGATTTAGACTATACCTGGTTCGATTCCTGGTCAGGATACAATAATATTTTATAATTTATTATTTATTACTTAATTTTGTTATTTTCCGAGACATTGACGAGCTTGCCACTTGTCATGATTGGCCTATAGAAAAGTTGGCTAAATATGAATCCGCTTTTTTTAAACGTGGTTTCTGACCACCCTGAAAGGAAAACGGTCGTGATACTTTACTTTTTAAATTAAATAAATTATTGTGTCACGTCCAGGAATCAAAATTTTATTATTACTATTATTATTAATAATCTTCATTGTGATTTTGTTAACAGTATTATTAAGTACTTACGAGTAAATGGTTTAGTTATCTAACATACTTGTATATTCCAAGAATAATAGTCGTGATCAAAAGACATCAGAGCGATTAAACTCAAAAACTATGCCACCATTTAGGACATAAATGCTGCTTGTCACGTAGAAACAATATGTCTGCCCGATTGTCGAGTCGAGTAACAGGAAGACAAATGAAATGCCTTTGTACACACTACGATATTGTAGTACGAAAGAAAAACGACCTTCACCGATTAAGTATACGAATGATATTTAATTCTATGGAAAAAAAAAAACATACATCAACTTTGTTAGCTTAATTTGCTATTATTTTAATTTTGGTTAATATTTTTCAAGTGCGCGTGGATACTTTCTTAAAAATGTTTTTAAAGCCGCATACAGGTTTGAAATTATTTTTAAAAAAAGTACGTAGCGGTTTCCTATAATGAGACGTATTACATTACATTCCAAAATTTGATGCTAATAAGCGATACTATCAGCTAGTGTAATAATAATACGCGAACTATTTTTTTATATATATTTTTTTTAATTAAATTTATTCTTTACCTAATTTCGTTAAACAACCCACATTTCTGATAGCATACTTTTACCACCTAAACTGATTGTATTTAATGAACATTCGAAGCTTAAAAAAATAAGGTTACAAATAAAGTGTGTGAAGTATAGTGTAGATATAGGGCATAATGCATATCAATCGGGAAAACTCGGGCCTCAATCGAAATACGACGACACCCGAAGTGTGAATCAATTATTTTATTGAATTTTCATATCAAATAAATATTTCAAATTAATATTTTTTTTCGAGAGAAATATGTCTTTAAAGTAAATCGCGTAAAGACCCGTTAAAATTATAAAAATACGATATGTGTGAGTATGTGCAGAAGAGTGGGGAGAGTAGGGGAGGAGAGAAAGAAGGAGAGTCAGTTTATGTGTTAGGGATTTTATAATTTTGATTTGTGAATTGATAGCTGCGTAATAGCAATCAATACATAGTTAATAATTCAGATCCTTCAGCTATACGAGTATATAGTGACCCGCTATGCGCTCGCGTACTTCTATTACCTGACACACTATTTATTTCTTTAAAATTTTATTTCACAAAATATACAAAGGAGTGACATAATCTCGCTTGACATTCTCCGCCTGTCAGACCTTCGGGACAACATGAACATTTATTTGTATCTAACAATGTGCAATATGAGTGTGCATATATAAATAAATTAATATAAATAAATATTTTCAGACAGGTCACACAGCGCCATCTAATTTCCGTGGTAAGCTACGAGGCTTGTGTTACGGGAACTAGATGGTTGATAAATTATATATTATACTTTTTTTTTTGTTGTAAATATATACATATAAACACCCAGACCGAGACAAATTATACAATGTACAACTTGTCCCCGGTGGGAATCGAACTCACGACCTCCCGAGTTCACGGCAACGTTTGTTACCACTAGTGGTCTAGTAGTAGTCGGAGGCGGTCATATATATATAGTATGCAAGGTTCATGAATATTAGTAACTGGAATCAGACACTCATGACTGACATCAGTCCCTAACACTATACCGGCTTGACTGGGCATGACAGCAATTCGAGTCTGATCTGGAAACGTGTGGATACAGGGTCAACGGCAACGGTGGATACTTCCCCGGCCGATAAAATGCCACATATAAAGATTGACACTGATGTTATTTGCTTGTACTTCGCGACCCGTTTACCTTTAGGAGGATGCAAAATTACAAAAACGTTGTCAGAAATATATATATACGAGTATACGGTACTATCTATCTACATATCTTGAGTATACATACATACATTCTTATCTTTAGAGACAATTAGGCGCCATTGGTCGCGGTCACTACATACCTCTTTTGCTTCGTAGACATTCATCAAACTTTTCATGCCCTTTTATTTGTTATATGTAGTTTTCGTATCAAAAAAGTCCTTTAGTACTAGAGCTGTCATGATGATATGTTAAATATTTTACATACCAAAATGTTTTTTTTTTAGTTTTTTTTTCTACTTCAATTGTAATCTTGTTAGATTTTTTATTTAAATACCGATTTTAATTTGTGATTTAATGCACCTACAGTCATTGCTCACTATCCCAAAGGTTGTAAAAGTAAATGAATACATACATAGCTCAGTTCAGTTGGCGGTGACTGGTGACAAAATCAGCGTTGATTTTATTATAACCGGTTTATATTGGCATAAGTCAATGATAAATGATTGTAGGGAACACTCTCGCCGGCAACTGCTTACTTACGTTTGTTGACCTAGATAGAGCATTGATGTGTATTTCGCAACCGCGTTAACTTATTTCGGCAAAATCACTATGCTGATGCGACTTAAACCCATATTTTGACTAAAAGTAGCACTATTTGTCAAATTCAAATTCAAAATGAATTTACTTTTTACTTTTATGTCAAATGCCAATTTTTACTTCAAGGAAAACTAACAACTTCAAGGAAAGCTTGCCATGGTGATATTTGGTGATAAAAATAAAACTGCGTGAAACAAGACTTACGGAAAAACTTCCTATGGTACAAGATTCATAGATTTTTCAAGATTCATAGGAATGATACTTTACTTTAAAAAAAAAAATACTACTGAAGTCCAATCCGCGTCGAATGGCGGCAATAGCACTGGTTGCATTTACCCGCTGAATTGCAATAGTAATTCTTAGGACGAAAAAAGAGCCAGCCCTCTTGTCACCGGAGGAGACGACAAACTGTTCAACTTGACCGGACTAAAGTGATATTGTAGTTTTTGTAAGTAGGACAATTGTTAAAACGCGATATTAAACAACTAAGTTTGTACGAAAATATAAAAGATATGTAATTATCGTTTCGAAACGATAAACTGTTCGATAAGTTACACGCAACAATAATATACCTAGATTACTAATCATTTTGTCGCTCGTCATGTCAAAATATAGGGTTAAATAGTAACCTACCCTATACTTATATATATTTCTGTTTACACTGATTAACTGATTGGGCCCTAGTTAATATTTTTAAGCGCTAAAACTTATATTTGCTTAGGCGCTATACTCTTGGCAGAGTGGTCGTGGTAAGCACTTTGCTGTTAGTGGCACGCTTAACAAACCGTCGCCAATCTCTCTCGAACTGCAGCCTTTCTAGCGCTCTCATGCAAGGATGATTCCATTGCTTCTTTGACCTGATCAGTCCACCTCATTAGAGACGTATATCCTCTTGCCATAGACTTTTCCCTGAACTACCAGGTGCTCAATGGATTTAGCTCCACACCGCGACATCTGTAAATGTGAGAATGCGTGTTTGTGCGATTACGGAAAGGCGCTGTCTTATTCCCAGTTCCTCCAGTGTGACACCACTTGTCACGATTACATACCTCTTTCACCATTCTCATTCTTTATACATGCCCTTTTGTTTCGAAGGCTAGCCACGGTTTTATTTATTTGATTGAAATATGTGAATCTTGGTCGACCAGAGACTCTTTCACCCACAACATTCGAATAATATATCTGGTTCGTCATTCTTTCTTGATATCCGAACCATCATATCAAACCTTTTTTTTATTTTGGTCCATATGCTTTCTTTCGTATCTTTTGCGTATTTATTTGTTAAGTATACGGTCCGCCAAAGTGACGCCGCATATCTAACGCAATAACCTCATTCCTATTGCATTAACTCTACTCTCATGCGTATTCTGTCATATCCATGTCTCGCTTCCATATATGTTGAACTTATTGTAATTGTGTATGGCGAACCAAGTTTTGTCTCTGAGATTTCGGCTGTAGGGCCACCACAATACGTTAAAACTATTACTCATACTTCATACTTCCCATTCCAGAGTTTCATTATTATTTCCACCAAAAAGTGCACCGTCCGTTATTGTACAAGTATTTATAAAATCTTCTAACCACTTTATTTCTTGAGAAACAGAATCTATCCCGACGCTCCAAAGTTGTTTCGCATTTTGGATATCTATTTATTTATATTAAATAAATAAATGAATATTTCCAGACCTATAAAGCGCCATCTAGTTTCCGTGGTAAGCTACGAGGCTTGTGTTACGGAAACTAGATGGTTGATAAACTACATATTATCCTTTTTTTTTGTTCTGTAAATATATACATATTATACATATAAACACCCAGACCGAGACAAATTATACAATGTACAACTTGCCCCCGGTGGGAATCGAACCTACGACCTCCCGAGTTCATGGCAACGTTTGTTACCACTAGACCACCAATATAGACCTATATTGTATGTTTATGTGTCATATATGGAATATTTGTATGCTATATTAAGTAATTGTGTCTACTTTCGTAATTAAAGTAATTTTTATATTTAGTTAAAAGAGATTGCCCAAAACCAGGCCCAAACTTTTTTGCAGCGTGCGTCAACTAAATATAATCATACTTAAATTCTGTGTTTTTTTTTAACTTAATATAAACATTTGTTTTATCCCAGCATTAAAATATAATTTAATTAAATAGTCAAATGGTTAAGATTTATGTATTGAATAAGAGCGCTACGATTAGGTACTTTATTATGATCAGATACTTTATTATAGATAAAACCCAGGTTTCAAAGTGAAAATAATTATCTTATTTATATTGGCGGGATCGAAGCTATTGAATTATTAACGTGAAATTTTTTTTTGACAATTGTTATGCTAGAGTAAAATAAATAAAATTAATTACAAATTATGAAAACACATTATATTTACTATCGAAAGAAATCGTTATGGCACGAGAACATTTGATTGAGCCCATTTCTCTATGAAAAACGGTCATTCTCATTTGCCGATTATCTTCCTTGATCCCCAAGGTTAGCTGGTAAAGAAAGTCTTATGGCGTAATGGCTTGCCTACGTACGTACTAGGTTTCTAAGTACAATAAAGTATTTAAATAAATAAATAATATAATGCAACAACCGATTTAAAATTCCCTTATTTGTTACCTTTTTTTTATTAAAAATAAGTCTATTAACACCCAGGTCTCCTGTTACGTTACAAAAAATATAATTCACTAGTTAAAGGTTAATTAACATGTTAACAAAATAATTTAAAATGCAAATTTAACGCAATAAAGTCAGCTATCAGAGATAATTATCAATGTAAATCAATAGAAAGCATTCATTAGAAGGAAAACGGATACAGCGCGGAAGTTATCCGACAAATCAACGACGGGGAGTCCGCATAACGATGCCCACTGTTTGTTAGCACTGAACCAGACTTGAATAAATTAACAAATCAGACCCTTTTCTTCGTTTGCAGTTAACAGATATATAATTACGAAATTGTATAAATATTTTTTATCTACTCTCATATAGTAAAATGCGAATTACAAACTTCAAAACGAATAATATTGACATACTTTATAAACATACTGCTGAAATTTAAAATAGAATCACATTATATCACTTTTTCTCTAACAAAATAATGTTATATTTTATTTTAAAAATATAATCATACATATAACACTTTTTTTTTTTAAGGCAAAGGGTTCATTACCAAAAATTTTGATTCCAATTTTTACTTGTCTATGGCAGCGCCCGCCATAGCGCGTGCGCGACAATAAATGATTTTATTATTATTATTATTTCTAGGGATATCACGAAATCACAGAAGATGTCGAATTCTTTCATTTGTTACTTATTCTTGATAAAAATATGTAGTAATGAGGTGGACTGATCAGGTCAAGGCTGCAATGAAATATCCCCTACACGAGCGCACAAAGATCGCAGACCGCGAGGAGTTGTGACGACTTAATGACAACCACGATGGCTAAGAGTTTAACAACTAAGAAGACGACTAAAAACAAAGAAAAGAATCGGAGTAACACACCGTAAATCCTTATAAACGACTTGTTTTACATTTGTTGCCAAGTTTAGGTCTTTAAATAAAATTAAGGCTCGTAAAAACGTCAGGGACACTATAAAACCTGTTAACTCAGCTGCATAGTCGAGTAAATGTCTGTGGGAATTATGTTATGTTCGCCTGTTGCTTAAATAGTCGCTGCCAAATGCCACTATGGGGAGAAACTGCGTTGGCAATGCAACGTCAATGCCAAGGGTAAATACCTGAATTCGTTGTCTTCCTAGACATAACTCAAAATGCAACAAGGACAAGTCAGAATTTGCTTTATTTTTTATTTTTAATATAAATATTAATCAGCCTGTCTCTCTACTGCTGGATTAAATCCCCTCGTCTAGGCCATACCTTCTTCATATCATCCGTCCATCTAGGGGAGGTACGTTTTATTCTGCGTATTCCCGTACGTGGTCTCCACTCCAGATCATTTTCACCTTATCGTTCTACGGCCCATTATCACTTTTTATTTATTTATTAATTGCAATACTTCAGCTTACTAACTTGATGACGATTTAGAATCCTTTGCCACGTATTTACATGCTTTTTTGAAAATACATTGAAGGTACATTCTTAAGTACACTACTGACCCCAACACACATGACTATATATACACACATACTATTTATTTATTTATTTATTTATTTATTTATTTATTTATTTAGTACACACAGCAGTACATATATTATCACACACATAACATAGTATAATTATAGCTTATCTAATATATGTACCAATTAGGTGTCACAGCATTCACCAATACAAAAAGAAGAAGAAGTTAAAAACTTATTACTGTTAAAACAATTAAAAACTTACTACTGTTAAAACAAAAAAAAATAAAAAATTAACAAAAACTATAAAATTTTAAAATTTACAAAATAAAAATATGACTTCTAAAATAAAATTATACATTTTTCTCTTTTTTAAGAATTAATTAGGAAACATAAAAATTATAAGCTACTCAAATATTGATGGTTTGAAATGTTCGAGAACATTTTTTCTGAATACATTGTAACGGTCATGAAATATGTCTATATCATTATTGGCACTGCAGAGACTACTGTAGGTGTTGCACATTCGGGATGTTGACGACATTTACATTATATATATCTATTACTATCTTCATGTATTACTTAACCTTTATTGTCCATTGGTCAAATATTACTACTAAAACTACTCGATTTGTACTTGCATGCCTATTTGTATCCACAAACTCTCTTGATGTCTATAAAGTTATTAGTTAGATGATGATTATTAATATTTTTACATGTTTACTTACGGTATAGATTTAGTTGCACTCGCTACTGACAATTTGTTTTAGTTTTATAATATTTTTGATTTAATTTAATATTAGTTTAGTGTTAATTTAATTTAATTTATGATTTGACTTAATTTTATTCGATTTAATTTAATTTGATGTTAGGTTCGGCTCAATTTTAGTTTAAGTGCTGTCTATAAAATAAAAATCGTTCTGGCTAATGTATAACAAAATTCCTATCGTCAAATATGTATTAATTTGATGCTGTGGTTTTGTAAAACCAATAAATAAAAAATAAAAAAATAAAAGAAGAGCTTTTCATTGAAGGGTGATCTATTACCTATCCCCAACTGTAAATATCGGTCACAAACTTTGAACCCCTTTTTATACTAGCATGACATGTGACCCAGACTTGATAAGTGGCTTGACAGATCCATGAATGTTAGGAACAGGAATCAGACACTTATGACTGACATCAATTACTTGCACAATGCCGGCTATGTCGGCCACTTTTCGGTTCTCCAAAACATGTCCACGCTACCAATATATCAATAAATAAAAACGGTGCCAGCAAATAATCAGACCGTGACAGACTCACGACAATTTCTTGTCTAGACTTTGTTTAAACCACTCCCGAATGTTTAGACTTTATGGAATTTTATTTAAAAACCAATGTTTACTATTATTTTAAATCCAAAACCGATAAAAATGTTTTGCATATCTACTGGGCGAAGTGCGAAGGCTTTCAAATTTCAATAATATTTTCTTTATTTCTTGACTTTTCCTTCTTCAATATGATAATAAAATCCCGGAGGGGATTTTTTTGCTTTTGGTGACTTGCGAGATATTTGGGTTTCGAAAAATGGTCTATTATTTATTATCTGCTGATGCTTCATTAGTTTTCACTTCAAGAGATTCCTTTTTGAATAATATTAATGTACAAAAAGTTTTAAAGGAGCACCTAAACGTTTATATTCATATTTAACTTTTTAAAGATAAAATATATTAAAATTTTGCCTTTATCATAATTGATAAGTAGTACCTATAGGATACTTATGAATATTTGTTTAAAAAAAAAAAAACAAAGATATTTAAAAAACATTTTAATAAAATTATTTTTTATATCAAGTTGCTGGAACTGTATTTTTTTATAAATAATTTCATACTAAAATTTGTGTCTATATTTATGTATATTTGTCTGGCCTTCTTGCCTATATTACTAAACCAATCGTGATGTAAATTGTCAGTTTGACAGTCACAATTGACATGAGACGGACTATATATAACGTTATCATGTGACCCTCATTCATCATCATTACACTATTGGAGATGAGCCTTCTAGAACATACTCGTATATCTGGAGAATTTGGGCTACACTTTGTTGGCGAGGATCTGGTGTCCATTTTAAATTGTATTAACGATTCCATAAGTTAGTGTTAGTGGAACCGGGACCGACGGCTCAACGTGCTCTCAACGGGTTGTTGTAAATCTAAATAAAAATAAATGTAAATGTAAAAAATACATATGTACGTAAGAAGGCCTGTCTGGAAATAATATATATATATATATATAGTGTTGTTTATCCTATTATGTTAAGCATATATTATATAATTTGTCTATAAAGTAGTAAAAATATTAAATAATATATATTTTGTTTTAAAGTAATATATATATATATATATATATATTTAATTAACATTAAATATGTTTCAGTTTGCTTAATATAAATTAATACATATGTATTAACTTTTTTCTAATATGAGATGCATAAATTATTACTTATTTGTTTCGTATGGAGGGAATGATTCTGTTAATACAGACACTACCGCCGAGATCAGGGTTCAATTATACGTCTATTTATTTGTTGCAATTAACGCTTTTATTATT
Organism: Tinea semifulvella; assembly: GCA_910589645.1. Lineage (NCBI taxonomy): Eukaryota > Metazoa > Arthropoda > Insecta > Lepidoptera > Tineidae > Tinea > Tinea semifulvella. The sequence continues at coordinate 2,038,690 of OU342598.1, read as the reverse complement.
ATTATTTATTATTAAATTACATTGAATATAATACCGTTAATAATACAATACCGCTTCCTTAAAAGTATCGGTCGTGATGATGATGAATGAATGGATGATGACATTACATTGAACGCGGAACGCAGTACTCTAAACTCAGAACGCAGATCGCCCAAGTTAAAAAAATATTAAAAAGATTTCCAATCATTTATTTTATTCCTGGTAGCCATTTAAGTTTTTTTAATGCAAAAAATATAAAGATAACCTTGTGCCGAGTTGAAATAGCGAATGTGTCTCGAGTGTCAGTGATTTATCGAGGAAGGTTCGTGATGTTTTATTGTTAAACGGGTGCGCAAAAATCTACATATATTTTGGGCTGAAACGGATTTTACGACGAGTTTATATAATTTGAACTTCTGATGGTAAATCTTAATCTTGATTTCCTAAGTAAAAAAATGTAAATAATATAACGCCGACCCTAATCCTTTGCGAGGTTGGAAGAAGACAAATTTCTAAGCATTCCATGGATTCACCGTGCGGGTGCCGGGTCCATCGTGTGTGGGTAAGAGATGAGAAGAATGGTGTCTCGGGCTTGCGACCGACAATTGGCTGGTTTAAGAAAAGGAGGCCTCCTTTTTTTTCTATTGCGCGATAATACGCTCACCATCCACCATTCTACTTCTCTCCCTACCCAACCAAATACTGTATGATTCCGTTAATGCCGTCTTGGAAGCTCGTTCCATAAATGTATTGACGGCAGACCTGCTTAGGCCCAATTCTTTCAGTAAGTGATGCAAAGATTTTGCTGGAACTCCTCTTGCACCAACTTCCACTGCGTAAAGCTGAGTCTTGAACCCGTTCCTGATCATTTCTTCTGTGAGATCATAATATTTATTCGACTTCATGTTGTGGTCTTTTGGAATATTTGATTCCCACGGAACGGTAAGTTCAATAAATAAACAAAGCATTTTTTAACGTAACAAGTTTACATTCAGACAACTGTACATATCCTAGTGGTTTTGGTTACATTATATTTAAAATCAAAATTTCCTATCGAACAATTGATCATCTATGTTTGGGTTATTACACTTGGAACGGTGGTGTTGTAAATCTATGACAAATGTACGTAAAAAAGTGTATTTCTCATTGGTACATGCCGGGGGGTTGAACCAACCTTTGTAGGAGTTAAAGGAAAGCGTTCTTACAACCGAGCCGTATCATCATTACAGCCACTAGAACACAGCGTCCCAGACCTCCACTGCTGGAGATAGGCCTTCCAAAACTGGAGAATTTGGCCTACACTTGCCACGCTCGCCAGACGGCTTGGCGAGGATATAATGTTTTTTTTATATGACAACCACAAAAGGAATGTTACGTTTTGGCTGAGAAATTAGTTGATTCCTACTCCATCCACTCCGTCTTCAGGCCGGGTCTGAGCATCAGAATAGTTCTGGAATGCAAGAGCCCGCTGGTTCTCCGGTAGTTGATGTTTTTGCCCAACACAGGTACAAAAGGAAGGACTCACCAGGAATGGCACCTCGCCGATTTTCGTGTACACTGAGTTTAAACTTGTAGGTAACTAGACTTGCTGCTTGAATTGATTTTGATGTGAACCGACCGAATTTGTAGGATTTAAGGAACGCGTTCTTACAACCGAGCCGTATATATAGTATTATATACTATAACTTATTATCTTTAAAATAAATATATTGAGATATGAATAATGTAATAAAGCATTTTTGAAAATAATGTAAAAGCACGAACCCAGCGTTTGCTTGCCCTTTTATAGCGTAGTAACATGCGAAAGATATGGAGAAAGAAAATCATATTTTGTATTAAAAATAATTCCTAACACCTTAATATAAGCTGGTTTAAATACTCTATAGCCAATTAACCTACATTGTTACTGTACCTTATATTCGCACGGTGGTATATTGGCTTGGTTTTAAGAACGATTTTTTTTTAAATTTAAAAACCTCGGCATGTGCCAATGCAAAATACACTTTACTTACGTAATTTGGTATAGATTTGCACCACTTACTGTTGTGGATCAAGTAGATAGATTCTAAATATATTTAAATCTCAGTTGTCATGGAGACGTCGATAATTCGATCAACATTTGTAAAAGCCTAAAGTTGTATTTTTAACATTATATTTTATTTACCACAGTTTTTTAGTGTTTACTTTCAGTATTTATTCTACCATACTCACTGAAAAATTTGGGCCTAAATAGGTCTGCCGTCAATACATTTATCGCTCGAACTTCCAATACGGCATTAACTGAATCATACAGTATTTGTTTGGATAGAGAGAGGATGGTGGTGACTCGGTTGTAAGAATGCTTTTCTTGACAATAAAACATCCTATAAAGGTAGGTTCGAACCCGGGCATGTGCCAGTGATGAATACACTTTTTATAAGTACAGTTATAATTTATTTACAACACCACCGTTTTCCATGCCTCGGAGAGGACGTTAAGCCGTCGGTCATGGTTCCACAAATATCGACTTGTGAAAACGTTAATAAATTGTCATTAAAATTAACTGCCTCCGTGGTCTAGCGGTTAAGTCCGTGGATTTAGACTTGGAAGTACCGGGTTCGATTCTTGGTCGGGACACAAAAATATTTATTAATGTAAATAAATACATTTAAATAATATTTAATTTATTTGTGATATTTCTCGAGTTTGGTACGCTGGAGACATCGACGAGCTTGCCACTTGGCCTATAGTAAAGTTGGCTTTATGTGAATCCGCTTATTCATAAGCGTGGTTTCTGACCACCCCGAAAGGGAAACGGTCGTCATGATACTTTACTAGTTATAATTTATTTACAACACCAATGTTTTCCATGCCTCGGAGAGGACGTTAAGCCGTCGCTCCCGGTTCCACAAATATTAACTTGTAAAAACGTTAATAAATTGTCATTAAAAAATGACAACAGAACTTAGCTAACTCGTCTGGCCAGCGTGGCGAGTGTAGGCCAAATTCTCCAGATATTTCTGGAAGGCTCATCTCCAGCAGTGGAGGTCTAGGACTCTGTGTTCTGGGGGCTGTCATGATAATGATGATGATAAGGGAGAGGATGAGAACTCTTATTACGCACTAAGGAAAGTTTATTAGTATGCTTTGAATCGCAGTTTCGTTCCACTTTTCCATTTAAGTATCTCCACGTTGGATCTGTATTTGAGCTGGAGAGCGGGATATGAAATAGGACATAGTCCAGGAGCCCATTAATCAAATTATATTTTCATTTGATAATTTTAGGAGCTTGTTACAGGTTTCCAGTAACACTGAGTAATTTGTATTTTTTTTATTAATATTTATTAAGAGATTTGTTAAGTTTTCAATTTTGAGTGTACTTTTCAGAAATATTTTTTTATAAGTAAAATAACTCTTATTTTTATTTTATTTGTTTATTATCCAAAACCTAAACAAAAATATATAAAAAAACTACTTACAAAACCTAATTTAAATATAAATCATATCCGCGCGGCGAGAACGCTGGCCGCATTTCCTCGCTGGAGCGCTATCCTGATTCTCTGGGCGAGGAAAGAACCAGCCCTCTTGTCACCGAACAGAGAATTAGACGAGGGTTGATGTTTTTTAAATATATTTATATTTAAAAATAGAGACATGATAATCATACTTGTAGATTTGTTTTAGTACAATATTAATAAATAATTTTGCAATTTTTATCTGTCTAAAATTAAGTGAATAAAAGTGTAAATATATCATATTTTAATTTTTTAATTTTCTATTTAGTAATATTTTTACATCATTATATCTCGCCAAACCATTAAGGTTTGTTGGTGAGTGATCTGAAATTACAGTTGACTATCTTAGGACTTATGTGTAGATAAACTATAAATGAAATAATGAAAAATGCCATCTTATATGCAGGGCCTATTATTATAACATAAATTATTTTATTTGTGCCTGGTAAAAAAAAATGTTTATTATATATTGAACATATTTTATTTATTTTATATATATATATATATAATTTATTTATATAACAATGTGACAATACAAATAGTAATAAATGATTTGACTTTAAAAGAGTAATAATTATACTACGAGTAGTAAACAATTATAATACTAGTCATCCATTGGGACACAATTAAAGAGTATTAGTACAATTTTAGCACTGGGCTCTTAGACTAGAGTCGGAGCAACTTTCCTGGGATATCTTTATCATAATAGGAACGTTTGTCTTAAGTTGGAACAGATGTCCCGACAAAGGAATGCACTCATCCGATAACACTTGGGCCAGTAATTGTCCTTAAACTTAAGCAGAACGTATACACGACTATGTACATCATCATATTTTTTGTGCAATAAATATTAAAATTAAATTATTATTCTTATAGGTTTGGGAAAATTAATAAAAAAAAATTATACAGTGGCTACAGTTGTTTATTGTTTTTTCTCAATATTTTTGTTAAAAAAATAATCTTATGTTTTCCGCGATTGGATCGCTTATCTGTGTCTTACTAAAACTGCCAGTTTACTTCGCGAACATTATAATAATTCCGGACATAATGGTGATCGTTATTATGGTGAAGTAACCATGTATAAAGTGTTAAGCGATATTATCTTCGGCAGTAAAATTGTTGTGACTAGCTGGCAGAGCGTACAGGTGGCAATAGTTGGGCGCGTGGCGGACGAAGGGCGGGCGGCGGCGCGGTATCGAGCGGGCGGCTCGGCGCGCGCACCAGTGCATACAGTGCTGTCAGCCAGGCCGGTCGCGCGAGCTGTCGATGCGCTCGCAGCCGGCGCCGGAACGAACGCCCGCGCGCCGGCCGAATCGCACGTGCATAGACTTTTCCTTTACCGCTATTTCCTTCCTTATTACCCCAAAAAAAAATCTCATGAATAAATTGGTAATTTTAAAACAATATCTGTTGTAAACAAAACTGTAATTTTGCGTTTTAAAAAGTTTTTCAAAGTATTATTAAGCCGGTGTAGTAGTTATTCAGTTTTTCTTCTATTTTTTTTTAAGTGGACATGGTTTCACATCTCGTATATATAAAAAAGTTATTATTTTATTTTTGTGCGTGTTAAGTTCGCAGCGTGTGTTGTAAATTTTGTGTTCAGTGATGTGTGTTTGGATTATTGCAACAATAAGTGGATCATAGGGCCACGTGCCTTCGACCTATATTTCAGTACCTATGTGGCATGATCAGTCACACGCGATTGTACTTTACCTATATTAGTTAATCAATTATGTATGAAACCACTCGTATTCAATATCTATTAAATAATTCTATCATGAAAAAATATTTCAACGAAGATTTTTAGGGGCGTTGATTTTTTATGCTAAATTGTGTCACACTGATATTTATAGAAATTAAATAAAACCAGAATCTGTTTTAAATACCTACATGACTGCTAAAGTATTAACAATTTACTGACAAATACAAATAATAGCAGTTAAGCTAGAAAAAATAATTTATTGTTGTATTTAAAGTATCCAAAAAGTTGGAAAAAATAGGCAATTTCGAATAGACGCTCCTCTTTACTTATTAGTCGAGCATGTAAAATTGTCCTTGAAAACCTTAAGTACCATTTCAAGGTTAAAAACAATTATTTCTTTCATTACCTAATTAATTATGATTGTTTAGACTATACTTTTTTGTGTAGCTATAATCAATCTTTTATTGGGTTTACGGCACCTATTGTCGACCTGAAATCACATTGGAAACCTATTTACGATTTGAAAAGATTTTTGTTGATAGTTATGCGACAAGAATTCTGTTTTTTCTTTATAAATACATTAAAAATACTTTAAAAGGATTTATATTAATTACATTTATTTTACAAAAAAGGTAATTCTTTCAAAATTAATACTATATTACACGCTCCAACACCTTTGACAGCTATAAGGCTGTCTCTTTCTTAGGATAAATTATTATCTAATTTGTCTCATTATCAACCTGTCTCTTTACTGTTGGATGTAGTACTACATCCAACAGTAAAGAGACAGGTTGATAATGAGACAAATTAGATAATAATTTATCCTAAGAAAGAGACAGCCTTATAGCTGTCAAAGGTGTTGGAGCGTGTAATATAGTATTAATTTTGAAAGAATTACCTTTTTTGTAAAATAAATGTAATTAATATAAATCCTTTTAAAGTATTTTTAATGTATTTATAAAGAAAAAACAGAATTCTTGTCGCATAACTATCAACAAAAATCTTTTCAAATACCTTACCCCAGCTAGCAACCTGCTTTAGCTCATCTGGCGGTGAGTCGTTCCAGTCTTCTTTGTCCCGTACGTAGTCTCCACTCTAGAACTCATTTGCCCCATCGTCAGGTCTGCTGCAGATGGGTCCGGGCTATTGGGGAATCAGCTTGCAATTTTTTAAAGAAGTAACTTTGGGTCTGTAATCAACCTTTACAATTCCATCAGATAAAAAACCCAGTATAGCTTTTTTCTTAGATAGTTAGTTGAGGCTGGGAATTTTTCCGAATACAGTATCTTTGAGACCATTATTCATGACCTGTGCCCCATTAATGGAGCCAAACTGTCTCCTATAGGAAGGCCAGGAGACCCGTCCCGTTCCTGCAAACCACTGGAGCTCTCCATGAGTACATGTGTGGCCGTATCCTCCTCTGCACATTGGGCTATCTATAATATTTAGAGTGTATAAATCTCCCAGTTTGTCTCCCAGAGTCCCGTCATCACCCCACCGTTGTGCGGAGCTTGGCTCTGTTGAGGTTTAAAGGACGCTGTGTAATGTGTCATTCGTCATAGCTATAAATCACAAATAATATTATTACAACGCAATTTTAATAAATATCGGTGCTCATCAGTTTTGGTGCTCATTTTGAGTCAAAAAAGCGCCAGAAAGTATCCTATGATTTTCATATTTTTTAAATATATATTTTTTTCCCTAGCACGTTAAGGTTTTGTGTGAAAAACTTTATCTGCTAGTAATTTAAATAATGTAATTTAGGTTTGCATGTTAGTAGTATCCGGTACGAAAGGCTAGGTGAGTGCCAGTGTCGCGTGTTCACAACTTAGTCCAATATAAAAAGAATAATTGGAACTACTTACAACTATATATATATTTACTTGGGAAAGCAATAGCTAAATCAAAATCATCAACATCATCAACCTGTGTCTGTCTCTTCACTGCTGGATGTAGGCCCCAAGGGTTTACTGTAGGTCTTTTGCAACCCGCATCCAACTTCCGCCAGCGACCTTCCTTACGTCATCCGTTCATATGCCAGGGGGTCGTCCCGTACGTGGTTTCCACTCTGGAACCCGTTCTCCCATTAGTCGTCGAGTCTGCGGCAGATGTGTCCGACCCATTGCCACTTTAGCTTTCTAATTTTGAATAACAGAACTCGGTTCTCTGACGAATATCAACGTTTAGAATTCTATCCATCAGATTAATACCAAGCAAAGCTTGAAGCGACCTTGAATTTGTAGACCAGACCCACTACCAGTGCCCACTTCTGTGCTCTGTACTCTCATCTTTAAAGATTCGTATAGATGATGAAAGGATGTATCGAAGTTTCCAGAATGCCACCCATTCCAGCTGAAGCAAACATTTTGTTACATATTAACAATATTTAAAACCTCGTTGCTAAGTTGAGCGGTGATTGCTCGGTTGTAAGAACATCATTACAGTCCCTACATCACAGCGTCCTAGATCCCCACTGCTGGAGATGGGCCTACCAGAACATAGATCTAGAGAATTTGGCCTACACTCGCCTGGCCAGAAGAACGCTTTCCTCAAAATCCTAAAAAGGTCGGTTCGATCCCCGGCATGTACCAATGAGAAAAACACTTATAGTTGTCATAGATTTACAAACTCATGTCTGTGCCTCGGAGAGAAAGATAAGCCATTCTGGTTCCACACTAATACCAACTTGTAAAATCGTTAATTTTTTGTCATTTAAAATTGACAACAATTGGTCTGGAGACAGAATGGCTGGCAATTATTTCTGCCAACGTATTAGCCTCGCTATACAGAGGGGAAATGTTCCCAGTCTCCTTTGGACTATCTCGGATGGGACGTCTCTAGAGCACATTTTTTATTTATAGTTTTTTAGTTTATTTTGAAATTTTATTATTTAGGTAGTTTTTTATTTAATTTGTATGTTAATTAACTTCAAATAAATGTAAATATTAAAAATAAATTGACAACCCGTCTGGCCAGTGTGACGAGTGTAGGCCAAATTCTCCAGGAACTTCTGAAAGGCACATCTCCAATAGTGGAGTTCTAGTACTCTGTGTGCTAGGAGCTGTGGTGATGGTGATGCTAATAAAATACTCGTTTAAGCGTAAGCATAAAATATTTATAATAAATATTACAACATAAAATATTTGTTAATAAACACTAAACAGAGTTAAATCAAAATCTATTTATTGAATCTACTTAAACAGATTTCCGTCTAAGCCCTCCAATTTCGATGACCATTTATCACTTCATTGATTTCTAATAAAACAACGCGAAACTCTTTACTATTGTTTTCATGACTGATAGATTTATATTGGCAGAGTCAGCACAAAGATGACACAGACACTAATGGCAGCGGAGAGAATGCTTGCGGCTTCAAACGGATCAGGTGATTGATGACCCATTCGCCGGCACGTACAAATTAATGCTCTTGACCTGTAATCCGATATGCGTTCTAATCTATCTTAGCTTAAAATCACAAATATTATCAACAATATTGATTACAAGACTCAATATAAATGTTTTAAAATTTATTCCTAAGTAAAAATATCTTCTAGAGATAACCCATCAGCGATAATCTCTTGGACAATGGTAACATTTACCTTCTATAGCGAGGCTAATTCGTTGACAGAAATGATTGCCAGCCTTTTTAGTTGCTCAGCTAGAGGTTCTCAGCAGAAACCGCCGAACTTTCCGCGCTTGACGAGATCGGCTGCATGTGAGATGGGGCTAATGTGTCTGTCTACACATGTCGCGTCTCACACCAGTGTTTGTGTCACGCCAAGTTTCCACGGCCCAACGGTCATGCCGTCGGGCATCTTGCCATCGCTCCGCGCAATCCTAGAGGGTTCTTAGATTGCGGGTACTCCAGCAGTTTAAAGAACCCTTCGGATGATGTTGTTATGAGCTGCGTGGCGGGGAATATGGCCAGCTCTTTTTATGTCCTTGGTGTCCGAGACGTTCTACGGTTTCTTCACGCCGATATTGATGCTTGTGGATAGGCCGGGCTTTCTAGAAAGCAGATCGACTACATTTCTTAAAAGTTTGATAAAAGTATATTGCGAGAGGGTGTTATTAAGGTTGTAGACTATCATTACATTTTTCGTAGTTGGTTTTTAAAAACTCCATATAACCAACATAATCGGAGTAACTGACTTCGCTTTATCATGTATTACTTTTTTATATTTTTATTCATTTCCCTTGATATTTTTTTTTTCTATAATATTCATTTGTCACGTTAAAAAAATTGAGTATAAAACGCGGTGGAAAGTCTTGACATTGAGTTGACATCATCTTTATTATTCGAAAATCGGGGGAAATATTTTTTTCTTGTACAAAAATTGTCATTTCTGCCTCCAATATTTCGCTGACATAAATCCGATCGCAGAATTATTTAACAAACTTTTTAAAAGTTTCGTATTTCACGAGAAATTGTGTTCGTATAACGACACCTATCTAAAACAAGCCTGTACCAGTTTTCTGAGACTTATCTCTAAAGCATATTCAAATTGTCTTTTTAATATAAAATAAATATAAAATAAACCTTTATTTCTCAAGGTACATGTTTACATTTTACGAAGGCCCCTAAACTTAGCTTGTGTGTCTCAGGGTTACCCGCTCTTTATATATAATTTACATAATTTTAGTTTATACTCGTACATATTTAGGAAGGAATTTATTACAATTTATTTTAAAACTGTTTTATAGACAAATTATAGTAATTAGATAAATATAATTGTGTCAGTGCTTTGTGGATTTATGTGTTACGGTTTTACGTTAACGAATATCTGTAGAAAAGTTATACAAAATAATATTAGGCGTATGTAAGAAGATGAGGCAAGAAGCCAAACACAATTAGAATTAAACCTAAGACAATCGTCTCAGAATTAATTAGTCTACGACAGTGCATTGCCGATCATAGTCATGATCAACGTGCATTTTCAAATTGGTATTATTGTCTGACAATGAGTTAGCCCAAATCTCGACCAAGACTTGGCAAGTGTTGATCAGCTGCTTGCATCAGAACAGCTGGTCTCGGTTTTGGTCATAATCTTGCACAAGACTCTTGCACTGACTCTAAATATATTCATTCATTCATTACAGCCCCTAGAACACAGCGACATAGACCTCCACTGTTGCAGATGGGCCGTCCAGAACTGAATCTGGAGAATTTGGCCTACACTCGCCACGCTGGCCAGACGGCTTGGCGAGGATATTATGTCAATTATGAATGACAATTTATTAACTATTCCACAAGTTGGAATTAGTGGAACCGGGACCGTCGGCTTAACGTGCTCTCCGAGGTGCAGGAGCGGTGGTGTAGTAAATCTACGACAAATGTACGTAAGAAAAGTGTATTTCTTTATGGTACATGCCGGAGGGGTTCGAACCGACCTTTGTAGGATTTAAGGAACGCGTTCTTACAACCGAGCAACCACCGCGCCAATACATATATCTAAATATATATTAGTTTCTAATTGTTATTAGTTTAATCAAGAACTCGTCTAATTTACTCAAAATTTGGAAGTTATAGATCTTATTAAATAAATAAATAAATATTTCCAGACAGGTCACACAGCGCCATCTAGTTTCCGTGGTAATCTACTAGGCTTGTGTTACGAAAACTAGATGGTTGATAAACTACATATTATACTTTTTTTTTTGTAAATATTTACATTAAATTATACAATGTCCAACTTGCCCCCGGTGGGAATCGAACCCACGACCTCCCGAGTTCACGGCAACATTTGTTACCACTAGACCACGGAGGCGGTCAAAACCTACAATATTGACCAATATGTATCCAAAAGTGTAAACGTATACGTCATAACAAAAACCCTATGTTATATATGGTATTAAGCTTTACATAATATTTTAATCATCAATACGACTTAATATGTCCCAAAAAAAAGTTATATATATATGTATATATATATATATATATATCAATGTTACAATTTAAAGAATAGTGTACCAAAAAAAATGCTTTAGCAAATTTAGGAAAAATATATGATCAAGAGTCTTCTGAGACTCTTCCGTAAGACCAATACCAAGACTAGGGTTTGTCTTGGTAGTGGTCTTGCAAAAAAGTAAGAACAATACCAAGGATTGGGCAACACTACTAACAATATGCTAACTTGCGAAACACTTTCTTTACAAGACAAAAGAAAAAATAATTAGATAGAACAATATATTGTAGGTATGATAATAACAATGAAAGAACAAAGTTTTATCCAAAAAATTACCGGAATATTAGATATACAAACATATACGTTAAGTGGAATGGAAAACTATAATTTGATAAACGTGTCAAGTTTCCAAGTTTCAGGATATAAACTATTCAACGTAAAACATGTAAGTAGGTCAAATTTATTAGGTTACTATACGATACCAAACTACAGCCATTCATAATGAAAAGTTCAATGAAATATTTGGGAAATTTTGATCGTAGTATTGTAATACTACAAATATTGATATAATCAATCAAAATCGACGAGTGTATGTTTTTATGACAGAAGCTGTGTAAAGAAATAGTTTGTCATGCTCATACGTCATATGTATTTCATCATTAGCCTATGCATACGGGCAAAATACCTATCTTAATTCTGACATACCAGGTAGGGTACTACTGTACCAGGTATTGTAATCTCATAAGTAGCTAAATTTAATAGGTTATATATTTATTGTTGTTGTATAATTTAGTATTTGTTTTATTTTGCAAATCTGAAATGGTCTAGCGGTTAAGTCCGTGGATTTAGACCGGTACCGGGTTCGATTGCTGGTTGAGACAAAAAAAAAAATAATGTAAATAAATACATTGAATTATTATTTAATTTATTTGTGATATTTCTCGAGTTTGGTACGCTGGAGACATCGACGAGCTTGCCACTTGTCATGATTCCTAAAAGTTGGCTAAATGTGAATCCGCTTATTTATAAGTATGGTTTTTGACCACCCCGAAAGGGAAATGGTCGTGATGATACTTTTGATATAGCTGAGTTTTTCTTCGCAGTCTCACTCAGATGAAACATTAACAGGTAACTGAAATCTGCCAAGCTGCTGGTCTTCTACTAACAGCTTACCCATTTGACTACTTTGCTGCTAAGTTTTCCACTAGCAGAAGCAGAATCAAAATGACGACTCACAACTGCTGGATGTAGACCTCCGCCAAGGCTTGTTATTTTACATGATCATCTTCTACCCCCATTAAGCCTCCCTTCAGCGACCTTTTCAGTTAAGCTGTCTGTCTTATGGGGATCGTCCCACTCTGCGTTAGTACGTACGTGCCACTTCAACTTACACATTTTGAAGGCTATTTCGGACTCTATCCATCAGATAAATACTTTTCATTAGCCCGTTAACGTCATACCCTATGTCCATTTATGGGTTCCATGATATACATATCTCTGCTAAAATTTATCAAAATTAGGTCAGTAGTTTAGGTGTAAGGACAAACAGATGCAGAGGCGTAATTAAATAAGTTTTTCAAACTAACATTGATTTGATTAAACCAGAATCAAGATGTCACCAGTTCATATTAAAATCAAATCGGAGTTCATTTAGCTTTACGATTGACAAGTAAATTGTCTAAATTGACCTACATTTTTTCCAATTGAAACCAGTTGCATTTTTATTCCGAACGCTGGGAACTGGGATAGAATCTGAAATGAATCGCCTTATCATCTGTCCGCATTTCTTGTTAACTGTCACTTTCAGTCCGGGGGCAATTTTTCCCAAGAAGGGAGAAACGGAAGTGGCAGGCAGCATTGTGCGGTAACCGGTCGCATCCGGCCGCGCTAATGAGGCGAGGGCACGAAACGACGGACGTGATGCGATTCCCACATTGCAAATCAACTGGGCATTTTTTAATGCCCCATATTTGGAATTTTGCCAACTTACTGTTGAATTAAAAGTTGTTTTCTTCAATAACAAATGATTTAAAGACGTTTTTACAAACAAAATTAAAGGGATATGTGTCGATTTGCGCTTTGCAACTCAACTCTTTTTTATCATTTTTGTTGTTTTTGACATTTAATTTGATTATTTCTTTTAACATAAGTACATTTGTTTCTCTTCCCCCGATGGATGATGAATGAGGTGATAGGAAAGGCAAAGGGTCTAGCCCATACAGCCAAGTCTGACGTAATATATCTTTATTTTTTATGAGATATCATAAAATTTGATGAGGTCATCATCAAATTCCAGATGCTGCAGTCAGCTTCTTGGAGTCTCGCGGCATTATAGCCCAAACACGTCGTGTAAAATGTGAGAGTCCACAACGCGGGAAAACCGCAAAAAATAAACTGCTACTTATGCCCCATATTCAAAGTCCAATTTTCCAAGTATTCCATAACTATTCACATTGTAGAATATTATTAAAGAAAATAACACAACTTTTGATCAACAATTTTCACAGTAAATTAATTTACAAAACAAAAACTTGCACTTGATATGTCCGGGCAAAATGGAGCGAAGTACTCTTTGACATAAGTACATTACATAATATATAATAATAATTTATTGCTTTAATTTTATTTTTACTATTTTTTAATTTTAAGTGAAAACGCCATTGTACAGCAGCATTTATCATTTTTCTTCTGCTGCACCCGATTATTACATATCTCAGTCACAAATGTTAGTTGGTAGAAAATACATTTATGGCATTAAGCTCGCCTATGTACCTGCACTTGTTTTGGTTTTGTTCAATAAAAAATTTATTATTATTATTGATTACAAACTATCGTAGGAATTTCCTGACGATTCTGCATGTATTTAGTATTGTGGCTTTCTGTAATGAGATGTATGTGTGTGGAATAAATCTATTATTATTATTATAACGAATACATATAAATATTTATAGTTTTACATCTGCCGCACGTTGGCGATGTGAATTACTTTCCCAGACAATGTGTTTCCCCATTGCTATAACCTGGAGTATAGATAAATCAGTAATTAAGCATTCTTTGCGTGCAAAGTCAGGCGCATGCTTAAAGAAAGCTTACGTACGTTATAAATTCATTGCTTTATGATTTTTATTATGTTAAAAGAATAAAGTTTGCGTGTTAACTCAAACACGTAATATAAGTTAGTTGTCGCTACGCACGATAAAAACTGCCTGGCCGTCGTATTTATATATCTACTATATTTAGGAAGTTAGGATATTTGAATCACGCGGTATATATATATTTTGTATCGTCTTAATCTAGACTAATATGTTATTATATTTATAAGAAAAAGTATAACTGCCTCCGTGGACTAGCGGTTGAATCCGTGGATTTAGACTCGGAGGTACCGGGTTCGATTCCTGGTCGGGACACAAAAATATTTATTTATATATACATTTAATTTATTTGTGATATTTATCGAGTTTGATACGCTAGAGACATCGACGAGCTTGCCACTTGTCATGATGCCTATAAAGTTGGCTAAATGTAAATCTGCTTATTTATAAGAGTGGTTTCTGACCACCCCGAAAGAGAAACGGTTATACCTACTACTTACTTTACTTTACTTTACTTTCTAAAAAGCCTATTTATATTGTATATACAAGTATTGTCCTCGGCAAGCCGTCTGCCCAGCGTGGCTAGTGTAGGCCAAATATTTCCAGATATATGTTCTTAAAGACCCATTTCCAGCAGTAGAGGTCTAGGACGCTGTGTTCTAGGGGCTGTAATGAATACGACTCTAAAACGAAACGATTTTTTTAGTTGTTGTCATAAATATATTGACCAGCTAGTAGGCTATTTGCTAATTAGCAGAAGTAGTAACATCAATACACTTTTAAATTGTAGCGTTGCTACATTTACTATTTAAAATAAACAGAATAACACCTAATAACTTGCTGCGAACCCTCGTGTATCTTATATCTAATATACGAGTAAAAGGTCTTTTTTAGATACGACAAAATATAAAGTGTATCACAACTTTCTGTGACTGCCAACAGCTGCGCACGGCTATTTACACGGCAATTCTATACAGACTCTGAATAATAAATACTAGATTTTTAAATCGGACAGTCGTGGCGACCTCTGGAAAGTGTCAACTTTGGATTTATTGAGTTCGGAAATTGTCCTTATGTACTCGCCTGTGGTTCTACAAACTTACTTAGGTTAGGGACACTACCATGAGTCATATCTATTCATATCAATATTTGTAGTTTTATTTGCCTCTGTGTTCTAGCGGCGTTCGATTCCTGGTCTTTATTTAAATAAATAAATAAATATAATATTTAATTTAATTGTGATATTTCCCGAGTTTGGTACGCTAGAGACATCGACGAGCTTGCCACTTGTCATGATTGGGCTAAAGTGAATTTGGCTAAATGTGAATCAGCTTCTTTATAAGCGTGGTTTCTGACCACCCCGGAAGGGAAACGGTCGTGATGATACTTTACTTTTACTACTTAAAGGTCGTGGGTTCGATTCCCATCGGGGGCAAGTTGTACATTGTATAATTTGTCTCGGTCTGGGTGTTTATATGTATATATTTACAAAAAAAAAAGTAATATATGTAGTTTATCAACCATCTAGTTTCCATAACACAAGCCTCGTAGCTTACAACGGAAACTAGATGGCGCTGTGTGACCTGTCTGGAAATATTTATTATTATTTATATTTATTATTATTATCACCATTTTATGTCTCTCCACTTTGAAATGTAGGCTTCTCCAGGTTCGCCATTTCATACGATCTTCTGCCACCCTCATCCAGCCCCAACCAGCGACATTTTTCAAGTCATCATCTGGTGGGGGCAACGTTTACTCTATCGGGCATCAGTTTTATGATATACTTGCAATCCGGCCATTGCCACTTCAGCATACTATTTTTTATGGCTATGTTGGTATCTCTATCCATCAGAGAAATACTGAGAGTAGCTCTCTCAATAGCTACGAGTAGCTGAACGACCTTAAACTTCTGGAACAGATCCGCAATAATATATGTATGTTTCATACCAGGTTGTGGCGTAACTTCCTGAATGCTGCAATTTTTTACATCCAGTGTTAATACCGTCTTGCATACGATAGTTACGAGCGGCTGAATTTTATTGGTATATTAAACTCGCAATCATGGGCAATCATATAACAATACATGATTAGTTCATTTAAAATTAAAATAACTACACACATCAAAAGTGTCTAGGGATCAACATATATTTTTGCAATAACTTTTCTCCTGATTGATATTCATTAAAATTTTCTTTAAGGATTGATCAAATAAATTGTTTTCGTTTGTCTACAGTAACGATAAACCAAGTCACCTTTGCATTAGTAAAAAAAATTGCCATTTTCCTAATAAAGGGATTTTTGACATTTGAACCACTAACATTAAAGTTCGAAAAAAAGACTGAAATAACAGTTTTTTTTTTAATTTTATTGGGTAACTTAAACAATTAATAATCCGTGTTTCTACCGCGAACACTAACAACACAAGAACATCGGTTTGGCATACTCAAAATGAGTTCATCCAAATCACGCTGTGGAATGGCCGCCCATGTTCGTTGCAACAACAAAAAAAGGTTTTCTTGCGACTGGATACCCTCCATATTCGGCAGAGCTCTTCTCTGAAGAATATCCCATGCATGCTCAATCGGGTTCAAGTCTGGCGACTGAGCAGGCCATGGCAGGACATTGATGTTAGCTGCGGCGAGAGTCTGTCTTACAACTCTTGCGGTGTGCGGTCGTGCATTATCATGCATTAACTGAAATAAGGGACCGATATGCACTTGTAGAGGAACGATGACGTCTGATACAACCGTCTCAGCATAAATTTGAGCGTTGAGGTTGCCTCTGATCCAAATCAACTCAGTTCTTCCGCCGATCGAAATACCCGCCCATACCATGATGGTTCCACCACTATAAGGATGGACTTCCTGGCAGGATTTTAATCGCTGTTGGCGTCCAGGGGTTCTCCAGTGTCGTATACGTCTTGTATCCGGCCTTATACCAAAACGAGACTCATCAGAAAAGCACACGAAACGCCATTGTTCTTCTGTCCAATTTCTGTGTTCAAGAGCCCATTGATATCGAGTCCTACGATTGTGCATTGCTATAGGTGGTACCCGTAGCGGTCTTCGGGAATGAAGGTTCACTTCATGCAAGCGGTTTCTGACTGTTTGGTCACTAATTAAGTTCCCTGAAGAGCGATGAAGGCTCACGGCTAACATCATGGCGGTTATTGTTGGAGTTCTTCGAGCTGTGATTTGAATGTATCGGTCTTGTCTCCGTGTGGTGCAGCGATACCGTCCTCCATGGCGCTCAGCCACGGTACCAGTGGTTCGGTAACGTGTCCAAAGTCGACTGATAACACTCTGACTTGTATTCAGAGCTAAAGCCACAGTACGTTGCCGGGAACCAGCTTCTATCATTCCCACGGCTCTGATCATTTCTTCCCTGCTTAAATGACGTCGCCGCTCCATAATAACGTTGGTTTTAATCAGTAGTAGGGAAACAGTAGCACTAATAATGTCTTCAATGCGTCTTATGTTTTTATAGGGAAAATATTGACAGCTGATTTTCATCTTTTACTCGAATTTGATTGACAGTTCCTGTTTTAAATTATGAAATGCACCAAAAAGGATCCATATAAATTTATAAAATCATAAATTTATTACAAAGCCACATCTCAATCACAAGAAATCCGCATAAACATGCTTGATCCCTAGACTTTTTTGATGTGTGTATCTACATTCATTTTGCGTAGAGTATATATGACGCTCATGCTCAGTCAAGCCGGCATAATGTTAGGGACTGATGTCAATCTTGATTGTCTGATTCCAGTTGCTAACATTCATGAACCTAGCTCGCAACTTACCATAGTGTGGACGCAAGGTCACATATCGTGCTAGTAAAAAAAAATTTTTTTTTTATTGGTGTCTAACGTTTTTTTTGCAAGTAGTTTTAGGACAATAAATATAATGTACTAAGGAAGAATCGACTCAACTCCCAACTATTTTATTTCGTTTATTGCCTTTTGGATCTACTTTCGTTTATGACCCTTACAAATTTCTTATTCAATTTACGAGTAGAAATACTTTTGACATACAAGTTTGTATTTTTTGAGCTTTAATTAAGTCATTTACAAGTGATTTAGATGACACACATATTTTTGTTGTTAGACTGCCTGGTTTTTTTTTATACTAGCTCGACATGCGATCTTTCGCCCACCTGATGGTAAGTAGCGCAAAGTCCATGAATTTTAGCAACTGGAATTAGACACTTACTATTGACATCAGTCCCTAACACTATGCCGGCTTGATTGGGCATGATGGCAATTCGAGCCTGATCCCGAAACGTGTGGATACACTTTATTGGGTTTATCAGCACGGTGGATACTATTCCGCCCTAGCAACTAGACTGGGCAAACTACTATCATCAGTACGCCTACCATCTATTAGGTCTAAAGTCCGTGATTTAGTAGCGTAGGTCCTGGTCAGGATACAATAATTTATTTAATTTATTTGTGATATTTTTCGAGTTTGGTATACTAGAAACATCGACGACCTTGTCACTTGTCATGATAGGCCTGTAGCCCACAAGGGATACGGTCATGATAATACCTTACTTTAAGATATTTTTGTTTTATTGGGCCTAAGTGTTCCAGCTACATGTATCAAGTTTCCACACGTACACCACAACATAGGTGTTTTAATTTATGAAGAAATGAAATTATTTATTTGCGTAGAACATGGTAACCTTATGTACTTACTGCTCTCGTTGTCCCGAAGGTTTGACCGTCATAGAATGTCTAGCGGCATTAGGTCATTGAATAAATGTAATTGTGCAATTAAGTTTAAATAAATAAATAATAGTAAATATTAATAGTAAGTTAGTTCAGCACATTCAGCCATTTCTGGCACACAAATTTTGTTTAACATTATTAATCATCATCATCATCAGCCTATGTCTCTCCACTGCTGGATATAGGCCTCCCCCAAGGCTCGCCACTTCACACGATCTTCTGCCACCCTCATCCAACCCCACCAGCGACCTTCCTTCGGTAATCCGTCCATCTAGCGGGGGTTCGACCCACTCTGCATCTTCTCGTACGTGGTCTCCACTCTAGAACCCGTCTACTCCATCGTTCATCGGTTCTACTAATTTCCTCGTTTCTGAAATACCAAGCATAACTCTCTCCATAGCCCGCTGAGCGACCTTAAATTTATGGACTAGACCCAATTATTTACAATGTTAAAATCTTATTATTATATTTATAATTTTAGTCACACTTATTACATACAGATTATTATTAATACATATTGTACAGATAATTGTTATAACACACATAAAAATATTTAAAATTGTAGTGATATCTTTATGGAAAGTAAATAAGGTACTATGTATATTAATAAATGTAACGATCTCAAAAATTACATGCCTGTTACGGTCAAGAGATTTAGATTTTTAAACAGTAGAATACAAGAGTCAGTGGGGGCTGCAACACATATAGCTCTTACACATTTCTTTTGCGCAATAAGTACTCTATTTATATTTGACGAGTTTCCGCATAGTACTAGACCATTCCGCAGAACTGATGCCACGTAGCCGTGATACGCAGTCAGTGCGGTTGAATTGAAGACTAGATTTACTGATAAAAGATTCGGCTTTTACTATCTAGTCGATTTTTCGAGAGTTCGTAAAAAACAGGTTTTCTCAACTCATTTTCTCTCTCAAATTTCAACTCGCTATTTATTTTATCAAGCGGTGCCCGGCCCCGCGCTTGACAACAGCTACGTGCCTCGTACCACGATACTCAGTACGCAATGCGATAAGCGACGCCCATCATACAGTTTACAATAATTAAACGACAGTCGCTATTCCGAGACATTATCATAATATTTATCAACTCTAGAGTGAGTTAGTACATCCGTGATGAAACTTCACTGTTCTAGCGATATGAATCAAGTTACCACACGTAATATATCCGACGTGTACCCACAACATTGGTGCTTTAATTTATGAAATTGCTACGTCGGAAACCGGCCGCAAGATAACGTCGGTCGCTTGGGACGCACCCTATACACCAAACCTGGGACCACAGAACTAGAAAAGACTAGAAAAGTTTTATGAACTAAGAGTAATTTATTATTTCCTAAACGATCTCATGAATGGGTTTCAAGCTTTGCATTGCATTTTAGGTATCAGTTTGGTATTCAAAACTGTTCAATTACTGATTGTGGATAAAATACGTAATACAGTTTTCTTTGCTGATTATTTTATCTGCCTGTAAACATTTAACACGTCACAGTAATCTAAAATCTACGTAATCTGCTAATTATTTATATGCAAAACTAAACTATATACATATACTAAATATTAAAAAATAAATGATATTCTTGATATCCGACTCTGGTGGTCATATTATAGCTTTTTTTATTATTTTAAACATTATAGCTTAGTTTCATCATTTATGTTTTCCTCAAGTATATGTTGTTTTTATTTTGCAACTATTATTTTTATATTTTATTGTATTACATTGTTTAACTTTAACAAAGGAACACACGTTCACTAGTCCACAAAGAGTCATTTATTTATTAAGAAAAATAAATTTATGTCATTAAAATTTTTATTTATTTACAAATATCTGCGATAAGGAAGCTTGTTGCATTGCATGTCAAATATATAGTGAAAATATAATATATAATAAACAAGAAAACTTCAACAATTAGGAAAAGCAAATATCACAAATAAATTAAATATTAATTAAATGTATTTATTTACATTAATAAATATTTTTGTGTCCCGACCAGGAATCGAACCCGGTACCTCCGAGTCTAAATCCACGGACTTAACCGCTAGACCGTAGAGGCAGTTTTATCTTCTATATTAAATAAGAAATTGTAATTTTTGTTGTCATACATTGACTTAGTTTAAGAAGTATTTGCATGCCGGAGCCGGTTTTTTTGAGAACACAATGCTAATAAGACCAGATTGTAAAAAAAAAAAATGAATTTAAATTTGAAGTAAAATCTGCTAAGCTGCTGATCTTCTGCTAACAGCTTACTCTTTGGCTTTTAGGACGACTTTGCTGCTTAGTCTTTCAATAGCAGGAGGAGAATCATTAAAAATAATTTAATTATTGACGTTTCATAAATGCCTGTAATAGGTTTACGTGAATAAAGATATTTTCACTTTGACTTGATCTTTGTTTAATACCATTTCTAGTTTATTTATAGTTCTGTGGTTAAAACCCTACACAGGTGCCGATTGAAACTAAGCCCTTTGCCGTAAATCATAGCTAGCAAATTGTCGTGGGTTTCTATGAGAAAACTTATGAGCTTTGAACACAGAACCTACCCTCAATCTCGCACCTTTTGTAATAGTACTATTTTAAAGTAGAGAGCATTACTTTAATTATACCTATCGACTTAAGGTATATTAATACGAATTTATGTTGTAAGGCCATAGTTATATTATATCTACAAGTAAATTATTAATTATATTGTCCTTGAATGCATTATGGCGATTTTGACTTTGTTGGCCACTGTTCAGAACAAGGATTGGGTGCTCGATTTAATATCTTTATTGCAACAACTTAAAAGTAATGTACAAGGGCGAACTTTCGGCATTTTGTCAAGCCGGCATAGTGTTAGGGACTGATATCAGTTATGAGTATCTGACTTCAGTTGCTAACATTCAGGTGGGCCCAAGGTCACATTTCGTGCTAGTATAAAAAAAAAATAAGGCTTTAAATGAACATAGCAAATTAAACATTTTCTTTATTTATTATTAATTTGAAATAGGTGGTAGGCGGACTAATGGTGGTCAGGTCAGGTAGACCATAAACATATATTATGTCGTGCTTGCATCAGCGTGGCGAGTGTAGGCCAAATATTCCAGAAATGTATTCTCGAAGGCCCAAAACTAATAGTAGAAGTCTGTGATGTAAAGTAAAATATCATTCCCGAACGTTTCTTAAGATATGTACATTTTGAAAAGTTCACGTCAATAAATGTTGACCCCATTGCGTCAAAACATGACAGCAAAACTTTCGATAAGACTGCATTGTTAAAAGTTTCATAATAGATGGAAGATAGAGAGAACCATCCTTAATATCTTTCCTTCTCTATTCCGCAACCGAACCACACGCATAGGCCATAGCATGAACCCCTATATCGTAATCCCTACATATAAACGCGTAAATTGATGACGAACAACTTTTGTCTCCGAAACTAATTTGCCTATCACGAACCGACTACTTTGTCAATCTCAATGTTTTTTGTGTAGACAGAGAGAGACAAAACATATATATAGAAAATTTAGAAAAAAATAATAATAAAAATTCTCTCAACTTATTTTTTATTAATAATGAGTTAAGGATAAAATTATTTAAAATAAAATATTGGCCAGAGCCAAGGAGTTGTCCAAACGGCTAACGGAAAAGTCTGGAGACAGGAAAGCTGGCAATTATTTCTGCCAACGTATTAGCCTCGCTATACAAAGGGGAAATGTTGCCAGTCTTCTTGGGACTATCCCTAAAGAGTCGTCTCTAGATGACATTTTTTACTTATAGTTTATTTTTTATTTCGTTTAGTTTATATATATATATATATTTTTTACTTTTAAGTAGTTTTAAACAAATAAAATATTATACGAGTATATCAAGAGAGAAGAAGACAAATTTCTAAGCATTCCATGGTTTCACCGTGCGGGTGCCGGGTACATCGTATGTGGGTAAGAGATGTGCAGAATGGTGTCTCGGGCTTGCGACCGACAATAGGCTGGTTTAAAAAGTTACAGCATTACACGTAAACTTTCTTCAAAAACTGTGTTAAATAATAATTGTAACAAATGGTAAAAAAAATGTTCTATTACGTCACGTCGTTTTGTAGAAGTGGGCGGATTTAGAAGACCTTTAAAACTTCGATACGCCTTTACGTAACCACAAAATACTGGATAGTTTGTTTTTCGTTAGACACGGAAAAAATATATAAACGACCTATTCTTGGAATACAGGAAATAGTTTGCGAAGTATATTCAATTCATCAAGTGGTCCAAAGAATAAGATATTAGCAGAAGACGAGCAGCTTAGCAGTTTTCAGTGTCTTGTTAATGTTTAATCCGACTGAGAATGGAATCTAAAAGGAAAACTCAGTTCAGCTATAGCAGATTTACAAATGACATAAATACAGAATTACACAAAAACAATAAATAAATATCTTTCAAATTAGGTGGATTACCTTATTATTATTGAGTACCTATAATACAAAACCTGGTACAGTGGTACCCTAAGTCAGAATTAAGATAGGCTTGCACGTATGCAACCCGAAAGTCGACAAAACGCAAAACATCTGCTAATTTAAGTACGAGAACAATATATTTTAATAATATAAAAAAAAAATGTTGTGTTTCATTGTTAGTTAAAAAAATATTTGCATGGCGGATTTGGTTGCCAGTTTTATGAGAAAGTTATTGTAAAAAATCCAGCGAATAAATTTGAAATTTGACAATAATTATTCTTTTATCGGTGTTGGCTCGGTTATAAGAACGATTTCCTTAACATCCTTATAAGGTATGTTCGAATCCCGCCATGTACCAATAAGAAATACACTTTTCTTATGTATATTTGTCATAGATTTACAACACCAACGTTTCCGTGCCTCGGAGAGCACGTTAAGCTTTCGGTCCCGGTTCCACTAATACCAACTTGTGATAAATGTCATTAAATATTGACATCAGACCCTCGCCAACCAGTCTGGCCACCGCCAAATTCTCCAGATATATATTCTCCAATCGTATATTTATTAATTCAAGACTTTATTGTTCTCTGAAAAGCAAACTTAAATATTTCAAATACACATATATTGTATTTTAAATATAGATAAAGTAAAAAAAGTATCATCACCTTTTGGGGTGGTCAGAAACCACGCTTATGAATAAGCGGATTCACATTTAGCCAATCATGACAAGTGGCAAGCTCGTCGATGTCTCCAGCGTACCAAACTCGAGAAATATCACAAATAAATTAAATATTAATTAAATGTATTTTTATTTACAATAATAAATATTTTTGTGTCTCGACCAGGAATCGAACACGGTACCTCCAAGTCTAAATCCACGGACTTAACCGCTAGACCACGGAGGAATAAATGTACATAAACAAACTATGTTACCACAACAATCGTAGCTCATCGAAAACTTGCAATTCACGTTGACACAAAGTAAAATAAAAGAGCTAATCGGAACGAAATTCAACAGTGAATGAAATGGACATGACGGGGCGTGAAGTGAGGGCGCGGTTGGCAATGGTTCAAAAGCAGTAGAGGCGCAGGTGCTTTTATTTCGTCACTGAATTTGAAATTGTTATGAAACATTTGTCATCTCTATGCCTATCTACCCTATAGAATCCTTATGATCTAATTAGTAATAGCAATGGTATAGTTAAGCGGTAATCAAGCTTTTTGAAGACACAATCCTTAGGCTGGTTTTTATCTATTTAGTTTTTATTTCAAGATATTTTTTTACGCAGGCGGGTTTTTTATATTTTAAATTAACTTTTTTTGTTTAATATTTTTAGTTATCGCTGTCTGTTATTTATATAATGTTTTTGACTACCTCGAAAGGAATGCGGTCGTGATGATACTTTTTATATGAACTTTATTATAGTTAGGTAGGTGTAGGTAGGCCTTCATTAAAATTTTAAATGATAATGATTGCTAACAAACTATAATTCGTTATATATTCTAAATAGTCACTCTAAATGAAAAGTGATAAAAGGTACCTCAACATATTTTTTAAATACCTATTCGATGATACCCTACTCAATATAGTTCGTCGTATTTTTATTTTCCTACAATATGCCGTATGTTTGTCGCCTTAATGACATTTGATTAATGACATATCTCCAGTAACACTCGCATAATGGAAACGAATCCATTGACGTGAAAATCATCAAAATCGGCCATCGCATTTGGTATCCAGTGTGCCACAAAGGAATAAACAAACATATCATATATATACATAGGCTGATAAACACATTTATTTATTTATATAGTACACACAGCAGTGCGTATATTATTACACACATAACATAGTATAATTATAACTTATCTAATATATGTACCAATTAGGTGTCACAGCATTCACCAATATAAAAAGAAGAAGAAATTAGAAACATATTACTGTTAAAACAAAAAAATAAATTTAACAAAAACTAACAAATTTACAAAATAAAAATATGACTTCTAAAATAAAACTATACATTTTTTATCTTTTTTAATAGAACTAATAAGGAAACATAAAAATTGCACAAATTTGGTACCTTAAAAAAAACGAAAACAAACGCTTGTTAAATAAATTATAAGCTACTCATATATTGATGGTTTGAAATGTGAAAACTGCAGACGCAGAGACTACTGTAGGTGTTGCACATTCGGGATGTTGACGAATGTGAACCTACATTAGTTCTTGAGGGAGGACAGCACAGGATCTTGGTTATAGGACGACGTAGAATATTACAGGGTACTGTCAAGGAAATGTGTTGCAAGAGTTCGATACACGATACACTGTTTATATATATTACATTAATATTAGATACAAAACCTATCGCTAATTAGATCATTGACATATTATGTCATAATCAAAAACAATCTAGAATTAATAATATTTCCAGATGAATCCTGGCACATTAGAGAATTTCAACAGTTGTCCTATTTGCAAGCTAAGTAATTATTTAGGAACATCTGGAGAGAAACCATCTGTGAACGACTTGAATTTAAGCCAACAGTTCTCAACCATTACTCTTTTATGTACTGTAAAGACAGTGAAATTTCCAGTCCAACTTTAGTGACTACATTCTTTTGTTCATTACCTTTCAGTTTTCTTACTTTATTATTACATATAATATATATATTTATAATAATAATTATTATTATTTATTTATATAGTAGAAATTAGTTACAATAATAAATACAATAGTGAAATATTCATATAATAAATTACTTGATGTAAACAATATTGACACTACATATTGCCAATTTTATTGCTCGTTGAAGCTCAAACCAGGAATTCGTCTTGTGTCTTGGGCTCCAGCTGCACTAGCTACCCTATTATTCTACAGTTATTTATTTCACCTGGTTTTAACAATTAACGTAACGTATATTATATCATTCGTGAAGTATAAAACTACATAATTTACTAAACATACCAATATCATCGACATAGACCTTTGTTACCTTATCAATTTCATTTTTTTCTAATCTCTCACGTTCTTATTTCAGTTCTGCAATAGTTGTCATATTTGCAAGCTAAGTAATTATTTGGAAACATCTGGAGGGAAAACCATTTGTGAATGACTTGAATTTAAGCCAACAGTTCTCAGCCATTACTCTTTTATGTGCTGTTAACTCCCTAAATAAATTTCCGGTCCAACTTTAGTGACATATATAGGAATCTTTTAATTTTGAGGTAGTTCATTTACGATGATTAATATTACTTAATTACTATTCACTTCTTTGTTTATAAAATGTATACATTTTTTTCTATATTTAAGTATATTTTATGGTAGAATTAACTTGTTAATATGTTATGCCTATATTAAAGGCGGACCTGAAGACGGAATTGGTGAGTCTACGAGCTATGCTGTCTATACCTCTACGCATAAACAGTGATCTTTGATGAAAGGTTCAATCTTCCCACTTTCACGTCAGACCATAAATTTTGCCAAATTACTAAACACACAATTTATGAGTTCCCTGTACTTTCAATTTAGTCCACGAAAACTTTACTCGTGTTTTACCTCCGACGTGAAGATCCTTTCAAAGGATTATTAAAATATACCGTATATTAAAGGAAATACCGAACTCCCTTGAAATTCTCTCGTATAAAAACCAGGAGTAGTTATACAAATGGTTTTAATAGCCTGCCTATACAATGTTTTATATAGGATCTAATAATGTCTATGATAAAGCTAGTTCAGGGAAAAGTTGAAGGCAAGATGATGCGTGGTATATCTCATATGAGTTGGACTGAGCAGGTCAAGGCTGCAATGAACAGTTCCTACAGCAGTGCACCAAGAAAGCTCTATAGTACGCGATGAATATTATACAATCACAAAAAAACGCTCAAGATTCTAGCTACTGTAAAGTAGCCTAAGTAGCCAATGCCTATTGTCATATTATAAGCTAAGACAAACACAATTATGAAAATATAAAAGTCAAACTTCAATATAAGACAGGGCAGCTAAGACAAGGATAATACTGAATGTGTATGTACATATAGATCTTGGTATAAATAAATAAATAACGAAGGGTATTGTTTTATTATACTAAAGTACCTCTATGAAAGACAGCACATTCTTGAGTAGCATACGAAGAGCATAACTGCTGATAACGATTTTTAATTTACTTTACAACTCGATTCAAGGTTCACGGAACAGTGTTTTTGGTGAATCACGTGCATTCATGTTTATTTATTATTTAGTAAAAGTATAAACGCACGTGTAAACTCCTATTATATTCATGTCTTGAAAGTTGGCTTTGAGTCTATTCAATAAATTTGCTTTAAAAACTTTGTTCTCGGCTGTGGGCTACAAATCCAATTAGTGCCGACTAAAGTTGCCGCTGGTTTTGGCGTCTTTCCAACCGGTTCAATTGGTGATCGCCATTTCTACTAACTTTATGTTCCTTGACTTCACACTGCCATTTCTGTTAACAATAATTTATAACAGTAATTTTTGAAAGCATATTTACACAATGAGCAAATACGAATACAGAGCCAGTATGGTACATTATAGCTGTGCTAGCTTTTATTCTATTCAGTAAAGATCATTGCTAAGTAGTAGGATGGAACGATAATGATGATGAAATAATTAAAAGTGATTAAATAATACTTCTTGGACATGACATTGATGCAGCTGACCAAGCTCCTTAGGTTACAATTGTAATTTACTATACTCATAAAAGAGTATATTTTGTATGGGTTACAAAATATATGGGTCCAGGAGTTACAATTAAACAATATGGATATATCATTTTAACAATCCTATAAGCTAATTTCACTTTTTATTTTTGCGCCCAACATTTTTAATAATATAATTCGTCGCTGCTCCAAGTTTCAGAAATAAAATTTATCATAAAAGTAATATATATACATATATATAAAGGAGTTACAATGTATATAATATGAATATTTAAAAAAAAAATTTAGAAAGCAGCAGCTACAAATTATATTATTAATAATATTGAGCGCAAAAATAAAAAGGAAAATTAGCTTATACGATTGTCGAAATTCCAACACTAAGAATTATACTTGTATGTAATGCGTATTAAACCAACCCTCATCCTCGGTCGCTCGACCTCCCCTGAATGTCCGTTATTTTGCTGAAACGACAAAAAAGACAGCTTAACACAGATTAAAATGTTCGAAAAAGAGCTACATTGTTATTACAAATAGACAGGCATTCAGTGAAATTTTAAATTTGGCCGATGTTAAACCTAACTTTATTGTATCAGGTTATAACTGCTGACTTACTAAGATTTGGTTATTTTATGCGAGTTTCAAGACCCATAATCTTTTTTAATATTTGAGTGAGCATATTCACAAATACTTAACTCATTTTAACCTCAATGTGACAAGTAACTTTAGATACGTCACTCCACGGAAAACAATCATTTATATAGAAAACGTATGTTCAGAATTAACTCAAATATAGCTTCTCTAAAGAAATCCTAATCATTAATAAAATCGTCTTATTATGCCATGTACGGATCTGATCTGATAGGATAGAGGATCCGTCGGCTATCATAATGGCGTTTAAGATTTGTTGCCTAACGAGATCAAATATCGGGTTCTCATTTTGTTCAACACCCTAAAATTCTTGACCTCCTATGTATGTTTTCTGTATGGTAGGCTTAATGACAAAGCGTAAGAACCAACCTTTGGGAGTAATGGAGATATTTATCAAAGCTTTCTTTCTTACTTAATTTATTACAGGAAAATTAACTGCTAATAATAAAATGGCATAGACAGTATGACCAACTCATTGTTTTATTCGTTTATAGTCTTATGATCTTGCAATTTCAAAGTCACACACGCTGCGTCCTATTCAACAGTATATTTACGTTTATATAATTTACCAACTTAATATTATTAAGTTGTATGTTTTCCTTTTCTGTTATTAAGCGAGGCGGTGGCTGACCTTGGCATCCATTTCCCTTCGTGTGTTCCTATTCCTTCCCTTACCAAGTGACGCCTTTCACCTCTGAGTTTCGTCTCACGTGAAATCGATCGTGAACCGCTTAGCTGCCTACTTAAGACTACGTAACATTAATGTTCTTTAAATATTTTTGCAATTATTTTTTATTATGATTTTAATTCTCTATATCCAATGTTACGTATTCTACCCAGGTATTTCCTTTTTCCTTAACTGGAGTGTTTTTATAATAATAGTTATAAATACACATCAGCTTTTATCCCTCCAATACTAACCATGTTTTTTCTCTCTAGATAAGTGATTATTAAATCAAAGTATATATTTTAAAATAAAATTTTATTCCGTCGAAGTACAAAAGTATACTCAAAGTGTAATAAATAGTAGTAACAAGTGAAAAAGAATGAACTCAATATTTTAAAACTAAAATAAAATTAAAATGAATACTAGTGTCGGTGACACCGAACATTTTTGTGTAACAAGTGCTAAAAATAAAATGATATGGGATGACTTATAGTGAAAAATGTTATGTGCTAAAACCAATTACCCGACCCGGAGATGATGCGCGACATGCACGACAATGTTGGGGGGGCAGGCGCAAGCGGCGCGATGGAGGAAAGCGAGGTCGACGAGAGTGGGGCTGCAGAGGTCGATATGGACGACTGCGGCTCCCTCGCGTTGCCACCTGACATCCCGCCCTATTCCGGAGACTACATCATCAGCGACTACATGGAACGACTCGGCACACGCCTTAACATCTTGGAGACCGAGCTAAAGTACGCCTGGAGAGCTCTCGATTTACTAAGCCAAGAGTATGTGAGGATGTGGGAACGATTGGAAAGACTAGAAACATTACTGTCGGACCAACAGGGTGTTATTTCCACTTTACTCGATTTTTATACATGCCGCTCAGTCACATCTTCTCGAGACCCAATGACGAGGCTTGAAGTTATACGAGAAATACTGGGTAATGGATCGGTAGAAGATGGAATAGAGGAAGGGTTAGATATAGGCAGAAGTGTAGTTTTATTAGATTCACAAGAAGAAACTATGGAATCGAATGAAGCCTTCTACAAGAGTCTAAATCAAGCCTATAGAGATGATTTAGTATGTGAAGAAAACTCAAGACCACCCTCGCAACTAGATATGATTTGGGAAGCGCCTGAAGAAAATGAGCTAGATATATTACCGTCTTCATCGAGACGAATGTATAGCTCATCAGATTATAAAGAATATCGTGGGCTACAAGAGGCATGCATTAGTGACCGAGATCTTGATCATTTGTCGACATTTAGTACAATAGATCAAATGACAGTAGATAAATTACACGAATTAGATAGGTTGACTACACAATTGCACAAAGATTCGAGAGAGTTAAAAGACTTGAAATCTAGACTCCTTAGCCCTGAAATTAAAGTGGCATCAAAACATGATCGAGAGATTGAAACTAAAGTACTGTTAGAAGATGGTAATATTATAAATGAGCAACTTAAAAACGTATACTCAGGTGAAGAAAATTGGGGTATTAATGATATGATGAAAACTTTTGATGATTTTATGCTAACTATGCCTAAAGAAACTATTACTTCGCAAACTTCTGACAAGTCACCCTCCAGATTATCTGATTCACTTATGTCTGATAGAGGACTGGATTTTTTACCTCCAACTATATCACCTAGAAGAAAATTTGTACCTGAACGAACATCCACTGAACCATACACTACAGTGACTGGCCGACTAGCTTATAGTTCAGCGGTTGCAAATGCTGAAATTAATGCAGCTAAAGCTTCCAAGTCACCTAGCTCTATATCATCAAGAGACCGTTTTGAATATGGATCTTACCAAACGTCCGAGAATTCAAGACACAATTACTATCATAACAAAAATTCACAGCAGCGTAATGATGTCTATAACATGTCATCTGACCAACATTCACCTTCTTTATCTGCTCATGAATCATATGATGAAAACACACGATTGGAAATGGTATTTAGTGAAAATCGACCGCCAAGTCCACCTCCACCTGCTCCACTGGTTAATGAAGCAAACTTATTTGGCCCTATCGAACCAAGTGCATCAGCAATATCACATCAATCTATGTTAACAACGAATAATTTACAGGAAAATTTAAGGTTAAGTCCTAGGTCACCTAAATCACCTAAAACGTCTCCGAAACACTTAAAGCGTGAAAATATTCAGGCTGCAAAATCAGATTCAGGTCTTTCATCCATGAGTGGTTGGTCTAGTATGGAAAAAAGCCCTGGATCACCAAAAACGGCAAAAAACGCACATAGTTCACATGAGTCGCAAAAAATAAGAATGACTTCGCCACAATTAATTCAACGCGTGACCTATGAAATCGATAACAAACCTTATATGGAGACTCTCGTCAACACGTACTATGATAATTCTAAAGCAATAAAAAATGATTATGAATTGCGCAAATCAGAGTTAACCAAAGAAGTGCTGCCATCCAGCTCAAAAGACCGGCAAAATAAAGTTGAAAATATGTATTTTAAAAATGATTTGCCCTATCAGGGTACAGTAGAAATAAGTCAACCTACAAATATTAGTGAATATTATTATAGCAACGAAGCTTCTTCCATTTATTCCGTGGCTGGAAATAGGCAACCTATATTTACTACTGTATATAGTACTCCAAGGGGAACGCTTTCTGAAGATAGGCGTTTTTCCGAAATATTAGATAGAAATGAAATTGCAGATATCAATCGACATCCGACTGATACCTATCCGCCAGAACCTAACTATCACGCTCAGACTGTGGTGATGACACAAAATGTAACAAATAAACGAACTCTTACTAGAGCTATTACAATGAGTTCAGCTTCAAATGAAGCTCAGATACAACAGAACGGATCTAAATCAGCTGGTCATCGTTCTGGCTACCCTCCTAGTAATATAACGGATGCCTTAACATACTATCCAACATCTAGTAGATATGACTCTCCAAAAAGATGCAGTGTTGATGATCAAATATCTTGGCAAGCTATGAGCAGATCACCGACTAGTTCTATGGAAACATCAAGTATAAAATCTCATTCATTAAATTTGTCTGAAAGAAAACAATTTCAAAATCAATTACAACAAGAATATTACAAACAACAGCAGTACGATCAAAGAAATGGAAATGTTTTATATGAAGGCGAGATATTAGAGCCAAAAGTAGTTGATCAATCAAAACTAAGAAAAGAACAATACGTTGAATCCTGTGGTGTTTTGGTTTCTGAATCAGGATATCTCTCGATATCTAGCAACATCAAACACAAGTCACAGGAAAAACTATGTAAAAAACCGAAACGAACTTCTTCATTGAAATCTGCTGTTTCAACTATGAGTCATTGGCTGCCTGATTTACATTTACCAAAGAAGCACCGATCTCATTCCTTGCCATCAGGAGTTGATACAGTAGAACAACAACAAAGCGAAAAAACTTTAAAAGAAAGAATACTATCTGCTCAAAGAAGGAAAAAGAAGTATCACTTAGTTGCCTCCATGTCAGGATTGCTACAGAAGGCTCGGCGAAAACACCAAGCAAGTCACCAATCACTCTCAGATCCAGAAACATCTGAAACAGAATGGTCGGGTGGAAGATCAAGTGCCCAATCAGAAGATAGCGATAGTGTATTTTCTGATTCTGCTCATGAGAATAACATGTTTGTTAAAGTAGCATCTAAACCCAAACAAAGAAAAGTAAACAACCAAGATATTGTTGAACAACAACAAAAAATTCAAGAACTACAAAACCTCGGAATTGATTTTCCTACAGAAGAAGAATCATCGTCAGTTTGTGATAGTGATACAGTAGTGGCAAATAATACTCTACCGCGAGACAAAAGTGACGACATTGATTTTCATTTTGCACGAGTATCAAAAATTAATCAAGATAATATTAACGAGTTGGAAAAATTGGACATTGATACTGATATTTCTAATGTAGATCTTTTTGAAGAAGATACCAAAGATAGCGACAATCAGTCACCAGCGTCACTGTTTGCAACAATTGGTGACGTCAAGAGAGCTGCGGCAGGTCCAGATGAATTATCAGATAAACCCTATAGTGGAAGTGGGCCAATGGAATTTGCTGTATCTAGAGCTTTGGGTAAATATCGATTACGAAAGTCGTCATCAATATCAGATGACCAAATATCAGATACTTCTCCCCCTAAATTAAATACAGGATCTCAAGAAGAACCAACAGATGTATTTCCAACAATACCAGAGGAATCAAAAACACATAAATCCATTACGCCAGAAATTAACCATATACATCAACCAGATGAACCAGTCAGTTTTTCCGAAAGAAGTCCATCTATACAAAGTTCACGTGGTATGCAGAGTAAATTTATGCCAAGACATCAGCAGAGTTTAGAGATTCCTTCAGGAAAACATGAAGATGACGACAGTCGTAGTACTCATTCCTGGCGAAGTGGTTCTAGAGTTTCCTCAAGAAGACAAAGTACAGAGGATAGTATAGATTCAGAAGACGAATGGTATTGCTATGAACTTAGAAAACTAGAAGAAATGGAACAACAGTCTCAACTTGAAATAGAAAGGCAAAAAACTTTAGATGAAGAGCCTGAATTAGAGCTTGAGGAAACTGACGAAAATTTAAAAGACAAAATGTCGTTTGTTTTACGAGAATTGAAACTAAAAACTGCTAATGTAAAGCAAACTTATGATAAGTCACCAGTTAAAGAACAGACTTGGAAAGACATCACAACCTTTCCTGTCATTGAAGAATCTATTGATGACGCTGTGAAAGGTTCGGATGAAGAGGATAACAAATCTGAAGACGATCAGAGTTCGGGAGAAACATCTGGGCCTGATAGCCCTGTACTAAGTGGTGACGAGTTAGATGACTATTTTGATGAACCTCCACAGTCCCGTGAGACCGGGCCACCTCCACCGCAAGATGCTCCAATGGGCAGCAAATGGAAGCTGTTGAAGGCTCTCAAAGATAGAAAGGCCGAAGAAAAAACTAGCGACACTCCTGCAGAAACAACTCCTTCAACTGAAAAGGACAAAGTCACCGCTGGTGTAAGTTATCTAATGCAAAAGTTTCATGAAATTAGAGTTAAGAGCTAGTTAAATTAAATTTAAATATCACGTAATATATTTATAAAAGGCATTAAAGGAACCTTTTTGTATTAAAAGTAAACTAATTATAAGGTCACATTTAACATTAATGTATTAAGCCATTTAAATTAAATACAAGTTTTGTGAAGTTACCTAAAAAATAATTAAAAATACCTACGTGTAATCTAAACCATTAATACTGCCTTTATATTAAACTATAATTAAAATAGTTTAATTAAATATTTATGACCCTTAAACGGGAAATAATCTGTAACATAATGTTACAATGGGTACTTGGGACTTTTCCCATTTATACAATTTTATAGAAGCTTTAGTGGTTTTAAAATATTAATAATAATATACAGTACACTTATACACTTTTAAACTATTTTTACAAGTAGGTTTTAAGCATTGCTTTTAATACATTATCCAAACTCGTATTATCCAACATTATATTATTGTGTATCCAATTTATTTACTTGTAACATTCTAAAGTGTCTTATATAATTAACGTATTAAATTAGACAAAGTAATGGCTTGTTACTTAAATGTTTAATAAAATTTGCTATTGCTTTTACAATGTTCTTTATTCCAGTATTAGTAATATTATACAAACCTCATAGTATTATTATAATAAATAAATAAATAATAATATTCGGCAATTATTATTGTTACCATTATTAATAAATACAGACATATTTAATTTAAAGTTAGCCGTTGCTTTATCAACTAATAATACTCATTCGTATCAAACTATCGTACAAAAGTTTTCATCATCATATCACGACATTCATATCACATCTAGAAATGTTCCTCACGTCAAACGAAAATATAATACATTATTACATATAAAAAATATATTATACAAAATTATGATAACCAAAAAGCTTAAAATCTAGAATTATATAATTATATACACTCATAAAACTTATAGATAGCACGTAGCAAAATTAGTCATTGAGTAGGACTTTAGTAGAAGGGCAAAACATGCTTTATATTACATATACTAGCACACAATTGTTTAACCATTTACAATGTTATATACTGAGACCCGACGGAATGACTGTTGGGCCGTGGAAACTTGGCAGATCTCTGGTGTGGGATGCGACGTGTGTAGACACATTAGCTCCATCTCACATCCAGGCGACCTCGTCAGGCGCGGGGAGAGCGGCTTTTTCTGCGGAGAACCTCAAATTGCGCAAATATGCCAACCTTGGTTCCGGTTACGAGTTTGCGCCGTTTGGGGTCGAGACAATGGGCCCATGGGGACCGTCAGCGAGGCGCTTGGCCAAGGAGTTGTCAAAGCGGCTGACAGAAAGGTCTGGAGACAGGAAGGCTGGCAATTATTTCTGCCAACGTATTAGCTTCGCTATACAGAGGGGAAATGTTGCCAGTCTCCTTGGGACTATCTCGGATGGGACGTCTCTAGAGGACATTTTTTATTTATAGTTTAGTTTATTTTTATTTTTTTTTATTTAGGTAGCTTTTATAATAAATAATATAATATATATATAATATGTTATATACTTAAATACAGTACATTTTTAGGCACACTTAAATAATAATTTTACATTTATCCAACATTTGAAACAGTGCTTTTGTTATCATCAAGTATCAACTTAAATATGTTTTTAATAATCACAAATTGTTCACCCAAATGGTCCAAAAGTTCGCAAATTATATATTGTTACTTCTCGTACAATTTGCCAATAATGTTTTTAAAAACTAAGGTTGTTTGATTTTGTGCCAATTTTTGTTCCTCTATTATTGATACAATTACTGTCAATTTGTTAATTAATGTAGATTAGTTTTGCCCGTTATTTAATAAATTGTTGATATTGTTTAGCTATTAATGTTGTTGTTTATATTAAGGGTTTAAATGTTATTTTGTATTTATATAAGTCAATAGAGTCAATTTTTTTGAAAAAGGTCAAACAATGCTTTTGTATTGTCATTCAAGCTATAGTTAAAATTGTGTGAATTAGATAAAATAATTTGTTATTGTTATTGCTAATTATAAGTTTGGTTTTTGTTTTAAATAAAATGTTTTTTTTTATTTTATTTTTTTATTTTTTATTAATTTTTGTTTTTTTTTGTTTTTAGAATGGAAGCGGAGGATTTAACGATCAGGGAGGACGCGGCAATGGGTATGATAAAATTTATTCTAATATTGTAAATTACCTCTATTTATATAGTTGCAACCAAGATGTCAATAGGTTAGTAAGTGACAAAAACGGTATACTAGAATATTAGTTATTATTTTTTATTTTAGACACCCTGGCGATAATCCGTTCTACAGCAACATTGACAGCATGCCTGACATCAGGCCCAGAAGAAAATCCATACCTCTTGTTTCCGAACTTGTAAGTATATTACCAACTATTTGTGTGTTTTCCAAGAAAAGTATCCAACGGAGTAAGCTACGGACTATAAATGTCTATCAATGCTCGCATTGATGTTCGCTTCCTGGAGCTTAGTAAATTAGGCGCGTAATAAATGTCCTCTTCCAATTCAACGTATTGATATGTCTTTGAGCAACCATATTGGGAGATTTATATCTATTAAAAAAAGACTATACTTATCCATTATTAGTATAATATTTTTACTTACATATAACTACTTCAAAATGAAACTTTCCCATGTGGTTGTTCAATGTTGATGGATTTCGTCTTCTTTTATATAAACCTTTAGCTCTATATCAATGGTTTCTTTGTGTTGTTCCCGTCCCAAAACTGTTTAGATGGCCTTATTTTCTAACTCTAACTAATGATCATAGATAAGATAGGTTTACAAAGAATTCATAGAATATGTCTGCAAACCTGTAGGTTGATCTTGTTCCTAAATAAAATTAATTATAAATTACCTTTTAACCCTAACCATGGATCCGCAGGTCTTAAAGGTATAATACCCAATAACACCTACTATTTTCTATGCATGAACACTTCTTAGACAGCTTGTGCTTGAATATTTACAAATCAAGTATATATATATATATTTATTGATATTGAATGATTATTTGCATGAGTTCTGAATGCTTTTTCTTCTCGATGATTTACCGGATTGTGCCTCGCTCAGTTTGCTCTTATTTCTGTTAGGTAGATTTTTTTCTTTCAGATGATAGGGTCACATTCAATTGATTGCCTGACGTAGGGTCGTTGCTTGTATATAAACTATCAATGCACGTGCTTATTTCGAGAGATTTGTTTAAACGAAGATCTGTAGATTAAAGGTTCTTACGCCATTACAAATAATTAAAGCATTTAGGCAACTTATTGTAATTGTATCTTTATTATATTTACTATACAAATTTTATTTTAGAATGCATTATTTAATCGTTTATTCAGTAACAAGTATTTGTAATGCTTATATTGATTCTGAAGCATTTTAGAATAAAATTGCATTATAATGCAAACTTATGTACTTCTATATTTTTATTATTTATGCATCTTTTATCATAAATTACTTCGAACACAATAATTATTTGTCATGTACCTAATGATATTTTTGAATCAGTTATTTCATTATTTGTAGAATAGACTATATCAGTTTATTGTAGAGTGACATTACGAAAGTGAGTGCAATTATTTATTTTGTCTTTGTACGCACGTCTGCTTTCATTATTAATTAGATGACATCTATTATTAAATTGTAATGTTTCTTTAGACTATGGCCGCAACTAAGAGAAATGCCGGGCTAACTTCAGCTGTACATCGAGCGACACTAAATGATGAGGAATTGGTGAGTAAAATTTATTGATTGTTATTTTTTTATAATTTATAACCTATTAAATGCAGTTTTGGTATAAGTATTTACCATCTTTTTTTGGATCAGAAATATATAAATTAAATAAATAATAAACCAATGACACAATTAGTAATATATACTATACTGATTTTTTTCCACATCATTGATAGATACAAATTTATTCATGCAATGAATATATTTTATTATAAATTATCCAAGAACTTAAGTAATAGAAATATACAATTAAATAGTTTAACTGCCTCCGTGGTCTAGCGTTTATTCCTGGTCGGACACAATAATTTATTTGTGATATTTCTCGAGTATAGTACGGTAGAGACGTCGTCATTGTCACTTGTCATGCCTATAGTAAAGTTAAGTAAGTGTGAATCCGTTTAAAAGCGTGTTTTCTCACCTGTCAAAAGGAAAGGTCGTGATGATAACTTACTACTTTTAAATAGTATATACTTACAATTATTTTATTTTTTGGATATTAATATTTATAATGTAAAAACTTAATAAAGTCATTAAATATATAACAAATGTTGATGTGGAAAAAGACTGATAAAAAAAAGGTTTTATAAATTTTTATTCAGTAAAATTTTGTAGAAGAAGGATACAATATTATGACATAAAGAAGATGTAAAAAAATACCGATAAAGGCATTAGGTTTTATATATTTTTATTTAGTCAAATTTTAAAGATGAAGGATACAATATTATGACATAAAGAAGACATGGAAAAATACTAATAAAAGCGTAAGGTTTTATAGATATTTGTTTAGTGAAATTTTATAGATGTAGGATACAATATTATGACATAAAGAAGACATGGAAAAATACTAATAAAAGCGTAAGGTTTTATAGATATTTGTTTAGTAAATTTTTATAGATGTAGGATACAATATTATGACATAAAGAAGATGTCGAAAAATACTGATAAAGGCATTAGAGGTTTTATAGATATTTGTTAAGTGAAATTTTATAGATGAAGTATAGAATATTATGATTTTTATTCAGAAAAAATTGATGGATGAAGAATGTTTTTTCAGAAAATGCATGTTTACAAGAAGACGTTGCAAGCTTTAATATATCCAATCTCGTCGACGACACCCCACAATTTTGTATTGTGGACTGCGACTTCGCCCACTTATTGCTACGAATGCGAAGGTCTTTTGTGGGGCATAGCAAGGCAAGGGGTACGCTGCACAGAGTGCGGGGTCAAATGTCACGAGAAATGCAAGGACTTGTTAAACGCAGACTGTTTACAGAGTAAGTGAAAAGAAATCGCGAAATTCGCCGTCATTGGGGTATGTTTATGAGAGTGTATTTATATTATGTATGAATATTAACAATATTTATAAAAAAAATAGTTTAATTTTAGTACTTAAAAAACAAAAAATCACAAAGAATTTTTGATTTGGGACAGTAAGGGCAGGTACCTTAACCATTATAGTTACAGAAAAACGTTCCAAGGAGGTCTTAACTTTTAAAGATATTCTAAACTGCATTTACAGATTTTGGAAAAATTATCACTTAATCTTCTAGAAACGTTTAACTCTAAACATAACGGTATCTGCCCTGACTTTCCCGTCTCTGAAATTAAAATAAAAAAATGAAATATGCACTATTTTTTATTGCTTTTAAAGGCAACGTAAATTTGACCTTACAATATTATTCATAAAAATGGATTGATATTTTGTGATGATTACATCCAAAAACGGTACATCACTATCACGATATCTTTGTGACGTCACAACACATTACACACAAGTATTGTTTTATTGCGTTTTGTTTAAAATTAATTTTGTGACGACCAAACAAACTCTTACCGGAAACATTTAAAACCCTTCCGTTAATTATTCTTTAAAATATAAAAACACTAAAAAGGCACATAATTGTTTGAGAGATTTGTTTGTTTCGTGCGCTGTGACGTCACAATATTTTCAACCACGAGTGAAGTGCGTTTAGTGTTTGCAAATATATTGTTTTAATTGGTTAATTAGATACTTAAAAAAAACTACATTGTAGATAAAGTTTCAAAGAAAAAATGCATAATATATATTAAAACTATTATGTATATGAATATATTTGAAATATTATTGATATGTATATTAATATAAATATTACGCTCGTTTTAAAATTAAGTTAGGTTAAGTCCCCCAAACCTCACAACCATTATCTAGTTTGTAAGTGTATAAAATTATTTAAAAGTTAAACAAATAATAAAAATATATATGTATATAATTGTATATATTTATACAAATATTCTACTAGAGTTTCTAATAGCATTCTAATAGACTGTTAGGAAATCTATCAAGCTGTACCTATCTTATCTTCTAAAGGGATCGTAATAAAAATATGTTTGTTGTATATATGCGTATCATATATGATATTGATTTATTCGAAAAAAATATTTACTAAATATAATTAATATTAAAACTAAGGATAGGGATATAAGTCCCGTCCGCGTGGAATTGCAATACTGATTCTTTGGCGAAGATAGAACCAGCCCACTAGTCACCGGACAAGACGCGGTTTTATGTTTTTTAAAATCTTTTATTATTTTTTTATTGAAAGTATAACAAAACAGTGGATTCCATTGTGTAAAATGAAATACACTCCTATCTTACTTAAGGTTTCGATGTATCTTTATACAATATTTATTTATATAAAGAAAATTATGCACAATATCCAACAAAAAATAGAACTGAACTTAAC
This sequence comes from Tinea semifulvella, assembly GCA_910589645.1. Taxonomy (NCBI): domain Eukaryota; kingdom Metazoa; phylum Arthropoda; class Insecta; order Lepidoptera; family Tineidae; genus Tinea; species Tinea semifulvella. The sequence continues at coordinate 1,997,817 of OU342598.1, read as the reverse complement.
AATAGAGTGTCATTTATTAATGTATGATATAAATAAAATAAATATAAATTAGAATAATAATGAATGAATAAATATAGTCGTAATATAAAATATATAAGAGATGACTAAATTAAATGTTGTATTTATTTGCTACGAGATAGCTACGAGGATCGGTTGTAAGAACGCTTTCCAATAAGAAAAAGGTTCGCGGTTCGAAGCCAGCACATACCAATGATAAATACTTTTGCATTTGTCTTAGATTATTCACACATCGTGCATCGGAGAGCACGTTAAGCCGTCGATCCTTCCGTTAATACCAACTGGTGGAATCTTGAATAAATTGTCATTAAAACTGACATCAGACACGCCAAACCGTCTTTTCTTTCAGCATGGTAAGTGGCGCGCGAGTTATGAATGTTAGTAATTGGAATCAGACAATCATGACTGACATCAGTCCCTAACAATATGACGGTTTGACTGGTAATGACGGATATTCAAGCCACATCCCGAAACGTGTGGATACACTTCACACGGGTTTATCGGCACGAGTGGTGGATACTTCCCCGACCCGGCATACTGGGCAAATTACTGCCATCAGTCCGTCTACTATCTATTTGTTATACTCGTTGAAAGTATGTGCTATTTACAATAATATGAAATGCCAATTTTTACTTTCAAGAATAACTAATATTTACTAGACTTACTGATATTCAGCGTGGCGAGTGTTGGCCAAAATCTCCAGGTTCATGGAAAGCCCGTCTCCAATAGTGGAGTCTAGGATTCTGTGTTCTAGGGACTGTGAAAATGAGATATTTACACTGTACATCACAACTTGCTACAATGTTTCAAAAAGCATTGTGTCTCCATTAGGTTTAGGGGCGCTATATAAAGCGCAGTTCCCTCCTTATTAAGCTGGAGTGGAGTCAAGTGATACTTGACAGGTCGCTGCTTGTACAGCCACAGCTTGCCCCTTGTATCTTAGCTGTCTTGGAAAATCAATTTGAAGTTCATTTACTATTAAATTTTCAATATCTCATCAATTGCTGTTAATAATACTCTTGATTTTTCTATCAAATACAATTATTAATATATATAATTTATAAAAGTACTTACCGAAATTTATTTCAGATCTCAAAGATATATCGCGATGAAAAAAAAGTTTAAAAAAACACACTTTCATTCGACTTTTTTGATTGGCATTTGACAACCGTGTCATTGTCTATTACTTTTTTTTTTTAATATACTAGTTCGTTTTCAATTACAAAAATCTTCTTACAGCGTACTCTAACTTCGTTGTTTAAACCTATGTAAATGAGAACATGATGGCATATATTTTGCCAGTGCCAACGAAAGGGTTAACAAGTGTTTTGTTTTCATTTTTTTAAGGTACGCAATTTTTATGTTTCCTTATTAGTTCTATTAAAAAAGAGAAAAATGTATAATTTTATTTTAGAAGTCATATTTTTATTTTGTAAATTTTATAGTTTTTGTTAAAAATTTTTTTTTGTTTTAACAGTAATAAGTTTTTAATTTCTTCTTCTTTTTATATTGGTGAATGCTGTGACACCTAATTGGTACATATATTAGATAAGCTATAATTATACTATGTTATGTGTGTGATAATATATGTACTGCTGTGTGTACTAAATAAATAAATACTATAGTAGGGTTACATGTATAAAATAAAAAAATGTAGAAATTCTAAGTATTAATATTAGTGTTGCCAGTCTTGCAGACGTGCAAGACCACCGATATGTCTCGCAAGACACTTGCTCATAAATTTTTTAGGCTCACGATTTTGTTTTTCATTTGATAACTGTTTCATGCCTTGAGTTAGGTTAGTAGAGTTAGGATAAACAGTTTGTATGGAGAAGCCAATTTGTTTTTTGTTATTTCCGACATGGTTCCTTAGGAAAAGTTGTTTAAATCTATTAATAGAATCACATATAAATCTAACATAACACCTTACAAAGTCACCTAGTTTATGTAAAAAAATAAAATTAAAAAAGACAACTAAATATTTTTTATTTTTTTATTACGATCTCTCCTTAATACTATTATGTTGTAAAACACCCTTGCTTTTTATGATTGTTAGATTTTTGCTGTCTAGGTGATTTCTGTGTTTTCAAGGTAAAAATCGTCACTTTTAATGTGAAATCTTCAAATTAGCAGTGTGCATGCTAGTGTTTGCATGAATCGGTCGCTAAAATCTCATTGGCTTAACATTTTTTTCAGTTCGAACCACACATTTAGGTAGGTAAATAAAACATTAGAATAACAAGACATACTCATATATTATTTTGTTTTTGTAGTTACAGTCAGCTCGGAGTTATGTATATTTATATATACATACGAGTATAATATCATAATTATTATTATATTCAATATACCTAATATTTATTTATTATTTATTGCTATGATTTTCGTAATTGTTATAACTCTATATAGTATATCGTACAGCATGTATCTCCTTTTACAAATAAACCGATGCTTGATCTATGCATGGCTCTAGATTGTATTATTAGATTTCAAAACTTATCCATTCGTTTTCTCGCTCGATTATTCGTAAATTTAGTATCCCACATTCACAATCATTTCGGTGAGCAGTCGTTTCCAAATTTTGTAATTTCCGGGATGTATTATTATTATTATTACTTCGACTGCAAGCCTTTCTCATTATCCGTCCACATTTCACTCGTTTTTTATTATTATATTTATCTTAATACCTATATAAAACTAACTTTATATATAATATATTATAATCTTAAAATATTATTATCTAGTTTTGTTTTGATAAATACCTATAGCATTTCTGTATTTGTATGTATTCCTTTTTATATACAAATATATATGTATGTTGTCTTGTCTTATAAACGGTGTAATAAGAACTTTTGTCAAATTATATTATACTTAACAACGTTTTTTTCATACAGTTTTATTATACCGTATAAAGTGCCTATATGTATCGTAAGTATGTATATCGTTTGTAGTGTGATATAGTAAGTTGAAATGTGGACGGTAGTTTAGTGTGGGCATTAAGTCCGATATTCGTCCGACCTCATCAGGTCGCCCCGCCTTGCGCTGTGAAATATATAAGCCCTCTGTGAATAGTTATACAAAACAGGTATATATTCTATACACAATATATATACATTACATAACAGTTAGATTTATATATATACTACACACACGTTTATTGTAAATTCAATATATGTTGGCATACAAAAGTGACCGTCAAAATTGATGTACAATGCCTGTTAGAATGTGTGCACGCTATCCAGTTTGCCACTTCAATAAATGTGATCCTTTAGTTTATTTTCTGTTATTTATAGATTTCGCGTCTCTATGTTTCTATGTATGTTTCTTCTCTTCTTCAAACCTCAAGTGATATTCTTTAGTGCTTATGCAAGAATGAAATCCTAACCTTCTAAGTTTTAAGTTATGTTAATTGACTTTAACATACGACATACTATTTCATGCATTACCAAGGGTGTTTAAATTGCATTACTATGATATAAAACTAATTTTGGTTGAGTTTTTTTGTAATTATAGCGCCGCGCGCGGGTCTGCTTTGGCCGTCGCCGCCCACAGCTAATATTCCAGATTAGACCCGAAAAAAATCGTTTAATAATAAAAATCGTTGTCTAGTTTGGTTCTGGTTAGTGGGTGGTCGGATCGGACGCGCGTGCTTGGCGGGGTGGCGTTCCCCGGCGGTTCTCTTTGACGAACAGTCTTGGCACCGCCTGAGTAGTGTGCTTCGCAGGAGCGGCTGAGAAATCATCCAAGCACGGCGCAGAAGACAAAGCAAACTCCATAATCACAGCCATGAAGGAACGGATGAAGCAACGAGAACGTGACAAGCCCGAAATATTTGAGCTGATAAGGTATGTTGAAAAATATTGTAAACGCGTAACATTTAATTTCTGAGCGCAGGTCTGTGCTAAAAAACTTGAAGGGTCAAAATGATATTTATGTAACTTGAATCTTGTTGTCCATCGGAGATAAAGTACATGCTTTTTAATTTAGCAATAGCAATCAGATAGTAAATGGGATGTTTAACTAATAAATATTATGTTAATGGGTTCGTGTAATAATGTTGAATTGTTATTTCAGTAAATAAATGTTGTTATTTGAATTAACTCACGTATTTTTTAATATTGTGTTTTTTAATATTGTTTTATTGTAGATTTTGGTAAGTTTTCAGAAGAACGTGGTTTTTATTTTTATTTGTACAAGCAAAAATAACGACCAAACTTTAGATTGCCTCTTATTTTTTCAAAACAAAATCACAATTAACTGCATAATCTTTAAAAGCATTTAATGTTAGGCCATTTAATATGCCGTAATCAGTTGCTTGTGTCCCTAAATATTTGCATAATATTTTTAAAATTATATCATAATCTACTCTTTATTATTATATTTTTTACTAGCACGACATGTGACTTTGCACCCACCTGATTATAAGAGGCGCGCAAGTTCCATCAATTTTAGCAACTGGTATCAGATACTTATGATTGACATCAGTCCCTAACACTATGCCCGGCTTGACTGGGCATAACAAAATTCGAGCTTGAGCCTGAAACGTATGGATACACTTTACTGGGTTTATCGGCACGAACGGTGGATACTCCGACATCTGCCCCGACAGACTGGGCAAATTACCACCATCATTCTGCTTACTACCTACTGTTGTTTTCGTTAAAATTTGCAATGATGACAATTTTCAATTTCTACTTTTAAGGAGAACTAATATTGTAACCTTGCCATGGTGATATATATATAAATAACACCGCTTGAAGCAAGACATACCTAAAAATCTTTAAAAGAATTTTGTTTAAGTTTAGCCAACTTAACAAAGGTTTCAATCCGATCCTAAATCACACCCAGTATTGTCACAGTAAATATATTGACACAGTATTTTTTTTTCTTCTTTAAACAAACAGCAATGCCCTGTGCATTTACCATTTAACAATAATAATATACATTAGATAAATTTAAATTTAAAAAAAAAAACAATCAGAACTAAAAGCTTGTTCTGAAGGTCCCAGCAGTGGAGGCGATGATGTCAATGCGAGTCAAGCCTATATATACTCGATACTTCAAGAGAAGTATGATGAAGCCGTTATAGTTAACGATACTGTCATACTTTATTTCTCCCATTTTTGTACTTTTCATTCACCTATGTAGGCATCAATATATGTTTGGTTTTAAAATTAATTATATTGCATATATGGAGTAAGAAGAATAATATGAGAGGCCTTTTTTTGGTAGTGGAGAACTAGGTCCCTGTGTGTATTTATTAGTTCAAATCAACAATATCTTAATTTCTGAGTACATGCATACAAAATTAACAGAGTAAATGTGATTTTAATTGAAGGAAAGGACGACCTGCTCATAATTAATATTCAGTATAAATTTAAAACTAGTCATGCAAAGATATTATACATTAGGTAAAACAAATATTTTACCTACCTAACAATCTATTAAATGATATTAAAATTAATAAAACTAATACCTACCTAAGTGTCTAAGTAAATGTCAGTAATATTACGAATATTATAATAATGAAAAAAAAAAGAAAAAAAAAAGTGTTGTAAATGATACTTTGTCTGAGGTTGGTATATCTGTGACAGACAGGTGTTCAGCATCGAGACTGACGGGCACGGGGCGCACATGAGCACCGTCAAGCAGTCCGTCCTCGACGGCACGTCCAAATGGAGCGCCAAGATCGCCATCACAGGTTCGAAGATAAACTGTGAATCCTCTTTAACAGCTCCAGGAACTGCAGCCTACGAGAGTCTACGAGTCACACAAACACAACACTCACACGTTTAAAATTGTAATTTTTATTTCATGTGGCGAGCAGGAGGACATTTAACGTCGATCCAGACACACACATAGACACCCTCGAACAGGCCGAACAGGTCACTATCGAAGGAACATCAAAATGGTCCTGCAAGATCGCCATTACAGGTTTGCGACGGTCTTTTGCGGACAAACCGCACGCTCGCAGTTTTGGCTCTATTAGACCGACTTTCTTCGCCTATTTTTCGAACTTCAACTTTCAATAATTGCTAACGATTCTTTAATAATAAAACTTATTTCAGTTAATAACCTGACTGTATTACAGTAATTATTGAATAAAATGGTAATAACAATAATAATTAATACTGGCTAGGTTTGGCGCGTTCTTAAGATAAAAGAAATAAATTTATTAATCTTCTCTAATTAGTCATTTGCCAAAATAAAAATAGTCAATAGTGACTGACGGGAAAATCTGGAGATTCAGATTCCTGGCTGGCAATTATTTCTGCCAACGTATTAGCCTCGGTATACTACTGAGGAGAAATGTCTCTTCATGACATTATTATTATCACATTTAGATTATAGTTATTTAATTGTATTTAAATAGTTTGAAAATATTATTTTTCGAATTGTTCATTAAGTAACAGAAATAAATTCTAGTGAAAATAAATAGTGTATCTAGGAAAGACAAGTTGTGAAATAAAAAAAATATCAACTTTGTCATCAAGAAGCAAATATAATTTTAAATGTCAGGCAAGTGAACTATCCCTTTTCTAAAAAGTAATGACTACAAATAATATTTTTTAGCTAGCCCATCCTAGTCAGTATAAATCAATCTTTTACTTAAGCTACGAGTATTCACAGCAAATATTGAAGGTAAAAGGACTTGCATAATCCCACTTGAAACCGAACCGGTGAACCACGGTCGCAATGCACCGCCTCCTTTCATCACATTGACTAAATACTGTAGTTTGGTCCCATCATTTAAACACAGGAATTTCCACGAATCAAATTAACACAAAACACTAAAATAATTATCACTTTCCTTATATTGCTTGGACTGTAGAGTTTTGTCGCGTAGAGCCAGAAAAACATTGACATTGACACATTCGATTACTCAAATATGCAATTTAGAAAATATTATTAGGAATTTAATTGACTGTATTGTTCTGCTCTGTCCCAAATGTTGTCTGCTAGAGAAAGCCTGGCGGCTTTAAGTTCGCCCTTTATAAATAAATAAATAATTATCTAAAATAATAACAATAAAGTAAACAAAATAAATGAACGATGGAGTAGACGAGTTCTGGAGTGGAGACCACGTACGGGAAGACGCAGAGTGGGTCGACCCCCCGCTAGATGGACAGATGACCTAAGGAAGGTCGCTGGTGGGGGTTGGATGAGAGTGGCAGGAGATCGTGTGAAGTGGCGAGCCTTGGGGGAGGCCTATATCCAGCAGTGGAGAGACACAGGCTGATGATGATGATGAAACAAAATAAATATATAAGAATAATAACACCTTTATAAACAAAATTGGTTATTAATGTTTTAATTTAATAATACTAATTCAATTATAAAGTTATCCAAACTATAGACAAATACACCAATAATTTTAAAGAAAAAGGAGATAAGAGATAATGGTAAAAGAAATACATTCTTATTTTCAACTATCTGTTTGACACGCCTTGCCCGTGTAGTAGTAGTGCTGGTCATTATGAGACTTCGATTTGGCAGATGCGGCAAATTCAAAAGTATATGATTTTCTAACTTTACCATAGCGCAAGGAAACTTCTTGTGGCCGAGACGAATATAACAAAATCATTGAAATCAGTCAATCCGTTAATTTTATATATTTTATTATTATAATAATAGTTTACACACTGGCTACATTCTTAACATTATCCATAAACATGAAATGAAAAGTAAAAGTAAAGTATCATCACGACAGTTTCCCTATCGGGATGGTCAGAAACCACGCTTATAAATATAAGCGGATTCACATTTAGCCAACTTTACTATAGGCCAATCATGACAGGTGGCAAGCTCGTCGATGTCTCCAGCGTGCCAAACTCGAGAAATATCACAAATAAATTAAATATTATTTAAATAATAAATAAATATTTTTGTGTCCCGACCAGGAATCGAACCCGGTACCTCCGAGTCTAAATCCACGGACTTAACCGCTAGGCCACGGAGGCTAAAATAGTACACCTAACACTCATATTTAATTTAAATTCATATAAACAATAAAATTAATGACTAAATTAAACATGAAATAGACATAAAATGCAAAAATTGTATAAAAGTAAAAAAAAAAAAAAAAAAAATATGAGTTAATTTTTGAGATTCTAGAATCGATACACAATATTTATCCTTCAATATCGAGATGAGATCAAAAATCCCTTCGATAGTACGATAAATCACAATTATTGATCTAAGTGCGCGACAAATAAATCCGGTCCAAACAATGAATGGATAGTGTTCATCGTTATTTTACTATCTTTAATCCCCTTTACTTGCCAGCGAGCTTGGGGAACCAGACTTGCTCACTCACGTCTCTACACTATTATCATAGACGTATATTATATGGCCAGGTTCATAATACACTTTATTCTAACCGACATGGTGACCCTAAAGTACAAACACGTGAATGTGTTTAATTAGTTAAATGTTACAAAACTACAGTTTTTTTACTACTTAGGAGTTTTTTTGTGACGGTAATAAGCAGTCATAGTTTTTTAAATTTACAATAGTCCAAGCGCCTTATGTCAATTGTTTTATTTTTGCTTTTGGTCCAGTGAATACTTTACGTTTAACACTAATGCCCAGATTAGACACTCAATCCTGATTACGAATTCCAATCCAGTAGGAATCGAGTATTCTTGATTGTTTTTAGTAATATGCTCAATCACGTATCGTGATTTGTTATTATTAGTTTGATATCCGACATAAGCTGCGAGACATGGCTTTTCACTGGACCCCTCCAGTTTCCCCAATCGAGCAAGGCAAAGTAATTAAACATTTTGGCTGATCTGCCTACTTCTTTATGCTTTGATATCATGTTAGTTAAAATAATCTGTATTACCGAACCTTCCGTATAGTATATTTTTATAACAGTCGCACACAATTTATTCCACAAAACTGATTGCAAAACCACAATTCGGCAGCACGTCTGCTAAATTGACACTGATTGCTTGAATTTCACAATTAACAATTATGTAATTGTCACATGACCTATATTTAAGTGCATTGGAACGTTAAACGAATATTGATGATCCATTTTAATGGTGTTTATTTTATTCATAACATCACATACTGGTGGTAGATTAACCAAAATACATACATCATATTGCACTTGGGTGAATGTAAAGGTAATAACAACGGTTCACATAATTATAATATAGGTTAATTAACATGATTATAGACACGTAATGTCTATTGTTTTGAAGTGGCATATTATAGCGAATATATTGAAGTGCTTAGTTGGTTTTCATTTATCCAGAAATGCTGTATTCTGTAATGATTGCCTACACTTGTATTTTGAATTGTTCGAGTATTATTATTAAAACGATAACTGTATAATTTGTGCCGATTTAAAACGATAGATCTGTATTTACATTTAATTTAAAACATACAAATATGAATTTTATTTATACACATAATATAGTATTATTGGATACATAGAACCTGATTTTCCCCTGTCATGCTAGATTCGTGAATTTTCTAAACTTTATCTTAGCATCCCGCATTCCTAGACAAGTCTATCATTGATCGAAGTTAGAGTTGCTATCGTTGATTTAGTGTCGAATTGATTATAGTAAGGTCATAGACATTTATACAAAAAATCAGTCCAACATTACAATTTGATTTATTCTACTCGTTGGCTAAAATTGCAAGTATATTTCTATCAGTTTAGTATTTACAAGAATCCAAGTAAGTCTTTGATTTTTATTACTTATTAGTAACATACACACTGACAATACTAAAATAATAAAATATGTTGAAATTTTAAAAGAACTGTTCGAATATAACTGGATAATTTACCTTTAGCTCAGACTCACCAATTATTCTTTTAACAAGAAGAAGCCCGACAGATAATAGCCACATAGTAAACGCATCGTTAATTGAGCAGTTTGGTGAAATTTTATTTCAACATATGGTCCTATGCCGTGGCCTGCGAGATCGCCGGATCTCACTCCATTGGATTATTTTCTTTGGGGGTACGTAAAAAACGAAATTTACAAATCTACATACATATGATGATGTTGATGACTTAAAACAATCTGTGGAGAATACTCTAATCGGAATAAATAATCTTGTTATGAGAAATGCAGTACAAACCTTGGGACGGCGAATTCAATATCGAACAATTCATTAGTTGGGGCTTTAATACAATAATATATTTTCTATAAAATGAGCACTTTCCTTTAGTTTGCCGTTTAAAGTTACTAAGCAGAATTTGACCATTATAAGCGACACTACGAGCTGGTGCAATAATACAGACGGATGAGTTTTTTTTTTTTCAAAATCTACCGGTTCGATTCCCGGCTAGTAGAATTATTATTTTTTAATTTAATGTTGCAGTTTTAGTTTTTGTAAAAATCGGCCCTGTGACTCCTTTGAGCATTTTTCGATATTCCTTGTAGTTTAGGATTTGGTCTTGAAGGCACACTTGAAATATTCACCCTATATAATCACTACAAGTAAACAAATAATTTGATTAATACATTTTTATATCGGCTTTCGTTTTTACATTAAAATGCAGCACAATAGGCAAATTTACATGGTTTTATGCAATTTCAAATTATGCAAATGTAACGCACACTATAGCTTATAGAACAGAACTAAACAAAACATTATGCTAAAAAAAAAGAGCAGTGATTATTTTTATATCCAAAGTCAGCGATAGATGATTTACGTGTTTCTTGAATTTTATGGCCAACGTTTCAGCGTAAATAATTTGTACAGTTGGACAAGTACTTGTATAGTGTCTATGATATTTGAGTAAGGTAGTTCGGATGCTAGAGTCTTTTTCTTTCCCCGTTACAACACACTGATATTATATTCTTATACCATATCTTATACATATTCACACAAAACACTATGGTAAGTACACGAGGTAAGGTATTTTAGTTAAGGGAAAGGCGTTTGAGTTTAAATTATACAGATTTTAGTTGATTTAAATAAATTATATTGTAACACATTTTATTTACAATTTCAAAAGAGCAAATTTTTTTTTAGGTTTCAGGTGTTATCGGTAGAATGTATAATAAAGGTAACTTTTTTTAAAAGATAAAAATCATTATCCGAAAAACAAAACACTACTGCATGGTGAATAAGGCCGCGTCTGAAAATCGCGATATCCATCGTGATTAATACCTAAAGTGTGTAAGGTGTGTTATAATTTATCTTGCTCACAGACTCACGAAATAGAGAGAGAAAGAATTACGTAAGTCGACGTTTGCGCGATCGCCGACCTCTCGCTACGTGTTTAATTAGGTTCTGTATGACTGGCGATATTTTTAGGATAACTTCTATGCACCTTAACTTAGGATTTTATAACTGTATAAGAAAAATAAAAATTACGTAGTTCTTTATTTTTATTCTAGATTATAATATAAAAATATTTGCTCTGTAATTAATTCAACATAGTATATATAATACAAAGATATTAAATTCAAACGTATTTCTCTTAAAAGTATGCTAAAGTTTTTTTTTGTTGAAAGTTTAACTATATATAAGTAGGTAGGCGTTGAATAAGTAAATTGTAATTGTTGAAATAGTAAATTGTAATTGTTGGAAAAGTAATTTGTAATTGTTGAAATAGTAAATTGTAATCTTTGGATAAGTAGACGCTAAAGTAATAAGTCAAGTGGTAAAAACGTAATTTGGTATTTAGGGACCAGTTTTTTTATCATAGCTTTAGAACTGAATGACGGAAAATTCTTTAAAAATAATATAAAAATAAATTATCATAATGTAAAAAAAACTTTTTTATTGAAGTTGTGTTTTTTTTATTTATGAACCGTAGAGTCTGGCTAATGAAAGTAGATTATCGAATTATTTGGAAACTTACAAATGGCAACACTATTGACAGTGTATTTTTTTCTTATCTGCGTTATAAAATATAAATAAAACTATTAAAAGTGATAGTATGATTTTAATAATCATCTCAGTGAATGCATTTCACTTTTTTTTTTAATAATTTTGCCATATAGTTTTAACAATAACCCAAACATAGAAGAGCAATAGGAGCGCGGTGGTGGCTCGGTTGTAAGAACGCTTTTCTTAAAATCCTACAAAGGTCGGTTCAACCCCCCCCCCCTCCCTACTAATACCAACTTGTGAAATTGTCAATAAAAAATGTCATTGGATCCTCGCCAACCCGTCTATCCAGCGTGACGAGTGTAGGCCAAATTCTCAAGATATGTGTTCTCGAAGGCCCATCTCCAACAGTGGAGATCTAGGGGCTGTAATGAATGAAGATGATTAATTGTTTGATATGATTTTATTTGCCGCGCATTGCGTTATCTACTTTCATTAGCCATACTCTACTTTGTTTGCAGTGTTAAATTTAAAAAAAAACCTTTATTGATTAACTATAATAATAAATTTGCTAAAAGGGAAAATTGTGATAGAACAAAATACCGCTGTATTTATCAGTAGTTGCATTGTAATACATAAATATTTTTTTAAAATTATTTAATAATTATTAATCATAATTTTAACATACATATATTGTATTATAATAAATTATATAAATATATATGTGATATTTAGTAAAAAAAAATATATATAAAAAAAACAAAAAAAAAACTTACTAAACCCAATTTAAATATAAAACGTATCCTCGCGGCATGGTGGCAAGAACGCTGGCCGCATTTTCTCGCTGAATCGCTATGCTGATTCTCTGGGCAAGGAAGGAACCTTGTCACCAGAGCAGATAATTCGACGAGGGGTGACGTTGTTAAAAAATGTTTTAAAAATCATAATTTATATTATATTAAGGAATTTTCAAAGTCTATTTGTTCTACACATTAAAATCATAAGTGAAAGTGGCTTATTACCTGGCTTATATGCGTACTTATTGGTAAAAATTTGGTCAAAACACTTAAGTGAGTGATTTAGTATCGTATTTTGAGTAGGGTAAAATATATTTTTGGTGTCAAATATTATTTTTAAGTTTCATAATAGAAAATAGTTATAAATTTACGTCTTCATTCATTGAAGAATTTAGTTCTTATTCCTATTTAGTTTTAAGTTTTTTTTTTATAATAGTCGTTCCTATACATACAGGGATTTACATCTATCTTATTATTTAAGCTGTTAAATTTGAAAAACCGTATTAAGCATTAAATATAAATCTTGTAAAAATCAAAGTAAAAATAAATTAAAGTATGTATATACATATATATTGTATTGTATATATATTTAGTTATATTTTCTAGTAAAATACAACTTTTACACGTAACTAATTGTTATTGAAGCTGATAAATATAGTTCCTTAAAATCGAAGTAAAAAAATATTTACTATAAGTATATCGTCGTCGTGGAGATCAAATAGGTCTAACTGACAAATATTTTTTTTTTTTTTAAATAAAAAAATATAATTAATCAGACACTATTTTAAGTTATATTCCAAATTTAAAACGTAAGCTCATAATATAGAATATGTGGAATATTAACTTCTACGGCGACGATATACCATAATTTATTACAATTTCTATTAAAATAAAAGAGCTCGTCAAAGAATCGGCAGGAAAATTAAATTAGTTAAAAAAACACTAATTATTATTGTTTATTAATATATCAATAATTTATATATGAAATCTAACTTTGCCCTGTTCTGCAGTTATCTGTGCCCAAGGTCTGATCGCAAAAGATAAGAGCGGGACATCAGACCCTTACGTCACGGTCCAGGTCAGCAAGGTCAAAAAACGCACCAGAACCATGCCACAAGAACTCAACCCCGTATGGAATGAGAAGTTTTATTTGTAAGTATACTTATGTTTCTGTGTTAATTCCATACAAAAAACTGTTATTAGCTCTATTGTAAAACATACTTTTTGTCTAATTGTATTTTTTTAAATCTTTTTTCGCATTGGATGATGAATGAGACAATTGGGAAGGCAAAGGTTCTAGTCCATACAGCCATGTCAAGTTTATTTTAATGAGGTTATAGTCAAATTCCAGATGTTGCAGAATATGAAGCTTTTCTTGGAGTCACTCGCGACTTTATCGCCCAAACACGTCGGGTATAATGTGAGAGAACACAGCGCGGGAAAACCTCAAAAAAATAACTGCAACTTGTGCCCTATATTTAACGTCGAATTAATCTTTTGTCATAATTATTAACATTATAGCACATTATTAATCAAAACAACACCACTTTTGACTACCAATATACACAGTAAATGAATTTACAAAACAAAAACTTGCACTTGACATGTCCGCGAAAAATGGCGCGAAGGACTCCCTTATATATATTTTTTATTAATTGTAATTGATAATTTTCTACTGTCAAATAAATCATGTTTTGTTATGTAACAGGGTACAGTCTATTAATAACAGTTTTATACAAAACTCATTTAAAAAACTAAGATTGAATAATAGGTTGTTCTAAAGCTGACTGTACAGAATTTTCATTTTATTATTTTAGGATATTCATAATTCATTTATTAACTGGCAATTCGTCCTAACTGTTAATTGCTAACTTTATAAGACAAAGATAAACTAATCATTTTTATAGAGATAATATTTGGATAAAAAAGTTCATATAGGACTATTTGCCAGCTTACGGACGATATTTTTTATTTTATTTATTTTGCCAACAGCGAGTGTCACAATAGTTCGGATCGGATCAAGGTTCGTGTGTGGGATGAAGACAACGATCTCAAATCGAAGCTCCGACAAAAACTGACTCGTGAATCCGATGACTTTTTAGGACAAACTATTATTGAGGTCTGTATACAAAATGTACAACAAGAATATTTAAAAAATATAAATTAGTACATTAAAAAAAATTTTACCAATCCAGTTGACATTAGTTTCTAGAATTAATTCCTTATAAGGCACTATTGGATAGTGGCATAAAACAATAAATTAGTTCATTAAAAACTCATTTACATTTCCGTTTGACATTAGTTTTTAAAATTAATTCCTTATATATGCGACACTATTAGATAGTTGAATAAAATAATAAAAAAAAATATTCGAAGTAGATACAAAAATATTAAAATAAAATAAATAAAAAACTAATTATAAATAAACCTAAACTAAAAATACCTATGAAATTAAAACCACCAGGGAAGGTACCTAAAACGCTCGCCGCATTTCCTCGTTGAATTATAATAATAAATAAGTTCATTAATTTACTTTTCCGTTTAACATTAGTTTCCAAAATGAATTCCTTATATCGCTATTGGAAAGTTGAATTTAATTTGTTAAAAAATCATATAATTGTCTGTTACATTAGTTTCAGAAATGTATTCCTTGTAAACGACACTATCAGATAGTGGAATAATACAGGAACAGTTTATCTTTTGAAGTCAGTTAGATTCACGCTGTTTTCGTTCCGTTTAATGTTAATAAAAGTGACGGACTAACAAACCAGGCAGATTAATTTACAATTATAATATTAATATACATTGTCTATAGGTTCGAACACTGTCAGGCGAGATGGATGTGTGGTACAACTTGGAGAAGCGGACTGACAAGTCGGCGGTGTCGGGAGCTATTCGACTTCACATCAATGTTGAGATCAAGGGAGAAGAAAAAGTGGCCCCCTACCACGTCCAGGTCAGTGATAATATATTAAATATTCCATTGCTATGTCTACAGCGGGTAATTAGGATTAGAAAACAAACGAGGTCAAATATAAGACACGTGCACACTTTACCAAAAACAAAATGTTACATTACTCGTATTTATTACGGCATCTAAGTATAAAATAAACTGAACAATGCTAGGAACTAATGTGTGGCTAGTGTTTTTAAGATTCAGACAGACAGTGGGGTCGTCCAGGCCCGAATGCCTAATGGGCCTGGATTGAGAATGGGGACATTCCCTCATTTTTCCCGGCTGGATCTCACCGGGTAACCACCTGCCGGTAATTCATGAACTTTTAGTCCTGGGCGCCGTTAATAGTATAACAGCGTATCAGGAGTACCTGCTTCCCTAGAAATTGGTCTCCCGTTGGGGAGCCGTGCGCAAGACGGGGCGATATTCTGGAGATGCTTGAAGTGTCCGTTGTCGGTTCGATAAAACATACGTGTAGTCAGGCCAGTGACAAACTCCTCAATAGTAGGCATCTCCAAATCTCGAGCTATGACGGAATTACGCACGAACCACGGCGCTCGAGAAACCACTCTAAGCGATATGTTCTGCTGACTTCTTGGCCAGAAGGTGATGCCAGGCTGGCGCAGCATAGGTGAGACGGGAACGGATGAACATCTTGTAGATCCGGACCTTCAACCTGAGCGGCAAGCTGGAAATCATAACAGGACGTAACATGGCTTGGGCCGCCTTCGCCTGATTAACGGCGTGGAATTTTAAAGATT
This sequence comes from Tinea semifulvella, assembly GCA_910589645.1. Lineage (NCBI taxonomy): Eukaryota > Metazoa > Arthropoda > Insecta > Lepidoptera > Tineidae > Tinea > Tinea semifulvella. The sequence continues at coordinate 1,981,477 of OU342598.1, read as the reverse complement.
ATAATTATGTGCATCTTTATTAGCGCCATCTATCATCAACTAGAGGAACTTTTTTGTCTAATGTTCTATGACCTTTCTTTGCGTTGCGCAGTCGAGTAAAAATAAAGATTATAATTTGAATTCTTAGAAATATAAGTTTTAATTATAGGTATACTATCACAAATGGATTGTAATTATCTTTTAAATTAAATATATAATTTAGTAGCAAATGCGACAAAATGAGTACCTGTAGTGTCTGGCTTTTTTCTAAATTCTTCTTTAAATTTTAAACTGAATAATAAAAGCGTTGTATTACTTAGAATTTCATTCCTTGACTTCTAAGGTCGATGTCAGCTTATTTAATTTCACTTTTCTTTACGTAATACTATTACAGCCGGCTTCATCAACAGGTTGAGCTTGACTTTGGCACCAAGCCTTTTGGAACCCAGCCAGTCTTCATTCTTGTTTTATTGTTCTAATACGATGAGTGGATTATATGCTCTGGTCTTGCATACAGAGACGTGTATACGAAAATCTGGAAGAAGGTCCTCTTGCCTTATTTTTTTGTGCAAAGCCAATGACAGCGATTTTGACGTTTCTCTTCATGAGCCCGATAATAAGACTGCAGAACTTTTCAAAAGACTGTTCCAAAAAAATATTGTAAAAACAAAAATATCACCAGAGTAGGCAGAAAACCAGTTTTTTTATTAATAAAGCGGATTCACAGTTAGCTATTTTTACTATAGGCCTATCATCACAAGTAACAAGCTTGTTGATTTCTCTAGCGTACGAAACTCGAGAAATAAATTAAATAATTCAAACCCGGTACCTCCGAGTCCACGGACTTTACCTACGACTTTTACTACGGAAGCAGTTATTATTTACACAGTAGCTCTGATAAAGTTTTATAAGTATAATGTTTTCAATAACAATTGGCGCTAGATCCAACTAGAATTATGCTGCTCCAGCAAAAATACCTAGTTATAGCCCCTAGAACACAGAGCTTTCCAGAACGTATATTTTGAGAATTTGGCCACTCAATATTTTTTGTCAATTTCTTAACGATTCAACAATATAGTATTAATGAAACCGCGACGTACTCTCCAGAACGGTAGAACTATTTTTTATTTTATTGCACCAAAACTTAAAATTAGGTACATAGGCGAGTTTAATGCCTGTTAGGCATTCTCTGACAACTAACCTTTAGATAAATATCTGTAAGAAAAGATAATTTCTCATTGGTATTGTCGGAGTTCGAACCGCGATCTTTAGGCTTACAAAAGTGGAAACATCTGTGAGAGAGCCAAAGTTACTGACATAGATTTCAAAATAATCAAGCAGAAGTAGCAATGGGCTAGGAACGTCTGTCGCAGAACCAATGAACGATGGCAAAGACGGGTTCAAGAGTGGAAACCACGTGCTGGAAGGCGCAGAGTAAGACGAATATATCATTACAGCCCGTAGAACACAGTGTCCTAGACCTCCACTGCTGGAGATGGGCCTTCCAGAATATATATCTGGAGAATTTGGCCTACACTCGCCATGCTGGCCAGACGATTATATACTACTATAATATATAATGACCATAGTCATCTTGACTAAATCCCTAAGAATTTTGAATTCTATAGCAAACCTACCAAGGCCGATGGGATTGACATTATGATGGCTGAATTCTTGTGGGGAATGCAAAGTTATTGTCCCACTACAACTCAATCAAGAAAGCCGCGAAAAATTAAGATTTTAAGTACAAAATATAGTAATAAATGATGTTTTTAATGTAAATTATTTTTTATTTTTTACAAGTTAAAATCTGCAACACTACAAGTAGGAAATGAATGTTTTTGCTAATAATATCAATCTTATACTTCGAAGTTAAAAAAAAAACTGTTGACCAGTGTTATTGAGTAGTTTTGGTCCTGTCATTATATTATGTTATGTCTACGTTTAATATATGAGAATTAAGTTACACTTCCGAGCGAATAGAGGAAAGTTAATTTGTAGTGGCTTATAAAAGTATTTCTTGGCTAAGGCGTATACGATAGAGCAGTTATTATTTTTATACAAAATGTTTGTTACATTATTATTTAAGCTATCTACTTTGCTCTTATTATCTTGTGGAAGAATTTATACAATTTCGTATTCCATATTTTACACTTCCGTAGCATGCAGGTCGATATATTGTTAGTAAATTGATTGTAAGCTGACATGGCCCTTTTACAGCCACGAATGTGTATCAAGTTAATATACCAATCATAATAATTATTATTATTTTGATCGTAAGCTGAGACGGCCTCCTTACAGCCACGAATTTACATTTATTGACATAAATATTGTAGTTATAATACAATTTTATGTATATTTAGATTGTAAGCTGACACAGCCTCTTTAAAGCCACGAATCAATTATTAACTTGACATGTGTAATTTATTTTAGTCTATAAGCTAACACAGCCACGAATTAATTTTAACTACCTAGTTTTAAGCAAGAACTTGTTTATGGCAACAGCGTTTTAGTCGAAGATGATGGTATAGCTGATATGATGGGTACTAGTAGCTCCTGGTTATTTTATAATCGAAATAATAGTAAACTATAGAGAAAAAATGTATTGACAATTCAATTCAATTTATTTATTCACCATAAGATACATGACGTACACTTGGTTTTGTCAGTTATACAATCAACAGTTTACATATCATGGAAGGATAGCAAAAGATCGACCATTAGTGCATTGTTATATCCAAGTGTTGTTGTGACAACCAAAGGAAATAAATTATTTGATATGATTTAAAACTGCTAATTAAAATATTAAACCTACTTACAAGACTTAATTTCAATATAAATAGTATCCGCGCGGCATGGTGCCAAGAACGCTGGCTGCTGCCATTTCCACGCTGAATCGCTGTGCTTTTTCTCTGGGCAAGGAAAGAACCAGCCCTCTTGTCCCCAGAGTAGACAAATAGACGAGAGGTGATGTTTTTTAAAAATGCTTAACGCTTGGACCCCACGGGCCTAAAGTCTCTACAGCAAACGGCACAAACACGTAGTCTTTGATTATAGATACGTATTTGCGCTGCTTGCCAGACTCTGAGCTTTCGGCTGCGGCCCCCGCTTTTAGTGCTGTTCCCCTAAGGTGTGACAAATCTAAAGTGTCGACACAAGTGGCATCCCACACTAAGGCTAAATATTAAATGTTAATTAAAATTTATAAAAAAAATATGATTTATTTTTGTCCCTATGCTTTATCAACCTTTTTGCGTTTCTCTGAAATAGATTTCGTCATTAAATCCGCAAGTTTAAAAGTAAATTTTAAAATTTTGAAAGTAGACATGATAAGTGTGTTTTCCAATGTAGTAACTTTAAAACATCCTTTAAATATAATAAATCGGCAATCTCATGGCTTAATGCGGCAATTTTACTTGGAGATTGTAAAACTTCCCGAACAAGAGTTGCGACTTTACATAATTGAAAACAGTAAAACGTCTCAAAAACTTCGGTTACGTTGTTTTATTTTCGAGCTTGCGATTGGATTAATCTCTTATGATCGTAGATTTAGACGCCGGGTTCAATTTCTGGTTAAAAACAGTTTGACATGGTAAGCAGTCGAGCTTTAGATTGGATAAAACGCTTAAAAAGAGTATATCTCTGGTACTGGTATAGATTTAGACGCGTAGGTACAAAGTTCGATTCCTAGTCGCAAACACAAAAAAAATCAGAAGCATTTTTTCCCATAAAATAAACCTAATAAAATAAAATAAGATTTTAGTTAAGCACATAGTAATTAATAGGCGCGGTGGTGGCTTGGTTGTAAGAACGCGTTCCTTAAATCCTACAAGGTCGGTTCAAACCCACTCGGTATGAGAAATACAATTTTCCTACGTACATTTGTCGTAGATTAGATTTACAACACCACCGTTCCCGTGCCTCGGAGAGCACGTTAAGCCGTCGGTCCCGGTTCCACTAATACCAACTTGTGGGATCGTTAATAAATTGTCATAAAAAAATTACATCACCTCGCCAAACCGTCTGGCCAGCGTGGCGAGTGTAGGCCAAATTCTCCAGATGTATGTTATGGTAGGCCCATCTCCAGCAGTGGAGGTCTAGGACGGTGTGTTCTAGGGGCTGTAATGATGAAAATGAAAATTCTGAGCATTGTATGGATGTACCGTGCTGGTGCCGGGTTCATCGTGTATACCGCCAAGTTAAAGCGAAACCCAACTAAATTTTTTTAGTAAGTTCACTTTTTTACACCAGTCGTTTAAAGAACTTCTGCTTTTTCCAGTAATGAAATCGACTAAGCACTGTGACGCTTAGTTTCGACGATAGTGGGTCTTAAAAGCAATTAAACGAACGGTTTTAGCCGAAAACGCAAATTATAATGTAATTAAATGTGCATAATATTTTTGTGTAAAATGGTTACGCTTTAGTTTTAACACGGCGATATATGAGAGAGGAGAAGAATGGTGTCTCGGGCTTGCGACCGACTAGATGCTGGTTTACAAAGGAGGCCTCCGGTTTTTTTATTTGTGCCGAATCACAAAATATTGTATTTCGATTGGCTACTAATGTTTGCCTGTCGAATCCTGTAGCCCTATACTGTTACTTAGTCGCAAACTTTATTAGTGGATTTCGTTATTCACGTCATAATTACAAAATATTATTCAATTCTTAACTCTATAAGCGCTCGACCTTGAGAAATATCAACTTTAATAGAAAGAAAGAAAGAAAGAAAAAAGGTTTATTTGTCACAAAAAAAAACACAAGCAGTAAAAAATAATAATGATAATACAACAAACAAGATAGTGTGGTGACAAATAGGGAATCAGCTCAGCAATAAGCTGCAACACTCGGTCACAGCGCTGATTTTCAGCTGATCCCTCATAATTTTGACATTAACATTGTATTCCAATAAATTGACAAGAACAATATTAAATATAAACTATATACAAATAAATATTGTAAATAAATATCTATTGACATAAGCATATTGTATGCCCACAATATGGACAGATTGCATCATCATGACATGTACACATGTACACATGACATGCACGCATGATATATATATAGTTAACGAATTCCATTGTATAACGTTTGCGCTTAAGTAACAGAATAGTGCTTCTGGGCATATACAATCCACGCTTGCCTAGAGTGCGGGTTGGTAAATACCGTTTTTACCAAAAAGAACCTATAACCCTTATCTGCGATAGGGAGAAACCCAATGTAATATTATGAATGGAATCTATTTTGGATATAATGCAAAAGTTTTCGCATTTATTTCGTTTCAAAGTTCAACATTTCTAAACTCAGCCACTACTTAAAAGTTTGTTGGAACTAAACTATAAATCTAGACATGTAATTCAACGATTTCATTTAAACTATTTATGTAAATATAAGTACTTATATTATAATTTTTTAAAGATTTTTTAAAGATTCAATTTTTTAAAGAATTTGGAATTTACTAAAGAGCAAATATTTTTATATTATAATCTAAAATAAAAATTAAGTACTACGATTTTTTATGTTCATTATTCAGTAATAAAATCTTTAAGTTACGGTCCAGAGAAGTTTTCCTAAAAATGTCGCCACTCATGAGAGAGGTATATAGCGAGTGGTCGACGATCGCGCGAACGATGACTTCTTTCTCTCTATATTTCGTCTCTCGGCTGTATCAATTAATAATAACACTCCCCAGTCTTTAGGTATTTATCACGATGGATATCGTAATTTTCAGACGCGGCTTTATTCACCATGCAGTAGTGTTTTGTTTTTAGGATATTGATTTTTTTTTATCTTTAAAAACAAGTGACCTTTTTTATTTCAAATAGACGTTCATTAATCACACCTAAAGACTACAAAAAATATTTGCTCTTTTGACAATTACGCGGTATAAAAACTGCCTTAGAAAACTTTAAGATTCTGGTTGGAATTATGGTCTTAATGTACGCTTTGGGTACACTAGAATTATTTTTAGTATGTTAATGAAATTATTTGAATTTGGGTTTCTTTAAAAAAACCTTGTTTTTCCCAGTCTAAGAAATAATGCAGTAAGTACCACTTTAGAATACTTATTAAACAGGATAACTTTATAATTATTTGTCAAAGTGACGTAATACTTTTTTTTTAGTACAGTCAGTTAAAGTTGGGCGAATTTTTATTTTTTAGTCCATGGTTCGGATAAAAATTACATCCCTTCACTCAACACGGTATCAGGATTCGAAGAGGTATAAAAAGAGCTATAAAAAGTATCATCACTACTGTCCCTTTCGGGGTGGTTCGAAACCACGCTTTTAAATTCGGATTCACATTTAGCCAACTTGACTCTAGGCCCGTAGCGTACCAAAATCAGAAATACCACAAATAAATGAAGTATTTACTAATAAAATTATATTGATACTAAGAATAAAGATATACTCGTAAGTCCCGTCCGCATGGAATAGTGGCAAGAACGCTGGCTGCATTTCCCCACTGAATTGCAATACTGATCCTTTGGGCGAAGAAAGAGCCAGCCCTCTTGTCACCGGAGGAGACGACAAGACGCAGTGTTATGCCTTAAAAAAAGTTTTTTGCGCTTGAACTCCATGGGCCCAGAGTTTCTATAGCAAACGGCACAAATATATTTTAATATAATTACATACTTGCGCCGCTTTTCGGACTCCACATTTTCCGCCGCGGCCCCCGCTTTATGCGCTGTCCCCTGACATGCAACGCGGCGAGGGTATCAACGCACGTAGCGTCCCTCCCACACCAGAGCACGTCCTCGTTTCCAGGAGACCAACGTCATACCATCGGGCCTCTTGCCATCATCTCGGATATATCCAGCAGGCTGTAGAAAAGCCCTTTTAATAGTATCGTTAAGGGAGCCGTGGCGGGTAAATCTGCCCGCAATTTTGGAACAGGAGAGCGTAAGTAAATTATTATGTCCTGACCGCCGCCTAAATTCACGGACTTAACCGCTGGACCTAGGCGGCAGTCTATAATATACTTTCTTTAATTTTGGATATTTATTATATTACTTAACAATTTATTTAGTATTCCTTGAAAGTTCCATATTCCTTTAGGTAGAATTAGTCTCTTTAATAACAAAGCCAGCGTAATGCTCAGTTAGGGATGCGCGGAACGTCTCTGCAGCTTCATCCAAAATATATGCACAAACTTTTAAAGGCAGCCATTTTGCGATTAATTCTCAGAAAATTTTACCTTCGCTATAAAGTAGAAGTGTCTTTACGACTATAAATCCTATATTGGAACACTCGGTAAAGTCAAAAACACATTAAATTTCCAAATTAAATAAAAAAGGCATTTAGAAGCCCATAATTAATCTACAATAATAATTATAATACTACTCTATACTGCCTCCGTGGTCTAGCGGTTACGTCCGTGGATTTAGACTTGGAGGTACCGGGTTCGATTCCTGGTCGGGGCACAAAAATATTTATTAATGTAAATAAAAATAGATTTAATTAAAATGTAATTTATTTGTGATATTTCTCGAGTTTGGTACGCTGGAGACATCGACGAGCTTGCCACTTATCATGATTGACCTATAGTAAAGTTGGCTCTTCTCTATACAAACAATATAAAAGAATTACAATATTAAATAAACTATATAACAACAAAATCTAACCTAAAAAAAAATTAAAAAAGGCGTGTCGCTAGCGGAGTTACTTGGAATACTTGCAACACCTTGATAATGGCCATGATAGTACATTTTTACACAAAGAACATTATTACGAAACTTTTCCAAAGTATTTTATAGCAAAAGCCCCTATTTCATTATACGAAGCCAAGTCACGGCCGGGTTTGCTAACGATGAGTACAGGACGTAATCTGATTTAATTACTGTCTAAATTGATTGTTGGCTAATTAGTACCCTAATCCCAAACCCAACATCCAGGATATTCCGCCAACAATCAAACCGTATTTAAGGCAGCACTAGTGATTTTACCTCTACTAAATTTAGTTACTAGAGGCCCTAGACCCACGTATAAAACAAATAATAAAGACTATTGCGAAACATTAAAAGCAGTGATGGCTCGGTTGTAAGACAGCTTTCCTTGACAATAAAAAAATCCTAATAATTGGTTCGAACCCTGGAATGTACCAATGAGCAATACAGTTTTATTTTCAGTCGAGATCCATTGATAGGAAGATTTGAGCGGATCTCGGTTTTAAATGGGTCCTATATAAAGCCACTATGTTATGCAATATAATTTGTTTTATATTAATAACTGCCTCCGTGGTCTAGCGGTTAAGTCCGTGAATTAGACTCAGAGGTACCGGGTTCGATTCCTGGTCGGGACACGAAAGTGTTCATTAATGTAAATAAATACATTTAATTATTATTTAATTTATTTGTGATATTTCTCGAGTTTGGTACGCTGGAGACATCGACGGGCTTGCCACTTGTCATGATTGGCCTATAGGAAAGTTCGCTAAATGTGAATCCGCTTATTTATAAGCGTGGTTTCTGACCACCCCGAAAGGGAAACGGTCATGATGATACAAAAAAAAATGTATATTAATGTCAGTAAAGTCTATCCACCCATTTGGGGATCAGGCTCGAATTGCCATCATGTCCAGTCAAGCAGGCATAGTGTTAGGGACTGATGTCAGTCATAAGTGTCTGATTCTAGTTGCTAACATTCATTGATCTCGCTCCCCGCTTACCATGAGTTGGGCTCAAGGTCGTCATGTAATCTAAGGGTTGATTTCCCAATCGTCAACTCCTCCGCCAACCCGCACTAAGAATTGTGGGGTGAGGCGAAGCACATTCCTTTTCACTATCGTATCGACTCACGTTCGTTAGATGACAGCATTCCGACTAGCTTTTGACATTTCTGCCAGACGTAATCGATCTTAGACGATTCGTTTTCGGAAGATTGTGCACTCTGCTTCACCCCGCTGATAGAATGCCGTTTATTCCAGTCAGTGGTGTAGTTCTGCGGATCTCCAACTTTTTTGCGATAGAACCCTTGGCGTGTTTTTTATTGTTTTTCTCTAATTATTTTTAAAGTTAGCTAACCAACTTTAAATCGTTATACAACTTTAATAGTCACTCGAAATAAAATAAAATGTTAACAGAAACCTCAACATGATTTTCAAAGCCACCAGAGTTTTTTAAAACTCCTGGGGATAATTGCAATTTTAAAACGCGTTATCCTAGGTAGAATTATTCCAGCGCATAAAAGTACTCAATGTAGCCGAAATTGTTATGCAATGGCAACAAAGATATTTAATAAGCTAGCTTCAGTTACTATAAGGGAGCTGCCACTAAAACTGTTCAAATTAAGAGTTAAACAAATGCTGGTAAATAAATGTTTTTATTCGACAAAAGAATACCTAGACACTAAGCTCGACAAACTAAATATTTGTATGCTAGAAATAGCTAAGCATGTGATATAATTACATATAATAATTCTCATTCCTGTACCTACCATGTTTCTGACAAATAAATTATTTCATTTCAAATACTTATTCAATATAGTACGTCGACTTTGATTTTTTCTTTTCCACAACATGGCGTCTGGTTGTCGCCTTACTGAAATTTGATTACTGTCAAATTGTTAGTCATATTCGCATGATTAAGACCAATTGATTAACGTAAAAGTTATCAAAATCGGCCCACGCGTTTGGCCTACAGTACGCCACAAAGGAACAAACACATGCATACTGTATGGCTGATAAACATATAACCCTTCTTTGGGTCGCACAATCGAGTAAAAAATTACAGCTAAATCATACCCTTACATATTACACTGTTAAATATATTATAATATCAATATACGAATATATAATGTATTTTATATATAGGTATATATTTTTTTGTTTATTTATTTATATATTTAATACTTTATTGTACTATGTACAATGGGCGGGCTTAATGCCGCTAGACATTTTCTGACAGCCAACCTTTGGGACAAAAAAAACTTAGATCGAGAAGTAGGTACGAAGACGTATTTAAGACTGATCATTATTAAATAATAACTATATTTATCAATAATATGTATACTACATACTAATAGTACTTACATACATACATAACAAAAGTAATACAATATCCACTTATCCACGTTTATGTAGGATGTTTATCTATGTATATGATATTGGATATACTTATTGTACTATATTATTGTTTAGGAATTAAATTCATTACTTTAAGGTAAAGTGATTGAATATGACAATCTTTTTTGAAACCATTTGGAATGCAATGACGGCTATGATAAAATCATATTGCATACAGCTTTCTATGTCAATTATAATAATAATAATATAACCTAATAATAATAATAATATGTCCATTTTTAAGAAAATAAACGATTTTATTCGATTTGATATTTGTATGTAACTAATTTGTATTTTATATAGTAATAAATAATTTCAACTATCTATTTTCTTCGTAACCTTCTGCACCCGCTTATTACAGATCTCAATCATAAAGGTGGAAAGACCTATGTACCTGCACTTGTTTTGGTTTTGCACAATAATAACTTGTAAAATTTTAAACATTTCTAAACAGAATTTCACTCTTCACGAAACATTATAGTGGTTATTAAAATAATGAAACCCTGGAAACAAAGGTTTGTGAAGCATCAAAACACTGTAACTGGCAAACTTGTTAATGATACTTTCTCCACAACTTCTAATTATTGTTTCAACACAGCCTCCACTAAAACCTGCCACTAATTCCTAAACTTGTTTGTACATTACATAAAGACAAAGACGTACATATGTTGGAGATTCAAAATATAGTGACCTATATCTTATTTTATTTATTATTTATTGAAATAATACTACCTGCATAAGTATACTAAAAGATTTGGGCTTCTTCATACAGAAAAACAAATGTCAATCGCGACATAATATGGTTTCTTAGGAAAAGTTGTTTGTTTCTGTCAATAGGATAACAATTAGTCTAACGAGACCGTACAAAGTCAACCTGTATAACAAACAAAGTCATTCTGTATAACAACAAAGTTACCCTGTATAACAAACAAAGTCACCCTGTATAACAAACAAAGTTAATTTAAAAAACAACAAATTAAAAAATTAAAGATAATAAATAAATTTAATTAAAAACTAAAAGTAATAAATTACAATAAATATATTAGAAAACCGCTAAACTACACCTTTGAAATAATTTTATGATTAATACACACATAAAATAAATAACACAACCTAATAAAAATAATACAACTATGAGATTGTCATTAAAAAAATTGGTCTATTCACACCTTATGAGTAGCTCTAAACCACGTTAGCAAGTGGTATTTATGTATGTTTATGTATATTATTGTGTATATATTAGTATTTACTATATTGATATTATAATACACATATAAAGCTATATAAGTACGTATATAATATATGTTAAGTCATTCTATAATTGTAGGTATATGTTTACCATTACTTTCATTGCACCTATATTTTCAAATTTGTCCCCAAGGTTTGGCTGTCTACGGGCATTAAGTCCGCCTTTGTACTTTGTGCAATAAAGTTTTTAAATAAATAAATAATGCAGAACGAGTCCTAGACCTCCACTGTTGGAGATGGGCCTTCCAGAACATATATCTGGGGAATTTGGCCTACACTCGCCACACTGCAGCTGGCCACACGAGTTGGCGAGGATCTGATGTCAATTTTCAATGACAATTTATTAACGATTCCACAAGTTGGTATTATTGGGACCGTGACCGATTGTTTAACGTGCTGTCCAAGGCACGGGAACGGTGGTGTTGTAAATCTATGACAAATGTACGTAAGAAAAGTTTATTTCTCATTGGTACATGCCGGGTGGGTTTGAACCGACCTTTGTGGGATTTTAAGAAAAGAGTTATTACAACTAAGCCCATAAATTGAACGTTTTATTGACCAGATCGATTTTAAAAAAGTTAAATACAAACATTTTTTTTATTTGTACTATAGTTACCATTAAAACTTATACTTATACTGTGAGGAATTTATTAAAGACCAAATATTTTTATATTATAATCTAGAATAAAAATAAAGAATACTTATTTATTATTTTAATAATTCCGTAATAAAATCTTAAGTTGCGGTGCAGAAAAGTTTTCCTATAAATATCGCCACTCATACTGAACGTAATCAAGTAGGTAGTGAAAGGTCAACGATTGCGCGAACGATGACTTACATAATTATTTCTCTCTCTGTTTCTTCTCTCGGCTGTGAGCGAGCTCAATTAATAATAATACTTACGGCTGGTTGCAGAAGGCATGATTAAAATGATCTATTTTGAACATTTTGATATATTCCACGTAATTCGGAACGTTGTTTTTTATTCACCATACTTTGTTTTATTTATCGGATAATGATTTTTCTTTCGTTAATAAAATCTTTAAAAAAAAGTTACTTTCAATGACACCTGAAGCCTAAAAATATTATTTGCTCTTTTGACAATTACATGCGGTATAATTCTAAAATAAATAACACAAAAATAATAATCTATACTGGGACGATATTGTGTGCACTGTGCAGTACCCAGTCATGCACATCTGATATAATTTTGTTCCTAGATACGAGATAGTATACAAGTACTACTCTGACGCTTATTAAATTGTAAACATCTTTTTTGCAACGGTAAATCAGTATTACTGATATCTTAAATTAACGTTTAGCTTTTATAGCAAGAAAAAATGATATTTGTTCGCTATCCTTTTATATAAAAATGAAATGAAATGAAATAATTTTATTTGCCAGAAACATGGTAGGTACAGGGATGTAAATTATTATATGTAATTATATCACATGCTTAGCTATTTCTATCATACAAATATTTATTTAGTCATATGACTTTGTCGAGCTTAGTGTTTAGGTATTCTTTTGTCGAATAAAAACATTTATTAACCAGCATTTGTTTGACTCTTAATTTGAACAGTTTTAGTGGCAGCTCCCTTATAGTAACTGGAAGCTTATTAAATATCTTTGTTGCCATTGCATAATAATTTTGGCTATATTGAGTACTTTTATGCGCTGGAATAATTATTCTACTAGAATAACGCGTTTTAAAATTGCAATTATCCCCAAGAGTTTTAAAAAGTTACGGGTGGCTTTTTAGAAATAAACAGCATTCAATATACGTCAATGGACTCAACTTAGTTTAGACCACAACGTTTACTGGACATCGAAATAAGAAAGTTTCCCGCGATGTCGTCTAAAACATATTTATGTAATGTCTGTTTCTATATTCGTAGAATGGCAGAAACAGAAAAAAATGCTGCCACTTCTTTGTGTCGTACATGAAGAAGTAAAAACTAAGTCTAAGGACCGACAATTTTTCGTACAGAATTTTTTTATACCTCAATAAACGTTAGTATTATTAAGGTAATAATGATTATTATTAATTATAATTTTATAAAAGTAACAAAAAATAGTTTTATGGATTTGAGAGACAGTATAAATAAATTAAAGATAATTATTCAAAAATATATATTTTATTATTTATATCTATCGGTTAATTCCGTGGATTTAGACTCAGAGGTACAGGTTTGATTCCTAGTCGGCGCACAGTAATAGTTGATATTCTCGAGTTTGGTACGCTAGACATCGACGAGCTTGCCACTTGTCATGATTGGTCTATAGTAAAGAAGCGTGGTTTCTGACCACCATGGAAGGGAAACGGTCGTAATGATACTAACTATTACTTATATTTATTAATAAACAAAAAAAAAAGATTTCTTTTGAAACTCAGGGCCGGTTACTGAACTTTTCCTTAGTGTCATCGTTCGCTTAAATTGCCGCGTTTCCATACAAATTTATGTATATAGGTAAACAAATATCGCTAAGGAAGGATTCAGGTACCGGCACTCTGTTGTCAGAGTTCACATGTCACACATAAAAAAACCCATGCGAAATATTTTAGATTCCGTCGAGGTTAAGGTTTTTTATACTACCACGACATGTGATCTAGCGCCCACCAGATGGTAAGTGTGGTGCCAGGTCCATGAATGTTAGCAACTGGAATCAGACACTCATGACTGACATCAGATCCGAACACTATGCCGGCTTAACTGGGAATGAGAGCTTGATCCCGAAACGGGTGGATACACTTTACTGGGTTTATCGGCACGAAGACTAGACAAATTACCACCATGAGTCTGCCTACCACCTATTTCAAAAGCTGAAGTTTATTGGTCAAAAATATTTTGAAACATGTACGTATCATAGCAAGAATGTTGGAAATTTTAATGGAGGCGCAAATTAAACGTCATAAAGAAATATTAGGGTAATATCTCTAAATTAGGGATGGTTTAGAGGCGAAGGGCTCTGACGACCAAATGGACAGGGTAAATACCAGCCTGCCATTCCACACCGCAAAGGTATGACCCTTTTACTAAACTTAGGTACATTTATTGACCTAATACGGTTTGGGCTTAGATATTATGCTTTTTAAAATAAATGTTTACACGAAAGTCCTTTTAAATTAGTAACCTCAAGTGGAAATAAAACAGATACGTGTTTCAGAAATGATAACCAATGGGGTAAACGGGTTCTGGAGTCCACGTACTGCAAGACGCAGAGCGGGTGGCCTGAAAGGTTTTTTCACTCATGACTGACATCAGTGACTAACACTATGCCGGCTTGAGTGGGCATGACCGCAATTCGAGCCTGATCCCAAAACGTGTGGATACAAATCAAATCAATCATTTATTCATTAACTTTAGGTACATTCATTTAGGTTATTACTGAGCTACGAAAGTCGATCATCTTTTAGATATATAAATATTATCAATTTTTGAAGTTATTATTAAATATTAAAAATAAAATGTGATAAAAAGAAACAAAACAAAAAAAATATAAAAATTAACATTTCTCTTCAGGTTACAAAATAAAATGTCAACAATATCTAACAATAATTAGAAAACAAAAAACAAAAAAAATATTGTTCATCGGTGGATACTTTCTCGCCCCGGCAGACTGGGCAAATTTTCATCATATTAAATTCTGGTGGGAGCTGGATGTGACAAAAAATTGTAAAATAGCGAGCTTTGAAAGAGTCCCATATCTAGCAGTAAAAACCTGTGTTTTAATAATAATCATGATGAGACGAGAAGGGGTCTGATAATGACCTGCGGTCTTGAACCAAATAAACTGGGAAATGTCTATTCCCCATTTGTCGGCGTGAATATCTACATAAATAAAATATACAAGATAGAAAGTTGATACGTGGTTAAAGACAGCTACTGGGACAGTTATATATTTTTCTTGTTACTCGATCCAGTTATGCCCGGTCGTTATAAAGATGTCCATGATTAAACCATAAATTTGATGAAAATAAAACAGTTCACTTGAAAAATGGAAATGAACCTTTATCTTTATGCCATCGCGTTGTAATTAACTTAAATTTTTACTCAAAAAAGTATTAATTTTATTAGGAGGTTTAGTAACTACGCTTTAATTTTAGTTTTATTATATATCTTTTTTTAAATTTTATTAGTATTTAAAAAAAAAAAAAAAATATTTATAGTATTTAGATATTTTTTTGTTGGATTATCTAAGAGCGGTGGTGGCTCATAAGAGCGATGGTGGCTCAGTTGTAAGAACGCTTCCATCAAAAAAAACCTAAATAGGTCGGTTTGAACCCTGGCATGTACCAATAAGAAATAGACTTTTCTTATGTACATTTGTCATTTATTTACAATACCACCGTTGCCGTGCCACGGAGAGCACGTTAAGCCGTCGGTCCTGGTTCCACTTGCGGAATCGTTAATAAGTTGTCTTTAGAAAACGGATATCAGAACCTGGCCAAACCGCCTGGCCAGCTTGGCGAGTGTAGGCCAAATTTTCCAGAATTTTCTGGAAGGCCCATCTCCGACAGTGGAGATCTAGGACTTTGTGTTCTTAGGGGTAACCTACCCACTTATCACTTTAAAAGTTTTCAGAAATCACGACACACGACACTTACAATATCCTTGGGCACACCGGGCGATTTTTCCCGGCGTCGAAACCTATTGATTACTGAATTCCACGATGAAGATAGCTTATAACCCCCCTCGATTGAAATTTTTGTGTTTCTTTATTTAGATCGCTTCACGTACTATTCTAGGGTAATAGTGACGATTGGTGGAAAGTATCTTTGGTTCATGCAGCTCAATCCAATGGTTTGTGCCACTATCCATTAGGTGTTCTGCTATTGCTGACTTGTTTAATTGGCAGTTTTTTACAGCTGCTATATGTTCTATGTTGCTGCTATATGTTGTAGACCGTGCCAACGATAACTGGCCAGAAATTAAACAGATAGCAAAATGCGATGTTGTCCAATCATACATTTATCTGGGAGCTTTGATATCGAATGGCGGTGGATGCGAGGAGGAAATTAAGCGTCGTATGGCAGTGTCGAGGTCTGCTATGGAGAAGCTTAAGAAAATATGGAGGAACCGAAACATTACGAAAGCTACTAAAATCCGGCTGGTCAGAGCTCTTGTATTTCCCATTTTCCTGTATGCTGCAGAGACGTGGACCCTGCGCGAAACTGAAATAAAACAAAGCTGAAATGAAATAAAGCGAGCTGTTCGAATTGTGAACGATGCCACTATATCTGGAACTCTCGAATCCCTGCAGCTTCGCCGAGATGTAGCTTCTCTGAGCGTGTTCTACCGGCTATACAATGGTGAGTGCTCTGAAGAGCTCTATAACCTAATTCCTTCCTCCCCATTCCGCAACCGAACCACACGCACAGGTCAGAATATGCACCCACATACCGTAGTCACTATCCCTTCGCGTACCTATAAATTTGGTGACTCATACATCTGTCGCACAATAAAGATGTGGAATGCTCTTCCAGCCTCTGTGTTTCCACTTTCCTATAACCTGGAGTCCTTCAAGCGAAGTGTGAAAAGGCATCTAGTCAAGCCGGCATAGTGTTAGGGACTGATGTCGGATATAAGGGTCTGATTTCAGTTGCTAACATTCATGGACCCTGCGCGCCACTTACCATCAGGTGGGCGCAGGGTCACATGTCGTGCTAGTATAAAAAAAAAAAAAAAAAAAAGAATGTTGGGCATATCGTGGACGGAGTTCCGAACCAACAAATCAATCCTGGAGGAACTAGAGATAGGACAACGCCTTTCCTCAATCGTGCAATCACGCATTCTCACTTTCTTTGGACACGTATCACGGCGTGGAGATACATCCATTGAGCGCCTTGTAGTTCAGGGAAAAGTCGATGGCAAGAGAATGCGTGGTAGGTCTCCGATGAGATGGACTGACCAGGTTAAAGCAGCAATGGATCACCCCCTACATGAGTGCTCCAGGAAGGCTGCAGTTCGAGACGAGTGGCGACGACTTGTTAAGCGTGCCACTGACACTCAAGTGACGACCACGACCACTCTGCCAAAAGTGTAGCGACTAAGAAGAAGAATATGTTCTAAGGTAAATCGCGTAAAGACCCGTTAAAATTATAAAAATCTATTATGAATGTGCGCGAAAGTTTAAAAAGTTTAATAGGATTATTATTAACATACATACATACATATCTTCACGCCAGATCCCTTGCGGGGTAGGCAGAGACAATTGAGCGCCATTTGACACGATCACGACATACCTCTTTCGCTTCGTCGACATTCATTAACCTCTTCATACATGCCCTTTGGTTACGAAGACTTTTTAATGCACCTTCAGTCAGTGTTTTATTTATTTGATCGTGATATGTGAGTCTCGGTCTGCCAGGGCCTCTTTTACCCACAACTTTCGCATTATATATCTGGTTCGTCAATCTTTCATCGCTCATCCTTTCAACATGCCCGAACCATCGTAGCATGCTTTTCCTTATTTTTGTCCCTATGCTTTCCTTCATACCAACCCTTTTCCGTATTTCGACGTTACGTATGCGGTCCGCCAAAGTGACGCCACATATCCGCCGCAACGACCGCATTTCTACTGCATTAACCCTACTCATTATTAAGAAATATAATATACTATTACTATTATGTAAATGCTCCAATCCTAAAATAGTGTGGATAAAAAATCAAATGAGAATGCTCATTTTTCTTAGTGAAATAGGCCCAAAAAATGTTCTCGTGTCATAATGATTTCTTTTTTATTTCATAGTGAATATATTGTGATTTCATAATGTGTAATTAATTTTATTTATTTTAGCCTAGCCTAACGACAATTGACAAAAACTTTATTTACCTTAATAAATTACATAGTTTCTATCCCGCCAATTTAAAATTCAGTGTTTTATCTATAATAAGTACCTGATCATAATAAAGAACCTAATCGTATAAATAGTGTTTTGTAACTATTTCTACGTAAATCTTAACAAATTGACTTTTTAATTAAATTATATTTTATGCTGGTGTAAATCAGATGTAGGAATTAAATTTAAGAAAAACACAATTTGACCACGACCAGAATTAGATACAATTTTTTTTTTACTGTGAATTAACATTTTATTTTATTTTTTTGTGTTGTGTAATAATATCTTTACAATATACATATATATACAATATTTGTACGCCTCATGGCAGAACACGGCTGCACTTTTATAAACTAGGTTAATATATTAGCTAGATTACCTGTGTTGAAACAAATAAATGATTTGATTTGAATAAAAATATATCATTATTGAATGATATTTAGTTGAGGCACGCTGCTACAAAGTTGGGGCCTGGTTTTGGAATTATTGTCACTTGAAAGGACTTGGTAGAACATTTTTATTTTTATTTATTCATCAAATAATGAACAAAGTACTTGAGCACGTAGACGGCAAACCAAGTAATGTAATTAAAAGTTCGCGTGAGGTGTAAACTTTCTTTAACTTGTATCTAACAGCTTCTAAAAGGTTATTAATGTTGTATAAATATGAAGCAAGGCTACAATAATCAAGCATTTTTACTAAATATTCTAGTCTACGCTACTACGAGTACTACTAGAGGCGGTGGTGCCTCGGTTGTAAGAACGCGTACCTTAAATCCTACAAAGGTCGATTCAAACCCACCCGGCATGTACCAATGAGAAATACACTTTTCTGACGTACATTTGTCATAGATTTAAATAATAATATAAAAAAGGGAGGCCTTCTTTTCTTAATTAATTTATTTATTTATTATGTTTGGAAAACTTACAGCAATTTTACACTAGTAAACTTAAGATTGGAAACAATAAAGCCAATTAACAGTTTCCACTTATTCACACCTTGAACAAAAAATAAAAATAAAACATGAGAATTTACAAAAAAAAAACATATAAAATAGTACAATTCAATACTGCCATACTACCTAAACAATCTCTATTCGCCTGAAGTGCTCGTCGGTCATCTCGCGTCTTATAGTCGTAGTAGTAGAATTAAAAAGATCAATATCGATATTAAGATTATTGAACAACTCACCTGCCCTAATAAAGAACGCGTTACGCCTGTAATTTGTGCTGAAACGGGGAATAAGCAGTAGTGGACTTTGCCTGGTGTTTCTAGTGGGTATACGTAATAGAATTTTGCTTAGTAACTCAAGCCTTTAAACCAGCCTATTTTCGGTCGCAAGCCCGAGACACCATTCTTCTCATCTCTTACCCACACACGATGGACCCAGCACCCGTACGGTGAATCCTAGAAATTTGTCTTCCTCTCCACCACCGTTCCCGTGCCTCGGAGAGCACGTTAAGCCGTCGGTCCCGGTTCCACTAATGCCAACTTGTGGAATCGTTAATAAATTGTCATAAACATTGATATCATATCCTCGCCAAGCCGTCTGGTCAGCGTGGCAAGTGTAGCCCAAATTCTCCAGTTCTGGAAGGCCCATGTCCAGCAGTGGAGGTCTAGGACGCTGTGTTCTAGGGGCTGTAATGAATGAATGAATGAACTAGTCTGTGGATTTAAAAGTTATTCCAAATAAAATCATGTTTTAATAATAATAATAAAATTATTTATTGCACATTGTTTACAAAAGTATTGTACAAGGGCGAGATTAATGCTGTAGGCATTTTCTAACAGCTAACTTTTGTGATGGCGATAAGAGAGATATTTTTTTAAATAAGTAAATGTGTACAAGTTAGGTTGTAAGATATTGTTATTCTCTTGCTATGTGCGCTGGTAGCTCGCTTTACGAGTGATTCCCTTCTTCCTACCTTGTGCTTCGGTACTTCAGATCGCTTATTATAAAAGCTCTTTGGTTGAATATGCGATTCGAATTACTATCTATCGGAATTCCGCTATCGATTATTTTGGGCTGTTTATAGGAAACAAGAGATCGTGTCTCGGGTGACACGTTTTGTCTAGTCTAGTGGTTATCGTCTCAAGGTCAATTCCTTTAACACAGACATTGAACACTGATCAAATATTCATTACACTCAATCAAGAACCAATTGACCATTATTTTAAGGATTTAGTATCCGAATACTAATATACAAAGGCCAAGTTTTAACGTTATTTATTTATTTGAAAGAAAGAAAGAAAAATATTTTATTTGTCACATTAACAAACAAAAAAAAATAAACTTAAAATTAAAAGTGTGTGGTGACAAATAGGGAACCAGCTCAGCATTGAGCTGCGACTCTTTAATAGTCACAGCGCTGATTTTTAGCTAATCCCTTAATATACAAGCATAAATGTGTCGAGGCTCTAGTACAGAACTGCAATAGTAAATAATAATATAATTTATTATATATATTACACAAATAAATAATAAACAATCATAATAAAAACATATTTATGAATGACACAATAACGTAGCATAGCATAATATATATCATATATATATACACATAAATATATACATATACACTCATACATAATACTTTATTGCACAAAGACAAAGGCCGCAAGACATTTTATCATAGCCAACCATTGGGATAACTTTAAACACTTTACTGAAAAGTAGGTGCAAAAATAAAGGATAATAAAAAAATATATTTAATAACTAACTAGATGTATAAATATACTACGTACTAATACATACTTATATACTCGTATACATACATACATAATAATATACTAGCGTTATTATTTATATACACACGAGAAGTTGTAGAAACACTGTAAATCTATAGATTTAAAATAAATAAATTAACTTAAGCTATTCAACGGTGTTTTGTTAAACATCAGAATCTAACTATGTTTTTTTTTTATTTCATAAAAACTATATTTTTTAAAATTAATATTGGTCCGTACTGGGTAATACGGGTCCAGCCATCGATCAGGCGGTCTACTCTGCTACTTTGTCTAGAAAATGAGTCACTAAAGCAAATGGCAAGGATCTGCTAAAACCAACAATTGGCAAGAAAAAAGGAATACCACGGGAAAAAAGTCAGGTTTTCACTGCGGGCACGCTATCTTCTCACAATTCACTTTCTCGGAACAGTTTTAGGCACGATTTAGAGTCCAACCCGGCTTGGGAGCTTTCACACTAAAATCGCGGTGATTTTCGATCCGCACGGGCCGAGCGTAGATTTTGTACTGGCGCCAACTTGGGTGCCTCTAGTGGTAGATCACGAAACTACTCGCGATCCATAGACGATCCTACCAGGCTTAGTTGTAGGAATTTTGGAATGAATGTGGATGGGATAAATTGGTGTAGGATCCTGTTGGATGTTTTAACAGATATTATAAAGAAAAGATTGTTGGTTACTGATGCATAAACTCAAAAACTACTTTAAGAAAAATATTTCACTTGCAAAATTATCACCGAGTAATATACTCGTAGGTTACATATCTTTTAATATACTTATTATTTATTATTTATGTGATCGTACGATCACTTCTGAAGGTTTATTTTACTGACCACTAGAGAACAATCTAGACAATGTTAATAGGACAAAAGCTGTAGTAATTTGTAAACGAAGAAGCAGATCACAGTACTGAAATAAAATGCCGCATAGAAGAGGCCACCTTCTCTGCAATCGCAATCTCAAACTTCCTACAAGATGCCGACTCGTCCGATGCTACATATTTTTCATTCTCCTGTATGGTGTCGAATCATGGACCCTGACAAACACAATGTCGAGGAAGTTAGAAGCTTTTGAAATATGGATGTACAGGAGAATGTTGAAGATATCATGGAAGGATAGAGTAAGAAGCGAAACTGTCTGGCAGAGGATGAACAAAGGCATTGAACTACTAAAAATGGTAAAGCGAAGGAAGTTGGAGTACTTGGGACACATCATGCGCAATTAAAAGTATAGCTTGCTGCAGCTCGTCATGCAAGGCAAGAGGCTCCAGAAAACCCGGGAGAAGACGCACTTCCTGGCTCAAGAACCTCTGTCAGTGGTTCGGGATTAGCACCAGATCCTTGTTCCGGACAGCGGCCAACAAAATCAAAATCGCCTTAATGATAGCCGACCTCCGATAGAAGATGGCACCTTAAGAAGAAGAAGATAGTAATTTGAAAAATGCATGAGTATAAATTGAAAAAATTTAAGTAAACAGAATTGTGGTAGGAATAAACCTTGTTTTGCAAAAGTTTGTGGAAGTTGCAAGATTTTATTAGATTCTTTGGTGGCTTTATTTTATTGGAGTTTGCATAAAGAACTATTGTCATATTACTTTACTGCCTCGTATCGGTTTTAAACATTGTTACATAATTTGTCTACAATTTTGTGTTATAAATGCAACTTTGTAGCTTTTGCGGTTCCATTGCGATTGTCAGTTTTATTGCATCCTCTATAAAACTTTAGTATCGGGCCAAAATATCCTACTTCTATGTACTTATTACCATTGACTAAAAGATGACCGGGCATTTTATCATCAGCATGTACCTCTACTGGCCAAGGCGAGATTTCATCATTAGCGTATACCTTTACTGGCCAAGGCTCGATTTCATCATCACCATATACCTCTATTGGCTAAAGCTCGATTTATCATCTGCATGTACCTACCTTCAACTAGCAACCCTCGCCGATCCATCTGGCCCGGCAGCGTGGTGAGTGTGTAGGCCAAATTCTCCAGAAGTGTTATCTGGAAAGCGATTTTCAAACAGAAGACGATTCTGTGTCCTAGGGGCTGTGATGATGATGATTGTGATTTACCAAGACTTGATTGCATCACCAACATGTGCCTAAAAAAAGAATACTTACCAAATTATCAAAGTAAAATCCTAATTGTAATGATATACGAGTATATGTGTTTGGATATAAACAATTTAATTATAAGCATAGTTTTAATAACGAGATATACAAACGAATAGTGTTAATAGTTGCTACTGCAGCACACAGTTGCCGAGAGCATGTAAGTACTCGCATAGTTTTATTGTGTCAAAAATAGGGAAACTGCCTTCTGGAGCCCATAATTTCTTTTCCAGAAGCCAGTGCTCACTAACTGAAATTATTTGATTATGATCCAATAAACGTTATTTTATATAAATATATTTCTAAAATTTCCGTCAATTTATTTGATTACTTATAGTTTTAAAAAAAATCTTGTTTTGAATTTTTTGAAAATGTTTAAGTTGCCAAGTGTAACAATTCTGTTAAGATAAACGCGTCGCCGCCGCCGATGTCATTGCAACTTACATCCAAGTACCCACTTAACTAAGTCAGAACATTATAAATTCTATGGTTTTATTCATTGTTCCTTTGTCCCTTCTTTAGTGGCTTTTAGATGTTAAAAAGATTTCCACTCAGTCCTCAATTCAATTCATATTAAATCCTTTTAATTGGGTCATCAATTTGAGAGGTTTTACTGGACTGTTCTAAGTTGCTATGTAAGGAATTTCAATTATTGGAATTTTACTCTGATTTTATTGGTTTTGTATAGCATCCACTTTTGAGATTCTTACAGATGTCTGCAAAACGTTATAAGCTATTTGTTGGGTTTTTGCTTAAACGGATTCGCTCACTTCAAATAAATCAATTGTAAGATAGAGCGGGCATTGGTTGCCATTTTCATACGAAATATTTGTTTCCTGCTTTTTTACGTCATCTACTTTGTTCTTCTTCTCTTGCCGAAGAAGAAAGTGTGCTACGCTTCCGTAGTATGTAGCATTGTCAGTAAAAAAATCTTCATTGGTCTTTGTTTTAGAGTAAAATATCATCACGACTGTATTTCTTCCGGGGTGGTCAGAAACCACGCTTATAGAGAAGCGGATTCCCATTTAGTCTAACTTTACTTACTATTTACAAGTGGGAAGCTCGTCGATGTCTCTAGCGTACTAAACTCGAAAAATATCGCAAATGAATTAAATATTAATTAAATGTATTTATTTACATTAATAAATATTTTTTGTGTCCCGACCAGGATCTGAACAGAGTCTAAATCCACGGTTAATCGCTACACCAGTTCCACCAGGCAGTTCTAATTATTATATTCTAAGTATAATAATAATAAAGATAAAGATAAGTTTAAATCGAAGATTCTATTACTATTATACAATAAGGCCTGGCTATGTACAAGAATACACGTCTCTGTTTTTAGGGATATTCGACGCCATCGAAGGCCTTCATTAAATGCCACATAAAAAGAATTAGGCCCTGACCTCTTTATAAGAATTTGTGTTCTTGAGCCTCCTGCAATTACTTCCGTTTGTCTTACTCCGACTAAAATGAACAAAAAGACGGGCAAAATGACATGAAATAGAACATTTTATTATCTTAGAGATTTTCTTTGTTTTACAAAAAATAAAATGTTAACTATTTGCATTCTTTGTAACTTTGCATTGATGTAACTTTTTATTTGTTTGGTCTAATCAAATCATACTCAAAGAAACGTTTTTAGTCTCTCTCTTAGACTCGTGACCGCGACCAGCGATCTACTCAAAACAACCTTCTTGCTATTTCTAGTCAAAGTCAAAATATATTTATTCACGTAAACCTATCACAGGCATTTGTGACACGTCATTAATTTATTTATTTTGAATGATTCTACTCCGACTAGTAGAAGACTATGTAGCAAAGTGGTCAGAGAAAGCTGATAGGAGAATACCAGCAGCTTAGTGTGAAAAAGAATAGTGTCCACTACTTCCAACTTGTGGAACCGTAAAGAAGTTGATTCGTCTGTCCAGTGAGGCAGAAGAGCCAATTCCCCAGAAATATGAAGGGAGTAAAAAACGCTCGTCGGTCAATTAAAATCCTTAAAATGTCAGTTCAAACCCCAGCAAGTACCAATAAGAAATACACCTCCCTTACGTAAATTTGACATAGATTTACAACACCAACACCCCGTGCCTCGGAGAGCACATTGAACCGTTCCACTTATACCAACTTGAAAAATCATTATTATTATTATTATAATAAATTAACATCAGACCCTGGCCAACCCGTCTGGCCAGCGCATAGCGATTGTAGGCAAAATTCTCCAAAAAAAAATTGGAAGGCCCATCTCCAACAGCGGAGGTCAAGGATGCTGTGTTCTAGGGGCTGTGATAATGATGGTGATGATGGAGGGAGGAGGTGTCATAGGGTCTGTTTTTATTACAGATTTGAAATTTGATTTATCAATTTATCCAATTCTAGTTTAAATACAATTTTACATATGTACGTTGATAATTAATTGACCCCGCAGCTGCTACGTTATTTATTGCCAAAAAACTGACACCAAATACACTTGGGAGCAAGGAAACACTAACATCAACCTTTATTTTGAACAATAACTCTGACACCAATCGAAAATAAAACAAACGACTAAATAAATAAGACAAGGTTCTTTAGAAATAGGCTGAATTGAAATAACGGTAAGTTTAAGATCACCATATCTTTGGTATTGCTTGAAAAAGATTGTATTTGAAAGTTTTATACTGTGATATATACCTAATCTATCATGCGCCATCTATTGCAATAAAAAGGCAGTGATACACCCTATTGTATCTGGGTAGGCCGCAAGAGACTCGCGTAAAGATACGATGGTGTATTCGTAAACTGGGAAAATTTGTCTTGCCTTGGTAAACCAAAAGGACACAACTTTATGCTTTGGCATAATTACAAATGCAACCTTGTATTAAACATATGTTAATAATTCCCCAGTCGGTACTTTCAGAAATAACAGCAATGTAGTTGTATTATTCTTTATTGTACAAAACCAAAAGAAGTGTATGAATGCGTATTTTCTACCAACTAACCTTTGTGACTGAGATCTGTAATAAGAAGGTTAGGAGGAAAATAGATAGTTGAAATTTTTTGTTACTATATAAAACATAAATTAGTTACATAGATATCGCACCGTTATATACAAGGGCATAATACTTTGTGACTTTTTTAAAGACATATCAACCCTTGGACATTTTGTATCCATTTATTAGACTTTATATATATATATATAGTATCATCACGACCGTTTCCCTTTCGGGGTGGTCAAAAATCACGCTTTTAAAAAAAAAACTTTATTGCACTATGTACAAGGGGCGGGCATAATGACGCTAGATATTCTCTGACAGCCAACCTTAGGGACAGATAAAGCATTTAAAGTCTACGGTAGGTGCAAGTAAAAATTAAATATATTATAACTAAACGATCACATTGTAAGCATTAAACAATATAAAAATTGCATAAACAAATACGTACATACACACAATAATACATGCAATACAATAATATACATATACATACACTAAGACGGTACCTTGTTAGGAGCCATTAATCAGTATAGGTAGGTACCTGTTTATTCAAGAAATTATGAATTACTATTCTCTGGTTTGGGATGCGACGCGACGTGTGTAGACGCATTAGCTTCATCTCACATCCAGACGACCTCTGGCGCGGGAAGTGCGGCGTTTTCTGCTGAGAACCTCAAGTTGCGCAAATACGCCAACCTTGGTACCGGTTATGAATTTGCGCCGTTTGGGGTCGAGACGATGGGCACATGGGGTCCCTCAGCAAAGCGCCTGGCCAAGGAGTTGTCAAAGCGACTGACGGAAAGGTCTGAAAATAGGAAGGCTGGTAATAATTTCCTTGAGACTATCTCGGATGGGACTTCTGTAGGAGTCATTTTTTATTTATAGTTTATTTTATTTTTATTATTTAGGTAGCTTTTAATTAATATTTAATCTATACAAATTTACTATCCTTTCATGAAACATTTATTATTTTAACAATATTTTAAAGCTTTGCTAGTGACTTGTTTTTATTGCTCCGCAGTGTACAAGTACCTACCACCTCACCACACATGTTTAATTTGAGACAAATTCAATATTGTAAATTTTGGCGTATTTGCAATAATGTATTATATATACTTACACACTTTTATATATTGGTTATCATGTTACGAATATGTTGGGTAAAAATATTTTTTTATGTTAAGGTTGCATGTTGCCTCCGTGGTCTAGTGGTAAAGACCGTAGATTTAGACGCGGATATACCAGAATCGATTCCTGGCATACTTTAAATTAATTTATTTGTAATTATTCTCGAGTTTAATACGCTAGAGACATCGACGAGCCTGCCAATTGTCATGATAAGCCTATAGTAAAGTTGGTTATATGTGAATCCAATTCTTTAAAAATGGTGTTTTCTACCCACCCCACAACTAACCATCGAGGACCGTGATTATACATTACTTTTACTGTTTAAATAGTATCTAGACTATTCTGGCCAGACAAGTTGGCGAGGATCTAATGTAATTTTTTAATGACAATTTATTAACAATGCCACAAGTTGTTAATAGTGGAACTGGGACCGACGGCTTAACGTGCTCTCCGAGGCACGGGAACGGTGGTGTTGTAAATCTATGACAAATGTACGTAAAGGAAAATGTATTTCTCATTGGTATATGCCAGGGGGGTTCAAACAGACACTTGTAGGATTTTAAGGAGAAAAAAAGACTCTGTGGTTGCTCGGTTGTAAGAACGCTTCCCATTATTATTTAGCTTCTATACAACCCTTACTTATTAAATTGTCTTCTCTTAATATGTCTGGTATAAAAAAAATATTGATGAAATAATAAGTGTAATGACCCGCGAAGCTCGCTGTTGGCACGCAGCGTACAAAATAATTAGAATTATTGGGGCATAAAGAGAATCCGAATAAAATTCTTTAGTGGCACCACAAACGAATTATTTCAATCACATGGAAATTAATTCGAGCATAAACAGAAATTTATTTTTTGAAATATTGTTCCTGAAATAGGTTTAAATGTATCATCATGACCGTATCCCTTCCGGGATGGTCTGGTGGGGGAAGACTGGCAACATTTCCCCTCTGTATAGCGAGGCTAATACGTTAGCAGAAATAATTGCCAGCCTTCTTATCTATATTTCACCGTTTGGACAACTCCTTGGCCAGACGCTGGGCTGAGCGTCCCCATGGTTCCATCGTCCCGACCCCGAACTCGTAAGGTTGACGTATTTGCCCAGCTTGAGGTTCTCAGCAGTAACCGCCGCACTCCCCGCGCTGGACGAGGTTGCCTGGATGTGAGATGGGGCTAATGTGTCTACACATGTCGTATCCCACACCAGAGACCTGCCAAAGTTTCCACGGCCCAACGGTCATGCCATCGGGTCCCATGCCATCGCTCCGCGCAAACCCAGAGGGTTCTAGGATAGCGGGTACTCGAGCAGTGACAAGAGCCCTTCGGATGATGTCATTGAGCCGCGTGACGAGAAATATGGCCAGTACTAGCACAAGAATCTACATCAATACAGTGGAACATCATCTAGAGATGTTCCACTGGTTCCCCACACCAACATTTGTGTAAGTGAACAGTCCGGGCTCCGAAGGCACACTGCAATGGTCATGTGCAAATTTCAAATCAGTTTAGTTTTTTTTTTTTTTTTTGACAATACAGCAGAAGTCATAAGACTACAAAACTATACAACTATTTTAATAAATTTTCCGTCAAAGGCATGTCAATAAATTCTGACAGGTTATAAAAAGCATTATTTTGGAAAAAAATGTTTTAATTTGTTTTAAATTGACTTGGTTGTAGTCTAGTTATAATGTCAGGTTGTTTATTGTATAATGTAATTTTCAACGGCAAACCTTGCTTAAACGTTTTTCTCAGTTGGCCTTATATAGATAATTTGTTTTGTTTCTTAGAATCTAATGATATAATTTTTAAGGTATATTAATATAGGTTCTATTTTAAAAGTAATACAAAAATTAATCCCTATTGACACTGAAAATTAATTAACATTGTGTGGGTTATAATGGGAATCGTGCGCTGTAGTGCTCACTCCACCACATGGACCTAATCGACTAATTAATCGCATAATTTGATATTGGTCATATATGTTTAGGTATAACTATGTCACAGGTTATTATATCAAGTACTGTATAGTGTTAATTGCTTTTCACTGGATCGTGAGGGTAGTTCCACATTCGATACTATTCTAGTTTTCAAACTTTCTGTGGCTCTATTGTTTCTTTAAGCACAAACGCAAAATGTCATCCTCTACTAAAGTGAATAATTCCGTTTGATTACCGCCGCTTGCTATTACTGAGACGTCCACGACATTATTCCGAGTTGAGAATCATCAAATTGTAAGTGCTGCAGAATTTAATGCTTATCTAGGAGTAATTAGGGTTAATATTGCAAAAACAGGTCTCGTGTATGGAAGTTCACGGCGCGGAAAAACCGCAAAAATTTTCTGCAACCTCTGCCCCACACAGTCAAATTTATCGGTTTCCATAATGATTCACATTATAGCATATTGTTCAACAAATAACACCACTTTGACTAAAAATATCCACAGTAAACTAATTTATAAACAAAAAACTTGCACCTGACATGTCCGTGCAAAAGCGCGGGAAATACTGTTCTCGATGTTATCGCACTAAGTCATGCGCGGCCAGTATTGCCACTGTAAAAATCTGTACCAACTAGAGTTGTGACGTTATGGGTTTTTGACATAACAAAACAGAAGCGTTATTTGTTTTTTAACAACGTGGTGCAAACTATCTACTTTTAATAACTATCTATGGGTGTTTATATGTATATATTTACAAAAAAAAGTATAATATGTAGTTTATCAACCATCTAGTTTCCGTAACACAAGCCTTGTAGCTTACCACGGAAACTAGATGGCGCTGTGTGATCTGTCTGGAAATATTTATTATTATTATTATCTACTTTAAGTACTTCGCGTGTTCGAAACAAAATGGATAAATATGAAAAGTATATAGTTTTATTTTGCTACAAAACTAAGAATCGTTGTGAACCTCAGTAGATAGTTTAGAAATTATCTATGTTTCATAGCGCCCTTATCTAGTACCAACAACATTAGTCCAGTTACTGACATTGTTTACCGTAGTACTTTTAAATATATGAGCACAAGGTCGAGTTTGTTATATAAAAAAAAATGTTAATAGCTCTTTATTACTTAAATTATTCTCAAAGGTAATGTTAATACGCGAGGCTTACGATCATGTTTAATGTAAACCTAATTATTGCGTACCTGAGCCATATAAATGAACAAGGTTTCAACTCTGAAATTACTTAAATTCGTTTCCGTATTAAAATAATATTCGACAATTTTAACTGGATCGCTTTAAAATAATAGGAGCAGTAAACGTGTTGCGATGGACTGGCCAAATAATTAATTGGCTAAACCAGGGTTAGTTTAATCTGCGAGTATTTTCTGACAATCCTTTTGACATGGAACAAAGATAGAAGAAATACAGAATTTAATACCGTTAATCTAACTTAAGTTTTAGTAACTTAAGTAAGTAACTAAAGACCGCTTTCATTACATAGTGTCAACTAGCTGTCCCCTATAAGACCAGGGCAACCTTAGTATAGGGGACAGAGGTCTTATACTAAATTAAGCATGTACAATACTGTAAAGTTTTTTGATCAATATGTATATTAATAAGTTATTTAATGGTATCATATGTAGATGTATTATTAGTATTTAATATATCATAGTTATTAGTATGTATTTAGTAATATCATTGTATTTTTATGTATATAGATTTATTTATTATTATTATATATAAATATTTGCACCTACGTTACATTTGAAATGGTCCCCATTGTCCCTAAGATTGGCTGTCAGATAATGTCTAGCAGCATTAAGTCCGCCCCTTGTATAACGTGCAATAAAGTTTTAAATAAATAAATATATTTTCTTTTGTGTCAATATACTATTATTATTATTATAATGTCACTATTATCAGGTGCTGGCAGTAAAAAAATATTACTTTTTATTACCAAGAAAGGAACACTAATGAATTATTAGTTTGTAGGCCTAGTCGTTTTTCATACGTATAGGTTTACGCCTTGCGAGCGCTGAATTCATATTAAAAACACGGGTATTTATTTTTATTCAGTAGTAGTATTTTACGAATTAAATTATCTTTCTTGATACGTTCTTAATTAATATTCTAATATTAGGCAAAGACAATAGATAATATACCAGTTTAGATAGATTATTTACTAATATACCTTAAAAATCTAAATAATATATCAAAGGTAATAATTTATCCATAAAATAAATGGATTGATATTTTGCTATTGATTATTATATCTAAAAACGGTACATCACTATCACCCCATCGTTGTGACGTCACTACACATTAAACAAGAGTGTGGTTTGTTTAATAATAGTTTGTAACAATAACCTTCCTCGCTCTTACCTGTAATAGTCTTAAGTCCATAGTTATTAATTAATTAGAATATCAAAACACTAATAAGGCACATAAATATATGACACATTTAAATGATGTGACGTCACAATATTTCCAACAAGTCCTGTATGTGACTTATTGCTTTTTTTTTTTAATTGTCTTTAAAGGACATTGTACAGAATACATCAGTCCTAAACACGTAATTTATTTGCATAATATATGTTCATAACAGAGTTCATAACCGAGTTGGGGATCATCAAATTCCAGATGCTGCAGAATATGATGCTTTACTTGGAGTCACTCGCGGCATTATAGCCCAAACACGTCGGGTAAAATATGGCAGTCGACAGCGCGGGAAAACCGCAAAAAATAAACTGCAACTTGTGCCCTATATTTAAAGTCCAATTTATCATTTTCCATAATTATTCACATTGCAGCACATTATTAAACAAAACAACACCACTTTTGACCAATAATATCCACAGTAAATTAATTTACAAAACAAAAACTTGCACTTGACATGTCCACGCAAAATGGCGCGAAGAACTCTGACTTATTGCTATAAGCGCTTTTTTTTTTTAAAGTCGTACGTAGCACAAGAGTAAAGCGTTTTTGAACAGCGTTTAGTTTCTGCAAATAACAAGATATCATATTAAAAATATATATTGTAGAACAAAATATAATAAATTGGAGCGTATTTTATTTATTGCATCGTAAACATTCGACTTTCCATACATTTTCTAAATCTAATATGTTAGGTTCAATTTCGTCGTACGTTTAGAGTATACACCATTGGCTGTTTCATAACATTTCCCGCCGCGTGAATTTTATGTGTATTTTATACGCTCAGACAAGCACGGAATAAGTTCTAAGCCCCAGGAAACTCATTCGTTAAGAGAACTTGATGTTCAAGTAATTATATAACTTTTTATTTAGGATCTAGACTCATAGTTTAAACCTGTTAAAGTGCAGATATTGTAGAAATATGAAATATATTTATTTATTAAAGCCTTTTTTATACTGAATTTTAAAGTTAAAACAATATTTCTTGGTAATCCTGTTTACCTTATTAATAACGTCTTTTTATAAAATTTCAAAACAATAAATCTCTTAAAATGTACTGCATTAAATTAAAGTTGTGTGGTTTTTGTTTTACTACAGAAAATAATCGAAACAGGATCGTATGGCATCAAAAAAATGTTATTTTCCAAAATCGATGGTTTGGCAGAATAATGTTGTTTTTAAATGCAAAAAAAATAAAAAAACCTCTAAGCTGCAATCAGCACGGGCCCTTTTTTTAAGTTAAAACGTCACTTTTTCGCGTTCTAGCGGTTAAGTCCGTGGATTCAGGCGTATGGTACTGGGTTCGATTCCCGGTCGGGACACAATAATTTATTTGTGATATTTCTGTGGATTCACATTTAGCCAACTTTACTATAGGCCAATCATGACAAGTGGCAAGCTCGTCGATGTCTCCAGCATACCAAACTCGAGAAATATCACAAATAAATTAAATATTATTTAAATGTATTTATTTACATTAATAAATATTTTTGTGTCCCGACCAGGAATCGAACCCGGTACCTCCGAGTCTAAATCCACGGACTTAACCGCTAGACCACGGAGGCAGTTTAATATAAGTACTTACAAATTTTACTTTGTTGTATAAATAAAATCCGAAAAAACAGAAACATTAGAAGCAGTTTGCGAAATTAACTATGAATTATCAATTTTTTTTTCCTTCTATGTCAAACTAACTTTTTGTCGAAGGGATTATTTTGAATTTGAGTGCGTGTTTACTATTCATTAAAAATGGCTTAACCTCTGCGTGGGTTTTGGGATTGGTTACAATACATATTTAACCCATATTAGAAAATACCACATCTGTGTACTGCGTCCATTTCCATAACTCTGTTTTTTTTTTTTAAATATTTTTTTAATAGAATAATAGTTATTCCCCTCGAAGATTCTAATAAATTAATTTAAGAATGTGTAAATTAAATTAAATAGTTACTTAAAAATGCTGAAAGAATTTCGCGGATTTAGATCATAAAAAAACAGGGAATTTCGGGTCAGAAAATTTGGCAATTGGGTTCGCTCCCTGCACTTTCCTCAAGTTTAATGTTTTACATTGCTTTCATAAATGTGATCGTTATAAACTATCAGATAGTATAATAATATAAGATCTTTTAAAAATCTAGCTATATAAAAAAAAAAACTTAGTTTTCTAAATTTTAAATGAAATCGAAGTATTTACATCAAGTCTAGACTCTAAACTTCTACGGAATAACAAATAATCTTTATTGAGAAATCTATCACAAGATAATAAGATTTCTTCGACGCTTTCAATCCGCTTTGAAATAAGTAAAAGAATATTCTTGAAGTGATTTTATTGTGTCAGTAGGGCTATCGTGTAGCTTATCGATAATGAAATTGATAGTTCTTACAACTCCATTGCATTTTAATCAAATTCAAATCACATTGACTTTTAATAGTAATAAATTGCTTACAATTAAATTTAAAAAAAAAAAATCGTTTGATTGTGCTAGTTTTGTTTATATTCTACAAATGACTTCTTACATATAAAATAAAATAAAATATTTACATTGTACTTATAGCTATTTAGATTAAAATTTTGACATTAGATAAATTTTCTGACATAAGTACCCTTTAATGTACTCATACATTATATGGTTCTGACATCAAGTCATACCTACATTGCATGCTGAAGCTCAGTAAGACATTATAATTATTATTTTTTTACTGTTGGAACAAGATGTTTTTATGCAATAAATAATTTTAATTTGGAAATCATTTATTGTTACAAATCATTATCATCACGGTCACTAGAACACAAAGTCCTAGATATACACTAATAGAGATGGGCCTTCCACAATATATATCTCAAGAATTTAGCCTACACTCGCCAAGCTAGACGGGTTGGCAAGGGTCTGATGTCAATTTTGTTAATAGTGGAACCGGGACCGAAGGCTTAACGTGCTCTTCAAGGCACGGGAACAGTGGTATTGTAAATCCATGATAAATGTACTTAAGAAAAGTATTTCTCATTGGTACATGCACAGGTTCGAATAGCGTAACTTTTTGGGGTCTTACAACCGAGCCACCACCGAAGACAGATGCAAAATAGGTGAACAATATAGAGTGATGTGCTTGTGTGACGAGGTTGCCCTGTATTACGGGATATCAGTGCTCTTCCGTGTTATAATGTTACGACAATAAATTATGCATAGACTTGAATCATCGTATGTGAAAACCTTTAATAGTTCTTAGTGAATTTACTGTATAATATTTACTATAATATTGTCAACTGTTACAAAAAAAAAAACAATCCAAAAAGGTCACAATTAGAACCCCGTCATGTGTAGATTTAACATACCACCGTTCCCTTGTTCCGGAGAGCACGTTAAGCCGTCAGTCTCGGTTCCACTAATACTAACCATAAGTTTAATACACTCTCTGCTATATTTATTTCTCTCATTATAGTCATGATATAGTAGGTATATTATATTTATGTATATTCATAGAACGTATGTATGTAGTTTTATTTGTATGTATTAGTATGTAAATAAGTATTTATTTACTAGTATATATTGAAGTCTAATATTTTTCTATTAGTTTTGATAGCACCTGCCTTATCTCGTCGTAACTGCTTTAGTTGTCCCAAAGGTTTGACCAGTATAGAATGTCTAGCGGCATTAGGTCCGCCTTTGTACTTTGTGCAATAAAGTTTATAATAAATAAATAACTAATATATTATCATTAAAATTGACATCAGAGCAACGCAATCCTGCAATCCTTTTTAGAAGGCCAATTTCCAACAGTGGAGGTCTAGGAATAATAAACAAAAGAAAATGATACTTAAAGTGAACTTTTACGAACAATACTATACCGCCTCCGTGGTCTAGTCGTAACAAACGTTGCCGTGAACTCGGGAGGTCGTGGGTTCGATTCCCACCGGGGGCAAGTTGTACATTGTATAATTTGTCTCGGTATATGTATAATATGTATATATGTATATATTTACAAAAAAAGAGTATTATATGTAGTTTATCAACCATCTAGTTTCCGTAACACAAGCCTCGTAGCTTACCACGGAAATTAGATGGCGCTGTGTGACCTGCCAGGAAATATTTATTTATTTATTATTATTATCTTTATTAAAAATGTAAATTGTAAAAATAAATGTTAAAACGCTCACTTCAGTCACAGCTTCTCTTACGGCAATTTCGCAGTTCCACGAGAATCCTCGCGTTTTCTCTTCCCAAGTGGGGTATTACAAAAATACACGCCTGGATACCACCACTCATAGACACAAAGCCACGGCTTAAATGAAAACAGCTGCTTACAACAATAGTACAAAAAGACATGCCTATTTATTTCGTTTTTTTTTGGTTTATTGGGGTGTTTAGCAACAACGCTTTTAATTCAATTCAATATTATTTACTTCAAGTAAATAACATTAATGAATAAATAAATTTAATTACAAACAATAAAAAAGTCTAAAACTACAATTACCTTTAATATTAATAATAATAAAATTCTTTATTGTACATTAAAATATACAAAATAAAATGAAGTACATAGGTGAGCATAATACCTTGTAGGTATTCTCTAACAGCTAACCTTTGGGAGAACGACATAAGAAATTGTGGGGTGCAGAGTTAGAAGGAGAGAATAAATATTAAACCAAATGCAAAGGTTGCTATACCTTTCACTTTGTATATCATATGTCATAATAAAAAGTAATGAAAATAAATAAATATATAAATTAACGTGCCAGTTACATACACAAAATATACATTTATAAACATACATAAATAATAATAATAAATATTTTCAGACAGGTCACACAGCGCCATCTAGTTTCCGTGGTAAGCTACGAGGCTTGTGTTACGGAAACTAGATGGTTGATAAACTACATATTATACTTTTTTTTTTGTAAATATATACATATTATACATATAAACACCCAGACCGAGACAAATTATACAATGTACAACTTGCCCCCGGTGGGAATCGAGCCCACGACCTCCCGAGTTCACGGCAACGTTTGTTACCACTAGACCACAAAGGCGGTCAATCCATGTCATGTATTTTATTTATTTTAAATTCTTTATTGCACCAAAACTTAAAATTAGGTACATAGGCGAGTTTAATGCCAGTTAGGCATTCTCTGACAACTAACCTTTGAGATGGTGAGAGATTATGGGCAGGGTGCAACAATCCAATAATATTAGTCTAATTTATAAATACACTACATACTATGTATGTAATATTATTATATAATATTTAATTAAACAAGTACCTAATTAAAACTTAAGGCTTTATTTACTATTATCTAAGCACGCCACAACAACGTGACGTGTACGAAGAGTTAAGGCTTTCAGCGACCTTATGGTGCTGTCCCGTACCCGGCCAAGCACGTCTTGTGACAAATTTTTGATACACTGCAGTACCGGATGTAGGTACAGTACGCCCTAAACAAGGTGACCTTCACGTCATGTCAGCAACGAGCAAATCTGCGTGCGATCATATGATATTGGCTAACCGCCAAAGCATTGAATAAATATCATAACTCTCACTAACTAGTCGTTTTTTAGAACGTATATGCCTAGCGTGCGCTGAATTAATCCTGGATATAATCGGGAATCATAACTCGTGCCAGTGTCAACTGAACAAAAACACTAAAATGACAGTAAAGATCAAAATATTATTCCGTGTTATCATTAGAAATAATATTTCTTCCATTTTATTAGCTTCAAGAGATGGCCGAGAATATAAAAAAGAAAGTAAGAGGATTTGAAAATATCATTGAATTATATGTTGAGCGGGTCTATATCTACTAATACAATAATGGCCATTTAACCCGTGACTTTAATAATAATAATAAATAAATAAATAAATAAATATTTCCAGACAGGTCACACAGCGCCGTCTAGTTTCCGTGGTAAGCTTGTAAGGCTTGTGTTACGGAAACTAGATGGTTGATAAACTACATATTATACTTTTTTTTTTTGTAAATATATACATATTATACATATAAACACCCAGACCGAGACAAATTATACAATGTACAACTTGCCCCCGGTGGGAATCGAACCCACGACCTCCCGAGTTCACGGCAACGTTTGTTACCACTAGACCACGGAGGCGGTCGAATAAAACATATTTATTGCACAAAAACTAAATTTACTTAAAATTTATGTACAGGCGAGCTTTATGCTGTAAGGCTTTTTCCACCAGCCAAGTATTTACTAACAAAAATAAAAATGTATACTAATACATACACATAAACCACATATCTAACATATTATAATATATACTTTCGCGCTTATTCATAATAGTTTTTATAATTTTAATGGGTCTTTACGCGATTTACCTTAGAGTGTCGCCAAGGATATTGTAAGTGTCGTGTGTCGTGATTTCTAAAAACTTTTAAAAGTGATAAGTGGGTAGGTTTACATCTACCGCCCAGTATGTACGAGACTACACCGCATAGCTTCAGTCGACCCGTGACCACGGCCAATGCAACTTGGCTGAAACGTCGGGAGAACGTCTCTAAGGTAAATCGCGTAAGGACGCGTTAAAATTATAAAAACTATATACTAGTATATCTATAATGCTATACATTTAATTACATATATAAAGGAATAAATAAATACACACTATATGAGATTAAAGTTTAAATAAAGAAAAAAGTGAAACATCAGTTTAACACAGATAAATATATCTTTAGTTATTCTGAATGGATAGATAGGAGTAAAGATAATTTTTGAAAGAAATAAAAAGAGGGAGAGTGTTCCAGAGAGTTTCTGCGGTAATTGTAAAGGAATTTAAATATTTTGTCAAGGAGTGTAGAGAAATAACAAGGAGTTTATTTTGGCTAGATCGCAGGTCTAGAACATGAGTCGAAGAAAGACACTTAAAATATTCCCTAAGGTATAATGGGGAAAGGGGGTTTAACCTTCCTAAACCTATACATTGGTTACAGAGCTTGAGATGTTGATACATTAAATGATGTCCGTTTGCTAAAGCTGTTTGCTAGATATATGAATTGAATATGAGCATATAAAAATATTAAAACAAAGTATGTTGTTAAAAAGGCCTAATAAATAGACATGTGCATTGTATACAATGTTAATTGGTCTGGATTAAAATATATTTCTGAGTATTGTTTTTCACAACAGATGACATTCCTATTAAGACAGGTTAAGTGTGGCTACGAGCACAAGGAAAACGTGATTTAAATAAAGTATGTAGTAAAAAAAGGCCTAATAAATGTACAGGTGTATGTATATCTATGTAGAATGTTAATTGGCCTGAATTAAAGAGATATTTTCAAGCATTATTTTTTAACTTAAGATGCCATCCCCATTACGACAGATTGAGTGTGGCTACGAGCTCAGGAAAAAAGTCATTATAACAAAGAAATATGTAATAAAAAAGGCCTCATGAGAGGAAGATATAAAATAAAGCATAGGGACAAAAATAAGAAAAGGCATGCTCTGATGGTTTAAGTATGTTAAAAGGATGAGCAAAGAAATATTGATGAGTACCTAATTAAAACTTAAATATATAATGCGAAATTGTGGGTGAAAGAGTCCCTGGCAGACCGAGACTTACATATCACTATCAAATAAATAAAACACTGACTGAAGGTGCATTAAAACGTCTTTGTAACCAAAGGGCATGTATGAAGAGGTTAATGAATGTCGACGAAGCGAAAGAGGTATGTCGTGATCTTGTCAAGGGATCTGGCGTGAAGATATGTATGTATGTAAGAAAAGGACAGGTGCATGTATATAATGTTAATTGGCCTGGATTAAAAACATATTTCTGAGTATTGCTTTTCTCAGCAGATGACATTCCCATTTAGACATGTTGAGTGTGGCTACGAGCTAAGGGAAAACGTCATTAAATCAAAGTACGAGCATGTAGTAAAAAAGGCCTAATAAACGGACAGGTGCATGTATATAATGTTAATTGTCTTAGAATAAAGAGATATTTTCGAGTATTGTTTTTTCTCAGCAGATGCCATTTCTATTAAGACATATTGAGTGTGGCTACGAGCTTAGGGAAAATGTTATTAAAACAAAATACGAGTATGTAGTAAAAAAGGCCTAATAACCGAACAGGTGTAGATAATGTTAATTGGCCTGGATTAAAGAGATATTTTCGTGTATTTACGAACTCAGAGAAAAAGTCACTAACATATGTTTACCGTTGCCGTTCTTCGGTTATAAGTCGATGGAAAATATCCATTAATCTTGATATTATTTCGCTTGAGAAAGCTCGAATCATTTGCGCCAGATGTTAGGCTCACCTCCGACCTCATTACGTGCGCGGTAACATTTGTTAATGTTCTCATAATTACTTGTTACATACAGTCGTTTTCATTTTGCAACCATTCCAAATTTTAGCACTCACATTACGTCTGTTATTAATATCGAAAGCTTGCCTAAACTTATTAAATTACTTTTTAATTATCAACTCGTTCTTCAATAATATTATTTTGTTAGCAAATTCTGAGATCCCATTTAAGGTAACACGATAACGGTTATTAATGTTCTTATAATTACGTAAATATGATAATAAATTTATAAAAAAAAGAGTATACTGTAGAATTGGTATGGATTCCAAGTCATCAGGCTATTTATTATTAATTTATTGATTTAAAGCTTTATTGGACAATATATACAAGGGCGGACTTAATGTCACTAGACATTTATTTATTTAAAACTTTATTGCACTATGTACAAGGGGCGGGCTTAATGCCGCTAGACATTCTCTGACAACCTTTGGGACAATAATAAGTATAACTTAGATCGAGGAGACGCTTTATTATTTATTATATTTAAGGCTGATCATTATTAAATAATAGCTATGTTTATCAATAATATATATACTACATACTAATAATACTTACATACATACATATATACATAACTATACTACATACAATATCCACTTATACACGCTGTAGGGAGCTGTTTAAGTTATATGTAAATACCAATCTTTTGA
The DNA here is from genome assembly GCA_910589645.1 of Tinea semifulvella. Classification (NCBI taxonomy): domain Eukaryota; kingdom Metazoa; phylum Arthropoda; class Insecta; order Lepidoptera; family Tineidae; genus Tinea; species Tinea semifulvella. The sequence goes on along the minus strand of OU342598.1, from coordinate 1,941,019 downwards.
ATATTATTCTGTTGGACATTCTCTAACAGAGTCATTCTAAGACAACCTTAGAGACACTTCAGAACATTAAAGACATAAGGTAGGTTCAATAAGAGAAATATGATTACGTAATAAATATGCAATATTATCTAAACCATATACTACAATAATAAATACTACTATAATAAACTAAATACTAATAATACAGACACACAACGATTTATGAATATACTAGGTACATACATTACATAACATTATTTATTTTTTATTTATTTAAAACTTTATTGCACGAAGTACAAAGGCGGACTTAATGCCCGTAGACATTTTCTGACAGCCAAACCTTGGGGACAAATTTGAACTATTATAGGTGCAATGAAAGAAATATTAAAAAATTAGGAAGAAAAATTAACAGCTTAATTATACACTTACATATTATATTGTTATATATACTATGATATCAATATACTAAATACTAATACATAATACTATACATAAACATACATATATACACTTATACATTAATACATATACTTCATATAATAATATACTGAATAAACTAAATGAGTGGTTAGGAGCTATTTAAATAATATGACTATACCATTCTTTTGAAAATGTTTTGGATGGATGCTAGGCGTATATCTACCGGTAGCTTGTTCCACAGGTTTGTGGCAATAACAGCAAAAGATTTGCTCATGAATCCAGAGTGGTGCGATGGAATAGACAGAGCAGAGACTAATTGTGAAATGAGGAAAGATAGGCAAATAAAAAAAATACGTGTGGTAATCGGGGACTGCCGCGGTAAAGCTATTGCATAGCATTTTTTATCAACTTATGCAATTATAATTATTTATTTATTTTATTTATGCAGTTTTTTTTTCTTTGATATTAATTCAAGTTTTTTATATTACTCGTGGACGCGGCCAAAAAGCACGCTGTCTCACCTAGAATTGTGTCTAAAAGAGATGGAATCAACTCATAACTATGAGCAGTAAGCAGCTAGTCTACACGCATACGTCTAGTCGCACGCACACAAACACCGTGCCGAAGTCTGCCGAACTGAAACGACGTTAGACGATGCACGGCTTTCAACGCCGCACCGCTGCGCGTGGGGAGTGTTAGGTTTATTTTCGTTACGGAATTTCTTGATTTGGTCGCCGCGCTCAAAGCCCGCGATAAAAGCTATGAAATAGCTTAATAAATAAATAAAATTGAATAGATAAAAGTAAGCATAGGATTCCTGCGACAGCGAATTGATAGCCATTGTAGAGTATTGTAGGTAATGAAAACAAAACGTGGATAACGAAGCAAAACTAGCCACTTATGAGACTATTGACCCATCCTTTAAATGGACAGCAACTGACTTTAAAAATGTCATTAAAACTAAAGTTAATAGCTACTGGGGTATTATGTTAAAAACCAACATCACCAGATATCTAACCCTAGTCCGTAGTTCAGTATTATTATCATATCTATATTAAGTGTTGCACCTACCTTACACCTTGTACTTTCTATATTATATATATATATATATATTTCTATATTGGCTGTCAGAGAATGTCTAGCGGCATTAAGCCCGCTCCTTGTACATAGTGCAATAAATATTTCAATAAATAAATATTAGAATTGGGCATGAAATAAATATAGATGTACTTCTAAGGCACCTGTTAGTCAACTATTAATGATAATGACAGATCTTGTCTCAATTTACCGCTGACTCTAAAAAATCCTAGTTTCGATATTGATATTCGTCAGAGAACCTAAGTTACTGACATAGTATTTAACCTTAGCAAGCTGAAATGGCAATGGGCTGGATATATCTGCCACAGAACCGACGGCCGATGGGGCAAAAAGTGGAAAAAACATACGGGACAACGCAGATTGGGAGCTGGTGTGTGTTGGATGAGGGTTGCAAAAGACCGCGTGCAGTGGCGAGCCTTGGGGAAGGCCTATATTCAGCAGTGGAGAGACACAGGCTGATAATAGTGATATTTATGACCACATTAGTTTTATTTATTCGAATTAAAAATATTAAATTAAATTACAAACAATATAAAAGAATTACAATATTAAATAAACTATATTACAACAAAATCTAAATTAAACCTAAAAAAATAATAATAATACATAGAAAATACAAATAAAATACTTACAAAAAAAAAATAGCTCCTCTAAATCGCTGTCTTGTGGCATAGTACCCAATACACTAGCAGCATTTCCCCTTTGAATTAGGATACTTATTTTTTGGGAGAAAAAACTGCCAGCCCTATTGGCACCAGAGAAGTCAATGATGTTTCATTTGGTTAATAAAATTATAGAAAATAGATTATAATATGTGACATTATTATCGTATGATTTTCTCTCTCTTTCGGTTTACTTTTGGCAATTGTTTTTTATAAGAAATTAAATCACCATCGGTTTTATATTATGACGTCCGAAGTTGGTTTATTCGAGCTTTTAAGAGAAGTTCTGAATGACACTTTTTATCGCTCGGCGTTTTATTTCCTCTTAGCTCAAGTACGCACTTGGACTGAAATTGAATTTTATATAGATTAGTATTTTGTTAAGTGAAATCCCACTCAAAAGACTGGTTATTTTAATGACGTCGTTGGTTTCTGCGATCCAGTCTAAATGATCCATTGTATTAAGATTACTAAGAAACCGAAGAATTGTTACATATATACATATCTTCACGCCAACCTTGCTACCCAGCAATGTTTCGATGGCTTTTTAAGGCACCTTCAGCTATTGTGTTATTTATCTGATGATAAGTGAGTCTTGGTCTGCCAGGGCGTCTTTTACCCACATTTTTTGCATTATATATCTGGTTCGTCTATCTCTATTCGCTCATCTTTTTAACATGCCCGAACCATCGGAGCATCCCTTACTTTATTTTTATCCCTATGCTTTTTTTTCATATTTTTGCGCATTTTATCATTAGTATGAGGTCTGTTAAAGTTAAGTCGCATATCCGACGCAATGACCTCACTTCTACTGCATTAACTCTACTCTCATGCGTATATATATATCCACGTATCGCTTTCATACATAAGTGTTGGTACCAGCATGGCATTGTGTATGGCGAGTCGAGCTTTGTCACTGACATTTCCAATGGGGCACTGATCGCCCCGGGCATCGTTAACACTATTTCCCGCGTTCACTCTTCTTTTAATATTTTTTCCCTTTCATACTTTAAGAATTTTTACAAATATTTAACCATAATTTATTGATTGAAATAAACAACTTGAGGCATCACATTCGGTTATTTTGTTGAAATTTTAGATGAAAATAACTATTTGAAAATGCGAAATGCATTTAATTTCACGAGAAATATATTATGTATTGTGGCTCGGTTGTAAGAATGCTTTTCTTAAAATCCTAATGAGTTTGGTTCGAGCCTCTGCATGTACCAATGAAAATTTATAATTTACACATTTTTCCGGAGATGAGGTGGTAAGGCGGATAGACAGATTTTGACAGCGCGAGCTGTCAGCGCCTTAAAGAAATAGACTACCGCCGCTGGCCACTTTATTAAAATTAATTAAACTTTTCCACACCCTCAGAGGTCTTTCCTATCGTAAACTTTGATGAGTTCATCTCTAAATGAAAAATAAATTGCTTTACTTTTTCATGTCTTTTGCGTTTAGCTTTTATAAGCGAGTAATTAAATGTTAATTTAATTTAAAGACGTGTTGTTAACTTTTTTATAGTTTTGACATGGTGTTGCCGTGATCAGAGAAAAAACTTCAGGTGGCCAAAGGATCACGCGTCTTATACCTTATGATTGTGATTACGGTGGCTTTTCCGCACTTAGTCTCCATTCAGTTGTAGTGGTCATTGCAGTGGTGGCACGTGGCACGTATGTCGGGTCCGCACCCTAAGGGCCTGGTTGAGCGGGGGGATGGCTGGCAAATGCGTTATGTCCGTGATCGGGTGCTGCTGTGGGGGCCTGGGACCTCTTCCGAACACGTTCAATTTATTGTTCTTAAATTAGCAGAGGTTTTGCGTTTTGTCAGCTTTAGGGTTGCACACAGGCAAGTCCTAATTCTGACATTCCTGGTGGAATACCACTGTACCAGGTTTTATAATCTCATGGGTGAATTTGAAAGATATTAATTTATTGTTGTTGTGTAATTCTGTATTTGTTTCATTTGTAAATCAGCTATAGCTGAGTTTTCCTTGCAGATTCCTTTCTCAGTCAGATTAAACATTAACAGGTCACTGGAATTTGCTAAGCTGTTAGTCTTCTGCTAACAGCTTACGCCTTGGACCACTTGGCTGCTTAGTCTTCCACTAACAGGAGTAGAATCATTCTAAATAATTTAAATAATGACGTGTCACAAATATCTGTAATAGGTTTACGTGAATAAAGATATTTTGACTTTGAGTTTGTGTGAACACCATTCTTTTAAATAGCATACTATGTTGGGCACTTGACAGTGTAGGGGAAAATACCTACTGGCTGACGGAGACAGTTTAGGGAAAGGAAAAGAAAGGTTACTCACGTGGGTCCGGCTGTCACCTGTCTTCCTCCTGGAAACCTCCAGATCGAATCCAGCAGATATGTGGACTGTATCGTTTCACATAGGGGTTTAGCACAGCACTTTCACGAAAGTTTATAGTTTTGGGTTGAGCCGGCTAGCTAGCGCACACTCGGAAACCAGCGGTCATGGACGTCCTGATGAAGATCACCGACGGAAGACGTAAACACGACGCGGTCTGATTCACTGTACGATATACTGCTTATTTTTGTTGAGAAATCATGACCATACGCTAGGGCTGATCGATGACGACTCACTACCTCTAGAGGGTTTTAACCTAAGCCATTGTTCTGAAGTAGGCCACTAGATGGCGCCACGTTAGGAATGCAATGGAAATGTAGGGAACAAGGATTTTACCAGCCAATATATAATTTATAATTCCCTATCAAAAAATATTATAAATACAAACTAAACCTAGGTACCGAACAATCAGATATCTAAAGGGACTTTGTTCCACAGATTTGCGGCAACAACTGCAAATGAGTCGGATATAAAACTAGAGTGGTGAGATGGTATAGCAAGTACAGGATCTATGCGATGACCGCAACGACCTGTCGTGGAATACCATATAGAAAGGAGAGGAGATATTATCGTATAGATCTAAGAAAACAGATATACAGCTACTTTAATTGAATACGAAATTCTGAGGCATGATCATACATGTCTAATATTTGGTCATAATTTAACGTTAATTCCGATCCTACACCGATTATACGGTGTTAAAACCCATTTCAGTATGGCTGCATCTTGATTTCCCTTGCGATTGCGGTGATCGTTAAAATTTGCTATAAAATAAACTGACCTATGTCTTAATGACCGGGCATTCGATTCAAAACGAGACTAGAGCTAGAAGGCCGTAAAAATAACTATGTCAATTGCAGGAATGTGACAATATATTTGTAAAAAAAAAATGTTATATCGTATTCCTGCCTCCGTGGTCTAGCGGTTAAGTCCGTGGATTAATACTCGGACGTACCGGGTTCAATTCCTGGTCGGGACACAAAAATATTTATTAATGTAAATAAATACATTTAATTTATTTGTGATATTTCTCGAGTTTGGTACGCTGGAGACATCGACGAGCTTGCCACTTGTCATGTTTGGCCTATAGTAAAGTTGGCTAAATGTGAATCCGCTTATTTATAAGCGTGGTTTCTGACCACCCCGAAAGGGAAACGGTCGCAAGTGGCAAGCACGTCGATGTCTCCAGCGTACCAAACTCGAGAAATATCACAATTAAATTTAAATATTAATTAAATGTATTTAATTACATTAATAAATATTATTGTGTCCCGACCGGGAATCGAACCCGGTACCTCCGAGTCTAAATCCACGAACTTAACCGCTAGACCACGGAGGCAGTTAAATTGTAAAAAGTACTAATTTACTGGAAGGCCTCTCATGATGTTTATGGGTTTATAGTTAGTGGCTTTATTGTTTAAAATGCCCAGAGCCTATATTAGGTCTATGTTGTACCTACATTTCTAAATTGAGAAGCCAAAAGTCATATATCATTGGATAGACATGATATATGCGGCTTGGTAACAATTGTCATAAATCTGGAAATATTTCCGCTTTTATCACCATGTCAAATGTTGCTTTATATATTCATTGCCACATCTTGTGAGCTGTTCTATTCTTATGACCTTATTAAACTGTTTGTCCACGAGAGAAGCAGTTAGTGCTGTCTTGCTTTTGCATCAGATTAGGTTTTGAAGTCTGTGTGTACATTTAAGAAATCTAGTTAACTTACTAGGAAATACAATTAAGAATATATATATTAATCATAGGCGCGGCGGTGGCTCGGTTGTAAGAACGCGTTCCTTAAATCCTACAAAGGTCGGTTCAAAATCCCCCGGCATGTACCGATGAGAAATACACTTTTTTTACGTACATTTGTCATAGATTTACAAAACCACCGTTCCCGTGCCTCGGAGAGCACGTTAAGCCACTAATACTAACTTGTGGAATCGTTAATAAATTGTCATTAAATATTGACATCATATCCCCGCCAAGCCGTCTGGCTAGCGTGGCGAGTGTAGGCCGAATTCTCCAGATATATGTTTTGGAAGGCCCATCTCCAGCAGTGGCTGTAATGATGAATAATCATATATTTGTTTTACAGACCTTTTTGGTAGGGCTTTCATCCATATTGAAACTATGACATATAATCTAGACAATGGTCCCAGAGCTAAAATACACCGAGTTAAACATCTAGTGAATAAATATTAATTATAAAATAAAATTTTAAACATAAATCACGACAAGTACTTCGGTCGTCTTGGTAAATAATAGGATTTATTTTGACATACAAAGAGATGGTTTCTGAGAAAGATACAAAGTTAATATCCCCCGCTTTATTGCCGAACAAAAGATTAGTAAAATAAAGTATCATTACGACCGTGGTTCAGAAACTACGCTTTCTAAGGAACGTCAGTTAACTAAATAGATAACTTAGGCTAGCTAAATAAGAAGTTTCGATGGTTTGACAGTTAGGAATGTAAAACTGTGTTGATATAAAATGTAAAACTGTGCTCAAAGCCTTCTCCTTCCTCTCCTTGACTATGGTGACGTGTGTAGTGTCGATCTCTCGGAGGTTTTGCTTAACAAGATGGACCGACTACTTAACGCATGTATCCGGTTTATCTATTGTTTACGAAAATATGATCATATCTCCGAGTATCGCGCTAAATTAGGGTGGTTGCCAATTCGATGTCGCAGAAATCTCAGAATCCTTTGCTTACTTTTCTCTATTCTCAACGAGCCTGCGACACCGAAATACCTCAAGAACAACTTTGCCTATCTATTCAGATTTCATGACAGATCCCTTCGCTCTTCACATAACTCTCTTCTTTCCATTCCCTCGCATCATTCTTCCTTTGTGTCAAACTCTTTTGCAGTTGTTGCTGCGAATTTGTGGAACAACCTGCCCTTAAATATAAAACAAGCATCAAATCGAGCTCAATTTAAAAAGATGGTCTATTTGCATTTCTTAAATGGCTCCTAACAAGAGACCTACTTAGTGTATGTATATATATTGTATTATATGTATGTTTATGTATGTGTATGTATATATATTGTATTGTATGTATATATGTATGTGTATGTATATGTATTGTATTGGTATGTATTATTGTGTGTATGTATGTATGTGTTTATGTGTGTATATAATTAACATATTGTTTATTGCTTACAATGTGATCGTTTAGTTATAATATATTGGATTTTTACTTGCACCTACCGTTCACTTTAAATGCTTTATCTGTCCCTAAAGTTGGCTGTCAGAGAATGTCTAGCGGCATTAAGCCCGCCCCTTGTACATAGTGCAATGAAGTTTTAAATAAATAAATAAATAAATATTTCTGTTGAGTAAGGTTTGGCAATTCATCATCGTTTAACACCAGAACAACGATTGCGAATTGTGGAAATTTACTTTTAATAAAAAAATCTATTCGCTATGTTCATAGAGTTCATTTTACGGTGAACATAATTGGCCTCGTGAGCAAGCAATTCGTGCAGTTATTGATTGTATTCGCACTAATTTTACTCTTCTCGATTCAAAACCATCAATAAGACTAAGAAATGTGCGTTCCGAAGAGAATGCTGTAGCGCAAAGTGTCAAAGAAGACGCCGAAAGTAGTGAAAAAGACTAATCGAATGGACTATGTAACTCGTAGCCGCGGCGGACATATGCCGAAAAGCATATTCAAAAAATAAATGCCATGAAATTATATACCAGATTATAAATCTAATTCTCTTCCCTTTTTGCTTTTTATCACTTGCTATATCGATCATCCAATTCATTAGTGGAACATTTCGAAATAAAAAAAAAGTCCAAAATTTTTAGTTTGGACAAGTTAAAACACAAAACTATGAAAAAATAATATTTCACTTTTTGAATTGTCCCAGTAATTAATTGGGCTAAAATATGTCAATAATGGATTGGAATGTATAAGTTTTATTTTGAAGGCCAGTCGTCAGCTGATACAATCCAGCCTTACTCTTTTACATAGAATAGTTTATTTTCGCAAATTTAGTGCAAAACCACTTAAATAATTCAGCTGCTGGAATCGAAGCCGATACTACGTTTAAATTTACTGTATTATCCGCTAGACCACGGTGACAAAAGGGGCCGAATAAGAGATTATTTTGCCAATTATATTGTATTTCTTTGACATCTACTTCAGACGACAATTGGCGAAGTTAGTACGCTTTTGTTGTCTTAGAAACATTACCGTCTAGAGTCAAGATTATGTAAAATCTATTTATTACATACATAAAACATTTATTAAAACTGTTATTTACTTGTGTTTGAAATTTCAATCTAATAATAATATTATTATTACTGATGAGCGGTGGAACTTCTGTTGTAAAAATGCATTCCTTAAGATCATAAAAAGATCGTTTCAAACCCCGGCTTAAGAACTACACTTTTCTTACGTATATTTGTCACAGACCGGTTCCACTAACACTACTTGTGGAATTGTTAAAACATGACATAAGACAATCGTTCGTTTGACCAGCGTAGTGAGTGTAGGCCAAATCCTCTAGATGTTTCTGGAAGACCTAGTGCAGGTCTAGGACTCTGTGTTCTAGGGCCTGTGATGATATGATGATTATTGCTAGAACGGAAGGATTTATATCTTGCCTTTCCGTCTTTATTCCTAATCCGATTATGATACAATTTCTTAGGACTTGAACTATAATTCATGACCGAAGCACAACATGTGATTCCACGACAACCTTGCGAATTATTGGCGGTGGTTGTCTTAACACGGGAAAGGCTGGGCCAAACACATTGTCTATCAATAATAAATCATTCATACAGGCGCGCAGCGGCTCAACCACTGTAAAATATCTCGATTTCCGTTCGCTTGTTATGATAAAATGTACCGTATTATTTTGTCGATAAAGCACTTTTTTAACCGGATTGCTAATCAATCGTAATATTAACGTTTAGAGCGGTGGTGGCTCAGTTGAAGTAACGCTTACCAAAATCTAAAACTTACCTATCTTAGGTACATTTGTCATATATTTACAATTGAATGATAATGAACGGATTCAAGACTCAGCTTTACGGGGTGCATGTTGGTGCGAGAGGAATTCCAGCCAAATCTTTATACCACTTACTGAAAGAACTGAGCCTAATTAGGTCTGCCGTTAATACATTTATGGAACGAGTTTCAAGAGGAGCAGAATTGAGCATCTTGTTACACAATAAAAAGTGGAGGCCTCCTTTACAAACTTATCTATAGTCGCAGCCCAAAAAATAATTGTTCTAACTCTTTCCCACACACGATGGACCTGGCACCTGCACCGTGAATCCATAGAATACTAAGAAATTTGTCTTCTTCACCACCGCTTCTATGCCTCGGAAACCCAATTTGTGAAATCGCTAATAATTTTATTATTAAAACTGACTCTCGCCACACAGTATCACCAACATGGCAATTGAGGCGAAATACTCCAAAAATATGCTCTGTAAGGCCCATCTCCAGCAAAGGACGTCTAAGACTACGTATGTGTTTTAGGGTCTGTAAAGATGATCTTCTTCTTCTTAAGGTGCCATATCCTATCGGAGCTCGGCTATCATTAAGGCGATTTTGATTTTATTGGCTGCTGTCCGGAACAAGGATCTGGTGCTCATCCCGAACCACTTCCTGAGGTTTTTGAGCCAGGAAGTGCGTCTTCTCCCCGGTCTTTGTTTATTTATCCTCTGCAAGACAGTTTCGTTTCTTACTCTGTCCTTCCATGATATCTTCAACATTATCTTGTATAGATGATGAAGATGTTAATTGTATATTTTTTTTCCAGTACACTTGTCTACATGAGAACCTGTTTCATTACCTCTGCGAGGAGCACGGAGGTGGTGTGTCTCTTCCTCCAGCCAAAGGTGATGATGCCTGGAAAGTGTACTTCCACAAAATTCCTGAAGAAATCGTCGACGAATTCGCTATGAGATACGGAATTGAAAACATCTATCAAGCTATGACGTAAGTTTACAAAAAAAAACACCTAAGTTAATTTTTTTTTTTTTCAAGGCATGCTCCATTGGTTCGGGCATGTTCAAAGGATGAGTGAAGAAAGATTGACGAACCAGATATATAATATAGACGACATGTCGGTCTATTAAGATGATTTTTCACACTTGGCTTAAGGAACTCCAGGCATATTTTGGCCTGTGCGTTTAGTTGCGGAAAAGAAAAAAAAGTATAAAGTAAACAGCTTTTCAGAACACTCACTATAGTAAAGCATGTAGAACACGCTCAGGTAGGACACATCTCGGCGAAGCTGCAGCGATTCGAGAGTTTTAGACACTGTAGCGTCGTTCACAATCCGAATCGCCCGCCTCTGCAGGACATTGAGAGCATCTGTAGGGTACGGACCATCCCAGAGCGTGAGAACAGTAATTTACGCATGACTTTGTCATGCTTTATAAAGCATAAGTCTGAGTGAGTTTTTTGACGCTCGCTGTTTTGGTGATGCTCTCAATGTAGCTTCGGTGGTTGAGATCTGTGCGTATTTCAACCACAAGTATGTTGTAGCTGGGTTAAGTTCCAGCACAGTGCCCTGAAAAATAGGAAGTCAGCGTGCATGTCTGGGTGTTATTGACAATAAACTAGATTGGGTTTTGGGTAACCCACACAAAAGTTTTGCGAAGGGTGTCGCCCAGATCCGCTGTCAGGAAACGATACATCTTCTCAACTTGGTCGCTTCCCAAAGCCCGTGGACTCAAGTACCGCCCATGTGCTGTGCTGTCATCTGCATAGCAATGAATGTTTTCTAGGGTCAACATATCATTGATATGCAGAATAATCAGTGTCAGAAACAACACGAAGCCCTGCGACACATCAGCATTCACCAACATGAGACTTGAGCTCATGTAGAAAGCCGGTGATCCAGCCCGTTTCCATTTTAATACTGCGAGTGTTGTAAAGAATACAGATGTTCCAATAAGCTAGGCAATGGTTACACAAATTTTATGTATTTACACAAGAAACAAGTATGACTTAGTTCTAATATCAATATACAAATGTTGATCCTGTTAGGGCTTACGAAACTTCTGACTTCAAATTTACTTTGCCCAAACTAACAGTCGAAAATACTTTGCAAATAAAACAGATTGTTAGCAAAATAAATCATTTTGCTACCTCCATATACGCAGAGGTACCGGGTTCTATTCCTGGTCGGGGCATAGTTTTTAATAATCTGAATACGACATGTAACACCGGACCCAAATGAAAGAATACGGGGGTCCAACTGTTGCATACACTAATGACCTGCCTGGTATACGCTATGCCGGCCTAATAAGATGATTTTACATGCTTCGCTTGAAAGTGATTAGAAACCACGCATTTTGAAAGTTGATAGTGGAAGGTTGAACCCAAAATAGAGGGGGTACAACTTTAATTGACTATAGATGATAAATTTTATAATATTTATTAATACGTGATGGCGGACGAACAGCAGTGCCGGCAACAGCAGCGTGGAGTAGGCCGCGGCTGTTTTCGGGGACGATAAGCCGATCAATCACGTGAATGACGTGAGCCAATGAGTCGCTTCGGTCACAAACTCGTTCGCAGCCACTCAATATTTTGACCGAGACCGAATGAAACGTAGCATTTAAGTGAAGTGCAACACATTTGTCGATTGTTGGTTTTTTTTTTTAACGCTACAGAGGCCAAGTAGCAAGCTTCTCGATGTCTCTAATGTACCAGAGAAGGTTTATAGTAAAGTTGGCTTAATGTGAATCCGCTTCTTTAAACGCGTGGTTTCTAAACATTCCGCTAGGGATAACGGTCGTGATGATACTAAACTTTACTTTATAAATCCTTAAACTTTTGAAAGACCCGCAAGTTTTCAATTTGGACTAAGGTAGCTCGTTTAACTTTCAGCGCTTAGTTGCCTTGTCCTGCGGTCGCTTTGTCAGAAAATCTTAATGTCAGAGACATTAATATTTTTGACTTGTCCAGCTATCTTATTATTTTTAATAACCTACCCAATTAACCATTTTATCTCTGTTCACACACAATACACACACGTATATATGTACATATACACAAGCCCGAATTTAATGTAGATTTTATTGTATAATTATTATGAAATTGATTTTGGTTTAAAATATTTTTCATTTTAAATGTGTTTAGTTTCTATTTAAAATGTTTTGTTTTAGTTTAGTTATATTTTAGTTTATGTCTAATTTTGACCTTATTAGTTTTTGTTTTAGGTTAATTTATTCGACACATTTAGCCGCTTAATATAAACGTAATGTTAACATTAAATGTGCAGAACCAGGCGCGACCCAATTCTAGTATCTTGGCCCCCTAGCACCAGTTGTTGTTTTGGATTGTGTCGGACCAAGAAGGACTCGCAGGTCTCGCAGTAAATGAAAGTCGTACTGGGTTCGTAACCTCTAGCAAGGCCTCTAGTTGATCGTAGCAGAGTAACGTCAGTGTAATACCTTCATAGTAACAGTTGAAATCCATTATTGTGTACCTTGGTTACCTGTACTGTGATGCTGTGGATTTTTGTTGAATTTAAATAAATAACTATAAACCTAATAAATAAAAATCTATAAATAAAAAATGTCCTCAAGAGACGTCCCATCAGATATAGTTCCAAGAAGACTGGCAACATTTCCCCTCTGTATAGCGAGGCTAATACGTTGGCAGAAAATCGGTGCATACAAGGAATTATCTAGAATCTAACGGTTGGGAGAGTGAGAGATTAAGGGTAGTGCCGATATCAAGTTTAACAATATCAAATTTACTAACTACACAGTAAAAAGTCAAAGTCAAAGTCAAAATATCTTTATTCACGTAATCCTATTACAGGCATTTATTAAACGTCATTAATTTAATTATTTTGAATGATTCTACTCCTGCTAGTAGAAGACTAAGCAGCAAAGTGGTCCAATACGTAAGCTGTTAGCAGAAGACCAGCAGCTTAGCAAATTCCAGTGACCTGTTAATGTTTAATCTGACTGAGAAAGGAATCTGCAAGGAAAACTCAGCTATATTAGATTTACAAAATAAAACATATACAGAACTGCACCACAACGATCAGTTAATAATAACCTTTTAAATTTAGTTATCAGTACCTATGAGAATACAATAGAGCAGTAACCCACCTGGCAAGTCAGAATTAAGGTAGACTACATGCCTATGTGCAACCCGAAAGTCAACAAAACACATACGTACATACTAATAAATACCTACATAATCAAGTGAGACTAGATAACGGCCTGATGAAATCTGAGACATCTTTTTCAAGCCAAGCTTGTGTGAATCGAGCTTTATGACCCATTGCTAAGTCATGCTAAGAGAACCATTCTTATTATGTATACACGTCCATGTTTAATACACACGAAATTTTGCAGGCATTTCCACTGTTTATCAACCAAGTACTTGTGTGCTGGCGTTCCTGCAGTAATGTCGACTTTGCTGGCAAACATTAACGCGTACTATGCCCATACGACAGCATCCTCGGCCGTTTCAGCATCGGACAGATTTGCTGCTTCCAATTTTGGAGTAAGTACACAAATTTCTCGACTCAAACTCGACAATATCACAAATAAATTAAATGTATTTAATTATATTAAAAAAAAAATTTTGTCTCACGATTCACACACACGAATATTAATATATATTCGTGTGTATGAATCGAACCCGATACCTAGAACACGTGGTCTAGCGGTTTATTCCGTGAATTTAGGCAGACGCGGAGGAACCGGGGTTTATTTCTGGTCGGATTAGAATAATGTATTAAATATATTTGTAATATTTCTAGAGAGCCTTTGACGAGCTTGCCACTTGTCATGATAGGCTTATAGTAAAGTTGGCTAAATGTTTCTGACCACCCCGATAGTGATAAGGTCGTGATGATCATACGAAAGACGACGATTAATGATGTTAATAATTTAGTCATAATGTTTTGTAATCTTTTACAATATGCTCATTTTATCCACAGCTATTCATTTCCACGCCAAGTTTTCGTTTTCAATTTCATTCTTGCAGTTTTTGTCATTGTGTTTGCTTGTTCGTGAAACAACAAGCCCGCACAATGGTTTAATTTCCTCTTTGCAACGCTTTATGCCTTTAAGCTGACATTTTGGTTCAATAAGCGTTATTATTCATTGTAACTTCGATTAAGCCTACAACATAGATCACTAAATCCTAGACTTCCACTGTTGGAGATGGGCCTTCCAGATAATCCTGGAGAATTCGGCCTACCACGCTGGCCAGACGGGTTGGCAAGGGTCTTATGTCAATTATAATTAAACGGTTTAACGTGCTCTCCGGGAACGGTAGTTTTACGGACTGACAACGGACACCCTACAAGCATGTTCAGGATATCGCTCCTACTTTCGTACGACCCCTTTTGGAGGTAGACGAATTTAGGAAACTAGATTGTTGAACCACACGGGCACATATAAATACAGTAGAGATATGTATAGTGCAATTCTAACCAATAAACTACATACATACTTATTATAGTATTCCGCTTTCGTAGGTCTGTCCATGTTCTCACCTTACTTTATAATATTCTTAATAATCCCAATACTACCGCATATCTCAAATCCCGCTTCGAATTTCTTTGTAATACGCACAACTGTGCCCTTCGCTCCTCTTACAACAACCAACTTAAGATTCCTTCTCATTTCTCAACCAGATACACTGATTCCTTTACTGTATCTGGCTCGCCAGTGAAATAAGCTGCCCTTGGCCATTAGACGTGCACCGTCTGTCAGCGTCTTTAAACGTTTAATAACCACATCGTTCCTGGAGAAACAGAATAAACCACTATTTAAATAACCGTGTATTTATTTAAGTTATAATGTATATGATGTACTTGTATGTATAATTGTATGTATGGTTTATGTATGTTTATGTGGGTATAATGTGTAGTATAATAAAAGTAACTTATTAACTGTATCATTAAAATTTCTTTTCCCCCCAGATTAGCTGGTAAAGAATGCCTACTGGCATTATAGCTCGCCTCTGTACTATTTTTTAGTGCATTAAAGAATTTAAATAAATAAATAGTATATATGTATATTAGATACATATATATAGAGATAATGAAGATAATATATTATTGGGAAAAAGAGTTTTTTAAAGTTAATATATGTCCTGTTTGTTTAAAAAGAAAGTATTAGCGTTTTTTTTTTAAATATTAATTGAAGGAGCTTGTCTGATGATCAGTTAAAGCTTGTTCCACTGGCGAGCTGCCGATACATTGAAATAATCTGTAAATCTGCTGGAAGTGTGGAGTGGTATTTTGAGTTGGTTGTTATAAGAAGCACCAAGAGCGGTCTTGCGAATGAGAAATACATTTTAAATATGTTTGAAGATGAAAAGAAGCTATAGGTTTGTGAAGTAAAGAAGATGTGTTAACCTGCGTGTCTTTCGTTGAATGCGGGGTGTTTGTAAATAATTTGGCGATAAAAGTTATAAAAGGGGCGGCAAATGCGTAAAAAATTGCTATCCGGATCGATAGTCGTGTGTTAATTAGCTTAATCACTTTTGCAGAAGGAAAAGTTCGTCAAGTTGCTCGACCAGTTGCACAACTCGTTGAGGATCGATCTGTCGATGTATCGGAACAACTTCCCCGCTTCGAGTGCCGAAAAACTAATGGACCTGAAATCTACCGTCGATTTGCTCACCAGTATCACGTTTTTCCGGATGAAGGTACTTTATACATCCTTTTTTTTATATTCCTTGTGCAAACTCGCTCCTTTTTTTTCGAGATAATATTATCTACTAAATATAAGATTGGAAAATCCATGTTGTGCGGTCTAAACTTCACTTCAAGTTTGATTTTGTATTAAATATTATGATTAAATATTATCAAATCAAATCATTTATTTGCTTTGGTTATCACAACAACACTTGGATATTGTTAAGACATTTTTTCTCCATAGTTTATTATTATTTAGATTATAAAATAACCAGCAGCTACTATGGGTGGACCCATCATATCAGCTATACCATCATCTTCGACTAAAACACTGTTGCCATAAACAAGGTTTTGCTTAAAAGTAGGTAGTTAAAATTAATTCGTGGCTGTAAAAAGGCCGTGTCAGCTTATAGACTAAAATAAATTACACATGTCAGGTTAATAAATTAATTCGTAGCTCTAAAGAGGCTGTGTCAGCTTACAATCTAAATATACATAAAAATTCGTGGCTGTAAGGGGGCCGTGTCAGCTTACGATCGAAATAATAATAATTATATATATATCAAATATAGGTCAGAACAGTGTTCTTCACTTCCGAGATAGATCCGCTAAGTACTTTAAGTACAGACAGTGGGGTCGTCCAGGCCTGGATGGCTTATCGTCGATGCTGGGTGCCGTTACTGGTGTAACAGCGCCCGTGTGGCTCACGAACCTAGGGGATCTTTAGCTTGGGAAGCCGAACGCAATATGGAGCGATATTCTGGAAATGCATAAAGTATACGAGTACGTTGTCGGCCCAATAGAACATTTGCAGGCCGACGACGAACTCTTCAATAGTACGCATCTCCAGATCTCGAGCTATGATGGAATTACGCAGAAGCCACGGTGCTCAGGAGACCACTCTAAGCGATATGTTCTGCTGCTAAGTACCTTACAGATGCTCTCAATATCCTGCAAAAAAAACAAACAAAAACAAACAAATGTTTATTGCCACATCAATAAGTATTACAATCAGAGAAAATAATCATAATTTAGAATTTAAATTAATATGATGTGGCAAGGGTCTTGGCTCAGCTTCAGTCAGCTGCGCATTACATGTAATGTGATGCACTACTAACGCTGTTGTGCATAACACCCTAACTCACGTACATTTTAAACAATTAACCTAAAGGACAACAAGAAAAACAACTTTGAGACACAAGAGGAGGTGTTAATGTTAAATAAATTTATTATGTATTTATATAATAATAATAAATTATACATATATACTATGCTTATATAATAGTAAATAAATATGAAGGGGTCCCCTTTACATTTATGGGGGACAAAGTGGACACAGTGACTAAAACTTTCGAATACCTGCATCACCACAGATCTGGCCTATCTGAGCATGTATTACAAGTTATACCTATACTTTGAGTCTACTGAAGAGCTCTCCATCTTATCTCTTCTTCTTTATTCCGCAACTAAACCACACGAATAGGCCAAAATATGCACTTCCATAGCGTAGCCACTATCCCTATAAGTACATATAAATTTATAGACTCTTCTATAAAACTATTAATTAATTAACTGCCTCCGTGGTCTAGCGGTTATGTCCGTGTGGATTTAGACGCGGAAGCACCGAGTTAGATTCCTGGTTGGGACACAATAATTTATTTAATTCTTGTGTTTCAAAAGCTAGAGACATGGACAAGCTAGCACTTGTCATGATGGATCTCTATAGTAAAGTTGACTAAATGTGAATCCACTTTTTAAAAAAATGTCTTCCCACCCCAGAAGGAATACTGTCGCAATGATACTTTTTTATGACAACAATTAGATTAAAAAATATTTTTTTTATTTTTTATTATTATTATTATGACATCTCCATCCACCCACAGCGATTCCAGCGCTCTTCTTATTTGTCGGTAGTTGTACTTATTAATAAATTGTTTTCCCCAGGTTCAAGAGTTAAGTAGTCCACCTCGCGCCAGCACTGTCGTCAAGGACTGCGTGAAGGCTTGCCTTAGATCAACATATCAATTTCTATTCGAAAACTGCTACGAACTTTATAACAGGGAATTCCAGGTACAGTAAAAATTACACAGCCCCCGTGGTTTAGCGGCTATTTGATCTATTATAAAAAACATACAATAGGGAATATTCACGACTTTATATTATTGCTTTTAAAGATAGATTAAGCACTAATATACCTTTAAAATGATATAACTCTAAAAAAAAAAACTGTTTTCCATTGAAAAAAAATGAATTTTATGTTGCTATTGATGATTAAATCCAAAAATGGTAGATCACATTCTCCCCATCTCTGTGACGTCACAACACATTAAACAAGAGTGTGTTTTGTTAAAATTATTATTTGTTACAACAAAGCTATCCTCCCCAGTAATATTTCAAAGTCCTTCCGATATTATTAATTAATTAGAATAAAAAACACGTATGATAGATTTGTCTGTTTTGTTCGCTGTGACGTCACAATATTTTCAAACAATGCTATGTTCGAATTAAAGCATATAAAGCAAAGCTTGCTTTTTTTACTAAATTTTGGATGAAATTCATTGAGAAACGTCAAGTCGAACGAATATCGAGCGAAATAAAGTGAAAAAGCGCTTAAAGCAGCAAGACAAACTAGAGCGAGTAAAGCGTTTAATTTCTGCAAATAAAATATTAATTATTTAACAAAGCATAACAATAAACGCATTTTACACACAATATTACACGCTCTAATTAATTGCTAATAGTGTACTTTACACTAATATTATTCTAAAATTTTATTCGAAGTTAATTATAGTACATTAAATATAAATTAAAAGCTACCTAAATAATAAAATTAAAAATAAACTAAACTATAAAAAAAATATGTCCTCTAGAGATGTCCCATCCGAGATAGTCCCAAGGAGATTGGCAACATTTCCCCTCTGTATAGCGAGGCTAATACGTTGGCAGAAATAATTGCCACTAATATTAAATACATTATATTTCAGGTGGACCCAAACGAAGCAAAACGAGATCCATCAGACCACGGACCTCAGCTAGAGTCGGTAGACTTCTGGCACAAAATAATAGCTCTCATAGTTTCTGTGATAGAAGAAGATAGGAACAGTTACGCTCCAGTACTCAACCAGTTTCCTCAAGAACTAAATATTGGACAGGTATGTACATTTCGTACACTTATTTAAATACTAACTAAGGACACAGCCATAAACTAAAATTAAGCAGGAAAAACATTTAAATGTAAATAATTTAGTAGAAAGCTTATTAATTGGTCAAACAGACAGTTGACCTAATGACTAATAACGTCAAATGCAAAGTTGGCTCAGGTATAAGAACGAACGTCGCGGCATGTACCAATGAGAAATACACTTTATGTACAATTGTCAAAGACTAATAACACCGTTCCCGTGAGGAGGAGAGCATGTTAAGCCAATCGATCTTGATTCCACTAATACTTGTGGAATCCATAATAAATTGTCATTAAAATGTACATCAAAACCTCATAAATAACTGCCTCCGTGGTCAAGCGGTTAAGTCCGTGGATTTGGTACGTTAGAGACATCGACGAGCATGCCATTTGTCACAATGGCTCTACTCGTATCTATAGTAAAGTAATGTATAAGCCTAGTTTCTGACCACCCCGGAAGGGTTACGGTCGTAATGATATTTTACTTTACTAAAACTTTAGATATATTTTCTGGATGGTCCATCTCCAACAGTGAAGTTCTGGGAGTCTGGACTGTCTGTAAGACACCGAAATACCTCAAGAGTAAAATTGCCTATCCCTCTTCATTCCATGATAAGTCTCTTCGCTCTTCTCATAACACTGTTCTCTCCATTCCCTCTCACCATACTGGATTTATGGCCAACTCATTTGCTGTTGTCGCCGCAAACCTGTGGAATGAATTACCGGTAGAAATCCGACAAGCATCCAACCGAAAAATGTTTTAAAAAATGGTGTCATCGCATTATTTAAATGGTTCATAAGTTATGTAATGGTATTATGTGTATTATTAGTATTTAATATATTGTTAACGCCGTTTTATATATATATACATATACATACTCGTAATTATCTATGTAGTATAACGCTTCTAGAACAATCTCACGCTTTATGTATATCCATCCCTTTTATTCCTTATCCATAAGACTTACGTGTGAAAGAGATGGAGAAATGCGTAAACGCACCTTAAAATGGGTCGGCCTCGCGACCCACCGGTCAGTTGGAATAAAATATTTGAACGGTGAACCCGTGAACGCTACTCAACCCATATTTATTAAAAATAAGACTTTAAATTGTGAATTGTGTGTGCTCATAAACTCTGCTCCAACTCTTGATGCTATGGTGGTGTGTCGTGCCTTACAACCAGTGACCTTGGAGCTATCGAAGAACCTGCAGTAAGTCTCCTTTCTTTTCACCACCATAAGTCTGGTCCTTCTTTAAACCGAATACCTCTGATCTCCCGCTACTCCTCACACACCCTATTATATTATACGCAATTTATTTATTATAAAAAAACCGCTACTCAAAAAAGTAAAAAAAAAACGCAACTCCGCTACGCTACCCACTTCACTCACTCCTTACGCTCTCATCTTTTACTTTTATATTATTATCTCCTTATATTTGTTATCTATAACACGCACCGTACCTATATATTAACGGGGTTAACATTCCTAGGTACATATAAATTAATAATTCAGTTTAAAAAAAAAAAAAAATCTTTCACTTTTCCGTAAACGAATTGCATTTCTTGATTAACTTTATAATAACAATAACGCTACTCTAATTACATATTTCTTTACGCCTAACTTAAAAAAAAAAAATGTCGGAAAAAGAAGACAGAAATGCAACCGCTACAATTGCCATGCTTAACGCTAAAAAGGAAAGTTTATTTAAATTAATTCAAAACATATTTGATCTTAGTTTAAGCCTAACTACAGAAAGGGAAAGAAATACTTTCCTTATCCGCATTAAGTCCATAGATAAGGTTAGACAGGAATTTTCGGAGATTATGGAACAACTCAACTTAGCAATATTAACTCATAACCCAAAGGCAAAGGCTGATTTTACATCTTTTTTGTCATTCGATGAGCTGTATTGTCACATTAAAAGTGTAGAATGTGATATCAGTTCGTCTCGTGTATTGCCACAACACAACGCTTCCTCTAGCAAACAAAATAACTCTGATTTGTTAAATAAAAAGTTGCCGGCACTGGAACTCATGTCTTTTGATGGAACACCGAACAGATGGTCCATGTTTTATGAAAATTTTACTGCATTGATTCACAACAACACAAGTTTATCAGATGCTGAGAAAATTCAGTATCTAGTTGGCAAATTAAGCGGCAAGGCGCTTACAGTTTGTGCAGGGATCCCTCCCGTAGCAAGTAACTATAATATTCTATGGCAAGCACTCACTGAGAAGTACCAAGATAAACGCACACTAGCCGTCATGTATTTGGAACAAATGTTGAACTTCAAATCAAGTCAGTCTCCCTCACTCAACTCCCTAGACGCATTTATTGAAACCTTTTGTTCGGCCCACGCAGCCCTTAATCAACTAGAGCTAGATAATTTGTCAGATTTTATCATAACGCATATAGCATTAACAAAACTCGACAATGATACAGTTACGTTATATGAACAAGCAAATCGCGACTCGAAACTGCCTACCTTTGATTCATTAAGAAAATTTGTATCTGAACAAAGTAAAATATACATGCTACGCAACGCTGGAAACTCTAAACCTTATCACACTAACAATAAAGATCAATTTAAAAATAAAACTATAAATAAAACCCCATATGATAGGCCTAATAAAAACTATGTACAATCTTTTTTCGCTAATAATAGCCACTCAAACTCAAATAATAAATGTAAATTATGTAAAACTCAAGACTCGCACGCTCTCTTCAAATGTGAAGAGTTCATAAAACTCGACCCAAAAATAAGGAACAATTATGCAAGAAACAATAACTTTTGCATAAATTGTTTAGGTTTTCACAATGTGAAATACTGTAAGTCACAACGTAACTGCAGTGTATGCAGACGCCCGCACCATACTCTGTTACATATAGATTTGCCTCGCCGGGAAATCGAACCCGTGACTGCGCCCGCGCATCGCAGTAACGATATCTGCGCTAGCACGAGCCCCTCTCAACCCGCCGCGCTGCAGCCTACCGCCGCGCCGCTCGCACCTGCAGCTCCGTCTCTTTCTTTACTCACTACGCTGAAAACAGCCGTGATGCTACCGACTGCAGTTGTTTACGTTAAAAATAATATAGGACAAAAACATAATATAAGGGTGCTTTTAGACAGTGGTTCGACTTCGCATTTTATTACGAAATCGTGTTGTGACAAACTCAACCTAAATATTTCTCCCGTAACGTCTACAATAAAAGGCATCGGACAAACTGAGAAATTCTCATTAGGACGTACCAGTCTGACTATTTATTCTCGGTATGACGCTCGCTGTAAATACGATATTGATGCCCGGGTAATAGACAGTATTTCAGACAAAATTCCTAGCCTCACGGTACGTACCGATGACTTACTACACCTACATGATTTACCCCTCGCTGATAATAATTTCTACTCGCCTTCTGACATAGATTGTATAATTAGTAACGAGTTGTTCCCATTCCTACTGGGTAATAATAAAGTTACATCCGCTCACTCTTCTGTAGTCGGAATGGAAACAACCCTAGGCTATGTACTCATGGGAAAAGCAAATTGTTTATCTCCGGCAAACGAAAATATTTCTTTTCATGCGACAAACGATTCGCATGCATTAGATAGTTTAACGCAACGCTTTGTGGAACTAGAAAATGTTCCGATTAAAAAACATATTTGTCCTCAGGACTTATCATGTGAACGCGACTTTATAAGTCATTTTACTCGCGATGACACTGGTGGGTACACCGTTCGTCTGCCTTTTAAACTCAACGCTTCTGAATTAGTTAACTCAGAAAATATTTCAATTTCACGTTTATTAAACATGGAAAAACGCTTCGCTAATTACACCCTCATTCGTAATGGAAATAATACCACATTACGAATAACTCGAAAAAATAAACATTTAATTTAATTTCTAACCTAACTCTAAACTCAAGCTCACATTACTTATTCCCGCAAAATTAATAGATCTTCAATATTCAATGTTGTAATATATATATATATATTACATAATATTCTTATTGTTATTATTTTTATTTCTCAATTACAGTCGAAAATACTATTTGCACTAAACGTATTATTCTCTCCACAACCCCTGCACTCTTTAAACCACTTTTAAACCTGGACTGGGATGAAGTCGCTCCTGAGCATGTACGTACTCAGTGGCTGCAGTTTCAGGACTGCACCTGCTCCAACAATTAAAATTTCCGCGCCATATTGGCATATTCAAAAACTCGCATAACGTCATGTTGTTGGATTTCGCAGTCGCCGTATGTTAGGGTCAGCCAGGTAAACTCAGACTTGGGACAAGTAAAATTACTTTGTTTCAAGTCCAGAATAGCGCCACAAAAGAAAGTCAGCCTAGCTCGACTGGAATTATGCGCCGCTGTTTTTATTGTCAAATTTAATTGTTGCTGTGAGAGATTCGATGTTTGAACGCACTAATATAAATGATATAGTAGTATTTTCTGACTCCACTGTAACTCTTTCGTGGATTAACGCACCGCCTTATAAGTATCATACTTTTATCGCTAACAGAATTTCTCAAATAAATGAACTTCTACCCGCAAAACATTGGTTTCATGTCGCCGGGATTGACAACCCCGCAGATATTATTTCTCGACCCGTCACTCCTAGTAAACTCTTAAATAATTGTTATTCGCGCTATCCAATTAAAGCATTTTAGCTCAGATATTTTCGCTCTCAAGTCAGGAAAGGTTTGTAGTCCGGCTTTGAGAAAATTAAATGTATTTATAGATAACGATAACATACTTCGTGTTGGTGGTCGGCTCAATAATTCTCAACTTAATTTTACGCAAAAACATCCTATAGTTTTACCCGCGAAGGATATTATTATTCATCTACTCGTAGACTATTTTCATTTGTCTAACCTCCATGCCGGCCCCAACCTGTTATTGGCCTTGCTAAGACAGAGTTATTGGGTCCTGGCTGCTACGCAATACGCAAACGCATTCAGAGCTGTAATGTTTATTTTAAGTTAAAACCCAAAAGTAGTAATCCTATTATGGGAGACTTGCCTTACTTCCGAGTAAGTGAGGTGAAATGTTTCGTCTACACTGGCGTAGGCTACGCAGGTCCATATTTTGTTACTCCATATCGCGGTCGTGGGGTTAAAAGTTTAAAGGCATACGTGTGTTTATTTATTTGCCTCACGACCAAAGCCGTACACGTTGAGCTAGTCTCCGACCTCAGTACTGATATGTTCTTAGCGGCTTTCAAACGCTTTATAAGTAGGCGCGGACCCGTGTCTATGATCGTCAGTGATAGTGCCACTAATTTTGTTGGTGCAAAACGCAAAATAGACGAACTGTACACGCTTTTAACATCAGAAACGCACAATAATTATTTAACGCAAAATTTATCTGAATTACGCATTCAATTTAAACGCAATCCTCCCTTATCTCCACATTTCGGTGGGATTTGGGAGAGTAATATTAAATCAGTCAAAACGCAGTTACTCAGAGTTATCGGAACGCAAATTTTAACATACGAGGAGTTAAACACTGTTCCTATACAAGTCGAAGCACTTTTGAACAGCCGTCCTCTGTGTTCGCTTAGTTCAGACCCTTCTGAACCCTCAGCATTAACCCCCTCTCATTTTTTAAATCTTACGCCATTAAAATATTTACCCGCTGAAGATGTGTCTGGAATTGCTGACAATCGACTCAATCGCTATGAGCTATTAAATAAAATAGTTCAATTTAAATCTTACGCCATTAAAATATTTACCCGCTGAAGATGTGTCTGGAATTGCTGACAATCGACTCAATCGCTATAAGCTATTAAATAAAATAGTTCAATCGTTCTGGCATAGGTGGAACTTAGAATATTTGACTTCTATGCAGCAACGTCAAAAATGGAATACTCCATCCAATCCCATCACTATTGGTTGTGTCGTGGTAATACGCGATGACAATTCTGCTCCACTCAATTGGCCACTGGGCGTGGTCCAGGAGTTGTATCCTGGTAAGGATGGAGTCACTCGCACCGTAAAGGTTAAAACCAAGATGGGCTGTTACGTACGTCCTGTCGTACGTCTCTGCCCGTTACCGCGTCAGTAAATTCTTCTTCTTTTTTTATACATTTTTTGATTTAAGTTTTTTTTTCATATTACATTACTTTTTTTTTCAATATTCGCAACGCTATTACCGCTATTATTTTTTGTTATATGTTCTGAAGTCATACTCTTCAGGCCGGGGGATAATGTTAACGCCGTTTTATATATATATACATATACATACTCGTAATTATCTATGTAGTATAACGCTTCTAGAACAATCTCACGCTTTATGTATATCCATCCCTTTTATTCCTTATCCATAAGACTTACGTGTGAAAGAGATGGAGAAATGCGTAAACGCACCTTAAAATGGGTCGGCCTCGCGACCCACCGGTCAGTTGGAATAAAATATTTGAACGGTGAACCCGTGAACGCTACTCAACCCATATTTATTAAAAATAAGACTTTAAATTGTGAATTGTGTGTGCTCATAAACTCTGCTCCAACTCTTGATGCTATGGTGGTGTGTCGTGCCTTACAACCAGTGACCTTGGAGCTATCGAAGAACCTGCAGTAAGTCTCCTTTCTTTTCACCACCATATATCATAGTTATTAGTATGTATTTTAGTAATATAATTGTATGTATATGTATATACATTTATTTATTATTATTATATATAAATATTTGCACCTACCTTACATTTGAAATGGTCCACATTGTCCCTAAGGTTGGCTGTCATATAATGTCTAGCAGTATTAAGTCCGCCCCTTGTATAACGTGCAATAAAGTTATAGGAGGCAGAGCGTAAGAGGGAGCGATGTTCTGGAGATGCTTAAGTGGCCAGTGTCAGCCCGTAAGAACTTACGTTTAGTCAGGCCGACGATAAACTCCTCAATCTTAAGATGTCGAGCTATGACGGAGTTAGGGAGAAAAAAACTGACCCTCTTGGTCTTGAGCAGAAGCTGGCGCAGCGTAGGTGAGACGAGAATGGATGATCATCGTAGTACTAACATTATTTATATAATTAATAGCAAAATATACAGGTTAATGCTAAAATGATTTTAAATAAGATATATTTAGGTAGGTAGCAATAATATAGCAAGCAAGTGTACGTACATAATAAATTGCCTTTTCTTTCAGCTGTCAGCAGCAACAATGTGGTCGTTATTTGCAGTGGACATGAAGTATGCTCTTGAGGAACACGAGCAGCACAGACTGTGCAAGTCTTCCGCTTATATGAATTTACATTTTAAGGTAAGGAAAGAAAATTATTAATTAAACTGTCTATGTCTCTCCACTGACCTCCCCTAAGGCCCATCACTGCACGTTGTCTTTTGCAACCCTGATCCAACCCCCACCAGCGACCTTCTTTGGGTCATCCGTCCATCCGGCGGGGGTCGTCCGACTCTGCAGCGTCCCGTACATGGTCTCCACTCTAGAACCCATTTGCCCCAACGGTCGTCGGTTTTAGCCTTCCAATCCTGAATGCTGTGGAGAATTTGTTTATTTATTTTTTAATAAATCACAGTTTATTATATTAAACATATAAACAAAATAGCAACAGTGGAACACAAGCCAAAGAGATTTTATATTATTTAGACAATACAATTAAAACAGAAATAAGAGTAAAATATAGTAATTAGATTTAAATTAATAGTGCAATTGAACTGTGACTAGCAAAACTAAAAGACAATAATAATAATAATTAATAAGTGAAAACCAATAGGTTAATGATTATTTACCTGAAACAAAATGAATGGATGAGAGGCAGGAGCTAAATTATACTATATATTCGAGTATAGCAGTATTCGTATATTAGCAAGCGAAGTGTATTTGCAAAGTCAGTCCGGGATAAGAGTTGTCTTGATACTGCCTCCGGTGATTAGTTAGATATATTAGAGTAGAACATGGCTAAAACGTTAATATAGACAAGTCATTTACAGTAATTGTTGAAGATGGGCCTTCAACAGTGGAGGGTCTGTACTCCTAACCGAGCCACCACCGCTCTTATATTCGTTAATCTGACTAAATTTTTTATGTCTAGGTCAAATGGCTGCATACGAACTACGTAAAAGATGTTCCTCCATATTGTGGCGCAGTTCCAGAATATCCAGCCTGGTTCGAACCCTTCGTGATGCAGTGGCTTAACGAAAACGATGATGTTTCCTTAGAATACCTCAACGGAGCTTTCAACAGAGATAAACGAGATGGCGTAAGTCTAT
Source organism: Tinea semifulvella (assembly GCA_910589645.1). Taxonomy (NCBI): domain Eukaryota; kingdom Metazoa; phylum Arthropoda; class Insecta; order Lepidoptera; family Tineidae; genus Tinea; species Tinea semifulvella. The sequence continues at coordinate 1,913,409 of OU342598.1, read as the reverse complement.
TTGACAAACATAATAGTATCTACAACCAAACCAAAGTTGTTCTTTTTATCCATCTTGTTTGCACACTCAACAATTTAAAGAGGTAATTATAAAAAATAGGCAAGTCCAACTCCTGCCAAATTGAAGAACCACCTTATATGTCATTAATTATGACATAGGTAATTTAGCACTTTCATAATTTGGATTTGACTAAATTTACCTCCTGAAATGTTCTTTTGAGTAAACTTTAAAGGAAATTAAAATAACTGAAATAAGTATTTAAAACATTATTAAGTATATGATGTGAATGTAAACCCAGCAATATCTAAGGAATCATTCCATATTCTCTCACTTAACTTCTGAAAGCAGTGAAAAACTAATATTGTAAAAGTGCCGTTGTCAGTCAAGTCGAAATGTCAGTGATAAAGCTCGGCTCACCATACACAATGTCATGTCGGTATGGAAGCGAGACGTGGTTAAGTCAGAATACGCATGAGAGTAGGGTTAATGCAGTAGAACGGTCGTTGCGTCGGATATGCGGCGTCACTTTGCCGCATTGCATACGTAACGTATGCGAAAAAGAAATACAGAAAAGGGTTGGTATGAAGGAAAGCTAAGCGACAATAATAAGGAAAGGCATGCTACGATGTTTCGGGCATGTTGAAAGGATGAGTGAAGAAAGAAACGAGTACCTATATAATGGGAAAGTTGTAGGTGAAAGAGGCCCTGGCAGACCGACACTCACATATCACGATCAAATAAATAAAACACTGACTGAAGGTGCATTAAAAAGTATTCGTAACCAAAGGGCATGTATGAAGAGGTTAATGAATGTCGACGAAGCGAAAGAGGTATGTCGTGATCGTGTCAAATGGCGCTCAATTGTCTCTGCCTACCCCGCAAGGGATCTGGCGTGAAGATTTGTATGTACGAGTATGTATGCCGATGTCTCGAAAGTAACATTGCAGTTAATTCTGCGAAAGCACTGGATTTAAAGTTTTGTTTTTCAAGCCTTATACGCTATTCTGGACTATAATTGTGCTGGCATACTCATAAATGTATTATTGTTTAACCCTTTGACGACAGCGGGGACACCGTTATCCCAAGAAAATATGTATATATATTAACATTTTGAATTTGAATTAATTATTTTCTAGTCTCGGAACAAACCTATTGTTATTTTTAAGCTCGAAAAACTAAATCCATGTCGTCATTTTATATCTATAGTCATTGGAAGTTCATAACTCATTTGGCGCAATAATATGTTTTTTCTTATAATAAATGAAAGTATATATATCTAAAGATCTTAAGCAAAAAAAGTCACTTGTAACGACCATAGGGACACATATGTCCCCAAGCCCCATTTCACCCCCATTGCATTTTTTCGTGTTTCAGTTATAAAATTTGTTTATTTGATACCCCATGACTCTTTTTACATGACTAAAATAAATACATTAGTTTTCGTAGGAGTATTCCTATGGCCCTGATAGGGTTAACTTAATAACAATAAAAATCTGCTATTGTTTCTTTATCAGTTCCAAAAATCAAGCGAGCACGCCTTATTCAGCAATTCGGTAGTTGATGTGTTCACACAATTAACTCAGTGCTTCGACGTGGTCTCCAAACTGGAGTGCCCCGACCCTGAGATCTGGAAGAGATATATGAAGAGGTTCGCCAAAACCATAGTCAAAGTGCTGATAGCCTATGCTGATATTGTCAAGAAGGAATTTCCGGAACATCTTAAGGAAGAACGAGTAGTAAGTTTAAATGTTAATACACTTAATAAGTATAATAAAGTATAATAAATAATAAATAAATATTTCCAGACAGGTCACACAGCGCCATCTAGTTTCCGTGGTAAGCTACGAGGCTTGTGTTACGGAAACTAGATGGTTGATAAGCTACATAATATACTTTTTTTATTTGTTTGTGATATTTGCTAGATGTCGAAATGGGTCTATAGTAAAGTTGCCTAAATGTGTGTTGGCTAAACATATTTTGTTTAAATTAGTATTTGAATAGATTACCTTAAAACCAATACAACTAATACTTGATGTTATTTTAGTATTTTTAGATTATTTGTAATTAGCAATGATTACTATTTTTAATACATCAATTAGTTTTCGAGATCGGCACCAGTAACTTGCTCCAGCAACATGTGTTATTCGAAGAAATAAATCAAAATAAACGAACCAATAAACAATCAAATGAATTCCTTTGCCGTTGCGCCTCACGCAAATGCGCTTATTGGAATCGAAATATTTACCGTAACAGCATTCGTTTTTATTTAAAAGTATTTATGCTCTAGAGATGTAGTGTTTCAGACACGTATCACGGCATGGAGAAAAATCCATCGATTGCCATGGCAATAGAATCATTCGTGGCAGTTCTCCGATGATATGGACCAATCCCTACATAAGTGCACCATTCAAATGGCGACCATAACCAATCTGCCAAGAGTGTAGCGACTAAGAAAAAGTCCTATGTCAAAGTCCAACATGTATTGATTCTCCTCGATATTGGAATTAAATACTTTACTAATTAGATTGAAGGTGTTTGCCGCCTATAAAATATCTTATTTCTCGTGTGGAAAATATTTTAGTAATATGTAATATTTCAGGCGTGTATTCTAATGAACAACATCCAGCAATTACGAGTCCAGTTAGAAAAGATGTTTGAAGCAATGGGAGGAACTAAACTAGAACGGGACGCCGCCGATATCCTTCATGACCTTCAACAAAGTCTTAACAATACATTGGATGAACTGGCTTCTATGTTCGCTATAAGGTAAGAATTGGAGCTATGAGCTGAACTGAAGCAACGAGCACATCTAATAGACTTTCTTGTCGACAAAAGTAACTTTCCAATTTTATTCTTTTGCTATCATTCATGCATTAAAGCCCCTAGAACATAGCGTCCTAGACCTCCACTGCTGGAGATGGGCCTTCCAGAACATATGTCTGGAGAATTTGGCCTACACTCGCCACGCTGGCCAGACTGCTTGGCGAAGATTTTGTTTGGATTTTGCCATCAATTTTACCAAAATATTATCATAATCATTACTCTGTGTCTCTCCACTCATGGATGTAGCACCCCCATAGTTTGCTACTGCACTCGGCCTTGGTAACCCTGTTAGTGCCATATGACATCATCTCTCGTCTTATTTTCTGCTGTGCGATCGTTCTTACTACCTTTTTAAATGATTTTAGATTATCTACTAGTAATATTTTATACATACTTCCTCGTAAAATTAATGATTTTTGTTTTAATAATCATCCTTGACTTGGGCTGCAATCTTGCTTCGAAAGTATTAATCAACCTTGCTGTTGTAATTTACCATATCAGTGTACCCATCTAGTTGACTTTGGCTTAACTTAAATCAAAGGAGATCTAACATTGTTTTCAGTTTGGAAGGTCGTATGACTGCAAGTGTGAAGGAGTTGGGAGACCTGCTGCAGAAAGTGGGTGGTGGGGGCGCGCCGGGACAACCTCAGCCACCGGCTCATCACGAAGCAGACGAGGTCCTCAGACCGCTGATGGATATCTTGGTATGATAACACTTTTATCTATAGCAGAATACATATATAGTAACATTATTTTAAAATCCATAATACCTATTAATTATTTTTAAACAAAATTTGTAAGTTGAGTATATGTACGTTTAATCCCTAGAATACACAGTCCTAGACTTCCACTGTTGTAAAGGGGGGGCATTTCAGATTTTTCTGAAGAATTAGGCCTACACTCGCTACGCTTCCCAGACGAGTTGGCGAGGTTCTGGTGTAAATTTTTAAAGAAAATTTATTAACGATTCTACGAGTTGGCATTAGTGACTAAAATGTTATGTATGTACAGGATGGTTCGTTAACAATGTACGCAGAATCTTGTGAGAAGACCGTTTTGAAACGATTGTTGAAGGAGCTGTGGAAGATCGTCATGAAGATTTTAGAAAAGACTGTAGTGCTTCCGCCTATGACTGACAAAACGGTAAGCATTAACATTATAATAATAATAATAAATTATTTATTTCAGAATTCCATATTTATTAGTAAACTTTTAACATAGAACAATGTTAGTAGGTATACACATTAATTAAAAAGTTAAAAATAATAATAATAACAATACGTACTTAATTTAATTTATATAAATTCATAAATATTTGTAGCGATTTATACTACGCAAATGCTGTACATATTTAATTTACACATTCCCAGTTACAACTCCAATCCAGCGCTCAACAAAAGCGCTGTCAAAGCGCGACGATATCATCCTCAGAATGCTGTTGTCACTGTCTCTCACTCTCTGCAGTATCGACGCTGCCTTTTTGCGGATTATGGCCGGAAATCCATCCACACGCGCCTCCGCAAAATGCCCGATGTACTGCTGCGTCGAGGCAGTCCCATCAGCATTCTGAAGATATTTAGCTATGTTAATTAGTCTCTCATTTCTTTTCATTATTTTTTAGACATGTTTAACTCCAAAGCAACATATATTAGACATCTAATGACGCTTCGTTACGTTGAATCTATTATCGGCAGCAATTCATCATGAGTAATTTGTTTTTTATTACCAACTTACTCATGGTATTACTTTTTACTTCATGGTATTGATGATAAGTCTGTTTTTTTTTTTTTTTTTTTTTTTATTTATATAATTTCTGTCCATCATAATTATTAAGTATTTAGAATGTAAACTGACACGGCCCCTTTACACCCACGATCTTATTTAAGTAGTTTCTAAGTTAGTTAGTTTTACTTGTAGCAATGTTGTGCATAAATATGAATTATTGCCTGTTTACGGTTCAACCATTATCACCACTTTGATTAGTACATATGTTTTAATAATTGTATTGATTTAATTAGTTCTGTCTGTATCCAAGTTGTTTTAAGAGAACCAATGGAAATAAACTATTTTGATTTGATTTTGATTTTATTCTCGTTTAATGTAACTCTAAAAGATCGCAGATGACAACTGTTACAACTTCAAATCTGTATCATATTTATTGTTGCATTGTTCATCTGTGGGTGATCAATGTGAGCACTTGTTATATCTTTATATTCTCTATACTGTTTTCATAATAATGGTAATGCATTGACGTTTTCTTCTCTTGCTCTTTATTGTTTAGCTTTCAATTTATATGTGAAATCTTTAAATAGTTCTTAGTGAATTTACTGTATAATTATTATTATAATATTGTCAACTGTTGGTTTTCCAAAATAAATAAAACAAAAATAATTTTCTATTTTTAACAATTAGTAATTTATTATTGGAGTTGCCAACAGTACCTACTTAAAACTAGGAGAAAAGCTATATTATAGGAATACACCGCAATATTATTATTAATTTGTATTAGTCATTAAATAAAATAAAAATTCAACAATAATAGTAAACACAAACTCTATTATAAAATGAAAAATGAAATGAATAAAACGTTTATTGTAACAACATAAACACCTCCGTGGTAAAGCGGATACATCCGTGGATAGAGTCTCGGAGGTACCGGCTTCGATTCCTGGTCGAAACACAACAATTTATTTGTGATATTTCTCGAGTTTGGTACGCTAGACACATCGATGAGCTTGCCACTTGTCATGAAACGCCTATAGTAAAGTTCAACTTCTTTAACACAAAAAAGGACTTGGTTTCTTACCACCCAAAGTCAAAGTCAAAATATCTTTATTCACGTAAACCTATTACAGGCATTTATGAAACGTTAATAATTTAATTATTTTAAATGATTCTACTCCTGCTAGTAGAAGACTAAGCAGCAAAGTGGTCCAATAAGTAAGCTGTTAGCAGAAGACCAGCAGCTTAGCAAGTTCCCCTGAAAGGGATACGGTCGTGATAATAATACTTTACTTTACTAGGACCGCTAAACTCAGTAAATCTAGTAAAACTTTTTCATTCATTGCAGCCCCTAGAACACAGCGTACTAGACCTCTACTGCTGGAGATGGGCCTTCCATATATCTGGAGAATTTGGCCCACACTTGCCACGCTAGCCAGACAGCTTGGCGAGGATATGATGACATTTTTTTATGACAATTTATTAACGATTCCACAAGTTGGTATTAGTGAAACCGGGACCGACGGCTTAACGTGCTCTCCGAGACACGGGAACGGTGTTGTTGTAAATCTATGACAAATTGTACGTAAGAAAAGTGTATTTCTCATTGGTACCGACGTTTGTAGGATTTAAGGAACGCGTCTTACAACCAAGCCACCACACAGTAATTCGTATTTATGATAAAATTTCTTGCCTCGGTTGTTTACTAGCTGTGGAATTCCAGTTTCCAAAATAAATAACTGCAGAATCCATAAATTGGTAGAATAAATGCATTCAGTATGAATACATATCACTTGTCTTTTCGTACATTCTCACCCAGAACACTTTAGAAAGCGTAGTGAAGTCATACCCAGACAAAAAAGAGCCAAGTTTTTAAATCTATTATACCAGCCCCCCTGCTATAAAGACATAAGTATGAAAAATATATTTAATATGTGTATAATAATATATAATAAGCTTCCTGACAAAATAAAATTATTGCAGGGCCCTAAACTAAAATTACAACTGACGAAATGGCTACTGGACCATAGATTTTATAGTGTAAAAGAGTATCTTGAGTGCAAAACAGGTTAATTAATATATATTTTTTTGTTTTAATGTAGTTGTGATTATGATATTAGTATGTAAGTAAAGATTTGCACGCCTGCTTGCAGGTAGAATACATGTGAGTAGACCTGACTAAAGTTTTGTGACCACTGTACTGTATTTATTGCAAATAAACGATATTTCATTTCATTTCATTTCAGATTACAATCGATTTTTTATCTACATATCACAAAAGAGACAATTAATTCTTTATCTATGAACACACCACTGATGATTCAATCATTGCTAAAATAATTCGTTAGTTATTAAAATGAAATACTCAAAATCTAAATTTAATAGATGACTTGGTGGTGTGGACGTTTTGCTTCATCGGAACGTTCGAATAATTACCAGCGAGCAAATAGCTGTAAATCACGCAGCTGTCTGCCTCCGTGGTCTAGCGGTTAAGACTGTAGAAATAAACGCGTGGGCACTGGGTTCGATTTCAGCAATCAGATTTTTAAACTTTATTTGCATGCGTGATATTACGGAATCAATAAATTAACAGCCAATGTCTATGCTTTGCTATACTTATTTATATTTATTATATCCCTATTTTGATAATCTAATGTTTACGCTTATATATTATTTATTTATTTATTTAAAAACTTAATTGCACTATGTACAAAGGCAGACTTAATGCCGCATTCTCTGACAGCCAAACCTTTAGGACATTAGGACAGTTTGCATGGTAAGTGCAATAATAGATATAAAATAACAATTTTTATTTAATAAAAGAAATATTATAACAATAATAATATTTATTCTCTCACTCTCCCAAAGGTTAGCTGGTAGGGAATACCTTTTTGGTGTTATGCTCGCCTATGTACATCTCTTTATACTTTATATTATTTTGTGCAATAAAGGATTTTATTATTATTATGAAATAGACTATGAACGCATTATTCAGATCTATCTACTATCAGATCTATCCGTATCCGTGTTCGCTAGTGGAACAAGCTTCCACTGACCATCATACAAGCTCCTTCATTTCACATTTTTTAACAACTACCTAATACTTACTTCAATATTGCAATTCAGCGGGGAAATGCAGCCAGCGTTCTTGCAACCATTCCACGCGGACGGGACTTAATCCATATACTTGTTTTTTTTTTTTTTATATTTTGAAAATAATTGTTTTAAAGAAATAACTTATGTTTTGAAAAAAAAAACCTAATACTTTATTTTTAAACAACCAGAACAATATATTTTAAATTTGAAAAGTTCTACTTCCTAATATTATATTATCTTCATATATGTCTACTATATACTCGTATATATTAATATTTATGTAGTTTAGTTTGGTTAGAATTGCATCCTACATATTTATACTGTCTCACTCTTGCAAAGGTTAGCTGGTAGAAAAATCCGAAATGGCTTCAAGTTTGCCTTTGTACATACTTTGAAGTAAAGGGCAATAAAGTATTTTAATAATAATAATAACTGAAGTGCGGTTTTAATAATTTATATAATAAATCATAAACGCAAAAACATCTCCAATCTATATGGTATATATTGATTGATTGATTGATGTACATAGAATTACCCGCACTTACTCTCTGGCGACCATTGTGCGTGTTCACATTAACAATAAATCAAATGCTCTTTAAAAAACAAATTAAATAAAATACACGAAAGATAATACAACTACTCCTACATGGAAATATTATAACCCTGAATAATTAAGGTGTTTGACAGACCATACATCGGTACTTAAAGTAAACAAAGTATCACCATCACGATGTGGTCAAAAACCACGCTCATAAAGAAGCGGATTCACATTTAGTTAACTTTACTATATGACAAATTGCAAGCTCGTCGATGTCTTTAGCGTACCAAACTCGGGAAATATCACAAATAATTTACAATTAAATGAATTTATTTAAGTTGATAAATATAATTATGTCCCGACCGGAAATCGAACCCGGTACCTCCGAGTCTAAATCCACGGACTTAAACGCTAGACTACGGATGCAGTTACATACTATAATGGTACTCGTATATAGGTAATTTCGACTTGTTTGGTATTTTATTATAAAAAATAAGGGATTACAGTCGTAATGATACTTTTTCACGTTGATGTTTGAATTCCAGATGATGCTAAAGAATTTGACGAACAATGCGAAGAATTTGGCTGCCAACGCGAAAATCGAAGATATGACGCAACTATTTAAGAGTACAGTCGGTAAACAGGACGTCAAGCACGCGCTTTCCGGCGTCATGGATATATCCAAAGAGGTGAGATATAGCAACGTAAACAAATTGTGTTTAGAACACGTCACTCCATTCAAAATTCCCAATTACTATAGCTTAAAAGTTTCGTAATAACACAATTTGTGTTTATGAATGAGTGGGCTAGTATTTACTGGAGAACTAATAACACAAAACACAAAGATGAATAATATTTTGCTTCTAATAAAAATAACATGATCCTATAGTTAGCCAAAATATTTAATAATAATTCAAATTCAACAACATTTTATTGCATGTCACAAAATGGTACAACTACATATATGACACCCCGTAGGGTCATAGCAAATAATAACATTATAAATAAAACTATATAACAATTTGAAACCATCAAACACCTCAAACTCTATTACAACACATTTATATTAAGTAAAAGAAAAGAAAAAAACAACAGGACTTCGGAGAAGGATCGAAAATAATAACTACTGCATATAAGTTAGAGTTCATCTTGCATGAATTCATTTAATGTGTAGTAACATTTTTCTAGTAATATATCCTTTGGATTATTTACAAAAGTATTATGGTTAGCTTCTTGTATAATAGATTCTGGCAATTTATTGTATATACTTGAGGATATAGCATAGGAACCGCTGCTATGTGTTTTTAAATTTGATTTTGGTAAGAGTAACCTATTTTTAAAACGAGATTCATATATCATTCATTAATTTGATTATTTACAAATAAATTACAGTGACTGTAATATGTTATATCATATTATGTCCTAGACCTCCACTGTTGGAGATGGGTGTTTCAAAACAAATAGAAAGAAAATTTGATGTTCACTCGCCACGTTGGGCAGACGGGGCCAAGGGTCTAATGTCAATATTAAAGACAATTTATTAAAGATTCCACAAGTTGGTATTTGTGGAACCGTGAGGCACAGGAAGTTGGTGTTGGTAATCTATGTACAAATGTACGTAATAAAAGTTTTTCTCATTGGTACATGCCGGGGTTCAGCGAAACTTTTTGGACTGGAAAGCGTTATTTACAAACGATTCACCACTGCTTCATGGTGATATTTTATATGTGTATCTTATTGTAATATAGTTTTATTGTGAAATTTGACTAAAATAGGTGTAATACCTGAAAGAAAACTTCATTTATTTATTTTATTGTAAGACCAAAACATGACGACTATATAAAACATTTTTTATGGTATTCGAAATTTTTTAGTAAGTCGAGTCATAGTCAATGTCAAAATATCTTTATTCACGTAAACCTATTACAGGCATTTATGAAACGTCATTAATTTAATTATTTTGAATGATTTTACTCCTGCTAGTAGAAGACTAAGCAGCAATGTAGTCCAATAAGTAAGCTGTTAGCAGCAGACCAGCAGCTTAGCAGATTCTAGTGACCTGTTAATGTTAAATCTGACTGAGGAAGGAATCTGCAAGGAAAACTCAGCTATATCAGATTTACGATCAATTAATAACCTTTTAAATTTAGTTATCAGTACCTATAAGATTACAATACCTGGTACAGCAGTAACCCACCAGGCAAGTCAGTATTAAGATAGACTACATGCCTATGTGCAACCCGAAAGTCGAGTAAAAAATTAACATAATCTTCGAGGTCACAGAAGCTACGATTTTTTTAAACCGTCCTAATATTATAGTTTCAATACTACAATATTTCTCAAACATTCCAACAGCATTTGTCAGCAGAGAAGAGTCTGACACCAAAGCAATGTGCAGTACTAGACGCAGCACTCGATACGATCAAGTTGTACTTCCACGCCGGCGGTAATGGTTTGAAGAAAACCTTCTTAGAAAAGAGTCCAGAACTACAGTCCTTGAGATACGCGTTAAGTTTGTACACACAAACTACTGACACGTTGATCAGGACGTTCGTTACGAGCCAACAAAATCAAGGTATACAGTTTTCCGAAATCATGTAATATAATAATTTTAGCCAATCATATGTCCTAACCAAATGTTAAACGTGCGTTAACATAATTATCCTTTTGGAAACCAGAGTTGAGGATAATGATAAGAGTTAGTAATAAGTTATGAAAAATTTATATCTACTTTCCATATGGAACAAATTTAACGAAACTTTGAAAATAAACAAATATATAAATAATATGAACTCTTTTCAATTTCATAATCTACTATCTACTATACATACATACCTTGGTCATATAAGTAAATCAAATATTACCATGTTAATGTACCATAATGTACCTGCAAATAAAACCTTATCATTTAAATCACTAGATCTAATAACTTCTAGGGTTGTTAATCCTGGTAAGTAATAAATATAATTAATTTTATTTGTAGGAATTATGGTAACAAACAATATTAGGTCTTATTAACATTAAATGATCAACATATTTTGCCCTAAGCGAAAAACTTACATCTTATATAAAAAATATACTAAAGAACTCAGCGTTGCTTCTTTAGTAACATTGTCTTTCAAATGTTTCATGTTATTTTAAATACTTATAGAATTCCCCTAAGAATTATATATTTAAGCACTCAAAAGGTTTTAGTATAAACATATTCACATACTCTCATATTGACATATTTTATTTATCTTTAAAATATTTTTAAACAGAAATAACTAAAAGTTGAATTCAGAGGATTCCATAGTCGCACTCAAATTTTAAATTACATTTACTTTACTTATAAAAAAAAAACACTCACATCGACACTGTCACAACTACACACACATTTGACACACACACCAATACTAATGCCACACAGGAAAACAAGTTCGGGTTTTTTTTTTCTCATTTTTTATTTTTAATTTTTTTTGTGTATCGCTCACTATATATTATTATTATTATTGATTCATTAATTGACTTTAGTTAAGAATTTTGTAGACTAAGTTTAATTTTCAGCGTTGTTGAATCTGTAACTAAATAAATAAATGAATAGTATATAAAATGGTAAATTGTTTAATTTAGATGCGGCAGTGGCTGAAGAAGGCAGCGTCGGGGAAGTCTCGCTTCAAGTCGACCTCTTCACACATCCGGGTACTGGAGAACATAAGATCACAGTCAAAGGTAAGTCTCATTTCATAGTTAAATGACTAAAAACTAGAGATCAGTTTATAACATAAGATATGATGATAGCCATAACTAATACTAAGATAATAATAGTAAATAAAACAAAGAATTAAAAGACATCAGCAGACTTAGAATCCTTGAGAACGAACTAAATGTGTTTTCTCACTTTTATCAATATGAAAGAAATGGAAATTAAACTATAACTATTTCTTATTGAGTACTTTTATGGAATCTGGCTCACATATTGATAATATCTGTTGTTAAATGCTTACTTTAGCCATGATCTCCGTTTGTATTCCAAATATTCAAATTTCCAAATTTGACCGCCTCCGTGGTCTAGTGGTAACAAACGTTGCCGTGAACTCGGGAGGTCGTGGGCTCGATTTCCACCGGGGGCAAGTTGTACATTGTATAATTTGTCTCGGTCTGGGTGTTTATATGTATATTATGTATATATTTACAAAAAAAAAAAGTATAATATGTAGTTTATCAACCATCTAGTTTCCGTAACACAAGCCTCGTAGCTTACCATGGAAATTAGATGGCGCTGTGTGACCTGTCTGGAAATATTTATTATTATTAAATGTTTTTTTTATTTTTTTATAATATGGCATTTGTTACAATTTGCCAGTGTCAAAGTTAGGGAAAGACGGGTTAAATAAATAGGATTTGAAAAATTTGGAACAGGATCAAAAGAGTAAATACAAAAATGGAGAATTAATAGAAAAATACATCATTATACGAGTATACAAAAATAAGAGAATAAGTAATGGATTATATATATAAGATTATATTTTAATATTATTATCTACAATAAATGAACCAATTATATTATATATAAATTTACTTCGTTTGTTATATACAAGGAGGGATGAAATATTAATAGGAAATGGAACTCGGTGTGAAATAAGAGAGGAGATGAACAAGGAACGGTCATATAAGGGACAAGAGAAAAATATATGATTCATATCCTCCACGTCCAATCCACATTCACACATTATTCCGAATGTTAAATAAATAAATAAATATTCATCATTTAGCGAACTGTTTATAAAAAGATCTGCAGCCCTTTATTCTGTTACTTAGTCGTAAACTTTATTTTAATATTAACTTACTAAAACTTAATTATTAATTAAGTTTTAAAATTTATATTATTGTAACAAGAAAAAAAACTAACTAACTAACAACTGCCTCCGTGGTCTAGCGGTTAAGTCCGTGGATTTAGACTCGGAGGTACCGGGTTCGATTCCTGGTTGAGACACGAAAATATTTATTAATGTAAATAAATTTATTTGTGATATTTCTCAAGTTTGGTACGCTGGAGACATCGACGAGCTTGCCACTTGTCATGATTTGCCTATAGTAAAGTTGGCTAAATGTGAATCCGCTTATTTATAACCATGGTTTCTGACCACCCCGGAAGGGAAACGGTCGTGATGATACTTTACTTTTTACTGTAACAAGAAAATTAAACAACAGAATAGCCATTCAAGAGACAGTATACTGTTATAAAACTCATTAATAGTACCTAAAGTTAATGACAACAATTTGAAAATAGCTCCTATTAAAAGTATTTTTATCGGAATAAAATTGTTAAACGCACTTAATTTATTCCAAAGGAAAGAGCACGTCAATTGACGCACGAAGAGAAACGTGTTTCGGAAGTCGTGAGCCATTATTCAGATTATTAGATTATCTGACGAAATCCAGATTTCCATGAATCTAACGTCTCTCGAGGTGTAATAAAGTCTGACGCGAAATTATGTTTATGTCCTTCGCAATACTAAAGAAATGGCGCAGTTGTTTTAAACAATTTACGTATTCGATGCAGTTTAAAACTTATTATTCATTTACAATAATATTATGAGAGCTATTGAAGGTCGTTATACCCGTGGCAATTCTTAGTTTGATAATTTGGTGATGATTTTGAACCATTTCATATAATATTACAAAGTTTATGACGCAGAATATAGTATATATACCCCTCGTTCCGAGACACGATAATAGTAACACCTAAGCACGATTAAAGGTGTTCTGAGACGCGTATAAACTGTTTTGCCAAAGCGCTTACACTGCTCACGATATCGAGGTAGATCGCTCTGAGCGCTGTCAGTTTTTTGTCATTATGTCGCGCGCCATTTTCAAGTTTATTTAAATTAGGTTTTCTTTTAAATTATTTAATATTGTAATTCGTTTATACTGTTTGTATATTACTTCTAAAACAAATCTGTAATTAATATTTAAGTAGGAAGTGAAAAAAAATGTCTGTAACACGGCAAGTTATTTTAAAAGACCAAAATAAGTAAATAATATTAAACTTTACACATATAAAGAAAAATAAACCGAGAGATGTTATGTTAGTTAGAATTCATACTCAAAAATGTGGAATCCGCAATTTATCTTCCATACATTTAAAAAAAAACATCATGTTATGAATGAAAATGTGATTTAGACTGTTTCGAATTGATATCGCGCTCTGAGCATCTAAATCGTGATATTTAATTCGGAACGACTGTTAGTACCATATTCATTCTAAGCGCTCTGAGCTTGATTCGGAACTTGATAGTTCTCCCTTTCAGCAATGACGTAGCTCAAAAACGCTCTGGTGGATTAATTGTCCGGGTATAAAATGTAGAACTGAATTTGTACGCAGGCAGTATGAGTCTGTAAATTCAAGGTTATACAACGAAGTCATTAAAAAAAACTCGATATACCCATTAAATAAATACGAGGTTAAAAAGAAAACATTATGCTGATTACAAAATCTTAGCTACGACCAGACTGAGATGCTTCTGTCCGTCATTGAATAGTATTATAGTATCTTAATCTGGTCGTCTAACTATACATACATATACCTACTTTTATGTTAGTATCATAACTTAGTCTAGAAGTACATAAAATATTCATACATATAATATTTATTTATTTTATTTAACTAATTATTATTTGTAAACAGTAATATTTTTAATTGTTATTTATAAGCCAGTGGAACAGGCTACCACTCGCTATTAGACAGGCGCCGTCTGTCCACGTTTTTAAGCGCTTGGTCACTGCTTTATTTCTAGACAAACAGGAGTCGTCATCAGGCTAAAAACATATATTTGGCATAATATATATACGTTTATTTATAGGTATATGTGTAATTTATGTAACAGTGTAAGTATCTATTAGTATGTAATGTGTGTAGTATATTCTATATTGTTAAACTTGATATCGGCACTACCCTTAATCTCACACTCTCCCAAAGGTTAGATGTTAGAAAATGCCTTGTAGGCATTAATCATCGCCTTTGTACACTTATTTTGTGCAATAAAGAATTTAATAATAATAATAACCTAGAATAATAAGCTAACTCCCATAACACAAGTAGCTTGGTGTGGAATTATAAAGTCTACTTTAATACACCCTTTGTATAACCAACAAATTAATAGTCCCGTCCGCGTGGAATGGTGGCAAGAACGCTGGCTGCATTTCCCCGCTGAATTGCAATACTGATTCTCTGGGCGAAGAAAGAGCCAGCCCTCTTGTCACCGGCGGAGACGACAAGACGCGGTGTTATGTCTTTTAAAAACTTTTTTGCGCTTGGACTCCATGGGCTCAGAGTTTCTACAGCAAACGGCACAAATATGTAATATTTTAATATACTTACATACTTGCGCCGCTTGCTGGACTCCGCATTTTCCGCCGCGGCTCCCGCTTTATACGCTGTCCCCCTGAGATGCGACGCCCGTTCCCCGTTCCCAGGGGGATATATATTTTAACTTACCTACGCAATAATATGTTCATTATATTAATCTATCACTTCACGGTCTCGCTTATAGGTAAATTCACTACGCTTGCTTTCGATTGTTGCCGGTTCGCATGCAAAATTCAATTACTTTCACTATTCAAGTTACGATTACATAATATTAAACAGTAATTATTATTATTATTCTGTTAGGTATTATAGTATTATAAATGTATGTATTGTATTTATTTACATATTTTAATATTTATTACTGCCTCCGTGGTCTAGCGGTTGAGTCCGTGGATTTGGACTCGGAGGTATCGGGTTCGATTCCTGGTCGAGATACAAAAATATTTATTAATGTAAATTTAATTAATATTTAATGTATTTGTGATATTTCTCGAGTTTGGTACGCTAGAGACATTGACGAGCTTTCCACTTGTCATGATTGGTTTATAGTAAAGTTGGCTAAATGTGAATCCGCTTATTTATAAACGTGGTTTCTGACCTGAAAGGGAAAACGGTCGTGATGATACTTTACTTTTTACTTTTATATTTTAACTCTGGTTTTTACTATATTATTACCATTTTCACACTCTGCACCCATAATATTAATCTCTCACTCTCCCAAAGGTTAGCTGGTAGAGAATACCTTCATGGTATTATACTCGCCTATGTACAAAACTTTATATTGTATATTTTGTGTGCAATAAAGAATTATATTATAATTATTTTTGTTAATCAGGATACTAACAGTTATCATTCGATTTCACAAAGCTAGATGGCACACAGTCACAGTGGTAATATGTTTTTTATTAAGTTTAACCGATTGGATCTATGTTCCCTTTTCCTTAGAAAATATTTGCCTACAACGCTAAATACCAGTATGTGTCATATTAAAATGGTCGATATACTCCAATTTCCCACTTCCTCCAATTCTTGAACCTCGTATTTGATGTAAAAAAAGACGTAGAAAATGATTACTACTTATTTATTTATTTAATGAGGAAAGTCAACATCATGTTTACAAAATCTTATACAATATACAATCTAGAAGGTATCTTAATAGTTTAGTAAACATGTTACTTACAGACCAGCATTGCATTCAAAAGGTAGGTAACATCGTTTACTAAAACACAAAAACTAAGTAGTACAATTTAAAAATATAGGCATGACAAAAACAGTAAGCTACAGAAAACAACAAAAATGAATATCGCAAGTACTTACAGATGGAAACAGTATAACCTAAACAAAAATAATTGAATTATATGTACAAATCAACACAGCGACACCACAGTCACCAGCAGTGCACAATAACAACAAAAAAAAAAAACTTAGAGTCGGCGACCCAAAACCACCTTTCGTGCAAGCTCTCAGCCAAAACCGCATCACTAAGCGAAAACTATCAATCCTAAGCCTCAGTTAGCTCCTAAACACCGCCCGGCAAGATAGCAGGAGACCTTTCTCAATTTATCCAATTTATTAATCTAATATATCAAAACCCATACTAGCTGTCATAACAACAAACAATACCACTTCCTGCCAGTTACACTTGACCCACAAACATGCACGACCTGCCAGTTTCCATATAAAGAATTTACCAATGAAAGTTACCTACCATTTATGGTTATTGCTGAGATCAACGACTTATAAAGGCTATCTATGTATAGCAGTATTAAACGTACATTATAAAATTGCGATTACATTTTTTGCAATTAACAAATACTTAAATTCTTTTGATATTTTAAAATTGAATGCTACCTAAATAATAAAATTAAAAATAAACTAAACAAAACCTTAAATTAAATAAACTACAATATAAACCTAATTAATATAAAAACTAAATACTTACAAATATCTTGATTATAATCTACATGTCATCGAATCTAGATGAACCCAATGTTCCAAGGACTCCGGCAACGTTACCTCGTTGAATGGCAACACTGATCCTCTGAATAAGATATTCCCTACTCAAAGGATCACCTGTTGACGCTCGGATGGCAACGCTTATGTCGCGTATTAACGATTTATTATTTAGGCAGCTTTTAATTTATTTTTATTGTTTGTGTTTTTATTTAATTATAATTTTATTTAATTGTTTTCAGTTTTTAATTAAAGTTCTATTACTTTTGAAAAAAATGAATTATATTTGAGATTTAGACCTATTACGCTGATTGTTTTATTTGAAGGTTTTTTTCTTATGTATATTTATTATTTTTTAATTTTGCGTTTGCACCAGAGCGCGTTAAACTTTCTCCTTCGGTCCCGGTTCTACTAATAATCGTTAAAAAAAAAACAAAAAATGTATCAGAGTCGCCAAACCGTTTGGGCGTGGCATGAGTAGACCAAATTCTTCAGAAAGATTTCTAGAAGGCCAATTATCAGCAGTCGAGGTACTTTCGGTGATGATGACATACTTAATTATGTATTTACATAGCTACTTTAATGATATCTTTAATCAATTAGATAGCTTTATTGACGTTATTGATTCCTTATCATGGATTCATCAGAATTATAATTTCGCATGATTATGATATTATTTAAATCCTTTGTTACAGTTGTGGCAGCGAATGATTTGAAGTGGGTGATTGCAAGCGGAATGTTCCGGCCGTTCATAGAAGTGAACCTTATTGGGCCACATCTAGCTGACAAGAAGAGGAAATTCGCAACCAAGTCCAAAAGCAATAACTGGAGCCCAAAATTCAATGAGACTTTTCATTTGTAAGTACAGCACTTTTGGTTACAATTAATTATTTTAAGAATCATTGAGTTATTATTTTAATTAAGTTTAAGCTTCTAAATCTAAATGTTAGAAAATCAGTCTATAATTCCCCAAGTTAAGTTGAATATTGCATATTTTGTTGGTTTATTATTTTTAATTATAATTTAATTTTTCAATCAATTTTAAGACATTATATTAGTAATTTCTTCTATCCTTATACCACGTAAAATTTATTAAAGGTCAGATATTTTTATATTATAATCTAAAATAAAAATAAAAAACGTACATATTTTTATAAATATTTAGTAATAAAATCATAAATTAAGGTGCAGAGAAATTTTCCTAAAAATATCGCCACTCCTACTGAGCCTAATCAAGTAGGTAGCGATAGGTCGACGATCGCTCGGACTTTGACTTACGTAAAAAAAGGAGCCTTGTGATTCGAGCGAGGTTGCCGCCCCGCGCCTCCCGGCCGGCTTGTGACCTTGTCAAGGTCACACGACCCAGCCTGTAGGTATTTATCACAATTGTGATATTCAGATGCGACCTTATTCACCATACAGTAGTGTTTTGTTTTTCGCTTAATGATTTTTATCTTTAATAAAAAATAACCTAATTTATTTCAATAAGAGGTTCTACCAATGACACCTAAAGCCTAAAATAAATATTTTCTCTTTTTGCAATTACACGTAGTATAGATGCCTAAAGGATTGACTTGTTTTAAATACTAACTATTCGCTCTTACAACTTAATTATCTTCAAAGTTATGCATGCACTTTGTGTTATGGAATTTATTGATTCTTTTTTTGTCTTTATCTATATTAACAATTTAGTTATATTCTTAAAATAGGAATATTTGTCAATAAACATTTTAATCTCTTTAAAAAATATAATACTTGTAACAAATTTGTACCTAGAGATTATACCCGACTAATCTACCCAAGATGTGTAAGTGAATATTACAGCAGAAACTGACACATAATGTGCATTAGAGTATATAATAAAATTCCTAAAGAGATACGAGAGCTACCTATAAAACGTTTTACTATTGAGTTAAAGAAAATTCTTATTGACAACTGTTTTTACTCAATAAAAGAATTTTTAGCATGCAAATTTTGACATTAAAATTGTATTCCAATAAATTATTAGAACAATATTAAATATAAACTATATACAAATAATTATTGTAAATAAATATCTATTGACATAAATATGTATGCCCAAAAAATGGGCAGATTGCATCATCATGACATGTACATACAACTGTAATTAGAACAAGCAATCTATACAATAAAGAATTTTGAGTTTGAGTTTTATATTATTATTGAAAGTAATAATTTTAATTTGTTATGTAGTATGGTGAGCGCCACAGAACAATTGGAATTATTTGAGCTTCACGTCTGCGTTCGAGATTACTGCTTCGCGAGGGAAGATCGACTTGTGGGCGTTGCTGTCATGCGGCTGGCTGATATTGCTGAACAGGTAATTCACGGTTTTATTATATATACTACAGACAGTTATCCAATCTCCTAAGAAATAACTATAATTTCATATCAGTTACTTCCGATGGGTGAACTCAGCAGAATCAGCAAGTTACCATAGTCCCAGACCTCCACTCTTTTGGTACCAAACGGGTTGGCAAGGGTCTGATTTAAATAATGTCAATTTATTAACAATTCCAAAAGTTGCTTTCAGTACGATGGCTTAACATGCTCTCCGAGGCACAAGAATGGTGGTAAATCTATGACAAATGTACGTTAGAGAAGTGTATTTCTCATTGGTAGATGCCGGTGTTCGAAGTACATACTTTATTTATTTTAAGGAAAGTTTTTTGCAACTGAGACTCTACCGCTCTTGGTTCACCTGTGCATAGAATTCAAGAAATGGTCCATGTTTGCACTTGTTGCATTGTTTGAAAATGCTTTTGTCTTCAGGGTTCTTGCGCGTGTTGGTTGCCTCTGGGAACGAGAGTGAAAATGGACGAGACAGGATGGACGATTCTAAGAATACTGTCCCAACGGCATAGCGACGAGGTGGCTCGAGAATTCGTCAAGCTCAAGTCGGAAATGAGATCGGAAGCCCCCGCCGGCCAGCAGGGACCGTCGTGAGACCACAGCCAACTTCTTGAGTGAAGTTTTTTGAGCCAAGTGTCCACGTCACAAGGCTCTTCCTCTCCACGACGCGAACGGTTCGGGAATCGAAAACGTTTGACGCCACCTCGGAGACTCCTCAGTTCGGACGGAATTGAAGGTACAGTCAGAATTAATGGCGCTGGCTTATTCCAGCAAGAATGATCAGGTATTTAAGATGGTCCAGCGTTCTTTTTGGTGATTGTACAAGCACACAGACAAGCGGCGCCGTCCAGCGGCTAGGTCAGTGCGTTTCCTTTTCCATATTAACCTAAGGCACCTATATATATAGACCCACTTAAAATAGGCACCTATTATCGATGTACGATGGATTTTGTCATAATTATGTATAAAAGTATATTTAGATTGCATTTCAACATTTAAAATAATTATTGTTTAGGATAAATTTTAATCTATAATTTTGATACGCAATCATAAAAATATTTTGATCGTACCTCGATATTAGGAGCGTAGGGGTCTATAATAGGTGCCGTTACGTTATTACGTCCTGTCGGCGTTTTGTATATACGTGAGTTAAGTTTACGCGGATAGTAGATATTTTGCACAAAATCGTTAACGTTAGTGAAAAGACTGACCGTAGGTGCGGCTGGGTGGCGCCGTCCAGCGATCGAATTGACACCCAGTACTTAATTACATATTATTTATAAATAAATATTAAATAATAGAATAAGAATAAAGAATAAAATCGTTTATTGCCACATAAATAAATATTAGAACCAACAAAAAAAAAATTTTTTTTTTTTGTTTACATTTTAAAATTTACTTAAGATGTGGCAAGGGTTTTGGCTCAGCTTCAGTCAGCTGCGCATCACATAGTATGACTCACTACTGATGCTCTGCTGTTATGCCAACACCCTCACTTTTAATTTATTCATTATTTATTTATTCATTTTGGAAAAGCAACAGTTGACAATTTCAAATTGATAAGTAAAAAAAAAGTATCATCACGACCGTTTCCCTTTCGGGGCGATCAGAAACCACGCTTATAGAAAAGCGGATTCACATTTAGCCAACTTTACTATAATAATATAGGCCAATTATAACAAGTGGCAAGCATATCACAATAAATAAAATTTATTAATTAAAATTAATAAATATTATTGTGTCCCGACCAGGAATCAAACCCGGTTCCTCCGAGTCTAAATCGACGGACTTAACCGCTATACCATGGAGTAATAATACTCGTAAGTAACATAAAATATTCTAAGAACTATTAAAGGTTTACATATATAGGTTTTAAAATTGAGTACAATAGCATAAGAAAACGTCACTGCTTCCGTGGTCTAGCGGTTAAGTCAATGGATTTAGACCTGGAGGTACCGGGTTCGATTCTTGGTCGGGACACAATAATATTTATTAATTTAAATAAATAAATACAATTAATATCTAATTGATTTGTGATATTTCCCGAGTTTGGTACGCTGGAGACATCGACGAGCTTGCCACTTGTCATGATTGGCCTATAGTAAAGTTGGCTAAATGTGAACCCGCTTATTTATAAGCGTGGTTTCTGACCAACCGAAAGGGAAACAGTGTTGATGATACTTTACTTTTTAAATGTTCATAATATTTTTGTGCAAAAATGGCTAACATAGTTGGTTTTTGATCTAACACGGGTATACTATACTCAATTAATACTAAAAAGAAATAAACTAGTATAGCCATATACATAAATAAATAAATATATATTTTAACATATACCTACACATTCAAGAGGCATGCTCAACATTAGTAAAGACCTACTTTTATTCGTTACCGGGTGTCGATTCGGCGCTGGATGCTCCACGATCAATATAATTATATGGACCAAACTGACGTAATGTGAATCTAACTTCACGTTAGTGTAATCATTAACTAATTTATCTATTTATTAATCATTCGTTATTCGCGTACAGTAAACTTATGGCCTTATATAAATAATATCACTCGGTCGTTTGCTTGAGATTTGAGATTTATGCTGCCGTGTCACGAAAATAATTTAAAAAAAACCCTTTAATTCATGATTCATTGTTTCTTATTAAAATCATCAATATCTCAATTTGTGTAATCGAATATATTATTAAGAGGGTTTAACTAACATAAAGTGAACTGTCCAAAATAGTGTCACTTTATTAGGCTTCACTGTAACCGACAAATTCGACACGTGTACAAATAAGTATGAATATGATACTAACATTAAATTTTAGTTTACTAACATAGTGATAGGTATACTAACAAAAATGGATTGTAATTATCTTTTAAATTAAATATATTATTATTAACGCCTTCCGCTCGCTCAATCCAATTTTTTCAAGTACTTTTTTCTAGGTAGTAAAGTTACGGACATTTTGGAATTGTTTTGCTGAATTAGAGGAAAATCGTTATATATTTTTATGCAATTTTTCTTTGTCAAAAATATACCTATCATGTCCAAAAAGTCCGTAATATAATTTCTTACAAAATCGAGATACTATATTTCTCAAAATGACACTCAGACTTGTTTTTTTTAAATTGTCGGATTAAACTCTTTAAAGTTATTAATACATGGTTGGGACATTTTCGTGACAGGGCAGCTAGGGATTAGTGTTATATAGCGTTGCCAGAAAACGAAAACATTTACAATTGGAGTAAAAAGGAGTTAATTAAACAAAAACTTAATAATAATTAATAAATATTTTTTAAAGTAAAATTTGAAAAAAAAATATGCATAAAATACTGCGTGTAAACCCGTTTTAGAAATAAAAAAGTTATTTTTTTTTAAGTAAAAAATATTGTCCGAAAACAAAACATTATGAATTGACCTCGCTCACCGCTTAAAGACAAAATAGAGAGAGAAACAATTACGTAAGTCAGCGCTCGCGCGATCGACGGCCTCTCCCTACCTACTTGATTAGAGTCGGTATGAGTGACGATATTTTTAGGAAAATTTCTCTGCGCCGTAACTTACTATTTTATTACTGAGTAATTAAAATAAAAAAATACGTAGTTTTTTATTTTTATTCTAGATTATAATATAAAAATATTTGCTCTTCAACAAATTCCACGCAGTATACCAAAACTGGGTTATTTTACGTAATACATGTATATTCAGTATTGACAATTTGAAGCTTACATTGTTAGTTTAAACAATGTTTTTTAACATTGTCTTGGCTAATTAAAAAAACTGTTTTTTTTTATTTATTTCTATTCGTTTAAACTTTTCATTTGTTTTTACGTCTGGCAACGCTAGTTAGGTCACGTGGGACTGTTTACTGAACTCATATTAAAGGTCTGTGCATACACGTATACGTACGCGTCCTGTATGCTCAAGCCTCAAGAGGGTTTGACGTATTTGCATTCATCTCGCTCGCACAAAACATGTGACATGTGTGGCATGCGACGTGTGTAGACTTACAGCTCAGCTCCATCCCACATCCAGGTGACCTCGTCAGGCGCAAAAAGTGCGGCGGTTTTGAGGTTACGACCCACAAAGCGCCTGGCCAAGGAGTTGTCAAACGGCTAACAGAAAGATCTGGAGACAGGAAGGCTGGCAATTATTTCTGCCAATCTTCGTTGTACAGAGGGGAGATGTTGCCAATCTCCTTGGGACGGATGTCAGATAGACTAGAGGACATTTTTTATTTATATATTATTATTAAAGTAGCTTTTTTTTTTTAATAAAACAATTTATCGAAAATTTTCGTAATTTTTTTCCTGGTAAATTAAAAAAAAAAAAAAAAACATAAAAAATATTTGAATAATTTGATTGTGCGAGCTAGAAAGATGCAAAAACGTTTAACCCACTTAAATTGTATATCTATGTATGGTTACTTTGTGCAATGTATCGGGTTATGAACGGCATAGTGTGTTAGTTGTGAACGGTCGTGTACCTCAACCCGTTTATTTTTCATTTCGTCAAATAATACATAATTAAATGTCTATTTATGTTTAGAGTATTCTAGTTTTGGCTGTAACCGATATAGGTTGTCCGTGTTAATTCGATATATACAATTAAAATATACTAATATACCTCTATAATTGGATAATGTATATAATATGAATATCACAAAGTTTCTAAAATATATCTACGCTTGGCCTGTTTCGTGTGTAAATTAAATTCTATAAAACTCCTATAAATTGTGTATATTATTGAAAATGTGATATTGTTAATAAAATAGATCAATGTCGAGAATATTTATGTCTGTTACGTATGTAATGTTTTAATATTGAAGATGTACGGAGGCTAAAGTTCATTTCTTAATAATTATAATTGAGCACTGAATTAACGCAAACTAAATTACTTTTTATAATTGTTTATAAATTACATTTACCTTATTTTATACACTAATTATGTTGTTATAGTGAATGTGTGTTTGAAAAAGACTGCAAAGTCAGTGCTCAATGAAGATAATTTCTTAAGTATTTATAAAAATTTAGTCATGTTATTTTGAATTCCATTTTTTCAAGACACAAATTGCAACATATGAAACACCGTGTGTTTTTATAACAACACTTTTTGTAGAGATTTGTAGGTATATTTTCAAATTCAGACCCCAAATGGGTTTTGAACTTTGTCTTTGGATTTCATAATAAAATGGTCTTCTACAAAATATTTGGTGTTCACTTAATATAAGGTAATGTAAGTCGCTGAGTTTGTTAAGGATGATTAAATTAATCCATGTTTAAAAAAATTGTTAGCTATCCATCTTGTGAGAGGAAAATCGATTAACGAAACGTTAAACATAGATTACTATGAATGATCATCCTTTCCAAAAACCGGGTGTGAATGTATTGTATAAATTTCGGCATAAGATTTGGATAAACTTTATTTTAAGTTTTGTACTGAAAACAAAGAAGTTTTGAAAGGATTTTTTTTAAAACTTAAAGCCATTCCAATTTCTTATGCCGATGTCTGTATAGCTGTTAATTTATTATAGTCTTTGTTTAGCATGTTCTTAGCTAAAGATTTACCTAAAAATTAAAAAAAGAATTGATATTAATTTATAAATTTTACATACCTAGAGGTAATCCCAATTGAACAAAGCGGGCTCGGAAGGGCCAAATGGGGTCATGACTACGTGTTGAAACAATGTGACTGTGGGGGCCAAGTGCTAAAAAAGTTATTTAAAGAACTGTCTAATCAGCTGGTTAATGCTGTATTTGACAAGAGCTGGCAGATTTATCGCGCAGCAAACCAGCATTGATGTGCAGCAGGGGAATGCCGTGTTCTTAGCACACTACCATATAAATAAATTATAGGTGTTTTTTTTTTGAATTCATTGTATCTTTATCTTTCGATTAAATATTAAATTGTTACAAATTTGCACTAATACAAAAATTGTATCATGATTTGTTTAGATGGTAGTGTCAAGAACACTAGCAGCATTCCTCCGTTGTTGGTACAACAATGCTGATTTGCTGCGTGATAAAAAAGGACTAGTTCTTCTTAAACTTGGTGAAAAACTCCGCTTGACGAAGGTTGGCGCTATGAGGAGAGAATATTTTTTTTATTTTTAGAAATTTATTCATTTAATTTTATTATTGTAAATTAAATTTATTTCTTACAAACCTTAAATTAAATAAACTATATTACAACAAAATCTAAATATAACCTAATAATAATAATAATACATAGAAAATAAATACTTACAAAAATAATATTTAGAGAATATTTAGTTCGAAGGGTCAGCCTCGCAGTTCAATTGGGGAACGCTGTGACTATCATTGGCACACTAGGCCTATAGACATTTTTTATTTATTTGTTGTTATTATTACTAAATAAGTGTTTACTTTACCTACTGATACTTTACTAACTAATCTTTCGTTTTTAACAGCTCCGTGGTCTAGAACGCAGGGTTAGATTCCTGGTCGAAACGCAATAATTTATTAATTTTATTGTGATATTTCTCGAGTTTGGTATGATAGAGACATCGACGACCTTGCCAATTATCATGATGACCCTATAGTAAAGATAACTAAAATTGAATCCGCTTATTAAAAAAAAATAACATGGAATCTGAACACTTAAGTACTTAAGCTAAGAATTTACTAAACAAAGATGAATTATTTCAGCCTAAAAAATGTTGATGTGGAATTTCAATAAAATGTGTAGTTTCTGGTCAAAAATATCATTTTATCTCTAAGTTTTATGGTATGTAACAAAACTGTCACTTAAACGTAATTTGATGTATTTTTGACCAATCTCTATATTTTTTATTCAAATTCCTCTGATGTTGGTATAATGTTGAATTTGAAAATATACGTTATGGAGAGCACATTACCAACACCGAAATGAAACTTTAAGGTAACGACAGCTTTTATCGACCCTTAAAATGGGCACCTAATATCAAGGTATTACAAAAGATACTTTATCGCCGATATAACTAATCTCTGTATAGTTGATGCTGCCTAATCGGTTGGAGCACATTTGTCTCTGCCTACTGACCTGGCGTAAAGATATGTATGATTAAAATAATAATATTATTATTTCTATTAATCGCTTTCACTCATAAACAAATGTTTACTCTCAAACGGACGTTTACCATTAATTGAATCATCCTTTCGCAAACTATAGCTGTGTTAGTTAAGCGTAACGTCGCCTCGTATCTATCGTACGTAACCGCACGACTTAGGTCGTAGGAATGCATACGATTTTTATGTTGTTACGTTTTTTTTTTCGTTTTGTAAAGTCGGTCATAGACGCAGGTATATCGTTAAATAATTTAGTTTCAGTTTACACGTACGACGTGTATACCTGTCTAGTATACCTTTGCGTGTACATCTGTGTGTACATTCAGATAGGTTGTACAATTCACACGAGCAAACGGGTTGGAATCAGTTTCAGACGTCGAATCTATACGCGCGTATACGTACGACTCGCATCCACTGTACTTATAACCACTTTAAAGGATCAGGATAGTTAATACGTTTTTGAACGTGTATGCACAACCGATTTACATACTAAAACGCATACAAAACAATAAGCGCCGATATGGGAAGCTCAAGCCGTACATGAGTGCGTCAGGAAATCTGTAGTTGGAGGAGTGGTGACGACTTGTTAAGCGTACCACTATTACTCAAATGGCGATCACGGCCAATCTGCCAAGAATGTAGTAACTAAAAAATAGAATGAGAAGGTTAAAAAAATACTCGCATACCTCGGTATTGGATGCCCATTTTGGAGGTGTCGATAATAGGTGCCCGTACGTTATATTGTATCGTATTTGTTAGTATTTATCATGGATTACATATCTGTAGTTAGAGCATGTGGTTTGTCTAGTTCAAATCAAATATATTTACTCGTCTATTTAAAATAATTAAATTTAATTTTTATTCCTAATTTGTATTTCCGAGTCGACTGAATCTGTATAACTTTATAATAGTGTAATAGTAATAATTATGCGAATCTAAACTGTTCATTAATAAAATAATATATAAAATTATAGACTTATGCCTTTACCAATAATTAGTTGTATTTTGTTTTTTCCATAAGGTATTGCACAAAATCCCAATTTATTATTAGTAAAGGATTCTATTAGAACTGGCTTAACAATTATATATTTCGTAATAATAGTCAATTTTCGAAAGTAATAGATTTAAAAACTATTAGAATAGCCGTCAACTTTCTTACGACTAAAATAACTCTATCAAAAAGTAGTAAAACACAATAAACTACATAAAAAAATCTCTGTTAATATCACTATCGTCACTACTTCATCTACAACTTTCACGAAGAACTATTTTAAAAATACGCGTAATTTAACCATGAAACGTTACAATTGTAACGCAACCATGACACAGCTTTAATAACATATCAAGATTTACCGACAAATCTACACATACGAGGAAAAAATAATTGTCATTAAATTTAGATACATACAATTCTAACATAATACTGTCAAAAAATTGGTATAGCGAAATATAAATAGCTTTGAAAATAATTAATTCCATAATTTCAACTCTATCACTTTAGAAAATTGGCCTACTTCGCGTTATAGACAAATAAATGTTATTGTTTCGAAAAGCCAGTTCTAAAATAAATAGGTCTATGGATAATTATTGTTCTTTGTAAAAAAGTAATAACAATAATATTATTATTAATTAATTTCTCAAATTTCAAAATTATTCGATAAATAAGTACCTATCATGAAGGTTTATGACAATATTATTCCAGTTTACATATAAAAACATTCACTTATTATATAATTCATTGTAAATAATACCAAAATAATACATTAATCCCATGTATACAGAGGGGTTTAGCTACGGGTAAACGCGTTATCGCAGCGTTGCACGTTAAAAATGCAATTTTAACAATATATTTCAAGGGTTCTAGTTAACACCTACATATATTGCATATAAAGAAAAAAAATCGGATCCATACGATATCGCTACGATAACGCATTTACTGCGGACCCTAACTACACAAGTCTAACTTATTATTTTGTCGACACAAACTCGTCTTAAACCTATTTAATTTCGGATTCCATTTTTATTAACTGTTTCACCATTTTTTTTAGATTTATGCATATTTAAACAGTACTATACTATACAGTTATCGAGGCTGGCATAGTGGAAATGACCGATAAATTATAATCAACCTATATTATTGTCTGTTAACGGCCAAAATTTATATTCTATTTATTTTTGAGGAAACTATAGATTCATAGAATATCGGGTTTGACTGTATATACGTATACTATTCACAGTTCTTTTTTTACTTATTTAAATATTTCAAAAATCGACCCAAAATTTTATAAAATATTTTTAGATTTAATTGGTCATTTCTACATCCAATTTTGCATCATTGATTTACATGTAAGGACCGGTCATTAAAAAATATTTATTTGTCACGCTATCTGCTTTTTTTATTTCTTTCCCTATTTAAGGCCCTATTTTTCTGGATATTTTTAGATAACACGTCAATTTTACATATTTCGATTTCTATAAATATTCATATATAATTTTTCAAAATAATCAATAAAAAAAATACATATGTGGTGAATCAAATGGCATAACCAGTTTTAAAATATATAAACGCGAACTAGGCCCTTTTGAAAATACTCTCCTCACTTAGATTTACTTATTTATTTTTATAGTTCATATAAAATATTAAAACAATGTGTAAAATAAAATAAAAATAGAAACAATACAAATTATAATACAAAACAACACAACACAATACTGATTTTAGACAAAACTTCATAAATTGTTAATGGATAGAAATATCAATTAAAATTTCCTAAATTGGGGCACAGATCACTGGGTCCAATACTAATATTAAATATTCTGGTTTGAAATTAACGTTGCCCAATAAGATGTACCTACACAATGTCCAGCCCTTTACATGTAAGCCAATGATGAATATTAACACTGGTCAACACCATTTTTAAATATATTTTTCTGTTTAGAATAAATCAATAAATCAGCTTGACTTAATGTTTACAGTTTTACTATTTTAACTAAAAATAATAATAATGTGGATTATTTAACAACTTCTTCTTGACGAAACCGTCTCGAATAAAACAACAATATATGTTTTAGGACGGTAAAACCATAAAATTAAATACAAAATGGGTAAATGCTAATGATAAATCTGTAATTCTAAATCAAAATTATTTACAGAATAAATGTTGCAATATGCAAAAAAAACAAAAAAATATATATTTATTTGTTGACCAGTGTGATGAATGAAATGAGCGGTGCATGAGCAAAATAACCGCCAACGTACACAACATATATAATCTCATACATAACCTATTTTACTAAAAACATATTGTAATCATTAACTTTGCCATTTTTGACAATACTTTGTAAATTGTGACAGTCACAATATGCATTAATATTTAATCTGTGTCCACACGCGTTAAAAAAACAGTATTTAAAAACACAATAATATTATAATTAATGCAAAATACAGTCTCAAATCAAAACTATTCGAAAATTTGTGTAATTGTTCGATATCTTTTAACTGCTTCAAATGCGTTTTACGGTTGTATTTTTACCACCAGTTGTATAAACGGGAGATTAAGTTAACGGGCACTTTTATATTTGCTTATAAGGCTCGTGATTGGCCAAAATCAAAAACTGAAAAGCAAACTACCAATTATGTGGAATATAACATACATTATTTGAATCATCCATTCAAAATATGGGAGGTTAAAAAACTAAAATAAATAACCCGTTATGTTACACAATTTTCCAATAGTTTTTGATGAGCTATAGTTTTTTTTTTGTTTTTTGGATTTGTCCTGAATATCTAAAATAACAATTAAACTTTTAAAAAAGATAACATCAAATTTGTGATAGACACGATACGAACACGTGGGGACATAGTTTTAATATGTGGGTCGAGCACATATTAATGCGTTAGCGTAGCGTTATCGTATCGAGTTCGTGAAATTGGATTTTTACAAGCGACATTTAATACCTATTTCGTGTTGAGATTATAACGATTATATTTATTATCAGACAAAAATATACATAACTCTACATCTTTGCATTATTGTTGCTGATTTACTTATCATAAGATTGATTCTATATGATACTTGTAATTCACCAATATTATTAATAGATGTTTATAATAACTGAATTATTATTTCAAAAACAACATAAGTATTTTTTTGTAAATTGCTCCTTAACAGAAAAAAGCGTTTTTAGCAATAATTGTAAATGTTTTTGGAATAATCTTTCAATTGTTTTATTTAAAAGATAGAGCGGTAATCGTAACACTAAGTATTACGCAGGAAGCATGTAAATCATACGATATAGTAACTGTCTTAAAATAAAACTTCTCACGATTACGTTACGATATCGCGTTAAGCCGTACTCACCCCTATGATACGTTCCAATCTTAGCATTAAATCAGTCACTAAACTTTGCATATATCTTTGTATAAATGCATATATGTAAATGTTCATGTTTAAACACATTACTGAATTTAGAATTTTTATGAAAAAAATAAATATCCGTATTTGAAATATATATTATTTCGTTTTGTTTTATTTTTATCTATATTTTAATAAACCTATAAACATTTAGCTTTTCAGAAACGATTATAAAAAAATAACCTTGATCCAACAAAGAACTATTGTACTCACTTATCATATAAAAAATATATGCCTACTGCGCAAGGGGAGATGGGCGTGTTTTTTTTTTTTTCATTACAGCCTCTACAATACAGCATCCTAGACCTCTACTTTTGGAGATGGGCTTGCCAGAACATATACTCATATCTAGAGAATTTGGCCTACACTCGCCACGTGCTTTGCGGTAGTTAAAGTCCGATCGTAATTCCACACCGAGAATGTTAAAGCTGGGCTCTAGGTCCAGCGGGGTGCCCTGAAGAGTGCGGGGAGGAGAGAAAAATTTTGTGAAGGGTGTCGTCCAGTTTATCCGTCATAATGCGCCTTGACTCCTCTAGTTGGTTTCCTCCCAAAGCTCGAGGACTTAGATACTGCCCATGAGCCGTGCTGTCATCTGCATAATAATGAATGTTGCCCAGAGACAACAAGTGAAGCACACATGCTTGGAAAACATTCCACATGGTTAATATGCGACATAATATAAATAAGGCTCCAAAATATGTACGCCTTGATGAGATAGTGATTGACTTATAAAAAGAGTTATCGTACACCACAATAGTCGAACGTGAAATTATAATTTGAGCTTGATATAATTAAAAAAACAATTAGAGCGAAGAAACAAAGTTCTGGGAATCAGCTGACGAGATGCTATCTATTTAGCGTCTTGATAATGGGATCGGAACGTAGACACTAACGTGAGTGACGTAAGTGACGTCACGAACTTGGAGGGAGATGTCTGGCTGCCGTTCTTTTACTCAAGGTTTCCATCCTCAGATCTTTATTTTAATTATACTGCGTGTTATTTTATACCAAGCTTATATTGGGTTCAACTATAACACGCAATGTAGAAAGAAAATGCAGCTGTTGATTAGGAACGCGGTTCTGGTACACGTCACAAGTCCATTCATAAATACAAAACACCATTTCTGTACCAACCGTCGAATCGTACGCACGCCGCGACGCAGAATACGTATAAATAAAATTCCCGCGCTATTTTTAGGGAATTCCGTCCAAGTAAAACGAAGGGCGCTACAGTTTTTGTGATTCAGTTTTTATATTGTCAAGATGAGTGGAAATTTCCTGACAATTCCTGGAGACGATCCTATTCAAAGAAGAGCTAGGGTAAGGCTTCTGCATTGATCGAATTATTTTTTACTTGCAAGAACGTGTGTGTATGTCATGTCATTCATTTTACATTGCTAATTGCAAAATATAGATTTTATTCGAATGAACACTTGTACTATGCTTTCTTAATAATGCCTAAGTTTTTGAAAGTATTGTTAAAATATGTTTAACATTTCAATATACGCCACATGATTGGACACTGTTATTTTAGCCAATCACGTGTCTTTTATTGTTACGTGTTAATATAATTATATGTAATTACGAATCACATAGTTTATAAATCTTTTAAGATCCGGCTTATACATTAATTTTATTCGGATACGCATAAAAACCTGTGCGTGTTCTACAAGCTATACCACGGTGGGTGCTCTGAGGAGCTCCATAACCTTATCCCTTCTTCTCTATTCTGCATCCAATCCACACGCACAGGCCAAAATATGCATTTATATAGCCACTATCCTTACGCGTACTTAAAAATTTGGAGACTCTTACATCTGTCGCACGCTAAAGATTTGGAATGCTCTTCCTAGCCAGTGTGTTTCCTATAACCTGGAGTCCTTCAAGCGAAGTGTGAAAAAGCTTGTTAGGCTGGAATAGTGGCAGAGACTGAAGACGGTCGTTGTGGCTAGCGTCAGTTGCTCCCATTCATGGACCTCGCGTACCGCTTACCATCCTTACCATAAATATATTTAAAAAATGTATGTGAATAGGTCCTGACGGAAACTGGCTGTAAATCTTGATAATAATAAATTTTTTGACCGCCTCCGTGGTCTAGTGTTAACAAATGTTGCCGTGAACTCAGGAGGTGGTGGGTTCGATTCCCAACGGGGCAAGTTGTACATTGTATAATTTGTCTCGGTCTGGGTGTTTATATGTATATATTTACAAAAAAAAAGTATAATATGTAGTTTATCAACCATCTAGTTTCCGTAACACACGCCTCATAGCTTACCACGGAAACTAGATGGCGCGACTTGTCTGAAAATATTTTTATTTTTTATTTTTATTGTTTACTTATAATACTGATATATATATATATACGAGTATATTATATATATATATAGCAAATATTATTGTGAAAAGTTAAATGATTAGCTTAGTTGGACTAATGACTTAACTCGTACATCCATAATAAATAACAAATAGAATAAAATGATTGTATACAGTTTCATAAGCCAGACTTTTAAAGATAGTTCGCTACTTCCTGCTTCGTTTTCACATATAAATGCCACATTTCATGGTGAACATTGACATACATATGTCTAAGAATAGTCCAAAAATATTTTCCTACGATTAGGGCCAATGCTAAATCACAAAGAAGTTTGACTTAAACTGTCTCCATGGTCTAGCGGTTAGGTCCGTGGATTTAGACTCGGAGAGGGTTCGATTCCTGGTCGGGACACAATAATACTCATTAAATTAATATTTAATTTAATTGTGATATTACCCAAGTTTGCTACACTAGAGATATCGATAAGCTTGCTACTTGTAGTAAAATATTAAAATTGGTTACATGTGAATCTTCTTTATAATCTGACCACCCCGGAAGGAAAACGGTCGTGATGATACTTTACTTTATTACTTTTACAAATAAGTTTTTAAAATAAAATATAATTATGAAAAATTAAAAGTATTTTAAAACTTGATAGATTTTTATGCGTCCATTATATTATTGAGTTCTTTAAATTTCACTATTTAATAACAGATGTTTTTTAAAGTGTCTGAAAATCATATTGTGCGTTTTTTACCCGATTGCCCAACGCAAAGAAGGGTTATGTGTTTATTAGCCTTTGTATGTGATATGTATAAGACCAAACGCGATGACCGATTTTGATGATTCTCTCGTCAATAGATTCGTCTTCATCACGCAAGTGTCACTGAAGATATGACATTAATCAAATTTAATTAAGGCGACAACAAGACGCCATATTGTTGAAAATAAAAAAAATAAAGTCGATGAACTATATTAGGGTATGGTCGGATAGGTATTTCAAAATTATGTTGAGGTTTCATTTATAATTTTTCATTTCAAGTGACGATTTAGGATCTATAACGATTTAATGTTGTTTAGCAACCATAATCATTTCAAATTTAAATGTAAGTCATATCTTCACCTACCTACCTATAAAGATATAATAGAGTTTCTACAAAAAGTAAAAAAATAACTTTAATTAAAATCAAAAAACAATAAAACAAGCACAAGGGTTTCGTCGCAAAAAAAAATATTTTCATTTTAAAGTTCATTTTTTACGCAGTCGTGTTGTTTATTTTTTACTATTTCTAATTAGTTGAAAGGTACACTGATAATAAAACTATCTGCAGTAAATTTCGGTTCTTCAGTCGCAAACGTTAAAAATAAATAATTTAGTATTACAGTGCATATTTGCACAGAGACTGTCAATGTCAAATGCTATTAGAGTTGTATTTAATCTAAATAACAGATGCAACTCAAACAGGAAAACAATTGTGCAAAAAACACACCAAAAAAAAATATGCAGCTATAAACAAACCATCTATTTCCGATTTTTTTTTTTACTGAATGTATGTCTATGGGTGAGCATAATGCGGTCTTATTCCCGCGTTTTATAATCCTTGACCGACAGCTGCTGTAGCTTTCCGCACGTGTTGCGTATTCTATAATAACATTACTACGACATGAAACTGTTTAGTGAATCGTTTAATACTTTAAAATATTAGCCAAATTCAATTATAATTGAATTTGCGGCTTTTGTCAAAAAGACCGCTTCACGGCATTCTGAAAAATGGCAGAAGCCATTCTCACAAGTTGCAGGCTGGATAAAAATTAAAATACAAATTTCTGTAATAAGGGCTATAAGCTTAAGGATCAGAGGAACAAGAAAGCGAGTGAGATGGATAGGATGTGAGGATGGAGCAGGTATGTTTGAAGAAACGAATGAATGATTAAATGTGAATAAATGTTAGATGATTTTATATATTTAGTTTTCTGTATTTTTTAAGTTATTATTGTTATTTTGTTGAAACTAATTTAAATATAAATAAATATATATATATATATAATTGAATATTTTGCTTTCATAAATACACAATATGAGATATGAGTAAGTAAGACGTACGATATAAGTAAGTCTTGTTTCAAGCAATGTTATTTTTACATAAATATCACCATGGCAAGTTTAGTGGTAATTTGCTCAGTCTGCCGGAGCGGGGATATATCCACCTTTCGTGCCGATAAACCCAGTAAAGTGTATCCATCCACACGTTTCGGGATCAGGCTCAAATTGCCGTCATGCTCAGTCAATCCTGCATAATGTTAGAGTGATGTAAGTAATAAAAATTAGTCCACGAATAGACGGAGATGTTGCAAGAGAGTGTTATTAACGGCTTTCTCTTCTTGTTTCTTTTAATTTTATCACGAAAGTAGAGCAAATTTATATTGCACTATGGAACTCAATTATTTATAGGTTATGAATTTTATAAATCTGTCGGTCTCGGTTATAAATAAATAAAAAACACTAATTAAGAAATAGGATATTTTAAATATTTTTTTTTGTTATTTCTGTATTTTTTGTTCTACAACCTATGTTGGTTCCGTAGTGGTTTTTGATCAGGGCTAGGAACAGAATCTATTGGCATCATTTTCTATTTGTGAAATTGATATTTTCTTGTTAACTGTACTTTATTTTTAATCTGTATGATCATTTGAGCACGGGCTGGTACGGTAATCGCGTTGCTCTATAGTGTGATTAATGTTTCACGTGAAAATTATGGATAGTTTCCTAAGACGATTTTCGTGTAGCTAAAGTTTTAGTACTTCCTGGACTTGGACCTCGCTTACCGCTGACCATGCGCGGTATTACATGTCGTGCTTAATTTAAAATAAAAAATACTACACGTAAAAAGTGTTGTTTAAGGCTGGGTTGTACCAAAACTAAGAAATCACGCTTTTAATTCACATTTAGCTAACTTTACTATAGGCCCTTAATGACAATTGGCTAGCTCGTCGATGTCTCTAGCGTGGCAAACTTGAGAATAATCAAATTTTTTTTTGTGTTTTCCACCAGGAATTGAACACGTTTTTTATACTAGCACGACACGTGACCTTGGTGCGCGCGTGAAGTCCATAAATGTTGGCAACTGGAATCAGACACTTATGACTAACATCAGTACCTAGCACTATGCCAGCTTGACTAAGCATGACGGCAATGTGAGCCTTATCCCGAAATCAGCACTAACAGTGAATACTTTCCCTACTAGCTATTTGTTGTTCTCGTTAAAAGTATGTGCTATTTGCATTGATGTCAAATGCCAATTTTTACTTTCAAGGAGAACTAATATTGTAAGCTTGCCATAGTGATATTTACATAAAAATAGCACCGTTTGAAACAAGACTTACTAAACCTCCGCGTCTAAATCTATAGTCGTAACCCCCAGACCACGGACCAGTCTAAAAAACTCAAACTAAATAATATCTAAACTAAACTGTGAAAATATTATATCAACGGGTAATGAACAATGAACATGTTTGCGAACAAATTACATATGGAAAAGCCAATAACACTTGGCAGAGCTGTGAATAATAAAAATAACACAACTCGCAGCGTCTTCCACGTAGAAACTGTAAATTGTTTTTAGAACAATGTTTTAATTCCTCACTGAACGTTAGATGATGGGCCGACACAGCTGGATATTCGATTGGTAACGAAGAATTTCCTCTTGTCTGCATGAATAAAATTACTGCCCCATTGTCTAACGATTTGATTTTCAATTCCTGATCAAACACACTAATTATATGTATTTTATTGTGACATTTCTCTCCTCTGGTACGCTAGAGACATCGATGAGCTTGCCAAAGAAAAGGGGGAAAAAAATTAGCTTATTCGAAAAAAAACATACTGAATATAAAATAAAATAAATATTAATACGAGAACGATGAATAGTGAAAAGAGTATGATTGATTTAATAGTAATTGATGAAAGACTCCGAACACACATTTTGGATACCAGCGCGTATCGTGGATCGAAATTGGGGACGGACCACTTTTAAGTAATTATTAATATTAGTGGTATGTTTTGAAAACGGCACCATCGGCGATAAGGTAGTAGAAAGAATAAAGAGAGAAAAGTTACAAGATGACAGTGTGAAAGAGGAGTAGCAGTAATGTTAAGCGTTATTCTGTATTTATTATTTTATTATTTTATTGTTTCTGTTTCCAAATGATGGTTATCATGTACTGCTCAATACACTTTATATCAATATTGTAAAAATTGACGTGTAAAAGGGCAGAATCATCTCTTTTTGTCCGATGTCTATTTGCAAAATGAACGAATTGAATTGAATTGAGTATATTAAATGCGTTAAAGATAAACTTATCAACTTAAAAGATGTAAGCAAAGATGTAGAAGAGTGTTGGAAGTACCTAAAAAATGGTATGGTAGAATCGGCAAAAGAAGTATGTGGAGTAGCAATAAAGCGAGCAACCAAAGGTGACGCGTGGTGGGATGAAGAGGTTAAAAACTTGGTAGAAAGAAAGAAGAAAGCGTGGATAGATTATGTTGCTTCGCTAAATATTAATGAAAGTATGAAAAGACAAAAAAAGAAGATGTACCATCGCTGCAAGAATGAGACAAGCGTGAAAGATAAGTGAAAACAGGATGACGAGCAACTTTAAGAAAAACTTCAAACTTTTCTGGACGGAAGTTAGGAAGGCCAAAAGCTTGTCATATTGTCGAATGAATATAGTTAGATCAAAGAGCGGTAACATTCTTTCTTCTACTAACGATGTTACGACGGGTACTTTATCTCCAGAGCTATCCAAAAATACAACGTCCACGGTTAAGAAGAAAATAAGTGTGCAAGAATTGCAATCGGCAATTAAAAGCTTAAAATTTGGCAACGCAGCCGGAAAAGATTGAGTGCTCACCGAAATAATTAAATTCTGATGTATACCGATCTGGAATGCTTTCCATCTACTGTGCAACCTTTCCTGGCAGAAATTAGTCATCTTTCCTTTATACAAAGGTAAAGGATCTAGATTGGACTGTGCCAACTACCGAGTGATTAGTTTGATCAGTTGGCGAACAAAATGTTTGGCAAGAATCTCACGAAACGCCTGCAAGAGAAGACTTCTATATTTTATGGGAGGCCAAGGAGGCTTTGGACCTGAAAGAGGATCATGAAACCCTCCTAAAGTAACAGACTATCTCGACTAATGTTTCTGAATAAATAAATAAAATCTTAGTTTGACAAAATATATCCATTAACTTTATGGTTTTCAAAATTAGATGATGATGTTATGACAAAGATATTAAAAATCTGCTCATTAAATCGCCATTTTGGACACCGGATATTGAACCTTGAAATTGCACTGTTGCCAGCTTGTTTATTCACCAGAGATACTACAGATACTCTCTAGAACGATAGTTTTTGACGAAGATGAGTATTCTGAGGAGCTCCTTAACCCTATTCCTTGTGTCTTTTTCGCAACTGAACCTGAGGCCAAAATTTGCATCCACATACCATACCCACGCATATTTATAAATTTGGATGCTCATACATCTGCCATAGATTTTACATTACAAGACGTGGAAGATGTTTCCCAACTCCCAGTGTGAAAAAGTATCCTATTAGGCCGGCATAGTGGTAAATACTGATATTTACTGTTGCTGGTGTTAATTTCTCCCATCTCACGGATCTCGCGTACTGCTTACGTGGGCGCAAATGTGGTGTTAAATAAAGATTAATTTGAAACTAAATAATAATAATATTAAAATTATTTATTGCACACAAAATAGAAAAACATATACATAGGCGAGCATAATACCATGAAGGTATTCTCTACCAGCTAACCTTTGGGAGAGTGACAGAAGAATATTATGGGTGCAGAGTGAGAAAAATTAACACAAAAAGATCAAAATATAATAAGTACAATTAATAAATATAAGTATATGTTTTAAACATCTAAGATAATAATAAATATATAATGTGTATAAATAATAAATAAAATTCATACATATTTTTATAATGTAAAATAAAGAAATAATAATACTTATATGTCAAAGAAAGCATTAAGATGCATTTCGTTTTTTAAGAAGGTGAGAAATTAGGAGTTTTTTTAAATTATTACAGACTGTGCCTGTCGGATACATAAAGGCAGCCTGTTCCATTGACGGGCTACAGTAGTAACTAAGAGACTAAAGATAAATCCGTAGAGATAAAACAGCTTCATTACTGAAATATGCTACGATAGTACACATACTATTAAAACTCCAGGCTTACGACCTTTACAAGAATGTTCGAATCATCTTCATTATTACAGCCCCTAGAACACTTCCACTGTTGGAGATGGAACTTCCAGACATTTTTTGAAAAATTTGCCTGCACTCGCCACGCTGGCCAGGTGGGTTAACAAGTACTGATGTCAATTTTTAATAACAATTTCTTAACAATTCCACGAATTGGTATTGATGTAAACGGGACCGATGTCGAAGGCACGGGAACGGTGGTGTTGTATATGATTGGAAATATATATGGGAAGCGTTCTTACAACCGAGCCACCACCGCAAAGTTCGAATCCTCCTCCTCCTTAGTCGGTACCCCACTGTTGGGGATCGTGACTCCGTCGCAGTCCATCCACTAGCCGTTTCCAGTGGCTACGGTCCTCGGCGCAGTGGATGGCTAGGATGTTTAGGTAGTCAGTCACCTGACTAGACCATCGTTTGAGGCTTCTTCCTCTTGTTCTTTTACCGTCTACTGTTCCCGTTACTAAGAGTTTTTCCAGATTGTCGGCGCCTCTTTTAGCAATGTGGCCAAAATATTGCAGAATTCGGGTAAAGCAGACGGCAGAAAGTCTCTGTCCCTTGGCAAGTTTGAGCTCTTCGAGCACCGAAACGTTAGTGCGTCGTGCGGTCCAATGAATTTTGAGCAAAAAGTTCGAATATTGTACAGAAAATTCAAAGTAAAAAAGTTATCGAGAACGCAGATGGTTCTGTATGTACCACATCACCTGGACGATAAAATGCAAAAACTATAGTACACATTCCCTGAAACCTCTTCATGCAAGAAAAGTCATGCTATGCTATACATTATCAACTCTGAATCAGCGAATACCGCAGGAGCAAGCAGAATTTCTTAAGAGCATAGGCACTCGTAACAACTAAGACTATATAGTAAGGATTTTGACTGTGTAAAGTGCTTATGCAAAGTATTGGCTAAACTTATAGTTCCGCGCATCTAATTATCCTTGTGCAAAATATTTACCAAACCAGCAGTACAGACTTCGACGATGTTCAATGATATTCGTGTCATAGGCACACGCATAATCTTTATAACTTGTCCCGACATAACCTCTAGCAACACAAACTCCTACGTATCCAATCAGTGTTGTCACTTAAAAATTATTAATTATATCACTTTAATGAATTACTAGTATAGGTGTTGCTGTAAGTATTTTTTAAATGTTCTCTGCGTTTATTTTCCTCGCAAATATTTAGTGGATAAACAACCTAAATGGCTATAAAAATATTGACTTGACAAACTGCCATTTTACACTGAAGCGATACGACACGACACTTTTGAGTAGAGCTGCCAGAAGTCCGGCTTTTATGTTTGGTCGGTTGAGAAATGAATCGGCTCCACACTTTTTAAAAAACAAGTATCAATGTTAGTGTTTCTCAAAGCAAGACGAAGACCAGGACACTTTCTCTGATAGCATAAAAAGCAAAACGAAGACCAAGATTGCGCAATACTAGTCCCTAATAGCCATGACTCAGACTTAACAAAAAGAAAATTGATTTAATTGTATAATATAAAATCTTCTTGGCATATGTTCTACTAACATATGTTGTTCTGTTTATTGTTTTATAATATTTTTGAAAATGTGTTTCTATAGTATAGACTGTTTCTTAAAGAAAATACTTTAGTGCCGTGACTGTTGTTTCTATCTGTGGAAACTTTGCTGTGGTAGCTTTTTAGTTTTCCTAATAAAATAAAATAAATAAAATAATACTGAACTGTTAATATGTACTCGTATAATAATAAAGGCTGTGAATTTTCTTAAAAAAAAAAAAAAGTATAAAAATCTTTTAAGCACTAATTGAGTACTCGAAATTAGCACATAAAAAAAAGGAAAATCTAGTTTGTTTTTACCCGACTGCGCGACGTAAAGAAGGATTATGTGTTTATCAGCCTATGTATGTATACTTTAACAGTCGGGACCTATGGTTGGAAAGATTTGAACCTGTCTCAGTTTTTATTGGGTCCTGGGACCCGATTCTCGAGCTTTCGACATTCATGTCGATGCGATTAGTTCGTAAGACCCTGATAGTTTTCTATGGAGCTCTCGAATATTTCGAACCGACACGTAAGTCTTAATCGCCAGAATTAACCCCTGACCGTTAAAGTCGCTATGTAATAAGATATATAAAATTATTTGAATAGTGTCGTTAAGCGGTTATAATTTTTTTTATTTATTTATTTATTCGTGGGAAAATTTACAGTCGTTGCAATATTATGTCTACAAAAAATATCTAATCTTAAAGCCTTACAAATTTTCACTGTTAGCTATAATGAAAAATTATAAAAATAAGAACCAACAAAATCAGTACAATAACAACGGAGATTTTGGAGACGGAACTCTTGAGCTTGTTTTTTATTTTGAGTTTTCAATTTAGGATCATTTATTATTATTAAGTGTCCTTTAAACAGGCTAGATGGTGGTGGCCTGTTGTAATGGCTTATAATTTTTTTTTAATTCCTTGACACAGGCCGCTGTCTGACTGACGCTTTACATCTGGCAAGCCTACGTTGGCGTCTCACTTAGTAAGGAAAGCATTAACATGTACAGTATGAAATATTACAATTACCTTTCTGTAGTCGGTAGCGAATTTTAGATTTATTCCTGATGAACTGCCAACACCTGCGAAACATATTTAATTTAGTGTAAGTACCTAAATTAAATATGTTTCGGGTTAGTGTCGCCAAATTGGTAGTTAATAGAAAAGTTACATCATTTCCTAGCGGGGTGGTCAAAACCACGTTTTTCAAGAAACGTGTTCACCGTTAGCCAACTTGACTATAGGTGCATGATCAAGCAAACTCGTCGATATCTCTAGCGTACCAAACTCTAGAATATCACAAATATATTAAATAAATAATTGTAGACCAGGATCGAACCCTCCGTCTCCAAATCCACAGGACCAGACTAGTAAATAAAATCAAACTAAAAATGTAGGGTATCATCGCAACTGCAATTCTGTTATATTGAATTCTGTAATTTGTTGAACTTGAAATTGGGGTTAAAAATATAAAATTTACTAAGATTATTATTATTATTACTTTACTGTTTCGAAAAAAATATTACAAAATATTTAAATTACTTAAATTCAATTACGATTACTATAAACTAATAAAAATAAACTATAAATAAAAAATGTCCACAAGTGATGTCCCATCAGAGATAGTCCCAAGAAAACTACGTTGCCAAAAATAATTGCCAGCCTTCCTGTCTCCAGATTTCATCGTAAGCCGTTTGGACAACTCCTTAGCCAAACGGCGCAGACTCGTAACCTGTACCGAGGTTGGCGTATTTGCGCAGCTTGAGGTTCTCAACAGAAACCGCCCTACTTCCGCGCTGGACAAGGCTGTCCGGATGTGAGATGAGGCTAATGTGCCTACACATGTCGCATCTCACACCAGAGACCTGCCAAGACCTTTACTTATGTTGAGTTCAGAAAGACAGCTAACCCATTTTTCATTTCATTATTGCATACCTACCGACGATCAATTTAGTAAGATTAATTTTAAATACGTGTGTCTTTATACTAAATATATCTCAGGATCAGATACATAAAGTTCGTTGCAACTTCGACACATACGCGAGATTTAAGAGTTAAAGGCGACACTAGAGACACAGAAAGAACAAGGGATTCGAACTGGTATGAATAGTTAACAGGTGTAAAAACATTATTTCGGTCAGTTCAAAGTAAATTTAGCTAAGCACGTGCTAACCAACGACAATGAATCACATCCAAAAACTCATTCATAAAGTCGTAATTTTTGTTTTTATGCCGAAAGAACCATGAAAAATCCAAACATAGGTAGTCGTCCCGTTTACCCTTGAATATCATAAAACGTTTGATGCTAGAGAATTTGCGTTTTACATTATGAGACAAAATTATCCGCCCTCAAGTGTCGTAACCTCCAAACAGCCAGACGCAAGCGTGGCGAGTGTAAGCCAAATTCTTCAGATACTACAGCCAAAAACTAGACGTAAATTATTATAATAAATATTAGGCATAAAAATTAAAACGGAGTAGTCCACACTATAATGGAAATTGAATTTCCAACAATTGAGGTCTAGGACTC
Organism: Tinea semifulvella; assembly: GCA_910589645.1. Classification (NCBI taxonomy): domain Eukaryota; kingdom Metazoa; phylum Arthropoda; class Insecta; order Lepidoptera; family Tineidae; genus Tinea; species Tinea semifulvella. The sequence continues at coordinate 1,869,407 of OU342598.1, read as the reverse complement.
TGTGCTCTCGGGGCAGTTATGATGAATAAATAAACATCAGACTCTAGCCAACCTGGAATACAAATCTCTAACCAATGAGAAATACACTTTTTTACGTACATTTGTCATAAATCTCACAGAAGAAATGATCAGGAACGGGTTCAAGACTCAGCTTTACGCAGTGGAAGTTGGTGCAAGAGGAGTTCCAGCAAAAACTTTGCATCACTTACTGAAAGAATTGGGCCTAAGCAGGTCTGCAGGAGATACATTTATGGAACGAGCTTCCAAGACGGCATTAACGGAATCATACAGTATTTGGTTGGGTAGGGAGAGAAGTAGAATGGTGGATGGTGAGCGTATTATCGCGCAATAGAAAAAAAAGGAGGCCTTCTTTTCTTAAACCAGCCTATTGTCGGTCGCAAGCCCGAGACACCATTCTTCTCATCTCTTACCCACACACGATGGACCCGGCACCCGCACGGTGAATCCATGGAATGCTTATAAATTTGTATTCTCTTCTCTTCACCACCATTCTCGTGCCACGTACCAAACTGTGGAATAAAGTTGAAATTGACAAAAAAAAAAACATCCCTTGCCAACCCGTCTGACCAGCAGCGTGGCAAAAGACGGCTAAATTCTTTAGAAAAATGTTCTATGTAATATGTGATGATGACAAAAGTTGCCCACCAGTGTTTCGGCAAACCGGTGTTATATCAACATAAAAAGCTACACTCACGGGCTAATGGAAGCCAAAGTCAATATCATCTCGTAAATAGAATTCTACATTATTAACAAACAAATCTGAAATATGTTAGAATTTTAAATCTCTTTCATTATTGATTGGGTTGATTCCTGTTCGGGACACAAAAAAATATTAGGCGGATTCACATTTAGCCAACTTTACTATAGGCCAATCATGACAAGTGGCAAGCTTGTCGATGTCTCCAGCGTACGAAACTCGAGAAATATCACAAATAAATTAAATTATTAATATTAATTTACATTAATAAATATTTTTGTGTCCCGACCAGGAATCGAACCCGGTACCTCCGAGTCTAAATCCGCGGACTTAACCGCTAGACCACGGAGGTAGTATATTTAAATTATTATTACACCATTTTGCTAATTCACAGTCGTTTTTTTTTTAAGATAATACAAGCTATACTACAACAGGCCAAAATATGCATCCACATACCGTAGCCACTACGCGTACATACAAATTTGGAGACTCTTAGTTCTGTCGCACGCTGAAGATGTGGAATGCTCTCCCAGCCAGTGTGTTTCCCCATTCCTGCAATCTAGAGTCGTTTTAATAAAATGTGAAAAAGCATAGTGGTAGGGACTGATGTCGGTCGTCTGAGGCTGGCGTCAGTTGCTCCCATTTTTGGACCTCGCGTACTGCTTACCATCATGTGGGCGCGATGTCTATGTCATACTCATTTAAAAAAAAACTATATATATTAAGTCCTTGTCCAAACCTTGTCCAATAAAGGATTTATTCTATTTATTTATTACATAATTAATCTAAAGCGAGGAACGTACGAGTATAAATAAACAAATAAATAAATTATGATATTATCTACTTGGTAAATAATACTTAAAAAAAAAAAACATATAAGACTTAGTATTAGATCCCACTACTACTACACTACATCAACGATAGTGGCTCGGTTGTAAGAACGCTCTCCTTAAAATCCTACAAAGAGCAGTTCCAACCCCCCCGGCATGTACCAATAAGAAATACACTTTTCTTATGTGCATTTGTCATGGATTTACAACACGGATAGCACGTTAAGACGTCGGTTCCGGCTCCACTAATACCAACTTGTGGCATCGTTAATATATTGTCAATTAAAATTGATAACAGATCCTCGCCAACCAGTCAGTGTGTGCCAAATTCTCCAGATATAAAACTGGAAGACCCATCTCTAACAGTGGAGGTCTAGGACGCTGTGTGCTAGGGGCTGTAATGAATGAAACTACTGTCGATTCTCTACTGAACAGCAGAATAGATTGTGTCGATGCATATACAAATTGGATTAACCAATAATGTTTAGTCAAGATTTTGCCTTTTTTATTATTATATTTTTCTTCACGTTTGACCAAAGGTGCGTTGAATCACCGGTGGGTAGTTAGCCGCCGAGATCCTGCCGGGGAAAACGGGAGTTTATCCCATCCCCAACCCAGGCCCATTGAACATCCGGGCCTGGACGACTCCGCTGTCTGTCTGTCTTTACGATAAAATCTATTGTGTTTTAAATACTCGTGCTAATGATTCCATTGTAAACTGTACGTATTTTCAGAATTCAGTCGGAATGTTTCCGCGGGTGAATGACAGATGTGTGAGTAAGTGACGTTGTGTTGGCACAACCCCACTCATTGGACGACCTTGCTCTTGCTGCATGATGTTTAGAACTTGAATGATCACTATTTTGACGCGAATATGATTCATTTTATTTCCGTCTACGTCATCGTCAATCTATATATCATAATTACAGGCCTGTGTTGTTGGATATAGGCTTGCCATCGTTCGTCCATCGCACGCGAACTTTTTATGTCTTTGTTCATCTCACTCAGCACCTTCTCCGATCTTACTGTTATATCTATATAATACTTTATTTATGTATTTATCATTCCACACAACACAACAAATCAGTTCGGACTGCTATGCAATGAAAAACATTAAGGAGTACTGTGGGAATAAAGCGGAGTATTTTACTTATTTTCTCATGTTATACGTTATTTTCTGGGAAGTGGCTTCAGAGATAGACTCAATACAGATCTAACAATGGGCAGTGCATGTGTTATGCAAAGTCTGTTATTCTCATATTAAACAAGAAAATATTGCAGATTATTCATTAAATTTGAAAAGAAAAAAAATCGTGCCTCAAATCATCTATTCGCCAACTAGAGCATTGCCTGTAGAAAATATCTAAAAGCTTAACCATAAATAATAAACAATAAACAACATTCACACAATTCTTTGTTTCTTTTATTATTATAAGTCATCTATGAACACAGCTACAATGAAATTTAAAATAAAATCATTTTCTAAATATTTGTAAACTCAAATTATTTGAATGATATAAAAAGAGCTACAGACACAGGCATCACGCTAAGTTTAGGAGTAAAATGTTGATATGTACATTGAGAAATAAACGTTAATTTTTTACTGTATGATGTTTATAATCATCTCTTCTGTTGAATGACTTGCCATTGCACACGGTCTTTTCATATCCTAATTTGGTTTTGAATTTTTAACCAGAAATTTTCTTTGTGTAGTTTGTTCATCAAGGTAGGGAGTCGTCTTCTTTGATCTTACTGCATGGTATGTTTAATCATTGTCTCTTTATTTCTAAATATACTGGTAGACTCGCCATCGCACGAGATGTATTTGCATGTATGTACAATAAATAAATTAGCAGGTTTACTGTCTATTTGTTTCGTTTCAAAATGGCTGCTTGCAAATAATACATTTGAAATGCTACAATTAAATATTTTAATGTTAAATGTGTTTTCTATATAAATCACTTGGGCCAGATAGATAATGAGCATTATATCGTTAAAATGAATCAGCTTGGTCGTTTGAGCGAATCTAATGATCAGTGTTGGCAATCTGCCATGTTCCTATGACAATGGCTACAAATATACACAGTTGCGGGCAATGTTAACAACTCATTTGCATTTGTTTTATAAATTCACATATTTTAAAAGAACCAGTTTCATATTTTTTTATTTTTAACATTCAAAAGTTAAAGTCAAAGTCATCAATCATCCCAAGGACTCACTGGTGGAGTACCCGCGATAGCAAGAGACCCGACGGAATGACTGTTGGGCCGTGGAAACTTGGCAGGTCTCTGGTGTGGGATGCAACGTATGTAGAAACATTAGCTCCATCTCACATCCAGGCGACCTCGTCAGGCGCGGGAAGTGCAGCGTTTTCTGCGGAGAACCTCAAATTGCGCAAAAACGCCAACCTTGGTATCGGTTACGAATTTGCGCCGTTTGGGGTCGAGACGATGGACCCATGGGGACCGGCTGACAGAAAGGTCTGGAGACAGGAAGGCTGGCAATTATTTCTGCCAACGTATTAGCCTCGCTATACAGAGGGGAAATGTTGCCAGTCTCCTTGGGACTATCTCGGATGGGACGTCTCTATTTTTTATTTATAGTTTAGTTTATTTTTTATTTTATTATTTTGCTAGCTTTTAATTTATATTTCAATTCAATTCAATTCATTTATTCACCATAAGATACATGACGTACACTTGGTTTTGTCAGTTATACAATCAACAGTTTACATATCATGGAAGGATAGCAAAAGATCGACCATTAGTGCAAAGAACAGCCATCGTCATAACCAAATTAGGACTATGTAAATTATACACTCCCTAAATATAGATGCTGCTGTAAAAGAGCGTTGTCAGTTACTATACTACTTAAACCTACATTATTAAATTAGATGTCAGTAAATGTCACAAAATATATTAATAAATTTTACACTATGTAAGATAAGCAGCTGTAAAAGGGCGTTGTCACTTAAAAACTAAAAATTAAAAAATATATATAAAAAACTTATGTTTGTTATCAAAGTAACCTAAATGTCATAATTAAAATATACTATACTATACTAATTTAATGTACTAATTAACTTCGAATAAATTATTTACTTCGAAGTCAAAGTTAAATATATTTATTCACGTAAACGTCATTAATTAAATTATTTTGAATGATTGTACTCCTACTAGTAGAAGACTAAACACCAAATTTAGAATTGCCTCCGTAGTCTAGCGGTTAAGTCTGTGAATTTAGACGCAGATGTATCGGGTTTGATTCCTTGTCGGGACACAATAAATTATTTATTTATTTTTCGAGTTTGGTACGAGTCATGATGGGCTAAAATAAAGTTGGCAACATTTGAATCCGCTTCCTTAAAAAGCGTGGTTTCTGACCACCCCCAAAGAGATACGGTCGTGATGATATTTTAATTTTTACTTTTCTTATTTATAATAGTTTTTATAATTTTAACGGGTCTTTACGCGATTTACCTTAGAGACATATTTCTCCCGACGTTTCAGCCAAGTTGCATTGGCCGTGGTCACGGGTCGACTGAAGCTATGCGGTGTAGTCTCGTACATACTGGGCGGTAGATGTAAACCTACCCACTTATCACTTTTGAAAGTTTTTAGAAATCACGACACACGAGACTTACAATATCCTTGGCGACACCCGGCGATTATTCCCGACTTCGAAACCTATTGATCACTGGATTCCACGATGAAGATAGCTTATTTTAGCTCTCGATTGAAATTTTTGTGTTTCTTTATATCTTCTTATTTATATTCAAATAAAAATAAATAAAATGTAATACCTATAAACTAAACATAATAAAAAACTCTGTATAAATAACATTTCTCCTCTATAGTGAGGCTAATACGTTGGCAGAAATAATTGCCAGCCTTCCTGTCTACGGATTTGTCCGTCAGCCGTTTGGCGTATTTACGTAGCTTGAGGTTCTTGGAAAAACAGAGAAATAAATTATCTCTTTATATACGTTTTTTTCAATAATTTAACTTTTTTTAATTTGTTTTTTAGTGTTCGGCTTTTATTGCTCCCAAGTATTATCCTTTATGCGTAGCACTGACCTGAATAATATCAATAAAATGATTGGAAATGTGTACTTTTCTTGGTTATTTTATTTGCAATGAAATTGAATAATAGGTCAAGACTGTTTGAAAAACTCCATGTTTAAAAACTAAATAATTACCATTAGTATATAAAAATATCTGGCAACTGCTATATATATATATTTTTTTAATTGTGTCTTTTTATTCTGGTACTGTAGTGACATCGATGAGCTTTCCACTTATTTTTTTAAGAGCGTTTAAAGCACAATACAGCATTTTTATTTATTTATTTATTTATTTAAAATGTTTCATTTAAAAACGTTTGGTTTTTGACTACAGCCGTGATGATAATTTACATTTTTTTTACCTACAAGTATATAAAAAAATACTGGCAACGGTATAATAAAGTTTTTATTTTAATTGTATCTTTTTTTGTTTGAATATACAGAAAAATAAATCAATAAAAAAACAATAATGAAGCTTTGCATTGCACAAATAAAAATTACTCATATCGTACATCCCGTTGTATAATTCCTTTTAACTATAAAAGAGTGTTATCAGAAGAAAAGATTTGATGGAATGCGAAAAAGTCTTGACATAATGACAGTTTTTGATATATGTATGTATGTATATGTGTATTGTGTATGTATTTGTATATTTGTGTGCTAAAATATATATTTAATTTATTTTTGGTATTTCTCGAGTTTGGTGCGCTAGAGACATCGACGTGCTTATCACTTGTCACGATTGGTCTATAGTAAAGTTGGCTAAATGTGAATCCGCTTCTCTAAAAGCGTGATTTCTGACCCGCAAGGGAAACGGTCGTGATGATATATTACGACATAATTATATTTTTTCGATTTTTTTATTTTTTTTATCATCATTTAGCTAAAAAGTTAATGTGCAGTTAAAATATTGTTTTGAAGAATTAAATATAGTTAATTCGGGAAATATAAAATTTATCATTTTTTTGTTCTGTTTGGTCTTGTATTGTTTTATTTTATGTACCTAATATGTCTTGAAAAATAATATGTAATTTGACTTGTTAAAGTGATAATTGTATGTCTATTTGCTGAATTAACGAAATTGATTTTAAATAAATACATTTTACGTTTCAGAGTTCATCACTTACAGACCTGATATCAGCATTCGACACAAAAGCTCAAGCTCACACAGATCTCCAAAAAGTTACGGCGTTCAGTGGCAGTTTCGACAAAAATGTCAAACCCACATTCTCAAAACACGAGTACGGAAAGTAAGTTAGAAGCCAACTGGACATAATCAAATCAATTCTAACGCTGGACGAGACGAAAGCTACATGCAAAAAGCAAAAATATGTTCATACATTTTAAAGCTAAATGCAGTAAAAAATAAGAATTAATCGCTTTGCTTTCCAGTCAAACGGTGCGGTGAAGGCGGGAGAGGCTTAGCTTAGCTCGTGTAGCACACACAACTAATATAGCTTCGCATATTTAAGTTAGCTCACATAGCTTAGTTTGCATAGTTCACAGTCTGCACACAAGTATGAACTGCGTCAGTTATGCGAGCTAAACTAGCTTAATTTGTTCCGTGGTCTGCAACTCCTTGGCCTGTATCTACTTTATAGAAATAAATACCTAACCCATAGATTTATTTATTTAGTACACACAGCAGTACATATATTATCACACACATAACATAGCATAATTATAACTTATCTAATATATGTACCAATTAGGTGTCACAGCATTCACCAATATAAAAAGAAGAAGAAATTAAAAACTTATTACTGTTAAAACAATTAAAAACTTAATACTGTTAAAACAATTAAAAACTTAATACTGTTAAAACAAAAAAAAAAAAACAAAAACTATCAAATTTACAAAATAAAAATATGACTTCTAAAATAAAATTATACATTTTTCTCTTTTTTAATAGAACTAATAAGGAAACATAAAAATTGCACGAATTTGGTTGGTTTGAAATGTTCGAGAACATTTTTTCTGAATACATTGTAACATGAAATATATCTATATCATTATTGGCATTGCAGAGACTACTGTAGGTGTTGCACATTCGGGATGTTGACGAATGTGAACCTACATTAGTTCTTGAGGGAGGACAGCACAGGATCTTGGTTATAGGACGACGTGGAATATTATAGTTTTACCAAAATTACCTTTTTTTATTATAATTTAGGTATTAATTAATATATAGATAATATATAGATGTAAGTTTATGTAATTATATCCCTTCTAAAAAAAGAAATATGCAAGGGATATATTGCAATAATGCAAGCTGTCTAGAAGCAAGCAGGTCCTCAGGGTATCTATATGATCCGTTTAGACTGTCAAAGTCTTATTCACAATTTTATTTTATTATTTCGATTTTTTTTTATTATTAGTAATTTTAAATATGTTTTAAAAATTTAGTTTTTAGTTTTTTTTTTTTTTTCCATTTTTAAATCATTGTTTTTTTATACTAGTGTTGCGCAAGATCCATGGATGTTAGCAACTGGAACATCAGACACTCATGACTGACATCAGTCCCTAACACTATGCCAGCTTGACTGGGCATGACGGCTATTCGAGCCTGATCCCGAAACGTGTGTATACACTTAATGGGTTTATCGGCACGAACGGTGGATACTTCTCCACCCCAGCTGTCTGGGCAAATTACCACCATCAGTCCGCCTACCACCTATAAAAAAATTGTACCCTACTTACTTCCAAAAAAAATAAAAATATATATATAGATATATATTTAAAAAATGCCTCCGTGGTCTAGCAGTTAAGTCCGTGGATTTAGACTCGGAGGTACCGGGTTCGATTCCTGGTCACAATAATATTTATTAATATAAATAAATACATTTAATTAATATTCTTTTTATTTGTGATATTTCTCGAGTTTGGTACTCCAGACATCGACGTCATGATTGGCCTATAGTAAAGTTGGCTAAAAGTGAATCCGCTTGAATGTGTAGTGTGGTTTCTGATCACCCCGAATGCGAAACGGACATGATGATACTTTTTTATATTAAAAAAGAAACAAAAAATCTAATAATTATTATTTTAGCTATTATTTATTAAGTCTTTTATTATGTTATTATTATTTGTATTTTTTAATTTTTTTATTTTACGTAGCACCTAGCCCGATATGATTCATGTTGTGTTGTAATAAATTGGTGTACATCTCGTTGGAGATGTAATAAATTGATATATAAATAAATAAACAAGGGGCGGACTTAATGTCGCTATACATTCTCAGCCAACCTTGAGGACACTTGAATATTATACACACCACGGAAGGGAAACGGTCAAGATGATCCTTTATTATTTGCACGCAGCTTTATCGATCTGTATCAAAACTATTAAATTTGAATATACAAGTATCAACAAATAATATATTATAGCATGCTAGTATCGTGCCAATTGACACATCCAAAGTAACTTTGTATTTTATACTCACATGATGTTTTTAATACTTTGAAGATTAACTGCATCATTATAAAACAAAGTGATATTGAAATTGCGCATTACTACAATCTGCGTCAAGCGAAACTAAATCACGCTGACGGTTTTCGACTTTAGTTCATCCATTGATTTAACATTGGGACTGGGCATTGAAAATATTAATTTGGTAATCAATTTGAAATCCATGTGAAAAGGCGCAGTGGTGGCTCGGTTGTAAGAACGCGTTCCTTAAATCCTACAAAGGTCGGTTCAAACCCACCCGGCATGTATCAATGAGAAATACACTTTTCTTACGTACATTTGACATAGATTTACAACACCACCGTTCCCGTGCCTCGGAGAGCACGTAAGTATTCTCACGACCATTTCCCTTTCGGGGTGGTCAGAAACCACGCTTATAAATAAGCGGATTAACTTTTAGCCAATTTTACTATAGGCCAATCATGACAAGTGGCAAGCTCGTCGATGTCTCCAGCGTACCAAACTCGAGAAATATCACAAATAAATTAAATATTAATTAAATGTATTTATTTACATTAATAAATATTTTTGTGTCCCGACCAGGAATCGAATCCGGTACCTCCGAGTCTAAATCCACGGACTTAACCGCTAGACCACGGAGATAGTTATAACTATATAGGAATAGTATTATATCCAAAATTCGATTATTGAGCCCGCAACCAATTATCTGCGCGCACAAATTAAAAAATATTGAGTATTTAGATACTAGTTTACCATCCGATATATAGGCAGGTACTAAAAGTTACACATACAGTTTTTACTAAGGTCGACATGTTGAATGAATTCTATGAATTAATGAATGAATATTAAATTTAGTATCACTTACCGTCTACTAGGCGGAACCACTTTTTATTTGAACCGAAATTTGGCAATTACTTGTTCTTAGTTTCCAACCCTTGGACGTATCTATCAACGAGATGGCGGATGTAGCGATACATTACGCGCATCACCTGAGCGCCGCCGTCGGCTCATCCGACGAACTAGGCACGCAATAATAAAGCGATGGTAACGCTGACAAGCGGGCTTAGCCCATGCAATATAAAAATTCATCATCATCGTGGTCCCTAGAACATAAAGTCCTAAACCTAAACACTGTTGGAAATGAGCCTGAATTTGGCCTATAAGAGCAAGACAAATTTCTAAGCATTCCATGGATTTACTGAGTGGGTACCGGGTCCATCGTGTGTGGGAAAGAGAGAAGAGAAGAATGGTGTCTCGTGTTTGCGAGGGCTATAGGCTGGTTTACAAAGAAGACATGACGCTTACCACACACCGTTCTGCTTCTCTCCCTACCCAACAAAATTCTGAATGATTCCATTAATGTCGTCTTGAAAATATTTTTCATTGTAAGTGAAAAGATTTTGCTGAAATTCCTCTCCTACCTAATTCCGCTTTGCAAAATTGAGTCTTGAACACATTACAAATAAAAAATGAAACGTATTTATAAAATAACTTGCAGTAAAAAGCTAGAGTGATAGTCGTCGTCATAATTTAACGCTATTACGCGTGACCAAAATTCGCGCGAAATTGCGATGATCGCGTATCCCTTATGTACTTATAAGTATTGACAGTTTAATTTACCGTTAATTGTTCTAAAATTATTAACGTAACCATATTATGTTATACCTACTGAAGTTTCAAACACATTCATAGACCTTTACCGTAAAACCCCTATTTTTTTATATTCGGATGTCCGATCCTTGCATAAGTCTTTGGAATTTTTCAATAAAAAATCTGTTGCGATTTATAGCTCAGTTATAATTTTTATTTCTGGAATATCCGGTAGCAATCGCGGTTATGTCAAAGACAAATGTTTTGGCCGAAAATAAATTGCCCATGAATCTCACAATGTTAAACGCAGATGAGTATCAGTGGATGAACAATCTCTATCAAACAGTCACAGTCCATTAATACCAACTTCAAATCAAATTGATTATTTATTCAAAAATATTAACATCAACCTATAATTATAACCTTGGTATACTAATGTCTGTATGACACCAATTGTTGACTTCCAGGGTAACATAAGATATATTATGGAAACATGCAAATAAAATGAGCTGTAGGTCCCAGTTCCCTAAATACAAACTTGTGGCATTATTAATAGAATCATTGAAATTAATATTAAACCCTTGTTAACCAGCGTGGCAAATGTAGGCCAAATTCTCCAAATATATATTCTGGAAGGGCCATGGTGGCAGTCTTGTCTGGACGCATTTCTTTGCTGAATCGTGATTTCTAAGCGAGGAAAGAAGCAGCCTTCGTGTCACCAGAGCAGACAATTAGACGAGGTGTGATATTTCTTAAAAATGTTGTAGAGTTTGAACTCCACGGGCCACGAGTCTCAAAAGTAAATGGCACAAACAAGTAATGTTTGTAAAGTATCATCACGACCGTTTTCCTTTCGGGGTGGTAAGAAATATAAATGAACGGATTCACATACAACTTCACAATAGGCCAATTATGACAAGTGGCAAGCTCGTCGATGTCTCCAGCGTACCAAAGTCCAGAAATATCACAAAAAAATAAATGTATTTATTGACATTAATAAAGATTTTTGTGTCCCGACCAGGAATCGAACTCGGTACTTCCAAGTCTTAATCCACGTACTTAACCACTAGACCACGGAGGCAGTTAATAAAGTAGTATTTGATTATAGATACATTATATATTATTTTTAAAATTTATGTATTACAGGAAAACTTACAGCTAGATAACAATATAGATGAATAGATATAATAAAAAATGAGTCAAATAAATGTTTTCGCCTATAGCTACCAAATACAATAATATATATTAAGTATTATAAGTATATTAGTGTTTAGTATATTAATATTATTTACTAGTAAGTAGTTTAGTTTTAGTAGTATTTTAATTTCTCCCCTATATTATGTTTTATAATTTGCGCGAACCTTCCACATACAATGTTCGTAATGTCCCTAAGGTTGACCGAGTAAGAATGTCTAGCGGCATTAGGTCCGCCTTTGTACATAGTGCAAAAAGTTTTAAATAAAATAAATAAATAAATACAATAATACACTGACAAAAGTATAAAAATAACAAAAGATACAAAAAGAACAAATCCTAAAAATATACAGTAGCCGAAGGGTTAAAGAATTGAGAAGAAAGTAGACGCCTTACTGATATACTAAAATAAATTTAATACTTTTAAATACAAATGTATATTATTTTTTTGTTTTTAGACCTATCCCTGGATCAAAAACAGAGTGGCGAGGTGCAGAAGCCCAGGCTCGAGTGTGTAATGAAATGAAGGAACTTTGTGAAATAATACATGACTATGGCAAGAGCCCCTGTAGAGGGATGCTACCCCCAGAACTACAAGAAGCTACCAAAGTCATATCTTTTGGTGAACTTTTTTCTGTAAGTTTTTATTTATTATATTGCGTCCACCTGATGGTAAACGGCAATGTCAGCAACCAAAAGCATACACTGACGGATGACATTAGTGTTTAACACTATGCAAGCTTAACAATGAAATTATTTTATGTCAGAAAACTGGCGTGGGCTGTAAGCGCAATAAAAACCAAACTAGATAATAATAATAATAAATATTTCCAGACAGGTCACACAGCGCCATCTAGTTTCCGTGGTAAGCAACGAGGCTTGTATTACGGAAACTAAATGGTTGATAAACTACATATTATACTTTTTTTTGTTGTAAATATATACATTTTATACATATAAACACCCAGACCGAGACAAATTATACAATGTACAACTTGCCCCCGGTGGGAATCGAACCCACGACCTCCCGAGTTCACGGCAACGTTTGTTACCACTAGACCACGGAGGCGGATAGTATTATAAATGTGAAAAAAGCATTGCATGTATGTTTGATTCTTTTGCTTTCTTGATTTTGATGAAATTTAGCAATAAACTTTATTGAAACGTAGGCTATATAACCTCGCCAACTGACGACGACATGTGACCCTATGGCAATTATTTTTTCTTCCGACGTCAATATTACCTTTAAATAGATGGTGTTGCCATGGCCACGGGCAGTCCAGTGGAACCAGTTGTAACCAATATTTGGATAGAACACCTTGAACACAATTTTGACACAATATCTCGTGTATAAAGAGATATGTGGACCACGTGTTTTATGTCATTAAGGAAAACAAACTGGAAATCCAGAATTTACCTGTGAAATGATGAAAGATAGATAGTAGCAGCTCTGCTGTGACAAAGTATTCATCAACTTTGCATATGTGCAACTGAGGCGGTTAAGTCCATGGATTTAGATTCGGAGGTACCGGGTTCGATTCCTGGTGGGGACACAATAATATTTAATAATATAAATAAATAAAATTTAATTAATGTTTTTAGTTTATTTGTGATATTTCTCGAGTTTGGTAAGCTGGAGACATCGACGAGCTTGGGACTTGTCATGATTTGCGTGTAGTAAAGTTGGCTAAATGTAAATCCGCTTCTTTATAAGCATGGTTTCTGACCACCCCGGAAGGGAAACGGTCGTGACGATACTTTACAACTTTTGCATATCTATAAACATTATCCATTCAGCCAATGCCTTTTTGAAACCTGGTAAACTAGTGAAATGTGATTTTTCAATACTGATTTACGCAAACCATTTCTTTTTGTGTATAGGTAATTAGTTTTGCTTTGGCACGCGGACTTACTTCTGTAGGCGAGTTTATGTAATAGCTATTGTCATTATTAGAAAATGCGACAAAGTGCTAAAATTGACACTGCCTTACACTGGTTTGTGACGCATCATACCGGCCACATAAACAAACAACGTCCACCGGTACACCAGGTCCAAGAATGGAAGCAAATGACACCAGCCACTGACGACCGATATCTTTCTACCATTATTTATTTATTTAAGGACAACCAGTGGTCGGTTACATTATTATTTATTTTATTTTTATTTATTTCAAAACTTTAATGCACAAAGTACAAAAGGCGGACTTAAAATGCCCGTCGACATTCTCTGACAGCCAAACCTTTGGGACTAATTAGAACAACTGTAGGTGCAAAAAAAAGTATAAGTGACATCAATTAGATATAAATACTTATATAATAAACTTACTTATATATAATCTACTTATAAATATAAATATGCTAAATACTAATATACCTATACACAATAATAAACATACATATAAAACTTAAAAATTAGTACTTACTTAAAAAATAGGACATAGATTCAACGATAAATGTACCACCTTTAGGTGCCACACCATGCACAAAATACAAGTGGTAGGTGATAATGAATAAGTAAAAAAAAAAAAAAACTAAGTTTAAACATACAAAAAGCTTAATAAAAAATATTAAACACGTCTAAAAATTACGCCGGCCTATCAAGTTTTTTCACGCTTCGGTTAAAGGAATTTTGGTTACAGCAATAGGGAAATACACTGGCTGGGAAATTATTAGATCTTGCAACAGTTAAGTCTTCAAATTTATATGTCCGCGTAGGAATAGTACCTATTAACTAATCATGGGGATCGAGTAAGGTGATGAAATAAGATTTTTTAATCATACAGTTAATAAGTTACTTAACTAATATAATATACTACACATTATACATACACACATAAACGATACATACAATACACATTATACATAATATACATAGATCATAACTTAAATCAATACACAGTTATTTACAAACATTAGTTTGACAGTTAGTTGATTATGTTATTTACTGTTAGTTTTAGCGCAAATTTTACCTCAACATTTCAAAGAATACGAAAAACAACTCTAATAGCGTTTTAATGATTCCGTTATTATTATAATTTAGGCGATTAAAGAACGATTATATATTGTCTACTAGGATAAAACTCAGCTCGTAGTAGCTATAAAGTGCACTTATGAATTTTGCTTAAACTTTCTCATATGTACAATAATATATATATGTACCTCTATACTGCGTGGAATTTATTAAAGAGCAAATATTTTTATATTATAATCTAGAAGGAAAAATCGAACTACGTATTTTTTATTTTAATTATTCAGTAATAAATTCTTAAGTTACGGTGCAGAGAAGTTTTCCTAAAAATATCGCCACTCCTACTGACCCTAATCAAGTAGGTAGCGAAAGGTCGACGATCGCGCGAACGTTGACTTACGTAATTCTTTCTCTCTCTATTTCGTCTCTCGGTTGTGGGCGAGATCAATTAATAATAACACTCCCCGGCCTTTAGGTATTTATCATTCACTATGCAGTAGTGTTTTAAATAATACAGATTTTTATATTAATAAATTGTCCTTTTTTATTTCAATTAAAGGTTCTACTAATGACACCTGAAGCAAAAAAAAAAATTTGCTCGTTTGACAATCACACACGGTATTTAAAATTGGTAGATGTCTAGCATTGCACACGTTTGTCTAAAACTGAGAAAACAAAATCTACAGGTACGAATATTACTTCATTATTTATCATGAAGTGATACAATTAGTGCATAATTTTTCGCACATCTCTGGTAGAAGTTCAGCTTAACTAATAATATAACTAATAAAATAAACGTTGTATGTTTAAATGCGATAAAAGATGAGAAATAATTGAGTATCTCAAGGTCCTCGTGTCAAATATCGTATATTTAGAATTACCGAGTAGGAATCTTTTGTCCTTAGTAACTCATGCCCGATTAATTAATTCGGAAGATTCCCGACGTTGCCCTTCGTCCGGCCATAACCCTTGTTAATCCTCAAGATCACATTCCATATCGAAGCCAGAGTGAATCATACATTCCGGGAATTTAACCCTGAAGATTACAAGCTGAAAACAAACGAATTACAAAAATATTTTGAACACATTATTATTCACTGAAAATGGTGGGATGGTCTAAAATCCGTTTGCTCCAGCGTTTGTCGAATCTTCATCAGTCGTCGGTTTTACTGCAGATGCATCTGATCTTTATTTAAATTATTTATCCATAACCCCCGAGATACAGATGCTTGTAAATCCTCAAGACCAAATTGAGAATCAAATCTGGAGTGAATAGAGCTTCTAAATTTTCAAAAACGAGTTAGTTAAAGACAATGATTTTAACATTTTCCCTTACGTATTTCGGGATAAGTTCCAAACATTATTGCCTCTGTGGACTAGTGTTTACAAGTCCACTTTACAGTTTACAAGCTTCCGTCAGGTGTAGCACCATTCATTTGGCTTACATTGACTTAATGTGTCATTGCGTTCAACACATATAAATTTCAAGTCGGACCAATTTTCATTAAGCTTTAAGTAATACTTATTTATTGTTATTTTATTCTAATAGTTACGTAATCTATAAAACTTTCTTGGAGTTTACTTAGCAAGATATGTGATTTTTCTATTGAAATATGCTGATATTTGCAAGTCGTTAATTTCTTTAGGTTTTGTATTATTAACCTTTGTTCTTAGATTATATTTATTGGCTACATGTCGTGTTCACATGATTACGTCATAAATGTATTATTCTTTATTTTTTTATTAAAATCCGTTTGGTATTTATTACGTGCCATGGCAACAAATACTGGTATTAATAGTTTAATTCATATATCCATCCTGACAAATTTTCGGATTTAAAATATTACTAGGGGACAGAGCATTCTGCATTCGCTTGCGAAGATTCTATGAAATATTCTAAGTATGCCCGCCTGCTTGATGTAAATGGCGCACGATCTTGCCAATAGTTCTTTGTTTGTCGGATGTGCTCGCTTCTTAGCTTCATTCTTCAAAGCGTTCTAGTGTTCTAATTGTGGAATAAGCATGGAGTCGTTTGCGAGATATATCAATTAAATAATTTTTGTTTTATCATCTTTACTCGTTGTTATTCTTTGGTGTAAATAATATAAACGAGTTGTAGTTTACACCAAACGCTTTTGTTCTGGCTCTAGGTCTTTGTTTGTTCGATCCAAGCCCACCTTAAGATGTTAGTCATTGTTCGTTTCATATTCGTCAGCAAAGATGCGCCGCCCGTTTTGACGTCACAGACATTCCTGGTCGCGACGCCCGCGCCAAAGCCAAGTTTTATTTTGGATTTGGTTTAGTAACGCGACCGTTCACTCGCACGTAATTAGTAATATAAACAAACATATCCTGGCCGGTCCGAATATGGAAACGGAAATCAGTATGACGTTCGATCAGAAATACCGCTTTTCATCTATTTTTGACGTTACGATTGAAGCGAAAATATAATCAAGACCTTGATGGATGCGAGTATTTAAGAAACTGGTCTATGCACACTATTTAAATTTACCATAAGCTTAATACACTCTCTACTATATTTATTTCTCTCATTATAGTCATCATATAGTAGGTATATTGTATTTATGTATATTCATAGAACGTATGTATGTAGTTTTATTTGTATGTATTTCTGTATGTTTTACATACATATCTTCACGCCAGATCCCTTGCGGGGTAGGCAGAGACAATTGAGCGCCATTTGACACGATCACGACATACCTCTTTCGCTTCGTCGACATTCATTAACCTCTTCATACATGCCCTTTGGTTACGAAGACTTTTTAATGCACCTTCAGTCAGTGTTTTATTTATTTAATCGTGATATGTGAGTCTCGGTCTGCCAGGGCCTCTTTTACCCACAACTTTCGCATTATATATCTGGTTCGTCAATCTTTCATCGCTCATCCTTTCAACATGCCCGAACCATCGTAGCATGTTTTAGTATGTAAATAAGTAATTATTCATAAGTATATATTGACGTCTTATATTTTCTATTAGTTTTGATAGCACCTGCCTTATCTTGTCGTAACTGCTTTAGTTGTCCCAAAGGTTTGACCAGTATAGAATGTCTAGCTGCATTAGATCCGCCTTTGTACTTTGTGCAATAAAGTTTAAATTAAATAAGTATTTTAGTCTAGCCAAAGCATTTGTTATTAAATTATCAAATCAAAATCAAAAGCCATCACGTGCCTTACAATCAAAAAGAACATTAGTTACTGGATTGACCCCTAATATGATTTATTGCACCATGTGTTGTGTCGCTATATAGGTGTTTTTCTTTAGAGATTCAACCCGGAAAATAAAAAAATAATCTGTTTTATTGCACCATGCGTTAGTGTCGTTAATTTGTTTTTGTTTTTTTTTTTTTCAGATTTACACAATAATTAATGACAAACTGGTTGGTCTGTTGCTAAGAACAAGAAAGTATCACCTCACGCAGTTTGAAGGAGAAGTCTTATTTCAGGTACAAATGTTTTATTGTCGTTTATGCTTTACTTTATTTATTTTTATTTATTCAGGAAACATACAGATCTTAAATCATAATTACAACAATTCTAAAAGTTACACAATCCAGCAAAGTTTCCACTTAAATCTTAAACATAGATTTTGCAAAAAAAAATTATAATAATAGGGATAAGCTTAAAAACAATACCTATATAACAAATACAACTAAATAATATACATAATATAAGTATATAGTAAAATAATGTAAAATGAGAAAAAAAAATAGTAATCAAAATAAAATAAATTAAAAGTTCCCCAAGCATAATCTTATATTATTATTATTTTTTAACCTAGCAACACTAACACTGAACAAATCAATATCACCGAAATTTTCATTGTAATTTAGGCATGATCTTAGATCTTTAGACTAATATGTGAATCTATTGGTAGAACCAAAAAAACTTTGAAATACGAAAAAGGGTTGGTATAAAGGAAAGCATAGGAACAAAAATAAGGAAAGGCATGCTACGATGGCGGTGGTGGCTCGGACGTAAGAACTCGTTTCTTAAATCCTACAAAGGTCGGTTCAAACCCACCCGGCTTGTACCAATGAGAAATACACTTTTCTTAAGTACATTTGTCTTAGATTTACAACACCATCGTTCCCGTACCTCGGAGAGCACGTTAAGCCGTCGGTCCCGGTTCAACTAATATCAGCTTGTGGAATCGTTAATAAATTGTCATTAAAAATTGACATCACATCCTCGCCAAGCTGTCTGGCCAGCGTGGCGAGTGTGGACCATATTCTCCAGATATATGTCCTGGAAGGCCCATCTCCGGAGGCCCAGTGGAGGTCTAGGACGCTGTGTTCTAGGGGCTGTAATGATGCTACGATGGTTCGGGCATGTTGAAAGGATGAGCGAAGAAAGATTGACGAACCAGATATATATATAAATAATGCAAAAGTTGAAAGAGGCCCTGGCAGACCGACACTCACATATCACGATCACATAAATAAAACACTGACTGAAAGTCTTTGTAACCAAAGGGCATGTATAAAGAGATTAATGAATGTCGACGAAGCGAGAGAGGTATGTCGTGATCGTGTCAAATGGCGCTCAATTTTCACTGCCTACCCCGCAAGGGATCTGGCGTGAAGATATGTATGTATAATAAAATCATTTATTGTCACAAAAAGTATACAGATGTAAAATAGGTGAACAATGATGTGTTTGTGATACCTACACTCGGTTGCCCTTGTAGTGGCTATACTCGTAGGTGCTCCTCTGTGTTATAATGTTACGACAATTAATAATGTATTAGGAAAGTTTGTACCTCCGTGGTCTAGCGGTTAAGTCCGTGGATTTAGACTCGGAGATACCGGGTTCGATTCCTGGTCGGGACACAAAAATATTGATTAATGTAAATAAATACATTTATTTAATTTATTTGTGATATTTCTCGAGCTTGCCACTTGTCATGATTGGCCTATAGTAAAGTTGGCTAAATGTAAATTCGCTTATTTATAAGCGTGTTTTCTGACCACTGCGAAAGGGAAATGGTCGTGATAATACTACTTACTATACTGATACTAGAAAAGTTTGTCGGCTATTTTGATTAATTCACAACACCACCGTTTCCGTGTCCAGAAGAGCACTTAAGGCCTGTCCCAACTTGTGGAAAAAAAGGTCTCAGTTTGAAAAACGAGTATCATTAGCGCAAAACATTTTTTTTTAACAATTAGGTACTTTCTGTTCCAGAAACAAGACGACGATGTTCCCATATTCCTGATGAAGCCTATAAAAGAAATTCGAGAATATTTGAATGAAAAGGCACTTGAAGCAAGAAGATCTGTATCACCTATGCCGGCCAACTATAGTTAATATCAACAAAATTTTATTTAAGACCTGTGTAGCTCTAACATGTACAAACTACGTAATACAGAAACTTGTCTCGGGGCACGCTGTCTAATATCGTATACTTTATGTTCTCGATTCGATAACAGTGTACGTACATGCTAGAGCTACTGTGAACACGCCAGATTCTTATATATTTAATATATTTAATCACGTATTAAGAGGGTTTTACGCTCGCAAAATATTATTTTTTTCAAAGAATTTTCATATCTGAATGTAATTTTGAGAAATGTATGTAGTCTATGAACTTACTAGGAAATGACATTACGGACATTTTTGATATTTTAAGGTATATGGAACCTTATTTTAGACAAAGAAAAATAGCAAACATTTATAACGATTTTCCTCTATTTTAACTTAAAACTAATATATGATTAATCACCTTTCGTGATCCCCAAGGTTAGCTGATGAAGTATGCCTTATATCGTTATAGCTCGGCTATATACTAGGTTTTTAAGTGCAATAAGGTATTTAAATATATGAATTTTGCAAAGAGTTAAATTGGCTCAATATCCGAAATCGCAGGTCTGCACATACACTCTCCTTTCTTTACGGCATTCTCTATAATCCCAATGCACCCCCTTACCTAAAAGCTCGTTTTATTTCTTTGTGACTCGCACGGTCTTTCACTTCGTTCTTCCCATAACAACGTACTTAAAATCCCCCCCCCCCCACTCTTCCAGCAGAAGACAAGCTCCATCTCTCAAAATATTTAAAGACAAGTTATACAATTTTTTACACTATAAACAGAATAACTTACCATAACTTTCTACTATGTACTTAGATATGTATTTATTATTTATGTATATATTTATTTAATATGTAGGATATGTATATTTAATAAGTATGTATTTATATTTCATTATTGTTGATCACAATAGTATTTCTGCACCCCCTTATAATGGCTCCCCATTCACAAAGGTTAGTTGGTAGAAAATGCATTTATAGCATTAAGCTCGCCTTTGTACCCACACTATTTTTGGTTCTGCACAATAAAGAATTTATTATTATTATAAATTAATTAATATATCACTAAAATATACGTAATTTTATTTTCCAAAGTACACTTCAGACTTAAAAAATCATTGAAAAGATTGCACCAGCAAAAAGTTGCAAAAGCGTTAAATCCATTAAAAACGTTTTTTAAGAAAGTGTATCAGAAAATACAAAAAAGTTCATCTACACTTTGTTAAATATGTATGTAGAGATAACTTATTTTAAATATAGTAGAAAAACTATATAGTTATATATATCGCGTCCTTACTATCCGACAGTTGTTTATCCTTGAATTTATCATGAAACAATATTCTGAATTCAGCACACTCCTCAAAATTCAGCTCCACGTCGACGTCATGACATAGTAATTAGAAATCAAATATTTGTTAGGCATACTTTCGCCCAAAGGTTGTATTGTTGTCTTGGTCCTTTTGGTCCTTGCTACGCTGGAGACATCGACGAGCTTGCCACTTGTCATGATTGGCCTATAGTAAAGTTGGCTAAATGTGAATCCGCTTATTAATAAGCGTGGTGTCTGACCACTCCAAAAGGGAAATCCCGTTTTTTTTGGTCCTTTTCTTTATAATAAAATTAATAAAGCCTTTAATTTACATCCGCTCAATAAAAAATAATTTAACAATACTCTCACAAATTAGTTACAACTCTAAAATTATTATGAAACAGAAAATCTGCTAGAAGTTTTAAAATGATCTCCAGAGTTTTAGTTTTCGATTATATATAATTAATAATAATACAAATTATTAATATAAATTATTATTATTAAGTATATAACTTCCTCGCCAACCCGTCCGGCCAGCGTGGCGAGTGTAGGCCAAATTCTCCAGATATATGTTCTGGAAGGCCCATCTCCAATAGTGAAGGTCTAAGAACGCTATGTTCTTGGGGCTGTAATGAATATAACTTACTTCTAATATATATTTTTTTTATTTTTATATTTCATTTATATTTTTTACTTTGCAGTTTTTGATTTCAAAATTTTATATAAAATGCACCTCTCCCGGTTTCTGATAGATAGTTTCCACCAGCATAGGTACTTTAAAATATTTTGGTCCAATTATTAATATAATCGCTCCTTTATTACAGAAATCGGGTGTTTTTGCACCTGATTTTGACACTGCTGCACAAGACCACTATGTTCAGGCACGGAAGTATCTTTATGTTTGTAACACACAATAAATTGTAACTTATAAGAGGCAAATAATATTAGATTCTATAACATTACAAGTACATTAAATATAAATTAAAAACTACCTAAATAATAAAATTAAAAATAAACTAACCTATAAATAAAAAATGTCCTCTAGAGACGTCCCATCCGAGATAGTCCCAAGGAGACTGGCAACATTTCCCCTCTGTATAGCGAGGCTAATACGTTGGCAAAAATAATTGCCAGCCTTCCTGTCTCCAGACCTTTCTGTCAGCCGCCTTGTCAACTCCTTGGCCAAGCGCCTCGCTGACGGTCCCCATGGGCCCATCGTCTCGACCCCAAACGGCGCAAATTCGTAACCGATACCAATGTTGGCGTATTGGCGCAATTTGAGGTTCTCCGCAGAAAACGCCGCTTTCCCCGCGCCTGACGAGGTCGCCTGGATGTGAGATGGATTAGGTTCTATTGAAATAACCTATTTTTTTATATTTTTTTATTATAGATTATATTTTTTAAATTAATAGAGGCTCTTCTTTGTCATAATGTTTTTCATACTCCAATAAATAATTTTGTTAATGTGATATGATTATATATGTATAAAATGTAGTTAGGGGTAGGTAGATCTAATAGGATAGTGGATGGACGTGTCATTTGTATTAATATTGTATTCATATAATTAAAATTAATGTCATCTAATCTTTACAGGCATTTTTCACAAATTATATTATAATGGTTGAGATGCTTCTCATGCGTGGAAAACTAAGCAGCAAAGTGGTTCAATTAGTAAGCGATTAGCATAAGATATAGCAGTATTATGTCAATAATATATTTATTTAAAATTGAATAAACTCAAAATAAATTAATTCATCAATAACTAATATTAAAAGGCGTTTATCTACTATATATTATTTAAAATAATAATAGTCAAATTATTCATACAAAATAATACCTTCATTTATATAACAAAGTCTATTTCTATATGCATCTGGCATGCCCATTGCCCAGGCCCTAAATTAAGCCAGATTTAAATGGCCAAGACATTGTTGTTAATTTTTAATTTAATTAAGTACTTATTAATAATCAAATGTGTTTTATGTTTTTAATTGTATTATTTAATAACTAAATGTCTCAGCGACCGTTATGTACTTAATTAAGCACAAAAGTTAGATTGTCAAATTTGTGGTTTCCTAACTGAGGATTAATTAAAATCGAAAAAAGGTCGGTTTGGACCCCGACTTGTACCAATGAGAAATATACTTATCTTACAGAAGTTAAAGATTTACTACACCACTGTTCCTGTGCCTCGGAGACCACATTAAAGCCTTCGGTCCCGGTTCCACTAATCGCAACTTGTGGAATCGTTAATAAATTGTCATTAAAAATTGGCATCAGATCGCCAACCCGTCTGACCATGCTGCGAGTGTAGGCCAAAAGCCCTCACTCCGACTTATGCTTTATAAAGCACAAAAAAGGTCATGCGTGGAATACTGTTCTCACCTCTGGGATGGTTCCGCTAAGTACCTTACAGATGCTCTCAATGTCCTACAGAGGCGGGCTATTCGAATAGTGGACGATACTACAGTGTCTAAAACTCTCGAATCGCTGCAGCTTCGCCGAGATGTGGCCTCCCTGAGCGTGTTCTACATGCTATACTACGGTGAATGTTCTGAAGAGCTCCACAACCTTATCCCTTCTTCTCTATTCCGCAACCAAACCACTCGCACAGGCCAAAATATACATCCACATACCGTAGCCACTATCCCTACGCGTACATCTGTCGCACGCTGAAGATGTGGATTGCTCTCCCAGCCAGTGTGTTTCCCCACTCCTATAACCTGGAGTCCTTCAAACGAAGTGTGAAAAAGCATCTTTATAGGCCGGCATAGTGGTAGGGACTGATATCGGTCGTCTGAGGCTGGCGTCAGTTGTTCCCATTCTTGGACCTCGCGTACCGCTTACCATCAGGTGGGCGCGGTGTCACATGACGTGCTCAGTATAAAAAAAAAACTCCAGAAATTTCTGGAAGGCCCATCTATAACAGTGGAGGTCTAGGACATCGTGTTCTAGGCGTTGTGGTGATACGAATATAAATTTTAACGGCGGTTGACAAAACAGTGTCCGTAACAATAACGCTTAAGGAAACAGAATGTGGATTCAGCAATATATGTATATTATTATAACGAGTGATCTTAATTTTAATTTATACTAATATTATAAACGTAAAATAAGCTTTGTTTGTATGTATGTATGTCTGTTTCTCTGTCTTTCACGCCTATATTACTGGACTGTTTTTCATTAAATTTAGCAGAAGTTTTTCTAGGAATCCTGGGACGAAAATAGGCGTCACTATATAATCACATGTAGCCTTGACCATATATATAGCGTAAGTGGATTCTATTCGGAAAACAGATCTGCCTCCGAGGTCTAGCGGTTAAGTCTGTGGATTTAGACTGGTCGGGACACAAATTTATTAAATTTATTTGTGATATTTCTTGAGTTTGGTATGCTAGAGACATCGGCGGACTAAAGTCAAGTTAACTTAATGTGAATTTAAAAAAAAAATGTGATTTCTGACCACTCCGAAAGGGATACGGTCGTGATGACACTTTTGTACTTTAGGTATAAATAATAAATACAAATTTCTTAGTACTTTAAACATGGAGATTATGTATTTAATAGATGTTAAAAGATAGACTTCTTCTTCATCATAGTCGCTACACTCTTGGCAGAGTGGTCGTGGTCGTCACTTGAGTGTCAGTGGCACGCTTAACAAGCCGTCGCCACTAGTCTCGAACTGCAGCCTTCCTGGAGCACTCATGCTCAGTCCATCTCATCGGAGACCTACCACGCATTCTCTTGCCATCGACTTTTCCTCGTACAAGGCGCTCAATGGATGTATCTCCACGCCGCGACACGTGTCCAAAGAAAGTGAGAATGCGTGATTGCACGATTGAGGAAGGGCGCTGTCCTATCTCTATTTCCTCCAGGATGGATTTGTTGGTTCGGAACTCCGTCCACGATATGATAAAAGATAGACTAAGAACAGTATTTTCAAAATTTCTAGTCAATATTGTTGTACAACGTGTTATGTATGTCTTTTGTAAATATACCAAGCTGTTGTAATTACATCAATGTTTTATTTAATTGTACCAAAGACCCTGACAAAGTGTAGTACCTACAAAAAAAATCCTACAAAGGTCGGTTCGAACCCCCCCGGCATGTACCAATGAGAAATACACTTTTCTTATGTACTTTTGTCATAGATACAACACCACCGTTCTCAGGCCGTCGGAGAGCATGTAGCCTACCGCCTCGATCCCGGTTCCAGTAATACCAACTTGTGGAAACATTTTTGTCAACTGTCATTCAAACCTGACATTGGCACACTCCTTGATCGAAATACACTGACCATGGCGGTGTGCCTTCGTCTCGGAGCCCGGACTGTCCACCCGTACCAGTCGATGCGGAGAACCAGTCGATCATCTCGGACACCACGGGCTTTCTTGTGCTAGAAGAGCTGGCCGCATTCCTCGTCACGCGGCTCTCAACGACATCATCCGAAGGGCTCTTGCCACTGCTGGGGTACCCGCAATATTAGAACCATCTGGGATTGTGCGGAGCGATGGCAAGAGACCCGACGGAATGACTGTTGGGCCGTAGAAACTTGGCAGGTCTCTGGTGTGGGATGCGACGTGTGTAGATACATTAGCTCCATTTCACATCCAGGCGACCTCGTCAAGCGTGGGAAGTGCGGCTTTTTCTGCGGAGAACCTCAAATTGCGCAAATACGCTAACCTTGGTATCGGTTACGAATTTGCGCCGTTTGGGGTCGAGACGATGGGCCCATGGGGACCGTCAGCGAGGCGCTTGGCTAAGGAGTTGTCAAAGCGGCTGACAGAAAGGTCTGGAGACAGGAAAGCTGGCAATTATTTCTGCCAACGTATTAGCCTCGCTATACAGAGGGGAAATGTTGCCAGTCTGCTTGGGACTATCTCGGATGGGAGGACTGTCTCTAGAGGACATTTTTTTTTATGGTTTAGTTTATTTTTAATTTTATTATTTAGGTAGCTTTTAATTTATATTTAATGTAGGTACTATAATTAACTTCGAATAAAATTTATTTATTATACATTGTCAACCTGACATTAGATCCTCGCCAACCCGTTTGGCTAGCGTGGACACTCGCTGCGTTCTCCCGATCCCTGATCGGCGAGGCTGATCCTTTGATCAAAATATTCTATGGCGATGACCCTTTGAGTAGTTTATACTATTATCTTGTAAAATAATGATATTACAGTATG
Source organism: Tinea semifulvella (assembly GCA_910589645.1). Lineage (NCBI taxonomy): Eukaryota > Metazoa > Arthropoda > Insecta > Lepidoptera > Tineidae > Tinea > Tinea semifulvella. The sequence continues at coordinate 1,842,787 of OU342598.1, read as the reverse complement.
TATCCGAAATAAAGCCAGCAAGAAATAAAAAAATAGTAATATTAACAAAAAAAAAACATTAGGTACTTACAAAATCTAATTTAAGTATAAAACCTGTCCGCGCAGTATGATGGCAAGAACGCTAATAATATTTTTTGAACTGAATATCCCACAAGTTCAATTAAAATTACTTGCGACATTTCGAAAATACGCAAAAACTTTTCTGTCTAATTTGAGAAGATATTCATTATTTTTAACCTCTGACTTTATACATCAGACATCTTTGATTGCTTTTATATCAGTTTTTATTACCTTTTCGAAATTTTCTTTTATAATTTAGGTCAACGCGTTATAAAATTGACTCCAAGAATTGAGATATACAAGTTTTATAATTATAAATTAAACTCTACATATGATTATAAAGCTTTATTTCTCCGATCTTTTACAACTGTTTATCACCACGCTTCCACTCAATATCTCCGTCCCTTTCTGTCCCAAACCTGTCAGATGGCCGGGCCTACCTTATTTTTAATTCTTAGTTCCGAATACAATTCTATTCAAATGCATAAAATATAATTACTTACTGCATTCTGGTTTAGTAATATAAATTCTTATGTGTTTTTTACGAGTGTGTTCTATTTTGATTGACTAAAATAATAGTTTAATAATTAAATATTAACATTTCGAATAGAACACAACTAGTATCCATCACACAAGTATTCCAAAATTTGATTTATTTGACTGCCTCCGTGGTCTAGCGGTTAAGTCCGTAGAATTAGATTCGGAGGTACCGGGTTCGATTCCTGGTCGGGACACAAAAATATTTATTAATGTAAATGTATTTATTTACATATTACTTAATTTATTTGTGATATTTCTCGAGTTTGGTACGCTGGAGACATCGATGAGCTTGCCCCTTGTCATGATTGGCCTATAGTAAAGTTGGCTAAATGTGAATCCGCTTATTTATACGAAAGGTCGTGATGATGATGATGATTTATTTTAGAAGATGAAAGTAGCCGTTTGCTGACTAATAAAAACTGTTACTGTGTTAAGCCCAAATACCACGGCCTGTTAACAGGTCGCGCCACACGTTAAAATGAAAATCTCCTGGTCCCGTCTTCAGGCTCTCCGAGTCAACGGATGCGTAAAGAGTGATAGATCTAAGTTTGTTATTGTATAATTATAAATTTGTAAAGTATTATCACGACCGTTTCCCTCTTGGGGTGGTCAGAAACCACGCTTATAAATAAGCGGATTCAGATTTAGCCAACTTTACTATAGGCCAATCATGACAAGTGGCAAGCTCGTCGATGTCTCCAGCGTACCAAACTCGAGAAATATCACAAATTAAATAATAATTAAATGTAATTATTTACATTATTAAATATTTTTGTGTCCCGACCAGGAATCGAACCCGGTACCTCCGAGTCTAAATCCGAAATTAAATTTACGAAATTAAATTTTTCTATTTGTGTATATGTTGTTAAGTAATGTGGACTCGTGTGATGCATCCAACTGCCATTACCAAACCCTAGGCTTAGATTTAGCAATGTAGCTTTTGTTGTTAGAATAATATGACTCTGTGTTGCATTCTAGGCTGTGTTTGTGTGTGAAATACATGTTTGTATTCTCGGCCACGAATCGAACCCAGTACCTCTGCGTCTAATCGGATTTAACTACGGAAGCAGCAATAAACCGTAGAATTGTAGTGATACTTGAATGGATACATGAAGAGAATACATTTCATACCTCAAAATCCTCTTACTGTCTAATTGCCTATTTGATGCGTTTCAAGTAAGTTCTGACTTCACTAAGTCTTATATAATGAGGTCCTTACATCTATTTGAACTGATAGAATCATACAAGGCTCTTACATATATATTCGAAAATTCAATTTGTCATAGACCTCCACTGCATTTTTTTTATTTTAAATTATTTATTGCATGTAACTTAAAATTAGGTACATAGGCGAGTTTAATGCCTGTTACGCATTTTCTGACAACTAACCTTTGGGATGGTGAGAGATTATGGGCAGGGTGCAACAATCTAATAATAATAGTCTAATTTATAAATACACTACATAACAAGCAATTACATAAACTACATGCAACTATTATTAATATATACATCATCATTATCATCATGTGTCTCTCCACTGCTGGATATAGGCCTCCCCCAAGGCTCGCCACTGCACGCGGTCTTTTGCAACCCTCATCCAACCCCCACCAGCGACCCTCTTTAGGTCATCCGTCCATCTGGCGGGGGGTCGTCCCACTCTGCGTCGTCCCGTACGTGGTCTCCACTCCAGAACCCGTTTGCCCCATCGGTCGTCGGTTCTGCGGCAGATGTGTTCGGCCCACTGCCACTTCAGCTTGCTAATTTTGAATGCTACGTCAGTAACTTTGGTTCTCTGACGAATTTCAACGTTTCGAATTCTATCCATCAGAGAAATACCAAGCATAGCTCTCTCCATTGCTCGCTGAGCGACCTTGAATTTGTGAACCAGACCCACTGTCAGTGTCCACGTCTCTGCTCCGTACGACATTACATGAGAAGATATGTCGAAGTTTCCCGAATGGCGCCCATCCTAGCTGAATGCGTCTGTCCGCTTCTTTGCTGAAGTTTGCAGCGCCTAGCTGAATAGTCTGTCCAAGGTAGACGTATTCCGGCACAACTTCGAGAGTGGCATTTCCCACACAGATTGGCCTCGGCTTGACATGGTCATTGAACATAACCTTAGTCTTATCCAGGTTCATTCCGAGGCCAACCTGCTGAGAATCCACGTTTAAGCCGTTTAACATTCTGCTAAGATCCTTGAGCGAGCTGGCCATGATGACTATGTCATCCGCGAATCGGAGGTGTGAGATGTATTCTCCATTGACATTTATGCCGCAGTAATTATATACATACATATATATAAACATACATAAATATATTGCGTGCGAAATATTTAAAGTGTACTGGATGCAGTGTGCTGGATTAGTGACTAATTGTTTAAAAACATTAACAGACCAGTGGTGGCTTCTTCTACTGGCGGGCTGTAGACACAATCAAAAAACCTGAATATCTAAACGAAGAGGAAGGTTGTGCGTATCGCACAAGAACTCAAATCGGGTTCTGAGCTAATGAGGTGCACGATGATTGTTCAGGATACCACACAAATGGACAGGTAGATGGGCAGATCTGCGAAAGCGGATATTATGTCATTTCAACTGAGTTCGAAAATGAGATACATGATCATACTTACGCAAGCCAAATACATAGCGAATGCATAAGTTGAGAAGGCGATCTAGTTTATTTAGTAGCTCTTCAGTGACATCAGGATACCAAATATCTGCATAATCTAAAATGGGAAAAAGCAGCGAAAGTATATATATAAGTTTATTTAAAGCGCTGGCTTTCACGTCATGGCTCCCTTAACGAAACCATAAAACTGGCTCTTGCTACTATTGAGGTTCCAGCAACCCACTGGAATAGTCCGCGATGATGGCAAGAGACCTGATGGTATGACGCTGATCTCCTGGGAGTGGGAACGGGCCTTAGTGTGGGATGCCACTTGTGTCGACAATTTGGCTTTGTCACACCTCAGAGGAACAGCGCTAAAAGCGGGAGCCGTAGCCGAAAGCGCAGAGTCTGGCAAGCGGCGCAAATACGTATGTATAATCAAAGACTACGTGTTTGTGCCGATTGCTGTAGAGACTTTAGACCCGTGGGGTACAAGCGCTAAAACATTTTTTAAAAATATCACCCCTCGTCTGATTGTATGCTCTGGTGACAAAAGGGCTGGTTCTTTCCTCGCTCAGAGAATCAGCATAGCGATCCTGAAAGGAAACGCAACCAGCGTTGTTGCCACCACGCCGCGTGAACACGATTTATTAAATTAGGTCTTAAATGATGAAATGAGGCAGTGTGCCAAGAACACTTGCAAGCACATTCCCTAGCTGCACAGCGATGCTGAATTGCTGAGCTAGAAAACTGCCAGCACTCTTGCCACATACAATAGATATTTTATTGTAGATTTCTTTCACTGTCACTGTCAAACCTGGAGACCCTGGTGGGTGGTTGGTCTTGTGGTGTTATGTATAATATGATTATCTTAAAACCAGTAGTTATTTTTATGTATAGTATTTATAATATATGTTTATGTATTAATGTTATTTATATATTATGTATATGTGTATGTATTAATGTTATGTATATAGTATTTAAGTATATGTATGTTTATATAGGAACTGCTTACTTTTATGATATAAATTATTGGAATAAAAATAATTTATAAATATAATTTTCACTATTCTCGATCGAACAAAGAAATCTCATTTGTCCCAACGGTCAACGGTCAGAGAATGCCTTACGGCATTATGTTTGCCGATTGTAAATTACAATAAAGATTTTAAATAAATAAAATAAATAAATAATGTCAATCCTGGAGGTAGTTATAGAGAACACGTACGTACGTGGTGTCCAAACTAGAAATTTAATACAATTACCATACAAAATTATCAATTAGGATTTTTTCGATATCGGACTTTCCGTTATTCACGTAAAAACTTGATTAATAATTTATTTTATTATTTCTTCTTGGACAGAATAATCTTTATTATTACTGTTTTTTTCTTATCTAAAATGTACATTATTCTTTACGACCGTAACCGCTTGTCCACTGGGAATAGGCTGGGGCAATTAGGAATTCCTGACTCAGTTGCTTTGTAAAACGACTTGAAAAGAGAATATTTATTTTTTATTTGGGCTAAAGGATCAGTATTGCCATCGGACGTCTCATTGCTGCCAGTATCCTTAGCACTATGCCCATTTGTACAGATTTGGAACAAAACAATTATTTATAATTTTATCCCCTTATATAGTTTTGAAATTAATTAAAAATTAGAAAGATTAGAAAGACTACATTTCTTAAAAGTACAGTTGTTTTTTTTATTTATTTTATTTTTTATATGTATTTATCTTCTAGATAAATTTATAACGTTTATTTCAAACAAAAGCTTAAAATAAATAAGCTATAACAAAAACTAAATTTAGTCTAAAAAAAATACATTGATAATAAAAATTAAATACTATATAAAATAAATTAAAAATAGCCCTCCAAATCGCTGTCATGTGGCATGGCCAGTCCTATTGTCACCAGATACTTCAATGAGCCTTGGAACAATTTCTTTATAGAAAGCTTTCAGTTCCGATCCCTACGGGTATATGTTACTCCAGATATATGTTCTGGAAGGCCATCTCCTATTGAGAGGTCTAGGAGCTGGATGATAATTCCTATGTATTCAATCAAAATGAATGTCTATTTCCGTTTTGCTCAGAAGCCCCTCTTTCGAGGGAATCTATTCAAAAGGGTTTAAACTTTGACCTAAAGTGAGACGGGGCTTTATAAATAAATATTTGGTAGCCTTCGCTTAAACTTTCCGCGGTGGCAAGTCTGAAAGGTCCTGGTCCGCAACGTGGCTGAGCGGGGGGATATATAGCACATGTGTTACGTCCGTGATCGGGTGTTGCTGTGGTGGCCTGGGACATCTGTCGAACAAATTCAATATATGTATTCTTAAATTGCAGAGGTTTTGCATTTTTGTTGGTCTGGTTGCTCACGGGCAAGTTATATAGTAGATATATTTGTTTTGTCTCCATGTAGACAATAAAGTTAAAATTTAAATATATATTTTTTAACCGACTACTAAAAATCTAAATCCGACTATTATTATTTTTTATGTTTGTTACACGATTACTCCGCAAATATTGAATTTATTTTGATGATTTTTTTTTATTTGGTATGTAATACTTCAGAGGTAGTCCCATATAAATTTTATAAAAAAATATTTGGTGCTTTTTGAGAAAATAAACAAAAATATATATATTCAGAGATGTTGAACAAAAAGCATTGGTTTTTTTTAACTGCCATCACATTTCAAAAAACAAGTATTAGCCAATAACAAAGAAGATTATATGTATTTGTAATAAAGGAGCCCGTCTTGATGATTTATTAAATAAATTATACAATAATAATATACATTCATAATTTTTTTTTCCCCGGAATTTTCCCACTGCACAACGATTCTAGTTTTCTGCGCGAAAAAACTGCCAGCCATCTTGTCACATACATAACTAAATTGAACCTAAAAAAGAAAACACATATATACTGGGAAAAAAAAATATAAAATATAATATACTTACAAAATTTGCTGCACCAAATCGTTATCCTGTGGCATGGTGCCCATAACACTGGCAGCCTATCCCCTCTTAATTTAAATACAATTTTAATGAAAAAAAAATTGAGCCTTGGATCAATATCTTTATATATTTATTTATTAAAAACTTTATTGCACAAAATACAAAGGCGGACTTATTGCTAGTAGACATTTTCTGACACCAAACCTTAGGGACAAATTAGAACATTTATAGGTGCAATGAAATAAATATTAATAGTATATATATTTAATTAATTTAGATTTAAGTTAAATTAATATATATATAAATTAATTTAAATATGATTATAAAACTATGATTTATTAGAAACTCGCCTAAAAAGATTTTGTTTCACAATAAGCCTGTTCAAAGATGTTTCACATCACAAACTTTGCATTGCTAAATCATTGAAAATAAATGCCCGATCTCTATATCTAAGTCAATGTATTTTAACAACCCGTCAATACTGCCTCCGTGGTCTAGTCTGTGGAGATAGACTCGGAGGTACCGGGTTCGATTCCTGGGACACAATAATATTTATTCATGTAAATAAATACATTTTATTTTATTTTATTTTATTTTAAAAACAGACATACAGTAAAGATTACTAACTAAATATTAACTAATTAAGGTAAGCAACAGTATATCCTGTCCATATACATTATCCACAATTTTTTGTGCAATCAACATTTATAAGCTATCAAAAAGAAAAATATATATATATATAAAAAGCAAAAAGTAAGTAAAATTAAACATATGTATATAGAAAAAAAAAATGTTTGACAATGCAATTAAAAATTGCCCTTAGTGTGTCAGATCTAAAGTTATTATTAAGGAGATCAGATATGTGTCTCTTATAGGAACCTGCAGATAGCGCGAATATGTATACTTGATTAAGGTGACTATTATATGCTGACATGAGTCTATGTAAAGGTAACATTTATTTTTTTTGTCATATATCTTTAGTTTGGTACGCTGGAGACATCGACGTGCTTGCCACTTGTCATGATTGGCCTGTAGTAAAGCTAAATGTGAATCCGCTTATTTATAAGCCTTGTTTCTGATCACGCCGAAACGGAAACGGTCGTGATGATACTTTACCGTCAATACCGAACTTAACGTGGTAGGGAACGAAGGATTTTGAAATTCGTTTACATACAAAACACGTCGTATCTTCTAATATTAAACTGTATACATTACGAGCTGCCCAGTACGTTTTCCGATAATTACTAGCATAAAGCTTGATATATAAAATTTTATTGACAACGTCTTTTAAAAAAATAGGATCATATCACAGTATCATTCCGGGATGGAAACCACGCTTATTCATTTAGCTAACTTTACTATGGACCATCATGACAAGTGACAAGCTCGTCGATGTCTCTAGCGTACCAAACTCGACGCGGAGATACCGGGCTCGATTCCTGGTCGGGACACAATGATTTATTTGTGATATTTCTCGAGCATACCAAACTAAATCCATGGGCTTAACCGCTAGACCACGGAGGCAGTTAATACATATTTTTTTTTAACTTTATTGCACAAAGTGCCTACAAAAGGACGACTTAATTAATGCACGTAGTTTTCTTAAAAAGATATTTTTTTTTCACAAATTAAACAAAAATAAAAAATATTTCACAGAATATAAAATAAAAATAAATCCTTTTAATGAATATTGAGGTTCAACGAGGAATCTATCATCATCATCAGCCTATGTCTCTCCACTGCTGGATATAGGCCATCCCCAAGGCTCGCCACTTCACACGATCTCCTGCCACCCTCATCCAACCTCCACCAGCGACCTTTCTTAGGTCATCCGTCCATCTAACGGGGGGTCGACCCACTCTGCGTCTTCCAGTACGTGGTCTACACTCTAGAACCCGTCTATACGAGAGAAATCTATACATCTATATATTTACCCCTTAAATAAACATAATTTTGCTACAGGATAGAGAAAGTTTAGCGCAGATATTTGTTTAGGAAAGGACAGTCCTTAGTTCATACAACTATGTTCTTTATTAAGGAAGACAATAAAGGTAAATTTGGTATAAACGTGTGTCGTCAGATATGTTGTTATTAGTATAGCATAGGAAAACTATTTAAAACTAATTAACCTTGCAAGACCTAGACACAAATACTCAATTACGTAAAACAACTACGTGTACCTAGGACTTGGATAATTTTAATTAGTTACAAACTGCCCCTGTAATCTGGCGGTTAAGACCGTAGATTTATTTATTTATTATTATTAGGTACACACAACAGAAATGATAACAAAACATTTTTTTAAATTTCAAATCTTTACAATACAGTTCCAGCACCATCTCCAAAATCAAGTGCACACAGCATGCAATTATGAAACATTTACATATATTTAAAAATAAAAATAACATTACAATACCCACAGTGAGTAGAATAGATAGATAAATAAATATATAGATCGATAGATAGATAAATTCTTTATTGCACAATAAACAAAAACACATTTGACCGCCTCCGTGGTCTAGTGGTAACAAACGTTGCCGTGAACTCGGGAGGTCGTGGGTTCGATTCCCACCGGAGGCAAGTTGTACATTGTATAATTTGTCTCGGTCTGGATGTTTATATGTACAATATGTATACATTTACAAAAAAAAATATGTAGTTTATCAACCATCTAGTTTCCGTAACACAAGCCTCGTAGCTTACCACGGAAATTAGATGGCGCTGTGTGACCTGTCTGGAAATATTTATTATTTATTTATTTATTATATTTAAATGTACATTGGCGAACTTAATGTCTAGTGACATTTTCTACCAGCTAATCTTCGGGATAGTGAATAGAATAGAATTTAGACAAGAAAAAAAAAAACAAGATTTTGATTCCTTATTGGGACACAATAAATTATTTGTGATATTTCTGGTGCGGTGGTGGCTCGGTTGTACGAACGCTTTCTTTAAAATCATACAAAGGTCGGTTCAAACACGCCCGGCATGTACCAATGAGAAATACACTTTTCTGACATATACGCGCCTATAATAAATGTGTTTGAAAATCTACTTGTTGCTCACTTTTTAAATAAACAAAATAATTTGTCATGATAACTACAACATACATACATACATATCTTCACGCCAAATCCCTTGCGGGGTAGGCAGAGACAATTGAGCGCCACTTGTCACGGTCACGACATACCTCTTTCGCTTCTTCGACATTCATCAACCTCTTCATACATGCCCTTTTGTTTCGATGGCTTTTCAACGCACCTTCAGCTATTGTTTTATTAATTTGGTCGTAATATGTGAGTCTAGGTCTGCCAGGGCCTCTTTTACCCACGACTTTCGCATTATATATCTGGTTCGTCAATCTCTCTGCATTCATCCTTTCAACATGCCCGAACCATCGTAGCATGCCTTTCCTTATTTTTGTCCCTATGCTTTCTTTCATACCTACCCTTTTTCGTATTTCGTCATTACGTATGCGGTCCGTCAAAGTGACGCCGCATATCCGACGCATCGATCTCATTTCTACTGCATTAACTCTACTCTCATGCGTATTCTGACATATCCACGTCTCGCTTCCATACATAAGTGTTGGTACCAGCATGGCATTGTGTATGGCGAGTCGAGCTTTGTCACTGACATTCCGACTGGCTATCAGTGACCCCAGGGCACCGTTGACACTATTTCCCGCGTTCACTCTTCTTTCAACATCCCTATCATACTTCCCATCCGCAGTGAAAACACTGCCCAGATATATAATTTCATTTACTTGTTCTAGAGTTTCATCATCAATCTTTATCGTCACGGTTGTCATCCTTCTTCTTTCAAACACTAGTACCTTGGTTTTTCTCGCATTCAAACGGAGTCCTTTTTCTGCACATCCCTCTTTCATTTCTGTGACTAGTGATTGCAGTTGTTGTTCGGACGATGCCATGAGAACAGCATCATCTGCATAATATAGATGGTACTTGTAGTTATATGATAACTACAAGTACCATCTATATCTTTATATTATTTTTTTTTTTTTTAAATATACTAAAAAGTAGTTTTTTTTTATTCGAAGTTAATTAGTACATTATTTTATTCGAAGTAATATACTAACAATATAAAAGAATTATATTATGAAATAAAAATTAAAACTAATTATAAATAAAAATAATCACCCATGATTTGTTCCTGTGGCAGTGTGCCAAGAACACTTGCAGCGTTCCCCCGCTGCACAGCAATGCTGATTTGCTAAATAAAATTAAAAATAAACTAAACAATAAATAAAATATAATAATATTTATTTTATATTCATTGTATTATTTCCATAAAATCATTAATTTAGTTCAGCTAATAAGTAACACGACATTGCCTGTCATGAGGTACGGAGTCAGCTAGTAAATAAATAAATGTTAGTTTTTGACACTGTATGAAAGCATTATAACATATAACTGCCTTCGTGGTCTAGTGGTTAAGTCCGCGTATTTAGACTCGGAGGTACCGGGTTTGATTCCTGGTCGGGACGAAAAAATTTTTATTAATGTAAATAATAAATACATTTAATTAATATTTATTTTTTGTGATATTTCTCGAGTTTGGTATGCTGGAGACATCGACGAGCTTGCCACTTGTCATGATTGGCCTATAGTAAAGTTAGCTAAATGTAAATTCGCTTATTTATAAGCGTGGTTTCTGACCACCCCGAAAAGGAAACGGTCGTGATGATACTTTTACCTTACTTTATGAAAACATATTTATTTGTCATTTATTACGATCGATCTATACTCGATAAGATAAAATCGCCTCTGTTCCTGTACTCGTTTTAATTTTGTACTATAATGAATACATACGAGTATTATTTGCAACCCGTGCTATTGCTGATCATTCTTTAGACTTCTCGCATCTATATAAATGGTCCTTTGCCGATTTCTGTAGCTGTACCAAAATTTGTGTGAGGCGTCCTCCTAATCGGATTAGGCTCGGGCGGTGTTGATAAAATAATATTATGGTAATGCCTTGAAGTGAGAATGTCTACCATATTCGGCCATGATTTAATTTGACAGTTAATCCATATAACATACATTATCCATATGTTTCTCAGAATCAAAACTTCCAGAACTTACTTGTATTTCTGAAGAATTCGGCCTATACTCGCCACAATGGCTACACGGGTTGGCTAGGGTCTGATATTTAATAATTTAAATTAATAAATTAAATTTGAACACGTCTGTCGTAGAACCGATGAACTATAGAGTAGACGGGTTCTAGAGTGGAGACCACGTACGGGAAGACGCAGAGTGGGTCAACCCCCCGCTAGATGGGCGGATGACCTGAGGAAGGTCGCTGGTGGGGGTTGGATGAGGGTGGCAGGAGATCATGTGAAGTGGCGAGCCTTGGGGGAGGTCTATATCCAGCAGTGGAGAGACACAGGCTGATAATGATGAATAAATTAAATTATTATTTATTTAGTTACAGATTCAACAGCGCTTAAAATTAAACCTAGTCTAAAAAAATCTTAACTAAAGCCAATTAATGAATCAATAATAATAATATATAGTGAGCGATCCTCGCCAAGCTGTCTGGCCAGCGTGGCAAGTGTAGGCCAAATTCTCCAGGTATATGTTCTGGAAGGCCCATTTCCAGCAGTGGAGGTCTGGAACGCTGTGTTCTAGGGGCTGTAATGATGATGATAATCGTGAGCGATACAAAAAAATAATTTAAAAAGTAATAATTGTGAAATAAAAAAAACCCCTAACCTGTTTTCCTGTGTGCTAATCATTAATAGTGGTGTGTGTGTAAAATGTGTGTGTAATTGTGACAGTATCAATGTGAGTGTAAATGTAATTTTAAATTTGAATGCGACTATGGAATCCTCTGATATTTAGTTATTTGTCATATTTCCCGAGTTTGGTATGACGACATCGAAGAGCTTGCCACCTGTCATGATTGGCCTATAGTAAAGTTGGCTAAATGTGAATCCGCATCTTTATAAGCGTAGTTTTTGTCTGTAAGGAGAAAGGGTCGTGATGATACTTTACTATGCACTTTAAGTTTTGAGAAATATTCAGTAAATTAATAAGTAGAGCAGTAATCCTTGGAAACCTGTAGGTAACTAATAATAATAATAAGTAATGCAAAGTTTCATTGAAAGATTCTAGCTTAAAGTTAAGGGACATAAGGAACTTTAGCCCAAGTTTTAATAAGCAGACCGCAGCGTGGCGAAGTCCTTTTAGCCGCGGCAACTACATAAAATCATAAAATATCACGAGTACAAAATCTATGTGTTGCGTATTCCTTTAACATAGTCGACGAATAATACAAATAATTGTGTCATACATCTGTTGAAAGACAAAATTATATGTTGTGATCGATTTCTATTTTTTTTAATCATTTAAATATGTTAAATTTATTCGGAGTAAAGTACAGTATAAAAATAAAATAAATTAAGAACTAAATTATAAAAACTAAATATTAATAAATAAAATTACGACTATTCGATGAGCGTAGTGTGCTGCGTTCCCCCGCTGAACAGCGAGGCTGACCCTTTGAACAAGATATTCTCTACTCAAAGGGTCACCCGTCGCCAAGTGGAGTTTCTTACCAAGCTCGCGGGAGAACACAAGAGCCTCCTCGGACCACGGGCCCATCGTTTCAATTGCAAATGGAATGAAATGGTGATTGATGATGATCTCCGCGTACTTGTTGCACTTAAGGCGTGCGGCTGGTTCTGCAGCGGCCCCAGGTTTCTTATGGCTGGATGTCACATGTGACTGACAGAATGTGTCAACACATGTGGCATCCCAAATTAACGACATCCCGTCTGGACGCCTACCATCATTTCTAACTATCCCCGATGATTCGAGGATGCAGGGGATGTTAGCAGTTGTAAGCGCCCTTGACAGGATGTCATTAATAGCATGATGTCTTTCAAGACATCAATTTTCAATCAAGAATTTCAATTCTGCAGCGGCCCAGCATTTATGATTTCTATTAAATTTGGTAGAGATATTATATCAATCTGCGTGGGTAATGCCACTCTCGAAGTCGTGCAAAAATACGTCTATTATTGGACAAATAATGCAATTAGGCATAGCCAAATAATAATAATAATACAAATACAAAAAAAAAATTGGACAAATCCAATACAAATATTAAACATGCAAAATGGTTAGTAATTAATAATACATAAAAGAAAATACAGCAAAGAAGCGGACAGACGCATTTAGCTAGGATGGGCGACAATCGGGAAGCTGCGCCACATATTGTGTGTACTTCCAGTAGGGACACTAACAGTGGGTCTGGTCCACAAATTTAAGGTCGCTCAGCGGGCTATGTAAAGAGCTTTGCTTGGTATTTTTCTGATGGATAAAGTCCGAAATGTGAAAATCTATCGGAGAACCAAATATATATAGGCTTTAAGCTGCAGTGGTAATGGGCTGGACACGTCTGTTACAGAACCGATGAGCGATGGAGTAGACGGATTTTGGAGTTGAGACCACATACAGGAACACGCAGATGGACGCATGACCTAAAGATAAGGTGGGGGCTGGATAAGGGTGGTGCAAAAGATCGTGCGAAGGGGCGAGCCTTGGGGGAGGCCTATATCCAGCAGTGAAGAATCACAGGCTTATGATGATGATAATTACTTGGAACGGCGCCTATAAGGTTTTTTTTTTCACGGTCAACACCGGGTCAATCATTTTGTTAAAAATATAATCTAACTCAGTGGTTCATCTTGAACCTCAATGACGTGGATTTCTGTTTAAATCTATATTAGCGTTAAAGCCTTCAAGCCTCGATATTATAGAAGTATAGACATAACGAGTTACAGACCAGGTCCAAAGACAATAATGATTTCTTTGGACCAGTCATGTATCTGAACAGTCCATTTTAGGAGGCTACCCTTAGAACTTAACTACATGATTACAGAGTACCAACGCTGGAGACATCGACGAGCTTCCACTTGTCGTGATTGGCCTATGGTAAAGTTGGCTAAATGTGAATCCGCTTATTTATAAGCGTGGTTTCTGACTACTCCGAAAGGGAAACGGTCATGATTATACTTTTCTCTGTCTAAAATTAGGTATATGAAAGTCGAAATATGTCCAAAATGTGCAATTTTATTCCATAGAAAGTTGATAAAACAATAAATCTGCTATAGCTGAGTTTTCCTTGCAGATTCCTTTCTCAGTCAGATTAAACAATAACAGGTCACTGGAATTTGCTAAGCTGCTAGTCTTCTGCTAAAAGCTTACTCTTTGGACCACTTCGCTGCTTAGTTTTCCACTAACATGAGTAGAATCATTCAAAATAATTTGAATTATGATGTGTCACATATGCCTGTAAATAAAGATATTTTGACTTTGGCTTGATTTTTCAAAAGTCTTTTTAAAAAAAGGCGGACTGATTCTGGTAATTTACCCAGTATGCCAGGACAGTTCCTCGTTCCACCGTTCGTGCCGATAAACGCTGTAAAGTGTATAGGTAGGTAGGATAAATTAAATAAAAAATCGTTGAATATATTCGATTGTGCGAGCAAGAAGCATTAAACCAAAAAGTAATTAAATAAACGATTTTAAATATATTTTTATATCGTTAGACTGGTCTCTCTGATGTTATCTATGTCTAGAAATATCATAATATAAGCCGGAAATTACCCTTTTAGGGTAAATCTTGTTTGACATATTCCGTCGCAAGTAATTAACATCGAAACCAAATTGCGGTTGCTCCTGTTATATGTGTCACTTGCAAAATTATGTTAGTCCTCTGAAACAGACTAACACCCATATTCATTACTTGAGAATGTTTACTCGAAACTGTAGTTTTCCAATTTTAAGGGAAAACTGTTATATCTCTTGGCAACACTTCTGTGTATCAGTGCCATTATTTTTTGGCAGTTGCAGTAGCACTATTATGTTACCTAGTCGCAAACGTTATTAGTGGATTTCGTTATTTAATCAGACATTGCGTCATAATTACAAAATATTAATCAATTCTCAGGGCGCGGTGGTGGCTCGGTTGTAAGAACGCGTTCCTTAATTCCTACAAAAGTCGGCTCAAATCCACCCGACATGTACCAATGGGAAATACACTTTTCTTATATACATTTGTCACAGATTTACAACACCAATGTTCCCGGGCCTCGGAGAGCACGTTAAGCCGTCGGTCCTGGTTCCACTAATACCTACTTGTGGAATCGTTAATAAATTGACATAATATCCTCGCCAACCCGTCTGGCCAGCGTGGCAAGTGTAGGCCAAATTCTCCAGATATATGTTCTGGGAGGCCCATCTCCAGCAGTGGAGGTCTAGGACGCTGTGTTCTAAGGGCTATAATGAATCAATTCTCAACTCTATAAGCGCTCGACCTTAACAGCGGCTGTGAAAATATCATAATAGAAATATCAAATATCAACTTTAATAGCGTAAATGAAAATGGGAAATGCAGCCAGCGTTCTTGCCACCATTCCACGCGGACGGGACTTATATCCCTATCCTTAATATTAATTTTATTTTATATGTTGTAAATATTTTTTCGAATAAATGTATATATAAATATACTTGAATGCCAATAGCGTAATATATGATACGTCTTTGGCCTTTGGCTATTAGAAACGTATTGTCATATTTGATGTATGTCAACAATTAATGAAAGTAAATAATTATGTCTGATACTAATATAAAATGTATTTTATTTAATATGTAAGTATTAGATATATTAGTGGCGACGAGGAAGTGGAGATTTTACATGAAATAATGGACGAATTACAAAAAGCTAAAAGAATACGAACAACTATTCGCGGTCAACTTACAAGACTTCGTGGACAATTACAAGAGGTACGAGAATTAACGAACACAGAACTACAAATACGTGAAAATAACATTAATAAACATTGGGACAATTTCCGTGAAGCACAAACTATAATCGAAAGCTTAACGGAAGATGAACGATTAGAACATGAATTCGATGTACGATTTACAATTGAAGAAAAGTTTACAACCCTTCAAGTACGTATAAACACATTAATTACACCTTTGACAATTTCTACTGAAAGTACAGTCAGACCCAATACTTCAAGTACAGTTAATGAACAAACTTTACCAGACAACCCGAGTGGTTTTAAACCATCAAATTTACAATTCCTACCATTACAAGACGATGAGTCATTCAAAAACTTCATTCGAAGATTAGAAATTCACATGCTACTAAGGAATTATACTGATGATAAAATAAAAGTTTACACATTACTAAGTGCTAAAATTATAATTTTCAACTTGAAGAAACACCAAAGATACACGAGAACTTATACGATTTGTGTTCACCTGACAATCCTTTAGAAAAATCATTTACTGAATTAGTACAAACTTTAGAAGAATATTTGGAACCTCGACCTAGTGTATGGGCGCTGCAACACAAATTTATTACAAAAATCCAAAACGACGATGAAAATATTATGACATATTCAACAGAATTAAAGAAATTAATTGATAAATGCGAATTTAAATGTACGTGTGGAAAGTCTTTAACTGATTATTAACAATACAGTTTATAAAAGGATTAAAAGATTCAGATATTAGAACAAAGCTGTTACAAATAAGAACACCTATACCTTTTAATGAAGTGATTGGAAATGCTACAGCTATTGAATTCGCGAAATGCGAAAACGAACAGATGACGAATTCTTCTATCATTACCCCTGTACATAAAACTTACAAGAAATATGTTCCTAATTTAAATAAAAAGAAGAAGCCAGAATTTACAAATAAACCCAGTATTACTTTTAATGGTTTAATAAACAAATGTTTTTGATGTGGATACTCAAATCATCGGGCTAATAATTGTCGTTATATTAACGAAATCTGCCAAAAATGCAGTAAAGTTGGTCATTTAGCCTCGGTTTGCTTACAAAAACCTACATTAGAACAAAATGAGCTTCAAGTTGAAAATGATAATTTTACAAATGAAAACAACGAAGAGTTGTGTGATATTAATATTATATCTTCAAGAAGTCATGATAAATTTAATGTAAATGTTACTATTGAAAATAAAGAAATATGTATGGAATTAGACACAGGAGCAGCACTTAGTTCAATTTCTTACAAAGAATTTAATAAATTAAATATAAACAATAAATATACAAAACTAATATAAAAATGAAAACTTATTCAGGGGAAATTATTGAACCAATGGGAGTAGTATATGTTAAATGTATGTATAATAAACAGATATTTTATGGAAGATTATATGTAATTAAACTTGATGTTGATACAATTTTTGGACGTGAATGGATGAGAGAACTAAATTTAGAATTAACGCAAATTAAAACGATTACTAGTCAACAAACGAATACAAATACAACACAGGAACTAGAAACATTATTAAGTGAATATAAAGAACTATTTGACAAAACAATTGAAGAAATACCAAATTATAACTGTTCATTACAGCTAGTTGATAACACAAAACCGATATACTTTAAACCACGTCGAGTACCGTATGCATTATTAGATAAAATAGACGCTGAAATTGACAGATTAGAGAACTTGGGAATAATTACAAAGATAGATAACTCTGAATGGGGAACACCAATAGTACCGTCTATTAAGGCAAATGGTGATGTTCGGTTATGTGCTGATTATAAAGTTACGCTTAATAAATGTATTCAAGATGTAAACTACCCTATACCAATTATCGAAGATATTTTTGCAAAAATGAATGGAGGTAAAATATTCTGTGTATTAGATGTCACTCAAGCTTATTTACATATGAAAATGGATGAACGAAGCGCTATTTTGCAATCTATTAGTACACATAAAGGAACTTATAAGGTAAACAGAATGATGTTTGGTGTGAAGACTGCACCTAATGAATGGCAACGGTTTATGGATAAAATGCTACAAGGGCAAGATGGTGTGATGTGTTTCTTTGATGATATTTTAATAAAAGGAGAAAATGAACATGATTTATTACAACGATTACGTAACATACTTAATTTGCTTAAGAAGAACAATCTAACAACTTAAAAATCTGTTTTCAACTTTTGGTTTACCCTATACAATTGTTTCTGACAATGGACCGCAATTCAAAGAGTGAACACATCAGCGGTGCCGCTGGAGTCTTTCTCCAGCCTGTATATCTTCCACCCCCGCGTCCAGGCAACCAACTTACTTACAAAGACCTGGATGCATTAGAGAAAATGACTAATATAGTCATTTTCTTAACTGATCCAGAATAATTCTGGAAGGCCCATCTCAAACAGTGGAGGTCCAGAACTCTTTGTGCTTAGGGCTGTGATAATGATGAAGGTAATTACAGGGGAATTTAAATAAAAAAAAACAGCTAATAAACAATTTATTTATTTACTATTCAAATATATTTATATACAAATAGTCGTATACAGTTTGTCATTTTAACCTGTTGACTATTTTAAATAAAGTAACCACAACCATTTAAAATAATAAACAATAATCATCGCTTAGCAAAAAATACCGCGCAAGTCAATTTGGCTTTATTAATACTTTTTTATTAATAAAAATAATAATTATAATTTAAGTAATAAATTATTAAAAGCAACTAGGTTATTGTTAAAATTATTTATTACTTGGCTTACATGTTAGTTACGAATTCCTTACAGCTCATGTTAATACAAAAAAAAAGTTATTACAAAAGTAAATAAAAAAAGTAAAGTATCATCACGACCGTATTCCTTCCGGGGTAGTCTAAAACCACACATTTTTATAAAGCGAATTCATGTTTAGCCAACTCTATACTATAAGAGCTCACTTTTAACCAACAAGTATTTAAATACGACAAATCTTAAAAACTATAAGTTACATTAGAATTTTTTTTAGGTCCTTCACTCCGTAGCCACGACTCAGACTAGTGTTTTCACTCCGTAGCCACGACTCAGACTCGCGACAAACGAGTGCCTTTACTCCGTAGCCACGTCTCAGACTCGAGGCGAACGAGTGCATTTACTCCGTAGTCACGACTCAGACCTAGCTGTTAAGGCACGTAGGGCCAACAGTGAAAGAGAGACGGTTTATAAGGTCCGTTTATATAGTCCGTAGGCGCCTTGGGGCCTCCTTATGAGGCCTCACGGTGATTCGGGCATGCGACCTCCCGCAGTGGCCCTTCTGGCTGGGGTCGTATCGTCAGGCGATTTTCAAAAAAAACTTTTGTCATAAGTATATTTGAACATAAAATAAGTATAAACAATTTGGCTTACAGAAGGTTTAGCGGAATAAAAACATGTCAAAATGTAATGTCGTTTATGAGGGTTTACTACAGAACAGAAAAATACACTAGAAATAGAACACATAACATTTTGATGATAACTGCCTCCGTGGTCTAGCGGTTAAGTCTGTGGATTTAGACTCGGAGGTACCGGGTTCGATTCCTGGTCGGGACACAAAAATATTTATTAATGTAAATTAATACATTTAATTAATATTTAATTTATTTGAGATATTTCTCGAGTTTGGTACGCTGGAGACATCGACGAGCTTGCCACTTGTCATGATTGGCCTATAGTAAAAGTTGGCTAAGTGTGAATCCGCTTATTTATAAGCGTGGTTTCTGACCACCCCGAAAAGTAAACAGTCGTGATGATACTATTTACTACAGAACAGAAAAATACACTAGAAATATAACACATAATATTTTGATGATAACAATACGACGATGTTACAGTGTCTAAAACTCTCAAATCGCTGCACCTTCGCGGAGATGTGGCCGTGGTCTCTCTGAGCGTGTTCTACAAGCTTTACTACGGTAAGTGTTCTGAAGAGCTCCACAACCATACCTTGTTCTCTGTTCAGCAAACAAACCACACGCACAGGCCAAAATACGCATCCCTATGCACGACCTGCACGATGAATCCATGGAATGCTTAGAAATTTGTCTTCTTCAACAGTGTCCCGTGTCTCTGAGAGCACGTTAACCCGTCTCGGTCCGGTTCCAGTAATACCAACTTGTGGAACCGTTAATACATTGCCATAAAATTTACATCAGATCCTCGCAAACCCGTCTAATCAGCATGGCGAGTGTAAATCTCCAGACATATGTTCTGAAAGTCCCATTTCCAACAGTGGAGGTCTAGGACGCTGCGTTCTAGGGGCTGTCATAAATGAATGAATTAACAAAAAAAAAAAATTAAGTTGAGTTCAGCTGTCAATGGCACTACTTAAGTAAGTACTTTGGTAATTAATGGTAGGTATGGTCTGCAGGCAAATTCTATAATTAATTTCAGCCCTTCAAAAGTTGTTTTCCGAAATACGAGTAGGTACACCAAACTTATTAGGGACTTTGATAATTTATCATCTTGTTATCAAACTCAAACTTTAATGATGCCTGTTTTTACTCCTGACCTCGTAAATAAAATCTAGGCCCAAATGATGAATGGACCTGAATTGGAGATGAGGATATTTCTTTGTTTGCCCCCGTATTAGGAAACTATCTAATCCAATCCAACTTAAACCACAATAAGGCAGCAACGCCATCTAACGGTGTCGCCTGGAACTAAAAAGTGACAGTTATGTTTTATGTGTTTATATGTTGTTATGTTAAATTATGAAGAACTAGCCGCGTGATCGCTCTCGTTATTTATTAATTTAAAAAAAAAGTTTAAAGTAAAGTATCATCACGACCGTTTCCCTTTCGGGGTGGTCAGAAACCTCGCTTATAAATAAGCGGCCAACTATAATAATAATTGAGCCAACTTTACTATGGGCCAATCATGACAAGTGGTAAGCTCGTCGATGTGTCCAGCGTACCAAACTTGAGAAATATCACAAATAAATTAAATATTAATTGTATTTATTTACAATAATAAATATTTTTGTGCTAAATCCTTCCTTGAGAATCACTCTATCCTTTGGTGAAAACAGCATCAAATTCGGTGTAGTAGTTTTTGACTTTATCACGAACAGACAGACAGACGCAGTGGAGAACTTTGTTTTATAATATGTAGTGATTCGGCTAATAATTTTATTATTATATTTAATTTTATTATTATATTTTAAAATTGTATTTCTTTTTAACCTATTGCATAGCTTTTATCGCGGGCTTTAAGAGCGGCGACCAAATCAAGAAATTCCGTAACGAAAATAAACCTAACACCCCCACTCCGACCGGCACAGCGGTGCGGCGTTGAAAGCCGTGCATCGTCTAACGTCGTTTCAGTTCGGCAGACTTCGGCACGGTGTTTGTGTGCGTGCGACTAGACGTATGCGTGTAGACTAGCTGCTAACTGCTCATAACTGATTCTATTTCTTTTAGACATAGCGTTCATTTTGGCCGCGTACACGAGTGAGTTCGACCCCGCGACTAGTTGAATCTTAACGTGTATGTAAAAACTTGAATTAATATCAAAGAAAAAAAAAAATACTGCATAATTAAATAAACAAATAATTATAATTGCAAAAGTTGATAAAAATGCTATGCAATAGCTTTACCGCGGCAGTCCCCGAGTGTATTTTTTCTTATTAATAAGTAACTTCTTAATAATAACATCTTTTACACATTTTTAAACAAAACAATTTGTCAAACTCATTTTAATTATATTTAGTTCCAACAATATCTATAATAAATTATATCGTGATGCATTCATATTCATAATTCGAAAGAGACATTTTTATAGATATTAAAAATTCTAGTGTGTAGTAATTCGTAATTCTGATAATGTTGCCAGAAATAAATAACACTTAGCTTACCGGAAATATTTATGTTAAGATATCCAACAGGATCCTACACCAATTTATCCCATCCACATTAATTCCAAAATTCCTACCACCAAGCCTATTAGAATCGTCTATGGATCGCGAGTAGTTTCGTGATCTACCACTAGAGGCGCCCAAGTTGGCGCCAATACAAAATCTACGCTCGGCCCGTGCGGTTTGAAAATCACCGCGATTTTAGTCTGAAAGCTCCCAAGCCGGGTTGGACTCTAAATCATGCCTAAAACAGTTCCGAGAAAGTGAAGTGTGAGAAGAAAGCGTGCCCGCAGTGAAAACCTGGCATTTTTCCCGTGGTATGTCCTTTTTTCTTGTCCACTTGTTGGTTCTAGCAAATCCTTGCCATATTTCTGATTTTCTGACCATTAGTAACTCATTTCTAGACAAAGTAGCAGAGTAGACCGCCTGACCGATGGCTGGACCCGTGTTACCGAGGACGGACCAATTTAAAATGGTAACATTTATTCCTTTCAAGGTTTCGAAGAGATTACAGCTAAGAATATGAGGGAACCCGTTTGACAGCTGAAAGTTTGGTAGAGAGGCCGTTGAGAATATGGGTGTAAGTCTGTCAAATCATAACTTAGTTAAAATTATGAATATGTGGCGTGACTTGTATTGTAAATATCTCGCAGCTGTGGGAAGGTTTGATCCTGGCTACGGGTTCCAGGTCCCGATCCCTCCAGGTGGGTAGAGGCTCGGAGCTGGCACTAGGACCTCCCAAGGTTGTCTCCTCAAATCTGATGGCACAACGACGGTATGCATGCTTTATTGGAGCCTGTAACAAATCATATACTTTAATAATTGCTACGCATAATAATTATAAAAAATATATAAACCAAACATATACCTATGTATATATGTTCAAGTCAGAGAGAAAAGTTTGAGAACCGCTGAACTACCCCATATAAATGATTTCTAATTGATACATACATACATAAAACAATAAGCCGGTCTTAGTTTTTATTTATTTATTTACAACTTTATTGCACTATTTACAAGGGGCGGGGTTAATGCCGCTAGACATTCTCTCACAGCCAACCTTTGGGACAATAATAAGTATAACTTAGATCGAAAGGTAGGTGCGAAGACGTATTTAAGACTGATCATTATTAAATAATAACTATATTTATTAATAATATATATACTACATACTAATTGTACTTACATACATACATATATACATAACTATACTACATACAATATCTACTTATATACGCTGTAGGGAGCTGTTTAAAAGTAATGCGAGTATACCAATATTTTGAATATTATTGGATGCTTGCCGAATATTGACCGGCAAAGTGTTCCAAAGAAATTTTAATGGGTCCCGATTGTTAAGCCACTATGTTGCCATACATACATATATAACTAGGCTGATGAACATATAACCTTTCTTTGCGTCGCGCAGTCGTGTTAAAATCCGAGTCGTTAATTCTCATTTTTTTTAAACTTTAAGGCCACTTCAATATATGAATCAGACTCAAGTCAACCTTAGTTGCACCTTAATTGTAACGTTTAAAGTTTAAAATGCGTTGAACGTATCAGTTTTATTTACAAGTTCAATCGTCAGCTGGTACAATCGATGACATTTTTACCCGACTGAGCGACGCATGAAGGATTATGTGTTGGCACACTGGAGACCAAACGCGTTTGCCGATTTTGATAATTCTCACGTCAATCGATTCGTCTTAATCGAGTGTCACTAAAGATATGAAATTAAACAAATTTCATTAAGGCGACAACCAGACGCCATATTGTGGAAAATATAAAAAATTAAGGCTACGAACTATAATAATAATAAAATCGTTTATTTCCAATATAATCCTATGTACCTACAATCAAATCAAATTCTAAAATTTAAGAAATTAATCAAATATATATATATATAAATGGGAGATGTGTTTTTGCGCCGTTTGGAGTTGAAACTCTCGGGCCGTGGGGACCAAGTGCACACGAAATTTTCAAGGCGTTGTCAAAACAGCTCGTCAACACCTCGGGTGACAAAAGGGCTGGGCAATATTTGGGCCAAAGGATCAGTATTGCCATTCAACGTGGCAATGCTGCCAGTATCCTTGGCACCTTGCCCATTGGCAGCGATTTGGAGCAAATGTATTATTTATAATATTTTTTATTTAGTTTATTCTTCATTTTAGTTTTTAGTTATATTTTTATTTATTAATTAGGTTTATTTTTATTAATAGTAATTTATGTTTTAAGATGTAAGTTTTTAGTTTAATTATTATGTTATTATTTTTTTAAATCATTGTACCTTATTTTCTTCGAATAAAAATCTAAAGTATATATATTATTGAATAATAATATAAAGAATAAATATGCTATGTACGTATATTAATTATCATCAAATAGGTATTTGAAAATCATGTTGAGGTTTTTTTATCATTTTTCTTTTAGAGTGACCATTTAGGATCTATAAGGATTATAAGTAGTTAGTATACTATAAATGAAGCACTGGACGATGATAATATATTTGGTATATTCGAATACATATGTTTATTTTAGTTATAGATTGACGACGCCTCTATACAGCCAAATTAATAAAATTATAATTACTTATTACTATTAGTTTTTAATATGACATGTTATTAATAAATTTATTTATATTTTCTTTTTCTTATCTAGTTTTAATGACGATGCCCTTGTGGCAGATTTCTATGTTTAATAATATTAGTTATTTGACATATTTTTAGTGTTGTATACAATATATATATATATATATATATATATATATATATATATTAGATTATATTAGTACCTTGTAGTACTTGACATTTTTATTTTAACATAGTTTGACATTATTAATTAGTATTTAAATTTTATTTTCTGTATGTGATTATTTAGCATTCAATATGGCTCTTCCATAATTGTATTGATAGTTTGGGCTGTTTCTGGTCTTCGTCGTGTTGTTTCGTATTAAGCTGTCGGACCATGATTGTGTTATCTCGCTTACTGTAGGTAACTAATATTGGTTACAGAGTATTATAAATTGACTTAACCAAGTGTTCCAGACGGTCCCTACGGTGATAAATAAATGAAATGAAAATGAAATGAAAGTTGAAATATCATTTAAAAATTTAATGTACGAGTAAGTCTACCTACACCTATCTAGAATAAAGATGTAAAGTTTATATGAAAAAGTAAAAGAATATCATCAGGACGGTATCTCTTTTGAGGTGGTCAGAAACTACGCTTTCAAAGTAGCGGATTCCAAAAAAAGGTGTCATTACTTTTTATTTAATTGTTTGATTATAAATTATGTTATTAAATTAATTTAAATATAATTAAAATTATTCTCAAGTGTATTAATTAAATGTGTCAACTTTTTATACAAACATTGTTTGAATTTTTAACGCTTTGGCAAATTAATATACCCCCGTCCGTCCTTTGCTACAAATTATAAATTATATTTTGCCCCAAGACATATACTCAAAAAGACTTGTCGACAATTTGCCTATTATTTTATTTCTTTATGGTCAACAAAACAAATAGAGGATTATAAAATAAAAAAGGCTTAAAATAATTAGAGTAATAAATAAAAATATAAGATGTATTTATGACTAAAACAACAAACAAAGATAAAACAATAAAAACTTAAGATAAATTGAAAATAATGCCCAACATTAACTATATAATTCATCTGTGTTTTATAGTAAAGTCAAAGTCAAAATATCTTTATTCACGTAAACCTATTACAGGCATTTATGAAACGTCATTAATTTAATTATTTTGAATGATTCTACTCCTGCTAGTAGAAGACTAAGCAGCAAAGTGGTCCAATAAGTAAGCTGTTAGCAGAAGACCAGCAGCTTAGCAAATTCCAGTGTAATAAATTAGTTCAACTATTCTCTTTGTAACGTTATGCAACCTGCATATTACAAATCCCAGTAACAAAGGTTACATACATACATATCTTCACGCCAAATCCCTTGCGGGGTAGGCAGAGACAATTGAACACCACTTGTCACAATCACGACATACCTCTTTCGTTTCTTCGACATTCATCAACCTCTTCATACATGCCCTATTGTTTTGTAGGCTTTTCAATGCACCTTCAGCTATTGTTTTATTTATTCGATCGTGATAGGTAAGTTTGCCAGGGCCTCATTACCCACAACTTTCGCATTATATATCTGGTTCGTCAATCTCTCTTTTAATCCGAACCATCAGAGCATGACTCTCCTTATTTTTGTCCCTATGCTTTCTTTAATACTCTACCCTTTTGCGTTACAAAGGTTAGTAGGTAGAAAGTAGCAGTGTCTGGATCTGCTATGGACCAGCTAAAGAAAATATGCAGGAACCGTAACATTACGAAAGCTACTAAAACCCGACTTTTGTGTAACTAAGAAACATATCGCCAGAGGTGTTGCGAAAAGTTATGGCAAATATCTTAAATAGGGCTCAAAGGTGCATTGACTCTGGAGGTGATGTTTAAAGGGACATCATCTTCAACCAAAATTGGACAAAATTTCATTTGATATATATACGGGTTGACTTTGTATGATCACTTTCGACATATGGTTTCTCAGGAAAAGTTATTTGTTTGTATATTATTTATAGTACTACATACTCGTAATAGTCTAAAGTAAGACCATATAAAGTCACACGGTTTATAGATAAAACTAATTATAGTTTTTTTTTAATTTAGAAAAGTTGTAGCTGAACCAAATAGTACCTTTACTTTTTTTTAATAAACCTAATAAAAAAATAAATATCATTAAAATTAGGTAATGTCTCATTTCCAATAATATTTTTTTCTTGTTACTTATCTTATAAAATTGAGCTATTTTTTTGGAAAACAACCGAATTACTACCGCATACTATTGTAGGTACTGATGAAATATTTGCAACATTTTCTTTTAGCCCAGTCCTTATAATAGTGACTATGACCACGCTTAAATAAAATGATAAGACAAAACTTAATAAAGCCGTGTTATATTACTCGATTCATATTTAATTATTAACCTAATAATGTAAAATGTTTTATTAACAATTTGTAAATAATAAAGAATAAAACTAATGTCTGGGATATTATTTAAAAAGTAATTTTTGGAAGATTTTAAAAATACTAAATTATTCATTAAATAAAAACTAAACTTTTAAAACATACTATAATCAAGATATTTTGTAAGTATTTAGTTTTTATATTAATTAGGTTTATCTTTTACTTTATTTAATTTAAGGTTTTGTTTAGTTTTTACTTGTATTTTTATTTATTAATTAGGTTTATTTTTATTCATAGTCATTTATGTTTTATAATTTATTTATTATATCATAAACCTTACAGCTATATTCCCAGATCA
The DNA here is from genome assembly GCA_910589645.1 of Tinea semifulvella. NCBI lineage: Eukaryota > Metazoa > Arthropoda > Insecta > Lepidoptera > Tineidae > Tinea > Tinea semifulvella. The sequence continues at coordinate 1,815,591 of OU342598.1, read as the reverse complement.
TTAAAGAAACAGATTAAAATTGCCTCAGCCAACATTAAACATCTATTAATAAAAAATAAACACTTTACAATTAAAAATAACATTGTGATTCGTCTCGGTAAAAGTAACTAATTACTCGTACATCATGAAGGAGCCTCGATCTAGTACCCCAAATTGTGCCGACCGTGCGGAAAGAAGAATGTGAAGGCGTGCTTTTACAATGGCCGAAGCAGTTTGGCGAAATACGCATGATAGAACATATATCTGGAGAATTTGGCCTACACTCGCCAGGGTTGGCGAGGATTTGATGTTAATATTTTAATGACAATTTATTAACGATTCCACAAGTTGTAATTAGTGGAACCGGGACCGACAGGTTAACGTATACCATCCAAATATTTATTATAATTATAATCATTACATGTCGTCCATATAATAAAAAAATGTGAACGTTTTTTTTTCGCCTTTTGTATTCTAAACGAGTTAGGCTACGTTGATATTCAGAACCGTACCTTTGAATCATTTATTCACCATTCGCTAGGGTTTTTAGATTTAAAAGGTAGATAAAAGCTAAATAGATTGCCGAAGTGCTAAGAAAAATAGTGCGTAAACCTTAATAATAAATTGCGACGACCATTATTTATGTTTTACTAGAACACAGCTGGTTGTTCACTGAAGCGAAATATATCAGAAAAAAGCAATAGGGAATAGGTAAGCATCTAAAATAAAAAAATTTTTTTACAATGTTGTTTATTTAAATTGGTTTGTTATTGGCACTTGTCATGATGGGCCTATAGTAAAGTTGGCTAAATGTGAACTTGTTTTATACAAAAAGCGTGGTTTCTGACCATCTAGCAAGATATCGTGATATCGTGATTGTTTTAAGTTCGAAGAAAAAGAACAGTCGCTTTTTTATATTCAAATTTCTTTATTGTATAGATTGCTTATTCTAATTACAGTTGTATGTACATGTCATGATAATGCAATCTGCCCATATTATGGGCATACAATATGTTTATGTCAATAGATATTTATTTACAATATTTATTTGTATATAGTTTATATTTAATATTGTTTTTGTCAATTTATTGGAATACAATGTTAATGTCAAAATTTGCATGCTAAAAATTCCTTTATTGAGTAAAAACAGTTGTCAATAAGAATTTTCTTTAACTCAATAGTAAAACGTTTTATAGGTAACTCTCGTATATATAACCTCATTTTATGAAAATTAACGATTGCTTTAACATAAATATTAAGTTTGATGATAATGCACATTGCATTATAAAAATAATACTCAAAATTCTCCTAAATTACATATTTTTTTATAAACAAGATTTTAGACTCGTGTTGATTGGAAAACGTGATTCAATTACGTGGCGGGCTGAAATCTGTGAGCGTTCAAATCACTTAGTAACCATCGTTATTATTAGTGATTATTATAATATTAGTATATTATATAATTATGTATATTATATAGGTATAACATATTTTATTATTTCTATATGTATTTTATTGTTGTATGATATATATTTATTGTTTATTTAGTTGATAAGTATTTTAGTTAGTAATTTTAAATTATAGTTTCTAAATATTCTTATACACATGCACCCACACTCTCTTCTCACTCTCCCAAAGGTTAGCTTATAGAAAATGCCTAGACATTAAGCTCGTCTATGTACCATGGAATGTTTTTTTATTTTTTTGTGTAATAAAGAATTTATCTATCTATCTATCTATAATAATATATATATTTTTCTAAAAGTAAAACAGTGTTCTAAAAAAAGCTATTTAATATGGACGTTGCTTCTTTATTGCAAATATTGGAGTTTGTCATGCGAAATGCGTTCGCTCGAAGTTCCCGTACAAAACCCAAACTAGTGTAAAATTGACACGCCTTTATTTTGCGCTCTTTATTCTGAAAAAAAAGAGCAAAGAACGACGGGTAGAGCTATTTTTGGAATAAGTCGTGAATTTTAAAACAGTGTTTTTTTTTATTCGGATCTACTATAATAATAATATTTTTTTTGCATAAGTACAACAGTTGTATACACTTTGTTAATACAGTATTTAAGGCTACTTGTTAGTTGTACAAAGGGTGTATTAAAGTAGACTATATAACTCCACACCAAGCTACTTGTGTTATGGAAGTTAGCCTATTATTCCAGGTTATAAATAACAATTTAAAATATTACTGTTTACAAATAATAATTAGTTAAATAAAATTAATAAATTAAAATATATATTATTTGTATAAATATTTTATGTACTTCTAGACTAAGTTATGATATCAACATAAAAAGTACGTAAAGGTATGTATAGTTAGGCGACCAGATCAAGATACTAAATTACTTTTCCATGACGTACAGAAGCATCTCAGTCTGGTCGTAGCTAAGATTTTGTGACCAGCTTGATATTTTCTTTTTAACCTCGTATTTATTTAATAGGTATATGGAGATTTTTATTGACTTCGTTGTATAACCTTGAACTTACAGACTTGGTTTAACGACATGTGTTTTATGAGAACAACATCTCATCACAGCACATCACATCAACATTTCGCCTTCGCTTTGCACACATTTCCTTAATTAAATTCCTTTTTCTCATGTAATAGACTGCTTCACCCAACTGTGAAGTTTTTGGATAAGTAAAAGATGTAGAACATATCTTAAGGGATTATAATAAAATAATAAAAATAATAAAAAGTTTATTGAACCAAAAAAAGAAATTAGCGTACAGGTAATGTTGGTTCTTTTAGGCTCGACATATGGGAACCATGACAGTTTTACGTGCGAAATTGCAAATAAAACATTGTTTGCGAAAGGCATCTATATGAACATCTATATGATATACGTGCCTTCAATACGGTGCTAGCTGACCCTTGTTCCTAATTGACTAGGTTAGTATTTTTTTATTTATTTAATTAGGATCACCAACAGAGTACACATTAAATCTAATTATATTAATATACTAAACAGTTTTAAAAAAAAATTAGGCGAATGGTAACAAAGTTATATATATTTTTTATACAGAATAAAACTGATATTTAAAACTAACTAAATATTATAAAAATAAATAAACTGTAAAAAAAAATAATAATAACATAGTACAAGATGATAATATATTATAACCAAAGTACATATTTTTAACTTTATATATATTTACATTAAGAATAGGTAGATAAAGAACATATAATTGTTATTTAATCGATCATGCTCAATTCGCATAAAAGGATCTAATAAAAAAAAACACATCTCATCTCATCAGAGTCCTAATTCTGACGCTTTGACTTACGTGACAATTCGAATAAATGAAGTCAACATGCATGTCAAAAGCGCGAGAACCAAGGCCCTCAATTAATCTAAATCTCAATTATTGTCATAACAAAATTAATTCAGCATCGTCATCATGTAGAAAAATTATCTCCTTCGTGCGCGGTGGTGACTCGGTTGTAAGAACGCGCTTTAAATCCTACAAAGGTCATTTCAAACTCATTTCTCTTGTACCAATAAAGAAATGTACTTTTCTTACGTACATTTGTCATAGATTTACAAAACCACCGTTCCCGTGCCTCGGAGGGCACGTCAAGTCGTTGGTCCCGGTACCACTAATACCAACTTTTGGAATCGTTAATAAGTTGTCAATAACATTATATCCTCGCCAAGCCGCCTGGATAGCAGCGTGGTGAGTGTAGGCCAAATTCTCCAGATATATGTTCTGGAAGGCCCATCTCCAGCAGTGGAGGTCTAGGACGCTGTGTTCTAGGGGATAAAATTTTATTTGTTTTTTTGTACTGTTATTTTGTTTCTATTTGCGTACTTATAAATGACACACTGTTGCTAAATTTAGTTGTAATTGTTGTTAGATATAATAATAAAATGTATATTTCTCTCATAAAATACATATGTAGGTAGGTACAATAAAATTATCAACAGTTACAATATGGTACATACGAGGGGCGTTCAAAATATTCTCGGTATGTGGATAAAAACAAACAAGTACGAAAAGTTTGATATTTTTATTTTTCAATATACTCCCCCCCTATGTTCATACACTTATAAGATCGATCAATTATTTTTTTTAATCCCTCATAAAAATATTTTTTATCTTTGGTGTAAAAATGCTCCTCCACGGCCGTCTTCAACGCTTCATCGTCAGAAAATTTATTTCCACGCAGATCCTTTTTAAGATTGGGAAACAAAAAGAAGTCGCTTGGGGCTAAGTCCGGACTATAGGGTGGATGAGTAACAGTTTCAAACCCACATTCAACAATAGCTGCCTTGGCAATATGAGCAGTATGGACAGGGGCGTTGTCATGCAGAAGCAGAACACCTTTGGTTAACTTTCCTCGCCTCTTTTCTTTGATCGCATCTCTTAATTGACGTATAACGTTAGCGTAGTACTGCCCTGTGATATTTACACCTTTTTCTTTATAATCGATAAGCAAAACTCCTTCACAATCCCAAAATATTGTGGCCATGACCTTGCCAGCTGACGGGATTACCTTGAACTTCTTGGGATGAGCTGAACCCTTAATGTGCCACTGCATGGACTCCTGTTTGCTCTCTGGGTCATAATGATGAACCCAGGTTTCATCTCCAGTAACTATTTTTTGCAGCACCTCATCGGGATTTTCACCACACAGGTCGATAAAATCTGAACAGCAAGCCACACGCATATCCTTTTGAAGAAGCGTCAGCATTCGCGGAACCCATCTTGCACTTACTTTTGACATATTAAGATGGTCATGTATAATGTCATGTACGGTACCAATAGAGAGATTGGTTACTTGAGCTATAGATTTTACCTTCACTCGGCCGTCTTCCAATATAAGTTTTTCCACTTTATCAATATTTTCTTGTGAGGTAGCCACTACAGGCCGGCCAGGTCTAGGGTCATCTTCAATACTCTCCCTTCCACGCTTAAATTCGCTTGACCATTTTTGAATAGTAGATAAAGAAGTAGCAGACTCACGGTAAACACAATCCATTTCCTCTTTTATGGTTTTTTGATTTTTACCCTGTTTTGTCAAGAATTTTATGACGGATCGGTGCTCTAATTTCGTTAAAATTGTTAATTCGCTCATGGTGTTCATGTTTGTTCGGCAATTGCAGAAAAACAAAAGAACATCTCGGTTCCAATTTTACTTTTTTTTAATGTCAATGGATGAATCTTAGCGGCCAGTAACAAATATATATATAAAAGAGGTTGTAACGTATCAATACCGAGAATATTTTGAACGCCCCTCGTACATACCTATTAGATATTGTACCCAAAAACAAAATATATATTTAAAACAAATTAACTTACCGAGCTGGTGCCTGAACGGGGTACCTGTATCTCAGGTCACCAGTTAACACCCCTCGGACTAGCAAGTATGTTAGCATTGTTAATAAATTAACAGTTATCTTATTTATAATTTTAACAGTTAACTATAATATACAAAATGAAATAACAATTCACTCTACTTCACTACGACTATCATTTGCTCAGTCTCATGATAGCTTTGATCCTGGAGCCATTCAGCTACAGCTCGCTTGCTGATATTGTCAATTGTTTTTATTATATTGTTATTAAATAAATAAATAAATAATGAGATTTAAGCTTTAAATACTTACATGGTTGTGCGGGTGGACAACGTCGCTGGCTACTATTTTTCTCTTGATTGTACTTGTACCAGATATTTCTGAAACAAGGGATTCGTTGAAAGTTGGGTTTGAGAAAAGTCGCGATCGTCTGTGTGATTTAGCCTTAAAATCAGATGTTTAATTTGGTATGCAAATACTTTCTATATACAAAGCGAAGTCAGATATTGCACGACTTCAGCTCAGTTTCAATTAAGTGAAAGCTTTTAAAGCTCTGTCGGGTTATAGAAGAAATATTTGCAGACTGTCGCCGCAACATCTTGGTTCATATAAATTTCACAATTCTGATCATAGACATAATTTCCTGCAAGCAAGGAAAAGACCAAGGAGTTGTCAAAGCGGCAGACAAGAAGGTCTGAAGACAGGAAAGCTGGCAATTCTTTCTGCCAACGCCTCGCTATACAGAGGGGAAACGTTGCCAGTTTCCTTGGGACTATCTCGGATGGGACGTATCTAGAGGCTATTTTTTCTTATAGATGAATTTAAATATACATATGTGTATATTTAAAACTTATAATTTAATATATATATGTATATATATATAAGTACAGGTTAAACGATACAACATCTACTGTTCAGGGCTAAAGTGTTTTGTTTCGAGATTTCGTCAAGGTTTTGAATGTATATGAAACAAGCATAAACGTATATACATATATACGTCTATGCTTGTTTCATATAAATTCAAAACCTTGACGAAGTCTTGGTGTTTTGCAGTTAAATCTAGGATTTCTTCAATTCTAGGTATCTTTAAAACAGTATTTATTTGCGTAAAGCAAAACCATCTTCTTGAGGTTATCTGTTCAGTCTAGTCAAACAACTGTTTATAGAAATAAAAAAAAAACCTATATCTTTGTTTTATACCTACTCTTTGTAGTCATTACATACATATCTTAACGCCAAATCCCTTGACAGGCAGGGACAATTGAGCGCCGCTTGTCACCGTCACGACATACCTCTTTCGCTTCTTCGACATTCCTCAACCTCTTCATACATGCCATTTTGTTTCCATGGCTTTTTATTGCACCTTCAGCTATTGTTTTATTTATTTGTTCGTAATATGTGAGTCTTGGTCTGCCAGGGCCCCTTTTACCCACAACTATATCTATCTCTCTTCACTTATCCTTTCCACATTCCCGAACCATCCATTTTTCCTTATTTCTTTCATTTTAGGTACCAGTTTGTGTATTTCGTCATTACGTATGCGGTCCGTCAAAATGACTATATACTCGTATATATCCAATTATTTGCATTAAATAATAAATAAAAAATAATATTTAGTCTGGTATGGCGCGAAGCGATGGCAAGAAATCCGACGGCATGGGATTCGACATATGTAGACACATTAGCACTATCCCAGATACAAGCGACCTTGTCTAGTGCAGGGAGTGCGGCGGTTTCTACTGTGACTCTTATATACAAATCTCAGTGTAGGTTACGAGTTTGCGCCGTTTGGGGTCGAGACGATGGGTCCATTTGGACCTGGTCAAGGAGTTTAGTTGAGAATTAGTTTTGCCAACGTATTTAGTAGCCTTGCTATACAGAGGAGAAATGTTGCCAGCGTCCTTAAGACCATTTCTGATGGGATGTCTCTAAAGGTATTTTTTATGTAGTACTATTTCCCCCCCCCCCCCTGCCCGTATGGCCACCAGTGTGGCGAGTGTAGGCCAAATTGTTTGATATATATTACTTTCCCTATATAAAACGTCAATTTCATATGTAAGCCTAATACAATTTTCATAATATGAACTGAAGTGAACTGTTAATAAAATTGTTCTTCTCAAAGAGAATAGATAAAACACCCTTCAGTTGTCACAGTATGTTAACGTCAAATATGGCGTTGACGACCTTCAACATATTTAAGATCAATTTTATAAAAATAAAGAAAAAAGAGAAAATCCGATTTTATTTCGTTAACTCTATATTACATATTTTATCACAACCGTTTCCCTTTTGGGGCGGTCAGAAACCAAACTTATAAAGAAGATTTACTATAGGCCTATCATAACATGAAAAAAATAAGCCGTGAGGGAGCTTTCAACAAAAACGCTGCCTAAACCCTTTGAGATATAACAAAATAATGTATGGTGAAATTGTGTATATTATATAGGTCTATAGAAAAATCCGCGATACCATATGTCTATCTCTTAAGGATAACATACTATATCAATTTTAATACTTTAAAAAATAGGCAATTATATTTTCTTTACACCATGCTAATTAAATTAATACCAGGTAAATGATGAGGTACCTTATGAGGCAAAATTAAACTAATTCGCAACAAAATTAATTTAGTAAAAACCGGATAATCTATATACATAAAAAATTATATCAGTGTGTATGTATGTTCCCCATGGATTTCAAACTACTTGACCGATCGGGATGAAACTTTGGGAATATGTTGTGTGAACCACGGCGAATGTTTCTGACATAGTACTACTGTTGTCCGATAGGTGGTGCGCATCAGCGCTGATTTGTGGGGCATACCGACCGAGGGTACATTAATTGATTGTCAGGCGGTACGAAGTTCGCTGGGTCAGCTAGTAGAGAATAAAACGAAGACTACGTTTTGTGCAAAAAAAAAAGAAAGAATTATTATTTTTAAAAAAACATACCTGGCATTTCTATAGGACTGGAGCTCATGCAGAAGACCCTCTTAATGACCCTCGTGAAGTAGCCCCTCAGGTCCAGCGCATACGAGCCGTATACCAAGGGGTCCATGCAGGAGTTAGACACTGCCATCATGAAGAGCATCTCCTGGACCACATCCGATACCTGGACGGCTGAAGGGCGGTCTACCATGTACCTAGAAAAAAATATACTAAGATAAAATTTAATTTTGATTTTGATAATTGTATGTGGGTAGTGTTACATTTAATTCGGTCGAAAATAGAGTCTTGTGCGGATTTAACACAAGACCAAGGTTTATTTTTAAAAAATGAATCTATATTTTGGATGTTCTATACTATTCGTCGGTCTTATTAGCTCAGACAACGAGGTTCTTTTTCCCTCGTTAATGAACGTTTTCGATGCGCCGCCATTTAATTTTTGTTATAATTTTTTTAATGCCCTGATTACGATTTTCACTATCTACAGTATGAGTTGTTGGGGGAAAATTATTTAATTTGATAATCATTGAAAAAAGTTTATTTTTTTATTTTCTGATTTCTCCTCTTCATTGCACATCTTCGTCACATATGCCTTATATAGTATCATCACCACGACCATTTTCCCTTTCATTTAGCCAACGTTACTATAGGCCAATCATGACAAGTGATAAGTTTGTCGATGTCTCTAGCGTACCAAACTCGAGAATATTACAAATAATTTAAATAATAATTAATAAACTATGGGTCCGTGGTCCGAGGAGGCTCTGGCGTTCTCTCATGAACTTGGAGAAAAACTCCACTTGGCAACGGGTGACCCTTTAAGTAGTAAATATTTTATTTAAAGGGTCGCCCTTTAACAGGGGAGCGCAGTGGAGTGGAAGTGTTCGGCACATTACGCCTATCGGACGGATATAATTTTAGTTTTTATTTTCATTTGTAGTTTTTTTTTTTGTTTATTATTGTTAAGTTTTCCTTTTGATTATTTAATATTATAATTCTTTTATACTGTTTGTATATTACTTTGAATAAAATAAATTACTATTAAAAATCTGAAATAAATATAATCAACCAATTAAATCTATTTATTTAAATTAATGAATATTATTGTGACCCGACCAGGAATCGAACCCGTACCGAGTCTAAATCCGAGGACTTAACCGCTAAACTTATATCATACTATAAGCATTTATTTCATACAAAACCTTAAATTAAATAAACTATATTACAACAAAATCTAAACTTAACCTTAATAATAATAATAAAATGACAATATTCGACTATACTGGGACAGAACGATTATAACTGACAAAACAGTACACTACAACCGACCTGACATTACTTTGATAAACAAAGAAAATAAAACAGCATATTTAATAGACATAGCCGTACCTAATAACTACACATACAGAAAAAAATACTAAATATAGAGACCTTGCAATAGAGCTTAAATCCCAACTCAAATTAGAAAAAGTAACAACTGTACCCATATTAGTATCCACGACCGGAGTAATACCCAAAACATTACATGATAGCCTTAAAACTATTAACGTAGACCAGCACACATACAAACAATTGCAAAAAGCTACAATTCTCAATACTTGCCGTATAGTTAGGAAGTTTGGAGTTAAAGAAGCATGATGCTCACTTGGCCGAGGCCCATAAACGTCATTAAATTAACCGGTTAAATACCGAGATTCTTTAAGAATACACATTACATAATAATAAATATAATACTATAAGCTAATACATATAATTATAAAAAGGGTCACTTATTATTATAACTGCTATTATCTTGGAATATATATACATGCAAACGCGAGATGCTCCGGAAAAAGTGTGGTTTCAAATAAACTTTGGCGTGATTCATTACCTTTAAATATGTATATCTACAAGCTTTGATAAATGAATCTAAGTACTTAAGTAGTAAAATTAAAAGGTAACGTGCATAAAATATTAAAAAAGTTGCTAAAAATCTCAAAGGCAGGTGCTCTAACACACAAATCGTCATGATCGTAGAACAGTGTCGGATTTAAAAAAATACCCATAATTTTGCATATATATTTATATATAGTTTTATATTGTTTGTGGTCTGTAATTTATAGTGCAAATATTAGAAAGGGTTCCAAAATGAAATCTAGAAGGTTTGCACTTATTATGAGACTTAAAAAGTGACAAAAAAACAGTCGAAATGACAGTTGAATGGCCGCCATGAAAATTTTAAATATAGCAGATCCGTCACTGTTCTACGATCATGACGAAATGATACATTAAAAATGAAAAAGCTTATTTATCGGGGAGATCTTTTAAGAACTGTGGGTATAAATCATTCTTGTTTGAAAAGAACCGCAATGAGGGTAGGATAACAAAGAGATACTCGGGCTTAAGCTTCCTAAATCATTGTAATTACTGATGTGGATACTGTAGATGGCACAATATGTTCAAATCTCTTCCTGACTTAAAAGCATTATTTATTTATAACATAACGACTAAATCCAATAACAAAATCTTAGTCTTGCTTCTTTAAATTAATAATTTATCTTCTTTGCTTTCTCAGTGAAGTGTTTCGGAATCGAATTCCCAGTATGCCCAGTCAAGCCGGCAGAGTGTTGGGGCTGATGTCAGTCACGAGTGTCTGATTCTAGTTGCTAACATTCATGGACCTCGCACGCCCCTTACCATCAGGTGGACGCGAGGTTACATGTCGTGCTAGAATAAAAATAAATAAAAACTTTACTTTGTTGGATACTCGAATTAATAATACAACTAGATTACTGGTCATCACACAAAAACGGCCCACTATATAAGACCTCATCTTATTTCAAATTCAATATCTGTTATTGCACTTAATACAAGTCCTATATTGACTAAGTTGGACAATTTTAAAGTCCAGCTGTATTCTACCTTAACGGTATCCAAATATTAACATATATGGCAATTTAATATATATTCTAATATATATAAGTTATTGTTAGTGAAACTTTATTTATTAGTAAATTAAAAAAAACTTTAAAAAGTAAAAAAAAACTAAATCTAATACAAAATAAACTATAAATAAAAAAACAGGTATAGTCTTAAGTAGACTGGGAAAATTTCCCCACTGCATACCAAGGCTAATACGTTGGTAGAAATAATTACCGGCTTTCTTGTCTCCAGATTTTTCCGTCAGCAGTTTGGATAACTCCTTGACCAGACGCTTGGCTGAGGGTCCCCATGGGCCCATCGTCTCAACCCCAAACGGTGCAATTCGTAATCTGTACCGAGCTTGAAGTCTTTAGCAGAAACAACCGCACTTCCTGCGCTTGACAAGATCGCCTGAATGTGAGATGGTGCTAATTTGTCTACACATATCGCATCCCACACCTGTGACCTGCTATGTTTCGGATGAAGTCGTTGAGAGCCGCGTGATGAGAAAATTTAGTGTCATATAGACAATTTGGAACTTAATTTAAAAAGTATTAGGTTGAACTAATAGTAAATATTTTATATCTTTATGTTATTTTATTTCTAATTGATATCGCTTTGGGTTGTTAAGGTGACATCAAATGTTATGTGTCATTATTTATTATAGAAAATCTAAAATTATATCTGATTATAATTATGTATGCATCAACTATTTGTCGTATATTATGAAATAATGAACTAGCATGTAATAGCATAATTTCAAATGAATAAATGCAAATACAAATGCTTCCAACCCAATTGAGCCAGTTCCAGAACTTTTTGATACTCTAATTACATCAACCTTATTAAAAGGAATTAAAAGCTTAATCTTAATCTCTAAACTTACATTAAAAATATGTCTTTACTAGTAACGGGGAGAGCACTGATACCAGTATGACAGGTTACTGGTATAGGTATCAGTCAATCAAACCAACAATTGATAGTGTACCTAATGTAAAAGAGTTTTTTTTTAAATCTAAGATCTACCATTTTTTATGAATAAACACTTTAAACACTAGATAATCTAGATAAATTAGTAGCATTTGTCATATCATAAACGTCAAAATACATACTCTACTAAGCAAAAGAAACGATTATCCGAACCCCTCAAAATCTACCTATCTTAATAATAATAAAATCTCGTACTTATATTTTTACATATATATAATAGTTTTTCATAAATAATTGTTCTAACTTCAATTCGAAGAGCGTTTAAAATAAAACCGTAAGTTCTAGAAGTTTAAAATACAAAAAAAATAAAAATGCAACTAACGCAAACTTCAGGGCAACTAAAAGTCTTAGAAAATAATTAAAATGTTTCCAAAGTTAAGCTTCTACAGTTGTTCTCGCGTGCAAATAACAACTTACACGAAAATTACTTAAGAAAACTTGTTCTTAACTTTATTTTAGCCCCTCACGTGACAAATACAGCATGTGTAAACGATTTTTAAATTGATTTAATAGTCCAAGAGCCCATCATCATCATCAGCCTATATTTCTCTACTACTGGATGTAGGCCTTCCCCAAAACTCGCCACTTAACGCGATCTTCTTCAGGTTATCCGTCCAACTGGCGGTGGGTCGTCCCACTCTGCGTCTTCCCGACGTGGTCTCCATTTTAGAACCCGTTTGCCCCATCGTTCGCCGGTTCTGCGACAGATATGTCCGATCCATTGCCATTTCATATTGCTAATTTTAAAAGCTATGTCAGTAACTTTCGTTCTCTGACGAATATCAACGTTTCGAATTTTATCCATTAGAGAATTATCAAGCATAGCTCTTTCCATGGCTCGCTGAGTGACCTTTAATTGATGGACCAGACCCACTGTTAGTGTCCACGTCTCTGCTCCATACGACATTACCGTGAGGACGCATTGGTTAAAGACCTTCGTCTTTAATCATTGTGGTATGAACGATGAGAGGATATACCGGAGTTTCCCGAATGCCGCCCATCCTGGCTGAATGCGTTTGTCGGCTTCTTTGCTGAAGTTGGCTGCTCCTAATTGAATAGTCTGCCCGAGGTAGACGTAATTTTGCACAACTTCGAGAATAGCGTTTCCTACGCAGATTGGCCTCGGCTTGACATGATCATTGACCGCCTCCGTGGTCTAGTGGTAACAAACGTTGCCGTGAACTCGGGAGGTCGTGGGTTCGATTCCCACCGGGGGGCAAGTTGTACATTGTATAATTTGTCTCGGTCTGGGTGTTTATATGTATAATATGTATATATTTACAAAAAAAAAAGAAAAAAAAAGTATAATATGTAGTTTATCAACCATCTAGTTTCCGTAACACAAGCCTCGTAGCTTACCACGGAAATTAGATGGCGCTGTGTGACCTGTCTGGAAATATTTATTATTTATTTATTTATAACATGACTTTCGTCTCCAAGTTCATTCCGAGACCAACCCGCTGGAAAGCTAATTTTCAACATTCCGCTAAGACCCTTGAGCGAACTGGCCATAATGACTATGTCCAAGAGCCCACTACTAAATAATAAAGGAAAATAATATTTTATAAAACAGATCTAAAAAAACATTTTGATACCTTAAAAACGAAAACAAAACACTTGTTAAATAAATTATAAAATATTCGTATACCTACTTGATGGTATAAAATAAGCAAAAACTATTTTATTTATTATAACTAATTATTTTCTTTTCTTCTTACTTACGAACAATACGAACGTGGTGCCTGATCTACGATTTGGTTTTTTTATACTAGCACGACATGTGACCTTGGCCCACCTGATGGTAAGTGGCACGCAAGGTCTATAAATGAAGCAACTGGAATCAGACACTCATGACTGATATCAGTCCCTAACACTATAATAATAATAATATAATAATAATAAATTATTTATTTCAGAATTAATTCCATAATTATTAGTAACATTCCAACTTAGAACTATGTTAGTAGTTATACACATTAATTAAAAATCAAAAAGGCAAAAATAATAATAATAATAATAACAATACCTAGTACTGAATTTAATTTAAATAATATTAATTCTTAAATATCTGTAGGGATATTTATACTACGCAAATGCTGTACATATTTAATTTACACATTACCAGTTACAACTCCAATCCAGCGCTTAACAAAAGCGCTGTCAAAGCGCGACGATATCATCCTCAGAATGCTGTTGTCATTGTCTCTCACTCAGTATCGACGCTGCCTTTTTGCGGATTATGGCCGGAAATCCATCAACACGCGCCTCCGCAAAAATGCCCGATGCACTGTTGCGTCGAGGCAGTCCCATCAGCATTCTGAAGATATTATTGTATTGGATGCGCAGAGCGTTGTAGGCCCGATTAGAGTATCTCACCCACAGACTGCCGGTGTAAAAAGCACGTCTCTGAACATCGAGCAAATCTGCGAGCGAGCATGTTCCCCCGCACCGCCAACGCTCTGCGTTCCCTCTCAATATCAATATCGTCTTTCAGGTCTTCAGTTACCATATGGCCCAAGTATTTGAAGGACTTTACAATCTGCAGCTCAGTACCATCTAAAACAACAGGTGGCACATCTTGTGGCCGCAATTTACCAGCCTTAAATATTAGCACCTCGCTCTTTTTGGAGTTGTAACTGAGACCGTGCTCATTTGCGTAGTTCTCACAAACTTTTAAAAGTTTTCTCAGCCCCCCGATTGTCGGGCTCAGCCCATGTCCAGGGACCATGTCGTCCGCGTAACTAATATTATTAACACAAACATTATCAATATGACATCCGACATGCATGCTGCTGAGCTCGGCAATCAGGTCATAAACATACAGATTAAACATTGTAAAACAGATTAAACTAAACTATGCTGGCTTGACTGGGCATGACGTCCGCGTAACTAATATTATTAACACAAACATTATCAATATGACATCCGACATGCATGCTGCTGAGCTCGGCAATCAGGTCATAAACATACAGATTAAACATTGTAAAACAGATTAAACTAAACTATGCTGGCTTGACTGGGCATGACGGAAATTCGAGCCTGATTCTGAAACGTGTGGATAGACTTTACTGGCTAAGAAGGACGCATTCCACCTATGCGTCTACTTGGCTTGGTCAAATAAAAACTTGTTAATTGTAAAAGTTACTATGGGGTAGAAAGGACGTACCATAAAGCCATGGTGGCATAAGGCAGCCAGCAGAGAGCGAAGACGGATACTATCGTGACCGTCATCCTCAGCGTCCTCCGACGTGCTCTGGCTAGCGGTCTTTCGTCTGATCTTCGAAGGTGAATGCGGCTGTGGTCACTTTGAGGACTTTTATCTGTAACAACAATGACAATAAAATGCCTTTTTTTTTACAACAAAACGGATCTTGAGGCCTCGGCAACCTCTATTTCACCTTTACTTTACTTAAAAAATAGAGCTCATGAGCCACTGCGTAGAATGTGTGAAACACTCATTGAATTATTGGGTGATATAGATCTTTTCTTCGGCTTAAGCGAAGTCTTTAAGTCAAGTGTATTGGAACATACAAAATTTGATTACAGTAAAAAGTAAAGTATCATCACGACCGTTTCCCTTTCGGGGTGGTCAGAAACCAAGCTTATAAATAAGCGGATTCACTTAGCCAACTTTACTGCCGGCCAATCATGACAAGTGGCAAGCTCGTCGATGTCTCCAGCGTACCCAACTCGAGAATTAACACAAATAAATTAAATATTAATTAAATGTATTTATATACATGGATTTAGACTCGGACGTTCGATTCCTGGTCGGGACACAAAAAATATTTATTAATGTTAATAAATACATTTAATTAATATTTAATTTATTTGTGATATTTCTCGAGTTTGGTACGCTGGAGACATCGACGAGCTTGCCACTTGTCATGATTGGCCTATAGTAAAGTGGGCTAAATGTGAATCCGCTTACTTATAAGCGTGGTTTCTGACCACCCCGAAAGGAAAAACGGTCGTGATGACACTTTATTTTACTTAATAAATATTTTTGTGTCTCGACCAGGAATCGAACCCGGTACCTCCGAGTCTAAATCCATGGATTTAACCTCTAGACCATGGAGGCAGTTTTAAATTTGATTACAAATTGGACATAACAAAAACTTTGCTAGTTCTTCGAGCATTGCAGTTAAAATTATTGTTTTTTTATTAGTACTAACCATATATAAGTTATTGCTTTTAGTTTAGTTGTAGTTTAAGTCACTTTTATATTATTTTAATCTTCAAATTATTTGTTAAAACAATCAGAGTCGTCCAGGCCCGTATGATGAATGGGCCTGGATTGGGGATGGGGATAAACCTCCGTTTTGGAACAGCTCGGATTCCACTCGATGTTCTGTCCCCGAAGCTGCAGTGGTGGAGGTAGCCGGCATCTTGATGTTATCAATGCGGCAGTTTTACTGACATTGATGAACATTCGCCATTTGTCCAACCAAGCAGGAAGAAGATCCAAGAGTTCCTGCATTTTGTCAGCAGCCTCATATTGGCTTGGACAAGAGCTAAAGAAGGCACTGTCGTCCGCAAACAGTGCTTCTCGTCCTCCTCCAGGACTTCAGAGAGGGTAAATTAGTTGTTTAGTATGTTTAGTTTGCTAACTCGCCCCAATATGTTATTGAAGTCATGTTCTTGGTGATTACTTTCATGGAATCTGGCTCACATTTTGTTAATACTTCCTGTTAAATGCTTACTTTAGCTATGATCATATGAATGATGAAACATAATCACATTAATCAAAATAAGTTCCAGATTATTGAATTAAATTTCAAATTGCGCTTCAATATTTCCAACAAAGCCTATAGAGCTTTTAATAACTTTTTACGGTGAATATGAAATCAAATTATTTTATAGTTCACGTGAATATGCATCACTAGTACCTCGAAACATTTACCCCGAGATAGAGTATTAATTTGTTTTCGGCTTGCGTGAGTATTTTCGTATACGGTTAAATTGGCTCATCCGCTGTCGCCAGATCTTCTTCACTTTCTATACAGTATTATTTACAACCCTATAGCTCTCTGTTATCTTAAAACACACTTTGAAATTATTTGTGATTCGCACTACCGCACAACCAACTGAAAATCCCACCCCACACATCCAGCAGATATTCACATTCATTTACCGTATCGAACAAACTTCCACTGACCATCAGACAAGCCCTTCACATCTTAAAAAACTACTTAATACTTTCTTTTTAAACAAACAAAACTATATATTTTAACTCCACAATTTTCTACTTCCTAATAATATATTATCTTCATATACGTATATCTACTATAATAAGTATATATTGATGAGTATTTATGTAGTTTGACATAATCTGACAGCCAAACCTTGGGAACGAATTTGAATTTAAAATAGGTGCAATCATAATAATAATACTATAATTATAAGAGGTAATTTAATAGGATTAATATATCTCGTGTATTTGTCAATAGAGCAAATATATTTTAGGTTTCAAATGTCATTGGTAGAACCCCTTTTTGAAATAAAAAAAGTTTTTTTTTGTTATAGTTAAAAATCATTATCCTCAAAACAAGTGTTGTTACGAGTAATAATTGATCTCGCTCACAGCGGAGAGACGAAATAGAGAGAGAAACAATGACATAAATCAATGTTCACGCAATCGTCGACCTTTTGCTACCTACTTGATTAGGCTCAGTATGAATTGCGATATTTTTAGGATAACTTCCCTGCACCATAACTTAATATTTAATTAATGAATAATAAATAATAAAAATACGTAGCTCCTTTATTTTTATTCCAGATTATAATTTAAAAATATTTGCTGTTTAATTATTGACACGCAGTATATTTACATCATAAATCTTTATTTATTTATTTAACCCTTTTAGACCTGAATTAATTTATCTCGTATAGATGTAATCTTTTAATAACAATAATAGTAGTAAACAATACATTTAACATGGACTTTACAGTATTAATAATTTATTTACAGTATTAATTTGATCTCTGATTGATATATATCAATTAATTAATACTGTGGTATTTCATTTTAAATAAAACAAAACACTCCTTGACAAAAGAAAAAACTCTTAGTTAAAGTTTAAAAAAATAGTGTGTAATTTCAGTCTGGATAAAATGTGGGGGTCAAAATGCAAAAAAAATGTTTATTAACCAAATGAAAAGGCGTTAAAATACGCGTACTCACTATTGTTTTAAAAGGGTGTCATCCGAAAAGTACGGACGGTTATTATATTAACAAGAGTCATCCGGTTGCCTTTTCCAGACTTACGCACATTGCCTTAAATCTTTAAGTGTGCAATCGCGTTGCAAATTTTTGTAGAATATATCGAATTAAAACTAGCCTCTACTATTCGACATTCCTTTATCTAGATTATTTAATTATATATGACTTTCGGCGTAAAAGGGATATTGATTATTAAAACGAGTAAAAGCATTTGTAATGACATTAATGGTTTATAAATTTAGTGATTTTTTTTTTTTTTTTTTATTACAGCCCCTAGAACACAGCGTCCTAGATCTCCACTGCTGGAGATGGGCCTTCCAGAACATATATCTGGAGAATTTGGTCTACACTCGCCACGCTGGCCAGACGGCTTGGAGATGGTCTGATTTCAAATTTTAATGACAATTAAATAATGATTCCAGAAGTTGGTATTAGTGGAACCGGGACTGACGGCTTAACGTGCTCTCTAAGGCACGGGAACAGTGGTGTAATATATAACATTTATTTTAAAAAAAACTTTTTTACACCCAATGGTAAAGAACAGACAGTGAGGTCGTCCAGGCCCGGATGTCTAATGGGCCTGGGTTGGGGATGGGGACATTCCTCCGTTCCCAGACACTTATGACTGACATCAGTCCCTAACACAATGCCGGCTTGAATGAGCGTGATGGCAATTCAAGCCTGATCCCGAATCGTAGAGGTATACTTTATTGGGTTTATCGGCACGAACAGTGAATACTTCCCCGCCCCGGCATACTGGACAAATTATCACCATCAGTTTGCCTACCACCTAGTTAAAAAGTACGTATGAAAATTATTTTTCTCATTCGTACATGGAGGTGGTTTGACCCGATCTTTGTAGGATCATTCATTACATCCTGTCTTCAAATAATAATTTAAATTTAATCTGATAGTATACCTAATTATCTCATCGATCTAAAGCTATGCATATCTTCCCTTTGTTTCCTATTATTTCTATATAATATAATGATTAACTGATTTTCACTCACTAATATCATAATAATCCTATGCTACTTGTATATTATTTTTGTAAATATTTTAATTTTATTATAAGTAATTTTTATTTTACTAATGTTTAATATTTTTAATTTGTATTTTTTTTAGTATTAACCCACTGTTTTGGAGGAATGAACTGTACAAATAATATAAAATCTTTCTGGCTTAAGATCTAACTTGGTAAAATATATAAATTGAAGCTTAAAAATTTTATTGCCAAATATTTCGCCTCTCTTTGGAGCGGCGTCATCAGTGACTGACAGTGACTGAAGGTCTTTGTCATAAATTTTGAAAAAGTAATTTTATTTTTAGCAATGGTAAAGGCAATGCACTATACAGTTTTGTATTTATTTTTTAGAAAAATATCATCATCACCTAGCGCATCATGGAAAACATCATCAGCATGTTATGTCCATTGTTGGTTCGATATTAATAAATTTACAAAACCTAATGCATTACATTCAGACCAGGGCTATAGTATGCACCAAGCTGCCATATAAAAGAGCTTTCCGATGTTTTTAAATCAATAGACCGAATAGTTTTAGGAAAACTCTTTAATACTCTTACTGTGAAACAATTGTTAAAGGTAGTGTTATGTATACACGCATGGGTGGGCACAGGTAAAATATTATTAATTTGAGAATCTACTGAATGTCTGTGTCCATTCATGCGAAAAAAGTGGCTTAAGATCTAATGATTTATAATATTGTAATTTTTATGTCCTAGTTATAAGCTGTGATTTTTCTGAAAATAAATAAATAAATAATAATCTTATGGAAAGTGTTCTTACAACCCAGCCAACACCGCTCCTTGACAACTGGTAGAATATACTTAGTTTTTATTGCATTTTTATTGCGTTAGTATATCTATTGAACCTATATATGATTTTGTTTGCCTCCGAGCGAAGCGGAGATAATCAAATAGAATCCTGAGAGTCTTCAATATGCTAGATATTACAAACTGCTTTTACTAAAGCAAGATGAAATATTTTATTCTTGGAAACACATATTGGTTTCTTCTTCTTATTTATGATGTTTGAGAGGGTTGTTAAGTTTGGCATCTCTCTCGCTCACACTTCGAACATTTTCAAAGATTTTTTAAGTCTTAGTGTACTTTTGAGAAATGTAATCGATCAGCTTGCTAGGAAATAATATTACGGACAATTTATTTATTTATTCATTAATAAAACATTACATGGCTTAACAGTAAAGCCCAATTTACCATGCAGTCAATTCTATAATTATATGTTTTTTTTTTTAATGCTAATAATAAAAATGGACAAATCAATATAGTTTTTATTTTCTATACAAATAATAATATTTATAAAGCTTTTAAGTTAACAATAATTTATATAGTAAAATATGAATATAAAAAGAAAAGAAAGAAAAGACAGTAATAATAATAATAAAATAAAATCAAAATTCAACAATAACAAAATCAAATAAAAATTGAGTTAATTTAATTCATTACAACCCCTAGAACACAGCGTCCCAGACCTCCACTGCTGGAGATGGGCCTTCCAGAACATATATCTGGAGAATTTGGCCTACACTCGCCACGCTGGCCAGACGGCTTGGCGAGGATATGATGATATTTTTTTATGACAATTCATTAACGATTCTACAAGTTGGTATTAGTAGAACCGGGACCGACGGCTTAACGTGTTGTCCGAGGCATGGGAACGGTGGCGTTGTAAATCTATGACAAATGTACGTAAGAAAAGTGTATTTCTCATTGGTACATTGGGGGTTTGAACCGACCTTTGTAGGATTTAAGGAACGCGTTCTTACAACCGAGCCACCACCGCGCCATAGAGTTAATACAAAACAATAAATATTAGAATAAAAAGTGAATAATTAATCAAATTAAAAAAATTGAGATATACGAGAATCGTTGTCTATTGACGGTCGCAAGCCAAGACACCACTCGTCTCATCTCTCGTTCCCAGACACGTTGCACCCGGCACCCGCATGGTGAATCCAATTAAATTAGCTTTGCCTCACCTACGCCTCAGTAAAACTAGTAAGTCTTTTTTGGGACTTGAACTAACTAGCTTTTGTTTAGATAAACTAAAAATTCATGTCAAACGTCGACTTATAGGCAAGGCCTATTATAAGATAAATGATTTTATTAGTGACAAAAATGCCTGGTAGATGTGCAAATGTATATTATTAATATATTTTGGACACCTTTTACTGTTGGTGTATGTTTATATTTAGGTCAATTCAATTGTATTGTAATAAATTTTATATAATTTATTTAAATAATTATAACAATGTAATGTGACAATACAAAAGAGCCCGAGAAGGCCAAATTGTAATAAATGATTTGACTTTCACTTTTGACTTGACGGAATACTTAGAAATTGTCTTCGTGGATTCGTTTATGCAAAATTTTGAAAATCATTATAAATTTTGTTGCATCTAAAATTCAAGCCTAAAATTATGTGGAAAGAAAGTAAAATGACTAAATTGAGTAACTCTCTAGTAACTTTGATGTTGAGCTGCACAAAAACTACAGAGACTTACAATTTACACAGACAGAATATGTTGTAGGCCACCTCATGTTGCTGTCGACGAAACTCATTGCGGTTTACCCTAATCTCGACATCTTGTCATATAAGTATTTATTATATTTATTTATATAAGTATTATATAGATTGTATTTAGGTATATAAGTATTTGTGTAGGTCGAATTTATGTAATATGTATTAAATAAAGTATTTATATTTTTACGTACTTAATTATTTAATTCTATTGATGATCAGAAACGAGTTCAAGACTCAGCTTTACGCAGTGGAAGTTGGTGCAAGAGGAGTTCCAGCACAATCTTTGCATCACTTACTGAAAGAATTGGGCCTAAGCAGGTCTGCCGTCAATACATTTATGGAACGAGCTTCCAAGACGGCATTAACGGAATTATACAGTATTTGGTTGGGTAGGGAGAGAAGTAGAATAGTGGATGGTGAGCGTATTATCGCGCAATAGAAAAAAAAAAAAGGAGGCCTCCTTTTCTTAAACCAGCCAATTGTCGGTCGCAAGCCCGAGACACCATTCTTCTCATCTCTTACCCACACACGATGGACCCGGCACCCGCACGGTGAATCCATGGAATGCTTAGAAATTTGTCTTCTTCATATTTACATTTACTTAAAAAATCTCATACACCCATCATATAAATCTATAACTCTCCCAAAGGTTAGCTGGTAGAGAATACCTTCATGGTATTATGCTCGCCTATGTACATATTTTTATTTTGTATATTTTGTGTGCAATAAAAAAAAAATATTATTACTATTATGAATTATATTGTGCTTTTTGTATACTTACCATTGATTTCCTTAGAATTCTTGGATATTTCGTAAAATATGCAAGCGTAACAGACTGTTATTACTAGCAGCGGCATCAGATATACAGCACACAGACAGAATATGTTGTAGGCCACCTCGTGTTGCTGTCGAGGGAACGCATCAAATGAAACGCACTGCTGGAAGTCAGGTATGAGCGGATGATGCATTACTCTGAATACTATGCTCTGAAACAAACGAATGCAATAATATAACCAGTTTTTTATATAAGGCGCAAAACAATATTCAAAGAAATGTTTTTTTTTTTTTTTTTCATTACAGCTCCTTGAACACAGCGTTCTAGGCCTCCATTGTTGGAGATGGGCCTTCCAGAACATATATCCGGATATCTGGAGAATTTGGCTTACACTTGCCACGCTGGCCAGACGGGTTGTCAATTTATTATGACAATATATTAACGATTCCACAACTTGGTATTAGTGGTACAGACGACTTAAAAGACGACAGACGTCTTAACGTGATCTCCGAGGCACGGAAACGGTGTGTTGTAAATCAATGACAAATGTACATAAGAAAAATGTATTTCTCATTAGTACATACATACCGGGCGGAGGGGGGGTTGAACCGGCCTTTGTAGGATATTAAGGAAAGAGTTCTTACAACCGAGCCAACCGCACCTTTATAAAATTACAGAGGGTTATTAAATATCTCTATTGCATATTTATATTAATTTATTTTTTTATCACAGTTAATAAAGATATTATAAAATAAAAAGCATGTTATTTAATCTAACTAAAAGCCATGGCAAGAGACCCGACGGCATGACCGTTGGGCCGTGGAAATTTGGCAGGTCTCTGGTGTGGGATGCGATATGTGTAGACACATTAGCCCTATATCAAATCCAAGCAACCTCGTCCAGAGCGGGGAGTGCGGCGGTTTTTTTAAAATACTTTTAACTTTAAGTTTTATATGCCAACCTCGGTACAGGTTAAGAGTTTGCACCGTTTGGGGTCGAGACCATAGGGATCAGCCAAGGAGTTGTCCAAACGGCTGACGGAGTAATCTGGAGACAGGAAGGCTGGCTATTATTTCTGTCTATATCTACTATGTCTGGGTTGACGATGTCCTAAGAGACGTCTTGAGGATGTTTTTTATTTAAAGTTATTTTTTTTACATTAGGTTTAGTTTATAGTTATTAATTTAATTTAAGTATTTTTTACTACTCATCTAAGTACATAAATAATAAAATTTTATTATTGCGGATTTATTACCTCAATATTTCGCAGAATGGGGTAGAAACAGCAAAATAAAATTTTAAGATCTTAAAATGGGTCGGTGTACTTATTGTTAAAGAGGGATCCCTTCAGATTCGGTAATTGATAGCGACGATAAAGGGAAACTAATATAAATTTAATTCTTACAATGTCGATAGAATACCTCTGCTATTTTATGTCAATTTTAACGGCATACATATATATTATATTGTGTGGAATGCTCTTCCAGCCTCTGTGTTTCCACTTTCCTGTAACTTGGAGTCCTTCAAGCGATGTGTGAAAAAGCATCTAGTCAAGCCGGCATAGAGTTAGGGTAGTGACTGATGTCAGTCATGGGACTTCAGTTGCTAACATTCATGGACCTTGCGCGCCACTTACCACCAGGTGGGCCCAAGGTCACATGTCATGCTACTATAAAAAAAAAATGTGACGTATATAAAAAAAAAATCATACGAATAAATTATTTACCTAATATAAAATAAAATTAATATTAATACTACGGATAGGGATACGTAAGTCATGTCCGCGTGGAATGGCGACAAGAACGCTGGCTGGATTTCCCCGCAGAATTTCAATACTGATTCCCTGGGCGAAGACACGGTGTTATGTCTTTTAAAAACGGTTTTTTGCTCGGCCAAATATATTATCTTTTAATATGTTATATATTGAGACGTATTGTGATTAGTTGGAAAAAATTCGTATATAATAATTGCCTCGTACGTCATCTTTATCAACCTCCCAGCTCGCTTGTCTGCGTTGCGAGTTAACCCAGCAATAGGTGTTATCTGATTGGTTCTATTGTTTGTCAGACGACCCATAACTCTGCCATGACGCACACTGGAGTTTTTGTTTTCGGGTTGGGAAAGAGATGGAACAGAGCCTGGAGGGGCGCGCCGAAAGGAAGGTTCTAGGGGCTTTAATGAATTAATGATAACATACTTACTTGCGGCATACTGCATATTAATGCGACAAACCACGCAAAATACAACATTAATTTGCTTCTTTTTCTTGCAATTGGCAACCGTAAGGGGTACAGCACCGCAAAAAACCTAAAACAAAAGATAAACTACATAAACAAGCAAATATGAAAATATATCGTTTCAAAGACTGTTGGATGCAAAAAAAAAAATGGGCAAATTTTATTTTTCAATACTTTACGTAGGGGCCGTCGATTACATATTAATATATATATATATATATATAAAAAGTGTGTACGCAATACTACATACAATATATCTATTCCGACGAATTAACTATCGAAGCTATTGATACAATAAATACTCGAATTACCAACAATTTCTAAACAAAATTGGCAAAATCTAGGTAACTTACTATAACATCGACATTATCGACAGTATTTATTGTTAACTCGTCAGGAACTACAATACTATCGACAGTATTAATTGTTAACTCGTCAGGAACGACAACACTATCGACAGTATTATTTGTCAACTCGTCAGGAACGACAACACTATCGACAGTATTATTTGTTAACTCGTCAGGAACGACAACACTATCGACAGTATCAATTATTAACTCGTCAGGAACGGCAACACTATCGACAGTATCAATTGTTAACAACAATACTATTGATAGTATCAATAGAGTAGCCTTAATACCATAGATACTATAAGTAGTATACAATTTGTGCTAACGATAGTATAGACAGAATTGATGGTACCGATATTCCCACTATTTGTAGCCGTCATCTGGACCCACTTTACGTTTATTTACAGAATATGTTTGTTAGTGAAGTTGGCTGAAAAACATAATTACCCTACAAGAGACTACGGTCTTGAAAATACTTTAGTCAGTTCAATACTTACCTATCTATAGATATGCAGACTAAGACATTAGAAGATAAATACAGTCCAAAAGCTCGTAGTACCATAAATATTTTACAAGCTACGTTCCCTGCTAGCCAGGCATTTGTTGTCATCCACCCAATCTAAAAACAAATAAAAATATATATTAATGTCCGTGGAAAGGAGGTCGACTGTCTAGAAATATTTATTTATTTATTTATACCCCACTCAATACAGTTCGACATTTTATTTTTTTTATTTTATATAATATAGCGTCTGGTTGTTGCCTTAATAAAATTTGATTAATGTTATACCTTTAGTGACACTCGCGTTATAAAGACGAATCAATTGACGTGGAATCATTAAAAACGGCCAACGCGTTTGGTTTCCACTGTGCCACAAAGGAACAAACATATATACATGATAAACATAGGTACAACCCTTCTTTGCGTCGCGTAGTCGTTAAAAAAAATCGTATTTGGGTCCCTAATTTGTAAACAATGTGTCAAATATTTAAAAATTAAAACCATCTATCCTCAGCAGTAGAGGTCATGAATTAAGTTAATTGTTAATATTAGTCTGTCTGTAAATTAAAGCTGTGGAATATATAAATAATAAATATCGCGACTTTGCAAGCCTATCTGGCCAGCGCTGCAGCGTGGCATGTAGACCAAATTCTTCAAAAATACGTTGTAAATGGCTCAACTTCAGTAGTGGTGGACTTGAATTGTGTTTTAGGACAGACACAGACAGCGGAGTCATCCAGGCCCGGATGTTCAATGGGCCTGGGTTGGGGATGGTATAATCTCCCGTTTTCCCCGGCAGGATCTCGGCGGCTACTACCCGCCGGTGATTCAACGCACCTTTGGTGCTGAGCGCTGTTCCTACTACAACACCGCCCTTGTGGCTCACGAATCTAGTCTCCTGGATTTGTCTACTTTAGTTCTTCTCCAAGAGCGCCTCCCTAGGTAGTGGCCTCCCCTGTGTTTTAGGAGCTGTGATGATACAGCCAGTCATGGGCTTAGAAAAGTAGGTAAAATATTACTCGCTCCTTGATGTAGCACGTGATTTTAACCACCGCACTAACTTTTTTATTATGATAAGTGAACTTCCAAAAACATCCGGACAAATACAATTACGTTGTAAAATTTATCCTACGCCAAAGACAATAAAACTAGATTTATAACCGTACATGAGTTACTGGTTCTATAAGTAAAATGAAGCAGGCGCACACCAGAGTACATCGCATTTGATTTTTTATAGGTACATCACGATATTATGATACCTACTATTAATTAATCATAACCTTATCCATTTTTCTCTATTTCCCAGCCATATCACTATCGCTACGCGTACAGACATATTTGAAGACTTATAACATTCGTCGCACGCTGAAGATGTGGAATGCTCATCCAGCCAGGGTGTTTTCCTCTTCCTATAACCTGGAGTCCTTCAAGCAAAATGTGAATAAGCCTCTTGATAGGCCGGCATAATGTTTGGGACTATTGTCGGTCGTTAGATGCTGGCCTCAAGCACGATGTCAAATATCGTGCTCAGTATTTAAAAAAAAACCCCTAATGAATATACCTAAAGTTTTTATTATGAGGAATTATCCGATACACATCGAGGCCTAAATGTTCCAGTCGTTCGTGTGCCTTGTGTGTGACTACTTTTCCAAAATAAACTTAAAAGTGGTATATCTACTGAGGGCCATGCGCGAGGCTTTCTGGAATACTCTGGAGATGTTTGTACAATCTGTAATAGGCTTGGTAGCTTTAAAAAATCACCGCGGTTTATAGTAGTATTCAGATTCCTTTATTTGTACATATTGTGGTATCTGTCAGTGTTAATGTACCACTTTGAGTATTCCTCTTGTAGCATAGAATATTATTCACAGGATATTAAGCAGGACATGACTTACGTATCTCACAGACTTAGACTTAGGTATACAAGCATACAGAGCCAACAGTGAAGTGAGACGGTTATAAAATTTTAGTCTGTAGGCGCTTTGAGGTCTCCCTATGAGGCCCCAAAGTTGGTGGGACATGTGGACCGGTTTCGGTTGGGTTCTTCTTGATTTTGCGAGGCCGTCTATAAACAACAAAAAATGTGATGTGTCTAGTGTGAGGCCAGTCTAAACTTCCAAACGCTAGAGGACGCTACATCGCGACCACTAGAGATTGATTCCTATCGCCCTTTCCATAACACAAACGAGCTCTATAACGAGAAATTCTAATACAAAGATGGTTATCCTTTGTAAGTATACTTCTGTGTTCAGCGACATAAATTGTGTGATTATACTAAGAAAATATACTCCGGTAATGGATATGTTATTTTATTGTTTCTCATCCCGAATGATGGTTATCATGTACTGCCAGATACGTTAATATGTACTTATAAAATGATATTGCATTATATCAATATTGTAAAAATTTGACTTGTAAAAGCGCAGAATACTTCTCTTTTTGTACTATGCCTACTTGCAAAAATAATAGAATTTAATATAAATTTTAATTTAACTGCCTATATTAGTATTTATTATTGTATTTTTTTTTTTACAGCCCCTAGAACACAGCGTCCTAGACCTCCACTGCTGGAGATGGGCCTTCCAGAACATATATCTGTAGAATTTGGCCTATACTCGGCACGCTGGCCAGACGGCTTGGCGAGGATGTGATGTCAATTTTTATGACAATTTATTAACGATTCCACAAGTTGGTAATAGTGGAACCGGGACCGACGGCTTAATATGCTCTCCGAGGCACGGGAACAGTGGTGTTGTAAATCTATGACAAATGTACGTAAGAAAAGTGTATTTCTCATTGGACCGACCTTTGTAGGATTTAAGGAACGTGTTCTTACAATCGAGCCACCACCGTTAATGTAAATAAATATATTTAATTTATTTGTGATATTTCTCGAGTTTGGTATGCTGGAGACATCGACGAGCTTGCCACTTGTCATGATTGGCCTATAGTAAAGTTGGCTAAATGTGAATCCGCTTATTTATAAGCTTGGTTTCTGACCACCCTGAAAGGTAAATGGTCGTGATGATACTTTACTTTCTGAATAGAAATTCTGACATAAAAGTGCCAGCGTATTTCTCTTAAAAACCGTAAAACCGTAATCCTTTTTTAATATTTATTCTGCTAGCTGCTGGTCTTCTGCTAACAGCTTACTCTTTACCCACCTGATGGTAAGTGGCGCGCGAGGTCCATGAATGTTAGCAACTGCAATCAGACACTCATGACTGACATCAGTCCCCAACACTATGCCGGCTTGACTGGGCATGACAGCGATTCGAGCCTAATCCCGAAAATTTGGTCTCTTTGGTAAATATTAAACTTGTACTCATCATTTATCGCGCAACCTGTATTTTATCGGAAATCTTCTATTGATCATTTCTGATCATTTCAAACCCTGAGTGATCTATTGCGCATTGCCAAGTAATTCTAAGAATACCTTACTATTACGCAAAAACATAAATTTTGTAAGACGTCGTGCGCGCCTATACTAGTTGTGGCGTCTAAAACAAACAAACGTGTCATTTTCTCACGCAAACTAATGGGTGTTAGTATTATATAGTGTTACAACACAATCCAATTTAATATGGACGAATGGCAAGCACATCTTGGTCATAGGGGGAAACGCAAACTGACCCTTAAGTTTTCGTAAATGATAACTTTTCGACACAATCCTGTAGTTCTAGATCATGCAAAAAATATAGGTACCTAATAGAATGTCTAATCTAACTGTGCTTGTAAAGTCCATATATCAAATAAGACCAGTTTTTTTTCCATTCATTATTGTTCTATTTTGTTTTGGTGTTGTGTCTTGTTTTGTTGTAGAGAGAGGAGACAAATTTCTAAGCATTCTATGGATTCACCGTGCGGGTGCCGGGTCCATCGTGTGTGGGTAAGAGATGAGAATAATGGTGTCTCGGGCTTGCGACCGACAATAGGCTGGTTTAAGAAAAGGAGGCCTCTCTTTTTTATTTTATTGCTCGATAATACGCTCAATATATATATTACAATATGAAAAAAATACACATATATATATATATATATGAAATAAGAACACTGCCTCAAAAAGCATAAAGTGCCGTTCCGGTTCCACTAATACCAACATTAGACCTTTGCCAACCTGTCTGAACAGCGTGGCGAGTTTATGCCAAAGTGTCCAGAAATTTCAGGAAGGCCCATCTCCAACAGTGAAGGTCTAGGACTCTAGATGGTCTAAGGGCTGTGATGATATATCAAATAATTATATAAAAATAAAACGAAAAATATTATTACTAATATTTTTAGGTCGGTGAGTTTGAAACTGTACCTATCCGTATCGCAATACTGTCCCACCAAGAATGTTGTAAAAGGGTCTGGCGATCGCTCGTGGCTTCAAGGCAAGTTGACAGTATCTAAAGGGTTACCCAATAAAACAACGATTTAATAAGACCCAAGCATTTTAAAAACATAATGGTACTTATATCTACAGCATGTACATCAAAGAGAATATTGCTGAGTATCCAATCCATCCTGAAAGAGAAAATTCGAGACGCAAACCAACAATTCGACAACCAGTACACCGTCTTAAAAAAATGACAAAAAGCTTCCTGTGTAATTGTATAACACTTTTTAATAAATCACCTGAAGAAATAAAATGTCTTGAATATAATAACTTTAAGCAACATATAAAAAAAATACTAATTGTTAAAGCTTATTATACTGTGGATGAAGCTGTAAAGGACGACCATATTTTTCAATTGTAATAACATTATTAATTATCTTAGTTATTAGTTAGGACATTATTATTTTTAGTTATTAGTTAGGACATTATTATTTTTAGTTATTAGTTAGGACACTATTAAGAGGATTAATATTAATTCTGACAATGCCTCTATACAGCTGCAATAAATACTTTTTATAGTAGTCTAGTTATATTTAAGTAAGGTATATAGATTTTACATAATAATTTTAATAATTAGACATTTAATATTTAGCTTTATTTTAGTGTAGGTAAATAAGACAATGCCCCTTTACAGCTGCTATCCACTATTAGAATTAAGCTTTGATATTCTCAGGCACTATGCCCTTATTAGCAGACTGCTCCTTGCTAACAACAGCCAGCTATTTCAGCCATTTTTATGTATATTCATTTAATATTAATAGGTATTAAATAAGAAAAATAAAAATTTGACGAATCCAAGTGTTCCTATAGGCTCCTAAGGATAATGAATAAACAATATGCAATAGGCGTAAAAACGAACAAACATACACTTTATAGACATACGAGTAATTTAATAATCTTTTCGCATTTCGGCGTTTAAAATTCCTCTCAAAGGCAATATAATTTTGTTTCATTTTATATTATTATTAGGTACGTCCGTTATTATGATATATTTTCGACAAGCAATCTGACTATAAAGTACAAGCAGATTTTTTGCTATCCGACCTTTACAGCCCCTGAGGAGATGAAATCCCGTCAAAATGGTGGGACCAATCTTTAAAGGATATTTTAATGTTTTTATTTTTAAAAAAATCAGTAATAATTCTGATTCAGTTTATTTATTAATAAATAATAAATATTTCCAGGCAGGTCACACAGCGCCATCTAGTTTCCGTGGTAAGCTACGAGGCTTGTGTTACGGAAACTGGATGGTTGATAAACTACATATTATACTTTTTTTTTTGTAAATATATACATATTATAGGTACATATAAACACCCAGACCGAGACAAATTATACAATGTACAACTTGCCCCCGGTGGGAATCGAACCCACGACCTCCCGAGTTCACGGCAACGTTTGTTACCACTAGACCACGGAGGCGGTCGAATTTGATACTAGATAAAAGATCAGTTTTTAAATTCTGCTTGTGATAAATAACCGTTTACTTCATTACACTCAAATGCGCACCGTTCACTTCTTTACAATCGTTTGACCTAGAACTAAAATTCCTATTTCATTATATACGTCTCATAATATTAATGACGTGAACATAAATAAAATATTCTTTTGAAATGTGATAGATGCCTATTTTGTGCGGGTCAATAACAAATGCTCGTGATATATTTTATTCTATTTTCACATATGTAAGTATAAAATAAATCTTGTAATATATTGCATATTATTATTATGACTATCAGCTTATTATGTATCTGTATTCTTTGCGACTTGCTTTAGTTTCATTGATTGTGATTGATTGGTTGAAAATTCTGCCAGTGACATCGACCGAACTCGGCTTTTCGCAGTTTCGGATATCGGCAAAAATTACAGTCATGAGTCTGATTCCAGTTACTAACATTCATAGACCTTGCGCGCCGCTTACCATCAGGTGGGAGCAACGTCACATGTCGTGCTAGTATATAATGAGCTGTGGTTTTTGTAATAAATAAATACCTTGATAATAGGGTGCACAATAAAGCGAATAAATAAATAAAAAATCTCCGCAAGTACCTACAGTATGATATAGGTTTTAAAATATGGTCCTGCTAGTTTTACGTTAGCAAAAAGCGACCCTTGTACATTAGCAGCTAATGACAACTAGTACGGACAACCGAGAACGGACCTACGCACTTAGGTTTACAAATTCTTAGGTATTTCCTTTTTAAAAACCTAATATAACATATACTTTACACTGCCCAAGTTAATTATGATAATAATAATAATCGTTTATTTACTTAAAAAGGTAGTACGTTTTTTAGGAATTGGCCACTGGTGCCCAAACGAAGTTAATCTGAATCTCAGGCACCAGTTCCATTACACAAATGAGTATAATATAATAAATATTGAATTAAAGCTTAATTTAGATTACATATTTGTGTCGTCTGCTGCAGAAACTCTGGACCCATGGAGTCTTCTTTCAAAGAATCAGTATTGCAATTCAGCTGGGAAATGCAGCCAGCGCTCTTGCCACCATTCCACACGGACGGGACTTATATCCTTAGTATTAATATTTATTTTAGTGGAACAGACTTCCCCTCGCTATACAAAAAGCACCTATCTATTTTATTTTATATTTGTAAATATTTTTTTCGTATAAATATTAATTTGCATTTATGCTCAAATGACAAGCATTGATTTTATTATGTTTTTTTTTAAATAAATTTTATTATATATTTTAATTCTGTCATTAGGTGCAATAAAGAAAAAACAAGCTTAGTCGCAAAAAAATTATCTCTTCACTTTCTATACAATATTCTTTACAATCCTATAGCTCTTTTTTATATTTAAACACACGTGGTCTGGTTAAGTCCGTGGGTTCAGACTCGGAGGTACCGGATTCGATTCCTGGTCGGGACACAATAATATTTATTAATTTAAATTAGGAAAAATCCCAGGGTTCTAGGATCGTCAGTATTCCAGCTTGACAAAACTTGCGGCCAGCACTTCTAGCGCAAGAAAGCCCGTGGTGTCCGAGATGTCCCACCAATAAGATTAAGTAACAATATTTAATTTTATTTATAGCAACACAAAAGGGAGATAAAAATAGAAGTTCCTTATATATCACCCGGAAACTAACAAGATGTAATTAATCTGAAGCCAAAACAACCTGTCTTATCTTTTAATTAGTGTCTTTTAAGAACAATTAGTTTGGGGATACGGAAAATTGTCTTTCTTTGGACAAGATTGTAAGACATTTTATCATATTATATATTTTAATTATATTTTGATAAGTAAGGAAAGGCATGCTTCGATGGTTCTGGCATGTTTATTTATTAGGAAACCAACAACGTAACAATATGCTTAATAATAGCATGGTACAATTTATGGAGCAAGGTCAATTATAGGTTTCGCTATATATAAATAGTACGTAGTGGAGTTCACTATACAAGATAAACTAGAAATAGGTATATAAATGTTTTACAAGTATATAAAGAAGAAATAATATAATTTTATAAAGAACGGAGAATTTCCAAAAAAATATTAAATATATATACTTATATTAGTTGTTAAGAATTAGATTTAGTTTTATGTTTAGATTTTGATTTTATTTTGGTTTCTGCCGCTTGGCTGTACGACTTGTCGCTTTGGCCTCGGCCGAATAAAAAAAGGTACATTTTTGACGTTTGGCAGCGTGGGACGGACCGGCTGATTTTGTTGTTTTTTTTATTTGGATTGATTATCCTCGCGCTACGTTTATTTGTGGAGAAACGTAACGGTATATTGTTGCTGAGCCTTGGTGAGGAGCGTCCACTACCAGGGTATTTGGCTGGAGCTGGGGCTAGGCCCAGTTCGGCAATTGCGGTGGTGGAACTCTCACGGTGAAGTTTTGTGGATTGGTGTTGGTGGGGTTCCGGCAGGCCAGTTTGAGCCCACCTGGAGTAGGGCATGCCTGCGGCAGGAGCTGCACCCGTGATCTCCCAGATGACAGAAAAGACAGGTTTATGTTTGTGCATGTCCTTAATTTAAGCTAGAGTAGAGTAGTAGTAGATGTTTTATGCAATAAATGGCCTGACCACAGATGGGTTTGTTTTATTTTGTTCTGGCCCAAGAAAGCCGTTCCCAAACTCCTTAACAAAGAAGTATAATAATAATAAAACAAACCATTAATAATACCTATAATTTGGTAATAACAATAAATTTGCATATGGGAAAGTCAAAAACAACATTAATTTATCCACTCAATCTGCGAAATCTCAATCTCCCCGTCACCTGTCTATTCATATAAACAAATAAGAAACGAAGACAACACAGAGACACACCCAAGCCATCTTCAGTCCATAGATGTAATGTGCAATTTTTATTTTTTTTTTCATTATCTTTTTTATTAGTAAGAAGTATTAAAAATTTATTCGAAGTTAATAAAATTAAAAGTACATTAAATATAAATTAAAAACTACCTAAATAATAAAATTAAAAATAAACTAACCTATAAATAAAAAAATGTCCTCTAGAGACGTCCCATCCGAGATAGTCCCAAGGAGACTGGCAACATTTCCCCTCTGTATGTATGTAATGTGCATAAGTCCTTTTTGAGGCTAGATTTAGACGCAGTAAATAGGTCAATCTTTAAATAAGTTATAATAACTACGAACAATTATTGTCATTACGGCGTTACTTGAATTAAAACACGTGCATACCATCAGGGTGTGGCGTGTACGTTGACGCCTAGCGTTAAACGAGACACTCTCCACAAGCTAGTGTAGCGTTACGACTTTAATCTTATGAACAGATTGAAAAACCAGATATATAATAATAATAATAATAATAATAGAACTTTATTTCAGAATAAATTCCATATGTGTTAGTAACAAATTTTAAAGAAATCTTATAATATTTAGTGTTAGTGAAAAAAAAAAAATTATAATACAAGAAATTTTTTTCTTCCTTTTCTGGGGCCCAGGTCACCTGCTGACATGCAGGCGTATCCAGTGCCCCAAGAACGGAGAGTCCCACCTATCAGCCAACACGGCCAGGATGCTGCTGGGGCTGCCCCTCACGCGGGCGAGGATTGAGGCACAGCGCTTCCTCATAATAGCATGGAATCCATCCACCCGCGCCTCTGCTAGCATCCCAAAGGCACTGCAACGACGGGGCAGCCCCATCAGCACCCTGAACGCGTTATTGACTTAAATTGACTTAAATTGACCCACAGGCTGCATGTATAGGTTTGGCAAAAGGCTCTAAAGAGAGTGACTTTTACCTCCCCCGCACAACGAGCAAACCTGCGTGCCAACATATTGCATCTAACAGCCAGCGCCCTGCGTTCCCTTTCATAATAATGCGAAAGTTGTGGGTAAAACGAATCAAATAAATAAATCAATAGCTGAAGGTGCATTAAATAGCCATCGAAACAAAAAGACATGTATGAAGAAGTTATTGAATGTCGAAAAAGCGAAAGAGGTATGTCGTGATCGTGACAAGTGGCGCTCTATTGTCTCTGCCTACCCTGAAAGGGATTTCGCGTGAAGATATGTATGTAACATTACATAATTAAATATATATGTAGATTAAATTTGTGACAATTGCCCGAGTCTAGTATGTATGAGATGATTAGAATGGTGGTTTGTAAGAAAGGAAAGCGTCCTTAAAAAAATGTCCAAAAATGAGATATGCACTTTTTTGGACACGTACATTTGTCATAGATTTACAACAACCACCGTCTCCGTGCCTCGGAGAACCCGTTAAGCCGTTGGTTCTGGTTCCACTAATACCAAATTGTGGAATAGTTAATAAATTGTCATTAAATATTGATTTTTTGATCAGATCTTCGCTAACCTGGCCAGCGTGACCTGCGCATCTAAATCGGACTTAACAGCTAGACCACGGAGACAGTTAAGTCCCTAAGTTTGGCTGTACTAAAATGTCTACGGGCATTAGGTATTTAAATAAAATAAACAATTTTATCTTAAGATCATCAATTCACCATTCCTAGTGGATAAGAAATCCTCACAAATGTATAGAAAACACCTTTATATTGTGAAGCCATCATAGCAGGAAAACTCACAGAAACATATAATACATACATATATGTACTATAAAAATATTAACTCGCTATTTCCACTATTCTACAAGGTGTATTTCTTAGAAGTCGTCTTGGAAGGCTGTACAATGCCATACTTTTTACTTGACATACGAAATAAAATAGCACAAACTTACTGTCAATATTTAATAAATACATACGTACTAGAACGATCATTGAACTTCGCGAATAGAAATTTGAAAAAAAAAAAATTTTTTTATGTAGTTGATATTCGAATAATATAAGTATAGGCGTAAGCTCGGTTATTCCTGGTGGTAACTGAGTCAAAGCGACCAAGTAGAAAAGAAACCACGCTTCCAGACTGCGATAAATTATGTGTGGGGTGCCAAAAAGTGCCAATAGGACTAGTCCAGTTTAAGGACAATAAGACCCAGGCATGCGCACTATCGGCCAAAACTTTTTTACTTTTCAGAACACCGTGCTGGACTACAACTCAGCTTCAACATGCATGGGGTAATACGTTCAGATCTCCAACCAATGAAACTA
Source organism: Tinea semifulvella (assembly GCA_910589645.1). Lineage (NCBI taxonomy): Eukaryota > Metazoa > Arthropoda > Insecta > Lepidoptera > Tineidae > Tinea > Tinea semifulvella. Next base: position 1,778,875 of record OU342598.1, on the reverse strand, counting down.
GATTGAGAGCATCATCAAAACAGCGTAAAATTACTATTCTCATTGTTATTGTAATGTAGTTATATAAGTATTAGTTTTCTGTTTATGTATGTATGTATGTATTATTATTATGTAGTTTAAGTATTAAAATCATGTAGAAGAAGAAGACAAATTTCTAAGCATTCCATGGATTCATCGTGCGGGTGCCGGGTCCATCATGTGTGGGTAAGAGATGAGAAGAATGGTGTCTCGGGCTTGCGACCGACAATAGGGTGGTTTAAGAAAAGGAGCCCTCCTTTTTTTTATTGCGCGATAATACGCTCACTATCCACCATTCTACTTCTCTCTCTACCAAACTAAATACTGTATGATTCCGTTAATGCCGTCTTGGAAGCTCGTTCCATTAATTAATACATGACGGCAGATCTGCTTAGGCCCAATTCTTTCAGTAAGTGATGCAAAGATTTTGCTGGAACTCCTCTTGCACCAATTTCCACTGCGTAAAGCTGAGTCTTGAACCCGTTCCTGATCATTTCTTCTGTGAGATCATAATATTTATTCGACTTCATGTTGTGGTCTTTTGGAATGTATTTAACTATAAGTACGTAATTTAAATTAATATAAAAATTATTTAAATATTTTTTATTTTATGTTTGTTTTATAAACCTACCATAATTGATGCAATATCCCGAAGGTTGATGGTAAGAGAATGCCAATCGGCATTACATACGCCTTTTGTTATCAAAACAATAAAGATTTAAATAAAAATAAAAAAAACTGGGGATACTGAACAAGGTGTAACCGTTTTTCCCGCCCTCACTCAAACTTGTGCTTTATAAAGAAAAAAGCTTGTGCTCAAGCTTTTCGAAAAGTCTTTCTAGCAGATTTTTCTGTTTTCTGGTTCCATATTTATATAATAAAATTAATAAAGAGATCGCTATATATCAATACACTAAAGTGATATGTGGAAAGAATGTCACACAATGGCTACAGTCTCTTGACTATAATATAACTGAGGAATTACTGTCAATAGTAAAGTAGGAATGCGATAATAACAAAGTATGTAAAGTTTACACACCCTCTTACACACACTCACACACTTACATCATAAACAAAAAGAGGATCTCAACCACACAATTTTTAATTTATTTTTCTTTTTGTGTACATTTTGTTTCTTTTATTATTTTGTAATTAAAAGTAATATTATATTTAAAAGGGTGTCTGGGCGTTGACTGCCGACGGACAGACCTATACATATAGGCTTAGTTCGGCTGCAAATGTCGTGAGAAGCCACATCTCGGCGAAGCTGCAGGGATTCGAGAGTTCCAGATGTAGTGGCATCGTCCACAATTCGTACAGCTCGCCTCTGCAGGACATCGAGAGCATCTGTGAGGTACTTGGCGGAACCATCCCAAAGGTGAGAACAGTATTCTATACATGATCTGATCTGTGCTTTGTACAGCAACAGTCTAATTGAAGGCGGAAAAAACCGCTTCACCTTGTTCAGTATTCCGAGCTTTCTTGACGCTGTTTTGGTGATGCTCTCAATGTAGTTCCGGTGGCTAAGGTCTGAGCGTATTTCCACCCCGAGAATGTTGAAGCTGGGTTGTAGGTCCAGCGTGGTGCTCTGAAGAGTAGGGGGAGGAGAGAAGGGGGACTTCTTGGCCGTCAACGCGCAAGCCTGGGTCTTGTTGGCATTGAACTGGACAAGATTTTGAACACCCCACAAATAGATTTTGTGGAGGGTGTCGTCCAGTTCTGCCGTCATAATGCGCCGTGACTCCTCTAGTTGGTTGCCCACCAAAGCTCGAGGACTCAGATACCGCCCGTGAGCCGTGCTGTCATCTGCATAACAATGAATGTTGCCCAGAGACAACATATCATTGATATGCAGAAGGAAGAGTGTTGGTGACAACACAGAGCCCTGCGGTACGCCGGCGTTCACTGACATGAGATCAGACGCATTCCCATCTACAAGGACACGAATGCTGCGCTCATGTAGGAAGCCAGCTATCCAGTCCACCAGCCGTGGGGGCAGACCATATGCCGGCAACTTGGACAGTAAAGCCTTGTGCCAAACCCTATCGAAGGCCTTGGAGATGTCCAGACTGACCGCCAATGATTCACCATATTTGTCCATTGCCTCACCCCAGACGTGGTATACGAATGCTAGAAGATCACCCGTTGACCGTTTTGGACGGAAGCCATATTGGCGGTCATGAATAAAGATATTATTATTATATTATTATTATTATTAAAGCATAGATAAGGTCATCCGTGGAATACTGTCACCTCTGGGATGGTTCCGCTAAGTACCTTACAGATGCTCTTAATGTCCTGTCTCGAATCGCCGCATAAAGGAATTAGGTTATAGAGCTCTTCCAAGCACTCACCATAGTATAGCCGGTAGAACACGCTCAGAGAAGCTACATCTCGGCGAAGCTACAGGGATCGAATATTTCGAAGCAACACGTAAGTCGTAAGCACTAGAATTGAGCCCCTGGTTCTGAGGATAATATCATTCAAATAAAAAATACAGTTTTTGACATATTTTAAATGTATTAAATAATAGATTTATCTCAGTTTCATAATGGCCTATAACTTTATGTTAACTAAATGTGGATTCGGTCCTTTTTGCGTAGGTAAGTACCTACGTCTAAATATTTTAACATCGATTATGATTTTAAAAATCAATGCATAAAATAAACTAACTAAAGATTTCTATAGCTACCAGTAAGTACCTAATTGTGTAATTTTGTTTTTTCAAAAAGGAAGTAGTTGCTTTTCAAAGGAAGCCGACACTTAATACATCATTTTTCAAATATAAAACGGAAATATCATAGTTTAGTTGTACTTTTTGCATTTGATGCGGTCTCCCGTGTTCTACAAGCTATACCTACCTACTGCCATGAGTATTTGGAAAAGCTTCACAACCTTGCACCGGCCAAAATATGCACCCCATACCGTAGCCAATATCGCTACGCGTACACATAAATTTGGACACGTACACCTGTCGCACGCTGAAGATGTGGAATGCTCTCCCAGCCAGTGTTTCCCTATTCCTATAACCTGGAGTCCTTTCAATCGAAGTGTGACAAGGCATCTTGATAGGCCGGCATAATGGTAGGAACTATATCGTATTTCGTCTGTAAATGAGAATGCCCATTTTTCTTAGAGAAATAGGCCCAAAAAATGTTCCCGTGTCATAATGATTTCTTTTTTATTTCATAGTTAATATATTATGATTTCATAATCTGTAATTAATTTTATTTATTCTACCCTAACATAACGACAATTGACATAAACTTTTTTTACCTTAATACGAGTAATTACATAGTTTATATCCCGCCAATTTGAAATTAAGTGTTTTATCTGTAATAAAGTATCTGATCATAATAAAGAACCTTATCGTATAAATAGTGTTTCGTAACTATTTCATACATAAATCTTAACCAATAGACTATTTAATTAAATTATATTTTAATGCTGGGGTAAATCAGATGTTAAAAATAAATTTTAAAAAATATATAATAAAAAGATATGATTATTGAATTCTTATTTGTTGAGGCATGCAACAATGTTGGGGCCTGGTTTTGGGCAATCTCTTTTAGGAAAGTGCATGAACATTTTCGAGATAGAGTGAAAATGTGATGAGTAAACTTTTTCTACAATAAAGTAGCCTTACTTACGCAGCGCTTATAAAAATCTTAAACATCCCATTAAGGCGGCCATTGTGTAAGCGCCCTGCCTTTAGATGACAATTTTAAAAACTGACGTAAGTTTTTTGCTTCAATTTGTGCCTTATCGCGATGGTGTAAGGTCAGAGCTGAGCAGTAATTTGAAGGTACAGTCAACTTCGAAAACAATAATAGAATTCTACTAAGGTTAGTATGTTTGTATTTTAGTTAGTATTATATATATAATTAAATATTTAGATATATATATATATATATATTTTATTTAGTTCATTTACTCATTCATTTAAAGTTTTTAAAAGACATAACACCGCGTCTTGTCGTCTCCTCCGGTGACAAGAGGGCTGGCTCTTTCTTCGCCCAAAGAATCAGTATTGCAATACAGCGGGGAAATGCAGCCTGCGTTCTTGCCACCATTCCACGCGGACGGGACTTATATCCCTATCTTTAGTATTAATATTTATTTTATTTTATATTTTGTAAATATTTTTTTTTATATATTTTTTTTAAATGTAGTATAATATTTCCATTCATTTATTATTATTAAGCACAGTATTCACATACATGGTATTATAAGAGATATGTCATTCATTAAATGCGAGGCAAAAAGAAAAACGTATTTAAATAAATGCATGTAGTAGTGAGTCACTCTTCACGGTACACGGTTTTGCCTCGCAATAAATAGTCGCGAGCAAAAAATAAGTGGCAAAGATTAAGTGATAGATAGATAGATAGGGCCTATATTGAATAGAAATATATTTTATTTTTAATTTATTTTATTGTTTATATCATTATTGGTATGCGAATTTATAGTTTTCAATTTAGTTTTAGTTAATTTAATTCATAATGTATCAGTCATTTTGAGAGTTTTTTACCCTGTATATATTCATTAGATCAATATTGATTTGCTTATTTATAATATTATAAATGTACGGGCATTGAAAGGTGTGAAATCTCATTGCAAATTTAGTGCGTAAAAAGGGTGCATTAAAATCTATGATCACTGCTCAAATTGAAACTGCATGCAGTGGACCCTGCCTGTGAACCGAGATGGGAAACCGCGAAGATTATTTTGTATTGCGTAGATAATATAAAATAGTTAAATTATGTCTACGGTGGTTCACGAATGGTTTGATAACGTTTACGGGTACAAGATCCGTAGAAGACCTTTATTGATGAAAATTCACTTTCAAAATTTTTTTTTAGGTTAAATTTAGTTTTTGTTATAATATAGTTTATTAAACTTAAACTTATAATATAGTTTATTAAACTTTAGCTTTTTTTTTTCACTAGTGTAAGTTTAATTAATTGTATAAGTTTTTTTTTTCTTCGTTACTCGCCTTAAATATCGTATACATATTAATGTTCCTAGTGAGTACTGTTTATGGAGTCTGGCTCACATATTGTTTATTTTAAATGTTTCTATACAAATTTTAGCCATGATCTCTGTTTGTATTCCAAATTTTAAATAAATAAATGAGAATGCCCATTTTTCTTAGAGAAATGGGCCAACTAAAATGTTCTCGTGCTATGATTTCTATTCTATTTGATATATTGTGTTTTCATAATCTGTAATTAATTTTATTTATTTTAGCATAACGACAATTAACAAAAACTTTTTTCACGTTAATAATTACAGTTTCGATCCCGCCAATTTAAAATCCAGTGTTTTATCTATAATAAAGTATCTGGTCATAAAAAATAACCTAATCGTATAAATAGTGCTTTGTAACTATTTCATACATCATTTTTAACCAATTAACTATTTAATTAAATAATATTTTAATGCTGGGGTAAAAGAGATGTTGTAATTTAATTTAAAAAAACACAATTAATTGTTATGAGTATTGAATTCTATTTAGTTGAGGCACGCTGCAAAAAAGTTGGGGCCTGGTTTAGGGCAATCTCTTTTATTGTTTTGTTTTAAATAAATAATTCTTTATTTTTATTTAATAAAATACACCAACTTAAAGTGGTAATGTCTATTGCAGAACCGATGACCGAGAATGGCAAAAGATCGTGTGAAATAGCAATCCTTTGGAGATACTAAATCCAGCAGTGGAGAGACAGAGATAGGATAATAATGATGATATATTGATTGATACGGTGGTTGTGGTACATGGTTAAGTTACTAAGTCGTTAGCCTCTTTTGTCACGCCTTATGAAACCCAAAATGTCGGATCATTTTACATAAGAAAGGATTTATAAATAATATCATACCCTAACGTAATAAATAATATTGCTAAAAGAAAAAAAGTTAATTAATTTTTGGGATCGGATTAATGATCTATTGTTATTTAGTCCCTTTGTATTGAAAATAAGGATAATAAACAAACGTAAATAGTAACCTTCACAATATATTTTTTCCTTAAAAAAATATTAGATAGCTTATGACTTAAAGACGTACCTGCCCTGGGTGATCCCTATCAGCGTTCGTAGGCCACAAACTGGGATTAGCCGGGGTGGGTCAAGCATCAGCAACAAGGGACTAAGTTCTACAGGTGTGACATTCGCTTTCTGTGTCTACATACAGGGCATGGGGTAATAAAGGAGTAACGGTTAAAGTATACGAGCCGAATGGCGGGGCCGCGGTCACACCTCTGTGATTGGCAGCAGGTGATAAATGCAGCATTGTCTAGCGTCCTGCGGTTGACGTCATAAGTTAGGAACCTCTGCCTGCACGAAAGTGCCTGCCGCTTGTACATCTGTACTTTTGCGTTTGTACGTCGAAACTAGCATGGAGTGGCGTGTCTGTGGTCGTCTTAAAATATAATTTCAGTGGTGGAACCTACGTCGGATCCTGGTCTGCACTCTAAGGGCCTAGTTAAGCAAAAAAAATGGCATGATCGGGTGCTACTATGGGGGCCTGACACCTCTGCCGAAGGCGTTCAATATTGTTGTTCTTCAAAAGCAGAGGTTTTGCATTTTGTCGGCTTTCGGATTGCTCATAGGTAAGTAATCTATCTAAATTATGACATACCTAGTCGGGTACCACTATACCTATCAGGTGTTATATTCTCATAGGTGAATTTTGAGAAGAAATATATCGTTATTATTTTATTTTGTAAATCTGATATAGTTGAGTTTTTCTTGCAGATTCCTTTGGTAGGCAGATTAAACATCAAGAGGTCATTGAAATATGCTAAGCTGCTGGTCTTCTGCTAACAGCTTTCTCTTTGGACCACTTTGTTGCTTAGTCTTCGACTAGTATTCATTCCTACATCCTTATTTAAAATTATTTGAATAATGACGCGTCACAAATGCCTGTAATAGGTTTACGAGAATTCGACCTTTTATTTACTTTGAAATTTATCTATTGTTTCCATCTGCAGGTCTCTTAGGATTATGTTAATCCCCATGTATCGCGTCGCAGATTCTAAATTTTATCTTTATCTACTTTTATCTTTTATCTGAAAAAGGATCTAATTTTGGGCTAAATAAAAAATGGAAGGTACCAGACATTCCTACGCCGATGACCGCAACCATGGAAAATGGCTGTTGGATGAGCTGCGATCACGATCCCGAACAATGGGACTTTTTTTTTTTTTTATATACGGGAATTAATAAATTATCAATGATACGCCCCCTACCTGAAGGGCCAACGCGGGTGGGGGTCGCATGCACGACTCATCCGTGAGGCTTCCTAGTGAAGCCCCAGGGCTCCTACGGACTAAAATCCTATAAACCGTCTCTATCTCACTGTTGGCCCTGTGTGCCTTAACAGCTAAGTCTGAGTCGTGGCTACGGAGTGAAGGCACTCGTTCGCCGCGTGAACAATGGGACTCTAAGGAGATTTTTAAATAGGTGGTAGGCGAACTTATTTTTCCAGTCTGCCGGGGCGGGAAAGTATCCATCGTTCATACCGATAAACCATGTAAACCACGTTTCGATTCGAATTGCCGTCATGCCCAGTCAAGCCGGCATACTGTTCCCTAACTGATGTCAGTTGTCAGTCAGATGAGTGTCTTGGTTCCAGTTACTAATATTCATGGACTTACCATCAGGTGGAAGCAAGGTTACATGTGCAAGAATAAAATAAAATATAAAAAAGAAGGAGGTTTTTAGATGAAATATGTTAATAATATTTAAGGAAATTGCAAAAATATGCGAGTGTAATAATTCCAACAAGGAAATTCGTATTATACTCGTAAAGTCATTATTTTTACTCCAACCAATTTCCCGTGATAAGAAAAAGAATCCGTTTGAATGAAAATTTAAGAAAGGATCATTTAACCAAGTATTATTTTGTTTCTTGAAACTGACAGCCTGAAATATTTGAAGCGTTGTTATGCTTTTCTATTTTCTAGATTCTATTTCGTTATGCGCAAACAAGAAAACAATTTATGACTTGAGTTAGTAACCTGAGAGATCCAGCTTAGGATATACATATTCTTAGCTATATGTTACGTCCTGTAATGAATTCCAGTTTGCCGCTCAGGTTCGTTCCAAGACGTACATAAAGTGTTTTGCCAAAGCTTTGTGACGTCACAAATGACACCATTCCTAGCGCTTAGACTGCATACGATATCGAGCTAGATCGCTCTGAGCGCTGTCAGTTGTTTGTCATTATGTCGTGCGCCATTTTCAAGTTTATTTAACATTAGGTTTTCTTTTAAATTATAATTCATTTATATTGTTTGTATATTACTTCTAAAACAAATCTATAATTAATATTTAAGTAGGAGTGAAAAAAAAAAATGTCTGTAACACGGCTTATTTTAGAAGACCAATCCAAATCGTGATATTTGATTCGGGACGACTGTCAGTATCATATACATTCTAAGCGCTCTAACTTCGGAACAAGGGGTTAGACCCATCATAATAAGTGGCTCGTCGATGTCTCTAGGGAACCATACTCGAGAAATGCCACAAATGAATAAAATTTATATTCTCAACCAAGAATCGAATCCAGCAGACCCCCAGACACTACGCAGGTGGTCTCTTGGTATCACGTACTAAGTTTATTTGTGTTCTTAGTAGAAAACAGTCTATTTTGTACCCAACAGAACAAAAGTTTCGGTCCTTAATATAAATTTTGAATTAAATTACTTATGCCTTAATATCTATCTACACGTGCGAGAAAAAACAATAGCTTGGTGTTACTGAAATAGCTCGTCTCATTGGGATCAAAAACCATTTATTCAAAACATAATATGTATATGATATTTACTCAACAAAACCCCTTAAATTGACCCAAGTGCACATTGTTTTATCCGGCAGCGCGTCGCAAAGTGGGGTATGTATTTATCAGCCTATGTCTGTTAGGGTGGAGTGAAAAAAAAATATTTTTGAACTTTGTTCCTCCTGTATCACCAATGTATGATCGACATTCTTAGAGATATAAAAATAAAATAAAATAAAAAATTAAACAAAACCCCTTAAATCGACCCAAGTGCACATTGTTTTATCCGACAGCGCGTCGCAAAGTGGGGTATGTATTTATCAGCCTATGTATGCATGTATGTTCCTTTGTGGCATACTGGAGAGTAAACGCGTTGGTCGATTTTGATGATTCTCATGTCAATCGATCATTGTTAAAGAAGCTATGTAATAAAATTATATACATATGTATGATGTAATTAAGCGGTTATAAAACTTTTTGGCGACGGAACCCTTGGGATTGTTTTTTTCTTTTTCGTTATTTCTTTTCGGTTTTTAAATTAAGATTATACGTGACGCAGGCGCGTTTTTTATTTTTTTAATTAATTATACTAGATGGCACAAAGTAAAGACACTATTTGGTTCAGGAAAGGAAGTTCCTTTCCAGATTTAAAAAAAAGTTTTTTTTTTTTTTTCTTCTCCCGATAAATACATATGGATCCAGCCCATACAGCCAAGTCTGACGTAATATATCTTTCTTTTCTATGAGTTAATTCCTCGGGACACATCATGCGCAATAAAAAGTATAGCTTGCTGCAGCTCGTCATGCAAGGCAAGATACAGGCTCCAGAAGACCGGGGAGAAGACGCACTTCCTCGCTCAAGAACCTCAGGGAGTGGTTCGGGATGAGCATCAGATCCTTGTTCCGGACAGCGGCCAACAAAATCAAAATCGCCTTAATGATAGCCGACCTCCGATAGGAGATGGCACGGTAAAAAGAAGAATGAGTTAATGAGGTCATCATCAAATTGCAGATGCTGCAGAATTTGATGCTTTTCTTGAAGTCACTCGCGGCATTATAGCTCAAACACGTCGGGTAAAATATAGGAGTCTACAGCGCGGGAACACCGTAAAAAATTAATTGCTACTTGTGCCCCATATTCAAAGTCCAATTTATCGTTTTCCATAACTATTCTCATTGTAGAACATTAATAAACAAAACAACACCACTTTTGACCAACAATTTTCACAGTAAATAGATTTACAAAATAAAAACTTGCACTTGACATGTCCGCGCAAAATGGCGCGAAGGACCCCTCTTTTTTCTATATATAAACTTAGGCCATGAAATTTCGTCCCATTAGGACATGAGTCCTCCAGAAAATTTTGTTTTTCATTTTAGTAAAGAGTTCGAATCACATCAAATAAAATAATATTGGACATTAGTTCAGGGCGGCCGCACGCTACGATTCACACACCACGTATACGGCGATTTGGCGTCCAGCTCAAATCAAATCTTGCATTTCTTAAATGCACAACGTATGGCGTTGTATTCCATTCCACCGGTACGAATGTCTGATAGTATGCGAGGTCCATAGTTTGTCTAATATATAACATTTTTCAGTAATTATATGTTAATTTTTAAGATGATTCTCTATTTTTTCTAGTTCAGTGCTCTTCTTAATTACATCTCCATTTTTAGCCGACGTCATCTGACGTGTCTGATGCATAATTTAACTTCTAATTGGATAAACAAAAAGTGTAATTCGAATTGAAATTTGTGTTTATTAAAGGGAAATTATTTCGAAGAACTATCTAAACGGTGTTGTTTTTTTTTTTGGTTAGTATTAATAAAGTAAAGTATCAGCACGACCGTATCCCTTCCGGGGTTGTTAGAAACATCTTAAAGACTTCTTAGATTCACATTTAGCCAACTTTACAGAACAAGAAGCAAGCTTGTCGGTGTCTTTAGCGTACCAAAAAGAGAAATATCATAAATAAATAATTATGTCCAGACCAGAAATCGAATCGAAATGTTATGATTTTAAGGAAATTATTCTTGTCAGACCACCACCACTAGTTAATTTCTGTATCACATGAAAATTTAATGCAAGAAAAACCAATGTACTAATGTTTGAAAAAAGTAGGATGACAACCGTGACGATAATGATTGATGATGGAACTGTAGACCAAGTAAATTAAATTATGTATTTGGGCAGTGTTTTTGAAAGAAGAGTGAACTCGGGAAGTAAAAGTCAAAATATATTTATTCACGTCAATAATTTAATTATTTTTAATGAATCTACTCCTGCTAGTAGAAGACTAAGCAGCAAAGTAAAAAAAAAAAAATATCTTTATTCGAAGTCAAAGAGTTCAAGCTTACATTTTATAAGGAAGTAGGTATAAAACAAATATTTAACGCAGATCATAGAGTGACGTAACTATCCTCCAGTATTTGTAAAACCCTGCAACCCGAACGAAGAGTACCTGTGTTCCGGGAAGCAGTATTCATTGAGTGCGGAATGAGTATGATTCGATATATGTATTTATCCTAAGAAACTATGATGGAATAAATAGATATTAAATGATATTAAGTGGTCCAATAAGTAAGCTGTTAGTGTTAACGGTGCCCTGTCACTGATCGCTAGTCGAAATGTCAGTGTCAAAGCACGACTCGCCATACACAATGCCATGCTGATGCCAACACTTATTTATGGAAGCGAGACGTTAATGCAGCAGAAATGAGGTCGTTGCGTCGGATATGCGGCGTGACTCTGACGGAACGCATACGGAACGAGGAAGCACAAGAAAGCACAGGGAGAAAAATAAGGACACTCCGACGGTTCGGGCATGTTGAAATGATAATTAAGAGAGATTGACGAAGCCCTGACAGACAAAGAAGCCATCACAATCAAATAAATAAAACAATAGCTGAAGGTGCATTTAAAAGCCTTTGAAACAAAAAGGCATGTATAAAGAGGTTAGTTAATTTCGAAGAAGCAAAAGAGGTATATCGAGTTTGTGACAAATGACGCTCAATTGTCTCTGCCTACCCCGCAAGGGACCTGGCGTGAAGATATGTTTGTGTATGTACATGAAAATTAATGATACAAAACTTCGACTTTAAATACAGAAAAGAAAAGCCGATAGAAGGCATTGAATGAACTGTAGGTATCTGATATTTACTGAATTCCAAGAATTACAAGTTGGAAAGTCCAAGAAGTTATGATTAAAAGACATCTGAGAGATTACAGCTTTGCTCGAATTTTTCATCTTAATATTTACTATAAAAGACGAAGTCCTGACTGACTTACTCATATAAATCATTGTACCTATATTCCAAACAAATAGAGAACAACCCCAAAAGCTTTACGTGTCTATCAACGATAGGTTCACTTATTAATAGATAATCTACGCATTATTTTCAAATATTCAAATTAATTTTAGAAGTTTGTAAAAAAAATCTTTAATATAAATCCCAGTGGTTTGAAATAAACGAATTTATTATTATTATTGTTTTAATTTCTTTTCTTTGTTTACTTCGTTAATTAGAGCATTGACTTTACATTTAATGGCTAGACAATTAATACAACCGCGGGAAAAACCGTGCACAGAACGCTAGTGATATACAAAATGCAGTGAAAAATCAAAACATTTTCACAAGAGAAACTTAACTAACATATTATCATTTTTATTACCTTCATATTTTTATTTAAGTAATTATAACTGAGAGCATTGACTTTGTATTTAATGACCAGACAATTAATAACAGCCACGGGACAAACCTTGCACAGAACGCTAGTGATATACAAAATTCAGTGAAAAATCAAAACATTTTCACAAGAGAAACTTAACTGACATATTATTGTTTTTATTTCTTTCGTATTTTTACTTCGGTAATTATAACTGAGATCATTGACTTTGCATTTAATGACCAGACAATTAATAATAATTATTCGAAAATACGTGCACATAACTATATATGTATGTTTATTTCTGTTGTAGTTATTCTGTTATTGATGTAATGCCTATTCCTTCGTAATTCTTGTACTATTGTATTAATTTTTATTCTTAAATTTATTATCATTGTTTTCTTTGCTTACTTTTATTGTATCTGTCAGCGAACTCTTATTATTGGCTTTATCGTATTACTATTTTCTCCTATATATGTATAAATTAGCTGTAAGAATTCCTAAATAAAATAAATAAAGAAATAACGCTAGTGAAATACCAAGTCCAGTGAAAAGTTAAAACATTTTCACAAGAGAAACTTAACTAAATTACTCGTATTATTGTTGTTTTTATTTCGGTAATTATAACTGAGATCATTGACTTCACATTTAATGACCACACATTGTTATTAGAAATTATTATTCTTTTAACAAGTGGCTATAATTTAAGAAAAAGAGAGTCAGCAGAGTCAACCGCGCTCCTTAATTTTTTTTTTTTTTTTTTTTTATGTTAGCACGACATGTGACCTTGGGCCCACCTGATGGTATTGAGTGGGTAGGTGTAAAAGTAAACACACGTATTTTTTTACATCTTATAATATTAAATTTATTAAAAGTTATTAAAAACAGTTTTTGGTGTTAATTTAGCATCAGGATTAGAAGCAAATACATATGCAACAATAGGTAAATAACATCTGCACCTAGCCTGCTGGTTTTGAAAATATTATTTACGAACTGTCAACACTAGTCACACAAGATAAAAAATGGCATCAGCTGATAAGGTTTTCCAGTCCCAGCAAGCCCTTGAGGATAAACTGAGTCAAAGAATGGCAGAGTTTGAGGCTCAGCTGGCAGCAGCAAGAGGCGCACCTCACAGCAATAAAGTGGAAATTATTGCAAAGGAGTTTCAAGACTTCAAATGTTTTGCAGTAGAGATGTTGTCTCTAATAAGATAACAAGTCACAGAACTGCAAGCAACAGTGGATAGGCTTGAAACCAGGAGCAGGACGAACTGCTTGCTACTTAAGGGTTTTCCCGAGCGGCAAAATGAAAATGTCTCTCAGGTGGTGGTGGATGTAGTAAGGGATAAACTTGGCATATCTGACATCAGTGTACAGGCATTGCGCTCCTGTTATCGCCTCGGGAGAGCCAACGATTCTTCCCCAAGGACAATTCTCGTTCGCTTTGAAAATTTTTATCTCCGACAACTTATCTGGAATAAAAAGACAAAGTTTAAAGGCACGCCATACAGTTGCTCTGAATTTCTTATCAAAACGAGACAGCTGTTACTAATTGAAGCACGTAAAATTGTTGGAGTAAGGAATTGCTGGTCCCAGGATGGCATTGTCATAGTGAAGACTGAAGATGGGTCTAGACATAAACTTTACAATCACTCCGACCTCAGAGAGTTGTCCAAGGCGTCACTAGCAGCTGCTCAGGCACAGCCAGAACCCAGAGAACGCCCTAGAAGAATACAGAGAATCAGATAGTTCTTGTTTCATATAGTAATTATTAAATGTTTCTCACTCCACACATATTTACTTACATTACCTCTTATTACTTACTATACACAGCACTTGCTATCCTCTATTAGTAATCTTTCTAGCATTGGATTTATGACTCTTCTATTTTAGACATGTGTTAGTTATTAACTGATAATAAACTGATTGAAATTGGAAATAACCTTAATAACTAGCTCGTATACGTTCGGTTATCTGTAGTATTTTTACTCCTAAATAACAACGTACATTGAAGTGTATTGAATTGTGTTTTGCTTTGTATGTATATTTCATAATAGCACGCAATGTACGAGGCGCCGTCTTACGTAATTTTCTTCATATGATCTTGCATAACTAGCAAGTTAAGTTACTAAAAAAGGGAATGACTAGGCAAAGGAATCTGGACCTTCAGCCCATGATTAATGTATAAATTGACGTTTTACTGTCTTTATATTTTTATCTTGTTTTTGTGAATATTTTATAACAATGGGTAACTTGTTAATATAATTAAGTAGTAAATTTGTGTGATAATAGATGGCGCTGATGTCCCTAGAGAGTCTGTTCCTGTTTTAATGTCGCTATAGGCGCTTTTATTATTATTTTTTATTTATTATTTGTTAATCTTTAATTCGTTTTGAAAGTCGTCTGACTTGGCATTTGACTGTGGTTTTCATACAAAAATCGGTGAATAAAGCAAGCTTTGCTTTATTTGCTTTCAAGTCGAACATAGCACTATTATTCACAGACTCCACTGTCTATCTGTTGTACAAAATTAAAATATAATTCGTCTTTTATACAAGTATTTTGTATGTTATACGACATCTAGTGACCAATAAGGTAACTAATGCATATGCGAGTACATACTTACGCTATTGGTGTAAATACTTTTAATATCTGCAAAGGTCATAAATCTATCTAGTATAAAGGAAAAAGGAAAGAAAAAAAAAAATTCATTATTATTAGTTTTCAGTGTTTTTTTTTTTTATTTTATTTTTTTTATTTATTCTTATTAATAATATGTGTATGTGTATATATATATATATATATATATATTCTTTCAATACGGTGTGTGTGTACATGTGTGTGGACTCTGTAACTCTTTGTACCTGTATGTTTTTGTTCTGATATTGTGTAACTACCTACAAATAATTTAGTTGCTGTATATTATTATTTTAAGATTTTGATTTGTAAGCCGTTTACCAGCAGGACATGCAGAGATCAAACATCGATAAACTTATATTAATTTATTATAAGTTAAACGATAAGGTTAAAAGCATAAATATTTTAGTATTTTAATATTATTATTAGGTATATTATTATTATTATATTTATTATTTATATTATAACTACACAAAATTGCTGATATGGTAACTTCTGATGATAATGACTCATTTTATTCTGCAAACGATAGTACGTCCGATAGTGATGACGTGTATTATGATGCACCTGGTTTGGATGCCTTAATAATTCATGAATTGGGGTGCTACAAGAAAAATTTCAATGTCTGTCATATTAACGCGCAAAGTTTACCTGCCCATTATACAGATCTTGTCGTTACCTTTTCTTCGCCGAATGTTGTGGACGCTATACTCATTTCTGAGACTTGGCTGAAACCAAGCCTTCCCTCAACTTCATATTTATTACCCGGATATGTACTTATCCGCAACGATCGTACAGGTGCTAATGGAGGCGGAGTAGCCATATTTTTGCGTTCTGATCTCACCTACAAAGTTGTATGTCGTTCGCCAAGTGCGTACTCGGCATCGCCAGAATATTTATTCATCGAGATATGTTTTTTAGGTTCCAAACTTCTCGCGGGTGTAGTGTACTGTCCCCCAAATATTAATTACTTCTCGAAACTTGAAATAGCTTTGGAGGAGACAGTTGCACTATACTCACACCACATCGTTATGGGCGACTTTAACACCTGCCTCCTCAGCGACCAAATACATAATAGATCCCGTGCTGTCAAGCTCTTAAATATAATTTCTTCTGTAAACCTTTCTTTATTACCATCTGGCCCCACTCATCACCTTTCTTCCTCCAATACTCTTCTGGATCTAATTCTCACTTCTCGTCCTGATTTGATTCCTTCCCATGGCCAACTTCTTGCCCCTTCCTTTTCTCACCATGATTTACTGTTCGCATCCTATAAACTAAAACCGCCAAAGTATCGACCCCCGACAGTATTTATGAGAAATTTTAATCGCATAAATATGGACAAGCTGCGTAGTGATTTGTCTGGTATAGACTGGGTACCTCTTCTTCAAACCGACAATATCGATGATATGGTCTCCATATTTAATCGAGAGTTACTTAAGGTATACGACGAACATGCTCCGGTTCGCCCTACAAAAATTAAACGTCCGCCTGCGCCGTGGATCACTGACGACATCCGCGCAGCCATGAAGAGGCGTGACAAGGCCTATCGTAAATATCGCAAGACTCGCAGTGATGAAAGCGGTGCTGCATATAGAATTGCAAGGAATCGGTGTAATCAGATCTGTAGAATTGCTAAGAGACGTTTTTTTCATGAGAATATTAAAAAAAATACTCCATCTAAGAACTGGAAATTTCTAAAAACAATCGGTTTTGGCCGTTCACACAGTCAGCTTAATTTAGGCATAATTAAACTTGACGACCTAATTAATCATTTTTCATCTGCCCCAGTTCTCGACAACGCCACGAAGGTGAGAACGCTAAAAGAAATTCTCGAGATGCCGGCTCCAGATACTGAAACATTTACGTTTGCGGAGATTTCTGATGATATGGTTCTTAAGGCGATTCAATCCATTACTTCAAAAGCAATAGGACGTGATGAAATCGGTCGTGCTATGATCGTTCCCATTCTTAACATCCTTCTACCTATAATCACCCATATAATAAATTTCTCTCTTAGTACTAGTCAATTCCCCTCCTTGTGGCGTGAAGCATTTATTATACCTCTCCCAAAAATATCATTGCCTACTCTTCCATGTCACTTTCGTCCTATTTCAATTTTACCTTTTCTATCGAAAGTATTAGAATATATAGCTTATAAACAATTTTCATCATTTTTATGTGTATACGATTTGCTTAACCCTTATCAATCTGGTTTTCGCCCCGGTCATAGCACAACTTCAGCTTTGCTTAAGGTAACTGAAGATATCAGAAACGGCATGGATGAAGTCAAGATTACAGTACTGGTACTGATTGATTTCACGAATGCCTTTAACACAGTTGATCCTGATTTGCTCATCGCTATGTTATCTCGCCTTAACCTATCATCGGAAACGTTACAGTGGTTCTCACAGTATCTACATGGACGAAGGCAAAGAGTTAGAGTTGGCCAGGATGTATCTGAGTGGCGTGACTTGCCCACAGGAGTTCCACAAGGTGGTATCTTGTCTCCCCTGTTATTCTCCTTATTTATCAATTCAATTACTTCTTCTTTACATTGTCATTATCATCTTTACGCCGATGACTTGCAACTCTATATACAAACTGGCATCGAAACTGTTAATAGTGCCATAGCATGGTTAAATGTTGATTTGTCGCACATTAACTCTTGGTCCAAACGATTCGGTGTGGTGGTGAACCCGACCAAATGTCAGGCCATTGTAATTGGAAGCAGTAGACTCATGTCGAAAATTGATCTCACAAAGATTGAAGCCGTTCGATATGATCAGGCTCCTATACCGTTCTGTGATAACGTCAAGGATCTCGGTGTGTTTATCGACTCCCATCTTAGTTGGGATACTCATCTCTCTAACACAAACCGAAAAGTTTTCGCATCGCTACATTCGCTCAATAAGTTGAAAAATTTTCTGCCGCATAAAACAAAGATAACTCTTGTCCAAAGTCTTCTCCTTCCACTTATTGATTACGGCGATGCATGTTGTGTAAATATGACTGAAGAGCAGCTTAATAAAATGGATCGCCTTCTCAATACATGTATTAGGTTCATTTTCTCCCTTCGCAAGTTTGACCATATTTCTGAATTCCGTAGTAAACTCAAATGGTTGCCTATCAGGTCCCGAAGGAATCTCAGAATAGTATGTTTACTTTACACGGTATTAAACGAGCCTAATACACCTGTATATCTAAAGGAACAATTTGCGTTCCTAAACTCTTTCCATGAACGTACTCTTCGGTCATCGCATAACTCGGTCCTTGCAATCCCCTCTCATCACACAAACTTTGTATCAAAGTCTTTTGTCGTCGTAGCGTCATCTCTTTGGAACGATCTTCCGGTCTCCATCCGACATGCCACAACTAGACTAACTTTTAAGAGTCAAGTTTATAAGTATTTTATGGAGCCAAAATAAGACCTCCACATAAAATTAAACACGTTGTTTTACTTTTATTCATTTGATAAAATGTTAAAAGTTGCTTTTTGTCAGTATTGTGTAGTTGTTTATATTTATTGTATCGAATTTGTGTAGTTGTATTAGTATGTATTTATTATATAGTATTCGTATGTAGGTATATGTATGTTTATTATACTTATATAGGTATATTACGTAGGTCTATATTATTTCTTAGAATTAAGATTGTAAATAATGTACATTATTCAATCATTTTTATTTTTTATATTTTGTGCACCTACTCCTGTCACTAAAAACTCTCTTATTGTCCTTAAGGTTAACAGGCAGAGAATGTCTAACGACATTATGTTAGCCCTTTGTACTTATGTGCAATAAAGTTTTTAAATAAAATAAATAAAATAAATAAATAAGTGGCGCGTAAGATTCATGAATGTTAGCAACTGAAGTCAGACACTCATGACTGAAATCAGTCCCTAACACTGTGCCGGCTTGACTATATGCTTTTTCACACTTCGCTTGAAGGACTCCAAGTTATAGGAAAGTGGAAACACAGAAGCTGGAAGAGCATTTCACATCTTTATTGTGCGACATGAGTCCCCAAATTTATACGTACGCGATAAGTACGCGGAGAGGATCACCACATCTATTTGCAGTCGAAATGGTCCGAGGAGGCTCTGGAGTTCTCTCGTGAGCTTGGCGACGGGTAACCCTTTAAGTCCGTAGATTTAGGCTGAGCTGCATGTTACGATTGTAGTTAAAATTGGCGTCGATTGTAACAGATGACGGCTGACCTTCAAAGTATAACTGATACATTCGACGCCATATTTTATTTTAACGTTACGATTACAGATACTTTGGTGCAACGCAGCCTTAGACGAGGTTTTAAAATTCATTTATTTGAATCTGCGAACCTCGGCACACTGCTTGACGATGAAAGTTTCCGTATCGCCGTTGGTCTTCGGTTAGATGTCCGTATGGAAAGGAGGTCGACTGTCTTGGAGTTCATTGGCTCCCTTAACGATACTATTAAAAGGGCTCTAGCCACCATCGAGGTTCCAGCTCTTCTAGAGCCTGTTGGAGTTATCCGAGATGATGGCAAGAGACCCGATGGTATGACGTTGGTCCCCTGGGAACGGGGACGTGCTCTGGTGTGGGAAGCCACGTGCGTCGACACCCTCGCCGCGTCGCATTTCAGGGGGGCAGCGCATAAAGCGGGAGCCGCGGCGGAAAATGCGGAGTCCAGCAAGCGGCGCAAGTATGTAAGTATATTAAAAGATTACATATTTGTCCCGTTTGCTATAGAAACTCTGAGCCCATGGAGTCCAAGCGCAAAAAAGTTTTTAAAAGACATAACACCGCGTCTTGTTGTCTCCTCCGGTGACAAGAGGGCTGGCTCTTTCTTCGCCCAGAGAATCAGTATTGCAATTCAGCGGGGAAATGCAGCCAGCGTTCTTGCCACCATTCCACGCGGACGGGACTTATATCCCTATTCTTAATATTAATTTTATTTTATATGTTGTAAATATTATTTTCTAATAAATGTAACTGATTTATTTGTAATAGTTTGGTATTCTAAAGACATCGACGAGCTTGCCACTTGTGATGATGGGATAGTTGGCTAAATGTGAATCCAACTTTAAATTAATTCTTTTATAACGTGGTTTCTGACCACCCCGAATGGTGATATCAATTATTTTTATAATATGTATGTATATCTTAGGATTTAGTGTATGTAGTATTTATTACTATGTAGTGTATGTGTCTTAGAATGTAGTGTATGTATTTCTTAGTAGTCGCGATCACAGCGACATTATTGCCGCTCGGCGAATACCACCGTTGGATCGGTGGCCAGCGCTCCGAGCGGCGCCCACGAGAGTGGAATCAATCCGCGCACTGAGCGGTCACACGTTTTTGCTCTCACATTTTCATAGTCGTTTTTACTCAAGTAATTAACTTATATTTCTTCTTCTATAATAAACCATATACAGTCCGCTAAACAATCTTCAATTGAGCCATCGAAGACCCGCAGCAGTATCCCTACGCGGTTAGCAGCACAGAATAGGGACTGACGATTTTATACACATAGTATGTAGTTTATTGTTTGTTTATTTATTATTTTACTGCCTCCGTGGTGTTGTTGTTAAGTCCGTGGATTTAGACTCGGAGGTACCGGGTTCGATTCCTGGTCGGGACACAAAAATATGTATTAATATAATAATACATTTAATCAATATTTAATTCATTTGTGATATTTCTCGGGTTTGGTACGCTGGAGACATTGACGAGCTTGCCACTTGTCATGATTGGCCTATAGTAAAGTTGGCTAAATGTGAATCAGGTTGTAAGCGTGGTTTCTGACCACCCCGAAAGGGAAACGGTCGTGATGATACTTTTTACTTATTATTTTTATATCAGCACTATCCTTCATCTCACACTCTCCCAAAGGTTAGATGTTAGGAAATGCCTTGTAGGCATTAATCTTCGCCTTTGTACAATTTTTTTCGTGCAAATTTTTTTTAAATAATAGTATAAATTATATATAATTAGGCGTAGCCAACTTCAGCAAAGAAGCCAACAGACGCATTCAGCTAGGATGGGCGGCATTCGGGAAGCAGCGCCACATCTTCCTATCAAACATACCCCAGTGTTTGAAGACGAGAGTTTTCAACCAGTGCGTTCTTCCAGTGCTGTCATACAGAGCAGAAACGTGGACACTAACATTGGGTCTGGTCCACAAATTTAAGGTCAGTCAGCTATGCTGGGTATTTCTCTGATGGATAAAGTCCGAAACGGGAAATCCGTCGGAGAACCAAAGTTACCGATATAGCCTTCAAAATTAGTAAGCTGAAGTGGCAGTGGGCTGAACATGTCTGTCGTAGAACCGATGAACAATGGAGTAGACGAGTTCTAGAGTGGAGACCACGTACGGGAAGACGCAGAGTGGGTCGACCCCCCGCTAGATGGACGGATGACCTGAGGAAGGTCGCTGGTGGGGGTTGGATGAGGGTGGCAGGAGATCGTGTGAAGTGGCGAGCCTTGGGGGAGGCCTATATCCAGCAGTGGAGAGACACAGGCTGATGATGATGATGATCAGTATAAATTATTTGTAGTTCATGACTATAACAATAAACTGTCAATTTAAAACATGTTTTTCACCTACCGATTCAATTTCCATAAGCGAAAATAAAATTGAACTTTTGACAAATCCGTATTTTACTATTCACTGCACTTCTATACTACTAATACACATATATACATACATATATCTTTACGCCAAATCCTTGCGGGGTAGGCCGAGACAATTGAGCACCACTTGTCACGATCACGACATACCTCTTTCACTTCGTCGACATTCATCAACCTTTTTATACATGCATTGTTACGAAATGAAATCGTTTATTTGCTAGGATACATTGTACATAGTATGTTATATAAATAAAGAAATAGTTTCTCATGATCCACCAGAATATGGCATGCAAATGTTTAAGGATAATAATAATAATAGCATGGAAATGCTGCCAGTATCCTTGGCACTTTGCTTATTGGTAGCGATTTGGAGCAAATTTTTTATTTATAATAATTTTTATTTTGTTTTTTCTTCATTTTAGTTTTTAGTTGTATTTTGATTTATTAATTAGGTTTATTTTTATTAATAGACATTTATGTTTTAAAAGGTAAGTTTTTAGTTTAATAAATATATATATATATTTTAAATCATTGTTGGTACCTTATTTCCTTCGAATAAAAATGTACTGCCTATTCAAATGTACAATTCAATAATAGCATTACATACAATTTGTAATTTCTTAAATTATGTCAACATTTGTATTCACAAAATTCCTTAAGACTATAGCATAAATAAACATTTAGCAGACAGCCAGCGAGGTAAAGTTTTTTTAAATATTTATAGGTAATAATTTAATGTCCGAAGGTATATGATTATAAACTTTTATAGCCATACAATAGCACGTAGAACTACACAGTGAACTCTTACATATTGGCATTAATAGCTTAGTAGCTTAATAGTTTGGCGGAGTCTTGGATTTAACAAAGGTTTTTGAAAAAGTCAGAGTTGCTTACAACAAATACATATATGTCAAGTATATACATTCATGTCAATGAGAGTAAATTTATTTTTTTAAATAATAATAATAAGGATCAGCATTGCCATTCAACGTGGCGATGCTGCCAGTATCCTTGGCATTTTGCCCATTGACAGCGATTTGGAGCAATTTTTTTTATTTATAATATTTTTTATTTTGTTTTTTATTTATTTTAGTTGTATTTTTATTTATTAAGTAGGTTTATTTTTATTAATAGTAATTTATGTTTTAAACTTAAGTTTTTTGTTTAATGAATAATTAAGTTTTTTTTTTAAATCATTGTACCTTACTTCCATCGAATAAAAAGCATTCTTAATAACATTAAAAAAAAAAATGCTCTAATGCTATATTGGGCTGCAGGCTTTAAAAATCTTATTTTAGAATGTGAAGTACCAATCAATCAGAATTTGAAATGAAAATCGCTATGGCGCAAACAATAGATATTTCAAAGAAAATCATTTTAACGTTAACAAAACATTCTTTATAACTGTTTTCGCATTATAATTGAATTTACTGCCTCCGTAGTCTAGCGGTTAAGTCCATGGGTTTAGACTCGGAGGCAGCGGGTTCGATTCCAGGTCGGGACACAAAAAAAAATATTAATGTAAATAAAGACATTTAATTAATATTTAATTTATTTGTAATATTTCTCAAGTTTGGTACGCTGGAGACATCGACGAGCTTGCCACTTGTCATAATTGGCCTATAGTAAAGTTGGTAAATGTGAATCCGCTTATTTATAAGCTATATTTATAAATATCGTGATGATACTTTACTTTTTACTTAATTGAATTTATATTTAAATACTTGATTTAAAAGAGAAAAAGCGTAGGATTTTAAAACATAAAATATTTTGTATTTTTAAGTCAAAGCTTAAAAAATACACTTGGAAAAAATATATTTTAAAACACAAAACTTTGTTAATTTCATTCCGGATTTTGGATTAAAATGCCTGCGTTACACCTGTCTAACAAAAATAATAAACCAAATAGTTTTGCGTGTCTTTCTAATAAACTAGTCCAGTAATAACTCGTCCTCTGATACTTATTACAAATGACTTATATGTATATTTATCATCCACCAGCCATTTCCAGTGGTTGCGGTCCTAGGTACAGTCACTCAACACTTTTCCCATTGCTAAGAGTTTTTTCAGATTGTCGGCACCTCTCATTTATTTATTTAAATTATTTAATGCACCTAAAAATAGCACAGAGGCGATCTATAATGCCAGTAGGCATTCTTTACCAGCTAACCTTGGGGATGGAGTAAGGTAAGATAATATATATAATATTATATATATAAATTTTAATGATACAGTTAATAAGTTACCTAACAAATTTTAATATACTACACATTATACCTACACACATAAACATACATAAACTATACATACAAGTACATCATATACATTATAACCTAAATAAATACACAGTTATTTAAATAGTGTTTTATTCTGTTTCGCCAGGAACGATGTGGTTATCAAACGTTTAAAAACGCTGACAGATGGTGCACGTCTAATGGCCAAGGGTAGCTTATTCCACTGGCGAGCTGCAGATACAGCAAAGGAATCAGTGTATCTGGTTGAGGAATGAGAAGGAATCTTAAGTTGGTTGTTGTAAGAGGAATTCTAGAAATGTCTAAACACATGTTCAGATTCTGTCCCGAGGTGTCTGAGACACCAGTTCATCTCCTCTGCGACTGCTATGCCTTACTTCACAAGCGAAGCACCATCTTGGGTGCTCACAGATTAAGCCCTGAGAAGGCGATGCTAAGCCCATACTAGGATTCCGTGAATCGCGAGGGACGTCGCAATAGATCATTACAGGTGACGAGTAGTCCCCACCCTATTTACATAAAATTACTAAAAGATGACGTGCGAATAAAATCTTAACGATAAGATGGTAGATCACTTTTTTGGTTGACTTTCCTTCCCTTGACATGGACGCGATGTCATATGTTGTTCTTAATACGAGTGCCGCACATCGTCTGATTCGTCAAAAAATCCGGGATTTAAACAGGTCAATGCTGATATTACTTGAATCTATCATTAAGTTACGTAATCAATAAGTTTTGAAACTATATTATTGCTTATGTTAAGTGCTCTCAGATCAATGTTCTTCTAAAGATAATGGATCGACAAATATACGGTATATAACTATTTTAGTCCACACAGAGAAATATGTGTCCAGGTGTTTAATATAACAGCGCACGCTAGGCCTCTTAAAAAACGACTAGGCCTCCAAATTATCCGTATTCTTTATTAGTATTTTTTTTTATATTTAATTTATTAATCATCATCACGACCGTTTCCCTTCCGGGGTGGTCAGAAACCACGCTTATAAAGAAGCGGATTCACATTAAGCCAACTTTACTATAGGCCAATCATGACAAGGGTCAAGCTCGTCGATGTCTCAAGCGTACCAAACTCGGGAAATATCACAATTAAATTTAAATATTAGTTTATTTAAATTAATAAATATTATTAAGTCTCGAGCAGGAATCGAACCCGGTACCTCCGAGTCTAAATCTACAAACTTAAACGCTAGAACACGGAGGCAGTTTATTTATATTATTTTTATTCTCATTTTTAATTATTTATTCATTTCCACAGCAAATTACAGAATGTAAAGGTAACACTCGCATATAAGAACGTCTATACATTGGGAAACATACTTTATTACGATTGCGTTCGATGCCTGCAGTTTTTCTAAGTTTTGACGTTTGACATTGCTTCCAAAACTATCCGACCTGTCCTTATACCCAGTCTTTTTTTCTTACCACGGGCTGGGGCTGGGGGCACGGGATGTGTCGTCGTTACAATGACTTATTGTGGAGAAATAAAGGCCGAAATAAACACTGACTGTGGTAAATAAATATAATAAAATTACACAACACAAATTAGGAAATTTTTCCGAAAGATACATATTGTCAATCTTGTCTCTATAACAACCTTATGTCATAGAGACTTCAAGATTTAAATATAAAATGTAGTAATTCATCTACTTGTTCCACAACATTTATGCTTAACCCAGAGTGAAATGGATATCTTTAACTGTTCAATGTTTAAATGCCACTCACACAAATTGAACCAAATGCCGATTTTATTGTTTGTTATTAAAAATAATACTAAGTAAAGTTTTATTAATTTTGGTTAAGTTTATATAAAATATGTACTAGTATGTTAAATTGATAAATTTATGTTTAATTTTAGATATTTAAAATCCTAAATCATTAAATAAACTTAACCTTATAAAACATAAATTATTACTAATAAAAAAACTACTTATTAATTAAAAATACAATTAAAAACAAAATTAAAATAAAATAATGGAAAAACAAAATAAAATAAAAATATAATAAATAAAAATTTTGCTCCAGATCGCTGCCAATGGGCAAAGTGCCAAGGATACTGGAAGCATTGCCACGTTGAATAGCAATGCGGATCCTTTGGCCCAAATATTGCCCAGCCCTCTTGTCTCCCGAGGTGTTGATGAGCTGTTTTATCAAATCCTTTTTTTTATTTTATTTTTTCTATTTTTATTCTCGATATTATTTACTGCATGCTGTATACAAATATTAGAATAGTTAGCCAACTTACCACTTATTTATTTAATCGGTTAACCGTTTTTACATTATTACGATTTTAGTGGCTTTGGTAACGTTTGGGTTCCTCCATAAAACATACGTCTAGGGAATGACGTCAATATTGGATAACTTTATCTTGCGAGTATTTCAGGATTTTCTTTAGCTTTCCCATTAGCAGTAGCTCCTGCACTATTCATTGTTCTCACGAGTCACTGCCTGTTTCCATGGAAACTGCACGACGCTTTTAAGTGATGTTTATTAGATACAATTTTATGTATCCATACTATACCGACCGCCTCCGTGGTCTAGTGGTAACAAACGTTGCCGTGAACTCGGGAGGTCGTGGGTTCGATTCCCACCGGAGGCAAGTTGTACATTGTATAATTTGTCTCGGTCTGGGTGTTTATATGTATAATATGTATATATTTACAAAAAAAAATCAAGTATAATATGTAGTTTATCAACCATCTAGCTTCCGTAACACAAGCCTCGTTGCTTACCACGGAAACTAGATGGCGCTGTGTGACCTGTCTGGAATTAAAAAAAAAAAAATATACAGAAACTTTTCATCACATCCCCTAGAACGCAGAGTTCTAGACCTGCACTACTGGAGATTGGCTTTCAAGAACATATCCTACACTCGCCACATTCTGGCCTGATGGGTTGGCTATGGTCTGATGTCAATTTTAAAGACTATGTATTAACGACTGTTGGTATTGGTAGAACCAACTTTAGTAAGTCTTGTTTCAGCGGTGTTATTTTCATATAAATATCACCATGGTAGCTTACAATATTAGTTTTCCTTGAAAGTAAAATTTTGTTTTTTTTCATCATTATAAAATAATAATAATAAAAATCTTTATTGACACATTTTTTTCTTTTACCTAATATATAAATGTGCTCTGTCTCCTGGACTAGTCTGATGAAATTGAGTGTGTTCCAGAAGACAAGTGCTCTTCGTTAAAGTTACACAATGTATGACAATAAAAGACGAAAATAATAGAAGCAAAAAACAACACATAAGCAAAACATAAAAATAAAAAAAAATAAAAAAATGAAAGGATATAAGGGGCAGAAATAATATTAAAAAATTACATAATAATAAACAAAGCTATAATATGACCAATATTTAGTTGGATATTTATATAATATTTTATTTCTTTTAGGAGACATTCGGTTTCAAATCATTGCAAATGGCACATACTTTCAACGAGAACAATAAATACTCGTAGATGGTAGGAGGACCGATGGTGGTAATTTTTCCAGTCTGCCGGGGCGGGGAAGTATACAAAGTGAATCAACACGTTTCGGGATCAGGCTCGAATGCCGTCATGCCCAGTCAATCTGGCATAGTGTAAGGGACTGATGTCAGTCATGTGTGTCTGATTCCAGTTGCTAATATTTGTGGACCTCGCGCGTCACTTGCCGTAAGGATAAGGTCACATGTCGTGCTAGTATAAAAAAACAGCTACTATATTCCATTCATTAGAGTCAAGAACTTTTTTTCGCAATAGAGGTGCTTCGTAGGGAGTTAAATAAATATTTCCAGACAGGTCACACAGCGCCATCTAGTTTCCGTGGTAAGCTACGAGGCTTGTGTTACGGAAACTAGATGGTTGATAAACTACGAGGGGCGTTCAAAATATTCTCGGTATTGATACGTTACAACCTCTTTTATATATATATTTGTTACTGGCCGCTAAGATTCATCCATTGACATTAAAAAAAAGTAAAATTGGAACCGAGATGTTCTTTTGTTTTTCTGCAATTGCCGAACAAACATGAACACCATGAGCGAATTAACAATTTTAACGAAATTAGAGCACCGATCCGTCATAAAATTCTTGACAAAACAGGGTAAAAATCAAAAAACCATAAAAGAGGAAATGGATTGTGTTTACCGTGAGTCTGCTCCTTCTTTATCTACTATTCAAAAATGGTCAAGCGAATTTAAGCGTGGAAGGGAGAGTATTGAAGATGACCCTAGACCTGGCCGGCCTGTAGTGGCTACCTCACAAGAAAATATTGATAAAGTGGAAAAACTTATATTGGAAGACGGCCGAGTGAAGGTAAAATCTATAGCTCAAGTAACCAATCTCTCTATTGGTACCGTACATGACATTATACATGACCATCTTAATATGTCAAAAGTAAGTGCAAGATGGGTTCCGCGAATGCTGACGCTTCTTCAAAAGGATATGCGTGTGGCTTGCTGTTCAGATTTTATCGACCTGTGTGGTGAAAATCCCGATGAGGTGCTGCAAAAAATAGTTACTGGAGATGAAACCTGGGTTCATCATTATGACCCAGAGAGCAAACAGGAGTCCATGCAGTGGCACATTAAGGGTTCAGCTCATCCCAAGAAGTTCAAGGTAATCCCGTCAGCTGGCAAGGTCATGGCCACAATATTTTGGGATTGTGAAGGAGTTTTGCTTATCGATTATAAAGAAAAAGGTGTAAATATCACAGGGCAGTACTACGCTAACGTTATACGTCAATTAAGAGATGCGATCAAAGAAAAGAGGCGAGGAAAGTTAACCAAAGGTGTTCTGCTTCTGCATGACAACGCCCCTGTCCATACTGCTCATATTGCCAAGGCAGCTATTGTTGAATGTGGGTTTGAAACTGTTACTCATCCACCCTATAGTCCGGACTTAGCCCCAAGCGACTTCTTTTTGTTTCCCAATCTTAAAAAGGATCTGCGTGGAAATAAATTTTCTGACGATGAAGCGTTGAAGACGGCCGTGGAGGAGCATTTTTACACCAAAGATAAAAAATATTTTTATGAGGGATTAAAAAAAATAATTGATCGATCTTATAAGTGTATGAACATAGGGGGGGAGTATATTGAAAAATAAAAATATCAAACTTTTCGTACTTGTTTGTTTTTATCCACATACCGAGAATATTTTGAACGCCCCTCGTACCTACATATTATACTTTTTTTTTTGTAAATATATACACATTATACATATAAACACCCAGACCGAGACAAATTATACAATGTACAACTTGCCCCCGGTGGGAATCGAACCCACGACCTCCCGAGTTCACGAGAACGTTTGTTACCACTAGACCACGGAGGCGGTTAGATTCCGTGGAGCTCTCCAACTTTTTATATTGACTCCATGTCCGCCATGCTCGTCCCGCTGTCTTTTATACCGTTCTGCCGCACGGCCGCCAACCTTACTGGCCCGCGTGGCAAGTGTAGGCAAAATTCTTCAGAAATTTCTGAAAGCCTCTGAATTTCTGTTACTTACTCGCAAACGTTATTAGTGGAGTTAGTTATTTACATCAGAGATTGCGTCATAATTACAGAATATTGTTCAATTCTCAACTCTATAAGCGCTCGACCTTGACAGCGGCCGTACTTTAATAGCGTGATAAACGTTTACGAAATCCATTATATAACGTTTGCGCTTAAGAAACAGAATAGGGCTGCAATACTCTGTGTTTTAGGGGCTATAATAATCAAATCAAAGTTGGCAATTGCTGGTTTTCCAAAATTACAAATACGTAATAAATTAAAAAACCCAGAATCGTTTTACCTAAATATTGATAAGCAAATAATTTCAAAGAGTCAATACGTTTTATTTTTACTAGCTATTAGACCCGGCGTTGCCCGTGTAACATACATATAACTGGTGTATGTAAACTTTCTAAATGGCTCCACACAGCGTTAGTAAGTAATATACGTATATATAAGATATACGAAGGTCTGACAGGCAGAGAATGTCAAGCGACATTATGTCACGCCTTTGTATATTTTGTGCAATAAAGATTTAATTATATATATATATATATATATATACTGCGTAATTTTGTATGGTAATACGTTAGACTAATATGTTTTTCTATTGATAGAAACAAACTCTTTTTAAGAAACCATATGTCGTAAGTAAAATTTTGTTTAGCTACTCCTTGCAAACTGTTAAATTTGAAATAGCTAATTTGTATGGAGAAGCCATTTTTTTTGTCACATCCGACATTCGGTTTCTTAGGTAAAGTTGTTTGTTTCTATTAATATAATAACAATATGTTAGTCTAGAGAAAGACCATACAAAATTACGCAGTATATATATATATATTTAAATCTTTATTGCACAAAATATACAAAGGCGTGACATAATGTCGTTTCACATTCTCTGCCTGTCAGACCTTCAGGACAAAAAGAAGATTTATGTAAGGTAGGTGCAATATAAGTCAAAGTAAAGTATCGTCATGACCGTATGGCTTCCAGGGTATTCAAAATCCAGGCTTTTTTTTAAAGAAGCGAATATGCATTTAGCCAACTTAACCGACCGACGGCTTAACATGCTCTCCGAGGCACAGAAACGGTGGTGTTATCAATCCGATCCTCCACCACTATAAAATGTATTTGGTTCCACTAATACCAACTTGTGGAATCGTTCATAAATTGACATTAAGCATCAGACCTGGCCGTCTGGCCAGCGTGGCGAGTGTAGGCCAAATTCCCCAGATATATGTTCTGGAAGGCCCATCTCCAGCAGTGGAGGTCTAGGATGCTGTGTCCTAGGGGTTGTAATGAAGCAGCAGACCCTTGCCAACCCGTCGTGAAACGGCGGCGTGGCGAGTCTAGGCCAAATTCTCCAGAAATTTAAGCAAGGCCCATCTCCAACAGTGGAGGTCCAAGACTCTGTGTTCTAGGGGCTACGATGATGATATACAAATGACAGTGGGTCACATATCGTGTTCAAATGATGACGCCATATGGCCTATATCAGTCTTAGGATTCGAATCGTATATTTTTTTAATAGTATAGTCGTGAAGGCGATACAAACATACATACAGACATACAGCTTCATCCTCCTTTGTAATATTAGTATGTATGTTTAATCTCGAGAGATCGTTTAATCTGGTAAATAATTTTAT
Organism: Tinea semifulvella; assembly: GCA_910589645.1. Lineage (NCBI taxonomy): Eukaryota > Metazoa > Arthropoda > Insecta > Lepidoptera > Tineidae > Tinea > Tinea semifulvella. The sequence continues at coordinate 1,747,764 of OU342598.1, read as the reverse complement.
ACGCAGTTAAATTTTATTCATTTCATTTCCGCATTAATTGTATAGAAATGTGAAAATAATTGTAATTTGTTTTTATATATAATAAAATACTAATTAATACGCGGCGCGGTGGTGGCATGGTGGTGGCGCGGTGGTGGTGCGGTGATGGCGCGGTCGCGGTGCGGTGGTGGCTCGGTTGTATGAACACCTTCCTTAAAATCCTACAAAGATCGGTTTAAACCCGTTTGCCATGTACCAATGAGAAATACACTTTTCTTACGTATTTTGTTATAGATTTACAACACCACTGTTTCCGTGTCTCGGAGAGCACGTAAAGCTGTCGGTCCCGGTTTAACCAATACCAACTTGTGGAATCGTCGACACAGCGTCCTCTCCACTGTTGGAGATGAGCCTTCCAGAACATATATCTGGAGAATTTGGCCTACACTCGCCATGCTGGCCAGACAGACGGGTTGGCAAGGATTTGATGTCATTTTTTAATAACAATTCATTAACGATTCAACAAGTTGGTATTAGTGGAACCGAGACCGACGGCTTAACGTGCTCTTCGAAGCACAGGAACAAATCTATGACAAATGTACTTAAAAAAAGTACATTTCGCATTGTTACATGCCGGGGGGTGGTTTGAACCGACCTTTGTAGGATTTTAAGGGAAGCGTTCTTACAACCGAGCCACCACCGCGACTAGATAGTCCTGGTTTACCGATATTTTTTATCCAACTTTATTTTTAGGTATTATCTAAAGAGATATTGTTTATTCATTCCTAAGTTATATCTAGTTTCAGACGAGAGGGTGATTTATGTAAATCTTACAAGAAAATACCCACGTCCTAGACTAACAATATTAAAAGATTGGTTTTGGACGGCTACAGATTTTCTCAGACTTAATCCACTATTCGCTGTTGTTAGGTAAACGCAAAAAAGACATTCTACATCAAAATAAATAAATAAATAAAATCACGTTTCCTCTTTGGCCTCCACTTCATTATTCCTTCCAGCTGTCAAACAAGGATGCGACGGCACGTCACTACGCTCGAGAAATATAACTGTCAAATCTAGGTACATTACGACGTACCTTGATACCTTTATGAAGCGTGTTTATGTTCATTTTCATTCATTAATTTCATTACAGCCCCTAAAACACAGCGTTTTCTTCACTGTTGGAGATGGACCTTCCAGAACATATTTTTATTTATTTATTTTAAAACTTTATTGCACAAATTACAAAGGCGTAGTAGACATATTCGCACTATCTGCAGGTTCCTATAAGAGACACATATCTGATCTCCTTAACACTTTAGATCTGACACACTAAGGGCAATTGTTAAATGCATTGTCAAACATTTTTCTGTTAAACATTTTTTAATTTTACTTACTTTTTGCTTTTTCTATATATTTTTTTCTTTTTGATAGCTTGCTTATAAATGTTAATATAAACAATTGTGGATAATGTCATTGGATATACTGTTGCTTACCTTAATTAGTTAATATTTAGTTAGTAATCTTTACTGATGTCTGTTTTTTATCCTAAATAAAATAAAATAAATAACATAAAGGCGGGGCCCGTAGACATTTTCTGACAGCCAAACCTTGGGGACAAATTAGAACATTTATAGGTGCAATGAAATAAATATTAATAGTAGGATAAATTCAACAACATAATTTATTATTTAAAAACAACAATATTATATATACATACATAATATACTTTTATATCAATATACTATATACTAATACTTACACATAAATATACATATATACACTTAAAAATATTGTTGGGAGCTATTTAGAAAGTGTAGATAGACGAGTTTTTTAACGAATATCTGCTAGACGCTTGCCTTATGTTTACAGGGAGAATATAGCTTGTTGTTTTGTAGTACTATGCAATAAAATGGTAAAAACATTCATGTTTCAATACGTTGTTGTTAAAACAACTAGCTATCACTACACAAATAAAATTACAATATCGACTAAAACCGCGCACTCGAAACAGCGAAGCGTTTTTTACATTGTTTTGTTTTAGAGTTGTAACGAACGAGTTTATGCAAGTTATATTTTTTTTTTCATTTTAATTACATTTATTTCATATTTACATATTTCTGCTCTGGGGACAAGAAAGCTGGTTCTTTCCTCGCCCAGAGAATCAGCATAGCCCGAGGAAATTCGGCCAGCGTTCTTGCCACCATGCCGCGCGGATACCATTATATTTAAATTAGGTTTTGTAAGTAGGTTTTTTTTTTGTTTTACTTTATTTTTTATCATAATTATTTTTTCTTGTGTATATATATATATTATAAAAAATAAAACAATAAAATTGATATTAAATTTAATATTTGAATATTATGAATGCAAATTGCACCAACCCTGAACATTGTACGAACTGCCATTAGTTGACTTCTAAATTTGAAAACGCATAGTTAGGGATAAGACCTAAGTTGAGCTATTGATTATGCTGTTTTTAAGGTTCTCCTTGAAAGTAAAAATTGGCATTTGACATCATTGCAAATGTCACATACTTTCAACGAGAACAAATAGGTGGTAGGCGGACTGATGGTGATAATTTTCCCAGTCTGCCAGGGAGGGTAAGTATCCTACGTTCGTACCGATAAACCCAGTAAAGTGTATCCACACGTTTCGGGATCAGCCTCGGACTGCCGTCATAACCAGTTAAGCCGGCATAGTGTTAGCGACTGATTTCAGTCATGAGTGTCTGATTCCATTTGCTAATATTCATGGATCTCACGCGCACCAACAGGTCGACGCATGGTTAAAAATATAAAATAGCGGAGACTTGAATTCAAATCTAACCTAGGGTCCCTAATCGCTAGGCTGTGGAGTTGGTAAAATTTAATTAAAAATCACTTCACATTAATGGACATAAAACGTAGGAGGAATACAACTAATTATAAACTAAAATCTATGGTTTAGGACTCAGCATTACGTAGTAGAAGTTAGTGCGAGAGCAATTGCAGCAAAATATATGCACCACTTACTGAAAAAATTGGCCGAAGAAAATCTGCCATCGATAAGTTTGTGGAACGAACTTCAAAGACGGCATTAACGGAATCATACACAGTATTTGGTTGGGTAGGGAAAAAAACAGAATAGTGGATGATGAGCGTCCTGTTGCGCAACAAAATAAAAAAGAAGGACTCCTTTGTAAACCAGCCTATTGTCACACCCCGGCACCCGCACGATGATTTCATGTAATGCTCGGAAATTTGTCTTCAGTGATCTTTATAATTTTAAATAAAATTAAAAACTATTTTTAAAAATGTTATCGCTGCACGCTCTGCTACACTCGGACCGCGACTTTATTTTTAAAACCAATTAACCGCAGAATTTTGAAGCTCACTGAAGTAGTTGTAACAGGATATATTAAATGCCAACGTATTTGCGATAACAAGTAATCTCATGCGTGGAAAATGCCTCATCAACACATAACGACCCAATGATTTTGCTAGAATGTTCTAAAATGTATTTACATTAAAATTACAAATAATAATTTACTCTTGCCAACCCGTCTGGCCAACGTAACGAGTGTAGGCCAAATTCTCCAAAAATTTGTGGAATACCCAAATCCAATCTCCAACAGTGGAGATCTAGGACTTTGAGTTCTATTCGATGTGATGATTGATGATGATGATGAACGAGTGGGTTTTAGTGGAGCCGGAGCTTAATGTGCTCTTCGAGGAACAAGAATGGTGGTATTGTTAATCTATGATCCAATAACCGGACCAATAATGTGTTTATCATGTGTCTATAATTAAGGCTTCATCTTATATCTCTTGATTAAGAATTATTTATAATAAAACTGTTCCAGTGGTCGTTGTCGTCTCTGGTGACAATATGGGCAGTATTATTACTTAAAAATTAAGTTTTTTAATTCAAAGGGGAAAATCTGCCAGATGCCACAAGACATGCAGGGGGAGCAATTTTTTGTAAGTATTGATTAAGATTCCCTCACTTTGGCGGACTGCATACGTAACATCGAAATACGTAAAAGGGTTGGTATAAAGGAAAGCATAGGGACAAAAATAAAGGGAAGGCATGCTACGATGGTTCGGGAATGTTGAAAGGATAATCGAAGAAAGATTGACGAACCAGATATATAATGCGAAAGTTGTGGGTTAAAGAGTCCCTGGCAGACCGAGACTCACATATCACGATCGAATAAATCAAACACTGACTGGAAGTACATTGAAAAGTCTTCGTAACCAAAAGGCATGTATGAAGAGGTTAATTAAAGTCGATGTATATATTAATTAAGATTTTTTTAATTTTAGATTTTCTATTTGCGTTATATTTATATTTTTTTAAGTTAATATTTGTTACATTTAATAAATTAATTATTATATAAATGTTATGACTTTTAAAAACAAACAAAGAAATGAGCGTCTTGAGCTGAAGTGAAATTTCCTTTTGAAACGTTGTTGTTATTACTGTTACTAACTCTTAATGAAAGCGAAGCATTTCTCTGAATTATGTAATTGTTTACAGTCGACTTTTCTACGCATTTCAGCTCATACTTTGACAAACTGTTTAAGAGTTTTTTTGACAGGGCAGTAACGTTCTTTGACGCTAACTTAATATTAAAATTAAATATTACCTACACTAATAGATGCTGCCGTAAAAAGGCAAAAGTTGTCATTGTTACTAATAATGTGGTATTGGAATGTGGATTTTTTTAAACTTTCGAAACAAATTAAAATAAAAATTAAATTACTTTTGTTTTGTAAGTATTTATTATTTTCCAATTTTGTTTTTTAATACACAATTAATTTTATTTTTGTGTAAACTCGCTCACTATATATAATTATTATTAAATTATTCATAATTATTATTATTAAAATACTTTATTGCACTTTAACTTAAAAGTATGTACAAAAGCGAACTTTAAGCCATTTTGGCTTTTTCTACCAGCTAACCTTTGGGAAAGTGAGACAGTATAAATTTTAACCTTATTTTAAATTTGAATAAACTACATAAATAGTATGTATACATAAACTACTTAAATACTTATTAATATATAGTAGATATATATATTCATTAGTTAAGAATTTTGTAGACTAGGTTTAAATTTAATCACTGTCGAATCTGTAACTAAATAAATAAATCAATTTAGTACAAACCTCTAAAGGAATAACAATGAAGGTGACGATCATATCTGCCACCACGAGATGCGTCATCAGCAGGTTGACCCTGGATTTCCTTCTGCGTGACCTCACCAGTGAAGAAAAAACAGCAACATTCCCCACGGCCCCTATAGCTAATAGCACACTATACATTCCGACAACAAAACCTTTTTCCACCACAGGTATAGTCACTTCAATCTTCTCAGTAGTATTTACAGGTTCCTGAGTCTCAAGGTCAAAATACTCCCAAAATTTCTGGTCCAAGTCCAACAAAGTTGAGCGCTCAGTTGTAACGGATGGCAACATTTTTGAGTATCATTTTAATACTTTGGTTCAATTTCTTTAAAACTTATTTTTAACACTTAAATTTATCTTGGCTTTAATGTCGAGACTAACCTTCTCTCTAATACATATATTGTTTGCATTATTTAATTTTTATTTATTATTTAATAATTGTATTTATTTATACTAATCAATTAGCTCTGTAACTTGTAACAATGCTGTAATAACGAACCCTATTTTTGCACTACAAGTACACTCACTTTTCAACCTCATACTCTCAATAATCCAACAAAGCTTAGTTGTAGACGGCAGTATTTATGGGTATCAAATTCGCACTTCTTAATTCTTTTTTTTTAAACTTAGTTCATCGTGGTTTTCGTCTTAACTACAAGAAAAACACTAAAAAATACACCTTACACCTTTAATTCTTAGGTATTTTTATTTAGTTATAATTTTCAAACATTATTCTTAAACTTTGTTTACGGGCTGAAAAAACCATTTCACTTTGACCAACATATCCTGTTTTATTTCTTAAAATTCATTTAATATTTCACTCATCACTGTTTTTGTAAAAAAAACATATTTTAATATCATAAATAATCAAAATTAGAACAAAAGGAAGCAAAATGTAATTTGAACAAACAAAATTATCCACTAATGAACTTCAATATAAGCACAAAACAAATCAAATCAACACACATTACACGTAGTTCAAACTCATTAAAATTTAAGTTAGATTTGTCGTCGCAATTTTGCTACGAGATTCGTAACGCTACGAGGCCGCGTAGCGACACGTGCGATTGGGGTAGCGCTAAGGCTGATTGTGAAATTCAGTCGCGATCAAACTGAAATGTTGGGGAAACTTTTTTCTGTTATATTAAAAAAAAACTTTACGTAACATAGTTTTTTTTTTTAATTCTCTTTAGCGTGAAATGTTCATCTACTTTAATTTAGTAAACTTATAACAATTTTTATAATGTTTTTACTCGTTACAAAAAATCCAATTGCCTTGATTCACAATAATATTTAAAGTTACGTTTAATACAAAACAATGTCAACAACGTTTTTTTTTCTTAAGGTTAAGTAAAAGTAAATTATCATCAGGACCGTTTCCCTACCGTGGTGGTCACAAACCACGCTTATAAAGATTCGGATTCATTAGCCAACTATTTCTTCTGTGAGATCATAATATATATTTGACTTCATGTTGTGTTCTTTTGAAATATATGATGAACACTTTTTTAAAGTTCCGAGAAAACACTAAGATGTCTAGCCTGTAGGCTGATACAGCTAGATCATCTGAGATCCTATAATAATTTTCAAATGTATCGATGAGAATTTTCCAGTCTGATGCGGCGCTAAGGATCGAGGTGGTCTTGCATTTAGTCTTCGTACTTTGCCTTGCCTTTACAAATGTGGTAAAAATTTGATTTGTAGTCAGTCCCATTTCTAGAAGAGAATAACAGAAGCTATTCATAGAAATGTTATTGTAATAACTTGGAATCAATCAAATGTTTTAATTAACTTTGGGTTTCCTTTCATATTTTTTCGTATAAATTAGAAGCTAACAAAAACATTAAACGACATTTAGGAAATAATCGCTCATTTTTTTTATTGTGGAAATGGTAGAAAATGAACCAGTATCTAGAACTATTTTGATAGTCCATGCGTCGAACACGCTGTAGGTATATTTTTCATTCATTACAGCGTCCTAGACCTCCACTGTTGGAGTTGGCCTTCCAGAACATATATATGTCGAGAATTTGGCCTACACTCGCCACGCTGGCCAGATGGCTTGGCGAGGATATGATGTACGTCTATGACAAATATACGTAAGAAAATTGTATTTCTCATAGGTACATGCCGGGGTTTTGAACCGACCTTTGGTATATAGCCGTAGGTATATCGTATTACTCTTACACAAATAACTAATGTATTATTTATCCATTTTTAGATATGAATGAAAACTACTACTCATTTTTGGCTCGTTCGTAGGATACCGAGTGAGTGCCAACAATATAGACCTGAACACATCGAACGCGTACATATAGCGCACGATTAACTTAATAGCTGAAATTGTTCTTATGCCGTGCTCAGACCAACAGTAAAATTAAGGTTATTTTATTTATTTTATTAAGATCACTAACAGAGTACACATTGAATTTAAAAAAAAGTAAAAAAAAAAAGTATCATCACGACCGTTTCCCTTTCGGGGTGGTCAGAAACCACGCTTATACATAAGCGGATTCACATTTAGCCAACTTTACTATGGGCCAATCATGACAAGTGGCAAGCTCGTCGATGTCTCCAGCGTACCAAACTCGAGAAATATCACAAATAAATTAAATATTCATTAAATGTCTTTATTTACATTAATAAATATTTTTGTGTCCCGACCAGGAATCGAACCCGGTACCTCAGAGTCTAAGTCCACGAACTTAACCGCTAGACCACGGAGGCAGACATTGAATTTAATTATATTAATAGAAGCAAACAGTTAAAAAAAATCATAAGTGAATCATATTTTTTCATGCCTATAGAACACAGCGTCCTAGACCTCCACTGCTGGAGATGGGCCTATATATATGTCGAGAATTTGGCCTACACTCGCCACGCTGGCCAGACGGCTTGGCGAGGTTATGATGTCAATTTTTATAATATATATAATAATAATTAAATAATTTATTATTATATATATTAATAATAATAATAAACTTTTATTTCGGACTTTACATCCATAAATTGTTAGTAACAATTTTACTTAATCTATATTTTAGTATAACTAATAATTTATTTTAAACTATCCGCTACTGGAGGCTGTCTACTTGACTGTATGCAGCTGTATCCAGTGCTCCAGCAGCGGAGAGTCCCACCGATCTGCCAATACGTTTAGGAGCCTGTTGGTACTGGTTCGCATGCGGTTTTATGACAATTTATTAACGATTCCACAAGTTGGTATTAGTGGAACCGGGACCGACGGCTTAACGTTCTCTCCGAGGCATGGGAACGGTGGTGTTGTAAATCTATGACAAATGTTCTTAAGATAAGTGTATTTCTCATTGGTACATGCCGGGTGACTTTAAACCGACCTTTTTAGGATTGCCGCGCATAAGGGAATGGTACCCAGTAATAGGTGACCACAACATGTCAAACTACATTTACCTATGACAAGGTTAGGAAATTTAATAATATTTTAAAATAATAATGAGAACTAAACAATAATAAGTAAAAGCTATGATGCTTCAAGCACCTTCACTCAATATTTTTAAAAATTTGCTCACCAAGCACTTACATGAAAAGCAAAACAATATATATAATGTATTGTGTATGTATATTGTATTATTATGTATATTATATAAGTATGGAATATAATATTATTTCTATAAGTATTTTAGTTAGTAATTTTAAATCATATTTTCTAAATATACTTATACACATGCACCCACACTCTCTTCTCACTCTCCCAAAGGTTACCTGTTAGAAAATGCCTAGACATTAAGCTCGCCTATGTACATTGAAATGTTATTATTTTTTGTGCAATAAAGAATTTATCTATCTATCTATCTATATGACTAAAAGTAATACGAGTAAAATGATACAAGATGCTTATATCATTTTACTCGTAAACTTTATTCAAATGCAAACTAAACTAAACTAAAGAATACATCAAAGTCTGAATAAAAAATAGGCATAAGGTATATTCTAAATAGACTTTACTAACTTATCATTAATATCACAATCACACAATACAATACAACCTACAACAGAAGTAACAATAAATGAGAACGTTATAACTACAGCCCTCTAGCGCCACCTGCGAACGCGGCAGAAAGTCAGATAATAGTTTTGACAGATACTCGTAAAGGTAACCACACGTTTTACAGTTTATTAATTCTATCCCGTTTCTTTTCTTTCTTGTTTCAAGCTTTGTTACTTTTATATAAATATCACCATGGCAAGCTTACAATATTAGTTATCCTTGAAAATATAAACTGGCATTTGACATCATTGCAAATGGCACATACTTTCAATGAGAACAACAAATAGGTGGTAGGCGGACTGATGGTGGTAAATTGCCCAGTCTGCCGGGGCGAGGAAGTATCCATCATTCGTGCCGATAAACTCAGTAAAGTGTATTCGTTTCGAGATTATCCTTCACTTGTAGTCATGCCCAGTTAAGCCGGCATAGTGTTAAGGATTAATGTCAGTCATGAGCGTCTGATTCCAGTTTCATTCATGTACATTCATGGACCTCGTACGTCACTTACTATTAGGTGGATGCAAGATGCTAGTATATTTTTAAAAAATGCACCATATCTATACATGTGCACTGGCCTTAAATATATTGGATGCGCACATGATCACGCATCTGTGAAATGGATTATCTGCCCTTAGCACTAAATGGTATGTCTAAATTGTGAGCCTTCAAAGTGTATTGGCATCGAAAACTTTAGAATTCAATTTGTAGTTTCGTACCAATTCTGTCTTAATCTTATTATTGTTATTAAATTCTTTATTGCAGATAAAAAAATGTACAAAGGCGAAGAATAATGCGTCAAGGCATTTTCCAATATCTGCTAGTAAAGTGGGATGGGATTTTCAGTTGATTATTATAGGAAGAACGTAATGGAAAGTTGTGCGTATCGCACAGGAACACAAAGCGGAGTTTTAGGTATGTAGGCGCGCAAAGATTGTTCAGGATACTGGAGATCTGCGAAAGCGGATATTGAGCCATTTTAACTGAGTACGAAAATAAGAGATATGAACATACTTATTTATTTATTTAAAAACTCTTTATTGCACAAAATAACTTAAAAAGTAGTGTACAAGGGCGAACTTAATGCCTTCCGGCATTTTATAACAGCTAACCTTTGGGAGTGTGGCAGAGGATTGCGGGTGCATTAACATACATACAATTCATCATCATCATCAGCCTGTGTCTCTCCAGTGCTGGATATAGGCCTCCCCCAAGGCTCGCCACTGCACGCGGTCTTTTTCAACCCTCATCCAACCCCCACCAGCGACCCTCCTTAGGTCATCCGTCCATCTGGCGGGGGGAGGGAGTCGTCCCACTCTGCATCGTCCCGTACGTGGTCTCCACTCCAGAACCCGTTTGCCCCATCGGTCGTCGGTTCTGCGGCAGATGTGTCCGGCCCATTGCCACTTCAGCTTGCTAATTTTAAATGCTATGTCAGTAACTTTAGGCGACGAATTTCAACGTTTCGAATTCTATTCATCAGAGAAATACCAAGCATAGCTCTCTCCAAAGCTCGCTGAACGACCTTGAATGTGTGAACCAGACCCACTGTCAGTGTCCACGTCTCTGCTCCGTACGAAATTACGTTACATACAATTACTTAAGAATAATTTAATACTATTACATAAATACTTACATAATATATATATATTATGTATGAATATATATATATTATGTATGAATATATAAACACAACTAATAGACAGATACTCGTATTATATTACATAGGTACTTGTAGTTATCATGACAAATTATTTTGCTTATTTAATTTTACGCAAGCAATTTAAAATAAGTATTACCGATATTTATTTATTTGAGTTAATTCGTTCCTTGATTCTTTCAATTCGTTCAACATGTCGGCCATTGTTGTCAACAAGCAAACAATACAAACAGTAAACAAAAGGAATTCAACTGTATTGTGTATAGTACCTGCCCGTGTATCGTATGGTAAACTTGTAACAAAATACACAATAGTTATAAATTTTCGCGCGCAGTTAATTGGTGCGGGCTTAAAAATATAATTTCGGATATAATACTATTCCTATATAGAACCTATAATAGGTATGTATTGTGCTTTAAGTATCCTACTTTGGAATGGTTCCGCCCCGTCTCACATACGCCGCACCGGCATGGTACGCCTTAACATCTAAGGCCCAACGAGGCCGGCTACAGGCTCAACAGAACCTCACGCTCGTACCATTGTCGGCGCCACGCGCTATGTGAGAAATGATGTCATTCTCCGCGATCTGCGGATGGAAACACTGGATGAGTTCGTGCGCCGTCTAGCCAAGGGAATGTTCGCACGGGCAGAGAGGTCAAATTTCCCACTCGTGAGAGATCTGGCCCATCTGTACGCTAGACCTCCCGAGGTTCCAGGGCGCATGGCGCGCGATTTGATAGCCTGATCACGATGACATTCCGCGGCCTCCGCCGCGCCCGCTCGTATTAAATTTAACCTATAATAAAGGTTCCCACGCCCTGTCCATAGTTACGTGCAGCGAATGCTATTTTTGTTAGGAGGCCAACACCTCGTTACAAATTCCCGTATTCCCCCGGAAGGGAGGGGTCTGAGATGACTTAGTTAGTTAGGTTCCGCCAAGTACCTCACAGATGCTCTCAATGTCCTACAGAGGCGAGCTGTTCGAATTGTGGACGATGCCACTATATCTGGAACTCTCGAATCCCTGCAGCTTCGCCGAGATGTAGCTTCTCTGAGCGTGTTCTACCGGCTATACTATAGTGAGCTCTATAACCTAATTCCTTCCTCTCCGTTCCGCAACCGAACCACACGCACAGGTCAGAATATGCACCCACATATCGTAGTCACCAATCCCTTCGCGTAGCTATAAATTTGGTGACTCATACATCTGTCGCACAATAAAGATGTGGAATGCTCTTCCAGCCTCTGTGTTTCCACTTTCCTATAACCTGGAGTCCTTTAAGCGAAGTGTGAAAAGGCATCTAGTCAAGCCGGCATAGTGTTGAGGACTGATGTCGGACATAAGGGTCTGAATCCAGTTGCTAACATTCATGGACCATGCAAAACCATCCACCTGGCTACGCTAGTGTTCGGGTTAGCGAGAGTTTTTTCGTGAGTAGCCACTCTTTTCCCAATTAGTTACTCTTTGGTGCGACATCATCACATCCCCTAGAACACATAGTCCTAGACCTGCACGATTGTAGATGGGCCTTCCAGAATTTTCTGGAGAATATGGCCTACACTCGCCACGCTGGCCAGACGGGTTGGCGAGGGGTTCTTGTGCTTACTTAGTTTATTATTTATTTATTTATTCGAAGTAAGGTACAAATATATATTTTTTTAATTGTCTTTAAAGGACATTGTACAGAATACATCAGTCCTAAACACATAATTTATTTGCATAATATATGTTCATAACAGAGTTCATAACCGAGTTGGGGATCATCAAATTCCAGATGCTGCAGAATTTGATGCTTTACTTGGAGTCACTCGCGACACCATAGCTCAAACACGTCGGGTAAAATATGGGAGTTGAAAGCGCGGGAAAACCGCAAAAAAATAAACTGCAACTTGTGCCCCATATTTAAAGTCCAATTTATCGTTTTCTATAATTATTCACATTGTAGCACGTTATTAAACCAAGCAACACCACTTTTGACCAATAATATCCACAGTAAATTAATTTACAAAACAAAAACTTGCACTTGACATGTCCACGCAAAATGGCGCGAAGAACTCCTTAAGGTACAAATAACAGCTAACAAACAAAAGAATTATTGAAATCATAGACAAATAATCCTGTCGGGTTTGCCAGCCTAAAAAAAAAATGTACACAGCATTGAATAATACAAAAAAATGGTAATAATATAAAATAAAAGTTAATAGTAAAAAATATATAGAAAATTCAATTAAAAGTAAAACCTATAAAAACTAAAAGTAATAACTAATAAGAATATAAAAGTAAACATAATAATAACAAAATGAGATAATAACATGAAACAAAATAACTTTTTTCTTCCTAACCCGTTCCACAATTATTATTATTAATTTTGAATAAGTGTTTTTTATTGTGTATTCTAAAATCTTAACGTATTATGAGGCTATAAATATGCTAAAGCTATGCTATATCGACCACAAAAGATTACGCTCGTAATGATACCTTATTAATCTCTGATATTTATAAAGTCGGTACGTTTAAATGATATTTGTAGATATTTATTAACTGTTATCTTAATATCTAATCAAAATACCTAATTAAAATATATTATCTGAATTGCAATTGATAACGGTTTGTTAGACATTATCGTTTGTTTTTGTTACAAATTTAACGTGATTTGTGTTTAATTAGTACAATATTGTTTATTAAATAAGGTATTTATTATATATTATTATTATTATTAAATAAGGTCATGTATTTTAAAATCTGTCTGGCTACAAGACGAATGAGTGTAGGCCATTTATTTTTTAGAAATTTATCTCTGAAGTTGAGGTCCGTGGTCTAGCGGTTAATTCTGTGGATTCAGACCCGGGGGTACTGGAGGTTCGATTCCTGGTCGGGATTAATTTAAATGAATAAAAATTTAATTAATATTTAATTTATTTGTAAAATTTCTCGAGTTTGGTACGCTGGAGACATCGACGAGACATCAACTTGCCATGATTGGTCTATAGTAAAGTTGGCTAATTGTGAATCCGCTTCTTTATAGCGTGTTTTCTGACCACCCCAGAAGGTTTCTGTTGCTTTTCAGTCAGTCTTGTTTCAAGCGGTGTATTTTTATACAAATATCCAAGCTTACAATATTAGTTCTCCTTGAAAGTAAAAATGTCCATTTGACATCATTGCAAATAACATATACTTTTAACGAGAACAACAAATAGGTGGTAGGAGGACTGGTGGTGGTAATTTGCCTAGTCTGCCGAGGCGGGGAAGTAGCCATCGTTCGTGCCGACAAACCCAGTAAAGTGTATCCACACGTTTCGGAATCTGGCTCGAATTGCCGTCATGCCCAGTCAAGCCAGCATAGTGTTAGGGACTGATTCCAGTTGCTAATATTCATGGACCTTGCGCACCACTTTAATTCGAAGTAAATTAATTTGTCCAAACAGCTAATGGAAGTCTGGAGGTAGGAAAGCTGGCAATTATTTCTGCCAACGTATTGGCATCGCTAAATGTTGCCAGTCTCCCTGTCTAGTAAGACTATACCTAAAGGGTCGTCTCTAGAGGACATTTTTTTTAATAGTTTAATATGTATAAGTTTTCGTTAATAAATAATTAATATACATTCAATATAAATTAAAAGCTACCTAAATAATAAAATTAAAAATATACTAAACTAAAAATAAAATAAAAAATCGTTTTTATTACTTTTCCTTTAATTTTTTAAATAAATTAATTTTATTTAATAGTTTTGTGCCATATTTTCATCATTGTCAATAAAAATAAACCCAGTAAAGTGTATCCAACCACACGACTCGGGATTAGGCTCGAATTGCAATCATGCCCAGTCCAGCCGGCATAGTTTTAGGGACTGATGTCAGTTGTGTCTAATTTCAGTTTCTATCATTCATGGATCTCGCGCGCCAATTACCATCAGGTGGGCGCAAGGTCACGTGTACCGATGGTATTAAAAAAAAATAAAAAAAAAGTACTAGATACAAACATATATGTACATTTCAGTCTATCATCTGATACTAAAAATAAATGAGTTAACGTCCATACAAGAATAGTACGCATTCCATTGATTCATACAAAGCGATACGTGCGTAGCATGTCTGTCCGAAGCAATAAAATATCGTGTTTATAATGTATAAAATGTACTTACTGGCTTCTTATGCGAAAAAAGTAATCAGAAGATTTAAATATCTAACAGGAAAATTGTGTTGGTATAAAATGAATTATACCACTTACTCTTCGGAGCTTATTCAAACAGGTATGATTTACTGAAGGGATGTCTGAATTCTTGACATGGGCGTTTTATTTATTCAATTCTTAAGCAAATCGTAACAATATTTCAACAGTATTTTACTATTAAATGACGTAAATTTATCTACGCCTGAAATGTTTTAAATTTATAGTACAAGATACGTAGGAGAGCGTCCTTCACCGATCTGTTATTGAAATGAAATTTATATAATAAAATACGCTAACAAAAGTAATGCTGTGCACTGTGGAAGCATGGTTATGTTGGTTTGGTCTTGGATATTAAATTAATTAAAGTATTTATCACTCAAAAGAAGTTCGGGTTATCTGTGAAGTTGGGCCATTTAACCTTTGTAGACCCTTATTTAAAAAGCTAAAATGATTAACAATTCTTGAATTAGGTATATTTGTACATAAACCTCCTGCCACCCTATTCTGTTACCTACTAAGTCGCAAATGTTATTAGTGGATTTCGTTATTTATGTCAGAGATTGCGTCATAATTACAAAATATTATTCAATTCTCAACTCTATAAGCGCTCGACATTGACAGCGGCCGTGCAAATATCAAATTTAATAGCGTGATATATATATATAGTTAGCGAATTCCATTATATAACGTTTGCGCTTAAGTAAGAATAGGGCTACTGATCTCTTTAAAAATATATAATGTACCTAGAGTTTATACCCGACTAATCTACCTACCATGTGTATTTACAGCAGAAACTGTTACATAATGTGCATTAGAGTATATAATAAAATTCCTAGAGAGATACAAGAGTTGCTAATAAAATGTTTTACTTTTGAATTAATGTAAATTTAATATTAACATTTATTCGAAAAAAATATTTACAACATATAAAATAAAATTAATATTAATACTAAGGATATAAGTCCCGTCCGCGTGGAATGGTGGTAAGAACGCTGGCTGCATTTCCCCGCTGTATTGTAATACTGATTCTCTTGGCGAAGAAAGAACCAGCCCTCTTGTCACCGGAGGAGACGACAAGACGCGGTGTTATGTCTTTTAAAAACTTTTTTGCGCTTGGACTCCATTTCTCTCTCCAGTTTCTACAGCAAACGGCACAAATATGTAAATTCTTATTGACAATTGTTTTTACTCAATAAAAGATTACATTATTTACTGCCTCTGTAGTCTAGAGGTTAAGTCCTTGGATTAAGACTCGGAGGTACCGAATTCGATTCCAGGTCAAAACACAATAATTTACTTAATTTATTTGTGATATTTTTCGAGTTTGGTTCGCTAGAGACATTGGCTTGCCACTTGTCATGATGGGCCTATAGTAAAGTTGGCTAAATGTGAACTCGCTTCTCCAAAAAGCGTGGTTTCTGGCCATCTCGGTCGTGATGATACTTTACTTTTTTTATATTATACCAATATTTATTATTATTTATATACTAGCCCGACATGTGACCAAGCGCCCACCTGACGGTTAGCGGCGTGCAAGGTCCATGAATGTTAGCAACTACAATTAGACACTGATGAGTGACATCAGTCCCTAACACTATGCAGGGCTTGACTGGGCATGAGGGCAATTCGAGCCTGATCCCGAAACTTTACTGGGTTTATCGGCACGAACGGTGGATATTTCCCCGCCCCGGCAGACTGGACAAATTACCACCATCAGTCCGCCTACCACCTATTACGTGTAAACGCGCAGAATATATATATTTTTGTTCTATACCTATTTGCAAAAGTAAATAAATAGAATTGAAAATCTCATAAATGATTATTTTTTATAGGCAGAGAAACGATAAATCACAAATAAACAAAAACAAAAATATTTTAAGTTACATAAACTATTTCAACACTAAGTAATTGCTCCATAACAAATAAAACAAAGTTTATCATTGTACGAGAATAGCAATCAATCAGGCTTTGTTGTAAACCGATAAAGCCTGAAAATGTTTCATTTAAAATATGTTTTTTTTTATTTCAGATGCGAGATAAACGCAAATAATGTTGCCTTACGTCAATGAAACGAAAGAGGACCTCGCAAATAACAGACCCGAGTCACCTTCATTCTACAAGAAACAAGAAAAAAGTAATATAATAATTAACATTTACATTTTTATATAAACACAACATCAAATTTAACAAATACTAAAAAAAAAATACGTGTGGCACTCGGGGACGGCCGCGGTAAACTTATGCAATTATAATTATTTATTTATTTTATTTATGCAGTATTTTTTTTCTTTGATATTAATTCAATTTTTTTATATTACTCGTGGACGCGGCCAAAAAGCACGCTGTCTCACCTAGCATTGTGTCTAAAAGAGATAGAATCAGTTATGAGCAGTTAGCAGCTAGTCTACACGCATACGTCTAGTCGCACGCACACAAACACCGTGCCGAAGTCTGCCGAACTGAAACGACGCTAGACGATGCACGGCTTTCAACGCCGCACCGCTGTGCCGGTCGGAGTGGGGGGTGTTAGGTTTATTTTCGTTACGAAATTTCTCGATTCGGTCGCCGCGCTCAAAGCCCGCGATGCTTAGAAACCCCGATTGTGTAAAAAAATAACTTTAATTAAAAACTGAAAAGAAATATATATAAATTAGGAAAGAAAAAAAAATAGGTGTTACGAAATTCTACACATCGTCTAGTAAACATTAAATATAAAATAATTAAAAAACGTAACGGGTCTCCTGGCCTTCCTGGAGGAGATCGGATGGCTCCGTTGAAGGAGTGAAGGTCACGCACAATGGTCCAATGGAGCCTAAGTGCGGAAAAGCCATCGAAATCACAATCATAAAACATTAAATAATGCCCTAAATCTAGCTTGTCCTTACACCGTCCTGAGTTCTAGAATCCCGAGGTGGTATTCTCCTCCTCTCTCTTTCCCGCACACAATTTCAAATTCTAACTCAATCATTTTTTTGCATGTCACAAAATAGTACAACTACATATATGACACCCCGTTGGGGCGTAGCAAATAATAACATTATAAATAAAACTATATAACAATTTGAAACCATCAAACACATCAAACCATATTACTTTATATTAAGTAAAAAATAGTAAAAAAAGAAAAGAAAAAACAACAGGATTTCGAAGAAGGATCGAAAATAATATTAACTACTTTATAATAATTTATACAGCACACGCACGGTGAATCCATGGAATGCAAAACAAATTGTCTCAACAGGTCTGCTATATACTCGTATAGGCTGATTCTGTTTAATTGCTTAACATTGTTTCATGTACAAACGGGTATCTCTCTCTAATACAGCTAATAGTATTCCAACTTAAAACGTTTCAACGATTAACATATTTTTCGCCTTTTTAGTGTTGTGTGTGTATTAGTATGCAAAACTTAAAATTTTCTGTTAAAAAAATTCAAAAAAGCTTATTGTAAAAAGTGTAAATGAAGACTTGGTATCATTAAAATATACCTTTTTAATTATTGTAACCCTCTCCTTACCCCTAAACCCCAGAATTTGGTCAAAACATTGAAAACATACAGTGGCCCTTATTTTGTTTTGACTAGTAGGTATATAAGTCGCAATAGTGACGTGTATTGGCATTTTTCAACATAATTAAATCACTGTTATCCTTATCGCAATATTTGTGATATCATTCAATAGTTCTTAAGAATCTGTATTGACTAATTTGTTTTTTTACAGAAGTAAATTGGACTGATAGGATATTATTAAACAGAGAATCTAAAGTTATATTCGTAATTCTAATAGCAGCTGTCGTGACACCATTATTGCTGTATCACTTTGTTATATCGAATGCTATAGATCAACCACCACGTGATGGCTTCTCTATGGGATCATGTTCAGTGCCAAGATCGAATAGAATACCATGTGGTCTAGGAAGTATACCACAAGATCAGTGCCATTCTGATTGCTGCTATGATCTCAGAATCAATTACTGCTATCATAGATTACCTTCCAGATTCTCGTTAATCTCAATAAGACCATGGAATGAAGATGTTGTCTTAACTCCAAGACAAATTACAGAACCTTTTTCAAGTCAACTAACCATTCCGAACGTTCGAATCATAGCTGATGAGATTTCAGCTACACATCTAAGTTTTGAAATTTATGATCCGCGGAGAGTGACAGCTAAAACCGGATCCCGATTAGAACAAACCCAATACACCTACTCAATATCTACACCCGAAGTTTTAATTGAAGTGTTCGGGCCAAATGGTCTTATATTCACGACTCTACGCGGACCCTTCATAGCTGCTAATAACATTTGGGAAATAGCTTTCAAACTTACAAATGAAACTATGTTTGGATTTGGCGAAATACCTTTGACTAATGACACAGTGAAAATCATTTATAGCAATGATGATCGGCCCGATTCTATACCACTGATTTATGCTAAATCAAATGGCTCGTACCATGGCTTCTTGATAGATAATTACACACCTACAGAAGTTAAGATTTTGGATAATAATCAAATACTTATACGCTCTATTGCTCTGGAGGGTTTGAAATTTCATTTGTTTACTGGTCCTGAGCCGGCTAATATAATGAATGATGTTAAAAAGTTTATTGGATTTAAAAATGTATTAGAATATTGGATGTTGGGAACTCATGTGTGTAGGTAAGTAATTTTTCGTAAGACAAGAGCTAATAAAATAAAAATGGATCTTTACTATTAGGTGGTTTTTCAATTCATGTGCTTTTTTCAATCTTTCAGAGAGGTTGAAACAACTATGAAGGAAAGTTTGACGGATTTGGAAAAGTTTTTCGATGAATCATCTCAAGAGCAGTTTCGTTTTGAATCCCATTGTGGACTTCAACCAATAGTATTTAATACAAATTGCGACCTAAACAACATCGAATATATTGAATCAGCAACCAAATTGATTGAAAAGTATAATAAACGATTCATTCCGCATGTTTCTCCATACGTAAGTAACGCTGTTTATTTCATTTTATACATACAAATAACACATATACTATTTTAGTACACTGAAACATATAAATACATTATAATTATAAATAATTAAATATTATCAGTGAGAATCAATTAGTTATAGTAATAAATACAACGAAGCAAAAACATTTCAAAGTATTTTTTTAAGCAAGTACTTATGTAGAAACTTAATACCAGACCTTAAAATACGTTATAAGTTTCAAGAATTCACTTATCACCTGCCACGACACCAATACATATAACAAGTAAAAAAAGAGCGTTTGCCTGAGTAAATGGCTTTACCCTACCTAAAACCTGTTAGTAACACCTTCCAACGCACATACCCAGTAAGGATCTCGGAGGTAGGTGCTGTATATAATAGCAGCATTAAGGGCCGAAATCCTATGAGTACAGACAAGAAAATGTAGAAATATGCACTACCTCATAAAAAGAACATATGTTTAAAAAAAAAAACTTAATACTGGATAATTGCGCTTAAATTTGTATTGAATTAGTGACAGAATATCTTACCTAATGCTGTCGCGACCTCACTCTTGTATATCCCTTGCTTAAGTTGTTTACTTTATCATCGTCAACCCATAACATGCCACTGCTAAGCGCATTTCTTTTTCTCGAAGTTTCGAATCCAGATTCTGCATAATCGTTATACATAACGCATTACTTTCTACCAAGCTTGTGTTTAGTTGAACAAAGACGCGCAATGTATATTAAAAATTCAACTAGTACACCACTTTGGGACATGTTCTTTAAGGTCTCTCGACTTGAATGACACGAAGAGGGTTCAGAGATAAACCGAATGCGGGTAGGTGGTTGATTGATGTTAGACGTAGCTAGTTACACGTGTTTATTTATGTTATCATAGTAAAGTATCTTCGCTTTTGGTAAATAACAACTGTGGATATTTGTGTAAAATATTTGATTAAATTACATAATAATTAAACCAAGATATCCTAGTTCCTAATGACATACCGAACCATCTTAACATCTTGTCATAATTATGTGTAACTTAATTATTGTATGTGTTCTTTCTTCGTCGTGGCTATAGCTACACTACTCCCCTTTCAGTCAAATTAAATAATAACTTTAACTAAGAAATCCTAGTTCCTAATGACATACCAAACCATCTTGTCATAATTTTGAATTTAATGTTTTCTTTCTTCGTAGTAACTATAGCTGCTTTAGTTTAGGAAATTAAGATCGTAGCGAGAATCAGTCGTAGATACGTTGACGTTAAATATATGAACTTCACTTTAGATTGTTAAGTTAGACAAAATAAAATAGTGCAATTAGTAATTTATATTGCCTTATTAACAAATATTAAATAGTTCAAAATTTTAAAATAACTGTTATAAATGATATTTGCTACTTTAGTAATCCACTTCTGTTTCGTGTTCTGCAGTTTATTTAGTTTTACGTTCCACAGATTCAAATAATTAACAACACAGTCGAAGATTCATCTAAGGAAAGAGAAAGTCTTTGTCCAAATCTCATTGAAGATTATAAACATTTCTTTATTCGTCAACAATCCAAAGATATATACGTTGGCATGGTTGGAGACACAGATGTTATGTATCCAGATTACGAGTATGTGAATGCAGAATTTATGCAACAACTCTGGCCTTTAAATGGAAATGTAGATGGAACTATACTGGAGAATAACTGGCCATTGGACAACTCAGAGAAAATGTTAAACGAAACTTATTTCAGTTTACCATATTTCAGTGAGGTTAGTAACATTACTTTTTTACAGTCCAATAAATTGACAATAACGATTAAAGATTCCCAATAGCTGTGCATATGTACTCGTATGTAATTCTGCAACATAAAAAATAAATGAATATTTAGAATGTAGATACGTTCACATCTTTAAACAATTACTCACCATGTTTTTTTCTAAATAAGCAGATTAGAGTCCTCTAGTTCAATATTTTGATCACTTATGTATTTTATGCTTATCATTATTTTTATTTTTTTCTATATCTTCTGTTTCTTTAATCATGTGTGTACTTATTTTACCTTAATTATAATATACATATATATAGTATATGTAATATTAGTATGTAAGTCTATTATAATAAATTTCATCCTTCCATGTTACCTCTCCACACTCCCAAAGGTTGGAAAATGCTTATTCATTAAGCCCGCCTATGTACATTTTTTTAGTGCAATAAAGAATTTTATGAATTGAAATAAATAAATTTGAATCATTTATTTAAATTGACGTTTCCAACCGTCTATAATTATAGAGTGCTATAAAATTGTTATATTATATTATATTCTCGATTTTGTCTTTACGATAAATAAATCAGTTATAAGACTTAATAATAATGATTTCAGAATATGGAGAACGCTTTCGAAAATACGCTACGTTGGGATAATATACGTGGAAATGATAATGATGAAACCTACATTTATCAACATAACAAATATGGAAATAAATTTATTAAAGCTGTTCAAAATGTTACTGGTAATGAAATGCCAATTTTTTCTACAAGTCAATGGATGAATGGAGATGTTATAATAAACAGTCAGAATGTTAATACATCGTGGGCAAGTCTTGGTAGAGAATTGGTTAAGGCATCGTTTGGAGGTATATCAGGGCACTGGTTTTGGTCCACACCTATTTGTGGTGATATGGAAGATTTTGATTCAGAGCTACACACTGATCTCTGCGTCAAATGGTACATGGCTGCAACGTTTCTACCAATGATTAAAATCCATTCCAAATCGACCCTTAGAGACCCAATAGCTTTTGCTGGTATTAACAGAATGCATATGATTAGAGCTTTGGATACAAGATTAAGTTTGCTGCCATATTTTTATACAATTCTACAAACAGGTCCGCTATTAAGACCTATGTTTTATCAGTTTCCTTATTCTGAGAGTTTATTAAACTTAACGACGCAATTTAGTGTTGGAGATGATTTATTGATTGTCCCCAATTTGTTACCACGACAAAGTCATGTCCATGTATGGATGCCGCCCGGGAAATGGTATGAACTATGGAGTGGATTGGGTCTTGATGCTGAAGAAGGGGAACCTATTACTATGACTACGACTCAAGCTGACTTTCTTGTTCTGATTCAAGGTGGCAAAATACTTCTGTTACAAAAGGTATACCACTAATTTTGTTTTAACAAATATTTTTATAGGAATTGGAACGTAATATTATTAGACAGTAGAATCGTCATCTCTATATGCTTAATGGACTGAAATGACTCATAGTGAGCCTTTATAATGATGATAACGTTACTGCAGTGCTTTTATCACCAAGCCTGATAGCTTTGCTTCAAAATTCATTCACCTTACTTGCTGTACTATAAGATATCGTCCGTCATATTCATTACCTAAACATCTCCAAAATCAACTCTGCGGTCACAAGGATTATCCAACTTCTGCAGTTGGATGTAGTTACTTTTATTAGGAAAGGAAGAAGAATGCTACGGAGCTCCTTTGTAGGTATTTAAAACGCATAAAAGTTTTTATATTTTATATTTTCGATACGAATTACACATTTACAAAACCAAACGCTTTCCTACGCAGGACGCTTTTACGCGATTGACTCTAACTGGTATTATATTTGTAATTTTAATACTTATAAAAGTACTTTAACTCCCTACCTTCCCTCCCTACCTCTCGGTCCGAGCTCCTGGTTCTCTCTTTTTTTACAAAACAAAATCCCTCGACTATCTCATTGTCGTATTCATGACAATACTATTCTCCATTAAAATTCAAACAAAAATCACCAGTCACAGTATGCATGCACATTTTGGTTGTAAATGAAAGTTAACGACATATTATGTTATGTTATTAAAACCTTACAATAGTAACAATTTGTCATTTCTATGTTAATCTTTAGTATGCAGATTACGATAACGTATTCGAAATCCCGTGGTTTCTGATGATATGGTCGTCATGACCGTCTATCCGTGTGTTTCTCTTGTCGCTTTAAGTCATTCGACTTGTTCTCATACACAAAATTCAGTAAAAAAGGGAAGCATATATTATCTAAATTGTGTTGCCTTTTTATAAAATTACTACCGTTGTGAGAGTTATAAGCAATGTTTACACTTTTCCTATATCTACATTTGCCTTTATTTACATCAATCCCTACAGGATAGGTACCCCTCCCCCGAGTCGGGGGACAGGGGGAGGTTATGTTGGGCTCGCACCGACTAAAACCTGACAGTGTTTCTCTTGACGCCCCGTGGTGGATGGTGAACAGCGGGAACCAACTGTGGACACGACCACCGCCATCTACATTTACCCTACATACACATACACATCTTTACGCCAGATCCCTTGCGGGGTAGCCAGAGACAATTGAGCGCCACTTGACACGATCACGACATACCTCTTTTGCTTCGTCGACGTTCATTACATTACGTTAATTTACCCTAACTTACCTTAATGTTTTTACCGACGATAGATGTATAAGCTAATTGCAGTCTTAACTCTGTCACCCTAAGTAAACCTAGTTTGTAATCTGTCGCCTAATATTTTATTTTATAATTTCAGGAAGGAAAACAGACTCTACAAGATACTCGAAGACTATCAAAGTTCTCATCAATAATCGCTCTATATTGTCCTTCAAAAATTAACTCCACATTATCTGTTAATATGGAAGATTGTTATGCAGAAGGAAAACTTTATTTGGCTAAAGATTTGCAACTGGTACTTAAATCTACTAATGTAGAATTAACCGTAACAGCTGAAGGAAACGATTTTAGTACTGTATGTGATCCTGATCAAGCTATATGGGCCAATACACTAACCGAAGTAAACATATATGGACTAGAACCTTCAATAAACAATTATGATAATCTAAGACGCGTCGATGTAGATATAAATCTGTGTGATCTACAAAACAATGATAAAATAATGTTTGACTTTATTAATGGCAAGTCGAGGGTGATTAATTGAAGTCCGCATTGGTGTATATTTTCAGAGTCAATAGACGGGGTTTAGAATTGTCAAAAGATACATTTGTGCGGGACTTTTTTTTTGGTATTAGAATTAATACAATAAATATGTTTGACCTAGTAAGAATGTCTAGCGGCATTTAGTACATAATGCAAAAAGTTTTTAAATAAGAAAAAAAAAAAAAACAATTATTCCAAGTAAAATTTTTTTTTCTACAAAAACTGCCTTTTTTTTACCTGCGTCCGTGGTCTAGCGGTTAAGTCCGTGGATTTAGACTCGGAGGTACCGGGTTTGATTCCTGGTCGGGACACAAAAATATTAATTAATATATATATATATATATATATATACATTTAATAAATATTTATTTATTTGTGATATTTCTCGAGTTTGGTACACTGGAGACATCGACGAGCTTGTCACTTGTCGTGATTGGCCTATAGTAAAATTGGCTAAATGTGAATCCGCTTATTTATAAGCGTGGTTTCTGACCACCCCGAGAGGGAAACGGTCTTGATGATACTGTACTTTTTTTGCTTTAAAATAGGTTTTTTTTTCTACAAACATAAATAAAATCATTTATATTGTTATCTAGCTGTAAGTTTTCCTGTAATAAATAAATAAAAATAAATAAATAAAGTAAAGTATCATTACGACCGTTTTCTTACCAGGGTAGTTAGTAACCACGCTTATAAAGAAACGGATTTAAATTTAGCCAACTATAGGTTGTAATGATTACATGACAAGTGACAAGCTCGTCGGTGACTCTAGCGTATCTAGTGTATCACATCATCTTAACAATCTATGTTAAAAAATCCCTTTAAAAAATCCATAATTGTATACTATAAATAAATGTGCACCGTTAAGTGCGTTGTACGTTAAGTGCACTGGATTTTTATAAAAAAAAATTTATATATTTTTACATGGTAATCTAAACCAATACGGATTCGTCTCAACTGCGCCACCAAATTAAACCAGCTTGTAATCGGCGGACTGGCTTCCCTTGAGACTAGAGATTGCAACCCGGTATGTTTTTCAACCCGGCCGGGTCCGGTCACATTCGCCAACATTTGGATGAAACCTTTGAAGTATTTTATGAAAATTTGCTTTAAGTAAATGGAGGAAAATACAATCATTCAAGGTTACGGAATAATATTTATTTCAAACCAGCAAATCAACAATAATCAATCTTAATCAGTCTCAAAATCACGATTTTTTAATACAGAATTAGTTAGTATCACTTATGAACGGAATAGCAACATTAGTGTTACTAATTAAGTTTAAGCAAGCATTACTATTCAGTAATTAAGTTTAGGATTGAAATGATCTTCCACGCGCTGATGAAATGCGTGGATTTAGAGGATTTCGATAAAAAGTTTGGAAAGTAGACAAATTATTTAAGAAGTCGCCCGTAATTTAATTACTAATACTATACAGAGTAAAGAGAAAGACCTGCTTGCTGAAAGTTAATTACTAATACTAATGTAACTATTTAAAAACATAGTATTAGAATAATAAACTAATAACGCAGCCTAATGTACTAAACTTGTCTTATCAACTTAGATAGATAAACTTTGGTAGCTTTAGTAAAAACAAAACAAATTCTTAAGAGCAATAACTATATAACAAAAAGCATATTTTAGCTTGCATAAAGCAAAAAACAAATTGTATTAATAGTTTTCTACAAGTTGGGGCTTCCGTGCCGCAGTTTTCGTACCTACCGGGCCCGGTCACCATATTTATACTAGCATGACATGTGACCTTGCGCCCACCTGATGTTAAGTGGCGCGCGTGGTCCATGAATGTTAGCAACTGGAATTAGACACTCATGACTGGCATCAGTTCCTAACACTATGCCTGCTTGACTTGGCATGACGGCAATTCGAGCCTGATCCCGAAACATGTGGATATACTTTACTGGGTTTATCGGCACGAACGGTGGATGCTTCCCCGCCCCGGCAGACAGAGAATACATATTTAACTGATTTATTCGAAGATCAAAGATACAATGATTTAAAAATAAATTAACAACTGTAGTAAATCGTATATTGCCGCCAAGAGTTGCGCGGGGTCCACTTCCGGCGCGGTTCATCGTAGACTTTAGATTTACTGCGCATGCGTGTTGTTGCTCTCGCTCTCACCGCCGTAGGCGATGTGAGACGCCAAGAGTAGCCTATTCGAGACACACCACGGCTACATCGCCGACGACGGCACGCGCGCGCTCCAATCTTAACATTTAATTTTATTTTTGTATATTTGTTGTAATTGTGAAGTTGTGAAACACATTAAAATACACACATCAAAAAAGTCTAGGGATCAAGCATGTTTATGCGGATTTCTCGTGATTGAGATGTGGCTTTGTAATAAATTTATGATTTTATAAATTTATATGGATCCTTTTTGGTGCATTTCATAATTTAAAACAGGAACTGTCAATCAAATTCGAGTAAAAGATGAAAATCAGCTGTCAATATTTTCCCTATAAAAACATAAGACGCATTGAAGACATTATTAGTGCTACTGTTTCCCTACTACTGATTAAAACCAACGTTATTATGGAGCGGCGACGTCATTTAAGCAGGGAAGAAATGATCAGAGCCGTGGGAATGATAGAAGCTGGTTCCCGGCAACGTACTGTGGCTTTAGCTCTGAATACAAGTCAGAGTGTTATCAGTCGACTTTGGACACGTTACCGAACCACTGGTACCGTGGCTGAGCGCCATGGAGGACGGTATCGCTGCACCACACGGAGACAAGACCGATACATTCAAATCACAGCTCGAAGAACTCCAACAATAACCGCCATGATGTTAGCCGTGAGCCTTCATCGCTCTTCAGGGAACTTAATTAGCGACCAAACAGTCAGAAACCGCTTGCATGAAGTGAACCTTCATTCCCGAAGACCGCTACGGGTACCACCTATAGCAATGCACAATCGTAGGACTCGATATCAATGGGCTCTTGAACACAGAAATTGGACAGAAGAACAATGGCGTTTCGTGTGCTTTTCTGATGAGTCTCGTTTTGGTATGAGGCCGGATACAAGACGTATACGACACTGGAGAACCCCTGGACGCCAACAGCGATTAAAATCCTGCCAGGAAGTCCATCCTTATAGTGGTGGAACCATCATGGTATGGGCGGGTATTTCGATCGGCGGAAGAACTGAGTTGATTTGGATCAGAGGCAACCTCAACGCTCAAATTTATGCTGAGACGGTTGTATCAGACGTCATCGTTCCTCTACAAGTGCATATCGGTCCCTTATTTCAGTTAATGCATGATAATGCACGACCGCACACCGCAAGAGTTGTAAGACAGACTCTCGCCGCAGCTAACATCAATGTCCTGTCCTGGCCTGCTCAGTCGCCAGACTTGAACCCGATTGAGCATGCATGGGATATTCTTCAGAGAAGAGCTCTGCCGAATATGGAGGGTATCCAGTCGCAAGAAGACCTTTTTTTGTTGTTGCAACGAACATGGGCGGCCATTCCACAGCGTGATTTGGATGAACTCATTTTGAGTATGCCAAACCGATGTTCTTGTGTTGTTAGTGTTCGCGGTAGAAACACGGATTATTAATTGTTTAAGTTACCCAATAAAATTTTAAAAAAAACTGTTATTTCAGTCTTTTTTTCGAACTTTAATGTTAGTGGTTCAAATGTCAAAAATCCCTTTATTAGGAAAATGGCAATTTTTTTTACTAATGCAAAGGTGACTTGGTTTATCGTTACTGTAGACAAACGAAAACATTTTATTTGATCAATCCTTAAAGAAAATTTTAATGAATATCAATCAGGAGAAAAGTTATTGCAAAAATATATGTTGATCCCTAGACACTTTTGATGTGTGTAGTTTGGTATTGAACTTTATCGTCTATCATTCATCCCTAAGCAAGCTCTACCATACAACTAAATTTTAAAAAACCTTAAATTAAATAAACTATATTACAACAAAATCTAAATTTAACTAAAAAAAAATACCTACATAGAAAATAAAATTGGATACTTACAACAAAAATAGCTCCTCCAAATCGCTGTCTTGTGGCATGGTGCCCAATACACTAGCAGCATTTCCCCTTTGAATGATGATACTTAATTTTTGTGAGAAAAAACTGCCAGCCCTATTGTCACCAGAGACGTCAATGAGCCTTGGAACAATTTCTTTATAAAGTAACTATTGCAAATCGTTTCATATTTTCGACGCTTGCTGATCTGCGCTTGTTTCGCTGCAACACATATTTTCGACGCTTGCTGATCTGCGCTTGTTTCGCTGCAACACATATTTTCGACGCTTGCTGATCTGCGCTTGTTTCGCTGCAACACATATTTTCGACGCTTGCTTATCTGCGCTTGTTTCGCTGCAACACATATTTTCGACGTTTGCTGATCTGCACTTGTTTCGCTGCAACACATATTTTCGACGCTTGCTTATCTGCGCTTGTTTCGCTGCAACACATATTTTCGACGCTTGCTGATCCGCGCTTGTTTCGCTGCAACACATATTTTCGACGTTTGCTGATCTGCGCTTGTTTCGCTGCAACACATATTTTCGACGCTTGCTGATCTGCGCTTGTTTCGCTGCAACACATATTTTGCAACAACTTTGTCAGTTCTAAACATGACTTAAGTATAAACAATGATGAATGAAAGGTTCTTAGGGAAGTCGGGCTACATAAATTATGTTGATTGGAGTAAAAATAAAGATTTATGGTATCATTACACCTTCGGTCGGCTTCAGTTTCAGAAGGGCCGTTACAGTAAGGAGTTTATTTTTAAGAAGAATTTTAAATTGTAATTAAATGTTATTTAGGGTATTTTGTTTATTTATTGAAACATGTAATTTAGTGTATTAATACGACCGTATTGTTTTGTAGTCAGAAAAGACACCGTTTTATAAAAAAACAGGTTGTAAAAACGTCCTAGACTCAAAAAACCGATCCACACGCACAGACATACGCATCCCATAGCGTCGACCCTATAGGGCTGGGTTGTATCATAACTAGTGTTGCCCAACATTGGTCTTGGTCTTGCATTCTTGGTCTTGTGCAAGAGTCTCGCAAGATTCTTGCACAGACATTTTTTCCAAATTTTGCTTTTTTAGGTTTTCTATAAATTTCAATTGCGTAGTGTCCGTAATTTTGAAAATTTATTTGTTCCTAAAGAAAAAAAATACGTTTGGGTATTTGGAACTTGGGAGAGCTCGTTTGCAAATAATTTTATTTTAGTATACCTAAATCTTAGCTATACTTACAGCCTTCGAGATCTAGCAGTTAATACCGTGGATTTAAACTTGGAGGTACAGGGTTTGATTCTTGGTCGGGACACAAAAATATTAATTAATGTATATAAATACATTTAATTAATATCTAATTTATTTGTGATATTTCTCGAGTTTGGTACGCTGGAGACATCGACGAGCTTGCCACTTGTCATCATTGGCCAATACTAAAGTTGGCTAAATGTGAATTCGCTTATTTATAAGCGTAGCTTCTGACCACCCCGAAAGGGAAACGGTCGTGATACTATACTAATTTCCTTTCGTGCCTGGAGAGTGTTATATTCGAGTAAAGATATACTGATGAAGACACTTAAAAATAGCTAAGCTGCTGGTCTTCTCGCTAACAGCTTACTTATTTGCTGTTTGGACCAGTTTGCTGCTTAGTCTTTCACTAGCAGGAGTAAAATCATTCAAAATAATTAAATTAATGACGTTCCATAAATGCCTGAGATATTTTGACTTTGACTTGAAATAAACTTAAATGCGGCTGTAAAGGAGTTGTCAAAAATTAAGTACTGACATAGATTTTAAAATTAGACAATGAGTCGGACACATCTGCCGCAGAACCGACAACCGAATAGGGCCAAAGGGTTCTAGAGTGGAGACCACGTACGGGACGATGCAGAGTGGGATAATCCCCCGCCAGATGGACGGATGACTTGAAGAAGGTGGCTGGTGGGGGTTGGATGAGGGTAATTACAAGTTTAATAATAATTCTTAAAAAGCCAGATTGCTAAACTTTTTTAAACCCAATACCGTATAAATCCTACGGGAGGAATAAAAGTTACAAAAAACTTTTTGCACGCGATTTCTCTTCAAAGGCTATTAGTATTTCACAATTTTCAATTCCCAAAGTCAACTTTTAATTAATTCGATTGACATTAAAATGTGGTCTTTGTAGATAATAAAAATTTAAAATTTTGCGAAAAATCGTTTCTTTTTTAACATTTTTTTTTTCATGATAGTATAGTTGTAAGAACGCTTTCAACGCAATGGAAGTTGGTGCGAAGGGAATTCCAGCTAAATCTTTGCATCACTTACTGAAAGAATTGGGCCTAAGCAGGTCTCCCGTCAATACATTTATGGAACGAGCTTCCAAGACGACATCAACAGGATCACACAGTATTCGGTTAGGTAGGGAGATGAGTGGAATTGTGGATGGTGAGAGTATTATCGCACAATAAAATTAAAAAGGAGGCCAGGCCATTTTTGAACCAGCCTATTGTCGATCGCAAGCCCGAGAAACCATTATTTTCAGTGAATCCATGGAATGTTTAGAATTTTGTCTTAACTCAACATTATATTAGGTAAGTGACTCTGTAAATAAAACAGTTTTAAAAAACCTAAAAAAGGTCTCCACGTCTCTTTTTCGACAAAAATGTAAAGCATTTATTTACCAACACACCAACAAAGCATTCTCGGACCATTGTGTATATTATAGTACTCTTTTATTTTTAGGAAAATGATTTTAAGGGCTCTTTCTAACTAAGGAAGTTTAATACTAAAATAACAGTTTAATATGACCTTCCATAAACATCTTTATACTAGAATGTTAAGCAACATTTTGGTTGACACATTCAATAACAAATTTCACTTTATAGACATCATTGCCTCAACTGCTGGTGCTTTTAGCAAGTCTATTTTGGATATACTAAAACCATAATGTGTTATTGATACTTATCATTATTGTAGTATACTTTTTTTTTCATCTTCTTTTCTCATATCTTTCTTTTATTACTAATTGTTGTTTAACTTTACTATCTGACGTTACCTATTTATATAATCTGTGGTTTACGTCATTGGTAACATACTTAACAATTTGTTTATTTAAATGTTAATTATATATGTGTGTTACTGTTTGTAAACCGAAATAAATAAATAAAAATATTAAAAAAACATACCATGACCACTTAAAGCGTCAATTATTAAATATTATTTTAATGCTTGATTTAAAACGGATTTTAAAGTAAATGGCACATTCGTATCTGTGATTTGATAGATGGGAAATGATACGTATAGCCACTACCTCCGGGCTGGTACGGTGACCGCGTTGTTATGTCATCCATCGGGTGAAGAGATTGTAAAATCGTCAGTCCCTATTCTGTGCTGCTAACCACTAGGGATACTGCTGCGGGTCTTCGATGGCTCAATTGAAGATTGTTTAGCGGACTGTATATGGTTTAGAAGTAGAAATTACTTGAGTAAAAAGGCTATGAAAATTGTGAGAGAAAAAACGTGTGACCGCTCGGTGTGCGGATTGATTCCACTCGTGGGCGCCGCTAGGAGCGCTGCACTGGCCAATGATCCAACAGTGGTATTGGCCGAGCGGCAATAATGTCGCTGTGATTGCGACTATAATCAATCCGGCTCGAAGGACCATATGTAAAATCGTCAGTCCCTATTATGTGCTGCTAAACACGTAGGAATACTTCTGCGGGTCTTCGATGGCTCAATTAAAGATTGTTTAGCGGACTGTATATGGTTTATTGCAGAAGTAGAAATTCCAGTTAATTACTTGAGTAAAAAGGCTATGAAAATTGTAAGAGAAAAAACGTGTGACCGTTCGGTGCGCGGATTGATTCCACTCTCGTCGGCGCCGCTCGGAGCGCTGGCCAATGATCCAACGGTGGTATTGGCCGAGCGGCAATAATGTCGATGTGATCGCGACTAGAGATCAAAACAAGAAAATGGTTCTTTGGGCCATTTTACACCGCGACATGTCAAGTTTTGTAAATTGTTTACTGTGGATATTGTAAGTCAAAAGTTATTGTGTTTAATAATGTGAATAATTATGCCATGCATTTCACTCTATATATTGTGCAGAAGTGGCAATTTTTATTTTGCGGTTTTCCCGAGCTGTGAACTCTCATATTATACCCGATGTGTTTGGGCTATAATGCCTTGAGTAACTCCAAGAAAAGCATCAAATTCTGAAACGTCTGGAATTTGATAATAACCTCATTAACTCATAACTCAGACTTGGCTGAATAGGCTAGACACTTTGCCTTCCCTATAACTTAGTTCATCATCCATCAGGAGAAGAGAACACAAACAAGAGGGTTATTTCGCGCCATTTCGCACGGACATGTCAAGTCAAAGTTTTTTGTTTTGTAAATTAGTTTACTGTGGATATTGTTAGTCATAAGTGGTGTTAATAATTATGAAAAACGATAAATTGGACTTTAATTATGGGCACAAGTTGCAGTTTATTTTTTTTGCGGTTTTCCCGCGCTGTGAACTCCCACATTATACCCGATGTGTTTGGGCTATAATGTCGCGAGTAACTCCAAGAAAAGCATCAAATACTGAAACATCTGGAATAATAATAATCGTTTATTTCCAATAAAATCCTATGTACATGTTTTTCTATTGGAGACCCACACTAGGAAGACCGGTATTGTGGGGTCTCAATTACACTAAATCTATAATTTACAGAACTTCAAATTCAATGATAACCGCATTAAGTCATAGGAAAGATTTATTACGTCAGACTTGTCTGAATGGGCTAGACCCTTTGCCTTCCCTATCACTTTATTCATCATCCATCGTGTGTAGAGAACACAATAGAAACGATTTAGTTACCAGTCTGAAATCCTCATTCTATGTAAACCGACCTTATGCAAATTCTTTATTTATTTTAGGACTTTGTAGGTCACAGAATAATAAAAATATAAAGATAAATACCGGGCTGAAAGTCACATTTTGTATACCAAAATACATGGACATAAAGGCATTCCACACTTGTCGGATAAGAGCGTCTGCCCCTAAGATTTGAAAGGTATTATTTTGGATAGATTTGATTGGTTACCATCACAGCCCTTAGAACACATTTGAACATCAAAGTTGGAGATGGGTCTTCCAGAAATGTCTAGCAAATTTCGAGGGTCTGATGTAATTTTTAATGATGGTATACTGTCGTGATACATACTTTTACGGTCACGTCAAGACGTACTCGCAACAAAATGGCCAATCAATAAATCCTGATCATCCCATTTCTTCTAGTGAATCGTCGCGAACTAATCATTATCTTTGTTTTAAAAAAATATTTACAAACGAAGTAGGGACTACTTAAGCTTATAGCTAAGACGTTTATTTAAAACTTGCCTTATAACAAATCGAATTGGTGTTGCCATTCTTGTGTTTTCTGTT
The DNA here is from genome assembly GCA_910589645.1 of Tinea semifulvella. Taxonomy (NCBI): domain Eukaryota; kingdom Metazoa; phylum Arthropoda; class Insecta; order Lepidoptera; family Tineidae; genus Tinea; species Tinea semifulvella. Next base: position 1,713,416 of record OU342598.1, on the reverse strand, counting down.
AATTTTTATAGAGTCAAAAATAATCCTCCGTGGTCTAGGGGTAAAGTCCGTGGATTTAGACTGTTCGGGACACAAAAATATTTATTAATGTAAATAAATACATTTAATTAAAATTTAATTTATTTGAGAAATTTCTCGAGTTTGGTACGCTGGTGACATCGACGAGCTTGGCACTTGTCATGATTGGTCGTCTATAGTAAAGTTGGCTAAATGTGAATCTGCTTATTTATAGGCGTGGTTTCTGACCACCTTGAAAGGGAAACGGTCGATATGATACTTTACTTTGATAGAGTCAGAAAAGAAATTGACCGGTTGCAGAAAGGCTGATTAGCTTTTGACATATGCCTATGTGTCACGTCATTGGCTGAAATAACGGTGTTATTCATCATTGTATCATGTTATTTGGTGTATATCATTATGTTGATCATGAATTATTTTAACCGGCCGTTAAGTAAAGTTTAGCCTAATTCTCTATAGTTATTCTCTATTTTAGTTACATTTTAATATTGTTATAGTAAGTAAGTATAAATTGTAATACGAATATATTTTTGGGGCCATGAACATTGTACATGTACGAATAAGTGGCATGTCTTTCGATGTAATTACTTACATACCAAAATATCTCTTTTCCTTGTTAAATATTATTGAATTAATTATAACAGAACGTAAACAAGATAAGAATACCTAAGTATAGGTATTTTTAAAACTTCCCACCTATTGTTATCACCCCACCAAACGGAGACCACAACAAGTGATGCAACAATAAAATATACATCCGAGTGACGATCATTACAGAACTCTGACCTCAGATAAATTGAAGCAGATAAATATTATTTAATTGTGTTTACATTGACTTCAATAAGATCAGTCTCCTCCATTCAGTCGGGAGCAGTCATACGTCAAGCATCTATTTATTATACCTCATGACATCAGATAGAGACGAAACCACGCAAACTTTAGAAGAAAAGTCTACACACTTTAAAAACCCAGGCTCAAGAATGCCTAACATCAAAGTCTTTAGCGGCAGCTCGCATCCTGAAATCGCTAAGAAAATCGTAGCAAGACTTGGCATTGATCTCGGGAAAGCAACTACAAAATACTTCAGCAACGATGAAACAAGCGTGGAAATTGGAGAGTCTGTTCGTGGCGAAGATGTCTACATCGTCCAGAGTGGATGCGGAGATATCAATGACAATCTCATGGAAATGTTCATCATGATCAACGCTTGCAAGATTGCGTCAGCATCCCGCGTCACTGCAGTCATTCCTTGCTTCCCATATTCACGTCAAGACAAAAAGGACAAAAGCAGAGCACCAATTACGGCTAAACTGCTCGCTAATTTGGTCTCAGTAGCTGGAGCTGATCACGTCATCACCGTGGACCTGCATGCTTCACAAATCCAAGGATTCTTCAACATTCCAGTCGATAACCTTTACGCTGAACCAGCTATTACAAAATGGATCAAAGAAAACGTGCCAGATTGGAAGAACAGTGTGATGGTATCTCCAGACGCAGCCGGTGTTAAAAGAATGACAGGTGTAGCCGATCGCTTGGATATTGACTTCGCGATTATTCATAGAGAAAAGAAGAAGGGTGACGGAGAAGAGTGGAGAGAGCGAGCTGTGCTTGTTGGAGATGTTAGGAATAGAGTCGCTATTATGGTGGATGACTTGGCTGATACTTGTGATACTATTTGTATGGGAGCTGAGAAGTTGGTTGAATCTGGAGCTACTAAAGTATACGCGATCGTAACTCACGGTGTGTTGTCTGGTAGTGCAGTGGACAGGGTAAATGCTTCAGGTTTAGAAGCGTTGGTAGTCACTAATACCATTCCGCAAGAACACAATACGAAGATTTCGCCTAAGATTAAAACAATAGATATTTCCGTAATGTTGGCTGAAGCCATCCGAAGAACTCACTATGCTGAGTCCGTATCTTATTTATTTACTAATGTTCCGTATTAAAAAATAACCTCAATATCAGCCTATACCTAACCATAATTATTAAAATAAAATTAATGATTAGTTTACGACAAATCACTTGGAGGCTAGCCTTGAAATGTGGATGTCTAAACTGGAGCCGTTATGTAAAATAACGTGGTCGTTGCTATGCGTATCAATCGGGACTGGCACAAGAAACCGTTTGAAGCTTGACAGACGCAGTTAGTTAAAGCGCAGAAATAACCAATCATAAATATATGGCGTAAACGTCACACATCCTTTAAAAAGTTCACTGCCAACTCGATTTTTATAGTCTGTTATGCCGCAAAGATTTGTGGAAAACGGGTCGCCGGCACGAAATAAATAAATTAAAGAGATTGCAAACATTTTGTTTTATTTTATAAAAATTACAGTTATAAGGAATCCACTACCTATTTGTTGATTAGCTAAACTAGCAGCCAGTAACAGAAAGCCTATCTTTTTTGTTTAACGAACCTATATGTATTTATTTAAATCTTTGACGCACTTAAAAAATAGTACAGAGGCGATCTATAATGCCAGTAGGCATTCTTTCCGGCTAACCTTGGGGATCGAGAAAATGACGTGCCTTATAGGAATAATAATAATAAAATTTATTGTTTTTAAAAACCATACAATATACATTTGGAATAGTTACATTGATCACAATGCTTTGTATACAATTTTCGCATGCTCTGACTCCCGAATACTAGTCAGTGTCTTCCATGAATTTGTACATAAATGCTTTATCCAGACCAATATACTATTATTACAATAAAACTTTTGTCTATTTATATAATATAAAAAAATAAAAGTATATATAAAAAATATTTATATAGAATAGGTTAAACATGTCAAAAAATAATCAGCCTTTGTGCAGCCGGCCAAAATCTCTCTTCAAGTTAATAAAAAACAAAAATATATATATATATATACCTCGTTCCGAATCAAGCTCAGAGCGCTTAGAATGAATATGATACTAACAGTCGTTCCGATTTAAATATCGCGATTTGAGTGCTCAGAGCGCGATATCAATTCTGTCTAAATCATATTTTCATTCATAACATGATAGTTTTTTTTTTATGTATGGAAGATAAATTGCGAATTCCACATCCTTAAGTATAAATACTAACAAACATACATCTCTCTGTTTATTCATCTTTATATGTGTAAAGTTTATTATTATTAATGGATAATGACAAAAAACTGACAGCACTCAAAGCGATCTATCTCGATATCGTGAGCAATCTAAGCGCGAGGAATGATGTCATTTGTGACGTCACATACAAATACAAATCGTTTATTAGCACAATAAGATTATTGATTCGTTATGGTGAACCCTGTCTCCTGCATGAGCTGAGCTGTATAACAGGAGCCAGTGTCTTCCAATAATGAACATACAATTTAGAAGAAAATAGAATTAAAAAAAGTTACAAATTTAGTATATGAGTGTGGGTGCAATGTCTGTATATGTATGTGTGTGTGACTGTGTGTGTGTATGTATAAGGAAGGGAGTGGGGAAGGGGGAGAGGGAGGGTAATACATAGCTTTGGCAAAACAGTTTAAGCGCGTCTCGGAACATCTTTAAGCGTCCTTAGGTTACTATCATCGTGTCTCGTAACGGGATCGAAGGGATTGTGTATTGGGAAGGAAAGGAGTAATACATTGGAAGAACAATAAAACACAAGCCTAAAAAATCACAGTTTTTTTATTTCGTTAACTAAAAAGAAATGCAAAGGATTGCCAACTTTACACTTCGTAACTTCTAGGGCTACAATTTGAATAACGTTAATGAGAAATGAATGAATACAAAAGTTTACACGTTAAACATTTTCCTATAAGTCTTATAATGTCTCTCAAGAACGCCCAACGGAATCGCGCACTTTAGACACAACATTTATGCAACATCACGCACACGTTATTCTATGGAATCTTCACCAAACAAACGGTTCGTTATTTCCGCCATTTTGTTTTCTATAAAATCAATCATGTCAGTTCCTCGGAAACCGGCAGCTCTGTTTTACCAGGAGTTTGATATTGCGATACTGATAGACTGTGGAAAACGAAAGTAGAGACAGAGATTGGCACCTGTTTTCATAGACCAATACAAAATTGACAATATGCTGCCAAGGAGTACGGATGTCCGACATTGACATGTGTCAAGTCCAAGTTTTTTGGTTTATTAGTACAACACAGCTACAGGTTATTGTTAGTCAAAAGTGGTGTTATTTTGTTTAATAATGTGCTACAATGTGAATAATTGTGGAAAACGATTAATTTAACTTTATGTATGGGAAAGAATATGCAGTTATTTTTATTACAGTCAACATTAGTAATCTTAAACCAGGATAACATTCTAGTCTGCTAACTTGTGACATGAGATCATTTGTCAGTTGAGAGTGACAAAATTTCACCCATCCAATTGTTGTATCATCGATAAATCAAACGTGGTTTGAAGTTAAATCTTGTTTTTTTACCTAAAAATATTGAATTATTTAATACAAGGCTCTATCTATAACCATCCCAGGTTACATTGACATTATGTCATTATACCATTGCCATTATACACCCATAGTTAAGAGTATAAATATAGGTATTAGAATAATTGAATCAGTTACCTTCTCAATACTCTACAAGTACTACTGGATCATCATATGGGCCTTCCAGAAATATCTGGAGAATTTGGCCTATACTCGCAACGCTGGCCAGACGAGTTTGGCAAGGATGTTAACGTTTATTAACAATGTATTAACGATTACACAAGTTAATATAAGTGGAACCCGGAATGACGGTTTAACGTGCTCTCCGAGGCACGGGAACAAAGGAATTGTAAATCTAAGACGTACGTAAAAAAGGTATTTCTTATTGGTACATGCCGGGGTTCAAACCGCGTATCTTTTTGAAATTGAAGGAAAGTGTTTTACAACCGTACTACCACCGTACCCACAAAACTTGTTAGGAAAAACCACAATCATTTTATTAATGTAAAAAAAAATTGTAAGTATCAAGTTTATTTTTTCCTTATATAACCTGGGTTGCCATATCAGATTTTTTCCTTATATAACCTGGGTTGCCATATCAGATTTTTTCCTTATATACCCTGGGTTGCCATATCAGATTTTTTCCTTATATAACCTGGGTTGCCATATCAGATTTTTTCCTTATATAACCTGGGTTGCCATATCAGACTTTTTCCTTATATAACCTGGGTTGCCATACCTGATTTTTTTCTTATATAACCTGGGTTGCCATACCTGATTTTTTGCTTATATAACCTGGGTTGCCATATCAGATTCATTCCTCATATAACCTGGGTTGCCAATTTTTTTATTTACTGCAATTCATGAGTCTCGACTTTCGTTGGCCGGTCTATAATAAAACTCGGTTCTTCCGTCAATCTGCTTATTCGGAATCCGTTTCAATTCGTTTGTAATTATGACATGTGTTGTCGTTTTGACAGAAACCAAAATGGCAGCAATTTTTTCCTTTTACAGACCGTCGAATCGAATACGTACGAATCGTCGCTTCGGTAGTAAAAATTGTCAAATCACACATATACGAAATTTATATACTAGTGAAGTGAAACTATCACTAATTAATTTCGCTGTGGATAATAAAACACAATACTAACGGCCTGTTCCCGAAATGATGATTAAAATAATCTATGTTTAACATTTTCAGCACGGGATTAATAGTTAACTTGTCACTTCGTCATTTTAGCCAATCACGTGAGTTGAGGAATCATTCGTTTATTTAAACATTGTTTCGGAAATCGGCGACTAACGTCACTATTAGTCGAAAATAAAAACATTTATTTTATACAATAATATAAAACATAATAATTATTTAACAATGATTTTTTATCACTAGCTGTTTGACCCGGCATTGCTCGTGTAGTCAGAAAAAAACCGTCAGATTCCAACTCTTCTAAAAAACATAAATGCCTAACACTAGTCACATGTCGTTGTCGAATAATTGTACTACGCCTATGTCCGTATCTCGTAACTTTGTGGCAAGCTCGTCGATGTTACTAGCGTACCAAACTCGAGAAATATCATATATTATTGAGTCCCGACCAGGAATCGAAGTGGTCTAAGTGTTTTGTCAATTTTTACTACCAAAGTGTCGATTTTAAGACCAATAATAACAATACAATTTATTCTCCACACGGTGGCTTTGAGACTGCCACCAAAGATATGCGAGGAAAAGCGACATGCGAGGAATATATCCATCAATAGTATTACTTCATAATGTGATGTATTAATTAAGTGCACACCTAGTTTTACCCACTTAGGATTGGCTATATCTAGTTATATCTATGTAGAGTCCGGCTAATAAAAGTAGATAAGTTTTAAAAGTAAAGTATCATCACGACCGTTTCCCTTTCGGGGTGGTCAGAAACCACGCTTATATAGAAGCGGATTCACATTTAGCCAACTTTACTGCCGGCCAATCATGACAAGTGGCAAGCTCGTCGATGTCTCCAGCGTACCCAACTCGTCAAATATCACAAATAAATTAAATGTATTTATTTACATTAATATTTTTGTGTCCCGGACAGGAATCGAACCCGGTGCCTCCGAGTCTAAATCCTTACAAAGTCACCCCATATATTAAAGTCAACCCAATTTTACCTAGTTTTTTATTTACTTTATTGAGTATTTCTTGAACTAAAATTAGGAAAAAAAATCTGGATTATCTATGTATATTGATATATTCCTCGCCCTCTATTTTTTCTAACATATATCAGGTGGATAAGCAACCATAAAAAATAAACATGTAGTTAAGTGCCATAAAAGTGCATAATAATGTTAAAGAGGCAATTTTTGACACTTAAATACTGTTCTAATAATATTATTTACAAAACACATGCGACTTCCCATCAAATTGATGGCATTCAACGAAATCCATGAATGAATTAAAATTCAGTCACTAATAACTGACATCAGTCACTTATAACTAACATAAGTCACTTATAACTGACATCAGTCACTTTTAACTGACAAATTCGCTTATAACTGACAAGTCCAGTCCTTACTAAAGTTTGAGATGCTTTGGAAGTTGCGTTAGGAAGATAAAACGTATTATTAAGCAGATCTTTAGTCTAGGTTCAAATAAAACTTTATAATTAAACACTTGAATCGAAATTTTGAATGTACGTTTGGTTTTGGGCGTTTTATATACTTTTCTGTAGCACAATTTTAGTCTTATTTTTAATGCCACTGTAAATTAGCCGTCTTCCTTTGGCGGTGTGAACCATCCTGAAAATAAAACAAATATTACATTTTGGGCGGGAAAATATATTATTTCATCATATCATTATAGCCCTCCACTGGTCGAGATGGGCCTTCCAGACCTACACTTGCCACGCTGGCCAGACGGGTTGACGAGGGTCTGATGTCAATTTATAATGACAATTTATTAACAATACCACAAGTTGGCATTTAACTAAGACAATTAAGACTGGGACCGATGGCTTAAAGTCTCCGAGGCACAAGAACGGTTGTGTTGCAATACTATGACAAATGCATGTATGAAAAGTGTATTTCTCATTAATACATGCCAGGGTTTGAACCTAGCTACCAAGCTAGGACATATATTTTATTATTTTTAGCTAACAACACATAGTGCAATAATCATCTCCAATCACAGTCTTGGGGTGATTGGGCCTTTAAAATGGTATCTATTTCTGGTAAATTTGGCCTGACATGTTACAAAGGCTAGACGGTTTGATATGGGTAGTGTACATTTTTAGACGATTCCATAAGTTGGTATTAATGGAACCGGGACCAAGATGATACCACGGGAACAGTAGTGTTGTAAATCTATAATAAACAATAATAGTAAGGTTGGCTAAAGCATAAATTAAGTTTCATTCATAATTGCAGCTAAGAGACCTCCACTGTTGGGAGGTGGGCCTCCACGAAACATATTTTTGCTGGCCTACACTCGGGCCTGATGTTAATTTGTTCATATTTAATTTATATAATTTTTATTTACCGTTGCTAGTCTACAGGAGTCATAAGTCATTTATAACTGACACCAGTTACATATAACTGACATTAGAAAGTTCTTTATTACGCTAGAGATGCTTTGGTAGTTGCGTTAGCAAGAAAAAAACGTTTAGACTCGATTAATGAAGATGATTTTTTTAACTTAACAATATAAAACAGTTCTTCTCGTGGATCTGTACGAGACACTTAAAGGTCTGTTGTTAGCGCCACCTTTACGACAGGGAACTGCATGGAGTCATTTATAACTCACCCCGGTCATAATGTCAAGCCGGCATAGTGTTAGGGACTGATGGCAGTTATGAGTGTCTGACATTCATGTATCTTGCGCCAAAAAAACACCAGTCACTTATAACTGACACCAGTCACTTATAACTGACACCAGTCACTTAGAACTGACATTAGCCACTTAGTTCTTTGTTAACCTAGATATGCTTTGGAAGTGGCGTTAAAAAACGTTTCGACTCAATTATTTAATTATTTTAGATATTATTTTAAATTAATAACATTATACAACCGTTCTTCTCGTGGATCTGTACGAGACACTTGAAGCTCTGTTGTGCTCGCGCCAGGCTGTAGTGTGACTGGGACACGACCTTGGCGGCCCCGAACTGTATGCGCGCCTTCCCCTTAACGAGGGTGGCGGCGATCTGCATGATGACGGCCTCCACGGTGTAGGCGGAGGACCAGCCCTGCTTCGTCAGCAACTCCATGCATATTGCTCCTCCAACCAATACATAGCCGCCTGCAAACATATAAGTTAAAGAGTTAAAATACCTCTTTTGAACAATAAATATCGACAAGACCATCAGACAAGCTCCTTCCATTCAAACCATTAAAAAACTACTTAATACTTTATTTTTAAACAAGCAGAACAATAACTCAACAAATTTCTACTTCCTAATAATTTTCACGGCTTTTAATTAAAATAGACATCAACAGTATTGACCCTGTTCGGTTTGACAACGTCCCTATAGCGTATTCCGGCGAGGTGAAGAATCTGGGTGTATATCTAGATTCTAATCTGAGTTGGACTACGCATGTTACCAAAACTAGTAGTAAAGTATAAGCTTAAAAAAAATCTGCCGTTAAAAGCTAAAATAACCCTAGTACAAAGCCTTCCTCCTTGACTGTGGTGATGTTTGCAGCATTGATCTGTCAGAGATGTTGCTCAACAAATCATCTTCTGTTTACGTAAATACGATCACATCTCTGAATATCGTGCTAAGTTGAAGTGGCTGCCAATTCGTTGTCGCAGAAATCTAAGAGTTCTCTGTCTCCTATTTTCTGACACCCTATTTCTTAGAGTTATTGATTAGTTCTAAATATATATCAACAATTAGTAGACAAGTTTTTGCTTTACAGAATTTATATCGGCAGTAAAATGGTAAAGAAGGAGCCTCCGTGGTCTAGCGGTTAGGTCCGTGGATTTAGACTCGGATGTACCGGGTTCGATTCCTGGTCGGGACACAAAAATATTTATTAATGGAAATAAATACATTTAATATTTAATTTATTAGTGATATTTCTCGAGTTTGGTACGCTGGAGACACCGACGAGCTTTCTTTTTATGATTGGCCTACAGTAAAGTTGGCTAAATGTGAATCCGTTTCTTTATAAGCGTGGTTTCTGACCAACCAATAAGGTTGTGATGATACTTTAAATTTGCTATGATCCAATAAACATTATTTGACAATATAAACAAAAAACTTACCAGATATAATAGGATAAACTACCCTGACGAAGGGTGGCTCGAAGGGGTATGTTTCTTTAAAAATAATGTTAAGCAGAATGGAGTCCTTTCCTTCCTTCTCTTTCAACATCATGAGGTCATTATGTAGCGGGCTGTCTGGGTCCACAGACCGCAGTCTGATGTTCCACTCGTATAGAGAATCGTTTACCAGTTCTAAAAAAAACAAATTAATTCTCTTAAGTACTGATGTTGGTGTTTTAGAGAATTCAGGCACAAATACAAAAAAAAGATAATTTATTTATAAACTTTATTGCACAAAGTACAAAGGTGGACTTAATGCCCGTAGACATTTTCTGACAGTCAAACCTTGAGGATAAATTAGAACATTTATAGGTGCAATTAAATAAATATTAATAGTATGTATATTTTATATTTTTATTGATTTATTTATTTATTTTATTATTATATATAATATAATTAAATAAATATTAATAGTAGTAGCTGCCTGCGCGCGGGAGGGGTAAGACGTGTAAACAGTGACGCCCCGTAAAAATATTTCTAAAAACCGATTTAAAAATGATTTTAGCACCTAAACTAAAATTAAAGTAATATGTGAAAAGGTGTTTACTATTTAAAAGCTAATAATATAGTGAATTCATAAAGATAAGTGAAAAAATTTAAACAAAACGGCGGGAGTGTTAAAGTGACTTGCAAATAAAGTTTGCTCGTTCGAGAACCATCTACGTGTGCCCTGCTGCCTACGAGTATAGTCACAATTTACGTAGATCGCCTGTGAACATCGGCAGCTCGGCGGTTAAGAAAACCTCCCCGGATATTGACTTTATCTTTATTTTTATTTTTAATTTTAATTGTTATGTTTAATCTTTGACATTTATGTTTTTTATTCCATTCGACATTTATTTATTTATAATTTAATTTAATTTTTTGTGAAATTTTGTATTATTGTATAATGTCATAATAAAAAAACTTGGGTTTTGTATGAGCTCTAGTTATAATAATAATTCAGTCCCAGCCACTGGCCACAGCTTAATTTGTAATGCGGGGTAGGCAGTAGAATGAGCCGGAGCGGCGATGGGGTCCGCAACCCATCACGCATGGCCTAAAAAGCGCGGATTGAGGGCAGATGAGTGCCGTTTTGGCACCTGGAATGTCCGAGGGGGGATGAATGATAAGATGAATGAACTCCTAGATACGATGGATGAAATGAAGTTGGATGTAATTGGCGTGACCGAGACCAAGCGGAGGGGTAGTGAGATGCAGGACTTGCCGGGAGGGGGGATCGCGCTCTGGTCGGGAGTGGGAGATAGCGATCGCGGTAGTCAGGGGGTGGGCATCTTACTATCCGGCCGCTTGGCCGACAGTATGTACGAGTACTGCCTGGAAAGCCCAAGAATACTCTGGGTTCGTCTTAAAATAGGCCTTAAAAAGTTATTTGTGGCCGTGGTGTACGCACCTGTTAGCTCAGCACCACAGCTGGAACTAGAGAATTTTTGGAACCAGGTCAGGACAGTTCTAGATTTGGCAGTTGGGAACGAAAATATAATATTATGTGGCGACTTGAATGGATGGGTGGGGACACGTCGTGCAGATTACGAAACGGTCCTAGGTGATTTTGGAGATAAGAGAGTAAATGATGCAGGTAAGCTTATTCTTGACGTGTGTTTAGAAAAGAATATTTTTGTGTCCAACACAATGTTTGCTCACAAAGATATTCACATGTATACAAGAACGATGAATAGTGAAAAGAGTATAATTGACTTAATAATAGTTGATGAAAGACTGCGAACACAGACTCTGGATACCAGGGCGTATCGTGGGCCAGAATTGGGAACAGACCACTACCTAGTAATTACTAGGATTAGTGGCCTGTTCACAAAATGGCGCCACCGGCGATCAGGTGGCAATCTGTCAGCAGTAGAGAGAATAAAGAGTGAAAAGTTACAAGATGATGGTGTGAAAGAGGAGTATATGAAATGCGTCAATGATAAACTTATCAATTTAAAAGATGTGAGCAAAGATGTAGAAGAGTGTTGGAAGTACCTAAAAAATGGTATGGTAGAATCGGCAAGAGAAGTATGTGGTTCGGTAGAAAGAAAGAAGAAAGCTTGGATAGATTACGTTGCTTCGCTGAATATGAATGAAAGTATAAAAAGTATAAAAAGTTTTGGTTAAGGAGAAGCGTGAAAGATGTAAGGAAATAGGTGAAAATAGGATGACGAGCAACTTTAAGGAGAACTCCAAACTTTTCTGGAGGGAAGTTAGGAAGGCCAAAGGTAGCTTGTCATCTTGTCGAATGAACAGAGTGAAATCAAAAAGCGGTAACATTCTTGCAAACACAAATGAGGTGTTGCAGCGATGGAATGAATATTTTAGCGAGATGTATGCTAGTAGTACTCCTAACGACGTTACGACGGGTACTTTACCTCCAGAGCTATCCACAACTATAACGTCCACTTTTAAGGAGGAAATAAGTGTGCAAGAATTGCAATCGGCAATTAGAAGCCTGAAATGTGGCAAAGCTGCGGGAAAAGATCGAGTGCTCGCTGAAATGATCAAATACGGAGGTATACCGGTCTGAAACGCTTTCCACCTACTGTGCAACCTTTGCTGGCAGGAGGGAAAAGTACCAGAGGACTGGCGGCAATCAGTCATCGTTCCTTTATACAAAGGTAAGGGATCTAGATTGGACTGTGCCAACTACCGAGCGATTAGTTTGATCAGTTTGGCGAGCAAGATGTATGGCAAGATTCTCACGAAACGCTTGCAAGAGAAGACTGAAGGTCTTTTATGGGAGGCACAAGGAGGCTTTAGACCTGGAAGAGGATGCACTGACCAAGTCTTTTCGCTCCGCAATATCACAGAGAAGTTTTTGGCCTTAAACCAGAAGGTTTTCTGTGCTTTTGTGGATTTGGAAAAGGCTTTTGATAGAGTTGTAAGAAAGAAGCTTTGGGACATATTGCCGGAGTATGGAGTGAATGACAAACTGCTACAGGCTATACAGTCCCTGTACAAGGGCTGCAAAGCTTGTGTGCGGGTGGAGGGGGGTATGTCGCCTTGCTTTGAATCCCAAATGGGCGTCAAACAGGGTTGTGTGCTTTCTCCTAGATTATTCACTCTATATCTCGACAAATGCCTAAAAAGAGTGAGAGAGAGTGACTGTGGGATAAAGATAAGTGATCTAGTGGTGAACTGCCTGCTTAATGCAGATGATGCTGTTCTTATGGCATCGTCCGAACAACAACTGCAATCACTAGTCACAAGAATGAAGGAGGGATGTGCAGAAAAAGGACTCCGTTTGAATGCGAGAAAAACCAAGGTACTAGTGTTTGAAAGAAGAAGGATGACAACCGTGACGATAAAGATTGATGATGAAACTCTAGAACAAGTAAATGAAATTATATATCTGGGCAGTGTTTTCACTGCGGATGGGAAGTACGATAGGGACGTTGAAAGAAGAGTGAACGCGGGAAATAGTGTTAACGGTGCCCTGGGGTCACTGATCGGCAGTCGAAATGTCAGTGACAAAGCTCGGCTCGCCATACACAATGCCATGTTGGTACCAACACTGATGTATGGAAGCGAAACGTGGATATGTCAGACTACGCATGAGAGTAGGGTTAATGCAATAGAAATGCGGTCGTTGCGGCGGATATGTGGCGTCACTTTGGCGGACCGCATACGTAACGTCGAAATACGGAAAAGGGTTGGTATGAAGGAAAGCATAGGGACAAAAATAAGGAAAAGCATGCTACGATGGTTCGGGCATGTTGAAAGGATGAGCGATGAAAGATTGACGAACCAGATATATAATGCGAAAGTTGTGGGTAAAAGAGGCCCTGGCAGACCGAGACTCACATATCACGATCAAATAAATAAAACACTGACTGAAGGTGCATTAAAAAGTCTTCGTAACCAAAGGGCATGTATGAAGAGGTTAATGAATGTCGACGAAGCGAAAGAGGTATGTCGTGATCGTGTCAAATGGCGCTCAATTGTCTCTGCCTACCCCGCAAGGGATCTGGCGTGAAGATATGTATGTATGTATGTAATAGTAGGGTAAATTTAACATAATTATAATTTCATAATATAGTTTTATATATATACTGTAATATCAATATACATATTAAAAACATTTTTTTTTGTTTTTCAAACTTGACAATCACGAACTGTCAATGTCAATCATCACAGCACACAAGAATCTTAGAGCTCCACTGTTGAAGATGGGCCTTCTGGATTTTTTTGGAGAATTTGGCCTACAGTCGCCAACATTTTTTAATGACAATTTATTGACTGCCTCAGATGTCTAGCAGTTAAGTCCTTGGGTTTAGACCCGGAGGAACCGGGTTTGATTCCTAGTCAGGACTCAATAATTTATTTGTTATATTTCTGGAGTTTGTACACTAGAGACATCAACGAGCTTGCCACTTGTCATAATGGGCTTTGGCAAAATGTGAATCCGCTTCATTAAAAAAAAGTGTGGTTTCTAACTACCCCGGAAGGGATACAATTCCACAATTTGGTATTAGTGGAGCCGGGACTAGCAGCAAAACGTGTAAAAAAGTTTTGCGTGATACATCCCATTAATTGTATTAAATAAAATTAATTGTAAAAATATAAGATATTTTAAGATAAGGTTTTTTTTAGAAGGTAACATATTAGACCAATTTAAGTTGTAACTTACCAATGGAGTACATGTTGCTCTTGAAGGAGTGGGAACGGTATATATCCCGCAGTTCCTTCATGAGCCTGTCAGTGGCCTGGAGAGATCCCGATACACTTCCTGATAAGTAGTCTTGTCGTTGGTTCTGACGCAATCGTTCCAGTGTTGCTAGATGTTCTGTTTCCATATCGTCCTGAAAAAAATTATAATGATAACATTGAGCACTTTGCCTTTATGGACACAGTTGGAGGCTAGTGTATTTGTCGATAGCTCATTTGTAAGATTGTAAAATCCTTCAAAGGTTGGTTCAAACCCCCGGTATGTACCAATAAGAAATACATGTTTCTTATGTACATTTATCACACATTTACAACACTGCTGTTCCCATGCCTCAGAGAGCACATTAAGCCACCGGGCCTAGTACCACTGAAACCAACTTGTGGAATTGTTAATAAATTTTCATTATAAATTGACATCAGACCCTCGTCAACCCATCTGGCCAGCGTGTTGTGTGTAGGCCAAATTCTCCAAAAATTTCTGAGAAAGGCCCATTTCCAACAGTGAAGGTCTACTCTGTGTTTTAGGGGCTGTGATGATGAGTCACCTCCCAACTCTATCTCCCAGTAAACCCCAGATGGCTGAGCCTTCAGGTCTGTTGTTTTGATTACTCTCGCTGAACAAGTGCCTTCAATTGTAGCCAAACCTCACGACTTAGCTGTAGAGGCATCGGCCCAACAATGAAGTGAGACACTATAGGATTAGCAAATCGAAACTTAGGATTGCGAGAAGACATAAGAGACTGCCCAAAACCAGCGTGCCTCAACAAAGTTGGTACCTATTCAATAAATATACCTAATTATTGTTTCTATAATCATATAATCAACTCTTTTACCCAGCATTAAAATATGATCTATTTAAATAATTCAATTGGTTATCATCACAACGTTTCAGGGTGGTCAAAAAACCTAGCTTAGTTATAAAAGTTAAACTTATTAAGTACCATAATTACCTTGTACAAATCAATCATAATTACTTGTACTTAGAATTTTTTCTGCAACTCTGTTAAAGTATGTAATAACTTTTACATGTCAATATTTTTCTAATATTATTATGTCGCTAAATGCACCTTTTACCTAACAATATACATATTTTCGACCTATGTGGCGCATTAGACTTTTTACCTTTTAACAGATTCCTGGCTAATCTTCTTTGCCTATGTCGGTTGCAACCCCAAAATATTGTTCTCCATTTTCCCACAACACAATAGACCCAACACCCGCACGGTGAATTCATGGATTGCAAAGAAAGTTGTCTCTCTTTACCTTGTTACTTCGTGCTGCGTCTTCCACCATCTCAAGATGCAAGTCCTCCTCTCCCTCTGAGTCATCATCATCAGCTGCCATCTCTTCATCGGTGCCAGATTCGGCTCCATTTGATGTTACACTGTGCATTCTACAAAGAAAAAGAAATTACGATGTCAGATCTGCAGCTTAGAAAACTTATTTATTTTCCTTCTACATTTTTAATAGAAAAAATGTGAAGTATTATCACAACCATATAGCTTGCGGGGTGGTCAGCAACCACGCTTTTTACAGAAGCAGATTCACATTTAGCCAACTTTACTATAGGACCATCATGACAAGTGGGCGAGCTTGTCGATGACTAGAGTACCAAACTTGAGAAAAAACACAAATAAATCATTGTGGCCTGTCCAGGAATCAAACCCTGTACTTCCGCGTCTATATCCACAGACTTAACTGCTAGATCACAGAGGCACATTTTTAAATTGGAAATTAGTCTATATTGTTATTTTACTAGATTTAAATAAAACAAATGTTACTGCCTGAAGCTAAAATAATGTGATCATTGTGTGCATTACAATGGTTTTCTAAACATTTTTCTCCTAGGTGTGATTAGTCAAAGAAATACCTTAGTTGTGGTACAGGGTGAACTGGTATTGACAGTGAGTCTAAATCTGGTGGTTCTGGAACACCATGTAGCTTGCATAGCTCTCGCAGCATTATACCAACCTGCAAAAAAATATATATACTTAAAGAAAATAGAAACTTTATTATTCATTTTATTTGGTGATTTGGGCTATTTAGAGTTGTTATTATTATTGATTAATAGGCGAGCAGTGCATTGCTGGCATGCCTATATCAAGCACTGGTGTAAAGTTCATAAAATAGTCACATTATCACCATAGTCTATGTCTATTGTCACTAGGCACTGGACATGAGGTTTATTTTTAAAAGTGTTTACAGTTAGGACTTCTGTCTTATGGTATTTTGTTCCACATATTTACAACTATGATATTCATAGTGATATTTCACATTTGTATTGCTGGATTTTCTCATCAATTTCATTCCGTGATCACAAGTTATATATGCATTTTTATTTTTTATATAACATATTATATATCTTTTTTAAAAAAGACTTACTGAACATTAAAATTACATTAACTTTTAAGTATTCTAAACATGATTTAAGGTAAGTTGCAATGTACCTTTTCTTTAGCAGTTCCTTTTCTTCAAGCGTAGTGACGCACCAAGGGACGAAGGAATAATTGAGTGGGAGAGTAAGTAGAGTTCTGTATCTCTTACTTGCTTACTTGTTTTGATTTTTTACTGTACCAAATTATGTAACTCAATTTACTTTTGCTTCAATAAACGATTTTGACTAGAGTCGTAGAGGAAATATCTAAGAACCCATCTAATGTGTGAGACTTGAAATATCTTTGAAAATATTGGACGGTGCAAGCGAGAGAGATGCAAAGTAAAAAAAATACTCCTATTAAGTAAAATTAGTATTACCTGGTTTATAACATGATTATCTCTGCCTTGTGTGTTGCTGAGTAATTGCACAGCATTTGTCAGTAGGGAGTCTTCATTCTCAGCAAACCATACCGGTGGGGTGTTTGGGTAAGTTTCCTAAAAACATACAGCCATCGTTTGATTAGGGAATTCAATGGAAATAAATACACCAATTTGAATAAATATTATCACACAGAAATTATCAGGAACGGACTCAAGACTCAGCTTTATGCGTGGAAGTTGGTGCCGGAGGAGTTTCAACAAAATCTTTGCACCACTTAATCTGATCTGATAGATCTGACATCATTCATTACATTTATGAAAAGAGCTCCCAAGACAAATTCAAATAGTTTATTAATGAAAAATACTTATTACTAGGGTTTCACAAAAAAATAATCCTACAGAAGATGTAGGTAGGCACTTTTACAAATAATATCTAAACTAGTAATATTAGACAAATGTGTCGCTGCTAGCTAAACTAATAGCCTTACAACTACTGTTAAATATAGCTAGCAGACGATAGATAGACGGCATTAACAGAATCATACAGTATTTGATTGGGTAAGGAGAGAAAAAAGGAGGCCTCCTTTGTAAACCAGTCACAAGTCTGAGACACCATTGTTAATTTAATTGTATAAATTGACATTAGCTGTAAGTGTTGGCTTGTAATAAATAATTGATTTACCTCTGCGCTTTGTGTATGCGAACAGCCAAGCAGTGTAAGTTATTTGGTTTGCTACAGGGTGCCTCCCATGTTAGCCATGAGCATTGTTGAAGCAACATTTTTTTATTTGTACAGCACTTGATTAAAAAAATTACTTCTTATCCGATTATATTATATTATAAGAAATTTTAATAATTATAATATGAGACAGAAATTTTGTTGAAATGTTTTTCTATTACTTTAATCTAGTTGATGATTTTATGGCATTTATTTTTTAAATATGATTTTCAGCATATGTTCGCTGCAGCTAGGAGTTACATAGTCGATTCGAATGATCCAATTTTTCTGTACTTTGCGGCGAATCAACATTTCAGCGTCGTCTTCGACACTTCGACACTTAGCAGCAATATTATCTTCTGTAAGCACATTTCTTTGTCTTGTTGATTGTTTTGAACCGAGGAGTAAAATTAGTGTGAAAAAGATCATTAACTGCAGAAATTGCTTGCTCACTAGGCTATGTTAACCGTAAACTGACTTGGCAAAAACATATAGATACAAAAAAAAAAGAAATCAATATTAGACACAAAGGACTATACTGGTTACTCGATCGAAACTCCAAACTGTCTATTGACAACAAAATGTTGATATACACATCAGTAATCAAACCTATCTGGACCTATGGTATTCCTCTCTGGGGAACAGCCTGCGATTCCAATATCATGCTAATACAAAGAACACAAAATAAAATACTAAAAAGCATTGCAAATACACCATGGTACATCAAAATGTCTGAGCTGCATGAATGCCTGGCTATAAACACGATAAAGAATGAAATCAAATTATCTAACAAAAGATACAGGACAAGGCTGGACAATCATCCTAACCAGCTAGCAGTTGACCTCACTATCCCTCAAGAAGTCAGGCGTCTAAAAAGACATAGAGTGCTAGAAACAGACAGCCAGCAAGATTCTAGCTGCTGAGCAAATAAGGAGATATTCCCAATGGGGAATATGATCTACATGTCATACTACTCAAATCATCTGCTTAAAGTTTATGACTGATTGCAAGATTAACAATAAAAAATAAAAAAAGAATTATAATAAATTGCCAAACCTTACTGAACAGAAATGAAATTCTCAACGGTCAAACCATAGACAACCATCAAAACTTCTCATACAGCTAAAAAAACACCCTATATAATCCAATATGTTATACTTTTGATAAACACTTGATGATACAAAAAAATAAGGTCCTTTTTGCGCAGACATGTCAAGTGCAAGTTTTTGTTTTGTAAATTAATTTACTGCCAATATTATTGGTCAAAAGTGATGTTGGTTTGTTTAATAATGTGCTACAATATGAATAATTATGAAAAAGAATAAATTGGACTTTATATATGGGGCACAAGTTGCAGTTTATTTTTTGCAGTTTTTCCACACTGTGAACTCCCATAGTTTGATAATAACCTCAACTCATAAAAAAGAAAAAAATATTACGTCAACTAGGCTGTGGAAGGCCTTTTGCCTCCTCATCAGGAGAAGAGAACACAAAGAAACAAAATTAAATAAAATCATATTGATAATAAACAACATACTCATACTGTAAACATATTGTGTTTATGTTATTTGTGCATTGCATATAGTGATTGTAAGTAATAACTGAATATTTGTTTTACAGTACTTATCAAAACAAAAAATCTACCATGACAAAAAACCAAAGGCATTGTCCCAAAATCGCCAAGTACCGTTATCCTACGCCTGACTTCGTAAAACGTAGCAATAATAGCACACAGGCCAATGAAACAGTACAAGTGCCCACTAAAGTACAACGGTCGATAGGTAATTCGTCAGCAAAGCTGCAATGTGCTCAAATTACACATGATTTATGTACTCTTCAAACCCTGCGCAGTCACGTCGATCAATCGCAACTCGGCGCACAAGTAAACAAACCAACCTTTGTTTATTAAACTTCCAAGCTTTAACACTATAATTAACACGTTATCCACCAAAACTAAAGAAGAATGATCAATTAAAACCCCAATAAACCATTTGTTGACAGCCATGCCCTCATCAACAACTACCCTTTGTCCCGCTATTGATAATCGATATACTATAACTTTAACATCTTAAAACACTACAGATCTCATAGAACTAATAATTAGCTTCCTCTTACCGTAATATTTGCGTGAATTTCATATTTTTTTCCATTTATGCCAACGAATCTGCAGGTCAGTTCGTCGACACTGGCTGACATTATCTGAAACCTTTCATGGCTTTTGGGAAACACTTGTTCTAGAGTCTTAATTTCTAACTTAAGCGTATTTAAGCAAGCCATTAAACAAGCGTAAAACACTATTTTTTAACTAAATATCTAAAAACCACGGAAAATCATTGGAAACACTTGTACGTTCACTCCGATCGCAACCAAGCAAAATGGCGGAATGTAAATGGCCGAATAATTTTGGTTTGAAAACCAGTCAACAGAGGGAGCCGTTTAAGTTCATTCAATCGTTCAAAATCAATTGATGTTGTATTAATTGATAATTAAAGATATTAATAGATTTAATCTACCGAAAGAGGGAAATGTTAAATTAAAAGTATTGGTTTGAACCATAGATATAGGATAATCTATGGTTTGAACCAATTCATGGTGTCAGAGCATGGACGCTAAATGCAGAGGGCCTAACACCTAAGTCCAAGCTCTGAGCGAATATATAAATTTAACAATATATACATTATAGTGGTAGTGTAAAGATGGGAGTCTCACTGCCGGTGTAATACCCTAAGGAAGCGAGGGAATGGGGAAGATGGTATTCACGTCCAGGCGCGCAGGCTCTCGCGATTGTGCCTAGAGGAGGCAGGCGGCTAGGTGTCTTGACCAACGTGATGGATCCTAACAGAGGTCGGGCAGGGATTCAAGGTGGTGGATACACGTTCGATCGAGCAGGCTCACAAGATCGTACCTAGAAGAAGTAGCACGCAAAGGTGTCTTGGGCAACGTGTAGGAAATGAGACAAACAACGTAATGTTGCAATCTGGTTTATTATTTACTGTACACATTCTTAAATACTAAATTTCCACTTACACCGACAGCACACAGATACATTAATCTTTACTACATTGAAATATATTATTGTAAGATTTGCTCTCTTAACAATTATGATAGCTGCGGCCCAGAAACGACACCACAATGCATATTTGGTCAGCTAAACACATGGTATTCTATTCGAATACTGATACATCTTTTAGATTATAAAGAGTAAATTCATTTCAACTGCGCTACCAAATTTAACTAATCGGCTAACAGGTTTCCCTTGAAACCCGCGGACCCCAACTGGATTAGAAAATATTTTTTCTCTCACATCAAGTGTACGGCCTTCTTATTTCATATCTTGCAGTACCAACGCAACAGATTCATAATAGTTGCTGTTAAAGAACATTTTAGTAATACGATAACGATGTTTAACAGTGACAGTGTTTGACAGTGCAATTCACGCCTGTTGCACTAGTCCTGCAAGATACATAATAAGACTGCGGGTTTGTATAAAAGTGCGCACGGGTAACGACACGACTTTTGTTGCCTTTTCACTGTTTTTTGACATGACAGACAAAAAACAAAAAAAAACAATTTAGTCATAACACTAATTAACAATTATTCTAAAACTACGGCTAAAACAAACAATTTATTTACATACATTAATCTTATATATATATTTTTTTATTTTTTATTAATATATTTATTTAATGAAGTAATATACAAACAGTATAAAATAATTACAATGTAAATTAAAACTACTTAAAAGTAAAAATTAAAATAAATATAAACTAAACCTAATAAAAAATAAACTATAAGTAAAAAATGTCCTCTAGAGACGACCCTTCAGTGATAGTCCCCAGAAGACTGGCAACATTTCCCCTCTGTATAGCTAAGCTAATACGTTGGCAGAAATAATTGCCAGCCTTCCTGTCTCCAGACTTTTCCGTTAGCCGTTTGGACAACTAATATTAATTAATTAATTAATTAATTCTAATTCATCTTATATAGGTTCATTACATATGTCAATCTTATATAATATAAATAATTGTATTTAAAAAATAATAATAAATAGTTTGGGCTATATTTGGTACTTATGCATGGTTTTAAACACTTTCCCAAAAATAGTCCACATCCCTATTCCTTGGTCAGGCGCCTTGGTGAAGTTCCCTATGTCTCGACCCCAAACGGCACAAATTCAATTAAATAATTGATATATCATTATCCCCTCACTATTCGTTAACTATCAGATTGTGACAGGTGACAGCAAACCCGTGTTCATAATCACTTATAGGTTTTGTACTTTTATTATACATTACGTGTTCTTGTTAATCTGAATACAAGCTTTTTTACAGAATAACATGCAATGCACAAATACATAAAAATTTTAGATTCAAAACCCCAAGAAAAAGAACACATATATAAAGTATAAACAAATAACTTTTTCTGTGCGCGAATAGTTTTACATTTGCCATTATTTATTATAATTGTGTAGAAAATGGGAAGAGATTCTAGTCCGCATTCTGCTAAATATGAAAGAAGAAAAAGAAGATATTTTGATGATAATCACCATCACAAGAGAGTTCGGCACACGAGTCCCAAACCATCGCAAAGTCTTCCCGACGAAAACTTTTCTTTTCAATCTTTTAAACGTAATTTTAATAAAATAATAGCTTATAGTCGGGATAATAATGCTATAGTTAACAATTTAGATGACCTCTGGACTTTTGTTAGTAAATATGAAGGGACTTTGAAAAAAGCCGGAAAACAAATTTTGGAGCCATCAAATTGCGATAAAATTGAAATTAATGAGTTTAGGTTGTCTAGAAAGTATTCTAAACGCAATTGCATTAATTATACATTTAAATTGAAGTTTGTCGATACCTACACTGATGATAGAGAGGATAAAAGATTAACCAAGGAGATTTTTGATGCATTTTTGGATGTTATTAATATCTATTTGGATTTCAAGAATAAAGAGAAGTTTGAAAAGATTAGGAAGCTACGACAAGCGCAAAGTAACTTGCCTGTTGCTAAATTTAGGTATGAATATGAATTTATAGGAAATACTTTTATGGTTTAGATCTAGAGGTTAAACTGGAACTTTTTTCTTTCGGAATCCAGGGGTGGGCCCTGCCATATGTTGAGTAATCAACATTTCTAATCATCCAAGTAGCTATGTGTAGCATGCCATGTACCAGTGTACATAACCTTGGGTTGCAATTCCGACCTTATGAATTATTGTAAATTTGTGCTTGATATGTATTAATTGTAACCTGTTAGTGTACCTTAAATAATAAATAAATTTCTTAAAAGATTTTCTTCACATTTTATTAAATTTTACTATATAGTGTGTTTGCAGGCAGTTTCTGCACAAATGCAAAAGACTTAGGATGTATATATGTTTAGTTCATTGCTTGAGTCGCAGAAACTACTGAACTGATTTAGAAGAAACTTTACAGTAATATAGCTCATACATAAGAATAACACATATGGGTACATGATATGTGACCCCACAAACTTAGGAGTTCAGAATTAAAACCAGCGTTATACAACTCATATATTACCTATATGTTTTATTGTTTATTGATAAATTTTTTTCCATCATCACAACCGCTTCCCTTTGTGGTGGTCAGAAACCACGCTTATAAATAAGCAGATTCACATTTAGTCAATTTTACCATAGGCCAATCATGACAAGTGGCAAGCTCGTGAATGTCTCCAGCGTACCAAACTCGGGAAATATCAAAAATAAATTAAATATTATTTAAATGTCTTTATTTACATTTTTGTGCCCGACCAGGAATCGAACCCGGTACCTCCGAGTCTAAATCCACTTAACTGCTAGACCACAGAGGCAGCAATTGTTAATGAGTAATCAATTTTATATTTTTTATTGATAAATAACACTGAGACTTTTTTTTTATACTGGCACTACATGTGACCTTGCGCCCACCTGATGGGTAGGCTTAAACTGTACTTTTATCCAAGGTAGCTTCACAATATGCCACATCCAAAAATTTGATATAGAATCTATTATCCATTTTTTGGAATAGGCATAAATTGATGACAAAAAAAACATGTCCAATCAAAACAGCTGTCAAAAAGTAACTAAACATTCAACATGGCCAACCTTATCAGTATAAGTAAGGGTTATGTACCAACATAGCGCAACAAAAAAAACAAATACGAAAGCCCGTGAAATTAAAAAAATTGGTGTTACCTTTTCAAGGTGTAATATTTATATGTAATAAATGCGTAATTATGTTTATTTACAAATTTAAGCTATTTTAATATTTTTCTTTATCCTGCCTATCACCTTACATGATCCCCAAGGTTAGCTGGTGAAGAATGCCTTATGGCGTTATAGCTCGCCTATGTACTAGGTTTTTAAGTGCAATAAAGTATTTAAATAAATAAATATTTATTATTTTAAAAATAATAAATTAAAAGTAGAAAAAGTCATTTTCTACTAGCACCAAACTCATAATTAAGTGTTCCGAGGTTAATGGAAGAGAAGTATATATTAGCCTTACATTTGCCTTTTGTATTTTAAGATTTAAGTCATAAAATAAATATTTTAATATTGTTTTAATGTTCATAGGGATGAAATAGTGTCAGCTGTCCAGAACCAAAAGGTGGTGATTGTGGCCGGAGACACAGGATGTGGGAAATCAACTCAGGTACCACAATATCTACACGAAGCTGGCTATCAGAGCATAGGTGAGTTGTTATAACACAGATGAATGGTGAAGGAAGGTGCAGTCTGGAAATACTCCACTCTTGCGACTGGTTGCAGAAAGGCCAATTATCTGAAATATCCTTTACATTAAACTAGCTGATCCGGTGAACTTCGTACCGCCTGACAGTCAATGAATGTACCCTCGGTCGGATGCCCCACAAATCAGCTCTGATGCGAGCCACCTATCGGACAACAGTAGTACTATGTCAGAAATCTTTGCCGATGTTCACACAACATATTCCCAAAGTTTCATCCCGACCGGTCAAGTAGTTTTGAAATGCATAGGGAACATACACACAGACATTCATCTTCATATACATATATAATTACAAGCTAATTACCGCATATACCGAAATCTTGATCATGGATTTGACATATTCTCGGGTCACCAGTTCCAATCGTTAATCGGGTGTAATAAAACTATTGTTTCACAAATAAATGGCTTTTATTTAACTGAATCGTGGACAGAGGACATTGTTGACCTGTTGGTTTGTGTGATAGCAAAAAACTACTAGCATTAATGGTGGCATCCCATGAGTCATCTGCATGATGCACATCGTTTGCACAACCTTTTAAGGTAAAAAAAATTACACGCGCCCCTGCGAAAGATGTGTCTGGAATTCTGTGTTTCCAAATAGTAACATATCTTTTTATTACATCTTGTCACATTGCGCCTACCTGATGGTAAGCGGTACATGAGGTACCAGGATGGGAACAATTGACGCTAGTCATTCATGACCATCATCATTCCTTACCATTCTGCTGGCCTAGATGCTTTGTCACAGTTCTTGTATTCCAGGTTATAGGAATGGGGAAACACTCTTCAGCGTGCAACAGATTCTCCAAATTTATTTCTTTGCATAAACTGGCTGATATAATTTAACCCAGTTGTTAATGTGTTGAGATTTTAATGTACTGTTTTGATCTTTATTAATGATTGGTTGCTGCTGGTTATAATGCTTGAGCTTAAAAACGACCAACTCTTTTGTCTTCTTCTATATAATGTATGGATGAGGGTGACAAAAGATCTTGTGAAATGGTAAGGCCTGGGGGAGGCCTACACCCACCAGTGGAGAGACACAGGCTGATGATAATGTAATGTATCCATACATATTATTTATTTTCTTAATGTTAATGTTATAATGTGTTTCAGCTTGTACTCAACCGAGGAGGATTGCCTGTGTGTCTTTGTCCAAAAGAGTAGCCTTTGAAACTCTAACTCAATTTCAAACACAAGTTGGATATCAAATCAGGTTTGAAAAGAGCAAGACAGCTGACACCAAAATTTGCTTTATAACTGAAGGATTATTGCTACGGCAGGTAATTTTGGAACTATTTTTTTTTTAATAACACTTGAAATTTACTTAGTTAACTGAGGCTGTGGTCTTGCAGCATCAAGCCTTAAAGTGTTCTAAAAGCTATTTATTTATCTATATATACACAGCAGTACATATATTAACACTTCTTCTTCTTTTTTAATACTAGTAAAACTAGTAATGGCAATCGCCACTAAGGCATTTGTGCCAACATCACGTTTGTATAGATTAATTAAAAAAGTAGCTATCTTGTGACATTGTTTTGACTTTTAGCTTGGTGCAGTGAATCACAAACACTAAAACATAAAACAGTTTGGTTAGTATGGTACGTCACAACACAGCACAATAGGTTATTACGAGTGAGGACAAATAACATGTAGCATATATCTATAGTGCAAGCAACCTATTGAACTACGCACGCTTTGTCCTCCAAGGCCACAGTCCCGCATACGGGGTAAAGGCTCCAAGCCCAGCAACAATCCCACCGGGCTGCCTCCCCCGTCCCATCCCACATGCGTAGTGAAAAAACTACTTTATCAGTCCGCATGGAGTGGAAAAGAGAGAAGCAGTCCCGCGGGCCGAAGCAAGGCCAGTCCGCCTCCACCCCGTAGGCGCCACCGTGATCCTGGTTGTTAGAGTTTGATATTATTCTGGTTGAGGAACCTTGTAAGTATGGCGTAAATAACAGGGCTTAAAGAAGAGAGAAGAGAAGCGATAGAGGTGGGAAAGGGAACAGTTTTTTGAAGAGACGATAATAGAGTGGATCGGTCGTAGAGGGGACATGAGAAGAATATATGATTAATATTTCCCTCGTCCAGTCCACACTCGCATATTGAAGTATCCCTGATCCTAAGTTTAGCAAGGAATGCAGGGGAGCAGCAGTGGCCCAGTCTTAGGCGGCAGATGGTTGAAGTATCTTTTTTGTTAAGGTTAATTTTGGTGAACCATGGTTTGTTAGGGATTGAGGACTGGATCTGGGAGTAGTATGAACCTTTTACTTTGCTGCTTTTGGGCCATTGGTTGGTCCAAGATTCATTTAGGTAGCATTTCGGCTGTAATATTAGGTCGTGGGGATAAAGTTGATATGGGAAAATGTCCCCACATTCAACTGCTTCCTTGGCAACCTGGTCCACCTTTTCGTTGCCTTGTATGCCACAGTGGCTTGGGATCCAGGCGAGTGCTATCAGCAAGCCATGTATGGAGCATTCACGAAGCTGTTCCTTTGTTTGGAATAGGATAGGATTGTTAGAGTTTTTAGAAAAAGGATTGGATATAATGGATTGAAGGGAACTAAGAGAATCAGAAAATATAATGGTTTTTGGAAGCTTAAACAAAAGGGCATATTTAATTCCTTCTAGGATTCCAATAAGTTCTCCTGAGAACACTGTTGTTTCTGGCGGGTACTTAATTTTCCTGACAATGTTGTAGTCGCTGTGGTACACTCCCACCCCCACACATCCGTCCTGGGAGAACTTTGAAGCATCTGTGAAGATAGAATTCCACCCTTCCCATTTGGTGTTCATGATGTTACGGAATTTCTGGTCAGATTGAGGATCGTCTTTACCGAGGCCGAAATTAAGGATAACAACGGGAGAGTAGGTGATTGTTTCATAAGAGTGTGAAAAGATAGGGAGGTTTATGGACCGATAAATTTTGGCGTCGAAACCCTTCACTTTATGGAGGCTATTAACTAGTCTAGGAGGTAGCTTGTGAGTCCAGTATTTGGAAGTTGAAGTGATGGTTGTCAGTTGGTCTAATGTTGTAAAGAGGGAATGTTGAGGAAGTTGTAAAGAGCGTATGAGAAATCTGTCAGCAAGAAATTGTCTTCTGAAGGTTAGGGGGGGATCGCAACATTCCACCTGCAGAGCATTCACAGGACTGGACCTCATGGCGCCTGTAATGATTCGAAGTGCCTTGGACTGGACCAGGTCCAGTTTTCTGAGACCAGCTTTGTTAGCTGGATCCAGCAAAAAAGATCCATAGTCCAAGACACTTCTTACTATAGCGTTGTATAGGAGTCTGAGTGAGTAAGGGTGCGCGCCCCACCAGACCCCGGCCAGGCAGCGCAGAATATTGAGATTTTTCTCGCATTTGGCGGCTATATTTTCGCAGTGAGGTTTCCACGTTAGGTGGGTGTCCATGGTCATACCCAGGAATTTAGTCTGGGTTTTTATTGGTATTATGCAATTATCTACCAAGATTTGTATAGGGCAGATTTTGCGTCTCCTAGTAAAAACCACAACAGTGCTCTTTGGGGCCGATAGGTCCAGACCATTATGGCTTAGCCATCTCGAAAGAGACTCTAGAGATAAAGTGATTGAGTAGGAGGCCTCTTTGATGTCTGGGTCTGAGCAATAAACCAGAAGATCATCAGCATATTGTAATATTTTGCAGTTAGGATTAATGGACGATTCTAAGTCATATGTATAGATGTTGTAGAGAAGAGGACTTAGAACCGATCCTTGAGGCAGGCCTTTATAGCTTGTCCGGGGGGGGAAAGATTGTGATTCATACCGGAATATTACAAGTCTCTGGGAAAAAAGATTGAATATGAAGTTGGTCCATTTCTCCGGGACACTCAGCTGTTGAAGCTTTTTCCTGAGTACAGGGAGCTGGACATTGTCATAGGCAGCAGAAATATCTAGAAACGCTCCTATGACATATTCATTATGGGAGAAAGCAAGGCGTATCTGCGAAGTAAATATGCTGAGATTATCCATGGAGCTTCTGCCCCTTCTAAAACCATATTGGGTGGCTGCCAATTTGGTTTCATGTTCGATGAACCACTCGAGTCTATTTTTAATGAGGTGCTCTGTTATTTTGGACAGTACAGATGACAAGGCTATGGGGCGATAGGAGTCCGGGTCATCAGGGTTTTTATTGGGCTTGAGGATTGGGATTATAAGTTGGGATTTCCAGGACAGTGGGATGTGGCCTGAGTCAACAATTGCATTAATAAGTTCCAGAAAATATATTAGGGTGGTGTCCTTGGAGTTGGAGAGAAAGGAGTAAGGGATTCCGTCAAGTCCCGGAGAGGAATCCTTGACCTTGTCCAGGACGTATTTCAACTCCTTTAGGGAAAATGGCACTTCGTTGGGGTTGCCAGAAGGAGGGGAAATGTACGTAAAAGGGAGTTGGTCCAAAAAAGGGACAGAAGGGGGGGCAATCCTGTCCTTGAATCCCTCCATCAGCTCCTTGGTAAGATTAGAAGTTTTTGGAGGGGAGAAGGTTGATCGGAATCTCCTGATCTGCTTCCATACCAGTGTGGAAGGGGTGTCCGGAGAGATGGAGGAACAAAACCTATCCCAACTTTGCCGCTTTTTGGTACTGAATGTCTTTTTACATTTTGCCATAACACTGTTTAGGTT
Organism: Tinea semifulvella; assembly: GCA_910589645.1. NCBI lineage: Eukaryota > Metazoa > Arthropoda > Insecta > Lepidoptera > Tineidae > Tinea > Tinea semifulvella. The sequence goes on along the minus strand of OU342598.1, from coordinate 1,684,137 downwards.
GATGTAGTTTTCCATGGTTAGATTTTGTTTATATCTTATTTCGGCTTCTTTGCGCGCCTTAATAAGTCTAGTACAGTCTCGATCCCACCACGGTGGGGATGCAAGTTTTGATATGGAGGTTTTTTTTTTAGGGAAAACTGCATCTGCAGCTTCTACTATAGCCTGTAGTAGTGCTTCTGAGCATAAATTTATAGATTTTGATGTGACTGGCGGGAGTTTCAAAGTTTTGGTTTCAAGGGTTTGGGCGTAGAGTGTCCAATCAGCTTCTTCTAGTATATATTTTAATAGAGGATTAGGACTGCGAGGGGGGCGGGATTCAAAGGGAAGGGTAAGTATTATGGGGAAGTGTCGGCTGCCGTGTGAGGAATGAGAAATTGACCAATTAATCTGTGCTGCCAGTTCAGGTGAGCAGAATGACAAGTCTAAAGCGCTACACATTTCTGTAGGTCTATTGCGGCATGTAGGGGATCCATCGTTTAGGAGGCATAAATTCATGTCATCCAGGATTTCAAGAAGGAGCTCACCGCATAAGTTATTTTTGCTGGACCCCCATACCCGGTGGTGGCAATTCAGATCGCCCATAATAATGACAGGTTTGGCGATGGAGGAAATTATCGTTTTCAATTCTGATAGGATGGAGGAATTAGGATGAGCTATATAAATGGATATAAAAGAGATGTTTTGGACGCGAGCAGCAACAATTTGGAGTTCTGTGTTATGGATAGGGATAGAAATAGGAGTGTAAGAGAAGGAGGAAGAGATGAGAAGGGCGGAGCCGCCCCAACCATCAGGTCTATCATCTCGAAGGCTGTTAAAGCCTGAGAATCTAAACTGAGACATTGGCTTCAACCAAGTCTCAGACAGGGCAACGATAGTGGGTTGGTGTAGGTTCGCCAAAGTAGTTAGTTCTGCCTTTTTACAGGCAGATCTAACACTTTGGCAGTTCCACTGAAGGATTTGGGCCAGGGGGGCCATTATTATATAAAAGGGGTAAACGATAAGATTGTGGGGCTTCGTTGGACGGTGAAAAGTTTTGAGAGTAGTTATTTATAAATTGTAGGAGTGAGGCTAAAAATTCGGCAATAGGTTTGTTGTTTGTTGATTCGTTGGAGGGAGTGCTGATAGCACAGCCGTTAGGGGTTTGAGAAGGTGGGGTACTAACAATATTGAGGTGGGCATTTCTGTCATAGGATTTAGGTAGTGGGAATGGGTTGCGGGGTTTCAATGTTACGGTTTTCTTGTAAGAAAAGGAGTTTGGACGGGGGGGACCACTTTCTTTTGCAGGGATATAAGATACCCTGTTAGAAGAGGTGATGTCCGCATATGACCTGTAGACCGGAGGTTGCAGTTTTGATGCTTCAGAATATGAAATCGCTTTTTCAGCCATTGTGGACTTTATATTTATTTGTCTTAAATGTTCGGGGCAGCTTTTGTTGGTAGCAAAGTGTTGACCCCTGCAGGAGATGCAGAGTGCTGCTTCTCCATCTACCTGGCAGGAGTCACCTGAGTGACCCTCCTCAGCGCACTTGAAGCATCTTGGTTTAGATCTGCAGATGGTTTTCGTGTGACCATAACGACAGCAGTTAAAGCATTGAACCGTCGGGTAAATATAGACTTGTACTGGTAATGCATTATAACAGACAAAAATTTTTTCGGGAAGAGACTGACCGTCAAATGTTAGCACCACAGTTTGGGAGGGTTTCCATTCCGGGTTCCCGTCCACCATCGTCTTATGATTTAGCCGGCGGGCTCGGAGAACTTTACCTGAGAAATTTTGTGGAAAGGTTACGTATTCAATGATCTCCTCTGGAGACCATTCAGCCGGAATGCCTCGGACAAGACCCATTTTGGTTATGCTAAAGGTAGGTATAAATGCTTTAAGGTTTTTTTTTTGAAGAAAACTACTGGCTAGGAAGGTGTTGGCATGTTCAGGCGAGGTAAAACACATGGTAATTCTATTTCTTCCTATACTTTTTATGCTTCCTTCTAATATTCCCGGGGTGCGATTTTTGTGCACTAATAAACCAAAAGTTACAGGGTGTAGGGTTGAACCAGCTGTTGGGTTGGGTTCGATGCGTTGGATGTGGATCGCAAATGGGCCTTTATCTTTGCAGTCATATATTTGTCTACCTATAGCCTGGGGGGGTTGAGTTAAGGGTGTATTGGGTGGTATAGGACTGTCGCGTGGTAGCGTTAGAGGTACATTCATTGGAATGGGTGAAGGTTTCATTGTAGATTCACTATCAGAAGAGTTAGAATTATGATGGGCAGGGCTTCTGTTTTGCGTATCTGATTTTTTATGTTTAGATCTAATGTTTTTTTCATCTTTAATTTTTCTTTTGATTTTTTTTTTAAATGCGGAAGGCGAGGGAGGGGAAAAAAAGTTGTCTGACTGGATGGGTGACTCGGGGGGAAGCGTAATGAATGCTGCAGGAGATAGGGGACATAGAGGGGACGCAGGACGAGAGCTTGTCCCGCCCCCGGGGTCCGGCGGCTCGTTCATTCTTAACCTAAAACTTACACGTGCGTCGCTTCTCTATTCACTAACGATGGATTTACACTTATTTAAACAAACACAATACACTTACGATTACAAGACACAAAAACACTTATAGACAAACACAATATTAGGTTTTATGATTCACTAATCCGGAAATAAATGAAAATTTTAAAAAAGTTGACGTGTCCGAACAAACGCTCCGTTGACACTCAAGTTCAATTCACTATATTAACACACTTATAACTTATCCAATGGGGTGTATCACTAACTTTTTATCACGATAGATGGCGCATGATAGATGGTACCTAATCTAACTGTCAGTTGCATAGAAAACTTGTACTTTTATTACGAAATTTATTATTTTCTGGATATTATGCCGAAGTGAGCAACTTTTAAGTGTACAAATCGAGATTTCTAAGCGAAATCAAAGATATGGTGATCTCAAAATTGCCGTTCTATTAATTAAACCTTTTTTGTTTTTAAAGACGGTGTGCGCTTTCTTAATTCGTCTTTTAAGTAGGTAACGTTAATTTAAAATACATTTTTCTGTTATAAAAATATAAAACTACAAAATCATTTTTAAAATGATGCGATATAGGTACTTTGATTACCAAGGTACCATTGCCGCTAGCGACATCTACAAAAAGCTTTGCCTGATACACCCCATTAGGTGTAACAGCATTCACCAATAAAAAACTTATTACTTTTAAAACTAAAATTAACAAAAATTTAATAAAACTTACCTAATATATTAAAATATAACTTCAATTTTTTTTTTTTTTTATAAAAATAGAACTAAAAAAAAAATTGCTATGTGAACACAGCAATAGATAGATAACTATATACAAAAATTTTAATTGTAAAAAAGCTGTGGTGATATATTTTTTTAAATTCTAGTATGACGTGTGACCTTGCACGCGAGGTATATGAATGTTAGCAACTGGAATCAGACACTCATGACTGACTACAGTCCCCAACACTATGCCGGCATGGCATCATCACATACTCTAAAACTCCTAGACCTCTACTATTATTATTCCAGATATTTGATTATTATTGAACAATAGGCACACAGCCATAAGCCTATATCAAACACTCTGGTGTAAAGTTCATAAAATTGACAATTATAACCATAGTTTTATGTCTATTGTCACTGTTTTTTTTAGGTTTATTGATTTTGCGTTATTTTCTAATTCCAGATGTCATCAGAAAACATGCCTAATTATGATGTCATAATTTTGGATGAGATCCATGAGAGGCATTTGATGGGAGATTTCTTGCTCGGAGTCATAAAGTGCTTGATACACAGTCGGGATGATATTAAATTGGTACTCATGTCGGCTACTATCAATATTAAACTGTTTGAAGATTATTTCAAAGCGGAATCTGCCGTTGTTATACAGGTAAAGTAAAAAAGTATTGTCACAACCGGATTCTTTCCGGTTTCATGACGAGTGGCAAGCACATTGATGTCTCTAGCGTACCAAATTCGAGAAATATCACAAATCAAACCCGGTACCATGTAAATCCACAAACTTAACTGATCTACCACGGAGGCAGGTAAAGTAAAAACACTTTTTTCTCTTCTGAAGATGGGCCTTCCAGAATAAATTTCCTACACTCACTGGATACTAACTGTGCAATGTATTTGATTTTAAAATCATGGAGAGCAAATCCTAGTTTTGTTTATTTTCTAGGTGCCAGGTCGTCTATTTCCAATAGAACTTCACTACCGACCAATATTAATTGAAGGGAAACCCACCAAAGATGATAGATTAGATCCACAGCCGTTCGTACAGATCATGCAGCTTATTGATAATAATTATCCTAGTAAGTCAAATCTTAAATATTTACATCCTAATTGTATATATACGTATCGTACCTACATTTGGAGACTCTTAAAAACTTGACTCTTTCTGGAGTCTTTCTACAGCAAGAGCCAGAAAGGGACTGACTACAAATTAAATTATTATTAAATTATGTGATTGACGAAGCCTTTACAGCGGATTTAATTTATAGCTTTTTTAGGAATTTGTGACATCTTATATATCTGCAACAAATAAAATGTGTTAAAATAGTAAAATAAAAATAAAAATAAAAAAAAAATAAAATAAGGTAAAATAAAGTAAAGTAAAAAATATATATATATAAATAAAACTTTTTATAAATAAATAAAATAAAATTTATACATAAAATAAAATTTATAAATAAATGATTATAGTAAAAAAAAAAAAAAAAAAAAAAAAAAAAAAAAAAAAAAAAAAACACTACTACTAATTCTAGATTTAAAGATATATTTAATAATACGGAGTACAGTTCGAAAGGTGTTTAATTTGATATATGATAAAATAATACACAATTTATTTAATGCCAAACAGGTTGTAATACATAAGATAAAACAAATACGCACAATATTTAAGCATATCACACTTACATCACCATACACACACAAACACGTACACACTAACACAACCCATAGGTACACTAACATAACACACATGCACTCGCGCATCCATAACCATTTACAGTATTTTGTCCTCTTACGAGTAGCTTTATTGTTGTGTACACGCTTATTGTTATGAATATTGGCTTATGTTTTTGTTTGTATTCTTTATATTGTTATTTCTAGTTTTTAGTTTTAGTTTAGTTTAGTTTTATTTCCACAAATAAGTACTATTTATATAAAGTAAAGCCATGTATGGCCAATGTGTTACTTATAAGGTATACCTGTATTTATTTCTGTAATGAGCTGTGGTTTTTGTAATAAATAAATAAATAAATAAATAGATGTGTTTCTTACTTGGTAAAATATATAAATTGAAGCTTAAAATATTTTTTGCCAAATATTTCGCCTCTCTTTGGAGCGGCGTCCAAACGTCGACGCCGCTCCAAAGAGAGGCGAAATATTTGACATCTTATATATTAATTATATTGTAATTTTTTACATATATATTTATTTTTAGTTATAGTTTATTGACATATCTAAATTCGAATATAGTATTTTAACTACTATTTATTAAAATACCTGACGAGGCACCTTTACAGCCACAAACTAGACCTAAATTATTATATATTATAATAATTTTTAGAAGTGGAAGAGATAGAGATAATAATAATAATAATGTAAATTGGGCCGATTTTTGCCATACTGTATAACAATAAAGCATTGTTATTTAGAAAAAAATATTTAACCGAGTGTTCCGATAGGATCCTATGGCGATAAATATATAAATAAAAATAAATAAAATATTGACCACATTTGTTAAGGAAGGGCAAAGTTCGAAAACTAAATGCAAGCTCACCTCAATCCTTGGAGCCGCATCAGATTGGAAAATTCTCATGCCGCTTGCCCCAATTTGAACATCATTATAGGATCCCAGATGAACTAGCTGTAGCCTATGGGCCAGACATTTATTTTATTGTTATTTATTTAAAAACCTAATTATACTATGTACAAAGGCGGACTTAATGCCGCTAGACATTCTCTGACAGCCAAACCTTTAGGACATTAGGACAGTTTTCATGGTAAGTAGTGCAATAATAGATATAAAATAACAATTTATTACATATACAAATACGTAAATAGGTTATATATTATACATACATATATGTATATATACAATTTAACTCTCCCTATAAAAAATTGTGTTTAAAAGTAGTGTTTAAAAATATATAAAATTTAGTGTTTTTCTCATTGAACTTACTGTTCCATGAGAATTAAACATTTAAAAAGAGATTTTACAGTAGAAATGATCAGGAAGGGTTTCAAGACTAAGCGTTATGCAATGGAAGTTAGTGCGAAGGAGTTCCAGCAAGTGTGTGACGTTACCGAAACACAAAATTATAAACGTCTGTCGCCGTTCGAGGTTGGGGTGCGACTGGTACCCTCTGATGGGTCACATGTCAGAAACAAGAATGAAATCTATATAAGGCAAACCAGGTTGAGAAAAACGTTTAAACAAGGTTTGCCGTTGAAAATTACATTATACAATAAACTACCTGAGATTATAACTAGACTACAACCAAATGAATTTAAAACAAAATTGAAACTCTTTTTTCAAAATAATGCTTTTTATAACCTGTCAGAATTTATTGACATGCCTTTGACGGAAAATTCTTTTAAATAGTTGTATAGTTTTGTGGTCTTATACTGTATTGTGTTCCTATGCTCCTTTGTCTACGATGCATGGTGTTAATAGAACTGTTGTTATTATTTAAAATTTGTTAACTGACATACCAAAATATAACGATTGTTATATAGGTGAAATATACAAATATACAAAATATACATACTTTAACATTAGTCTTATCAATAAAATTATCTAAACTATTTACATTTTTTTTTTATCATTGTACACAGCACTTGTTGTACAAGAATAGCCCACAATGGATGATGTCATGATATTTTAATAATAAACTACTAAGATAATGTATTATTATTATTACAATTTAAATTATATCAATTTTCAGGCAATGAAAGAGGAGATTTACTAATATTTATGTCGGGTGTGCAAGAAATAACAGCCATTTGTGACGCCGCGCAACAGTATGCGGAGAAATGTAAAAAGTGGATAGTATTGCCTTTGCATAGTGGATTGGCTTTGGCGGATCAAGATAAGGTATGCTAATAATAAATATATTATGTACGTCCATAATAATATAAAACAATTTTCAAGAAATTGTGGCTAGCATTCTCGTAACACACGCAATAAACACAAATTAGTTTCGCCTCAGTAAAACTAGTAAGTCTTTTTGGAACTTATATCAAGAGGAGGGGGGCCTGAGAGCGTACCCAAGCTGAGCTTAAATAGTGGCCAGCAGTTACATCAATTTGTAAAGCTCCATGTTTTCTTGACTGTCGGTATCCATTCTCCATATATCAAGAGGAGGGGGGCCTGAGAGCGTACCCAAGCTAAGCTTGAAGAGTGACCAGCAGTTACATCAATTTGTAAAGCTCCATGTTTTCTTGACTGTCGGTATCCATTCTCTATATATCAAGAGGAGGGGGGCCTGAGAGCGTACCCAAGCTGAGCTTGAAGAGTGGCCAGCAGTTACATCAATTTGTAAAGCTCCATGTTTTCTTGACTGTAAGTATCCATTCTCCATATATCAAGAGGAGGGGGGCCTGAGAGCGTACCCAAGCTAAGCTTGAAGAGTGGCCAGCAGTTACATCAATTTGTAAAGCTTCATGTTTTCTTGGCTGTCGGTATCCATTCTCCATATATCAAGAAGAGGGGGCCTGAGAGCGTACCCAAGCTAAGCTTGAAGAGTGGCCAGCAGTTACATCAATTTGTAAAGCTCCATGTTTTCTTGACTGTAAGTATCCATTCTCCATATATCAAGAGGAGGAGGGCCTTAGAGCGTACCCAAGCTAAGCTTGAAGAGTGGCCAGCAGTTACATCAATTTGTAAAGCTTCATGTTTTCTTGGCTGTCGGTATCCATTCTCCATATATCAAGAGGAGGGGGGCCTGAGAGCGTACCCAAGCTAAGCTTGAAGAGTGGCCAGCAGTTACATCAATTTGTAAAGCTCCATGTTTTCTTGACTGTAAGTATCCATTCTCCATATATCAAGAGGAGGAGGGCCTTAGAGCGTACCCAAGCTAAGCTTGAAAAGTGGCCAGCAGTTACATCAATTTGTAAAGCTTCATGTTTTCTTGGCTGTCGGTATCCATTCTCCATATATCAAGAGGAGGGGGGCCTGAGAGCGTACCCAAGCTAAGCTTGAAGAGTGGCCAGCAGTTACATCAATTTGTAAAGCTTCATGTTTTCTTGGCTGTCGGTATCCATTCTCCATATATCAAGAGAAGGAGGGTCTGAGCGTCCCCAAGCTAAGCTCAAGGCCATCATAAGGTGGACAGCAGTTACATTAATTTAGATTATTTCAGGTATTTGACTATCCACCTGAGGGGGTTCGCAAGTGTATTGTATCCACCAATATAGCTGAAACCTCAGTCACTATCGATGGAATTAGATTTGTTGCTGATTCTGGAAAGGTAAGCCTAAAAATACAATTGGCCGCAGATTTTTTTTGAGCCTAAATACCTTTAAATATCACTAATGATTGCACTACTTGCAACTATCCTAAGTAGTATAAATACCATTTAGTGTTATTAGCATCATTACGCATTAAGGGATAGTGTGGGGGATATTTCCAACTCCCTCAACCCACTGGTTTGGTGACGAGCCAGCTCCATAAAGTCCAAACAAAGAGGCAGATGCACTTACCACTTCCAGCAGCAGCTGACAACGTCTCAGTGGAATCGACCCCAAGTTTCCAGAAGAAGATCAGCTCTGTTGGTGCTAAAATATTTTTTACTTCAATGTCATTTCACATAAAACTAATAATCCAAGTAACAGTTCCGACACGCGCATGGCATACGGTGTGACGTCAACTACAAAATTGTAGACGTCCGCCATTGATCGAGGCTGAGGTGCGACTGGACCTTCCAAAGGGTCACAGAACTGGCTTTAACAAATTGAACTGTTAACATCACCATGTCCGATTCATCTGCGCTTTTGCACATTATTGCCTTTTTTTTTCTTTATGTGTTTATTAATAGTTATCCTGTAATGAATAAATTAATAAATAGTGATTCATAGGAAAACTTTGTCGAATATATCGAATAACATGATAGTCTAAAGTTAAAACATACAAATTCACCATCATTTCAGGTAAAAGAAATGAATTATGATCCTAGTACAAAAATGCAACGGTTAAAAGAATTTTGGATATCACAAGCCAGCGCTGATCAGAGGAAGGGTCGAGCTGGTAGAACTGGTAAGAAAATTTACTATCTTCACTGGAATAAATAGATGGTAGGCGGACTGATGGTGGTAATTTCCCCAGTCTACTTGGCGGGGAAGTATCCGAAGTCCGATAAACCCTATAAAGTCCACACGTTGGAGTTTAAAAGGATCATGTCAGTCATGAGTGTCTGATTCCAGTTGGTAACATTCATATGAATTGGAAGTGTATATTTAATTTCAATTCCGATTTCGATTTCAAATTTAACTTTAACTTTAACATTTATTTTAATTTTAACATATTTTTTACTAATTAGGTCCTGGAATCTGTTATCGCATATATCAAGAAAAGCAATTTTTAGAATTCGATCCATTTAGTACTCCGGAAATATCTCGCGTCCCATTGGCCAGCTTATTGTTACTGATGACGTCACTGGGCATGAATGACGTGAGGAAATTTCCCTTTTTAGAAGAACCACCTTCTCAAAGTATCGAAAATGCTTTGCTCGAGCTTAAACAACATGTGAGTATTTAATTTTGGCTCATTTATTTGAAAACAGTTCATTTTATTCTGAACTAATAGTGACAATGACTATGTATAGAGGCGGACCTCTAGCCGCTAGACATTCTTACTCGGTCAACATTGTTAGGTGTGACATTGAAATAAAACTACAGAATCTAAACAATAAGTATATTAAGGAAAATGAAGTTAACAAAGCAAGAAGAGATTCTACTATTAAACAATCACTCTTTATCAATCTGTTGACCGCACGTAGGGGTACCTTTCTTCGGAGAGCCTGAAGACGGGGACCCGGAGAGCTGGGCAGCGGGGTTATGTTCTCAAGCTGTAAAGTCCTGACATAGAACCCTGGAACGCACTGGGAACACGCTTTATGTTCCATCTCCAAACCAACCATCACTTCAGTCTACACCAAGACAAGATACCGGATAGCTGGTGAGACTGCAGAGTTGGACCACAAAATAAAGTTACTGCACGTGGTCATGAAGTGACCGCGTCTATTTAATACTTACCCAAGCTGGGGGGTTAACAATGAATTAGATAGATTCTTATTGCTATTATTAGCAAGCTGAATTAAGTAAAACCGGTTCGAAGCAGCTAAGCGAAAAGGAAAATAATGAATGACTGACAGTTGTTTTCTTAAAAATGGTTCGAGGCAAAGGATGTCAACTGCAGCCGAAAACGTTCATCCTTGGCCACTATCGATCTATCGCTACAACCTTACATTACGAAACAGATGTGGGAGGTTGGTGTAAATATTTGATCAGGAAAAAAAACTACTTAAACTTAATCATATACAGTGTAAACTCCATAAACGTCACTCGATTTAACGATACACTCCCTAAAGCGTCGAAATCAATTGGCTTTGGTTGGTTTAGCTTGTCTTCCAATTCTGATTTTTCTTCTCTCTGTTTAACGACAACTCTCTATAACGCCATAAAATGCACAATGTCGTTATATAGAGTTTACACTGTATTTGTTTTAGTAAAATAGAGTAAAAATTTTTTTGATTATTGACGATCTCGTCATAGATATTTTTGCTATTTTTCTCTGTCTAAAATTGGGTATGTACACTCCGACACAAATAATATTTGAAAATATTGGATTGTGCGAGCGAGATGGATCCAAAACTGCTACCCTCTTAACCAGGTTTTACTGTAGTATAAAATGGTTCCCATTTTTTTAGGGAGCTATATCATCGAATGAAAAAATGACACTTCTTGGTAGAACTTTATCCAATTTTCCTGTCGAAGTGTCCCTGGCCAAGGCTCTGGTGTTAGGGAGTGCGACCCTACCTCCTCACAAACGACATTCTGCCTTAGCTCTGGCTGCGGCTCTGGGAATTAGGTCCATTTATACAACAAAAGCACACAGAGATTTTGATTGTGAGGTAAGTGGTAGGAAAACTCAATCTGCAAATAATATTTGGATTTGTTTTACGGTGATTGTTTAAAGCATATGTCCTAACATCAGTTAACGGACCACCGAGAAGAGCCTCACCGCGGTCGGGTAATAAATTTGAGCATTAATATATTATTTGTACCGTCCAATAATTGTCGGACAAAATTAGCTTTTTTTAAGCACCTCTGTGCTTACATCAGAAGTGGGATGGAATAGACTTAGTCGGTTCAGACATCAGACCTTCGCCACCCGTTTCGCCGGCGCTGGGGAGTGTAAGTCTAGAAATATGTTCTGGAAAGCCAATTTTCAGCAGTGTTCTCGAACTGAAATGATGATTGACTAAAGAAGTCTGTCAAAGGAGACGAAGAGAGCGCGGTGTGATAGCCATACATTTTTAATTTGTTTTACTAGACAGCTAGAAAACCGGACGAATCTGACCACGGCGACCCACTATGCCTGCTCTCTCTGTACTGCGCATGGTTGAGTGTGAAGGCGGAAGGCCAGTCCCGTGGCTGGTGTCGGCGGAGAGCGCTGGAAGAACAACGACTTTATGAACTCACTAAACTGGCAGAACAACTACGGGGACTACTGCAGGTATACACAAAAAAAAAACTTAAATAAGCTATACTAGTAATTAAACTAACGGAAATAATTCCAAGATGCCAAGGTCGCGCGGTAAAATGTGGGAATTACATAGTAAACACACAATGACAAAGTAATTATATTTAAAAGTTATGTTAATAAAACCTAAGTCCTCCCCCGCGTCTGTCTTGTCGCGATAAACTCAAAAACAACTGCACCGATTCTTTCATGCTGTTTTCACCAATGTCGGAAATAAATAAGCCGTCTGGGATCTTAAAACGAAAACGCTGCCTAAACCCTTTGAGAGATAACAAAATAATGTATAGTGGAATGGTGTATCTTATACTGCATGGAATTTACTAAAGAGAAAATATTTTTATATTATGATCTAGATTAAAAATAAAGAACTACCTATATTTTATTTTAATTATTCAGTAACAATATCTTAAGTTACGGTGCAGCGAAGTTGTCCTAAAAATATCGCAACTCACACTGAGCCTAATCAAGTAGATAGCGAGAGATCGACGATCGAGCAAACGTTGACTTAAGTAATTATTTCCCTCTCTATTTCGTATCTCGGCTGTGGGTGTGATTAATAATAACACTCCCCGCCTTTAGGTATTTATCACGATGGATATCGCTATATTCAGACGCTGCGTTATTCACCATGCAGTAGTGTTTTGTTTTTTGGATAATGATTTCTATCTTTAAAAAATGAGACTATTTTTATTTCAAATAGAGGTTTCTACTAATGACACCTAAAGCTTAAAAAAAAATGCTCTTTTTAACAATTACACGCGGTATAGTATATATGTGTATATACGTTTATTTATAGGTATATGTGTAATACCTCAAGGACAACTTCGCCTATCTCTCTTCTTTCCATGACAAATCCCTTCGCTCTGCTAACAACTCTCTTCTATCTGTCCCGTCTCATCACTCTTCATTTGTGTCTAACTCTTTTGTAGTTGTTGCTACTAATTTGTGGAATAATCTACCTGTTAACATACGGCAAGCAACTACCAGAACATTATTCAAAAAACTGGTGTTTTCACATTTTCTAAATAGCTCCACACAGTGTTAGTAAGTAATATATATGTATGTTTATGTATATTAATATGTATGTATTAGTATTTAGTGTATCGATATTATAATATTTATTCCATATATATTGTAAGTAAGAATATATTAAATTGCTGTTAATTTAAATAGTTATTTATTTCTCTTATTACGAGTATCTTTATGATTGCACCTACATTTGATCAAATTTGTCCCCAAGGTTTGGCTGTCAGAGAATGTCTTCGGGCATTAAGTCCGCCTTTGTACTTTGTGCAATAAAGTTTATAAATAAATAAATAATATATGTAACAGTGTAAGTATCTATTAGTATGTAGTGTGTGTAGTAAATTCTATATTGTTAAACTTGATATCGGCACTACCCTTAATCTCACACTCTTCCAAAGGTTAGATGTTAGAAAATGCCTTGTAGGCATTTATCTTCGCCTTTGTACACTTATTTTGTGAAATAAAGAATTTAATAATAATAATATAGGTCTACAGAAAAGTCCGCTATGGCATATGTAAGAATAACATACTATATCCATTTTTATACTTAAAAAAATGGGCAATTATAAAGCGGTAATTGGAAATCTATTGACACAAATACGGTATTAATCCTTATCATTTTTAAAACGTTAGTTGACTTGAGCATTTTAATTAGATTATTTGTTTCCCTTGACACCATGCAAATTAAATGAATACCTTAGGAGATATAGCAAAATCAATATAATGCGGAACGAAATTATTTTCGTGTCGCCGTTTACACGGGCAAAGCAAATGAACCCATTGACGAGTGTTCTCCTTTTAATGAATAAGTCAAAGTCAAAATATCTTTATTCACATAAACCTATTACAGGCATTTATGAAACGTCATTAATTTAATTATTTTGAATGATTCTACTCCTGCTAGTAGAAGACTAAGCAGCAAAGTGGTCCAATAAGTAAGCTGTTAGCAGAAGACCTATATATGCTTAGCAGATTCCAGTGACCTGTTAATGTTTAATCTGACTGAGAAAGGAATCTGCAAGGAAAACTCAGCTATATATAATATGAATATAATGTGTTTAAAAAAACAATTAAGATTATTTTGCGACTACTGTATAATTAATTTTATTATATTACTATATAGGACAACAACTTAGCAGAAACGCCAGTTCAAGAATCAATGTCTTCAAGTGAAAGGGCGATGCGACATGGACAGATGAAGCATTTGAAAGATATGAGAAGGTAATATACATCTTCCATATTCGCAAAACCACGTTTTGCTCTTAAATAAGTGCGAGCAAAGTTGGTCGAGTAAACTGCCTCCGTGGCCTAGTGGGCAAACCCGTGGAGGTTCGGGTTCGATTCATGGTCGGGGCATTTAATTTATTTGTGATTTTCCAGATTTCGGTAGAGACATCGACGAGCTTGCCACTTGTCATGATAGGCCTATAGTAAAGTTCGCTAAATGTGAATCCACTTCTTAAAAAGCGTGGTTTCTGACCACCCCGGAAGGAATAAGGTTCTGATGATGCTTTACAAAATAGCTCTGTATCAGTGTTGTTCATGGACGTACTACCCATGTTTGCTTCTAGTCTAGTCTACTTTTTGCACGTCATAAACAGTTTTGCTAAGGACCCTCGTAAGTTACTTTTAGCTAATGTATAAATTGAAGAATTTATATTAAATAAAACTATTTCATCATGACAGCCCCTAGATCAGAGTCCTAGAACTCCACTGTTGGAGATGGGTCTCCCAGAATTTGGCTGGCCAGACGGCTTGGCGAAGAAAAAAAACTATTTAATTTATGTTTATTTCTTTGGCTAGGCGCTTATAAAAAAACTGAATGAACCGAAAACCTGGTACGCCCATCGTATGTTATATATGTTAGGTTTTTATATCAGCAGATATATCCGACTACGGAAATATTATAAATTCTTTTCTACTATTTCCGATGTTTTAATAGTTATTCTCCTATTCGGAGTGGAGATAATCAACTCAAGGTTTATAAAGAAATAAAACCGATTTAAAAAAAAACGCAATGTTAAATTTTGTCCAAAATTTTCAGACAATACAAACAAAAATCAGCTGAAGATTCTAAACGAAAGAAGCGATTAAAAGTGGATTCTTGGGAAATTGTTGACGAAAGAACCATAGATGAGGAGGATAGTGCCATAGACATCCGAGACATAGAGTTTCGATTGACCAACGATGCTGGCAGGATACACTCGTTGGTCACAGGTTCAAGCCCCGCCAGTGGAAGGGATTTAATGACTCTGAAATTGGTTCTTTGTAGAGCTTTGTATCCACAAATTGCTGTGGCTGATGAGTTTAATCATCATAAGGTAAGTACTTTAATAAAACAATCCATCGCCATCTTTTTGACATTATAGTCATAAAACCATAGTTCCATAACACCCCAACATATAGCCCATATTAAATCGACCTATGTATTACGCGCTGTGGCTGAAATGTTACACCGAACTTCGTGATGTAATTTGGCTTCCTAACATAAGACCATACATAATCCAACTGACTCGAATGCTGCACCACCTGGCGGTCAAGATAAACGAGGACAGACGCTCTTTTGGCGTCTTTCTTGACATCGAGAAGCCGTTTGATAGAGTCTGGTACGATGGTCTCTTGTACAAACTTCTCGCCACGTCAGTTCCAGTAATGGCAGTAAGGATCCCGACGTCGTTTCTATGGGAACGACGATTTCACGTCGCTGTGTAAAAGACAAGTTCTGTGGAAAATCCCTTTCTGGCTGGGGTTCCACAGGGCACCTGCTTATCTCCTGTAATTTACGTGCTGTACACTAATGACATCCCAACCCTCTCTGAAGTCCTGGAGAAGGACGGAGAGGACTGGGAGGAGGATGTCATGCTTACACTGTTTGCCGATGACAGTGCAGCAGCTTTTCTCCAAGCAATATGAGGTAGCTGACAAAATGCAGGACCTCTGGGATTTTCTTACTGCTTGGTTGAACAAGTGGCGTATATCCATCAATGTTAGAAAAACTGTGGCATTGATGGTATGCATATGCCCGCTGCCTACATCACTTCAGCTTCGGGGACAGAATATCTGGTAGACTCCGGCCGTCAAATACATGAGCTGCATCGTTAGTGTTAGTGCTGACAACGGAGACTTCAAGCATCCCAGAATATCGCTGTCTTGAGCTCGCCCCCTTACGGGAGACCACTTCCTAGAGAAGTGCTCTTGAAGCAGAGCTGAAGTAGCCAAACCTAGACCCTCTGGGTTCTTGAGCCACAAGGGTGCTGTTGTACCAGTGACCTGCCCTAAAAGTGATGAATTACCAACGGTTACCATCTGAGATCCTGGCAGGGAAAACGGGGAAATGTCCTTAACCCAGGTTCATTAGCTATTCGGGCGTGGACGACCTCACTGTTTGTCTGAGCGTATGAGTTTTATAAATGATGCCATGGTGGCCCAATACGCAATCGCGGTTCGAACACCGGCATGTACCAATGCGATTTTCTTACGAACTGACGTCATAGCTTTACAACATTAATGTTCCCGTGAGGAGATGCGCGTTAAGTCGTCAGTCTCGGATCCAAGACCCTCGCCAACCTGTTTGGCCAGCGTGGCGAGTGTAGGCCAATTTTTTTAAAAATATGTTCTGAAAAGCCCATCTTCAGCAGTCGTGGTTTAGGTCTAGTCTCTGTGATCAGGGGCTGTGATGATGATGATGAATGATGAATTTGGTTTGTTCGCCCACTTTACGACTCGTTCAGATCCGCCACCTCCACGGTCAATTTATTAAATTTGACTTTTATATCACCCGCACGGTGAATCCATGTATTGCTAAGAAAGTCTTGTCTCTATTCCCAGTCGGTATCAGAGCAGCTATACCACACGTGGAGTAAGCCGTTCATATTCCTTCACCCGACCAGCTACTTCGGGAAGAACCCCAGAGTCCTGCAGCTCTGTGAGGCTGATATACTGTCCGATATGCCGGCTCAGTACAAAAGTAGACTGCCATTGTCATCTAAACATCAGATATTGTGTTATTTGTAAGTATTTTAAGGTTTTGTATTCATAAAATAACCTTTTTTTGTACATTGTACAATAAAGTTTTAAAATAAATCCATACAGTTATTAATAAATAGGATTGTCATTTGTCATCTTGTTTTGTATGTATGTATGTTTGTCCATCTCTTACGCCTATAGGAGCCATTTAGCTAGCTAGGTACCTCCTTAATATTTATTACGTAAGAATCTGAAGGTAAAAAATATTACATTTAATCAACTCTGGTATTGTTTTAAAGATTTATTTATCATTAAAATCTCTTAATATTTTTTATTAATATTTTTACAGATCACTATTAGAAACAACTAAGCCTTACATAGTGAACTCTATGAGAATGCCGGCTGCACAAACATTATTGTTATTGTCACATACTATAGACACTAATGCTGGATTTACTAGGTAACATTTACTAGTTTATATTTACTAGGTAACATTTACTAGATTATATTTACTACGTAACATTTACTAGCTTATATTTACTAGCTTCTATTTACTAGGTAACATTTACTAGGTATCATTTACTAGCTTATATTTACTAGGTAACATTTACTAGATTATATTTACTAGCTTATATTTACTACGTAACATTTACTAGCTTATATTTACTAGGTAACATTTACTAGCTTCTATTTACTAGGTAACATTTACTAGCTTATATTTACTAGGTATCATTTACTAGCTTATATTTACTAGGTAACATTTACTAGATTATATTTACTAGGTAACATTTACTAGCTTATATTTACTAGGTATCATTTACTAGGTAACATTTACTAGATTATATTTACTAGGTAACCTTTACTAGCTGGGGCTCCCTGTATCACAGACCTTCTGGGACAGGGATTCCCGTATTTACTGATTGATGTATCTAGGTTTTTAAGTCAATAAACGTTTTTTTATTATTATTATTACTGACGGATAAAAGTGCCTAACGAAGCACGGGAACGGTGGTGTAAATCTTTCAAAAAGTATATTACTCATTTGTACATGCCGGGATTCAAACCGAGCTTTGTAGGAAACCGTTCTTACAACCGAGCCACCATCGCTTACTAGTTAAACGTCAATTCGTCAAGGAATAATTAATCAATACTATGAGAAATACGCACTTCTAACCAAGCCATCACCGCGCTACTATATTATTATTATTATTTATTCTTAAAACTTATAGCAATATTTAATAATAATAATCTAAATATTTATTTCAGGATTGTATGCGATAGTTGGTTACTATTAGAATTTCCATATCCAGAAAGTGGACTCAATTTGTTAATAAAAGCGACACGACTTAGGCAGAGATGGAACGAATTAATTAATAGACGACTGGCAGGTAAATATACTGTTGCGGCCTCGTATGGTAGCAGGTTCGATTCCCAGGAAAAAAAAAACATACAAAGACACGAGCTACGGGCAAATGACGATCAAGTTGCCATTAACTGTGGTTACAGTTTGGCGGGCTATTTAATAAGTTATATGTATTGGAAAGTAAATAAATAATTGTTTTTTTTTTATCAGCCTATGTATGTATTTTTGTAATAAACTATAAACTAAACCTAATAAAAAAATGTATAAATAAAACATGGCCTTAAGAGACATCAGAGATAGGCTGGCAACATTTCTAATACATTGGCAAAGATAATTGCCAGCCTACCTGTCTCCAAATTTATCCGTCAGCCGTTTGGACAACAACTTGACTAAAAAGTAAAATTAAAGTATCATCATGACCGTATCCCTTACAGGGTCAGACACAGGTTGTAAGGCCAGTTCAAATTTAACCAACTTTACTATAGGCCAATCATCACAAGAGGCAAACGTCAATGTCTCTAGCTGGCCAAACTCGAGAAATATCACAAATAAATTATTGTGTCCCGACCAGGAATCGAAACGGTACCTCCGAGTCTTAATCCACGGAGGCAGTCATAACAATAAAAATCTAATTATTTCCAGATGCAAATCCGCAAAAAACAGTCGAATCAGAGTTGGAAAAAACAAAATTGAAACACAAAAAATCGTACGACGAGTTGCAACACGATTTGTCTTGCGATTTATCTTCGTATATGTATTGCGAGGTTTACTATACTTTAAAGAGACTATTGCCGGGAGATTTGAAGGTTTTATATGTCGGAGTCGATGACACTAGTGCTAATGTCGATCCTAACCCTTTTGAACATCAATTTTCAACCTACCCCCACGAGAAAAAAGGGGGCGTTTGTGTTACTGAAAATATAGTCTATAATTGGTAAGCTATTTTGATTAAAATTGACTTCGTAACAAAAGGACATTACAATCCCCATGCTCCGCTTTATCTTAAAGGAGTCTTCCCACTACACCGTATCATACCATGACTGTGCTATGAACGTATCAAGCACGGAAGGCAATACGATACGGCTTGCTTTGCCCACTGAAACGAATCGACGGCGTTTAATGCCTGTATGATGCCGGTATGGTGTCCCTATGCAACCCGTATGTTGCCGGTAAGGTGTCCGTATGCAACCCGTATGTTGCCGGTATGGTGTCCGTATGCAACCCGTATGTTGCCGGTAAGGTGTCCGTATGCAACCCGTATGTTGCCGGTAAGGTGTCCGTATGCAACCCGTATGTTGCCGGTAAGGTGTCCGTATGCAACCCGTATGTTGCCGGTATGGTGTCCGTATGCAACCCGTATGTTGCCGGTATGGTGTCCGTATGCAACCCGTATGTTGCCGGTATTGTGTCCGTATGCAACCCGTATGTTGCCGGTATGGTGTCCGTATGCAACCCGTATGTTGCCCACCCGTAATTTGTATGACATAAAATTGATAGGAAGCCGTTTCATTCTCGCATGGAAGAAGAAGAGAACCAAAAACCACTCGACGCTACTGGATTCACGATACTCTTAAAGAACGAAAAACTGAAGGAGAATATTGGACGTTGTACAGGCACTTAGTTGAAGATGAAGAAAAGTTTTTTCAGTATTTCCAAATATCCTCATACGCGGTTATAACCCGTATGATCACCGTTTTGCTGCCTGCGCGCATCGGTTTGGCAACGTGGCGTGCCAGGCGCGGAGCGTATCGGCACCGGCAAAATATTCTCGCCGACAATTCTGTGGTGTCAAGGAAAAGGGGGATAAGTCCAAAACTGAAACTTTTCACTAGAGGCAAATTAAGAAATTTTTTATAATTAGAAAATTGTAATTTACGTAATGTTCAATTTCATTAGTCGTATACTTTAGGTACGAGTCGACTCATCTCACTATGCATAACTGAATTATTGGCGGTAAAAGCGCGATACTGAAATAACTCGATTGAACTCTTTTTACTTATTTATACATTTTAATGTTACGATTAGCCCCTTTATGTACGTAGGGATGTAAAATAAACTGTACAGTTTATTGCATTGACGCATATGAATGTTTTGAACCAATAGGTGAAAAAATCAAATTTTTAATATTTTCGACTCATCTCCTTTTTCCTTGACACCACAGAATTATTAACGCTCCGTGCATGGCACGCCACGTTGCCAAACCGATGCGGTACGGGTCGGTGACGGAACGGTACAGTGGACGTAGTGTCATGCTTTTCTATACAAAGAATATTTTTTTGCCTGACACGTTCCTATTACGGTCATGGTATGATACGGTGTAGTGGGCAGACTCCTTAAGATTCGTTTCCAGGTTTTTGGAGACAGTCACAACTTCGCTCAGCTTTAAAACAAAACTAAACAGCAAGTTGTACATTGTATAATTTGTCTCGGTCTGGGTGTTTATATGTATAATATGTATATATTTACAAAAGAAAAAGTATAATATGTAGTTTATCAACCATCTAGTTTCCGTAACACAAGCCTCGTAGCTTACCACGGACATTAGATGGCGCTGTGTGACCTGTCTGGAAATATTTATTTTATTTATTTATAACATAAAATGGATCAGAAACATGTTGAAAAAAATATCTAAGCTTACAATCGGATCTGAAAAATTTGATAAAAGGCATCATTTTCTGCAGTTTCCTTAAGTTTGACGTTTAAAATAACAACCCGAAATTTGATCATTATAGTATAGTATAGTATCATCACGACCGTTTCCCTTTCGGGGTGGTCAGAAACCACGCTTATAAATAAGCGGATTCACATTTAGCCAACTTTACTATAGGCCAATCATGACAAATGGCAAGCTCGTCGATGCCTCCAGCGTACCAAACTCGAGAAATATCACAAATAAATTAAATAATATGTAAATAAATACATTTACATTAATAAATATTTTTGTGTCCCGACCAGGAATCGAACCCGGTACCTCCGAGTCTAAATCCACGAACTTAACCGCTAGACCCCAGAGGCAGTTCATTGTCATTGTGATCATTATAAACTACACTATTATCTAGTGTAGCTATAGGTTATGTTTTTGCTTTTGTTGGCTAATTTTTTCATAATAAATTATTTTTTCGGATACTCTATCGATAAATCTTACACTAGACCCAATCCGTATTTTTTATTTTTACAGTGTATCAGATACGGATTGGAGTAACAAAAATTACAACGAAATGTACTCAATTCCTTGGACTTGTGACAAATGCACTATATCACTCTGTTTGTCACCCATAGAAAGAATGCAACACAAATCCTTTACATGTTCCTCGAAACCCGCGGAAATCGAACCTGAAGCCTCAAAAATCAATCTTTCCAACAACCCTAACGCTAAAGAATTTGCTTGTGGCATTTGCAAAGAAACCCTGCATTTAACTCCCGTACAAATATTGAGACATAAAAAGAATTGTTTAAAGTAATTTATTTATTATTGTTATTAAATGTTATTGTTTGAGATTGTTGTTTTATTTACCGCCTCCGTGGTCTAGTGGTAACAAACGTTGCCGTGAACTCGGGAGATCGTGGGTTCGATTCCCACCGGGGGCAAGTTGCACATTGTATAATTTGTCTCGGTCTGGGTGTTTATATGTATAATATGTATATATTTACAAAAAAAAAAGTATAATATGTAGTTTATCAACCATCTAGTTTCCGTAACACAAGCCTCGTAGCTTACCACGGAAACTAGATGGCGCTGTGTGACCTGTCTGGAAATATTTATTTATTTATCTGTCCATCTCGCGGGAGATCGTCCCAATCTGCGTCTTCCCGTACATGGTCTTCACTCTAAAACCCGTTTGCCCCATCGTTCGTCGGTTCTGCGGCATGTGTCCGGCCCATTGCCACTTCAACTTGCTAATTTTTAAAGCTATGTCAGTAACTTTCATTCTCTGACGAATATCAACGTTTCGAATTCTATCCATCAGAGATATACCAAGCATAGCTCTTCGTGATAATAAAGCCTCATTAATTATCATATATCAATATAGCCTCTAGAACAGAGAGTACTAGACATCATCTACTTTTGGAGATGCCAGAAGGGTTTAATAACAATTTATTAACGATTCCAAGTTGGTATTAGTGGAATCGGAACCGACGCGACGTCTTAACACGTGCTCTCCACGGCACGGGAACGGTGGTGTTGTAAATCTAGGACAAATGTACGTAAAAGTGCATTTCTCATTGGTACATGCCGGCGTTCGAACCCATTTTTTTTAGGATGTTAGCGTTCTTACAACCGAGCCACTTTTTTTAACAAAACATAGAAGAATTATTAAAGAAGGTCGCTGGTGGGGGTTGGATGAGGGTAGCGAAAGATCGCGTTAAGTGGCGAGCCTTGGGGGAGGCCTACATCCAGCAGTGGAGAGATACAGGCTGATGATGATGTCACGAAATAAATCCTTTTCTGCATTATTCATAGTTAACCAGCCGAGCTAAACGAGGCATTAGCGTATAAGTATTATTAGTACGAATTGTTAATAATAAATGTTAATTAAAATTCCCAGTTGTCCCACTTGGTTCCCGCGGCATTCCAGGCAGTGTCGTGACTCGTGACCCCCGCGGGGTGTCCTGATGATCGCTCTCGATGGCTCCGGCCTTTTTAATTCGCACAATAACGCACTCATTGCTCGAATGCTCAGATACAGGGTGCTCGTACTCGCGCACGACACAATAACCTTTGTGTACTAAAGTATTCAAAACGTTTTTTTATAGCAAGAATGTTATAACTATGGTGACACAAATTTACAATAAAGTTCCCAAATCCATCCGTGAAGTTGAAAACATGCATGTCTGAAAGATGCTACTACAGCGTAGCAGACTATCTTTCCGAAACATGAGAGGAATAATTAGCATGCCCCTTCCATCACCCATCAACACATTGTAAAAAAAAAAATGTAATGTTACATCAATAAAGTATTTATTCGAATTCAATTAAATATAAATTAAAAGCTACCTAAATAATAAAATTAAAAATAAACTAAACTATAAATAAAAAATGTCCTCTAGAGATGTCCCATCCGATTGATCTAGTTTCCGTAACACAAGCCTCGTAGCTTACCACGGAAACTAGATGGCGCTGTGTGACCTGTCTGGAAATATTTATTTATTAGATAGTCCCAAGGAGACTGGCAACATTTCCCATTGTAATGTTTAAATAATTATTGTATGTCCAATGGACGGGACGGCCTATGGCCATTATAATAACATGTACCTTATCTAAAAACCTTATGATCCACAATAAGTTGGTGCACTCACCTAGCTACTTCGTAATTATCTCTATTAAATTGTTAGGACAAGTAAAAAAAAAACATACATAAGTGGCTTTTATTTCCATTGCATTATCCAAAGCACGTTAGTTTTGTAGAATTCCCTAAGAGAGGATTTTTTTCACTGTTTGTTTTAGTTCCTCAAGGATCTTAAACTTAAAGTGTCGTGCTGAAAGGATTTATATTCTATTACTTTTAAACTTGCACTTAAAAACCTAGTACATAGGCGAGCTATAACGCCATAAGGCGTTCTTAATCAGCTAACCTTGGGAATCATGAAAGGTGATGAAGGGCAGGATATATGTATATACCCAGGTTTTAAATTTGAATTCGGCGATATGTCCGATATGTGTGTCTTGGTAATTATGCTATACTGCACTATCCCTACGCGTACGTATATAAATTTGGAGACGCTTACATCTGTCGCGCGTTGAAGGTGTGGAATGCTCTCTCAGCCAGTGTGTTTTCTATAATAACCTGGAGTTATAAACGAAGTATGATAATGCATCTTAATAGGCCGGCATAGTGGTCGGTTGCCAGATTATTATTATTATTTGTGAAATAGGGTGGGACTATTCGTCTCCAAGTCACTGCGACCAGTAGTGATCTATTGTGACCTCCCTAGATTATAGTTCGTTCACTAGCCCTACGGCTTCAAGGAACCTTAGTATGGGCTTAGGAGCGAGGCGTCGCACCTCCTCGGGGCTTAAACTGTGAGCACCCAAGATGGTGCTACGCTTGTGGTGCAGGGCATAACAGTCGCAAAGGAGATGGACAGGTGTCTCAGACACCTCGCGACAGAATCTGCACTTATCTGTTTCTACCAAGCCCATGGTAAACATGTGCTTGTTTAATTTACAGTGACCAGTTAGGGCTCTAGTGAGAGTTCTTAATTTAGGTTTGCATAGCTGAAGGGCTTTGATCGTGTACTTTCCTGAGTAGCCCACCATTAGCTCCTTCGAGTGCCTCTGCCCTGGAGTTGCCTGCCAGGCAGATATACATTGTGCGTGTTTCCATTTTTTTAATGCTGCGCGGAAAGTGCTTTTCGATAGTCCAGAGAAGGGTTCTGGACCCATCAGTGCAGACTCAGCTCCTTTCCTGGCCAGTTCATCGGCTATTTCTTTTCTAATGATGCCACTATGCCCATGATGCTATATGTACCCACCCTAGGACCACACGGTTGTACTGGCCCAAAGAGTTAAGACTCTTGATGCATTCCCAGGTAATTTTGGAGTTAACTTCCGTCGAGTCAAGTGCTTTCAAAGCAGCTTGGCTGTCGGATAGTATGTATAATCCTTCCAGATACTTCCATCTTACCATCAGGTGAGTGTAATATCACATGTCGTGCTTAGCATAAAATATATAAAAAACTTTGTCGAGACCAGCGACTAAACCTTTACCATAAAATCACGGTGAATCAACATCACGCTGTATAACAAGGGCCAGTGCTACAGTAAAGCTCCTAGCTCATTTATACGATTCCGCTACAACACTGCTCTCGTACAACACAATCTTAAATACAATGGGGTGTATCACGAACTTTTTATCACGGTAGATGGCGCATCATAGATGGTACCTAACATAACTGTCAGTTGCGTAGAAAACTTGTATTTTTATTACGAAATTTATTATTTTCTGGATATTATGCCGAAGTAAGCAGCTTTTAAGTGTACAAATCGAGATTTCTAAGCGAAATCAAAGATATGGTGATCGCAAAATTGCCGTTCTATTAATAAAACCTTTTTTCTGTTTTAAGACGGTGTGCGCTTTCTTAATTCGTTTTTTAAGGTAGGTAACGTTAATTTAAAATACATTATTCTGTTATAAAAATTAAAACTACAATAACATTTAAAAAATGATGCGATATAGGTGCAAAATAAGGTACCATTGCCGCTAGCGACATCTACAAAAAGCTTTGCCTGATACACCTCATTGTCCACGCGCCAACAGCTGGCAGACAACTCGCTAACCACGCTTCTCCATTGGTCTAGTCAGGGGCCTAATTCTGGCGCTTTCGATCTGCGTGTCAGTTCGAAATATTCGAATGAAAAGCGATAGGTCTCTATAGAAAACTGTCAGTTTGATTCAAGCAAATCGAGCGTACATGCATGTCAAAGGCGCAAGAATCGGGACCCTGGATAGGCTACTATTCGATTACAATAATAAATCAAATTAAAAAGAAATAGTGTTTGAATCATAGATACCAATCATATATCTACAAGTATGATTTTAATGTTATTTAGGTATATCTTAAAATATTTCTACTTTCAGCCAGTTTGTCGAACGTATTTTTGACAATTAATATTTAAGTAAAAATTAACAGGTTTTAAAATAAATGCGTTTCACAACCATATCTTAAGAAGTTTTTTTTCACCAATAATGGAATGTCATAAATCTTAAGTAAAATATTATCTAACTAAGAAAAACTTAAATAATGTGAAGTTTGTTCGATTTGACTTAAGAAAAACTTAAATATAATGTTTCCTTAGCTAGGAAATAATTAAGTAGAGCTTCGAGAAACCGGTTGTTAGTCTCTATTCGACTATTGTTTAATTAAAAAATATTTTTTATTTATTTTATCTTCTCGCGCAACGAGTTATTACTCGTCCACTTCAATATGTGTACGTGGAGAAGTGCCAATCCAGGTCGAACCATCTACTTAAATAGGTAGAGGGTCGACCCCCCGCCTGGACCGATGACCTAAAGAGCTAGTGGGTATTGAATGAGGGTTGCAAAAGACTACGTGCAGTGGCAAATCCTGGGGAAATAAAATAAAATAAAAACTTTATTCGAAGTCAAATAGTTCATGTTTACATTTTATAAGATAAGTTGGTATAAAACAAATATTTAACGCAGATCATAGAGTGACGTAAACTATCCTCCAGTAAACCCTGCAACCCGAACGAAGAGTGTCTATGTTCCAGGAAGCAGTATTAATTGTGTACCGAATGAATATAAGAAACTATGATGGAATAAATAGATAATGAATGAACTTTAAGAAATAGTAATATTTAAAAAAATATATAAAATTGACAAAATTTTGTACTTATATAAAATTATTAAAATAAGATACATATAAGATATATATAGAAAAATAGATAGACCTACTAGATACATATTAGAACATCCTAAAGTTTTTTTACAAAAATGTAACACTTCTTGTAGACTGAATCAAAATAATTATTGCTAAGTTAAATTAATAAATGCAGATGTAGGTAGAAGTTAAAAAAGATAGTTGGCCACCAAGTATATCGTGCCTACATGCAGCAGTGGAGAGATACTGACTGACCTTAAGTCCAAATTTCAACGTTTATTCGTGCGGAATCAGTGTCGTATAAATGAGCTACGACCTTAAAGCGGCCGGTGCGTCGCCGTGAGAGATGGGTGCGCGCCCGCCCCCGGCTCGCAGACACGCATCACCTCGGAGAGACCAACGACTGGACCTCTACCCTGTAATCTCCAACATTAAATATCATAGCTGGACATTAACTCGTTAATCCGTTAATTAACGAAGTTAACATTTTGATTAACGGGTTAACTTTTAAAAATGTTAACGAACACGTTAACTTCCGTTAATATGCAGAAGTCCGTTAACTGTTAAAAACAAATTTAAAGTTAAAACGCGAAAAACAGGTTCAGACAAGTATGAAACGACAAGCGCCATCCTTGGCCACATTTGACTGAGTATGTGGAATTTGTATCCAGATCGGGCCAGCAAATACTTTTTGCTTGTAAGCGTTGCTTGCCGAAAGACACCAAAATAAAAGTTCATGTATCAAGCCTGAATAATTTGAAAAAAACATGTAAGAAGGGTACATGAGTCACAATAAGTACAGTTTAAAGAGATTGTTAAGGCGGGCTAGAGCCGAGGCAAGACAAAAAAGAGAACTCATTCTGACAATATTCTATATTAACCTGTTAACTTCCAGAACCTAAACCAACAGGTTTTATAAGTTCACTAACGCAACGATATAAAAATGCAATTTTACTCATAATAACGGATTAACGATTACATTAACTTCCGTTAATTCTTCGGAAATGTAACGCTTTAACGTTTAACGAAGCTAACTTTTTTTGTAGCGGATTAACGATTAACGAAGTTAACTATTTGATTAACGGTGCCCAGCTATGTTAAATATATATATACCTTCTGTGCATGACATCAAACATTGCGCCTACCTGATTTTTCTTTTATACGACATGTATTCTTGTGCCCATCTGGGGGTAAGTGGCGCGCGAGGTCCATGAATGTTAGCGACTAGAATCAGACACTCACGACTGACATCAGTCCCTAATACTATGCCGGCTTAACTAGGCATGATGGCGATTCGAGCCTGGTCCCGAAACATACACTTTACTGGGTTTATCGGCACGAACAGTGGATACTAAATGTACCAAAAGTTTATGAATAAATGATACATAATAAATAAAGCATTGGCCATATATGGCTTTACTAATGTCTATAACAGTTATAAAAATAAACTATATTAAAAATAATACTTATTCGTGTACCCAACAATAAAGTCAGTCGTGAGAGTGTGTTATGTTAGCGTACCTATGAGTTGTGTTAGTGTGTGTGACTTTATTATAATATAAATTTAATATAAACTGAATTAAAAAGTATGTCGTGTTTTTTATTATTACTTAAAAGTTATCTCGATAATAATAATTAGTTTATCATCGACGAGCTTGCCACTGTCATGATTGGCCGGCAGTAAAGTTGGCTAAATGTGAATCCGCTTATTTATAAGCGTGGTTTCTGACCACCCCGAAAGGGAAACGGTCGTGATGATACTTATTTTTTTGTCTTAAAAAGTAAGCAATTAACAGTTACGACAAGTTCAAAGATAATATGGTCCTAATGATCTTGTATTTGTAAGTTCAGGGTGGTGCACGACGGAACGCCTCGATTGCGAACAACGACATCGATGCTCGTCCTCTGAGAAACATTGGCGGGACGTCACTCCTGAAACTATATCAACTTATTTGATAAACAAACTTTTATTTGACTACAATTTATTTATCAAATAAATCAAAAGCAGTGAATAAGCCTATGTTCTTTACACTCCTAATTTGAGAGTTCTTTAAGTGCAAACAACAATTGTAAAAATTAAATGAAATATTTATTTGTGATTGTATGGTTACAAATTAAAGATGAACAATATATTTTTCCCTGCAACAATCTACCGATTATGTCGCCGCGAGATAATAAGGCAGGCGCGAAATATTGACAGGTTTTTGTGTTAAAAACTAGTTTTTCATCGTTTTTTATCGGAAAAGTTATTATATCGTTTCATTTTGACATTTGACACTAAATTATAAAGTTACATAATCATCATCATCATCATCAGCCTGTGTCTCTCCACTGCTGGATATAGGCCTCCCCCAAGGCTCGCCACTTCATACGATCTCCTGCCACCCTCATCCAACCCCCACCAGCGACCTTCCTCAGGTCATCCGTCCATCTAGCGGGGGGTCGACCCACTCTGCGTCCTCCCGTACGTGGTCTCCACTCTAGAACTCCTATTGCCACTTGGCCTCCAGCTTACTAATTTTGAAGGCTATATCAGTAACTTTGGTTCTCCGACGGATTTCCTCGTTACGGACTTTATCCATCAGAGAAATACCGAGCATAGCTCTCTCCATAGCCCGCTGAGCGACCTTAAATTTGTGGACCAGACCCACTGTTAGTGTCCACGTTTCTGCTCCGTACGACAGCACTGGAAGAACGCACTGGTTGAAAACTCTCGTCTTCAAAGACTGGGGTATGTTTGATAGGAAGATGTAGCGCAGCTTCCCGAATGCCGCCCATCCTAGCTGAATGCGTCTGTCGGCTTCTTTGCTGAAGTTGGCTACGCCTAATTGTATAGTCTGTCCAAGGTAGATGTATTTTTGCACAACTTCTAGGGTGGCATTACCAACGCAGATTGATCTCGGTACGACATGGTCGTTATACATGACTTTTGTCTTGTCCAAGTTCATACCGAGGCCAACCTGCTGGGACGCTACGTTTAAGCCGTTTAAGCATTCCGCTAAGATCCTCCAGCGAGCTAGCTATTATGACGATGTCGTCCGCAAAACGGAGGTGTGAGATGTATTCTCCGTTGACATTTATGCCGCAGTTTTTCCAGTCCAGCATTTTAAAGACGTCCTCCAACGCGTTGGAAAACAGTTTCGGCGAAATGACATCACCCTGTCTTACACCTCTGCGCAGTTGGATTGGTTTCGTATACTGGCCTTGTACTTGTACGGTCATAGTTGCAGCACTATATAGACATCTCAACACCTCAACGTATCGCCAGTCAATTAGGCATCGCTGCATAGAGTCCAGAACAGCCCAGGTCTCGATAGAGTCGAAGGCTTTCTCGTAGTCCACAAACGCAAGACACAGTGGCAGATTATATTCTTCCGTCTTTTGTATAATCTGTCACAAAGTGTGGATGTGGTCTACGGTACTATAGCCTTTTCGAAACCCGGCCTGCTCCGGGGGCTGAAAATCATCCATTCTCCGGGCGAGACGGTTTGTGACCACCCTTGAAAATAACTTGTAGATGTGGCTCAGGAGTGATATGGGCCTTTAGTTCTTTAGAAGGCAGGTGTTACCCTTCTTAAAGAACAGGACCACAACACTCCTGGTCCACATCTCTGGCGTAGTTCCATGGTGAATGACGAAGTTACATATTAATGGATATAAAAATAAAAATTATTTATTTAATAATTTATTAAAACTGCTCATGCTAGCCGGGCTGTTGTGCAGGTGCGACTTAATTTAAATTCGAGTTTGAAGCATGTATTTTTTTCTGGAGCGTTGTTTTCATTACGGCCGTTTACTTGGTATGAATGACGGTGAACGATTGGTTTGTTCGCACGACACCGGTCCCTCGGTAGGAGAGATAATGGCTTTCGACAAACTGCAGCCTTTCTCGACGAGTTCTCTCGTAGTCGTGATGCCGATATTGTTCAGTTTAATAACAATAAAATGTTGTACTCTTTTGTATTGGAGCACGACTCATTCTTTCTTCTAAGTTCTTACGCTCTTGGCAGAGTGGTTGTGGGTATTATTTTGAATGTTAGTAGTACGTAAAATATTGTATCTACTTCATTCATTCATTACAACTAGAACTAAAACCCTGCTACAACACAGCATCCTAGACCCCCACTGCTGGAGATGGGCCTTCCAGAACATATATCTGGAGAGTTTGGCGTACACTTGCTGGTTTGCGAAGATATGATGTCAATTTTTATTGAATTTTTTTAATGATCCCACAAGTTGGTATTAGTGGAACCGGGACCGATGGCTTAAGGTGCTCTTCGAGGTGTTGTAAAGGTGGCTAAATGTGAAGTAATATTACTTATTGTGGTTTATGAACAAGTAAAAAAAGTAAAGTATCATCACGACCGTTTCCCTTTCGGGGTGGTCAGAAACCACACTTATAAATAAGCGGTATTCACATTTAGCCAACTTTACTACTTATAGGCCAAGTGACAAATGACAATGACAAGTGGCTAGCTCGTCGATGTCTCCAGCGTACCAAACTCGAGAAATATCACAAATAAATTAAATATTCTTTAAATGTATTTATTTATTTGTATGTATTAATAAATATTTTTGTGTCCCGACCAGGAATCGAACGCGGTACCTCCGAGTCTTAATACACAGACTTAACCGCAAGACCACGGAGGCAGTCATGAACAAGTGCGTTTATGAAAACGAGCAATTCAATTAATTACAAAGTTTTGTTCAAGTACTTGGTAGGTATAGTGCTTATTTGGAAGCACTTATATCGCAATCTAATCGCTATGAAGTATTTCCATCCCCTCTTCGACGTTAAATACCTAATTGACCTGATTTTACCAAGTTGCGCCTTCTAAATCGTACGACAGACTATAATTGCGCTATTATATACGTAATTAGGTGTTAGTTTGTTCGTCCGTAATGGCAGGTTTCACCAACAATAGATAATTTGCTAAAGTTTATTTATTCATTAAAAAGGGTTGCTAACACCACACATGTACTTGCATTTAAGATAAGATAAAGATAAAAAATCTTTATTTGCATAAATGTTAGTCTAATTTACAGGTCTTATAGTAAACTTCAACCAAACAAAAGTCTTCAACCAGTGCGTCCTCCCCGTAATGTTGTACGGAGCAGAGACGTGGACACTGACAGTGGGTCTGGTTCACAAATTCAAGGTTGCTCAGCGAGCTATGGAGAGAGCTATGCTTGGTATTTCTCTGATGGATAGAATTCGAAACGTTGAAATTCGTCAGAGAACCAAAGTTACTGACATAGCATTCAAAATTAGCAAGCTGAAGTGGCAATGGCTCGGACACATCTGCCGCAGAACCGACGACCGATGGGGCAAACGGGTTCTGGAGTGGAGACCACGTACGGGACGACGCAGAGTGGGACGACCCCCCCCCCCGCCAGATGGACGGATGACCTAAGGAGGGTCGCTGGTGGGGGTTGGATGAGGGTTGCAAAAGACCGCGTGCAGTGGCGAGCCTTGGGGGAGGCCTATATCCAGCAGTGGAGAGACACAGGCTGATGATGATAGTAAACTAACTTAACGTAACAACATTTGCCAAGTAAATTGGCGAGCAAATATATCAAACATTAATATAAATTTTAAAATTTTAAATAAAATATGTCCAAAAACTTGCATGTAGGTATTCTTACAATATTGTCAGCTTAAACTTTAGGTATTACAATTGTAAAAATATTCTTTTAAATTATAAAACATATTTTCTTTTAACCAAATAATTAATTGATTTTTAAAAACATTTTTTCCAACAATTTTAATTTGTTAGGTAATTTATTATAAGTTCGTATACACATAATTAGGCAATTTTGATTACATTTAGTTTTCTTATCTTTAAAAACTAAATCAGAAGTTAGATGCTGCACTTAAATAGGCGACTGAAGTAACCTTTATGGTCTATAAAATATAACAATATTATAAAAAGAGTCTTACAGAAATATGCAAAAACAAATTAAAAAAAACAACAAACTTTAACAATTAAAAAAAATAAGTTAATTCTATAATGCCTTTCAGAAGAAAACTTAAAACAAGAATAAATAACTAAAATATTACCTACTTCTACAAGTTACTTTAAAGTAAAAATTAAAATAAATATAAACTAAACCTAATAAAAAAAAAACTAAATCGTCTAGAGACGACCATTCAACGTGCAACGTGGCAATGCTGCCAGTATCCTTGACACTTTGCGCATTGGTAGCGGTTTGAAGCTTTATATTTATTACTATCGTTTGACATTATAGTAATATTTAGATCTTAAGTTGGACACGGCCTTTTTACAGCCACGAATTGGGTTTTGTTGACATTATTAATAATTGTAATTGTTTGTTTTAGATTATAAGCTGACACGGCCCTTTTACAGCCACGATTTGTTATTTATGGACATAAATATTGTTATTACTAGATTGTAAGCTGACACGGCCATTTTACAGCCACGAATCTATATTTATGGACAAAAATATTATTATTACTAGATTGTAAGCAGACACGGCCATTCTACAGCCACGAATTTATATTTAAGGACATAAATGTTATTAGATCATAAGCTGACACGGCCTTTTTACAGCCACGAATTAAATTTTAAGTATCTAGTTATAAATAAGTACAAAATCCTCGCTTATGGCAACAATGTTTTATTTATTATAAATTGTATTGCTGTTAGATTCGGTCCAGCCAAGCTTATATTGTATTAAAATATATGTATTGACAATATCCAAGTGTTGTGTACTAACCTAAGGTAATAAATGATTTGATTTGATTTGATTTGACACATTGAAACAATAACTTTTGCGCTTAAGTAATAAAATAGGTCTGCAGGTTATGCTAACTCAAACCCTTCGTTAACCAAAGCCTTATTAAAAGAAAATTGGTGAAACTCGATCTTAAGGTTATACAACATGCACAAACTTGCTTAAACATTTTATAACACGCTTTTGTAATACCAACTCTTAGGCAGTGGAATAGATGTTATAGTTTGTTTTCCATATGTTTAAATTAGTGATATGTGGCATCAATGTCAAGCAATTTAGTTGTCACAGTCCGGAAGCTTCCATCGTTTGATAACAAAGAGTTTTTAGGCCCGAGTGGTTTTGAAGGTTGAGACGTGTGAAGGCCATTTATATATACTTACACTTTTTTTTTATACAGTACATGACATGTGGCATCACGCCCACCTGATGTCAGGAATGGCACCAACCGACGCAAGCTATTAACAACCGACATCAGTCTCTACCACTATGCCGGCCTAAAAAATGCCCCCAGCATTAAAATATAATTTAATTAAATAGTCAATTGATAAAGATTTATGTATGAAATAATTAATATATTTATTCGAAGTAGATACAAAAATATTAAAATAAAATAGATTAAAAAACTAAATATAAATAAAACTAAACTAAAAATACCTATGAAATTAAAACTATTCTACAAAATAAACCAAGGGCTTACCACCAGGGAGGGTACCTACAACGCTCGCCGCATTTCTTTGTTGAATTATAATCGAAATATTCTGTTTTAGGTAGTTATGGCATTTGGGGTCGCCACACTCTTGAAAAATTCGTTTACCCAGCTCTTTTATGAATTTGTGGGTAATCGTATAAATAGTGTTTTGTAACTATATATAATATATAGTTAATAAGGTTCTTTATTATGATCAGGTACTTTATTATAGAAAAAACACTGGATTTCAAATTGGCGGGATAAAACTATGTAATTTATTAAGGTAAAAACAGTTTTTGTCAATTGTCGTGATGCTAGGGTAAAATAAATAAAATTAATTACAGATTATAAAAACACAATATATTAACAATATATTTACTAAGAAAAATGGGCATTCTCTTTTATATGTACGTTTAGGTATAGTAGCTACGGTACGGAGGTTATTATATTTTGGTGCGTACATGTGGTTCGGTTGCGGAATACAGAAGAAGTTCTTCAGAATACTCGACATGGTATAGATATAGGCAACGTCTCGGCGGAGCTGCAGCGATTCGAGAGTTTTAGACACTGGTGTCGTCCACTATCACCTCTGTAGGGCATTGAGAGCATAAGGTTCTTAGCGGAACAATACTAGAGGTAGGAACGGTATTTCACGCATGACCTTATCTGTGCTTTATACAGCATTATTAGCACCATTCATAGCTCGAATCAGTAGGCTTGTTTTTTAACCATCTCTTATCTATAAAAGTTGGAAGTTTTTCTAGTGGACGTTAGGTTAGGTTAGGTTAGGTTAGGTTAGGTAGATGCCCGCTCTATCATTATCTTTCCATTCTTGAGTTAAAAAACTTAGCAACAATTTCTAAATAAACACATTTAGTTTGTAGCTTGGCACAACAAATAGAACAGCTGTCTTATAACCCTTTTCTATGACATGCAATTCAGTAACCCGCTAACTTAGCAGGCCACGGTACTATGACGGCGTTTGGAGTGGATGGGTGGTTAACTTTTAACCCAGGGCTTAGAGCTGCCATTCGTTATTGTAGATTTGTTGTTTGAAGGCTGTAAACTGCTCTGCGGAAATACGACCAAATTCATCATCATCAGCCTTTGTCCCCAGCCCCGACCAGCGACATTCTTCAGGTCATCCTTCCATCTGGCGGGAGGTCGTTACATTCTGCGTCTTCCCGTACGTGGTCTCCACTGCAGAACCTGTCCACTCCTACGTTCATCGGTTTTACGACATACGTGTCAGCTTACTAATTTTAAAGGCTATATCGGTAACTTTGGTTCTCTGACGGATTTCCACGTTTAAGACTTTATCCATCAGAGGAACACCAAGCATAGCTCTCTACATAGCCAGAGCTTAAATTTGTGGACCTAGCCTACTGTCAGTGTCCACGTTTCTGCTCTGTTTCGTTTCAAACGCTGGGGTATGTTTGATAAGAAGATGTGGCGTAGCATCCCGAATGCCACCCATTCTAGCTGAATGCGACTGTTGGCTTCGCCTAATTGCATAGTATAGGTAGACGTATTTTTGCACAACTTCGACAGTGATAATTGCTACGCTGATTGATCTCGGTACGACATTTATTTATTTATTTATTTTATTTATCTATTTAAGAAAACTTCAGCTACAATACAAATATAGGGTAGATAATAATACTATAAAGCTGAATAACTATTTTTAGTTTAGTTTTTATTACTTTTGGTTTTTCTTTTTTTTGCTTGTATTTTTGTTATGTGTGGTAACTCTTAATTAGCTTGTAGTCATTAACATAGTCTTTAATCTATTGTATTAGCTGTAAGTTACCCAAATAGACTCAAATAAAATAACAATAATTCACAGATTATTACAATAGAAAGCATGCAAGAAAAACTTTTCAAAAGCAAAGTACGAATACAGGAACAACAATTAAATAAAAATAAAGACAAAAAAACAATAGATCTATAAAATAATAAAAAGACATGACAAATAAATACAACTGCAGAAAATAAAACAAAAATAATAAATTAAAATTAAAAAACAATAGGTCAGTCTACAAACTCGAAATGCTTATTCGTCATCACTCGTCTAACCATTGCAATGCCGGCATTGAAGAGATGCTGAGCTCGTTAAACATTATTGCCGCCCTACTGAAAAATGCATTGCGTCTATAGTTGGTGTTGCAGCCCGGAACGAGTAAGAGTGCGGGATTCCTCACGGTTCTTGTAGGCACTCGCATAGTTATTTTGCCTAATAGTTTCAGGCAATCCACAATCCCACATGCAACACCAACTAAATAATTATTAAATAACATATTCATACATGGTCCATACGTTTATTACATTACACTTCTAGTACACAGAGTCCTTAAACTTCACTGCTGGAGAATGACCTTCTGAAACATATTTTAATTAGAGAATTAAAATTATTAATTAGAGGATTGGGCCCACACTGTCTACGCTGCTAGACAGACGGTTTGGGATAGCCAAAATTACTGGTATGTCAAAATTAATTATTCAAAAAAAAAGCAATGGCCGATGTAATATACGGGATCTAGAGTAGGGATGAATCTCCGCATGATGGACGGATGCCTTAAAAAATGAAAGCATATCGTGTGAAATGGCGTGCCTTAGGTGGAGTGATGCAGCGGGGTGAGGCGAAGTGCAGAATGGTCCAAGAACGATTACGTTTGTCAGAAATGTCAAAAGCTTTTATTTGGTTAACCTATTCCAAAATGTACTGGTTGATTGCGGAATTCTGTAAAATTATTAATTACTCGAATGATAACAGACTACTCCATGCATGGCTATAGGCCAAAAATATTTTTTTGCATCACCCTCACTTTTGTCACTAAATTAAAATTACGTTCTTTGTTTATCATTTATTTGTGTTTATTATTTTGTTAAAAATGTGTTTTTATTTCTTAAAAAGTGTTTATGTTCTAGTTTTAAAAATGTCTTAACAAATGGCTGAGTGACCTGGGCTTGGTGATACAGTTTAATTACAGGTGCCGGCCCAGGGCGATCAACTTTATTTTATTGTTCATTCTGCACTATTTTTAAATAAAATAAAATAAAAATAACTTAATTCGAAGCCAAAGAGTTCAAGTTTACATTTTATAAGTAACAAATACAAATATTTAACGCAGATCATAGAGTGACGTAAACTATCCACCAGTATTTGTAAAACCCTGCAACCCGAACGAAGAGTACCTGTGTTCCGGAAAGCAGTATTCATTGTGTGCGGAATTAGTATGATTCTATATATGTTTTTATACACCTAAGAAACTATGATGGAATAAATAGATATTGAAATGTTATATATGTTATATATGTAAGTGTATTTTTAACGCCAATAAACGTTATTATTATTATTAGCTAGTCGAAATGCTTAAGAACGTACATTCGCTTCGTCGCGACGAATATTATAATTTATAGGGAGCACTTTTAGAAGTATATCCATCATCTACCTTGAGGGCATCACCAAAACAGCGTCAAAAAAGCTCGGAATACTGAACAAGATGAAACGGATTTTCACGCCTTTACTCAGACTGTAGTCGAATAAATGGCAGCTTTTCTCGAGCGCATGCCTGTCAGTCTGTCACCGACCTCTCAGGAAGTAGCGAACATCTGCTCCACACTGTAAGTATGTAGTTTAATAAAATTATTTCCAGAAACAAAATCAAACGCCATTCTGAGTAGTTCTACTTGGGAGCGGTTAACTAAGTCGTGATGGTGCCAGTTAGGGTTCGTGCACATTAGGGAAAAACACTAATACCTACATTATACAAATAATAACTATTATAACTAACTAGATACAGGTTTATATTTTTATTTTATTTATTTAGAGACTTATCCAAAATAGAAGCTGTGTAACTGTTTACATTCGTTTTGTTACTTGTTTTTAATTACTATTTTTTTGATAAACTTACTTTTTCTTTTAAATGTTATGCCTTCTTCTGTCTATCAAAGTAATTAGAAATTAGTTAAGTGTTGCCCTTAAAAGTATTTTTTATGTTTTTCTGTCATATAACTTTATTTATAATATATATAACTGTTTGTGCCATAATATAATAGAATAAAACAGAACAAACAGAACGGAACGCAATGGTACGGGAAGGGACGAAACGG
This sequence comes from Tinea semifulvella, assembly GCA_910589645.1. Lineage (NCBI taxonomy): Eukaryota > Metazoa > Arthropoda > Insecta > Lepidoptera > Tineidae > Tinea > Tinea semifulvella. The sequence goes on along the minus strand of OU342598.1, from coordinate 1,646,095 downwards.
ACGGAGCTGAAAGAAGAAAACAGAAAAAAAGATTTTTTTAAATGTAATATCACGACATGTGACCTTACGTATATGGTAAGTGGCGCGCAAGGTCCATAATTGTTAGCTACTGGAATTAGACACTCATGACTGACATCAGTCCCTGACACTATCCCCGGCTTGACTGGGCATGACGACAATTCGAACCTGATCCCGAAACGTGTGGATACACTTTACTGGGTTTATCGGCACGAACGGTGAATACTCATCAGTCCGCCTACCACCTATTGAACTGAATAGAATAAAATATAGCAAGAAATGCAATTAGTCATAAAAATAATAAATCTTAACTATAAGATAGTTTTGAAAAACAAACTTATCAACCCAACGTTTTGACAGAGTATTCTTACATGAATAGTTTATCTTTATAACAGTGTGTAACTACCTTAGTAGATCAAGGTGGAATCAAACTACGCGATAGATTTATGTTGGAGATGGTTAACAGACAAGGTGAGAGTGTTTGAATTAGGAAAAACTTGGTATACACTAACACAAAGACGAACGACGTTGTTCTATATTATTTGTTTATAAATATTTATTTATTAAAAACTTTATTGCACAAAGTACAAAGGCGGGCTTAATGCCCGTAGACATTTTCTGACAGCCAAACCTTAGGGACAAATTAGAACATTTATAGGTGCAATGAAATAAATATTAATAGTAGCATGAATTCAACATAATTATATATACTTACATAATATACTTTTATATATACTGTAATATGAATATACTAATACATACACAAAAATATACATATATACTCTCTCTCTCTCCTTCTAGATCTCTTCAATGCCGGCATTGCAATGGTTAGACGAGTGATGACGAATGAGCACTTCGAGTTAGTAGACTGACCTATTGTTTTTTTTTAATTTTGTTATTTTTGTTTTCTTTTCTGCAGTTGTATTTATTTGTCATGTCTTTTTATTATTTTATCGTATCTATTGTTTTTTTGTATTTATTTTTATTCTATTGATGTTCCTGTATTTGTACTTTACTTTTCTAAAAGTTTTTCTTGCATGCTTTCTATTTTAACTATCTGTGAATTCTTGTTATCGGCTTTATAGTATTATTATCTTTCCTATATTTGTATTGTAGCTGTAAGTTTTCCTAAATAAATAAATAAATATACACTTATTAATATTCTTCTGAATCAAAAATGTTATAAACACTTAGCATTCCATGTATCCATCGTTTGTGGAAAAGAGAGTGGGGAAGAATAGTGTCTCGGGTTTGCGACCAATTGGTTAGGGTTCTGCTCTTCTCCTACCCAACCAAATCTAAAAAACTGTCTCCGCGGTCTAGCGGATAAGTCCATGGATTTATATGCGAAGGTACCAGAGACATCGTCGAGCTTGCTACTTGTCATGATTGGCCTAAAGTAAAGTTCGTCGTGATGATAATTTTAAAATAAGATCTTTACGACTAGAAATCGAATCCGATATTCCGTCTAAAACAGTAGTTTTAAATCTACAATGGAGCTAGTTGTGCAGTCAAATGGCTGCTCGGAACAAGGTCGTGTTTGACCGCACGGTTGCGCTAAAGTATCGTTCGATAGAGCAGTAAATCGCGTTATCTGACCGCACGATAGCCGATCGTGTTGGATCGGACGCCGCGCGGTCACAAGACAGGTACAATTTAAGGTACCCACTCACCTGGAGAACACAGAGACGGTATTACAATAGCGATTAGAGGCATACTTAAAATGTATTGACGTTAGACCGTCAGTACATTTATGGAAAGAGCTTCCAAGACGGCATTAACGGAATCATACAGTATTTGGTTGGGTAGGGAGAGGAGTAGAATGGTGGATAGTGAGAATCCGTGGAATGCTTAAAAAAATGTATTTTCAGAGTAATCTGGTAAAGCTACAGAAAAGAACATGCCATGTGACCTGCTAGACACACACTTGTAGGGTGCGTTACTCTTCTAGAAAAGGGCTATTACTCGCGCCGAAATGACAAAGTCCTTGATATTATCCGTGAAGCAGTAAATCTTTCTATTGCAAGGCGTAAAAGTGACGTGAGACCAATCAATTTGACAGTTGTAGTTTGTTTTAAATTAATTCATTTATTCTATATTTTATAAATAAGCTAAACACATAAATATTAGACAACCAACATTGATTTTTTCGTCTATTTTCCAATATTATTAATAGTTATTATTATTCGGTACAGAGACAAATCTAACAATTCAAAAACCATGAAAATCTATCCAGCCGTTCTCGAGTTATAAGTGTTCTAACAAACCCGACTTTGTTTTATATATAAGTACTTATATAGTATTTTGCCAATTATGTATATATTTATATTGATATTAGATGTTTGAAACATATACTTACCTACGTACCCATATATTTATTAATTATACCTATTATATTTTAATCTTTTTGTGTAAATTATCTTACTCTTTTATTTTTATTTATTTTATTTTCTTTATTTATTCATTCATGTCCACAGCACATTACAGAACATAAAGGTTAGTATATAATTGAGTTTATACATTGGCCAAATTAGGAAACATACTTTATTACTGATACTTAGGTGTCAAAGAAAAGGAGAAAAAACAGAAGAAATACAACCAAAATATACAGAAATTCAATTTAACAAAAAACAATGAAACAAATAAAATAAGAGATATCCAATATTAACTCTGTCTATTCTTCTGTCTCCCAAAGGTTAGCTGGTAGAGAATACCTTCATGGTATTATTTCCTGTAGGTACATGTTGTTATACTTTATATTTTAAATATTTTATATTATATTTTAAATAAATAATTGTGTTACTGTTATTATTATGTGTAGGTAAGAGTGGAGAAGAACAGTGGCTTAAGCTTGGAATGGTCTGTATTTAATAATTTGAATACAAGTAAATCAACTAAAAATGAAACATTAATTCATAGAAGGAAATCATCACTATCATATCAAGCAAGTATGCTATATACCCCATAATCACGACATCCAAATTGCAAAGGAAGGGTAGTGTTATCTACACTACAAGACAGTTGGCCACACTCTTGGTGTCTAAATTTACTCTTTATTCCTTCATGGCTTTAGGGGTTTGGTTTGCGCTGAAGTGTGTAGCATATTTTGTGGTTATTCTAGCCATCTGTTATAGCACAGTCGACGTGATAAGCACGAGGCATGCCTACAGATGCTAGCGATTGCAGCTTTTGCTTAACACGCAATACCAACTTTGCTTAGGTCTCACATTCGAATCTAGATTTTGTTTTTAACGTGTATACGAGTACGTTTTTAACTAGCTAGGTATACCTACTAATGTATCTAGGTGTATCCTAACTTATATAACTAATTAAATATAATCACAGTTTATATGACTATGACATAAAGATATTTTTAACCCAGCAAGGCGAAATAGGTCATCCCCTACATTTGCAGTTAAGCCAGTAAGAACTAATTATAGGCAAAATTCATTTCTGTGGCGTGTGTGTAACGCCTATAATGGTATTAGTCATAAATACGAAATCGACATTTTCCATCATTCGATTCCGGTAGTCAGGAGATTGTTAAGTGCTAATTTTTTCGACAAACCACCAGAAAGTAAGTGCTTTTAAGTGTTATTTAGGATTATTTATTGTACTCGTAGTAAGTTATCATCACTGTTTTTTATTTTTGTTTTATAATTAGATTCAAATTTTGTTAAATTCTAGTTACTTCTTTCTTTCTATTATTTTTTTGTGTTTTCTTTGTAAGTCTTACTATTTCTATCAGTGGAGACCTTTAATTGACCTCCTAAATCTTATATATATTATATAATGTGTATTTTTGTGTTGTTGGTCTTCCCAAAAGTTTATAAATAAATAAATAAAAAAGATACAATATTATTCCATACTACAAATACAAGCCAAGCACCGTTTTGCAAAATGACAATATTCGACTATACTGGGACAGAACGATTATAACTGACAATACACTACAACTGACCTGACATTACTTTGATAAACAAAGAAAACAAAACAGCATATTTAATAGACGTAGCCGTACCTGTCACTCATAACGTAATAACTACACATACAGAAAAAATACTAAATACTAAAAATAAAAATACTTGCAATAGAGCTTAAATCCCAACTCAAATTAGAAAAGTAACAACTGTACCTATATTAGTGTCCACGACCGGAGTAATACCCTAAACATTACATGACAGCCTCAAAACTACAAAAGCTACAATCCTTAATACTTGCCGTATAGTCAGAAAGTTTGGAGTTAAAGAAACATGATGCTCATTCTTTATTGTGCAACAGATGTATGAGTCACCAAATTTATAAGTACGCCAAGGGATGGTGACTACGGTTTGTGGGTGCATATTCTGACCTGTGCGTGTGGTTCGGTTGCGGAACGGAGAGGAACGAATTAGGTTATAGAGCTGTTCAGAGCATTCTCCATAGTATAGCCGGTAGAACACGCTACATCTTGGCGAAGCTGCAGGATTCGAGAGTTCCAGATATAGTGACATCGTCCACAATTCAAACAGCTCGCCTCTGTAGGACATTGAGAGCATCTGTGAAGTACTTGGCTGAACCATCCCAAAGGTGTGAACAGTATTCCAAGCATGATCTGATCTGTGCTATGTACAGAAACAGTCTGATTAAAGACGGGAAAAACCGCTTCACCTTGTTCAGTATTCCGAGCTTTTTTGACGCTGTTTTGGTGATACTCTCAATGTAGTTCCATTACGTAATAAAATAATAAAAATTAAATAATAAAAATCTTTATGGTACATTGTTTACAAAAGTATTGTACAAAGGCGAGACTAATTTACTAACAGCTAACATGTGTGATGACGATAAGAGATCGAAGGTGTTGCAGATAATAATAAAAAATACAAAATAGATATATACAGCAACAATTCATAACTATAAATAAATACCTATATACGATCTATCAATAGTAACATATTATACATACATATATAAAATAATTACAATGTCAGCGTGATTGAGATATTTTGCTTTTTAAGAATGATTGTATTTATTATTATTATTTAGATTATTAGATCTGAAGCCATAATGAATATATATTATTTATACAATTGATTTCTCCAAAACAGTGGGTCAATTATTACAAATTTAAAACTAACGCAAAGCCTCAGCGAAGAGCCTGGCCAAGGAAAGCGGCTGACGAAAAGGTCTGGAGACAGATAGGCTGACAATTATTTCTGCCTCGCTATACAAAGGGAAAGTATTGCCAGTCTCCTTGGGACTATATCAAACTCAAAGTCAAAATATCTTTATTCGCGTAGAAATTTGTGACACGTCATTAATTAAATTATTTTAAATGATTCTACTCCTGTTAGTGGAAGGCTAAGCAGCGAGGTGGTCCAAAGAGCTAGCTGTTAGCATAAGACAAGCAGTTTAGCAATTCCAGTGACCTGTACAGGTTAATCTGACTGAAAAAGAAATCTGTAAGGAATACTCAGCTATAGCAGATTTACACATGAAACAATTTCAGAATTACAGAACAACAATTATTAAATAAATATCTTTTAAATTCACCTATGAAACTCAATAGTAATTGAGTACCTATGAGATTACAATACCTGGTACGTACAGTGGGATCTCGGATGGGACATTTATTATTTATTTACTAGGTTTGGTTTAAATTTAATTTATTTATTATTATTTAAGCAGCTTTTAATTTATACTATTTTGACAAAAAATTCAAAAGTTTAACTTCGTATATTCAAATCTATTGATATTTAGGGCACATGGTGTCGAATGAGAAAAAGTTTTTTATTGTTTGGTGCAGACGGCTGTAAACCATTGCATAACGTGCCCTCCCATATCTCCTTCGCCATTAAAGCTGCTCGCCGCATTAGACGCGATGCTCCTATCTATAATGTGCTTAATCTTCTAAGAAACAACTACAGATGGCATTTAGTTACTATTATTTACCTATATATTTTTTTCTCCTAATAGATGATTACATTTATCTGGGAGCACTAATATCTAATAACGGTGGATGCGAAGATGATCTTAAGCGTCGAATGGCAGTTACAAGATCTGCTATGGACAAGCTGAAGAAGATATGGAGGAACCGAAACGTTACCAAAGCCACTAAAATCCGGCTGGTTAGAGCTCTTGTATCCCCTATTTTTCTGTATGCTGTGGAGAGGGACCCTACGCGAAACAGAATAAAAACTGGTGATCAGACAGCGCCTTTCTTCGACTGTACAATTACGCATTCTCACTTTCTTCGGACACGTGTCACAGCGTGGAGAAACATCCATCGAGTGCTTGACAGTCCAGGGGAAAGTCGATGGCAAGAGAATGCGTGGTAGGTCTCCGATGAGATGGACCGATCAGGTGAAGGTTGCAATGGATCATCCCCTACATGAGTGCAATAGGAAAGCCGGGGTCCGAGAAGAGTGGCGACGGTTTGTTAAGCGTGCCACTAGTACTCCAATGGCGACCACGACCACTCTGCCAAGAGTGTAAGGACTAAGAAGAAGAATAGTTTTGTATTTACAAAACAAAAACTTGGACTTGACATATCCGTGTAAAATGGAGCGAAGAACTTTTATTATTTTTCTTCACCCGATGGATGATGAATGAGATAATAGGGAAGGCAAACGGATCGAGCCCATACACCCATGTCTGTGGTAATATGTAATTTTTATTTATAAGTTAATGAGGTTATCACCAAATTCCAGATCCAAACACGTCGGGTATAATATGGGAGTTAACAGCGCGGGAAAACTGCAAAAAATTAACTGCAACTTGTGCCTCATATTTAGTATCCTCTCAAGTTGTGAGGATCAATACTAGCTCATTGAAGTAAGTAGCCGCGCAAGTATCACTACGGCAATCGGCGCTGGCAAATGATGTTAATTTTCGAGTTTTACAACGAAACAAAGCAATGTGTTATCGCGGGGGCCCATCGCTCACGAGTCTCTCGGACACGGCGTTAAAGGCCTCGCCACACCAGATGTCTACATTTAGACGAGCACGGGCAAATCTATAGCTGTGTCCACACCAGTGCCCTTTCATCTTCATTAGAGGAAGACAACTCTAACACAAGCCTTAGCAACCATAGCGTTTGCAATAGAGCATGCCCATAACAGGGTTTATCGCTTTTGGATACCTCTCGCACGCTCAATACAATGTTTTAATAGTTTACTTTTGAGTGCTGTAGTCTATCAACTTACTAGGGAATTACGGACATTTTAAAGATATATTATATAGTCTTTCTATTGCAAGAGCCAGAAAGGGACTGACTACAAATAAAACTTTGACAACATTTGTAAAGGAAGGGCAAAGCACGAAAACTAAATGCAAGCCCACCTCGATCCTTGGCGCCGCATCAGACTGGAAAATTCTCATGGATACATTTGAACACCATTATATGATCCCAGATGAACTAGCTGTATCAGCCTATAGGCCAGTGTTTTCTCGGAACTTGAAAAAAGTTATCCTTATTGAACTTACCGTTCCGTGGGAATAAAATATCCCAAAAGACCACAACATGAAGTCAAATAAATATTATGATCTCACAGAAGAAATGATCAGGAACGGGTTCAAGACTCAGCTTTACGCAGTGGAAGTTGGTGCGAGAGGAGTTCCAGTAAAATCTTTGCATCACTTACTGAAAGAATTGGGCCTAAGCAGGTCCGCCGTCAATACATTTATGGAACGAGCTTCCAAGACGGCATTAACGGAATCATACAGTATTTGGTTGGGTAGGGAGAGAAGTAGAATGGTGGAAGGTGAGCGTATTATCGCGCAATAAAATAAAAAAGGGAGGCCTCCTTTTCTTAAACCAGCCTATTGTCGGTCGCAAGCCCGAGACACCAATCTTCTCATCTCTTACCCACACACGATGGACCCAGCACCGTGAATCCATGGAATGCTTAGAAATTTGTCTTCTTCGTTTATATATTTGTATAAAAATCGTCGAATATGTTTTGTTATTTTTCTGTCTAAAATTAGGTAACCTAGGTTTCTTTGAATATACCTAATTGAATTATAAAAAGAATATGTAACTTTTGAAAATGTTCTGAAAGAGACCTGCTAGCTATATTTAACAGTAGTTGAAAGGCTATTAGTTTAGCTAGCAGCGACACATTTGTCTAATATTACTGGTTTAGATATTATTTGTAAAAGTGCCTATCTTTTGTAGGATTATTTTATAGTGAAACCCTAGTACCTAATACGAGTAAGTATATTTGATTAATAAACTATTTGAATTTGAATATTAAAATGATAAATTTGTCTGAATTATCCTTAATTTGATTTCCTAGAAAGTTGATAGACTATTATTTCTCAAGATACATACACTTGACTTGGAGTCGGAGCCGAAGTCGGAGGTGTAAAATCAATTGGAAGTTACGACGTTTTGAAGTCGATGACGAAGCTCCGTACATCTCATATACATATGGCACAACGCTTGATGCAGACGTATCAAAGGTTGACACGCTAGAGAGTTATTTTATTTAAAAACTTTATTGCACAATAGTACAAAAGGCGAAGCTTAATGCCTAAGGCATTCACTGACAGTCGACCTTTGGGACAAGAGAGAGATCAAAAATTAATCTAGGAGTAGGTGCAAAAATAATTACATAAAGAGAATAAGTTAACTTGACGTAACCTAATATATATACTGATAAACATACACATTATTACATACATAATATGATAAATATATAAATAACTACTACACAGTAAAAACAATAACCCATTTAAAATGAACTACACATAACCATAAAACAAACAAAAGAGAAAATAGTAAAGATTCAATGCGACTTCCTAAGATGTGTGAAAACTAGTTTTCTAAAGGTGGCTTTGCTCGGTGCTATCCGCAACAGGTAGGCTGTTCCACAGGGATGATGCTGTGACTACGAAGGATTTGGATACAAAGTTAGAATTATGGGAAGGAATAGAAAGGACGGAGTTATGTGAAGATCTAAGGGTTCTATTATGAAAGGAGCTAAGGTAAGAGAAGTATTCTTTTAAGTAAATAGGTGTATTAGACTCATTTAATATTGAGTACAGTAGACATAGAATTCTAAGATTTCGTCGAGATCGTATAGGTAACCATTTTAGTCGCGAACGATTTTCGGAAATATGGTCGAACTTACGAAGACAAAAAATGAACCTAATACAGGAATTAAGAATGCGATCCATCTTGTTTAGTTGTTATAATGATGGTGATCCGATGTGCCCAGGCTTTTAAGGTGGTGGGACACAAGCATAGTCTTCGCACGGTTTAATAACACCCGTCGCGTTTCCTATTTACGCTGATTGTAAATTCTTCTCTTTCTCCAGAACATTTTTTTTATTATATTGTTTAATAATAATAAAACAAAAAAGATGTATTTGCAAAGCCAGATAAGTAGATATGTATTTAGATAGTAGTTGCCTGTGCTACCTTATGATTTACAGATATAACTAATTAATGGAGATGTTTTTTTATTATTTTCAATTTATAAAATATAAAACTTAAAACTTAACCAAATAAAAAAATTTACTATATATAAAAAAATATACTAAAGAGACGTTCCATAAGAGATAGCTTTCGGCTTTTTCTACCAGCTAACCTTTGCGAGAGTAAGACAGAATTCTAACCAATAAACTACATAAATAGTATGTATACATAGACTACATAAATACTTATCAATCAATTGTCTGCACTGGTGACAAGACGCCTGGTTCTTTCCTCGCTCAGAGAATCAGTATCGCGATTCAGCGAGGAAATGTGGCTAGCATACTTGCCACCACATCGCGCGGACACAATTTATATTTAAATTGGATTTTTTGTTTTAAATTTTATTTTTGACCGGCGAACTTTGTACCACCTGACAGCCAACCCTCGGTTAGTATATGCCCCACAAAATCAGCTCTGATGCGCGCAATTTCGCGCGCCCGATCGGTCTAGTAGTTTTGAAATGCTTAGGGATCATACATACACACAGACATTCATTTTTATTATATATATATAGAAGATTTGTAGTACCTAATTAATTTATCTTTATTTCTCTATTTATATTTTTATTCGAAGTAAAGTACAAAGATTAAAAAATTATATTAATTTTAAACTAAACTAAACAACACTACAAATAAAACTAAAGAATAAATAAAATAAAATTATAACCATCCGATGGATATTATCTACTTAAATAGTCACCCGTCGCCAAGCGAAGTTTTTCCTCAAGCTCACGAGAGAACGCCAAAAGCCTACTCGGACCACGGACCCATCGTTTCGACTGCAAATGGAATGAAGTGGTGATTTACGATGATCTCCTCGTACTTTTTCTCTCTCTCTTCTTTTTATTTCTCTATTGTATTTAATATTATAATTTAAATAAAAAAAAATCAATCAAAAAGGTTGTTTAAAAAATAATTAATATTTAACAGCTGTCATAGGAACATTCTTAGAAAAACCAAACTACCTATATTAAATTATTTATAGTGACGCTAGCATAGTCTATAGTCTACTTTACCGAGGTGCTGGATGCCGGCCTGCCCGCCACGCACGGCGAGCTCTGGCCGAATTACGACCGGCCGATAGCATCAGGCCGACGACAAATCGCCAACACTCGCCGTACTTATCGGCTTCTCATCTACATCACGAAGTAGAACGATTTTTTTGCTATACAGTCGATGATCCTGAAATTAAGTAGATGCTGGATTAGCCGACGAAAAGGGTTCCAACAAATGTGCCTAAATCGACATCTAAGCTTTCCATTCATTACAGGACATCATTATCATCAGCCTGTACCTCTTCACTGTTGGATGTAGGCCTCCCCTAAAGCTCATCGCTTAACGCGATCGCCACCCTCATCCAAGCCCCACACAGCTTCAGATGTGTCCTGCCGATTGCCACTTCAGCTTACTAATTTTAAAAGCTATGTCACTTCACATGTTCTCTGATTTTTTATATTTTTTTATATTTATAGTAGCACGACATGTGACCCTGCGCCCACCTGATGGTAAGTAGCGCGCAGGGTCCATGAATGTTAGCAACTGGAATCAGACCCTTATGTCCGACATTAGTCCCTAACACTATGCCGGCTTGACTCGATGCCTTTTCACACTTCGCTTGAAGGACTCCAGGTTATAGGAAAGTGGAAACACAGAGGCTGGAAGAGCATTCCACATCTTTATTGTGCGACAGATGTATGAGTCACCAAATTTATAGGTACGCGAAGGGATAGTGACTACGGTATGTGGGTGCATATTTTGACCTGTGCGTGTGGTTCGGTTGCGGAATGGAGAGGAAGGAATTGAGTTATAGAGCTCTTCAGAGCACTCACCATAGTATAGCCGGTAGAACACGCTCAGAGAAGCTACATCTCGGCGAAGCTGCAGGGATTCGAGAGTTCCAGATATAGTGACATCGTCCACAATCTCGCCTCTATAGGACATTGAGAGCATCTGTGAGGTACTTGGCTAAACCATCCCAAAGGTGTGAACAGTATTCCATATACGAATGATCTGATCTGTGCTTTGTACAGTAACAGTCTGATTGAAGGCGGGAAAAACCGCTTCACCTTGTTCAGTATTCCGAGCTTTTTTGACGCTGTTTTGGTGATGCTCTCAATATAGTTCCGGTGGTTAAGGTTTGACTAATATCAACGTTTCGAATCCATTAGAGAAATACCAATCTTAGCTATTTCCATAGTGCTTGGTACGCTGAGCGACCTTGAATTTATGGACCAAATCTACTGTCAGTGTCTGTCTCTGCACCGTACGACATTACCGGGAGGACACACTGCTTAAAGACCAGAACATATATCTGATGATTTTGGCCAGAAACCCTTTTTGATGTCAATATTTTAACAACAATATAAGGTTGACTTTAGACTTTTTTTAAAACTGTTTTCTTTAAAACTTATAAGTTGTGCTAGTGAAAGTTAGACGGCGTAAAAAGTTGTAAAGAATGGCTGGTTCTAGTTGCTATGGACCTTGCGCGCCACTTACCATCAGGTGGGCTCAAGGTCACATGTCGTGCTAGTATAAATAAAAATAAAATAAAATGCCGCAAGCTAAAAAAGGAAACACTTAAGTAATTTACAAAGATTGTATCTTTCAAGTGATTTTTAGAGTTTACGAACCGCATCAAACATTCACTTCGCTTTCAAATTTATTTGCATGCGATTCTATGTTGTTTTTCAAATTGAATAGGTCTAGTGGTTTTAGCTATGACAAAACTCAATTATTTATCGTTTATTCATTCATTTTTATATAAAAATCTTTATTTATTTATTTAAATGAAATGATTAAAACTACCTTATAAAAATAAATTAAACCTAATAAAAAATTAACTATAAGTAAAAAATGTCCTCTAGAGACGACCCTTCAGGGATAGTCCCATTAAGACTGGCAACATTTCCGCTCTGTATAGCGAGGCTAATACGTTGGCAGAAATAATTGCCAGCTTTCCTGTCTCCAGACTTTTCCATTTCTTGGCCAATTGCGGCCAATGTGCAAAGTGCCAAGGCTACTGGCAGCATTGACACGTTGAATGGCAATGCTGATTCTTTGGCCCAAATATTACCATGTATATTTAAAACGTAGTTATTTTTTTTACAATTTGACACCTACCTTTAAATTCAAGCCCAAGTTCCAATGGTTGGCTAAGATAGAATGTCCAGAGGCATTATAAGCCTTTGTATTTGTGTAATAAAGATTGAAATAAATAAATACCTACCATAACAGAGGGTAAAAATAATGAGCAATCTGAGTTTGTAACTATATGGGGCTGAGAACTCCCAGGTGGGTTACAATTTACAATAATAACGCCAAATCGTTAAAACGACGCGAGTACTAGAAAATAGAGCTGATAGAAAATTATCCACTTCGCATCCTTACTCAGGTTAGGGTGATTATACATAAAGTGTTTTAGGATCGCGAACATTATATTAATATGACCAAAATACTCAAAGCCTGGTAGTGACTTTGAGCTCCTTTAGTATTGATACATTCGTTCTCCGCGCTATCCACGGAATGCGCAACATACGCCTCCAGCACCACATCTCAAAGGCGTCGACGCGGCTACGATCAGATGCTTTGAGGGTCCAGGTTTCGGCAGCATACAGGAATATGGAAAATTCGGGACTGCAGACGAGTCTTGTTTTGGTCCCAATAGTGACATTACAATCTTTCCATATTCCTTTCATCGCGTTTTCATACATACCCGTATACTTGATGTGAGAAACAAATTAGTTGTAAACAAAAGTTACAGTCTACTTTTCCGAGCCCGATGTGGCAAGTTTATTGATGTATCAAGTGTATTACAAGACCCGTTAAAATCACAAATTAAATAATAATAAAAAATCTTAAAGCCGACTATAAATCTTACTATAGAGTTTACTTATATTACGCATTATAAGGATAATATTCGACAAATAAAATAAATACTCCGGCTATTTATAGATTGATTTTCTATTTTGGTAAAGTAATTTTTTTTATACAAGCACATCTGACCGTTCCCCCATCTGATGGTAAGTGGAGCGCAAGTTCCAGAATTAATGTTAGCAACTGAAATCAGACACTCATGGCTGACATCAGCCCCTAACACTATGCCGGCTTGACTGGGCATTACAGCAATTCGAGCCTGATCCCGAAACGTGTGGATACACTTTACTGGGTTTATCGGCACGAACGGTGAATACTTCCCTGCCCCGGCAGACTAGGCAAATTACAACATTACCACTCATTTAAATTTGTTCACAAAAAAAAGTACTCAGGTAATGTTGCGATAAGATTTTTAGTATATGTGAAGTCAGCCTAAATAGTACGACGGTAGTGCGTAATGAATACTTCTGGAGTATTTCTCACGATCCGGACCGATCCTAATGTGTGCGCGCACGCAGCTTCCTTAGTGCGACCAACCAATAGTAGATGATTTCCTATATTTACCGCCTTTTAATTAACATGTTCATAAAAATCAGACACCATTTAAATAAATCGTTTGCCAGGAAAATTAAGTCTAAAATAGCTAGGTGAAGTCCAACCAGTCTGTGAGATAAAGGATAAAGACAACCACAAAAGCTGTGGGGGCCTGGCACCTCTGCCGAACACGTTCAATTTATTGTTCTTAAATAAGCAGAGGTTATTGCGTTTTGTCAACTTTCGGGTTACACATGGGCATGTAGTCTATCTTAATTCTGACGTACCTGGTGGGTTACTGTTCTTATTCTTATTCTTATTATTCTTATTCTTAGTGTATCACCGTACATTCCCACCGGAATTTGGTTAAGTCAATATAATTTAAACAAAATTGTACACAACATATATTTAACGTTAAAATAACTGTCTTGCCTGGAGAGTGCAATGTGAAGACAAGGAACAGAACTGGTAGTGACATAGGAACATCAACACAATAACAAAAAAATACCAAAAATATAGGTACCTATATTAAATATAAATATCTACCTACGTTAGGTAAATAAATTAAATTAAACTGTTGTTGCGGCTGTATAGTTGTACTAGGTATTGTAATCTCATAGGTACTGATAACTAAATTTAAAAGGTTATTAATTGATCGTTGTGGTGCAGTTCTGTGTATGTTTTATTTTGTAAATGTGATATTTATTTAAACATTAACAGGTCATTGGAATCTGCTAAGCTGCTGGTATTCTCCTAACAGCTTACTTATTGGACCACTTTGCTGCTTAGTCTTCCACTAGCAGAAGTAGAATCATTCAAAATAATTAAATTAATGACTTTTTATAAATGCCTGTAATAGGTTTATGTGAATGAAGATATTTTGACTTTGACTTTGATGTGAAAAAGTGGACAATATAATTTCGTTTAATAACATATTTTATTTTAAAATAAATTATAAAAATTGAAACATTGAATTGAATAAATAAAATAATATAAATTCAATTAAATGGGAGGCAATAAACCAGAAAAGGGAATAATTGTAAATAAAAAAATGTTTTATCGCGTACAATGGCCATTATGATCCTTAATACCAATTATTGCCCAGACCTCTTGTCTAGACATTAAGCCGACGGTCCCAGTTCCACTAATACCAACTTGTTAACAAATTATCATTAAAAAAAAATTAGACCCTCGCCAGCGTGACGAGTGTAGGCAACATTTTTCAGAAATTTCGTAAGTCCCATCTCTCAACAGTGGAGGTCTAGAACTCTGTGCTCTAGGGGAATTACCACGTTAGTAAGTTGTATTTATGTATGTTTATGTATACTATTGTGTATATACACACATCAAAAAAGTCTAGGGATCAAGCATGTTTATGCGGATTTCTTGTGATTGAGATGTGGCTTTGTAATAAATTTATGATTTTATAAATTTATATGGATCCTTTTTGGTGCATTTCATAATTTAAAACAGGAACTGTCAATCAAATTCGAGTAAAAGATGAAAATCAGCTGTCAATATTTTCCCTATAAAAACATAAGACGCATTGAAGACATTATTAGTGCTACTGTTTCCCTACCAACCAACCTCCCTGAAAACCAACGTTATTATGGAGCGGCGACGTCATTTAAGCAGGGAAGAAATGATCAGAGCCGTGGGAATGATAGAAGCTGGTTCACGGCAACGTACTGTGGCTTTAGCTCTGAATACAAGTCAGAGTGTTATCAGTCGACTTTGGACACGTTACCGAACCACTGGTACCGTGGCTGAGCGCCATGGAGGACGGTATCGCTGCACCACACGGAGACAAGACCGATACATTCAAATCACAGCTCGAAGAACTCCAACAATAACCGCCATGATGTTAGCCGTGAGCCTTCATCGCTCTTCAGGGAACTTAATTAGCGACCAAACAGTCAGAAACCGCTTGCATGAAGTGAACCTTCATTCCCGAAGACCGCTACGGGTACCACCTATAGCAATGCACAATCGTAGGACTCGATATCAATGGGCTCTTGAACACAGAAATTGGACAGAAGAACAATGGCGTTTCGTGTGCTTTTCTGATGAGTCTCGTTTTGGTATGAGGCCGGATACAAGACGTATACGACACTGGAGAACCCCTGGACGCCAACAGCGATTAAAATCCTGCCAGGAAGTCCATCCTTATAGTGGTGGAACCATCATGGTATGGGCGGGTATTTCGATCGGCGGAAGAACTGAGTTGATTTGGATCAGAGGCAACCTCAACGCTCAAATTTATGCTGAGACGGTTGTATCAGACGTCATCGTTCCTCTACAAGTGCATATCGGTCCCTTATTTCAGTTAATGCATGATAATGCACGACCGCACACCGCAAGAGTTGTAAGACAGACTCTCGCCGCAGCTAACATCAATGTCCTGCCCTGGCCTGCTCAGTCGCCAGACTTGAACCCGATTGAGCATGCATGGGATATTCTTCAGAGAAGAGCTCTGCCGAATATGGAGGGTATCCAGTCGCAAGAAGACCTTTTTTTGTTGTTGCAACGAACATGGGCGGCCATTCCACAGCGTGATTTGGATGAACTCATTTTGAGTATGCCAAACCGATGTTCTTGTGTTGTTAGTGTTCGCGGTAGAAACACGGATTATTAATTGTTTAAGTTACCCAATAAAATTAAAAAAAAACTGTTATTTCAGTCTTTTTTTCGAACTTTAATGTTAGTGGTTCAAATGTCAAAAATCCCTTTATTAGGAAAATGGCAATTTTTTTTACTAATGCAAAGGTGACTTGGTTTATCGTTACTGTAGACAAACGAAAACATTTTATTTGATCAATCCTTAAAGAAAATTTTAATGAATATCAATCAGGAGAAAAGTTATTGCAAAAATATATGTTGATCCCTAGACACTTTTGATGTGTGTATTAGTATTTAGGATATTGATAATATATTACATACATAAAGCTATATAAGTACGTATATAATATATGTTTATTCATTCTATAATTGTATATTTTTACCATTACTTTCATTGCACCTATATTTGTTTATATTTGTCCCTAAGGTTTGGCTGTCAGAGAATGTCTACGGACATTAAGTTTATGTTCAATTATGTTTTTGAATTAAATTAAAAAATATTATGACCGTTTTAGAAATTAGACCAGGTGCATGATAAAGACCAAAGGATCAAATAACAGCAAATACAAAGTGCACTTAAGTCCCGTCCATACAGCTGGCGAATCTACAATTACTGTCCGACAAGACAATACCCTCCCAAAATCGACTCTTGTCTCCTTCTTTTTAACGCAAATTGCTCCACCTTGTAGTCCAGGAGTACAATGTCTTATTTATCTTATTAATAAATAAATAATAAATTTCACGTAACTATATCAAATGGTTAGCGGTGGTGACTCGGTTGTAAGAACGGTTTCCTTATCATTCTAAATAATAATAATAATTAGCTATTATCAGGCAACAGATGGCCCATAGATAAATTACCTTACAACTAAAATACAAATAAAAATAACATTAAAATTAATTAATCTAAAGCTTCCGTATCTTCATCTTCTTGTGGTCATAAAATTACCCATAGGTACGGTGACCACCTTCTGAGGAGTACTAGAAGCTTCAGTGGACGGTGCAGGCGTGCCTGCTGGGGGTGGTGCAGAGAGAGTAGGTGCTGCGCGGAGCCCAGGAACAACGTTGGTGCTGCGTGAAGCGAATCCAGAGCGGCCAGAATTCCTTCTTCAGGAATATTTTGAGGTGCTCTGACCGCACACGAATCCTAAAGGCCTTGAATCCGGTGTCATCCCAATGGAAAAGAGGTTGGTTCGAACCCCGGCATGTACCAATGAGAAATACACTTTTCTTACGTCATATATTTACAACACGTTCTTCAGAGAGCACGTTAACCCGTCGGTCTCGGTTCCACTAATACTATGTATAATATGAGGTTTATCGTATATTTAATTTAACTAGTTATAAGTACATGCCGCTTGTCATATGGCCCTATAGTAAAGTTAGCTAAATGTGAATTCGCTTTATTAAAAAAAGCGTGGTTTCCGACTACACCGGAAGTAAAGTATCACCACGACCGTTTCCCTTTTGGTGTGGTCAGAAACCACGCTTATAAAGAAGCGGATTCACATTTAGGCAACTTTACTATAGGCCAATCATGACAAATGGCAAGCTCGTCGATGTCTCCAGCTTACCAAACTCGTCAAATATCATAAATAAATTAAATATTAATTAAATGTATTTATTTACATTTATGTGTCCCGACCAGGAATCGAACCTGGTAAGTCTAAATCCACGGACTTAACCGCTAGACCCCGGAGGCACGGAAGGGATACAGTCGTGATGATACTTTACTTTTTACAGATTAAAGACTTCATTTTGGATTTATGTTAACATTATTAATAATTATAATTATTGTTTTAGATTATAAGCTGACACGGCCCTTTTACAGCCACGAATGTTTATTTATGGACATAAATATAATTATTACTAGATTGTAAACTGACACGACCATTTTACAGCCACGAATCTAAATTTATGGACATAAATATTATTATTACTAGATTTTAAGCAGACACGGCCATTTTACAGCCACGAATTTATATTTAAGGACATAAATGTTATTAGATTATAAGCTGAAACGGCCTTTTTACAGCCACAAATTAAATTTTAGGTATCTAGTTGTAAATAAGTACAAAATCCTCGCTTATGGCAACAATGTTTTATTTATTATAATTAATAATAAATAAAATATATGTATTGACAATATCCAAGTGTTGTGTACTAACCTAAGGAAATTGGTTCGATTTGATTTGATTTGATGGCATGAACGCTCCACATGAGCATTAGTAGACATGCCCGGATCATGCAGGTCCGCATTAATACGCAAATTCGCGATTAGCTCTCAGACTAGAACACGAGTAAAATGAGAAAAAGTAAGTAAGAATCGCGTGTCTTGATGTCCTGTAAGTTCATGGGAAAGGATAGAGTTTTGGCGCGAACCTGCGAGAGTATCGGAGGGGCGGCTAATTGTTGGGGGAGGGGGGGCGCCTTTGTAAATAGCCGCCGGCCAATTTGCGTATCGACTGCGTCTTGCAGCGATCGGTGCTGCGGACGGTACTTAGCTGCTAATTGCTAGATACTGGCCGCAAAAAAATAAGGATACATAGGTTAGGTATATTATGGTTTTGTTTCTAATGTTGCAAATGAGTAAAAAAAATATTATATAAAATATAGTAAGTACTTACACAGAGCCCGCCTTATTTATTTATAATTGTTTCTATTTTCTATAGCAGCTAACCTTTGTGAGTACGACATAAGAAATTATAGAGTGCTAGAAGGAGAAAATAAAAAACTAAATGCTAAAGATGCCATAACACTAGGTATAGTATATATATATGATTCTAGCATGACATGTGACCTTGCGCCCACTTAATGCTAAGCGAGCAAGAATCGTGAATGTCAGCAACTGGAATCAGACACTCATAACTGACATCAGTCCTTGACACTATCATCATCACGAGTTGGTCAGTAACCACGCTTTTAAAAAAATCGTTCAACTTTCGTCGATCTCTTTAGTGTACCAAACTCGAGTGATATTACAATTTATTTATGTTTTGTGTATCGACCAGAAATCGAGCCCGGTAATTTATATTTTGAATATTACGTGTTTAAAAATAAGTAAAATATACATATATGTAATCATCTTCAGCCTGTGCCTCTCTACTGCTGCATGTAGGCCTCATCGGTTATCGGTTCTGCGGCAGATGTGTCCGGTCCTTTGCCACTTCACCTTACTAATTCAAATTCAAAATTCTTTATTGCATAAACACATCTTAACCTAATGTATTACAACAGTAATAAATGAATATTAACATTTTTATATATTATATATAGGCTTTGTGATAATGTCTTACTAAGCCTCAGCATGCAATCTAGGTATGACTTGATGTCAGCGCCATATATGAGTACATTAAAGGGTATATTATGTCAGAGAATTTATGTAATGTCAAAACTTAAATCTAAATAGCTATACAATGTCAATATTTCATTTTAGTTTTTTTTATTTAAGGATTCATTTGTAGAATATAAACAAAACTCGCACAACCAGACGTAAATTACTTTTTTAAATTTAATTGTAGGCAATTCTTGAAATGTAGTAGGTATTTTATTGTACAATTGTGAAAGCTATCTCGGTAACTTTGATTATTTAAGGAAGATCAACGTTTCGAATTCTATCCAAAGCTCCCTGAATTCTAGCCATTTAAGCCGGCATAGTGTTAGGGACTGATGTCAGTCATGAGTGTCTGATTTGTCTTTTATTGACCTCGGGTTACCATCAGGTGGGAGCAAGGTCACCAGTCGTGCAAAAAATAATGGAAATAAATGATTTTAATACGGGTAGATATCATACATACTTTAAAGTTAAAAAAATGTAGGTATTGACTGCTTCTTATGCCAAATGAATAATTTAGTGAATAATTTTTGTTTACTATTTAAATATCCTTATTTGTTTTGCTGTCGGTACTCAGTCATTGGGCAGGAGAAGTTCTGTTCTTTTAAATGGGCATTAAATTTGATGGGGTTTTCTGGAACCACTTGTTAGTGAGGGCCCCATGGATACCGGTTAACGACGATTGTTTTGCCGTAAACAATATTCACTTTTCATTTTCAAATATTTGTCTAAGGCTGTAAGGAAAGAATTACTTACCGAAGAATACAAATCGCTTGTTTTTATACTATGGTTCAGCTCTGTTTGACATAAACATAAAAAGCATAATATAATATAGCATAACATAAAATAAGCGCATAAAAGTACTCAATATAGCCGAATTTTTTATGCAATGGCAACAAAGATATTTAATAAGCTTCCAGTTACTATAAGGGAGCTGCCACTAAAACTGTTCAAATTAAGAGTCAAACAAATGCTGGTTAATAAATGTTTTTATTCGACAAAAGAACACCTAGACACTAAGCTCGACAAAGTCATGTGACTAAATAAATATTTGTATGCTAGAAATAGCGAAGCATGTGATATAATTACATATAATAATTTACATCCCTGTACCTACCATGTTTCTGACAAATAAATTATTTCATTTCATTTAAAACACACATACTCTTACATACATACATTACATATATTTATATATTGCGTATTAATGTATTGGTATGTAATTTTGATATGTACGAATATTATATTGATGGTACGCGGTAGGGCGAGGTCCAAGAATGGGAGAAATTGACGCTAACCAATGCCGAACTCTCAAGTTGATATTTCACACTTCGCTTGAAGGACTCCCGATGTAGGTATGGGGAAACACACTGGCTGGGACAGTATTCCACATCTACAGCGTGCGATAGATGTAAGAGTTCTAATGTACTCGTACGCGTAGGGATAGTGTAGGGGTCAGTATGGAATTGCATATTTTGGCCTGTGTGTAATGTTTCCCAAAGCAAGAGCAAGGTGGTCTTGCATCAGAACATCTGGTGTCGTTCTTGGTCTTGCACTCATAATCTTGGCCTTGGTCTTGCATCAGAACAGCTGGTCTCGTTCTTGGTCTTGCACTCATAATCTTGGCCTTGGTCTTGCATCAGAACAGCTGGTCTCGTTCTTGGTCTTGCACTCATAATCTTGGCCTTGGTCTTGCATCAGAACAGCTGGTCTCGTTCTTGGTCTTGCGCTCCTAACCTTGGTCTTGGTCTTGCGCTCCTAACCTTGGTCTTGGTCTTGCGCTCCTAACCTTGGTCTTGGTCTTGCGCTGCTAACCTTGGTCTTGCATCAGAACAGCTGGTCTCGTTCTTGGTCTTGCACTCATAATCTTGGCCTTGGTCTTGCATCAGAACAGCTGGTCTCGTTCTTGGTCTTGCACTCATAATCTTGGCCTTGGTCTTGCATAAGAACAGCTGGTCTCGTTCTTGGTCTTGCGCTCCTAACCTTGGTCTTGGTCTTGCGCTCCTAACCTTGGTCTTCGTCTTGCGCTCCTAACCTTGGTCTTGGTCTTGCGCTCCTAACCTTGGTCTTGGTCTTGCGCTGCTAACCTTGGTCTTGGTCTTGCGCTCCTAACCTTGGTCTTGGTCTTGCGCTCCTAACCTTGGTCTTGGTCTTGCGCTCCTAACCTTGGTCTTGGTCTTGCGCTCCTAACCTTGGTCTTGGTCTTGCGCTCCTAACCTTGGTCTTGGTCTTGCGCTCCTAACCTTGGTCTTGGTCTCGCGCTCCTAACCTTGGTCTTGGTCTTGCGCTCCTAACCTTGGTCTTGGTCTTGCGCTCCTAACCTTGGTCTTGGTCTCGCGCTCCTAACCTTGGTCTTGGTCTTGCGCTCCTAACCTTGGTCTTGGTCTTGCGCTCCTAACCTTGGTCTTGGTCTTGCGCTCCTAACCTTGGTCTTGGTCTTGCGCTCCTAAGCTTGGTCTTGGTCTCGCGCTCCTAACCTTGGTCTTGGTCTTGCGCTCCTAACCTTGGTCTTGGTCTTGCGCTCCTAACCTTGGTCTTGGTCTTGCGCTCCTAACCTTGGTCTTGGTCTTGCGCTCCTAACCTTGGTCTTGGTCTTGCGCTCCTAACCTTGGTCTTGGTCTTGCGCTCCTAACCTTGGTCTTGGTCTTGCGCTCCTAACCTTGGTCTTGGTCTTGCGCTCCTAACCTTGGTCTTGGTCTCGCGCTCCTAACCTTGGTCTTGGTCTTGCGCTCCTAACCTTGGTCTTGGTCTTGCGCTCCTAACCTTGGTCTTGGTCTCGCGCTCCTAACCTTGGTCTTGGTCTTGCGCTCCTAACCTTGGTCTTGGTCTTGCGCTCCTAACCTTGGTCTTGGTCTTGCGCTCCTAACCTTGGTCTTGGTCTTGCGCTCCTAACCTTGGTCTTGGTCTTGCATAAGAACAGCTGGTCTCGTTCTTGGTCTTGGTCTTGCGCTCCTAACCTTGGTCTTGGTCTTGCATAAGAACAGCTGGTCTCGTTCTTGGTCTTGCGCTCCTAACCTTGGTCTTGGTATTGCGCTCCTAACCTTGGTCTTGGTCTTGCGCTCCTAACCTTGGTCTTGGTCTTGCGCTCCTAACCTTGGTCTTGGTCTTGCGCTCCTAACCTTGGTCTTGGTCTTGCGCTCCTAACCTTGGTCTTGGTCTTGCATAAGAACAGCTGGTCTCGTTCTTGGTCTTGCGCTCCTAACCTTGGTCTTGGTCTTGCGCTCCTAACCTTGGTCTTGGTCTTGCGCTCCTAACCTTGGTCTTGGTCTTGCGCTCCTAACCTTGGTCTTGGTCTTGCGCTGATAACCTTGGTCTTGGTCTTGCGCTCCTAACCTTGGTCTTGGTCTTGCATAAGAACAGCTGGTCTCGTTCTTGGTCTTGGTCTTGCGCTCCTAACCTTGGTCTTGGTCTTACGCTCCTAACCTTGGTCTTGGTCTTGCATAAGAACAGCTGGTCTCGTTCTTGGTCTTGCGCTCCTAACCTTGGTCTTGGTCTTGCGCTCCTAACCTTGGTCTTGGTCTTGCGCTCCTAACCTTGGTCTTGGTCTTGCATAAGAACAGCTGGTCTCGTTCTTGGTCTTGCGCTCCTAACCTTGGTCTTGGTCTTGCGCTCCTAACCTTGGTCTTGGTCTTGCGCTCCTAACCTTGGTCTTGGTCTTGCGCTCCTAACCTTGGTCTTGGTCTTGCGCTCCTAACCTTGGTCTTGGTCTTGCGCTCCTAACCTTGGTCTTGGTCTTGCGCTCCTAACCTTGGTCTTGGTCTTGCGCTCCTAACCTTGGTCTTGGTCTCGCGCTCCTAACCTTGGTCTTGGTCTTGCGCTCCTAACCTTGGTCTTGGTCTTGCGCTCCTAAGCTTGGTCTTGGTCTCGTGCTCCTAACCTTGGTCTTGGTCTTGCGCTCCTAACCTTGGTCTTGGTCTTGCGCTCCTAACCTTGGTCTTGGTCTTGCGCTCCTAACCTTGGTCTTGGTCTTGCATAAGAACAGCTGGTCTCGTTCTTGGTCTTGGTCTTGCGCTCCTAACCTTGGTCTTGGTCTTGCGCTCCTAACCTTGGTCTTGGTCTTGCATAAGAACAGCTGGTCTCGTTCTTGGTCTTGCGCTCCTAACCTTGGTCTTGGTCTTGCGCTCCTAACCTTGGTCTTGGTCTTGCGCTCCTAACCTTGGTCTTGGTCTTGCGCTCCTAACCTTGGTCTTGGTCTCGCGCTTCTAACCTTGGTCTTGGTCTTGCGCTCCTAACCTTGGTCTTGGTCTTGCGCTCCTAACCTTGGTCTTGGTCTTGCGCTCCTAACCTTGGTCTTGGTCTTGCGCTCCTAACCTTGGTCTTGGTCTTGCGCTCCTAAACTTGGTCTTGGTCTTGCGCTCCTAACCTTGGTCTTGGTCTTGCGCTCCTAACCTTGGTCTTGGTCTTGCATAAGAACAGCTGGTCTCGTTCTTGGTCTTGGTCTTGCACTCCTAATCGTGGTCTTGGTCTTGCGCTCCTAACCTTGGTCTTGGTCTTGCGCTCCTAACCTTGGTCTTGGTCTTGCATAAGAACAGCTGGTCTCGTTCTTGGTCTTGGTCTTGCACTCCTAATCGTGGTCTTGGTCTTGCGCAAGAGTCTCGCAAGACTCTTGTTCTGACTGGAAATATCATAGATATAGGATACTAAATCTATGGAATCCAATACTAAATCTATATACTAAATCTATGGAAAATATTAATTATTTATTTATTTATTATTATTTCAAAACTTTAATGCACAAAGTACAAAAGGCGGACTTAATGCCCGTAGACATTCTCTGACAGCCAAACCTTTGGGACTAATTAGAACAACTGTAGGTGCAAGGAAAGTATAAGTGACACATCAATTAGATATAAATACTTAGATAATAAACTTACTTATATATAACCTACTTATAAATATACTAAATACTAATACATACACAATAATAAACATACATATAAAACTTACAAATTTTGTTGGGAGTTATTTAGAAAATGTGAGTAGACCAGCTTTTTAAATGATGATCTGGTAGATGCCTGCCTTATGGTAATAGGTAGATTGTTCCACAGATTTGTAGCAACAACCGCAAAGGAATTCGAAACAAAATATAAAATATAAAAAAATAAAATATTAGTTGAGACTTTAGTATCTGTCCGCAAACAACTATCTCAAGACCTACTGGTCTGATTTAATTTAAATTTGGAATGGTTATAGATCTTGTTGACTGACATGCAACCAAAATGTATTTTATTTATTTAAATTCTTTAATGCAGTTAAAAATAGTACAGAGACGAGCTATAATGCCAGTAGGCATTCTTCACCAGCTAACCTTGGGGATCGAGTAAGGTGATAGGCAGTATGAAAAAAAAAAGAAATTTTAATGATACAGTTAATAAGTTACTTATCTAATTCTAATATACTACACATTATACCTAAACACATAAACATTCATAAACCATACATACAATTATACATACAAGTACATCATATACATTATAACTTAAATAAATACACTGTTATTTAAATAGTGTTTTATTCTGTTTCTCCAGGAACGATGTGGTTATTAAACGTTTAAAGACGCTGACAGACGGTGCACGTCTAATGGCCAAGGGCAGCTTATTCCACTGACGAGCCGCAGATACAGTAAAGGAATCAGTGTATCTGGTTGAGGAATGAGAAGGAATCTTAAGTTGGTTGTTGTAAGAGGAGCGAAGGGCACAGTTGTGCGTATTACAAAGAAATTCGAAGCGGGATTTAAGATACTCGTATGTATTGGGATTATTAAGAATGTTATAAAGTAAGGTGAGAACATGGACAGACCTACGAAAGCGGATATTGAGCCACTTTAACTAAACGCGAAATTGAGAGACATGATCATACTTACGCAAGCCAAACACATAGCGAATGCATAAGTTGAGCAGACGATCGAGTTTGTTCAGTAGCTCTTCGGTGACGTCAGGATAGCAGGCATCAGCATCAGCAAATGTATACAGAGTTTCTAACAAAAACTCTGTAGGTATATAACGCTTTACACAATGTTTTGTTAATTATTGATTAAGCTCTTAGACCGAAAAAAAATGTCAGGCCACATCGGAGCAGTATGTTGATTTGGAGGTATTTCATGAGGTCATATTTGACAAGAGTCATCTATAATTCGATATTTTTTCCTCTGAAACCTAAATAATCAGACAAGACAAAGTTACAGTTGAAAAAAAAGTAACTTTTTAGGCAAATTTTGGAAAAAATGTCTGAGCAAATCTTGCGAGACTTGCCGCAACTGCTTTGCCAAGATCCTGTAAGAATGATTAAACAAAACTAAAATAATGCATGCCTATACTAAAAAATGACTTACAACAATGCAATTATCTAAAATTTATTCAACTACAAAATATTGATCAAATTACGGACAAGACAGCAGCTTCTTTGTCGATATTTAACATGCGTACAAAATCACAAATAACTATTTGTGTCCCGGGTTCGAGTCCGGGCGGTCTCCTCGTCATAGCTTGTCATATACCCATTGTTACAATGACCAAAACACCATACAGACAAGTTTTGCAAATTATCAAAGAACAAGCAATACATAGAAGGGCAGTAGTCTATATCTTACAAACTTTATGCCGCGCGTAAAACCTCTCGGCTTGTTTTGTAAATATTTAAAAGCTTCGTTATCTTTAAATACTTACAGTTTTTAGGTATTATTTCTTTTCGTCATTAATCAATTAGTATTTTTACAGGTGTGTATGGACTCCAAAACGGCTTTGAACGACTAATTTAGATTTTGATTTTTTAGGCAATCTTGTTATTAGTCCAGTGAGTTATCTTATGAAGTTTGGTAGTGATCAAACTAAAACAGATTTTTTTTTATATTTACTGTCACATAGATATTTTGTGCTACCCGCGCGTAGCCGGGGGTGGTTCACTAGTCTGACATAAACATAAGTACATAAATTAAACACTAATAAAAGTTGTCAAAGCGGCTGACGGACAGGTCTGGAGACAGGAAGGTTCGCAATATTTCTGCTAACGGTTAGCCTCGCTATAGAGGGAATTTTATATATATATATATATATATATATTAAATTTGTTTTAATAGGTTTAGTTTATATTTAATATTTAAGTTGTTAATGGGCCTATAGAAAAGTTAGCAAAATGTGAATCGGCTCCTTTAAATGTGTAGGTTTCTGACCATCCCGAAAGTCGCGATAATACTTTTTTTTTTAATGCGAACGCTTATGCATTCCTCTCGCTCGCACAATCCAATATTTCTAAGTCTGAGTGTACATTTATAACGATTTTACTTTATTTGATTAAAACAAATATATGAGAAGACAAATTTCTAAGCATTCCATGGATTCACCGTGCGGGTGCCGGGTCCATCGTGTGTGGGTAAGAGATGAGAAGAATGGTGTCTCGGGCTTGCGACCGACAATTGGCTGGTTTAAGAAAAGGAGGCCTCCTTTTTTTTCTATTTCGCGATAATACGCTCACCATCCACCATTCTACTTCTCTCCCTACCCAACCAAATACTGTATGATTCCGTTAGTGCCGTCTTGGAAGCTCGTTCCATAAATGTATTGACGGCAGACCTGCTTAGGCCCAATTCTTTCAGTAAGTGATGCAAAGATTTTGCTGGAACTCCTCTTGCACCAACTTCCACTGCGTAAAGCTGAGTCTTGAACCCGTTCCTGATCATTTCTTCTGTGAGATCATAATATTTATTCGACTTCATGTTGTGGTCTTTTGGAATATTTGATTCCCACGGAACGGTAAGTTCAATAAGGATAACTTTTTTCAAGTTCCGAGAAAACACTAAGATGTCTGGCCTATAGGCTGATACAGCTAGTTCATCTGGGATCCTATAATGGTGTTCAAATGTATCCATGAGAATTTTCCAGTCTGATGCGGCGCCAAGGATCGAGGTGGGCTTGCATTTAGTTTTCGTGCTTTGCCCTTCCTTTACAAATGTGGTCAAAGTTTTATTTGTAGTCAGTCCCTTTCTGGCTCTTGCAATAGAAAGACTTACTGCTTCACGGATAACACCTAGGACTTTGTCATGTCGGCGTGAGTAATAGCCCTTTTCTAGGAGAGTAACGCACCCTACAAGTGTGTGTCTAGCAGTTCCTATGGCAGCACCACACAATGTACAGTTCTTTTCCGTAGCTTTTCCCCACCTTACCAGATTACTCTGGTCCGGGAGGGACTAATATATCTCCAAAATATCCGAAATTTTATTTCCTTTTCTCATAAGTAAGAGCGAGAGAGATGCAAAATCCTTTTTAAGGATTAAACATGGCAATCGCTTTAAAGAGTTTTCATTCTATGTATTCTATTAAATACAAGTTAAAAATTATAATTGTATTACAATTGCTGCGTGAAATTCGGTCATAATTGGTCTAACAAAAGCCTCAATGGATTGACATTTATCTGTTTTGGCCGCGGCCTTTGTGGCCATTGTTCACCAGTTTTAGGCAACCGAATACTTCGCCGGCTATTATGAAAAAATCGATTGCTAACAATGGGTAGATTATTATGTAGCGCCATTTATTATTTAGGTACTACTAACTTTGACTTTGCATTGTGTTGTATTGTAACTCTTGGAGATAATTGCAATTTTAAAACGCGTTATCCTAGTAGAATAATTATTCCAGCTCATAAAAGTACTCAATATAGCCGAAAGTTACTATAAGGGAGCTGCCACTAAAACTGTTCAAATTAAGTGTCAAACAAATGCTGGTTAATAAATGTTTTTATTCGACAAAAGAATACCTAGACACTAAGCTCGACAAAGTCATGTGACTAAATAAAGATTTGTATGCTAGAAATAGCGAAGCATATGATATAATTACATATAATAATTTACATCCCTGTACCTACCATGTTTCTGACAAATAAATTATTTCATTTCATTTCAATTCATATATTTTTGGTCTTCACACACTTCTTAAATAGTTCCTAACAACTGTAAGTAATATTGTATGTATGTATGTATTATTATTTATTTAAATTTAGTATTATTATATATATTTATGTTTTATATTAGTATTAGATTTAGTAGAATTTTAAATAAATCCTCCTCCTTCCTGTTTAAATATTTGCACCTACCTCCCACATACCATGTTCGTAATGTCCCTTATTATATATTATATTATATTATATTATATTATATTATATTATATTATATTATATTATATTATATTATATTATATTATATTATATTATATTATATTATATTATATGTCCCTAAGGTTAACCGAGTAAGAATGTCTAGGGGCATTAGGTCCGCCTGTACATAGTGCAAAAAGTTTTAAGTAAATACATTTTTTTAATAAGTTTCTTTTCAAATTTCAAATTCAAATTCAAAATCGTTTATTTGCTTTAAATGTGGTACATACGGTAATATGGTTAGTGTTGCGGCGCAGATTTTATTATTTTAAGACTTTAGACCTCCTTTCTCAATGACCATAGAACGACGTTTAAACAGAAGATTTTATTGACATTAATAGATTGTATTTTGTTTTTGACTCGGACTTCTCTACACATTCTGACTACGACGACTGACTGACGCACATCATTTTTCTCTAAATATATCAGACAGACGATATAGTTAGTAAGTTGGCTCTGCACATTTAGCCATTGTTGTGGCATGCAAAAATTGTTTTTATTTAAAATACATTCCAATATAATAAGTCTAGTCATCATTATATAATTTAATATAGGTCAACACATTTTATTAATAAACAGACAAAAAAAAAAAAACAAAATAAAAATATGTACTAGAATACCTACATAATATACATTAAAAAATTAATGTCCAACCAATTTTTTATATAATTGCCTTGTCATTTAGGAATTCTTCGATCGTGTAGTAACATTTATTCAATAATATCTTTTTTAAATGTATTTTAAACCTATGTAATGGCAAATCCTTAAGTGTATCTGGCAGTTTATTATATATTCTTGGAGCCCAACCAAAAAAACTTTTATGCAATAATGCTGTATTACTTTTAATCCTACGTATTTGATTACGTGGACGTGGTCGCAGACGTTTATTTATCGGGTGGACTTTTACCTCAGCAAACAGGTTTATGTGGCTTTTTACAAAAATTAGCACTTCGTATAAATATAAAGAAGGCAATGTCAAGATTTTTAAAGATTTAAATTTTGGTAAACAGCTTTCAGTAGATGGTATTGCACTCATAGCCCTTATGCACCTCTTCTGTGCCCGAAATACAATATCTCTATTTGTTGAGTTACCCCAAAACAGTACCCCAAACCGCAAAGTAGAAGATATGTAAGCATGATAGGCAGATTTTACAGTGTTTATGTTAGATATTTTTGAAAGGGATCTCAAAGCGTACGTAAATCTATTGATTTTTAGACACACATATTCAGTATGTGCTTTCCATCCTAAGCCTCTATCCAATTTTAGACCCAAAAAGGTTATATCATCCACTGATTCAATTATTCTGTTGTTTAGTTTTACTGTGAGATCCAATTGTGGTTGTCTTTGGTGAAAATGTATTATTTTGGTTTTGTTTATGTTTATTGTTTTATTATTATGTTGTTCATAGGAGTAGGTACAACATGTGACTTTGCATCTAACTGATATCTTATACTTAAACACCCGTTTCCTTAACCGCTCCTCCACTCAAGTATTCCTTCCAGCTGTCAAAGGAGTTCCCTCAAGAAATCCTAGAAATCAGTATTCTTAGTTGTAAACTCTCCAAAACTCGAAAGCCATAAAAGTTACCATTTTCTGTTTCAATACCTCCTGCTGTTCTATGCTGCCTCCGTAGTCTAGCGGTTATGTCCGTGGATTTAGACTCGCAGGTACCGAGTTCGACTCCTGGTCGGGATACAATAATATTTCTTAATTTAAAAAAATCCATTTAATTTATTTGTGATATTTATCGAGTTTGGTACGCTGAAGACATCGACAAGCTTACCACTTGTCATGATTGACCTATACTAAAGTTGGCTAAATGTGAATCCGTTTCTTTATAGGTAAGCGTGGTTTCTTGACCACCCCGAAAGGGAAACGGTCGTGATGATACTTCTTCAATATTTCCTGTAAGATAAGTCTTTTTTGGCAAAATTGAATATTGCTTTCCCGTATTCTAAATATTTTGTTAGCTATTTTGACATACATAAGTCTGTCTCTTACATATTATGAATATTCATGTGCCACGAAAAAAATTATAATTTTGGAACGAAATCTGATTTAAATTAGTTTGACAATTTGTTTTGTTTAAAATACAAAAATAAAATAAGTAATTTATCTAATTAATAATAAGAAAACGAAGTTTAATAATATAAATATTAGCCGAAAATAACATTAAAACTACTTAATACTATCTTTTTAAACAAGCAGATCAATATATTTTTATAAATTAAAGAAAAATGACGAGCGACATGAATGTACCTAAACTAAATGCAGCGTTTTAAGTCAAAAAATATGAAATGGCTCAGAAACAACTAGGGAAAATGTTTCTTCTTAAAATTAACAGAAAGTTGAGAAATAAGTTTTTTTGTCGTTGTCATTATTTTTTATAATTAACAACACCGTTCCCGTGCACGTTAAGCCGTCGGTCCCGGTTCCACTAATACCAACTTGTGGAATCACCAATAAATTGAAATCAGACCCTCGCCAACCCGTCTGGCCAGCGTAGCTAGTGTAGGCGAAATTCTCCAGATCAATGTTCTGTAAGGCCCATCTCCAACAGTGGATGTCTGGGACGATGTGATTTAGGCGCTGTGTAGAAAAATAATTGGTAAATATTTATAAAATTGTTAGCCTACCATTTGCTGGCTGTACATAATTATAATGACAATGTAAAGAAATTCCTTGACGTCAACTTTCCTTGAAATAAATTACATGCAATATTTTTCGAATAAAAATGCTCGGAGCTTGCCATATCGCACGCTTGGTCACATTCCTTCCCAACTACCCGCACGCATCTCGCGCCTAAAAAAAGAATCATTCGCCCTGCGGCGCTCGAGGCGAGCGGTCGTGTCCTGTCGCTTCACAATTGTGAGAATATTTAAATGTCATGTCGGCATCGATAAAGTGTAACAATAGCGTCTACCCTAAGGACGATCACATTTATAAAGGTATAGTGAATTCATTTTTGGACCAAAGAATGGCACGAATATAAATTGTTCAAAATAAATGTTTTGAACTAAATAATGTTTGCTTGAATCGGTGGTATATATTTTCAGAATAATCCTGACTCCCGCAGAAGGCCATCATGACAAGTGACAAGCTCGTCGATGGCTCCTACGTACCAAACTCGAGAAATATCACTAATAAAATTAAATTATTGTGGCCGCCCTTTACCTCCACGTCTGAATCCACGGACTTAACCGCGAGACCACTGATGATACGTTTTTAAAAATACATAGTAAAAACAAGAAATTAAATATATAATGGATGGAACCATCCCTTTTGTTATTCAGGACTTCAGGAGAGACCTGCGCTAAAAAGTTGATTGGATGTTATGGGTTGATAATGAAAAATGGTCAATCAAATAATTTAAATTAATTATTGTAGTTAAATAAAAAAAATGCGATTGGCAAAAAATCTCGTTTCTCAATTTAGAAAATAGAGACGAAAAAATCCTATTAAAAAAAATGCCAGAGGGTAAAACATAATAACTGCAACCATTTTTTAACTTCACATTCGGCACGAGCTTTGTTTTTCAACATCAGTCAGAGAAAAAATAAAGACAATAATTTTGGTAAGTTCCAAATGACGGGTTAGGGGGCAGAAAAGGCCCATAAAGTAGCGAGTCCATATGCCACAGCGACTATTACCCGGCTAATAATAGTGCGAAATATTATATAGAGCCTATAACATAGAACAGAAAAAAAAACTATAAAGA
Source organism: Tinea semifulvella (assembly GCA_910589645.1). Lineage (NCBI taxonomy): Eukaryota > Metazoa > Arthropoda > Insecta > Lepidoptera > Tineidae > Tinea > Tinea semifulvella. The sequence continues at coordinate 1,613,395 of OU342598.1, read as the reverse complement.
TAAGCATAGTACATTGTGACTAGCATGTTCGCTTTCGGTGCCAAATGCACATAAGTATAAATACAACAAAAAAAACAGTTATTTAGGTTTTTATTCACTTTTTTAAGCTCGAGCGACGAGCGGATTAATATCTTTAATATTGTAAATAGCAAGCTCGAGAAATATTACAATTAAGTTAAATTAATTATCGTCGCAGTACCTACGCGCCTAAATTCAACTAATACAACGCGGAGGCAGTTAGATTCATAAAAATATGACGTTCGAATGAAGCCCATTTGTGTAAAATTACGAGTTGAAATAATACGCAGGCTCTCACATCTACTTGTTATTTCTGTTCTGTAGCCTACATAATGACGGTCAGTGTTCTTAATCGGTTCGTGTAATAATTGCACCTTCCACTTATGGGTCCATAAATCATAGGCGTGATTAGAAATATCAAGGAGTTGCGGGACCATTTGGGACGGAGTAATGATCCCTTTGGCCAATCTCAATGTACCAAATACCAAACTTAGGCACCTGAGGCACGGGGACGGTGATGAAGAAGACACATTTCTTAGCATTTCATGGATTCACCGTGTGGGCCAAGTTTCACATGTGATGGGCGAGTCCATCGTGTGAGGGAAAGAGAGAGGAGGAGAATTGCGCAACAAGACACCCACCATCCACTAATCCAACAAAATACTGTATGATTCCGTTAATGCAGTCTTTGAGAGCTCGTTCTATAAATGTATTGACGGCAGACCTGCTTAGCCCCAATTATTTCAGTAAGTGGTGCAAAGGTTTTTCTGGCATTCTTATCGCTCCTACTTCCACCGCGTAAAGCTGAGTCTTGATTCGTAAATCCATTCCTGATCATTTCTTTTGTGAGATCATCAATTCAAAAGCATTTCTAAGGCTCGCACGCGGTCGCAGAATACTCGTATGCACCCCTATATTGTAGTCACTATATATAAATCTGGAGACTCTTCGAGCTGACCATGTGGAATGCTCTCCCAGTCGAGGTGTATTACCTGGAGTCATTAAAAAAAAAAGTTTTTTTTTAAAACTAGCACGACATGTGACCTTGGGCCCACCTGATGGTAAGGACAGACACTCATGACTGTCATCAGTCCCTAACACTATGCCGGCTTGACTAGATGCTTTTTCACACTTCGCTTGAAGGACTCCAAGTTATAGGAAAGTGGAAACACAGAGGCTGGAAGAGCATTCCACATCTTTATCGAGCGTCAGATGTATGAGTCCCCAAATTTATACGTACGCGAAGGGATGGTGACTACGGTATGTGCGTGCATATTCTGACCTGTGCGTGTGGTTCGATTGCGGAATGGAGAGGGAGGGATTAGGTTATAGATTTCTTCGGAGCACTCACCATAGTATAGGCGGTAGAACACGCTCAGAGAAGCCACATCTCGGTATAAAAAATCAGTTTGTTAGGCCGGTATAACGGTAAAGAATGTCAATCGTTAGTGGCTTGCTGGTCAGTTGGTACCATCTTTGGACCTCGCGTATCGGTTACGATCAGGTGAGTTGTGATCAGTATAAAAAAGAAAACATTTATATAACCGCCGCCAGCGACCTTCTTCAAGTCCCATTGCCTCTTGGTTTCTCTGAAGGACGAAAGGAGAGGGTTATGCTGGGTATTTCTCTTACTTAACTTATAGTTTAAAAATAATTTCCAAAACTTAAACCGAAAGGGAAACGGTCGTGATGATACTTTACTTTACTTATAATTATATTGTAGTGGGTATATGTAGTAAAACCCCACCGATACATCAAAGGAGCTTAATCTGCGCCCGCGCATCGGCGACACGTATTCGCGGTTATCAACCAATCGACAGGGGGCGGACAGACTTACAGAGCGATTCCAAAATTTAAAAAAAAAACGCAATTTTAAACTGCGAACAATTTATCTTGAGGTTAAGTTGGAGTTAATTTAACCATGTCAACAGCCGCGAGAGGGTGATTACAGGAAAACGGTAATTTGTTTAACTTCGACGATGTTAATCTTTGTATTGTTTTTCGTTGTATTACTTGTAATAAAGCTTGGTAGAGCTGAGTAGGTAGGTTTCTTCTTTATGTACCAATGAGAAATTAGCCACCTGGGCCTGGACAACCCCTCGTCATACACTTGCATTTCGGCGCGCGCGCCTGAGCTTGAAACATCGATTCGAAGCCGGCATTTAATTTAAGCTATAACTAATAAATTTAAAAGGTAATTTGACAAGGCTTTTTAGCCATGACTTTCCTAATAAGGTATCAGATTATGTTTTTAAAAATATTAATTAGGTCTAATGACTTTGTAAGTGGCCTTGGCTTGGCTTGGCTTCCGAAGCTCGTCAGGGTTATTTAACGAGATGTCCGCTCTTTCACATTAATCATTTGAATATTAATGATAGACTTGGTTAAACCTATCGAAATGTGCTAGACATAGAATTCATTCGCACGGAGCAATGAATCGTTTAGAAAAAATATTTCATAGTGGATTGTATACAAAATTATATTTTTTTAAAGTCAAAGTCTAAATATATTTATTCACGTAAACCTATTACAGGTTTTATAAAACGTCATTAATTTAATTATTTTGAATGATTATACTGATTCTAATGATTCTAAGGCACGGTGGTGGCTCGGTTGTGAGAACGCGTTCCTTAAATCCTACAAAGGTCGGTTCAAACCCACCCGGCATGTACCAATGAGAAATACACTTTTCTTACGTACATTTGTTATAGATAGAGGAGAGAAGTAGAATGGTGGATGGTGAGCGTATTATCGCGCAATAGAAAAAAAGGAGTCCTCCTTTTCTTAAACCAGCCTATTGTCGGTCGCAAGCCCGAGACACCATTCTTCTCATCTCTTACCCACACACGATGGACCCGGCACCCGCACGGTGAATCCATGGAATGCTTAGAAATTTGTCTTCACCACCGTTCCCGTGCCTCGGACAGCACGTTAAACCGTCGGTCCCGGTTTCACTAATACCAACTTGTGGAATCGTTAATAAATTGTCATAATAAATGACATCATATCCTCGCCAAGCAGTCTCGCCAGCGTGGCGAGTGTCGGCCAAAATCTCCAGATATATGTACTGGAAGGCTCATCTCTAGCAGTGGAGGTCTAGGACGCTGTGTTCTAGGGGCTGTAATGAATGATTCTACTCCTGCTAGTAGAAGACTAAGCAGCAAAGTGATCCAATAAGTAAGCTGTTAGTAGAAGACCAGCAGCATAGCATATAGATATATATATATATATATATATATCTTCTTCACTTTCTATACAATATTATTTACAACCCTGTTATTTTAAAACACACTTTGAATTTCTTTGTGATTCGCACGACCGCCCTCTTTGTTCTTCTCATAACAACCAACTCAAAATCCCACCCCACACTTCCAGCAGATATTCAGATTCATTTACCGTATCGTCTGCTCGCCAGTGGAACAAACTTCCACTGACCATCAGACAAGCTCCTTCCATGTGTAGGTGTAAATTGTAAATTGTATTATTTTTATATATCTAAATCTACTATAATAAGTATATATTGATGAGTATTTATGTAATCTATGTTTATCCACTGTTGAAGATGGGCCCTCCAAATCATATATCTAGAGAAATTGGCCGGCCCGCTGCGCTGGCCAGACTGGGTAGGCGAAAATATAATGTTAATTTTTAATGACAATTTTTTGAAGATTCCAAGCCGAAGAAGGTATTAATGGAACCAGGTCCGACGGCTTTACGTGCTCTTTGAGGCACGGGAACGGTTGTGTTGTAAATCTATGACAAATGTATGTGTATGAAAGCCACCACCGCTCACCGAGACACCTTGCCAGAAGAAGACAGCTTGCCGAAAATCTGGAATTGCATACATCAATCAATCAATAAAAAAATCGGATTCGTTATAATAGTTAACTCTTTATAACTATGTAATGTACAAGAAGCGTATAATTACGCATACATTAGCAACAAGGAAATCTCCTTGACATAGACCACCAGCCTGTCTCAACAATGACAACCAAACTTATTCAGTTGATTGATGACTGCCTAACAAATATCATATTATATGAGATTCAAATCCAGGTAGGATTCGAATAGTGCGTTGTAACATTGACTTATTATTTATGATTTTAATCCCTTCCCACTGCTCTCGCAGATATTCAGATTCCTTCACTGTGACTGCAGCCCGCCAGTAAAACATACTACCACTGGCCAGTAAACAAGCACCATCTGTCATAGTTTTAAACGTGTAGTTACTAGTCCCTAGCTTAACTTTTTACTGACTTTAATCTATTGTAGGTAGTTATTAACATTAAGGTATTTTTGTATATTTATGTATTATTATATAATTTTATAATATTATAAGCATTTATTCGAAAAAAATATTTACCAAATATAAAATAAAATTAATAATAATACTAAGGATAGGGATATAAGTCACATCCGCGTGGAATGGTGGCAAGAACGCTGGCTGCATTTCCCCGCTGAATTGCAATACTGATTCTTTGGGCGAAGAAAGAGCCAGCCCTCTTGTCACCGGAGGAGACGACAAGACGCGGTGTTATTTCTTTTAAAAACTTTTTTGCACTTGGACTCCATGGGCCCAGAGTTTCTACAGCACACGGCATAAATATGTAATCTTTTAATATACTTACATACTTGCGCCGCTTGCTGGACTCCGCATTTTCCGCTGCGGCTCCCGCTTTATGCGCTCTCCCCCTGAGATGCGACGCGGCGAGGGTCTCGACGCACGTGGCGTCTCACACCAGAGCACGTCTTTGTATTAATTTTATTGTATTATTGTTTTTTTTTTTTTAAATCCTTTAGATTAATTTTTAAAGTGTTGTTGAATGCCTGGTACAAATGCATATTAATCAATGATTATTTAGACGTGATCACGCTGATTGGATTGCAAATTTGATTTCTACTCTATAATTGCACACTACAGAATGTCAGCAGTGGATTAGATGTGGCGTTAATGATGCTGGTTCAGATTTGAAATGATAGAATCAATATTAATTATGGTAGGTTTATAATACAAAAGCTAAGAGTGAAATTGTAATATGAACATTTTTAAAATGCTATAAAATTTATTCGATAAATATTAAAATAAATAAAACTAAACTAAAAATACTTATGAAATTAAAGCTATTCTACAAAATGAACTAAGGACCGTTGAATAATAGGGGAAATATTTTGTTTTAGGTAGTTATGGCATTTGGGGTCGCCACACTCTTGTTAAATTCGTTTACCCAGCTATTTTACGAATTTGTGGCTACCATGAGAATATACTCCCATTGTTTCAACCCCAAATGCCACAAAGTTGTAACTTTGTTTTACGTGCACTTACAAATTGATTTTGTTGTTTCACTGACAATATGCCGACCTGCATGGTACATAATCATAATCATTATCACCCTGTGTCTCCACTGCTGGATGTAGGCTTCCCCTAAGGCCCGCCACGCTTCGCCTCGCCTCGCCAGCGAGCTCCATTAGGTCATCCGTCCATCTCGCGGCTTGTCGTCCCACTCTTGAACCCGTTTACGCCATCGGTCGTCGGTACTGCGGCAGATGAGATCCCACCCATTGCCATTTCAGCTTGCTAATTTTGAATGCAATGTCAGTAACTTTGGTTCTGATTATTAGAGAAATACCACGCGCATAGCTCGCTCGTTTGTTTCCTCCAATCTTTAACATCCCGTTTAATCCAATCTTTAATAGGTCGTAGGCGGACTGATGATGGTATTTTTTTTTTGTGCCGATAAACTCAGTAAAATGTATCCACACGTTTCGGGATCAGACTTAAATAAACTGCCTCCGTGGTCTAGCGGTTAAGTCCGTGAATTTAGACTCGGAGGTACTGGGTTCGATTCCTGGTCGAGACACAAAAATATTTATCAATGTAAATGTATTTATTTACATAATATTTAATTTATTTGTGATACTTCTCGAGTTTGGTACGCTGGAGACATTGATGAGCTTGCCACTTGTCATGATTGGCTTATAGTAAACGTGAATCCGCTTATTTAAAAGCGTGGTTTCTGACCACCCTGAAAGGAAAACGGTCGTGATGATGATGATACTCGTAGGCGGACTGATGATGGTATTTTATTTTTGTACCGATAAACCCAGTAAAATGTATCCACACGTTTCGGGATCAGGCTTAAATTGCCGTCATGCCCAGTTACGCCGGCATAGTGTTAGGGGCTGATGTCAGTCATGAGTGTCTGATTCCTGTTGTTAACATTCATGGACTTACCGCGCCACTTACCATGAGGTGGGAGCATGGTCACTTGTTAGTATAAACAATAAATACGTAATAACAGAACCACATATTAGTCTAAAAGTTGGAGCATACAAGATCATGCAGTATAGCGAGATACTCAATTGCCCCCAGTATTTACATTTCATTGTAAACATTGGTTCAATATTTTAATGCATATTTGTTTGCGTGTAATTTTTTGTCCTAAGCTCGAGTCAAGGTGAAATCGATCATTTTGTTTTTGGTTCGAACAATGCCTCCAGCTTATATTCATCACATGGTAATTAGATTTGTGTCTATCTGTCCGTCTTCTACGTATTTTGTATACTCATTGACTTAATATAAGGAACCAGCTTTGTAAGAAATTTTCGTAGGATGTTACACTTTCTTTCAATATTTATACATACCATAATAACAACCGTTCATCATCACATCCCCTAGAACACAGCGTCCTAGACCTCCTCTGTTGAAGATGGGTCTTTCAGAACATATATCTGGAAAATTTGGCCTGCACTTGACACGCTAGCCAGACGGGTTGGCGAGGATTTAATGTCAATTTTTAATGACAATATATATTATATATATATTAACGATTCCACAAGTTGTAAGATATCAGGACCGACGGCTTAACGCACGAGGCGCGGAAACGGTGGTATTGTAAATCCATGACAAATGAATGTAAGAAAAGTGTATTTCTCATTGGTATATGCTGGGGGCTTTGAACCGACTTATTATATAGTTATTATTATTATTATATAGGAAACAGCTAGTCGACACTGGGTAATGAAAGCGGTCTTGCAGCAGAGTCGTACAGTACAGTCGGTAAGGAGTCCAATTTCATACGTCTTATGCCATACTATTTTTTTTAATAACATGAGGGCAATACATATACCAGGCTACGTCATGATCGTTCACCATCTCTTAGACTTTCGGTACGCTGGAGACATCGATGAGCATGCCACTTGTCATGATTGGCCTATAGTTAAGTTGGCTAAATGTGAATCCGCTTATTTATAAGCGTGGTTTCTGACCCCCCGAAAGGGAAACGGTCGTGATGATACTTTACTTTTAATATAACCAAATATCTAACACACTCTTCTCTCTTAGGCTAAGATTGGGACATTTGTAACTAATTTGGTGTAATAAATACCGGGTCATTATATTTAAGTCAACGACAACAATAATAGTCTTTATAGAACAAAGCCTCCACATTGCTTCAATATTCTGACACAACCAAATACAAGGCGCTTGGCCAAGGAGTTGTCAAAGCGGCTGACAGAAAGGTCTGGAGACAGGAAGGCTGGCAATTATTTCTGCCAACGTATTAGCCTCGCTATATAGAGGGGAAATGTTGCCAGTCTCCTTGGGACTATCTCGGATGGGACGTCTCTAGATGACATTTTTTATTTATAGTTTAGTTTATTTTTAATTTTATTATTTAAGTAGCTTTTAATTTATATTTAATGTACTATAATTAACTTCGAATAAAATTTGTTCAGAAATTGATTTAAAAAAAAAAACAAATACAAACAAAAGATTTGGGGAATCAAAAAAATATAGATAAAAGTAAAGAATACCCAAATTTATACATGCGTACTGATGGTGACTACGGTCTACGGACTAGGAGAGGAAGGAATTAGGTTATAGAGCTTTTCAGAGCTCAGAGAAGCTACATCTCGGCGAAGCTGCAGGGATTAGAGAGTTCCAGATATAGTGACATCGTCCACTATTCGAACAGCTCGCCTCTGTAGGGTGTGGATATTTCCCAGCAGAAACAGCGAGCAACCATCCCTATGCACTTTTGGCGCTGGTTGCTGTTACTGGTGTTACAGCGCACGTGTGGTTGTTTTAAAAAGCGAGATGCGAATATATTCTGGAGGTCATCCAGCAGTGGAGGTATTCAGTATTCTGGCTACGATGATGACGAAGACATAGGTGTTAAACAGTCCGACTCAAGTCTCAGATTTTTAATGTACAATTTGATTTTTTTATTGCTTTTGTTTGCTTCTTTTGTAAGCTACAAGTAGGTTAGTCATGTCGTACAGTCAGTGTGGCCCCATTTTGCCATTGCCCTGCTAATGACACTCATTGCCCGCCAATCAGTTTAGCACTGGCACATTTGCCCATCGCATTATGCCATACGCCGCGGTGCTAACTTGAGAAGATGGCACGCGCCTTCAAATTAGAGACTTTGGGTCAAAGACGTATACTTATTGGATTGTCCAAATATGGAGACTATGGACAAGTCTTGTTTTGGTTCTGATAGAGAATTGATTAATTGATTCCTTTCATCTGGTACAAAGCGTTCTAAGCCATGCCTATTCTTCCGCGAACTTCTGTGTCACAAGAGCCGCTATCTAAATAAATAAATAAAAAATATAAAATTTGTACCCCCTTACGTATTACCTATACTAAGAATGTTAATCTATTTAACGTTACCGGCCTCCACCACTAGGTCCGCGAATAACTGTTATATCCGTCGTAGTGCAAGATTTTATAATGACAACATACAATGATTGTGAGCCTTTAGGAAAATTATTAAAAAAAAACTATTTTAATCCAAATTCTATAAGATTGTGCATATACCATAATTTGTACCATAATGTATGGAAACTGTAGGTATATATATATATTTATTCTATCATGACCTCTCGCCAACGTGATGGTAAGTGGTCAGACACCTATGACTGACATTAGTCTCTAACACTATGCCGGCTTGACTGGGCATGACGGTAATTCGAGCCTGATCCCGAAACATGTGGATACACTTTACTGGGTTTTATCGGCACGAACGATGGATACCTCCCCGCTCCGGCAGACTGGGCCTCCGCCTACCACCTATTAGATTAAATTATAAAACTTCTGTTTGTTTCCTGAATAAAATAAATAATATAATATAAATAATAATTTTCCCGCGCGAACTGTAGTTATATTTTTACCTGTAGATAACCTACTCGTATACGTCCATGGCTGAAACTTAAAATTTGATTAGTTCTGGATGTAGGTAATTTGACGCGTGTTTTTGTAATTACTTCGGTGATGTGAGCTGGGTTTATTTACAATGGAACAGATTGCGAAGTGAGGATATTTTTAGAGTTTGCTAAATTGAGTTCAAAATATTTACTTTTTTCAAATTTTTCCAATCTTTTTATTTAAATTTGACTACATTGCGTTATAAGGATCATCACAGCTGCTGAACATGGGCCTTCCAGGTCATATTTCTGGAGAATTTTGGTTGGTAAAGTATCATAACCCGCATATCCCTTTCAGGATGATCAGAAACCACGCGTTTTAAATAACAACTTTACTATAGGCCCATCATGACAAGTGGGCATACCAAACTCGAGTACCATAGTGAGTGCTCGAATAACTCTATAATCTTATACCTTCTTCTCCATTTTGCAACCAAACCACACGCCCAGTGCGTCTGAATATGCCTACATACCCTAGCCAACCTAAAGTCAAAGTCAAAGTCAAAATATCTTTATTTACATAAACCTATTACAGGCATTTATGAAACGGCATTAATAATTCGTAATTCTTTTGAATGGACTAGAATACTGCTAGTAGAAGACTAAGCAGCAAAGTGGTCCAATAAGTAAGCTGTTAGCAGAAGACCAGCAGCTTAGCAGATTCCAGTGACCTGTTAATGTTTAATCTGACTGAGAAAGGAATCTGCAAGGAAAACTCAGCTATATCAGATTTACACAATAAAACATATACAGAACTACACCACAACGATCAATTAATAACCTTTTAAATTTAGTTATCAGCACCTATGAGATTACAATACCTGGTACACCAGGCAAGTCAGAATTAAGATAGACTACATGCCTATGTGCAACCCGAATGCCGACAAAACGCAAATACCTACCTCCGCTAATTTAAGAACAATAAATTGAACGTGTTCGGCAGAGGTCCCAGGCCTTCCAGCAGCCCCCGATCACGGACGTATCGCATGTGCCAGCCATCCCCCCGCACCCGTCTGGCCAGCGTGAAAAGTTAGGCCAGTGGAGGGGGGGAAACCCAACTATAAATTTAAAAAGAACTCTAACCAACCAAAACTGCGTCCGTGGTCTAGCGTTTAAGTCCGTGAATTTAGACTCGGAGGTATCGGGTTCGATGCCTGGTCTGGACACAATAATTTAATTTATTTGTGATATTTTTTGCTTCGCTAAAGACATCGACGAGCTTGCCACTTGTCATGATGGGCCTATAGTAAAGTTGGTTAAATGTGAATCTTCTTTATTAAAAAAAAGTGTGGCCGTTATGTTATTTGCAATAAATACAGTACAGTATCCTTAGGTATACATTTATTCGAAAAAAATATTTACAACATATAAAATAATATTAATATTAATATCAAGGATAGGGATATAAGTCCCGTCCGCGTGGAATGGTGGCAAGAACGCTGGCTGCATTTCCCCGCTGAATTGTAATATTGATTCTCTGGGCTAAGAAAGAGTCAGCCCTCTTGTCACCGGAGGAGACGACAAGACGCGGTGTTATTTTTTTTTTAAACTTTTTTGCCTTTGGACTCCATGGGCCCAGAGTTTCTACAGCAAACGGCACAAATATGTAATCTTTTAATATACTTACATACTTGCGCCGCTTGTTGAACTCCGCATTTTCCGCCGCGGCTGCCGCTTTATGCGCTGTCCCCCTAAGATGCAACGCTTTTTAAATTACAAAATTTTATATTTCCCATCGAAAATAAATTAACGTTTTTTTATAATTACATTTGTACATTTCCTCTCTTTTGGTGACAATTTGGTTCGGACGCAAGTTCAGTCGTAGACTTTTTGTCAATCTTTTCAATTCAATTCGTTTATTTTGCAAGTAGGCATAGGACAAAAAGATATGTATTCTGCACTTTTACACGTCAATTTTTACAATATTGATATAAAACTATATAATTTTATAGTACATATTGGTGAATCTGGAGCAGTACATGATAGTAATTGGAAAGAGAAACAATAAAATAACAAAATGATAAATACAGAATAACGCTTAACATTATAGCTGCTGTAGATAGGCATAAGCTAAGACAGACACAATTATAAGAATATAAATGTAAATGTCAGTTAAGATAATAGCTGCTGTATATATAGGCATTGTCATACTATAAGCTAAGACAGACACAATTATAAAAATAAAAATGTAAATGTCAGTTAAGATAATAGCTGCTGTAAAGAGGCATTGTCATACTATAAGCTAAGACAGACACAATTATAAAAATAAAAATATAAATGTAAATGTCAGGTAAGATAATAGCTGCTGTATATAGGCATTGTCGTACTATAAGCTAAGACAGACACAATTATAAAAATATAAATGTAAATGTCAGTTAAGATAATAGCTGCTGTAAAGAGGCATTGTCATACTATAAGCTAGAACATATGCTATCTTGTATTGCTGCCTAGGTATGTGCTTTTGTTATGGTATGGTGTTTATCACATAAAATCTAAATTAGTGTGATATTGAGGAGGTATAGTTAAAGCGTGATGTTGTAATTTGTTATTCCATGTGAACCAGCGACTAAATTGTATTAGCTTCCTCTTGTATTACATTGACCTATACGTATATTGACCGGTCAAATATAAAAAAAACATATTTAGGGCCAAAGAAGCATTTTAAAAGTTACAATCACATTTCCGATAAAAAAATACAAAATAAAAAATGTAATAGACTTGTAAAAATTTAATAGTATACCTAGCGTATGACACAAAATGTTTTTTTTTTATTATACTCGTATAATATCTTGCATAGCTGCTATAAACATTTGAATTATGTTATTATTGTATTGTCTTGTAGTGTACACTGCTCTGGATTGCAATTCAGAACTGCTGTCAAATAGTAGTATATATCGTGTAATCTGTTTGTTGTACCTTGAATAAATAAATAAATCTGTCATAGAATCTATATTAAACTTAGGATCTTTATGTCTATAGATTTATTTATGAATTTCCTATTTGATTACAAAATCTGTACAATATCTTTTTATAATTCAATTTTTAACTTTTATCATAATATTAAATATTAAAAAATATATATATTATTTAACACCAACACAACCGTTCCCGTGCCTCGCAGAGCATTTTAAGTCGTCGGTCCCGATTTCCACTAATACCAACTTGTAGAATCGTTAAAAAGATTGACATAAGACCTTCGTTTACCCGTCTGGCAAAAAATCCAGAATATTCTGAAAGGATTATCTCCAACAGTTGAGGTCTGAAAGTCGTGTGTTCTAGGGGCTGTGGTGATAATGATGATCACAGCTAAACTTAGTAAATAAGTCGTTTCTTCTGGAAGGCCCATTAGTTCCCATTAGTCGAGGTATAGGACGCTGTGTTCTAGGGACTGTAATGATAATGATTGATATTATATATGTATAAAAGTAGCTATATAATATTTTGAAATTATCCTATAAATATGTTATTATTACTTTTACTTTCATTGCACTATTTGTTTTAATTTGTCCTACGAATGTCTATGCACATTTAGTCCGCATTTGTACATGGTGCAATTAACTTATTAAATAATAAATAAATTATTTATCTTTGGACCAGGTTAAATAGTAGTCAAAGATTGCACGGTATCAATTCATGAGTCGATCATTAGTCAAAAATGTTCCGGCATTCCGCCTAACACGTAGGTCCGATCTTATTAAAATTGAATAGTAATTGCATATTAATGACACATATTTCGAACATCGACAAAAACTCATATACCTACAATCTGTAATAAATTATACTATTAACAAAAAAAATTACCTTCAGATAAACATTGTTGTTATTTTTTTAACTACGTAGAGGCTTATAAAATTCGATTCAAGTTACGAAATTGAGCCGATAGATAGGACCCTTATCCAAGCGCCTGGCCAAAGAGACGTTCAAACGAGACTGTTGGAAAAGTCTGCAGACAGAAAGGTTGGCAATTATTTCTGCCAACAACAGAGGGTAAATGTTGGGACTATTTCTGATGGGATGTCTCTAGGTTTATTGGTATCTTCATCATCACGTCCGTTTCTGGTTGACGGTTGGTCAGAAATCACGCTTATAAATAAGCGCATTCACATTTAGCCAACTTTACTATAGTCCAATCATGAATGCTCTCCCAGTCAGTGTGTTTCCCCATTCCTTCAAGCGAAGTGTGAAAAAGCATCTTTATAGGCCGGTATAGGGGTAGGGACTGATGTCGGTCGTCTGAGGCTGGCGTCAGTTGCTCCCATTCTTGGATCTCGCGTACCGCTTACCATCAGGTAGGGGCGGTGTCACATGTCGTGCTCAGTATAAAAAAATAAATATAAAAAAGTGCTTGGTCGTATATCTTTAAAATCGAACCCTGTACCTCCGAGTCTAAATTCATCGACTTAACCACCAGACAACTGAGGCAGTTTTATTGGTTATATTTAATGGGTTTTATATAATTTACGTTTTCATTAGCGTTTCCCTCGCCACGTCCGGCCAGCGTGGCCAGTTTAGGCCAAATTCTCTAGATATGTTTTGGAAGACCCATTTCCATCAGTGGAGGTGTAGGACTCTGTGCTTAAGGGATGAATTAGCGTTTTGTGCGGAGGTACCGGGTTTGATACCCGATCGAGAATACAAAAAATATTTATTTATGTGTTACAATTCTTAAGTCTGGTACGCTAGAGATATCGACGAGCTCGCCACGTGTCATGATGGGACTATAGTAAAGTTGGCTAAACGCTTCTTAAAAAACAGGAAACTTTACGTTTTTTTTTTATTCTTATCCCTATTTTCTTTTATACTTCCAAAAAACAATTACCAATGTTTACCCTTGTAAAGTTGGCGGGAAACTGCGAAAATTACGGAGCACAAAATCCATGTCAAACACAAACGCGTCAGTCGTCTGTTTGCGTCAATGTTGACAAATACGCTAACGGTGACGGCACAACTCTGTCCATGAGTCGGCAATCTTCGCTCACTCCACTCTGTGTTTACTTGACATTGACTAGTTTAAAATCATCATCATCCGGATATTAATACTATATAGAGGTGGTACAAGATCCGTAGAAGAGCAAATTCACCGATCTGAATGAAATCCACTTTTTATATAATAAAATATACCGCGTGTAATTGTCAAATGATCAAATTTCTTTTTAGCTTCATATGTCAATGGTATTACCCCTTTTTGAAATAATAATAATTACTTTGTTAAAAGTATAAATTATTGTTTAAAAAAAACATTTATAATTCATCTAACTCACAGCCGAAAGCCAAAATAGAGAGAGAAACAATTACGTAAGTTAACGTTCGCGCGTTGATTAGAGTCAGTATGAGTGGCGTTTTTTTTAGGAAAACTTCTCTGCGCCGTAAATTAAGATTTTATTAAATAAAAAAAAATAAGTAGTTCTATAATTTTACTATAGCATATAATATAAATATATTTGCTCTTTAACAAATTCTACGCAGTACCTATATTCTAACAAAAGCCGCGATAATAAGATGCCTAACGAAATATAACACAACAGGGTGAATTTTTCAAGTAGGCGTGGATAGACCGATTTTGATAAAGAATAAAACTTCATCATTATTTTTGAAAAATATATATTTACTAGCCGGGAATCGGACCTGACATTTTGACAAAAAAGTTCGATTTACAGCAGTTTCCTAAAGTTTTACGTTTGACATTACTGCCTAAAATTTATCCATATGAGCGTCAGTAATAGCTAGTGTAATAGTACAAGATGTTTTTATTTGAACATAAAAAATATCTTTGAACATATTTCTTTAGGCGACCTATCACCGTTTTTTTTTTTTTTTTTATATACTGGACACGACATGTGACATCGCGCCCACCTGATGGTAAGCAGTACGCGAGGTCCAAGAATGGGAGCAACTGACGCCGGTCACCACGACCGACATCAGTCTCTACCACTATGCCGGCCTAACAAGATGCTTTTTCACACTTCGCTTGAAGGACTCCAGGTTATAAGAGTGGGGAAACACACTGGCTGGGAGAGCATTCCACATCTTCAGCGTGCGACAGATGTAAGAGTCTCCAAAATGAGTACGCGTAGGGATAGTGGGTAAGGTATGTGGATGCATATTTTGGCCTGTGCGTGTAGTTCGGTTGCGGAATAGAGAAGAAGGGATAAGGTTATGGAGCTCCTCAGAACACTCGCCGTGGTATAGCTTGTAGAACACGCTCAGAGAGGCATCGTCACGGTTGCTTTTGTTAGCTTATTTTATTATTTAAAAAGTGGATTTCTTTCAGATAACTAATCGGTCTTTGACTTGTGACGACCGCATCCCTTTCGGGGTAGTCTAAGACCACTTATATATACATTTTGTTTATTTAATTATGCGGATTCACATTTAGCCAAGTTTACTATAGGCCAATCATGACAAGTGGCAAGCTCGTCGTTGTCTCTAGCGTACCAAACCCGAGAAAAATCACAAATAAATTAAATAATATATTGTGTACCGACCAGGATCAAACCCGGTACCTTTGAGTCTAAATTCACGGAGTTTATCGCTAGACAACGGAGGCAGTGGGCAGAAGGCAGGTATTAGACTAATAACCCCCACATAGCAGGACTTGAGAAATGTCATGTCAATGTCAAAAACGAACGTCAAATATTTTTATTTATTTTGTTCCCGTTTGGCCTGCGTGGCGAGAGTAGGCCAAATTCTCCAGAAATATATTCTGGAAGGCCTATCTCCAACTGTTTTAGTGGCTGTGATGATGATCCAGTTATTTATCTGTTTCACATGATACAGATTTATGACGCAATTTTAACACGATTGATCAATAAAAATATATACAGGATCGTACCTAGTACAGAAAATATCGATTTTGTTCACCTACCGTCTTTACCATACCTATAGATTGTTGCAGGCCTGCCATTTTAAAGTAGACAATCAATTTGTTGTCAAAGTTTATTTTTGTTCTTTGAGAATTTGTGATTCAATTTCATATTAATATTGTTTTTCTTGCCGTTTTAATTTCATTGTTTTTATTTACATTTCTTTTCGTTTATATTTAACGATTTCACAATTTTCATTTATTTAAATTTGTTTTTTTTTTGTAATTTTTCTGTTTACTTTGCTTGTTTTTAATCGGAGGAAATGAAGATTTTATCGCTTGCTGCGGCTCGTCGTGCAGGGAAATATACAAGGCTCCAAAAGACCAGGAAGAAGACGCACTTCATAGCTCAAAAACCTTAGATAATGTGGGTCAATCTCCAATGATCACAGCCTAGCTAGACTACAGAGTCCCACACCTCCACTGTTGGAGTTAGGCCTTGCAGATTTTTTTCGAGAATTTGGCGTACACTCGCCACGCTAGGCGGGTGGAGAGGGTCTGATGTTATTTTGTAATGACAATTTATTAACGATTGCACAAGTTGGTATTAGTGGAACCGGGACCGACGGCTTAACGTGCTCTCCGAGGCACGGTAACGGTGGTGTTGTAAATCTTTGACAAATGTCGTAAAAAAAGTGTATTTCTCATTGGTACACGGGTGGGTTTGAACCGACCTTTGTAGGATTTAAGGGACGCGTTCTTAACCGAGCCACCATCGCGCCTTTACGCCATCCACGAATACATAACTAAGAGTAACAGTGCCCAGCTGATGAGGTTCTGGTAGACTACTGTCAAGAGCTTGAATAAGAACAGCTATTGTTGCTATTAGCCTTTGTAAGTAAAAAATTGGGTAACTTAAAGGATTTTAAGGAAATACTTCTTACAACCAAGCCACAACCATTCTTTACAACCGAGCCACAACCGTTCTTTACAACCGCTTTTGAGGCTGATCTCCGATTGTCTCATTAACATTATTTGTAAATCGTATCGTTCCTAGATAGTACCTAACCAGGCTAACTAGATGAACTCTTAATTTGTCTGTCTGTCTGTTTGATAGCGAGTAATCAGATGAAGCACTTCCCGCTGTGCGAAACATTTACGTTGCTATGTCTTGACATGTCTACCTAACTAGGTTGAAAATAACATCATGATTTGAGACCGGGGCAAACGTAATTTTTGTATTAATTTATTTCGTTCATCATTGCAGCTTCTAAAACACCTCAATCCTCCACTGTTTCAATGGGACTGCAGCCAGTAGATTTCATGAAATTTGTTGGTAGAGATTTAAGGTAGAGGTAGAGATTTAAAATATTTTTTATTTGTTGTACTATTTTTTATTAATAGGTAAGTACTCGTACTAACAGTGGGTCTGGTCCATAAATTGAAGGTCGCTTAGCGAGCCATGGAAAGAGCTATGCTTGGTATATCTAATGGATAGAATTCGAAACGTTGATATTCGTCAGAGAACAAAAGTTATTGACATAGCTTTTAAAATTAGCAAGCTGAAGTGGCAATGGGCCGGACACAGAACCGACGAACGATGGGGCAAACGGGTTCTAGAGTAAAGACCACGTACGAGAAGACGCAGAGTAGGACGTAGGACGACCCCCCGCCAGATGGACAGATGACATAAAGAAGGTCGCTGGTGGGGGTTGGATGATGGTAGCGAAAGATCGCGTTAAGTGGCGAGCCTTGGAGGAGGCCTACTTCCAGCAGTGTAGAGAGACAGGCTGATGATGATGATGAAGTACTCGTAAATATTTTTTTATAAAAAAAAAACCTTACATAGAAATAGTAAAAATATTTTACAATGTCGTAGTAAAGTCACTAAAAGTGTAATTTGTTGAGTCTAATTCAGTAGTCACTGGCAGCTGAACGGCGAACGCTTCCATACACAATGCCATTAGCGCCACAACCGTTACGCGGCAGATTTTAAATTTGGAACGCAATGCGTCGAACTCAGCACCATTCGTCATGTGGCCGCCCGAACGCCGCGACATTTCGCCGCCTTATTAAAAAAGGAATAAATGATCTAGATACTTTAGCAGTTTATTTTTATTTCATTGGAAATAATTGATAATAAGAAAATTAAAATACTATAAAATTATAAATAATACTCTAAATATAAATACATACACTAATAATAATAATCCATGCCATTTATATAAATTAAATAAAAAAAATTAAGAAAGTAAAAAGATAAAAGATGTTTAAATAAGTTTAAAGTAGGTGCCTGTCTGATTAACAAAAGCATACTGTACCATTGGCAAGCAGCGGAAACTGTGAGAGAATCCGAATATCTGCTAGTAGAGTGGAGTGAAATTAAAAGTTGATAATAGTAAAAAAAAGTATTATCACGACCGTTTCCCTTTCGGGGTGGTCAGAAACCACACTTATAAAGAAGCGGATTCACATTTAGATAACTTTACTATAGGCCAATCATGACAAGTGGCAAGCTCGTCTATGTCTCTAGCGTACCAATCTCGAGAAATATCACAAATAAATTAAATATGAATTAATTAAAGTCTAAATCCACGGACTTAACCGCTAGACCACGGAGGCAGTTCTAGTTGTCCAAACAACTTAATACTGCGTAACGGATTTTGTCTTTGTACCTATATACTTTTAAGTAAAGTGCAAAATCGTATTTTTTTATTTAATTTAAGTATCAAGACGATTTATTCCAAGTAAAATCAGTTTTGAGTAACGACGCGATGTGTCCCGCGCAGTGAGACGACCACGACCGAGGAAATGGTTCGAGATGGATTTTAAAACGCTAACGAGGGAGGCGGAATGTGACTTATTGCTTATTGCTTTTGTCGCTAAGTGCTAAAATGTAGCAGAAAAACAAATTCGTAGACAAAACAAATTCGTCTAAAGTCAAAAATAAATAAATATTTCCAGATAGGTCACACAGCGCCATCTAGTTTCCGTGGTAAGCTACGAGGCTTGTGTTACGGAAACTAGATGGTTGATAAACTACATATTATACTACTTTTTTTTTGTAAATATATACATATTATACATATAAACACCCAGACCGAGACAAATTATAGAATGTACAACTTGTGTATAGAATGTGCAACGTTTGTTACCACTAGACCACGGAGAGGGTTTTATTCTGAAGTCATAGATTTACTACATCACCGTTCTCGTGCCTTGGAGAGCACTTCTGTTACGACCTGTCTCGGTCCCGGTTCCACTAATACCAACTTGTGGAATCTATATATATATATAAATGAATGTCTGTGTATATGTTACCTATGCATTTAAAAACTACTTGACCGATCGGGACGCAACTTTCGGAATATTTTACTTTGGGTTTCTGGCATAGTACTATTGTTGTACGATAGGTGGCGCGCATCAGCGCTAAGGGGCATATTAAACGAGGGTACCAAACCTAAAACTCCCTAGCGCTCTTATTATACATATATATATATAGTTAGTCAGTCGTTGCTCTTGAGACTCCTGCGCGAACCCACTCTGAACTTGACTGTAGTCGAATACAGAAATAAAGCTAAGTCAAATCATTTACCGCTCAACAGTTAATCGACCTCTCCCAGCATAACCGAGACGCTAATCCTGGAAGAGTGTAGCTGCCCAGCTCCATAGGCCTTCTATGTAGAGTTTATTGAGAAGATCCAATCGGCGATTAGCATTGAAAATTGACTGTTTTTTTATTTTGAAAATTGGTTTGTGTGATTATTATTATTGATTGACTATCTTAATAAAGTACTGAACATATAATATTTTTTATTTATTACTTCCATAAAATCATAAATTTAGTTCAGCTAATAAGTAACACGACATTCAATGACTGTTAGGCGTACGAAGTTCGCCGGGTCAGCTAGTCGTTAATAAATTGTCAAAAAAATAGACATCATGTACAGTGGAGATCTAGGACTGTGTGTCCTAGGGGCTGTGATGATGATGAGAAGTTATAAGTATCATCACGACCGTATCCTTTGTCATTAGTCAAAAAACACGTTTTTTAAGAACCGCGTTCATATTTAGCCAAATTTACTATCATGCGGTCATGCCTATCATGCAACAAGTGGCAAACTCGTCGATGTTACTAGCGTACTAAATTTGACAATTGTTACAAAAAAATGAAATATATATATATATATTTTACTAGATCAGTATAATATAAACAATCTGCTTGATTATCTGTGCTAGGCCTGCAGACGGCAGTATTACTATAAGCTACTGTATACAATTGCTTCCTGTATACTTGGACACGTGTTAATAAGCTATAATTGATTTTTGTCCGACGACCACCCAGATACTAAAGATGGGTTTAGACCAAACGAACAGGGCTAGAGCCAGAATAACAACGTAGATAGTTTTTATTTAGTGTAACCACTTTTTTTGAGATTTATTATCGGTATTTACAGACTAAAAAATAATAATTTATATAATAATAAAGACTTTAAAAAATCTGGATAATTTGGCCTACAATCGCGACGCTGACCAGACGGGTTATACAGCGTCCTAGACCTCCACTGTTGGAGATGGGCCTTCCAGAACATATATCTGGAGAATTTGGCCTACACTCGCCATGCTGGCCAGACGTTGGCAAGGATTTGAAGTCTATTTTTAAAATATATTTTTTTAACAATCATAAGTTTTTATTAGTGCAACCGGGACCGACGGCTTAACGTGCTCTCCGAGGCACGAGGTTGTAAATATATGACAAATCATCATCATTACGACCGTTTCCCTTTCGGGGTGGTCAGAAACCACGCTTATAAATAAGCGGATTCACATTTAGCCAACTTTACTATAGGCCAATCATGACAAGTGGCAAGCTCGTTGATGTCTCCAACGTATCAAACTCGAGAAATATCACAAATAGATTAAATATTAATTAAATGTTACATTAATAAATATTTTTGTGTCCCGACCAGGAATCGAACCCGGTACCTCCGAGTCTAAATCCACGGACTTAACCGCTAGACCACGGAGGCAGTCAACAACAACAACAACAAATGTATGTAAGGAAACTGTATTTCTCATTGGTACATGCCGGGGGGGGTTGAACCGACCTTTATAGAATTTTAAGGAAAGCATTCTTACAATCGAGCCACCACCGCACCTAAAAGGTTGGTAAGGGTCAATTTTAATGACAATTGATTAACGATTCCACTAGTTCGGTATTAGTGAAACCTGACGACGGCTCCGGCTCTCCGAGGCACAGAAACGTTGACGTTTATGATCTATGACATTAACCCTTTTTTGTTTTAGAAAGCTTTTTTACAACCGAGCCACCACTTTTGCTCAAGTTTCTTTCAAACCAATTTTGTATCATTTACATCGGACTTTGCAGACTGCCTCCGTGGTCTACCTGTTAAGGTTACATTTTAAGGTGATCAGAAAGCACGCTTTTAAAGAAGCGGATTCACATTTTTTTATATTTTTTTTTATTTAAATTCTTTATTGCACCAAAATTTGAAATTAGGCTATAGGCAAGTTTAATGCCTGTTCGGCATTCTCTGAGAACAAACCTTTGGGATGGTGAGAGATTATGGACAGGGTGCAACAATCTAATAATAATAGTCTAATTTATAAATACACTACACACTATATATGCAATTGTATGTTTATTTGTGTAAATACGTATATATATATATTGTTAGAATATTATTTGCGAAATCATCAATTGATTTGAGACTACAACGCTACTCGTTGAGGTTTGGAACGTCACTACGACGGCTGTCATTTTATGTCCGTTTTGCGGTTTGATTTAAGTTGTAAAGTATTTTGTTAAATATATCTACTTATTATATTCATAAACCTGTTTTATTTATTAATATATATATATATATACAAATAAACATACATAAACATATTGCGTGCCAAATATTCAATGTGTACTGGATGCAGTGTGGTCCTGCTTATCAAGAAACAAGTTAGTGACTAATTGTTTAAAAACATTGACAGATGGTGCCCGTCTAATGACCAGTGGTAGTTTGTTCCACTGGCGGGCTGCAGACACAGTGAAGGAATCTGAATATCTGCTAGTAGATATATGCTATGCTATAGTAGATACTGCTATAGGCTTTTCAATTATTATTATTTTTTTCACATTTTTTTATTTTTTTCATAATGTTTAGTTTGTTATAACTTTGTACATTCTATAATTATATATCCTATCTGTGGATAACGGTGTGAATTGTATAATTACCTGTACTATGTAATCTATATTTGTATTGTATCCTTATTGTACTGTTATTGTTATTGTATTGTTTGTTATTCCAAATAAATAAAATAAAATAAAAAATAAAAATAGAGTGGGATGGGGTTCTGAGTTGATTGTTGAAAGCAGATTTTAGCCAACTTTACTATAGGCTCATCATGGCACGTCGACCAGGAATCGAATTCGGCATCCCGACTCTATATAAATAAATAATAATAAATAAATATTTCCAGACAGGTCGCGCCGCGCTGCCATCTAATTTCCGTGGTAAGCTACGAGGCTTGTGTTACGGAAACTAGATGGTTGATAAACTACATATTATCCTTTTTTTTTGTAAATATATACATTATTATACATATAAACACCCAGACCGAGACAAATTATACAATGTACAACTTGCCCCTGGTGGGAATCGAACCCACGGCCTCCCGAGTTCACGGCAACGTTTGTTACCACTAGACCACGGATTTAGATATCCCTTAGAGAGAAAAAAACTTGCTAATTATTTTTGTAATTTCTTAACTTTCACTTGTCTACTACGGCCTATTCAATTAACTTATGCACTATTTTAATAATTGACGTCCTAAAGCATCTTATTACACATGTAAAAATGCAATAATAATAATAATAAGGCACACAAAATAAACAAAATTAATTTTAGTAGCCCAAAAATCGGAAATTTTCAATAAAAAAATTAAAAGTCGAAAATCTCGAAAAGGGTTAAATTTAGGGTAGGGTGTTTCATAGAGAAATAAGTCAGAACTGATGGGTACTCCACGCCCTGAACGGATCTAGCACGACTTTCTCTGTAACCCTGTATATCCACCGATACATACAAACTCTTGTCTGTCTGTCTGTCTTGCTACAAACCGTTACATATAAAATAGACAATATTTTTATAAATATAAAGTATCATCACGACCGTCTACGAACTCAACCGCTAGATCATGTAGGCAGTTATTATTAGGTACCTATTGTTTATTTATTATCTCTATGGAGAGAGCTATGCTTGGTATTTCTCTGATGGATAAAGTCAGAAACGAGGTAATCCGTCGGAGAACCAAAGTTACCGATATAGCCTTCAAAATTAGTAAGCTGAAGTGGCAATGGGCTGGACATGTCTGTCGTAGAACCGATGAACGATGGAGTAGACGAGTTCTAGAGTGGAGACCACGTACGGGAAGACGCAGAGTGGGTCGACCCCCCGCTAGATGGAC
The DNA here is from genome assembly GCA_910589645.1 of Tinea semifulvella. Classification (NCBI taxonomy): domain Eukaryota; kingdom Metazoa; phylum Arthropoda; class Insecta; order Lepidoptera; family Tineidae; genus Tinea; species Tinea semifulvella. Next base: position 1,589,892 of record OU342598.1, on the reverse strand, counting down.
AGATGACCTGTGGAAGGTCGCTGGTGGGGGTTGGATGAGAGTGGCGGGAGATCGTGTGAAGTGGCGATCCTTGGGGAAGGCCTATATCCAGCAGTGGAGAGACACAGGCTGATGTTGATGATGATTGTAGGTACGAGATGCTTAGGTAGGTAGATTGTCTTGTTTCGCAATAAAATAAAAAAACGTGGCCTCCTTGGTAAACCAGCCTATTGTCGGTCGCAAGCCCGAGACAACATTCTTCTCATCTCTTACCCACACACGACGGACGGCACCCGCACGGTGAATCCATGGAATGCTTAAAAAAAACTTATTCTCTGGGGTATTAACCAATCTTCCTATATAGGATAATTTTTGGTATTAGCCAGGATTGAAATTCGAACCTGAGTACTTTTCCATAGAATTTATCAAAATAAAGTTTAGTATCATACTATGTCTAATTTATAGCTTTCGCAAAATGTAGTGACGAGGTTTTTGACGCCAGTGTTAAAAGGTCACAAGTCGTTTAGACATAGCCCTTAATCTATACGGTTTAGGGGCGTGTTTCGTTTGCCAAGGGTGCTTACGAAATCAGGGTTGGATCAATATTTCGGCGCAGATCCTTTGTCTTCGGGATAACATCTCGTTCTCTCGTACCAAATGAGTATTTCAATTTTTTTATAAGAGGTAAAGTATTTTTTATCTCAACTGTTGGAGCAAAATTCACGGTTTTAAAAACAGTCCACCTCCTTGATCACATAATTTCTTGTTACTATAAATAGCCCAAAAAAACAGACAATTTATTTTTTAATATTATTTTATTATTTAGGGGGTTTTACCTTTTCCATCTCTCTCGCTCGCACAACCCCAATATTTTCAATAAAAATCAAGTCTAGTGTACTTTTTACAAATGAAGTCTATCAACTTTGTAGGGAATCAAATTAGAGACATTTTGGACTTTTTTTTTTACTTTCATATACCTTATTTTTGCAGACAAAAATAGACCTTAATACCAATTTTGTTCTATTCTTTTTATTCAAAATACTTTATTGCACTGAAAATGTACAGGGGCGGGCTTAATCACTAATCATTTTCTGACAACCAACTTTTGGGAGTGTGGAAAGTTATGTATGGCTGCAATTTTAATTTATATTATACACTTACATAATAATATTACATAAAATATTTACATATATATTATAGCAATATAGCGTATAGCAAGACGGCATTAACGGAATCATGCAGTATTTGGTTGGGTAGGGAGAGGAGTAGAATGGTGGATGGTGAGCGTATTATCGCGCAATAAAAAAAAGGGAGGCCTCCTTTTCTTAAACACCACCTATATATACACAAAAACACTCGAGAAATCTCAAAAATAAATTAAATATTAATTAAATGTATTTATTTACATTAATAAATATTTTTGTGTCCCGACCAGGAATCGAACCCGGTACCCGAGTCTAAATCCACGGACTTAACTGCTAGACCACGGAGGCAGTTGACATCTGAAAAAAGACATTTCAGACATAAGTATTTATGGTTTCTTAGGAAAAGTTGATTTTTTATGGTTTCTCTCAATAGAATTCAGTCATTCCATATAACATGGGATTTCACTAAAAGATAAAGTCGGAAACCGTCAAAGAACCAAAGTTACCGATATAGCTTTTATAGCAAGCTGAAGTGGCAATGGGTATGCCGCAGAACCGATGAACGATGGAGTAGACGGGTTCTGGAGTGGAGACCACGTACTGGAAGACGCAGAGTGGGACGACCCCCCGCCAGATGGACAGATGACCTGAGGAAGGTCGCTGGTGGGGGATGGATGAGGGTGGCAGAAGATCATGTGAAGTGGCGAGCCTTGGGGGAGGCCTACATCCAGCAGTGGAGAGACACAGGCTGATGATGATGATATAACATGGCGTCGAATGTATGAGTTTTATTTTGAAGGTCAGCCATCAGCTGGTACAATCGACTCAATTTTTAACTTTAATCGTTTTGGTACAACTCAGCCTAAATTTACGGAAAACTGTATTTTTAAGAGGGTTTGATGCTTCGCTCGGACAATTTAACATTTTCAAAGATTCTCCAAGTTTTGATAAATGTAGTCTATCAACTAATGGAAATAAAATTACGGACATTTAAGAGATAAATAAACCAGCCTATTGTCGGTCGCAAGCCCGAGACACAATTCTTCTCATCTCTTACCCATGCACACACAATGGACCCGGCACCCGCACGCTGAATTCATGGAATGTATAGAAATTTGTCTTCCCTCTATAGATTTGTTTAAGTAAAATAGAGTAAAATCTTTATACTTGTAAATGTTGCATTGTGCGAGAGAGAAAGATGCCAACCACACACTTAATAAATAAGCAATAGTAGGTAGGTATTATTTCTTTACATAAAAAATACTATATGTACGTAGGCGTGGGCGGGCGACCTATAGAAAGTGTCGCGCATGACGACACTGTGACAATTCCAGCCAATGGGAAGCACAGCCAGTAGCGTGGTGACATCTCCGACCAATCACAATTGTCACAGTCTGTCACTCCCACACTGTAATGACATAAGTACTTTGTACAATTAGTTTTTCTTTGAGTTTATATAGGTAAGTTGTGCGTAATTTCATTATTTAGAGAACCTCAAACGGCGGAAATACAGCCAGCTTATTGGTAGAGGACGTTTTTGCGCCGTTTGGAGTTAAAAATCTCGGGCCGTGGGTGTTACAAATAAATAAATAAATATTTCCAGACAGGTCACACAGCGCCATCTAGTTTCCGTGGTAAGCTACGAGGCTTGTGTTACGGAAACTAGATGGTTGATAAACTACATATTATACTTTTTTTTTTATTTATATACATATTATACATATAAACACCCAGACCGAGACAAATTACACAATGTACAACTTGCCCCCGATGGGAATCGAACCCACGACCTCCCGAGTTCACGGCAACGTTTGTTACTACTAGACCACGGAGGCGGTCATATGATTTGTACTGTAATCTGTCAGTGATAAAATGGACTCATTATAAAATAATTAATGTTTTATTTATTATCATAAATAACATGGTGGCAGCGGATAAAACGATGAAAAATATTTAAAAAAAAAAAAGGTAAAATTATTTAATAAGTTATTTTACTAATAATAAACTATGGAAGGCGATATTGGAGGAGCCGCAGCTCCTATCAGAGATGTTGGCGGTCAAGGTCGGAGACAAATATTTAAAAAAAGGACCCAATCAATTTATTTAGTAATAAATAGTGGAGATGTTACATATGATTCGTACTAGAAGACCACTGTCATCTTTGATAGACGTTAATAAAATGGAGTCATTATAAAATAATTAATGTTTTATTTATTATCATATCTAAATAACAGTGGGGACCAAGTGCACATAAAATTTTCAAGGCATTATCTAAACAGCTCGTCAACACCTCGGGACATAAGAGGCTGGGCAATATTTGGCCCAAAGGAAATTGTTTTTTTTTTTTTTCTTATTTTAAGTTGTGTTTTTAATTATTAAGTAGTTTTTTTTATTAAGAGTAATTTATATGTTTTAAAATTTTATTTTTTAATAATTTTGTTTTTTTTAATCATTGTACCTTACTTCCTATGAAATTAAAACTATTCTACAAAATAAACTAAGATTAGGTACACCAAGCCGCCTGGCCAGCGTGGCGAGTGTAGGCCAAATTCTCCAGATATATGTTCTGGAAGGCCCATCTCCAACAGTGGAGGTCTAGGAAGCTGTGTTCTAGGGCATGTAATAATAATAAAAATAATAATAGGTAGTTATGGCATGTCTCTCATAACCCAAAATGGACGGAAAACGTAAAAAAAACGTGTTCAGATTTCAGATACCGAATGGAAAGGCGGTCGCATTAAAGCTACGCGTTCCTACTCACTATTGTTTTAAAAAAAATGTCATCCGAGACGTACGGACGGTTTGCGCTAACGGTTTAAAAAAAAAGTTAAATAATAAATACCTATATAAAAAAGAGGGTACGCTTATCTCTTACACTCGCAAAATCCAATATTAACAAATATTTTTCAAGTAATTTTATTTCCTAGAAACAATAAACTTTCTAAGAAATAAAATTACGGACATTTTGAACATATTTTTGAGTGAGCGTATTCATATAGACATAATTAAGGCTATTTTTGACATAAGGTCGTTTGACCTTGTAAATTATAAATTTATTTAGATTATAGTTTAGATTAAAATTAGAATTATTGTTTAAATTAATTATGGGTCTTTAAATGCCTGAAATAAAATATATTTAATTTATATTTAATTTAATTTTAATTTAATTATCGCGCAATAGAAAAAAAGGAGGCCTCCTTTTCTTAAACCAGCCTATTGTCGGTCGCTAGCCCGAGACACCATTCTTCTCATCTCTCACCCACACACGATGGACCCGGCACCCGCACGGTGAATCCATGGAATGCTTAGAAATTTGTCTTCTTTCTCTCTTTAACCTATAATGCATTGAGTTGCATGCCTATAATGCATTGAGCTGTATGTGTGTGTGTGTGTATTCATGCAATATGTGTGTATGTGTTAAATGGGTTGTATTTAGTACATCTGTGTCCGTGACGTGCTTTCCATCCGGGAGGCGGCGGCTAAAAATCGGCGCTATGACCTATATAGGTTGTAGCGGACGCCGAGCTGATCGCCTATTTGTCGCATACACGTGCTGTTATAGGCTAAGTATTTTGCGCATAATCTTTTTACTATTTTTTTATGTTTAGTTTTTTTAATTTATATTATGCTATGTGTATGGTTTGTAGACAAATAAATACAATAATAATAATAATACATAGATAAATATTTCCAGACATGTCACACAGCGCCATCTAGTTTCCGTGGTAAGCTACGAGGCTTGTGTTACGAAAACTAGATGGTTGATAGACTACATATTATACTTTTTTTTTTTTAAATATATACATATTATACATATAAACACCCAGACCGAGACAAATTATACAATGTACAACTTGCCCCCGGTGGGAATCGAGCCCACGACCTCCCGAGCTCACGGCAACATTTGTTACCACTAGACCACGGAGGCGGTCATATTTATATATTTATTTCTTTCTTTCTTTCATTCACGAAATCGACGAAAAGAGGAGGATGATGACTGTTTGTTGGCAAAATAATATAAAAAAATAATGAATTGGTTTTGGAACGCGCCTACCGTATGCGTGTAGAAATTCGATTTCGGAACGTGCCCTCTAAACATGATCAAATTAGGAACACTTTGCAATCTGCGCACGAGCACCTATAGAATAAATTCTAAAATTAAAGTTGCAATTCTGCCGCTTCCGTGTTGGTATTTTTGCGTGTATTGAGATTATTTTATTTTATTTAAAGTTATATAAACGTTTTTGGATTTGATAGTCGATTATAATAATAATAAAATTCTTTATTGCACACAAAATATAAAATATAAAAACATGTACATAGGCGAGCATAATACCATAAAGGTATTTTCTACCAGCTAACCTTTGGGAGAATGAGGTTCGTAGGTAAGTATATGGTTTAAACATCTAAGATGATAATAAATATATACTGTGTATAAATAATAAATAAAATACGTGCATATTTAAAATAAATAAATAATAATACCTATATGTCAAAGAGAGGAGATTAAGAGTTTTTTAAATATATTTAGAGACGGTGCCTGTCGGATAAATAAAGGCAGCCTGTTCCATTGACGAGCTGCAGAAACAGTTAGTGAATCTGAATATCTGCTGGAGGAGTGAAGAGGAATTGAGAGTTGGTTGTTGTGCGAAGAACGAAGAGAACGAGAGTGAGAGTCGCACAGATATTCGAAATGATCGCTCAAGGTGTATTAGGATTATTTAGAATGCCGAACAAGAAGGAAAGAATGTGTAAAGATCTGCGAAAAAGGATATTAAGCCACTTTAATTGAATACGAAATTGAGTTTTATATGATTATAGTATGACATATATATATATCTACCACAGTGTTTGAAGACGAGAGTTTTCAACCAGTGCATTTTTCGAGTACTGCCATACGGAGTGGAAACGTGGACGTTGACAGTGGGTCTGGTCCACAAATTTAAGGTCGCTTATAGAGAGAGCTATTATTGGTATTTGGACTTGATAGAATATGATCTACAATATGTTATAGGCAATTAACAAGTTATTGGAACCCTACCCCCTGTATAGAAATTAAAATATACTTTATTTTTTATTATTTATTTATATTTTAATTATTGTTATTACTTTAGTATTATTACCACAGAGGTTAGTTTCCATACAAATTTGGACAGCTTTTTTTATTTAATGTTTAAATCTAATACAAATATTAATCATGCAATATTGTTAGTAATATATAATACATAAAATAATAATAATATGTTTTATATACGATATGTAGGTATATAGGGTATAGTATGTATAAGTAGGTGAACTGCCTTCGTGGTCTAGCGGTTAAGTCCGTGGATTTAGACTCGGTGGTACCGGGTTCGGTTCCTGGTCGGGACACAAAAATATTTATTAATGTAAATCATCATCATCATCATCAGTCTGTGTCTCTCCACTGCTGGATTTAAGCCTCCCCCAAGGCTCGCATCCAACCCCCACCAGCGACCTTCCTTAGGTCATCTGTCCATCTAGGTTAATGTAAATAAATACATTTAATTAATATTAAATTTATTTGTGATATTTCTCGAGTTTGGTACACTGGAGACATCGATGAGCTTGCCACTTGTCATGATTGGCCTATAGTAAAGTTTGGCTAAATGTGAATCCGCTTCTTTATAAGCGTGGTTTCTGACCACCCTGAAAGGGAAACGGTCGTGATGATACTTTTAAGTAGGTGAAAGAGGTGTGTATGAAAATAATAATAATGATTAAATAGATTGTATTTATTTAATAATTTAATATCTATAAATATTTAGCATGTATTCTTGATAGCTGGTAGCTGAATTACTTTTGAATTTTTGAAAGCCAGAAGCTATTTCCCACGGAATTTGATCAAAATTCCTGCAATTCCCAAAAATACATTATACAATTTTAAAAATCCTTTCACCTTTTTTCCGAGTCATCTTAATTTTATTGTGAATTTAAAATCACAGAAGCGACTCATTTCAATATTGAATCATGGAACCGATTTTCCCACACTTTTTAGCCAACAACTTAAATTATACTTTATTGAAAGCTCTTAAGTTTGATATTTCAGTGAAAATAATGAATGTTTTTTAAGTATATCGTTTAATTTAATTTAATAAAACCTTCAGGGGACATATAGATAATAAAGAAAGGCGCGTGTTCAATATTTTGGTATTTTGTGGGATCTTTATGGAAAACAATGCATTTCTTAAATAGCTTCAAGTGCGTCTTTGAAATGCCAATATTTTCACCGTTCACTGCCTGATCTAGCAGTTAGGTCCGTGGATTTAGACTCAGAGGTACCAGGTTCAATTTCTGGTCGGGACACAAATATTTAATAATTTAAACAAATAAAATTTAATTAATATTAGGTTTTTAGACATTTTTTTTTTTTTTTTTTTTTTTAAATTGATTAATATTTAATTTATTTGTGATATTTCTCGAGGTTGGTACGGTAAAGACATCGACGAGCTTGCCATTCGTCATGATTGGTCTATAGTAAGGTTGACTAAATGTGAATTCGCTTCTTTATAAGCGTGGTTTCTGACCACTCCGGAAGGAACAAGGTTGTGATGTTATTTTTTTCGCCGTTTTTTTGTTAAGTTTGATAAAATATTAAAGTTATTTTCGTAGGTTTCTCGTCCGAAAGAAAATAATGACAAAAATAAAAATACGTGTAAAAATAAAATACGATTGCATAGCATTATTTATCAACTTACTCAATTATAATTATTTATTTATTTTATTTATACAGTATTTTTTTTTATTTGATATTATGATGATAAAAGCTACCTATGCAATAGCTTAAAAAAGATTTACTTAAAAATCTTAAAAGGTATATTAGATCAGGCATACTCATGCAATAGCGGTTAAGTTCGTATATTTAGCCGTGGAGGTACCGGGTTCAATTCCTGGTCGGGATTATTATTACAGTCCCTAGAACAGAGCATCCTAGACTTCACTGTTGGAGATGGGCCTTCCAAAACATATTATATCTGGAGAATTTGGCCTACATTCGCCAAGCTGGCCAGACGGGTTGGCGAGGATCTGTAGTAATTTTTTAATGACAATTTATTAACGATTCCACAAGTTGGTATTAGTGGAACCGGGACTGACGATTAACGTGCTCTTCGAAACACGGGAACGGTGGTGTTGTAAATCTATAACAAATGTACGTAAGAAAAGTGTATTTCTTATTGGTACATGCGGGGGTTCGAACCCACCTCTTTACGATGTTAAGGAAGACGTTCTTACAACCGAGCCACCACCGCTCTCTTATCGAATATCTGGTCGGGATACATTAATTTATTTGTGATATTCCGAGACACCGACAATTCCGGCATTTCTGGTACGGATCAATAGCAACAGATTCACACAAAAATAAATTAGCTGCGGGGCGTCGTGGGTTGACGACGACGTATAATTTGAGTTTCTACAAAAAATAAAGACAATTAAAGTGCACAATAAAGTTCTTAAAATAAAAACACAAATCTTCCTATAGTTTCGTTTACATCGCGTGCTCTATGGGGCGTGCGCTCGCGGCGTTGCTTCCAAATTTCAAATCTCACATTGTCAGAATTAGTTGCTACATTGTGCGTTATTGGAACGCGCCCCGAGGCCAATATTCGCGTGATTCTCAGTTCTCAACGACTACCTACTTTGTTTTACTTAAGTACAACTCGATCAAATATTAAAATAGCATACATATCTTCACGCCAAATCCCTCGCGGGGTTAGCAGATGTCTCGGGAACAGAACATCGAGTGGACTCCGACCGTCAAATACCTGGGCTGCATCATTAACAGGACGTTGACAATGGGTGAAATGGCCTGCCACGCCGTCAATCAGGCGAAGGCGGCCCGAGCCATGTTACGTCCTGTTATGAATTCCAGCTTGCCGCTCAGGTTGAAGGTCCGGATCTACAAGATGTTCATCCGTTCCCGTCTCACCTATGCTGCACCAGCCTGGCACCACCTTCTGGCCCAGACCAACAGGGACAAGATCCAAAGTCAGCAGAACATATCGTTTAGAGTGGTTTCCCGAGCGCCGTGGTTTGTGCGTAATTCCGTCATAGCTCGAGATTTGGAGATGCCTACTATTGAGGAGTTTGTCACTGGCCTGACTAGACGTATGTTCTATCGGGCCGACAACGGACACTTCAACCATCTCCAGAATATCGCTCCGTCTTTCGTTCTTTCGTTTCAATGGCTTATTTATTCATCTTCAGCTATTGTTTTATTTATTTAATCGTAATATGTGAGTCTTCGTCGTTCATATTATTTAATTACCCGTCGTTGTAAGCAGACTAACCAATCTACCCAAGAAGGTATTGTGCGCAGTTTCTACTAAAAGATTCGAACCTCCTTTACATAAACATCTCTCATCAGCACAAACATTTGCATTCGAACCGCAATCAGAATTAATTTCAAAATAGGGCCGTTAATTTTTATAGTAAGTAGATTGCGTTCCAAAACAATATTTAATATTTTATTAAGCTAATACTCATATTTTGTTTTTTTTTGTATTTAGTTAATATATTCAATTTTATTACTATAATTTAGTTTTTATATTTTTCTACTATACTTATAACCTTATATAAACTACTTAATAATAAAAAATACAGCTAAACAAAAAAAAAAAAAATAATAATAGACGATATTTAAGAAAAAAACACTCATGATCCACAGTCTTAACCGCTAGACCATGGAGGCAGTTACAAACAAATTACAAATGCTCAATATAATTGAAATAGACTCGAACAAAAATCTGAAATATTGTTACAAAAAGAGGATAGAAATTAGCAACCTTAAATTTAAAATAAGAATGATTTTCAAATTTGGAATACGAACGACTGGCTGTCAGCAATTTGTTTTGAGACCACTTCTAATTCGCAAAAAGAACACGGCTGGCGTCTATGTTTAAAAAGTATCGTCACGCGAACGATATAAGGCCACGTTCACGTTGAGTTTATAATGATTTTTTTTATAGACAGGTTTTTTAATGTGCCTCCGTGGTCTAGCGGTTAAGTCCGTGGATTTTCAACGCGGAGGTACCGGGTTTGATTCCTGGTCATTCAAATCATCAATATTTTTTTAAATTTGTTTGTACCAAAATTTATTCGAAGGAAGTAAGGTACAATGATTTTAAAAAACTTATTTATTATATAAACTAAAAAAACTTAAACTTTTAAACATATAAATTACTATTAATAAAAAATAACTACTTTATAATTAAAAATACAATTTAAAACTAAAACAAAAATAAAATAGACAAAAACAAAATAAAATTAAAAATATAAAAAAAAAAAAAATCCTCTAAATCTCTGCCAATAGGTAAAGTGCCAAGAATACTGGCAGTATTGCCACATTGAATGGCAATGCTGATCCTTTGGCCCAAATATTACCCACCCGTTTTGTCTTCCGAGGTGTTGATAAGTGGTTTTGACAACGCCGGACAAATTTCATGTGCACTTGGTCCCCACGGCCTGAGAGTTTTAACTCCAATCGGCGCAAAAAACATCTCCCAATAAGCTGGGTGTATTTCCGCCGTTTGAGATTCTCTGCTTGTAATGCAGCAGCGTCTTTGGAGGTCAAGGACAGATGGAAAGGTGCCAGGGTGTCCACACATGTGCCATCCCACACTAAAGGCAATCCTATCCTCCAAGCTACCAGCGTCATTCCATCGGGCCGCTCGCCTTTGTAGCGGGCCATGCCACTGAGTTCTGGAACTTATAATGGCTAATTTGTTATGTATGTATGTAAGTAATATTAGTATGTAGTATATATATTATTGATAAATATAGTTATTATAGTTTAGAATGGTTTATGTATGTACCTAGTTTATTATTTATTTACTATTATATAAGCATAGTATATACGAGGGGCGTTCAAAATATTCTCGGTATTGATACGTTACAACCTCTTTTATATATATATTTGTTACTGGCCGCTAAGATTCATCCATTGACATTAAAAAAAAGTAAAATTGGAACCGAGATGTTCTTTTGTTTTTCTGCAATTGCCGAACAAACATGAACACCATGAGCGAATTAACAATTTTAACGAAATTAGAGCACTGATCCGTCATAAAATTCTTGACAAAACAGGGTAAAAATCAAAAAACCATAAAAGAGGAAATGGATTGTGTTTACCGTGAGTCTGCTCCTTCTTTATCTACTATTCAAAAATGGTCAAGCGAATTTAAGCGTGGAAGGGAGAGTATTGAAGATGACCCTAGACCTGGCCGGCCTGTAGTGGCTACCTCACAAGAAAATATTGATAAAGTGGAAAAACTTATATTGGAAGACGGCCGAGTGAAGGTAAAATCTATAGCTCAAGTAACCAATCTCTATTGGTACCGTACATGACATTATACATGACCATCTTAATATGTCAAAAGTAAGTGCAAGATGGGTTCCGCGAATGCTGACGCTTCTTCAAAAGGATATGCGTGTGGCTTGCTGTTCAGATTTTATCGACCTGTGTGGTGAAAATCCCGATGAGGTGCTGCAAAAAATAGTTACTGGAGATGAAACCTGGGTTCATCATTATGACCCAGAGAGCAAACAGGAGTCCATGCAGTGGCACATTAAGGGTTCAGCTCATCCCAAGAAGTTCAAGGTAATCCCGTCAGCTGGCAAGGTCATGGCCACAATATTTTGGGATTGTGAAGGAGTTTTGCTTATCGATTATAAAGAAAAAGGTGTAAATATCACAGGGCAGTACTACGCTAACGTTATACGTCAATTAAGAGATGCGATCAAAGAAAAGAGGCGAGGAAAGTTAACCAAAGGTGTTCTGCTTCTGCATGACAACGCCTCTGTCCATACTGCTCATATTGCCAAGGCAGCTATTGTTGAATGTGGGTTTGAAACTGTTACTCATCCACCCTATAGTCCGGACTTAGCCCCAAGCGACTTCTTTTTGTTTCCCAATCTTAAAAAGGATCTGCGTGGAAATAAATTTTCTGACGATGAAGCGTTGAAGACGGCCGTGGAGGAGCATTTTTACACCAAAGATAAAAAATATTTTTATGAGGGATTAAAAAAAATAATTGATCGATCTTATAAGTGTATGAACATAGGGGGGGAGTATATTGAAAAATAAAAATATCAAACTTTTCGTACTTGTTTGTTTTTATCCACATACCGAGAATATTTTGAACGCCCCTCGTATGTATAATTTATTATTATTATATAAATACATAATAAATTTATTTAACATTAACACCTCCTCTTGTGTCTCAAAGTTGTTTTTCTTGTTGTCCTTTAGGTTAATTGTTTAAAATGTACGTGAGTTAGGGTGTTGGCATAACAACAGCGTTAGTAGTGCATCACATTACATGTAATGCGCAGCTGACTGAAGCTGAGCCAAGACCCTTGCCACATCATATTAATTTAAATTGTATTTTTTTTTATATATTTTTTCTGATTGTAATACTTATTGATGTGGCAATAAACGTTTGTTTGTTTATTTAATAATGATCAGTCTTAAATACGTCTTCGCACCTACTCCTCGATCTAAGTTATACTTTTTATTGTCTCAAAGGTTGGCTGTCCGAGAATGTCTAGCGACATTATGCCCGCGCCTTATACACAGTGCAATGAAGTTATAAATAAATACATGTTAGAAATTAAGCGATGATATTTAAAAAAATCCTCAATGTAAACGCGGCTTATGGAACACCGAATTTGAATTCGAAAAGTTTGAAATGGGGCTTTCTAGAACGATTTATTCGTTTTGTGGAGCTTAATGAGTGTGGGGCTTCTTAGGGAGCTCAAAGCTGATATTATTTCGGACCTGCCTGCTGTGCGTAGGTAGGTAGGTGCATAGAGGTACAGTCAGAAAAATCATTAGCTTATTTCCTAAAAATAACAATAACAAAAAAGTATAAAACATTTATTATGAATACATGTGGGTAAAACCGCTTTCGAAGTAGTGCTAATGTAAAACAGACTATGTAATTAGGCATAGCCAACTTCAGCAAAGAAGCCGAAAGCATTCAACTATAATGTATGTACATACACCCCAGTGTTTAAAGACGAGACAACCAGTGCGTTCTTCCAGTGCTGTCATACGGAGCCGAAAAAGTGGACTCTGATTTACTACAATTTTAAGGTCGCTCAGCGGGCTATGGCCAAGCTCGATATTTGGATGGATTTCGAACTTCGAAACGACGAAAACCGTCGGAGAACCAAAGTTACCTTCAAAATTAGTAAGCTCAAGTCGCAATGGACACCGATGGACAATGGAGTAGACGAGTTCTAGAAAGGTTAGGGTAGTTAAATTACTTTGTAAATTTTACCAGTGGAAATTTGTAATTGGCTTATAGAATCCTACTTAGGTATATTGTATATTTAATTGCAATGGCTGTAATTTTTCCAAATAATAAATGAGACTACGTATGGAAAGTCGCAGAGCGGGACGACCCCCCGCCAGATGGACGGATGATCTGAAGAAGGTCCCTGGAAGTCATTGTTAGTATTTAGGTTCTCATGATGTGTGGTTACCATATAGATAGGTGGGTTACCGCTGTACCAGGTATTGTAATCTCATAGGTACTGATAACTAAATTTGAAAGGTTAATAATTGATCGTTGTGGTGCAGTTCTGTATATGTTTAATTTTGTAAATCTGATAGGTATAGCTGAATTTTCCTTGCAGAATCATTTCTCAGTCAGATTAAACAGTAACAGGTCACTGGAATCTACTAAGCTGCTGGTCTTCTGCTAACAGCTTACTTATTGGACCACTTTGCTGCTTAGTCTTCCACTAGCAGGAGTAGAATCATTCAAAAGAATTAAATTAATGACGTTTCATAAATGCCTGTAATAGGTTTACGTGAATAAAAATATTTCGACTTTGACTTTGGAGGGACTGGATGAGGGTGGCATGAAGTGGCCTATATCCAGAAGTGGAGAGACACAGGCTGATGATCATGATTTATTTATTTTTATTAGGAAAATTTTCCCCCGTGCAATTAGATACACAATATTTGTAGGATTGAACGATGGAGTAGACGAGTTCTAGAGAGACCATGTAGCAAAAACGCAGAGTGTGGCGGCCCCCAGCCAGATGGACGGATAATCTGAAGAAGGTGGGGCATGGATGAGGGTAAGTTCAGGAGATCGTTAAAAATGGCCTTGGGGATCCAACAGTGGAGTTCTAGACGCAGCTTAGGGGCTCTGATGATGATGATGATAGGTACCAAATTACATTAATATCTCAAACATAAGCATACATCCCTATGCCTTTTCTCTCTTATTAATATATATTGAAAAAAATATATATATTACATTTTTTTTAATAAAACAAGCTAAAATATATTCCAAGAAAATTTAATTATGTCAAGTCGGACAATTACATTTTTATGATATATATGATATATATCACATTATTAAATACAATTTGTATTATTAACTGCTTCCGTGGTCTAGCGGTTAAATCCGTGGATTTAGACTCGGAGGTACCGGGTTTGATTCCTGCATGGTCAGGACACAATAATATTTATTAATTTAAATAATATTCAATTTATTCGTGATATTTCTGTTTGGTACGCTAGAGATATCGACAAGATTCCATATGTCATGATTGGCCTATAGTAAGTTGGCTAAATGTGAATCCGCTTGTTTATAAGCGTGGTTTCTGACTACCCCGGAAGGGAAACAGTCGACTTACTAGGAAATAAAATTACGGACATTATAGACATATTATGCCTTCCATCTTATTATAATAAACACTTGTAATACAAACTTTATATAATAAATAAATATTTCAATGGAATAATAATAAAACATTCCTTATACAAACCCCTTAAGTAGTTACCTTGGATAATATTTTCCGTATCTATTTTTTTTTAGTAAATTTTTAAAGTACTATGAAAAATAATTTTATTTTTATTTTAACTTACTGTTGATATTTATTTGCGAACGGCAATTAGGAAAAAAGCTGCTAAGCAATTAAGTCTAATAGCAGGACATTATTTCTTTTATATGGCTTGTATGGTAATCGTTGTTTTTCAACAATTATCGCCATTAAAATGCTTACCTAGATAAAAAGAAAACAGAACGTGACAAATTGTTTCTGTTTGGAAATCAATTTGCTGTCAAATTAGATAAGGGCTAGTGATATAAAAGTTTAATGGATTTCCGAACGATGACGCCGCCAGTGCCAAGTCACGCGATGTCAAACTGACAGCGAAATGTCACACGCCGCGACATACAAATGTCACGTCTCGATAGCTTCTATCAAGGAACATAATACAAGGCTTCTATAATAAAATAGATTTTGTACAAGACTAGCTGTGGCTTTAAATGTCAGCCGCCTTAACAACTCCTTGGCCAAGCGCCTCGCTGAATGTCCCCATGGGCCCATCGTCTCGACCCCAAACGGCGCAAATTCGTAACTGGTAGGTACTAAGGCGTATTTGCGCAATTTGCGGTTCTCTGCAGAAAACGCCGTTTATAATTGAAGTTATATAAATAAAATAAAAAACTACCTCCGTGGTCTAGCGGTTAAATCCGTGGATTTAGACTCGGAGGTACCGGGTTCGATTTCTGGTCGGGACACAAAAATATTGATTAATGTAAATAAATACATTTAATTAATATTGAATTTATTTGTGATATTTCTCGAGTTTGGTACGCTGGAGACATCGACGAGCTTGCCACTTGTCATGATTGGCCTATAGTAAAGTTGGCTAAATGTGAATCCGCTTATTTATAAGCATGGTTTCTGACCACCCCGAAAGGGAAACGGTCGTGATGATACTTTACTTTATAAATATTATGTTTTGTATAATTAATTATTGTGTAAAATTGTGCGCCTCTGAGGCACCTATTTATCTTTTCAATACTATAAAATAAGTTCAGTGTAAACTCTATGTAACGTCAATTGATAACGTCACTTCCCTAGACCCTAAAGTGTCGAAATCAATTGCCTTAGGTTGGTTTAGTTAGGCTTGTCTTCCAATTCTGATTTTTCTTCTCTCCATTTAACGACAACCATAACGCCATAAAGTACAGTCCCTTCAGTGTCGTTATATAGAGTTTACACTGTATATATTTTTAGGGTTACTTACGTACATTTTTATGACAAGTTTTGATGTAGTTAAACACTATACAATAAAAAAAAACGAATTGATTATAAACCGATTTTTTTATTCAATTAAGTATTTATATTAAAGCTTGTACAGTTTAGCAAAATACTTCAAAACTTGACAATATTCCAAGGAAATGAGGGTAAGAATATATATATATATAATAATAATAATAATAAAACCCAACAATTATCAGAATGATTCATTTATTATTGCAATGATTCGCAAAATAATAATAGCGCTGAATATTAACAATAGATATATTTCAGAAAACATTAAGTACAATACAGTTTACAAGATTTTCAATACACATCATACATAAAGATTTATAATTTTTTTACATGAGCAAGACAATTTCTTTATAAAATTATTATTTAAGACCAAACATAAATATTGTTATTTTTTTTAATTAATTTAAATACTGCACAGACATACATAGATTATAATTGGTTCGCGATTCAATAGATAACGTACACTTCAACACCGACGCCATAATTTAAAAAAAAAACATTTATTTTTCGCGCCATTTTACGCGACCATGTTTTTTTTTTGTAAATTACTTTTCTGTGGATATTGTTAGTCAAAAGTGGCGTTGATTTGTTTAATAATGTGCTACAATGTGAATAATTATGGAAAACGAGAAATTTGACGTTAAATATGGGTCACAAATTACAGTTTATTTTAGTGGTTTTCCCGCGCTGTCAACTCTCATATTATACCCGACGTGTTTGGGCTATAATGCGGCGAGTGACTTCAAGAAAAGCATCAAATTCTGCAACATCAGGAATTTGATGATAACTTCATTAACTCGTAAGAAATAAAGATATATGACGTCTGATTAGGCTGTATGGGCTAGACGCTTTGCCTTCCCTATCACCTCATTCATCATCCATCGGGAGAAGAGAACACTTAGGTCTTTGTTAGGTGTAAAAGACAATACTCTTTTTACAAGGCAATTTTTTTTAAATTAATTGGCCTTTTTATTACTTTCGCTCGCACAATTAAAGATTTTTAAAGTCTGAGTTATAAGAAATGTAATCTAATCTTACTTTCTAGGAAATAAAATTACTATACCGCGTCATATGTCGAAAGTGACAATTTTTGTTTCCATACAAATTAGCTAATAAAAATTAAATTAATATTTAATTTAATTGTGATATATCTCTAGTTTGGTACGCTGGAGACATCGACGAGCTTGCCACTTGTCATGATTCTTGTCACGAACGTATCCCTTCCGGAATCCAGAAACAACGCTTATAGAGAAGCGAATTCACATTTAGCCAACTTTACTATGGCCTATATATTTATAAGCGTGGTTTCTGGATTCCGGAAGGGTTACGGTCGTGATGATGACGAGTATATGAAAGTACAAAAAAATAACCGTAATTATATTTCCTAAAAGTTGATAGAATTTTAGCGTTAAACCACCTAAAGTGTGCCACCTAAATAGCAGTAATAACCAATTATAAAGCTACGTGCTCAGATATCTATTACGAGTATATGCACATATTAATAAAATTTATATAGTTTAGCACCAACAGAGCAAAAAGATATGAATAATATAATTTTCCAATACCTACAAGATATTTCTATAATTATAAACTATTATTTATTTACAATTTATTTAAATTATTGCACAAATTATCTCTAGGGAATGTTTTCTTACAATTATACTACGATATTTACACAAATAATGAGAATTAAAGGTACTGGCTATTTAATAATTATAATGTACAGTTTTTTTGGAATTAACTATATCTAACTATTCAACGATATTTGGTAAACATTTTAAAATAAATCACAAATGCAATAAATGAAATTAAGTTAAGTTGTCGCAGTCTTTACGATCACTGAGTTGGTCAGGAGAGGTTCGTGTGGATCCCTCTGCCGGTGTGGAGATGAGCCAATGCCGAGTGTCTGATGCTGTGCGCGTTCCGTTTCGTTCGAGAGAAGAATGCAGCGTTGCAGCCACCAGACGTGCACCGGTGCAGCAACTGACTATGTACATTCTCACAATGTTCCTTCAAAGTAGCCAACCGCTTGAACGTATCCTTACAAACCCGGCACGGATAATTCCCTTCTTCATCAGGCCTAGGAGCCTCGTCCTCGATACAGTAGCTCAATTTATAACTACCCAGAGAAGGTGAAAAGTTCTGATCGACACCGAACCCGTTCAAGTTTGGCAAGAAACCAAAAGGTAGCGGGGGAAAGTTTGGAATCATACCAAATGGGGGGAATAGAAAAGGATGTTGGGCCATTAACGCGTCTCGATTGTTGAAATATGCGTCTGCTAATTGCATGGGAGGGTATGGTGCATTGAAAGGCATCTGGGGGTGAATATGTTCAGATTTAGATTTCTCCGATTGTCCTTTTGCTTGGTAAAATGTGTGAGATTCGATATATGGTACACCTTTATCTTCATCGCCATATTGTGACAAAAGTTCTATCTGGCCTTTGGCTCTTTGTAAAATTTGCAATGGAGACATGTTGTCACTTTTTCTGCCCAAGTCAACTGAGGACAGCAATTTTCTATGTAAGTTTGTATTCATGCTATGTCTGTCGCGACTACGTCTCGAAGGGAATGCCGCTCTACAACCTTCAATATTGCACTTGTGCATTTGTTTTAAATGTACATTCTGATAATGTGTTTTAACACTAAACACGTTTTGGAATATCCTTCCACAAACTGTGCATTTTTCTGGGTTTTCATTATCTAAAGGAACATCTGTTGTGCTCACAAATATACCATTGTCAAAGTGACCGAATATGTGACCTTGACTATCTTCTGACGCACAATCGTAACTCGACACTGATGATGACCTAGATCTATCAGAATACTCAATAGAATTTTGAGTAGATAAATTAAATGGTCCAGAGATATCATTTTTCTTTGAATTATTGAATTCACCTCTTGATAAGCTTTCTAAACGTTTTAAAGAGTTCTCGGATGAAAAGTTGTATTCGTCCTTTGGTTTGGAGTTATCCTTTTCTTCCATTGGCTCGTCTTTAACACGTAAGTCTTTCGCTTCATTTTTCTCTTCCCCAGGCTCCTTTTTCAGTCCGACTATTTCAATGTTCATATTTACATCATCTTGTTTGGTTAAACATTTTTCTTCATTATTCTCCTCTACATGTTCTCTTTTCACTTTCTTTAGATCTAACACTTCGTAATCATCACTGTGATTGTTCATATCATCATTTCCACGATCATTGTTTGATTCTTGGTGGGTGTCGTTAAAACCGTTATTTTGCACTCTTGTTGGGTTTAGGTTCTTTCGTTTCCTTTTATTAGAGTTAGGACTTGATGTGTTATCTTTTACATTATCAGTCACGAAGTCATTGTTATCACTTGTACTCTTTTCGTCATAGTCAGCCTCTGATCCATCAATTGAACTGGTTTTATTGTAGTTAGAATCACCGAAGTAATCACTTTGTCTAGAGACGTCTATGTTGTCGTTGTAATCATCGTCATCATCTCCTGCTACGACAACAATACCGTCATCTTCATCGGACTCTCCCTGACCTTCCATGTCTTTGTCAACATCTTCGCGTTCGCTATTAGATTGTTGTGCTTCAGAAAGTCTTTGGGATAAATCAATATTGTGTTTAAACTCAAGTGGAATATTTCTTGAAAATTGCCTCATATTATGTTGAGGATTCAGTAAAGGGAAAGATCCAAATGGATTTAATGAGTTTAGAACAGATGGCATCCCTAAACCTGCAGCATGTGGAGGAATGAGTACAGGATGAATCTGAGAACTTCTACCGTCATGTGGCGAAATTTTCCTACGTAAGTGAGGCGAATGAAGTTTAGGATTCGGATTAGCACTATGACGATTTCTGGATCTTCTGGAACTAAACATCATACTGCAGCCATCAACTGTGCATTTGTGCATTTCCCTTAAATGCACAGCAGAGAAATGAATTTTCAAGGCCCCCTTATCACAAAAGGTCTTTAAGCACACGTTACATTGAACTCTCTTCTTTCCAGTAGCCGGATTAATAAAATGCGTGCCTAAGTTTAATGGCATCTGAGATGTACCCCATTGCCTTTTAGGTGGGCTCATTCCTTTTTGGACTAAGGAACTTCTTGACATATGGTGTGATGAGTCCGAATATGAATCTTTACTTAGATTCAAAGCATCATCGTCAGATCTTGTATCATCAGTTGATCTGTCTTTTTGGGGAGAACTGGTTGGTTTAGTTTCAACGTTTGATCCAGCTTTTCCAGAAATGTGAGGCAACAGAGCTTGCAATGAAGCCATTCCCATTGGATTTTGACTTAGCGCAGCTACCATTGCAGCTGAATGATTAAATGAAGGAGGCATAGCCATAGGTGGCATTGGCATATTCCTTGGTAATTGCATATTAAAAAGGTGGTTTCTCATGTTAAGATTCATTAATTCCATAGCATTTCGTTCAGACTGCCTCATGTCGTGACTTGATTTATTTCTATGAGGGTTTTCGTTATTGTGTTTTTCGTTGTTTTGACTTTGGTGATATTTTCTAAAATCAAATGGTGTCATATTTTTAAGGTGATTTAATGGAGACACGTTAACAGGACTAGCATTGGAAATGGGACTGGACGAGGTAGATAGTCGAACATTGTAATTTGGTGAAGCACTTTCTGACGATTGGCGTCGGTTTGGAGACCGGCTGCTGCGTACTGGAGGAGAACGTACTTCGGGAGAAAGACGTTCTTGTTTTACTTTGGGATATAAGTCTGACTTCTTTTCGTATCGTAAGGAACTTTCTTTACGTTCTTTGTCTCTCAAGCCCATAAAATAATCAAATTTATTCTTGGCTTCAATCATTTGTTGGAAATAGCTAAGCGATTCGTTTTCAGTTGGAGTTGGCAGGCGGTTTTCTAAACTATGTAACTGGCTGGTCTGTTCCGTTATTCTTCTTAGTTCCGCTTCGAGCTTTATCTTCTCCATAGTCCGAGTATCGTGGTAAGGGTCCATCATCTTCTGGCGGTGCTCAGGCTTCAGGTGTTCGTCGAGGTCATGACTACTCCCTGGGGGAGACGGAAGACCATTTTCTCTGTATAGAGGCAACAGAGAAGTCTTGTGGTAAGCTCTCGCTTCTTGCAGCTTGAGAATCTGTTGGAGTGCCAGGTTGTGTTCCGAGTCGCGCCCGACCCAGCGGTCTGCACCACTCGATTGAGATTCCTGCAACAAAACAAAAGAAACACGTCATTCAAGGTTGAAACTTAACCCGAAAACACACTTCTGTACTTAATTTTAAACGTAAGTATTGGTTCAACAATAAACACGGGTCAGCGAAGGAGTTCCCAGCAAATGGGTGCCTCTTCAGAATAATAATCAGTCGACACAAAACCACACCTTGCGTTTTCAAAGGCTAATATCAAATTAATTCCAAGAACCCGGAGCAATTGAGTAAAATTGTGTAAAATGAAGGTTTCGGCTCCGGCAGAGAATAGGAAAGAGGTTTATTTGTCGCGTGTTGAGAACGATTTAATCCACAACTAAATTACTATTCGTTTGATACCCATTCGTTCGGGCCGCTCTCTGCTCTTTTGATTAAACACCGGTTACACATAAATACAATAAATTAAAATGTCAAACTGATTCGTGACGCGTCACTAGCCATCAAATGTTGCTGCAAAAATATATAAACCCAGGAATGATTGATTAATTTGCCATTTACAAGTAAAATATCAAAATTTGACGTGATTGTTGCTAGGCATAACAAACAAGACTGAAACAAATGACTTTTTGAAGTATCATCACGACCGGTATTCCTTTCGGGGTGATCTGACCACGCTTATAAAGAAGCGGTTTCACATTTAGCCAACTTTACTATAGGCCTTTCATGACAAGTGTTAACGATGTCTCTAGCGTACCAAACTCGATAAATATTCCAATAAAATAAAATAAATTAGTATGTGGCCAGGAATCTAACCAGGCACCTCCGAATCTAAATCCACGGACTTAACCGCTAGACCACGGAGGCAATCTTTTTGAAGTAATTGAAAAAACTTTTACCCTTAAACTTGACAGGCGCTATTTAGTTAAATTACAGCGATAACAAATTATAATCTATGGTTAAACCTAAATTTTATTGTATAACCAAACTAACATCTTCGTCACTCAAATCTCCAATGAATTAGTACTTCAATTCGAGTTTATGTAAACCAATAACGATTCTTGTCGATTAAATTGAAACCTGGAACGTACAGGTACCGCTCCTGTTATTAGAGGATAATGTTAAAATATTATCAAAATTTAAAAGTACATTAAAGAAATTTCGAAAGGACCTATTATAAAAACTGGAGTTTAATCTCAGTTTAAATTACATTGTAAAACCGGGCGTGCCCCGTTCGGGTTTCGTGCAACCCAAACCTCTCTTGATTGTCACGTTTTAAAAGCGTTTTGTCACTCGATTATTTTGAGTAAACGGTGGTGCTCCTATGTCATTATTGTGGGGAAAATTAAACCGTAGTTTGAAAATTCAAAATCTTGTGCAATAGCTGTGGGTTCACTGTTTAGCTGTCAGAAGTCATGTAGCCGTTCATACCTGGGTGCCAAGGAACATCTCTGCCAAATTTTATTAAAATCGCTCAAACAGTAGATATAGACGTTAAGACAAGACAAAGAAACTGACAAATATGGCTGTAAAGGCGAGACAAACATACTATATAATACATACAAGTTGACAGACACACAGACAAAGCTTCTTCATATTTATAATATTAATATGTATATTTAATAACGAAATACATTTATAAATTATTGAAAATAATCAAATATAATTGACATTACTTTAATAGATGTCAATGTTATTGTTTTTTAAATAACTTCCACTGCTAAAACCCTTTAGTTTGTCTTCCATAATTCAGGATGTATTTCCTTTATGCATAGTAATGGAGTGTATCAGGCAAAGCTTTTTGTAGATGTCGCTAGCTGCTAAAACGGATCATTTTTTAAATATTTTTGTAGTTTTTTATTTTTATAATAAAAAAATAATAATTTTACCTTAACGTTACCTATCTTAAAAGCCGAATTAGGAAAGCGAACACAGTCTTTAAAAAGAAAAAAGATTTAATTAATAGAACGGCAATTTTGAGATCACCATATATTTGTTTTCGCTTGGAAATCTCGATTTGTACACTTAAAAGCTGCTCACTTCGGCAATATATCCAGAAAACAATAAATTTCGTAATAAAAATACAAGTTTTATATGCAACTGACAGTTCTATTAGGAACCGTCTATCATGCGCCATCTATCGTGATAAAAAGTTAGTGATACACCCCATTGGCAACATGAGTTAGGTATATCCATTAGGTTTGAAATTACATTAAAATTGGGAGTACAAAGATTTAAAAAAAAACTTCATAATCAGTAAAAAAAACAAAAGAATTAATCATAGTATGCCAATAATACTATGGTTTAAAATTCAAATTACTTATTTATTTCCAATTGGTTCACAGGTAACACTCGGATATTGTCAATTTTTACAAATAAAATACATTATTATTAAAATTAAATTATGGATGGACTGAAATAAGTAAGTGACATTGCTGCTATAAACAAGTACTGCAGCATAACCTAAATTTGTGGCTTTATAAAGGCCGTGTTAACGTATAATCTTAATAATGATAATTAGATGTCAAATTATAAAAAAAAATACAATAACAATTTCGTGGCTGAATAGAGGCCGTGTCAACTTATAATCTAAAATAATTATAATATAATGTCATTATAATAAATTACCCTACTATATACAAAACAATATACGTACAAACTTTAAAATGTTAAAGAAACAGAATGACGGACAAACCGGCGTCAACGGCAATTTCACCAAAATCTGTAATTAGATGAACGAGAAAGGATTCATTTCTAATGGCTCAAAAACGGATAAGTACCAAGATAATAAAGTGTCGTTTAAGATAAATATACGTTTGGAGATTTGAACGAATTGGGATTAAATTATAGGGGATTTGAAGATATTCCATGTCTCTGTAATGACGATGTTTTTGTTGCGTTTAGCAGATGCTTTGAAAATGTAGGAAGTTCTAATGACCATTTTTGTAATTTTATTCTATGCACGCCATGCGACGAAATATTTCTTTTTTATTATCTTAAGAAGTACTAAGGCTATTACTTCTAAATTTTTAACGCGCTTCAAAAGTATTATTAGTGGTTTATTGTTAGCTGAACAATTTTTTTTTAAAAGCTTTTTTTTGTTAATACGTCATTATTTTATACATTTTCGGGCATACAAAATTTTAGTTGAAAATTACACTATAAAAAAATACACAAAAAATATCAGAACACGAAATATAATTATAAATAAATAAATATTTCCAGACAGGTCACACAGCGTCATCTAGTTTCCGAAGTAAGCTACGAGGCTTGTGTTACGGAAACTAAGTAGATGGTTGATAAACTACATAAAATACTTTTTTTTTTTGTAAATATATACATATTATACATATAAACACCCTGACCGAGACAAATTATACAATGTACAACTTGCCCCCGGTGGGAATCAAACCCACGACCTCCCGAGTTCACGGCAACGTTTGTTACCACTAGACCACGGAGGCGGTCGGTTATCACCTTTACTAAATAACTATTCTAAAGATACCTAAGCAACAAACAAAAAGCTTGACGCGGTTTATTAAGTCCTTGGTTGCGTAAAAACATTTCTGGGCCAGTAAATTTTGTACCCTTATTTTAAATAATTTCCCTAATAACCTTCTGCTGTGCCAGCTACTGTTACGAACTGCTGGAACTAGCCTACTGGGATACCTGGTATTAAACTTACATGTTTTTCTCAATGTTTAATAAATAAGAATAACTTAACAAAAAATGCAGCATTCTAATATATGCGAGTAAATACAGGAACAGTTAACAATATCCTAAATCGGCTAGAAGTGTATATAGGCTCGCGATCTCATTACCGTAATAACCGTTGCGGTACGGTCAGCACAGCCTGATATTAACCAATCAGATCATTACTTCACGTAAATTGTAAGCGCTTTAATTAAATAATCGAGCACCTGATGCTCTTTGGAGTACTGTCGACAAAACTAACAAAAAAACTCACAAATTCGCCGTGAATTTACAAAGGCCCTATTCTGTTAGTCGAAAACGTGAGATTGTGTGTGTCCATTTCATGTAGGTACGAGAAATACACATGTACATTTGTCAACTGTAACTGCCTCCGTGGTCTAGCGGTTAAGTCCGTGGATTTAGATTCGGAGGTACCGGGTTCGATTCCTGGTCGGGACACAAAAATACTTATTAATGTAAATGTATTTATTTACATAATATTTAATTTATTTGTGATATTTCTCGAGTTTGGTACGCTCTGGAGACATCGACGAGCTTGCCACTTGTCATGATTGGCTAATAGTAAGGTTGGCTAAATGTGAATCCGCTTATTTATAAGCGTGGTTTCTGACCACCCCGAAAGGGAAACGGTCGTGATGATACTTTACTATACTTTTTACTTTTACATTTGTAATAAATTTACAACATCACAATTCGATCGTCGTCGATCTCGGTTCCACTATGACAAATTTAAAGAATCGTTAATAAATTGTCATTAAAATTGACATTAGTCTGGCCAGCGTAACGAGTGTGGGCTAAATTATCCAAAAATATCTTTTGGAATGCCCATGTGACATGACAGTTTTGCGAAATAAACTGTTCATTGAGTGTTCCTTTCCATTTAGTAAATGGTACTGTACATCTCTGCGACCCGTGACTCACCCAACATAAGGCATCAGCTGAAAATCAGCGCTGCAGCCTCGGCTGTAGCATATGCTGAGCTGACCACCTATTTATCGCCACACCTGTATGTATGTTTCGGTATATAGAATAGGCTTACATTTATACATTTAGATTTATTCCTTGCATATATTTTTGTTTGTAACCATTGTAATTGTTGCGATAAATAAAGTATTTTCTTTCTTTCTTTCTCTTTCTTTCGAAATGTTATACAAATATCAGCAGTTTGACAGTGTCAGTTTCTGTTAGTTTGGAATTTCTTATATAACTTTTGCGTTAAAATAAATAGACTTAGGCCGCAGGAAGGTCTAGTAAAGTTGAAGGTTGTATGTTTTGTTGTTTTTTAAATGTGCAAGTTTACGCACATTTAGTGGTCGTTTTTGTTGGACAAGTTGGCTGTCGTGACAAGCCATATTGTTCCTCCATGTAAGTGGACTGGTTTTTTTTTTTTCAAAAGGTTGGAATAACTAGTTTCTGCACAATTCGCTAGATCAACTTTTCCCCGACTTTTTTTCCTGTGAGCCGACTATTTTACGCCTCCTAGTTCGTGACCCACTAACAACCTAAAAACTTGAGTATTACCTATTCTGCACGTCTAGCATGGGCTTTTTTGAAATTTGCCCTGTCGGGATTAGTAGTTTCAAATAAACACCTTAGGAGATACAGCAAAATCAAAATAATGTCAATGTTGTTTACTGTCATTAAAAAAATCCACTGCCAAACATGTTTTAGTTTTCGGTTTTTATTTCCATAAATCAGGATATATTTTCTATAGGTTATGGACCGTAGTGCGTAATTATCATGCAAAATCTCATATTTTAAGTAATTATCATAATACGCAGTCAGGTATAAATATTTCAAGAAAATATGATGGACCTTAATGAAATTATGACAATTGGAGGTTTGTAATGAAACATTGTATCAAGCATGACAACCTATGGTATTCTGTTGTGGGGTATCCAGAGGATGACGTGACAGTTTTTAATAAAAGAAGAAGTTAACAGTGGAAAAAGTCAATAGTTTTACAAAATAAGTTAAGACATGGCCGCGTGGGTCCTAATTATTTTAATATTAACTTGATTTTCATGTTTAGCTTCTTAAGATGAGTTATATGTAAAAGTAAAAAAAAGTAAAGTGTCATCACGACCCTTTCCCTTTCGGGGTGGTCAGAAACCACGTTTATAAATAAGCGGATTCACATTTAAAAAACTTTACTATATGCCAATCATGACAAGTGGCAAGCTCGTCGATGTCTCCAGCGTACCAAACTCGAGAAATATTACAAATAAATTAAATATTATTTAAATGTATTTATTTACATTGATAAATATTTCTGTGTCCCGATCAGGAATCGAACCCGGTACCTCCGAGTCTAAATCCACGGACTTAACCGCTACACCACAGAGGCAGTTCTATGTGAAACCAAAATTTGACAATTGCTTGTTTCAATAGCTAGTCCCGACTCTAATGGCCTTTTTAGACAGCCGATGCTAGGAGGACAGTATGTCTTTCATCATCATCAGCCTGTGTCTCTCCACTGTTGGATATAGGCCTCCCCCAATGCTCGTCATTTCATACGATCTTCCGCCACCCTCATCCAGCGACCTTTTTCAGGTCATCCGCGCGGGGTCGCCCCACTCTGCGTCTTCCCGTACGTGGTCTCCATTTCAGAACTCGTCTACAACGACCATCGGATCTGCGACAGTTTGACTGCGATTCGCACGTAAGTCATTCGTAAATGTAGAGTACGTAACTAACAAACTAGGTATGAGTGCTATGACGTCTTTAATAGAGTGGGACGATACTAGTAACGTTACGGGTTGTTCCACCTGCTTTTAACTAAACAATGTATTAGAGGACGAAAAATTAACCAGCTTATTAAGTGCAGGGTGGAGTTGGCTAATAAATGGGGCAGCTGCTTCATTTATATACCTTCTCATTGTTTTATATATTTTTATATCGCTGACATACTCGTACAGGTATAAACACATAATTGAACAGCTGATCATCAATTAAATTGATGATCAGGTCCTGGGCAAAATTATAACAAAATATATTGATGAGTTACTAGCAACAGAATTGGCGTTTTTAAGCCGCAAACTTTAGGTTTTTTTTTTATAGTAGCATAGACATAGACATGTGACCTTTGGGCCAGACACTGATGACTAACATCAGTCCCTAACACTATGCTGGCTTGACTTGGCATCACGGAAAAATATATATATAATTTGACCGCCTCCGTGGTCTAGTGGTAACAAACGTTGCCGTGAACTCGGGAGGTCGTGGGTTCGATTCCCACCGGGGGCAAGTTGTACATTGTATAATTTGTCTCGGTCTGGGTGTTTATATGTATAATATGTATATATTTACAAAAAAAAAGTATAATATGTAGTTTATCAACCATCTAGTTTCCGTAACACAAGCTACGCTTACCACGGAAACTAGATGGCGCTGTGTAACCTGTCTGGAAATATTTATATAGGTATTTATATTTATATAATTTTTGTTTAATCAAAAATATATCATTTTTTATTTCATCGTTTCAGCCCCTAGAACACAGCGTCCTAGACCTCCACTGTTGGAGATGGGCCTTCCAGAACATATATCGCTGGCTTGGCGAGGATATGATGTCAATATTTCATGACAATTTATTAACGATTCCACAAGTTAGTATTAGTGGAACCGGGACCGACGGCTTAACGTGCTCTCCGAGGCACGGGAACTTAAAGGAAAGCGTTCTTTATGCTAAAACTGACAGTAAATAATTGAATCCACCTTTTTATTGATTCCACTTACGACACTTAAACGACACGATTTACGATCCTGTGGTTTAATAATTATTTGCAAGTCGGTAAATAGTCACTTGGTAGAGTAAATATTACTTCTAAAAGCGTGGTTATCCCTACCCTGCAAGAAATTACAGTCGTTAAGGATTACAAATAAAAATATTTTTTTCCGAGAAACTATTTCATAAATAAAATCTAATTTAATTTTGGTAATTGGTCGCGAACAGATGTAAAACGATTTACGATTCGGATCACTTTGGTGTTTAAATTAAATCATACCTCTAGCTGTTTCATCCGGCTTCACTCGCATAAAATATAAGTTTAAAAAAATGTTATGCTCAGATGGTAACGTCATATAGCCCATATTCATCCATCTGTTCAAAGGAACTTCTCTGCCAAATGTTATATATATATTATGTATATATATTCAAATAAATAGCCGTGGGGTCACATGTCGTGCTCCGATCATAACGTTAAATGCCCTACGTCCATTCCTTTATTTCAAGGAACAATTTTACCAAATTTGATCAAAATCGGTTTAGTATTTTAGCAGTGAAGGCTGCAAAAAGCATCTTGATAGGCCGGAAAAATGCTAGGTACTGACGCGGTCCTTGCATATCGCTTACTATACTCGTAAGGTGAGCGGGATGTCTCATGTAGTGCTCAGTATTAAAAAAAAGTGCAAATTTTGGTTATGTAAATTACTTTACTGTCAATATTGTTAGTCAAAAGTGGTGTTGTTTTGTTTAATAATGTGCTTCTATGTACTTTTATAAATTTATGAATAATATTCTTATATCCTCGTAGGTATATAATATTTCTTTGCGTTTTTTACGCGCTATGAACTCCCATATTATACCCGACATGTTTGGGCGATAATGCCGCGAGTAACCCCAAGAAAAGCATCAAATTCTGCAACATCCGAAATTTTATGATAACCTCAAAAACTCAGATTTATTACGTCAAACTTGGCTGTATGGGCTAGATACCTTTGCCTTCGCAATCACCTCATTCATTATCCATCGTGAGAAGCTTGGCCAAGGAGTTGTCAAAGCGGCTGACGGAAAGGTCTGGAGACAGGAAGGCTGGCAATTATTTCTGCCAACGTATTAGCCTCGCTATACAGAGGGGAAATGTTGCCAGTCTCCTTGGGACTATCTCGGATGGGACGTCTATAGAGGACATTTTTTATTTATAGTTTAGTTTATTTTTAATTTTATTATTTAGGTAGCTTTTAATTTATATTTAATGTACTATAATTAACTTCGAGTAAAGTTTATAAAATAAAAAATCGTGAGAAGAGTTAAAAAAAACATACAGACAAAGCTTGTTTTACATTTATAATATTAGTATGGATTATAGGGTCATTATTAAGCGTCTCTTTTGATACAATTTAGATTCCATATGAAATTATGCGGCTCTAATCGGCCACATTAAGGTTAACGTCGTAATGATACGGCGTGGACACTCGCGCTCATCCACTGCTTATCTTAATCTTAACCTCAAGGCGCCTTTAACTACGAACACCATCTATTTTGGTGTTTCCTGGCCATACTCTGATTAATTGTAGTAAAGTATCATCACGACCGTTTCCCTTTCGGGGTGGTCAGAAACCACGCTTATAAATAAGTGGATTCACGTTAGTCAACTTTACTATAGGCCAATCATGACAAGTGGCAAGCTCGTCGATGTCTCCAGCGCATCAAACTCGAGAAATATCACAAATAAATTAAATATTCATTAAATGTATTTGTTTACATTTTTTTTTTTTTTTTGTGTCCCGACCAGGAATCGAACCTGGTCTAAACTCACGAACTTAATCGCTAGACCACGGAGGCAGTTTTTGCAGAGCCATTTTTCTCTGTCTATAATTTACGAGTAGTTATATAAAAGTGAAAATATATATGTCCAAAAAGTCTGTAATTTTAATACCTAGAAAGTTGATTCATTGGATGCAAAAGTGTCAACCCTCTTATCATTACAGCCCCTAGAACACGGCGTCCTAGACTTCCACTGCTGAAGATGGGCCTTCCAGAACATATACCTAGAGAATTTGGCCTACACTCGCCACGCTGGCCAGACGGCTTGGCGAGGATATGGTGTCATTTTTTTATGACAATTTATTAACGATTCCACAAGTTGGTATTAGTGGAACCGGGATTAATTATGGAAAACAAGTGTCAAGTTTGTCGATGTGTTTACGTACCAAACTCGAGAAATATCACAAATAAAATACCACTACCCGGTACCTACCTCTGCGTCTAAATCCACGGACTTAACAGCTAGACCATGGAGGCAGCAAGATAAAGTAAAAAACCGAATAATTCTCAACCCATGGTCACTTTATACATGCATCGATAATAACAATAATATTGGATTATGGACACAGGTCAAGCAACGACTTTAAATTTCGTCTCCCTGTGATCGAGAACTTTAGTCGATTTATCGATATTAACAATTTGAATGAAAAAAAAAAACTTAAAATTATCTTTAATCAGTTATCAATTTAACAATGTGGTAAGAGGGTGTAATGAGCGGTGGTGGCTCGGTCGTAAGAACGCGTTCCTTAAATTCTATAAAGGTCGGTTCAAACCCACCCGGCATGTACCAATGAGAAATACACTTTTCTTACGTACATTTGTCATAGATTTACAACACCACCGTTCCCGTGCCTCGGAGAGCACGTTAAGCCGTCGGTCACGGTTCCACTAAAAAAATGACATCATATCCTCGCCAAGCCGTCTGGCCAGCGTGGCGAGTGTACGCCAAATTCTCCAGGTATATGTTCTGGAAGGCCCATCTTCAGCAGTGGAGGTCTAGGACGCCGTGTTCTAGGGGCTGTAATGATGTAATGATAAGAGGGTTCAACACTTTTGCATCCAATGTATCAACTTTCTGGGAATTAAAATTACAGACTTTTTGCACATATGTATTTTCACTTTTATATTAATTATGGACAGAGAAAAATGGCTCTGCAAAAACTGCCTCCGTGGTCTAGCGATTCAGTTCGTAGGTACCTGGTTCGATTCCTGGTCGGGACGCAATAATGTTTATTAATGTAAACGAATGCATTTAATTAATATTTAATTTCTTTGTGATCTTTCTTGAGTTTGGTACGCTGGAGACATCGACGAGCATGCCACTTGTCATGATTGGCCTAAAGTAAAGTTGGTTAAATGTCAATCCGCTTTTTTATAATCGTGGTTACTGATCAACCCGAAAGGGAAATCGGTCGTGATGATGATACTAGAGAAAAATGGCAATAACATTTAAAAAGATTTTCCTCTATTGTACTAAAACAAAGAAAGAGAGAGAAGATAAATTTCTAAACATTCCATGGATTCACCGTGCGGGTGCCGGGTCCATCGTGGGCGGGTAAGAGATGAGAAGAATGGTGTCTCGGGATTGCGACCGTAAATAGGCTGGCGCGATAACTACCCAACCAAATACTGTATGATTCCGTTAATGACGTCTTGGAAGCTCTTTCCATAAATGTATTGACGTATGATTAATAGGGAAATGTCCGATAATAGACTACTTTTCTCTACTAAACTCACGACTTAAAAAAATCTTTGGATGCATGTTAAGGTAAAGCAAAGAACATCACGTCCCTTTCGGGGTGGTCAGAAACCACGCTTATAAAGAAGCGGATTCACATTTAGCCAACTTTACTATAAGACAATCATCTCAATTGGCAAGCTTGTCGATGTCTCTAGCGTACCCAACTCGAGAATATTCCAAATAAATTAAATGTATTAATAAATATTATTGTTACCCGACCAGAAATCGAATCTTGTCACCTCCGAGTCTAAATCACGGAATTAATCACTAGATCACGGAGGCAGTTAGTTTTCACAATTAATTTAGGTTTTTATATACTTGAGGTACGTATTTTTTTTACTAGCACGATATGTAATGTATTGACAACAGTAGTTGGGATGGCTAATGAGCCTGGGTTGGGTATGTTCCCCCGTATTCCCCGGCAGGATCTCAGCGGGCAACCATATTGCCCACCAACCGCTACTGTTATTAGCGCCCGTGTAGCTCACGAAGCCTCCTCCAGGAGCACAAATCGAGGTTTTAAGATCGCTGAATATGTGAAATGCTCTTTGTGTACGACATATGTAAAAATCTCAATGTACGCGTAGGGATAGTAGCTAGTTTAGTTGTAGAATAGGAACGGTATGGAGCTCTTGAAAGGTCAATCAATAGAGTGCAAACGTTGAATTATGTAATTAAAAATCAAAACTAACAAACCTCTTCCCACCAACGTTTGACGAAGCACTTTAAATTTGTCAATCCACTTTCCTTATACATTGTCAATCACACAGAAACACAAATTGTTAATTATCACTGTCAAACCACCTTCTAGTTCGTTTACCAAATCATGACTAAAATAATCATCAACTATCGGCGACTACAAAGGCTTTGTCAAGTGGTGGGGATGGCCATTTGACGAGTAGCTTTGATTGTTAAAGGTTTGCCGACATGCATGGCTTTTGTTTTAAATCTATTGACAGCCACCCTTTTCTCAATATTTGCGAGATTTACAAAGTTCTATTGTATAAAAATTTACCTATATTTTCTTTGTATTGTTTCAAAAAAATACCAAATTCTTGGCCACACATCGTGAAGTACTAAAAATTAGGAGGCCCACTTTTAAATAACCGGATTCAATATAGGTAACTTTAAAAAGCCCATCATAGACTACCTACTGATAATTAAACACTAAACTATGAATAGATATTGAAGACGAAGGTCTTTCTTTTACCAGTATGCGTCCACCTGGTAATGTCGTACGGAGCAGAGACGTGGACACTGACATTAGTGGTCTGTATCATAAATTAAAGGTCGCTATGCTTGCTATTTCTCTGACAGAAAAAAAATTAAACGTTGATACTCATCTGACAACGAAAGTTACTGACATAGCTTTTCAAATTTTCAAAACGGGGCAAACGGGTTCTAGAGTGGACACCACGTACGGGAAGACGCAGAGTGAGACGGCCGCTAGATGGACGGATAACCTGAAGAGGACTGACTGGTCGGAGTTGAATGAGAGTGGCAAGAGCTCGCGTTAAGTGGCCTTGAGGGAGGCCTGCATCCAGCAGTCAAATGATATTAACGAAGTAATTCGATCGCCGCCGACCGCCTCCGTGGTCTAGTGGTAACAAACGTTGCCGTGAACTCGGGAGGTCGTGGGTTCGATTCCCACCGGGGGCAAGTTGTACATTGTGTAATTTGTCTCTGTCTGGGTGTTTATATGTATATATTTACAAAAAAAAAAGTATAATATGTAGTTTATCAACCATCTAGTTTCCGTAACACAAGCCTCGTAGCTTACCACGGAAACTAGATGGCGCTGTGTGACCTGTCTGGAAATATTTATTATTATTATATATTATTTGTGTCATCCACCCCGTTGAACGCTGACGTCAAGGCTACTGGTTTTTCAATTATTCCCAACTACCCTACATTAACTGGATTAACGTGGTGGATGGTACCAAGTCAGATTCACGAAGACACAAATTGACGATCAAGAGTCAAACCTGGAGTGGTTCTGTGTTTGTCCCCGAAAACTCACTCACCTAGTTATATATTCCTTACTTGCCCCAAAATCATTATTTATGTTGTTAGGTGTAGATTTACAGGTACCTACATTATTAAAGTTGGTTGATATTTGGCATAAATAACTATTTCGCAAAAGATGAGACGAATTGGGTTTTTAAAAAATGCCCCGGATATAATAAACAATAGCGTTAACGTATAGCTTTTGTTTAGAAAGGATTTTGGTGGATAAAGGTTGTATAAAAAGGGATTTTAGCTAAACTCAATTAGCTTTAAAGAATACAAAAACATTAAACGTGTTTGTAGTTTGCCGACAAATGTCTTTGTTTCAAGGAATTGGTCGGCGACAAATTTTTCTCTACAATTTCGTTTTATTGCAAAATACTTATATTTTAAATGTTATAATGATTACCTGTATTGATTATTACAATATATTTTAAACAAAAAAAACTATTTTACTTCGTTGTAGCTAATAGCACTATAAAAGAGCGCTGCTAACTGGGTTGTAAGAGCAGCAGCAGTCATCTTCGCCCTTGGGGTGGAACGCTCCCATTTAGCGTACGTTAATCTCGGTGGGCGACGCGACGTGAGCACTGTAGGATCTGTGGCACCCGTGGGACAGTCTATTTCTAAATGTCGTTAGTAACTGCTGGTTACGCTTCTGCCACCAGGATCTCACGGGGCAGGCGTCCTGTGGCCGCGCGTCTCCCCATCTCGTCTTGCGATTCCCCAAGATGGTCGAAGCGGCTGTGCGGTCGGCTCGTTCGAACATGGATTTCGAGAGCCTGGTCACAAACTGCTCGATGGGAATTCGATTGTAAGAAATCCTACAAGGTCGGTGTAAACCTCCGACATGTCACGGCACCAATGAGAAATACACTTTTCTTACGTAAATTTGTCATAGATTTAGGTACAACACCACCAGCTTGGCGAATGTAGGCTATATTCTCCAGAAAATTCTGCAATGCCCATCTCCAACAGTGGAGGTCTAAAGAGGGACTGTGATGATTCTAAATTATTTATATTTTATATAGAAAAACTTTAACTGCCTCCGTGGTCTAGCGGTTAAGGCATGATTAAGAACAAAAATAATAATAAAAAATGAGTTTGTTACGCTAGAGACATCGACGAGCTTGTCACCTGCCAATCAAAATCAAATCAAAATAACTTATTTGCTATAAAACATGGTTAAATTGCACGATCTTATAGCTATAAAATTCGCATGTTTCACCTCAATGGCATGCAAATATTGGGCAATTACAATATGAGAAAAGTCAAGTTGTAAAAGTGAAGTAGGTACATTGAAGCTACGCTCGGACTATATACACTTTAGCATCAGTTATTGCTTAGATATTCTTTAATTGTATAAAAACATTTTTTTTATTAAATAATTGTACAGATCCTTTTTGAAACGGTTAATCGGTAATACCTTGATATGTTCTGGTAAGTTATTAAAAAGTTTAATTAACATTGCATGACTGTTTCTAGAACACATTGTTGTTTTGCCAAACGATTTGGATATCTTGTATTAAAAGTACAAACCTGATGATTTTTTGTAAACAAGTTGTAATTAAGCTTTACAAATTTGCAACATTCGAATATATATGTAGGTATATACCTACTAGTGTCAAAATGTTGAGTTTCGTAAACTTACACTAAACATAGCCCTGATGCATCTTTTTTGGAGTAGGAATACACGATCTATGTCAACAGAATTTCCCCAGAGAGTCTTGATGGGTCTATAGTAAAGTTAACTCAATGTGAATTCACTCCTTACGTGGTTTCTGTCTACCCCGCAAGGGGTAAGGTCGTGATGATGAAACTACTTTAAAAAATATAAAATTAAATATACTGTACTTAATTAATTTATAGGCCGGCATAGTGGTAGGGCCTGATGTTGGTCGTCTGAGGCTGGCATCACGCTTTCCATCAGGTAGAAGCAATGTCGTGCTCAGTATAAAAAAAATATATTTTTTTCATACTACTGTCCCACGATTAAGAACGCAACCCCAAGTGTAAGAGTGTTTTATTTTTTATGTGAGTGTACATTTTACTGTGCTTCGCGAAACCTTTTAGCATTTCAATGGAAAAGTAAATACACGGAATCAATAGATGACTCTTTATTCTTACACAAACATATACACATGCGAATACATGCATACACACATTTTGTGCCGCCTACGCATTTAGTGCTAGAAATACACTTTGATACATACAATATAAATTACGTCGAACAAATATTATGATCTCACAGAAGAAATGACCAGGAACGGATTCAAGACTCAGCTTTACGCAGTGGAAGTTGGTACGAAAGAAATAAAAATTCATTTGCTTTAGAATTTATGTAACAAATTGTGTTTACAAAATATTTTCTCAACAAATTCTACCATAGTATGGTGTACAAATTTTATCAAAATATAGTTAAACAATAATATACAAAACAAAACATTATAATAATAAAAAAAGAGCTATACTATATGATTTTCATAATATGAATATGTTTCAAACATTAAGTATTCGTTTATTGTAAAAAAAGACATGTGACAGTAAATAGTCTTTTAGTCTTCGTCTAAATGACATTTTTGGTAACAATTTCAGTTCATCAGGTAGCTTGTTATAAACTTTAATACACATGCTTTCTACAATATTACTAATGACCGTCAAATTAGATCTTGGTAGGTAAATCTCTTTATGATAGTGTACACTTTTGAAACCCATTTGTGCTCTTGTTAGAAAAAGGTGTGGGTATTGTCAAAACAAAAGGGCATGTATGAAGAGGTTGATGAATTTAATTTTACTTATTTACCTATTAAAACTGTTTTTCTTATAAATCTGTCATTATTATTTATTATATCGCTTTCGTATCTTCTCCATTCTTATTATCAATATTTTTATTTATTATTTTTCTAATGGTTTGGTGGAGCAATGTGTTAGCAAAATTGACAATTATTGGAACCCTAGGTCTAATTTTAGTTTAATTTGTTTCATGTGTATTTACTCTATGTGACTGTTTGTTTCCAAAATAAAATAAAATAAATGTTAAAGAATCAAAAGAGGTATAATTAACCGAAGAAGTGACGATATCAACGATAGAACAAAATCAACGAGGAAATCCGTCGGAGAACCAAAGTTACCGACTTTAATCTATTGTAGGTAGTTATTATTAACAATAAGGTATTTATGTATTATTATATAATTTTATTGTATTATATTTATGTAGTATTAGTATGTATGTATATATATATATATTATAGTTGTCTATGTATGTTAATTTTTAATATAATTTATGTTTCATTTTAATATTTTATTCTCTATTTGCACCGTACTCATATTTAAATGTCCCAAAGGTTAACGGGAAGAGAATGTCTTTGAATGTTCGCCTTTTATATAGATTTACAATAAGTTTTTAAATAAATAAATAAATCAAATTAGTAAGCTGAAGTGGCAATGGGCTGGACATGTCTGTCGTAGAACCGATGAACGATGGAGTAGACGGGTTCTAGGGTGGAGACCACGTACGGGAAGACGCAGAGTGGGTCGACCGCTAGATGGACGGATGACCTAAGGAAGGTCGCTGGTGGGGGTTGGATGAAAGTGGCGAGCCTTGGGGGAGGCCTATATCCAGCAGTGGAGAGACACAGGCTGATGATGATGATGATGATTATGTAACAAATTCGTATACATGGGTAAGTTTCAAAGCTGTGACGAAAATAAACTAAGTGCTATAGAATAGCATAAATCTATGTATCAACCTGTACATCAAAGACAACTGCAGGCTAGGTAATACTCAAGTACTAGGTGCAAAGACGTATATACAAACACGGCATTAAAAATCCGTTTTTAGAAACGACTAGGACCTAAATACGTACGAAAAAAATATATTTTAACGCTACTAACGTCCATTATTTTTTATAGATAACGTATAAAAAGTAAAGTATCATCACGACCTTTTCACTTTCGGGGTGGTCAAAAACCACGCTTATAAATAAGCGGATTCACTTTAAGATAATTTTACTATAGGCCAATCATGACAAGTGGCAAGCTCGAGAAATATCACAAATAAATTAAATATTAATTAAATGTATTTATTTACATTAATACATATTTTTTTAAGTTGGCTAAATGTGAATCCGCTTCTTAATAAGCGTGGATTCTGATCACCCCAAAAGTGAAACGGTCGTGATGATACTTTACTTTTATTACACTTAAAAACATTACATAAAGCTCGCCGATTATTTTTTCTGTTTACACTATGCAAATTGAATACCTTAGGATATATTGAGAAATCAAAATAATGCGCAACGAAAAAGCTAGTTAAGTATAAATTTTATTGTAAATTATTTCTGACTTGTGCTTAATATTGAAATGTATGTCTAGTAAATACCGTAGAGGCAGGCCTAAGCACGTATGCGGCCATTCTATCAGATCGTCAGTTCACGCCCGCGGCATCCAAATGTGAATAATATAATTTTGCACCTAATAATTTTAGTTGTAATTATAAGTCATGCTTAGACTGGTGAGATTGTGATCGTGGCCCGAAGACACTGCTGGGGGAGGAGCGACATGTCTTCTGTCAATGTGCTAGATATATGTCTTTGGTTTATGCTTTGACGTTTTTAATAATAAACACATGACAATCATCGCGAACTTACTAATTTGAGCTTTGATTGATTTTATTTATTCAGAAAACATACAGATTTTAAAACATGTTTTATTCATCCATTACAGCCCCTAGAACACACCGTCCTAGACCTCCACTGCTGGAGATGGGCCAGAACTATTTATATGGAGAATTTGGCCTACACTCGCCATGCTGGTCGGACGGGTTGGCGAGGATCTGATGTCAATTTATAATAGCAATTTATGAACGATTCCATAAGTAGGTATTAGTGGAACTGGGCTTAACGTGTTGTAAATCTATGACAAATGTACGTAAAAAAAGTGTTTTTCTCATTGGTGTTTGTACCTACCCTTGTAGGATATTAAGTAAAACGTTCTTACCGCCGCGCCATATAGTATTAACCTCAAAAACATTAACAGAGTTTAAAGATTTATCATCCCTCTCACTCGCACATTCCAATATTTACAATAATTTTTCAATTCTGAGAGTTTGAGAAAATTTGGTAATAAAATTACGGAGTTTTTTTTTCGCTACCCAATCTCCACTAGCATTCTTGGCTACACTCTTGGCAGAGTGGTCGTGGTCGTCACTTGAGTGTCAGTGGCACGCTTAACAAGCCGTCGCCACTCGTCTCGAACTGCAGCCTTCCTGGAGCACTCATGTAGGGGGTGATCCATTGCTGCTTTAACCTGGTCAGTCCATCTCATCGGAGACCTACCACGCATTCTCTTGCCATCGACTTTTCCTTGAACAACAAGACGCTCAATGGATGTTGAGCGCCTTGAGAGTTGATGATGACTAGCATACTATCTATATAAAGATGAATGTCTGTGTGTATGTTTCCTATGCATTTAAAAACTACTTGACCGATCGGAATGAAACTCTGGGAATAGGTTTCTGACATAGTACTACTGTTGTCCGATACAAGACCAAAACCGGCAATGATTGTCATAGTATAAAATGAAACCTAGAGATACATGTAGGGTGTCTTTTCGTCAGTTAGGTATTCTAACCATAAATAGTATTTATGTGTTGGAATGCTTGCTGTACATTAAAAAGAATGAAAAAAACTTGACTAAATTATCTGACCTGCATACCCATAACACAAGGTTTAAAGTTGACATTAAATGCCCCAAAACTCGCCTAACAAAATCATTGAAAAGTTTTCTATGCAATGGTATTAAACTATACAATAAACTATCTAAGGAAATAAAATGTCTAGAATGTTCAAAATTTAAAATAAAGATTAAATCAATATTAATTAATAAAAGTTACTATGATCTTAAGGACGCACTAAAAGATACCATTGCATAGAAATTTGTTTCATATATTAGTAATATTTAGATCTTAAGTTGGACACGGCCTTTTTACAGCCACGAATTGGGTTTTGTTGACATTATTAATAATTGTAATTGTTTGTTTTAGATTATAAGCTGACACGGCCCTTTTACAGTCACGATTTGTTATTTATGGACATAAATGTTATTAGATCATAAGCTGACACGGCCTTTTTACAGCCACGAATTAAATTTTAAGTATCTAGTTATAAATAAGTACAAAATCCTCGCTTATGCCAACAATGTTTTATTTATTATAAATTGTATTGCTGTTAGATTCGGTCCAGCCAAGCTTATATTGTATTAAAATATATGTATTGACAATATCCAAGTGTTGTGTACTAACCTAAGGAAATAAATGATTTAATTTGATTTGATACACTAATTGCTTCTGTACCGATTGGTCTAGATTTGATTCTCATACTTTTGGTTTCTTGCCCTGTCTTGTAATATTTTTAATATCGCTGCTTCTAAGTTTAACGATTACAATATACAAACAATTTTTTTTAAAATGACTACGAAATATCGTAGTCTACATAAAAGTTGATAATAGTCTATATAAAGGATGACCTGAAGACTGGTCGCTGGTGGGGGATAGACGAGGGTGGCAGGAGATATTGTGAAATAGCTGATGATGATGATGATGACATACACGTAAAAGTTTAACGTTTATAATTGGATTTACATTCTACCATACCGTAGCAGTTATGTAAATGTATTGATTTAAATTTATTAATTGTATTTGTCGATGTTCTCTGTCACAATGTCTTCTAGTTTAACGATTACAAATTTACATAGATATTAATTTAAAGGACGTGCCCAATTAAAACAAAATAATTAATTAGTTTTCTCAATTGGCCCCAAAACAATAGCTTCGATATCATTACAGACACATAACAAAATGAATTTATTAAAAACATCAGTCCGCCTACCACCTATTAAATCCAAGACTATCTGAGCATATCTACTGGTAGGCTACCACTGTACCAGGTATTGTATTCCCATATAACCTCAGGTGAATTTTGAGATAAAACATATTTTTGTTGTTGTACAATTATGTATTTGTATTTTTTTTTGTAAATATGCTGGATTTCTTGGAGATTTTTATTTATTAATTTTATTTATTGGTTTTACAAAATCACAGCATTAAATTAATACATACATATTTGATACATTAGCCAGAATTATTTTTATTTTATTGAAAATTCCTTTCTTAGACAGATTAATCATTACCAGTTCATTGAAATCTGCTAAGCAGACGTAGAATTATTAAAAGTAATTTAAATAATGACGTCACACAAATTCCTGTAATACGTTTACGTGAATTAAGATATTTTGACTTTGACTTCTTCGGTGGCCCTAATTGTAATTAATTAATATTGCTGGTCTCTATATTTATGTCTTTACAATTTAACACTAACGAATGGCACATCTCGATGCGTGGGTCGTCTCTATTGTTGTTATTAAGCAGAGGACCGTAGTTTAATCTCATGAAGGCGGTTTGGGGTCAGTTGTAAATCTCCACATAGCAGAATTATAAAATCATGCAACTCTACATTAACTTCTTCTATCGACATTTCATGCACGACCCTAGCTGCTGCCTGTCGTAGTTTGATTGAAGATTCAAATTCAAATAGTTTATTCATCAAAAATACTTATTACTAGGGTTTCACAATAAAATAATCTTACAGAAGATGTAGGTAGGCACTTTTACAAATAATATATATTAGACAAATGTGTCGCTGCTAGCTAAACTAATAGCCTTTTAACTACTGTTGAATATAGCTAGCAGATCTCTTTCCGGAGCACAACATTTTTAAAAGTTACATAATTATTTCTATAAATCATTAGGTATATTCGAAGAAACTAAACATATTATTATTCTTGCAATAATAATAAAGAAGAAAAGCTTAAGCTTTAAACCAAGAGCATGCATATTTTTGTATTTGTGTGTAATAATATAATAAAAATAAATAAATAAATATTTCCAGACAGGTCACACAGCGCCATCTAATTCCCGTGGTAAGCTACGAGGCTTGTGTTACGGAAACTAGATGGTTGATAAACTACATAAAGTAAAGTATCATCACGACCGTTTTCCCTTTCGGGGTGGTCAGAAACCACGCTTATAAATAAGCGGATTCACATTTAGCCAACTTTACTATAGGCCAATCATGACAAGTGGCAAGCTCGTCGATGTCTCCAGCGTACCAAACTCGAGAAATATCACAAATAAATTAAATATTAATTAAATGTATTTATTTACATTAATAAATATTTTTTTGTGTCCCGACCAGGAGTCGAACCCGGTACCTCCGAGTCTAAGTCTACGGACTTAACCGCTAGACCACATATATAAACTACATATTATACTTTTTTTTTTTTTGTAAATATTTACATATTATACATATAAACACCCAGACCGAGACAAATTATACAATGTAACTTGCCCCCGGTGGGAATCGAACCCACGACCTCCCGAGTTCACGGCAACGTTTGTTACCACTAGACCACGGAGGCGGTCAATAATACAATATAATAAATAAATAAATAGATTTATTTATTTTATTAAGTAGTTAGTTTTATAGTAGTAGGTTTCAGTTTTGGTAATATTGCTTTAATGGTAAACCAGTTTTACAATTTCGGGGTGGTCAGAAACCACGCTTATAAAGAAGCGGATTCATAAATAAATTAATAAATATAATTTTACA
Organism: Tinea semifulvella; assembly: GCA_910589645.1. Taxonomy (NCBI): domain Eukaryota; kingdom Metazoa; phylum Arthropoda; class Insecta; order Lepidoptera; family Tineidae; genus Tinea; species Tinea semifulvella. Next base: position 1,546,895 of record OU342598.1, on the reverse strand, counting down.
TAGTTACTATTTTATTTACTTTTTTAATTTTAATTTTATTCTTGTGAAAACTTGTTAATAGCCATGTTTTTTGCAAAATTATTGTTTTGTAAGTTTTCTTCAACCAATAAATAAATATAAAAATACGGAAAAAAAAATATTTTTTTTTTTTGTATTTTTTTTCTATTTTAGCAAAGTTGATGTTAACGTAATGTGCGGCTGTACCAAAGCATATAATACGTACTAATTAGAGTTTGCCAAATTTACCACATACGAGTAGAGTTAACGGAAATCAAGTTCGCCTTTGTACTTTGTGCTAGGTTATTAAAAGGCTCATTGACGTCTCTGGGGACAATAGGGCTGGCAGTTTTTTCTCCCAAAAATTAAGTCTCATCATTCAAAGAGGAAATGCTGAAAGTGTATTGGGCACCATGCCACAAGATTTGGAGGAGCTATTTTTTTTGTAAGTATTTAATTTTTATTTTCTATGTATTATTATTATTTATTTAGGTAAGATTTTGTTGTAATATAGTTTATTTAATATTCTAATTCTTTTATATTGTTTGTATATTACTTCGAATAAAAACATTCTAGAAGTTGTCAAAAAAAAAAAAGTTTATTAAATATATAAAATAAATGCGACTGGATCGCCTACGTGAGTTAAAACAAGTACCTAAGTACCCATAGGCTTCGTTAGGAGTAATTGATTAAACGAGCTTTTGTTGCAAAATGTTATCTAAATGAAGCACTCTTTCATTCCAAAGTGGGTCAATATCAAACGATGAACAAAGACGATTTTTGGTTACGAAAGACATTGATTTTGATTTATGAATGTCAATAATCTTTACAATATCTTCACAACCGTAGTCTTTTACTGAGTAGTCATATCTATTAAATAATGTTTCACCTTCACAGTCCCTGTCCACTGTTGGAGCTGGGCTTTTCAGAATTTTATGAAGAACTCGCCACGCTGACCAGACGACTGCCTTGAAGCACAGACCCTGTTCACACAGCTCTCAGGGTTCGGAGCTGAAGAACTAATAGAGCGACCAAGTTCCCTAAAGAGCGGCGAACTAAATCTGACAAATAAATTATTTCATTTCATTTCATTTGATTTCATTTCATTTCTGAGCGTTTCTGGCCATTAACTACTATACACACCTCTCATTTGCACTACTGACGAACCAAACGTAAACCCCTTTTCCACTTAACGGTAAAAAAATTATTAAATTTAACAACCGAAAGTTAGGAAGTACACGCTATTAAAGTGAAGTATCATCACGACCGTTTTCCCTCCGGGGTGGTCAAAAACCACGCTTATAAAGAAGCGGATTCACATTTAGCCAACTTTACTATAGGCCAATCATGACAAGTGGCAAGCTCGTCGATGTCTCCAGCGTACCAAACTCGGAAATGTCACAAATAAATTAAATATTATTTAAATTAATAAATATTATTGTGTCCCGACCAGGAATCGAACCCGATACCTCCGAGTCTACATCCACAGACTTAACCGCTAGACCATGGAGGCAGTTATAAATAAAATATGTCCTAAAAAACGTCCCATCGGAGATAGTCCCAAGAAGAGTGGCAACATTTCCTCTCTAATATTTTTATTATTGCATTTTATAATTAGAAATCTGCCACCGAACACTCTGTACATTTTCATACAAAGCTAAGTCAACGTGCGTAGCGCGTCCGTGCGATCAATGAAACATCCCCTTGATAATATTTCATCCCATAAATAACAGATGTATGTCTTATTCTTAACAAAAAAGTGCATAATTCGAACATCTCAGACGTTGTAATTATTTGCAAACAAACAAAAACTTGCAATTATTTTAAAAACGCTAAAAAAATTGTCGGCTTTCTTTGATGTTTGCCATTCTTTTTAACTCGAGCGAAGATTTAGACAAAGCAGGCCATATTCTGTTCCATTGACCGCAAATGTTAAATCGACAAAGTTTACTGCAATCCATATCGTTATAATTGCGCTGTGTATTCTTTGCAGATCCCTGTCTCAGTCAGATTAAACATTAATGGGATACTAGAATCTGCTAAGCTGCTGGTCTTCTACTAACAGCTTACTCTTTGGACTACTTAGTCAACCACTAGCAGGAGTAGAATCATTCAAAATAATTTAGTACGTAACTAAAGATATTTTGACTTTGACTTTGATTTTACACAAAAAACTATAAATATATATATAAAATACAGAACGAAATTTGACCGCCTCCGTGGTCTAGTGGTAACAAACGTTGCCGTGAACTCGGGAGATCGTGGGTTATATTCCCACCGGGGGCAAGTTGTACATTGTATAATTTGTCTCGGTCTGGGTGTTTATATGTATAATATGTATACAATATTTATTATTATTATAAATATGCACCCCAAAACCGTAGCCACAATCCCTACGCGTACAATTATCTTAATTTGGAGACTCTTACATCTGTCGCACGGTAAAGATATGGAATGCTCTACCAGTCAGTGTGTTTCCCCATACCTATAAGCTGGAAGCCGAAGTATAAAAAAGCATATTGATAGGCGGGCAAAATGGTCAGATGTTGGCGGTCATTGGCTGGGGTCAGTTGTTCCCATTCTTGGAACGCGCGTACCGCTTATCTTTAGGTAAACGTTTTTTTTATACTACCACGAATTGTGACCTTGCCACCTGATGGTAAGTTGCGCGCAGGCTCTATGAATGTTAGCAACTGGAATCTGACACTCACGACTGACATCAGTCACACTATGCCGGCTTGACTGGGTATGACGGCAATTCGAGCCTGATCCCGAAACGTGTGGATACACTGGGTTCATCGGCACGAACGGTGGATACTTTCTCGCCCCGGCCTTTTTTTACAGTCTGCACAGTCTTTGTTGTTCTCGTTAAAAGTATGTGCCATTTGCAATGATGTCAAATGAAATTTTTTGCTGTCTATGAGAACTAATATTGTAAGCCTGCTATGGTGATATTTATATAAAAATAAAACCGCTTGAAACAATACATATTAATAAGCAGGAAAAAAATATATTATAATCTCTAATAACGGTTAACATTTACAGTGTGCGTTTGCTAAAGGATATGCGTCCAAAGAAACAGAATTCGTTTACAGGTCAGGGCGGTCAAAAAAGAGATTACGGGACAAAGTAAAAGCCACAATGCAATCGGTAATTAGGTAGCTTTTGTTGAAGTCTGCGTACCTGAAGTATTATATTGAATGAATGTCTCGCTAAACAATTCCAGAGTCATTAAATTGGCGCCGTAGTTCTCTGCACGGGGATATAACACGGAAGTTCTTAAGGTTTAACCCGAGAAATATAGTCTATCTACTTACTAACTGCCTCCGCGGTCTAGCGGTCAAGTCCGTAGATTTAGACTCGGGAAGTACCGGGTTCGATTCCTGTAGCCCTATTCTGTTACTTAAGCGCAAACGTTATATAATGGAATCCGTTAACTACTTATATATACTTAAAGGGCTGGGCAATATTTCATCAGATCAGGATTGTCATTCAACGTGGCAATGCTGTCAGTATCCTTGGCGCTTCGCCCAATGGCAGCGATTTGGAGCAAATTTTTTTATTAATAATATTTTTTATTTTGTTTTTTCTTTATTTTAGATTTTGGTTGTATTTTTATTTATTTATTAAGTAGGTTATTTTTTATTAATAGTAATTTATGTTTTGTTATTTATGTTAAATGTATGTTTTTAGTTTAATTAATGATATAGTTTTTTTTTTAAATCATTGAGATATATTAAGAGTTGAGAATTAAATAATATTTTGTATTTATGACGCAATCTCTGACGTAAATTACAAAATCCACTAAAAAGTTTTGCGACTAAATAACAGAATAGAGTTGCTGGACGGTCACAACAATTGTTGCTACGTTTTGCATCCCTCGCGCTCATCACACATCCCAACATTTCCGAATCCAAAGATTTTTCATTTCTTAAGATTATAATTTAAAAAAATAAATTCTATACTTTACTGGCCAAACTTTGCTAAGAAATAAGTTTAAAAATAATGATATTTTTGCAATGACATCTCAGTACATACTTACTAGAGATTAGGCACAGATATAGTGCATAATGTATTTCCATCAGGAAAACTCGGGTCTCAATCGAAATACGAACGCACCTGAAGTGTTCATCAATTAAATTATTGTATTAAATGAGTGACATTTTCATATCCATTAATATGGAACTTTATTATTTATTGTCAAATGGTATTGAAGCTAATTAAAAGAGCACGATAAATACGAAATTTTCCGATAAAATACGATAGAAAGAGAAAGACATTATGTACTACATCTATGTAAATATTTTCTTTAGATAACGGTCCAGTTTTTTATAAAGAAACAATAAGATATGCATTAATTTATTCTTTATTTATGTTGGTATTGATTTCCGTGGAAGGCCTATTTTGGCCGAGTTGAATTGCTCGACCTTGACCCGCTTCTAAATCTAGAACTAAATTCGCCGAAACTTGTGTTTTATTAGATGCTTTACCAGATAATATCTGAAATGATTTATATTTAAACTATACGAATTTGCGCCGTTTGGGGTCGAGACGATGTGCCCATGGGGACACTCAGCCAAACGTCTGGCCAAGGAGTTGTCCAAACGGCTAACGGAAAATTCTGGAGACCGGAAGGCTGGCAATTATTTCTGCCAACGTATTAGCCTAGCTATACAGAGGGAAAATGTTGGCAGCCTCCTTGGGACTATCCCTGAAGGGTAGTCTCTAGAGGACAAAATCAAAATATATTTATTTTCCAGAATACTGTGTACAAAATAATAATGTGGTCTTATACATAATTTCCGACGCATTCTACCGCTAGCGGCATGAAAATATTAAACATTTATGTTATAAACCTAATGTTACATATACTTATACATTTATATACAGTATATACACACACACATACATACACATATATTCATCAATAACATTTTGTACTTATAGTTTATTTTTTATTAGTTTTAGTTTATATTAAGTAAAGTTGGCTAAATGTTAATCCGTTTATTTATAAGACATATAAATCGTTCATTTTAACAGAACAGTTCCACATGTTTCCATATGTAACAAAAATTATTATAAAATTATATAAAATCAAATACTTCTTCTAAAATCAAATAATTAAAAAAACACTTAATATTATGAACAAAAAATAGGTAATTAGTTTATTTTTTTTGTTGTATTTATTATTTTTTTGTTATTAATTGGCTCATACATTTTTTTGTACCTATCCATCTGTATTGTTATCTAGCTAGGTAAGTTTTCCTGTAATATTAAAAGTTAAACACTTTGTTAATAACTCGAGAACGGCTGGACCGATTTTTATAGTTTTTGATTTGTTGGATTTAACTCCGTCATAGGAAAAAACATTGGTCTTCTTAGCTTAGCAAATTCCAGTGACCTGTTAATGTTTAATCTGACTGAGAAAGGAATCTGCAAGGAAAACTCAGCTATATCAGATTTACAAAATACAGATAAACATATACAGAACTGCACCACAACGATTAATAACCTTTTAAATTTAGTTATCAGTACCTATGAGAAAACAATACCTGGTACAGCAGTAACCCACCAGGCAAGTCAGAATTAAGGTAGACTACATGCCTATGTGCAACCCGAAAGTCGACAAAACGCAAAAACCTCTGTTGGATGACTTAAACTTTATAATTCAGCACTTCCACCATATTTATATTATATATTTATTGTCGTGCTATATTCAAGAATGGGGTGTACAAATACTATCTTTAACTTAAACTGATTTTTTTACTTCTATTGTATTGCCGCTCTCTTCATTCACACTTTCACAACGAGCGACGACGCGACGTCTACCTTTGTCCCGCTTCCTTCATCACATGAGTAGTATTAACCTATTAACTTATTTGTATATGTAATAGTAAGTATTATTTTTATGTATTTGACTTATAAATTGTTATTTTATATCTATTATTGCACCTACTTACCATGAAAACTGTCCTAATGTCCTAAAGGTTTGGCTGTCAGAGAAGTCCGCCTTTGTACATAGTGCAATTAAGTTTTAAAATAAATAACTGTTAGGCGGTTCGAAGTTCGCCGGGTCAGCTAGTAAGATTTAAATGTTACAGTAAGTGAGAGCCACCACCGCTCTTATTATATTAACTATTAACAATTACAATAAATATTTTAATTAGTCTTAATAAGTATATAGGTTTATATACCCGTACCTACTGTTATGTGTTGATTGTTACATATAAAACATGTTTAATAATAGAACGCAATATACAACGAAATTGAAGCTGAGATCGCGGGGCTGGCGTCGCAGCGAGCTGTCAAAAAGCTGCGCCTGCGCCGCGAGCGTGTCGCCATTAGTTCCACGGATCGCCGCCAAAGCGCCCACGGCTGGCAAATCTTGCACCGGGCGCATTGTATCGGTGCAACTGTGAGATGGCAAAAATAAAGCAATTTTCCTTTCATGTTCTAGGTATATAGAAATTACCATGTTTTTTTGGTCTGTCTGGGTGGAATTTTGTAATTGATTAATCCTCCTCAGTACAATGTTTACATCAATAGCCTGGAAAATATAGATAGAAAAGTTGTTGTTAAGACCCTATGTCCTAACATCAGTTAACCGACCACGAAGAGTTGTCAGGCATTCGCTGTACGTACACGCACCTTCAAAAATAAACGCATCAAACCAAATATACAGTCAATTTTTCATATACTACAGCAACCAGGGTACCCCGAGTCATCCTACAACGGGCCTTGGCCCCAACATGGTTCCTCGAGCCGGATGTATGTACAGCGAATGCCCGACATTATTTTCCCATTTTACATTTATTGTTTCACTTTTAATTTATAATATTTTTTGATGATTTGATTTAAAAATGTTGTGGTGTAATTTTTTAGTTTCGCTACTCCTCGTTAGATGGCGCAAGTCAAAATTTCTCGCCTCATTCGTGTAGTCAATCAGGCGAAGGCGACCCGAGCCATTACGTCCTTCGTTATGAATTCCAGCTTGCCGCTCAGGTTAAAGGCCGGGATCTACAAGATGTTCTTTCGCTCCCGTCTCACCTATGCTGCGCCAGCCTGGCACCACCTTCAAGACCAACAGGGACAAGATCCAAAGTCAGTAGAACATATCGCACAGAGTGGTCTTCCTAGCGCCATGGTTCGTGTGTAATTCCGTCATAGCTCGAGATCTGGAGATGCCTGACTAAACGTATGTTCTATCGGGCCGACATAGGACACTTCAAGCATCAATCAGAGACTACTTCCTAGAGAGGTGCTCCTGAAGTTGTCGAACCTATACCCCCTGGGTTCGTGAGCCACACAGGCGCTGTTAGACCAAAAGCGCCCAGCACCAAAAGTTCATGGATTATAGCGGGTTACTACCCACTGAGATATTGCCGGGGAAAACAAGGGAATGTCCCCATCCACAACCCAGACCCATTAGCCATCAGGGGCTGAAAGACCCCACTGTCTGTCTCTCTCTGCGACTGTATAATATAATAAGCGATCTTATTTATAATAAATAAATAAAACTTTATTGACATGAATTGCTAGGCTATGATGTACCTTCCTGTTGTCTTTCACCTTAAAATTTAATGCAAAGAATGATTAATAAAATTGCCGATTTGATTATAAAACATGACTGATTTTACGAGTAGGTATATCAATTTCACGGACAATGTAAGCTCATCTTGACCACGACACGGAGGTCCGTACTGAGCAATCTTAGCCCTAATGGACTTTTGAGCAAACTATGCATTTCGCTGATGAGAGACAATTTATTTCAATAAGCGCATCCGACCGTAATAGCTAGTTTTACGTTGATATCGGCTCTCAAGCAACAATGAGAATTATTAAAATGAACGAATATAGGTAGGTTTTTTTTTTGTGGCACCGCGCTATTATGTCTTCAGCCACCGACGACTGATATTAGTCTATCAAGATGCTTTATCACACTTTGGTCAAGGGACTTCAGGTTATAGGAATGGATAACACACTGCCTGGGACAGAGAGAGTACACTCGTATATCTTCGGCGTGCGTTTTTTTTAGCAGTGCATGGTAAGCAACTGACTTTGAAATTACAAGTTCCCAAATCCATCCGTGAAGTCGAGAACATGAGAGTCTTTAAGTCAAAGCTTCATGGCTTTCTATCTATGAAATACTATACAGCGTAGCAGACTATCTTTCCGAAACTTGAGAGGAACAGTTAGCATGCCCTCACCCATCACCAACATTGTAAAATGTATTTTTAATGTTGTTTAATTAATTATTGTATGTCCAATGGACGGGACATAGCGACCACCATAAATAATGTACTTATTCAATAATATCCACAATAAAATACTTTTGATTTTGATTTCATCCACCTACGACCGACATTAGTCCCTGATGACCAAGTGCCACTGATGCAAGCAAGACCTTGGTCTTGGTTTGTTTTGAGTCCCGCAAGACTCTTGCACGGACATTTTTTCCTTTTTTTTTTGTGTATTTTTTTTGTGTTTACATTTTTTTTTTAATTAGGTACCTACCTAATAATAAATAAAAAAGGTAACTCATTTTTTGAGTAAATTCACTCTTTTACACCAGTCGTTTATATAACTTTGGCTTTTTCCAGTGATAAAATCAACTAAAAGCACTGTGACGCATAGTTTCAAACTTAGAAGTAAAAAAAGTAGTAAAGTATCATCACGACCGTTTCCCTTTCGGGGTGGTCAGAAACCACGCTTATAAATAAGCGGATTCACATTTAGCCAACTTTACTATAGGCCAATCATGACAAGTGGTAAGCTCGTCGATGTCTCCAGGCGTACCAAACTCGAGAAATATCACAAATACTCGTAAATTAAATAATAATTAAATGTAATATTTATTTACATTATTAAATATTTTTGTGTCCGAGTCTAAATCCACGGACTTGACCGCTAGGCCACGGAGGCAGTAGGTACTCAAGTAATCAAAACACAAGCTGCAAAAAGAGGCGTATTTCTAATTAAATTAATCAAATACTAATTTGGTACTAACACTAAGAAAAATAGATATATAAACTATAGATACCTAATTGAATTTAAGTTTTAAATGCGATAAATCTTTCCGAATACCTACAATGGGGTGTATCAGGCAAAGCTTTTTGTAGATGTCGCTAGCGGTAGTGGTACCTTATTTTACACCTATATATCGCATCATTTAAAAAAATGTTTTCTTGGTTTTATATGTTTATAACAGAAAAATATATTTTAAATTAACGTTACCTATCGTAAAATGACCGCCTCCGTGGTCTAGTGGTAACAAACGTTGCCGTGAACTCGGGAGGTCGTGGGTTCGATTCCTACCGGGGGCAAGTTGTACATTATATAATTTGTCTCGGTCTGGGTGTTTATATGTATAATATGTATATATTAAAAAAAAAAGTATAATATGTAGTTTATCAACCATCTAGTTTCCGTAACACAAGCCTCATAGCTTACCACGGAAACTAGATGGCGCTGTGTGACCTGTCTGGAAATATTTATTATTTATTTTATTATTAAAAAGCGCACACCCCGTCTTTAAAAAGAAAAAAAAGGTTTTATTAATAGAACGGCAATTTTAAGATCACCATATCTTTGATTTCGCTTAGAAATCTCGATTTGTACACTTAAAAGTGAGCAGCTTTTATATCCAGCATAATATCCAGAAAATAATAAAAATCGTAATAAAAATACAAGTTTTCTATGCAACTGACAGCTATATTAGGTACCATCTATCATGCGCCATCTATCGTGATAAAAAGTTGATGATACACCCAATTGCGTTAAACTAACTAACGTAATTAGTAGGTACCTATCACGAAACTACGAACTGCTGGCAGTAAGAGAATATCACAAGTTTTCTTTGCCAAGAAAGTAATACGGATGAATTACATATTGGTTTGGACGACTAGACGTTTCTTAAGAAGCCTCGCGGGCGTTGCAAGGCGCTCTTTTAATTTACACTCTTATTGGAATAAACAGGTTACAAAAGAAAATGTTGTGAACGAATTAGATTCTCACTTATACTTATTGTTTAATAATTTATTGTTTAATTAGCTGCGATTTCTGGTCGGGACACAAAAATATTTATTATTGTAAATAAATACATTTAATTAATATTTCTCGAGTTTTCTCGGAGACATCGACGAGCTTGCCACTTATCATGATTGGCCTATAGTAAAGTTGGCTAAATGTGAATCCGCTTATTTATAAGCGTGGTTTTTGACCACCCCGAAAGTGAAACGGTCGTGATGATACTACTTAGTTAAAGATAAGTAGAAAAATTTGACGCAGTTACGCATAAAGGATCCAATCGACATTTTATTATGAATTTTAATTAGTCCTTAGAATGATATATCTTATATCAAAAACTATCCATTTTTTGGGTATTTATTATTCCAAATGTTGGACTAATCCATCGGTGTATCGATGGACTAGGTACCTAATTCTAAATTACAACTTTATTGGCCTATAACTTAAAATTAACTTAATGTGGATTGGATAATTTTTGCGACTACGGGAAAGTAAGTGTTATGTGTTATTTTATAAATTTATAAATTATCTGACATACGTATATAATATCTGTACATCATAATTATTAAGTATTTAGAATGTAAACTGACACGGCCTCTTTACAGCCACGATCTTATTTAAGTAGTTTCTAAGTTAGTTAGTTTTACTTGCTTGTAGCAATAATGTTGTGCATAACCTACATAAATATGGATTATTGCCTGTTTACGGTCCAACCATTATTACCACTTTTTTTAGTACATATGTTTTGATAATTGTATTGATTTTATTAGTTCTGACTATATCCAAGTTGTTTTGAGAGAACCAATGGAAATAAATTATTTTGATTTGATTTACAAGGATGTCAGGAATATTTTTAGGAACGAATCAATTATTTAATATTAATGAAAATTGTATTATTTTATTACTTATTTTTATTTAAGTAGTTATAATTTTTATACGAAATAACTAATAAAGCATTTAACTATTTTTTCAAACATATTGGCCAAGGAGTTGTCCAAACGGTTCACGGAAAAGTCTTGAGACAGAAAAGCTTCCAATTATTACTGCCAAGGAAAAGTTGCCAGCCTCCTTGGGACTATCCCTTAAGGGTCGTCACTAGAGGACATTTTACTGATAGTTTATTTTTATTGGTTTATTTTATATTTATTTTTTACTCTTAAGTAGATTTAATTTTTCTTATATCTATATTTACTTTGTGTTACTGTGTGTTCCCAAAATAAAATAACTAACAAAAGATATACACGATCCTAATGTATTTCACATAGCCTTGTTCTTATATCATAAAAATATCATTAGAAAAAGACACATTTTGATCAGAAAAAGGTCGTAACATTTCTTTGTTAGGAAATATAGAAGAAAGAAGCAGAAGCAAAAAAAAGTACTTTTATATAACTCTAAGGTATATTAATGTTATATGACTTTTTACTATCAGTTTGCAGTTAAAAGCACATTAATATAACTAATAATCAATAATACACATATTATGTATCTAGAATAAGAACAACTGTAAATCTAATAAGTTTAAAAATAACCCACCTGAATCATGAATGCGTCTTTTGTAAACCTTTACAGCAACACAACAGCTTGAAAATACACTGAAAAACACACAGCACTTTTCCTATACATTTCACAGTCCATAGTTAGTTTACTATAAGATTAACTTTAGCTTAAATTTAAATTAAAGCTACGATATTTTTTGCGTAGAGACGCGATGTAACCGACTTGCCGTGGGTAAGGTTGGCCGGACACTGCCGTTGTCGGACGAGAGCGGGATGAAAGACGAGCACACACGCTGCACAGGATCGCAAGGAACACAGGACAAGCTCCGGAGAAAAGAGACGACAGTACTCCGTGACATTTGAAAACTGTGTCTTTACACCGGTCTACACAAAACGACCTTTAAGCAAACATAATACATACAGGCTTAAGCTCAATTTGCGTTTACATAACTTGCAGTTACGGCGTTATGGAATGGTAAGGTAAATGTCCTCTAATGTGTCGTTTACAAAGAGTGCTCGATTTAATTGCAAACAGAATAAGGGATATATTCGCGCGGAGATTTTGAGGAGTTACGTCATATAGTTACAAACGTGGAAATGTCCCATATTGTCGCGTGTTGGAGCAGTGGATTCGTAAGAGGGAGAGAGATATATATAGCGAGCCGGGGGGTGGGAGGAGGACGGGGAGGTGTCACCGTGAGCGCTTTTTAGGGACTTAAGGAGTGTAAATAGCTCGCTGCGGATTTAGCGTTTTGCGCAATGTTGAAAATTTCAGAGCATTTCTAAATATTTTATCTATTCTTGATTATTTTTCTTAATTCGACATCCTCGCTGTAGAGCTTTGATCCTTGTAATAGTAATAAGTTCCATGGTCCATATTCTATTTCTGTAACCACAACATTGAACTGAATGCGAAATTTTAAAAGAATTTAACTTCATATAGGTATCGACAGTATCTGATCGTTAACCCTTTAAAAATAAATTTGACAAAAAAGGTTCACGACGTTTTTTAAAGTCTCCGTGGTCTAGCGGTTAAGACCGTTAATTTAGACGCGGAGCTATCGGCTTTGATTCTGGTAGGGATACAATAATTTATTTGCGATATTTCTCTCCTGCGAGTAGTGGTGGCTCGGTTGTAAGAACGCATTCCTTAAATCCTACAAAGGTCGGTTCCCGGCATGTACCAATGAGAAATACACTTTTCTTACGTGTTCTTACTACATTTGTCATAGATTTACAACATCACCGTTCCCGTGCCTCGGACAGCACGTTAAGCCGTCGGTCCCGGTTCCACTAATACCAACTAGTGGAATCGTTAATAAATTGTCATTAAACATTGACAAGGGCCAAATTCTCCAGATAGGTAGGTACATTAACTTTAATAGCGTGATATATATAAAGTTAACGGATTCAAATGAACCACACGCACAGGCCAAATATGCATCCACATACCATATCCACTATCCCTATGCGTACTCATAAATTTGGAGACTCTTACATGTGTCGCACGCCAAAGATGTGGAGTGCTCTCCCAGCCAGTGTGTTTCCCCACTCCTATAACCTGGAGTCATTTAAGCGAAGTATGAAAAAGCATCTTAGGCCGGCATGGTGGTAGAGACTAATTCCGGTAGTTAGTGACTGGCGTTAAGTGCTCCCCTTTTTGGGACCTCTTGTGTTCAGTATAAAAAATAAAATACCTACAACCTTACTGCCTCGCGGTTAAGTCCGTGGATTTAGACTTGGATGTACCGGGTTCGATTCCTGGTCGGGACACAAAAATATTTATTGATGTAAATAAAAATAACATTTTAATTAATATTTATTTTATTTGTGATATTTCTCGAGTTTGGTACGCTGGAAACATCGACGAGCTTGCCACTTGTCATGATTGGCCTATAGTAAAATTGGCTAAATGTGAATCCGCTTATTAATAAGCGTGGTCACTGTGATGATACCTACTACTTTTTTTTACCTACAACCTTATGATCCTGAAAGAGTTAAATAATTCGTATAATCGACGAGTTTGCCACTTGTCATGATTGGCCGGCAGTAAAGTTGGCTAAATGTGAATCAGCTTATATTTATAAGCGTGGTTTCTGACCACCCCGAAAGGGAAACTGTCGTGATGATACAATTCGTATAATAATAAATAATAAAACAGACATCTTAGTGTTTTCTCGGAACTTGAAAAAAGTTAGCCTTATTGAACTTACCGTTCCGTGGGAATCAAATATTCCAAAAGACCACAACATGAAGTCGAATAAATATTATGATCTCACAGAAGAAATGATCAGGAACGGGTTCAAGACTCAGCTTTACGCAGTGGAAGTTGGTGCGAGAGGAGTTCCAGCAAAATCTTTGCATCACTTACTGAAAGAATTGGGCCTAAGCAGGTCTGCCGTCAATACATTTATGGAACGAGCTTCCAAGACGGCATTAACGGAATCATACAGTATTTGGTTGGGTAGGGAGAGAAGTAGAATGGTGGATGGTGAGCGTATTATAGCGCAAAAAAATAAAAAAAATAAAAGGATTTTTTTCTTAAACCAGCCTATTGTCGGTCGCAAGCCCGAGACACCATTCTTCTCATCTCTTACCCACACACGATGGACCCGGCACCCGCACGGTGAATCCATGGAATGCTTAGAAATTTGTCTTCTTTAATAATAATAATAAATATTTCCAGACAGGTCACACAGCGCCATCTAGTTTCCGTGGTAAGCTACGAGGCTTGTGTTACGGAAACTAGATGGTTGATAAACTACATAATACTTTCTTTTTTTTTGTAAATATATACATATTATACATATAAACACCCAGACCGAGACAAATTATACAATGTACAACTTGCCCCCGGTGGGAATCGAACCCACGGCCTCCCGACCTATACCTACCTAACAAGGTTTTCGCTTTAAGAAACAGAATTTGACTACTGTTGACGGGCTTTGATCTTCATAATATACCCACCTTTACTCGTAAGTAATAATAAGTTTTGGTTCAATGTTTGTTATAAAGAAATATAATTACGACCATAATCCCTCGCGGGGTCAAATACCTTTAAAAGTATTAAACTTCAAATAAGCTTTGGGCGTTTAAGTCGATGTCTGGACCTTCTACAATATATTATTTAATTAAAAAGCAATTAAATTCATGTGGATTAGACGTCGAGGACCTGAACTATGTATATCTTTTTTTCTTGTCCTTTATATAATCGTACTTCACTGATCTCTTTACAGTATCAGCAGCCCGCCAGTGGAACCGGCTTCCACTTAACGTTCGAAAAGCACCCTCTCTTAAGTGTTTTAAAAAATTACTTACCTTACATCTTCACAAAAAGCAAGACGAGTCGACATAACCTCTCAAAATTGGTAAAATATTGTATGTATTTTATATATATTTATTATGTATTTATATGTACTTGTGTTATTATATATTTATATATTAGTGTATAAGTATTTTAGCTTTAGTTGCTAGTAATAGTTTAAGATTTTTATTATTTTTTATTATTATTAATCTCGATTTTAAATTAATGATTAAATGCACCCACAATCATTGCTCACTATCCCAAAGGTTAGCTGGTAGAAAATGTCACTAGACATTAAGTTCGCCTATGTACATTTAAATGTGTTTTTGTTTATTGTGCAATAAAGAATTTATCTATCTATCTATCTCCTCCCTAATATCCATGAGTTCCGTTCCCTACGTAAATTTATATAGGCGCGGTGGTGGCTTGGTTATAAGAACGCGTTCCTTAAATCCTACAAAGGTCGGTTCAAACCCACCCGTCATGTACCAATGAGAAATACACTTTTCTTACGTACTGCAGTCATAGATTTACAACACCACCGTTCCCGTGCCTCGGAGAGCACGTTAAGCCGTCGGTCCCGGTTTCACTAATACCAACTTGTGGAATCGTTAATAAATTGTCATAAAAAAATGACATCATATCCTCGCCAAGCCGCCTGGCCAGCGTGGTGAGTGTAGGCCAAATTCTCCAGATATATGTTCTGGAAGGCCCATCTCCAGCAGTGGAGGTCTAGGACGCTGTGTTCTAGGGGCTGTAATGAAAAAAAAATGAAAAAAAATTATATAGGTATAATATCATCGCTTCTTTTATAATAGATAATAAGATTAAAATATAACTGTAAATATTAAGTAGTTTTTATTTTTTTGTATATATTTTTGTATATACCTAATATGTATGGTCATCAGACGGGCGCCGTCAATAAATATATTTAAAAATCTCCTCATTGCCCATTTCTTAAATAAACAAAATAATCCGACTATCTGATATCTATTTCTGTCCCTTTTTATTTATTGTGTAAATTATACATATTATTTCCTTCATTTTGTTATGTATTTCTTACATAACTTTAGTTAAATGTATGTATTATTATTATATATTTTTATTGGTATTTGTGTATTAGTATGTAAATTATTGTTATTATCTGCAACAAATAAAATGTGTTAGATGTGTTTCTTACTTGGTAAAATATATAAATTGAAGCTTAAAAATTTTATTGCCAAATATTTCGCCTCTCTTTGGAGCGGCGTCATCAGTAACAGTGACTGAAGGCCTTTGTCATAAATTTTGAAAAAGTAATTTTATTTCTTTTAGCAATGGTACTATAAAGGCAATGCACTATATAGTTTTGTATTTATTTTTTAGAAAAATATCATCATCACCTCGCGCATCATGGAAAACATCATCAGTATGTTATGTCCATTGTTGGTTCGATATTAATAAATTTACAAAACAAGTTAGACAAAACCTAATGCATTACATTCAGACCAGGGCTATAGTATACACCAAGCTGCCATATAAAAGAGCTTTCCCATGTTATGTAAATTATTATTATGTATGTTTAAGTATTTGTTTTTATTTCTAATGCACCCGCAATCGTCTACCTCACTCCCAAAGGTTAGCTAGTATAGAATGCCGAGAGGCATTAAGTTCGCCCTTGTACTCAAATCTTAAGTTTTTAAGTGTAATAAAGAATTTATAAAATAATAAATAAATATTTTGATATTAACTTTGTTTTTGCTCCTTTTACTCCTCTGATCCTATTCCTAATTCGAATCCTATTTATTAAAACCTTCTTTCCCAAACTTTGACACTGGCAAATTGTTACTAATGCCATATACAAAAAAAAACATCTACACGACCATATCCCTTCCGGGGTAGTCAAAAACCTATTTAGCCAACTTTATTGCCGGCCATCATGTCTCTAGCGTACCTACCAGACTCAAAAAACATCTCAAATATTCACAACTCAAATAATTTTTTCGACCAGGAATCGAACCCGGTAGCCTAAATCCACATACCTAACCGCTAGACTGAGGTAGTCATTATTATTAAAATAATCACTCAGTTGTTATTGAGATATAAAAAAAGTAAAGTATCATCGCGACCGTTTCCCTTTCGGGGTGGTCAGAAACCACGCTTATAAATAAGCAAATTCACATTTAGCCAACTTTACTATAGGCCAATCATGACAAGTGGCAAGCTCGTCGATGTCTCCAGCGTACCAAACTCGAGAAATATTTCTATTTTTGTATCTATACTTGTGAATTAAATGTCAATAGTTTTCCTTAATAAATAAATAAATATCACAAATAAATTGAATATTAATTAAATGTATTTATTTAAATTGATAAGTATTTTTGTGTCCCGACCAGGAATCGAACCCGGTACCTCTGAGTCTAAATCCACGGACTTAACCGCTAGACCACAGAGGCAGTTAAATGTTGAGTACTGTATGGTTTACCTAATAAAAAAATCAAAGAAAACACACAGCCCTCTTTGACGCCCACTTGGGATTCAAAGCAAAGCTCATACCTGCCTCCACCACCACACAAGCTTTACAGCCCTTATACAGGGACTGTATATCTTGTAGCAGTTTGTCATCCACTCCATACTCCGGCACTACTAGTCTACCTATAAAAAAATATTGGCGGCAGATTATGCAAAAGAAAAAAAAAAGATCTTAACATTGTTAAAATTAGGCACATCATTCATTACGCCGATTCAACCATTAAAATCCAATTTACAAAGTCGCCCACCATCCTTTGTCATAGTTGTTTGTCATCAAATAACACCAAATCATAGAAGTATATATAATAGTTAAAAGGAAGGACACGTCATGTGACACCGCGCCCAGGTCCAAGAATGAAGAAGACATCAGTCCCTATTAATGTTGCCCAATAATAATAATAATAATTTATTTTCTTAACAAAAATCTTTAAATATTAAATATTAGTCTTCTTCTTGCTTTTTTGCAATACCAAGATAAAGAGAAAGACAAATCAAATATTTTATTAATCAAAAAACGCTTAATACAAAATAGCTTAAAAATAGTACTACTTACATAAAATACCAAATAAAAAACAAAATACAACACTACTTTTAAATAAAAACAAAGTAATGTAGGGGGCAGGCTGGTGCTTTAACTAATAATGTGCCCTGGGCTCCAAAACATGGGATCTGTGCTATGGAGACCCAATACTTCCCATCTTTAATGGAGTTATCTATTTTTTCATCTATTTTAGTTTTATATAAATAAAAGCTTGTACAAGAGGAAGAGGAAAAGGTATGGGAAGAAGTAGAAGGGTTTATATAATAATACTAACATACATACATTATAAAATACACATAATATACATAGAGTATATATATAAGCCGTTTGGCCAGCGTGGCGATTGTAGGCCAAATTCTCCAGTTCTGGAAGGCCCATCTTCAGCAGTGGAGGTCTAGGACGCTGTGTTCTAGGGGCTGTAATGAATAATATATATAACATATATAACAAATACATATATATATATATATATAACAAATACATCTTATAGAGTAGTGCGCTCCAAGGATACTCGTTTCTACCACCGCTATGTTACCAAGACCAACCCAAATCTTGGTATAGGCCTTGCGCAAGACTCTTGATCCGACATGTTTTTCTAATATATCTTGGTCTTCGTGAAATAACACCAATCCTACTTATGTTCCAATGTAGAACAGACGATTTATTGCTCCAAAAATGTGATTCGTATTGATGAACGAAACATCACCTAAAGCTTTATAGGTTTATAGAGTTTTTGTTATATCTCTGTATACATTTTTGGATATATGCTATGCTGGTCATCAACACCTATAACCATTCTAAATTACACGTAAATCAAACCAGTAGTTCTTGAGATCAAGACACTAGAGTCTCACAATGTTTTCTTACTTATATTAAAAACTGTAGGGGAAAATATCTACTGGCTGACGGAGACAGTTTAGGGAAAGAAAAAGAAAGGTTACTTACGTGGGTCTGGCTGTCACCTGTCTTTTTCCTGGAAGCCTTAAGATCGAATTCAGATGTGGACTGTATTATTTTCACATAGGGTTTGATGGTCTTTGGTTTGAGCCGGCTAGTTAGCGCACACTCGGAAACCAGCGGTCGTGGAGGTTCTAATGATGATCACCGACCTAAAGTCCTAGACCTCTACTGCTAGAGATTGGCCTTTTAGTACATATTTATGGAGAATTTGGCCTACATTTGTATTGTTGGTATTATTGGAACCGGGATCAACGGCTTAACCAGCTCTCTGAGGCACCTCTCAACAAAACTGTATTTCACATTGTGTATGCTGGGGGTTCTAAGTACGATGAACTGCTTCTTTTATTGAGAGATCATGACCATACGCGAGGGCTGAACGATGACGACTAATTGCATCTAAAGGGCATAAACCTCAGTTTTCATTCCGAAGTAGGCCACTATTTGGCGCCACGTTAGGAAATAATTGGAAAGATAGTGAACAAGGATTTTATTTGCCAGGAGATAATTGCTGATTCCCTATCGAAAAATAGTATAAATAAAAAACTAAACCTAGGTACCAAACAGAAACAAACATTATATTTTGTGAAAGTGCAAGAATCTTGCAAGACTCTTGCGCAATAATAATACTAAGACCAAGATTAATAGTGCAACCTCTCAAGAAAATTTAGGGCCAAACTTGTCTATAAATTGTTTTGTTGGCCCGTCTTGATAAAATGTCTAGTAAGTAAGCTTTTGAAATCACAATAGTTTGCAAAAAAGTGACTTTTTGCAATACAGGTGGATTTGCTGGCTTAACATAATGCAGAAGCGCCATCGGACAATTATGAAAAAAAAAGAAAGTGACATTTTGCGGACTTGTCATCTTTTCGACCGCCGGACATCGAACCTGGGCCTTTGTCGGGGCTTTTGAGTCTTTGTGTCGTTTTTTTTATTCGCCGCGTGTAATTGCAATGCCTCTGACCACCCACAGTGGGTTACAAGCGTGAAGTAGTGGATTAAAATTGCGAATTGTGTGTCAATTTTGATTAATTAATTTATTTTTCGTTGACTTCGTCTCCTCTAGTGTTTCATCATCAGTAAGTCTTGTTTCAAGCGGTGTTATTTTTATATAAATATCACCATGGCAAGCTAACAATATTAGTTCTCCTTGAAAGTAAAAATTGGCATTTGACATTATTGCAAATGGCACATACTTTCAACGAGAACAACAAATAGGTGGTAGGCGGACTGATGATGGTAATTTGCCCAGTCTGCCGAAGGGGGTAAATATCCATCCTTCGTGCCGATATACCTAGTAAAATGTATTCACACGTTTCGGGATTAGGCTCGAATTGCTGTAATGTCCAGTCAAGCATAGTGTTTAGGGACTGATGTCGGTCATGAGTAATAATAATAATAAATATTTCCAGACAGGTCACACAGCGCCATCTAGTTTCCGTGGTAAGCTACGAGGCTTGTGTTACGGAAATTAGATGGTTGATAAACTACAAATTATACTTTTTTTTGTAAATATATACATATTATACATATAAACACCCAGACCGAGACAAATTATACAATGTACAACTTGCCCCCGGTGGGAATCGAACCCACGACCTCCCGAGTTCACGGCAACGTTTGTTACCACTAGACCACGGAGGCGGTCGTAAAAGTAGTGTTATTTTGTTAAACAATGTAATTAATTATGGAAAACGATAAATTTGACTCTATTTATGGGACAGAAGATTGAGTTTAATTTTAAGAAGGTTTTCCCGCGCTTCATCTCTCATATTCTAAGTTGGGCGAAATTGCCGGTAAATGACTCCATTATCCAGGCATCACATTTTGTTCCTTGTACTTTTCAAATAAAAGGTCATTTAAAAATTTCCTCTCGTGACAACCCATCAGAGATAGTCCCAAGGAGACTGGCAACATTTCCCCTGCGTATAGCGAGGCAATTTTTTTTTTCATTTTAGCCCCTAAAAGACAGACTCTAGACCTGTTGGAGATGGGCCTTCCAGTCGGATTCATACTTAGCCAACATTACTATAGGCTAATATTTGTAATTTTGTTTATTATTTCTTTTTTTACAACTAAATATTTATTTATTTATTTCACCATCATTACAGCCCCTAGAACACAGCGTCCTATACCTCCACTGTACATACATACATACATACAAACAAAATGAGATTTCATAATTTTCATTACAGCCCCTAGAATACATCATCAAGGACGTAATTATTATTTTTTCTAGCACGACATGTGACCCTTCGCCCACCTGATCATAGGTCCATGAATGTTAGCAACTAGAATCAAACACATATGACTGACATCAGTCCCTAACACTATGCCGGCTTGACTGGGCATGACGGCAATTTGAGCCTGCTACCTATTCGAGATTCACTGTTGGAGATGGGCCTTCCAGAACATATATCTGGAGAATTTGGCCTACACTCGCCACGCTGGCCAGACGGATTGGCGAGGATTATATTTATGGCTGATCAAATATATTTTTTTACATCTGATTTGTTTCTTTCTATTTAACCAGCAAATTTATATTAAATTAAATTAAAAAAGTCAATTTAATTTAAATTTAATATTCACAAATGAAGATAATCAGAAAATGACTACAAAGTTGTATTATTATTATGCATAAGCGTTCCATCAAACACTTGTGTTTCCTGTTATTACTTGTACAGTCAGGGACTAAAGTTCTGTTATATATTATTTTATTATTATTTATTTATTTATTAAGACACAAAATACAGTTAACAGACAAATAATTTATATTTATATTATATAAATCATTGTATTTTGTTAAATAAGTCGTAAGTTTGCCAACCTAACATTTGTACACAACATGCAGTAAACAATATTAAGAATAAAATACAGAAAAACATCAATATCTAAAGTTAAACATATAAATAATAATTTGACATATATATATATATAAATATAGACATAAAAAAATAATAATGTAATAGTAGTAATAATATAGCGAGCTAACACCGTCTGTTTTATTTATTTAATTATATACATACATTGCTGCACTAAGGGAAAATGCCAAGCATACAAGATGTCAAATTCAAATCAAATTGTTTATTATTATTAATTCAAATTACAATGATATATAAATATACAATTAAGAAAGTAGAAGAAACATTAAAATACAAAATAATTAAACAATATGTTAGTTAATAATACTAACGTCTTGCACCGTATCTCTGGCAACTATCAGTTTCAAATGTTTACTGGCACATGCTAGGAATCTCAGTTCGGAGAGGACGATTATGTCTAGCGAATTTTTGCCGCTAATTACTTACTGGCATAAATAGGCTGTTTTTTATATTTTATTTTATTTTACTTACTGGCATAATAGGCTGTTTTTTATGTTTTATTTTGTTTTTTAATTCCTCGACTGTACCCAAGTCTGAGGTAATGTGGTTTTAATAGTTGTGAGTCCACAAAGTATGGCTCGACTCGTGTAATGTGAATGACTACACGAACCATCTTAAGGACGTGTTATTATACAATTACCATTGTTTTGGACACACCGACTGATGCTCACATTTTAATCTATTTTTTTTTGCTGTTAAACTTTGACTTACGTGATAAGGTTATTTTGTATCTTTATTTGTTGGAAGAACAGACGCATTCAGCTAGGATGGGCAGCATTCGGGAAGTTGCGACACATCTTCCTATCGAACTTACCACAGTGTTTGAAAACAAAAGTTTTCAACCAGTGTGTTCATCCAGTAATGTCGTATGGAGCAGAGACGTGGACACTGACGGTGGGTCTGATACATAAGTTCAAGGTCGCTCAGCGAGCTATGGAGAGAGCTATGCTCGGGATTTCTTTGAAGGATAAAGTCAGAAACGTTGACATCCGTGAAATAACCAAAGTTACCGATATAGCTTTCAAAATTAGCAAGTTGAAGTGGCAATGGGCTGGACGCGTCTGTCGCAGAAGCGATGAACGATGGAGTAAACGGGTCCTCCAGTGGAGCCACGTACTGGAAGACGCAGAGTGGGTCGACCCCCCTACATATGGACAGATGGGTGGCAGAAGATCGTGAAAAATGGCGAGCCTTGGGGGAGGCTTATATCCAGCAGTGGAGAGACACAGGCTGATGATGATGATGATTATGATGATTTGTTGGAAACTAATACATAATATAGTATTAATAAAAAATAAATTCATGAGTGTTCTGAAGAGCTCCACAACCTTATACCATCTTCTCTATTCCGCAATCCAACCATACCACGGCGAAAATATGCACCCCCATACCATGCCATTATCCCTACGCGTACATATAAATTTTGAGACTCTTGCCTCTATCGCACGCTGACGATGTGGCCAGTGTATTTTCCATTCCTATAACCTGAAGTCATTCAAGCGAAGTGTTAAAAAGCATCTTGTTAGGCCGGCATAATGGTTGGGACTGATGTCAGCCGTCAGTTGCTCCCATTATTGTTCCATGCGTACCTCTTACCATCACTTGGGCGCCAGTCACAACTTATGCTCAATAAAAAATATAAAAAAAACATTTAAATTACCATACCTAAATCAATATTAAAAAAAAATGCTAACATAAAAGTTGTTAAGTGGCATTAAATAAGCTCGAAAAGAAAAAAACTATTTTTAAACGGTCGAAGCAAAGACATCTAATAACCTAATCCATTGAGCCATCTGCTATCTAAATTAAAACCAGCAAATTATCGGACTATCATTCCTAACATCACAAGGGACGACACGCAATAAAATGTCTAACAATTCCTTTGCCGAAGCCACGTTTAAAAAAACAACGATCGTCACCTGTCGTGTCATTTGGCTCCAATAAACTTAGCCGCCAAATGATAAATTTTAAATAAATAAATTTAAAATTTGAACGACCCCCGAATGTTAAAATATATTGTGAGTAAAAGATAAAGTATCATCACGGCCGTATATCCCCTCTGGGGTGGTCAGAAACCACGCTTTTTAAAGAAGCATGACAAGTGGCAAGCTCGTTGTTTTAAGCCACCGTCACAGCACCTAGAATACAACACTTCACAAAGACTTCCTCTAGATGGGCCTTCCAGAAATTTCGGAAGAATTTGGCATACACTCGCCACGCCTGCCACGGTATGACCAGGATCTGTGTGCTTAGTGTAAAATGCAAGTTTCGGAAAACGTAACTGATGTAGTTACGTTTTTTATTTTACCTTGCATGTTATTGCAAGTTTGGCTATATTAACAGGCAATGAACATCGAAAATTCAGTACAAAAACTCTACTACTATAGTTGCGTTTACGAAACTTCACTGTCACACTAGGCATACTGATGTCAAATTATAATGACAATTTATTAACGATTCCACAAGTTGGTGTAAGGGGAACCAGGATCGACTGCTTAGGTGGCAGTTAAAAAAAAAAAAAACAAAGTTTTCTATTTAAATGTACTTTACCTTATACGAGTATAGGACTGTCAACAAGAGCGCCGGATTTAAATTTGCCGGCGTTTTGTTAATACGAGTTGTACGGTACGGAGCGTTTTGTTTTGAATTTGTCACGTACATACCTCGCGATTTAAGAACATGGTTAAGTATTCAAATCAACAACGTTTAATTATTGTAAATACACATTACAAAATGATAAAAGTTCGCCAATTACGTCAAGTTTTCGGTCGAAATAATGCCCAAATGAATCAACGTTGATTTACTTACAAAATATGAGACCAAATTTGCGCTGATGGATCAGAAGACCTTTGTTCGTCGTCGTACTTGTCGGTCACTCGATATAGCCACAATAAGGGAATCAGTGAACCAACCAGCCGAGATTCCAGGAACTTCCATTCGACATCGTGGTCAATAATTAAATATTTCCAGAAGCACTATGCAACGAATTATAGTAATAGATCTGTATTTATGACATACAAGAAATTGCTGTAAGAAAACAATCCAAACCATATTTTTCTTTAAAATCAAATCCGGCGCTCTTGTATATTTGACCATTGACAAAAGTTTATTATTTTAAGAGTAAAAATACAGAACCAAGATATATACACTATTTTTATGTCGGGGGTTAAAGAGTAGAAAAAAGATGCGTTAGAAACATGGTCAAATGTTTAATTTTGACAGGCTGTTATTGTAGGCAATAAAAAAAAAGTGGGACACTTTTGTATGGGATTGTACCTTCCTAAGTATTTATTTTTTGCTTTTGAAAACTATGATCTATTTAATCAAAGCTTTATATTTGGTTAGCGGAAACACGATTGGATCTACTAATTTAAGACTAGTAAATTAAAGTAATGTATCACCACGACCGCAGCCCTTCCGGGGTAGTCAGAAACACGTTTTTAAAGAAGCATATATTTAGCCAACTTTACTATAGGCCCATCATGATAAGTGGCAAGCTCGTCGATATCTACAGCTTACTAAAATCAATCGACAAATGTCACAAATAAATTAAATGTTTTTTTATGACCTGACCGGGAATTGAACCCGGCACCTCCACATATAAATCCACGGACTTAACCGCTAGTTAGTTAGTTTTCTATTTAGAGTTTTTTTTGTTACGACGAAATTCGTTTCGCACCAACTTCCACTGCATAAGGCGGAGTCTTGTTCCCGTTCCTGATCATTTCTTCTGTGGTATCATAATATTTGTTTGACTTCATGTTGTGGTCTTATACATTAACAGTGTCCGTTCGTAAAATGATATCTTTATATATGGTTTGCGTTAAATGAAACAGAATTTGGATTCGATCTAAATATCGCGCAATAATGATTCTTCTAAGCGATAGGCACATTGTGTCGGCAAATAACTGCCAATTGACGGCACTGATAACGCCGCACAATTGAATAGAGCCTGACATTTCAATTAAATAACACTTACATTCCATTTTCGTTAATTGCTTTTTTACGAACCGGCTAATTCCCATTTAGTTAAAATTCTGTTTCGTCAACTTTTAAGCTCAAAATATTTATAATAAAACTCTATTAAAATGATATTTATTTTGATAAAATACATAAATTGTGGTTTTATTTTTGGTTACAAATAGTGTTGCCCAAAGCAAGATTGGCTAAGTCTTGGTCTTGCACCAGAACAACTGGTCTCGGACTTGGTCTTGTTTTTGCACTCCTAATAGACTTAGTCTCGCAAGACTCTTGCCTTGACTGAAAATATATATTTGTTTGTAATTGTAGTTAGGAAATACTTGTGGGACGTTTGTGTGTCCGCAAACAAGTAATACGAGAACTCCTGGTCTGATTTACTTAAATTTAAATGAAAAACTTTAAATGGTTATCGATCTTGTTGACGAAAATGTATCCAAAAATGTATACAGGGGTTGTAATCAAAACTCAGTAGGTAGCAAAAAAAATCGTCAGTGCCACATTGGAACACTAGGTTGTTTTGGATATATTTCAATTCATCTACTGTGGGTCACGAAACAGTTACTAATTAAATACATATATAATAATAAAATATGGCTATTTTTAGAAAATTTTGAACAAATATGTCTAAGCAAGAGTCTTGCGAGACTGTTGCGCAAGACCAATATACCAAGACTAGGGTTAGTCTAGTTTAGTTAGTTAGGTCTTGCTAACATATCGGTGGCCTTATAGTTCTTGGTCTTGTAAAAGAGCAAGGACAAGACCAAGACTACCAGACCAAGACCAAGATTTGGCAACACTAGTTACAAAAGAGTTCTCACAATTTACAACAATATTAATTGTACTATTTAACAATTTGGTACCTATTAATTCAGAGGGGAAATACTGCCAGTGTATTGGGCAGCATGCCACAGAACAGAGATTTGCTGGTGCTATTTTTGTAAGTATTTAATGTTTTCTTATTTATTTACGTTACACGTTATATTCACTCTGTTTGTTGCATACTGCCAGGTGTTCTACACCAGTCATCCCTGGAGACCGTACATGAGGCGTTTTAACACGCTTCGCATACTAAAGTTATCCCAGAGTTGTAGTGCGTCTGGTATATTTGCTGAGAACAGAGTTGATGACTTTTTTGCCAAGCCGCTTTTGTGGACCGACTGACAATCAGATAACGATATAATGGCTTTTTTTAAAATAAAATTAGATTTAGATTATAGTATAGAGTAAAATTTGAATTATTTTTATAAATTAATTTTGGGTTTCTATGCCTGAAATAAATAATATTTAATTTTAAGTTCAAGTATTTTGTTTTTTAGGGATTAATTTAGTTTTTAATGTAGTACGAGTATAGTTTATTTAATTTTAGGTCTTTTATTGTAAATTTATTTTAAGTTTATATTTTATTAATTAAATACTAGTTAATTGAATAAATGAATTAAAAACTTAACAAACGATCATCACCATGAACTTATTAATTTAATAGTATTTTACGAAACTCAACTACATATTATGAATGTTTCCGAAATAGGAAATTAACGAAAATGGAAACTTGCCTAAAAATCTAATTCAGATAAGAGATTTAACAACTTTGCTATGAGACCCCTTTTAACAACAAGTGTGTAATTTTATTCAATAGAAACAATCACCTCTGCTGTCATCATTTTAAAGTTAAGTTTCAGATAATTTTATAATATGTTGCTTCCCTCTCGCTCGCACTCTTCGACATTTTCAAATATGTTTCATGTCTAAGCCTGGGTTGCAACAAAATGAAGTTGTAGCTTGGTATCATCTTCTCCTTTTGATTATTTCCACAAACATTATACATCATCATATATATATATAATAGGGTTAATAGAAAACTACTAATATTTTGTGTGGATAAAACTAAAAAATAGAAACGGGTTCAAGACTCAGCTTTACGCAGTGGAAGTTGGTGCAAGAGGAGTTCCAGCAAAATCTATGCATCACTTACTGAAAGAATTGGGCCTAAGCAGGTCTGCCGTCAATACATTTATGGAACGAGCTTCCAAGACGGCATTAACGGAATCATACAGTATTTGGTTGGGTAGGGAGAGGAGTAGAATGGTGGATGGTGAGCGTATTATCGCGCAATAAAATAAAAAAGAGAGGCCTACTTTTCTTAAACCAGCCTGTTGTCGGTCGCAAGCCCGAGACACCATTCTTCTCATCTCTTACCCACACACGATAAAGCCGGCACCCGCACGGTGAATCCACGGAATGCTTAGAAATTTGTCTTTTCTTCTAAAAGTAAAGATTTTTTAAAGAGACTGCAGTAAGAAGAGTACGAAGGGAAAGAGGAAGAGAGTTCCAGAGTGATGCTGCAGTAACAGTGAAATATTTAGGATTAGAAGGGATTGAGACAAGCTATACTACGGTCAACAAGAGTTTTTCGCTTACGTCCTAGCCTAACATCATAGCCTGTGTCTCTCCATTGCTGGAAATAGGCCTCTCCCAAGGCTCTCTCCACTTCCATCACCCCCACCAGCGAACTTCATTAGGTCATCCGTCCATCTGGCGGTGGAGTCATCTCACTCTACGTGGTCTCCACTTCAGGATCCGTTTCAGCATCAGTTGGAAATGGCGACTAATTTACCAGATTTATTTTGAAAGTCGCCGTCAGCTTTGTTCAATCGACGCATTTGTTCACTTGAATTGTTACAAATATAGAGATTTAATTTTGGTGTAACTCAGCCTTTATTTTTTTCCTATCCTAATATACAATAATCCTAGATAATGACGTCGTGATTGGTACGTAGTTTGCGGTTGGCAGGACTTTTTAGCCGTCTTATTTTAAAACCTTGTAAGTCCTTTGAACTAAACTTTACCTAACTCCAAAAGCCTTATAATATTAGGTGCTGGTTCGAGTATATTTTTATTAGATAAGTAGCTACAATTAACTTTATTGATTAAAAAATATTAAAATAAAAAAATAGGTAAGTATAAATTATTTTACAAAAAATTTTGGTAAAAATATTTTTTTTTAAAAAAGATAAAAACTACTGAATTATAAAAATAAAAAACCATAATTTAAAAAATATATCAATATATAGCTGAGTTTTCCTTGCAGATTCCTTTCTCAGTCATATTAAACATTGACAGGTCACTGGAATCTGATAAGCTTTGCTTTTAATTCAAAATATTTTAAATTATGACGTCTCACAAATGCCTGTAATAGGTTTACATAAATAAATATTTTTTGACTGCTTTTTTTTTTTAAAGAAATATTAAGGTTTTAAATTATGAAATGATTATTTCAATTAACGCACGATTAACTTTTTAACTATAATGCACGTCAGTGACAAGCCAACTACCAATCACGTGTCGTAAACAACAAACATTAACGGTTGTTATTTTATATTCCTTTTGAAAATAGCTACTAATAATATATTTTCATCATTACCACAACCGTTACAGGAACCTAGATCTCCACTGCTCGAGGTAGGCCTTCCAGAACATATTACTGAAGATTTGGCCTATAAAAAAAAAAAAAAAATTATTGACACCAAATTTTTAACATCCTATTTACATAAATTACAAACTAGGAAATTATATATATATATAAATAAATAAATATTTCCAGACAGGTCACACAGCGCCATCTAATTTCCGTGGTAAGCTACGAGGCTTGTGTTACGGAAACTAGATGGTTGATAAACTACATATTATACTTTTTTTTTTTTTGTAAATATATACATATTATACATATAAACACCCAGACCGAGACAAATTATACAATGTACAACTTGCCCCCGGTGGGAACCAAACCCACGACCTCCCGAGTTCACGGCAACGTTTGTTACCACTAGACCACGGAGGCGGTCTATATATATTGAGCTAGGACAGGCTAACAGAAATGTTAGTAAGTGCACTGGTTTCTGCACTAGATAATTATGTCAAGGCACAGCAACCAGGTATAGGTAGCGACTCTGACCAGTACCTGACTGAAATGTCAATTTTAATGACAAATTGACAATTTCCCATATTGTTATGTGCTCTTTGAGGCATGGGAACGGTGGTTTTGACAATCTATAACAAAAATAAGTTGTTATTTGCAACATCACAGCATGTGTTCGAACCAAGACCTTTAAGGAAATCCTCTTTACAACTGCGCCATCTCATTAAATTTAAAGTAAAGTATCATCACGACCGTATCACTTTAGGGGTGGTAGAAACCACGCTTTTGTAAGAAGCGAGTTCACATTTAGCTAACTTTACTATACGCCAATCATGACAAGTCGCAAGCTCGTCGATCGTATGAAACCCCAGAAATATCACAAATACTTTCGAGTCTAGATCCACGGACTTAAGCGTTAGGCCACAGAGGCAATTAATCAATTTAATTTAGATAAATATATTTAATTTTGCTGACCAAATATTATTAAAAAATATATATTAAGCCTTATTAGGCTTTAAGATAGGACAGCCGCTGATATTATTGAAATCTAAATAAGTAGATATTGCAGCTATTCGTTGGAGCCCTTTGTTTATGCGTTCACAGCGATTCTAATAAAGAGCACCCGATAATAGAGGGAGCTTATTCCGTAACGTATCGATGAGCTGCCGGGTTTGTAACGCGATCCATTGCAACATATGCATCAGTTAAATATTCTGAACACATTCGCAACACGCAATGGATGTTGGAACTGCCGAGTTAGTAACACGACCCATTGCCACTTACGCATTAGTTAAATATTCAGAACTCAATCGCAAAAGGCAATGAATGTTGAAACTGCCGAGTTAGTAACGCGACCCATTGCAACTTACGCATCAGTTAAACATTCAGAACTCATGGTAAAAGACAATGGATGCAATATACATGGATTTTTAATTACAACCAAACAAGCTGCACCTTTTATAGCCAACCACCACATTCTTTTACAGTATCCATTAATGGGTCTTTGAATAACTAGAATAAAAACACAATACAATAACAATGATTACATATTTGTGCCCTTTGCTGTAGAAACTCTGGGTCCATGGAGTCCCAAGGCAAAAAAGTTTTTAAAAGACATAACACCGCGTTCTGTCGTTTACTCCGGTGACAAGTTGGCTGGCTCCTTTTTTGCGCAAAAAAACAGTATTGCAATTCAGCATGCAGCCAGCGTTCTTGCCACCACTCTCCACGCCGACGGGACTTATCCCTATCCTTAGTATTAATATTTTTTTTTGCATCTATAACAATAATAATTGAATTAATCTAAGTCGGACTATAACACAATATAACATGATGCAACACAGAAATACAACACCAAGGATCAAACTTGGTCAAGCTGCAGTTCTGCTGTAACGACAATTTAATAACATGCAAAGAGTTAGCGAATATGTCTTTATAGACTGACATTCTCATTATTTTATGAAAATCTGTTATATTGACGACATGTACGTTTTAGTGATGAGTGGTGATCCAAATTGGATTTAGATTGTCGTAGAACGAATAGATAATATTTGCCAACCCTTGGTGGTCTGGTCGGCAATGAGACACGAACACGGGACAGTAGGTGGGGTGCGATTGATATTGTAATGAGGATAAATTTAAAGTACTATAAACGATCTTTGTAATATAAAAGTTCCTTTATTAAAACTGAATGTTAGATGCCACAAAAAAACTCTTTTGAACATTATCGATCCTCTTGATGTATACGCCATAGTATGGATTCCACACAATGCTGCAGTATTCCAACGTAGATACTTCTTCGTTTCTTTGAATAAACGCCATAATATTAACGTTAATTATTCAAATGAATTTCTAATAAGAAACTGGAAGACGAGTGGATGTTAAAATGCCGTAAATCATAGCGACCCTTAACGTAATGTCGTCACGTGAAAATAAACAAGCAGGACATCCAATTGGTAAATGTCGTGTTAAACACTAATAAATATTCCCAGTTGTCGGCCTCTATGGGCTTGCTTAGACGTTAAGTGTCACATCTATAACAGCTTGCTCACACTTTGTTAATAAAGCTGATATAATACATTTTTAGTAAAAGGCTGGTAATGACCATGACTCCTACATTCGTTATGTAATAACACTCCTTGGAGCCTGGATTGTTCACGCACACAAGTGTTGGTGTGGGGAACCAGTGGAACATCTCGGATACCACGGGCTTTTCTGCGCTAGAAATGCCGGCCACATTCCTTGTCACACGGCTCTCAATGACATCATCCGTGGGGCTCTTGTCACTGCTGGATTACACGTGATCCTAGCACCCTGAGATTGCATTGTCAATAAAATTGTCATAAAAAATTACATCAGAACCTCACCAACCCCTCTGTCTGGCCAGCGCGTGACGAGTGTAGGCCGAATTCTCCAGATATATGTTCTGGAAGGGCAATCTACAACAGTGGAGGTCTAGGACGCTGTGTTCTAAGGGCTGTAGTGATAATGATAAAGAATTTTTAATTTGAATTTAAAATAACTGAATCCTTCCTTAGTGGAATTATTTCACTTAAATACAGAAATTTGTATATGTACGTGGCCATTTTGGACTAAAATTTTAAGTAAACGAATGCTTGCAAAAACAAATGATTTAGTTACCGGCCTCAAAATTGTCATTTGTCTTAGCTTTATTTGAATTATCTTAGCTAAGATTTAAGTCTTTTGCGTTGCTAATGATTAGACATGCAGTGGTTACTGCTAAGAACTTTAAACAGCGTAGATACGCCAACCTCAACACAGGTTACGAGTTAGCGTCGCGTTTGGGGTCGAGACAATTGGACCATGGGGGGATAAGTGTAAGCACGCTATATAGATGCCAGCATAAAACACTTGAGGCTTAGTAACCCTCCCTGAGGAACACCGCCGCAAATCTCAATTCGCCGTGGGAAGCCTTTACGGCGCTGTTGGAGAAGGTCGTAGAATGGCCCACGCCTGTCACCAAGGTTGGAACCAGCGGGAAGACGGCAGGAGGTCACGATTGTCCATGTAATTGTAATTGCCTATCTATACAAAGGCTTTTTGAAAAGCTAAGAGTGGGTAATTTATCATAATTGTATTATTGAACGGTTTCTGATTATTTCTGCGTGTTATAACGTTATAGGTGCTAAGAGATACAATATTAAATTTTGAATTTTAATTTTTGTTTGTAATTTTTCTGTCTTTTATTTTCATTCCGTAATGCGTATCAAAGACAAAAGTCAAAATACTATTAAATAGTTGTTAAGTTTACAATGTCAGCTTATCTTCGAATAATTAATATACATTACATACTTTATGTAAAAAAAATGCAAACATATTATATAACAAGTCACAATTTTAATTTATTATAAACTTTGAATGAACCCACGAATTTTATTTGGTTGTAAGTTAATTCTTAGGACAGACCATTGTTTAGACTGATAAACTAAAGATAAAGGACATTAGTTTCCAAAATATTGATACTTGTAAAAATCTTATATGAATTTATCATCCGTATTTTGAATGTCATAAACCGATCTTTTGCATTTTGAGGACTTGGAGAAGAAATACTTGTAGATCGTAAAGCTGTTGTTTTGTCATTGCTTTTTCGAAGTTTGGTTTTTATAACAGTTTAGTATTAATGACTGACTTAACACACTAATAAAAATAAAATAAAATGCGTTTATTTTGGAATAGTATCCATAGGGGTTAGTAACATAGTGTTTGCTTATTCTATATTAGTAAAAAGAGGAAATTTACTTTTTATATTTGCCTTGCCCTCCTGAGGTACTGGGCACATACATGTGAGTATGTACCCAGTGCCCCATGATAGGGCAATCTGGCTTCTCACTAACTGCCCTCAAGATGATGTTGTCGCTCCCTCGTACTCTGTGCATCAACGACGCGACTCGTGCATCGCAGCATACTTTAAACAAACTATCGAGCAGCAATAAATACCAAGAAATTAATTCATTTAAAAATGTGTTAGTTAAATTATTGTTACAAAAGGGCAACTATAGTATTATATATATAGATGATCTAAATTGAGTACCTACATATTGTAGTTCTTATTTGGTTTAGTTTTATTTATAACATTTGTATCTTGTAGCCGGATAGATAGATTTTTAATATTAGTAAATAAGTAGTAGGTAATGTTATTTGGACATATCTAATTTGTACTAATAATATAATTTTATATTATATATAATAATATATTATTTTATGCTTAATGTGGACAGATTATTTCAACAATGTAACCAATTCTGACAATTAAACATTAAAAAAGTTTGTTTTAATAATTTTACATAACATCTTTAATATTAAAGTTTGTAAAGTCATTTGATGTCGGTAGATGCTCTCCTTTATATTGCACATTGGATTTTATAGTCGACAGTTACATTGTCGACACATGACCGGTGTTGGTTTAGTGAAGGCAGATCGTTGTATCTGAGCCCCGCGGGGTACTACGCGGGTCTTTTTAATAAGTTGTTTTTTTCTGCCCTCAGCAGGACTCAAAGGACGGCGACTTTTGTTCTCGTGTCTCGCTCGTTAATGATTTTTACGAATTATTAATTGTGGGCTGATAAAAAGCGATTGAAAAATGGTGATTGTTATCCGATTTGTTAGTTTCGATATGAGAAATCGTTTCGCCTTGTTCCTTATATCGTTTAGGGAGACAGATGTTCTTGATCATTTTTGTGTTATGGAAGTATCTATTAAGTTAAACATATGCGACGAACTATTATACGTGTATGAATATTACGTATAAGACAGGAAACTCTATCTTATTAAAAGTTTATCAAAGAATCATTAGGGTTTTAAAAACACGAATTTGACAAAGCTTTCGCTGAATGGGCTTAAATTGAAAGAAGTTATTGTTTCCAAATCAATTAAAATCAAAGTGTTGCTAACCAATACACTTTTCCTCTTTTACTAGCAAGTATAGGTTCAATTAAAATAATAACAATGTAATATGTATTTATACATATTTTTAATGTATAATTAAAATGACAGGTAGTTGTCTGAAAATGAACATCAACATCATAATCATTATCAGCCTGTGTCTCTCCAATGCTGGATATAGGCCAAAACTCACTGCTTCGCACAATCTCCTGCCACACTCATTTAGCCCCCACCAGGGACTTTATTAAAATCTTCCGTCTATCTGGCAGGGGGTCATACCACTCTGCGTCTTCTCGTACGTGATCACCACTTCAGAATCCGTCTACATCATCGTTTATCGGTTCTGTGACAGACGTATCCAGCCCATTGCCACTTCAGCTTACTAATGTTGAACGCTATATCGGTAACTCTGGTTCTTCGACGGATTTCCACGTTTCGGACTTTATCCATCAGAAAAATACCGAGCGTAGCTCTCTTATTTTTATTTATTTATTTAAAGCCTTATTGCACGTTATACAAGGGGCGGACTTAATGTCGCTAGATAGACGGCTTAACGTGCTCTCCGAGGCACGGGAACGGTGGTTTTGTAAATCTATGGCAAATGTACGTAAGAAAAGTGTATTTCTCATTGATACATGCCAGGAGGTTTGAACTGACCTTTGTAGGATTTAAGGAACGCGTTCTTACAACCGAGCCACCACCGCGCCGTAAATATTATAATAATAAATAAGTCTATATACATATAAGTACAATAATATTACTAAAATCATACTAATAACTATGATATATTAAATACTAATAATACATATACTACATATGATACGATTACATAACTTATGAACAATTTAAGTAATGCGATGACACTATTTTTTAAAACATTTTTCGGTTTTATGCTTGTCGGATTTCGACTGGTAGTTCATTCCACAGGTTTGCGGCGACAATAGCAAATGGGTTGGCCATAAATCCAGTATGGTGAGAGGGAATGGAGAGAACAGAGTTATGAGAAATGCGGAGGACTTATCTTGGAATGAAGAGAGATAGGCCAATTTATTGGTATTTTTGTGTCACAGGCTCGTTAAGTATTGAAAATAGTGAGCAGGGAATTCGGAGATTCCTGCATCAGCGAATTGGTAGCCACTTTAACTTTGTTCGATACTCAGAGATGTGATCGTATTTTCGAAGGCCGAAGACAAACCTGATACAGGAGTTGAGTAATCTGATCATAGCTCGCTGAGCGACCTTAAATTTGTGGACTAGACCTACTGCCAATGTCCACGTTTCTGCTCCGTACGACAGTACTGGAAGAAAGCACTGGTTGAAAACTCTGGCTTCAAATACTGGGAATGTTTGATAAGATGATGTGGCTCATTTTCCTGAATGCTGCCTAATTGCATAGTCTGTCCAAAGCAGACGTATTTTTGCCCAACTTCGAGAGTGGCATTACCCACGCTGATTAGTCTCGGTTAAACATGACTTTTGTCTTGTCCAAGTTCATTCCGAGGTCAACCTCCTGGTTAAAACAAACTATTTATTATTATTATTTAGGTTTATATGACAAACTCTTGGTTTTTAGGCCGGATTTTAATAATGCTCGCGAGCCTTAGCCAAGGGAGCATTATTTATGGAAGTGAGTGAATACTGAGTGAATGATGATATGGTTCTGTTTGTAGGAATTTCCTGACGATTCTGCATGTGTTAAGTATTGTGGCTTTCTGTAATTAGATGTATGTGTGTGGGGATAAATCTAGTAATTGAAGTGATTGCTGTAGGTTTTAGGGATGACACCTGTAGATGACAGGACTATTGGTACTATTGTGACGTGGCTCATGTGCCATATGCGGGATATTTCGTCTTTAAGATCGGTATATTTTCTTATTTTTTATTATTATTATTATATGTATATATATACGGGTTTAACATTAACCTTTGCTTTTGTTTAAACGTGTAATAAGTGTTGTGGTAATTTCCTGAGCATGATATATGGTTAACTGGCGACTCTCGGTAATGGCAGGGCGTGCCCGTTGTTAGCCTGATGGCGTCGGGATTTCGGTCCACGATGCGGAGAAATAAATTAAATAAACTCGTGTCTAATAATTAAGTTTCGTGGAATTTTGATTAATAGTCCCACGATACCAAATTCGTAAGCGGTTTTCGTTTTAATGTCTCTTTTTGCTTGTGTTTTGATGACATGACACTTTATGTAATCACATAATAGTACAAGATCTGTAGAAGAGTCACCTTTGTCCATATTATATATAACGCTAAGAGCAGCGGTGATGGGTTGCCTAACGAAATATGTTGAAGGCAATCATTCATTACACACACTATATTACATAACTAGGTTAAAATAAAAATGTCAAGTAGTACAAGGTACTACTATAATCTAATATAATATTAATATAAATAAATATATATATATAAAATAATTTAATATAGTAGTATTTAAATTTTATTTTCTGTATTTGACTATACTATATGGCATTCAATATGTCTCTTTCATAATTGTATTGATAGTTTTGGCTGTTTCTGGTCTTTGTCGTGTGGTTTCGTATTAAGATGTCTGACCATGATTGTGTTATCTCGTTTACGATAGGTAACTAATATTAGTTACAGAGTATTATAAATTGACTTAACCAAGTGTTCCAGACCGTTCCTACGGTGATAAATAAATGAAATGAAACACACAGGCCCTAAAATACACGAGTTCTAGACCCCCACTGTTGGAGGTGGGCTATCCAGAATTTTCTGAAGAACTTGGCCTACACTCACCACGCTGGTCAGCCGGCTTGGTTTGATGACAATTTATTAACGATTCCACAAGTTGGTATTAGAGGAATCGGGACCGACGGCTTAACGTGTACCGAGGCACGGAAACAATGGTGTTTTAAATCTATTTATTTATTTATATAGTACACACAGGAGTACATATATTATCACACACATAACATAGTATAATTATAACTTATCTTATATATGTACCAATTACTTATGTACTTATTATGTCACAGCATTTACCAATATAAAAAGAAGAACAAATTAAAAACTTATTACTGTTAAAACAAAAAAATAATTTTAACAAAAAACTAACAAAATATAACATAAAAATATGACTTCTAAAATAAAATTATACTTACAATTTTTCTTTTTTAATAGAACTATAAAGGAAACATAAAAATTGCATAAATTTGGTACCTTAAAAAACGAAAACAGAACACTTGTTCAATAAATTATAAGATACTCATATATTAATTGGTTTGAAATGTTCGAGAACATTTTTTCTCAATACATTTTAACGGTCATGAAGTATGTCTATATCATTATTGGCACTGCAGAGACTACTGTAGGTGTTGCACATTCGGGATGTATGTATGTCAAATGTACCTAAGAAATATATATATTTCTCATTTGTACATGCCGGAGTTTGACTTTTTTTCGTATTTTTAAGAAAAGTGTTCTTATAACCAAGACACCACCGCTATAAATACAGGCAATTTTTCTAATTTGGATTTCATCTGGATAACCGATCGGTTAAAGTCGATTTTCTACGGATCTTGTACTTTCCATAACTTATTATTTGTGTAGATTTTGACCTACTCTTGGAGAGGGCTAAAACTATAGTTATCGATAAATCGAAGGGTTGTACTTGTAAGGTGTGTCGAAGGCAGATGGCGCTTCACAAAGGGCTTACATAACGCACCATGCGAGAGCATCGCGCGGGGCGGTGTCTTATCGCGGGCTACCATCAATAATACACAGGACATCCGGTAAACAGAGATAGACAGAAAATATTTTCAAGTCAAAACAATACAATTTAAAATTTGCTTGCCCATTTACTTGTCCATTTGTATGGTATCCTGAACAATCCTCGTGAACCTTCTTACCTCAAAACCCGATTTGAGTTCTTGTGCGATACGCACAACCTCTCTCTTCTGCTTTAAACAATCAACTAAAAATCCCTCTAGCAGATATTCAGATTTTTTCACTGCCCGTTAGTTTTTTTTTTTTTTTTTATACTAGCACGACATGTGACCTTGGGACCACCTGATGGTAAGTGGCGCGCAAGGTCCATGAATGTTAGCAACTGAAGTCAGACACTCATAACTGCCATCAGTCCCTAACACTATGCCGGTTTGAAAAGCGGAACAAGCTACCACTGGCCATTAGACGGACATCATCTGTCAACGTTTTTAAACAATTAGTCACTAGCTTGTTTCTTAATAAGCAGGAACACACTGCAAATAAAAAATAAAATAAAAAATAAAAAACATAAGGTACTTACAGACCCTAATTTAAATATAAATCGTCTCCGCGCGGTGGTGGCAAGAACGCTGGCCGCATTGTCTTGTTGAATCGCTATGCTGATTCTCTGAGTGAGGAAAGAACCAGCCCTTTTGTCACCAGAGCAGACAATTAGATGAGGGGTGATTTTATAAATTCTCTTCAACTCCACCAAACTCTAGAATCTCTATAGCAAACGATGCAAACACGTAGAAGGAGACAAATTTCATGGATTCGCCGTGCGGGTGCCGGTTCCATCGTGTGTGAATAACAGATGAGAAGATTGGTGTCTCGGGCTTGCGACCGACAATAGGCTGGTTTACAAAAGTACTTCATCACCGCTGCTGTTAGCGTATGTTATTTATTTATTTATTTAAATCTTTATTGCACAAAGTACAAAGGCGAACTTAATGCCGCTAGGCATTCTATGACAGTCAAACATTCGGGACAACAAGAGCAATTAAACAATGAAAGGTAGGTGCAATTACAGGCTTAATTAGACAATATAATGACATATATAAATTAATACATACTTACATATACATACAAATAAATAATATTTACATATCTACACATGTTATTATATATAATGTGGAAAAAGGTGACTCTTCTACAGATCTTGTACTATTATTTGATTACATAAAGTGTCATGTCATCAAAACACAAGTAAAAATAGACATTAAAACGAAAACCGCTTACGAATTTGGTATCGTGGAACTATTAATCAAAATTTCACGAAACTTAATTATTAGACACGAGTTTATTCATTTTATTTTTTATTGATTTATAGATATTTGCGCCATTTGTTTTTTGCGCTGTTCCCCTGAGGTGTGACAAAGCCAAAGTGTCGTCACAACTGGCATCCAACACTAAGGTCCGTGCCCACTTTTAATCATGAAGTGTTATTAATCAGTCTCTGTTCTTTGATTGCTCTGTATTTAAGCGAAGGACGATGGCCGCATCGGACAGAGCAAAACATCAACCATTTTAATTATGTTCTGGACACCATTAACAATAAATCTGTTGTTCCTATCCACACACACATACACAAACACACACACACGAATGAATCATATTACATTTATTGGAAATGGATATTCTTTTGATTTTACGATTACATGTTTAAAGTGGAATACATTTTTTTTATATGCCCATTATGACAAAAGGCAATCTCGTTAATGTATCTAGCGTACTAGACTCGAGAAATGTGACAAATAAATTAAATATATTATAATTTGTGTTCTCGACCTGAAATCGAACCATGTACCTACTTACCGCATTTAAATCTACAGTTTTAACCGCTAGACCACAGAGGTACCTAGTTAATGTATTTTTAAAATGATTTGTCTACAAAGTACTCGTAAAAAGATATGCGTTCCCAATTTCTTTTGCCAATTGCGTTTTATTTATAACTGCAACTAATAATGCAAATAATAGTCTAATCATTTGTAATATCGGATGACTGAGTGTCGGCAATCATCAGTCAAATGTACGTCCGTTGTCTCTACGCTTGACACAGCCATTATCTATAAAGATAACCTTCTATGCACTGATCTAGAACTGTCCATTAAAACCATAGAACTAAGGAAAGACTAGAAGTCACACTTCACTGAATTTAAAGATTTTTTTTGTAAATATTAACATCGCAAACTCATCAATGATACTACCCCAGCTTAAAGATCCACCGCGGGAGGTCGCCCTATAAACCGTCTCTCTTTCACTGTTGGCCCTGCGTGCCTTAACAGCTAAGTCTGAGTCGTGGCTAGGGAGTGAAGGCACTCGTTCGCCGCGTATATTTAAACCGGGTTGGTTAGCAAAGGATTTCTTGAATCTAAGCTTGACGCGCTCTTAAATCTAGTTTTTAACGCAAAAACCTGTCAAAATCGATAAGGTTATTATTTCGCGACGACATAAGATTTTTGCTCATAGACAAGTAATAGTTTTATTTTAGTTTGTACCCTTGCCTGCCAATTTAGAGTATTTAAAAAAAAAAGTCATTGACAATATAATAGATACGATATAAATTAATATACATTAAACATAAATTCAAAGCTACGTAAATAATAAAATTGAAAATAAACTAAACTATAAATAAAAAATGTCCTCTAGAGACGTCCCATCCGAGATAGTCCCAAGGAGACTGGCAACATTTCCCCTCTGTATAGCGAGGCTAATACGCTGGCAGAAATAATTTCCAGCCTTCCTATCTCCAGACCTTTCCGCAGCCGCTTTGACAACTCCTTGGCCTTGCTGAAGGTCCCCATGGGTCTATCGTCTCGGCCCCAAACGGCGCAAATTCGTAAACGGTACTAAGGGTGGCGTATTTGCGCAACTTGAGGTTCTCAGCTGAAGACGCTATAGATATACAAAATTGACACAGAGACGGTATTAAATAAAATATAAATATTTACGAGAAAAAATGAAACAGGTCAGGAAAAGTCTGAAATGAAATGAAATATTTATTTGCAGGAAACATGGTAACAAACAATATTAGGTCTTATTAATATTAAATGGGTCACATATTTCGCCATAAGCATGCAAAAATTTACAACAACTGTTATAGAAGTAAAGTTACTAAAAAACTCAGCGTTGCTTCTTTAGTAACTTTACTTCACAAAAACCTTTGTGTTGCTTAAAATACACATAGTATTATGTGTATTTATGAATGTGAACACTGAATGTGAATCACTCACATAGACTTTATTGTGATTCATATCTTCATTACAGCCCCTAGAACACAGAGTTCAAGACTTCCTCTGTTGGAGATGGGTCTTTTAGAAATTTCTAGAGAATTTGCACGCTGCTGGCCAGACGGGTTGGCGAGGGTCTGATGTAAATTTTTCGATGACAATTTATTAACGATTGTATTAGTATTATTAGAACCGGGACCGACGGCTTAACGTACTCTCCGAGGCACAGGAACGGGGATGTTGTAAATCTATGACAATATTGATATAAATAATTTAATACATAAATAGTCCAGCGCTATCTATGTGCACCACATAACATTTTTTTTATGTCAGCACCATATAATATTCTTTGGCGGGTCTGCCAATCTAACTAATAGTCAGAGTGTATTTTTGATAAATGTAGTCTTTCTAGGAAATAAAATAACGCACATTTTGGACATATTTTTAATTTCATATACCTAATTTTAGACAGAGAAATATAACAAAAACATAACGATTTTCGTCTATTTAACTAAAAGAAATACATGTTTAATAAAACAAAAATTATTTATTGTACAAAACCAAAACAAGTGCAGGTACATAGGCGAGCTTAATGCCGTAAATGCATTTTCTACCAACTAACCTTTGTGACTGAGAAATGAAATGAAATGAAATGAAATGAAATGAAATGAAATGAAATATTTATTTGCAGGAAACATGGTAACAAACAATATTAGGTCTTATTAATATTAAATGGGTCACATATTTCGCCATAAGCATGCAAAAATTTACAACAACTGTTATAGAAGTAAAGTTACTAAAAAACTCAGCGTTGCTTCTTTAGTAACTTTACTTCACAAAAACCTTTGTGTTGCTTAAAATACACATAGTATTCCTCCAAAGTATAGAAACATTCCTGAACTAGCCACGCATGCAGTACTGTACAGAATCTTTTATAAGGCATCTCTGTCCATACCTTTGGCAAACAATTATATATTTTAGCGCTCATATAGGAGGCGTTTCGTCTAAAGATTTCTAATTTAGGTATAGGCATTACTAAGGATGTGTGTGTGATGGAACGTTTGCCATTATTATTACTTTGTTGATACAGCTCAAAATTTGACTTAACAAATTTGCATACCTCAAAGATGTATACACATGGTAAGGTGAGTATCATATATTTATTAAATAAAGGACGACAAGAGTCAGTCCACTTTAGACCTCCAATAGCACGAATACACTTTTTCTGTGCTATGAACAAGCTCATTATATCTACTGAATTACCCCAGATTATAATGCCGTAACGTAACAGTGAGCAGACATAGCTGTGATAGACCATGATGGCTGTGTCTGTAGATGTCACCGATTTTATAGTTTTAAGAGCATATACACAGCTATTTATTCTCTTGCGAACCGTCTCAACTTGGTCTTTCCAGTTGCAATGTTCATCTATAATTAATCCTAAGAATTTAATTTTACTGACTTGTTCTATATCTTCATTTAAATGTCTTATCTGAAATTTCCTTTTATTTGCACCATAGGTAACAAATTGCATTATTTTAGTTTTTGATAAGTTTATTTTTAAATTATTTTTAGTTAACCACTCTATAATGTTTTCCAGTGCTACATTCATATGGCTTTCCAATGAATCATGGTCTTTATTTTTAACGATTATAGTCGTATCATCCGCAAAAAGTACGCTGTCATGAACTGTAGACTGTGGTAAGTCGTTTACATAGATGAGGAATAGCAAAGGACCCAGGATACTACCTTGTGGTACTCCGTGTAAACTTATAACAGTGTCAGAGTCAAAATTTTCGACTGTATTCGACTTTACAGACAGCTTAGTAATTCGTGTCATGTGTTTACGACCTTTTATATAACTTCTAAGCCAGTCATGAGCTGGCCCACGTATGCCTATTCGGTCTAATTTGGCCAAAAGAATATAATGATCTACGTAGTCAAATGCCTTACTCAGGTCTAGAAATAACGCTACAGCTAGAGTTTTATTTTGTATGCTTTTCAGAATATTCGCTATCAAATGGTAACTGGCCATTGTTGTAGATTTATGTTTTCTAAACCCGAATTGTTCCTTTGATAGGATATTTTCTTTATCTATAAAATCTAGTAGCCGGGAGTACATAATTTTTTCCAAAACTTTTGATATTATGGGTATTAATGTTATTGGTCTATAATTGTTCCTATCAGACTTGTTATCTTTTTTGAAAATAGGTTTTATTATAGATAGCTGTAATAAGCGGGTGTAGAAGGTTACGAAGTAAGTAGTTGAAATTATTTATTACTATATAAAACACAAATTAATTACATACTTATTATATGCAATACAATATACATAGATATCCATCCTAAATAAACATCGCAACATTGCATCGCGCAG
Source organism: Tinea semifulvella (assembly GCA_910589645.1). Classification (NCBI taxonomy): domain Eukaryota; kingdom Metazoa; phylum Arthropoda; class Insecta; order Lepidoptera; family Tineidae; genus Tinea; species Tinea semifulvella. The sequence goes on along the minus strand of OU342598.1, from coordinate 1,503,034 downwards.
TCAGGTAAAAAAGATTAATCTGATGTCAGTTTCAAAAGTAATTCATTCTAGTTTTTACTTGCCTCTGTGGTCACGACCTACAGACACATTAAAGGACTATTATACTGATATGTCATTATGATTAGGTTATCTTGTGTGATTGAAGGTGATTCGCGGAATTAATCGCAACCATATATCTGACGTCTTAAAACGGCATCATGTCAATGTGTGACGGTGTGCACATAAATACAGGTAGATATGTATTTGGTCTTGATATATATTTTTGATATGTTTTTATTGCTATATTTTAAATATTCGTATCGGAAATTCTAGTATCTAACTAGTTCTACAAATTTAGAATTTCATTTTTACTAGTACACTGTTTTTTTTGTTAAATTATTTTATTTATGAAATGAAATAATTTATTTGTCAGAAACATGGTAGGTACAGGGATGTAAATTATTGTTTGTAATTATATCACATGCTTCGCTATTCCTATCATACAAATATTTATTTAGTCACATGACTTTGTCGAGATTAGTGTCTAGCTCTAGGTATACTTTTGTCGAATAAAAACATTTATTAACCAGCATTTGTTTGACTCTTAATTTGAACAGTTTTAGTGGCAGCTCCCTTATAGTAACTGGAAGCTTATTAAATATCTTTGTTGACATTGCATAAATTTTATTATTATTATGTTAACCTAATTTTAAAATATTTATAAATTCGACTGGTATGAAATAAATCTAGTTTGACAAAAAAAAATAGACTTGTAGAGTTGTCTAAATTAGCTTTTTTTTTAAAACGCTTGATTTCTGTCCATCCTGATAATAGATTAAAGTCGCGATGTTACTTTATTGTCGGCTCTTGTAAAGAAAGTGCACGTGAAAGCAATTAGAACAGTGACGTGCGGCAAACAGTGCGTCGTTGTCGCAAACAGACTTGCCTTGTCTTAGTGACTTGCAAACGAACCGAGGGCAAAGTGGCTTAAAGTAGGCTAGTAAGAAAAATCAACGACTTATATTTTTATTTTTTATATATAGGTTAACATTTATCCTCAAACCTCCAGAAAGTGAAAGGCACTCGTTAGGAATTGGCTTCAGGAACTAACTTATGAGGACACTAAAAAGTAGTTTAAAATTATAAAACAATATGAAGCATGTACATACATAAAATATGTTTTGTTTACTGTAAAATGTAGGTACCACTACCAAAAAAAAAAGGTATATAAAAATATATAAAAGTCTGGATTTTATTATAAAACGAGTTTATTTTTCTAAATAATTAATAATGATATAATACATTCATAGCAAGATAATACAAGACTGTACCCATTGGAAAACATTTGGAGTAATTATTTTATAAATATATAAAATAACAATTAAATATATTTTATTTTAGGCATCTAGAAACCCATAATTAATTAATAACAATAATTTTAATTTTACTCTAAATATATATTTTACAATGTTAAATGTAAAAAAATGCTTTAATTATGTCGTTATCTGACTGTCTCAGTCGGTCCACAAAAGAGGCGTGCCGCTTGCGGAGTATGGCAAAAAAGTTGTCGACTCTGTTCTCAGCAAACATACCAGACGCACTACACCTCCAGGGTAACTTTAGTAGGCATCTAAATGCATTATTATATTGTACACGAAGCGTAAGCACGCCTTGGCGCTACGTGCTATGTGAGAAACGTTGCCATCCTCCGCGATATGCGGCTTATTCCAGTGCCTTGGAGTTCACGTTAAGCACGTTAAGGTCCCGGTTCTAATAATACCAACCTGTGGAATCGTAAATAAATTGTCATTAAAAATTAACATTAGGTCTTCGCCAACCCGTCTGGCTAGCGTGGAGGAGTGTAGGCCAAATACTCCAGATATATGTTCAGGAAGGTCCATCTCCAACAGTGGAAGACTAGGACGCTGTGTTCAAGGAGCTATAATGAATGAAAAAAAAAGTAAAGAAAAAAATATGGTTCTTAATCATTTTTCTAAAAAAACATATTACGTTATAATATTGTCCCTTTTTTCCACAATTTAAGCCTGTGTTCCCCTCGTGAATGTCGCGTGCTATCAAATTTCGCCGCCTCTTACAGCCATTCTTTGTTTTAAGTATTCCAGCCATTAGTCAGAGTTTGAAAATAAAACTGACTACATTAGCGGCACTTCACAGTGCAATTTCATTTGTACTAAAGTCGCTAATTGGCCACCTGTAGGTCAAACTGAACGTTTCATACATTGTTCTAAAATTAAAGTTAACTTTAGGATGGTAATATCCGACACTTTTCAAGCATAAACTTATAACAGACTGTGTGTTCGAATACACAGCGAACAATACAATAAAAACGTTCTCGACTTTTCTCATAAAATTCAAATTTGTTGGCGTGGATTTAAGAGTGTCGTTTTTGTTAGGTATTAAACTTTGCTCTGACATAACTTTCCACCATGTCGTCACGACAGATTATCGTATCCTTTACATTTGTATAAAACAATACATATTTTGCACGATACCATTATTAACTACCTCCGTGGATTTAGACTCGGAGGTACCGGGTTCGGTTCCTGGTCGGGACACAAAAATATTTATTAATGTAAATAAATTCGTTTAATTAATATTTAATTTATTTGTGATATTTCTCGAGTTTGGTACGCTGGAGACATCGACGAGCTTGCCACTTGTCATGATTGGCCTATAGTAAAGTTGGCTAAATGTGAATCCGCTTATTTATAAGCGTGGTTTCTGACCACCCCGAAAGGGAAACTGTCGTGATGATACTTTTACTATACCATTATTTGCAGTCTACGACCATGACAATAAACTGTAAGACACAACTGCACTAACTATAAAAAAAATTACTGTCGAATTGAAAACCTCCTCTTTTTTCAAAGTCGGTTAAAAAAAACATAGGTAATTAAAAAAGTAATAAATATTTATAAGTTTAATAACATAAAAAAACAGGCGGAAAGTATCCACCGTTCATGCTGATAAGCCCGGTAAAGTGTATCTACAAGTTTCGGGATCAGACTCGAATTGCCGTCAAGCACAGTCAAGCCGTCATAGTGTTAGGGACTGATGTCAGCCATGAGTTCATTCCAGTTGCTAACAATCATGGATCTCGTACGCCACTCTTACCATCAGGTGGGCGCAAGGTCAGTTGACGTGCTAGTATAAAAAAATCAGTCTTGCAAAACTTTGAAATGTTGGATTGTGCGAGTGAGAGGGATGCCAAAGTGTTAAACCGTATTAAGGGCTGTAATTATACATGTATAATGTTTGCCTTTCCACGTTAGGCATGACTTTGTAATAAAACAAGAGACTTTAAGCAAAGGAAGTTAGAGTTCTTCGCGCCATTTTGCGTGGACATGTCGAATGCAAGGTTTTGTTTTGTAAATTTATTTGCTGTGGATATTATTGGTCAAAAGTGGTGTTGTTTTATTTAATAATGTCCTATAATGTAAATAATTATGGAAAACGATAAATTAGACTTTAAATATGGGGTACAAGTTGCAGTTAATTTTTTGCGGTTTTCCCGCGCTGTCAACTCTCATATTTTACCCGACGTGTTTGAGCTATAGTGCCGCGAGTGACTCCAAGAAAAGCATCAAATTCTCCAGCATCTGGAATTTGATGATGAACTCATTAACTCATTAAAAAGAAAGATATATTACGTCAGACTTGGCTGTATGGGCTTGACCCTTTGCCTTCCCTATCATCTCATTCATCATCCATCGGGAGAAGAGAACCAAAAAGCAAAGGAAGTTAATATATTCAACTAAAATGAAGTTAACAGAGCAAGAGAATCTAGTACAATTAATTTAGCAGCGCATTGCTCGCAGTCTGATTTTGAATAGTGGAGAATGTCAAAATATACATTGACAGGTGGCGTCTTAAATATGTGCAAGGCAAAGGATGTCGATTGCAGCCAACAATATTTATTCCTCGGCCGCATCTAATACAATCGTTACAGCCTTAAGTAACAGCTTGCCATAAAAATGTACTGTATCTTAACCTAAATTCGAGGAACTATGACCGTGTCAATTGACAATTGTCCTGTTAAACTAAAAAAGATTAATCTGATGTCAGTTTCAAAAGTAATTCATTCTAGTTTTTACTTGCCTCTGTGGTCACGACCTACAGACACATTAAAGGACTATTATACTGATATGTCATTATGATTAGGTTATCTTGTGTGATTGAAGGTGATTCGCGGAATTAATCGCAACCATATATCTGACGTCTTAAAACGGCATCATGTCAATGTGTGACGGTGTGCACATAAATACAGGTAGATATGTATTTGGTCTTGATATATATTTTTGATATGTTTTTATTGCTATATTTTAAATATTCGTATCGGAAATTCTAGTATCTAACTAGTTCTACAAATTTAGAATTACATTTTTACTAGTACACTGTTTTTTTTGTTAAATTATTTTATTTATGAAATGAAATAATTTATTTGTCAGAAACATGGTAGGTACAGGGATGTAAATTATTGTTTGTAATTATATCACATGCTTCGCTATTCCTATCATACAAATATTTATTTAGTCACATGACTTTGTCGAGATTAGTGTCTAGCTCTAGGTATACTTTTGTCGAATAAAAACATTTATTAACCAGCATTTGTTTGACTCTTAATTTGAACAGTTTTAGTGGCAGCTCCCTTATAGTAACTGGAAGCTTATTAAATATCTTTGTTGACATTGCATTAATTTTATTATTATTATGTTAACCTAATTTTAAAATATTTATAAATTCGACTGGTATGAAATAAATCTAGTTTGACAAAAAAAAATAGACTTGTAGAGTTGTCTAAATTAGCATTTTTTTTAAAACGCTTGATTTCTGTCCATCCTGATAATAGATTAAAGTCGCGATGTTACTTTATTGTCGGCTCTTGTAAAGAAAGTGCACGTGAAAGCAATTAGAACAGTGACGTGCGGCAAACAGTGCGTCGTTGTCGCAAACAGACTTGCCTTGTCTTAGTGACTTGCAAACGAACCGAGGGCAAAGTGGCTTAAAGTAGGCTAGTAAGAAAAATCAACGACTTATATTTTTATTTTTTATATATAGGTTAACATTTATCCTCAAACCTCCAGAAAGTGAAAGGCACTCGTTAGGAATTGGCTTCAGGAACTAACTTATGAGGACACTAAAAAGTAGTTTAAAATTATAAAACAATATGAAGCATGTACATACATAAAATATGTTTTGTTTACTGTAAAATGTAGGTACCACTACCAAAAAAAAAAGGTATATAAAAATATATAAAAGTCTGGATTTTATTATAAAACGAGTTTATTTTTCTAAATAATTAATAATGATATAATACATTCATAGCAAGATAATACAAGACTGTACCCATTGGAAAACATTTGGAGCAATTATTTTATAAATATATAAAATACAATTAAATATATTTTATTTTAGGCATCTAGAAACCCATATAATGAAAAAAAAAGTAAAGAAAAAAATATGGTTCTTAATCATTTTTCTAAAAAAACATATTACGTTATAATATTGTCCCTTTTTCCACAATTTAAGCCTGTGTTCCCCTCGTGAATGTCGCGTGCTATCAAATTTCGCCGCCTCTTACAGCCATTCTTTGTTTTAAGTATTCCAGCCATTAGTCAGAGTTTGAAAATAAAACTGACTACATTAGCGGCACTTCACAGTGCAATTTCATTTGTACTAAAGTCGCTAATTGGCCACCTGTAGGTCAAACTGAACGTTTCATACATTGTTCTAAAATTAAAGTTAACTTTAGGATGGTAATATCCGACACTTTTCAAGCATAAACTTATAACAGACTGTGTGTTCGAATACACAGCGAACAATACAATAAAAACGTTCTCGACTTTTCTTATAAAATTCAAATTTGTTGGCGTGGATTTAAGAGTGTCGTTTTTGTTAGGTATTAAACTTTGCTCTGACATAACTTTCCACCATGTCGTCACGACAGATTATCGTATCCTTTACATTTGTATAAAACAATACATATTTTGCACGATACCATTATTAACTACCTCCGTGGATTTAGACTCGGAGGTACCGGGTTCGGTTCCTGGTCGGGACACAAAAATATTTATTAATGTAAATAAATTCGTTTAATTAATATTTAATTTATTTGTGATATTTCTCGAGTTTGGTACGCTGGAGACATCGACGAGCTTGCCACTTGTCATGATTGGCCTATAGTAAAGTTGGCTAAATGTGAATCCGCTTATTTATAAGCGTGGTTTCTGACCACCCCGAAAGGGAAACTGTCGTGATGATACTTTTACTATACCATTATTTGCAGTCTACGACCATGACAATAAACTGTAAGACACAACTGCACTAACTATAAAAAAAATTACTGTCGAATTGAAAACCTCCTCTTTTTTCAAAGTCGGTTAAAAAAAACATAGGTAATTAAAAAAGTAATAAATATTTATAAGTTTAATAACATAAAAAAACAGGCGGAAAGTATCCACCGTTCATGCTGATAAGCCCGGTAAAGTGTATCTACAAGTTTCGGGATCAGACTCGAATTGCCGTCAAGCACAGTCAAGCCGTCATAGTGTTAGGGACTGATGTCAGCCATGAGTTCATTCCAGTTGCTAACAATCATGGATCTCGTACGCCACTCTTACCATCAGGTGGGCGCAAGGTCAGTTGACGTGCTAGTATAAAAAAAACAGTCTTGCAAAACTTTGAAATGTTGGATTGTGCGAGTGAGAGGGATGCCAAAGTGTTAAACCGTATTAAGGGCTGTAATTATACATGTATAATGTTTGCCTTTCCACGTTAGGCATGACTTTGTAATAAAACAAGAGACTTTAAGCAAAGGAAGTTAGAGTTCTTCGCGCCATTTTGCGTGGACATGTCGAATGCAAGGTTTTGTTTTGTAAATTTATTTGCTGTGGATATTATTGGTCAAAAGTGGTGTTGTTTTATTTAATAATGTCCTATAATGTGAATAATTATGGAAAACGATAAATTAGACTTTAAATATGGGGTACAAGTTGCAGTTAATTTTTTGCGGTTTTCCCGCGCTGTCAACTCTCATATTTTACCCGACGTGTTTGAGCTATAGTGCCGCGAGTGACTCCAAGAAAAGCATCAAATTCTCCAGCATCTGGAATTTGATGATGAACTCATTAACTCATTAAAAAGAAAGATATATTACGTCAGACTTGGCTGTATGGGCTTGACCCTTTGCCTTCCCTATCATCTCATTCATCATCCATCGGGAGAAGAGAACCAAAAAGCAAAGGAAGTTAATATATTCAACTAAAATGAAGTTAACAGAGCAAGAGAATCTAGTACAATTAATTTAGCAGCGCATTGCTCGCAGTCTGATTTTGAATAGTGGAGAATGTCAAAATATACATTGACAGGTGGCGTCTTAAATATGTGCAAGGCAAAGGATGTCGATTGCAGCCAACAATATTTATTCCTCGGCCGCATCTAATACAATCGTTACAGCCTTAAGTAACAGCTTGCCATAAAAATGTACTGTATCTTAACCTAAATTCGAGGAACTATGACCGTGTCAATTGACAATTGTCCTGTTAAACTAAACAGATAGTAATAACAAGAAATTGTTAAATTCTTAAATATATAATATTACGTAATTATGAAAAAAAAAGTCAAAGGTACCGATGCGCACAATTTTGCTTCAAACACAAAAACGAACAAAAAGGCCAACTACTCAAACTGAGCGTGAAATATGGGGAAAAAATTCTACGCAAGTGATCAACAGACCCTATTCAATACTTTTCAAAAATTATGATTGACATGTTTCTTAATATGACATCTTTCGGCAGTGATATTTTTTTTATCGCTCGCTTTTACCCACTTTAAGCTAATTTTAAAACAGCTTAAAGCATGGTATTAGAAACGGGATTATAGCTCTTATTTTGACTGTGCATAAGGTTGTTGATTGTTTATTAAAAAAATGTTTTTTTGGTCGTTTTTTGTTTGATTAACGTTAGAGAGGAGATTTTAAGTGCTGGGTAATCCAATCACATGGTCTTTGTCAATGTTAGGATGTGGATAATATTTCTTTGAAAAGGCCATGTTTTCGCTCGTCTATTGGATTATATACAAAGGGATATCTTTTCAAGTTTTGTGTCCTTTGTCAGGGGGCTTTGTATGATTTTGTAATGACATGGTAGGTTATGCCATCGTTACGCAGTTTATGTAGTAAGTACATATGAGCCTGTCACGCCGAAATGCCTCAACGACAAACTCGTATATCTATCCTCATTTCATGATAGATCTCTTCGTTCGTCTCACAATTCCGTTCTGTCTATCTCTCCTTACCATTCTGGCTTCATTTCAAATTTATTTGCTGTAGTTGCTGCTAATCTATCTTTGTTCCACTATTACCAACTTGTGGAATCGTTAATAAATTGTTATTAAAAAATGACATTATATCCTCGCCAAGCCGTCTGGCCAGCGTGGCGAGTGTAGGCCAAATTCTCCAGATATATGTTCTGGAAGGCCCATCTCCATCAGTGGAGGTCTAGGACGACGTGTTCTGGGGGCTGTAATGATAATGATGAACATAATCCATATGTATGTATGTTAGTAGCTTTCGTAATGTTTCGACATTACGAAAGCTACTAAAATCCGGCTGGTCAGAGCTCTTGTGTTCCCCATTTTCCTGTATGCTGCAGAGACGTGGACCCTGCGCGAAACTGAAATAAAACGTATTAATGCTCTAGAAATGTGGTGTTGGCGGAGAATGTTGGGCATATCGTGGACGGAGTTCCGAACCAACAAATCCATCCTGGAGGAACTGGAGATAGGACAACGCCTTTCCTCAATCGTGCAATCACGCATTCTCACTTTCTTTGGACACGTATCACGGCGTGGAGATACATCCATTGAGCGCCTTGTAGTTCAGGGAAAAGTCGATGGCAAGAGAATGCGTGGTAGGTCTCCGATGAGATGGACTGACCAGGTTAAAGCAGCAATGGATCACCCCCTACATGAGTGCTCCAGGAAGGCTGCAGTTCGAGACGAGTGGCGACGACTTGTTAAGCGTGCCACTGACACTCAAGTGACGACCACGACCACTCTGCCAAGAGTGTAGCGACTAAGAAGAAGATGAATGTTAGGCATAACATTACTGCTATAAGCTAGTAAAACTAAACTACTTAAATAAGATCGTGGCTGTAAATAGGCCGCGTCAACTTACATTCTAAATACTTAATAATTATAATTACTATCATGTAGATAATAAAGCCGCGTTCGTTTTAAGAAATGTTAGCATAAAAATACCACTTTTTTAGCACAAGTCGTTCGTTTAATGAAAATTCAAACATTTGATGCTAATTTCGTATGTCAGTACTGTGTTGAAAGGACCTATTAATGTTACTTTTTGACAGATGTCATTTAACATAAGAAATGGTTTGTTTATATTGTTGTATATTATATTTTTGTTTCAAATGAATCTTAAACGATTTTATATAATAAATTCAAAGACCATAATACATTGTCAATTGATTTGTTATTATTTGTTACTTGTCATACTTCTCACTAAGTAGCCTCACCGATCGTTCTTTTTAAGAAATGTTAGCATTGCTAAAAAAAAGTAAAATTTCTTAACGAAATGTTGGAAATGCTAAAAAACGAACGCGGCCTAATTAAAATTCTAATATTAATTTTGTAGCAGTAAAAAAAGTATAATCTTATAATCTAAATAATAATAATGATATGTCAATTAAACATAAATTCGTAGCTGTAAAATGGCCGTGACATCTTATATTCTAATAGCATTATTGGTAATTTATATTTGTGGCTATAAAAGGGCCGTGTCCTTACAATCTAAAAATAATTAAAATGTCAAATAAACTTAAATTTAAATTCGTGGCCGTAAAAGGGCCGGGTTAACTTAAGAATAAATGTATATATATATTTTTTTAAATTAAGCCAAGTAATTCTAGCAATGGTATCTTTCATTGGTATATGATTTACTAGAATCACAATGCATTGAATAAAGATGTTACTTGTATTGTGCAATTTATATTAAATGACATTATCCCTTTTGGGCTATTTTTTTGTGTGAAAGACAAATTTCTAAGCATTCCATGGATTTTCGGCGGGTGCCAGGGTATTCTTTTTATTTCGTTCCGATTCGTTTTTGTTTATTTTCGTTTCGTTTCACCTAACTCCACTTCATTTCATTACATAGAAGAATGACAAGTGTAAAGACAGATTTTATCGGCGTAAAACTTATAATTTATCGATTAACCGACGATATTTAATTACTTATATAAAACGTCTGCATGACTACTTCCCTAACTACAGTCCTAATAATATTGAATTAAAAGTTACACTTATAAAAAAACAATAATCACAAAATATATAATAAGAACCAGTCAGTATTTGCAAAGAAGAAGCGAATACTTAAAGATAACATTTTGTGCAATTACATGTGCTCAAGTGTTCTTATTGAATAGCCAATTTTACCTTATGAGATTTCACAAGGGTCTTGTAAAGGACGGTATTACGCAAAAAAGAGCAAGCTTCGCCAACCGGAAAATATGGGTTTGGAATATCTACCGCCTAAACGTTTGAGCGATGAGTGGATATGTGAAGTACCTACAGGCCTTGTGGGAATATGCAATCACTTTTTTGTCATCTCATCCGGTAGTAAATAAGTTGTTAAAATAAAATAAATAATACAGCTATTTATTATTTTTTATCTATGTATATAAAAATGAATGTCGGTGTGTATGTATGTTTTCTATGCATTTGAAAACTACTCGACCGATCAAGATGAAACTTTGGCAATATGTTGTGTGAAAACATCGGGGAAGGTTTCTGACATAGTACTACTGTTGTCCGATAGGTGGTGTTACATCCCAACTTGTTATTATGAGACAAGATTAAATGGTCATTGGCAAATGTGCGCAGTCTTTATTTTGTCGGGTTACCATGCATGTTTGGTACAACAGCGAAACGGCTGCCGTCCATCCCTTTCTATCCTGTGTCATTCTCCGTATTTCCCTCTCTTTCTCACCACGACCTGTCAAATCCTCTTCTATTCCAACCGGCTGCCTGAAGCCGCGTGCGCGCATCAAAATATTGCTAAATATCATAAATTACCGAAATAATTGTGTCAATCCTGGTATCCTGGTGCTTCCCTGCTGGATCGGTAAGTCTGTGTTTGCTTTGTATAAAGCGCGGATCAGCGCTGATTTGTGGGGCATACCGACCGAGGGTACATTCATTGACTGTCAGGCGGTACGCCGGGTCAGCTACTTAATTATATATCTACAAATAAAATTTTGACCACATTTGTAAAGGAAGGGCAAAGTACGAAAACTAAATGCAAGCCCACTTCTATCCTTGGCGCCGCATCAGACTGAAAAATCCTCATGGATTCATCTGAACATCATTGTAGGATTCCGGATGAACTAGCTGTAGCCTATAGGCCAGACATCTTAGTGTTTTCTCAAAACTTGAAAAAAGTTATCCTTATTGAACTTACCGTTCCAATATTCCAGAAAAGACCACAACATGAAGTCTGATGTCAATTTTAAATGACTTTTAATGAATCGTTAGATTACACAAGTTGGTATTAGTGGAACCGGGACCGATTAACATGGCGGTATTGTAAATAAAGGACTAATGGTCATACGTAAGAAAAGTGTATAATTTATTGGTAGGTACATGTCGGAGACATACATTCGTTTGCTCAGAATCCCTTGGACCGCACGACGTACTAACATTTCTGTGATCGAAGAGCTTAAGCTGACCAGGGAGCAAAGACTCTCTACCGTCTGCTTTGCCCGAATTCTGCAATACTTTGGCCACATTGCAGGAATAGAAGACGATAATCTAGAAAAACTTCTAATCACGGGCAGGGTAGACGGTAAAAGAACAAGAGGAAGAAGCCCCAAGCGATGGTCCAGTCAGGTGAACATCCCTGTACACCAGGCCATCCACTACGCCGAGGACCGAAACCGTTGATGACGGCTGGTGGATGAGCTGCGACTGCGACAGAGTCACGATCCCCATCAGTGGGGTACCGACTAAGGAGGAGGAGGACATGTCGGAGTACGAACCGCTCCGTGGACATACCGGGTACAATTACATTTTTTGTTGTTTAATTTAGTAAAGTTTATCTTTTATTTGACTATCGCTAAATATTATTAGAGATATACAAAATATTGAGTATCTATTTTAAATCCCCCTGTATATGATAATATGGATGATTGACATGACAAAGCGTGGGTTTGTATCTAAATCTATATATAGGATGTCAAATTGAAACGCATGACTTCTTTACAATAGAGTCCCCCCTCTCTAAACAGCTAAACATTTCGCCTAACTATGGCGTTTAACAGTTCGCTTTTTAACCCTCTGCAACTGACGTGGCCTAAGTTTAACAAGTTAACTGAAGTGTACACATGTGGACAACTTTATATGTAGCAATCATTTTACATAGAAATCCTTAATTAACATGCATCTCGCATAGAAGAGAAGATAAATTTCTAATCATGTTCTTGACCTGAAATCGATGCCAGCATCTCCACGTTTAATTCTACGTGTTTAACTGCTGGACCATGGAAATTATTATATCAAATCAAATCAAATTATTTATTTCCTTAGGTTAGTACACAATACTTGGATATTGTCAATACATATATGTTTATACAATACAAGAGAATATATATTTATTAAAACATATATTATCAGCAGCCATGGCTGAACAGCAATACAATTTATAATAAATAAAACATTGTTGCTATAAGCGAGGAATTTGTACTTATTTATAACTAGATACTTAAAATTAAATTCGTGGCTGTAAATGGCCGTGCTTGCTTACAATCTAGTAATAATAATATTTATGCCCATAAATATAGATTCGTGGCTGTAAAATGGCCGTGTCAGCTTATAATCAAAAAATATATATTTATATTAATCGTAATATTAGGTGGTATAAATGCCCCTACAATCAATGGCCACGATTTGCCATAGGGCAATCATTTATCTTATTAAAGAAGTACTAAGCACTGCCTACTCAACACCTATTTACTTGTAAAACACGATTTGATAAAGATTCTTATCATCAACTTAACATTTATTTCATTTTAACTTAATACTTTATAAGGTAGTTTTTTGACTTTTATATAAACTGGGCAATTAAAGCATTTATTTTCCCCAAAGCCACTTATCACTTCTTAATTTAAACGCATGAAAACTTCGCTTAGTGTTTGCATCCAGTTTGCCGATTCGTACGAAGCTAAAGATATTTAAAGCCTACATCTACGTATACCGCGCCGGCCTGGTATACACTCTCACCTCAGCTACGCTGAGAGCACGTTTACAAGCGCAACTAAACCTGGCATTCCGTACTATCGTCGGCGCCTCGTGTAACGTGAGGAATAGGATATGTGGATGGAAACACTGGACGAATTCGTCGACGTTGCTCTGGCGGCTGGCATGTTCGCGCACTCTGCACGGAGTCCATCAATGGAAATGTGAAGAAGTATCTTGTTAGTTGGTACCTAGAGACTGATATTGGTCGTTAATGGCTGGCATCAGTTGCACTCATTCTTGGAACCCTAATTTAATATGTAATCATTTAATTTAGCTAATTACGGTTTTCATAAATAATTGTACTGCTTAAAATAGTGAGGATCTGGCGGATAAAGTAAACAAACAGTTACGATCTAGTTTTTGACAATTATTACTACGTATTCTACTTATATGTATTATGAAATCAAAAAATATATTATTATTACAAAACTCCACTGTTAAAGATGAGCCTTTCAGAATATATATCTGAAGAACTTGGTCTACACTTGCCACGCTCTGGCCAAGCAGGTTGACGAGGGTCTGATGACATTTTTAATTACAACTTATTGACGATCCCACAAGTTGGTAAAAGTACAACCGGGATAGACGACTTAACGTGTCCAATATGTGTGGGAAAGAAGGAGAACCTTTCTTATTGCGTAACAAGACGGTCACCATTCTTCTCCTCTCCCTACTCAAAAAATGACTCCGTTAATGCCATCTTGGAAGCTCGTCCCACAAATGTATGGACGACAGACCTTCTAATGGGCCTAGGATTCTGTCAGTAGTGCAAAGACTTTCTGGAATTTCACTTGTACCAACTTTCATTGCGTAAAGCTGAGTCTTGAATCTGTTTTTTATCATTTCTTCTTAGAGATCATAATATTTGTTTGATTGTTTCGATATAAATGTAACATAGATTTACAATAATAAATGTGTTGAATTGAGATCAATGCCTTTACAACAGAAGTATTGTATTGTCTCTAATGTCAAATTAGTCATAATGTTGATAAATAAACTAAATATATTATTTACAGCTGTATAATTAAATAGGAGAAAAATATCCTCTCCACAACAAAATGTACCTATAAAAAGTGTATTTATCATAGGTATTAAATTAAAATATACGAGTATATTCACTGGAGACTGACCAAATCTAACATTAGCTATAGACACCTATGTTACAAAATACTGACGCTTAATAACAGGCGTGTGATCCTGAACGCAAGCGTCCTCTATAAGATTTGTAACAGTGGTTTTAATTGCCTGGACATTTTGCAAAAGATGAGGACTAGATCTCGATTGCTGTTTGTCATACTCGTACCTCATTCGAATGCGGGCAAGCGGACGCCCGTCGCCAGAATGTTTCGCATCCACGACGACATACCATCGGTTGACATGTTCACACAAAGCTGCAGCCAAACCAATATCACTAAGGTACTCATTGATGAATCAAATACTGAAACGTATTTATTTCGTAACGTTAATTAGGGTTTTTATTGTTGTGTTTAAACCACCAAATTTTAAATTTTAATTTAAATTCTATTTTTCTTCTTATTGTTTATTGGTTTAACCATACATTCCCACCGGAATTCGGTTAGGTCAATAGATATTAGTTATTTTTGTGCACAATTTACACATTGAAATATACATTGATTTGTCCTGCCTGGAGAGTGTTATGGAACTATAGGCAAGGAACAGGACTGTTTCAAAGGAATTCGAATGTAACTTATGTCTGTTTGTTTTTCTCTTTTTAACCTATTTGTATGTATTATTTCTGTTTTTTTATTCCGAATAAACAAATAAAGGCCCAGTCCATATTAGGTTAATGATAATGATATGTTTTATTGGATTGTCAGTAATTATAATTATATGTTCCACAGTGTTATTTATTACCCAATCGATGGATTGGGATTCTGCACCGTGTAGGTGTTAGTTAATTTAATATTGGTACATCTAATGACGTTAGCCAACATAAAGACAATTTGTTGGCTACATGGCTGTATTATTGTGTCCCAAATCGAACCCGGTACATCTGAGTCTAAATCCATGGACTTAGGTCACGGAGGCAGTACCACTAAGCAGCGAAATATTTTTTTTTTACACGTAGGTATAGTATTTTACTAATACAAGTAAATAGCAATAATTATACCTAATTAACCAGTCATACCTTAGTAAAGCACTATTTTGTATAATAGGTAGTTTCAATATTCCCAGCGATGGTACAGCACACGCGAGCATAAGGTACCTATTGTAGACAATGATATTGAAATTAATTAGATGTTGCTTTAAGTGGTTTTAAATGTTTCCTACAAATAAGTACCTAAATCGAGGACAGTAAACAGAAAACAGCCTTATAAAATCCTTATTCCTTCTATCTTACTTCTTTATTACATTATAATTTCTGTTTTATCTATCTCATCTCAACACTCTGGCTTTTAATAAAACTCTTTCACAGTAGAGTCTGTGAAACAATTTGTCAATACAAATTCGTCAAGCGCCCAATAGATCAATAAATATGTATATTCACATTACTTAAACAGCTCTCAACAGCGTATGTAAGATATATTGTATGTAGTATATATGTATAGTTTGTAGTATAATTATTAATTGCTATGTATATTAATATGTATTGGTGTATGTCATAATACATTTAATATTTATTTCATATTTTAGCCCTTTGAACCTATCTCATATTATTTGTACTGACCTAAATGGCCGTCGTCCCTTGTACATAGTTCCAAAAAAAAAAAGCACAAATAAAAACAAATAAATATATATCAGTTCTTCATTTTTACATGCTTAAGGCGAAAAATGTTAAACTTTTAATGTTAATAATACCTAATATTGTTTGTTATCATGTTTCCTGCAAATAAAATATTACGTTCCATTGGGTATCGTTGGCCTTGAAGTGTTCGCGATGTGATGTCAGAGTGTCAGATGTGATGCGTAGTATAAAGTTGAAATGGTTTGGCGAGATTTAATGATTTAAAAATATTATTTAAAACAAAAAAAAAAACCAGTCATTATAAGTCATTAGAAAAAAAAAGTAGTAAAGATTTAAAACGGTAAAAACAAAATCATTCTTACCAGCATTTGAAACATAAATATCGATAAACAACAAAGTTCAAATAAAAAAATACACCCGCGTATATTGTGTTTTGAAGGTGTAAATAAACGTAAAGGAATCGAGTTTTATATCCGTATAATTTATAGATGCGGTATCCATGATTAAAAGATCTTTGTTAGTAGCAATCAATGCCGATATCTTTTTAAAAACTTAATAGATGTGTATTGGAAAGTGGTTGCCATCGTCATCTCAAAACGACTACCACGAATGCTACCACAATGCAGTTCCCATGGCATTCCGTACAGGACCGTCCAGCAGGATTATTAGCAATGATTAAAAAAATATAGATACGTCACTTGAGGCAAAAAAATATCTTTTTAAATTATGACTTCTTTCCATTCCAATTTGTTTGCATACATATTTCAGTATCTTATTATCCGAACAAGTATAGTTACTTGTTTTGTAGAATTTATGGATTTATTAGGGATCGATCGGCGCTGTCAAGAAATGATAAAAGCATTCCATACACTGCTTATAGCGGTGGTGGCTCGGTGGTAAGAACGCTTTCCTTTTATAAAAGGTCGTGGATCGAAATGTGATAAAAAAAAATCTTATGGACTTTGCCATAGATTTACAACATCACTTGTGCTCTCACACGTTAAGCTGTCGGTCCCGGTTTCCCTAATATAAGTCCCCCCTAATATAAATATATAAAAAAATATAATCATAAATAATTATTACAATAATATTTATTAATGGAAATAAATACATTTAATTAATATAAAATTTATTTGTGATATTTCTCGAGTTTGGTACGCTGGAGACATCGACGAGCCTGCCACTTGTCATGATTGGCCTATAGTAAAGTTGGCTAAATGTGAATCCGCTTATTTATAAACGTGGTTTCTGACCACCCCGAAAGGGAAACGGTCGTGATGATACTTTACTTTACTTTACTTTTTTATAAATAATAATTGGTCCAATGTCAAAAAGAGACTTTTTGCAACTCAGCCCAAGAATTTTTGTGTAGTACTTGAAATAATATAATAAAATTAAAAATAAACTAAACAAAACCTTAAATTAAATAAACTAAAAGATAAACCTAATTAATATAAAAACTAAATACTTACAAATATCTTGATTATAATCTACATGTCATCGAAATATAAATAATTATTTTAGATGTCAAAGACTATTAGTCAGGTACATAATTTACTTTTTTATCATTTAAGAAGTCATTTATAGAGTAATAACACCGTTCATTTAATCACATTCGCAGTATTTTTTGAAACCGTCGAATTTTATCAGTTTAATATTTTTCGAAATGTGATTGTAGACTTTTATTGCCATGCTATATGAATTATTTTGGTATACTCTACCATTCGGAATGGTTAGTTCTCTCTACATTCCGAGTAGTTTACATGTTAACATGGCTATTTCATGCAGGGAAGTGTAAGAATTTTCGGCGTCAAAGAGCCTTAATACTTCTTTTTGACTTGACTTATACTATTATCGTTTGAAAAAACCTATGTGCCTGAATAAATAGTTCTTAAATAATATATGTAAGTTAGTTGTGTAGACCGCACGATTTGTCAATTCCGTCTTGCCCTCAACTTTAAAAAAAAAAATGAGTATGACATAAGGTGAAATTAGACATGTAACAGATATTGAACGACTCTGCTGCAAGACGGCTTTCATTATATAGTGCCAATTTAGCTGTCCCCTACAATTGTTTTATGTCAATAAACTATTATTATTCTGTAATATAATAAATAAAAAATAATATTTAAGTAGCTTAAGTTTATAACTACTTACTAATAAAAAAGTTTATTAAAACAATAACTTTTTTTTTCTTATAGATATGGACTTAACTTAGGGAACAGTTATGTACTATGTCGATTATTATATTTATTTATATGTTTTATTTTTATTCGTATTATTAGAACTTAATTAAAGTTAATTAACATATAATATGTAGTTTATCAACCATCTAGTTTCCGTAACACAAGCCTCGTAGCTTACCACGGAAACTAGATGGCGCTGTGTGACCTGTCTGGAAATATTTATTTATTTATTATTTATTTGGGATGGAGTGTCGCATCTGTGTAATTCGTGATCAGATTTATTACTAGAAATTGTCCGTGCGAATATGAAGCCGAGGTAGGCACGTAAATACGAGTACACAAAAAGAAGCAAGAGGGGCAGATAAAAAGTAGCTGTCAGAGCGGTCACGAGCGCTGCGCCCGCGCACCGTATTGGACGAAGTTACTATGAAAAAACTCACTACAAAACTTGTAGGTGGCTTGTAAAAGCTCAAGATCATGAAGTTGGATAAATAAAGTGTGTTTTTTTTTGTTAATTGCCTTAGTTTTATACTCGGTGTATCAGTTAACTTTATCCTTTGTATTTTTTGGCTATTATGGACATTGAGACAATTTTGTACGTTTTAATAAATTTTATTCGAAGATAATTAAAGTACATTAAATATAAATTAAAAGCTACCTAAATAATAAAATTAAAAATAAACTAAACTATAAATAAAAAATGTCCTCTAGAGACGTCCCATCCGAGATAGTCCCAAGGAGACTGGCAACATTTCCCCTCTGTATAGCGAGGCTAATACGTTGGCAGAAATAATTGCCAGCCTTCCTGTCTCCAGACCTTTCTGTCAGCCGCTTTGACAACTCCTTGGACAAGCGCCTCGCTGACAGTCCCCATGGGCCCATCGTCTCGACCCCAAACGGCGCAAATTCGTAACCGATACCAAGGTTAGCGTATTTGCGCAATTTGAGGTTCTCCGCAAAAAAAGCCGCACTTCCCGCGCCCGACGAGGTCGCCTGGATGTGAGATGGAGCTAATGTATCTGATAATTTTGTGGGTTAGGTTTTAAGATCGTCTAAGATGTTTTTACGGGAGTTATATTGTTTATACGAGAGAAAACAGGGGTGGTGTGGGTGTGGGTTCGAATACCGGCATTTACCAATGAGAACCCGTTCCCGTGCCTCGGATAGCATGTTAAGCTGTCGGTCCCGGTTCCGCTCATACCAACTTGTGAAATCGTTATTAGTTGACATCGGGCCATCGCCGTTCCATCTGGCCAACGTGGAGAGTGTAGGCCAAATTCTCCAGGAATTTCTGGAAGGCCTATCTCCAACAGTAAAGATATGTGCAAAACTTAATAGATTCATATTTGCGTTAAAGAAACTAAAAAGAGTAAGTAACGAGAGTACAGCTCTTTCGGCATATCATGGCTATGTTGGTTCGGTCTTGAGTATGGACTAATTTTATGGGGTAACTCAACCGATGTCAATAAGGTATTTATCACTCAAAAGAAGTATGTTAGGGCTATCTGTGGAGTTGGACCATTTGACTCCTGTAGACCCTTATTTAAAAAGCTAAAATTATTAACATTGGCTTCAATGTATATCCTTGAAATAGGAATATTTGTCAATAAACATTCTAATCTCTTTAAAAAATATAATACTTGTAACAAATTTTTACCTAGAGATTATACCCGACTAATCTACCCAAGATGTGTAAGTGAATATTACAGCAGAACCTGCCACATAATGTGCATTAGAGTATATAATAAAATTCCTAGAGAGATACGAGAGTTACCTATAAAACGTTTAACTATTGAGTTATAGAAAATTCTTATTGACAACTGTTTTTACTCAATAAAATAATTTTTAGCATGCAAATTTTGACATTAACATTGTATTCCAATAAATTGACAAGAACAATATTAAATATAAACTATATACAAATAAATATTGTAAATAAATATCTATTGACATAAACATATTGTATGCCCATAATATAGACAGATTGCATCATCATGACATGTACATACAACTGTAATTAGAATAAGCAATCTATACAATAAAGAATTTTGAATTTGAATTTAGGACTTTGTGTTCCTGGGACTGTGATGATGATGATGATGATGAGAGGAACTACCATAAAAACTCTTCGAGATCAGCTACAAGCGTCTTTCAGTACATGGTCTCATTTCTGCGACAGATGCCACTTCAGCTTGTTAATTTTAAAAGCCATATTAGTGACTTTGGTTCTCTGACGAGTGTCAACATTTCTGTTTTTAACCGTCAAAGAAATCTTCTAGTCGTGGCACGCCTAACAAGCCATCGCCACTCCTCTGGGACCGCAGCTTTACTGGTGCACTCGTGATGATTCATTGCAGCCTTCATCTGGTCAGTCTCATCGGAGATCTACCACGCATCCTCTTGCCATCGACTGTCCCCTGGACCTCTAGTGTCCGAAGAAAGTGGCGTTGTCTGATCCCCAGTTCCTCCAGTATGGATTTGTTTAACAGAGAAATACCACGAGTAGCTACTTGTATAATCATATAATTATATACCAACTTGTGCAAATCTAGATGTAAATAACCTTAGGGCAATGCTAACTTAGTTTAAAATCAATATTGTTTCGAATGGCCGTTTCTGTAAAATCGTAAGAAACATTTATCATTTTGGCGCCAAAGCGGGCACCTGCGCGTGAGTCGATGTTTCGCTCAACTCGCCTAGGTCATCGAAAGTAGATACTACGGTCTGGGCACATCGAAGGCTTAGTTTAGACCAGCTTAGTAGTAAGGACTCATATAGGTCGTCAGTACCATATTTAAGTACTTTAAGATTCTACTTTGAATTACGGTTGTAAGGCAGGCTTTGGGTACACTAGAATATTGTTTAGTAAGTCAAAAGTAATTGATCGAAACTGGGTTTCTTTAAAACAAATCATTGTTTTGCTCAATCTAACAAATAATATAGTAAGTATTATACTATATTAAAATCATTATTAAATTCGCCGACTTTTAAAATTACTTGCCAAACTGACGTAGTACAATTTTTTTTTCAATATACTCAGATACAGTTGGGCTAAGTATTAATTTTGAGTTCGGCATGTGTGACATCCTTTTTCTAGTCTGACAGACTATTCAGCTAGGCGCTGCTAACTTCAGCAAAGAAGCCGACAGACGCATTCAGCTAGGATGGGCGGCATTCGGGAAACTTCGACATATCTTCTCATCGTCCATACCACAGTGTTTGAAGACAAAAGTCTTCAACCAGTGCGTCCTCCCCGTAATGTCGTACGTTCGAAACGTTGAAATTCGTCAGAGAAACAAAGTTACTGACATAGCATTCAAAATTAGCAAGCTGAAGTGGCAATGCGCCGGACACATCTGCCGCAGAACCGACGACCGATGGGGCAAACGGGTTCTGGAGTGGAGACCACGTACGGGACGACGCAAAGTGGGACGACCCCCCGCCAGATGGACGGATGACCTGAGGAGGGTCGCTGGTGGGGGTTGGATGAGGATTGCAAAAGACCGCGTGCAGTGGCGAGCCTTGGGGGAGGCCTATATCCAGCAGTGGAGAGACACAGGCTGATGATGATGATGATGATGACATCCTTTTTCAAATTGGAGCAGTTGGCTTAGAATTTAAGGTTACGGAAGTACTATTCAGGATAACACAAAAACATAATTTGAATAAGGTAAAGATTTGTAACAACAGAAGTTTAAAAACCATCACCAGTAAATTTAATAAATTAAAAATGCAATTTAATTTGAAAAAAACATGACTAAGTTTTTTTTAAAATTTAAGATGAATATTATGATTATCACACGATTCCGAATTGACTCGACAACCTGCATAAACTTTTGTTTATGACTGTATCAATGAGAAAATGAGAATGCCCATTTTTCTTAGAGAAATGGGCCCAATAAAATGTTCTCGTGACATAATGATTTCTTTTTTATTTGATAGTTAATATATTGTGTTTTCATAATCTGTAATTAATTGAATTTATTTTACTTTAGCATAACGCCAATTGACAAAAACTTTTTTTTACCTTAATAGTATACACAGTTTCGATCCCGTCGATTCGAAATCCAGTGTTTTATCTATAACACAGTACCTGATCATAATAAAGAACCTAATCAATAGTGCTTTGTAACTATTTCATACATAAATTATAACCAATTGACTATTTAATTAAATTATATTTTATTGCTGGGGTAAAAGAGATGTTGTAATTAAATTTAATCATAATACACACATCAAAAGTGTCTAGGGATCAACATATATTTTTGCAATAACTTTTCTCCTGATTGATATTCATTAAAATTTTCTTTAAGGATTGATCAAATAAAATGTTTTCGTTTGTCTACAGTAACGATAAACCAAGTCACCTTTGCATTAGTAAAAAAAATTGCCATTTTCCTAATAAAGGGATTTTTGACATTTGAACCACTAACATTAAAGTTCGAAAAAAAGACTGAAATAACAGTTTTTTTTTTAATTTTATTGGGTAACTTAAACAATTAATAATCCGTGTTTCTACCGCGAACACTAACAACACAAGAACATCGGTTTGGCATACTCAAAATGAGTTCATCCAAATCACGCTGTGGAATGGCCGCCCATGTTCGTTGCAACAACAAAAAAAAGGTCTTCTTGCGACTGGATACCCTCCATATTCGGCAGAGCTCTTCTCTGAAGAATATCCCATGCATGCTCAATCGGGTTCAAGTCTGGCGACTGAGCAGGCCAGGGCAGGACATTGATGTTAGCTGCGGCGAGAGTCTGTCTTACAACTCTTGCGGTGTGCGGTCGTGCATTATCATGCATTAACTGAAATAAGGGACCGATATGCACTTGTAGAGGAACGATGACGTCTGATACAACCGTCTCAGCATAAATTTGAGCGTTGAGGTTGCCTCTGATCCAAATCAACTCAGTTCTTCCGCCGATCGAAATACCCGCCCATACCATGATGGTTCCACCACTATAAGGATGGACTTCCTGGCAGGATTTTAATCGCTGTTGGCGTCCAGGGGTTCTCCAGTGTCGTATACGTCTTGTATCCGGCCTCATACCAAAACGAGACTCATCAGAAAAGCACACGAAACGCCATTCTTCTTCTGTCCAATTTCTGTGTTCAAGAGCCCATTGATATCGAGTCCTACGATTGTGCATTGCTATAGGTGGTACCCGTAGCGGTCTTCGGGAATGAAGGTTCACTTCATGCAAGCGGTTTCTGACTGTTTGGTCGCTAATTAAGTTCCCTGAAGAGCGATGAAGGCTCACGGCTAACATCATGGCGGTTATTGTTGGAGTTCTTCGAGCTGTGATTTGAATGTATCGGTCTTGTCTCCGTGTGGTGCAGCGATACCGTCCTCCATGGCGCTCAGCCACGGTACCAGTGGTTCGGTAACGTGTCCAAAGTCGACTGATAACACTCTGACTTGTATTCAGAGCTAAAGCCACAGTACGTTGCCGGGAACCAGCTTCTATCATTCCCACGGCTCTGATCATTTCTTCCCTGCTTAAATGACGTCGCCGCTCCATAATAACGTTGGTTTTAATCAGTAGTAGGGAAACAGTAGCACTAATAATGTCTTCAATGCGTCTTATGTTTTTATAGGGAAAATATTGACAGCTGATTTTCATCTTTTACTCGAATTTGATTGACAGTTCCTGTTTTAAATTATGAAATGCACCAAAAAGGATCCATATAAATTTATAAAATCATAAATGTATTACAAAGCCACATCTCAATCACAAGAAATCCGCATAAACATGCTTGATCCCTAGACTTTTTTGATGTGTGTACAATTGATTATTATGATTATTGAATTATATCTTGTTGAGGCACGCTGCAACAAAGTTGGGGCCTGGTTTTGGGCAATCTCTTTTGCTTCTTACACAATGTATGATTTTTACATGCTGGTAACTTTACCTAGATATATGTTGAGCAATAAAGTTTTAAATTTATAAATGGGCTCGCCTCATGGCCGTTTCCACTTCTAGCACAAGCTAAAAGCCAAAAGCTGCCCGCATTCCTCGTCACGCTGCTTTGAACGACATCATTCGAAGAGCTGTTGTCACTGCTGGAGTACCCGCGATCCTAGAACCCTCTGGGATTGTGCGGAGCGATGGCAAGATACCCGACGGTATAACCGTTAGGCCGTGGAAACTTGGCAGGTACCTGGTGTGGGATGTGACACATTAGCTCCATCACACATCCAGACGAACTTATCAAGCGCGGGAAGTTCAGCGGTTTCTGCTAAAAACCTCAAGCTGCGCAAATACGCCACCTCAGTACAGGTTACGACTTTGTGCCGTTTGGGGTCAAGACGATGGGCCCATAGGGACACTCAGCCAAGCGTCTGGCCAAGGAGTTGTCCAAACGGCTAACGGATAAGTCTGGAGACAGGAAAGCTGGCAATTATTTCTGCAAACGTATTATCCTCGCTATACAAAAGGAAAATGTTGCCAGTCTTCTTGGGACTATCCCTGAAGGATCGTCTCTAGAGGACATATTTTGCTTATAGTTTTTTTTTTAGTTTATATTAATTTTATCTTTTAAGTTGTTTTATTAATAATAATTGTAACGTATAATTAATAAATAGGTTAAGTGCAATGCTCCTTTACTTGTTACCTACAATAACAAATTTCACCTTATAGACATCATTGCCGCTGCTATTAGAAGTATCTCATTGGGTGTGTCCAAGCCTAAATGAGCACCTAATAATAAACATCAAATTAAAAGTGTTGTTCTGTGATAGCAAATTACATACGAGTACGCTAAATTTTAGACTGTACCAAATAACTATTAAATTCAAAATTAAAATTTCTTTATTTGCTTAATATATAAGGGAATAGAGTCACAGAGTTATATAAAATGTCATTTAAGTATTCATTTGTACTATAATATGCCTTGTCAATGAGAAAAATATTCAATTTAAATTTAAAGTCATTCATATCGTCAACGTTTATTATTTGGTCTGGCAACTTATTATATATTCCATAAACGCTCTTGTCAAATAATTCAGTCTTGTATACCATGGGATATATTTTATTGTTCATTCGTAAACTATAAAATTTACGATAATAATACAAGTTAATATCTTGTAAATATAGCAACTTCATAAATACGAGTATATATACAAGGCACTGTTAGTAGTTTAAGTGTATTAAAGTGTGGTCGACAGCTATTAGTAGTTAGGTCCTTACATATGAAATTGACGTTTTATATGGAAAAAAAAAATGAAAAAATTTATATATATATATATATATATATATATATATTTAATTATTATCTATGCACTTTCGCCATTTTGTATGAAGTTCATCGATTACATTGCTGAAAAAAATTTAGGGGCGAGAAACAATAAAATCTTTGGCGGCAGTTTGGACTGTCCCAACGGAATTGATTTTTTATATTTGCCAGAAATTGTCCAAATTACGAATGTAATGTAATCTGTTGGAAACTCGCGCCAACATTCTGGAAGTCCCATCTCCAGCATAGGAGGTCCAGGACTCTATATTCTAGGGCTATGTTGAAAAGTAGCGTATTTGACTCCGTGGTCTAGCGGTTAAGTCCGTGGATTTAGACTCGGAGGTACCGGGTTCGATTCCTGGTCGGGACACAAAAATATTTAATGTAAATAAATACATTTAATTAATATTAAATTTGGAGACATCGACGAGCTTGCCACTTGTCATGATTGGCCTATAGTAAAGTTGGCTAAATGTGAATCCGCTTATTTACAAGCGTGGTTTCTGACCACCCCGAAAGGGAAACGGTCGTGATGATACTTTTTTTTTTTTTACTATGATTGTTGATTTGGTATGGTGTAGAGTCGAATCCGGTGGTACTACGTCGTCGTCAGGTGCTTGGGCCGGCCCGGTCACGATTCTTGACCGTCTCTCTACGTACGGACTACATTAGGGTTGCCACCGTCCAACTATGGATATATAGTATATAGGATATAGTATAGTCTGTAAATATAATATTAATTTATTTAAACTTAATTGCACAAAGTATAAAGGCCTATCTAATGCCGCTAGTCATTCTATGACTTAGGGACCCGACACACGTGCCACCACTGCAATGACCTTCTAAGGAAGGGACGACCACCGGACACGCCACAACATGAGAACCTGAACACTGACAACAACCTTCGAAACACACATAAACATCAACATAACAAATAGATCTTAGGTACCCACATGTCGCATATGTCGGTAAGTTAATAAAGTTAAAAGTAATATATACGTAATAGTACCTAAGTAAATGTTACATTAAAAATAGTTATAATAATAGGTATAGTAATAAACAGTATAACTGAATCACAAGAAATAATATCAACTAATTAGTTAATAATGTATTAGTTACTAAAAGTTACATTAAACATACTGTAAAATAAAATACATTGTCAAAAGATAACTTATATTTAGTAATAATTTCGTAAGTATTTCGTGGATTCCTTCCTCAGGAAAGATGAAGAGCATGAATACAGAGTGCACGCGATGACTCTAGAAGTTCAAAATGATTGGCTAACTTTGGGCGATTTTTGCATCCCTCCAGCCCTAAAGTGGCGCACACTAATGTACGATTGGTCTCCGGCGTTGCTAAAGTTCTACCTAAACACTTTTCAAATGTCCCTCCCGGACCAGAGTAATCTGGTAAGGTGGGGAAAAGCTACGGAAAAGAACTGTACATTGTGTGGTGCTGCCATAGGAACTGCTAGACACACACTTGTAGGGTGCGTTACTCTCCTAGAAAAGGGCTATTACTCACGCCGACATGACAAAGTCCTAGGTGTTATCCGTGAAGCAGTAAGTCTTTCTATTGCAAGAGCCACAAAGGGACTGACTACAAATAAAACTTTGACCACATTTGTAAGGGAAGGGCAAAGCACGAAAACTAAATGCAAGCCCACCTCGATCCTTGGCGCCGCATCAGACTGGAAAATTCTCATGCATACATTTGAACACCATTATAGGATCCCAGATGAACTAGCTGTATCAGCCTATAGGCCAGACATCTTAGTGTTTTCTCGGAACTTGAAAAAAGTTATCCTTATTGAACTTACCGTTCCGTGGGAATCAAATATTCCAAAAGACCACAACATGAAGTCGAATAAATATTATGATCTCACAGAAGAAATGATCAGGAACGGGTTCAAGACTCAGCTTTACGCAGTGGAAGTTGGTGCAAGAGGAGTTCCAGCAAAATCTTTGCATCACTTACTGAAAGAATTGGGCCTAAGCAGGTCTGCCGTCAATACATTTATGGAACGAGCTTCCAAGACGGCATTAACGGAATCATACAGTATTTGGTTGGGTAGGGAGAGAAGTAGAATGGTGGATGGTGAGCGTATTATCGCGCAATAGAAAAAAAAAGGAGGCCTCCTTTTCTTAAACCAGCCAATTGTCGGTCGCAAGCCCGAGACACCATTCTTCTCATCTCTTACCCACACACGATGGACCCGGCACCCGCACGGTGAATCCATGGAATGCTTAGAAATTTGTCTTCTTCGGAAGTACCGGGTTCGATTCCTCGTGGATTTAGACTCTAAGGTACCGGGTTCGATTCCTAACTGCCTCCGTAATCTAGCGGTAAAGTTTGTGGATTTGGACTCGGAGGTAACGGGTTCGATTCCTGGTCGGGACACAAAAATATTTATTAATGTACTAAATACATTTAATTAATATTTAATTTATTTGTGATATTTCTCGAGTTTGGTACGCTGGAGACATCGACGAGCTTGCCACTTGTCATGATTGGCCTATAGTAAAGTTGTCTAAACGTGAACCCGTGTATTTATAAACGTGGTTTCTGACCACCCCGAAAGGGAAACGGTCGTGATGATACTTTACTTTTTTTTTGTCATTATTATAATCATTAATTTATTTACATACATATGTATGGCTGGAGTTCATTTTATTTTTGTCAATAGGTTTTTTTATTAAAGTATGTGCCAACCCTTAGACAGATCGTCACGAACCATACTTAAATCTACTTTAGCTCTCACATCTCAAACCAAACACAACATTACTAAGGAACAAAATCCAATGGCAAAAAGAAATCACTATGACAAACTATAACACGCTATTCCAACCCTAATATGTTACTTTTTAAAGGCGAAAGTCGTGTGAAAGTTTTTGATTAAAAAGAATTCGCGTTCAGTTAATGTTGTGTCTATGATCGTAATAAGTACACTTTGGTGCAATAAAAATTGATAATCTAAAAGTAAAGTATCAACACAACCGCATCCCTTGCGGGGTGGTCAGAATACACACTTTTGTATAGAGCGAGTTCAGATTTTGGCCAACTTTACTATAGGCCCATCATGTCAAGTGGCAAGCTCGTCGATGCCTCTAGCGTACCAAACTTAAGAAATATATCAAATAGATTAAATATATATTTTTGGTGTTCTCGACCAGGAATCGAACCCAGAACCTTCGATACTCGTAATCTAGTAAAACGAAAATGTTTTAGGAGTAGTACAAAAAATGGCTAAGATTAGTTTGTTTTAGAGAATTAAGGCCGGTAATTATATAATTTCCTAGATAGTAATTTATGTATATAGGATGTTAAAAATTGGTGTCAATAAATATTTTTTATTTTTTTTTATTATTATTATTTAATTGAATCCTAGTATATTATACGTTTGAAATATTCAAAATTCCTTAGTTTATTTTGTAGAATAGTTTATTTTCCTATGTTTTTATGGTTTAGTTTAAAAGTTTTATATTTAGTTTTAATTCATATTGTTTAAAACAAATACTTCGATTAACCTCCTCGCCTAGCTGTCTGGCCAGCGTGGCGAGGGTTGGCC
Source organism: Tinea semifulvella (assembly GCA_910589645.1). NCBI lineage: Eukaryota > Metazoa > Arthropoda > Insecta > Lepidoptera > Tineidae > Tinea > Tinea semifulvella. The sequence continues at coordinate 1,474,025 of OU342598.1, read as the reverse complement.
AAGTTCTCCAGAAATTTCTGTAAGGCCTATCTCCAGGAGTGAAGCTAGACCTCCACACTGTGTTCTAGGGGCTGTAATTATGATGACTTCTATTAAACTTTTTTTTTCTATTCTATGGTTCACAGGTATGCTTGTGTTGTTGTCGACCCTCTTAACTTGCTCCAAAGTGTAAAAGGCGCGTAGAAAAATAATCAGTAGGTTCAGTCGTTCGGTACAATCGCGGACGCATCGTGAGACTGGTGTTTTTTTTTAATTATTGGCTATGATTATACAGGACTATGCAATTACCGTCAAAAAGTAGGTATGTCTCCATTACTATGATAGTTACAATATAATTATGATAAACTAGCTGTCAAAAAAACGTTCAGTTGGCCGTAGGGTATGTGACTCATGTTTTTATGTTGATGTCCAGGGTTCCTAAAATATTAAAGGCAGTTTTGTTTTTCTACTGGTATGTGACATCGCGCCAACCCGTTAAGCGGTACGCGGCCGACATAAATCCCTACCATTATGCCGGTCTATCAAGTTGCTTTTTTACACTTAGCTCGAAGGAAACCTGGTTATAGGGAAACACTGGAAGAGCATTACATATCTTTAGCGTGCAACAGATGTAAAAGTCTAGAAATTTATTTATTTCAAAACTTTATGCACTAGGTACACAGGCGGACTTAATGCCGCTAGGCATTCTTACTAGCCAACCTTAGGGACAATTTGGAGCATTTGTTATGTGAGGCAGGTGCTAAATATAAAAGGAGCATTTAGGTTTGTGAAAGAAACAAAATAAATCAAACTTAAATACTAAATCTAATATACTATATACAAAACTATATACTAATCAGTAGGTATACACTAAATAGACTACATACTATCATTACATATAAATATAATACATACACATTTATACAATACAATATCATATACTTACATATTTATATAATACTTACAGTTATTGGAAGCTATTTAGGAAATTTAAATAACGATCTATTTGGCGCTTGTCGAACATCTACAGGCAGGTTGTTCCACAAGTTAGCGGCAAAAACTGCAAAAGAGTTAGACATAAAGCTAGAATGATGGGAAGGAATAGAAAGAACACAGTAATGCGATGACCGTAACTACCTGTCGTGTAGGGAAGAAAGATAGGCGAATTTGTTCTTGAGGTATTTCGGTGTCGCAGGCTCATTAAGTACAGAAAATATTAATCAAAGTATTCTAAGATTTCTACGACTACGAGTTGGCAACCACTTCAACCTGGCTCGATACTCGGAAATGTGATCGTATTTATATATATATATATTTAGATATAGAGTGCGTTATAGCGTTTTATTATAGTTTGTCTTTAAATATTTTTAGCGATGGTGCCTGTCTGACAATTAAAAGAAGCTTGTTCCACTGGCGAGCTGCTGATACTGTAAAGGAATCTGAATATCTGCTGGAAGAGTGGGTAAGTAGTTTATTATGGGAAGAACGTCTCTTTGTTCGTCACACAACTCTGTCCTCTCCATTCCTTCACATCATTCTGGTTTCATCTCTGACTCTTTTGCAGTTGTTGCAGTAAATCTTGTAACAATTTGCGGGTCAATATTCGGCAAGCATCCAATAGAATAATATTCAAAAGATTGGTATAGTCACATTACTTAAACAGTAACAGCGTGTATAAGTGGATATTGTATAGTTATGTATATATGTAAGTACTATTAGTATGTAGTATATATATTATTGATAAATATAGTTATTATTTAATAATGATCAGTCTTAAATACGTCTTTGCACCTACTCCTCGATCGAAGTTATACTTTTTATTGTCCCAAAGGTTGGCTGTCAGAGAATGTCTAGCGGCATTAAGCACGCCCTTTGAACATAGTGCAATGAAGTTTTAAATAAAAATAAAGGCTGTGAGAGTCGCAAAGGAATTTGAAACGATCTTTTAAAAATTAAAAATATAGGTATATAAATAAATAAAATTAAAATATTAGTTTTTTGTCGGTTAGAGAAATAGCAAGCATTTTTCATAGCTCGCTTTGCGACGTTAAACTAGTGGACCTGACCCACTGTCAGCTTTCATTTATACATCCTGTATTTTAAAATATAGCAGCCAACCAAGTCACCTATCAAGGGTATCAGGCTTCACTCCAGATCACACCAAAGTCCCTTTGTTAGATTAAAACTAAAATTACTATGTTCTGGAAGTCGTGACACACTAGACACGGGCTCGTTGGAGCCGCCGCCGTCACCATCTGACGGGTAGCGGGTTCGTGACCAGCTAGGCAGCATCACTATACTTACGTAGACGTATATTTATAAAACAAAACATCTATAAAACAATTTTAAAAAACTTTTGTAGCGCGTTCCCACCTAGGGTTACCTACCATTTATAATATTTGAAGTTCATTTTAATAAAATTTTATATACAGAATGCAAACTTAGTATGATTGTTTAATTGTTAGGTCATAACTTAGGTTAAGTTGATTGTTCAAAGAATGATTTTAGAAATCTTAAAAAAGTCATTGTTTTGTAAATTTTACTGTGGATATTGTTGATTAAAAGTGGTGTTGTTTTGTTTAATAATGTGCTACAATGTAAATAATTATGAAAAACGATAAATTGGACTTCGAATATGGGACACAAGTTGCAGTTTATTTTATGCGGTTTTCCCGCACTGTGAACTCCCATATTTTACCCGACGTGTTTGCGCTATAATGCCGCGAGTGACTCCAAGAAAAGCATCAAATTCTGCAGCATCTGGAATTTGATGATGACCTCATTAACTCATAAAAATGAAAGATATATTACGTCAGACTTGGCTGTATGGGCTAGACCCTTTGCCTCACCTCATTCATCATCCATTGGGATAAGAAATCTAAAAAAAAAAATTGTTAAGCTTAGAATACAAAGCTATGTAACTATAATTATTAGTTATATTGATATATTATTATATCCTAACACCAATAAGGAATTTCTTACGTACATTTGTACAACACCACAGTTTCCGTTCTTCGTTAATATGTTTAGCCAGCGAGGCGAGTTTAGACCAAATTCTCCAGAAATTTGTGGAGGGCCTTCCAGTAAGTGTGAAGGTCTAAAGAACTAGAGGTCTAAAACTCTGTGTTCTAGGTGTTGTAATGATGTAAAGCTTTTATAATACCTAGACAATAAGCTCGACAAAGTCATTTGACTAAATTAATATTTGTATTCTAGAAATTGCGAAGCATGTGATTTAAAGATAAAAATTTGCTAACCAAATACTTTCACAAAAAGCAAGACGAATCTACATAACTGTACAGAATCCGTATATTATTGTATGTATTATCCCTTTCAGCACGAACGATACCAAGCGTGCGTTAATACAAAAAAATCTAGCCGTGTCGCCAAATTCTGTTTTGTCGCTCTGAAACGGCCACGATACGAGTAATTCGTGCACTCATCTATCTACTTAGTAATTATCTCTATTAAATTATTACGACTAGTAATGAAAAAAACATACACAGCTGGCTTTTATTACCATTGTATTACCCAATGCGATAGAATGTTAGAAAACCACAACGCACGAATATGCTTATATGGTTTTGTGGAATTCGCTTTGGGAGGATTTTTTTCAATATTTTGATGATATATTTCAGACCTCGAGGACCTTAAAGTTATTAATAAACCTTTTAACATCCAAAATAGTTTAGTCGTGCTGAAAGGGTTATAGATTGTATTATTTGTACATTTATATATATATTTTTTTATATAGTATATCGGTAGATAAGTACCCTAGCTTTATTATTTTTATATATATAGTTTTTTTATTTTAGTTATAAGTAGTTTTCTCAATAAAACTCATTGTCAAACATTAGTGGTCATGCACCCAAAATCCCTGCTCACTTCTCCTAAAGGTTAGCTGTTAGATAATGGTTTTAGACATTAAGCTCGCTTATGTACTGTACAATGATTTATATTCTGTGCAATAAAAAAAATATCTAACTATAATTACCTACAACAAATTGCATTTTTGTACCTATTTATTTATTTGTTTTGTAAGTAGGCATAGGACAATAAATATATTGTTTTCTGCGCTTTTACATGTCAAAAAAATAATTAATATAACGAAAAGCTTATTTTCTGGGAAAAAGCTTGTATTTGGAGCAGCACATTACAACCCAAATATACATAATTATAATCTTAAACTGCTGTAAAGAGGCATTGTCATACTATAAGCTAAAACATTATTAAATAACCTACAATGTTACTCACAGAATAATTCCTCCCTATATATATATATATATATATATATAGGGAGGCCACGACCTTTCTTAATAAAGAAATACGATGCAAGGGGAGGGAGATAGTACAAAAAAGGTTTGCGTCGGTCCTCATAATAATACTACGTCGATGGTTGCCTACCAAGTTGTACCAGTTGTACAATTTACAGCGCACAAAATTGGCTCGTTTATCCGCAAAGTGTGCTTATGCTTCGCGACGCAAATATTATTATATTTATTTATTTATTCAAGACTTTATTGCACAAAGTACAAAAGTCCGCTTTATAAACTTAACGGAACATATATCCGGAGAATTTGGCCTACACTCGCCGCCAGACGGCTTGGCGAGGATATGATTAAAATTTTTAATCACAATTTATTATCGATTCCACAAGTTAGTATTAGTGGAACCGGGACCGACTTAACGTGCTCTCCGAGGCACGGGAACGGTGGTTTTGTAAATCTATGATAAATGTACGTAAGAAAAGTGTATTTCTCTTTGGTACATGCTGGGGAGGGTTTGAATTGACCTTTGTAGGATTTACGGAACGCGTTCTTACAACCGAGCCACCGCGCTGCAAAATTATACGAAATGGAAAATATGTCTGAAATGTCCGTAATTTTATTTCCTAGAAAGTTATTATACATTTAGTAGATATTATTAATAATAATAATAAATTATTTATTTCAGATTTAATTGCATAATTATTAGTAACATTCCAACTTAGAACTATGTTAGTAGATATACACATTAATTAAAAAGTCAAAAACATACAGCAAAAATAATAATAATAATAACAATACGAAGTACTTAATTTAATTAATATTAATTCGTAAATATCTGTAGGGATTTATACTACGCAAATGCTGTACATATTTAATTTACACATTCCCAGTTACAACTCCAATCCAGCGCTTAACAAAAGCGCTGTCAAAGCGCGACGATATCATCCTCAGAATGCTGTTGTCACTGTCTCTCACTTTCCGCAGTATTATTATTTTTACATACTTATATTACATATCTCAAAAGGACTTTAAATAATCTTCAAAAATTACGTTAAACCTTCTTAAATCATTAAGTCTGTAGCTATGTGACGTAATTCTCCAAATGAAGTCAATGTTCTTAGGTAATTGCTTCTTGAGTGGAATCCTCACTGACCCTGCATGACTTTCGTGTAATAACTCAAAATCACGCGCACATCCGATAGAGTAGTCGATGGCGTAACGGCGATGAATATGTCAAAACTAATCGCAGCCCGACATGAAATTAGACATCATACATAAATTAATAAAAGATACAGGCTGATTAAATAATTCTTGGATTCATTTGTAGATATAAGATTCTTTATAAAAAAATTGTACAATACAACAGGAAGGCTGGCAATTATTTCCGCCAACGTATTAGCCTCGCTATACAGAGGGGAAATGTTGCCAGTCTCCTTGGCACTATCTCGGATGGGACGTCTCTAGAGGACATTTTTTATTTATAGTTTAGTTTATTTTTAATTTTATTATTTAGGTAGCTTTTAGGTTCGATTCCTGGTCGGGACACAATAATATTAATCGATGTAAATAAATACATTTAATTAATATTTAATTTATTTGTGATATTTCTCGAGTTTCGTACGCTGGAGACATCGACGAGCTTGCCACTTGTCATGATTGGCCTATAGTAAAGTTGGCTAAATGTGAATCCGTTTCTTTATAAGCGTGGTTTCTGACAAACCCGAAAGGGAAACGGTCGTGATGATACTTTACTTCTTTTTTTAAACAATAAATTATCATTAGATAGTGTGTCTGGCACCAACTCGTGATAAACAATCGAATTTTACTCCTATTGGACTTGGATTGAAGTGATACATCATCATTATCACAGCGCCTAGAGGTCATGGTCATTTCAAAATTTTATGGAGAATTTGGCCTACAACTGCCGCTCTGGCCAGATGGGTTGGCGAGGGTCTAATGCCACGAGTTGGTATTAGTTGAACCGGGACCGACGGCTTAACATACTCTCCGATGCACAATGACAAGTGTATGTAAGAAAAGTACATGCCGGGGTTCGAACCGACCTTTTTGGTATTAAAAGGAAAGCCTTCTTACAACTGAGCCACAACCGCTACCTGAAGAAGGTGAGAAGAGTTGCAGATGTTTAATTGCCTAAATAAATATATGTACATTTAATATACATTAAAAGCTACCTAAATGATAAAATTAAAAATGAACTAAACTATAAATAAGAAATGTCAAGGAGACTGGCAGCATTTCCCCTCTGTATAGCTAGGCTAATACGTTGGCAGAAATAATTGCTAGCCTTCCTGTCTCCAGACCTTTCTGTCAGCCGCTTTGACAACTCCTTGGACAAGCGCCTCGCTGACGTTGCCCATGGGCCCATCGTCTCGACCCCAAACGGCACAAATTCGTAACCGGTACCCAGGTTGGCGTATTTGCGCAATTTAAGGTTCTCCGCAGAAAATACCGCTCTCCCCTCGCCTGACGAGGTCGCCTGGATGTGAGATGGAGCTAATGTATCTACACACAAACCAGAGACCTGCCAAGTTTCTACGGCCCAACAGTCATTCCGTCGGGTCTCTTGCCATCGCTCCGCATAATCCCAGATGGTTCTAAGATTGCGGGTACACCAGCAGTGACCAGAACCCTTCGGATAATGTCGTTGAAAGCCGCGTGACGAGGAATGCGGCCAGCACTTCTAGCACAAGAAGTGCCTAAATTGATCTAATTAATACAATTAATAAAACTTGTTGATTTGAAAGTTGAAGTTACGGAGTTAACTCGAGTTGACGCATCTCTGACTGTGCTCAGGCATTAAATTGAAATCGTGCATTTAAAGTTAGTAGTAAATAGTAATTTTGTGTCAAACCGTAGCTTAACAGTTATAATATCAATGTCTTGCGCCTGCGCCGGAAAGATTCATCTTTGTCACGACACCACTCGATCACGCGATCGGTGATCAGCGTCTTCCAATCACCTGCGCACGATTACGCAGATTATAATTAGATGGATGGCGATCTATCACAAAACTGGTCCTCTTAGAAAAATGAGCCAGTCTGACCTCCTAAATTTGACCCTTTTTCAAATCTTAGACACATTGATACTTTCACAAAAATGGTCGTTTCTAAATGAAGGAAAATATTACGTACAGTTTCCACCAATTTCTGAATTATCAACATGAAGTAAAGTAAATACAGTCTGGCTAATGAAAGTATATAACGAAAAAGCGTGGCAAAAAAATATAAAAATAGCATGGTATCCTTCATAGTTTGATAAAAATATGTGCTATCAAACAATTGATGAAATGCTTTCACTAAGAATATTATTTGTTACATGTATCAAAATAATAAATCATACTAACCTAAGAAATTCAACACCACACGCAAATAATCTTATTTTTGGTTCATTCAGCTTTGGGCATCATGTAAAACAATATCTTTCGGACTATACTTTTAATATTTTTATTCATATTATACAACGCAAATGTGGAACAATACAAAGCAAATGTTTGATAACAACTATATTTAAAAGAATACACAGTAACAATGTGTTGATATTTAAAAGTTTCCAAATAATTCGATTATCTACTTTCATTATTCATCAAATAGCTATGCTTTTTAAAGAAGACCTGCGTTGAGTAGCATCATATAATGGGTTGACCTACTCGTAGGTACCTTTAGCCTGGCCACTGTTATAAAGCTTATTTCTTATGTTGTAATATTTTAAAACTTTAGAAGGTCAAATTTTAAAGGTCTAACGGGTACAAAGTATGGTCCATTCAGATGTTTTCAAACCATTTCAAGTAATTATTTCCTTGGACGATTTCGAGGTGAGAGGTTATTTAACTAAAAAATGGTAGTAATCGGTTTCTGTTGCGCAACTAGAGAGCATCGGAGAGTCATTGCGAGCGCTTTCTGAATTGATATTTTACACACATGACAAGGTTGATCAAATTAACAATTTTTTATTTTATTTTTTTATTTAAAAACTTAATTGCACTTTGTACAAAGGCGAACCTAATGCCGTTAGACATTCTCTGACAGCCAAACCTTTAGGACATTTAGACAGTATCAATGGTAAGTAGGTGCAATATTATTAAATGACAATTTGTAAGATATATGTAGGTATATGTAGACATAACAACAAATACATACTAATAATACTTAGTAATTACATTCTAATACATATACAAGTACATATAATATTCATTATGAATTATATATATATCCTTGGCCAAGCGCCACGCTGACGGTCCCCATGGGGTCGTCTCGACCCCAAACGGCGCAAATTCGTAACCGGTACCAAGGTTGGCGTATTTGCGTAATTTGAGGTTCTCCGCAGAAAACGCCGCTCTCCCCGCGCCTGACGAGGTCGCCTGGATGTGAGATGGAGCTTATGTGTCTACAGAGACCTGCCAAGTTTACACGGCCCAACAGTCATTCCGTCGGTTCTCTTCACAAATTCTCGCACAAGCCCAGATGGCTCTAAGATTGCGGGTACACCAGCAGTGACAAGAGATTGGATGATGTCGTTGAGAGCCGCGTGACGAGGAATGCGGCCAGCACTTCTAGCACAAGAAACCACGTATTAGACTAGGTATTGGGAATCAATCCTGCAACCATTGGATTTACTATTAGCCCACGGTCGACCTCCAATACATCTCTCCTCATTATCCCTTATTTGCCATAGACAACTTTTTATTTTCTTTCTCTGATTATATTGACCCGTCATACAATCATGTCTTGTCGTGGCATGTGCCCTGGCAATTTGTGCCTCGTCAACAGACGTCCGAGTTTACTCGGCTGTCCAATTTTAAAACCTAGTATACTAAATATTGCCCAGAATATAATTTATTAAAATATTTACAAAACTATATAAAAATAAAAAGGAAGTCGGAAAAAAAATCAAATCTTAGAATAATGACAATAAATAATAATAAATATTAGGCTAATAAAAATAGATAAACCAAATTAAAAATAATAATTAAAACATAATTTTAACGAGAACAACAAATAGGCTAGGCACTAATAGTGGTAATTTGCTCAGTTTGCTGGGGCGGGTAAGTATCCACCACCAATAAACCCAGTAAAGTGTATCCTCACGTTTTGGGATCAGGCTGTAATTGCCGTCGTGCACAGTCAAGCCCGCATAGTGTTAATGGCTGATGTCAGTCTTGAGTGTCTGATTCCAGTTACTAACATTCATGGATCTCGCGCACCACTTACCATCAGGTCAGCGCAAAGTCACATATCGTGCTAGTATAAAAAATATAATGTTGCGGGCATAAAGGTAGAGAAGTCGGTCGTCAGTGGCTGGCGTCAGTTGCTTCCGTTATTAGACCTTACTTAGCTTTCCATCAAGTGGGCCCGCCGTCACATGTGATAGATGCTTAGTATATAAAAGGTAAGTGAAAATATTAGAAAAGCAACACAGAAAAATTAACACAAGAACTACGACGTTCAGTCAACAAAAAGAGGGATTTCTTCCGTCAGGCAAATCCATCACCCGACGATTATCCGAATGTCTCAGAATGACAACAGTATCTGGAAACAGATATTGTTATTGTGAAAACAAACGGGTTAACTTAGCCATTTTTCAAACGCGATCAAGTGATTTATACCCCTGTTTGTGGCTAGTTTACGGTGATATAATGAATTATACTATAATTTCAGATGTGAGCTTTTGAAATTGGACAGCCGTACTGTCCAGCTAGATACTGAAATTATAGGCCGAGATAAACTAACATTCTTCTCTATGTGGCACGCACTTCAGTTCGGCCCTGTAATTTGATGGACATCTATATCTGTACGTACATTGTCAGTTACTTTCCATTTTAGACGAAGAGAGGTTATACTATACAATAGTCAACTTGTTAATTTTTCAAAATGTGTTTTAAATTGTTTACGGATCCTGGAAAAATACCTTAGTATTTTATGGAGTCTAAATCGCCTTAAATCTACTATTAAATATTTAAGTTGCAAATGGCTGCCGAATGACGTCACATAATACAGACAGACATATAGTGGGGTCGTCCAGGCCTGGACATCCGGATGTCCAGGGTCAACGGGTAATCGCTGTTAATGGAGCAATATTCTGGAGATGCTTGAAGTGTCTGTTGTCGGCCCGATAGAACATAAGTCTAGTCAGGTCGATGACAAACTCCTCAATAGCTTCTTCAGATCTCGATCTATGACGAAATTACGCCATAGCGCTTCACTCTAAGCGATATGCTCAGAAGGTGGTGCCATAAACAATTAATTTACTACACCAACATAACCATTTGCTTTTATAAAAGTACCTTAAGCTTCTATAAAGGTAGATTCCTTTTGTCTTGCCTACAAGCCTATTTTACTAAACCCTTTTTTGATCAAATTTGTGTAGAGTTTTTGTTTTATTATTGTAGTAAATTTTAATATATAAAAAAATATATATAATATTTATTTCAATTTTCAAAACGAATTTAACTATATTAAATAAAAATATTGTTTATATATTTTTTTTTGTGTTTAAATCTAGAGTTGTATTTATCTGTAAGATCACTGCTGACTGGTCACGTACGAATTTGGTCCACACTCGTCGGCGGCACGACCTTCTCTCTACATCTTTTTGTTCACCGACTATTCGACCCTAATTTATGATATTATCTACGTCTATTCGACACGTACCGAGACAAGTATGTCCATTCTTTGTCTTAATACTACCTACTAGGTATTGACTTTGAGTTTATTTTGACCTTTTTATATTATAGATAACTAGCAAATTTACCCGGCTTTGCCAGTGTTTCACGACATGTAACATTGCGATGGTAAGTGACGCGCTAGATATAAATGATAAAACCTGGCATCAGTCCCTAACATGGTGACTACGGTATGTGGGTGCATATTCAGATCTGTGCGTATAGCCGGTAGAATATGATCAGAGAACTACATCTCTGCGAAGCTGCAGGGATTCGAAAGTTCCAGATATAGTGGCATCGTCCACAATTCGAACAGCTCGCCTCTGTAGGACATTGAGAGCTCGTGTCAGGTACTTGGATGAACAGTGTTCCACGTATGATCTGCTTGCTTCTGTGCTTTATTAATATATATATATTTTTAATTTAAATTTTGTATTTATCTCTGTTATATAACTTTAATTTGTAAGCGATTGTTTGGTGTATGTGTTTAGTCCCTGCGTAGCCAAGACAGTTAGGTATGTAGATTGTACTGTGATCAGCATAAACCTGCTATTATTATTTTTTTCTTCTATTTTTTATTTTTTATTATGTAGTTCTGAGATCACCACATGTCTGGCAGTGCCGAGTGTGGAGATCACTGTAATATGTTTCGCTTGTAAATTAGTTGTTTGACAATAAATATATTTTCTTTTTTTTTTCTTTGTACAGACAGTCTGATTGAAGGCGGGAAAAACCGCATCACCTTGTTCAGTATTCCGAGCTGTTTTGAATATTTAATTTAACGTCGGAAAAAACACTTTCTATTATAAAAAATCCATGGTCTAGCGGTTAAGGTGGATTTAAACGCGGAGGTGTTGGATTCGATTCCTGCCGGGAACACAAAAAAAAACTAGTCTGGTAAGCTAGAGACATCGACGAGCTTGCCACTTATCATGATGGCCTATAGTAAAGTTAGCTATATGTAAACCCGATTCTAATAAAAAAAAAAACGGGTTTCTGACCACCCTGGAAGGGGTCGTGATGATACTATACTTTCTTTTTAATACAAATACAATACTAAACTAAAAAACCAAGCAGTAACAAAAGTGTTTAGTTTATCATTCCTACACAAGTTGACAGTAACACAAACCATGTGACGTCCATATACACTTCACAAGCTCCATTTTAAACGTCATAGCTGTCAAAAACGGTAAAATTTGGTCTCAGCACGAGATATTATTTAAATTTCTCATCACTCTGTGTCATTCGATCCGACGCGACAGCCCCTTGACGTCTTTATGACGGCGACTTAAGACTCGGTTACACGAGCAAGTTGAAAACACAAAAAATGATTTGTTTTATTATTGTAATGTATTACTCGAATGATTTGGAATGATAACCTAATTTTAGAAATAGAAAAAAAAATGCGTTTATTTCGCAGTAGTATCCATAGGGGTTAGTAACATAGTGTTTCATCATCATCATCAGCCTGTGTCTCTCCACTGCTGGGTATAGGCCTCCCCCAAGGCTCGTCACTTCACACGATCTCCTGCCACTCTCATCCAACCCCCACCAGCGACCTTCCTTAGGTCATCCGTCCATCTAGCGGGGGGTCGACTCACTCTCCGTCTTCCCGTACGTGGTCTCCACTCTAGAACTCGTCTACTCCATCGTTCATCGGTTCTACGACAGACATGTCCAGCCCATTGCCACTTCAGCTTACAAATTTTAAAGGCTATATGGTAACTTTGGTTCTCCGACGGATTACCTCGTTTCTGACTTTATCCATCAGAGAAATACCAAGCATAGCTCTCTCCATAGCCCGCTGAGCGACCTTAAATTTGTCAACGAGACCCACTGTCAGTGTCCACGTTTCTGCTCCGTACGACAGCACTGGAAGAACGCACTGGTTGAAAACTCTCGTTTTCAAACACTGGGGTATGTTTGATAAGAAGAACGTAGTGTTTGCTTATTCTATATTAGTAAAAAGTGGTAATTTATTTTTTATATTTCCCTTGCCCTCCTGAGGAAATGGGCACAAACATGTGAGTATGTTCATTGTCATTCATCATTACAGCCCCTAGAACACAGCGTCCCAGACCTCCACTGCTGGAGATGGGCATTCCACAACAAAATAAAACAAAAATTACTTATTTAAAAATGCATATATACTAGTATCTGTGAATACAGTTTAGCCCAAATCCCCATACAGTAAAGTAAAAGTATCATCACGACCGTTTCTCTTTCGGGGTGGTCAGAAACCACGCTTATGAGTAACCGGATTCACATTTAGCCAACTTAACTATAGGCATGACAAGTGGCAAGCTCGTCGATGTCTCCAGCGTACCAAACTGGAGAAATATCACAAATAAATTAAATGTATTTTTATTTACATTAATAAATATTTTTGTGTCCCGACCAGGAATCGAACCCGGTACCTCCAAGTCTAAATCTACGGACTTAACCACTAGACCACGGAGGCAGTTCCCCATAGAAGTTGATTAATATCCTTTGTTGTAGTAAAATAGAGGATTTTTTTTGAAATTATTCTGCTATTTTTATGCTGGGTACATACTCCAAGCCTGGCCAGCGCAGCAGCGTAGCGAGTGTAGGCTAGATTCTTCAGAAAATTATGTAAGACCCATCTCCTACATATTGTCGATATTTTTTGTTCTTTTAAAACCATAAATAGTCTGTGATTCGGCAATATAACAATGTAACAACACTTTTAACTCAAAACCAGAACGAATAAATAATAATTTATTCAAATTCCGAAGTGTGTTTCCATCGATCAAGACACAGATAGAGGTCGCGATAGTGTAAGAGATTTCGTCGAGTAAATTCTTCGTGTCGAGTTAGTACAAGAAAGGTGGTCTGAGAGGTTGCCTACTCTGGAATATCTGCAAGGCCTTGAAACATCAACTTTCTTTTAAGAGTATTTATTTAAAAAAAACATTAAATTAAGTATACCTACTATATTACAAGAAAAACTAAATATATAAAAAAATTGTGCCCAATACACTAGCAGCATTTCCCCTCTCAATTAAGATACTTAATTTTTGATAGAAAAAACTACCAGCTCTATTGTCACCAGAGACAGACGTCTATGAGCCTTGGGACAGTTTCTTTATAGAAAGCTTTTAGTTCTGATCCCCACGGGCCATCGTTTCTACAGCAAACGTCGAAAATAAGTAACTATTTCAAAGTTTAAAAATTTAAAACTGTTTAAACTATAGGCAATATGAAGTACTTGATTAAATTTATGTAAGGTTTTTAAGGACATTCTTTCGTTTTACTAGTGCTTGCGAAGACTATAAGAATATTTGCTAGCTTGATGCAAATCGGACATTTACTAACAGCGTTCGTGTATATTTGAATGTGCTCGCTTCTCGCAGCGGTTTCATTAAAGCGTTCTAGTTGACGAATGAGCTCGGAACACTTATTCGACAGAAACATCAATCGAGCAGGTGCAAGCATTCTAGTTATTGTTGGTCTCATTTTTGTTCGTTGGTATTCTTTTGGTGTAAATGATAAAAATGAGTTAATGATTTCGTAAAAAAAATACGACTAACATCTTTGTTCGTTTGGTCTCAATATACATACATACATACATATCTTCACGCCAGATCCCTTGCGGGGTAGGCAGAGACAATTGAGCGCCATTTGACACGATCACGACATACTTCTTTCGCTTCGTCGACATTCATTAACCTCTTCATACATGCCCTTTGGTTACGAAGACTTTTTAATGCACCTTCAGTCAGTGTTTTATTTATTTGGTCTCAACCCACCGTAAAATTGTCAAAAAGGCTTGTTTTACGTAAGTTCAGAGTTGAGACTCTAGTCTTCTAAGTTGGACGGCGTCAAAATGTTTCAAATTCAGTGCCCGGTCAACTGCAAAGAGACGACTGCTTGTTATATGTTTTGGACGTCACTTTGACGGGTTAATAAGGATCGTGAATGACATAGACATATATTTCAATAATCATATTAATTTATACTACTAAACTTTTTAAACTAAAAGAAGGAGATATATCCACAGGTCAAATCGGCTGCGAAATGATACTTACCGTATGTGAAATGAGTGACGCATAAAATTGGTTCATCATTCAAAAAGTTATCCATCATTGCTATTTAATAATAATAATGATAAATTATTTATTTCAGAATTCATTCTATAATTTTTAGTAGCATTTTAACTTACAACTATCTATTTTCTTCTTTACATTCTGCACCCGCTTATTACATATCTCAGTCACAAAGTTTAGTTGGTAGAAAATGCATTTACGGCATTAAGCTCGCCTATATACCTGCACTTGTTTTGATTTTGTACAATAAGGAATTTATTATTATTATTATTGACTTAAAACTATGTTACTATGTGTACACATTAAATAAAAAGTAAAAAACAAACAGCAAAGTTAACATTAATACGTACTTAATTAAATTCACCTCACATCCATGCTCCCATACAACCTCAAAATAATGTTCGCTGGCGACACTCTAAATATGCGCAGCGATTTATAACTACGCAAACATATTTACAGATTTACACATTCCCAGTTACAACTCTAATCCAGTGCTTAACAAAAGCGCTGTCAAAGTGCAACGATATCATCCCCAGAATGCCGATGTCACTGCCTCTCACACTGCAGTATCAACGCTATTTATATATCGCACTATTTACACCTCATACTTCAAAGTAGCGAAATACGTGCGGACCCCAAAAAATGTTATTCCTTTCCAAACTAGTGGCGTATATAAAGTGGATTGCAGCTGTGGAAGTTTATACATTGGCCAAACTAAGCGCAGATTAGCCGAGAGGGTCAAGGAACATATAGTAGCTGTAAAATACTGCCAAATAAACAAGTGAGCATTAGTAGAACACCTAATAGGTAGTGGCACAAACCATTGGACTAAGCTGCATGACCCGACGATACTCTCCACCGATCGTCACTAGTACCCTAAAATAGTACGTGATGTGATAATAAATAAATATGAAAATTTCAATCAAGGGGGTTATAAGGTATTTTTATCGTGGAATTCTGTAATTAATCTGTTTCGATGCCGGGATAAATCGCGCGGCGTCGCCAATGATATTGTAAGTGTCGTATGTTATGATGTCACACAGGTCGACTGGATCTGCGCAGTGTAGCCTAAACCCATAAATAATGGAAAGGAAACCGATATATGTTACAAACTTAGATCATAGGACCAATGTTAGTTAGGAAAAAATGGTTACAATTTTTTCTTTATGTATTTGTCTTTGATACATGTTAATCTCTGCAGTAGTTATTATGAGACGCGTGACTACTGATCCAAAGTTACTAACTTTAAGGTTTTGATATTAGAAAGTTCCTCTGACATTTCCCGTCATGTTGATTTTACATAAGTACTTATTAACTACTCTACCTATACTTATGGCTGTACAAGTAGCTTCACGAACGTACGCCTAAGGGGTAGTTGAAAACTACGCTTTTATTATGGTGTCCAAAGGCTTGAACTTTTTAGTTAAGTCCGATAATAATTTTTGAATTATAATGATTTCAGCTATGATCAGCGACTAAAGACGCGTCGTAATATTGCAGACATAATCTACTTGGTTGGTGTTACGTTACGCGTGAAATTGTGAATTCTCCTGAGTTAGTAAATAAGATATCCTTGAAAATACCCTCACATAAATACCCTCAAGTTTTAGGCAGGCAGCGTCCACTCTTACATGCTCCTTGCTGCAATATCAATTACATGCGTAACGCGTTACTCAATAAAGCAAGTGAGTTCTTCAATAACCTGAGCTTCTTCAATGATATATTTAAATACAGTGCCATATCCATTAGACGCTAGATTAATTTAATATTTTTGGATTAATATATTCTTAGATTAATTTTATTAATTCTCTTCTTCAATCTTTTTTATATATGTAATTGTGTTTAACTATAAGTGAAACCATGAGAACCAAAGTTACTGACATAGCATAAATTAGCAAGCTGAAGTGGCAATGGGCCGGGCACATCTGCCGCAGAACCGACGACTGATGGGGCAAACGGTTTCTGGAGTGGAGACCACGTAGTGGGACGACGCCCCGCCAGCTGGACGGATGACCTAAGGAGGGTCGCTGGTGGGGGTTGGATGAGGGTTGCAAACGACCGCGTGCAGTGGCGAGCCTTGGGGGAGCCAGCAGTGGAGAGACTCAGGCTGATGATGATGATGATAAGTGAAAACTTGTCATTAGCTTAATTGTGTTTAATCTTAAATTTTATATATGTATAATGTTTCTGTAAGTTTTCCTAACATAAATAAATATATATGTCTGTTACAGTATATACGAGCCTATAGTAAAGTTAGCTAAATGTGAATCCTCTTCTTTGGTAGCGTGGTTCACCCCGCAAGGGTTTATTTATGGTCGTCAGAATTACTTTTGTTATATTTAAGTACTAAGTATATTTCCTATGATCCAAATTTGAATAATGTTTAAAATTATTCACCTCAAAGAAAATCCTTACAAAATGCGGCTATTTGCAACCTTTTTGGATGGACTTTGACCTCCTTTCTGACTGACAAATTAAGACGACATTATTTTATTTTATAAGACGAATAAAGTGTTTCTTGCAAGAATACAAAATATTAGCTATCGAGTTGTCTATAAATCAAAAGCAATCGATTCCGGAATCATTGATCAATGGTCCGTTATTCTGGCACGAATCGACACCTAACGTTACCCAACTTTTGACATTCCATCAAAAGCGGTCCAAATAACAGGCCCAGTGTCTCGATTGAGTTTTTCTCACACGTTTCGAGAGCAAATAACTAGGTATAGGCGATATGGCGATATCGTTAGCCACTCACTACTAAGTATAGAGGAGGCACAAAACCGTGGCTTGAATTTGACCAGCGACGTATAAAAAAAGCATCAACCCAATAGTGGCCCTGACAGACCAAACTTACCTATAGAGATGTTTTTGAGTTTGTAGTAGTGTACGGTCAGCAGATAGATAAATAAACAAATACCGTTGATTTTATTTTAATTTTTTAAAATTCTAATTCAATTATATTATTGGATGCCAGTTTTTTTTAGTACAATTACATGACGTAGGGGCGTAGCAAATTATTACATACATACGTATAATAACTTTTTAACAGGTCTTTGCTTCGGATATGCGGCGTAAAAGGGTAGGTATAAAAATTAAGAATAGGTATAAAAATAAGGAAAGCCGCGCTCCGATCGTTCGGGCATGTTGAAAGAATGAGCGAAGAGAGATTGACGACCAGATATATAATGCGAAAGTTGTGGGTAAAAGAGGCCCTGGCAGACCAAGACGGTTAATCACGGTTAAATAAATAAAACAATAGGCATCTATGAAGAGGTTGATGAAAGTCAAAGATGTCGTGATAGTGACAAGTGGCGCTCAATTATCTCTGCCTACCCCGCAATGGATTTGAAGTGAAGATATGTATGTATGTATGTATAATTTCAACAAGTCTGTACGCGATTTACCTTAGATACATATTTGATACTCTGGCGTAGATCCTTCAGCTAGATTACAGTGGTTGCTAGAGTGGCGGACGTCATCAATTTGTGTTTCGGTGACGTCACACCGCGTATGAATAGCCACGCGAGTGTATTTATCGGTCGGAACTGTTAACCCTGGGGTCAACTCCACTGAGTTGTGCTGGTGCTGGAAGAGGTAAGTGCTTCTGCCCCTTTCTTTGGACTACACGAATTGGCTCGTCATCAAACCCCCCCCCCTCCCCCCAACCATATATAGTCCACTCATCTACCACGGGTGAGGGAGTTGGAAATCTCCCCCCCCCAGCGTTTTTACAAGCGAGCCACCAACGCTCTTTTAATATAATTGTTAGGTATTTACCTCATTTTCCTATGAGTAGGGTCGTTTGGCAAACAGGTAAATGAATATAGGCTCTGGTAGGAAAATAAAGGAGAACTTACATGGGTCGGCGTCACTACTCCACGTAGAAACTGCGCAGTTATTGTTTCTTATAATGCTATCGTCAATAAAAGCGTCCTGTCGCACTTAACACATAACACAAACACATGAATGTTAATAAAAGTATAGTAAGACGGTATAATCGCAATCACTTGTCCATGGCGGCGTCGGCGCAGCGTTTTCCTGATCTCGTGCGGCAAGTCGACACGGTGACGAGTAAAAACCCAATGCGCGGGTGCCGGGGAGCTAGCGTCAAGCAACCCTTTGTTACGTTCGGATAGGTTTGGGAATGGAGCGTTCGAAAACAAGGGATGTGAAAGAAAGGATATAGAAAGAGGTGCGTTAACCAAACAATAATAAATTAACTTCTTTTGATTGAGTTTCTTTATATTATTTGGCACATCCATTATATCTACGTCTCCGGCACACACCGTGCCTTGTATATGGCAATTTTCACCATTCATATTGGTAGCGTGTACTCGGATGTTGGAGATTACGCCATTCTTTCGAAATTGATTTTAGTTCGTGATCAAAGCTGTGTGTCAATTTTTCAATGATTTGATAACCTACGTGTTTCAGAATAACGAGGTTTTGTAAGAATCCTGTAGCAATTCTAGTCTATTTCGTGAAGATTATTGTGAAGTGAGAAATACTAAGAGGAATCGTGGCAAAACTAAAGCTTTGTAGATGGATTGTTCAGACAAGCCACGTCAATATGAATCTCGTTTCAAAAATCTTACCAAAATCAAATTTAGAAATACACAGCAGCGGTCCCTATGCTATATCCGCAAGTATATACAATAAATTGACAGAATTTATTAAACATGAAGCTAACTATAATACTTTTGCAAATAATTTAAAGGCCTCCTTTTTTATTTTATTGCAAGATACTCACCATCCACAATTCTACTCCTCTCCCTACCTAACCATATATTGTATGATTCCGTTAATGCCGTCTTGGAAGCTCGTTCAATAAATGTATCTCCTGCAGACCTGCTTGATGTGTCAAAGATTTAGCTGGAACACCTCTCGCACCAACTTCCACTGCTTAAAGCTGAGCCTTGAACCCGATTCTGATCATTTCTTCTGTGATATCATAATATTTATTCGACTTCATGTTGTGTATTATCTAAAAATGTATACAATAATAATAAATAACAAGATGCCATTCCAAAGCTCTTAATATAATATTTTTTTAAATTTAAAATATACTATTCTGGTTGCCATGTTTAAAAAGAAAGTATTAAGTTGTTTTTTAAAGATTGAATTAAAGAAGCTTGACTGATGGTCAGTGGAAGTTTGTTCCACTGGCGAGCAGCCGATACAGTAAATAAATCTGAATATCTGCTGGAAGTGTGGAATGGGATTTTAAGTTCGTTGTTATAAGAAGAACGAAGAAGGCGGATCACAAATATATTCAAAGTATGTTTTAAGATTCTTATCTTAAATAAGGGGCTAATATTGTGTAGAAAATGAAGAAGATGAGCTGACCTGCAAATATGGAAGATATGGCCTTACTTACTCAAGCCGAAAAGAAATCGGATGCATAAGTTTAGAAGGCGATCTAGTTTAGTTAGTAGCTCTTCAGTCATCAACTCGAACAGCGAGGATCCGGCGAGAGATGGCCAAATTTCCTAGAAATTTATTCTGGAAGGAAATCTCCAGCAGTGTTTTTTTTTTTTTTTTAACTATATTATTAATTATACAAAATCAAAATTTAACCTAAAAAAAAATAATAATACATAAAAAATAAAAATTAAATACTTACAAAAAAAATTTGCTCCTCAAAATTGCTGTCTTGTGGCATGGTGCCCTATACACTAGCAGCATTTCCCCTTTGAATTATGATACTTAATTTTTGGGAGAAAAACTGCCAGCCCTATTGTCACCAGAGACGTCAATGAGCCTTGGAACAATTTATTATTAGTGGATATTCTAAAAGCCGTATTGTTGAACGTCGATGAGCAATAATATAAAAACAGAACAAAGATAATAAGTTATTAGATGCTGCATTACAGTCCAAATTGATTTAGACAAGGCGGTTCTCGTAGATCACGTCTCATAAGGCACGTACGTCCGCGCTGGCTCCCGTCCACAAATTGTGTCCATATTCAAGTCATCAGTAGTTAGAGTGTCGGTAGTCCACCACAGCAATCACATTGCAAACGTGACATGGTGCTTCTCAAACTTTACTATTATTAAAATCATTAATAAACAAAGCTCTGATATATCTATGTAGATTATTAAATGTATTTTTTTTTAATATTAATTTACTTCAATTAATATTTCATTCATCAACTCTGTCGTGCACTACATTGTTTATCTAGCTTTTAGATATAAATTTGATATTTTTTTACATACATACGTACATACATACATATCTTCACGTCAAATCCCTTGCGGGGCAGGCAGAGACAATTAAGCGCCACTTGTCACGATACCTCTTTCGCTTCTTTGACATTCGGCAAACTTCTCATACATGCCCGTTTGTGTCGATGGCTTTTTAATGCACCTTCAGCTATTGTTTATTTTTTTTAGTTACATGTAATTTTAAAATCATAACTACGGTAGTCGTGCAGGTGTACGTACTTGTACTGCTGCACAACAGCATATTTCAAGCCATCAGTATAATAGTAGTTCATTTAACAGGTATTTTGTTTTAGTTTTTAAAGTAACAAATTTATGTTTTTTTATAGTTATATATTTTTATTCTGGATAAGTTGTAATTATACTATTTAAAATGTTTTTACTGCTGCGTATATATGCTGATCAGGGATGCCTTTACTATAATTAGGTACTCAGGGTTGAATTATTAGCCGGATCTAAGCATAAGCTTTCATTGCGAGCATTTACAGTTTAACAGAAGTTAAACTTTACGTAATAGAGTTTTTGCGTGCTAGAGATATAATAGAATTCAATTTTGAACTTGGTATGTTTTTAACATATTTTTTTGGGTTGATATTCATTTCTTCTGTTTTAATAGTGTACTGACTTTGGTTACTGGCTGTAGGTACATTGTACAAAACAGTTTGAGGACCACTGGTTATTGTCCCATCCTCATCAGTCGGACATAAAATACTGCGACTACATGAAAGTCAATGCAAAACGTGAGTACAGTCACAATCCGAATTTGAATTTAAAAATTAGAGAGAAAATAGTTTTCGTATTACATTTTTAATTATGACAGAATTTCAACTCAATTGCCTTTTTCATGTTAAGATATTATTGGCTACAAACGGTTGTAGAAGGGATGATCAATATTTCGATATACGCCACGCGCTTGTCACTTTGGTTATTTATTTAAGCCAACAACGTGTCTTAAACCGACCGTAGTAGTGTATTTTCCTCTTCAACCTAAATACTTTTTATTGTTAATCGTGAATTATAGGCAAAATATTAGAGAATAGTATAGACGTCTAACGTCAGTTGCCTGGCCTTTATATTCTGTTTACAATAAGACTTTCTTAATGTGAAAAACTTTTGAGTTCTATAGTCACCGACAGATAAAAAGAGCGCTAGCCGGATTTTACGCAGAAACAGAATTTTGGTTCCTGACGCTCCGCCCCCCATTAAAAGTACATTCGCGGACACATGTTGTTTGGCCTTGAAATTACTTATTGTTGGGTAATGATTTATGATGTGATTATTTTTTTATATATAATATTAGATATAAGTAAAATAATAATAAGTTAATTATTCAATGAAAATGGGAGCTGAGATGGAAAATGAAATAACCTGAAAATTACTAAAATAAAATATCATTAAAAGAAATACATGTTTATAATTAATGACATAATTACAATGTGTCAATCAGTTCAACATAAATGACAGTTCTCTTTTTAAGACTATACTACAGAAAACATATCGTATTAAATTAATGCAAGAAACAGACCGAAGGCATTATTTAATTTTAATTAAGATACATTACATAAGTCAATTAATTTAATCATTTTTTATATGTTCCAAATTATTATTACCTATATTTAAAAATACATAAACTTTTATCCATGATTAATTTACTTTAAATAAATAACAACAAAACTGGGTTAGAGCGAAAAGGTAACTATTTTTTTAATACATTCACTTTTTTACCTCAGTCGTTTAAAAACTTCTACTTTTTCCATTGATAATATCGACTAAGCACTGTGACGCTTAGTTTCGAAGAGTGGGACTTAAAAGCAATTAAACGAACGGTTTTAGCCGAAAATGCAAAAATAATTTTCGAAAATTAATATTTTATATTTATTTTGAAGTTGACTGTACAAAAAGGGTATAGCTATCTTAAGCACGCCAGTCTGCCCTGTAATGACGTACGTGAAGCAATTGTCAGACGTCACCAGCCGTCATTGCCTCTGAGATTGCTTAGCATGCGAGCACGTGTTCATTGCACAAATATTAGGCACAAAGTCACCTCGCATGTACGTGAAGTTGACAAAGTCGAAACGTGGAAGCTTCTGAAATGATTTGATAGAAGGGAAATTGGCCTGATGCATGTTATTTTCTCTCGTATGTATTTAGGCTTTAGACTTTGAAAATATTTGCAAATAACTTTTTTTTTATTTGCCAAGCTGTTCGTGTAGATTTACTGCCCTGTTTTTTCCAGACTGCGCGACGCAGAGAGGGGATGTATGTACAAAAACTTTGTGGCACACTGGAAACCAAACGTG
The DNA here is from genome assembly GCA_910589645.1 of Tinea semifulvella. NCBI lineage: Eukaryota > Metazoa > Arthropoda > Insecta > Lepidoptera > Tineidae > Tinea > Tinea semifulvella. Next base: position 1,450,507 of record OU342598.1, on the reverse strand, counting down.
TGGTCCGATTTTGATGATTCTTACGTCAATAGTCGTTTTAATCACGCGAATGTCACTGAAGATATGACATTAATCAAATTTCTGTAAGGCGAATACCAGAAGCCATATTGTGGAAACGAAAAAAAAAAAGTCGACGGATAATGTCAATTTTGTATAGGTAGATTACCATTAACCGCCAATATTTACTCGTATCCTACAATACGAATTTCGCTATAACAAAAAAATAAAAAAAGTTAATTTAAAAAATTAAAAAACTTTTCATAAAAAAAAAAAACGAACAAAAATACAATCCCAAATTTTCCTTAAAAGTTTGATAACCATTTAACTACACAATTAAATTAATTTTAAAGTTTTTTTTTATGCAGTAGGTTCTTTCATTTTTACTAACATTAGATTTTATAGGATTTTTTAATATTCACCGTCATCATCATTAGCCTGTTCCTCTCCACTGATAAATGTAGGACCTCCCCCCAAGGCTCAACCCTCATTCAACCCCTGCCAGGTCATCTTTAGGTCATCCGTCCATTTGGCGAAGGTCGTCCCACTCTGCGTCGTCCCGTACGTGATTTCCACTCTAGTGTCCGACCCACTGCCACTTCGGCTTGCAAATTTAGAATGCTACCCAACTCTCGGTCAAAGAGCTAGTTTATTTGATATATTGTTCCAAAGCTGCTAAACGTCTGTAACAGCAGCAGATAAGTTTCCGCATGGCTTCACCAGTAATCCAATTTCACAGCCACTCAATATGCAGTGACGAAGATACTATCGCAAAGGCAAATATTTGGCCACTGATTAAAACTCGCGACTTTGTTCCCTAAACGTGGGGTGCTTTTGAAACTCATTCTGTTTGCTTTAACTTTATGCTTCTCAATAAAAATGTTTTACGAATCTGCTGGCATGTTGAAAGGATGAACGAAGAGAGATTGACGAACCAGATATATAATGCGAAAGTTGTGGGTAAAAGAGGCCCTGGCAGACCAAGTCTTGCCTATCATGATCAAATAAATAAAACATTAGCTGAAGGTGAATTAAAAAGCCATCGAAACAAAAGGGCATGTATGAAGAGGTTGATGAATGTCGAAGAAGCGAAAGAGGTATGTCGTGATCGTGACAAGTGGCGCTCAATTGTCTCTGCCTACCCCGCAAGGGATTTGGCGTGAAGATATGTATTTATGTATGTACGAATCTGCCTTTAGTGCGTTTAGTAAAAAAAGTAAAGTATCATCACGACCGTTTCCCTTTCGGGGTGGTCAATAACCACGCTTTTAAATAAGCGGATTCACATTTAGCCCACTTTACTATACGCCAATCATGACAAGTGGCAAGTTCGTCGATGTCTCCAGCGTACCAATGTCGAGAAAAATCACAAATAAATTAATTATTAATTAAATGTATTTATTTACATTAATAAATATTTTTGTGTACCAGGACTCGAACCCGGTACCTCCGAGTCTAAATCCACGGACGTAACCGCTAGACCACGGAGGCAGTTAGAGCGTTTAACTTGCATTTTTTAAGATTTTTAATAATATGAGTGTACTTTTTTGAAATTTAATCTATTAACTTTCTAGGAAATAAAATTATGGACATTTTAGGGATATATTATATATATATATATAGGGATAAGGGAGAGGAGTAGAATAATGAATGGTGAATAAACTATCGCGCAATAAATAAAAGGGGGGCTTCCTTTTTTAAACCAGCCAGCCAGTAAATCCATGGAATGCTTAGACAAATTTCTAAGCATTCCATGGATTTACCGTGCGGGTGCCGGGTTCATCGTGTGTGGGTAAGAGATGAGAAGAATGGTGTCTCGGGCCTGCGACCGACAATAGGCTGGTTTAAGAAAAGGAGGCCTCCCTTTTTTGATTTTATTGCGCTTTACGCTCACCATCCACCATTCTACTTCTCTCCCTACCCAATCAAATACTGTATGATTCCGTTAATGCCGTCTTGGAAGCTCGTTTCATAAATGTATTGACGGCAGACCTGCTTTGGCACAATTCTTTCAGTAAGTGATGCAAAATACGAGTATATCCAAAACGTGTATAATTTTATTTGTTAGAAAGAACTACAATTCCTTAATAACACTAAAACTTTTCACTCTTCTTTTATACTTCTTTATCATACTTCTCTATCATACTGCCCAGATAAACTCAGACTAGTAGACTCAGACTTAAAAAATCTTTGGAAATATTGAATTGTGCGATAGAGACGTATGCAAAACCGTTAAACCTCCTTAAACCCTAGTAAAGTTTTCCTTTCGGGGTGGTCAGAAACCACGCTTATAAATAAGCGGATTCACATTTAGCTAACTTTACTATAGGCCAATCATGACAAGTGGCAAGCTCGTCGATGTCTCCAGCGTACCAAACTCGAGAAATATCACAAATAAATTATATATTAATTGAATGTATTTATTTACATTAATAAATATTTTTGTGTCCCGACCAGGAATCGAACCCGGTACCTCCGAGTCTAAATCCACGGACTTAACCGCTAGACCACGGAGGAGTAAATCCGAGATACTATTTTGTTTTATAAAGAAATTGTTCCAAGCCTTCTTGACGTCTCTGGCTACAATATGGCTTTAAAAAAATTAAATATCTTAATTCAGAGGAGAAATGCTGCCATTATATTGGGCAGCGATATGGAGGAGCTTTTTTTTGTATTTAATTTTTATTTTACGTTAAATTTATTTTATATTGAAATATAGTGTTTTGTTTATCGTAAAAAAAGGTATCTATTATAAGCTAGCTATTAGGTACACGAACGTTCCCCAAGGTTTTAGGTAATGTTAAGTTGCGTTGTCGGCGATCTTAACGGTAGTCGTCTTTAGACGTTGGAAGTCTAAGACTGAGATAATACGCGTGCTGACAAACATAATAATTTTGTTTAATATAAAGTTGTATTTAATTAAAAAAAAATGCTTAACGCGAAAGTCTAAAAGAATGAGATTTAAAGTCCGCATCAAAATATTTGTTGAAGCGAATCTCACAAACCAAAACATTATCTGTGTATATATTTTTATTTGTTCGTTTTTCTCAAAAAGCGCTGAATCAATTTCGATAAAATTTCAACTGAAGATGAACTCATAGTTTGTTAAACAAGTCAAACGAGAAGAACGGTATAGTCGAGCTAGAAGATTGTATGATGTGAACCGATGTCGTGCCCCCGGCTTCAACCGCATGGAAACAATTACAAGCATTTGATCTGAATAATATTAGCGTACCGGATCACACGCGTCAGCGATCACAGCAAGTTTAGCGACCTGAAACATTATGCTTCGGGACAACTTACCCTAATGATAAGCTCTGACGTAAGCGGAGCGATTGAGTTTTTTAATTTACTTAAAAAAAATCTATCTGGATTGTACAATAGAAAATTATATAAAAAATAAACATTTTTTTGACGCGGCGAACGAGTGCCTTCACTCCATAGCCACTACTCAGACTTAGCTGTAAAGGCACACAGGGCCAACAGTGAGATAGAGACGGTTTATAGGGTTTTAGTCCGTAGGCGCCCTGGGGCTTCACTAGGAAGCTTCACGGATGAGTCGGGCATGCGACCCCCACCCGCGTTGGCCCTTCAGGCAGGGGCCTTATTGATCATTTATCAATTCACCGTCTATAAAAAAAAAATCATTTTTTTGTAACGGACTAAAAATAATAATTTTATAATCCTTATGAAGGATAAAACCACATACAGATTTATAACTTTTTCTATATTATCCTGAAAATTCATACTTGATAGCTTTTAAAATACTTGTAACATTTGAAACGAAAAACATTGGGCGTACACATATACAAGAACGCGAGTCAGCAAAAACATGGAATTCATAAATGCAGGATGTTAATTCGAAGGAGTGCAATTCGAAGACTGATGATAATGATGAAGTTTGATGTTTCATAGGTCTGAAATTGGAATATCTTTCTTTTTTTAGAATACCATTAGTTGAAAGGTATCCCGCTTTTATTGCTCTAAGTAATTTTTAGGGTCAGTATTTGAAAAGCTGAGAGAATAAAATTGCCTAAATGTAAGTGTCTAAAAATGTAGATGCACGTCCAATCCAAATCGACTTCTGATTTATGTATCATCATCATCATCACGACCGTTTCCCTTTCGGGGTGGTCAGAAACCACGCTTATAAATAAGCGGGTTCACATTTAGCTAACTTTACTATTAGCCAATCATGACAAATGGCAAGATCTGATTTATGTATATAGTACAAACAGCAGTACATATATTCTCATAGACATAACATTATATAATTAATTTCGAATAAATTTACATATAAAAAAAAACATTATATAATTATACATATACTTATTATCTAATATATGTACCAATTAGGTGTCACAGCATTCACCAATAACAAAAAAATAAGAATAAATTATAAACTTAATAATTTTAAAACTATAATTAATATACTTTATTATTTATTTTACAATTTGCCAGTGTCAAAGTTAGGGAAAGACGGGTTAAATAAATAGGATACGAAAAATTTGGACCAGGATCAAAAGAGTAAATACAAAAATTGAGAATTAATAGAAAAATACATCATTATATACAAAAATAAGACAATGAATAATGTATTATATGCAATTACATAGGATAGGTATATTTAAGGTAAGTCTTTTTGGTTATATTCTTTGAGAGTTTAGGCCTAATTGTATTTGCATAGGTTGACTGAATAAATATATCTCGGGAAGCCTTCTGTCGATGACTTTCGCCACAGTCTAAGAATTAAAATAAAAAATCTTAGAACGCTTGCAATGGTTACTAAAATTTGTTGGCAATTTTAAAAACGCTACGCTCTCAACTGACATAGTGTTTAACAACTTCTTCTTGGAATAATACTAGCAGATAAATTAAACATAAGATTTTGTTATTCATAATGCATAATTTTGGATAATAATTAAATATATTGCAGTAGGTATCTATTGAAACATATCCCTTATTAAACTAATACACAAATAACTGATTCAATGATCAATGAAATAAAACCAAGGAGCTATGAAAAGGTACCTACTTATTTAGTTTAATGCGTATATATATATATATATATATATTCAATTTTCCTACTTTTAAAAAATCTTAAATTACTATTAATAAATAAAAACTAAAACAAAAATATAATAAAGAAAACATAAAATAAAATAAAAATATTGTTAATAAAATATTGCTGCCAATGGGCAAAGTGTCAAGCATACTGGCACCATTGCTATTCAACGTGGCAACGGCAATGATCCCTTGCCCCAAATATTGCCCAGCCCTCTTGTCTCCCGAGGTGTTGACGAGCTGTTTTGACAACGCCTTGAAAATTTCATGTGCACTTGGTCCCCACGGCCCGAGAGTTTTAACTCCAAACGGCGCAAAAACACATCTCCCAATAAGCTGGGTGTATTTCCGCCGTTTGAGGTTTTTAGGTTTTTGTTTCATATTAATTATTTCAAAATGTATTTAAACAATGTTGTCGTTGAAATATCAAGATTCATAATCCACCTGTGCGGCTTGATCGACACGCCGATAGGCGTCTGTTGGATTTTCTTTACAAATTTTTACCTTCACTTTACTGTGCATGTACATGTGGAAATTAAAGCGTCCCACAGAGTTGTTACATACGGAACTCTGAGACATACGTCACAATGTTTGCGTTTCGTATACTGCTGGTGGTGTTAAGTCTCTTACAGACTTCTCCAATGCAGTAAATGCGCTATCCACTCTGTCCAGAGTTTAGTAGTCGACAAAAAAGTCGAGGTTGAAATTTATATAAAAAAAGTTTTAATTATTTATTGTGAAAATAATAAAAACACCCGTAATTACGTTCATATTCTCATGTAGATAATAAGAAATAATTAAAGTTAAGAAAAACTTAATAAAACCTTGGTTACTTAAGAAAACAGTCTTCAAAAATTACTTAAGTATTTCTTACTGCTTTGTGACATGTAAAATTGTCAACCTTCTATACATACATATGTGTAAATAACAGTTCCCTTCTTAATTTTTCTAATAAGATAATTTGTGAAACTCATTTCTTGCAAATCCTACTTAATTTTTACTTAAGATAATATTAAGTACCAAAAAAACTGGCCGATAGTCTGAATGAGGCTGACAACATTTCCTCTCTGTTTAATAAGTAAATACCCTTCCTGTCTCCAGACTTATACGTCAACCGTTTGGACATATATTTTTTTAGCAAATGCCTTCTCTATTATAATGATTTTGTAGTTTAATGTTATAGGAACAAAGGTTTGATCGGTTTAGGGTGGATTTGCATAGGGTGGGTGCAACCACGCGGCAGCTGTGCGGGGGACAGCGGGGTCATCCCAGTGTGGCCATCCGGACAAACTAATAGCGATTTGTTACGAAACTAATTACATTGTTGTAATATACTCGATTGTAACAAATAAAATTAATTAATGTTAACAATTTAAATATATTATATATTTGATTATATATCGATTCCCACCGGGGGCAAGTTTTACATTGTATAATTTGTCTCGGTCTGGGTGTTAATATGTGTAATATGTATATATTTACAAAAAAAAAGTATAATATGTAGTTTATCAACCATCTAGTTTCCGTAACACAAGCCTCGTAGCTTACCACGGAAACTAGATGGCGCTGTGTGACCTGTCTGGAAATATTATTATTATATTATTATTTGAAGATAAGTTTTAGTGAGCGGTGGTGTTCGGGTTGTAAGGATGCTTTCCTTAAAATCCAAAAAGATTGCGGTTCGAACCCCGGCTGAAAGATAAAAGTAAAAAGTAAAGTATCATCACGACCGTATCATTTCCGGGGTGGTTAATTAACCACCACACTTTAAAAAAAACAATTCACATTTAATCAACTTTGCTCAATTTGGGGTAAAAGCCACTAATAAAATATGATTAAAAAAAAAAAAAAACTTTGTTATAGGCCCATCATGAATAGTGGCAAGCTCGTCGATGTCTCTAGCGTACCAAACTCGAGAAATATCACAAATAATATATTTGGTCCCAATCATAAGTCGGCGACGGAGGCAGGTAAATACATTTTTCTTACGTACATTTGTCATAGATTTAAAACATTACTCGAAGAGCCAGAGAAGCAGTAGGCCCTTTCGTCAACCCGTCGAAGTTCTCAAAAATATGAATACTTTATTTTGTATATTAATTATATAGCATCATCATCACAGCCTATAGAACACTGAGTCCTAGACCTCCACTGTTGGAGATGGGCCTTCCAGAATACATTTCTGGAGAAGACAGACGAGTTTGGAAGGGTCTGATGTCAATTTTAATAAAAAAAAAATTACGTATCCACAAGTTGGTTTTAGTGGAAATCATCTTAATTAGCACAATAAGCCATTTAATGTATTCGGAGTAAAGTACAAAGATTAAAAAATAAAATAAATTAAGAACTAAATTATAAAAACTAAAAATTAATAAATAAAATTACGACTATTCGATGGGCGTAGTGTGCCGAGGACACTCGCTGCGTTCCCCCGTTGAACAGCAAGGCTGACCCTTTGAACAAGATATTATCTACTCAAAGGGTCACCCGTCGCCAAGTGGAGTTTCTCGCCAAGCTCGCGGGAGAACACAAGATCCTCCTTGGACCACGGGCCCATCGTTTCAACTGCAAATGGAATGAAATGATGATTGATGATGATCTCCGCGTACTTGTTGCGCTTAAGGCGTGCGGCTGATTCTGCAGCGGCCCCAGATTTCTTATGGCTGGATGTCACATGTGACTGACAGAGTGTGTCAACACATGTGGCATCCCAAACCAGTGCGCGGCCTCTAGTATATGGAATTATCCCCGATGGTTCGCGGATGCAGGGGATGTTAGGAGTTGTAAGCGATGATGTCTTGAGATTCTGCCGGCACTTTTTTGGCAGCAAGGTATGGCAGCCTAGTTCGTCTGCATTGTCACCGCAAAAACAAATATATATATATATATATATATACGAGTTTATATTGGGTATAAAACGCTAGGCAACATTTTATTGAATGTGTTATCGACCCTTTTAAAAATAAATACATTTGACATATTGATAAAACAGCAAAGTCGTCGAACGTTGATGTTCGCACTAAGCGGTCCTTTACACGGAACTTAACAATTACAAAAAAGTTGAAAATATTGATTTATCGTTTGTTACCGGCTTTGTTTAATACTCAACGTCGCGCATAAATATTAAGAAAGTCACAGACATAATTATAGGGATCAGCCGAAGTCAAAGTTAAAATATTTTTATTTACGTTAACCTAGTACAGGCATTTGTGACTCATTTTCTTATAAAAATAATAATACAGAATTACAAAACAACAAATGATATATAAATTTTATCCTTTAACCTCAAAATCTATCTATAAGTACCTATGAGAATACAATACCTAGTAAAGTGGTACCCAACCAGGAAAGTCAGAATTTAGATAGATTACTTGCCTGTGAGCTATTTATGAACTGATGTTTAGGAACAATAAATTGAACGTGTTTGGCACGGCCCAGGCCCCCACTACTGTTCTGATGACGGACGTAACGCACGCAGTCATCCCTCCGCTAAACCAGGCCCTTTGGGTGCGGACCTGAACCCGACACAAGTGCCACCACTGAAATGACCTTCTTGACCAACAAAGTCCCATCAATATAAAATCGGAGGTCGTGGGTTCGATTCCCACCGGGGGCAATTTCTACATTGTATAATTGGTCTCGGTCTGGGTGTTTATATGTATAATATGTATATGTTTACAAAAAAAAAAGTATAATATGTAGTTTATCAACCATCTAGTTTCCGTAACACAAGCGTAGCTTACCACGGAAACTAGATGGCGCTGTGTGACCTGTCTGGAAAAATTTATTAAAAAAAAAAAAAAAAAAAATTGACCTTTTTGTTCAATTGTAATCATTATAATTACAGCCCCTAAGACACAACGTCCTAGACCTCCACTGTTGGAGATGGGCCTTCCAGAAGGAGAATCTTCCTATCTGGAGAATTTGTCCTACACTCGCCACGCTGGCCAGACGGATTGGCGAGGATTGTAAACATGCGCTAAATACTCAAAGCTGTTATAATTAATCATCATCACAGCCCCTAAAACACAGAGTTCTAGACCTCCACTGCTGAAAATAGATTTTTTCTTTTTTATTGATTAGCGATTCCTCTAGTTTGTATTAGTGGAACCGGGACCGACAGCTTAAATTGTTCTCCAAGGCAAGAGAACGGTGTTGTAAATTACAAATTATGAAAAGTATGTAATTGGTACATGCCGGGGTTCAAACCGCAATCTTTTTAGATTTTAAGGTAAGCATTCTTACAAATGGACCACCACTGCTCACTAAAACTTATCTTCAAATACATACAATACAAAGATAACAAAAATATTGAATACAACTGTAAACTGTGTCAACTGACACTGTTAATTTCTAGGCTAGGCCGAAATTTCACCAGTTCTTGGAGCTAACGTTGGCCCTAAATAAGCGAATCGTATAAATAATGCAAATCTTTTATTACGTCTATGAAAAAAGCATAATAAAATAATTAATGCGCTCGATTGGGGACTGGTTTCTTAAGACTTCTTAGAAGCTTAACACAGCTTATTGTAAGCTGAAATATTAGCGCGACATTCGGTGCCTAAGGATTTTACAAGAAAAGCCCGGTGGTCCAGTAAAGTGTTAATAATTTACGATATAGATTTATTTATTATGCTACTATGGGGTTTCAACCAACGAGTTTCTAGTATTATATCAGTATTATGTCCAAAACCCTGACATCTGTGAGGCTTGAAGGACCAGAAAGTACATTAATATTCTCACCCCTAATGTTGCTCTTCCGTGATTCTTTGATAGACTTGTTTTATCTCTAATGTTATTTATCTTAGTTTACAGAATGACAATGCCTCTTTACAGCAGCTATAATTTAAGTAACATTTTTTATAATTGTATTAACTTATAAATAGTATGACAATGCCTCTTTACAGCAGCTATAATTTAAGTACCATTTTTATAATTGTATTAACTTATAGATAGTAAGACAATGCCTCTTTACATCAGCTATAATTTAAGTGACATTTTTATAATTGTATTAGCTTATGAATAGTAAGACAATGCCTCTTTACATCAGCTATAATTTAAGTGACATTTTTATAATTGTATTAGCTTATGAATAGTACGACAATGCCTCTTTACATCAGCTATAATTTAAGTGACTTTTTCATAATTGTATTAGCTTATAAATAGTAAGACAATGCCTCTTTACAGCAGCTATAATTTAAGTGACTTTTTAATAATTGTATTAGCTTATAAATAGTAAGACAATGCCTCTTTGCAGCAGATATAATAATCATAAATGATATCCACATAATTATTTTTGTCTTTGCTTGTAGTATGACAATGCCTCATGGCTCAATGGCCTGGGCACTCTTATAGCTGTTTAAAAATAAAACTCAATATCGTAAAACCTGTAAGACAAAATGATATACTTACTCGTAAAAGAGAAGTTAAGCTGTACGTTTTGACCGTTCGAAGCGTGTCCTGTAATCTCATTGTAGGATTAAAAGACCTCGCTGTGTTAACTAAACTTTTTTTTTTTTAGTCTTCAATAAATGCATGTATTAGGTTTGTCTTTGGATTGTGGAAATATGACCATATTTCTTCTTCACGGAATCAACTTAAATGGCTGCCTATTCGTAAACGGCGGAATCGTAGGGTTCTGTGCTTGTTATACAGTATTCTCAACGAACCCGATACACCTAACTATCTTAAAGATTTATTTAGTTTTTTGAGCTCACATCACGTAAGAACCCTTCGTTCCTCTTCCAACTCCACTCTTTCCATTCCCTCTCATCACACCTCTTTCGTCTCTAAATCGTTTGCTCGTCGCCGCAAATGAATTGGAATGAATTACCTCAGGATATTAGACAAGCTTCTAGTCGTGCTATATTCAAGAATGGGGTGTACAAATATTATCTTTAAGTTAAACTATTTTTTTTACTTCTATTGTATTGCCACTCTCTTCATTCACACTTTCACAACGAGCGACGACACGACATCTACTTTTGTCCCGCTTCCTTCATCACATGAGTAGTTTTATTTTGTATGTATTATTGTATATATTATATATACATATATATAATATAATATATAACCTATTGTATATGTAATAGTAAGTATTATTTTTATGTATTTGTTTTATAAATTGTTATTTTATATCTATTATTGCACCTCCTTACCATGAAAACTGTCCCAATGTCCTAAAGGTTTGGCTGGCATTAAGTCCGCCTTTGTACATGGTGCAATTAAGTTTTTAAATAAATAAATAAATTTATAAGATGGGTCGGTTGTAAGTACGCTTTCCTTTAAATACAATAAAGTTAATGTTGGCATGTACTAATAAGAATACACTTTTCTTACGTCCATTTGTCATAGATTTACAATACCACGGTTCCGCACGCTAAGCCGTCGGACTCGGTTGCACTAATATCAGCTTGTGGAATCGCCAACCCTTCTGGCTAAAGTGGCAATTGTAGGCCAAATACTCCAGAAATATCTAGAATCTCCAGCAGTGGAGGTCTAGAACGCTGTGTTCTAGGGGCTGTAATGAAGAACAATAAATAAGGTTTAATAAATTTTTAAATAGACAGCTAATTTTAGTCGGCTCATTTCTACATAAATTATAAATGACTTTACTGAGTTTTCTTTATGTTTTTTCCCCCAACCCCTGTTCTTATTGCAGGAAGATCAATTGAAATATAATTGAAAAGACTAACAAAGGCTTCTAAAACAATGGACCAATTAAGACGTCATCTCGAGTGTTGTAACCAAATAATCCGAACAAATGATTGAAAAAAAGAGGGCGAAGAAATAAAAAGAACAAGCCCCAAGGGAATGTTAAAAGATTTTTACGCGAGGGGCGATCTAATATGAAAAGTTGTTGAAAGAAAACCGTATATTTGTCACAAGCTTAACATATTACATAAATAAAGAAATATATATTTATGAAAAATAAGTATTATCAAGACCATTTCCATTCTGGGGTGGTCAGAAACCACACTTATAAAGAAGCGGATTCACATTTAGCCAACTTTAATATTGCCCTACCATGACAAGCGGCAAGCTCATCGATGCCTATAGCAGTGATTCCCGAAAGGTGGTACGCGGAACCCTGGGGTTCCGTGGAAGAGCCACAAGAGTTCCGCGTTCCGTCCAAAAATCAGCTCCAGATCTTCGCATGTCACATTGTGACATGAAGCCCAATTTTAGTGCTATTTTTAAGAAAATACGTAAAAAATGTAATTCTTCTCATTAAATTCGTAAAAAACATCCAGGTACCCGTACTTACCTAGTTACATTGTATTTCATTATTTAATAAATGTTTTTTTTATACATATTTTTTTTTGTTTTCCATGTATATTTGATCTTTATTTTCAAATCAAACATGAAAATATACAAACAACAAGGTAATATTTTTTTGTCATCGAATTATCTAGGCCCTAGCTCTAGGGTTCCTCTAGGAAAAGTATACTCAATTAGGGTTCCGTGGCTAAACAAAATTGGGAACCATAGAATACGAGTACGTCATGGCATTTGTAATTTTATTTTTTGTGTAAATTGTACCAATTCCCTAATTAATGTTATGTATTAGATTTTATGAATAATTACAATCAAATTAATTTTAGATTGTACGAAGTCACTGAGTCATCTACATAGTTTATCAAAAGTAATGTAATTTTTGGTTGTATCAAAACTGACTAATATCATCATTACCAGCGTCTCCACTACTTTGTGTCAGCCTCGACAAGGCTCGCCACTTAATGCGATCTCTTGCCACCCTCATCCGACCTCCACCAGCGCCCTTATTCAGGTCAACCATCTATCTGTCGGGGGATAGTCCCAGTGCATCTTTCCGTACGTGGCCTTTACCTAGAACTCATTTGCACTATCGTTTGTCAGTTCAGACTCGGAGTCGAAATACGCTCAGATCTAAACCACAGAAACTACATTGAGAGCATTACCAAAACAGCGTCGAAAAAACTTGGGATACTGAACAAGGTGAAGCGGTTTTTCCCGCCTGCTCTAAGACTTATGCTGTATAAAGCTCAGATAAGGTCATGCGTGGAATACTGTTCTCACCTCTGGGATGGCTCCGCTAAGTATCTTACAGATGCTCTCAATGTCCTGCAGAGGCGGGCAATTCGGATAGTGGACGACACCACAGTCTCTAAAACTCTCGAATCACTGCAGCTTCGCCGTGACGTTGCCTCTCTTAGCGTGTTCTACAAGCTATACCACGGCGAGTGTTCTGAGGAGCTCCATAACCTTATCCCTTCTTCTCTATTCCGCAACCGAACTACACGCACAGGCCAAAATATGCATCCACATACCTTACCCACTATCCCTACGCGTACTCATAAATTTGAAGACTCTTACATCTGTCGCACGCTGAAGATGTGGAATGCTCTCCCAGCCAGTGTGTTTCCCCACTCTTATAACCTGGAGTCCTTCAAGCGAAGTGTGAAAAAGCATCTTGTTAGGCCGGCATAGTGGTAGAGACTGATGTCGGTCGTGGTGACCGGCGTCAGTTGCTCCCATTCTTGGACCTCGCGTACTGCTTACCATCAGGTGGGCGCGACGTCACATGTCGTGTCCAGTATAAAAAAAAAAAAAAAAAGTTCTGCGGCAGATATGTCAGGCTTTCTGCTGAAGCTTGCTAAATTGTACCTTTATTTAGAATTCTATCCATCAAAGAAATAACAAGCATAGCTCTTTCCATAGCTCTCTGAGTGAAAAAAAAAAATCCAACAAAAGATACTTAACTTGAAAAAAAAAAAAGCATTTTATAAAGAAATTGTTCAAAGGCTCATTGACGTCTCTGATGACTGATTCTCACAAAAATTAAGCATCATAATTCAAAGGGGAAATGCTGCTAGTATACTGGGCACCATGCCACAAGACAGCGATTTGGAGGAGCTTTTTTTTTGTAAATATTAAATTTTTATTTTCTATGTATTATTATTATTTTTAGGTTAAATTTAGATTTTATTGTAATATAGTTTATTTAATTTACCTGAAAAGTATTAAGCTTGATTTGTTTAAACCATCATTCACAACAGTTTAAGTGATATCCCGGAAGTCCCCCGCCACTTTCCGGAAAAATAAAAAAGGTCCCGAGATTACGTCCGCCCTAGGGCAATAGCCAGGATGATGTGACAGATTAACTCGTAATTTCCCCCAAATTGATATCGTCAAGAGTTTTTCCTGTATTCCCCTCTTATTGGCGACTTAAAAGAAAATCGTTTTCTTTTTTATTCGTAATACAAATGTTATGAAAATCCTTGACGTCAATTGGGATATAATATAGAAAGTTTTTTGTTTATTCATTCATTTTGATATAAAAAAGTTATAAGTATATAAGGCCCATGCACATCAGATACATACTCGTATCCAATATACATACAAGTGGCAAGCTCGTCGATTTCTCTAGCGTACTTAACTCGAGATATCACAAATAAATTAGAAAGAAAGAAAGAAAATACTTTATTTATCGCAACAATTACAATGGTTACAAAAAAAAATATATATATGCAAGGAATAAAAATTAAATGTAAGCCTATTCTATATACCGAAACATACAAACAGGTGTGGCGATAAATAGGTGGTCAGCTCAGCATATGCTACAGCCGAGGCTACAGCGCTGATTTTCAGCTGATGCCTTATGTTGGGTGAGTCACGGGTCGCAGAGATGTACAGTACCATTTACTAAATCGGAAGGAATTAGAATAGAATAAATAAATAATATTATGATAAATAATATTATGATAAATAATATTATGATAAATAATATAAGTCATGGTCAAGAAAAAAAAAATTAGGGAACATAATTTAATTTCCAAACAGTATAAACAATTAAAACTACTTAAAAGTAAAAATTAAAATAAATATAAACTAAACCTAATAAAAAAATAAACTATAAGTAAAAAATATGCTCTAGAGACGACCCTCGAGTTATAGTCCCAGGAAGACTGGCAACATTTCCCCCTCTGTATAGCTAAGCTAATACGTTGGCAGAAATAATTGCCAGCTTTCCTGTCTCCAGTCTTTGCCTTTAGCCGTTTGGACAACTCCTGTGTCCCGATGGGCCCATCGTCTCGACCCCAAACGGCGCAAATTCTTATCTGTACTGAGGTTGGTGTATTTGCGCAGCTTGAGGTTCTCAGCAGAAACCACCGCACTTCCCGCGCTTGACGAGGTCGCCTGGATGTACAAATCAATTAAATATTAATATCAAATCAAATCATTTATTTCCTTTGGTTGTCACAACAACACTTGGATATTGTCAATACATTTTTTCTCCATAGTTTACTATTATTTCGATTATAAAATAATCAGCAGATACTATGGGTGAACCCATTATATCAGCTATACCATCATCTTCCACTAAAACACTGTTGCCATAAACAAGTTGTAGCTTAAAACTAGGTAGTTAAAATTAATACGTGGCTGTAAAAAGGCCGTGTCAATATTATTATTTAAGCGCCAGACCACGGGGGCAGTTAATTATATTAGCTGTACGTTACCTTAACGAAATAAAACTTTATACAGTTGTCGATGTCAAAATTGCGCCGTTGTTTTTTTTTTCATATTAGGTAGGTCTTTGTTAAAACATCCTGTGTGATTTTACAATGATTGATAAAATCGAGTTCATTTATTAAAACGGAAGTAGCTCAATGCAAACAATAATGTAGACGGTAAAGTGTGCGGGAAAATCATACGATTTACAGGCGGCAAAAGTTTATCCAGTAAATTCTCTAGCATTCCATGGATTCACCGTGCATCGGGTTCATCGTGTATGGGGAAGACAAGAGAAGACCAATGTTTCGAGCTTGCGGAGCATTTCGTTTTGTTGTGTATTTCCACTTTTCTTTGACACGCGATCTCGCGAGTTTCACAGAAAGTGACTTTTATTTCATTCATAAAGCAAAGTTGTGAGTGCCATTTGAATAACTGAATAGTGGTTCTCTATATAGACTAATATTCAAGGACAAGCCTTTGCAATTTATTGTTTTAAAATAATAAAAATAATACTTTATTTTTGTGTTAATTTTTATTTTTAAAATTTATCATTTACTGTTTATTAGTTTATGTTTATACATAGTTTCTCCACACTCCCAAAGGTTGGTTGTTAGAAAATGCCTGGCCATTAAGCCCGCCCATGTACAATTTTAATGCAATAAAGAATTTAAAATAAAATAAAAAAAAGACGATTCACATTTAGGCAACTTTACTATAGGCCCATCATAACAAGTGGTAAACTCATCGATGTCTCTAGCGTACCAAACTCGGGAAATATCACAAATAAGTAGGTACATTAAATAAATAATTGTGTCCCAGTACCTCCGAGTCTAAATAGATTTAACCGCTACACTACGGAGTCAGTTAATAATAATTATATTATAATAATAAGTTAAGAACATCGTGGTAGCTCGGTTGTAAGGCCAGCATGGCGAGAGTAGGCCAAACTCTATAGAATGTGTTCTGGAAGGCCTATCTCCAGCAGTGGAGGTCTAGGACGCTGTGTTCTAGGGGCTGTAATGAATGAAAAAAAATATCGGTTAATTATTTATAATAGAAGGCTATTTGCAAGCTACCCACAAGTACCCTTTTTTCGTATCTGATAAAACTATTAATTAACCAAACCTTTTTATGAAGTGCCATGACCACGACATATTAAGTCAATAAGCTTCCATTCAAACGTTGTGGTTTCGTGATCGTTTGAATTTGTGTTTTTAGTCGACATTGAAGTTTTCTTGTTTTTTCACACTTCGGGTTTAGTTTGTAGTTTATTTAATAGAATGCTGTTGCTTCGCGGTTACATAAACTTTTGTTCTTTTTTATTGAACGTAATTCGAAGTCGAATCTAAGGTGGTAGGCAGACTGATGGTGGTAATTTGTCCAGTCTGCCGGGGCGGGGAAGTATCCACCGTTCGTGCCGATAAACCCAGTAAAGTGTATCCACACATTTCGGGATCAGGCTCGAATTGCCGTAATGTCCAGTCAAGCCGGCATAGTGTTAGGGACTGATGTCAGTCATGAGTGTCTGATTACAGCTGCTAACATTCATGGATCTAGCTCCCCACTATCCATCAGGTGGGCGCAAGGTCACATGTCGTGCTAATAAAAAAAAAAAAAAACAGCCAAATAAATTGATATTAGACCTTCGCCAACCCGTCTGGCCAGCGTGGCGAGTGAAGGCCAAACCCGTCGGTAAATACTGGAATGTCCATCTCTAAGTGGAGGTCTATCAAATCAAATCAAAATCATTTATTCGTTGTTTTTCGGTACATAGTTCTTAGGTTAGGTTAGCGTACATACAAATTTGGAGACTCTTACATCTGTCGGACGCTGAAGATGTGGAATGCTCTCCCAGCCAGTGTGTTTCCCCACTCCTATAACCTGGAGTCCTTCAAACGATGTGTGAAAAATCATCTTTATAGGCCGGCATAGTGGTAGGGACTGATGTCGGTCGTCTGAGGCTGGCGTTAGTTGCTCCCATTCTTGGACGTCGCGTACCGCTTACCATCAGGTGGGCGCGGTGTCACATATCATGTACCAGATAAAAAAAAACAAAATTATAATATATTGTATGTGTTTGTGAATGGGGGAGTGTAAGTGGGGAAATAATAAAAAAAACATGTTACTTTACTTCCACTAAGTAAGCAATACATGAAGGAAACCATTACAGCTCTAAATATGTCGTGCCCCACTACATTTGTCGTCACGACCCGCGTGCGAGTGCTTAGAACGTATGAATCGAACTCCGAGTTTGCTGTCACGTGTCAGCACAGTTAAAATACCTGTACACACGTTTTTTTATCGATGGCCAGTGAGAATCCATTTCGGTTGTACGATGAGTGACACGTCTTTTAGATCAATGTCTAACTTATAATTTCACCATGGCTCATCCATCACTGGATATGAATATGGAAAAAATAAGCCATATTTATTGTCGTTATTACTTAAGTTTAAATTATATAAATATAAATCAAAAATAATATGAAGTGTTGATATTTAACATTTTAACAATTCAGTTGCAAGTCTGAAGCACTGGTTCTTTCTACACACACTTTAAACCTACGGGGTGAGGCGTAGTGCACAAACGTCCAAGAACGATTACCTACGTCTGTCAGAAATGTTAAAAGCTAGTCGAAATTCCCAAGAACGTACATTCACCTCATCGCTATGAATATTAGGATATACTAGTATTTGTACTACTATGTACGAGGAGCTCTTTCTTAGAATAATCGGAAATTATACCCAGAGTTTTTGACAACAACTTATACAATATGGCAATAAAATACAAACTATATTTCAAGTATATTTCACCAACAATTAAATTTTAAAATAGTAATTTACGTCTGGTTGTGTGAGATTTGACTGTACAAGTATTCTACAAATGAATTTTTAAACAAAAAACTATAAAGAAATATTGATATTGTATAGCCTTTTTGATTTAAGTTTTGACATTATATAAGTTCTTTGTCTATTATTTGTCTTTGTCTAATATTAATTTATTACTGTTGTGACATTAGGTTAAAAAGCCTTTATGCAATAAAGAATTTGAATTTGGCTAAACATTTTAAAAAAATATTTGAAAAATTTTAACTTTGGAACGAAATATTAATAAAAACAAAAACTTAATGTTACCTTATCCAGTGATGACGTAGTTAATGTAATGAAACTGCGCTCTCATGAGAATGTGATGATCAGGCACTTAGATACAAATCCATTAAACATTTAGAAGGTTGTCCGTCAGCCAGTCGGTAGTGACGGTAGCCCAATCTACAACTTTTACAGTGCCCGTTGTAATGGGTGGACCATTCTCCAAACTGCTCATTACAATCAAATAGCTGCTTCCGTGGCTAAAATAAAATATGTGTCTGTCATTTTGGGTAAGTTCTCCAGCCTCAGTTGGTTCTATAAAGTTTATTCTTGTTAGAGGATTAGGTAAAGGTAAATAAATGCCCTGAATGTAAGAATCTGGAGGAAATTAAATTTGTGTTAGAAACGCCCTTGGTATAAACTAGCAAAAAATATATTAAATAATCAAATTAAATTAAATAAATTCATATCACTTTCTCTTGTACATTTTTAATTTATCTGGCTATCTGCTCTTCATCTTTTTTTTTTTTTGTAGAAACAGAGAACTATATTTAAAAATATAT
Source organism: Tinea semifulvella (assembly GCA_910589645.1). NCBI lineage: Eukaryota > Metazoa > Arthropoda > Insecta > Lepidoptera > Tineidae > Tinea > Tinea semifulvella. The sequence continues at coordinate 1,431,299 of OU342598.1, read as the reverse complement.
ATTAAATAGAAACAATATATGGAATATTCTAAGAATGCTCTTTGTCAAACATTAGTGGTCATGCACCCACAATCCCTGCTCACAACTCCCAAAGGTTAGCTGTTAGATAATGTTTTTAGACATTAAGCTCGCCTATGTACTGTAAAATGTTTTATTTTCTGTGCAATAAAGAATTTATCTATCTATCTATCTATCTAATGCTGGCTTGCTTGATGTAAATGGGCGTTTTAGATAGTTCGAAGTGTTCTTTATGTTTTTTCAAAGCGCTCCCGTGGTCTGATTAACGAATAATAATAATAGAATAATAACTAATAATAGAGCACTCGATCGAGCACGTGCAAGAATTCTAGTTCTTGTTATTAAAATTTTTGCTCTATAAGATTCTCTGGAGCCTTGATAAGGGAAATGTTGCCAGCCTCCTTGGGACTATTTCAGATGGGAAGTCTATAAAGGACATGTTTTTTTATAGGTAGATTTTTTTATTAGTTTTAGTTTAGTTTTACTTATATATTGTATTAATTAGCTGTTAAATAATAAATTTATACAAGCCATGTCTGTATGAATCTCGTTTAAAAAACAGATTACTCTTACAAAAATCAAATTAAAACATACACAGCAAAGGTCCGCTATGCTATATTCGCAAGTATATACAATAAATTGCCAGAATCTATTAAACAAGAACCTAACCATAATACTTTTGTAAGTAATCTAAAGGTTATATTACTAGAAAATTGTTAGTACACATTCAATGAATTCATACAAGATAAACTAACGTATATGCAGTAGTCCACACGGCCCATTTATGAATTTATGTTTAATTGACATATCATTATTATTATTTAGATTATAAGATGACGTCTTTTTTTTTATAAACTTATAAATTATCTGACATATATATATAATTTCTGTACATCTTAATTATAAGTATTTAGAATGTAAACGGACACGGCCTCTTTACAGCCACGATCTTATTTAAGTAGTTTCTAAGTTAGTTAGTTTTACTTGCTTGTGATTATTGCCTGTTTACGGTCCAACCATTATTACCACTTTGATTAGTACATATGTTTCGATAATTGTATTGATTTTATTAGTTCTGACTGTATCCAAGTTGTTTTGAGAGAACCAATGGAAATAAATTATTTTGATTTGAGTTATTATTGTCGACCTTTTTCCGAATTCCTGGTGTTTGGTTATTCTTTTTTTTTACTTAAAAGAAATGTTGTAATATAGTTTACGGAGTGTAATTATTGTAATAGTACTATTTTGTAAAATTACTTTGTGACATGCAATAAATTATTAGAATTTTAATACCTACATTTTTTTATAATTTAGTCGCACCATTATAACAGACGAATACGCGGCCTCGTGAGGCGTGTTGTTTTTTTTTTAATGATTGCATTGGGCTTCATGTATTTCATAAACATATAACTATCGTCACACTACTTATTGCACAAGGGCACAAATTAATAATAGTTAAATATTTATTAGTAGTTTAATAACTGTCCATTAAATGCGAGTACCTACGAGTACCTATTTGTAGGTAAGAATTTATACCACCACCAGGTAATATGTGATCGATTACTGGTTGGAAGGTGACATTAATTTAATAATTATCTGCCAACCGATCATTGTGGTGATGCATTTTCATCATCATCAAATTCCCAAATTAAAAAAATATTTTTTACGCAAACTACATTGATCTTCTTTGACCACATTTGTAAAGGAAGGGCAAAGCACGAAAACTAAATGCAAGCCCACCTCGATCCTTGGCGCCGCATCAGACTGGAAAATTCTCATGGATACATTTAAAAACCATTATAGGATCCCAGATGAACTAGCTGTATCAGCCTATAGGCCAGACATCTTAGTGTTTTCTCGGAGCTTGAAAAAAGTTATCCTTATTGAACTTACCGTTCCGTGGGAATCAAATATTCCAAAAGACCACAACATGAAGTCGAATAAATATTATGATCTCACAGAAGAAATAACCAGGAACGGGTTCAAGACTCAGCTTTACGCAGTGGAAGTTGGTGCGAGAGGAGTTCCAGCAAAATCTTTGCATCACTTACTGAAAGAATTGGGCCTAAGCAGGTCTGCCGTCAATACATTTATGGAACGAGCTTCCAAGACGGCATTAAAGGAATAATACAGTATTTGGTTGGGTAGCGAGAGAAGTAGAATGGTGGATGGTGAGCGTATTATCGCGCAATAAAATAAAAAAGGGAGGCCTCCTTTTCTCAAACCAGCCTATTGTCGGTCGCAAGCGCGAGACACCATTTTCTCATCTCTTACCCACACACGATGGACCCAGCACCCGCACAGTGAATCCATGGATTGCTTAGAAATTTGTCTTCTTCTTTGTCGAAGAAGAACGTATTTTACACTTCCGTAGCATATTGTCTGTGAAGCAACAAAATTATTTTTAAAGTGGACGTCGAACGCAACCATAATCGGCAATGCACTCTCATAGATTAATTAGTTTTGAGACGATTAAAATAAAACCTATAGTATAGACTTGGATAAATGTGAATCTGCTTCTTTAACAAAACAAGGACGTGGTTTCTGACTATCCCGAAAAGGATACGGTCATGATAAAATTATTTTCTAATATATCCACATTATCATCTAAAAAAAAACCCGGTTGCTCTGAGTCTAAATCCACGGATTTAACCGTTAGACCACGGAGGCAGATTATAATAATCAGCACGATCATTTCCCTTTCGGGGTGGTCAGAAACCATGCTTATAAAGAAGCGGATTCACATAGCCAACTTTACTAAAGGCCAATCATAACAAGTGGCAAGCTCGTCGATGTCTTTAGCGAACCAAATTGGAGAATATCACAAGTAAATTAAATAGTAAATATATATAGTTAAATTATTGAATATTATTGTGTCCCTAGAAACCGAACCCGGTACCTCCGAGTCTATAATAAATATATTATAATTAAATCAGAACTAATATTATTTTATCAAGATTAATATTATAATATTACCATTATTTCCCGCCATGTCGTCCGCACTGACGCCCCCTAGCGGATCTGTCGTACTCAGCAGCTGCACCCTCTGGCGACACGATGAACAATGTGAAATGTGTACCCTGATTGTAAATATTACTTGAATTTTTATTGTAGCCGCAAGCTCAATGATGCGTGTATCATTATTTTCTATTCTGATTAAAGATTAAACTTTACGTGTACTATTATTGTTATGGCGTACATTAAGTACTTGTGTGCGAACTAAACTTTATTTTATTCAATATGTTGCGGCGCGTCCTACCTCTTTTGACTGTCTTAGACCTCCTGTTTTTTATTATTATTATATAGTTATTGGATTTAAATTAATAGTGCAATTGAACCTGTTACTAGCAAAAGTAAAAGAAAAATTATTAATTTATTATTATTAATGATTATTTACCTAAAACAAAATGAATAAATGAGAGGCAGGATAATTCTTAATAATTTGTACGATTCATACAATAAGTACGTACCTTGTTGAGATATTGAGTGTTTCAAAATAAGGTAAAAGACGCCTATAGACGTAGCTAGGATGGGCAGCATTCGGGAAGTTACGCCACATCTTCTTATCGGACATACCACAGTGTTTAAAAACGAAAGGTTTCAAATGCGTTTTTCCAGTATTGTCGTACGGAGCAGAGACGTGGACACTGACAGTAGGTCTGGTCCGCAAGTTTAAGGTTACTCAGCGAGCTTTGGACAAAGTCCGAAACATGGACATCCGTTAGAAAACCAAAGGCTATGTCTTCAAAATTTGTGAACTGAACTGGCAATGGGCTGGACACGTCTGTCGTAGAACCGATGTCCGTTGAAGTAGACAGGTTTTAGAGTGAAGACCACGTACTAGGGGCTGAATTATGGTGGCGGATGATCGTGTGAAATGGCATGTCAAGGTTGGAGGAGGCCTATATTCAGCAGTGGGCAGAGTCCTAAACCTTTACTGTTGGAGATGGGTCTTCCAGATTTCTGGAGAATTTGGCCTACACTCGCCACGCTGGCAAGACGGGTTAGCGAGGATCTGATGTAATTTTTTAATGACTTATTAACGATTTCAGAACTTGGTAGTAGCGGAACCGGGACTGACTTCTAAACGTACTCTCCGCGACACAAGGGAACAGTGGTGTTATAAATCTATGTCAAATGAACTTAAGAAAAGTGTATTTATCATTTGTACACGTAAATGCCGGGGTTTGAACCGACCTTTTTAGGCGTTACTTCCCGAATGCTGCCCATCCTAGCTGTGTCTAAAGACTTCTTTTACTTTTTTTTAAAACCCACTATATCAACAAGGTACGTATCTTATTGTATGATTTCCACGATATATTATAAAAATAAATATATATTTTTTTAAAGTGTTGTCAAAATAGCTAAAATTCGAAGATTTTAAGTAGTATGTAAATTTTCGATAGACATTAAAAGATAGGACTTAGGTTCTAAATAATACTTTATGTTTTTTTTTTATAATTTACATGCGTCTGTCCAGTAGTATATCAACAACAGATCTTTTATCTCGAAGCATCTCAATTTCACAACCAACAATTGTCTGTGCTTGTGCCATAAAACACCTTAAACCCTTTAAGATCAGCGTCGAAGATATCCGCTGACATGCGTAGGCGCATCGCTTTGTTCGCGATGTACTCGCTTTCTGCACACCGAAACCATTCACTATATCGTCTCATATTGGCCAACATTTTACACCCACTTGTATGTGCCTATTCGATAAACAAAGTAAAAAAAATTGACGACCGTACTTCGTATAAAATTATTTGTTAAAATACACACCACAGACTATATTTTGAAGTTGCAACCCCAGGTCCGGCAGTCTCGACAAAATGAATCTTAGCGATTTTGGTTGGTAAGGCAGAAAAATATGTTGCCACTTATAAAATCAAAAAGCTGATTTGGTCAATATCATTAGCTCCAAAGGACGGTAATATTTTAATATGAGAACTTATGTCATTAAAATCTCAGGCAGCTCCATATTAACTCATTTGTGTCATTAACAAATATTTGTATTATATCAATGGACAATAATATTTTTTCCTTTGCAACACTAACATTAAATTCTAAAGTGTCAGCTGGCTGCTGGCAAACGGTAAAACTGTATCGATAATATTCGATAACTTTGCAAAAATCGCAAATTTTACACGATTTCGACATTTTTATGTCTAAATGCCGGCACTCTCATGACGTCGAACGCCGTTGTAATCAAACTATTCGAATAGACGTTCGTCCTATTATTTAGAAGATTCAGTGTTCGCGATGCCATTTTCAACATGATTATAAAGCTGACGTCATCGTCATTGGCGGCACGTCGCAACGTAAAATAATTTGAAAGGACGTAATCAAAGACTGTGACGTCGTTTAAAAAACAATACACGTTTTTGAAAAAATGAAAAGTGGACACGCTATTTGGTCTGTTGGAAGGCTCGCCAACGGCCACCTTAAACCGCGATCTTTATGAAATGTCGAAACTGCTTCAATGTTTCAAATATGCAAAAAAGTAAGGCCTCAAAAAATTTTGTTACGATTGTATATCATATATTGGGACTGGTCACTGGCAACCCTAGTAATAACTAATAGGGCAGTACCCAAATAAAACATTGTTTCACCCTCATTGTTTACGCGGTACGGTCATCACCCTCATTTCATAACCACTAGATATATTTTTGTCCTCAAATCTGTATTTGCTTACATTAGCTCCGGACCACCCACACCGGCCATAAAAGTACTGCTTTATGATGATGTTAATAACATCTTGTTTACACATACATGCCGGGTTATATTGTCTGGCACGACGGTTTTGTCAACCGTACCCGTCTGTCATAATAGTCTATAATAGTTACTATTTCTATAATGTCACAAATCTACAGCTGCTACAATAATTAGTAATAATTAGTATTATTTAGTTAAGTTAATTGACATATTTTTAATCATTTATTTCATCATCATCAGCCTATGTCTCTCCACCGCTGGATGTAGGCCTCCCCCAAGGCTCTCCATTTCACACGATCTTTTGCTACCCTCATCCAGCCCCCACCAGCGACCTTTTTCAGGTCATCCGTCCATCTGGCGGGGGGTCTTCCCACTCTGCGTTTTCCTGTACGTGGTCTCCACTCCATCATTTATTTATTAGGTACTTATAAGTTATTGACAAAGCCTCTTTACAGCCGCAATAATAACCTCTATTTATTTAAGTGTTTATTGTAAATATTTCAACTTCCAGTTCCGTTATTTGTCATGTATCTATCTATAGTGATAAATGTATTAAAAACATATATTGAAAATTACGAGTATGACTTAACCGAATTCCGGTAGGAATTTCATTTCCATTTGCGGTAACTTCTAATTGACCCTTTATGTTTCCATTTATTTTTTCCAAATTTGTTATTAGTCGTTAGTTATCCTTTAATAAATAAATAAATAAAATAAATGTATAGTGTTAAAAAAAAACTAAAACTAATGACTATGTGTTTGTGCCTTTTGGTCTTGAGAAACCGTGGTAAGAAGTTATTTAAATAACTGCCTAAGCGGCTGGTTTATGCTGTATGTACCAACATGGCTTTCAGTTTTTTCGCGCAAAAAATCCCCTTTTTTATACTAACACATGTGACCTTATGTGGTGCGCGATGTCCATGAATGTTAGCAACTGGAATCAGACTGACATCAGTTCCTAACACTAGTGCCGGCTCGACTGGACATGGACGGCAATTCAAAACTGATCCCGAAACGTGTGGATACACTTTACTGGGTTTATCGGAACGAACGATGGATACTTCCCCGCTCCGGCAGACTGGACAATTTGCCTACCACTTGAATACACACAATACTGACTATTTAGAGATATATTAATCATAGATTTGCTTTAGTAAAATAAAGTACAATCGTTATTCGAAATAAATATTTACAAAATATAAAATAAAATTAATATTAATACTAAGGATAGGGATATAAGTCCCGTCTGCCTAGAATGATGGCAAGGCCCATGGAGTCCAAGTGCAAAATAGTTTTTAAAAGACATAACACCGCATTGTCGTCCGGTGACAGGAAGGCTGGCTCTTTCTTCGCCCAAAGAATCAGTATTGCAATTCAGCAGGGGAATGCAGCCAGCGTTCTTGCTACAATACTTAATGTCACAATAACCTATTATAAAGTAGATATATTTTTATTTATATTAACTTAAGCCAAACTTGCAAATTCATAATTTCTAACTTCTTATTACATAGGAACAAACTTCCTCTGGTCATCAGACGGGCGCCGTCGATAAATATATTTAAAAATCTCCTCATTGCCCATTTCCTAAATAAACGAAATAATCCGACTACCTGATATCTATTTCTGTCTCTTTTTATTTGTTGTGTAAATAATACGTATTTTTTCCTTCATTTTCTTATGTATTTCTTACATAAATTTAGTTAAATGTATATATTATTATTATATATTTTTATAGGTATTTGTGTATTAGTATGTAAATTATTGTTATGTATGTTTAAGTATTTGTTTTTATTTCTAATGCACCCGCAATCGTCTACCACACTCCCAAAGGTTAGCTAGTATAAAATGCCGAGAGGCATTAAGTTCGCTCTTGTACTCAACTGTTAAGTTTTTAAGTGCAATAAATAATTTATAAATAAATAAATAGTTTTAGTGAACGTTTCAAAATCATGATTATTGATTTCATACTCGCAGATGCCAATATCAAATAGAGTTACATAGTCCGAACGTTAATGCAAATTAAACAAATATATCACGGACTTGATATTATAGACCAGGCGAACGTGTTATTGTAAAATTTACTAGCCACCACTTTTATATATTTTTATATACTTTGAAGTTCGACAAGCGCCTAACAGAAAACTTTTTAAAAGAATGGTCTACTTGCATTACTACAACAGCTCCCTACAAAGTATATAAGTACTTATTATATGTAGTATGTATATTGTATGTAGTATATGTATTTTTGGATGTAAGTATATCCATTTATCGAGAGCCTAATTATTTCCATATTTATTATATCTATATTACCAGCCCCCCTGCTATAAAGACATAAGTATGAAAAATGTATTTAATATGTGTATAATAATATATAATAAGCTTCCTGACGAAATAAAATTATTGCAGGGCCCTAAACTAAAATTACAACTGACGAAATGGCTACTGGACCATAGATTTTATAGTGTAAAAGAGTATCTTGAGTGCAAAACAGGTCAATTAATATATTTTTTTGTTTTAATGTAGTTGTGATTATGATATTAGTATGTAAGTAAGGATTTTCAAACGTTTTCAATTTTCAAACGCTGACAGCCAAACCTTGGGAACAAATTTAACCATATATTCAATAATAATAATAATATAATTAATGAAAATTTACAGTAAACTGCCTCCGTGGTCTAGCGGTTAAGTCCGTGGATTTAGACTCGGAGGTACCGGGTTCGATTCCTGGTCGGGACACAAAAATATTTATTAATGTGAATAAACACATTTAATTAATATTTAATTTATTTGTGATATTTTTCGAGTTTGGTACGCTGGAGACATCGACGAGCTTGCCACTTGTCATGATTGGCCTATAGTAAAGTTGGCTAAATGTGAATCCGCTTATTTATAAGCGTGGTTTCTGACTACCCCGAAAGGGAAAACGGTCGTGATGATGAAGTAAAGATTTGCACGCCTGCTTGCAGGTAGAATATATGTGAGTAGACCTGACTAAAGTTTTGTGACCACTGTACTGTATTTATTGAAAATAAACGATATTTCATTTCATTTCATTTCGTGTTGCACCTACCTTACACCTTGAACTTACTACATTATCCTAAAGGTTGGCTGTCAGAGAATGTCTAGCGGCATTAAGCCCGCCCCTTGTACATAGTGCATAAAAGATTTCAATAAACAAATAAATAAATATAAAAGTGCAGAATAATATGATGAAATAACCATTCCATGAGTGGTAACTTTTAATAGACTCTTTAATGTTTCCATTTTTCATAACTGCTAACATCATGGTATATAACTTCCTGATCACTTGTAAACGCACAATACATACGAGTACTTCAAAAACATAATAAAACGCCATAACGTACTCCGTACCTAAATATAATTATATATATATGTATATTTTAAGTATATATTTCTTAGTTTATGTAGGAATAATATATATTATATAATAACTATTTTGTGTATGCATTAGTAATAAATTATTTATTTCTAATGTTAAATATTTCCTGACACACAACACCGACAAAAGCACTTAACGATTCCCCTTTTTGTAAAAACACTAGGTATCACTTCTTCCGCCTTTTCTTTTTTTTTGTTTTCTTCTCCCGATGGATGATGATAGGGAAGGCAAATGGTCTAGCCCATACAGCCAAGTCTGACGTAATATATCTTTCTTTTTTATGAGTTAATGAGGACATCATTAAATTCCAGATGCTACAGAATTTAATGCTTTTCTTAGAGTCACTCGCGGCATTATAGATCAAACACGTCGGGTAAAATATGGGAGTCCACAGCGCGGGAAAACAGCAAAAAATAAACTGCAACTTGTGCCCCATATTCCAAGTACAATTTATCGTTTTCCATAACTATTCACATTGTAAAACATTATTAAACAAAACAACACCACTTTTGACCAACAATATTCACAGTAAATTAATTTACAGAACAAAAACTTGCACTTGACATGTCCGCGCAAAATGGCGCAAAGGAGTCCCCGCCTTTTTTTTTCATTATTAAGCTGTGACAGTTCTTTTTTCATATCAGTCATACAAGTTCCATCCATGCATTCGAATAGAATCGATCTATAAAACTTGTAACTTTTAACACTAAAATATCAAATGTCCTCGTAACCTGTCTGCACCCGCTTATAACAGAATTTAAACAGAAAGGTTAGTTGGTAGAAAAGGCATTTATGGTATTAAGCTCGTATTTCAGTCGAAATGTAAGTGACAAAGCTCGGGTCGCCATACACAATGCCATGTTAGTACCAACATTGATGTATGGAAGCGAGACATGGATATGTCAGAATACACATGAGAGTGGGTTAATGCAGTAGAAATGAGGTCGTTTCGTTGGATATGCGGCGTCACTTTGCGGACCGCATACGTCGAAATACGGTGGGTATAAAAGAAAGCATAGAGACAAAAATAAGGAATGGCATGCTACGACGGTTTGGGCATGTTGAAAGGATGAGCGAAAAAACCACGATCAAATAATTAAAACACTAACTGAAAGTACATTAAAAAGCTCCCGTAACAAAAGGGCATGTATGAAGTTGATGAATGTCGACGAAGCGAAAGAGGTATGTCGTGATCGTATCAAGTGGCGCTCAATTGTCTCTGCCTACCCTACAAGGGATCTGGCGTAAAGATATGTATGTATGTATTATGCATTATTTTTGTTATTTTTTATTTAAATTATTTCAACCGGTCAATTAATATAAGTATATTAAATTCATAATCAAAATTTACATCACATTTTCGTATTTCAAATAGGAATTAGCTTATACCGTAGAAAATATCCACTACTAAAATATGTAATATTTATTAGGAATAATTTATAGCAACAAACATATTCAGCAGTCGGTTTTGAAATGTATTTGACATCCAACGTAATGTTGGCTATAGTTTGTTACAATCGAATTTAATAAGAAGGTAAACTTACTAGTAATTATAATAATAAACTTCATGTTTTTGTTTGATAATTACATAAGTAGGTTCTTGAAACCTAAAATAAAAACATATTTATATAATTTCATAAAAAAAAATAATAATATGTCAGTGCAGAGATTTTAAATATTTTTTATCTGTTATTAAAATATTGTACCTACTATTTTTTATTAATATGACTAAGAAAAAACAGTATTTAGCTTATGAATATATATTTTTTGTTATCTTTGATTGTTTAACTAATTATGTATTAAAATGGAATTGATACCAAGTATCATTACGAGGATTTTGACTAGTATAATAGGTCACCAGATATTGATCGTAAAAACTGATTCCACTATTTTACATATTCATTATATAATTATTTTTTTAAACTTTAAATACCTGTTTAATAATAATAACTTTATTTAACAATGTGTACAAGGTATAAAAACAATAACATATATCATCATGCATTATGGTACAGTGAAAACAAACATTTGCAGCGGAACTATTTATAGGCTTAAATATAGGTCTTTTCGTCAGCAGTCAACGCCCAGACACCCTTTAATAAAAAAACAAATTAGCAAAATGAACGAAACAAAATGTTCACAAATAAAAATAAAAAATTAAAATTGTGTGGTTGAGATGTATACTTGTGTATTCACATTACATGGGTACCAATGTTCTTAAATCTATATGAATAGACAACGTTCTGCAAAACTGCCCTATTAGGCGTGCAAATATATTGTTTATGTTTCTATAGAACTATATTTTCATTTATATTTGTTATGTATTGTGTTTTAATAAGTATTTTATTTTAGAAATTTTAACAGCATTCTCAGCTGCACCGTTAGAAGAAGGATGATAGACAGCGCTAAATACATGTTTTATACCATTAATTTTTATAAAATTTGCAAATTCCGCACTTGAAAAGGGGGGCCCATTATCACTTACATGCTGTTAAAATTTGTAAAAATGCTAATAAAAAAGCTATGAGAGACAATGAAAATATAGAGATAAGTTTACAAAGATTTTTGTTGGACTATAGGAATGTTAGTCAGAGTACTACGGGAAAGGCTCCAGCTTTAATTTTACAAGGTAGACAGTTAAGGACTAGGTTAGATTTACTTAAACCTAGTAGAAGTGAGACGGATGATATAGTATTAGGTGAGAGAAGAACGACAGAAAGGAATGAGAGAATATTTGTTGTGGGTGATAAGGTATGGGTAAAAGATTTTCGTAGTAATCAGAATCCTTATACACCAGGCGAAATTATTAAAGTTTTAGGTTCTAGGAATTATGCGATAAGAGTTACTGACGGTAGTATTTTTAATAGACATGTTGATCAAATTAAAACTAGCAGTGGCACAAATTCTAACACGTTGCCTGTTCAACCCGTTATCAGAAGTCAAATACTGCCACTAGCAGTACGGTCATGTTCGCCAGTTCCACAGCTTATTCCACGAACCGACTTCCCTGCAGACCTGGTAACACCACTTCCTGTCTCCCTGGTTTCGCCACCTGACACTTCATTACATGCCGCCGTAACACCACCGCCGCCGCTTCGCCGTTCTGCTAGAGTGGTACGTCCACCAGATCGGTACGGTTTTAGATAAGTGTGAGGGTGTTATGTATTGTGTTTTAATAAGTATTTTATTTTGAATTTTATAATGCCAACTATCAGCAGGATTTGTCTAATAAACGTCTTAAACTAAAAAGCTGTATTTTTCAATATTAAAATATTATGTAAATACTGTAAATTTTCCAAAAATATAAATAATTAAAATAAAATATATTGAATGAAATATCTTGCTTCTTTGTAAAATATAATTTTAAATAATTGTCTGATTACATTTTACACAAACTTCAGTAACACTGACTATACTCGTAGGTAGGTACTTGGAAATTATATAATTGGACGAATAGTAAATGATTTTCTATGTCAGTTACCTTTGACATGTACAAGGTAACATTTTAGTCACTGGGATAGGCAGACGCAATATTAATAAATTTTATCTGTTAAATCTACCGGCCTCCAATTTAGCGAACAAGATTTTTTTGTGTCTATGATTGAACTCAGAGAGTTGTATAATAGTTAATTTTATACCTTATGTAGATATAGTTATATGTACTTAGTATATTCGACTTTTTTATATAATATCAGAATAATTAATAATTCTAGAACAGATTTCTGGAGAAATTGGCCCACACGCGCCACGCTGGCCAGACGGGTTGGCGATGGACATACTATAAGAAGACAGGTCTATCGTATGTAGGAAATAGAGATAAGAAGCAAGTGTCTCAGGCTTGCGATTGACTATAGGCTGACTTACAAAGGAGGCCTCCTTCTTTTATTGCGACAAAAGACTATTTATTATTTATTAATTCTGCTCCTCTCCCTACCCAACCAAATACTGTATGATTCCTTTGATGCCGTCTAGGAAGTTTGCGTAAAATTAATACTATGCAACGAATATCCAGTAATGTCGTATGATGCAGAATCATGGGCCTGTTCCACAAGTTCTAGGTATCAACAAGCTATGGAGAGAGCTATGCTAGGTAATATTTCTCTGAAGGATAAGGTCCGAAACGTAGACATCCGTCATAGAACCAAAGTTACTCACATCAAAATAAGCAAGCTAAAGTCGCAATGGGCCGTACAGATCTGTCACAGAACCTTCTCAATTCTGGAGTGGAGACCACGTACTGGAAAACGCAAAGTAGGTCGAGTGAATGACGACATGAGAAAGGTCACTGGTTAGGGATGAATGTGGGCGGCACGAGATCGTGTGAGGTGACGAGCTTCGGGAAAGGCCTATATCCAGCAGTAGAGAGACACAGGCTAATGATGATGACACGAAATGTAATTATGGAATGGTGGCGAGAACGCTGGCAATATTTCGCTGCTGAATTCTTATACTGATTTTTTGGCCAACAAAGTGCCAGACCTCTAGTCACCGGAGGAGACGACAAGACAAGAGAGTTATGTCTTTTAATATACTATAGTTACTTTAGGTATTAACATTTAAAGTATTTTTACTGTGAATCAATAAACTATCTTATTCGTTAGATGTTGACGTCATGATTAACCTTGTGATCTACGTAACATCTATGCTAAATTTTATTAAAATCGGTCAGCGAGATTAGCCGTTATATCGAATCTAACAGGCGGACAGAAATTTGCCCGTGTGGTCAAATGCCGTGGTCAGATGAGGACATTATATAACCTATGTCCTTCCCTGAGTTCCAATGAAATTTTCTGCTAAATTGCATCAAAATCAGTTTAGTAATATAGGCGAGAAGACAAAATATTACAAGTGTTGTTTTTTTATTTTTTATTATTTTATATTTGCCAGGATAGCAGGAGAGATAAATCACTTTCTATTACATTAAATATCCTTTTTTCTCGGTGCAAGGGTATGATTTAGCATTATTTAATCCACTTGTAGTTTCCCAATGAGAATGAGTCACCTTTGTGTTGCAAGTCGGAGATGTCGTGGAGTGGAGTGTGCGTTGGCGCGCCGTGGGTGGCCGCGACTTTTGTCTACTGATAGCCATCTAATTAGAACCTACATTTATGGGAGTTGTTGCACTACGGACGGACAGCCTAGCATGGCGCGTCGTCAATTTGCGACTTATTTACTAACAAGCTGTTTAAAGTGACCGTGGAGTCGTGATTATGATGACAGTAGCTTCTCCGCACTTAGTCTATGAGACTATTGTGATCCATTAGCGGAGCCATCCGAACTTCTTTAGGATTATTTAAATTCAAATAGTTTATTAATCAAAAATACTTATTACTAGGGTTTCACAAAAAAAATATCCTACAGAAGATGTAGGTAGGCACTTTTACAAATAATATCTAAACTACACACAAATGTGTCGCTGCATGTAGTCTTTCAACTACTGTTAAATATATACTGCTAGCAGGTCTCTTTCCAGGGCCCAACATTTTTAAAAGTTAAATTTTCCCAGGAAGAGTCCCTGCAATCTGGAGGAACTCCAGTCTAAGCGCAGCTACACTGCATCGCTCCATAAGCACATGCGCGACCGTTTTCTTGTCTGCCAATCATCTTTTATACAGTGGGCATAATGTTTTATCTGTAATGTCTGATGTTTGTCTGAAGCCTAATGTCTCATCATCACCCCTAGCATTGTGCAAAGTTAAGGCTTAAGAGGTGTCACGTGAGGCGCCTGTCAGGGTTGGGACGGGCTGATGTCCATATCATATATCTGCTCGTGCAGTCTGTTAGTTCTTAGGCGAAGCCAGTTTTGCAAGAATTGAAACAGTACGGTTGACATTTTATACCCTATATCCATTCCTATATTTCCAGGATAATTTCTGTCAAATTTTCTCAAAATTGCTTAAGTAATTTAGGCGTGAAAGCGAACTAAATATACATACAGATACTCGTTTATGGCTGTGGGGTCATATGTCGTGTTCACATGATAACATCACATAGCTTATGCCCGTCCCTAGGTTCCTAAGTATATTTCTTACAAAAATCATTAAAATCGGTCAAGTTCTTCTACTTAGTCGCTACACTCTTGGCAAGTCGTGGTCGCTTTTTTAGTTCTGCGTACGTGCCACTGATTCTTTGGGCTAAGAAAGAGCCAGCACTCTTATCACCGGAGAAGACGATAATTGAAAGAAAAAAAAAACTTATTTAATATTTGGTACTGAATATGTTTGTCGCACACGCATGCTAGAGCGATGTTTATTTTGCTCTAAGCCAGTACTCGATGTAACGGTTGAAGATCTATCGGTTTGTTTGAGCCGCAATGACAGTGACAATGTGTTCGTTGTCGAACCCGGCACAACAATGCACACTGTTTATTGTTACCAGAGACATAAACATAGTAGAAATTGAGGCCCGTTCGGAACGCCAAGCTTTCAACAGTTCACTCTTTGGACCACTTTGCTGGTTACTCTTCCACTAGCAAGATTTGAGAATCTTTCATAATAATTTAGAAAATACTTTATTTATCGCAATAATTAAAATGGTTACATATATATATATATATATATATACGAACGGCTTTCAGATTTGTTAATTTTGCGTAATTTACCACGTGAGATCAAAATTTAATAAAAAAAATAACTGTGATAGCGTCAAAGTCAAAATATCTTTCTTCATCTATTACAGGCATTACAAGTGCCTGTAATATTGTACTTGTAGTATTCTTAGAATTTCGATATCACCAATTTTATCATATGCCTACTTATATTTCCGATGAAAGATTATTTTGTACAATTTAGATCAAATTATGTGTTTTTATTTTTGCAGTTTTTCTTGCCGCCAAGGATGGTAGCAGAACGAAGACGATTGGTATTAGAATATTATTCCTCATTTTATTACCATGGCGAGGTTTAGCGAAAAATTCGAAGCTATCAAACAAGCTGTTATCTATTTAGAACAAGCTAGAACAAATTCGTGAGGATTTAGCTGAATGTCATAGATTGTTAATTGACCAAAGCGGGTACAAAATACCTAATAGAAGAGAAAGCAAGCCAAGAGATATTACTCGGGTAGAGTCAAAACCGGTACCTATTTGTCCGCGACCTAAAAAATTAAATGCAGTGAATCACGACTCTCCCACCGATTCTCCTGGTTATTCGGCTTTCAGTTTTGTGGATGTCTATCCAGAACCCTCTACTATTGCTACAAGTGTTACCAGAAGATTCAGTTTTATAAAGTTAACCGAGACAGACACAGATTCTTTGGAAGAATCAAGATTATAGTTTTATATTTTTTATTATATATACATATGTCTAATAAAAAAGTGCTTTTCTATAAATATATATATTCTAATTTCTATATTGCGCATTACATATTTATCTACAATGTTGATTATTGTTTGAATCGATTTATATTCTGTTATTATTATTTTTTTTGCAGATAATAAATGCTGTTTAAAACGCTTTACTTTTGGTTAAATATTTTGAAGTCACAGTGCTTTTGTGACGTCACAGAGATGGCGTCATAATGATGTATGGGTTTATCGGCATGAACGGTGGTTACTTAAACTTACTTGCCCCGGCAGACTGGGCAAATTACCATCATCAGTCCGCCTACCACCTATTTGTTGTTCTCGTTGAAAGTATGTGCCATTTGCAATGATGTCAAATGCCAATTTTTACTTTCAAGGAGAACTAATATTGTTAGCTTGCCATGGTGATAATTATATAAAAATAACACCGCTTGAAACAAGAGTTACGTAATAAATACATAAAAATCTCGGACTATTATTAATATAATATGTCAAGAAGTGGAGATTGTGTTTAAAGATAAATAAATAATTTTTCTATTTATCGTTTAGACGATTCAACATATAGGTCTATGAGCCAGTGTTTATATTTGAAGCAATAGAATGCGAAGAGGTTACCAGGTTGATTTGTTTGGCATACCACAGTTGAACGGTCAACTCACAATGGGTACGTATGTTATTTTAATTGACATCACTCTGTATTTGAAATGTGGTATGTAGTGGTCTTACATAGATTTTAAGAGTCAGAGTGGAGTGGAATCGCTATTCAATTGACACAAATGAAGTTTACACCTTCACCATCCAAGCGTGGCAAATTCTACAGAAATAAGTGCTCACTGAACCATACCTTTCCAGCTGTATAACGGGTTCTTTCAAGGCATACTCGAAATTGGTTGTCCACTCTCCGAACCTGGAAAGGTATATTATGTTCGCGCCAAACACGGTAATTTGACCAATTTGGATGGTTAGGAGTTATTGAGATTCGACGGTGCATAAACAGACGTCCTAATTTGTTACCCCTATACCCTTGTCCTGTCTCTTTCTCGTCGCTTCCTTTCTTTATTACCCATCCCGCTCACGCTACGCTTTCTCACTGAAGAGAAGCAGCGCATCATTTTTTTATTACAAGTTTATCTAAATTGTTGATTTTTGTTTAAATTGTTTTTATTTTACATGGAGATCGCAAAATGATAAAAGATACGACCCCAGCCTGAAGGGCCACCGCGGTAGGTCGCAAGGCCGATTAACCGTGAAATCATCACGCTCAAATACGTAGTCATTATTTAGTGGAGCTTTTCATGTGGTATTTTCGTTTTACTCTAAATTCATTATTCGTGAGAGAAATATGTCAATACACCATACACGGAAGGTATTGTTTGTGGATTTCATAAGCGTAGTTAGTGCAAGTATGATGGGCAATGATAGCCGTGTCTCAAACAAACAGACTGGCAACAAATATCGAGTGTAACGTTTAATTAATACTACATGAACTATGTGTAGATCGAAATACCACTCCTGTAACTCTAAAATTGAAACCTTAAAACCGTGAGTCGGATCTATTATCACATATTAATAATATTTAGATCTTAAGTTGGACACAGCTTTTTTACAGCCACGAATTAATCTGTGGAACAATCTACCTATTAACATAAGGCATCTACATCTACGTAGTTTTCGGACAGACACTTAAATCTCACAAGATACAATTAGAAACACATATATATATTTATATTGAGTCAGTGCTAGCAGTTCTACGGCAAGAGCAAGATCAAAACTTTTGCTAGTAACAGTTCAATTGCACTATTAATTTAAATCTAATTACTATATTTTACTCTTATTTCTGTTTTAATTGTATTGTCTAAATAATATAAAATTTATTTGGCTTGTGTTCCACTATTGCTACTTTATTTATATGTTTAATATAATAAGCTATGTTTTTTTTTAAAATAAATAAAGACGGGCTAAGTATTGGTCTTACTTCGGTAAACACTATTGATACATGCCGGGGTTCGAACTGCGACCTTTTCGGATATTTAAAGGAAAAATCTCTACACCCGAGCAGCCATTGCAACTGCTATTTAATACAACTAAATTATCAATCTCATCCAGTATTAATGACGAATTTGAACTCACGAAAAATCAATATCGATTTAGACGAGTATCCCTCTTCTATTGTATCGCGTACACATTAGATAGTTTCGAGTCATCGTCACATTAGACAGGGCATCATAACGTGAGATATCGATTCCATTTCTCAGTTTCTCTTTATTTATTTATAGATTTTTACAACGAATGGAATTTTATTGCAACACATCTTCATTGACTGTCTTAGCTTGTCTGATAATGCCAATTTACAGCAGCTATAATTTAAAGGTTATAGTATAGTATCATCATCAAGACCGTTTCCCTGTTGGGGTGGTCAGAAATCACGCTTGTAAGTAAGCGGTATCCAACTAGCTACTATTTAGCCAACTTTACTATAGGTCAATGAATAACAAATGGCAAGCGCGTCGATGTCACCAGGCAGCGTACCAAACTCGAGAAATATCACAAATAAATGAAATATTAATTAAATGTATTTATTTATATAAATGTAACCAAGGAAGAAACTGATCCTCAGCTTAACTCAGAGAGTTCTAGTCTGAGGATCAGAGTTCCTCCAAAAGAATTATGTAAACATTTTTTGTGAACAAATACACGTTTTTGTATATGTATTTACATTATTAAATATTTTTGTGTCCCGACCAGGAATCGAACCCGGTACCTCCGAGTCTAAATCCACGGACTTAACCGCTAGACTACGGATACAGTTAAGGGTTATAAGAACGTCATAAGAACATTGAAGTCTTGGCTTGGATTAGCCCAGGGTGCTGACTCCTCAACATTCTTTAGAGGACGGAGAAACTTCGGAATGGATCTGAAAAGACCATCTGAATTATACAAACATCTACGTATAAGCAAATATCAAATTCTAACCAGCTCCCAGGATAATACAATTTCATCCCTTCCAAGAGACCCTTTGGTCTCAGATATGGAACCGAGACTACTATTCTTCAAGAAATTCATGACAGGTGCCCAGACTGACAAAAGAGGCATTGGCTGGAAGAAAAAAGAAAGTGACAAAGAGGTTATAAAATCCTTCCTCAGGAAAGATAAAGAGCATGAATAAATACAGAGTGCACGCGATGACTCTAGAAGTTCAAAATGACTGGCTAACTCTGGGCGATTTTTGCATCCCTCCAGCCCTAAAGTGGCGCACACTAATGTACGATTGGTCTCCGGCGTTGCTAAAGTTCTACCTAAACGCTTTTCAAATGTCCCTCCCGGACCAGAGTAATCTGGTAAGGTGGGGAAAAGCTACGGAAAAGAACTGTACATTGTGTAGTGCTGCCATAGGAACTGCTAGACACACACTTGTAGGGTGCGTTACTCTTCTAGAAAAGGGCTATTACTCACGCCGACATGACAAAGTCCTAGGTGTTATCCGTGAAGCAGTAAGTCTTTCTATTGCAAGAG
Organism: Tinea semifulvella; assembly: GCA_910589645.1. Lineage (NCBI taxonomy): Eukaryota > Metazoa > Arthropoda > Insecta > Lepidoptera > Tineidae > Tinea > Tinea semifulvella. The sequence goes on along the minus strand of OU342598.1, from coordinate 1,411,353 downwards.
CCAGAAAGGGACTGACTACAAATAAAACTTTGACCACATTTGTAAAGGAATGGCAAAGCACGAAAACTAAATGCAAGCCCACCTCGATCCTTGGCGCCGCATCAGACTGGAAAATTCTCATGGATACATTTGAACACCATTATAGGATCCCAGATGAACTAGCTGTATCAGCCTATAGGCCAGACATCTTAGTGTTTTCTCGGAACTTGAAAAAAGATATCCTTATTGAACTTACCGTTCCGTGGGAATCAAATATTCCAAAAGACCACAACATGAAGTTGAATAAATATTATGATCTCACAGAAGAAATGATCAGGAACGGGTTCAAGACTCAACTTTACGCAGTGGAAGCTGGTGCAAGAGGAGTTCCAGCAAAATCTTTGCATCACTTACTGAAAGCAGGTCTGCCGTCAATACATTTATGGAACGAGCTTCCAAGACGGCATTAACGGAATCATACAGTATTTGGTTGGGTAGGGAGAGAAGTAGAATGGTGGATGGTGAGCGTATTATCGCGCAATAGAAAAAAAGGAGGCCTCCTTTTCTTAAACCAGCCTATTGTCGGTCGCAAGCCCGAGACACCATTCTTCTCATCTCTTACCCACACACGATGGACCCGGCACCCGCACGGTGAATCCATGGAATGCTTAGAAATTTGTCTTCTATTATTTATTTGGTGTTTTAAAATATTCTTAGGGGTTAAGTCCATGGATTTAGGCTTTCGATTTAGCCGCAAGGGTTATGGCGTAAAGATATTTATGTATGTACAAAAAAATACAGTTCCAGTAACTAACCATTCATTTGGTACCTATTTATTAGATATCAAAGTATCTAACACAAAATCTACGGGTAGTTAAGCCACGCACATCGCGCCCATTTTATCGTCCTCTATTACATGCCATAAGCACCGTAACTACGCTCATAAAACCGACACCGTGTCGTGCCGTGTCGGTGTCTCAGATATGTCGTTAAGATTATACTTCGCACTCAATTTGGTGGGCTAAGTAGGCCGACAATAATAGACGTCCTGTTACGAAAGAGAATATGTCTAAAAAACAAGAAATATTATTTCGAAAAAATATTTACCAAATATAAAATTGAATTCTTCATTTCGAATAAAGTGAACTGAACTCCCGTGCCAACCCGTCTGGACAGCGTGGCGAGTGTAGGCCTAATATTCCAGAATTTTATGGAAGTTTAGTCTTTACGAGTGGAGGTCTGATGACGACCATCTGTTGGTAGTAATGTCCCGATGGTTCAAGGATGCAGGGGATGTTAGCAGATATAAGCGCTTTTGACAGAATATCATTAATTCCATGGTATCTTTAGATCCAGCCTTCATTTTTTTGGCAGCATAAAGCCGGCGTAAATAAAAAAATGGACTTGTTATCTTTTATTGGCCCATGATTACATTCGTGACGTGAACAAAATAAAGGTGGGTGACGCCCCCTTAACGCGTAATTACGTGAATAGATTTGGGCTCGATATGGCGATGTCATTTATTATGTTTCTGGATTTGTGTTGACGGGAAATTCCTTGATTGTTTTGTGATTGTCTTCATGATTGCTAGAGTGGCTAGATAAGAAAATTGTATTAAATTGCTTCGTAATAGTTTGAGAAAATTTGGCACTCCAAAGCTTTGCCAGTTCGAAACCTTTTGTTCTTCGATTTGTATGTAAAAATGTATCATCACGACCGGACTTGCGGGGTGGTCAATAAACACGATATTTGTATGGAGCAGGTTCACATTTAGCCAACTTTACTATAGGCCCATCATACAATAGCAAGCTCGTTGATGTCTCTAGCATACCATCTCGAGAAATGTCACAAATAAATAAATTTATATCTTTTTGTTCTGGACCAGTAATCGAACCCATGTTTGTATGTATTATTGATAATGTATTATCTTCACGCCAAATCCCTTGCGGGGTAGGCAGAGACAATTGAGCGCCACTTGTCACGATCACGACATACCTGCCTCCGTGGTCTAGCGGTTAAGTCAGTGGATTTAGACTCGGAGGTACCGGGTTCGATTCCTGGTCGGGACACTCAAATATTTATTAATGTAATTAAATATATTTAATTTATTTCTGTTATTTCTCAAGTTTGGTACGCTGGAGACATCGACGAGCTTGCCACTTGTCATGATTGGCCTATAGTAAAATTGGCTACATGGGAATCTGCTTGTTTATAAGCGTGGTTTCTGACCACCCCGAAAGGGAAACGGTCATGATGATACTTCATTTTTTTACTTTACGACATACCTACCTCTTTCGTTTCTTCAACATTCATCAACCTCTTCATACATGCCCTTTTGTTTCGATGGCTTTTTAATGCACCTACAGCTATTGTGTATAATGTATTAAATATAAAATATATTGATTTTGTATAATTACATAAAATATGTATTAATTTTTATGTATTAAGTGTTTTCTATATGTTTTTCTATAAGTCGATTAAGCATTGCTTTTCCCATCTTGAGCAAGCGAGAGATGTAAGCTTCTCCAAAATTATCTGTGTTTAAATTAATTATTCATACATTCATCTCCTGGAAGTCTAAGTCTACTTCGTTCTTCTCAAAACAATCAACTACCTATCCCTGTACACACTTCCAGCAGATATTCAGATACTCTCACCGTCTCGGCTGCTAGTGAAATAAACTTCCACTGGTGATCGGACAAGCTCCTTCTATCTTGGTCTTCAGTCACTTTCTTAAATAGAAATATGTCTTAATCACGCTTTGACATAGTAATAATTTGATATATGTATGTAGTATAGTAGTATCATCACAACCGTTTCCCTTTCGGAGAGGTCAGAAACCATGCTTATAAATAAGCGGATTAACATTTAGTTAAGTTTACTAAAGGCCAATGACAAGAAGTAAGCTCGTCGGTCGATGTCTCAAGCGTACCAAACTCGAGAAATACCACAAATAAATTAAATGTGTATACTGGTATTTATTAATAAATTTATTTATTTATTAAAGGCTCATTGACGTCTGTGGTGACAATAGGGTTGGCAGTTTTTTCTCCCAAAAAAAAAAGTATCATAATTCAAAGGGGAAATGCTGCTAGTGTATTGGGCACCATGCCACAAGACAGCGATTTGGAGGAGCAATTTTTTTTGTAAGTATGTATTTTAATTTTCTATGTAGTATTATTATTTTTATTTTTTAGGTTAAATTTAGATTTTATTTATTATAGTTTATTTATTTCCAAGCGCAAAAAAGTTTTTAAAAGACATAACACCGCGTCTTGTTGTCTCCTCCGGTGACAAGAGGGCTGGCTCTTTCTTCGCCCAGAGAATTAGTATTAGTACACGCGGACGGGACTTATATCCCTATCCTTAATATTAATTTTATTTTATATGTTGTAAATATTTTTTCAAATAAATATAATATATTGTTTATTTATTATTGTAATTCTTTTATATTGTTTGTATATTAATTCGAACTACTATACTATAACCTACTACTAAAATATAAATTTATTTATTAAAATTAATAAATATTATTGTGTCCCGACCAGGAATCGAACCCGGTACCTCCGAGTCTTAATCCACGGACTTAACCGCTAAATCACGAAGGCAATTTATGTATGTATATTTTTTATTTATTTTTTATTATTATCTGCACCACGGTAGCCTACGGCATTAATCTCGCCCATGTATTTACAATACTTTTGTAAACAATGTGCAAATATATATATTTATTATTTTTATTTTAAGAGCTCCACAGCTGGAGATGGGTTGGCGAGAGTCTGATCTCAATTTTAATGACAATTTATTAACGATTCCATAAGTTAATATTGTAATATTGAACACGTAAGAAAAGTATTTCTTAGTAACGTATACCAATGTATAAGCAGGGGTTTATTTTTAAATTAGATAGCTCTTACAACTGAGCCACCATCGCTTTGTACTGTAGGCATAATAGCTACGATATGGGGTTGCATTTTTTGGCCTATGCGTATATTATTACACAATGTTTTATTACCGTGCTTCCTTACCCGTTGGTTAAATGCGGTCGTTAGTCACATTAGCTGAAGTCTAGCGACTATCCGCCCCAGGTCTGGGCGGCGTGATATCGCTAGGGCGGGCGGCACGCGAGGTCTTGCATTTTGTTTACAACTTCCGGCCGCTTGTTTACATCCGCCGGAACTCTACTTTCAAGTCACCTTAAAAGCCTATAGTTTAGTTGTTAAAAAACGTATAAATTAAATTCTATATTAGCACACATATTAACCCCATCTGACATCCAGGCGATCGCGTTAAGCACGGGAAGTGCGGCGATTTTTGCTGAAAACCTCAAGCTACGCAAATACGCCAACCTCCGTCGATCCATGAGGACTGAGGGTCCAAAGAATTATCAAAAGGGCTAACGGAAAACTCTGGAGACAGGAGAGATGACAATTATTTCTACCAACGCCTCACTATAAGAGGGAAAATGTTGCAAGTCTCCTTGGGACTATCCCATAAGGGTGTTGTCTCTAGAGGATATTTTTTCATTTATAGTTATGTTTTTTTATTAGGTTTACTTCATATTTTATTTAATTTGAAAGTAGGTATTTAATATATATATATATAGATATATATATATATATATATCTACGTTAAACTTACTGACATACTTTGCTTTCTAGAAAGGATAGCATTCGGGAAGTTACGCCACATCTTCCTATTGAACATACCATTGTATTTGAAGACAAATGTCTTCCAGTAATGTCATAGCACATTGACAGTGGGTCTGGTTCACAAGTACCAAGGTTGGCGTATTTGCGCAATTTGAGGTTCTCCGCAGAAAACGCCGCTCTCCCCGCGCCTGACGAGGTTACCTGGATGTGAAATGGAGCTAATGTGTCTACACACGTCGCATCCCACACCAGAGACCTGCTAAGTTTCCACGGCCCAACAGTCATTCTGTCGGGTCTCTTGCCATCGCTCCGCACAATACCAGATGGTTCTAAGATTGCGGGTACACCAGCAGTGACAAGAGCCCTTCGAATGATGTCGTTGAGAGCCGCGTGACGAGGAATGCGGCCAGCACATCTGGCACAAGAAAGCCCGTGGTGTCCGAGATGATCGACTTTAAATAATTCGACTCTACGAGTATTCTATCACAGAGTTCGTGCATGTTAGAGCTGCAGGACACCTAATAATTAGTAATGTCAATTAATTTATGACACTAACTCGTAATTTGTAAATTTGAATAAACAAAATAAAACCGCCCCAAACGTATAAATTTCTAAAATTTTCACGAGTTATTATTATCACGGCTACAACGTTTAAGTGGGCGGTCAGATCGTTATCGGCCGCGGTTACACGCCATATCACGCTGTCCCACTGATTGTCGCTCTGGTTTTAAAATATTAACTTTTCGCGTGTCACTAAGTGGGGGGTATTCGCCGAAAATGCATAGCAAGTGAAGTGAAAAAGATTTACCTTCAAACACTGCATATTAATAAAAGTATCATCACGACTGTATATCTTCCGGGGTCGTCAGAAACAACGCTTTTTTATGAAGACGATTCTTATTTAGCCAACTTCTCGATGTCTCTAACGGACCTACATCAAAAATAAATTATTTTGTTAAATAACTAGTTTGTCGACAGCGCACGCGTCTAGCACACACACTGATCCGTCACCTGTGGGTTCGCGGGCGATATTGCGAGCGTCTTAGCAAAAAAATAGAAATTGACGACTAGACGTGAATAATAAGCAGCATGCGGCCTATAGCACCAAGCGAGATGAACAAGAAAGCGCAATTGAAAGCACAACGGTGTGGACATAGCTATAAGCTCAGCCTTTACGGCTTCATTTTACTCTTTACTTTATGTATTAATTATAATTATATAATTGTTTCAGCTTTAATTTTTCGAATAATATTTAGTTTTGTATACTTATTGAAAATTTTATAATATTGTTATTTTTTATATGCTATAAAAGCTACTGCGGTAATGTGGTGGTCGCCTATAATAGATGCAACATCCAACTTCTGATTTAGTGTTAAGTACAAATAAGTGTGTGATGTTAGTACTGTTGGCTATAAATAAAGAAATATTTATAGTTATCTATGGTAATATTATTATTAGATTTAGTAGAATTATAATTATTTACCGTGTAAGAATGTCTAGTGGCATTGGGTCCGCCATTATACACAGTGCAAAAAGTTTTAAATAAATAAATAAGGCTATTAAAATTATAAAACATATTTACGTTTGTGTTAGAAAACACAGCGACATGTTTAGAAAGATTGGAGATTTCAGCGTTAGAAGTAGGAGAAACCCCTATGATCTTATTGTAGATATTAATCCTAAAAAAACAAAATGTAATAAAAACTGCCTTATTATGTGTATACGAACTTATAATAAATTACCCAACAAATTAAAATCGTTGGGAAAAAATGTATTTAAAAATCAATTAACAATTTGGTTAAAACAAAATATGTTTTATAATTTAAAATAATATTTTGACAATTGTAATACCTAAAGTTTAAGCTGCCAATATTGTATGAATACCTACATGTAAGTTTTTGGACATATTTTATTTAAAAGTTTAATTTTTTTTTATTAATGTTTGATATATTTGCTCGCCAATTTACTTGGCAAATGTTGTTACGTTAAGTTAGTTTACTATAAGACCTGTAAATTAGACTAACATTTATGCAAATAAAGAATTTTTATCTTATCTTACAAGATAGTTTAAGGTGTTAAATTGTTAATATCATAACTGTAATTAATAGCCATATTACCCCGTGATAAGGGACAGATAAGCTAACGTTAGGGTCTGGGGTGACAGCGGGGCGCCTGCCTTATTAAATTAAATACTTTTACCGGCCGATTAAAAATTGAATATCAAAGAACATCGAGTTAGGATTTCATTCGCTAGAGTTATAGTACAAGATACGTAGAAGAGCGACCTTCACCGATTTGTTATCCAAATGATATCCCCTTTTTGTATAATAAAATACGCTAGCAAACTAATGTATTAACTAAATAATAAATCATTGTAATAATAATAGATAAATAATTGACACATTACTCTTGAATATTGCACGATTAAAATACATTAAATATAAATTAAAAGCTACTTAAATAATAAAATTAAAATTAAACAAATAAATATTATAAGCATTTATTCGAAAAAAAAATATTTACAAAATATAAAATAATATTAATACTAATGATAGGGATATAAGTCCCGTCCGCGTGGAATGGTGGCAAGAACGCTGGCTGCATTTCGCCGCTGAATTGCAATACTGATTCTTTGGGCGAAGAAAGAGCCAGCCCTCTTGTCACTGGAGGAGACGACAAGACGCGGTGTTATGTCTTTTAAAAACTGTTTTGCACTTGGACTCCATAGGCCCAGAGTTTCTACAGCAAACGGCATAAATATGTAATCTTTTAATATTACATATTTCCGCTGATTAAATTAAACTAAACTATAAATAAAAAATGTCCTCTAGAGGACGTCCCATCCGAGATAGACCCAATGAGACTGGCAACATTTTCCCTCTGTAGCGTGAGGCTAATACGCTAGCAGAAATAATTGGCAGCCTTCCTGTTCTCAGAGCTTTCCGTCAGCCGCTTTGACAACTCCTTGGTCAAGCGCCTTGCTAAAGATCCCCATGTCTATCAAACTTCAGTAAAGAAGCCGACAGACGCATTCAGCTAGAATAGGCAGCATTCGGCAAGTTACGACACATCTTCGTATCGAACATACCACATTTGAAGTCAAAAGTTTTCAACCAGTGCGTTCTTCCAGTAATGTCGTATGGAGCAGAGACGTGGACACTGACAGTGGGTCTGATGCATAATTTCAAGGTCGCTCAGCGAGCTATGGAGAGAGCTATGCTCGGGACAACACCCCGCCAGATGGACAGATGACATAAGGAAGGTCGCTGGTGGGGGATGGATGAGGATCGTGTAAAGTGTAAACATATCTTCACGCCAAATCCCTTGCGGGGTAGGCAGAGACAATTAAGCGCCACTTGTCACGAACACGACATACCTCCTAACTTATTTATAAGCGTGGTTTCTGACCACCCCGAAAGGGAAACGGTCGTGATGATACTTTACTTTTACTAATTGTGCAGTACAATATAAAAAATATGTTAACAGTTGTTTCGATTCTTTTATTGATAAGACTAATGTTATTTTTACTATATGTATATATATATATATATATATATATCACATAAATATTTGGCAAATAAAATATGTACTCCTTTAGTACTAGTCATGAAACTATTTAAAACATTTTGCACACGACCGTAGTATATGTAATAAGTTCTTTGCCTTTGCATAACGCTCTCCAGACGGGACAATTAATGTCATGTACCTATCTATAATGAAAAATGCGTAAAAAAAAATTATAATACCTGACAGCGTTAGTAAGTAGTATACATGTATAATAATGTGTATTATTAGTATTTAGTATATTGATATTATGATATATAAGAAGATATATGATGTAAGTATATATGTATTAATCCTATTAAATTTACTTTTATAATTATAGTATTATTATTATTTCTATGATTGCACCTATAATTGTTCAAATTTGTCCCTAAGGTTTGGCTGTCAGAGAATGTCTTCGGGCATTAAGTCCGCCTTTGTCAAGTACAAATAAAGTTTTTTAAATAAAAATAATTATAAATTACGAGTACGACTTAACCGAATTCCGGTAGAGGAATGTATGGCGTTAAAAAATAAAAAAAAATACTATAAAAAAATGTTCAATCCAAAATAAAATCAACTATGTAAACTAACAAATGACTATTGCCAACCAACGCAACGGTCTCGGGTTCGAGGTGGGTCCCACATGTCGTTAACAAAACACACGTGTGTTGTATCATTGTGCCTGTAATTGGCTATTGTGGTGCGCAGACCTTGTCACTGGCTGGCGCGACATGTGGCAACGTTTGTGGACATGTAAATAGTATGCCGCGTTTCGAACGAAAATGGTCCTTTTTGGTTTTAACAAGTTTACCTATCGTGCTAGCTGTTAATCGCAAGCTCTTCGATGTTTCCAGCGCACCAAACTCGAGAAATATCACAAATAAATTAAATGTATTTATTTACATTAATAAATATTTTTTGGGTCCCGACCAGTAATCGAACCCGGTACCCCCGAGTCTAAATCCGCGGACTTAACCGCTAGATCACGGAGGCAGTTTTTAAATAATTTTTATAGGGATATTTTTAAGTAAAACCTAGAAGAACATGTACTTTTAAAATTCAGTTTATTGACTTATTTTTGATTGAGTATATTTACCATTTTGATTTTTGGTATACTACAAAGATCGACAATTTTTTTTTTACTCTATTGTAAATTGGCCTATGCCAATCATGACAAGCTTTATCGAGCGTACTAGAGCCCACCAAACTCGGGAAATATCACAATTAAATTAATTAATATTTATTTATTTAAATTAATAAATAATATTGTGACTCGAGCAGGAATCGAACCCGGTACCTTCGAGTCTAAATCCACGGACCTAACCGCTAGACCACGGAGGCAGTTATCCTCATTTAAAGATAATAAAAATTTAAACCATGTTTCAGAAAGTTCCCTTTTACTAGAGAAACGTGTGGGTGCCATCTTGGTGGTGTTTATTAATAACAACGAAACGTGTATGTGCCAATTATTTTTATATTATATGTTCAACAATTGAAAAATACTATGTAGAGCAATATATTAACCTCTCCCATAAACTCTTTATTCGACGAACAAAACTTTTTAGCGTTCTCAGAATTTTTAGACAAAGACTTAGCAAGTTTACCGTAATTATTGTTGGCAACATATCTTTTTAACGTAACTATATTTAAGATACGAATCTTAAAGGTATTTAAAAATAATACAATGATATGGGATCCCCTGGTGTGGGATGCGACATGTGTAGACACATTAGCCCCATCACACATCCAGGCGACCTCGTCAAGCGCGGGAAGTGCGGCGGTTTCTGCTGAGAACCTCAAGCTGCGCAAATACGCCAACCTCAGTACAGGTTACGAGTTTGCGCCGTTTGGGGTCGAGACGATGAACCCATGGGGACACACAGCCAAACGTCTGGCCAAGGAGTTGTCCAAACGGCTAACGGAAAAGTCTGGAGACAGGAAGGCTGGCAATTATTTCTTCCAACGTATTAGCCTCGCTATACAGAGGGGAAATGTTGCCAGTCTCCTTGGAACTATCCCTAAAGGGTCGTCTCTAGAGGACATTTTTTATTTATAGTTTATTTACTCTTTGTAAGTTTTATAAAACCGTTTCCCTTTCGGGGTCGTCAGAAACCACGCTTATAAATAAGCGGATTCACATTTAGCCAACTTTACTATCATGACAAGTGGCAAGCTCGTGGTTGTCTCCAGCGTACCAAATACGAAAAATATCACAAATGAATTAAATATTAATTAAATATATAAATTGAAGCTTATAAATTTATATATTTTACCAAGTAAGAAACACATCTAACACACTTTATTTGTTGCAGATAAATATTAATTAAATGTATTTATTTACATTAATAAATATTGTTGTGTCCCGATCAGGAATCGCACCCGGAACCTCCGAGTCTAAATCCACGGACTTAACCGCTAGACCACATATCGAATAACAATCAATAATATTTATACAATATGTACGGCGGGCTTTATGCTGTTTTATAATGCTCATATATTTTTTTAAATTGTGCTTAGTTAACTTAGTAATCTACCTACTTAATCATTGATTAAAAACAACAAGAAAAAACGCGTGAACGTAAGTAAAGGCTACATGCATTTATGTACAAAGCAAGACAAAAATTTTAATGATCCGTCACAGCTGTACAATGCTGCGATGCGGTTGGTGGAATTTCAATTTTGTCGCCTGTTTGTCATCAATGTCCCGGCCAATAGGAGCGGTCGCTTTTGAATATGGAACACAATGAGATTGTCACCCGATGTCATACAACTGTATGGGAGGGAGATTCGGTTTATTATAATCGTATTTGTATTTTTGAATTTCGGATTTTAAAATGGCGACTGTATTATGTTAAAGGGGATTATAATGATCAGAAGACCTATCTATTCTGTTGTTTAAATCACACAGAGCATTACACATTATTATTACATAGAGAGGAAATATTACCAGTCACTGGGATATGGGACGTCTCTGGAGAACTTTTTAATGTTTTAATAGTTTAAGTTTATATTTATTTTTATTAATTTATATTTAAATTAAATTAATGATTTAGCAATATTATTAATGTGATTGTTTCTTAAAACACATGTAACAGTTGCATCGTTGCACAATGTACAATCCGAATAATACAGACAAACACCCGTTCGATCAGACACTTTCCACCCCGCCATATTTCCTGCAGTCGTATTCAAGGGCTAGATCCCATTAGACCTATAATTTTTACCTTTTTTTGTAATTGAACCACTATTCTATTATGATGATTATCTGGAACTTTACTTTTAGTTATAATATAATTTATTCAGGTCAAAGAGATTAAATAAGATAAAGCGGGAACTTTTAGATTTATATTTAACCAAATTTACTGTAGACACATTATGACAAGTAGCAATCTCTCTCTCTCCAGCGTATAAGTCTCGAGAAATATTAGCATTAAATTAAATAAATTATTGAGTAATTGAACTCTTTACCTCCGCGTCTAAATCTATGGCCTTAATCGCTAGACTACGAAGGCAGTTTAATTTATTTGTCAATATGTAAATGTTGCCACAAATGACATAGTTTTTAAAGGGAGAAGAAAAAAAATCGTTTATCAATAGAGCAGAGTTACATCATGCAACCAGAAATAGTAGTCGTACAATCATTGTTAATTATGTACTCATACTTTAAAAATATTACCACAATATATTTTATAATATTACTTGCTTTATTCTATTTTTTTAAATTATGGTAAACTGTACATTTTATATTCCTTAGTAAATGGTACTGTACGTACATCTCTGCGAATCATGACTCACCCAACAAAAGGCATCAGCTGAAAATCATATGCTGAACTGACCACCTTTTTATCACCACACTACTATTTATGGTATATATTATATATATTTATATATCTCTAGATCGCATATATATATATTCGGTCTAGAGAATTTAAAATATTTAAATTTATTTCTCATATTTATACCATGGGTTTATGTTTGTAATATAACAACTACGGCTTCCAAAACAAAGGTCAAATAGGTACAGAGAGTACGGGTCAAACTTTTCAGGTCGAAATCGCCATATCCGCCCCAGGTAGATAAGCTCAAAGCGGCTGTATCATTGTTAACAAAATGAGCAGCTGTTCCATTGCCGGGGGTAAAAAAGATGTTTTGTGTTTTATTGTGCGGGGGATGGCCCCTTCGCGGTCACCGGGCCATACGCACCCGGTCCCGGTAAATCGTTTTTATTGTCGAACAATGGTATGTCTTCTTGTATATAGTTTTGGTGACAATTCTACGTATACAGGAGTATATGCCCGTACGTATTTAGGGACGGTAATTCAATACCCTTTTTTAGTGGCATTTGTTCAATTAAATACAAAAATACTGCCTCCGTGGTCTAGCGGTTACGTCGATGGATTTAGACTCGGAGGTACCGGGTTCGATTCCTGGTCGGGACATAAAAATATTTATTAATGTAAATAAATATATTTAATTCATATTTAATTTATTTATGATATTTCTCTTGCCACTTGTCATGATTGGCCTATAGTAAAGTTGGCTAAATGTGAATCCGCTTATTTATAAGCGTGGTTTCTGACCACCCCGAAAGGGAAACGACAATACTTAGACTTGAATAATCTTTAAAAATGCTGTATTGTGCGAGCGAGAGGGATGTTAAAACTTTTATTATAATTTGAAAAGAGAACGTTAAGATTTATTTAATTCTTGTAATCTGATTGGTGGCTCTTGTCTTTTGATTGGCGCACCCATTGCTATTGTACGCACCCCTTTAAAAGCATAGACATTCTTTAATAATATTTAAATAATGGAGTAATCGTTTCAAGACTGTGCAATATGACAGATGTGTAGTTCTTAAGAGGCAGTACCATGAATAACGAATTATTACATTTTAAATATTATTATTATTACTAAGTTTAGACAATAATTTTGTTATTTGTATGTGGTTAAATAATATTGTCCGTAGTTTTGAAGTGTCTTATTTATTAGTATTATGTGCCTAGATAGAATTAAATGAAATAACGTTTAGATATTTACCATAATTACAGCTAAGCAAAACTTTGCATTGTCGTGTATAAATAAAGTTTACAGTAAAAATTTGACTCATGGTAATGTCTCTTTGTAATTATAAAGTGCTTAAGGATGTTCATGTTTACTCGTATATTCAAATATTTTAATAACTTCAATATTTTAGCGTTTTGTGTTTTAAGTGTCTCTTTTGTGAATAATTTTCAAATAAGTGGTTTTTTTTTTTATTGTCTTTAAAATGAGTTTTGTAACTCGCACTTAGGTAAGTTGTAAAAGAGATAAATCTATTTATTAAGCTGTGCGTTTCTTGCACTTTCATTTGAAAAAGTGAAGTGTCAAAATCTACACTGACAGGTGGCATCTTAAATAAACGCAAGGCAAAGGATGTCGATTGCAGCCAACAATGTTTTTTTTTTTTTTTTTTTTTTTTTTTTTTTTTTTTTTTTTTTCTTTACAAAAAATTGCCTTAAAACTAGTTACATCAATGTTTAAGTGTTAACAGGATATTCAATTTATTACAGGCAATTTCCAGATTATTGGAACCCTAACCTCTGTATAGAAAGTATAATATACTTCTGGACCACAGAGGTTAGTTTCCATACAAATTTGAACATTTTTTTTTTTTTTTTTCTTTTCTTTTAATTTTATTTAAAATCAAATATACACATGCAAAAGTGGTTAGTAATAAATAAAACATAAAATAATAATAATAGTGTTTAGACACGAAATGTAGGATTATAGGGTGTATAAGTAGGTGAAAAAGTGTGTGTGAAAAATAGGTGTAGAAAGTTATGTAATAGGTATTAACAATGTTTCGGTTTGTTCGTATGTCAATGTCAAAAGCCATTCAGTTAGTAACTTTTTGCATTCAAATTTTGTATGCGGATAAATATTCACGTACTTGCTACTTTTATTATATAAGAAGGAGGATAGGAAGGAAAATTGATGCTGAGCAAATTTTGTGGAACAGGGAATAACTGAGCAAACAAAGTCACTGCGTCTTTTGTTTTTTTCAAAATTTGGGTCAAATTGCAAAGTTGAGTGTTTGCGAAGAATAATGCGCAGCACAAAGAGCTGTCTTACAGAGAGTACTTGGCTGGTAGAATAGACTAAATTTGTTGGAAATCTAAAAGGCTTCCTTAATATCACCTTGAGTACAGCCCTCTGCGCTCTCTCTAATCTGAGAAAGTCAGATCTATACGCACCACCCCAGGCTGTAATGCAGTATGTTAGTATTGACTCAGACAGTGTTTTGTAGACCATAAATATTGTCTTTTTATCACTGCAAGCTCTTATGGTTTTAAATATAAATATAAGTTTTCTAAGACGACCTATCATATAATTAATGTGCTCATGCCAGTTTAGGGAGTTGTCTATTTGTACCCCTAAATATTTTATGGATGATGTATGTGAGATGCAGGCACAGTTGCATTATTCCTTGGCCGCATGCAAACTGTAAAAAAGTAAAAAGTAAAGTATCATCACGACCGTTTCCTTTTCGGGGTGGTCAGAAACCACGCTTCTAAATAAGCGAATTCCCATTTAGCCAACTTTACTATAGGCCAATCATGACAAGTGGCAAGCTCGTCGATGTCTCCAGCTCGCCAAACTCGAGAAATATCACAAATAAATTAAATATATTTATTTTAATTTTTTTTTGTGTCCCGACCAGCAATCCAACCCGGTACCTCCGAGTCTAAATCCACGGACTTAACCGCTAGACCACGGAGGCAGCATAACTGTATTCGGTTTTATTAAAATGAATTATGTATAAATGATATATATGTACGATGTACAAGTATATTGATATTTTCCAGATTATTTACAACAGTAGATTTATAGGTGAAATTCGTTGAAGCGTTCGCAAAATACGTGTTTCTACGCTTTGCGAGGGGTAAAGTTGCTATATTCGTAAATAGGTCATTCCCTGCCCCTCGGAATAGAGGCCACTGGGTCGCACACATGCGCAGATGTAACGTAACATTTGTGTGCAAACATGTGCATGTGTGTCCGTATCTCTATGGGTTTGTTGGCAAAAATATCAATGTTTCTATTCGAGTTTTTAAGTATTTGCGAGGAAGGCTGTCTTTAACCTTTTGCGGGTCTTTTGTGGATTATGTTATGTACTGACAGTTTTAACCCGAGTTTTGCCGATTACAGCCGAGCTCATGTCAAAATAACGTTTTCCACTATTTAAAAAAATTCCAATGGTGTTGCAACTTTAAAATCATTGCAAAATAACAATTTTAACAATATAATTATTATTATCGGTATATTTACATTAAATATAGTTTGATAACATAGGCACATATTAATTACTAAAAAATATGAAATCTCAAAGAGCTAACATTGACAAAATAAAAATAAAAAAACTATTTGATATTTTATTAAAAACTGGCTATTAACTGATGTTAACGATTTTTTAGGAGATAATATGAATGAAGATGAATTATAGTTCTACACTAATTTAAAACAATATTATATATACGCCTAATAGGGCAGTCATGGAGCAGTTTGTCTAGTAATATAGATTTAAGAAGACCATTGTTACTAAATAAATATAAAAATAAATAAATAAATATTTCCAGACAGGTCACACAGCGCCATCTAGTTTCCGTGGTAAGCTACGAGGCTTGTGTTACGGAAACTACATGGTTGATAAACTACATATTATATATATATATTTTTGTAAATATATACATATTATACATATAAACACCCAGACCGAGACAAATTATACAATGTACAACTTGCCCCCGGTGGGAATCGAACCCACGACCTCCCGAGTTCACGGCAACGTTTGTTACCACTAGACCACGGAGGCTGATAACCCATGTCATGTAAATATATATTTTGAGTTTGAGGCTATCTTTAAAAAACTTGTATATACACACTTCATGAAGTTATGATAAACTTGCTGTCATAGCCAGTCAAGCCGACATAGTATTAGAGACTCAGTCATGAGTCATGAGTCGCACGCCACTTACCATCAGGTGGGCGCAAGTTCACATGTCAACTTAGTTTAGCTTAGCGTTGCTGATAATTATACTTATATTTGATATGGTTGTAGATAGTATTACATATTATTTTATATGTATGTATATTATTATTGTTTATATGTATGTATTTGCATGTAGTATTAGTATGTAGATATGTTAATATAATTTATTTAGGTATCTAAGTATGTATTATTTTATATATGTCATTATATTGTCTAATTAAGCCTGTAATTACACCTACCTTTCATTGTTTAATTGATTTTGTTGTGCCGAAGGTTTGACTGTCACAGAATTTAAATAAATATTCAAAATGCCAATCAACTTTGTTACTTCGAGAGAGATACATTCTATTCCTGAAGAAATTATGTGGTTAGAAGGTATTTAAATACATTGACAGACTTCTATGAGATTATAATTTAGTTCCACTTCTTCTGGTATTTTGTACGTAAGAAAAGTGTATTTCTCATTGATACCTAAATTAAATAAATTAAAGCGTTCTTGAACCATGAGTGGTAGTGCTCAGGTTTGTCCCCCGGCATGTGCCCATGAGAAACACATTTTTCTATGTACTTTTATGATAGATTTACAACACCACCGTTCCCGTGCCTCGGAGAGCACTATTACCAACTTGTGGAATCGTTAGTAAATTGTCATTAAAAAAATATATCAGACCCTCGCCAACCCATCTGGCCAGAGAGTGTAGGTCAAAGTGAGGTCCAACAGTGGAGGTCTAGGACTCTGCTCTGAGGCACTGTGATGTTCTTACAACCGAGGCATTACCACTTGTAAAATTTGTACTCCATATTAGATAGTATCAGTGTTAAAAAAAGCACGAATAAAAATATGTGAAATCACGAGCTGACTATCTCATGATCATCGTTTCTTAATTTATAATTAGTTAACAAATCGTGCCTTTGAAAGGTGCCTCTTTAAAGACAATAAAACTCATTCGATGATCATTAATCTTTATAAATTACATGCGTAATCATTTTGTAGTGTTTTGAAGATCTATAGACTTTATTTAGGCTTTTACTAGTCGCATTAGTCAAATCTTAGCTTAGCCAGCCACACAAATAGCTTCGATAATATCTTCCCATCATAGACTATGCGGACTGCTATCCTGACTTCACTGAAGAGCTACTGAACAAACTCGATCATCTGCTCAACTTATGCATCCGCTCCGTTTTCGGCTTGCGTAAGTATGATCATGTCTCTCATTTTCGCACTCAGTTAAAATGGCTCAGTATACGCTTTCGCAGATCTGTTCATGTCCTGGTTAAATTTATTATTATTATTATATATTATCATAAATATATAAATATCACAATATAATAACTATCAAATAAAAAAGAAATCATTATGGTACGAAAACATTTTATTGGGCCCATTTCTGTGTGGCATTCTCATTTCCAAAAAATATAAATCATCATTCATTTTCATCATTACAGCCCCTAGAACACAGCGTCCTAGACCTCCACTGTTGGAGATGGACCTTCCAGAACATATATCTGCCACGCTGGCCAGAAGCCTTGGCGAGGAAAAAAAAAATTTAAACTTTACTGCACAAAATATACAAAGGCGCGATAAGGCGACATAATGTAAAAATAGAATTAAAATTTACATTTAATTTTAATTACAAACAGTTTTTATATTAACTCATTTTAGTCTCTACTTGGACTTTAAATTCCCATTTACCACTTTCATAAATACGCTTTTGTTAAAATTCAATTCCCACACAGTTTATATTACTCAATCGCCGGAAAAAAAACCTTGCGGCGATAAATAATAGCTATAATTTAAAATTCTGCAAACACAGCGTCGCAAATATTCAAAATTCATGAAAACTCAATGCATATTTCATTCCAACGCTTTCATCAATGCATTTTTTATTTTGTTGACTGCGTAGGCTGAATACGTGGTCTAGCTCGGCCGTAGACTTAAACGCAGAGGTGTTGGATTTGATTCCTGTAGCTGGATACGGATTCAGTTTTATATAATACAAACAAAATATATATTTAAAAAAAAACCATCAGCAGCCTTGGCTGATCCGAACCTAACAGCAATACAAATAAATTAAATATTAATTAAATTATAATTAAAACATTTAAAGGAAAAAATATTTACAAAATATAAAATAAAATTAATATTCTAAGGATAGGGATATAAGTCCCGTCCGCGTGGAATGGTGGCAAGAACGCTGGCTGCATTTCCCCGCTGAATTGCAACCCTGATTGTTTGGGCGAAGAAAGAGCCAGCCCTCTTGTCACTGGAGGAGACGACAAGACGCGGTGTTATGTCTTTTTAAAGCTTTTTTGCGCTTGGACTCCATGGACCTTTCTTTTCCGTTTCTACAGCAAACGGCATAAATATGTAATCAATATAAATATAATACAATACAATAAATATAACTGGAACAATATTGCCATAACCAAGGATTTTGTTTTTACAAGGGTTCGATTCCTGGTCGGGACACAATAAATTATTTGTAATAGCTACTCACACATTTGTCGATATTAGTTCCACTAATCTCAATTTGTGGAATCGTTAATAAATTGTCATTAATTGTCTGTCGTCTCCGTCTGGCCAGGCGTGGCGAATGTAGGCCGAATTCCCCAGATTTTTATTCTAATTTTATTTAAGTCTATCTAAAGATGTGAAAAATCTAGGGACTGTGAATAATGATCGTTACAAATCCATTTGGCTGAACATAGGTAAGCGGTGTTATTTTTATATAAAATATCACTAAGACAAGCTTAAAATATCAGTTCTCCTTGAAAGTAAAAAATGGCATTTGACTTTATTGCAAACAGCAAGTACATTCAACGAGAACAACAAATAGGTGGTAGGCAGACTGATGGTTTCTATAATTTTCCCAGTCTGCTGAGGCGGGGAATTATCCACCGTTCGTGCCCATAAACCCGCTAAAGTGTATCATGCCAAGTCAAGCCGAAACAGTGTTAGGGACTGATGTCAGTCATAATTGCAAAATAATAAATAAATATTTCCAGACAGGTCACACAGCGCCATCTAATTTCCATGGTAAGCTACGAGGCTTGTGTTACGTAAACTAGATGGTTGATAAACTACATATATTACTTTTTTTGTTTTTCAATATATACATATTAGACATATGAACACCCAGACCGAGAAAATATTTCTAAGAATTGTAGTACTTAAGTAGCTTGCTCGCGTACCTATATATTTTTCAATGTTGGGTGCACTGCTCAAGAATTACAGTCTGGTTCTTTAATTCAGTTATAGAAATGTAAAATGTAAATGATTGTAATTTGTTTGTTACACCATAAATAAATACATTATACAATGTACAACTTGCCCCCGGTGGGAATCGAACCCACGACCTCCCGAGTTCACGGCAACGTTTGTTACCACTAGACCACGGAGGCGGCAAAACAGCAATAACAAAAGGAAAATATACAGGAGAACCTGTTTCTTTAAAAACTCGGGATGTCTGACTATCCCGTATGTTACTGCAGTCGTGATGCTACTTTGTCGACCGCGTAGTTTGTCCCCGGGCTATGTGTTCCCGGGAAATATTTTATACCAGCCAGGTGTGAAGGCGTCGGCCTATACTTAACGTTATACGTTTGAAATACTCTCATAGTAATATCCATTATTTTGTGAAATACGATCTTTTAGGCAACTGGTTGATTATCGCATCTGCTTCGTTTATATCAATTATTATTGTTATGTTCTTGTCTTTATATTTATTTTTTTAAGATTTAAACTTGGATAATCCGGGTGGCGCGGTGGTGGCTCGGTTGTAAGAACGCGTTCCTTAAATCCTACAAAGGTCGGTTCGAACCCACCCGGCATGTACCAATGAGAAATACACTTTTCTTAAGTACATTTGATTTACAACACCACCGTTCCCGTGCCTCGGAGAGCACGTTAAGCCATCGGTCCCGGTTCCACTAATACCAACTTGTGGAATCGTTAATAAATTATCATAAAAATTTACATATTTCCGCCAAGCCGTCTGGCCAGCGTGGTGAGTGTAGGCCAAATTCTCCAGATATATGTTCTGAAAGGCCCATCTCCAGCAATGCAGGTCTAGGACGCTAGGACGTAGGGGCTTTAATGATGATGATAATGATGAATCTGGGTTCGATTGCTGGTCGGGGCGCAATGCAATAATTTATTTAGTTTTATTGTAATATTCGAGAGAGTTAGGACTAGGGACATCGTCTAGCTTTTCACTTGTCATGATGTGCCCATATTAAAGTTAACAGTTACTGCAGAGTGGTACACTAACAATTGTATTCCACTTGTCTTTGAAAAAGTTTGGGACAAACGACATCGCGGTAGGATCCTCGTTTACATCGTCGCACACCGCCGGGCGAACTATTGACTATTTGGCGACGTCAGTGGAATTACTGGGCACACGCCGAATAGCGCCGAGCTTCACAACTTGCATTTTATATTTATTCCCAAATATAAAAGAAAATTTTCTACGAAATCGTCTTATGGACGCAGAGCTTCCTTGGCTGCATTTCAAAAGGCCGTCGAAGAGATCTCTAAGACGAGTGGGCAAAGTGCTTTTCTCAGTGGTTCCATCGGATCCAGCGATGTATTGATGTGAATGGATAGTCATTGGAAAAAAAAAAAAAATATCATAACTTACTAGTTTGCTCAGTGTTTGATTTTCTAAGAACTTTCAAATTCAAAATCATTTATTTTGTAGGTCTTTTTTACAATAGGTCTAGTTACTAAATGTAGTTACACAAAAAGAAAAACCGGCCCTTATAGGCATGCAAATATGTACAAATTAGATATAAAAAACTCAAGCAATGCATGAAAACAATTTTAAAAGAGAACAAAATAATAAAGTTAAAAAAAAAACTTGAAGATTCTTAAACTCTAAATAGTCTAACTTATTGCTAACTAAAATACCTACATAATATGTATTTAAAAATTAATGTCCAACCAAATTTTTATATAATTGCCTTGTCATTTAGGAATTCTTCGATCGTGTTTATTATAATGGGTTCGCATTTATCCAATAATATCTTTTTTAAATGTATTTTAAACCTATGTAATGGCAATTTATTATATATTTTTGGAGCCCAACCAAAAAAACTCAGTTTGACCCTCTGTCAGTCTCTCTTCTATCTGTTTTTCACGCCTATATTATTGGACTGACTTTGATAACATTTGGCAGAAATGTTTTTTGGAACCCAGAGACGGACATAATACTATATATGACGACATCATCTGACCGCGACATGTCTGTTTAATTTATTTTCACGCCTAAGTTACTGGATCGATTTTGATGAAATTTCCAGATTTTTTTTTAGAATTCAAATACGAACATAGGCTCATTTGACCACATGTGACCCTATAGTCATGAATATAGGTATCTAACTGTTTAATTAGCCCTCACGCCTACATTACTGGACTGATTTTGATGACTTATTAGTACTACCACTGGATACTACACGATCAAACTAAGAATAGGATAGAATCTTGTCACAGTAAATTGAAAAAATTGTTACAAAAATTTAATTACAAAAGGGATCATTCTGTACGCGCGCGGATTATATTTTATTTTTATTTATTTTATTTTATTTATTTATCTTCAACTTACAGCTTCTAACAAATTATTACTTATATAAAAAACTAGATGCTAATTACAAGTTTCCACAAATATCTTATACAACTAAAAAACTTATAAATAGAAAAAACATATAAATGATAATAATAAACCACAATAATTTAGAAAAATAAAAATAATTAGGCAACTAAATCTATAAATTAGATATTGTGTGTTATACTGTAAAAAATGCTCTATACATCGGCCGACCAATAAAACATAAATTCGTTTGAACAGTTTTAATTCACTTTGACAAGGTGTCATCCCATTTTTAGTTCTATTGCATAATATTAGCAAGTCGAGTCAAAAATAAATTTATCCGTCTGTACATTTACAATTGCCAAATGACATGGTACTGTATAATGACCACTTACACGCAATGAAGGCGTGAAAATTTTAAAATACAAGCAATATTTAAGGTGGGAACAGTTAGTTGAAAAAAATACAAAATTTTGTTCACTGCGACCGTGAGAAATGTACTCTTTAGGCGTCATGAACAAGACGGGCGTGGAATATCAATCGGCAAATTAACTTTTCACTTACACGATTTTTTGAAAAATTTAAGTTACATTTTGCACTTTTTTTGTACAAAAAACAACATAACAAAAATAAGTATTTTTATTCAAAATTATTTATTGTATAGATTGCTTATTCTAATTACAGTTGTATGTACATGTCATGATGATGCAATCTGCTCATATAATGGGCATACAATATGCTTATGTCAATAGATATTTATTTGTATATAGTTTATATTCAATATTATTCCTTTCAATTTATTGGAATACAATGTTAATTGGAAAAAAATGTTTGTTGCATGCTAAAAAATCTTTTATTGAGTAAAAACAGTTGTCAATAAGATTTTTTTTAACTCAATAGTAAAACGTTTTAATAACTCTCGTATCTCTCTAGGAATTTTATTATATACTCTAATGCACATTATGTGTCAGTTTCTGCTGTAATATTCACTTATTTATTTGAAGGAATCCTAATAATATATTATCTTCATACATATATGAATCTTCTATAATACTTATATATTGATGAGTATTTATGTAGTCTATATTTACATACTATTTATGTAGTATATTGGTTAGAATTGCACCCCACATATATATACTGTCTCACTCTCCCAAAGGTTAGCTGGTAGAAAAAGCCGAAATGGCTTTAAGTTCGCCTTTGTACATACTTTTAAATAAAGTGCAATAAAGTATTTAATAAATAATAAATAAATAAGGAACAATATAAATTATTATTATTAAAAACTACTTAATAATTAAAAGTACAACTAAAACTATAAATATTAAAATTAAATAGATTAAAAACTAATTTTAATATATTAAATAAAGTCGGGTTTGTTAGAACACGTATAACTCGAGAACGGCTGGACCGATTTTCATGGTTTTTGTTTGTTGGATTTGTCTGCGTCCCCATTAACAGAATAACTATTAATAATATTGGAAAATTAACTAAACTGAACACTAACAATGACTTTCAAAACTTTTAGTCAGCCGCACTTGTGGGAGACTTAATGCTTCACGGAGTATGGGAACCAGCGAGGAAAGCGTTTTCGGATGTTCGCATTGTTAATGCTGACACAACCTCGTACGGAACCCGTACCTGGGGAAGCATCTCCCAAACCCATTCACACGAGAAACACCGTAAATACGACAGGGCAGCAGAAGATCTCAGAGCTTCATTTACGCCGTTGGTTATCTCGTGTGCTGAGTACGCGGCTTTTGTCAAAAAGACCGCTTCACGGCTTTCTGAAAAATGGCAGAAGCCATTTTCACACGTTGCAGGCTGGCTAAAAATTAAAATACAAATTTCTGTAATAAGGCCTATAAGCTTAAGGATCAGAGGAACAAGAAAGCGAGTGAGATGGATAGGATGTGAGGAAGGAGCAGGTATGTTTGAGGGAACGAATGAATGATTAAATGTGATTGAATGTTAGATGACTTAGTTTTCTGTATTTTTTAGTTATTATTGTTATTTTGTTGAAATAAATTCATATTCTATACAATAAAACAAAAATGACTTTCTAAACATACACAAGCATAAACATAAGCATTAACATTTTTCGATATCAATCACTAAAAAAATCCAATTTTCAAGGTTATTCACCGTGCAAGAGTAATTCAAATTCACCAGAAATATTTTCTAGAAGCAACAATTCCACAAATTACAGTTGTGTTTCTAGGGGATGTAATAATGAACCGACGATTTTAAATTAAGTAAGTACATAAATTTTTCTCAGTGCACAATAAAGATCGACCTCATCGTTAGAAACGAGTAGAGGCGTACGATAATAATTAATTCATCAACCCTTTAACATCCATTTCACATATCCATTTCTCGTGGCTCGTTAGTGATCTGCCGAGATTCGAGCCTCATTATTAAAACTGAAACCGTCTCTCATAAAAGGGTTAACCATGATACGTGGATCCTAACCACGTTATCAGAAATAGATCAAGTACAACATAGAGCGGGTATTGGTTGCCATTTATATGAAATGAAACGAAATATTTATTCGAGTAAAGAATTTGGGTAGGCTTTGCAGTTGTGATTGCAATCGTTTAGTACTATCAAACCCTACCTGCAAAGGTGTACACACATCACGTTTTTAAATATAATACAATATTACATCGTAGTTACAATTAGAATATCACATAAAAAAATAAATACATAAGACCAAAAACGAAATAATAATAACATTCATTACTCAGCAAGTATGTCATTAAGATTAATAATAATAATGTCAAAACATGCATATAATTTTGTCAATAATCACAATTTAGTTAATAAATCACGCAAACTGTAAATAGACCAGTATACACAAAATATTTGTTAAGTTTATTTCTATGCACTAGCAAAACTACTAACATACGTACACGCCATCTTATCTTTATCTTCTTCTTTCTTCTATTATCTATAACTATCTCCGTATTTAAAAAAATAATTGTGTGTGAGCTTCTTATAGGACTCTATTTTCTAAGAATATATTTCACGACAATCTTTTTAAATTTATATAAAATAACAATAACTAAAATGTGCTATAAGATGTTTGTTTATCGAGACCAATGTTTAATAAAAGTTTTATGACGAAGAATCTGAAAAATATAAAATCATGCACCTGGAATGTTCTAGGTGAATCACTATGCGAGCCTCCTCGACTCTTAAGTGTGTGGTTACGCGGCGAACGAGTGCCTTCACTCCCTAGCCACGACTCAGACTTAGCTGTTAAGGCACGCAGGGCCAACAGTGAAAGAGAGACGGTTTATAGGACTCTTTTCTAGGGACTATAAAGTAAAGTTTAATAATAAATATTACATGACAATCTTTTAAAATTTATATAAAATCTGGTATAATCTACATATGTAAAACGAAAGGGGTCAACGAAAGGGCCGCCCACAAAGGTATTTATGATAGCGCGCCCTCCGGCGTTCAACCCTTTCATCGTTACGCGAATTTAATTTCTTTTGCCGTCATTTCCCGTGCATTATCTGGGATAAAATCATAATGGAGCCGGGACAATGGCTTGTTGGATATGGTGCCGAGACATACTCGACACTAAGACATAATATTATGTATTAAGGACATACTCAAAAAAACATTTATGGGATATAGAACAAGTTATTTAAGATTTTTTATTAAACCAAACAGTTGGACAAAAATATTTTTTTATAATAGTTTATCAAAGATTAAAACTCCAAATATATAAAATTAAAATATATATAAAGGTACTTCTTACATAACAATAAATTAATAGTGTAATTGAATTATTTCAATTATGTAATCTTTAAAAGTGCGAATTTATGTTTTCTGTATTATAATTTTCTTAGTTTTGTCATGGTTTTATTTATTGTGTAATTTTTAATGCTGTTTCAAATTCCATTTTTATATTTTTATTATTTCTCCAACAAAATCATCAATATTTCAATTTCTGAGTACATGCATATATAATTAACACAGTAAATTTGATTTTAATTAAAGGAGAAGACGACCTGCTCATAGATAGATACCATTCAGTATAAATTTAAAACTAGGCATGCAATATATATAATATAATATATAAACATACATAAATCTTTTTTATATTGTATACATAAGACTTTTCGGTAACATCATTCATATACAGGCGACGTGGTTTACATATAAATTGCGATACTTGCGTGTTTTTTAGTTGTTTTGAGAAAGTTGGTCTTAATTCATAATTCCGGACGGGTGGTGGTCAGTAGTAGCTATATTATTATACGTCTATGGTTTAACTTCATTAATATTTGCCGAAATATTTTATTAAAATGTAGCAATGCATTAAAGGGTTAAACAACCCTAGCTCCAGGGAACGGGTTTACACAGCTTTCTAATAAGTTTTTTAAGCTTTTGTTTTTGACTTTTTTTTGAAAATTTCTTTATGTTTTATTTGATCATAATGGCTATAGATTAGCGAGAGCTTGGCTTTTTTATACGTTTTAATATTTTAGAAATTTATATTACATTGAATAAAAAAAACAAAAATAATAACTTTTTCACAAAATCACAAATAAATTATTGTTTTCCGATCAGAAGACTACGGAGGCAGTTAGCATTTAAAATATTGGTTAATTCTCATTTCTTATATCAACAGTTGTAAGTATCTTTTTTTTTCTTTTTTAATTTAATTTAATTCAATATTTGATATCTGTAATTTTATTTGTGTTATTGTTTTTTGTTTAATTGAATTTCTATATCTTTTGGTTGTATTTCTTGTCTTTTCTCCTTTTCTTTGACACCTAAGTATCAGTAATAAAGTATGTTTCCTAATTTGGCCAATGTATAAACTCAATTATATACTAACCTTTATGTTCTGTAATGTGCTGTGGAAATGAATAAATAAATAAATAAATAAATCATATAATTATTGTTTATGTATTATTATATATTTATATGTATTTAGTTATAAAATATTAAACTTATTATTTAACTTACTACACCTACTGTTTAGATAAGTGTTTAAAGTTGTCCCAATGGTTGGCTATGATAGAATGTCTTGCGGCTAAAGCAATAAATTGCAATGAAGTGTTAAATAGATAAATAAAAACGAATTAATAGGAAAAGTATGAGAAAAAAGCAAGTATCCTTGGCTCCTGGAGCAATTTTTTATTAATAATATTTTTATTTATTTTAATTTTCTTTATGTTAGTTTTAGTTTTTAGTAGATTTTTTAATTACATACATACATACATATCTTCACGCCAGATCCCTTACGGGGTAGGCAGAGACAATTGAGCGCCACTTGACACGATCACGACATACCTCTGTCGCTTCATCGACATTCATCAACCTCTTCATACATGCCCTTTTGTTACGAAGGCTTTTTAATTCTCCTTCAGCTAGTGTTTTATTTATTTGATCGTGATACGTGTGTCTTGGTCTGCCAGGGCCTCTTTTACCCACAACTTTCGCATTATATACCTGGTTCGTCAATCTTTCTTCGCTCATCCTTTCAACATGCCCGAACCATCGTAGCATGCTTTTTCTTATCTTTGTGCCTATGCTTTCTTTTATACCTACCATTTTTCGTATTTCGACGTTACGTATGTGGTCCGCCAAAGTGACGCCGCATAACCGACGCAGCGACCTCATTTCTACTGCATTAACCCTACTCTCATGCATATTCTGACACATCCACGTCTTGCTTCCATTTTTTAATTATTAAGTAGTTTTTTATTAATAGTAATATATATGTTTTAAAAGTTTAGTATTTAGTTTAATTATTTTAAATCATTGTACCTTGTTCATTATATAGATATGTTTAATGTATGGTTACTTATATTTTATTTTAGAAAAGCTCTGCCTACATAGTATTAGGTACATAGTCAATAAAAAAAAAAGTGTAATATTGTAAGGTCACATGCAGATAGACTTTATATAGCCTATGTACCTCCATGGGTTTTAAAATGACTTTGGATTTTAATAAAATCCGTTTAGGTACTTTAGGCGTGAAGACGAATGAAAAATACATACAGACAAAACTTATTTCACATTTATAATCTTAGTATGGAAATTAAACTAGGTACTTAGCTAAATCTTAAGCTAAGAGGTACCAACTGGCGACTTAAATTATAATAATTACTTAACAAAACCGCACTTTTTCTCAGGCGGTCGCATTAATGTACAGTCTGCAAGAAAATATGCAATCTTTAAACTTTTGTTTTGTTTGTAAGTTCATCCAACCTTCATCTGCGTCAATTTGTTTTTAATAATTTGACCGGACGCAATTCGCTAAGAGAAAACTTACGTATTGATTAACTAAAAAAACATTTTAAACTCCGACTTATACGAGTAGGCAAGACCATTATAAGATAAATTATTATTACCAAAAAAACTGGTAGATATGCAACGCCTTGAAAACTTCCTGTGCACTTGGCCCCCACGGCCCGATAGTTTCAACTCCAAATGGCGCAAACCAAATCTTCCAATAAGCTGGATGTATTTCCATTATTTAAGGTTCTCTGCTTGTAATGCAGCAGCGCCTGGGTCCTTGGACGTTAAAGACAGATGGGAAGGCACTAAGGTGTCCAGATGGCATCCCACATTAAAGGCAAACATATCATTCATGGTACGAACGTCATTCCATTGCCATCGTCGCGGGCCATGCCATTGTGTTCTAAGATGGCTGGCGAACACACAGACACAAGGATCCGACAAATGACGTCATTGAAACTGGCGTGCCTTGGGATGCGATCTGTAATGTATGTTTTTATATTTTGAACACCTTTTATTGTTGGTATCGACAAGTTTGCTTATATTTAGGTCATTTATCATTGTATTGTCAAAATAAATATAAATATATATCATCATCATCAGCCTGTATCTCTCCAGTGGTAGGCCTCCCCCAATGCTCGCCACTTAACGCAATCTTTCGCTACCCTCATGCAATCCCCACCAGCGACCTTCTTTAGGTAATCTGTCCATCTGGCGGGGGGTAGTCCCACTCTGCGTCTTCCCGTACGTGATCTCCACTCTAGAACCCGTTTGCCCCGTCCTTCGTCGGTTCTGCGGCAGATGTGTGCTTCAGCTTGCTAATTGTAAATGCTATGTCATAAATTTCGTTCTCTAAGCTAAATATATATGTTATGTGACAATAGGAAATAGCCAAAAATAGTAAATTTCAGCAGTAAAAGAATTTTTCTGAGAAGTTTAGAACGCTCGAAAACACGATCTTTTTCATTATCTAATATATATTTTATTATTAAGTACATTTTAGAGATATATAATTTATTAGACTAAAAAGTATAAATAATTAAAACTACTTAAAACTAAAAATAAATATAAACTAAACCTAATAAAAAAATAACTATAAGTAAAAATGTCCTCCAGAGTGATATATAATTAGAATTCAAGACTTAGCTAATAGTCGGTCGCAAGCTCAAGACACCATTCTCCATTAAATGCTAAGACATTTGTCTTCTCATAAAGTTGTTTTAGTAAAATAGTGAAAAACCTTTATAAATGTTTTTTTATTATTATTAACTAGCTGTTTTACCCGGCTTTGCTCGTATAAACGGCGACACGAAAATAATCAAAATAAAATAAAATAATTTAGTTACCAACCGTTTTAAGACGTTTGTTTTTCTTGCACACCGTACTTCTGGTCTCTACGGCCCGTCATTACCAACCCCGCACCAACAGTCGCCGAGTTTTCTATATTAGCATAACTCATTATGCCGCATCCATATTTAATTAAATAACTCCGATACCTTCCTGTTCAGCTCCTTCAGGGCCGGAACTTTGCCTGTCAAACTTACGTTTCATAAATCTTACATGTTTGCTTCTTTCCGTAAAACATGGTAACGGTTTATGTGTTTTTTTTTAAATCCATATCTCTACCAATAGTATACGAATAATTGGGAAAGAACCTTTTTTTTATTTATTTTACCACTAATATCAACGTTGGTACCTCCTCTACAACTACGGTCGTTTCTGCTTTTTTTTAATGCTAGCACGACATGTGACCTTGGGCCCACCTGATCGTAAGATTCAAGATATCTTCAGGATATCGCTCCTATTTTCGCACGGGCCCCGGAGGGGAGGCCACTACCTAGGGAGGCGCTTTTGGAGAAGAACTAAAGTAGACAGATCTAGGAGACTAGATTCGTGAGCCACAAGGGCGGTGTTGTAGTAGGAACAGCGCCCAGCACCAAAGGTGCGTTGAATCACCGGGGCCCATTGTTTAATGCCTGTTAGGCATTCTCTGAGAACAAACCTTTGGGATGGTTAGAGATTATGGGCAGGGTGCAACAATCTAATAATAATAGTCTAATTTATAAATACACTACATACCAAGCAATTACATAAACTCCATTCAAGTATTATGAACATATACATACATATAAATAAACAAGTATGTGCCATTTGCAATGATTTCAAATGCCATTTTTATTTCAAGGAGAACAAATATTGTAAGCTTGCCATGGTGATAATTATATAAAAATAACACCGCTTGAAACATGACTTACTGAACAGCTAAACCACTGAGGCATTTAGTAATTAAACATAGAATGTATTAAATCCTTGTAAAGTATTTAAAAGTTAAATGGTTTCTTAACAATATATATTGTTTTTGAACAAAAGAATGTCTATCTGTGATCATTGAGATGTTCTCAATAATCACGACTGTTGCTAAATCTCTTGCCAACATCGCCAATCCATTAATTTTATTTCAATACATTGCATTATTCTAATTTATATACACGTCCTCATTAACTATTTGAAAAGATAGACATAGATGTATAGAACCCTCTGGGATTGCGCGGAGCGATGGTAAAAGACCCGACGGCATGGTTGGGCCGTGGAAACTTGGCAGGTCCCTGATGTGGGATGCGACATGTGTAGACACATTAGCCCCATCACACATCCAGGCTTAGTACAAGTTACGAATTTGCGCCGTTTCAGGTCCCTGATGTGGGATGCGACATGTGTAGACACATTAGCCCCATCACACATCCAGGCTTAGTACAAGTTACGAATTTGCGCCGTTTAGGGTCGAGCGTCTGGCCAAGGAGTTGTCCAAAGGCTAACGGAAAAGTCTGGAGACAGTAAAGCTGGCATTTATTTCTGCCAACGTATTAGCTTAGCTATACAGAGGGGAAATGTTGCCAGTCTTCTTGGGACTATCACTGAAGGGTCGTCTCTAGAGGACATTTTTTACTTATAGTTTATTTTTTTATTAGGTTTAGTTTATATTTATTTTAATTTTTACTTTTAAGTAGTTTTAATTTATAGTTTAGTTTTAATTCTTTTATACTGTTTGTATATTACTTCAATATAAATAATCATTTTATTTCACTTTAAAGATGACTAAGAATTGTGTTAAAATATTATTATCACAACTCCTAGAACACAGAGACCTCCACCATTGAAAAAAATCTGGAGAACTTGGCCAACACTTGCCACGCTCGCGCTGGCTCGCCTTGTTGGCGAGAATCGATGTCGATTTTAATAAAAATTGATTAACGATTAAACAAGTTGTAATTAGTGTAAATTATTCTCAAACATTATATAAAGGAATCCGTTAACTATATATTTATCACGCTATTAAAGTTAATATTAGCACGGCCGCTGTCAAGGTCGCTTATATTACAAATAAATAAAATAAAATATTTTGTCGCAGCCAGGAATCAAACTCCACGTACTTAACCGCTAGACCACAGAGTACGTACTATTTTGAATAGATATAAAAGTGTTATAAATACGATGTTACTTTAAAAAAATATGATTTGATGTGACGCAAGAAGACTTGGAATTCGGGATGGCATCGGTGGCGCCATCCAGTTATATTTAGACCGCAGCTAAGTCGCCTGCCCCACATAAACGTCACTCACTAATCCAATAGATTCAAGTACCTACGTCAGTATTAGGGATTTATATAGAGCTGGACATACTTGGACACTAGCATGGTTTTAAGAAACGCTCAAAGACAAAGTCAAACTCAAAATATCTTCATTCATCAGCCCCTAAACACAAAGTCCTACACCTCTATTGATGGAGATATGCCTTTCAGAATTTTCTGGAGAATTTGGCCTACATTCTTCACGGCTGGCTAGATGGTTAGGCGACAATGTTATGTCAAGTTTTAATGACAATTAATTAACGATTTCCACAAGTTAGTATTAGGGGAACTAGGAACGACAGCTTAACTCAAAGACATGGAGACGGCGTTGTTGTAAATCTATGACAAATGTACATAAGAAAAATGTATTTCTCATTGGTATATATGGCACTTTTTATGATTTTAAGGACAGTGTTCATATAAACTTGCCATCACTGTTCTTATAGGCATTATTATTTAGTTTAAGGTTTTGTATGAGTTATTAAATAGATTTTCAAACACGCCATTGAAGGCGCCCGTCTAATGACTAGTGCAAGCTTGTTATTTAGTACTTTGAAAAAAAAAATGTATTTTATTATACTAGCTCGACATGCGCCCACCTGATGGTAAGTGGTGCACTAGGTCCATGAATATTAGCAACTGGAATCTGGCACTCATGACTGATATCAGTCACTAACACTATGCCGGCTTGACTGGACATGACAGCAATTCGAGCCTGATCCCGAAACGTGTGGATACACTTTACTGGGTTTATCGGCATGAACAGTGGATACTTTCCCTCCCTGGCAGGCTGGGAAATTGACCACCATCATTACCACCTATGAAAATAGAGATATAAATAAATAACAATTTCCAGACAGGTCACAAAGCGCCATCTAGTTTCCGTGGTAAGCTACGAGGCTTGTGTTACGGAAACTAGATGGTTGATAAACTACATATTATACTTTTTTTTTGTAAATATATACATATAAACACCCAGACCGAGACAAATTATACAATGTACAACTTGCCCCCGGTGGGAATCGAACCCACGACCTCCCGAGTTCACGGCAACGTTTGTTACCACTAGACCACGGAGGCGGTCATCGTGTACAATTGAGTTTTTAAGTGTCGTAGTTTCCAATGAGAAGAGTACAACTCTGTGTGTATAGCTGCTCTATATGATTCATCAATATTTGCCTCGACGGGATCGGACTGTAAAGTTGGTCCGTTGGTCATGTCGTCATTTATCTTTAGGATTACTGCTCGATAGTGGTTCAGCGGCCAACAAATACATCGTTATTGACATTTCTAGCCATTTTATTGGATTTATCCGCACTACACCAATCACTAGTCCTGTATGCCTAGTGTGACAGTGAAGTTTCGTAAACGCAACT
Organism: Tinea semifulvella; assembly: GCA_910589645.1. NCBI lineage: Eukaryota > Metazoa > Arthropoda > Insecta > Lepidoptera > Tineidae > Tinea > Tinea semifulvella. Next base: position 1,378,288 of record OU342598.1, on the reverse strand, counting down.
ATAGTAGTAGAGTTTTTTTACTGAATTTTAGATGTTCATTGCCTGTTAATATAGCCAAACTTGCAATAACATGCAATGTAAAATAAAAAATCGTAACTACAGCAGTTTCTGATCAACTTAACTATTTGTCTTCGTTATTGTGCTACATTTTATTAGATTAGTAGGTGCATTGTTTTATTCTGTATAATACAGATGTTTTTAATTATGCACTGGCGTCATGTATATTATACAGTGTATCCCTGGATTCTAAGCAAAGTAAAAATTTTGCATTTACCCTGTGTATTAATCTTGTCAGTGTCTCTGGCGTACCAGACTTAGGAAATATCTCATTTTGTTTGTGTTTTCGACTATAGAATCTAAAATCTGTATTGTACACTTAATTTACGCTCTTAACCACCATATAACAGAACAACTTACCGGTTGAAGTCAGACAGGCAACCAGCAGACCAATATTTAAGAAAAGAGCGGACAGTATTTTTCCTAAGTCCTCAGCTTTTTTTTTTGTTGATATGTTATTAAAATTATATTAAGGGATATTTATGTTATACTAAGTATATATATATACCTTTTATTTTATTAGTTTTAAAATATTATATTTGTTTAATTTATTGTTAATAATTATTATGTTTTTTTTATTTATATTCAGTTTATATATTAATTTAACATTAATAAATAAAAAAAAAAAACAAATAATTTAGTTTGTTTGTTCTTTTTTATTTCTCTATTTGCTCCGTTCTCAATTTTAAATGTCCTAAAGATTAACGGGAATAGAATGTATTGCGGCATTATGTTTGCCTTTTCTATAGAATTACAAAAAATATATACATAAAAGCACGTATTGTGTTCTTTCTCTCTTTTCGTTAAAATTAAAACATGTCTACCGTAACGAGGACTAACAGGAAATATTCCAACTATCCCCAACACGGGACTATTTAATGGACTAAATGGAAAATGTCGATTTTATTGACGCACAATCCCAGTTTATTACTTCAGTGGTTGGTTGAGTTAACTTTGAAGATTGTTACGCAATTAGGACCTTTTGGTAGGATGTCGTATTTTAGCTGTCGTTTATATTGGCTACCTGATTGCGTTGGATTTAATTAAAACTTTTAACTACCAACCAGTAATACATAACACGCATACAGAGCTATGCACAGACGATTATAAAGATAGAGACGATAATAAAAAAGTGCTTTATATCCCTTCTTCTCTATTCCGCAAGTGCATCACATGCACAGGCAAAAATACGCGCTCCTATTACGTAGCCTCGCGTTTATATAAGTTTGGAGATTCTTACATATGTCGCTCGGTGAAGATGTGGAATGCTCTTCCAGCCAGTGTGTTTCCCCATTCCTACAACCTGGAAAACAAAAGTTAACCACAATACTTTTGTAAATATTCTATACTACAAATTCAATGAATTCTTACCAGGTAAACTCTAACGTATATGTAATAGTTATTATTTTCGATTATTATTTATTTATTTTAATACTTTATTGCACAAAAACTTAAAATTAGTGTACATAGGCGAGTTTAATGCCAGTTAGGCATTTTCTAGCAACTGACCTTTGGGACAGTGAGAAATCATGGGCAGGTTGCAAATAAATATAATACACGATACTTACTTAATTTGGTACATACATATACTACATTAAAAACGAACTACATATACTACACACTTTAAATATATAACTTATTATATACTACATACACAAAATATAATTATGCCAAAATATCTATATTATCATCTTGATGAGGTTATTTCCTGTTTATTTAAAAATAATGTCCTTACTAGACTTTTAAAAACATTGGCAGATGGTGCTTGTCTGATAGCCAGCGGTAGCGTGTTCCACTGGCAGGCCGCCGACACAGTGAAGGAATCTGAATATCTGCTAGAGGAGTGGGAAGGGATTTTAAGTTGGTTATATATTATTCTCAGAAGTCATGTTGTTTCTTTTTTTCATCATCATTCATCATTACAGCCCTTAGAACACAAGACCTCCACTGCTAGAGATGGGCCTTCCAGAACATATATCTGGAGAATTTGGCCTACACTCGCCACGCTGGCCAGACAACTTGTATATGTAGTATATTATCATCATCAGCCTGTGTCTCTCCCCTACTGGTTATAGGCCTCCCCCAAAGCTTGCTACTGCACGTGTCGTGGTTTTGCTAGGCATTGATCGCAGTAAGGGAGGATTAGTGAATGATGACGCTGCTGCCCATCATCAATCAATTACTAGGAATAGGAAGGAGGGGGGGGTAGGTTTTAGTATGAGGGAAAGGAGGAGAGGCAATGAAGACCGTGTTGGCGAGTAAATGAAGACAAGTTATTATGACAATTAATTAACGATTCCACAAGTTGGTATTATTGAAACCGGGACCGACGGCTTAACGTGCTCTCCGAGGCACGGGAACGGTGGTGTTGTAAATCTTTGGCAAATGGACGTAAGAAAAATGTATTTCTCATTGGTACATGCCGGGTGTGTTTAAACCGACCTTTGTAGCATTTAAGAAACGCGTTTTTACAACCGAGCCACCACCGCGTGTTTCTTTTTTTACTTAAAATAAATGTTGTAATAATTTTTAAAAAGTGTTAATAGTTTCAAATTGGTATATAAGTTTAGTTAAGTTATATTTAGTTACGCAGAGTGTCCTCGGCACATTACACCAATCGGACGGTTATAATTTTAGCTTTCAATTTTATTTATTTATTTATTTTAATTAAAACTTTTTGCACTATGTACAAAGGCGGACCTAATGCCGCTAGACATTCTTACTCGGTCAACCTTAGGGACATTACGAACATGGTATGTGGGAGGTAGGTGCAAATATTTAAACAGGAAAATAGATAATTAAAATTCTACTAAATCTAATACTAATAAAAACATAAATATATATACCTATAATAATAAATAATATATATAATATAATAATAATTATAAATAAATTCAAATAGATAATCCTCCTTGCGTCGTTTTCCTCAATGCTGAGGGTCGTGACCCCTTCTCGGATCACTTTGTCCCGGACTATGCTGCGCCATCCGGGTCTGCTCACGGCAGCGTGCAGGGCCTCGTGGACTTGGGTGTGGAGTGTGGTGCGGATCTGGTCTGACCAGCGTGTCGGGCTCCGGCCACGGGGTCTCTTGCCTTCAATTTTTCCCGTGATTACTAGCCTTTCCAGATTGCCAGAGCTTTTACGGGCTATATGACCAAAATACTCAAGAACTCGTTGCAGATGGAAGAGAGCCTGGTAGTGACTTTGAGCTCCTTGAGTATTGATAAGTTTGTTCTGCGCGCTGTCCACGGGATGCGCAGCATACGACTCCAGCACCACATTTCGAAGGCGTCGACGCGGCTTCGGTCATTGGCTCTAAGAGTCCAGGTCTCGGCAGCATACAGGAATATGGAGAAAACGAGACTGCGAACAAGTCTTATTTTCGTCCTGATAGTGATGTTTCGATCCCGCCATAGTCCCTTCATCTGGCTCATAGCGTTTTTAATACAAATTCATAATACATACATATTAGTATTAATACTCTTACAAGACCTATAATAAAACTCAGCGCTTTTGTGGTTCTCTTTACAATATCATCGATATGCGCCAAATAATAATTAATACGAAAATTCTCAACCATATATGTGTTAGTTACTGCCATTTTGGACTCTACCGACATAGAGCCATATAGTTTTTACGTATAATTTAAGCTTTATTTTTTTAGCTATATAGAGAGTTAAGGGTCCCTCAAATATGTCAATATCTCATTAAGGTGCCCCTCTCAATTCTTCTGCACATGACCCTACGCGAGGGCTGTTATTATTTTTAATCCCTTAATGGCGGCCAGATTTCATTAAGGGTTAGGGGGTCCTTTATTTGTGACTCTAATTACTATAGGGTGCCCCATGGAAGGGACAATGTACCAATCACCCATTCCTTTTTATAATGAACTGCCTCTATACGCTTGTTTCCAGCATAAATATCCTTTTGATTGCTGATCGAAAAGGCAACTAATATTATTTTAAAGTTTAACACTTAGCAGTATATTTTTTTTGTTATTAAAACAGTTCAATAATGCGTGTATTAAAATCTTGTAATACATTTTACAAGATGAGCGAAGAAAGATTGACGAACCAGGTATATAATGTGAAAGTTGTGGGTAAAAGAGGCACTGGCGGACCAAGAGTCACGTATTTATTTATTTATTAAAACTTTATTGCACTATGTACAAGGGGCGGGCTTAATGCCGCTAGACATTCTCTGACAGCCAACCTTAGGGACAGATAAAGCATTTAAAGTAAACGGTAGGTGCAAGTAAAAATCCAATATATATATATATATATAAACGATCACATTGTAATCAATAAACAATATGTAAATTATATACACACATAAACACATACATACATACACACAATAATACATACAATACAATACAATCTATATACATACACTAAGTAGGTATCTTGTTAGGAGCGACATATCACGATCAAATAAATAAATCACTAGCCAAAGGTGCATTAAAAATCCTTCGTAACAAGAGGGCATGTAGTATGAAGAGGTTGATGAATGTCGACGAAGCGAAAGAGGTATATTGTGATCGTGTGAAGTTTCGCACAATTGTCTCTGCCTACCCCGCAAGGGATCTCGCGGGAAGATATGTATGTATGTAGATTACCATTGGGCTTCATGCTCCATCTTTAATGTCTGAAGTCAGATAATACATATTTTTATTGTATGTTGCAATAAACAATTATTTAACTGCCTCCGTGGTCTAGCGGTTAAGTCCGTAGATTTGGACTCGGAGGTACCGGGTTCGATTCCTGGTCGGGACACAAACATATTTATTAATGTAAATAAATACATTTAATTTATTTGTGATATTTCTCGAGTTTGGTACGCTGGAGACATCGACGAGCTTGCCACTTGTCATGATTGGCCTATAATAAAGTTGGCTAAATGTGTATCCGCTTATTTATAAGCGTGGTTTCTGACCACCCCGAAAGGGAAACGGTCGTGATGATATTTCTATTTATCCTTCAAATTAAATATTTTAAAATTATTGCAATAACACATAATAAGAAGGATTAAGAAGTACATACTTTAGTACCATACAATGTAAGCACGACAGATGAGGGGACACCATTCCCATGGCAATATAGCGCCGTAATTATACTATCTGTTCGATGATTGAATTCATATCCCCTGTCTACTATGATGAGTGGACGGCAAATATAATAAAGAACCAGTTTTTTAAATAAATTTAAATTTATATTTTTTTTTGCTAAAGGAATAGAATCCTGTATACCTTTGCGTTTATAATATTTGCTCGAAACCAAGGCCCTGAAAATAGTCTCTATTGGACTATTTACATGTTTATTATTAGGGATTAATATATTTATTGGTCAAAGGCGGGCTTTAAGGACGTAATCTATATTTAAATAATAAAATTCGAAGTAGATACAAAAATATTAAAATAAAATAGATTAAAAAACTAATTATAAATAAAACTAAACTAAAAATACATATGAACTGACATTTACCCGTTAAATTATTAGGTATTATTATTAGGGAAATCTTTTGTTAAAGTTGGTTCTGGCTTTTAGGATCGTCACACTAAAATTATTTATTTCATGTTTCATAATTATTTTTCGAATAAATTATTATATACATAACTAACAAGAAAGGAAATATGAATACTTGTCTGATGTTAGAAGGCAAATTATCCCACAATTTTTTTTTATATTATTAGTTCTGTAACTAATAATACCGTCCACAGAGGACGCAGAATCGCTGCCATTGCAGTTTGTAATCCGAGTGCTAAGTGCACTTGTCAATACGCGACGAATAGAGGGGGCGACCATCCTATATAGTTATATACCTAAGGGCAGGTATTCCAATTGCAAATAATCTTAGGTTAAGTTGTAAGTTTGAAGGTATTGTATATTTTTAATAAGTAGGTGACTCTGTATTAACTTTAAGTTAAGATTTATTATTGTTCTAATTAATGGGTATAGAAAAATACTATATATTATTATCTTGCTTTTAATAGTTACTTAGACCTAGTTCCAAATATAATTAATACTTATCTTGGACAATAAGAGGGGGTTACAGTAAATTTTAGTTTAGTTAATAATAGTTCGTTACGACTACTTACTTCCAAGGTAGTCAGAAACCACGCTTATAAAGAAGCGGATTCACATTTATCCAACTTTACCATAGGCCCATCATGACAAGTGGCAAGCTCGTCGATGTCTCCAGCGTACCAAACTCGAGAAATATCACAAATAAATTAAATATTAATTAAATGTATTTATTTACATTAATATTTTTTTTTATGTCCCGACAAGGAATCGAACCCGGTACCTCCACGGACTTAACCGCTAGACCACGGAGGCAGTCATCGGAACCCAGTCTTAAATTATTTAGATTACTGTTGGCATCCAAGAATAAGAATATTTAACGTCAAACCAAATTTATAATGTACATTAATTTACAAAAAAAAAAAAAATACTAAAATTTACTATTCAATAAGTTTACGCGGTAAATACAGATAGCTTTATCTAAGGTTATTGTTATCGGTTAACCTGTTGAAAAAGCGGCCGATAGCTATTCAAATATAGGCAGATTATTAAGTCCGCAGTTTAATAGTTTGCTTTGCTTGCTCGTGGATGAGACTGGGAGGGATTGCCAGTTATAATCCGTATTCCATACCCTGATGTCAATATTAGATGCCACATAGGAGTTCTTATGCTCAGCGTCTATCTTACTTTAAAATGAATACTCTTCGTAATAGACGCATGCTATCAGATTTAACATTTCTACACAAACTAATTCATGGAAAAATAAACTGCACACAGCTTCTTGAACAAATCAAACTCAGTGTACCAACAAGATACGCCAGACACAAAATTCTAAACATTTTTAACATACCCTATCACAGAACTAACCTAGGTTTCCAGAATCAAAATGCTGCAAATTTCCAGATATTGACATCTTCGGAGACTCCCAGAGTATTTAAACATAAACTGCTAAAATAACTTGCCCAATATTTATAAGTCAATTTTATGTAAGTTTCCTTTTTTTTATAAAATAATTATAATTTTATTTTATTACTTAAAGTAGGTAATATTTTAGTTATTTTCGTTACTTTTTTTTATTTCTAAAATGAATTGTATGTTTATTATATATATATATATATATAATAAACATACAATACATATATATATATATATATATATATATATATTTAAATTGTTTTAGCTTTAATTTTTCGAATAATATTTAAGTAGTTTTTGTATACTTATTGAAAATTTCCTCGCCAAGCCGTCTGGCCAGCGTGGCGAGTGTAGGCCAAATTCTCCAGATGTATGTTCTGGAAGGCCCATCTCCAGCAGTGGAGGTCTAAGACGCTGTGTTCTAGGGGCTGTAATGAAAAAATGATTGAAAATTTTATAATTTTGTTATTTCTTATAGGCAATAAAGGCTACTGTGGTAATGTGGTGGTCGCCTATAATAGGTGCAACATCTAACTTCTGATTTAGTGTTAAGTACAAATAAATGTGTGATGTTAGCACTGTTGGCTACCCTATTATAAATAAATCAATAAATAAACGTCCGTTCAGAAACGTCGTAAGAGCCAAAAAAATAATTTACAAAAAATCTTGCGTATTATGAGTTGCATTTAACAGACCAATTATTCTATAGATCTTAAATAATATAGGCCAGTTCTACTAAAATAGTTGTAATTCCAACGATTAAAGTTTAAAATGCCGTTGATTGTACCAGCTGATGGCTGACATGACAAATAAAACATTCCACGCCATTTTTAACCTTAATCGTTGCTTTTAAAAATAAAATAACGTATATTAACGGATCATAATATAATAATTCCAGTTAGTGAGCACTTCTGGAAAAGAAATTCTTGGTTCCAGAAGGCAGTATCCCTATTTTTGACCCAACAAAACTATAATAATAATAATAATAAAAATAAAAAAACACAATTTTGTTGTCACATAGGTTAGGGCATATAATAAATCGTACATAGTGACAAAAACAGTTTAGCTGTGACATCTGAAATAGTCAGTGGACGATGTTTCAGATGTCATTGTAGGAATTAGTAAAGTAAAAGTAAAGTATCTTCACGACCGTTTCCCTTGCGGGGTGGTCAGAAACCACGCTTATAAATAAGCGGATTCACATTTAGCCAACTTTACTATAGGCAAATCATAACAAGTGGCAAGCTCGTCGATGTCTCCAGCGTACCAAACTCGAGAAATATCACAAATAAATTAAATATTAATTAAATGTATTTATTTACATTAATATTTTTATTTTTTTTCAGTTTTTGGTATAAATTTATTTCAACAATTTTTTTTTATGTTCGAATTGTTAATGCTGACGCAACCTCGTACGGAACCCGTACCTGGGGAAGCATGTCCCAAACCCATTCACACGAGAAACACCGTAAATACAACAGGGCAGCAGAAGATCTCAGAGCTTCATTTACGCCGTTGGTTATCTCGTGTGATGGCTCATTGGGTGCTGAGTACGCGGCTTTTGTCAAAAAGACCGCATCACGGCTTTCTGAAAAATGGCAGAAGCCATTCTCACAAGTTGCAGGCTGGCTAAAAATTAAAATACAAATTTCTGTAATAAGGGTTATAAGCTTAAGGATCAGAGGAACGATAAAGCGAGTGAGATGGATAGGATGTGAGGATGGAGCAGGTATGTTTGAAGGAACGAATGAATGTGAATAAATGTTAGATGATTTTATATATTTAGTTTTCTGTATTTTTTAGTTATTATTGTTATTTTACATTAATAAATATTTTTGTGTCCCGACCAGGAATCGAACCCGGTACCTCCGAGTCTAAATCCACGAACTTTACCGCTAGACTACGGAGGCAGTTAATTAATACAGTGCATTCTCATTAAACATTGTTTTACTGTAACCAGCCTCTCAGCAACTGTGTGCTGCAGTAGTAACTATCAACACTATTAGTTTTTATATCTTGGTTAAACTGTGTATATAATTACATTGTTAATTTTATATCCAAACACAGCACACCTTTGCCGAGAAAAAAGCAAGTATCATCACGACCGCTTTCCTTCCGGAGTGGTCAGAAACCACGCTTATAAAGAAGCGAATTCTCATTTAGCCAACTTTACTATAAGTCAACCATGACAATTGGCAAGCTTGTCGATGTCTCTAGCGTACCAAACTCGAGAGATATCACAAATAAATTAAATATATTTTTTTTTTATTAATAAATAATTCTCACTAAGAAACAATAACTTAAATTAAAAAAAAAACTATAATAAGAACAAAAAAAAACTACTTAAAAAACCTAATTTAAATATAAATCGTATCCGCGCGGCATTTTTGCCAGGCATCGAACCCGGTACGTCTGAGCCTAAATCCACGGACTTAACCGCTAGACCACAGGCACGATTTGGAGCAAGTTTTTTATTTTATATATTATTTTAGTTTGTGTTGATTTTTTATTGCTCGTAATAATAGTAATGTATATTGTTCCTTTAAATAAATGTTTTATTAATTTAAAAATGACCAGTCGATGCATAAAATAGTTTTTTTTTAATCATAATACTTTGGAACAGCACAGGAACTAAGGTCATTATGACTATATTTTTTTAGGATAATATTATTTCCAATTGGCAACAGTACAATCACACTACCATGCTTCAGCCATTTCAATACATCACGATAAACTAGAAGGAAAAAAATTAAACAATACGACAGTTAAAGTAGCGCGTGGGGTTTGTCATCCCATCGTCCGAGTCGTTAAAACCTTTAAACCGTGCCTATATTAGGACGGGAACAAACACGCAACGGTGGTCTCACCAGATGACCATTAACCAAACTAAATAAAGGATAACTTCCACGCTCATCTTCAAAACATCATAACTTGGTCTGCCCACAACGAAAATGTATTAAACATAGACATATATATAAATCGGCCGTGGCTCGGCTGTCAGAATGCTTTCCTTAATCTTGAAAAAAGTAAGTTCAAACCACTACATGTACCAATGAGAAATATACTTTTCTTACGAACATTTGTCATAGATTTACAACACCACCGTTCTCATATACACCCACTGTATATTGGAGTATTTGCAAAACTATGTTGAGTATATTATTATTATTTTTTTTCAGATGAAAACATACAGCTTCCAACAAATGTTTAATTTATAAGAAACAGTAAAAATATGAAGTTTTACTACCTAAACTTTTTTTTACATAAGGAAATCCCTACCCCGAGTCGGGCTCGCACCGACTAAAATAATAATAATAAATGAATAAATATTTTCAGACAGGTCACATAGCGCCATCTAGTTTCCGTGGTAAGCTACGAGGCTTGTGTTACGGAAACTAAATGGTTGATAAACTACATATTATACTTTTTTTTTTGTAAATATTATACATATAAACACCCAGACCGAGACAAATTATACAATGTACAACTTGCCCCCGGTGGGAATCGAACCTCTCGAGTTCACGGCAACGTTTGTTACCACTAGACCACTGAGGCGGTCCTGATGAAAACCTGATGGTGTTCCTCTTGACACTATTTCTTTTTCTTCTTATTCTATTTCTTTATTATTATTTTTTGTGTAATATTAATGTTAGGTATAAGAGTAGTTTTTAAACTAAAATATTGTATGCCAGAAATGGCGAAATGTGTCGAGCCAAAACTTACCTACCACCTGTATTTTGATACCATATTTCATATAAATAAATGTTTTAATTTCATTTCATTAAAGAAAAAAGATTTACTCGTATAAATAAAAAACTGTCTACATTTCAAGCAAAACAAAAACAACAAACAATACTATAAAACAACGTTGAAACCTAATACGCAAATGTGTAGACAATGAAATAAGTAACCACATCTATGAATCAAATAAATGGAAAGAATATACACCATTCTTCTTCTTAAGGTGCCATCTCCTATCGGAGGTTAAAGGCGATTTTAATTTCGTTGGCCGCTGTCCGGAATAAGGATCGGGTGCTCATCCCGAACCACTCCCTGAGGTTCTTGAACCAGGTAGTGCGTCTTCTCCTTGGTCTTCTGGAGCCTTGTATGACGAGCTGCAGCAAGCTATACTTTTTATTGCATGATGTATCCCAAGTACTCTAACTTCCTTTACTTTACTGTTTTAAATATACACCATTATTATGTATTAATTGGTGGTGGATCAGTTGTAAGAGCGCTTTCCCTAAATCATACAATGGTCGGTTCAAACCCCCGCCCTCCCTTACCCCGGCATGCCCTTATTATCAGAAATACACTTTTCTTATGTACATTTGTCATAAATTTACAACGCCACCGTTTAAGCCGTCGTCGTTCCGGTTCCACTAATACCAACTTGTGGAATCGTTGATAGATAGTCATTAAAGAAAATATGATATCATATCCGCCAGCGTGCCGAGTGTAGACCAAATTCTCCAGATATATGTACTGGAAGGCCCGTATCCAACAGTGGATGTCTAGGACGCTAATACCACTGCTGTGTCATGTTATGAGTAAAAAATGCTCTAAACATACCGTAGTCACCATCCCTTCGCGTACCCATAAATTTGGTGACTCATACATCTGTCGCTCAATAAAGATATGGCATGCTCTTCCAGTCTGTGTTTCCACTTTCCTATAACCTGAAGTCCTTCAAGTGAAATGTGAAAAGGCATGCCGACATAGTGTTAGGGACTGATGTCGGACAAAAGTGTCTTATTCCAGTTGCTAACATTCATGGACCATGCGCGGCCCTTACTTATCATCTGGTAAACGCAAGGTCACATATCGTGCTAGTATTAAAAAAAAACTGTTTAAGTGATAACTTATTATTTAATATTTGTTTCGTCCTTATAAACCTATGTCTAGAATTTCTACACTCATCTTCGAAACACCATAGCCTCGTCGATTCGTAACAAAAATGTACTAACTCTTTTTAAAATAGTGACTTATATGTTGTTTTAACATTGAGCGGGAATCGAACGACGTAGACGCGTTTACAGTGTCGGCGAAGGAAAGAGGGCACAGTGTGTGTGCAAGCGATTAGTATCAGTTCGAGGGCTTCACTCCGAACGTACAAAATACAAAAATATTTACAATTTTGGAAGCCAAGTTTGGAAGCTCAGGTCTTAGGTATGAATAAAAATTATGTCACCAACTTGTTTTACCTTCATAAGCAGAAGTACACTGCATCTTGTACACAAAATCAAATTTAAAAAAAAAGTTTATTTCCATTAGTTAGCTTAAAACAACTTGGATACAGTCAGAACTAATAAAATCAATACAATTATTAAAACATATGTACTAATCAAAGTGGTAATAATGGTTGGACCGTAAACAGGCAATAATCCATATTTATGTATGCTATGCACAACATTATTGCTACAAGCAAGTAAAACTAACTCAGAAACTACTTAAATAAGATCGTGGCTGTAAAGAGGCCGTGTCAGTTTACATTCTAAATACTTAATAATTATGATGTACAGAAATTATATATATATGTCAGATAATTTATAAATTTATAACACAAAAAATAATAATAATTAAATATTTGGAACACAATGTATTTATGTATTTTTATTATATTTATGTATGTGTATTATTTATATGTATTCATAAGTTTGAAATACTTACATGTAAAGTAAGTATCATCACGACCGTATCCCTTTCGGCGTACTAACTTTACTATAGGTAAGTGGCAAGCTCGTCGATGTTTCATGCGTATAAAACTCGAGAAATATCACGTTTTTTTTTTGTTGGCCGACTAGAAATCGAACCCTGTACCTCTGAGTCTAAATCCTCGAACTTCACCGCTAGACCACGGATGCAGGTAGTTAGACGTAACTATTCTTATATTTTCGCACCCAGAGTAGACCTCCGGGACCTCCACAGAGCGGCGCTAGATGTCCTAAGTAACGTCGCCATACTATTTGTATAGTGAGGTGATGTTTTAACGTTGTGTACAGTGAGCTCCATTCAGGGACGCTTTAACCTGCTTTATGTTGGGTAATTATTTGTCTTGATAAAGTGCTTGAATCACCAATTTATCTAAATTTATCACATCCCCTAGAAATACGCTAAACCGAAACATTACGAAAGCTACTAAAATCCGGCTGGTCAGAGCTCTTGTGTTCCCCATTTTCCTGTATGCTGCAGAGACGTGGACCCTGCGCGAAACTGAAATAAAACGGATTAATGCTCTAGAAATGTGGTGTTGGCGGAGAATGTTGGGCATATGGTGGACGGAGTTCCGAACCAACAAATCCATCCTGGAGGAACTAGAGATAGGACAACGCCTTTCCTCAATCGTGCAATCACGCATTCTCACTTTCTTTGGACACGTGTCGCGGCGTGGAAATACATCCATTGAGCGCCTTGTAGTTCAGGAAAAAGTCGATGGCAAGAGAATGCGTGGTAGGTCTCCGATGAGATGGACTGACCAGGTTAAAGCAGCAATGGATCACCCCCTACATGAGTGCTCCAGGAAGGCTGCAGTTCGAGACGAGTGACGACGGCTTGTTAAGCGTGCCACTGACACTCAAGTGACGACCACGACCACTCTGCCAAGAGTGTAGCGACTAAGAAGAAGAGAAATACGCTGGCTAGACGTGGTTGCTATCAAGCGTTAGTGGCACGTTTAATAAGCCGTTGCTATGGCATCAACAGTCTTCCTGGTCCACTTATGTAGGGGATCATCCATTGCAGACCTGGCCAGTCTATATATTTGGAGACCTACCACGAATTTATTACAGATTAAATTAAAAAAATAAAGAATTACGCATATTTTAATTCTAATTATTCAATAATAAAATCTTAAGTTACGAAGCAGATAAGTTTTTCTAAAAATATCGCCACTCATACAAAGCTTAGTAAAGTAGGTAGCGAGAGGTCGCGACGGTCGTTGACTTATTTAAGTCTTTCTCTCTCTGTTTCGTCTCTCGGTTGTGGGCAAGATAAACTAATAATAACACTCTTCAGCCTTTAGGTATTTATATCGATGGATATCACAATTTTCAGACGCAGCCTTATTCACCAAGGATTAGTGTTTTGTTTTTCGGATAAAGATTTTTATCTTTAAAAAAAAGTTACCTTTATTTTTAATAGAGGTTCTACGAATGTCATCTGAAGCCTAAGAAATATTTGCTCTTTTGACAATTACATACAAGATATACCATATACCAAGCTCTATTGACCGCCTCCGTGGTGTAGTGGTAACAAACGTTGCCGTGAACTCGGGAGGTCGTGGGTTCGATTCCCACCGGGGGCAAGTTGTACATTGTATAATTTGTCTCGGTCTGGGTGTTTATATGTTTAATATGTATATATTTACAAAAAAAAAGTATAATAAAGATAAACTATTATCAACCATCTAGTTTCTGTAACACAAGCCTCGTTGCTTACCACGGAAACTAGATGGCGCTGTGTGACCTGTCTGGAAATATTTATTTATTTATTACTAATTCAGGTAATGTTGTCTCACTTTTTTTTTTTCGATTTGACATTTGACAGAGACAAGACCATACTTGAGTGTATTTGGCATCTTGAGATCGATTAATTAATACAGGCCCTAGTACTTTATAAGGTGTTCTTTGATCGTTTTATTATGTAATGTGTGTGTAAAAAACATGTAATGTATTTGAAACAACAACCGAGCTCATACAAAAGGTGTTCCCAAACGTCGATAAAAATTACAAAGATCATTTTTAGTTGAGTGAACGCTAGCTGCCAAAACACGGATGTAAATGAAATAAACTTGAAAATTTAAAATTCAATTCTCGGTGAATTAATATAATACAAATATATATAATACAAATCAGATGATTGCGCAACTAATAATAACAATAAAAATGCTTTATTGCACAAAAACGAAAATAACTTAAAATGAATGTGCACAGGGAAACTTTATGCCGTGAGGCATTAACCACCAGCAAACCTTTAGGAGTTTTGAAAACATGTGACAGGCAGAGTACCAAGTAAATATTAAATAAACAATACAAAACTAATACTACATATACAATCATCATCATCAGCCTATGTCTCTCCACTGCTGGATGTACCCCCCAAGACTCGCCATTTCACACGATCTTTTGCCACCCTCATCCAGCCCCCACCAGCGACCTTTTTCAGGTCATCCGTCCACCTGTCGGGGGGTCTTCCCACTCTGCGTTTTCCTGTACGTGGTCTCCACTCCAGAACTCGTTTACTCCATCGGTCATCGGTTCTGCGACAGACGTGTCCGGCCCATTGCCACTTCAAGTTACTAATTTTGAAGGCTATATCGGTAACTTTAGTTTTCTGACGGATGTCCACGTTTCGGACTCTATCCATCAGAGATATACCGAGCATAGCTCTCTTCATAGCTCGCTGAGCGACCTTAAACTTGTGGACCAGACCCACTGTCAGTGTCCACGTTTCTGCTCCGTACGACGATACTGGACGAACGCATTGGTTGAAAACTTTCGTTTTCAAACACAATACATATAATTTAATATATGCAGGATTCTATACTAGTAGTAATAATAATAATTATACTAATCAAGATGATGTCGAGTAGGTACTTGTATGTTATAAAATAGTTGGTAATATGAGACAAAGCTGAGCCAGTTGAGAATAGTTTTAACAAAGTAAAGTCAGTAAGCCCGAGCCCACCTATTAGCAGGATCCTAAGCAAACTGTTAAAAAGCTACCGAGGTACGTTCGTGTCAATATTTGACAGACTTTACGCGAAACAACTTAGCGTATACATTTGACACTATTATTTCGAATACATGACTTTTCAAGCTTTTAAAAGGGTTTTTTTTATTTGATAATTATCGATTAGGCCGCGTAAAATAAATAAATTCCTTTTTTTAATGGCTACCGGATATGTTCGGAGGTTTTGTAGTCCAGTGGAATCTTCAGATGACCCAACTTACCAGAATATGGACAACAACACATAAAAATTTGGAGTTGTAGAATCAGCAGACGTTTCCGTCTGGAGACTGGCAAAAAAGCCCTCAGTACAGCGCCAGACCTCCACTGTTTGAGATGAGCCTTCCAGAACATACGAAAGTATCTGGAGAATTTAGCCTACACTCGCCACGCTGGCCAGACGGGTTGGCGAGAAAAATGTTGCCAGTATCGAAACTACAATTTACATTTTTTATTATTTTACACAGCACAGGTAGTACACAATATTCCCAAAATGGATGAAGTCTTTTCCAAGCATTCCATGGATTCCCCGTGCGGATGCCAAGTCTATTGTGTGTGGAAAAAAGAAAGAAGAATGGTGTCTAGGGCTTGCCAACGATGATTTACAAAGGAGGCCTTCTTTATTTTTATTGTGCAACAAATCGCTCATCAACCACCATCCTGCTCCTCTCTCTACCCAAAAAAATAATGTATGATTCCATTAATTCCGTTAATAAACATTTACAACATAATTTGACGAAATAACTCTCAAAAATGTTGTCTCAATTTAAAATCGCTGACATTTGGCTCCCAGAAAAACCAAAAACAAACAATAGATGGGCATTTTACAGTATTTATTGTGGCTAATTACAAATATAACAAGTAATTTTGTTAAATTTATCGCCCCTTGTTAGCAGTTAGTAGTCCGTTAAGTCTACCGGGTATTAGTAATTCTCAGAGAACAGAAATAATTAGTAGAAATAATTTATTTAACACAGAAATAAAGGCGAAATAAAAGATTTTATTAGCCAACCATTGGGAGAACTGAGAAGTGTTTAACACTTTACTGAAAAGTAATATGAAAAAAAAAAACTTTATTTGAAGTCAATAACTTCAATATTTAATGAGATATTAAACCCTATACGAACAATAAAAAACAATAATAATCATATTTTAAAACTAAATACTTTTTATTTTTTGAAAATAAGAAACTTACAACTTTTTTTTTATTGTGGTAAGTGGCACGCAAGGTCCATGAATGTTAGCAATTGGAATTACTTATGACTGACAAAAGTCCCTAACACTATGCCGGGTTGACTGGGCATGACGGCAATTTGAGCCTAATCCCGAAACATGTAGAGACACTTTTCAGGGTATATCAGCATGAACGGTGGTTACTTCCTCCCTCCGGCAGACTGGGCAAATTACCACCATCAGTACGTGTACCACCTATTTGTCATTCAATTTGCAATGATGTAAAATGTCATTTTTTACTTTAACACCGCTTGAAACAAGACTTACTGTAAACGTCAACGTTTAGACAAAATAATGTCGATGTCACGCAATGTGTTTCATAATGTGACATGCAAGTTCTAATGGTTATTTCCGATCTGTGCTCATTCCCATAGATAGATGTTACTCTTTGATAAATAAATGTAAATCTCATAATATTTCGTCTACAAGTGTTATGTAGACGAGAATTTATAATTACATTTCCCATATAAATTTTTCATTTAAATTGCGGAAAGCAGATGTTTAGTTTTGTCTTTTTTAATTGGATTTTGAATATTATAATTCTACTAAATTATTTTATGCGTTTACTACACGATTTATGCTTATGAAAAAACTGTTATGTTATGTTGCCAGTGGTAAACGAGAAAACCTTCAGGTGGTCGTAGCATACTAAGTTAACATACATGTTTAGCTTGTTTCAATCGGTGTTATTTTTATAATAATAAATAGTAGTTTTCTTAGATATATACAGCACAAAACGAAGATTTATGATACGAATTATGATAAACGATGCAAAAGACATCATCTACTACCACTGGAAGTCCGTCGTAATATTGCTGATATCACCTATTTAGTTGGTGTTGCATGTGGGATTGTGGATTGCCCCAAACTATTAAGCAAAATAACCATGCGAGTACCCACAAGAACCGTGAGGAATCCCGCACTAAGAGATCCACATACTGTTGATCAATTGAGGTTCTCTATCAGACCGTTGACGTATAAGTTGAACAAGCACGGAGACGTTAAACCCCCCTGATACATGGAGATTAGCTTCGTTCACATTTATAATATTTTCATTCATTACAGCCCTTAGAACACAGCGTCCTAGAACTCCACTGTTGGAGATGGGCCTTCCAGAACATATATCTGGAGAATTTGGCCTACACTCGTCACGCTGGCCAGACGGCTTGGCGAGGATATGTTGTCAATTATTGAATGGCAATTTATTAACGATTCCACAAGTTGGTCTTAGTGGAACCGGGACCGACGGCTTAACGTGCTTTCCGAGGCACGGGAACGGTGGTGTTGTAAATCTTTGGCAAATGTATGTAAGAAAAGTGTATTTCTCATTGGTACATGCCGGGTGGGTTTGAACCGACCTTTGTAGGATTTAAGGAACGCGTTCTTACAACCGAGATAAGACCGCTTTATAATATTTGTAAATAGCTGCTGTAAGATCAAGTATCTTTTATAATATATTTCTGGAAAATTTGGCCTACTCTCGCCACGTTGGCCAGACGGGTTGGCCGAACTTCTTACCACCAGCATAAATATTTAAGGTATCAGTTAACCGATACCTTAATAACATTGGTAAACCTATGCCATTGCCATTAAATTACAAAACTTAACCTAAAAAGCCACACAAAATAAACAATGTTATAAAAAAATAAATAGATTAAGACTGCAATCTCTCGCGGGGTTAGACACTTATTACTATTTGATAAGTTTGTAATTTTAATATTGACCGAAATATCGGAAGAAGTATATCTGTAAGGTCATTCGCGTAAAACCCGTTAAATTATAGCAACAAGAGATATAATAACTAAATCTAAAATGGATTATTATTTATGTGTTGATTTTTATAATAATAGTACATATATATTATAAATAATAATATTTGTAAATAGAAGAGATCATTTTGTTTTGGTTAATAATGTAATATGTTTAATAATAATATGTTTTCTTTCACTATGTAATTTTTTAAATAAATATTATTAATTTAAATATAATAAAGTTTATATATATATATATGTGTATGTACAAATAGCAATAAATTTACTTAAATACTATTATGTGTGACTTTATTATATTTGAATTAATATTATTTATTAGTTTACATATTATATTAGATAAAAAAAAAAACATTTATATATTATTAACCAAAGAAACTTAACTAGTTACAAATATTTTTTAATTATAAGATTAAAGCCTTTTAGGGTTAAAAGTTTGCAACAAAGAACACCGATCTTAAAGATTCTGCTAAGCTACTGGTCTTCTGATCAGCTTACTCTTCGGATCACTTTCGATGCTTAGTCTTCCACTACTAAACGTGTCACAAATGCCTGTAATTTAAATGACTAGGAATTGCTCGGTATACTCGCGTCTAACTAAATGCGTCTAACCGCTAAGCCATGAAACAATAATATGCCCTTTGAAAACCGACGCCGTACGCCGCAAAGACTGTAAACACGAAAAAAAGGAAATGATTCACTAAAATGCATAAAACATAAGAATTGAAAAGACTAACAACTGACAAAAGAATCCATTTTGCATCGTCCTGTGACACTCTTCCCTTTTATAGATCGATGAAACTCATAGACGTGATAAAATACATAGTTAAATACGTAAAAAAAGGCGTAAAAATTTGGCGTGAAGATATGTATGTATGTATGTAAATACGTAATCATCGAATTTTAATTATATTAAGAGTTCTAAATTTTCACTGCTGAAGATAGGAAGCTCTAGATAATATTTTATTGGACTATTTGGCATAATTTTGTCACGTACCATATCAGGTTGATAAGTATCTAAAGTAAAGTATTATCACTATACTACTGTCGGGGTGGTCAGAAACAACGTTTTTAATGAAGCAGATTTCTTTTAGCCAACTGTACTATAGGCCCATCATGACAAGTAGCAAGCTCGTCGATGTCTCTAGCGTACCAAACTCGAGAAATATCACAAATAAATTATTGTCTCGCAACCAGGAATCGAACCCGATACCTCCGCGTCTAAAGCCACGGCTTTAACCGCTAGACCACGGAGGCAGTAGATACGTTTTTTTGTCAATTTCCTATCGATTAGAAAAGTTGGTTTTAGTGGAACTAGGACCGGATGCGACGTAGGTCTAGTTCCACTGAAACGCGTTCTTGGAGTTACGGTAACGGCTAATGGTATTCTAAATACATATATAACAAATGTTTGTAGGAAAATGCCTCTTCAGGTATTTCTCACTGGTACATGCTTTCGTACGGAGCAGAGACGTGGACACTGGTAGTAGTTCCGGCCCACAAATTTAAGATTATGGAGAGTTATGCTCGGTATTTCGTGGAAATCCATTAGAGAACTAAAGTTAGCGATATAGCATTCAAAATCAGTGGGGTAAATTGACAATGAACAGGACACGTCTGTCGCAATACCGATGATGTAGACCACGTACAGGAATATGCAAAGTGGAACGACCCCCGCCAGATCGGCAGATGGCCTGATCAGTGACCACATTGTATGGGCTAAATGAGGGTGACAGGCGATCGTGTGAAGTGGAGAGCCTCGGAGAAGCCTATATCCAACAATGGATAGACGCGGGCTTCTGATAATGACATTTCGGGGCTTGAATATACGACGACGCTATTGAATTGTAGATCAGAATTCCAACCACCCGACCAAGACCGAATTTTTCTTCGTAATATATACTTATTATGCAACATGAATTAATATTATTGTGGTTCCTAAGACCTTTCTAACTATTTTTGTAACTCTACATCCAAATGGACATTGAATAAGTCTTTGTGTTCTCGTCAAGTGTAAATTTGGGGTCCTGTGCACTTTGTCGCGCCGACAGATCTGGTTTTAACACCACGATGCTAATTGGGCACTTAAAATTACTTTTTATCCGATCTTTTCGGCCTCTGTCACGCACTCGGTGCCGCGTCGGCATTATTATGACATCCAATTTGTACCTATCTGGTCATAAATAGATCTGTGGTTTAATCGTTTGATTGTCGCTAGATTTTTATGAGATTAATTTTTTTACTTTATTATTTATACACGTAATATGTAGGTAAGTGTTATTTGAACCAGCTTAATAATGCTATAATGTAAGGTTTTCAACGTTTAGAAGCTAGTGTAGCCGGCTTGGCAGGTCTCTGGTAAAGTATGCGACATGTGTCACATTAGGCCCATGCCACATCCAGGCGACCTCGTCTAGCGCGGGGAGTGTGGCGGTTTCTACTCTCTGCCTTATCTTGTCGTAACTACTTTAGTTGTCCCAAAGGTTTGACCAGTATAGAATGTCTAGCGGCATTAGGTCCGCTTTGTACTTTGTGCATTTAATTTAAAAAAAATACCTCGCACATCTTTGCTTCATACGATATTACGGGTATGACCACTCCCAGTGCAGTTGATATTTGTCAGAGAACCAAAGTTTTACGTTGATTTCAAAACTGGTAAGTCGAACACATCACATCACATCACAGTTGGTGTTTATTACAAATTATCGCATATCTCATTGTGTTACTAAGGTGTTGTTTATTTGACCGAATAATAAAACTTAAGTACATACGAGTACGTCACCTTTTTACGGTTTGCAAATGATATCAGTAAAATCAATATTGATGCCATTCAGTTGACTTTAGTCACTTTAATAACAATTCTGAATAACATATCTTAACATATCTTAAGTACGTATTAATATTATTATTATTTATGCTGTTTGTTTTTAACTTTTTAATTAATGTGTATACCTACTAATATAGTTCTAAGTTAAAATGTTAGTAACAATTATGGAATTAATTATGAAATAAATAATTTATTATTATTATTAACCCTTAACAAGGCAAGTTCTCTAATAATGCGTTCTTCCAGTAGCATCGGTACAGGATGGAGAGGACTGACAGTGGGTCTGGTCCTAAAATTTAACCCTTGAAAGATGATGTTTTTTATAGTACTGAATAGATGAACAGGCGCCTGAGAAGCGCACAATTATAAAAAAAAAATTGAATAAGTAAATAAAAAAAAACATACATACATATCTTCACGCCAGGTCCCTTGCGGGGTAGGTAGAGACAATCGAGCCCCATTTGTCACGATCTCGACATACCTCTTGCGCTTCTTCGACATTCATCAACCTCTTCATATTAGTAATTTTGTTTCGATGGCTTTTTAGTTAGTCAGCTAATATTTTTATTTATTTGATCGCGATAAGTGAGTCTTGGTCTGCCAGGGCCTCTTTTACCTACTGTGGGTAAAATTCGTCAATCTCTCTTCAGTCATCCTTTCAACATGCCCGAAATCATCGCAGCATGTCTTTCCTTATTTTTGTCCCTAAGCTTTCTTTCATACCTACCCTTTTGCGTATTTTTCATTACGTATGCGGTCTGTCAAAGTCACGCCGCATATCATATAAAAAAAAATATTTCACATTTAATAAAGAACATAGACGAGCTTAATAGTGTAAAAATATTGTCTAACAGCTAACCTTTGCGAGAACAACAAAATAATTGTGGAATGGAGAATGGAGGAAGAATGAATTATAACCAATATTAATAAATAATGTGTATTTTATGTAATATTATGAAGTAAATGATATTCTACATAAATAAGCATACATAAATTTTAATATATAAAACAACATCGGTTTTGTTAGAACACTTATAACTCGAGAACGGCTGGACCGATTTTCGTGGTTATTGGTTTGTTGGATTTGTCTCTGTTCCGAATAACAGAATAACTATTTATAATATTGAAAAATTTACGAACAAATAAAATCCCAGACAAAATATTCGTGGCTTTCGCACCTGTCAGACAATGTTGGTTGTCAAATATTTATGCGTGCATTCAGAAATTTATATTTAGCTTATTTATATAATATAGAATAAATGACAAATAACCAAATGAATTAATTAAAAAAAAAACAACAACCGTCAAATCGATTGGTCTCACTTTTACGTCGCGAAATTGTCTGTGATTTGTTTTGAAAATTGTTTTGTGTGTGTATTATTATTATCAATAATGACATTCATTGACTGTCAGGCGGTACAAAATTCGCCGGGTCAGGTAGTAATAATATATAAATCAAAATACATATATGTATATATAAATAGTATATTATTAATAAATATAATTCATGTCTAGTTTAGAACTTATAACTCATTCTGCTTTATTTTAATACATGTTTGTAAGTATAGTAATATGTATGTGTAACTTTATTAAATAAATAAATAACACTTTAATCATATATATATATTTTTATTTATATATTTTTAATTTTCATAATCTGTAATTACAAACAATAAATTAAAAGCTACCTAAATAATAAAATATTCATATTATTGAATTTTGAATCTTAAATATAAAGCAATTATCATATTTTTGTTGACGTTGTAATATTATTGGTAACGCAATGACAATGACACAAAGTATTCAATATCATCACTCGATAATGACAAAAATACACACTGACAAAGGTTTAACTGTCAAGTGTTGACGTGATAATGGGGGCAACACGACATTTTGTCTTATGACATAATCTTAAGAATAAAGACTTGTAGCTCGATTCTGTTACTTTCCGTAAGCGTTATATAGTAGAATCCGTTAACTATATATATATATATCAGGCTAATAAAGTTGATATTTGCTCAGCCAGTGTCAAGTTAGAGCGCTTATAGAGTTGAGAATTGAATAATATTTTGTAATTATGACGCAATCTCTGACGTAAATAACGACATCCACTAATTTTTTTTTATTTATTAAGAAAATCCAAAACAGCAATACATTTTACAAAGCAATACAATTAAAATTTTACATGCCAAACCAAAGGATTTCACCGCTTAAAATAGATTTATAATCTGATCTACAAGTAAATTACATGTAATTTTGAATCGAATTTAACATTAAATTAAATACAAACATAAATAACAAATTAATAAACACAAACTGAAATAAAAATTACGTCCAAAAATATATAATAATAATAATGAAAGAAAACAAATAAATAATCAAATGTTACAAATTGCCATAAACACATCAAGTACTATGTGAAATAATATGAATGAGTGTGTAAAGTGTAAAGTGTGTATGTGTGTGTATGTGAATGTCTTACATTAACATTATATATTTATAATCAATAAAAAAGATTTAATAGGAAATAATAATATATAAGAAAAAAGGAAAAAAAAAAAAGGAAGGAAGGAGGTATGACACCATTTGCATTATTTAAGTTCAAGTTCCCTAACTGATCCTCTGTCCTCGCCCCCCAAACAATCCAATAACAATACTCGTAACATTTGCGACTAAGTAACAGAAATCGCTGCTGATACTCTAAGATACGTTTAAAAGCGACCTTCGCGGAGTACTAGTGTGGGGTACAGCTGCAGACGCCAAACGAATTTTCATATTACAAAAACGAGTAGTTAGACACATACTTCAAATGAAACCCAGAGACACGTGTAGGGAGGCCTTTATAAAACTAAATATTCTTACCATAAATAGTATCTATGTGTTAGAGTGTTTAATATATATCAAGAAGAACGAAAAAAGTCTTCTCAAATACTCTGACATGCATAGATACAATACACGGTTTAAATATCATATTTATTGCCCCAAAACTCGTCTAACGAAATCAATCAAAAGTTTTCTATGCAACGGCATCAAACTGTATAATAAATTACCGAAAGAGATAAAAAGTTTAGAATTTATGGAATTTAAAGGTAAAATTAAAGATATTTTGATTAAAAATAGTTATTACGATTATCGGGATGCACTAGCAGATGACTTTGCATAGAAAACTTTATAGTAGTAGTTATAATTTTTAGATTATAAGTTGACACGGCCCCTTTACAGCCACGAATTTAAGTTTAATTTTAATATTTTATAATATTTAACATTATTGACATTTATTTAATTTCATATTATTACGATTTTAATTTGACTCGGCCACTGTACACCCACAAAATTAATTAAATTTCATTATAATTAGACATTATATTATTATTATTTTAGATTATAAGTTGACACAGCCTTTATACAGCCACGAAATTATTTTTTTATTATAATTATACATTATGTTATAATTATTTAGATTATAAGTTGACACGGCTATAATGCCTCGAATTTAGGTTAAGCTACAGTACTTGCTTATGGCAGCAATGTCACTTCCTTATTTCGGTGTATCCATAATTTAATTTAATCTTTTTATTTATAATTTTAATAATATTGTAAAAAATTGACAATATCCGAGTGTTACATGTGAACCATATGGAAATAAATATTTTGAATTTGAATTAAATGAATTCACTAATCGGTTATTCGAATAAAATCTACTATATAATAAGATACGCTAAAAACAGCAGACTAAATCTAACAATAGACTAAATACGTGGAATACGAATAGCCAGCCAGCTTCCCTATTCCTATAGCCTGAAGTCCTTCAAGCGTAGTGTGAAAAGCATCTTAATAGGCCGGTATAATGGTAAGGACTAATGTCGGTCAGTCAGTGGCTGGCGTTAGTTGCTCCCATTCTTGAAACTCGCGTACCGTTTACCATGGCGATTTACCATCAGGCATCATTTCTATAATCGTTTACAATGGAAAATATATATTCATTTATTCGACAATTCTTTTTCGAATAAATTACAAAATATTAAATAAAATTAATAATAATACTAAGGATAGGGATATAAGTCCCGTCCGCGTGGAATGGTGGCAAGAACGCTGGCTGCATTTCCCCGCTGAATTGCAATACTGATTCTTTGGACAAAAAAAGAGCCAGCCCTTTTATCACCGGAGGAGACGACAAGACGCGGTGAAAAATTAAAAATAAAATCACATTACTAAGTTATAATATAAAGTTAGTGCAATTCCCATAACATCATCTTATCGTCGTTTTACGTTTCAAAATCTCATTGAGACCTAATTTTGTGTCCAATATTATGTACAGTCGTATAAATTCAAAAAAAAAACATTGCGCCCAGGTTTAAAATGAATATGTCGTACTCTGAAAATGAGTCACTTGTAAGGTATTTTAATGCCAAAGTAGTATTTTGTTTTTTTTATTTATGCCTTTATTGTGTATTATTTATTTTAATGATTAGGTATCTATATACCATACATTATTTGTCGATAAGACCAGCTGTTGGATTATTTAAAACATGGCGTCTATGCCACCTACTTTAGCATGTTTGACACACCCACTATACTCGTAGGGACAATAAATATAATTAATATTTAATTTATTTGTGATATTCTCGAGTTTGGACACTAAAGACATCGACGAGCTTGCCACTTGTCATGATTGGCCTATAGTAAAGTTGGTTAAATGTGAATTCGCTTCTTTAAAAGAGTGGTTTTTGACAACCCCGGAAGGGAAATGGTCGTGATGATACTTTACTATACTCGTACTGCAATGAGGTTAAAAATTGTCATGGGTCAAAATAGTGTACTTTAGCCACATTACTGAGAGCTATTAAACCTTCTTTAATTAACATACCACGTTACAATGTGGATACAAAAAAGAGGTTACAAATTATGGGGTCACAAATTATGGGTTAATAGGACCGAAGCAGTGTCTTGTAATGAACATCATCGACTATAGTGTGAGCAAGCACGCGATATGTGAATTATGTCTGGTCACACGACTCGTGAATATACTGCCAATTTTACTCCCA
Source organism: Tinea semifulvella (assembly GCA_910589645.1). Classification (NCBI taxonomy): domain Eukaryota; kingdom Metazoa; phylum Arthropoda; class Insecta; order Lepidoptera; family Tineidae; genus Tinea; species Tinea semifulvella. The sequence goes on along the minus strand of OU342598.1, from coordinate 1,351,692 downwards.
CAAAATGATAAAGGTTAGAGGGGTTCCATATTAGATGTAGAAGAAAATTATTTGTGACTATTCTATAGCAGTGAGGCATTGATATATATAAACTTTTAGGAATACGAAGAACACATAAATACACATTCCATACCATATAATAACTACTGATTTAGGGGGTCAATTCTCCGCACTAATAGTAACAGGAATAATAAAACAAAAGAAAATAACAAAGAACACAAAATAATAAAATTAATTAAAAGAAAGTAGTTGAATAAATATATCATTATAGGTGCTGTTTCTAGATGCTTAAACTTAAGTCTTAAATAATAATAATAATAAAACTTTTTTTTTTTGTAACTGTTTTTAATGCTGAATACATCAACCCTAAACACGTAATTTATTTACATAATATATATTCATAACAGAGTTCATAACCGAGTTGGGGATCATCAAATCCCAAGTGTTGCAGAATTTAATGCTTTCCATGTAGTAATTCACGTCAATATCTCACCCAAACACAAAAATAATTATTAATGTAAATATATACATTTAATTTATTTGTGATATTTCTCGAGTTTGGTACGATGGAGACATCGACGAACTCGCCAATTGTCATGATTTGCCTATAGTAAAGTCGGCTAAATGTGAATCCGCTTATTTATAAGCGTGGTTTCTGACCACCCCGAAAAGGAAACGGTCGGATGATGCTTTACTTTTTACTTAATTAAGGATGGTCTATTTAGGAAAAATAATAAAAAAAATAACAAATAAATAATTTTAAAATTTGGCGCCAATGCAAGTTTGGTGATGATTTTAAACAGGTTTTAGTATTTTGTACCTTGCGTGTAATAGTTTATTTATTTTATTTTTATTTATTTAGGCAACAAACAGTCAATATACACAAACAGATAAACAAAATTGCCGCTGTGGCTTGCAAGATACTAAAATTGAAAACTAATAAATAATATGAACCACTAAGGGGCCCCCTTTGAAGGCTTTGCCGGCACGTGACAAGTTTGAACATCTGTGTAGTAAATTAATAACAATAAGAAGACATTGAGAGATAAAAATATTTTATACATAATAGAAGTTAAACACAAATACTATGGAAAGAAAAAAAAAACTGGATACAAAAAAAAAAAACAAGGATAGAGTAATAACGCAAACATGATATTAAAGATACTTAAATTAACAGATGCTGAGTTATGGATACAACAAACTACCAACCATCAACAGTAACTTTTGTATAAACTTGAATTAGAAATACGTGATTTTATTATTTATCAACAATGAGATTGAAGTAGTATAATAGTGCAGGTAAGGCCTAAATAATATTGCAAATATTGTTATTAGAATTAGGTAGATAGCTATATAAGGGAAAGTATAAGGTATCACCCCTTTCCCTCGTGTTTTTGCTTTCGTCACCCTCAATTTGCAAAACAAATTAATACCCTCCTTAGCGACGGTGTTGTGACGGGCTATATTATTACAAAACGTCTGCTATTTGAATAATTTTACAATATATTTACAATAATTTACGATGCAAACGTTTACCGCAAATTATACAAAAGCTAGAGGCTTTATTTAAATTTCATAATACGCGCACATTCATAATAGTTTTTATAATTTTACCGGGTCTTTACACGATTTACCTTAGAGACATGTTTCTCCCGACGTTTCAGCCAAGTTGCATTGGCCGTGGTCACGGGTCGACTGGAGCTATGCGGTGTAGTCTCGTACATACTGGGCGGTAGATATAAACATACCCACTTATCACTTTAAAAGTTTTTAGAAATGACTTACAATATGCTTGGCGACACCGGGCGATTTTTCCCGGCGTCGAAACCAATTAATTACTGGATTCTACGATGAAGATAGCACCCCCCTCTCGAATGAAATTTTAGTGTTTCTTTATTTCGTGATTATATTATATTGGGTTGGTTTACATCTACCGCCCAGCATGTACGGGACTACACCGCATAGCTTCAGTCGATCCGTGACCACGGCCAATGCAACTTGGCTGAAACGTCGAGAGAAATATGTCTCTAAGGTAAATCGCGTAAAGACCCGTTAAAATTATAAAAACTATTAGACGCTTCAGGTTCAAAAAGGACATCATTGTTCTTGTATGGGGATTTGGGCTAAATTGTATTCACAGTTGTATATGCATTTTAAGATAAATTATTCTAACAAGATTACAATTTGAATAGAAAAAGTTATTTTATATATATTATTTTATAATTATATTTATATTCTTTAATCGTTTATTTCAAACAAAGCCTTAAATTAAATAAACCTAAAAAATATAGATATATAATAATAATAACAATAATAAATTCTTTATTGTACAAAACCAAAACAAGTGCAGGTACATAGGCAAGCTTAATGCCGTACAAGGTACAATGATTTAAAAAAAAAAAAAAAAAAAACTAAAAACTTACATCTTAAAACATAAATTACTATTATATGCAATACAATATACATAGATAAATATGCTAAATAAATAAATAAATATATACCTAAATATAAAATACGAAAAAAAAAAAGCTTTTCTAAAATCCTACAAAGGTCGGTTCAAACCCACTCGGTATGTACCAATGAGAAATACACTTTTCTTACGTACTGCAGTCATAGATAGATTTACAACACCACTGTTCCCGTGCCTCCCGGTTCCATTAATATTAACTTGTCAATAAAGTGTCATTAAAAATTGCATCAGATCTTCGCCAACCCGTCTAGCTAGCGTGGCGAGTGTAGTACAAATTCTCCAGATATATGTTCTGGAAGACCCATCTCCAAAAGTGGATGTCTAGGACGCTGTGTGATGATTTAAAACATTTGTCTATTCTGAAATATGTTTTCTTATGAAAAGTTCTATCAATAGAATCACATAAAGTAAGAGCATTCAAAGTCACATGGTACAAATAGAGATAAAAATACCACAAAAAAAAAGTAAAGTATCATCACAACCGTTTCCCTTTCGGGGAGGACAGAAACCACGCTTATAAAAAGCGTATTCACATTTAGCCAACTCTACTATAGGCCAATCATGACAAGTGACAAGCTCGTCGATGTCTCCAGCGTACCAAACTCGAGAGATATCACAAATCAATTAATTATTAATTGAATGTATTTATTAACATTAATATTTTTTTTTCGGGTCCCGACCAGGAATCGAACCCGATAGGTACCTCCGAGTCTAAATCCACGGACTTAACCGCTAGACCACGGCGACAGTTACCAAAAAAATACAACAAAAAAATTATAGCTAGAAAAATAGAAAAATCCAATACCATATTAAGAATCAAAAAACTATTTTAAATTTGACAATGTCCCGTAATGGGAAACCCATTGCCACACGGCTAAATTACAAGAACATATAATTATTTCCTACAAGCGATAATACAATACCCGATTAATATACATAAATCATGGATCCACCTCCTCCTCGCCACCCTGACACCCCTCAGTAACGAGGTGTTCATTATATTGGGAAATTGCGGTGCAGCAAATTGCACTGAATACCTGATGCTACGGACTACAATTAATCATAGATCGTACAACGGGTAGACCTTGATATGAAACTTAGGTAGGTATAAATTTAATTACCTTCATTTAAAACATATTAAATTTGGGTTGGGCAAGTCTTAATTCTGACATACCTGGTGGGGTACCACTGTACCAGGTATTGAAATCTCATAGGTACTCAGGTGAATTTGAAAAATATTTATTTATTGTTGTTGTGATTTAAAAACAAATTAAAATATTAATTAAACTAAAAACTTACATTTTAAAACATAAATTACTATTAATAAAAATAAACCTAATTAATAAATAAAAATATAACTAAAAACTAAAATGAAGAAAAAAACAAAATAAAAATTATTATAAATAAAAGATTTGCTCCAAATCGCTGCCAATGGGCAAAGTGCCAAGGATACTGGCAGCATTGCCACGTTGAATGGCAATACTGATCCTCTGGCCCAAATATTGCCCAGCCCTTTTGTCTCCCGAGGTGTTGACGAGCTGTTTTGACAACGCCTTGAAAATTTCGTGTGCACTTGGTCCCCACGGCCCGAGAGTTTTAACTCCAAACGACGCAAAAACACATCTCCCAATAAGCTGGGTGTATTTCCGCCGCTGGAGGTTCTCTGCTTGTAATGCAGCAGCGCCTGGGTCCTTAGAGATCAAGGACAAGTGGAAAGGCGCCAGGGTATCCACACAGGTGGCATCCCACACTAAAGGCAAACCTATCCTAAACCTATTTGTTGTTGTGTAATTCTGTATTTGTTTCATTTGTAAATCTGCTATAGCTGAGTTTTCCTTGCAGATTCCTTTGTCAGTCAGAATAAACATTAACAGGTCACTGGAATTTGCTAAGCTGCTAGTCTTCTGCTAACAGCTTACTCCTTGGACCAATTCGCTGCTTAGTTTTCCACTAACAGGAGTAGAATCATTCAAAATTATTTAAATTATGACGTATCACAAATGCCTGTAAACTGTTAGGTTTACGTGAATAAAGATATTTTGTTTTTAAATTTTTTATGGCTGTTGTTTAATTTATTTTAAGGTACAAAGACATATAAGCTAAATAAATTAAAAACTCAATATAATTAAAAAGGTTATCTTATCTTTTTTTTTTTTTTTTTTATAGACGGTGAATCAATAAATCATCAATGATACGCCCCCTGCCTGAAGGGCCAACGCGGGTGGGGGTCGCATGCCCGACTCATCCGTGAAGCTTCCTAGTGAAGCCCCAGGGCGCCTACGGACTAAAATCCTATAAACCGTCTCTATCTCACTGTTGGCCCTGTGTGCCTTTACAGCTAAGTCTGAGTCGTGGCTACGGAGTGAAGGCACTCGTTCGCCGCGTTGGTCATCTTATCAAATATTCCCCAGTATTTAAAGACGAGAGTGTTCAACCAGTGCGTTCTTCCAGTGCTGACGTACGGAGCAGGACCATGGACAGTGACAGTGGGTCTGGTCCACAAATTTAAGGTCGCTCAGCGAGCTATGGAGAGAGCTATGCTCGGTATTTCTGTGATGGTTGGTGGCAGGAGATTCGTGCGCAGTAGCCAGCCTTGAGGGATGCCTGTATCCAGCAGTTATAATAATAATAATATTAAAATTCTTTATTGCATACAAAATATACAAAATAAAAAGATCTACATAGGCGAGCATAATACTATGAAGGTATTCTCTACCAGCTAACCTTTGGGAGAGTGATAGATTTATATGGATTTATGAGATCTGAGATTTTTTAAGTAAGTATAAATACTTTATTTAATACATATTACATAAATTCGACCTACACAAATACTTATATATTTTAATACAATTTATATAATACTTATATAAATAAGTATAATAAATATTAGTTATACACAGGCTGATGATGATGAAATGAAACTAAACTATAATATATGTACGAGTAAATAAAAATATTCTACAATAATAACCACCTAGGAGTAACGCTTGCTGCATTTCTCCGTTGATTATTTATGGAATATTTTATTTTAGGTAGTTATAGTTGTAATAAATTAGTTTTCCAGGTTTTCGTTCTAAATTGTATCATAATCGATTCAGTAAAAATTATATCCTTGTTTATGGTAACATTGTTATATTTTTTATACTAGCAAGTAAAAATTGGCATGCCATCTTTGCCGTCATGCCCAGTTAAGCCGACATAGTGTTAGGGACTAATGTCAGTCATGAATGTCTGATTCTATTTGCTAACATTTATGGACCTCGTGCGCCACTTACCAGGTGGACGCAAGCTCACATGACGTGATAGTATAAAAAAATACAAGTCGCAAATACAAATACAGGCGCTTATCTGAGGGTCCTCATGTACCCATCGTAAGTAATAGAAAAATAAAGTATCATCACGACCGTTTTTCTTTCGGGGTGGTCAGAAACCACGCTTATAAATAAGCGGTTTCACATGTAGCCAACTGTACTATAGGCCAATCATGACAAGTGGCAAGCTAGTCGATGTCTCCGCGTACCAAACTCGAGAAATATCACATATAAATTAAATAATTAATTATTTACTTTAATAAATATTTTTGTGTCCCGACCAGGAATCGAACCCGGTAAGCAATCTTGTTATTATTAAGGTAAATAATAGTTAAGGTAAATAATTAGTATATATTTCGACTCTACTTGTTGTTAGATCTATGTCACCTAGGTCTTGTTAGTTGCTACCCACTTAAGTAGTGTAGTAGATAGATAATTGTAGGCGCAGAGTATGTGCGTGAATTAGAAGTCCCAGCAAGACAATAAATTCAAGACTTGTTCATTTTCTCCCACACGTTTTCCTTTCGTTTAAATTGTCCTAGTTGAGAACTAATTATAATCTTTCCGTAAATTAAAGTCAGGTTGTATATCTTCGCTGTTGATTATATTTATTAATTACATTTAATTTTTAGGTAAAGCCTTTGCCGATAAAGTATCCATCATTATCATAGAGATGGGCATTCCAGAATTCTGGAGAATTCAGCAGTAGTACCTACACTCGCCGTGCTGGTCAGACGGATTGGCGAAAGTCAATTTTAATAAATGTTTTTATAATTTTAACGGGTCTTAGGGTCGGGCGATTTACCTTAGAGACATATTTCTCCCGACGTTTCAGCCAAGTTGCATTGGCCGTGGTCACGGTTCGCCCCGTGACCCGTTAAAATTATAAAAACTATTATGAATGTGCGCTTATAAAAGTTTAATTTGTAAATGATTGCACAGTTTGGTGTTAATGTAGCCGGGACCGACGGCTTAACGTGCTCTCCGATTCACGGGAACGATGGTTTTGTAAATCTTTGACAAATGTACATAAGAAAAGTGTATTTCTCATTGGTACATGTCGGGGTTGAACCAACCTTTGTTGAATTACGAGTATAAGGAATGCGTTTTTAAAACCAAGCCAGAAGCGAGATTTTTTATATTTTATTTTTTATAAATATCTCCAGACAGGTCACACAGCGCCATCTAGATTCCGTGGTAAGCTAGAGGCTTGTGTTACGGAAACTAGATGGTTGATAAACTACATAATATACTTTTTTTTTTGTAAATATATACATATTATACATATAAACACCCAGACCGAGACAAATTATACAATGTACAACTTGCCCCCGGTGGGAATCGAACCCACGACCTCCCGAGTTCACGGCAACGTTTGTTACCACTAGACCACGGAGGCGGTCGAATTTGAATGTACTACATAAAGTCGTTTAAAATACATTTTAAACAAATATAATATAAACTATAAGGTATACAACAATGTAAACAAATCATTTCTTATGTTAAATGACATCTGTCAAAAAGTAACATCAATAACACTTCTTCAACACAGTACTGACATACGAAATTAGCATCAAATGTTAGAATTTTCATTAAACGAACGACTTGTGCTAAAAAGTGGTATTTTCATGCTAACATTTCTTATAACGAACGCGGCCTTATAACACAGACGATATACTAACATTATAAGAATGTTTGTTGATCTTTCACAAAAAAACTAATGAACGGATTTTGACAGAAATAGTTCCGGTAGTTCCTATATGGAAGCTTTCAATGAAACTAGTACACTGCAAGCCTACAATCTAACGTTTAATCTTCGTAACTCAAAATGCTAGTTTTTCTATCCTTTTTCTTTGAAAATTATCACTATCATCAGTCTATTATCAACAAAGCTCGCAGTCTTATATCTGTGCGGGACCGAGCTCGACTTAGTCGTGCTCTCCTCAGTAGTCGAGAACCGGTGCTGACCGAAGTTGACACACGGACTGGTACCAACAAGCCGCCGAAAGGCGGGACCAAGTTGTCGTACCGGAACCGCAACTAACCAAAGTTAGGTGCGAATTCTCGAGAACGAGGAGATTACAACATGCCGAGCCGGCGGCGGCGGTCCGATGCACCTATCAGTGCCGGGGTGCAGGATGCGACGATCTTCAGTAAAACTTAAAATAGCAATTGTTCTATTTACTATTCTAAATAAAATAACTATGTACTATCTATCTATTAAATACTATTTACAAATTATTTTATACAATACTTAATACGTCGTGCTCAATATCAAACTAAAACTTTTATGGTTTCAAAATTTAATATCATAACGGTGGGTTGTATTTAGAGAAAACATTGTTGATTAAGGCCCCCTTCGGCTTTAATAAGACTGGTAATTGAGATGTTTGCTCCCAGGGGCACTCCCCTAGGTATAGAAATCTCCGCGACATCAGCCCTTTAATATTTGAATTTAAATTTATACCCAGTCATCTGAAATTATGCCTAAAATTACTTAAAGGGTAAACAATAAACATGCTCAAAATCTTTGCTTTGTTTGCGGTCGTACTACACGTAAATTGTTATAGTCTAAAATACGTCTAATAACGACCTTCGTCGATCGGTTATCAGAATGAAAATTTGTAAGGAAATATCCCCAATTTTACACTGGGTAAATAGATGGTAGGCGGACTGATGGTGGCAATTTGCCCAGTCTGTCAGGGCGGGGAAATATCTACCATACATGCCGATAAACCCAGTAAAGTGTAAAAGAGTTCTGGCTCGAATTGCCGTCATGCCCAGTCAATTTAACATAGTGTTAGGGACTGATGTCAGTCATGAGTGTCTGATTACAAGTGCTAACATTGATGGACCTTGCGCGTCACTTACCATCAGGTGGGCGCAAGGTCCCATGTCGTACTATATTTAAAAAAAAAACAGGTTACCCAATACAAAAATCAAATTTAAAAGATTACGGCTTAGGTCCCCCTATACTACAAGTATATCTGCAAGTATATATTATAAATTGTCAGACTATTAAACATGAAGTTAACCATAATACTTTTGTAAATAATCTAAAAGATATATTACTAGAAAAACTACACATACAATGAATTCATGCACGATTATCTTTAAGAACGAGTGTCATCATCAGATCTCTGTTTATATCTAATTTTTTTTTTTTCAACGCACGCGCTAGCGTACGGAAGCCTATGGGATGGCCCCGTTAGGCTGCAGTTTGTCTCAGCGGGCAACAACCCACCGGTTTCTATTTTTACCCTGGCCTAAGGGTGGGCAAGGAAGGGGCTACGAAAGGTGTGGCCCCTTGTGAGCAGTGTCTATGTGGTAACAACGGCACGGGCTACGCCTCGGTCCTCAGGATCTCCCGGGGCAGGCGGCGGCCTTCCGGGGGCCGTGCGTGGAGAGGCGCGATTCCCCGAAGATGATCGAAGCGGCTGTGGTCGGCTCGATCGAACATGGACTTCGAGAGCCTGGCCACAAACTGCTCGATGGTCTCCATATTCAGGTCGTCGTGGAGGACGGTGTTGCGCACGAACCAGGGGGCCCCGACGGTCGCGCGTAAGGAGATGTTCTGCTGGGCCTGTATCCTGGCCTTAATGGTTGGAGCCAGCAGGTGGTGCCACGCCGGAGCGGCATAGGTGAGGCGTGATCGGACGAAGGTCTTGTATATATTAACCTTTACCCGGGGTGGTAGCGACGAGTGCAGCAGTGGCCTCAACTGGGCCCGAGCGGCTTTCGCGCGGTTAATGGTGTGGCGTGCCATGGGGCCCATGCGAAGGCGGCGATCGATCACGCACCCCAAGTAGGTGACGGTGTCCGACCAGCTCACTCTTTCCCCACGAAGCAGCAGCGGGTCCGGCGGTCGGCGGGAGGACGTCAGAATGGCGGCGGTCTTTTCGACATTTGCCGACATTCGCCATCTGTCCAACCATGGCGGCAATAGGTCCAGCAACTTCTGCATCTTCCTTACGGCGTTTACGGCCTTTACTGCCGAGGTGAAGTACGCGCTGTCATCGGCGTATAGCGCTAAGACGACATCCTTCTCCCCCCTCCGCAGGTGTCCGGCGAGGGTGGGGATGTCGTCAGTGAAGGTGGCGTAGAGCGCTGGAGACAGACAGCTTCCTTGTGGGACGCCAGCTAAAATGGGTTTCTCTGCAGACGATGCTTCGTCCACCTGCACGAAGAATCGTCTTCCCTCCAGGAACGATGAAAGTACCCTGACTGCCATCGGTGGTAGACCAGCGTCGAGGAGCTTCGACAGGAGGCCGGCGTGCCACACTCGGTCGAACGCCTTCTCCATGTCAAGAATATCTAATTTCTGGAGAATTTGGCTACACTCGCCAAGCTTTAAGTAGGTGGTAGGCGGACTGATATGCCTTCGTCGGATACTCCAGTACTTCGGACACATTGCCAGAAAAGGAGGGTATAACCTGGAGAAACTTTTTGTTACTGGCAAGGTGGAAGGAAAGAGACCGAGAGGCCGTAGTCCGGTACGTTGGTCCGACCAAATCCGCTCCACCACCAACACTAGCGTCCATGATGCTGTGCATGCCGCCGAAGATAGGAACGGGTGGCGTGCTATCATCAAGACGCACACCAATTCATCAGAGGTCACAACCCTCATCAATGAGGAAACACGACGCAAGGAGGAGGAAGCGGACTGATGGTGGTAATTTGCCCAGTCTGCCGGGGCGGGAAAGTATCCACTGTTCGTGCCGATAAACCCAGTAAAGAGTATCCACACGTTTCGGGATCAGGCTCGAATTGCCGTCATGTCCAGTCAAGTCGGCATAGTCTTAGGGACTGATGTCAGTCATGAGTGGTAAGGTCACATGTCGTGATAGTATAAAAAAAAAGCTAGTCAGACGTGTTGGCGAGGGTCTTATATCATTTTTTTTTATGTCAATTTATTAACTATTCCACAAGTTGGTATTAGTGGAACCGGGACCGACGGCTTGTTGTAAATCTATGACAATTGTACGTAAGAAATCCACCTCTTTAGGATATTAAGGAAAGCGTTCTTACAACCACCACTCTATTTTATTTTTCAGTAGAGTATTTTTCAATCTGTATTCAAAGTCATAGCAATATAATTCGTTTTAAATTTGAATAGGGCTGCTGTACTTGTAAAAAACAGTACCTACAATCAAAACAAGCACGTACATTATTTATTGATGGCAGAAAAGGGTACAAAATATCATTAGAAGCGGTGGAAACAAACGGGCGCCTCGGAACGGTCAGCATGGATGTCGTGACGTGTCTGCACTCGGCCCATAAGACATAATGACAGCTTCTTGAGCGCGATCACGCAAGGCTCGTGGGCCACGATGCTCGCTGCGTGTGAACACGCCTTACGTCGGTTTACGATTACTGACGATGGAAGTAGCGATAGCAAAACAAAATAGTAATATTTAATATTGTTTTTTATTTATTGTTTAAACATATATTTATATTTATTTTGTAAACTACCTGCATATGGTGTATTATTTTTAAATTGTTAATTTTGTTCTCCTTTTTATTTAATTTAATAAACTATATTATAATTAAACTACTTTAAAAGTAAAAATTAAATTTTAAATAAAATAAATCAAATAATAAATAAACTATAAGTATAAAATGTCTTCTAAAGACAGGGACAGTCCCAAGAAGACTGGCAACATTTCCTCTCTGTATAGCGAGGCTAATACATTGGAAGTAATAATTGCCAGCTTTGATTGTATATAATTTTTTTTAGTTATTTTATTTATTTATTTATTAGGGTCGCCAACAGTGACAGCAACAAAAGATACATCGATTTTTACTTACAACTAAGACAGAATACAGATGCTGCACCAATTACAGGCAACCACCACATGCTATTATACTGTATCCATTAATTGGGCCTTTGAGTAGCGAAAACAAAAACACAACACAATTACAGCAACAACTAAGAAAATCTAAGCAAAAACAAAAACAAAAGAACATGATACAATCAAGAAACACAATTCCAAGGATCAAAATTGGTTAAACAGCAGTTCAGTTTACAGTCCCAGCCAGGATCCGCTGCAGTGACAATACATTGTGCTTAAAAACATGCAAAGAATTAGCAAATATGTCTAGACTGTCATTATTTTTTCGTGAAAATATGTTGTATTGACGACATGTACGGTTCAGTGATGAGTGGTAACCCAAATTGGATTTAGATTGTCGTAGAATGAATAGATCATATTTGCCAACCCTTGGCAGCCTGGTCGGCACAGAGACACGAACACGGGACAGTAGGTGGGGTGCGTCGACTTTACCGTTGATTAATTTATATAGAAACATACTATCCATCAATTGCCTTCGATCTTGTAATGAGGATAAATTAAAGTATTTTAAACGATCTTTGTAATGTAAAAGTTCTCTTCCCTTATTAACACTAAATGTCAGATGCCACAAAAACCTCTTCTGAACACTCTCGATCCTCTTGATGTACACGTCATAGTGTGGATTCCATACAATGCTGCAGTATTCCAATATACTGCGGACTAGAGAGTTATACAAGATGATCTTAGTCGCAGGCCTTTTTAAATCCTTTGCTGTGCGTAGGGCAAACCCAAGAACTCTAAACGCTCTAGTAACTATGTCATTAATATGTATATTGAATTTCAATTCACTGTCCATTGTGATCCCTAAGTCCCTAATAAAAGTTTTCTCGGATATAACTTTATTTGCAATGCAATAGCTCCTTGCAAAAGTTGACTTGGCCCTAGTGAAGCGAACCACAAAGCACTTGTCGGCGTTCAGGGACATGCCACTTGACTCGCACCATCTACTGAGTTCGTCTATGTCATCCTGCAACAAGCTAACATCCGTTGACGAACTGGTTGGTCTTACTAGCTTAAGGTCATCCGCGAAAAGGTAGTATTTTGAATTGTGAAAGCAGTCACCGATATCATTAATAAAAACGTTAAATAACAACGGTCCTAGGTGAGATCCTTGTGGAACACCTGATTTAGCAGTGTACGACGATGACGAGTGTCCATTTACAACCACTCTGTAACGCCTGTCAAACAGATACGAGCGAAACCACTCAAGCATACTGCCGCTCACTCCGCATGAGTCCAACCTACACAGAAGCACTTCGAAGTTCACCTTGTCAAAGGCTTTGCTGAAGTCTGTGTAGATTACGTCCACAGACAAGCGAGAGTCAACAGCCTCAGTCAGTCCATCGACAAAAGATACCAGGTTCGTGGCAGTAGATCTGGCAGTCACGAACCCATACTGATGGGGAGATATAATCTGCTTCAGATGTCGTGAAAGTATAGGGTAAATCAACTTTTCAAAAATCTTTGCGAAGACCGGTAAGATGCTGATGGGCCTGTAGTTGGAGATGCAATTTTTATCACCAGATTTTGGCAAAGGCACAATTAAACCCTCTTTCCACGCCGAAGGGAACGTTGCTGAGCGCAATGATTTGTTAAAAATTAATGTGAGTGGGTATGAAATTGACCTCGCACATCTCGCAACAAATACTGACGGTATACCATCAGATCCGGCAGTTGCATTTGTTAGATTTTTTTATATGAACTATTAGTTTTTTAATAGCATTTTTTAGTTAATTTGTGACTTTTTGGTATATGTTTTTGTATTTTACTAGTTCTTTAAAGGTTATTAAGTATTTAGATATAACAATACATACAGATGATAGGGAATCAACTACTGGCAAGTAAAATTTTCATTGACACCAGGGAACTTGATGTTTACTGTATATTTATTTGTAGTATGTAATTCTAAGACCTTACTAAGATTTGTAATTATTTTTGGTTAATATACATGTTTTTTTATTATTGTAATTTAATCCATATCTATATACATAATGTTCTCATCCGTCCTTAACGCCTTTAGGTATTACTGTTCCAATTTTAACATAAAATTAATGAAAAGGTCGTTGTAACCCAAAGTGAGACAAGACGTGATCATCTAAAAGTAGGTACGGATTTTGGATTAGACGGCTAGTACGACATATTTTTTATTATATAAAGAAATTTTGTCATTTCATATGTGATATTTTTATACTTTGTAAAGTAAAAGTAAAGTAAAGTGTCATCACGACCGTTTCCCTTTCGGGGTGGTCAGAAACCACGCTTATAAATAAGCGGATTCACATTTAGCCAACTTTATTATACGCCAATCATGACAAGTGGCAAGCTCGTCGATGTCTCCAGCGTACCAAACTCGAGAAATATCACAAACAAATTCAATATGAATTAAATAGATTTATTTACATTAATAAATATGTTTGTGTCCCGACCAGGAATCGAACCTCCGAGTCTAAATCCACGGACTTAACTAGGCTAGATCACGTAGGCAGTTTGTTTTGTTGGGTTCCTCACGGGCTACTTGCCTTACCTAAATTCGGACTTACCTGTTACTGTTCACTGTACAATTGCAGGTATTAGTGAGTTTTGAGCTAAAAGACATTTATGTTTTGTTCTGTAATTTTGTATTTTTTATTTTGGTAATCTGATAGCCTAGTTTTTTCCATTCTAGTCAGATTAAACATTAACAGGTCACTGGAATCTGCTAAACTGCTGGTCTTCTGCTAAAATCTTACTCATTGGACCACTGTGCGTGCTGCTTAGTCTTCCACTAGCAGGAGTAGAATCATTCAAAATAGATTTTCACTTTGACCTTTATTAAACCATTTTAATTTTCTACATCTACTTAGTTGTTTTGCTATCAGTACTAATATGAATTAGAGGATGATATCACAGTTCACAATGACAGTATATAATTGAAATTATTATTTACAACGATTAAATTATTTTATACCGAATGATTTACAACCGACTTTGGTTTTTATGTGGCGCGGTTTTCGCTTGTTTTGATTATAACCTAGTAGTTAGTTTTAGTTGCAATATGTAACTGCCTCCGTAGTCTAGCGGTTAAGTCCGTGGATTTAGACTCGGAGGTACCGGGTTCGATTCCTGGTCGGGACACAAAAATATTAATTACTGTATATAAATACATTCAATTAACATTGAATTTATTTGTGATATTTCTCGAGCTTGGTACGCTGGAGACATCGACGAGCTTGCCACTTGTCATGAATGGCCTATAGTAAAGTTGGCTAAATGTGAATCCGCTTATTTATAAGCGTGGTTTCTGACCACCCCGAAAGGGAAACGGTCGTGATGATGATACTGATACATGTATTGCAAGTTAATTAAATACACCATTGACTACAGCTTAAAGTCCAGGCTTCTTTTTTCGTTTTAATGACAAGATTAAAACGACAAAAAATACTATAATACTACGATTACATTTTTAATACTATGTATGTAGTTCATTGGTTAGAATTGCACCCCACATATTATACTGTCTCACTCTCCCAAAGGTTAGCTGGTAGAAAAAGCCTAAATGGCTTCAAGTTCGCTTTTGTACATACTTTTAAGTAAAGACCAATAAAATATTTTTTTGAAAATTAACGATTTTTTATATATTCAGCACGACATGTGACATTGTCTCCATCTGATAGTGAGTGGTACGCGAGGTCCAAAAACGGCAGGAACTGGCGCCAGCCCTTGTCATAGAAATTTTCTAATGTTCAATAATCTTGTATGGAAATTTAGGCAAAATTGTATTCACAGTTTAAGATTTTTAATAAATTACTTATAGAAAAAAAACTTTATATAGTTTATGTGTGCAAAATATTAAACATATGCTCATAACAGCTCTAGTACTAAAGGACTTTATTGGAACAAAAACTACATTTACATATATAATTTCCAAATAACTTTATTACACAGTAATATATAATTTTAAAAAACCCCGGCAACCAAGTAAGACCAGGGCGTGTGGCGAGTGTAGGCCAAAATCTCCTGAGTTTTCTGGAAAGCCCATTTTCATCAGTGGAGTTCTAGAACTTTGTGTTTTAGGGGCTGTAATGATGAATATATATAATTGTACAGTCGTAGTCTCGTCTAGCGTTTAAATCTGTGGATTTAGACTCGGTGGTACCGGACTCGTTTCCTGATCGGGACACAATAATTTATTTAATCTCGAGTTTGGTACGCTAGGTAAAGAGCGGAATCACATTTAACCAACTTTACTACAGGCCAATAATAACTTAAATAAATTATTGTGTCCGGAATGAATTCCGAATGGAACTAAATAAGAATAAAGCCACGGACTTAACCGCTAGACTACGGAGGCAGTTCTATGAATATATATATTAGTTTAAAATACAAGAGTTAAAGTCACAAACATACGATAGTACTGAAGAATTACTTAAAATACAAGAGTTAAAGTCACAAACATACGATAGTACTGAAGAATTACTTAAAATACAAGAGTTAAAGTCACAAACATACGATAGTACTGAAGAATTACTTAAAATACAAGAGTTAAAGTCACAAACATACGATAGTACTGAAGAATTACTTAAAATACAAGAGTTAAAGTCACAAACATACGATAGTACTGAAGAATTACTTAAAATACAAGAGTTAAAGTCACAAACATACGATAGTACTGAAGAATTACTTAAAATACAAGAGTTAAAGTCACAAACATACGATAGTACTGAAGAATTACTTAAAATACAAGAGTTAAAGTCACAAACATACGATAGTACTGAAGAATTACTTAAAATACAAGAGTTAAAGTCACAAACATACGATAGTACTGAAGAATTACTTAAAATACAAGAGTTAAAGTCACAAACATACGATAGTACTGAAGAATTACTTAAAATACAAGAGTTAAAGTCACAAACATACGATAGTACTGAAGAATTACTTAAAATAACAATATAATAGTTTAGGAATCCCTATTCCCTCAGTAAACCCTAACTCCAATAATAAATCAATAATAGCAAATGAACACCAAAAAGAAAAACAAAATATAATGGTTAAAACAAGATTAAGTACATAAATTAGATTAAACGAATCACAGGTGAACAAAATAAATAAGCAAATATAAGTACATAACTAAATATAAATAAATACACAAATAAGATATAACAACCACATTTGAGTGTTGCTAAACTAGGATCAAGAAACTACACCTTCCCTGATCAATCTGGTTTCTGTGCCTTGACAGAGTTATCTAGTACAGAAACCAGTGCACTTACTAACAGTTCTGTTAGCCTGTCCTAGCTCAATGTATTATAAATAAATAAATGATATAATTTCCTAGATAGTAATTTATGTATATAGGATGTTAAAAATTGGTGTCAATAAATATATATATTTTTTTATATTTATGGTACTTATTATAATAAAATAATAATATATTTTAGAATAAACTTATTATTATATTGATATTATTATTATTATTATTCTATTTGTGGTAACTTTTAATTGGTGTTAATAGCATTACTGTTATCATTTTAATATTTGTTAACTGACATACCAAAATATAACGATTGTTATATAGGTGAAATATACAAATATACAAAAATATACAAAATATACCTTTTATGTTTCCATTTTTTTTGTCTTTATGTGTTTATTAGTCGTTAGTTATCCTGTAATAAATAAATAAATAAATTATATAAACAACATAGTTTATTTTTAAATAAAACCCCGGGAAATCGTCAACAGTGATGTACCTACATCAAGTTATTGTAACCACCACAAACTATGAACTCGTTCAAAAATAAATGAATTCGCAAGTCAAATTTGTTTCATTGTTTTGCAAGCTTCGCAAATTCATTCTGAGATTGAGTTTGCAAAGCGTAGTGGATCGCTTGTAGCTGTCATAGCGCATTGCAGATGAGACACGGAATAGGGAATATAAATGTTACGTAAAAAAAAAGTTTTCGTATACAGGCATTATTTTGTAACAAATATATCCACAATATATATATATGTAACGTAATATACAAACAGTATTAACAAAAAAATGAAAAAACAACACTACAAATAAAACTTTAAAAAAAATATATAACCGTGCGATGGGCGTAGTGTACCTACCGAGGACACTCGCTGCGTTCCCCCGTTGAACGACGAGGCTGACCCTTTGAGCGAAAAAAAGTCTCTACTTAAATGGTCACCTGTCGCCAAGCACAGTTTTCAAAAATAATTTTATTTGCAGAAACTAAACGCTGTACAAAAACACGTTACTATTGGTTGAAAATATTATGACTTCACAGCGCACAAAACAAAAATCTCCCTTATATCTATATGCCCTTATTAGTGTTTTGTATATTGTAATTAATCTATAATTACAGAACAAGTGGAATAATTCCGGTTAGGGGAAGGGAAGGTTCGCTCGGTCGTCACAAAACGAATTTTAAAAAATACACAAATAAATCACAAACTTGTTTAATGTGTTACAACGTCACAGATATAATGTAATAGTGATACCGCTTTTAGTATGGTCCATGAATGTTAGCAACTGGAATCAGATACTGACTAACATGACACTATGCCGGCTTGACTGGCCATAATCTCGAAACTTATGGATACACTTTACTGGGTTTATCGGCACGAACAGTGAATACTTCCAAACCCCGGTAGACTGGGCAAATTACTCACCAACTATTTGTTGTTCTCGTTGAAAGTATGTGCCATTTGCAATAATGTCAAATGCCATATTTTACTTCCAAGGATAATTAATATTGTAAGCTTGCCACCGCTTGAAACAATACCTCATTATAGCCCCTAGAACACAGCGTCCTAGACCTCCACTGCTGGAGATGGGCCTTCCAGAACATGAATTTGGCCTACCCTCGCCACGCTGGCTAGACGGCTTTGCGAGGATATGATGTCAATTTTTTATGTAAATTTATTAACGATTCCACAAGTCGGTATTAGTGGAACCGGGACCGACGGCTTAACGTGCTCTCCGAGGCACGGGAAAGGTGGTTTTATACATCTATGACTGCAGTACGTAAGAAAAGTGTATTTCTCATTGGTACATGCCGGGTGGGTTTGAACCGACCTTTGTAGGATTTAATGAACGCGTTGTTACAACCGAGCCACCACCGCGCGTAAACAATACTTACTTACTCCTTATTGCCCAACATACGTATAACTACGCGGGTGTACACATGAAAATAAAACTCATATACCCTATACCATTGTATTCTAACAATACCTTCAACATATGAAAGGGTTTATTAAAATCAACAAAAGTACACGACATCAAAAAGCTGTCAACGACTAACGTAGTTGGCATATAATTAACCCCTCGCTTGTATGTACTTAAATTCAATATTATTGTCAGAAAAATTGAGGCAAAAAATTGACTACACCCCCTTTTTATACACTCCGGATGGAATGACAGGTGACACAATGGAGTAGATATTTTAATGTATAACCCATTTATGCTGTGTTCACGTAGTAACTACGAGTGCTTCACATCACAATGATACACGAAAATAGGGTCTCTGTAAATTATAAATAAATATTTCCAGACAGGTCACACAGCGCCATCTAGTTTCCGTGGTAAGCTACGAGGCTTGTGTTACGGAAACTAGATGGTTGATAAACTACATATATATACTTTTTTTTTTGTTTTTTTTTTGTTCTTTTCACAACTCTCTTTATTTTGTACACATCATTCTGGTTTTATTATTTGTCTCCAACTCCTTCGTATTCTCTGGCACAATTTATGGAATGATCTTTTGGTGACCATAGGCAGGCAACTAACATATTGTCATTTAAAAAACTGGTCTATTCAAATATTAGTATACAGTTTATTGATATTATAATATATATATAAAGGTATATATGTAGCTATATAATATTTGTTAAATTATCCTATAATTGTATATTTTGTTACCACTTGACCGCCTCCGTGGTCTAGTGGTAACAAAACGTTGCCGTGAACTCGGGAGGTCGTGGGTTCGATTCCCACCGGGGGCAAGTTGTACATTGTATAATTTGTCTCGGTCTGGGTGTTTATATGTATATATTTACAAAAAAAAAGTATAATATGTAGTTTATCAACCATCTAGTTTCCGTAACACAAGCCCCGTAGCTTACCACGGAAATTAGATGGCGCTGTGTGACCTGTCTGGAAATATTTATTTATTATTATTTATTTATTTATATTTTTGAATATTACTTTCATTGCACCTATATTTGTTGAAATTTGTCCCTAAGGCTTGGCTGTCAGAGAAAGTTCGCCTTTGTACTTTATGCAACTTAGTTTACAAAAAATAAATAAAGTTAAAAGTGGTCTTATGAACAATCGACGCTATCATTCAATGTAGCATACGGCGCTTAAAGTGTTCCAAGCATTTAATAGCTATATGAACAGCCACTGTAATATTTCAAAACTGACATTTATTTATTTATTTATTCAAGGTACAACAAACAGATTACAACCATTGCACGATATGTACACACTATTTGACAGCAGTTCTGGATTGCAATCCACAGCAGTGTACACTACAAGACAATACAATAATAATATAATTCAAATGCTCTTTAATAACATGATCAATTTCGAATTCCCAACTTATATATACACTTATTATAAAAGACAACTTAAATATACAAGTCATAAAGACAGCACAATCTAACTAATAATAACCTAACTAACTAAATTAAAACAAATTACAACATCAAAAATTAAAATTATCCCAGATTAAACCATCTACGAGTATGTACATATTTATTTAAAATAATTGTTAGATTAATAATAATAAATTAAATATTAATAAAAATCAATACTGCAATAAATAATAATAAAGATAAATATAGTTAAAATAATATCCGTGGTAAAATTAGTGTCAAACTATAACGCTTCTAGGTTTGTTATATTTAGCACTTGTTTCTTATATTTATGTCCTCTGTTATTAAATATGTCAACGTCAGGATTGTTTTTGGAAATGTCATTATACAGGCGATACAGGCGACACATTTCTCAGTTAGTGTGTGTTTGTTTTAATAGTTTGGTTTTGGAATAATATGCTCCACTAATACTAAGAGAGCAAAGTTTCGTCACGACCGTTTCCCTTCTGGGGTGTGCAGAAACTGGAAGTGGCACCGGAGAAATATTTTTGAGTGCCACTTGTATAGACTTCTTTATAAGCGTGGCAAGTTAAGAAAATAACAAAAAAAAATGTTATAATAAATAAAAAACTTTAAATCCAGCAGATGTCGCCTCTGTCAGAAAATCATGCAAGTTACTGGGAGTGCAATTTGGTGAAACCGCACAGGTATTATGTCGTAATTCGTGTAAAATGTCGTGTGCTCGCATTACGGTGAATGTAACCGAATTCTGCGGTTTTCGATTCACAATTAGCAAGTTGCATTGACTTAAAATTAAGTACAAGGCCTTTCAAATAATATTTATGGTTTAAAATTAGATATTATAGTACTTCTAGAGCGGTGGTGGCTCGGTTGTAAGAACCCTTTCCTCAATCCTAAAAAGGTGGCATGTACCAATGAGAAATACACTTTTCTTACGTCCATTTGTCATAGATTTACAGCACCACCGTTCCCGTGCGTCGGATAACTTGTAGAACCGTTAATATATTGTCAGTAAAAAATAACATCAGAACCTCACTAACCCGTGTGGCCAGCGCGGCGAGTGTAGGCCAAATTCTCCAGAAAATTCTGGAAGGCCCATCTTCAACAGTGGAGGTCTAGGACTGTGTGTTCTAGGGACTGTAATGATGATGATATAGCTTCTGTGACGCAACATTGTTACTATCAAAAAATTAATAAATAAATAACAAAAAAATATGATGTTATTATTATTATGTTTTTATTAATTATATAATTATGATATTTATGTTTTAAATTTACTAACATTAGTCGTTAATTATATTTTCCTACCTGATGGTGGACGCCAGCCACTATGCCTACCATATTGCCGGCCGATCAAGATGCTTCTTTACACTTCAAGGACTCCAAATTATAGAAACGAGGAAACAAAATGGTTGGAAGGAATAGACGGAAGAAAAATTTCATGTCTTCGCGTGCGCAGATGTTAGTCCACAAAATTATATACACGCGAAGGGATAGTAGGTCGCTTCTTCTTTATTTCGCAACCTATTCACACGCACAGGGCAAAATATACACCCCCATACTGGCATGTGCGAAATAGAGAAGAAGCGATAAGGTTTACTCTTCAGAACAGTCACCGTAGAATGGCTAGTAGAACAAGCTCAAGGAGGCTACCTCTCGTTGCACCGATTTAAGCGTTTCAGTGTCGCCCACTATACGAATCGTTTCATATTGTTATTATCATTACTAAAATAATAAATTAAGTACATGCTTAAAACGTACTAGTAAAAAATGGCCCAGCTCATAGATATGAGTCTATGACAAGTTCAATTCGGTTATTCGTGCGCGCGCGTCATTTGGCGCTATTGTCAGTTGTGGCTTTATGCGTGCGCGCCGATTGTCATATTTTAGCATGCTGTTCCAAATTTAAATATAAAAAAGTAAAAGTACCATGGGTTAAATTCAAATTCTTCATTGCATAAGATTTATTTACTTCCTATATATTTTTTTTAATATATGGATTATCGAAATGTATGTATATATCTCAGGTTAAAATATCACTTCCTATTTTTATATATTGTAACTATTAGAGATAACTTTTAAATGACACTCTTTTTTTTTCCAACTGTATTTTTTTATTGTATTGTCTTTACGTCAAATCCCATTCGGGGAAGGCAGAGTCAATCGAGCGCTACGTGTCACGATCACGACATACCTCTTTTGCTTCTTCGACATTCATTAACCTCTTCATACATGCCCTTTTGTTTCGATGGCTTTTTAATGCACCTTCAGCTAATGTTTTATTTATTTCTGCCAGGGCCTCTTTTACCCACAACTATCGCATTACTTTGCCACATCTTCTTATCGGAAATACGACAATGTTAGAAAACGTAAGCTTTTAACCAATGCGTTCTTCCAGTATTGCTGTGTGGAGCAGACACTGACAGTGGGTCTACGAGTAGTTCACACGTTTAAGGTCACTCAGCGGACGGACTATAAAGAGAGCTATGCTCGGTATTCATTTGATGAATAAAGTCTACAACATTGACATCCGTTAGAGAAACAAAGATATTAACATAGCCTTAAAAAAAAGTAGCTTAAGTAGCAATGGGCCGGACACGTCTGTTGCAGAACCGATGTCCATCGTAGTAGACGGGTTTTGGAGTGGAGATCACGTAAGGAAAGACGCAGAGTTGGACGATCCCCGCCAATTAGACGGATGACCTAAAAAACAGATAGTCACATGCTGATGATAATGACTACGAGGAGCTGGTAATAAGAAAATATCCTAACTCCTCAAGACATAAATTAGGTAAACCAATAGGTTAGTCTACAAACTTAAATTGACAATTTATTATCGCTCGTCTAACCATTAGAGCATGGATGCACAGACCGCGGCCCGCGGGCCGCATGCGGCCCGTGGGTCGAATACTGGTGGCCCGCCGACAGCAAAAATAATACTCTCGTGCATTCGAAAAATATTGAATTCTATTCCAGAATAAAACAAAAAAAAAATATGTTCGAAAAGTAATGTGAAACTCGCGCGCGCGCAATTTGAATCTAGCGCCCAAAATTGCTAAGTCAAGTAACATCGCTCGCTATAGAAATCAAGAATTTTCTAGCGCGGTGAGCAAGCGAGATAGATATAGTCCCGTATTCCCGATTGCTCGCGTATCTACACGAAGCTTCCAGAGTCGTTTGCGCGGTATAAAAATCACGTTAACCGCAGCGGCCGAACAGTTCGCTTTTCATTTGAGTGAAGTGTCAACAACAGAAAGAAATAAGCGCGAAAATACAAAGCGAAGTAATAAGTGATTGAGAATAAGTGCAGTTTATTAGTGTTTTTGGGAGGCAATAGTTCTAGTGTAGATTTTAACTCGACTAGCCGGTGTCATATATTTTGATCCACATTCAACGTAGATTTCCTGTTGCAGTGTTAACCCGTCAAGTGCCGTGTATAATTGTGTTGTGAAAACGTAAGTAAAACTCTGTTATTAATAAGTGTTTCCCTACCTATTTAATCAATTTTAATCAAATTTAGCTTTAATGTTGGCTAAATATTAAAATAAACAAAGAAATTACTATTTTTATAAGAATTTCTCTAACTGTAATAATTACGTCATT
This sequence comes from Tinea semifulvella, assembly GCA_910589645.1. Classification (NCBI taxonomy): domain Eukaryota; kingdom Metazoa; phylum Arthropoda; class Insecta; order Lepidoptera; family Tineidae; genus Tinea; species Tinea semifulvella. The sequence continues at coordinate 1,327,852 of OU342598.1, read as the reverse complement.
ATTTCAGATAAAATCTGTATAAAAATCTTAAAATTTCTGAGAAATAATATTTAATCAATTATTTTTGATAATTTAAAAAAGGATAGGTAATTTAAGTGGGTACTGTAATTGTTTTTAGGTGCTGTGTTAATCCTAGCCAGGATTAGAACGCAACATGGAGAAGCCAGGACCTAGTAAAAAACGTAAGGTTAAAGATGAAAATCGGCAGTTTCAAGAAATTTGGACTGAGAAATACTTTTTTGTATGGTCGCATAACAAAGTCGTTTGTTTAATTTGCAAGAATTCTGTTGCGATTGCAAAGGATTATAATGTAAAAAGGCACTATGAAACGCAGCATCCTTCTTTTACCAAGTTTACAGGCGAATTAAGAAAGCAAAAAATGTTGTCTTTAAAACGGGAGCTTATTGGTCAGCAAGCTATGTTTACAAAACACATTCAAGATTCAGAAACGGCTACAGAAGTTAGTTATGAAATTTCTCGAATGATAGCAAAGCGAAGTCGCCCCTTCAATGATGGCGATTTTGTAAAAGAATGCATGGAAATTGCCGCTAAGAAAATGTGTCCAGAAGCAGCAAAAAAGTTTGAGAAAATTCAACTGAATCGTATGACTATCCAAAGACGAATTATGTCCTTGTCAGGTAATATTGCGGAACAATTAATTGAAAAAACTAAGATCATGGAATTTTTTTCATTAGCACTCGACGAATCGACTGATATTAGTTCCACAGCTCAACTTCTCATATTCATACGAGGTGTTACTCAAGATTTTGAAGTCTTCGAAGAGTTATTAGGAATGTGTTCATTGAAAGGTCAAACCAAAGGAGTTGATATACTCAATGGACTTTTGGACGAGTGTTCAAAAACTGATTTGGACTTATCTAAGTTATCGGGAGTTGCGACTGACGGTGCTCCTTCCATGATTGGTATCAATTCCGGGCTAGTTACTTTGCTGAAAAAGCACCTGCAAGAAAAAAACATAAACACTGAAGATCTCATGCAGTTTCACTGCATTATACACCAGGAAGCCCTCTGTTCTAAAAAAAATGAATTTCAAAATGTAATGAAAGTAGTAGTTTCGACTGTAAATTTCATAAAATCACGAGGACTCAATCACAGACAATTCAAACAATTCCTTGATGACATCGAAAGCGAATACGGAGATTTACTGTATTATACAGAAGTAAGGTGGCTAAGTCGTGGATTGACACTGGAACGATTTCTAAATTTAATAGAAGAAATTGGAATATTTCTGGCGGAAAAGCAAAGGGATGTCCCGGAACTTAAAAATCCTGATTGGTTGTGTGATTTAGCTTATTTAGTTGACATTACAAATCATTTGAATGTCTTGAACACACGGCTTCAAGGCAAAAATCAACTGATATCCCAGCTCTATGCTCATGTAACATCCTTTCAATGCAAGCTGACACTTTTCAGATCACAATTGAATTCTGGAAATTATAATCATTTTCCGAATTATAAGAAAATGGCTGAAAAATTCAACAAAACTGCGATTAATTTCAGTTATGTAGAAAAGCTAGATATTTTGATTCAATCTTTTGAAGACAGATTTTCGGAGTTTAAAAAAGTGAAACCTCTGTTGGACATATTCAGCAATCCTTTCACTATTTCAGTTGAAAATGCGCCAGAGTCAATGCAGTTAGAAATTATCGACATTCAAAATGACCAAGATTTACGCAACAAATTCAACGAAGGAGACTTGCTGAACTTTTACCGCTGCATTGATAAAAATATGTACGAAGAGTTGCGCATAAACGCTCTGAAATGTGCCAGCTTATTTGGTTCTACCTATATATGTGAACAAACTTTTTCAATACTAAATAATAATAAAACAAAAAATCGAAACCGCCTTGCAAATGAAAGTTTGGAAGCAGTTTTACGTGTTGCTACAAGTAAATTTGAGCCAAATATAAAAAAGATTGTAAGCACTATGCAGTGCCACGCTTCAAATTAATAATTTCTTTTTTAATTTTAATAAATTTTTATCAATTCTTTATTGTCTTTAACTACCTATACCTACTTCTGGCGGCCGGCCCGCTATCAGTTCATGATTTGGCCGAGTGGCCCCTAGTATTAATAAGTCTGTGCAACCCTGCATTAGAGTGTAATATGCTGCTGAAATAAGATAGACCTTAATGGACCTTAAGCAGGATACTGCTGGTACTGTAATGAGGTAATGCTTAAGGATTAGGAATGATTTTTATGCAGGCGAATATTAGCGGACTAAATCAAAATGATTCGTATGATTGACCAGTTACCATGATCGTAAAGTTTTGTAATTTAACAATATTAAATTAACAGTTTAAATCCGCCAAGCTCCGAATGTATTTAAAAAAATGTAGTACCCACTACATGCAAGACCGAGGTTCGTAATTTTTAGTGTTCCTTCTTTTGTTTTAGCTTAGTCCTAATTAGACTGTGATTTATCATAGTAGGTTTAGTATTGTGTATATATTATATAGTTTTATTTATGTAGGTTATATGTATGTAATTAATAATAAATATATACATATCATCTGCATTAAAACTCTTCAAGTTTATTTAGTATTGCACCTACCTTATGTACTTACTGCTCTCGTTGTCTCGAAAGTTTGACAGTTATAGAATGTCTAGTGGCATTATTGTAAATAAATATTTTGTAAATAAATAAGACTCATAGTACTAATTGTTATAGCTCTCGTTCTTTTATTGAATCAGACAGATGTTGGAGGTAATTGTGTCATTTATTCTTCCCGAGGTTGCCAATAACAATAACCTGCACAATTAACCTCAAGGCATGAAATTAAAGTAATTTTTGTTTTTGTATAGAAAATAATAATAATAATTATGAGGAAATTGTAGAATTTAGAAAGTAACGTTTGTCGTTATTACTAGGAAGTTAAAATGATATATTGTAAACACGCATTTTTTTTTTCTTCTTTATACTGAACCAGACATGTGATTTTGTTCTTTTACATCCAATATACTATAGCATGCTACAGAAGTTCTTCTGTAACAAGAGAAAAATGGTCTATTAACACTTCCAAGTAGTTTGTATCCAGCCTATTGTCAGTCGCTAGCCTCACGGCACCCGTACGGGGAATCCATGGAATGCTTAGTAATTTGTATATATCGTGTATAGTATAGAATGTATAAGTACATGTTGTTATTTATTATATTTTATTATTTTTTTGCACATTTTGCCTACACTCGCCACGCTGGCCAAACGAGTTGGCTGTGATAAATAATTGTGCAATAAATAGTTAAATTAATAAATAAAATAGTAGTAGGCAATTGAAAATATTTTATGTTAAAAAAATATATTATATTCATTCCCATTATTTGTCGTCAATTAAGCAATATTTACACGCTACATCGGGCGGAAAATAATCGTTTCCACGGCACTTTTCACGATTACATGAGGCGAGCTTTGGCCAAACAATTACTGTTCGTGAGGACAGTTATTTTACCGACAATCTGCATAATTACGCCAACGTTGACAGATGACAGCTTGGAGCGATCATTTCGAGGAATTTGCTGTTGGACCCTTAAAGTTTGACCCCCTTTTTACTTTTTTTTTCTATTTTAAAGCAATGTGAGTTTTAAGTCCTAGAAGGTTCATTATTAGAAGTACAATTAAGAACGGCCTCCATGGTCTTACTAAGTCCGTGGATTTAGACTCGATAGTACAGGTTCTATTCCTAGTCGGGGCACAATCATATTTTTTAATTTAAATAAATAAAATGTAATTATTATTTAATTTATTCGTGATATTTCTCGAATTATATGGTACGCTAGAAACAGCGACGAGCTTGCCACTTAGTTAACTAAAGTTGGCTAAATGTTAATCAGCAACTTTATAAGCGTGGTTTCTGATCACCCCTCTTTCTTTCTGATGACACTTTTTACTAATAAGAAAGCATTTTTGTAATATCAATTAATGCTATTATAAAAATTACTTAGAGAGATTAATAATGTAAAAAAATAATATAGATATAAGCTTATAAAATTATCAAGTACAGTAGATGAATTAAAACATATAAATATAAAATATATTAAAACCCTGATAATAAAGCAAATATCTAATAAATTTATAAATACAGTTTTCAAATCAGGTAATTATAGAATAAGCGGTGGTGGCCCCGTTGTTAAACGCTTTCCTTGAAATCCAAAAAGGACACGAATGTATTAAAAAAAGAAATATCTTTTTTTAATACATTCGTCATAGATTTACTACAACAGCTATGCCTTAGAGAGCACTTTAATCTGTCGATCCCGGTTCCATTAAAATTAATTTGTAGAATCATTAATTGATATTAAACTTTACATGAAATCTGTAGGTCAAATTTACCATAAATATGTTTCGGAAGGCACATATATAGTAGTGGAGGTCTGGTACTGTGTTCTAGTGGCTGTAATGATGAATTGTAAAACATAATAATAGTAAATATTACACGTAACTCGAGAAGTTTTGCAAGTATATGTTTACGAATGACACCGGATAATAAATTAATAAATATCTGCTTTAAATCCGATTTTATAAATAAGTTTTAAAATAATATTTAAATAACATAAAATATTTTCAAAAGATACAAGGTTTTAAAAACTAAATAAAAAAGGGTCAAATTTTACAGGTCAAAATAGGAATAATCATGTAATATAACCGTGGTGGACCTCATCACACCAATAATTACACCATTTAGAGTAACTTCCGACGTAATTGTATGTTGAAAATGTGACATTTTGTCGCCGCTCGTTATTCACTAACTAATTATTAAGTTGTAAAAAAAGTCATTTTAAGTCCCGGTCATGGAAATAAGTAGTTATTTAAAAGGAGTACAAATTACAATACTTTATTATATTTATTACTAGCTATGTCAGAGCTAGGACGTAATGTAATGGGATATCAGCTAAGTTTAAACTCTGAGCAATATACCGCGTGAATTTGTGAGAAGAGCAAATATAGTTTTTAGGCTTCATGTTTCATTGATTCTAAAAATAATAAATAGAAATTTCTTTCAGAAATTCCCATCTCCAACAGTGGAGGTCTAGGATTCTGTGTTCTTGGGGCTGTAATGATTAATATAAACTAAGATGTGTTTTTTCGCCGTTTGGAGTTAAAATTTTCGAGCTGTGGGAATCAAGTGCACAGAAAAATTTCAAGGCGTTGTCAAAACAGCTCACTTCGGCAGACAATGTTTGTGTTGATCGCATTGCCATTCACCGTGGCAATGCTGCCAGTATCCATAACGCTTTGCCCATTGGTAGTGATTTGGAGCTAAATTTTATTTTATTTTGTTTTCATTTTTTTGTTTATTTTTTATTATTAAGAAGAGAAGACAAATTTCTAAGCATTCCCAGGATACACCGAGCGGGTGCCGGGTCCATCGTGTGTGGGTAAGAGATGAGAAGAATGGTGTCTCGGGCTTGCAAACAACAATAGGCTGGTTTAAGTAAAGGTGGCCTCCATTATTTTATTGCGTGATAATACGCCACCATCCACCATTATACTCCTCTCCCTACCCAACCAAATACTGTATGATTCCGTTAATGCCATCTTGAGAGCTCGTTCCATAAATGTATTGACGGCAGACCTGCTTGGGCCCAATTCTACTATTATTATATTTTACTAATATAATAATTAAGTTAGTAAAATAATGATATAGACATCTTTCATGACTGTTACAATGTATTCAGAATAATAATAGTTAGCATAGTTATCTGTTGCGCCTTTGAATATAATTCTTGTTTTTGTGTAGACATGCTATAACAAACATCCGTTTCTGCTGGACGGTTTTTGAGAAATCAATGGTTAAAATGATCGATCTTTACTCTCTTTATTCAAACAATAAATCTCTTTCCAGAATGAAATTACGCACCATTATCTTACCTATATAGTTTCAACCTATTGGGTATATTCCAATTAAAAGCACACAATGCGTATCAACGACAGTGACACGTCATCTTCGCCATAAGGCCACGTTCACACGGACTCCTCGACGACACTACCCGCACTTCATTAAGGCAGCCTGGTACGGACAGCGCCGACCTGACGCACGCCAGCGTGACAACGCGACAACGTCAATCGGCAAAAACACCTATTCTGGAATAATAAGATCAATATCGCCATATTTTTTTGTATCACAGTATTATCATAATAAGTATCATTATTACCGTATCCCTTTCGGGGTGATCAGAAACCACGCTTATAAAGAAGCGGATTCAGATTTAGCCAACTTAACCATATGCCAATCATGACAAGTGGCAAGCTCGTCGATGTCTCTAGCGTACCAAACTCGGGAAATATCACATATAAATTAAATATTTATATACCTAATTTTATTGAATATGAATTTATTTAAATTAATACATATTATTGTGTTCCGACCAGGAATCGAACCCGGTACGTGAACTTAACCGGTAGACCATGAAAGCAGTATCACAGTAGCTTGCCTTATCTATTGCACGAAGTACAAAGGTGGACTTAATGCTCGTAGCATTTCCTGACAGACAAACCTTGGGGACAAATTTGAACTACAATATATTTATATATAGTGTATGTATATATCTGCTAGCTATATTTAACAGTAGTTGAAAGACTATTAGTTTAGCTAGCAGCGACACATTTGTCTAAATTACTAGTTTAGATATTATTTGTAAAAGTGCCTACCTACATCTTCTGTAGGATTATTTTTTTGTGAAACCCTAGTAATAAGTATTTTTGATTTAGAAACTATTTGAATTTGAATATTATAAAATAAAGTCCTCCGTCGCGTCTGTCTGTCTGTCAGTTCGCGATAAACTCAAACGCTACTAAACCGATTGTCATGCTGTTTTCACTAATGGATAGAGTGGTTCTCGAGGAAGGTTTTAGTATATAATATGTTAAGTTTTTATATACACTAACGATATTTGTTGGAGGTGTCAGAAAAAATTAAGCCGTCTGGAAGCTTTCAAAGAAACTACCTAAGACCGCCTCCGTGGTCTAGTGGTAACAAACGTTGCCGTGAACTCGGGTTAAAATTGCACCCCACATATTATACTGTCTCACTCTCCCAAAGGTTAGCTGGTAGAAAAAGCTGATATGGCTTTAAGTTCGCCTTTGTACATACTTTTAAGTTAAAGTGCAATAAAGTATTTTCATAATAATAATAATAAGCTTGCCATGGTTATAATTATATAAAAATAACACCGATTGGAACAAGACTTACAAGTGTTTATTTTGGAACAAAAACGGAATCAGAATAGGCGCATCCAAAAGTGACATTAACAATTTATCAGTTCCGTTGAATCGTGCGATACTGATGGGTAAATTAATCGGCGTCTTCCTATTTCGTAAAATTCCTGTTTCGTAAATTTACCATATCGTCAATTTCGAACGCAAGTAAGATGCATTATAATTCTGGTCTCAAAAGAAAACAAGTCAATACTGAATATTAAAAAAATTGACAATAATTTTCTGAGGAAAATATAAGGATTAATCAATTTATATTGCCCATCCAACCCTGTGCACTGGGAAAAGCCCCACCACGCCCAGCTCTTTATACATTATTAATACTTATGGGGATTCAAAATGACAAACAAAGCGAGATTTTTTCCTCGATGTCAATTAAAAATTCCTAGTCTTCATCAAGGGTCGGCCATTTTGCCTCCTCTCGCTTGATCGCATGACCAAACAATTTCGTCAATTATGCTGGGGCTGCATTATCGAGGTTCGGCTGATGTTCGTGGCCGTTTGGTAAGACATTCAGGTAAGAGCATAAAAAAGTTATGGCTTTTTTTTCAGAAAACAAAAAATCCTTCTTATTAGAAAGTAAAAGATATAAGTAGGATTTTAAAATATTATAACCTCAAATGTTACTTGGTCACAACTTTATGATATTAATTAGAACAATAATAACAATAATGTATGTTAAGCAAAAAGTATTTCAAATAACCTAAGGGTAATTTTCTTGTGGTCACTATCTGCTCGTTCGTAGCCATGCTAAGCGTACGAGATAATTTTTATTAAATAAAATTAGCTGACACTTACTAAATATAATATTATCGCATTAGCACACAAAGTCTAAGCTCTATGAAGCGTGCATAGACTTTGTTGAGCACATGCTTACACACTAATATACAAATTTTAACAATACATATTATATTTTAGGTATTTTTTTTTCTAGTGTTCTATTAAAACTTTGCACATTGATCGAAATTGAAATCGACCATGTTATATAAGAACATTTAAATTGTATTTAATTTCATTATTACCACTATATATTCTCAGTGTACACTACTGTCGATTGCAGTTCAGAAATAAATAGGCTAAAATAACCAAGGTGACAATCTAACCACCAACCACGTGGCATATTTCAAAATATTGTTCATAATCATCTTTTCTGCAACCGGCCGTATGACGAAGAATCATTAAATTCGGCCCACACTTTTGGTCTTCAGAGTATCACAAAGGAATAACATACATAGGCTAATTAACACATTACCTTTCTTTGATCAAAATACACTGACCATGGCGGTGTGCCTTTGTCTCGGGGCCCGGACTGTCCACCTATACAAGTGTCGGTGTGGAGAGCCCGTGAAACATCTCGTATACACCAGGGACATTTTTGCGCCAGAAACTGTAAAATATTGTTTGTATTATATACCTAACAATTGTAATCAGTTTGTTGAACCTTCAATAAAAAAATATATGCTTAAGTTAAATTAATTATTTTACACCAGAAAACGCTGAAAGTTTTTGCTAACTTCTATTTCTGGACTACGATTTATTTACATTGTACCTACTATTATTTTTAAATTGGTTAAGTATTTATAATAATACTTTTGGATCGCATCATACGAATCTTAGTACGATAATGTGGCCCCAGCATTAGCGCTCCCTCGCAAGTTGAGAACGAATTTGATTGAACAAAAAAAGGACGTGCATGCGAAATTGTGGAGTTTATTAACAGGGTCGAAAGGAAGGGGTTACCGTTTGTTTGAACTTCCAAACTTTCCATGTGTACATGCATTTACGAGTATGTACGGAAAAATTAAAATAGATGAGTTGACAATTTAACAAAGTTGATTGAAAAATTGACATTCAAAATAAAAATGATAAGAGAAACCTAAACATGATTTTTATATAGGTACATATTCCACTTAACATAGTTAGTCGGTTTTTTTACCTTATAGCGTCTGGTTGTCGTCTTTCTGAATTTTGTCATATTCAAAGTCAAAATATATTTATTCACGTAAACCTATTACAGTCATTTGTGACACGTCATTATTTAAATTATTTAGAATGATTCTACTTCTGTTAGTGGAAGACTAACAGCTTAGCAAATTCTAGTGACCTGTTAATGTTTAATCTGACTGAGAAAGGAATCTGCAAGGAAAACTCAGCTATAGATAATATTTATTTATTTATAAACGTACAAAAAACAGTTAACAAAAATACAATAATAAAATAATTTGTATACAGCATGCAGTTAATAATAATACAAAGTGACAATCTAACGACCAATAACGTGGCATATTTCTAAAATATAGATCAGAGATTATTTTAATCATTTCTGCAACCGGCCGTATGACGAATCGATTTATGTAAGAATCATTAGAATCGGCCAAGTTTTTGTCTCCAGACTATCACAAAGGAACTATATACATACATACATAGGCTAATAAACTTGCGTTTCTGCCCAAGGTAAAAAAAAAAAATTGTCCAATGTACGAGTAGAGTAAGCAATCTTAAGTAAAAAAGTAAAGTATCATCACGACCGTTTCCTTTTCGGGGTGGTCAGAAACCACGCTTATAAATAAGCGGATTCATATTTAGCCAACTTTACTACAGGCCAATCATGACAAGTGGCAAGCCTGTCGATGTCTCCAGCGTACCAAACTCGAGAAATATCACAAATAAATTAAATAAATTTATTTACATTAATACATATTTTTGTGTCCCGACCAGGAATCGAACCCTGTACCTCCGAGTCTAAATAAGAAGGCAGTTAATATTTATTTTATAAATATTGATTCTAATTTTGTTTTGCTTTTGGCCATACTTAAAAATCGTAGTTAAGTGTTAGTTGATTAAATATTTTGTCTCTTCTTTTCTAGGAAAATGTATATTTTGTTATCATTTAGACTTAGTTTAAGAAATTTTAACATGCCGGATTTTTTTGAGAACACAATACTAATAAGACCTTATTGTGTCAGAGTGGTGAGAGACAAGAGTGTTGTTACCTCCCTACCCCAACAAATACTTTATGATTCTGCTACAGCCGTCTTGGAAGCTCGTTCCATAAATGTACTGTACTCATGTACTGACGGCAGACCAGTTTAGGCCCAATTCTTTCAGTAAGGTTCACTAAATGAATTTTGAATACTGGAACGCAATCTGGATGATTATAGATCATTCGTTATGGACTCCAAAACGAAACAAAAGACTACATAATAAGCAGAAGCGACAACACTGAACACGTTTATCGTCTTAACATCTCCGAGGTCGTGACCCCTTCATTTGCAGCCATTGTATCATCGAAGGCCTTATAGAGGCCACGATCAACTAAAATATTTATGCCAGAGTCGTTAAAATTCATAATTAATTACACTCCAAACCAATTTAAGGCTTTTATTTCGTTTTAGCGTCCGAAACAATGATCTCCTAAGAATAGATACAGCGTCAAGTATAAATTAAAAAATGTACTAAAACACTTTTGTACCTACAGTTTAGTTTATATATTAATAGGTGATAGGCGGAATGATTGTGGTTATTTGCCCAGTCTGCCGGGTATCCACCATTCGTGCCAATAAATCCAGTAGGTAAAATGTATCCACACGTATCGGGATCCGGTATTTCAGGATTTGGTGTGTACTCTGTTGGTGATCCTAATTAAATAAATAAATAATTGTTTAAAATTTGAATTTAGTTTATTTTTGTTATAGATAAAATATCTATTACTACATCGACGAGCTTGCCACTTGTCATGATTGGCCTATAGTAAAGTTGGCTAAATGTGAATCCGCTTATTTATAAGCGTGGTTTCTGACCACCCCGAAAAGGGAAACGGTCGTGATGATACTTTACTATCTATTACTAGTACCTACAACTTATTTTTGTGTGCACATACAAAGGTACATTTATTATTATTTTAATGACTTAATATTCTGTAAGTGAATATTAATGTAACCGACCACACAACATTTAGTTTATAATACATTTTATATTAACTACAATAATAATAATGACTATTAGTAACTAAAACAATAAGTGACTATAATAACATAAAAATATTTGGTACAAAATACAGCTACATCTCTTATAATATGCGTATATACTCACTGTAACAACTTTTAATTTTACCTTATTTTAAGAACCTTTTTGTATTCTAATGCTACGTCTACGTAATTTTATGATCGTTGTTTCGAAATTAAAATTCATTGTTGAAATTTTTATATTTATGCGGTTCGGATTAGAGTTGTGAATTGTTTGTTTTTATTTGAGAAGTAATACCAAGGTTGAAGATGGTATCAAGTTATGTCAGCGAAGAACGTTGATTTAATTAATTGAACCAGGCATTTATTGTACTTATACGGGCAACTGATCATTACAGGCAAAATTAAAGGCAAGAGATTATGGTCCGTGGTCGTGCAGACCTCTGTTTACGAAACTCAACATTATGACAGTTGTAGGTCTAAAACTATTGTCAATTAACTAACAAATAGAACTAAGTGTATCATTCATTTCAGGCAATTTTTGTACTACTAGTACTAAATTTACAATGATGAAAAAAAAAATTAAATAGTAGTGTCAATACTTTGATTAACTAATGTTATTTTACTATACTCGTATATTACTGCGGAATGATGTTATTTTAAAAATAAAATATGTGGTTTTCATATCAGTCAAAAAATCATATTATTTCCTTTAATACGTAGTAATGGTATTATAAACATATTGCACACCTAAACTATATCAAATAAAGGGTATTTATCATCATTATCATCACGGCAGTATTCCTTACGGGGTGGTCAGAAACCACGTTTTTTAAGGAGTGAGTTCAAGTTTAGTCAACTTCTTCATAGGCCCATCATGACAAGTGACAATCTTGTCGATGTCTCTAGCGTACCAAACTCGAGATAAATCAAATAAATTATTGTCTGACACAACGAGGAACGTACCCGGTACCTTCAAATCTAGAACCGCGGACTTAATTAATAAGATATTTTTTTAATATATCAATAAACTTTATTATTATTATTATTATCTGACTGAAAAAGGAATCAATAAGGAAATCTTTACTTTAGGACCGGTTTACATTAGGTCAAATTGAAGACGCAATAAATTACCAGTTATTGAATTCAATTATGAGGTGCCACGTTTGGGCTCCCTTATCAGATGGCTGCATATTGCTACATGGATTTAACAAACTGCAAATGTTTCTATTAAATGTTTTTTTTATATAGCAACATTTTTTTCTTCAAACAGCTAGTTTGAAACGGCCCGTGTAATATAGTAAAAAGTATAGTATCATAACAAACCATGTTTTTGTAAGGAGCAAGTTAACATTTAACTTGACAAGTGGCAAGCTCGTCGATGTCTCTAGCGCACTAGACTCGAGAAATGTCACAAATAAATTAAATACATATATATTTATTTTGTTCTCGACCAGCAAAATAACCCACACTACCACAATTAAATCCACGGCCTTAACCACTAGACCACGAAAGCAGTCTTATAGTGGTCAGCGAAATAAAAATCACTTGGCCGTAGGGTCACATGTTATATTTAGATTTCGACGTCTTATACCTCATATACATCACTAAACTTTAAGGAAATTTTTTGCTTAATTTCGTAAAAATCGGTTCAGTAAAATAAGCGTGAAAGACAGCAGACCAATATATAGCTCAATAGCTCTGGAGTTACATGTCAAGTAATGACATCATATAGCTTATGCCCGTCACTGGGTTCCTGGAAACATGTCTGACAAATATCATAGAAATTTTGTCTTGTAATATAGGCGAGAAACACGTACAAAGAGACTTACAGACAAAGCATCTTTAACATTTATAATATTAGTAAGGATTTACCTAAGACAAAATATAAAGATCAACTAACTGACGCCAGTTCCAACAAACAAATCTTCTTCTATTAAACTTTTTGATTACTATAGCATATTTCCTTGGCATACAAAAAACGGACAATGACCTTTGCACGTACCACAAACCATTTTGGGTGGGCTTCTTAATAATAATCTTAAGAGAACTGTGTGAGTAGGTACATGACTCTCCTCACCCCGTACCACTAAATACGGAACGCATAAGCGATAAAGAGATAAAGAAATGTGTAAATAGGGATATGTTTATTTCGATGGACAACATAATAATATACATATATATAATACTTTGTTTTGTTGACAAATTTTCCGACTGCCCTAGAAATACTTTAGTTAGCAAAATCTGATGTTTTAATCCCAAAAAAGTAAGTATAAAGAATATTGCGTTTGGTCGTAAATATAGATTAACAAAATACGTATAGACATTTTTAAAACCAAGCAAAGATTCTTATTAGATTTTTAAAATTGATCTCTGTTTTGTATTTGTTATTTTGAGAATACTAATAAAGTATAATAAATTAGGTACTATGCAATATATTTATCATTTGAGAATTTCTTTGAAAGTGGTTATGTTACACTAGAGTCTACCTACCTATGCCTCCTTTTGCGTTCTGATCTTTATTACTGAGGGACCTACCGATGAACGTCTTCTATCAATGAATAGGTGAACGTCTTGATGTTAGCACGCCACCCGATTCTGTCTTCGGCAGCATGCACCATTTCCAGGTTATCTCCTCTTTTTCTGACAATGTGTCCATAGTTTATTGTTTATTCTGTTACAACCATACATTCCCACCGGAATTCGGTTAAGTCAATAGTTATTAGTTATTCTTGTGCACAATTGACACATTGAAATATACATTGATTTGTCCTGCCTGGAGAGTGTTATGGAACTATAGGCAAGGAACAGAACTGGAGGTTAATGTAGCATTTGAGTTGAGATACAACTGTGCCCTTCGCTCCTCTTACAACAACCAACTTAAGATTCCTTCTCATTCCTCGACCAGATACACTGATTCCTTTACTGTATCTGCGGCTCGCCAGTGGAATAAGCTGCCCTTGGCCATTAGACGTGCACCGTCTGTCAGTGTCTTTAAACGTTTAATAACCACATCGTTCCTGGAGAAACAGAATAAAACACTATTTATATAACCGTGTATTCATTTAAGTTATAATGTATATGATGTACTTGCATGTATAATTCTATGTATGGTTTATGTATGTTTATGTGTTTAGGTATAATGTGTATATTAGAATTAGATAAGTAACTTATTAACTGTATCATTAAAATTTCTTTTTTTTTCACTCTGCCTATAACCTTACTCGATCTCCAAGGTTAGCTGGTAAAGAATGCCTACTGGCATTATAGCTCGCCTCTGTAATATTTTTAAGTGCATTAAAGAATTTAAATAAATAAATAACTATAAAAAGTGCTTAAAGCAAATAGAGATCAGCAGTTTTGGTCAATAATTACTATTTTAGTTATTATTTATTAATGTATTTTATTATGTAATTATTACTTGTTTTTTTTGTTCTATTTTTATTTTAATTTAAAATCTTCATTTTAAATTTAGTTTTAAGTATATTTATATAGAATTATCACTTTATAATTTAATATTGCTTTATATAGTTTTTTTAACAATTGAACTTAATCTTATTTATATTAATATTGTTACCATTACTCTAACTAATGCTGTTATCTCCTATAATTAAGGTATATTATTATTATTATGTTGTAATTGGTGTACATATTGTTGGAGATCTAATAAATAAATGAATAAGTATCCGACGAAGCCATTTCGCCGGGTTAGAGCGAAAACCAACTAAGTTAGCCATTATTCCACAAATAATATTTTGAGCAAAAGCCTTTTAAAAGTTTGTGGTCTTTTTTAACATATTTGTCACATTTAGAGATGAACTTTAAGTGTATTAATTTAAATTAAAGAGTTTTTTTAATGACTGATGTAAAAATGTGAATTTACTAAAAAAATATAGTTAGTTGGTCCGGCGGAGTCTAAATGTTTTAAAATCGATACGTTAGTTCGATGCTCTCAGTCCACAAAACCTTAGCTTTTTCTCCAACACCATATATCGAAAACATCAATAAGCTTTCGGTCGGCGCCCTTTATGGTCCATGTCTCAGCGCTATATAATACTAAAAAAGGTAAAGTAAAGTATCATCACGACCGTATCCCTTCCAGGGTGATCAGCAATCACACTTTTAAAGAGGGTTCACATTTAGCCAACTTTACTATAGGCTATATGACAAGTGGCAAACTCGTCGATGTCTCTAGCGTACCAAACTCGAGAAATATCACAAATAATAAATGATTGTTTCCTGACCAGGGGCTTAATTGTGATGCTTTCGGTTTGAAATATTGAAGTGAAAAGTGACAGATCTCCATAGAAAACTGCCAGGGTCATACGAATTAATCGAATCGACATGCATGTCGTAAGCATGAGAATCGGGGCTCAGGAATGGAACTCGGTAAATCCATGAAATATAGTAAAAAATATTTATAGGCAAAAAAAATACAAAATAAATAAAATTAATATAAATACTACGAAAAAATATAAAAAAATAAAATAAAAATTTACTTTTTTTTTTATTAACATGATAAATAGGTTCACGTGAAAAAATAGATTATGACTTAGTCTTTATACATGAGCCAGCGTATTTTTTGCTGACTATACTATAAGTGTAGTTAATAACGGCTGCTTAGATGTGGCAACGCTGGTTGTACATCTGTCAGGCGCGCCCGCCGGGATTCAAAAAACGAATACATAACTTACAATGCGTTCCGTTCGTACTCTTGATACACATTTTTTAACGAATCTATAGAACGTATTCACGCAATTCATTGTTAAAAAGACGCCTACACCACTGTTCTACATGTAGTGAAGGCATCAGTCAAATCAGTGCTGTAACAGAAGCTGAAGCTGCTGTTTATTAAAATTCTTTATTTGTTTTGGAATTGCAAAGAAAATAAAGAAAAAAAAAAAACAACATACATATCTTCACGCCAGATCCCTTGCGGGGTAGGCAGAGACAATTGAGCGCCATTTGACACGATTACGACATACTTCTTTCGCTTCGTCGACATTCATTAACCTCTTCATACATGCCCTTTGGTTACGAAGACTTTTTAATGCACCTTCAGTCAGTGTTTTATTTATTTGATCGTGATATGTGAGTCTCGGTCTGCCAGGGCCTCTTTTACCTACAACTTTCGCATTATATATCTGGTTCGTCAAAAAAAAACAAAAGAACAAGAATTACATTTATACAATGTAACACATAAATTTAACAGACATGGTAATTAATTTTTAATTAATATTCTACTGGCTACTAGCGAACAGCGTCGCGGATCCAACTATGTGATTTGCGACACATGCTAAGCCTAGGCCCGTTCTTCGCTGCGCCTATAATTGGTGCTGCAGCCTGGGTTGAGCAGCGGTGTCTCCCAGTCCTCGTTGATTTGTTGACATTAACCAAAATTACCTACTGATTTTGGTGACTATATTTTTTTATGTCATTGATGACATATTTATTGTACAGTAGGTTACAAAATACCGCTTGCAGCAAGCTTTCGGGGAGGTTTAACTATAGGCAAGTTTAACAGCATTTAACAGACTGATTTATTTTAAAACTTAATCGCACTATGTACCTATATGAATCTCTGCTCACTATGATATTTATTAATTTATTTTGGAAAACTTACAGCTAAAATACATGTATATGAAAGAAATATAATACTATAAAGCCGATGACAAGAATTCACAGATAGATACAATATAAAGCATGCAAGAAAACTCTAGAGAAGAATAATAGAAATAGTAGACAAGAGCAACAATAATAGATACGATAAAATAAAACAATATTACCTGAGAAATGTATCTAAACTGCCAAACAGAGAATAAATAAAAATAAACATATAAACACATACTCGTATAACAATTAAAACCAACAATATCAGAACATGTCATTACTTATACACTAACAAACATATTTTTTTGTATATTTATTAATTTATTGTATATTATATAGCAGCTATAATTTATGTGACATTTTAATAATGTTTTAGCTTATAGTATGACAATGCCACTTTACAGTAGCTATAATCTTAGTGACATCCTCATAATTGTTTTCGTCTTAGCTTGTAGTATGACAATGCCTCATTACAACAGCTATAATCCTTGGTGTATTTATTTTATAATTGTGTATGTCTTAGTTTATAATATGACAATGCCTATTTACAGCAGCTATAATTTTAAGATTATAATTATGTATATTTGGTTTGTAATGTGCTGCTCCAAATACAAGCTATTTCCCAGAAAATAAGCTTTTCGTTATATTAATTAATTTTTTGACATGTAAAAGCGCAGAATACAATATATTTATTGTGCTATACCTACATACAAAATAAATAAACTAAACTAAACTAAATAGGTATTTAAAAGTAGTGACATCATTATGAACAGGGATTTAAATAGCAAATGTTTTTATAAAATAAAACAATCGGTAATAGCTATAGATTGGGGTATTTGAAAGCACAAGGACGGCAGCGCCGCGGGCGGCAGATGACCGAACCATGATTTATGTGTGCTCGGACAACGCCCGCCAATCCGCCGCATTTACATTCGTAAATGTGATCGCAGTAATTATGCGCTTGTTTCGGCCAAAGGCGATTTGGTAACCCTTTCTGCTAACAGACCAAACTTCTGTGTTACGGCAGTAAAGATTATATTTTTAGATAGTCATAAAACTTTTTTACATTTGGTCAAGTCTTATCTTCTGCTTTGAACATACAATTATTATTTTTTGAAATTTAAATATATTATTGCAACTCACAAAGAATTATTACAAATAATAAAATATAATAAGTATAACTATATATTTATTGATTTAATTATTATAATATTTTGATCCTTTTGTGTTAATTTTTCTTACTTTGCACCCATAATCATCTTCTCCCTATCTCCAACCTCAAAGGTTAGCTGATAGAGCCTTTATGCTATGTACATGTTTCTATGTTTTATATTTTGTGTCCAATAAATAATTTTATTATTATTATTTCTAATTACAAAAGCATGAAACATGATAAACAATTTTTGGCTATACATCCATAATGTGTTGATTCATCCCTCGGATCACAAAGGGCCCCGTTAGACGCATTATAAATATCATATGAAAACAACTATCTTTTTTTTATTCCGAACGCTGACAACACCAAAATTTTGATTGTCACGCCTCGTTCATCGCTGGAGCGCGGGAATATAAACCAGACCATTCCTTATTTAAAAGCCAGTATCATAAGGCAGACGAGACGATCACCAAATAGCTGAGAAGGGCGTCTCAATGCTATTTTAAAAAGGCAAGATTCCATTATAATTAATATCATAGTAGAGTCTTGGTCCTACAACTTGAAAGTTTCCTCCAGGACCAGTGACCCCTTGACGACCTTCGGCTGATTTGGTAGGCCAAGGCCTCTCCGATCTAGTAGGCACTGTCTCCACCTCACTGATTTCCCTCGATGTCTATGCATTTTACTCTTAACGCGGCGAACGAATGCCCTCACTTGTGATTCGCTATTCAGACTTAGGCCTGTATGCCATTATTTATTTATTTAAAAACTTTATTGCACTATGTACAAAGGCGGACTTAATGCCGCTAGGCATTCTCTGACAGCCAAACCTTTAGGACATTTAGACAGTATAGATGGTGCAATCATTAATTAAGTTATTCTTAACAGTATTAATACATACATAACAATATTACATAGTAATACATTACCTACACAACAAAAAACTTTGAAGGTCTAGGACTTGTTTAGAACTGTCGAATATTTCCATAAATACTTATCGCCTCACGTACAAACCATCTTATAAAAAAATCATGTAAACCGCTGTATTGCTTTTTTATTAAATTTTGTTTCGATATTTGTTAAATAAAGATATTATTGAAATTTTTTTTTTTTATATTATAAACAAAGATGAAATAAGAAAACATAAAAGTTGCACCAAACAGATGTTCTATAATTTAAAAAATTACCCCTTGAAATACATCTACTATTTTACGGACACAAAACCGCTAGGATTTTAATTTTGTGTATCTATTTGGTCTAGTTTATACATCAACATAATATATGTTGGTACTGGCTCTTAAACTTGTAAAAAAGTTTATTTAGCTTAACGTTCCGTTATTTCCTCTTCATTATTTATTAATCGAAGGATGTGGAGACGGTGCAACATATTGTGTTATTCTTTTTGTGTTTTTTTTTATTTTGTCATCGACGCCGTACACCGGACATAATCGAAATTTTGACAAACAATATGGGTTGAAATTGGTTCCATTATCGAGTTGCCCTTTTTGGTTTCGCCTAAATTGCTATTTGAGGCTCCTTATAAAGGCTTTGATGACATTCTGCCGGAGAGATTAATAAATTAGACGCGTATTTTTTAAATCATTATTTACATGATGAGATCGATATACCTTTTTCGTTTACTGTGATACTTTACTATATTTTAAAGATATACAAACACATAAAAACAAAACTATTACTTAAGATATATTTATATGATTATATCAAGTACTTATCCATTTTCTCATATTCTAATTTAGCTAAGAATTATTTAATTTAGAACTCTTTTTAATTTAATTTTTAATTTGATCTTTAGTTTTTTTTTATTTTTTATTTATTTTAATTTAATATTGGATATCTCTAATTTTATTTGTTTTATTGTTTTTTGTTACATTGAATTTCTATATCTTTTGGTTGTATTTCTTCTGTTTTTTTGACACCTAAGTCATCATCATCATCATCATCACGACCGTATCCCTTTCGGGGTGGTCAGAAACCACGCTTATAAATAAGCGGATTCACATTTAGCCAACTTTACTATAGGCCAATCATGACAAGTGGCAAGCTCGTCGATGTCACCTAAGTATCAGTAATATTCGTAGTAAGTATTCGACCGCCTCCGTGGTCTAGTGGTAACAAACGTTGCCATGAACTCGGGAGGTCGTGGGTTCGATTCCCACCGGGGGCAAGTTGTACATTGTATAATTTGTCTCGGTCTGGGTGTTTATATGTATAATATGTATATATTTAAAAACAAAAAAAGTAATATATGTAGTTTATCAACCATCTAGTTTCCGTAACACAAGCCTCGTAGCTTACCGCGGAAACTAGATGGCGCTGTGTGACCTATCTGGAAATATTTATTTATTATTATTAGTAATAAAGTATGTTTCCTAATTTGACAAATATATAAACTCAATTAGATACGAGTGCTAACCTTTCTGTTCTGTAATGTGCTGTGGAAATTAATAAATAAATAAATAATATAAATAGTTGTAGCCTCTAATCCCAGATACTAGGTTCTGTATACCCCCATGAACAGTATTTATTTATTTTTCATTTCATCCCGTTTTATAGGTAGGCGGACTGATGGTGGTAATTTGCCCTGGTCCGTACTGGGTAACACGGGTCCAGCCATCGGTCAGGCGGTCTACTCTGCTACTTTGTCTAGAAAATGAGTCACTAAAGCAAATGGCAAGGATCTGCTAGAACCAACAAGTGGACAAGAAAAAAGGACATACCACGGGAAAATAGCCAGGTTTTCACTGCGGGCACGCTTTCTTCTCGCACTTCACTTTCTCGGAACTGTTTTAGGCACGATTTAGAGTCCAACCCGGCTTGGGAGCTTTCACACTAAAATCGCGGTGATTTTCGAACCGCACGGGCCGAGCGTAGATTTTGTACTGGCGCCAACTTGGGCGCCTCTAGTGGTAGATCACGAAACTACTCGCGATCCATAGACGATACTACCAGGCTTGGTGGTAGGAATTTTGGAATGAATGTGGATGGGATAAATTGGTGTAGGATCCTGTTGGATGTCTTAACATTTCCCCCCACTTGAAATCATCTAAGATTTCAAAACAAATATTAAACTAAACCATAATTTGGTGCTCGAAATCTTAACTATTTACTTAACTTAAATTAAATGCTAGGTTAACTAAGAAAAAAGTAGAAACAGAAAACTAATTTAAAGGTAAAGGACAGATCTTAACGACTGGTCGTCGGAAGACGTGCCCTTTGGGCGTGCGAACAGTAACAACACGCACCGTACCATCGGCACCTGTATGTAGTTCAGTTACAACAGCTAAAGTCCACTGCAAGGGTGGTAGATTTGGATCCACCATCATAACTACATCGTGTAATTTGACATTAGGTGTGGAAACAAACCATTTGTTTCTTTGCTGCAACGTGTGTAAATAGTCTCGCTGCCAGACGCGCCAGAAAGACTGAGTAAGCTTCTGTAGCATCTGCCAACGAGACCGCGGATGATAAGTCTCGTCGTGTACAAGCTCGGGTACAGCGACGAGCGGCGCGCCTACTAGGAAGTGACCAGGCGTGAGCACGTCGGACTCACGTGGTTCTGTAGACAATACGCACAGAGGTCTCGAATTTAGCATAGCCTCGATTTTCGTGAAGACGGTAAATAGCTCTTCTAACGTGAGAACTTGACAACCCACGACGCGTTTCAAGTGGTATTTGGTGGATTTAATACCACTCTCGAAAATACCACCGAAGTGTGGAGCACCGGGAGGGTTGAAATCCCACTGGATACGACGATGTGACAAGTTGTCCGCGATGTCTGTCTTTTCACGGGCAATGAAGTCGTAAATTTCATTGAGACAGCGATTAGCACCGACGAAATTTGTGCCACAGTCGGAAACTATTTTAGAGCACAGTCCTCGACGAGAAACGAAACGGTCTAGCGCGGCGAGAAACGCTTCAGTTGACAGTTCTGTCACCGCCTCGAGGTGCACGGCCTTAGTCGAGAGGCAGATGAAGAGACACAGATATGCCTTATACGTACGAGCGTTGCGACGCCTGCTTTCCTTTACAACGAACGGACCGCCGAAGTCGACCCCTACGTTAAGAAAGGGACGTCCCGGGAGAAGCCTGGCTTCCGGGAGGTCGCCCATCTTCGGTTGGCATGGAACCGGTTTGGATTTAAAACAGGTGACGCATTTAGATAAACGTGAACGTATTAAAAGACGAATACCTAATATCCAAAACTGTCTT
Source organism: Tinea semifulvella (assembly GCA_910589645.1). Classification (NCBI taxonomy): domain Eukaryota; kingdom Metazoa; phylum Arthropoda; class Insecta; order Lepidoptera; family Tineidae; genus Tinea; species Tinea semifulvella. The sequence goes on along the minus strand of OU342598.1, from coordinate 1,305,660 downwards.
TGGATAATAGATTGTAGCTGGCGAGGGCCACAATGTAAATAACGGATATGTAAAGAATCTATTATTAATTTAGATAAATAACAAGATTTAGGTAATAAATACGGATGTACGGTAAGGTCGGATAAACTAGAATTGGCGATCCTTCCCCCCACTCGCAGGATACCATCTGTATCTAGAAAAGGTGATAATTTTTGAATTGACTTTACGCAAGGCAGACCGGAAGTGATAGAATTTATTTCAGTTTGAAAATGATTAAACTGAGTTAATTTAATAATAACACGCACGGAATTATTTATTTCGACTACAGACAGCGGTGTGAATATTCGAGCGTTCATGGTAGACCCAGCATTTCTACGAAAACGCAGGCACCACGCGACTACCCTTTGTAGCTTGTAGAAACACGAAAATCTTTCAATTACTTGCGTAAATGAAGGTGCAGCGACAATAAGCAAGCTACTAGAAATTACGTCTGATTTTAGTTCAAGAATTTGTTCCGGCGGCAAAGTATTTAATAAACTATTTGGCCAAAATGTAGGATGTTTGGCCAACCATGGCGGACCGGTCCACCACAGGGGGTGGGCAGCTAGCTCGTTGCACGTCAATCCACGGCTGCAACAGTCTGCGGGATTGTCGTGAGTCGACACGTGACGCCACGACGACTTGTCGATCAAGTCGGTGATGTTTACTACACGGTTAGCAACGAAAGTTTTGAGATTGCACGGGGGTGTGCCTAACCAAGACAAAACAGTGGTACTGTCGGTGAAGGCCGTCACGGAATTAATTTTAATTTTAGTTTTTAACAGATCAAACACGTGACGTAACAAGCCGGCGAGTAACACCGCTGAGCACAGCTCGAGCCGATTTACCGTTAAAGTTTTAAGCGGCGCAACCCTAGACTTGCCTACCAATAGATTTACCGTGAAGCGGTCACGGTGACCTGTACACAGGTACACACAACAGCCATATCCTTTGGATGAGCCATCACAGAAACCCACCAAATACACAGAAGGTGAATTTGGCGGTAAAATTAGGCGAGGTAATTTTATTTCTGTTAATTTTGTTAAATAATTAGAAATGTCATGCCATTGCTTTGCAATATGAGATGGAACGGTGTCATCCCAACCTAAATTTAATCGCCACAAGTTTTGTAATAGCACCTTGGCGGAGAAAACAACAGGTGAGATCCAGCCTAGTGGATCAAAGATTTTAGATACAGATGAGAGAATAGAACGTTTCGTATCCTCTGTATTTATTTCAGAAACTGAATAAGAAAAGCGATCTTTTATTGGATCGAACTTGATGCCGAGAATTTTAAGATTAATTTCGGTGTCATCAAATGATTTAGAATATTGACAATGCTCAGCAGGTATGTCGATGAGTAGTTGTGAGTTATTGGAACTCCACTTACGTAACTCGAAACAACCTAGGCCTAAAAGAGTGACAAGATCATTTTTGAGTTGGATCGCTTCCGTTAGTGACGAGCATCCAGTCGTGACGCCATCCATGAACGTTTCCTCGCGCAACACTTGTGCTGCCCGGGGAAACTGTTCACAGTGCTCAGCCGCGAGCTGGTGCAGCGTCCGTATAGCTAGGTACGGCGAGCTGCTAACCCCGTACGTGACCGTGGTGAGCTCGTACTCTCGGAGCGGGGCGGAGGGATCCTCGCGCCACAACACATGCTGGTAGGATCTATCTTCCTGCCTGATGAGCATCTGCCGGTACATTTTGCTAATGTCGGCAGTAAATACGACATTATGAAGTCGAAATTTTATAATTAAATCGACGATATCAGTTTGTAGCTTAGGGCCGGTGTAAACAATATCGTTTAATGATTTTTTATTAGAACTTTGACAGCTAGCGTCAAATACTACACGCACTGGGGTCGTAGCACTGCTCGGGCGCACGACACAGTGGTGCGGTATGATATACGATGCGCGGGCGGAGGGCTCGCTCGTGGGCTGCATGTGTCCCAGCTCTTCGTATTCGCGCATGAAGTTAATATATTTGGTTTTTAATTCTGGATCACGAGCAAGGCGTTTTTCCAAATTAAGAAACCGGTTTAGGCCTTGACGGTACGAGTCACCTAAACCTGCACCAGCTTTGAGCAAAAGCGGCACAATAAAACGACCATCCTGTTGACGGTACATGTACTCGTTGTACATTTGCTCACAAGCTGAGTCATCAGCTGTGAGCGTAGGCGGAGCGAGCGGGGGCTCCTCGACTTCCCAGAACCGCTTCAGCGTTTCGTCGACAGTTCGAGTCGACGTCACTAAGGAGAGGATCCTCTGATCGGTTGAAGGTAAGTCACATTGATATTGACCAGTAATAACCCAGCCGAAAACACTAGACAGCGCACACGGTAAGCCAGGACCGGGCGCGAAGCGCTCGCCGTTATATAACTGGTCGAATAATTCGACACCGAGAAGCATATCGATATGCGACGGTATGTCAAAACCATCATCTGCTAACTTTAAATGTTGAAAATGTTGACGGACAGATGACGGGAGTTTAGCAGAAGGCATAAACGAGGTAATTTTAGGTATAATTAAACAAGAAATATTAAATTTAGGCGTTACATTCTCTCGGGACATAATTGTACAGTTTGCAATTCCTTTGACATCGCATACTGCGTTTTGCCCTATACCGGCAACGGAATAGTGACAACGACGGGTAAAGAGCCCTAATCTACGAGCACATTTACTGGTAACGAACGAATCCTGTGAGCAGCTATCAATAAGAACGCGTGCTGTATGTAGGGTACCGTTATAACCACGCACGTGTACTAAGGCAGTACCTAATATTTTGATAGTACGTTCAATAATCGGAAGTTGCATAATTTGTTTTCGCGCGCATGTTAAACCAACTGAAGTACTTGTACTAGCAGAAACAGGTGTCACTACGTTTTGATCGTCTTGAATGGCACACGATACATTACTGCTTTGAGCAGACGAAACCGCGGGAGATTGATCGCCGTGCAGCAATGTATTATGTCTCGCGCCGCATACCAAACAACCCGTTTTAGACGGACATACCTTTGCACCGTGTCCTACACGTAAACAGTTGTGACAAAGATTATGTTTAGTTATAAGCTGTAACCGAGATGCAGTAGTCAAATTTAATAATTTAGAGCACCGATAAACGCTATGTGATAAATTGCAGCAAGGGCAATTATAGCTTATTTGTTTATTAGTTTTAGTGGAAGTAACAAAAGAGTTTTTAGACGGTTGTTTATTTAAATTGTTTTGATTTAAATTACGTTTATTAAATGAAGGTTTTAAACAAGTGTCTTTACTAACTTCCAGTGCTTTAACGTAGTTTTGTAAAAACAATTGCAATTCCCTGAAAGTGGGAATATCACTTATGTTTTGTAACTCGAAACGTTTCCTTGTATCTGAGTCTAGTGTACGTGCAGATAGATAGAACAACAAAAACTCACTTAGGTTGTCTATATTTAGGGCTTTAAGAGCATTTACGCACTCATAAAGAACATTGTATATTTTGTTGATGTTTTCATGAGTAGGTGCTGTTATCTGCTGCATGTTAAACACTTTGTCGAGGTAAGTAGTGGCAAGTATACGTTTATTTTGGTAACGCTCAATGAGAGATGAGTAGACTATCTGATAGTTTTGTTCAGTGAGCGGTAAACACTTAGCAATACCTAGTGCTGGACCTGACAGACATGATACTAGGTAATGAAACCTTTCTACATCAGTAAGAGATGAATTTTGGTGTATTAACGGAATGTAACTGTCTATAAAGGTAGGCCAGTTCTCAATTTGACCGTCAAACTTAGGTATTTCTATTTTTGGTAACCTAATCTGAGGAATCTTATTGTCTAAGCTTATAGATTTATTTGACGCGGTACTTGTACTTGGTTCTAAGGAATCTATGACGTTTTCTATTCGATAATATAAATCATCAAACGCAGACAACTTATTTGTATTGATTTCCGTTTCTGGTTTTAATTCTAATGATTTGATACATATTTCATCATTTATTTGGTAATACTCGTCACGAATACGACCTAAACCCTTATACCTAGAACGAAATTGCGATTCCGCCGATTTATCTTTGTGTGCGTTTTTCGATAAATCGTACAATATTTGTACCGAACGAAATAAATGTTCACAACGTGATATAAGCACTTTAACATGTGCTTCTACTTGTTTAGACATAATTACTTAGTTATTAATTACCTACGTAACAGCAAAAAACAATAGCCGAAAAATAAAATTTAACGAAAAATATTTTTGAACTTTAAGGCCTAAAAGGTAACAAAATAGGTAGAAAAATAGTGTAAAATTGATTAAAAACTATAGAATTCGAGCACAAAATTACTTAGCACGAGAAACTTAGCAGCAAAGTAGATTTGACCAAAAACTGAGCACCACGTGTTATAGTAGGATTTTTTGAATGGACTGTATTTTTATGATTTGAATGGTTTTACCCGGATCGAATGTAACAATTAATGGTCCGTACTGGGTAACACGGGTCCAGCCATCGGTCAGGCGGTCTACTCTGCTACTTTGTCTAGAAAATGAGTCACTAAAGCAAATGGCAAGGATCTGCTAGAACCAACAAGTGGACAAGAAAAAAGGACATACCACGGGAAAATAGCCAGGTTTTCACTGCGGGCACGCTTTCTTCTCGCACTTCACTTTCTCGGAACTGTTTTAGGCACGATTTAGAGTCCAACCCGGCTTGGGAGCTTTCACACTAAAATCGCGGTGATTTTCGAACCGCACGGGCCGAGCGTAGATTTTGTACTGGCGCCAACTTGGGCGCCTCTAGTGGTAGATCACGAAACTACTCGCGATCCATAGACGATACTACCAGGCTTGGTGGTAGGAATTTTGGAATGAATGTGGATGGGATAAATTGGTGTAGGATCCTGTTGGATGTCTTAACATGCCCAGTCTGCCGGGGCGGGGAAGTATCCACCGTTCGTGCCGATAAACCCTCTAGAGCGTATCCACACGTTTCGGGATCAGGCTCGAATTACTGTTGCTAACATTTATAAACTGCGCGTAGCACTTACCATCAGGTGGACACAAGGTCACATGTCGTACTAGTAAAAAAAAAATATTACAAGCGCCAAACATAAAACTTTTAAAAATAATAAATGTACATTGCTACTAGAGCTCCCTACAAAATATATAAGTAATTATTGTTTAAAACTACTACTATTTAAAACTAATTACCTACTTTTATTTAAAACCTAAATATTTAGATAATCTAAATTATACATTATTAATTATATACATTGTCCCAAAAGTTGGTTGTCAGAGAATGTCTTAAGCATTAAGCCTGACCCTTGTACACAATGCAATATTTTTTTTAAATAAAATTAATAGTAAAAAATAACGTCTATTGAAATAGTAAATTAAGTTACAAAAAATTGTTACACTAATGAAAAATAATAAGCAAGCAAGATTTTTCTAGATATTCATGTATAGTAAGATATTTTTCTGTACCGTAACTTTGATATCTAAAACTCAAATGAAATTGTCAAAATTGAATATAGGTAAGTACAGTGTTTAGGGATGATGACAGGCACGTGTGTTGTTGGGGTTCCGCTCAGGTGGCGTCACATCTGCCGATATTAATAACCTATTGTTACCGCGGGTGGACGATCTAACTATGTCGATGTGTTTAATTTAAGCACATTTCTGTTTGAACTGTGAAAAGTGATCATCACAGCCCTAGAATTGAGAGTCCTAGATCCCCACTGTTGCAGACCCACTGCCAGAAATTTCTGGAGATTTTGGCGAGGGTCTAATGTTTCAATGACAATTTATTAACGATTACATAAGTAATTAGTGTAACCGAGTCTGACAGCTTAACTTGCTCTCCTTCTCAAGTGAATACGTGAAAGAAGACACATTTCTAAGATTTCCATGGATTTACTGGGAGAGTCTATCATATGTAGGAAAGAAAGATGAGAGGAATGTCGTCTTGCGACCAACTATAGACTGTTTTTTTATTGCATATAAAATGCTTACCATCCACCATTCTGCTTCTCTTCCTACCCAACCAAACACTGTACGACTCAGTTAATGCTGTCTTAGAAGCTTGTTCGACGGTAGACCTGCTTAGGCATTTATTTATTATTTCAGATTTTGCTGGATTTTCCACTCGCACCAACATCCATTGCTTAAAGCTGAGTCTTGAATCCGCATGAGAGCCAGCACCAACAGGCTCCTTAAATTATTTAGGTGGGTAGGTACCCTGGTGGTAAGCCCTTAGTTTAATTTGTAGAATAGTTTTAATTTCATAAGTATTTTTAATTTTTTTTTATAATTAGTTTTTTAATCTATTTTATTTTAATATTTTTGTATCTACTTGGAATAAATATATATATTCTCTATAGTATAACTGTAAGTCAGTGTTTTAAACAAATGATAAAAAAATACTGTCAGTTTCAAATACTTTTATCAGTCAAGCGCCTGCTGACATTTTATTTTATTTTACTAGGCCTCAATTGATCAATAAAGGTATCAAAACTTCATATATTTTTTAGCATTGTATACAGCACAACTAGTACACACAAAATGGGCCAAAGTGGATGATGTCCTTTCCCCAAGAATAAAAAATAAAATGTTTTTAAAATTACCTAAATAGTTTAGATGTGAATTTCATTTAAATCGGTATACATCTTTCTCATTCATGCTAATATTATAAATGTGAAAGAATCTTTGTCTATTTGTATGTATGTATGTTTGTCTCGCCTTCGCGCCTATAGAGCGGGTGTTTTTGTTTAAATTGTTAATATGTTTTCCTATACTTAATTAGTAATTATTCTTTCTATAATTCATGAGCACGCTTAGCCAGCACGCTTCAATAACCATAGACTTAATTATATTTTAGAACTGGTCAAATGCGTATAAAGCCTTTCTTTCAGCTCTAAGAAATATAATTGAGTTCCGCGAATGAATAAAAAATTCGGCCACATCAGCAATCTACGATATTCTTTATTTTGTCACCGTACATTCCCATCTGAATTTGGTTAAGTCTATGATTAAGTACATAGTTTTATTCGGTACGAGTGTTATGTTATATAATTTACTTACTACGTATATCTATCGTGCCTGGAAAGTGTTATACCAGTAGGTACCTTATGATGAAGACACTTAAAATAACTTAAATGCGGCTGTAAAGGGGCCTTGTCAAAATTTATTAGTATAGGTACCGAAAAATAACTTAAATAAGATTAGATTAAATTATTTTCTAGCTAAGATGCGGCTGTAAAAAGGCTTTGTCATAAATGTCAAACATTAAATTAAATAATTATATTATTCTAAAGATAATGTCAAATTGTTGCGGCTGTAAAAGGGCCTTGTCAGTGTTACCTTATACTTAAAACTAATTGTATAATTTATGTCAGATGCATAGTGCAATATAAATAAATAAAGAAACAAATAAACAACAATAAACAAATGTCAATAGTCTTATGCTATATTATTATCTTGTAGTGCTTCATCAACGATGTAGTAAGCTTTTTCTATTAAAGCTAACTTAACCTTTTTTTTAAAGTCCTTATCTTCAAGAGATCTTTCTTAAAGTCTTTATCTTATTTCATTTGATAGATTGTTGTACAATTTGACGCAGTTACAAACAAAGCTTTTTGTAAACTTAGTCAATCTATGTTTAGGTACAGCAATAGACTCTTTTTGGCGTGAGTTACTTCTCAAGGGTTTAATATGATATGAGTCCATGTTTTCCCTAATATATATCAAACAATGCAGTAAATATGTACTATATATAGTTAATATATTCAAGGCGTCTTTGCAAGTTTCTCTTGCTTTTATTCCAGCTACAAAACCCATATCAACATACCAATTTTTATTTAAGCCATTTTACCAAACATGGAGTTTTTTCCCCTACCCGTAAGTACTGGATTACACGATGAAGTTAGCTTATAACCCCTCTCGATACGCTACTATTCTAGAGTAGTATTGACGATCGGTGGAGAGTATATTTAAATTATAAATATTATTATAAGTTAGGGCAAAAGTTTTTATTACTGTCTACAACAACATATTTATATATCTATGGTGATAGGTAATCGACAAGCGTGACGAAAGAAAATGCAAGTCTGTTGTTAGAGGGAGCAAAAACAATGCGCCCTAAATGTCACAGGCGTGCACCGGCCCTTAATATATTGGTTGTCCATTTTACAAATTACTCGACAAATTGAGGACGAAAAAAATAAAACGGTAAAGTAATTTGGTGTATTTATTTATTTATTGTAGGTAACAAGTAATAGGCTAATACATGCACATATCCAGGATCTAGGACTTAGGTACTGTATAAAATAGCAACACCAAGGGCCAAAATCCTACAGACAATGAAATAAAGGAGAAAAGAAGAGAAGAACAATCTACCTCTGGTTATCAGACGGGCGCCTACCTATTTTTGTATGTATATATAATATTTAAGTAATATTATGTAACGATTATTATGTAGTGTCTGTAAAAGGACCGGCTCCGTGGTGTAGTGGTAACAAACGTTGCCGTGAACTCGGGAGGTCGTGGGTTCAATTCCACCGGGGGCAAGTTGTACATTGTATAATTTGTCTCGGTCTGGGCGTTTATATGTATAATATGTACGTATATATTTACAAAAAAAAAAGTATAATATGTAGTTTATCAACTATCTAGTTTCCGTAACACAAGCCTCGTAGCTTACCACGGAATCTAGATGGCGCTGTGTGAACTGTCTGGAAAAAAAAAATGAAAATTAATAATAATGTACCCTACAATCCTCTACAACACTCACAAAGGTTTGCTGTTATAAAATGCCGATTCGGCATTAGGTTCGCCCTTGTACATTACTTTTAAGTTTTTTGTGCAATAAAGAGTTTATAAATAAATAAATAAATAAAGAGCAGCCTCATGAAGAAAACAAAAAAAAAGTACAGTAAAGTTGGCTAAGTGTGAATTTGCTAATTTAAAAGCGTGATTTCTGATCACCCCGGGAGGAATACAGACTTAATCTTTGTAAGATATTATGTAGGTAGGTCAGATATTTTGGTCAGTTGTCTGCCAAGCATTAAACAAGTAACGTGTATCTCCGTGTTTCATTGCTAACCCAACGAAGATACAGAATAAGTGGCGACGAGGGAACTTCTACGCGTGATTTGGAGCACTGGCAACTTTTATAGTGTTAATATAACATAAGAAAAAGTTGTAATGGCTACCGGGAGCGCGATGTTTGGCGGCAATCTCAATTTTGACCATCGCACACAAGATTGGAGCATTTTTAAAAGCCGTCTGATGCAATATTATGTTGCGAATGATATTACAAAAACGACAGACGCAGCCGCGATACGGCGACGTGCTATTTTGTTAACATCGTTGGCAGAAGACACCTACCGCTTGGCAAAGGATTTGACTTTTCCCGTTTCGCTGGATGATATATCGTATGTAACTTTGATTGACAAACTCGATGGACACTTCGTAGCGAAAAGGAACAGCTTTGCCGAGAGGAGCGATTTCTACAAGGCGGAGCAGCGGCCGGGCGAGGAGCTCGCAGAGTGGGCTGCGCGAGTGCGTAGTCTGTCCAAGTTTTGCGAGTTCGAGGACCTCGAAACGACGTTGCGAGACAAATTTGTTCTCGGTTTGGAGAATCCCAAGGAGAAGGAGTTGCTGTTCGGGGAGAACATCAAGAAGTTGACGCTGGGCAGGGCGCTGGAGTTGGCGCAGGGCGTGCGCTGTGCACACCGCGCAGTGGCCGCGAGCGCGCCTCCCCGCGCTGTCGACGTGTTCAGCGTGCGAGGTGCGCCCGCGGCTCCTCCGGCCGGCCAGGAATCAGTGCCATGTGTAGTGTGCGGTTATAAAAATCATGTGAAAGAACAGTGTCGGTTTAAAAATTATACATGTTCAAAGTGTAACCAAAAAGGTCATTTAAAGAAAGTGTGTAAATTCGTAATCAAACGCAGTAATTTTTTGGCTGTAAATGATAACGACGATTTGATGCAAGGTAACTTTGATTTGTTTAATATTCGTTGTATTAACGGGGAACCGATGCGACAGGTCGTGTCTATAGGCGGTCATGAGGTGTTGTGTGAGGTGGACAGCGGTAGTGCTGTGTCCGTCATGACAGTAGAAACCTATAATATTTATTTTAAAAACAAACAGGAACCTAACCCTTGCAAGGTTACGTTAAACTGTTACAATGGTAGTAAAATTGTTCCGTTAGGTTTTTTGTGCTTACCAGTTAGTTTCGAGGAAAGAACGCAGTACATAAATATGTATATAATTTCCAGTTATGACTCCCCTGCGCCTTTGTTAGGTCGAGATTTTATAAGTAAATTTAATTTGCAATTATGTTCGAATTTTAATTATTACAACAAATGTACTGAATTTGATGTAAGTACACTGGAACATAAATTTTCGGACGTTTTTAAAGATGAGTTAGGTTGTTTTACTAAGTATAAAGTTCATTTGACGTTAAATTCCAAGTCTGATCCAATATTTTTTAAACCTAGACCGGTCCCGCTAGCTTTACGCACAAAAGTGGAAATTGAACTAAATAGATTAGTTGAATTAGGTATTTTAGAAAAGGTAAACTATGCTAGATATGCGACGCCTATAGTGCCCGTGCTCCGCCCAGACGGTAACATAAGGATATGTGGTGATTACTCAGTCACTTTAAATAAAATCTTGTTTGTCGATAATTATCCTTTACCGCGTATCGAAGAGTTATTTTCAAAACTACACGGCGGGCAAGAGTTTTCCAAGTTAGATTTATCTCGAGCATATAATCAGCTGTGCCTGGACGAGGAATCCAAAAACTTAACTTGTATTAATACTCATAAAGGGCTGTTCCGATTTACTCGCCTAGTATTCGGTTTGTCCAGCGCGCCAGGTATTTTTCAGAAAACTATAGAAACCTTATTAAATGATATTGAAGGCGTATGTGTTTTTATTGACGATATACTCATTACCGGTCCGACTCGGGACATCCATCTAGAAAGACTCGAGTTAGTGTTGGGAAAATTACAAAACGCTGGTTTGCGATTAAAGCGTAATAAGTGTGAACTATTTAAAAAGTCTGTTGATTACTTAGGATTTAGTATTGATAAAAACGGTTTGCAGAAATCAAACGAAAAAGTAAAAGATATTTTAAGCTGTTCGATTCCCAAAAATGTGTCAGAATTGAAATCCTTTTTGGGAATGGTAAATTATTATAGAATTTTTATTCCCAATACGTCCAGCATATTAAATCCTTTGCATAGTTTATTAAAAGATGGTGTAAAATGGGAATGGGGGGCGCAGCAGACTGACGCGTTTAATAGGATCAAGCGAGAGCTGGCCTCGGAGCGCGTCCTGGCGCATTACAACCCTGACGCCCAGACAGTGCTCACCGTAGACGCGGGCCCGTACGGACTAGGTGCCGTGCTGGCACAGAGACAGCCGAACGGCGGGGAGCGGGTCGTCGCTTACGCCTCGAGGTCATTGACCAAAAGCGAATGTAATTATGCGCAAATTCAAAAGGAAGCGTCTTCTATAATATTTGGAGTGAAGAAATTTCACCACTATCTGTACGGTCGATCCGAGCCGTTTATTTTACGCACTGATCACAAACCCTTGGTGTCTATATTTGGAAATAAGCACGGAGTACCCGAATTAGCAGCTAATCGGTTGCAGCGTTATGCCCTATTTTTGTCAGCATATAACTTTAAAATCGAGTACATAAAAAGTGAGCTTAATGTAGCTGATTTTTTGTCACGTGCTAGTTCGAATCGTCCCGAATACGATAATAAAGATATAGACGCGTCTTCCTACATAAATTTCATATCAAATAATGTCCCAGCTTTGTCCGTCAAAGATATTGCCCGCGAATCGGCCTCCGACAAAACTCTGCAGGAAGTCTTAAGTTTCATTCGGAAAGGGTGGCCACGTAAAGTAAACGACATATCGTTGTTACCGTACTTTAATTGTCGTTTACAGCTTAGTGAAGAAAAAGACTGTATTCTACGTGGTCATAAGGTTGTAATTCCATATAATTTACGAGAAAGACTTTTAAACGAATTGCATAGCTCCCATTTTGGAGTAGTGAAATCCAAAGCAATGGCGAGGACATATATGTGGTGGCCGCGAATAGACGAACACATCGAACAAAAGATAGGCAGCTGCACGACGTGCGCGGCGCTCAGGAGCAGTCCGCCGCGCGCCCCGCTTGCGCCCTGGCCCTACCCCGCGGCGCCCTGGGAGCGCTACACTTAGATATGCTAGCTGTTAACGGTAAAAATTTCTTAATCGCAGTAGATGCCCACTCGAAATGGGTGGAATGTTTTAGTATGGCCACGACGGATACTCGAACGATTCTCTTAAAAATAAATGATTTATTTTGTAGATTTGGGCTGGTAAAGGTTCTGGTTACGGATAACGCTTCCAATTTTATTTCGGCAGAGTTTGATAAATTTTGTCAAAATAATTGCATTAGGCATTTAACGATCGCTCCGTATCACCCTCAGTCGAACGGCCAGGCAGAGATTAGTGTAAAAATTGTAAAAAAAGGTATTAAATCTATTCTTGCACAAAATTTACATATATCCGAGTTTACTGTTGCGTTAAATAAATTTATGTTTGATTATAGAAATACTATTCATAGCACTACAGGATTTACTCCAGCGCAGCTGCTGTTAGGACGGCCCTTGCGCTCTAGACTTGACCTGTTGCACCCGTTAGAGGGCGCGCGCGACACTTTGCATCGACCTGTCTTATCAACAGCCAAAAATAATGTTCGTTTTAATCAGACCTTACAGAGTAAATATTTTGGGGGAAGGAGGAACATTAAGTTTAATAAAGGAGACGAAGTATTAATAAAAACATTTTATAAGAATGGTAATAAACATGAATGGAAAACTGGCATAATAAGAAGAAGAATAGGATCTAGAATGTTCATGGTGCATGTGCCCGAGTTCGACACTCTCGTGAAGAAGCACGCGGACCAGCTGTGGAGGTCGCGCAGAGAGGACGACGCGGCCAGCGTAGTGATGGCTCGCGGACACGACGCGCAGGACGCCGGGGGACCCAGCGTGACGTCACCCCCCCGGTCAGCAGATGACCAGGCCTCGTTCTCGACACCGGACGGCACCGAGATACCGACTGAGGAGTCTTATTGCGAGCCATGTGTGACCCCAGACGACAGCGAGTATGTCTCCGCCTACGACACTACGCTCACCGATGATACTATTCTCTCGGAGAGCGAGCTGAACGAGACGTACTGCAGTACTGGCAGTCATAGTGAGCCACTGCCCAGTGTACGTACCACTAGAAATAAGGACCCTATATATAGGGTATGACACCTGTACCATTTTACAGTTTTTATTTTATTTAATGTTATACTTTTGTTATTGCTATTGATTAATTAGATTAGGATTCTCAAACTATTGGGGGAGGATTGTAAGATATTATGTAGGTAGGTCAGATATTTTGGTCAGTTGTCTGCCAAGCATTAAACAAGTAACGTGTATCTCCGTGTTTCATTGCTAACCCAACGAAAATACAGAATAATCTTTTACAGGAATATAAAAGTAAAGTATCATCACGACCGTTTTCCTTTCGGGGTGGTCAGAAACCACGCTTATAAATAAGCGGATTCTCATTTAGCCAACTTTACTATAGGCCAATCATGACAAGTGGCAAGCTCGTCGATGTCTCTAGCGTACCAAACTCGAGAAATGTCACAAATAAATTATATATTAATTAAATGTATTTATTTACATTAATACATATTTTTGTGTGCCGACCAGGAATCGAACCCGGTACCTCCGAGTCTAAATCCACGGACTTAACCGCTAGACCACGGAGGCAGTTATTGCAGGAATATAACAGTTGAAATTAACAATGTCCGTTTGTTTAATATTTCCTTATAATGTTTGTGTTATCACAGATATAATTTTGCTCCAGCTCTCTTGGAAGAATCTTCCTAAACGTGTGTATTTTTGCAGGCAGCGTGTTGTAGGGGTGAAGAAGGGTGGTGCGGCGAGGGGTGGTCCGTATTGATCGCGACACTACCCCCTTTCAACCCCCTCCTAACACCCCCGCTCTCACAGATCTCTAACATGTGACTTAACACTGTATTACACCTCATTAATTTGGACAATTTCGTGAATCTATACTTCCACAAGCAGTGGTGACACTGTTGTAAGAACGTTTTCTAATTCCAAAAAGTAAAAAATGTTTGCGGTTCGAACCCCTGCATGTACCAATGAGAAATTCATTTTTTACAAGTTAAATGAAATCATTTATTTCCTTTGGGCTAGCACAACACTTCGATATTGGATGTCATTACATTTTTTTTTTATATTGTACAATTTATCATCTCAGCCCCTATATCTTGAAAATTCGGCCTACAATCGCCACGGTGCTGGCCAAACAGTAAGGATCTAATTTATTTTTTTAATGAGTTGGAACTAGTGGAACCGGGTCAGTCCCTTAACGTGCAGACCCTTGCCAACTTGGCCAACAATTTGGCCTGCGTGGCAATTAAAGTCGAAATTCTCCAGAAATATCTTCTGGACGTCTAGAACTCTTCTAGCAGTTGATGAAACAATAGAACGATAAAGTTTCATAATGGATCCCTACTATTTCGCTGATCCTTCGCCAAAGGTAATCCAGTGAACCAAAGTATTATTGCTACTTGATTGGTAATGTAAAACAGAGAAGTAATTAGTTGTTGGCCATAAACTGGCCAATAAACGTGATTGGTTGAGAGGTCGCTGCCAGCGCCAGTGTAATGCGGAACTAATGCCATTTGACACCCGTCACTGGAGTTTATAGTGTTCCGAACAGTAACAGCCTTTATTATGTTACAATGATTGTTAAAACTCTGTATTGGAAAAGTTACAGCTTTTTTTTTTTAATTAAAAGCCATTTAAAAACAAAACAATAAATAGCGGAGACCGACAAGCGTCGAAGTATCATCATCAGCCTGTGTCTCTCCACTGCTGGATGTAGGTCTTCCCCAAGGCTCGCCACTTCACACGATCTTCTGCCATTCTCATCCATCCTTCCTCAGGTCATCTGTCCATCTGGCGGGGGGTCGTCGCACTCTGCGTCTTCCAGTACATGGTCTCCACTCCAGAATACGTCTACTCCATCGTTCATCGGTTCTGCGGCATACCTATGTGTCCAGCTCATTGCCACTTCAGCTTGCTAATTTTAAAAGCTATATCGGTAACTTTGGTTCTTTGTCGAAGTATGTATCCATACTAAAATATTATATACCGTTTGCTGTAGAAACTCAGGGCCCATGGAGTCCAAGCAGCAAAAAGTTTTTAAAAGACAATACCACGTCTTGTCGTCTCCTCCGGTGATAAAAGGGCTGGCTGGACATCGACCACAGACGGCAGACAGTGCAAGGAGGCTCCGAACCCTGACAAGCGCTTTACGCTAAGCATAAACAGAGCTAAGCTATCGCGCAGATACGATTTGAATTTAAGTTAGCTTTTTTAGTTTATTTTCAATTGTGTCAAACTAATTTATAATTTGATATTAGGTAGGTACTTATATTATGAAAAAAAAAGTATCATCACGACCGTATCACTTGCGGGGTGTTCAGAAACCATTATTTTTAAAGAAGTGGATTTACGCTTAGCCAACTTTATATAGGCTCATCTTAACAAGTGGCATGCTTGTCGATTTTAGAGGATTCTTTTAAATTAGGTAATTAATTTTGGTTCTAGAACGAAAAATTCGCCTGCTGCCGGGGACCGTTCATTGAAAGGTCATTGACCGCCGAAATTGGGTCAATTGAGTTAAATGGGCCGCCTTCAGGATCAATCAATTCGTATAACCTTAATTTTCGACGGCTGATCCTTTGTTAAAAGCGGCATGAGTTAAGACGTTTCCATGTCATGCTCTCACTCGCACAATGCAATATTTTCAATGATTTTTCAAGCCTAAGTTTTTATTTTGAGAAATGAGTCTATCAACTTACTAAGAAATAAAATTACGGACATTTTAGAAATAATTTACTGTAGGTCAATTATGATAAGTAGCAAGCTCGTCGATGTCTCTATCGTACCAAACTCGAGAAATATCACATGTAAATTAAATATTAATCAAATTTATTTATTTAAATTAATCTGGGCCCATGGAGTCCAACAGCAAAAAAGTTCTCATAAGACATAACACCGCGTCTTGTCGTCTCCTCCAGTGACAAGAGGGCTGGCTCTTTCTTCGCCCAAAGAATCAGTATTGCAATTCAGCGGGGAAATGTAGCCAGCGTTCTTGCCACCATTCCAGCGGATGGGACTTATATCCCTTTATCCTTAGTATTAGTATTAATTTTATTTTATATTTTGTAAATATTTTTTTCGAATAAACGTTAATTTAAATTAATAAATATTATTGTGTCCTGACCAGGAATCGAATTCGGTACCTCCGAGTCTTAATCCACGGATTCTCATTTAGCCAACTTTACTATAGGCCAATCATGACAAGTGGCAAGCTCGTCGATGTCTCCAGCGTATCAAACTCAATAAATATTACGTATAAATTAAATATTAATCAAATTTATTTATTTAAATTAATTCATATTATTGTGTCCCGACCAGGAATTGAACCCGGTATCTCCGAGTCTAAATCCACGGACCTAACCTAACCGACCACAGAGGCAAGCATAAAATTTGTTGACTCACAGCAGTTTTTTTGATACTTAATTATTACTTAAGTAAAAATAAACCTATAAATTTTTACTTAAGTAATATTTAGGTACCAAAAATACGTTCGAGAAACTGGCTGTTAATGTGACTTTGATATGAAAAAAACAAAACGCGCTAAAGGCAATCAACCTCCACGTGCTTATCTTAAGAATTCCCAGTTGTCGCCCAACTGTCACCAAACCCCGCCCTTTATGTGACACTCTCAACCAATCACAAGTGTCACCGTTGTCCGCCCGAGCCACTTTCAGCCAATGGAAAGCGACGAGCATGCCCAATGACATTGCGTTGACAAATATAAATCCAACGCCCGGTTGAATAAACTTCAATAGGATTACATTGCCAGCCCAATTCTATTGATAGTTTTATTTCCATTCTATTTCATTTTAACGTTAAATGCTGTCAAAACATGTTTTGGTATTCACCTACCGATTCAATTTCCATAATAAAAACTAACTATTGACAAATAATAATAGTAAAAAAGTATCATCACGACCGTTTCACTTTCGGGTGGTAAGAAACCACGCTTATAAATAAGCGGATTCACATTTAGCCAACTTTACTAAAGGCCAATCATGACAAGTGGCTAGCTCGTCGATGTCGCGATCGCAAAATCGTTTTCTTATAATACACACATCAAAAAAGTCTAGGGATCAAGCATGTTTATGCGGATTTCTTGTGATTGAGATGTGGCTTTGTAATAAATTTATGATTTTATAAATTTATATGGATCCTTTTTGGTGCATTTCATAATTTAAAACAGGAACTGTCAATCAAATTCGAGTAAAAGATGAAAATCAGCTGTCAATATTTTCCCTATAAAAACATAAGACGCATTGAAGACATTATTAGTGCTACTGTTTCCCTACTACTGATTAAAACCAACGTTATTATGGAGCGGCGACGTCATTTAAGCAGGGAAGAAATGATCAGAGCCGTGGGAATGATAGAAGCTGGTTCCCGGCAACGTACTGTGGCTTTAGCTCTGAATACAAGTCAGAGTGTTATCAGTCGACTTTGGACACGTTACCGAACCACTGGTACCGTGGCTGAGCGCCATGGAGGACGGTATCGCTGCACCACACGGAGACAAGACCGATACATTCAAATCACAGCTCGAAGAACTCCAACAATAACCGCCATGATGTTAGCCGTGAGCCTTCATCGCTCTTCAGGGAACTTAATTAGCGACCAAACAGTCAGAAACCGCTTGCATGAAGTGAACCTTCATTCCCGAAGACCGCTACGGGTACCACCTATAGCAATGCACAATCGTAGGACTCGATATCAATGGGCTCTTGAACACAGAAATCGGACAGAAGAACAATGGCGTTTGGTGTGCTTTTCTGATGAGTCTCGTTTTGGTATGAGGCCGGATACAAGACGTATACGACACTGGAGAACCCCTGGACGCCAACAGCGATTAAAATCCTGCCAGGAAGTCCATCCTTATAGTGGTGGAACCATCATGGTATGGGCGGGTATTTCGATCGGCGGAAGAACTGAGTTGATTTGGATCAGAGGCAACCTCAACGCTCAAATTTATGCTGAGACGGTTGTATCAGACGTCATCGTTCCTCTACAAGTGCATATCGGTCCCTTATTTCAGTTAATGCATGATAATGCACGACCGCACACCGCAAGAGTTGTAAGACAGACTCTCGCCGCAGCTAACATCAATGTCCTGCCCTGGCCTGCTCAGTCGCCAGACTTGAACCCGATTGAGCATGCATGGGATATTCTTCAGAGAAGAGCTCTGCCGAATATGGAGGGTATCCAGTCGCAAGAAGACCTTTTTTTGTTGTTGCAACGAACATGGGCGGCCATTCCACAGCGTGATTTGGATGAACTCATTTTGAGTATGCCAAACCGATGTTATTGTGTTGTTAGTGTTCGCGGTAGAAACACGGATTATTAATTGTTTAAGTTACCCAATAAAATTAAAAAAAAAACTGTTATTTCAGTCTTTTTTTCGAACTTTAATGTTAGTGGTTCAAATGTCAAAAATCCCTTTATTAGGAAAATGGCAATTTTTTTTACTAATGCAAAGGTGACTTGGTTTATCGTTACTGTAGACAAACGAAAACATTTTATTTGATCAATCCTTAAAGAAAATTTTAATGAATATCAATCAGGAGAAAAGTTATTGCAAAAATATATGTTGATCCCTAGACACTTTTGATGTGTGTAGTTTTAAATAAATCTACAATACTTTTTTATTAAAATAACTTTTAGGAATTTTTACAAATGTACGTTTTAATTAGGTATTTATATTATATTTATTATCACATAAACAGTTATAAATATATTTGCTGTTTTAAAATGGTTAAGGCTTTAAAAAAAAAAAAAAATGACAACGGACTATTGTCTGGAGTCTCATAAAATATTTTTTCTACTATTCCATTTAATTTGTTGTGCTATACAACTTTAGTTCCACGTTATAGGTAAGAATTCAAAGTGGAATACCGTACGGGACAATAATGTAGGATTGGAAATGAACGGATTTTTTTTTTAGAATCGTATTCTGTGTTTTACTGTACCTATACCATATATGTACCTACATTGTTTATGAAATGTTGCGAGTGTTAATAATATAATTTGTATAGTATCATCACGACCGTTTCCCTTTCGGGGTGGTCAGAAACCACGCTTATAAAAAAGCGGATTCACATTTAGCTAACTTTACTATAGGCTTACTATAGCATGACAAGTGGCAAGCTCGACGATGTCTCCAGCGTTCCAAACTCGAGAAATATTACAAATAAATTAAATATTAATTAAATGTATTTAGTTGTATTAATAAATACTTTTGTGTCCCGTCCAGGAATCGAACCCGGTACATGACATCGCGCCCTGATGGTAAGCGGTGCGCGAAGTAAAAATCGAGAATCGATCTTAGCGTAGATTAATCCGATAAGATTTTTATTCTTATTAGAGAATAAAGTTAAGTCGTTGGATTCAAACATGGTAAGGGTAATTCTTGGTCTGAAAAAAAATATATATTTGTGATATTAATATCTCTATTTAAAAAAACATCTATTCACACTTCCTATTTTGCATTATAAGTACAGACACTCTTATACATTAATATTTAAGTAACGTCTTACAATTTGAAATTAATAATTTAATTTAAGTTTGGACTAATAAATATAATTAATTTGAGAATTGGGCCTAAGCAGGTCTGCTGTCTTATATTTATGGTAAGAGCTTTCAAGACGGCATTAACGGAATCATACAGTATTTGGTTGGGTAGGGAGAGGAGTGGAATGGTGAATGGTAAGCGTATTATCGCGCAATAAAATAAAAAAGTGAGGCCTCCTTTTCTTAAACCAGCCTTTTGTCGGTCGCAAGCCCGAGACACCATTCTTCTCATCTCTTACCCACCCGGCACCCGCACTGTGAATCCATGGAATGCTTAGAAATTTGTCTTCTTCACCATCGTTCCCGTGCATGTTAAGTAGTCGGTGCCGGTTCCACTAAATGCCAACGGTTGAGGCCCAGGCTGTGTTCGAAGGGCTGTGACGTATTAGTAATAGTAGATTAGTAATATAGGCATGAAGGTGAGACAAACAAACACGAGTACATGTACATACATATACAAAGCTTATTTTACATTTAAAAAAATAGTACGAAAATAACGATCTATTTTTTTAAATGTTTTTACCCATTCTCCTTTGTCTTCTTCATTTATGTTCCTAAAATTATGTCATAAACTTCAAAACGTCCGACATTAGGTCCGTAATTGTACATTTTACACTTAACAAAAATCCCCACTAATCACTTGGAAGATGACAATAAAACTCAACCCCTCACTGCCGCGGTTTTTAGCCTTTGTCCGCCTTTTTTATTTATATAGTCCTATTTGGCTATACAAAATATTCGACCTATGGGCCGAATGGTTTTATTAGCTAGTGATAACTACGTGAGCGATGGTGGCTATGTTGTAAATGATTTTTGACACTGTTTAACGAACTGGACTGATATTGGTAATTTGCTCGGTCTACTGTATCTGGTGATGTATCCACCGTACGTGCCGACAAACCCAGTAAAGTGTATACACACTTTTCGGGATCAGGCTCGAATTACTGTCATGCCCAGTCAAACCGGCATAGTGTAAGGGACTGATGACAGTCATGAGTGTCTGATTCCAGTTCCTAACATTCATGAACCTCGCGCGTCACTTACCTTCAGGTGTGAGTAAGGTAAAATGTGCTAAAATTAAAAAAAAAACTTTCATGTAGTTTATATAATTCCTTGGTATATAGTGTATTCATAAATTAGACTATTAGATTGTTGTATCCTGCACAAAATTTGCCACCATGACAAAGGTTAGTTGTCAGAAAAACTCGCCTATATACCTAATTTTAAGTTTTGGTTGAATAAATAAACTAAAATATATAAAATTAAACCTGCACGAAGAAAAAAACGCTCAGGCTGAGAGAACATTACCTACCTGATTACCTATGAGTGTCGTCCGGTTGCAAAATAGAATAATTATAAGGTTGATTATAATAATTTGACCCATGGACCGAATTTAGATATGTGAAGTAGGTTCTAAAATATTTTTATAACCCGACTCAGTGTCATGAGCCCTTAATCGTTTTATAGTTTTATTGCGGCAGATGACCATCGCATCGCTGTCGTATTATTTCTTTCTCTTTTTATTGCGTCTTAAAACCTGGGAGTAAGGGAGACGTAATTTAGCGGATCTGCAGCGTTAAGGATCGGTTTGTTTGCTACGATCTATTTTTAGTCACAGGTTTATTTATTTTTATTTATTTATTACTGAATTACTACGATAAAAAGAAAGACAAATATAATAGGAATAAAATTTCTTAATAAATAAACAGAATGGTTTCTTGATGCAACACCCTCGCAATTATTCCGTTGTTCATATACTGATATTAAACTACATCACTTTATAAAGTCAATCACAAAATTTAAAACATAAAAAGTAAATAGGTAAGATAGTTCTAATATAGGTAGGTTGGTGTATTTTAAAATATTTAAAAACAATTGGATTTAAAAAAAATAACTGGATGTTTCCCTAATTTATATTGTCAACATTATATTTTTTAGGTAAATTTCCCCTAATGCCACCAAATATTCAAGAATAATAAATAATAGCTAATTCAAATATAATTACGATTATCTCGTGTACTTGTTTAATAATATTCTTTATTAATCATCAAACCTTAAAAAATATCAATTTATTTAAATAAATAATAAAAAGTGGAAATGTTGTCAGACTCCTTGCGACCATCTAGATGGGACGTCTATCTTAGAGTTATATTCATTATTTAATACATGCACCTATAATTAACTAATTTACAAAATAAGTAAATAATAATAATTTAAATTAATAAATCATAAAAATAAATACCTATAGGTATATAAATAATAAACTTGTCGCTGTATAGAATAAGTGTAGACAAAGTAGGTCGCAGAAATAAAACCGTGGTTTAACAGTTTTTAATTGAGCCATGTCCATAAAACGGTTGTCGTCGTGGGATAAATCCGAAGATTTAATTAGACCTGGCGCAGGGGCAAATATATTCGAGACGTATATACTAATTTAAAAATGTGAAAGAGGCTTTGTCTGTCTGTACCTATGTACGTCTTTTTAAAATTGATGTTGATGCTTGTGTGTCTTAAAGATCGTTGTTAGTGTTATCATAGTGTGGTGTGTCCGGTGGTCGTCCCTTCCTTAGAAGGTCATTGCAGCAGCGGCACGTGTGTCGGGTCCCGGTCCACACCCTAAGGCCCTGGTTGAGCGGGGGGATGGCTGGCACATGTGTTACGTCCGTGATCGCGTTCTGTTATGGGGGTTTGGAACCTCTGCTGAACTCGTTCAATTTAAGAAAAAGTAAAGTACCTATCGCTTTCCGGAGTGATCAAAAACCACGCTTAAAAAGAAGCGGATTCAAATTCAGCCAACTTTAATATAGGCCAATCATGACAAGTGGCAAGCTCATCGATGTCTCCAGCATACCAAACTCGAGAAATATCACAAATAAATTAGATATTAATTAAGTTTATTTATTTAAATTAATTACATTATTGTGTCCCGAATATCGAACCCGGTACCTCTGAGTCTAAATTCACGGACTTAACCACGGAGGCAGTCTAAGGTAAGAGCAGATAAAACCACACGGTATTTTAGACGGGCGAACTCGGGCCAAACAGCTATAAATAAATAAAATCTGGCCGTGTTAAATAAAAACTACAATTCCTAGAATCGATCTCGCTTTGGTATCGCTGATTTGCCGCCCTTTTCTTGACATATTTTATTTTGATTTTTTACATTTAATGAGCTATTTTCCGCTTAATGGATTCAGCAGCCCTATTCCAATACTTTAAAAGGGGTCAACCCTTTGGCCCCTCTCGCTCGCACAATCCAATATTTTCCGAGATTTTTCAAGCAAACTTATCCGTTTTTTTATACTAGCACGATTCGTCCTTCGCCCACCTGTTAAATTAAAATCAGCTTTAGTGCTATCAGGACGACACTACATTATTTGCAACAAGTATTGGTCACGTGGAAGAGCTGTTGCAAAAAATGGAGTCAGTCAGTCTTAAGTTCGGCCTTAAAATTAACCGCAGCAAGACAAAGGTAATGATTGTAGACCGTGCCAACGATAACTGGCCAGAAATTAAACAGATAGCAAAATGCGATGTTGTCCAATCATACATTTATCTGGGAGCATTGATATCGAATGGCGGTGGATGCGAGGAGGAAATTAAGCGTCGTATGGCAGTGTCGAGGTCTGCTATGGAGAAGCTTAAGAAAATATGGAGGAACCGAAACATTACGAAAGCTACTAAAATCCGGCTGGTCAGAGCTCTTGTGTTCCCCATTTTCCTGTATGCTGCAGAGACGTGGACCCTGCGCGAAACTGAAATAAAACGTATTAATGCTCTAGAAATGTGGTGTTGGCGGAGAATGTTGGGCATATCGTGGACGGAGTTCCGAACCAACAAATCCATCCTGGACGAACTGGAGATAGGACAACGCCTTTCCTCAATCGTGCAATCACGCATTCTCACTTTCTTTGGACACGTATCACGGCGTGGAGATACATCCATTGAGCGCCTTGTAGTTCAGGGAAAAGTCGATGGCAAGAGAATGCGTGGTAGGTCTCCGATGAGATGGACTGACCAGGTTAAAGCAGCAATGGATCACCCCCTACATGAGTGCTCCAGGAAGGCTGCAGTTCGAGACGAGTGGCGACGACTTGTTAAGCGTGCCACTGACACTCAAGTGACGACCACGACCACTCTGCCAAGAGTGTAGCGACTAAGAAGAAGAGTGCTATCAGAAAAATGACAACTATTTTTACTTACCTTTAGCAACCATACCGTAGTTACCGGCCTATATACACATATATTCACAAACATATCTTAAGAAATACTTACGAAATAATTAAGAAGGGAACTGTCATTTACACAATTGTATAGCGAGTTATCAATTTTGTGTTTTTCAAAGCAATAAGGAATAATTAAGTAGAGTTTTAAAATACTTTTTTCGGTATCATAATAAACCACATTCTATAATTTTAAACAGTATAACAATATCACCAAAAACGGAAAGTCATACTCGTATATATTAAATAAAATATTAACTAAGAAAAACTTAAGTATTGTGAAATTTGTATAATAAAAACATTTAAGTATAGCTTCGAAAAACCGGCTGGTAATCCTATATATTCGGTTTCTGAGAAAATAAGTAACGTCTGGGGCCCTGAGATCTTGGACCACTACAACTGAAGTTAGTCGCCTCTACCAGTATTCTAATTGAGTTGGATGGGATAGCAAGAATAAATTTCCTAATTGTTCGCCCTTCGCCATGTGGCGGATGAAGGTAGGGCCGGATTTTATGACAACGAGTTCAATAATTTGATTGGAAAATAATAAGGTGCTATCGAGTTATTTATGACTTTATGGGATCAACCCTACCAACCCGTCCGTACGGCATTTGTGACACGTCATTATTTAAATTAATTTGAACTCTACTCCTGCTAGTACAAGATTTACAGCCAGTTTCTTGAACGTATTTTTGGTACTTAATTATTGCTTAAGTAAAAATTTACAGGTTTATTTTTACTTAAGTAAGTGTTAGCTGTCAGCAAAATATAAATAATTGGACACACGTCTTTTCGAATAGTTTTATTTAAGGCATTCTAACCTTGTTCTGATATGTGTCACGGCTTGGAGAAACATTCATCGACCCCCTCCAGGAGAAAGTCGATGGATTGAAGATGCGTGGTAGGTCTTCGATTTGATGGACTAACCAGGAAAATTGAAGTTCGAGAAGAGTGGAATTGTTAAGCATGCTACTAGTACTCAAATTTGCAACAAGTATTAGTCATATGAAAGATCTGTTGCAAAAAATGGAGACCGTCAGTCTTAAGTTCGGCCTTAAAATCAACCGCAGCAAAACAAAAGTGATGATCGTAGACCGAGCCAACAATAACTGGCCAGCAATTACAAGGATAGCAAAGTGCGATGTCGTCCGATCTTACATCTATCTGGGAGCACTAATATCTAATAACGGTGGATGTGAAGATGAAATCATGGCAGTTACAAGATCTGCTATGGACAAACTGAAGAAGATATGGAGGAACTGAAACTTTACCAAAGCCACTAAAATCCGGCTGGTTAGAGCTCTTGTGTTCCCTATTTTTCTGTATCCTGCGGAGATGTGGACCCTACGTGAAACAGAAAAAAATAGTGCTCTAGACATGTGGTGTTGGCGGAAAATGCTGGGCATATCATGGACTGAGATCCGAACCACCAAATCCATAGTGGAGGAACTGGGGATCAGTCAACGCCTTTCCTTGACTGTTCAATTATTAATTTTACAGTTAATTTTATTAATATTAGGCATTCTCACTTTCTTCCGACACGTGTCGCTGCGTGGAGAAACATCCATCAAGCGCCTGGTAGTCCAGGGGAAATTCGATGGCAAGATGATGCATGGTATGTCTCTGTAGAGATGGACCGATCAGGTGGAGGAACTGGGGATCAGTCAACGCCTTTCCTTGACTGTTCAATTATTAATTTTACAGTTAATTTTATTAATATTAGGCATTCTCACTTTCTTCGGACACGTGTCGCTGCGTGGAGAAACATCCATCAAGCGCCTGGTAGTCCAGGGGAAATTCGATGGCAAGATGATGCATGGTACGGCGTTCAAAATATTCTCGGTATGTGGATAAAAACAAACAAGTACGAAAAGTTTGATATTTTTATTTTTCAATATACTCCCCCCCTATGTTCATACACTTATAAGATCGATCAATTATTTTTTTTAATCCCTCATAAAAATATTTTTTATCTTTGGTGTATAAATGCTCCTCCACGGCCGTCTTCAACGCTTCATCGTCAGAAAATTTATTTCCACGCAGATCCTTTTTAAGATTGGGAAACAAAAAGAAGTCGCTTGGGGCTAAGTCCGGACTATAGGGTGGATGAGTAACAGTTTCAAACCCACATTCAACAATAGCTGCCTTGGCAATATGAGCAGTATGGACAGGGGCGTTGTCATGCAGAAGCAGAACACCTTTGGTTAACTTTCCTCGCCTCTTTTCTTTGATCGCATCTCTTAATTGACGTATAACGTTAGCGTAGTACTGCCCTGTGATATTTACACCTTTTTCTTTATAATCGATAAGCAAAACTCCTTCACAATCCCAAAATATTGTGGCCATGACCTTGCCAGCTGACGGGATTACCTTGAACTTCTTGGGATGAGCTGAACCCTTAATGTGCCACTGCATGGACTCCTGTTTGCTCTCTGGGTCATAATGATGAACCCAGGTTTCATCTCCAGTAACTATTTTTTGCAGCACCTCATCGGGATTTTCACCACACAGGTCGATAAAATCTGAACAGCAAGCCACACGCATATCCTTTTGAAGAAGCGTCAGCATTCGCGGAACCCATCTTGCACTTACTTTTGACATATTAAGATGGTCATGTATAATGTAATAATGTACGGTACCAATAGAGAGATTGGTTACTTGAGCTATAGATTTTACCTTCACTCGGCCGTCTTCCAATATAAGTTTTTCCACTTTATCAATATTTTCTTGTGAGGTAGCCACTACAGGCCGGCCAGGTCTAGGGTCATCTTCAATACTCTCCCTTCCACGCTTAAATTCGCTTGACCATTTTTGAATAGTAGATAAAGAAGGAGCAGACTCACGGTAAACACAATCCATTTCCTCTTTTATGGTTTTTTGATTTTTACCCTGTTTTGTCAAGAATTTTATGACGGATCGGTGCTCTAATTTCGTTAAAATTGTTAATTCGCTCATGGTGTTCATGTTTGTTCGGCAATTGCAGAAAAACAAAAGAACATCTCGGTTCCAATTTTACTTTTTTTTAATGTCAATGGATGAATCTTAGCGGCCAGTAACAAATATATATATAAAAGAGGTTGTAACGTATCAATACCGAGAATATTTTGAACGCCCCTCGTATGTCTCGCGTGCCACTAGCACTCCAATGGCGACCACGACCACTCAAAGCAAAAATACAACAAACATACAGAGTTCACACGAACAAAGCTTTTTTTACATTTATAATATTAGATAATATATAATAATAAAATATAATAATAGTGTAGCATTACCTAAAGATATTCATGATATTTACCTCAGCGATACCGCTCCTTACCTGAAGCTCTGATATCTGTGCTTCCTTCCTCCAACAAATTGCACCAAGTCGGGGTGCAGGGTAGCCACTTAATAGGGCTCTAACACGCAATATACTGACCGTCGTAGGTTCTGCTACGTATTAGGTACATAACTATTTAAATCTAGGTTAAAGATAAGAACACTTTTTGTAAGGGGAATTAGATAAAGGTTTATATACTGAGATAAATAGATATTGATGTAATGGAAGAACGACATTTAATCGTTTTTTATTTTTTATTTAAAACTTTATTGTTTTAATAACAAAAGGCGTATGTAATGCCGATTAACATTATCTTACCATCAAACTTCGGGACATTGTATTAATTATGGTAGGTTTATAAATCGAACATAAAAACAAATATTTAAATAATTTTGACATTAATTTAAACTGTGCACTTATAACTTAATAAATAAATACATGATTTTAATACTTAAACTACATAATAATAATACATACACTACATAAATACATATAAAATACATAGATAAACTACTTTTTAATTATTGATTTTTTAATCTGAACACGACATGTGACATCGCGCGCACCTGATGGTAAGCAGTACGCGAGGTCCAAGAATGGGAGCAACTGACGCCGGTTGTTTTTACCAGTCCTTTTTTACTAGTACGAAAACTATATATTTTATATTCCAGATAACTTAATTGCACTAAAAGTATGGAAACTTCTATCGTTGTACACGGCACAAATTGCACAATAATAGCCCAAATTGGATGACGTCCTTTGGTAGATATATTCCTTGGACATAACGTCAACATCTAAACTTAGTATAACTAGTTAAAAACAATTTAAAGTGTGAGTTTAAAAATAAAACTAGAAGGCATCGTTAAAGAGATTAATAACATGCACGCTGTTGTACAGGAAACAGCTTTGGCCCTTGCCAGCATATACAGGTAGTTCCGTTTCGCCACAACAGCCTGGCAATGGCAATATATTTTCCGGTACACTAGCAAATACAACCTTGACAAATGGTTGCTTGAGGGTAGACCTTAGGTTAAAGGCTTGTGCACACTGGATGCGTATATTATTTTAAATGAATCACATTCCACTAATAGCAACTTGTGGAATCGTTAATAAATTGTCATTAAAAGTTGACATTATATCCTCGCCAAGCCGTCTAGCCAACGTGGCGAGTATAGGCCAAATTCTCCAGATATCTGTTCTGGAAGGCCCATCTCCAGCAGTGGAGGTCTAGGACGCTGTGTCCTAGGGGCTGTAATGATGATGATGATGACATATCACGATCAAATAAATAAAACACTGGTTGAAGGCATATTAAAAATCTTTCGTAACAAAAGGGCATGTATGAAGAGGTTGATGAAATGTCGACGAAGCGAAAGAAGTATGTCGTGATCTGCCTTGTCTCTGCCTACCCCGTAAGGGATCTGGCGTAAAGATATGTATGTATGTTTCTAAAATTAATTCTTATTGTTCATTACACTCTTGGAGTAGTCATGGTGTGTATTTACAGCCTTAACACCTGTCTTTTTTACTTACCATCCTCTCGTCATTGACTTTTTCCTGGACTATTATTATTATTAATAGTTTTTTTATTGTACAAAATAAGTCTACAAAGGCATAGATTAACAAAAAGCATTTTCTAACATCTAACCTTTGAAAAAGTGTGAGATTAACTACCCTTAGTCTATAGCTATAGATATACCCGATATGAAAATACGGAAAAGGGTAGGTATTAAGGAAAGCATAGGGACAAAAATAAGGAAAGGCATGCTCCGATGGTTCGGACATATTGAAAGAAATAACTAAATGAATTAACTAAGTGCAAAGACAGACAAATTATCATCTCTGGTGACTTTAACATTAATACTATGATTAAAAACAATAATACAATAGACTTAATAAACTTATTAGCTAATTATAACATAAAACTTCATATTAAAAAACCAACACGACAAAATACTTGCATTGATAACATAGCAAGTAACATCAAAAATGTGAAGGCAGAGGTACATTCGCTTTATCTGTCCGATCATGACACTGCACAAACTATTGACTTTAAAACAAAAAATACCATGACAAAGCCCTATCATTGGTTTATTATTAAAAATGACTATAGTGAAGATAATGTAAGGAAATTTAATAATTGCTTAATGAGTTTATCATGGTCCGATGTATATGGTGAGAGCAGTTTTGATACTGCATTTTCATTATTTCACAACATGTACTGCCTGCTATATTCACTCTGTTTTCCAAAAATTAAAATTAAAATTAGTAGCAATAATAATAAATCTAAGTGGATAACAAAAGGTATTAAAAAAGCTTGTCTTACTAAAAAAAAACTAAGGTATACATATTACAAAAATAAAATAATACAAAATAAATATATATAGAAAATATGATAAGTTACTAAGATCGTGTATAAATTGGTCTAAAAGAAATATAAATAAAAAACATATAAGTAATGCTAATAATAAATGCAAGGCCACTTGGGACATTATTAAAAACAAGTCAAATAACATAGGCACAAATGAAATCATGGCTATCAATGTAAAGGGACATATTTTAAATAGCCCTAAAAAAATCGCACATGCATTTAATAAATATTATATAAACTTAACAAATACTGATGGCATAAATACACCCCATACTAAAGTAAATGTACAAATTCCTATAATGAGTAATAGTATATATCTAGATCCTTGTGATGAATATGAAATTATCAAAAATATTAAAAGCCTTAAAAATACTAAAACGGTAGGATTTGACTTGATTGCTACAAATATTGTTAAGTCATCAGTCTTATCGATAGCTACAGTGTTAACCTATTTAATTAACTGTTCATTTCTTGAAGGCGTATTTCCATCACTACTAAAAAGCTCAATAGTTACTCCTCTTTACAAGAAAGGTAACAAACTTGAGTTAAGTAATTATAGGCCAATTACTAAAATATCAATCTTTTCAAAAATATTTGAAAAAGCAATGCATCAGAGATTGACATCTTTTATTGACAAGTACAGAGTTATTAATCCAGAACAGAGTGGTTTTCAAAAAGGAAAATCGACAACACGTGCAATGTTTTCACTAATTACTAATGTAACTAAACATATCGACAAAAAGAATCAGGTTATAACAATGTTTTTTGATATGTCAAAAGCATTCGACTATGTAGATCACACTTTATTAATGGACAAATGCGAACGTCACGGCATTAGAGGCCCGGCTCTAAACTGGATTCGTACCTACTTAGATGACAGAAAACAATGTGTAGAAATAACAAATATTTCTAACAATTTAGAGTGTATGAAACATAAATCGTCTTACGAATATAATAAATATGGAGTCCCTCAAGGAAGCGTACTAGGACCTTTGCTATTCCTTTTGTATATCAATGACCTTCCCTCAATTACTAACCATAAATGTGTATTATTTGCTGACGACATCTCAATTATTATACCTAATACTGACAAATCACCTTTATATGGAACTATAGTCAATAAGACAGTGAACTCTGTCTTAGAATGGCTAGAATGTAATAACTTAAAAGCAAACTTGGATAAAACAAAATATATAAACTTCCGTAACTATAAATCTAACCCATCACAAATCAAAGTCGAGTGTCGTAATAAAGTCTTAGAGGAAACAGAAAGTATAAAATTTTTAGGTTTACTACTCGACCAACACTGTAATTGGAAACTACATATTGACTTATTATGTACCAAGCTCAATAGCTTCATATATGCGTTGAAAAGATTGCGAAATGTAAGTAGCGAAAGTACAGCTATATTGGCTTATCATGGATATGTAACTTCTGTACTAAGATATGGTCTTATAGCGTGGGGGAATTCCACAGACATAAATAAAGCATTTCTAACACAAAAAAAATGCATCAGAGCTATCTGTGGGGTTGGACCACTAGAGTCATGTAGACCTTTATTTAAAAAATTAAAACTATTAACCCTCACATCCTTGTATATCCTAGAAATAGTAAATTTTGTTGGAAAAAATAATGAACTATTTGTCAAATGTGATACAGGAAGAAAATTTAGTCGCATGGACACTACAAAACTTAAAATTCCCAGTCATAAAAGTAAATTATTTAGTGTGAACTCATATATTATGTGTATCAAGGTTTACAACAACATACCTAAAGAAATTAGACAGTTACCAAACAAACTGTGTATTATAAAATTGAAAAAATGGTTAATAGAAAAATGTTATTATAATATCAATGAATTCTTTACTATTACAAAAAATGACATGGTTTACTATTTGTGATCTTAGTATTGTTTATCTTTTTTTAAATGTAATGCATTAGCAGAACACCCCTGTATAAAATATTTGCTCGCCAAAACTTGGCAAATGTACCTACTCTTAAGTTTACTTTAAGACCTGTAAATTTGTAAATATGACATTTATGCAAATAAATAAATTATTATTATTATTATTATTATTAAAGAATGAGTGAAGAGAGATTGACGAACCAGATATATAATACGAAAATTGCGGGTATAAAAAAGACTTACCTATCACGATCAAATAAATAAAACAATAGCTGAAGGTGCATTAAAAAGCCATCAAAACAAAAAGGTTGATGAATGTCGAAGAAGCGAAAGGGGTATGTCGTGATCGTGACAAGTGTGCACATGTCGTGCATACCTAAGAGATTTTATAAAATACTTAGCACAAAATGTGACGCTTCAACTTATGTTTTCGTACAGTTATTAGTTAGATGATTATTATTATTTTTTTTTTTTCTTGTTTACTTACGGTATAGATTTAGTTGCACTCGCTACTGACAATTTATTTTAGTTTTGATAATAATTTTGATTTCATTTAATATTAGTTCAGTTTTAATTTAATTTATGATTTGACTTAATTTTATTCGATTTAATTTAAATTGATGTTGGGTTCGGCTCAATTTTAATTTAAGTGCTGTCTATAAAATAAAAATCATTTTGGCTAATGTATAACAACATTTCTATCGTCAAATATGTATTAATTTAATGCTGTGATTTTGTAAAACCAATAAATAAATAAATACACGTACTCATATGCCATGTGGGGTGACAAAGTCATAGAGTTGTCCTTGCAGGTATATGTGTCCGCAACCAGTGTGCCCAAGTCCTAATGCAAGACATTATTTCAAAAATCGATAGACAAAGATTTTTTCTTAAAGGTTTTTTCTCACGCCCATCCTTTGACGCCGTTGCCGCTATGCCGGCTTAATCAACATCATTAAAAACATAATTGCTTCAGAATAAAACTGACGACAATGATTTAGTAGTGTCATCTAGTGACACAAAAAGGCGCATTTTTGACAATCATCGTGGTTGATGAGTATCTATGTGTTCTTTGGTGCGCCCGCGAATACTGTCATATCATCGGCCGATACCTGACCGATACCTGTATGATATAATGTATGCTAGATAATTATATTTTTTATCAAAGGCAGGTTATAATTAAAGCCCAGTTTTGTTATTGATTTTTGATTTAATGGTTTTAAGATAAAAGATAAGATAAAAAATCTGTATTTGCATAAATGTTAGTCTAATTTACAGGTCTTATAGTAAACTAACTTAACGTAACAATATTTGCTCGCAAATATGTGTATCAAACATTAATATAAATTTTAAATAAAATATGTACAAAAACTTACATCTAGGTATTCATACAATATTGTCAGCTTAAACTTTAGGTATTACAATTGTCAAAATATTCTTTTAAATTATAAAACATCTTCTCTTTTAACCAAATTAATAATTGTTTTTTAAAAACATTTTTTCCCAACATTTTTTTTAATTAGGCAATTTTTATTACATTTAGTTTTCTTAGGATTTATATCTATTTTTATCAAGTAATTACAATAAGAAAACCCATTTTATTGTTTCCTTAAAACTGAACAATATTTTTGCACTTTAATATTATATGTATAAATAAGCCTTCATAATTAATAAGGAAACGTAGAGTTAGAATTAAAAAAAAAAATCTTTTAATTAAGATATTTTATTCTGAATAAAGGGATTTTTTATTTAATGGTTTTCCTTAAGAAATTGCAATAAGAAAATCTATTTTATCATTCCCTCTAAACTAAACATATTTTTGAAAAAAAAAAAAAAAACTATAAGTAGAGTTTAATTATATTTATAAATAAATAGATATTATATATAATGAAAGTAAAGACTTTTTCAAGATACTAGGGACATACCTCTTCGTCTTCCAGCACCGCCATATTCAAAGTCAGTCATAAATGTGACTGGCAGACAGAAGAAATCTTTCCCTGTCACATATTTAAAATAGGTACGTTAAATTATTATAAAGACTTGACAAAGGAGTTGCTAAACCAATCTTCAACACTCAGCATAGTATATATATAGCTGGTAGAACACGCTGAGAGAAGTCACATCTCGGCAAAGCTGCAGGGATTCGAGAGTTCCAGATATATATAGGTAGCCCTTCCCAAACCAGACAGGCGCCTCACACGACATCTCCTGGGCCTTGACAGAGCCAGGCTTCAAATAGTGGTGGGAGTCTTGACGGGACACTGTGCCTTTAACAAACATCTCCATATTCTGAACATTACAGATAGCCCACTGTGTAGGGATGCATGGCGGAGGAGGAAACGGACGCGCATGTGCTCATGGAGTGCGACAGTGTGGCTGCGCCTAGACTAAGGTTCCTCCAGACTGCGAGGACTCTTCCGGAGGTCTGCAGGAACGTAACGGGTCTACTGGCCTTCCTGGAGGAGATCGGATGGCTCCGCTGAAGGAGTAAAGGTCACGCACAATGGTCCAATGGAGACTAAGTGCGGAAAAGCCACCGTAATCACAATCACACACAATATATATAGGTAGTGGCATCGTCCACAATTCGAACAGCTCGTCTCTACGGGAAATTGAGAGCATCTAAATAATTAAAGGTAAAAGCCAAAGCAAAAGCATACGTAAAAGCAAAAGATAATACTCATGAGTCATACACGATTAACGCATTCCGACAATTGTTTGTAGTCACAAATTGACAGTTGAACAACATGCGTTATTGTGATGTCAACATTATCAATGTTTGAGTGCCGTGAGAGATTCGAATTAAAACAACATCCAAGTACATACTTCATAGTAGTGTATTATTGGGCATTCTGCCCCACCTTTCGTTCACATCGCTGTCGCGATGCTCACTTCAGGTGTGTTGAATGCCCAATAATACGGATGCGACAATATTAACATTAATGTTATTGTGTGAACCCATGTGTAACGAAATAAATGTAAAATAATGCTTAAGACATTATTTAGCTCGCCTATGTACTTTTTACGTTCGTTACAATGAAAAGTGATAAAAAAATGGATTGGTGTTGATGACATAAATAGCGAAGACTTTATAATATTCTATTCATTTTAAATGAGGCTTTTGACAATAACGCTAATATGAAATTTATACAACAACCACAAACATTAAATGTTGAAAAACTATGTGTTGATACACAGAACATAGGATCACGACATGGTGTTCTTTTACCTAATACGATTCGTTGTATAGTTTGTGGTCCCTCAAACACTGGAAAAACGAATTTGGTTATTGGTCTTTTATTACACGAACATGGTTTACAATTTCAGAACGTATATGTATATTCTAAAACCCTTTATCAACCCAAGTATATTTTCCTTGAGAAGGTTTTGAAATTAGTACCAAGTGTTTCCTTTGATAAATTTCATGGAAACGAAGAAGTCATAAGTCCACAAGATGCTAAACACAATTCAATAATAATATTTGATGACGTAGCATGTGAAAGTCAGAATAATATGCGGGATTATTTTGCGATGGGGAGACATAGGACTATAGATTGTTTCTATTTGAACCAGACATATAGCAAAATCCCTAAACAACTTGTAAGGGATAATGCTAACCTTATAATTCTTTTTAAACAAGATGACATTAATTTGAGACATGTATATGATGAACATGTTAACACGGATATGACTTGGATTGAATTTAGAGAAATGTGTTTAAAAATATGGAAAGAACCTTATGAGTATTTAGTAATAAACAAAGATTGTAGTAAAAACAATGGTTGCTATAGAAAGAAATTTGATACTTTTGTGGTTTTTGAATAATAATATAAATATCGATATGATAATTTTTATTTTTTATTATATTAAACTTATCAAAGAATCACGCACGTATATAGTATATTGTTTAAAAATAATGGAAAAAGCACTTAAACAACAAATTGTTGACACCGCCGAGGCTGTAAGAAACAAAATAAAGAAAATGCGAGACAATGAAGCTGATAATAAAATTGTTTTAAACACTCTTTTCAAACCTATAACAGATCCTTTGAATACGGTAATTGGTGGAAAAAAAAATAAAAATAATAACATTAGAAATAATCCTAGTCCATCTAACCACGAAGATGATTTTGATTCTTCATGTGAATCTTATTCTAATAAAACCATTGTGCAGAATAAACCTAACATAATATCTCGAGTGAAGAATGTCTCGAGTGAACTTGATGTTAGTGACAATAGTTCTGAAGAGTTTAAAGATAGTGTTGAATCATTTAACACAATTAATACGAAGCCGACTTTAAGTACAGATGCTTCCTCTTGGTCTTTATCTTCCGAAATTTATGAAGATGTTCCATTCGGTGTAAGAATTGAGCAAGGAAAACTTATGATGGGTACAGCTCATGTAAACATTAACAATAACATAATTTCCATAGGGGATCAACGCTATAAAAACACACCAGGGTTAAAAGAGCTTTTGTTCAATAAGTCGCCAGATTACACTTTAATCACCACGGATGATACTCTAAATTATAAACGAATGTTAATTCTCACAAATGCTCATCGACGAGATAATGATCCAAACAAGCCTATAAAAAGTAATAAGGGACAAAAATATATGAAAATTATAAAACCTCTTTTCCTATCCGACTCGGATCATACATCTATGACAAATGTTCAACGTGGAGAAGGTTTACCATTGATGAAGAAATTGAAAAAAAATACAGATTATGTGTATTGGGACGATCCTAATGAATTAGTTGCAAGATTACAGTTGTTATATGCTTCTAAGAATGCTGGAAACACTGGAGTAGATAATGAAATTATTTCTATCATAGAAGAGTTGCGAGAAAGTGGGAATTTAAATCAATAAATATGAGTTTGTTTATACATTTTGTTTCATTTTATGTTTATCATTTAATTCGAACAGTTCTTCAAATAAATATTGACAAATTCGGACATCATATTCATAAGCGTATGCGTTTCGCAGAAATATTTGAGATCACGGATAAGGCTCTAACAAAATCTGAAAGTGGTGACTTTGACTTACAATCTACAAGATTAAGAGGTATTAAACATCCAATAACAAAAGACGATGCAGTTAATAAAGAATATGTTGATAGTTCAATTACTAATTTCTGTAGCAAAAAAGAACTCCAAGCAGAGCTTAAAAAAATGAAAACTGAAATTCATAATGAAGTGGAAAAAAAACTGAGAGAAATTTTAGGCAAAGTTTGAAATACATTTAATAATTTAACTATCAAAAAATGAGCAAACAACAAGTTGTAGATGAAATACATAGAGGTGCACGAAAAAATTTTAGCCGTCGTCTTGTTATCTTGAAGGGTATAGACGATTTATGGCAAGCTGATCTTATTGATTTGAAGAATTACAAAAATGTTAACAGAGGTTTTAAATTTATTTTAGTCGTTATTGATTGCTTTTCAAAGTATGTGTGGACTATTCCTGTAAAGACTAAAACTAAATTTGAAATAGTTAACGCTTTCCGAAAGGTATTGCTCATGAGCAATCGTCACCCTGTTAATTTACAAACAGATATGGGTACAGAGTTTTATAATACAGCATTTAAAAAACTTATGAATAACTATAACATTAATCATTATTCTACATTCTCGATCAAGAAGGCTTCCATAGTGGAAAGAGTAATCAGAACCATAAAAAACAAATTGTTTAAGTTGTTTAGTTTAAATGGAGAGTACAAATGGGTCGGAGAGTCACTAACAAGTGTTATTATGTCATATAATAATACTAAACATCATACTACTAAATATAAACCGATTGATATAAACGAAATGAACGAAATCATAGT
The DNA here is from genome assembly GCA_910589645.1 of Tinea semifulvella. Lineage (NCBI taxonomy): Eukaryota > Metazoa > Arthropoda > Insecta > Lepidoptera > Tineidae > Tinea > Tinea semifulvella. Next base: position 1,268,201 of record OU342598.1, on the reverse strand, counting down.
GAAAAATAATATTTACAAAAATAGAAATAAAAATTCAATTAAACATAAATTCAAACTTAACGACTATGTGCGTATAAGTAAATATAAAAGTGATTTCGATAAAGGCTACACACCTAATTGGTCTACAGAAATTTTTAGAATCAAAGAAGTTAATAATACAAATCCCAAAACCTATCACCTTGAAGATCAACGTAATAATATTATACTAGGGTGTTTTTATGAAGAAGAACTTCAAAAAACAAAGTATCCTAATCTATATTTAATAGAAAGAGTGTTGCAAAGAAAGGGAAGTAAACTTTTTGTAAAATGGTTGGGTCTTAATAGCAGTGAAAATAGTTGGATTGATAAAAATGATTTGGTTTAATAATATAAAGTCAAATGTTGGTATTTGATGTCTTCATAATATTATAAGTAATGCAAGGAGGAGGACTAGTTAACAATCTGATAAATAATCTACCGTTCGAACTACATTTCCCTGGTTATAATTATTGTGGTCCGGGAACAAAGTTAGAAAAACGATTATTACGAGGTGACAAAGGAGTTAATAAACTTGACAACGCTTGCATGAATCATGATATTGCATATTCAAAATATTTTGATTTGATAAATCGTCACAAAGCTGATTTACAACTATTAAACATGGCTAAGCAAAGACTTCAGTCAAGAGATGCTGGAAAAGGTGAAAAAATTGCTTCTTGGATAGTTAAGAAAGTAATGAAAACTAAACTGAAGACAGGTGCTGGAATTACAAAATTTAAAACTATAGCATCAAAAATTCACTCGCAACTCAAAAAATGTAAACCTAAGAGTGATAAGATTGCAATTAAAATAGCATACTTAGCTGCTAAGAAACTATTGTCTAAAAATAACAAAGTTCGTTTACCACGAGTTATACCATTACCTAAAGTAGGTGGAATTTTGCCTTTATTACCTATTTTTGCTGGATTATCTGCATTGGGTACTCTAGCGGGTGGGGCAGCTGGTATTGCAAAAACTGTTAACGACTATAGATCTGCTCAACAAAATCTGCAAGAATCTGAACGCCATAACAAAAAGATGGAGCAAATTGCATTGGGTAAGGGTTTACATATTAAACCTTACAAAAAAGGTAACGGATTATTCATAAACCGTTCAAAAAACTGATTAGTAGGCTACCCAAACATGCTCTCACAAATTTAGATATTATAAAGTATGCAAATGGTATTCCATTTTTTAGAGGTGTTTACATGAAAGACAGATTACCAAAAAAATCTCGAGATATTGAATGTGGTATTGTTAATCTTGATAACTCTAAAAATCAGGGTACTCATTGGGTAGCCTATGTTAGATTATATGATTATTGTGAATATTTTGATAGTTTTGGTGATCTGAAACCTCCATCAGAATTAATATTATACTTGAATAGTAAAAATATGTTTTACAACTATACAAAATATCAAAATTTTAACACAGTCAATTGTGGACAATTATGTTTAAAATATTTAAGAATTTTTTGGAAAAAATATATAAAATAAGAAGTACATTTGAGTTAGTATCATTGGAAAGATGTCTTTCACACTGTCTATCACTGGTAATACATCGGTTCTAACAACTTACTATAATCCTAATTTACAACTTGAGGGTGAATATGAGTGTGCTCTATTATGCTTATCAACATTTAATTCTATACCGAACATTGATAGTAATAATAATAAATTTTATTATGGTAATAATGAATGTGTAGAAATACCTGAAGGAACATATGAACTTCAAGATATATGTGACTTTTTAAAAAATAAAATAAAAGATGCAACATTTAACCTGTGTTGTAACAACAATACATTAAAAACTACAATTTTTTGCACGAAAGATATGCATTTCAATAAAGATAACACCTTGGGAAATGTTTTAGGGTTTGGTAGACAGACTCTGCAAGCTAATATAATACACGAGTCACACATACCAATTAATATTTTATCATCAACTGTGGTGCGAGTCGAATGTGATATAGTTGGTGGTTCGTATATAAATGGGCGAGCGAGTCATATAATTTATGAGTTTGCTCCCAATGTACCACCGGGTTACAGAATAATTGAAATCCCAAAAAATATTATATATTTTCCAATAAACCAAAAAAATATAAACTGTATTAATATAAAATTAGTGGATATAAATAATAATTTAATAAATTTGCGAGGAGAAGAAATCCAGCTGTACATACATCTAAAGAAAAAATGATTGATCATAATAAAAACATAGCCACATGCATTAAAAATATCAGTACAGTTCGTACCATTCATAAAGAAGCATCTAAAAGAAAAATTAAATTAACAAAAGAAAATAGGAAATTCCTCAAAGTGATAGGCTTATTAAAATGAATATCTTAAATATATCAAATCCACCTATATACGATAATGGTATTGAAAGTGTTGAATTTCATTCATACAAACCTTATGTTACTAGCTTCAACAAGAATGATGAAATTCGTATCCCTATCAATCAACAAGATTTATATATATTACCATCAGCTAGTACATTGTACTTAGAAGGTGTGGTTCATATTTTTAAAAAAGATTCGAAAGAAAAAGTAACAAGTGTTCATTTCACAAACAATCCAATGCTCTATCTTTTTCAAGACGTTCGTTATGAATTAAATGGTGTAGAAATAGATAAAGTAAAAAATGCTGGAATCACCACAACTATGAAGTCACTTCTATCAATGAATGATAATGAATCAAAAACATCAAAGACTTGGGGTTGGGATATAGATGGTACAACCAGTGGTGGACTTTTTTGTGCTTCAATACCTCTTAATAATATCCTTGGTTTTGCAGAAGATTACAAAAAAATTATAATGAACTGTAGACATGAATTAGTTCTGTTACGTAGCAACACTAACTTAAACGCTTTGAAACTCAACACTGGAGAAACGGTTAAAGATATTGAAATTCACAAAATTATATGGAGGGTTCCTCATATAAAAGTATCTGACTTAGAAAAGATTAATTTGCTCAAGCTGTTAGAGAAAGATAAACCCATTCCACTAGCCTTTAGAAACTGGGATTTATATGAATATCCTTTGTTACCCCAAACTACTAAACATACTTGGGCGATTAAAACATCATCTCAAATTGAAAAACCAAGATATGTGATTGTTGGACTTCAAACTAACAGAAAAAACAATTCAAGTCAAGACATGTCTCAATTCGATCATTGTCACTTACGAGATGTTAAAGTGTTTCTTAATTCAACATACTTTCCATATGAATCTCTTAATATTAATTTCACAGATGAGAAGTATGCTTTATTATATGAACAATATGCTAGATTTCAACAGTCTTATTACGGACGCAGACCAGAACCATTGTTAAATGTTAAACAGTTCCTGGAAAAAGCTCCACTGTTTGTTCTAGACTGTTCTAGACAGAGAGAGTGTGTTAAAACTGGACCTGTTGTAAACATTAGATTAGAGTTGGAAAGCGATATTGAAATACCTAACCAAACATCGGCTTACTGTCTTATTCTAAACGACTGTATTATAGAATATAAACCACTAAGCGGTATTGTTCGAAAGATATCATGAATTTTTATATAGCAGATATTCAAGGTTTTAAAGATTACAAAAATAATTTTATTTTAAAAGAATTTGCATTAGCTACTCCCGAACACACTCAAGTTTTTTTAGTTAAACCACCTTATCCTTATAATAAACTAACAATGCAAGAAAAAAAGAACGTGTCTTGGATTGAAAAGAACCGAGGTATTTATTGGAGTGAGGGTTATATCGACTATCGTGAATTTAAAAGAATTATAAAACCAATAATAGAAAATAGACAATTATTAGTAAAGGGAGATGAAAAAATAAAATGGGTAAAAGAACTAAGTGAAAAGTGTTGTGTGATAGATTTAGGCAGTAAAGGGTGTCCTAGTTTTCTAAAAATGTATAATGAATACTGTAATGATAATGTAAATTTAAATTGTATTACTCATGTGAAAGAATGTGCGTTAAAAAATGTTATATGTTTGAAAAGATGGTATAAAACTATATTTATCCCGTCAAAGTACGATATCTAAATAAATACTAATTTAGTAATGATTTTTTATGTTTTATTTATTTATAAAAGATACCTATTAAATAAATACCTATACAAACAACTATGGTTATGAGGATACTTCACCTTTATCAGGTAAAATCTGGTTGTATAAAATAAATTTGCTTATTTAACTATATTCAAAAAAATTAATAACTTGTTTAGTGAAATATTTTATTGAATAATATTGTTAAGCTCTAAAATTAGGAGACCTATGTGAACAGAAAATAAAACATGATAAAATATATACAAACTGGACTTTATTTTTTTAAATTAAATAATTAAAAAATATACATATATTATTATAAATTACAACCACATAGTTTTTTTGAAATCTTGCGAATTAAATATTCGGTCTGCTCCATTATTTCATCCACTGGTTCTGTCACCACGTACTGTGCACTTAAAACCAGGTTATCTTCACCATCTTCACTATCTTGAGATTCTACTAAGTCCATTACTTTTATTTCTATTAATCGTGTTCCTCTCCCTTGTTCTTTGCAAATAATATATGATTTTAGTGAGCGAGATTTTTTTTTCAGATTTTCCTTCTTACGTTTTTGTTTCTTATGATTTTGAGTACTCAACTCAGGGTAATTTTCATCGAAGTCCTGTAACGGGTCTTGCGCATATTGAGAGAACAATATTTCATCAGTAGCAATATTCATTTTCTAAAAAAGTATTAAAAAAAGTTAATTAAACCTAAAAAAATATTATTACATTTATTTTTATAAAAAGATAAATTTATTAAATTTTAATACTTACAACAAATAATCGATTTAGAATATGTGAATTCAATCAACAAGTTACTCGGTTTAATAATAAATTACAAGTGCCTACTGTGTAGGTGATTTGACACACATTAAGGTAATTAACCTCTTTCCAGCTAACATCATCATAATATGAATCTAGTTTTTGCAGTTCTGTTTAATGTTGCATCATTATTTTTTTATTCATCACGACTATAACCTTTTGCAGGATGGTTAGAAGATAATTAATGAACTCGATAAAAGTGTAAATAAACAAAATTTATTGTGTTATGAAAATAGTAATTTTAATGAATTGTGATTTTTACCTCACAACACTAATATGTTACAGGGTGGTTAGAAACCATAATTTAAATATTATATATATATCTATATATTTAAATCTTACCGTTACTGCTAGGCTATAAAGTTAGGATTAAAGATATGATTATAAAGCGAATTATATTTTAAATTAAAACAACATAGTACATTTTAATAACTTTATTAAAAATAAACATACACACAAATAAAACACAACTAACAGGAGCTTAAAACTAATTATATTAAACACGATATGCTTTATTAAATATTTTTAAAAATAGAACTATTCCCCCATGCTTTTGTTTCTATCTTATTGCTAGATAATGAACGTTTATCATCATTACCAGAAAGTGCAATCTTCGTAACGCTTTGTGTGAATATTTGATGTTTAATTGTCTTAAACAAAATATTCTTCTTTCGAATCACTTCATTTTGGAAGAGCACTTTTTGGTAATCGGATATATCTAAATCCCGAACTACGCATGACTTTACACCTTTCGCTTTTTTTATTAATTTTTCATCGGTTTTGATACAGTATAATTTTGATCTTAAACCCACAAAATCTGTGATAATTTTACCACCCATTTCGTCTTTAAAAAGCCCAGGGATTTTCTTATTTCTTTGCATTATATTAAAAGAATTTTGGGTATCATAATTGCTAGTATCAAAATAGTTAAGAAAATTATTTTTTAGGTCTTGATAAAAGTCATCTGTAGTTAATGTGTAAACGAATGAATCCGTGTCAGTGTAGCATAATTGTACACGATTTTGATAAAATGGTTTAATAATATTATAATGGAAATTGTACATGTGAGATTTAGATAATTCTAATACCGTAAATCCTATATATATTGGTTTATCCAAAATAATTTGAGACGGTTTCATTTGTATAGCTACTAAGTTCTCGGTGAACACAGAAACGCTGTGAAAGTAAGGGTTAGCAATTAGTCTCTCAGCATATAATGACTTTTTTGTTTTATTATTTTTATCAAACCATTGATTGACTAATTGAACATTTACTCTATTTTCAGTATTCTCTAAAGTTTTACCGAACACACTATTATTTAACAACTTAAAAAAATCTTGTTCGAATGTGCTTTTTGCTTTTTGTCGTAATATAGTATTTAGTTCAATATATTTTTTTAAGTATGGACTTTGCCTAAATGTTATAACTCTATGAACTTTACGTAAGATCAATCCATGTTCCAGACATTTCTTGAGGTGTATATAATGAATCACATAGTTGTATTTGTTATACAAGTTAGGTACAAGTTTTTCTGATTTCCCTCCTGGTGGAATACATTTTTCAGGGCAAAACGGAAGATCGTTGTGCTTATAGTGCAAGTATTCAGGGTACAATAGGTCTACTTCCAGAATATAACCCCAATCCGAATTATCTTTTATATTTTGAACAATTAACTGATCCATTTCGGGTTGACTTAAAAAGCGGAAATCAGAATATGGTAAATGTTGACACATACTAAACCCATAAAGATTATTGCAATCTAAATAGACGATATAGGATTCTGGTTGTGACTCGTCATATTCACTCATATACCTGTGATTAGCCTTTGCATATCGATGAGAACACATGCATAACCCTCCTCTGATACCTGATTGAATCATTCGAACTATAGCTAAGTCTGATACGAGTTCGAGTTGAACTTGTGTTTTTAATAACATAGCATCAAAAGAGAGACTTGGTGCAGTTATATAAAAAGCAGGGTCAAGTTTGTAATGCTGTTTACAAGTCTTTCGAAAACTCTCAAATATATCAGTTAATAAAAGAACATCGGTTTTCAGGTATAACTCAGTGTAATTTCCGAAATTGTTTATATTAAATTCTCTCCATACCTTCTTCGCGTGTTTGTAGTCATAGTCAGAAATATGTTCGTTAGTTAATGAATTATAAAAGCAGTTTTTTGGAGGTAACATTTTTTCTTTATAAACATCCCAATTTGTAACGTAACTGTATGGATATACACCTTTTCGAGTTAACAAATTAAATTGAGTTTTATTTGGAAAATGAGCTCTTAGACAATTAAAATCTTCAACATTCATTGTTTTAGCAAGTTTGTCTAAACTAGTTCCTAAGAAATTAAATGAATCTAAAAATCGTAACTGTATAAACTCCTCATTATTAACAGATACAAATTTGGAAAATGATGTGTATTTTTCTTTCGTTTTCGGTATAATATTGATCTTTCCTGGTGTCTCCCCTAATTCTTTAATGAATAAGTGACAATCGTAACCAGACAAGTTATGAAAAAAAACAGGAATAAATTTAGGTACTTTATATAGAAGATTACAGTACCGATGTGCAGCACCTCGGTAACGTCCGGTTAAATGACAATGATCTCTAACTTTGTTTCCCCATATGTAATTATCACATATGTGACATCGAGAGGCGTTTTTAAAATCAATATCATCTTTTTCTGTGAATATCATCGGTTTATTTAAACTTAATAAATCTGAAATGTCCTTCACATCCTTATATAGCATATCAATAAATTTAAAGACACAATCTTCACCGCGGTAAATTTTAAACCGATTAAAACTACTATCTATTGAGGAAACAATGTTGTATGCAAACGCAGCAGGTATATGACGTTGTAAATTAGTTGTGTTAGCAGATTCAAATTGATCGTGCTCAATAGGTTGTAATATTGTCTCGAAATCTGCATAAATAACAAACGGAATATTTTGTTTTCTGTTATAGTTTTTAAACTGTATTACCGATCCTTTTTCTGGTAAAACGGTAACAACACCCTCACACAAATGGTCATTAAATTGATTTTCAGTTTGAAAGAATAGTAAACAGCTTTCACAGAAATATAACTTGACGTGATGTTTAGTCATTTGAGTTCTTACTAGTCGAGGCAAATCTCTAATAAGACAGTAATGAGATGATGTATTATTTTCTATAAGCAATAGATGAATACGTTTTGCTTTGAGATTTAAAGATTCAGATTTATACAGAGGACCTGTTATAGTCCGACCGTTTAATAACCCATACACGTTTATACTTAAATTGGGATTATTTTTTTCAAAAATTGCTATATCTGAGAAAGTAATTGGAAAAGACAAGTCATTAATATTTACAACATTTAAGAAGTTTGGATAAGACGATACTCTTTCAGGGTGACGAGTTGTAGGATATAAAGCAGCTGTCACAGACCACAAAAAACAATAATTATCATTATTACGAATATTTAAACATGCTTTTTTATTTTTTATGAATTTAGGTAGTTCTATAAAACTCGATCCACTAAGAGGTTGATATTTATTTATGTTAACTTCAACATGTAAATTATTTAAAAAAGTCCAACCACTATCCCTATCCTGAAATTCTTCAAGTTTCTTTAATAAATCGTAAACTACTTTATCATACATTACATCGAAATTATAATTTGAATGAATACTGAAATTTTTTGTTGAAAATGATTTTATTTCATGTAAATCATTTTTAAACATAAAAAAGGTAGAAAAAAGTTCAAAATTAACCTTTACAGAAATATGCTTTGATAATGAGCGATTAATTAAAGATTTTACTTGCTCCCTAATTTTATTTAAAAAACATTCTCCTAAGTTTTGTCCTTCCTCATTGCATGCAAGTATTCTATAAGTAGCAATACGACCTTTGAATGCGGACTTAATAATCTCTATATTATCATACAATGGGATGGTAGCATTATTTTTATGTTTATTACTCCTAATATGCCCAACCCACCGCTTCCTATCTACTGCAATATTACAAACAGAGCAAAAAGGCATGTTTTCTAAATTTCAATGATATTAATTAAACAACACCACCGTTCCCATGCTTCGGAGAGCACGTTAATCTGTTAGTCTTGGTTCCACTAATACCAACTTATGGAATAGAAGAAATTGTCTTCAGCAGTGAAGATCTAGGACTCTGTGTTCTAGGAAGACATCTTAAAGATAAGTAAAAAATAAAATAAAAACTTAAGTACCTAATTATAAAGAAAATTATTAAATCTTGTGAAGAATTTCACATCTCCAAATTTGTTGTCCCCAATCATTGTTCTCGATCCGTAATAATATGATTCTGCAATAAAAAGTTAGTTTTATGATCATCGTTTTACATCATCGTTCCGTATCTATATTAAATGTAGAACCTGAACTAAAATATTTAATTATATTTGTTAAAGAAATATTGTTATCAAAGTGAGGTAAATTAAAAAAAATATAATAAAATATAATAAAAAATAAAATACCTATATATAAAGTTCAAATTATCACCACTCATCCCAATTAGCTAATGCTATTGATTTATATGTCATCATGAAAGTTGATAGTAATTTAATTGTATACTGTCATATGATTTTTTCATTCCTGGTACCAGCGTAAAGATGAGTTAGATCTGTAATAATAAATCATAATATAACTTTACATAGTGTATTAAATAATTAAGCGTTTTACATACATACATAAAAAATTATAGCTAGGTAATATAGAAAATATATTTGTGAATGTTGTGCACTAACCTGTGATAATTGTTAGAAGAAAATCACCAACTCTTATGAGATATACGGTGATAATAATGTAAGTACTATTTCACAATCTTTTATTTTATAAAATGCTGATGAAATAAAAAAAAAAATTGCATAGGGTAAATAAACCATTACTTGCCTCCTTTCAAAAAAAACACATTTGATACCATCACAAGTGAAGATTGTCTAATAAAGCTTGTGTTTTATTTATACATAGTTCTTAGATAATATTTACTTATTATCCTAATACACCTACCTATCATTATAACCCTATTTACTACTATTGTAAAGTTTGTGGTTAGGTAATAGCTACTTTACCCTAACATAAATGTGATGAATGTGTTTTAAATAATAATTGTTTTATTAATTCTAATTAGAAGTCACCTTCAAATTGTTTATAATGCATTTTTTATATGTCAATAATTTAATATGAAACTCTAAATAATTTTAATCATTATTCGATTTTTGCTTTAATACTCAATTATTTGTAATAACCATAAGAGCTATTTTACCATAATATAAGATTATCATAAAAGTGTTTTTTAAAATAATTCAACTTTGTGATGACATTTGTAATTTTTATCTATAAAATCTCTTACAGTTTAAACCTTTCATCAAAAGCAGTTTCAAGACTTACAAGACACTTGCACCTAACTTATCGTAAATCACGAGTTCTTAATAAACCAACAGCGTGGCTCTGTTCCTCGTTTATTGTAAGAAGAAGTTTTTAACCAATATAAAATGTAAGTTAAAATGGAAGAATTATACTACTATTTTATGTAACATATAATTACTAGATACCTTTATGTTTCAAATTGATTAATGAGTGGATTATAAATACATGTTTTGTTTTTTTATTATTTCAGGTCTGACTCTGATTATGATGTACAGAAACCAACAAGGAAAACCATCACTGCATGCAAGCGTAAAGAAAAATCCAAGGCTGAGAACGCAAAGCGTGGGCGTTCAACATTGACTCAACCTGAAGTTGTAAAGTGAGATCATTGAAATAAAAAAATATATAAGAAATGTTATTTTTATTGATGAAATCAATAAAAAATAATACATTTTATTATTATTATTTTTTTTTTTTTTTTTTACATCAATATAATTTTGAGCTTACGTTCTCATGCGACGATCCATGATGTGAATATAAATTAGCTATCAATATTGGTAGCTCTCGGAGAATGCACATCTCAGAGCGACTGTTCATCACACTACCACTACGAACCATCGCATCAGTAGATCCGATATACTTGTTAGATGCATAAGATCTATCTAATAGTCCACATATTGTTTAGTAAAATACCAAGTTAGATACTTTATTCTGTTTTACTCATAATAATAGTAAAAACCGTTTATTCTAGCGAATAATAAACAATAATGTATGTTTTTGTTTTTTTCTTCGTTACAGAAAAACACTTAAGATATTCGACATCTTCGATTTGAGTCATGGTAGAAATGAGGATGGTAGGATGGAGGACGGAAAATCAGTAAAATCGTTTTTCGTAAATAAAGTTGCCAACGGTAACGAGCGACGTACCGCTAACCTTCGTGGTGAGTACGTGGTAGATCTCAAGATCTACCAAACAAATGATGTCTGCATTGGTGCGGATATGGAGAACGCATGGAAAAAAGCGCTCCTCCGCATTAAACTACAAATATCGCATGACACCGAGCAATGGAAAATTCTACAAAAATTCGTACATCAAACAGATACTATGTTTGAAGAAGAGCCACATTTTTATTCATCATAATATAATAATCTATATATGTATTTTCAAACATTGTAAATAGCCTTTTCAGGAGTGTATTAAATAATCAAGTATATAGTTCCTGCATTTATTATTTCTTTCACCCTTTTTGTACATTAACTAGATAAATTGAAACACTTAGTTAATTAATTTGATTTCCTTAATAAGTATTGCACAGATAAGTAATAAACCTTTTATATTAGGTGTATTTGGGTAGCTGTCTCTAATTCACAGAGAATCAGCGTAGCGATTCAGCGAGGAAATGTGGTCAGCGTTCTTGCCACCATGCCGCGCGGATACGATTTAGTATATTTAAATTAGGTTTTGTGAATGTGGTCAGCGTTCTTGCCACCCTGCCGCACAGATACGATTTATATTTAAATTAGGTTTTGTGAATAATTAATATTTAATGTTATTTTAGTTTCACTATAGCTTTATAGAAATTTATGAGGAAACACACATTGACGATTATTCTCAATTTGTAATTGTGGACGTAGGTAAGTTTACCTTTATTTTCTATTTAATGAATAATAATGATTGTGTGATGATTATAATATTATCATAACCAAGTATAAATATATATTTTTTTACTTGTTACGTGTTTCACAGAACAATCAGTTTGGATTCATACAATGACATTAATGTTAATATTGTCGCATCCGTATTATTGGGCATTCAACACACCTGAAGTGAGCATCGCGACAGCGATGTGAACGAAAGGTGGGGCAGAATGCCCAATAATACACTACTCTTCATCATTACAGCCCCTAGAACACAGCGTCCTAGACCTCCACTGCTGGAGATGGGCCTTCCAGAACAGATATCTGGAGAATTTGGCCTACACTCGCCACGCTGGCCAGACGGCTTGGCGAGTATATGATGTTAACTTTTAATGACAATTTATTAACGATTCCACAAGTTGGTATTAGTGGAACCGGGACCGACGGCTTAACGTACATTACGGAAACAACGGTGTTGTAAATCAAGGACAAATATACGTAAGAAAAGTGTATTTCTCATTGGTTCATGCCGGGTGGGTAGGATTTAAGAAACGTGTTCTTACAATGGAGCCACCACCGCGCCATACTTATGTACGTATATTTAGAAAAATATTTTCTACAAACATTAAAAAAAAATGTAAAACTAATGGATAAAAGCCATTGCAGGAAAAAAAAAATCAGATTTTTTTTTATATACTAGCACGACATGTGACCTTGGTCCCACCTGATCGTAACAAGGTCCATGAATGTTAGCAACTGAAGTCAGACGCTCATAACTGCCATCAGTCCCTAACACTATGCCGGCTTGACTAGATGCTTTTTCACACTTCGCTTGAAGGACTCCAAGTTATAGGAAAGTGGAAACACAGAGCATTCCACATCTTTATCGTACGACAGATGTATGGGTCCCCAAATTTATACGTACGCGAAGGGATGGTGACTACGGTATGTGGGTGCATATTCTGACCTGTGCGTGTGGTTCGGTTGCGGAATGGAGAGGGAGGGTTTAGGTTATAGAGTTCTTCGGAGCACTCTTTTTTTTTTTCAACTTAATTGCACTATGAATCGTACTTAATGTCGATAGGCATTCTCTGACAGCCAAACATTTAGGACATTTAGACAGTATAGATGGTAGGTGCAATCATCGTCACATTTATGACTGATCTTGAATACTGCGGTGCTGGCAGACGGCGAGGTATATCCCTAGTATCTTGTAAAAAGTCTTTAGTATAATTATATTTTTTGATTTTTTTTTTTATTTATTAACAAAATTAAAACACACAAAACCTAAGCCTAATAAAAAAAAAATATAAGTAAAAAAATATCCTCTAGAGACGACCCTTCAGGAATAGTTCCAAGGAGGCTGGCAACATTTCACCTCTGTATAGAGATGCTAATACGTTGCCAGCTTTCATGTCTCCAGACTTTTTCGCCTCATGGGCCCACGTCTGGACCCCAAACGACGCAAATTTCTTAACCTGTACTGAAGTATTTGCGCAGCTTGAGGTTCTCAGCAGAAACCGGTGTAGTCTCCGCGCTTGACATTATATATTATTTATTTACATTCCACTCTTTTTTTTTATTTACTTGAGTCAGTTCTCCATACTGAGTACTCTATATAATTTTATACATTTCGCAACCGAACCTTTCGCAAATGCATCCATATACCGTAATCACCATCCCAAGGTGTTGTATTCTATATTTTTTTATCTACTATATTATTTGCAAGCGGAAGTCTTATAATCTAATACTTATGTATTGAAGTTTTTATTTGTCATAAAAAGCTCGTGAAATACATTTTTCCAAAACAGCGTCGTCACGATTTTGCAATTTGACGCCAGATGGAGCCGAGACGGTCAAAATAATTTGTTGCCCACTTTTTAAATCTGTGGGTGGATTTATAATAAATGCTGTGGTGGCACGGTTGTAAGAACGCTTTCCTTCTCATCCTAAGACGGTGGGTTCGAACCCCGGCATGAACCTGGTACAAGTCACTGGAATTTGCTAAGCTGTTAGCTTTCTGCTAACAGCTTACTCCTTGGACCACTTCGCTGCTTAGTCTTCCACTCACAGGAGTAGAATCATTCTAAATAATTCAAATTATGACGTGTCACAAATGCCTGTAATAGGTTTACGTGAATAAATATATTTTGACTTTGACTTACCAATGAGAAATACACCTTTCATACGTACATTTCAAGGATATTTGAAGGTACGTCGCGATGTACCTAGAGTTTAACAGTTCTATTCACTGAGCGTAGTGACGTTCTAACTTCAATACAAGTCGAAAAGACATAATTATTATAACAACTTATTTGAAAAAAATACAGTCCAGAATGCAAAATCACTTTTATAAACCTTATAGTCCAAATTCACTTTTATAAACCTTATAGTCCAAATTCACTTTTATAAACCTTATAGTCCAAATTCACTTTTATAAACCTTATAGTCCAAATTCTGTTTTGAAACAATTTTGGGAACATATTAATTTATTATGGTCTATTACCCGACTGCGTGACGCAAAGGCCTACGCTGGTATTATAGATAATTGTGCTAAAACTTTGTAGAAAAATAATAAAATGAATTTAGGACATAAATGAAGAACACAGAATCAGAAAGTAGAATTAATGACCTTTTCATATGGAAAACAGGACTCACCCCAAAGCAATCCACGTTATCATATGTGTGATGGCCATCCACCTCTATTAAATCCTAATATTTCTTGTTTTTGGCAACTTGATCTGCATTGACTCGTGACGCCAGTAAAAGTATCATCACGACCGTTTCCCTTTCGGGGTGGTTAGAGACCACGCTTATAAGCAGATTCACATTTAGCCAACTTTACTATAGCCCAATCATGACAAGTGGCAAGCTCGTCGATGTCTCTAGCGTACCAAACTCGAGAAATATGACAAATAAATTAAATATTATTTGTCTGGTAATAGGTCTGGAGACAGGAAAGCTGGCAATTATTTCTAAGATATTAGCTTAGCTATACAAAGGGGAAATGTTGCCAGTCTTCTTGGGAAGTCTGAAGGGTCGTCTCTAGAGGACATTGTTTATTTATAGTTTATTTTTATTAGGTTTAGTTTATATTTATTTAAATTTTTACTTTTAAGTAGTTTTAATTTATATTGTAATTATTTTATACTGTTACTATTACTGTTTTATACTATTACTTCAATAAAAAGAATAAAACTTTGTAAAATATTAATTAAATGTATTTATTTACATTAATAAATATTTTTGTGTTTCGACCAGGAATCGAACCCGGTAGCTCCGAGTTTAAATCCACGGACTTAACCGCTAGACCACGGAGGCAGTTAAAGTAAGTGCCTGGCTGATAAACAATGAATCGCTATTTTATAAGACAAACGTTTTATTTGTTAAATAGTAACATGTCCCAAATGGGAACATTGGTACCTAATGGGTTAAAGTAGTCTTGGTTAGACTCCAGATACCAATAACCTCTAGTATCGTAAACATAATTTGCCGTGTTACCACACACGGTGGTCCTAAATTAACCGACTCTGACGACGGACGTCCGCGTCAACTTGTCACGTCTGACACCGAGTAAAAGCTCACGTCACTCGTATTAAATGACCGTCTATTTTCGTTTACAAAAAATGCATTACATACTTTGTATTCGATTTTTTTTTAACTATTAAAAAGCAATATTGCAATAAAGATCGATAGTGGTTTGGCTCTAAGAACACTATTCTTTAAAAAAACCTAAAAAGGTCGGTTCGAACCCCGACATGTATCAATGCGAAATACACGTAATTTGTCATAGATTTACAACACCACCATTAAAGCAAGTTGTTGGTCTTGGTTCAACTAATACAAACCTGTGGAATCGTTAACAAATTGACGTTAAAATTGACATCAGACTTTCGCCAACTCGTCTTTCCAGCGTGGCAAGGACAGGTCAAATTCTCCAAAAAAATCTGAAAGGACCATCTCCAACAGTGAAGGTCTCTGTGTTCTGGGGGCTATGATAATGATTGATTAAATAGCTAAAAAGTAAAGCATCATGACGACCGACATCCTTTATTTATTTATTTAAAAACTTTATTGCACAAAGTACAAAGGCAGACTTAATGCCCGTAGACATTCTCTGACAGCTAAACCTTAGGGACAAATTTAAACAACTATAGGTGCAATGAAAGTAATGGTAAACATATAAAATATATAGAATGCCTTAACATATATTATATACATACTTATATAGCTTTATATATGTAATATATTATCAGTATACTAAATACTAATATATACACATAAATACGAGTACAACTTACTAACGTGGTTAAGAGCTATTCATAAGGTGTGAATAGACCAATTTTTTAAATGACAATCTGTTAGTGGCTTGCCTTATGTTCACCGGACGATAATTCCATAAATTCTGTATTTCCTACGATTTTTTAAAGGTTTACATTTACCCAAGTTCATGATAAATGACACACATATCTCTGGCATGCCAAAGAAAAGGAAGGAAACTTACTATATAATATAGATAGAATGCAAGTTAATGAGTTTGAATGTAATTTAGTAAAACCAAATACTGAATGATTATGTTAATGCTGTCTTAATAATAATAATAATAAAATTATTTATTGCACATAATTTACATACATGGGCGAACTTAATGCCGAAGCATTCTCTACCAGTTAACCTTTGTGATGGTAAAAAGTGAGGTCATAGGGTGATTGAGATTGGAAATAATAATAGTATAGATACAACATGAATAAAGATATAAATAAATACTTATGAGATTAATTATTAAATTATATGTGAAATTTACTTATAATAATAATGCAAACAAATACTTATATAAAATAGTAATAAAAATAATAATATAATACAATAAGTACATAAATGAACAATTAAATAAACGTACACATATACAAAATTTACTATGTCAAAGCGAGAATTGGGTCATTTTGCAATTTAAGGACTAACTGTAGACCAAGTTTTTAAAGATGGCGATAGAAGGAGCTTGTCTGTCTGATTACCAGCGGAAGCTTATTCCACTGGCGAGCAGCCGAAACAGTGAGAGAATCTGAATATCTGCTTGAAGAGTGTCGAGGGATGGAAAGTTGGTTGTTCTGAGAAGAGCGAATCGCACAGGAATTCGTAACGATCTTTTAGGTAAGGAGGAGTCATGGGGTTATTAAGGATACCATACAAGAAGGTAAGGAGATGCAGATGTCTGCGAAATCGAATATTTAGCCACTTTAACTGTGTACAAAATTCGGAGACATTCATACTTACGCAGGCCAAAAACATAGCGGATGCAATAATGTCTTGAATGCTTGTTTTATAAAGAAGGTTTCCTGTGATTCCTTTCACAAAGAAAACCTACGAGAAAACCCATGAGTACCTACGAGCCTGTACTGGAATTCAATTTAAATGTAAAGACAACATTTTCAAATAGCAGATCGCATTATAACCTAAAATAAGACTTATAATAGCTATAAACTTAATTCCAATTCCTGGCAATCTTCATTTAGTATCGTAGCTTGAAAAGGCGTGTCTTATGGCTCCAAGTGGGAGGACAATGGCGATTGTTCGCAGCGCTGCCGGCGACCAGTTGAGATCCTGCAGATGCTTCTCCAATTATATGGAGTATCCCGCAATTCGAACGTTCACGCATTCAATGCAAGTTTATGAGTGGATTTTGCTATTATGTTAGAGCCCGTTCCCACTATGACGGACCGTCTGTTTAAACGGAAGACGGTGTTAGCTTTGACATATTGCTAGGTTGACTTTCAATCAATCTAGTTTGATAAGTGCTGATGCCTGACGTCTGTTACTCACCGATTGTCACTTGCAGTTTCTCATGACATTATTACAGCCCCTAGAACACAGCGTCCTAGACTTCCACTGCTGGAGATGGGCCTTTCAGAACATATATCTGGAGAATTTGGCCTACACTCGCCACGCTGGTCAGACGGCTTGGCGAGGATATGATGTCAATTTTTTATGACAATTTATTAACGATTCCACAAGTTGGTTTTAGTGGAGCCGGGTCCGACGGCTTAACGTGCACTCCGAGGCACGGGTACGGTGGTGTTGTAAATCTATGACAAATGTACGTAAGAAAAGTGTATTTCTCATTGGTACATGCCGAGTGGGTTTGAACCGACCTTTGTAGGATTTAAGATCGCGTTCTTACAACTGAGCCACCATCGCGTTTTAGCAGCCTCTATTCAAATTTAATTGTGTGCTCCAGTAAAACCTATGTAAAGCGGATCGGGCTATATTAAATGATTTTCGCGAAAACTCGTCTGCTTTTTACAATTATTTATTTGGCATCTTTAGATATGACAAAATAAAATGAGTATCAAAAATGGCAGAAAATCGTCATAAAATGCAGTAGAAAAAACACTTTGAAAAGGCCAATATGTTTGTTGCAATTTGGTTCTTCTAGGTATAAAGGCAATTAATTCCATAAGGCTGGATATTCAACGCAACTCTTGACGCAAATTTTCTCATCCAACCATCTTTCTCGTCATCATACTTAATTCATGCATCATTTTCATACTTATCCGTCTTTCGAAAATATCTGGCATTCCATTTTTTGTCGCCTTGTACGTAGTGTAGATCGGTGGTGGCTCGGTTATAGCATACTACCTATAATTGGGAAATAAATCAGCCTTTATCTAACTCCGTATTTTATAACAACTTTCGGTTCGATCCCCGGCATGTACCAAATCATAGATTACCAACACCACCGTTCCTGTGATTGGAGAACTATTGCTTTGCCATATCGCCGTCGCTCTCGGTTCCACTAATACCCACTTGTGGAATCGTTAATAAATTATCATTTTTTGGCCGAATTCTCCAGATATATGTTCTCCAAGACCCATTTCCAATACACATTGTGCTTAAGGGTCTGTGATGATGTGGTGTAGGTAGGTTTTCTAGAAATTATCCATCGCTCGGCGGTTCTATGCCAAGTCCGTCCCATTGTCACTTCGGTATGATACTTGTATTCATTATTATTTAATTGTGACCCCAAAACAAATATACTGTCATCTTTGCGGACGTTTCTCGGATTAAAATTATGAAGATAATCGAGGATATGTAACATTTGCCGACACAAAAGGTGACCGCCGGCGCCCGCGCCCCGCTGGTAAAATGATCTTAAAAAGCTCGCCCCGGCCGGCTCACACCGTACCTCATATACAGCATGATGTTAACTTTATAAACCTGGCACGTTAATTATTTAAATACTTTATTGCATTACCATAGTCGAAACAACGCGATACATAAGAAACTATGAGCGAATTCGTGCGTAGTCTGGACAAAGGAATGTTCGCACGGGCAGGGGTAAGATTTTTGAATGTCACAGATGAGTTTGATATGACCAGTGAGAAAAATATCACCGGTGTATATATATGTGTACCAACTTTCAAATAATTTCTCATAGACATTACTTACGTTTCGTTACACGAAGAAAATATAATTTGTCCCTAATAATAAATACGTTTATGTGCTAAAACAGAACTTAACTTACATTATTTGTAATGGTTATTTAAATATATTATTAATCTATGGTATTATTATTATTTATAAATATAAAATCTGTGTCTAAAAAGCAAATTTAGTGTAAATATTAACAAAATAGTCGCACTATATCAAGGAAAAAAGTTGTGAATTTATTCATAAGAATTCCTATACGCTTGTCATTTTATATCCAAAATATCACTCACAAAACTATATATTTATTGTATGTGTTTAAATAAAAAAAATATATATAAAAAAATAAAAATAATAAATACTTAATAAAAAAGCCTTAACCTGTTCTCCTTTGTGCTAAATTGTATGTGTAGTTGTGACAGTGTGAATATGAGTGTAATCTGTAGGTAGTTTGAGTGTAACTATGTAATCCTCTGAACTAAACTATTAGTTATTTCTGTTTTAAAAGATTTAAATATTTTATAAGATTCTAATAAATAGTTAATATATAAATAAATGATAAATATTAGAAATATGAAACGTCCTGTATATTAGATATAGTTTCTATATCACCGGGTTTTGTTAACGTTTTTGTTGATGAAGAAATATCATTGTTTATGGCGAGGTCAATTTGTTACGGGTGACACGGGGGGGCATTTGATACATTTAATCGATTGTCCCTTGGGGTTAACTTTTTGTCTGTACCTTTGTCGGCGTTAAGCCATTGAAATATTGGATAGGGCATCAAGAGCTGTTTTTGTAGTCGGAATAGTTATGGTCCAGTCACAATACTTTACTTTATAAATAAATAAATAAAATAAATAAATATTTCAGACAGGTCACACAGCGCCATCTAATTTCCGTGGTAAGCGGTAAGCTAGTGTTACGGAAACAAGATGGTTGATAAACTACATATTATACTTTTTTTTTTTGTAAAAATATACATATAATACATATAAACACCCAGACCGAAACAAATTATACAATGTACAACTTGCCCCCGGTGGGAATCGAACCCACGACCTCCCGAGTTCACGGCAACGTTTGTTACCACTAGACCCGGAGGCGCCAAACTAGAGTTGTAGAGTAGTTGTTTACTTTAGTTTTTTATTTATTTTATTCTCATTTGTTAAACATATATGTAAACTGTACATTTAGTGTTCCTTCCAATTTAGTAAATGATATATCACTGCGACCCGTAATTCACCCAATGTAAGACATCAGCTGAAAATTAGTACATTTATACATTTAGATTTATTTCTCAAATTTTTGTTACAATTTTAATTATTGCGATAAATAAAGTATTTTCTTTCTTTTTTTATTTCTGTGTTTCTTTCCTTCTTTCTTTCTAGAGTACATTAAAGTTATAAAAAATAAAGAATAATAGAATCAAGAGGAAAGTTTTTCCGCTTATGTTATTTCACAACAACAGACCAAAATATCCATCCACATACCAAATTCTATCTATATCGGGTACTCATAAATTTGATGACTGTCTCCCAGCCAGTGTGTTTACCCACTCCTATTACCGGGAGTCCTTCAAGCGATGTGTGAAAAAGCATCTTGTTAGGCCGGCATAGTGGTAGAGACTGATGTCGGTCGTTAGTAGCTGGTGTAGTAGTAAATCAAGGGTTTAGTGAAAATAACTATAGCAAAAGAAATGTTCACTTATTTTAAAACCACTTTCTAGTAATTTATTTGCTTTTTTATAATTAATAATAATTATTATTTTATTACTGTTTCCGCGGTCTAGTGGTTAAGTCTGTGAAATTACACTCGTTCGATTCCTAGTCGGGACACAATAATATTTATTGATTGAAATAAATAACATTTTAATTTATTTGTAGAGTTTGGTACGCTAGAGATATCGTATAGAGCTTGCCACTTCATAATTGGCCTGTAGTAAAAGTTGGTAAAACGTGAATCCGCTTCTTTATAAGCGTGGTTTCTGACCATCCTGGAAGGGAATTGGTCATTATAATACTATTACTTTATTATTATTTTTTAAATTAATTAATTATTTCTTTTAAATGCGTCATTTTATATTTTTGTCTTTAAAAACACGCGAAGATTTGCTTGGACCATAACTCAGACTAAATTCTACAATTTGCATTGTCGTAGAAACTCAATGTTGCCATAGTTTTTTAATTGTGTCCTCGGCTTAACAAAGGATTTTTTTTCGAGGTTTGTTAGAAAGAATGTGTTATTAATGTTGCGAATATAATATAGAATGATGTTTTAAATGGGTGGGCGGCGACATGTTAAAGTGGTTTGCGGATCTGTGACAATGAAATTAATCGAATGTGTTGATATATTTTTCTGTAATTAATATTGACAAAGATTAATGAGAGTTGAGATTAATGAGAGATTAACAGGTTGGTCGTCCAGGCCCAGATGATATATGGACCTTGGTTAGGGATGGAGATATTCTTTCGATTTTCTTTGATGGATTTCAAGTCGTTTGTCAATAATTTATATACTCTCCATTATTTATTTATTTAAAACTTTTGCACTATGTACAAAACCGCTAGATTCTGACTCAGTCAACCTTAGTGACAATAGGAACATTGTGTGTGGAAGGTTCGCGCAAATTAAAGAACATATAAGGAAGAAATTAAAATACTACTAAAACTAAAAACACACATATACTTATAATGCATACACATACTTATAGTTGTTGGGATCTATTCAAAAAGTTTGTGAAGATCATCTTTTTGAACAATGTTCTATTTGGCGCCTGACGGATATCTAAAAGTAGGTTCTTCCACAGATTTGCGGCAACACCTGTTAATGATTCGGACATAAAAATAGTATGATGAGAGGGAATAGCAAGCATGATATGAAGAGAAAAAAAGAAAAGCAAATCTTGAGGTGTTTGCGTGTCGCAGGCTCATGCAGTATAGAGCAAAGCAGACAAAGAATTCGTAGATTTATAATATAATATCTACATACAATTTACATACTAACACATAAATAAGTCATACTATAGATATACTAATATAACACAAATAAAACTACTTAGGTACATGATGAGGAGAGTGTGATAAAATTAACAATGTGATGATGCTGCTCCTATTATGCTGATATTAAGGAAATTAATATAAGTGAAAAAAAGATTGAAAAGAAAGGTTTAGGTTAGGTATTCAATTAGTTAAAAAGTGTTTGTATACCTGATTTTTAAATATTGCACTATTGGGGGCTTCTCTGATATCGAATGGTAAGTTATTCCAAAGATTCGCAGCGGCAACAGCAAATGAGTTCGAAACGTAGGATATAGGCCTCCCCCAAGGCTTGCTACTTCACACATCTTCTGCCACCCTCACCCAGGTCATTCAGTTCATTCATCCATCTGGCGGAGGGTCGTCCCGTACCTAAAACCAGTCTACCCCAACAAACATCAATTCGGCATCATCTTACTAATTTTTAAGGCTATCTCGGTAACTTTGGTTCTCTGATGGATGGAGAAACTTTTTGTTACTGGCAAGGTGGAAGGAAAGAGACCGAGAGGCCGTAGTCCGATACGCTGGTCCGACCAAATCCACTCCACCACCAACACTAGCGTCCATGATGCTGTGCATGCCGCCGAAGACAGGAACGGGTGGCGTGCTATCATCAAGACGCACACCAATTCATCGGGAGGTCACAACCCTCATCAATGAGGAAACACGACGCAAGGAGGAGGAGGATGGATGTCCACTTTTCGAATTTTATCCATCAAAGAAATACCTCCCATGCGACATACCTACTGTTAAATGCGCCTTTTGTTAATAATTTTAATGATAAATTTGAGAGATGCTCCAAATAGTGAACCTCCGGAAATTGTTTGAAAAACAAAGCGTTCGTCTTGCTCCGCCCAGAAGAAGTTTCGATGCGCATACGCATGCGGTTCCCACGTAACGACTAGGGTGACTAAAAATTATGGGTCTTTAATTAAGGGGTTTTGAAATAAAAATTGCTAATATCAATAGAGAGTGGAAAATTTTCTAGCATTCACCGTGCCAATGTCAGGACCATTGTGTGAAAGATATTAAATGTGTGTTGTTTCGAAATCATAACTGTAATATCTATACAGGATGCTGGATTTACCGTGTACAATAAGAACAATGTTCTACTGCTGAGAACCTCAAGTTGTGCCAACCTTGGCAACGCTTACGAATTTGCGCCGTTTAAAGCGGCTGACGGAAAGGTCTGGAGACAGGAAGGCTGGCAATTATTAGCCTCGGTGTACAGAGAGGAAATGTTGCTACACTCCTTGGGACTATCTCGGATGGTATACATTTGTTATTTATAGTTTAGTTTATTTTTAATTTTATTATTTAGGTAGCTTTTAATTATTATTTATGTACCTATATTAATATACTTCGAATAAAATTATGTACAATTAAAAATAACAATTAAAAAGAGAAAAAAATACTTATAAACTAAATGCAAGCGAAAATATAAAGAAAACAGTCAATATAGAGTTAAAGAAGATTCGTGTATTTTACCTTCCCCTAACCTTAAGGTACGTAAATTACATGACATATTGCCTATTACGTGTTTTTATGTGATTATCCCCAATTTCTATCCATCATGGTTGCCCGAGCTGGGAGCCGGTATTAACGCTATGGGCGGTGTCTCTGTGTTGCCAGCTCAGTCTTGACCCTATCCACATTATTGTCTCGCTTTTGCTGCACCTTGCTTATTATAATTAACCTAATTGGATATTACTCTTGGACCAATACTTATAAGGTTTTATCGGCATTTTTATGTGCTACGGCGCTTCACTATTTTTGTAGTCGCGAGCTTTTTCAAATTAATAGTGTTGTAACTATTTGGCATTTTTCAGCTGTTCTGTTTCTGTTTAGCTGGACAATATAGATTCCCAGTGTCTATAAAAGGCTTCAGTATATAATAATTTTTAATAATCATATCTAAGTTAATTTTAAATTAATTATATTTGTTTACCAAATAAAGTATTTATTGCATTGTCGGTTATTGTGCGTCTTATTTCGTTAAAAAAATTAAGATCATTGAAAGATTCACCTGCCCAGATCAAAAAAACATATAATAATAAAATTTACTATTGTTTATCAGTAGTGGCTCGGTTGCAACAGTTCGAGTCCTGGCATGTACCAAAGAGAGAGAGAGAGATACTTTTCTTATATATTATATCTGCCATAGATTTACAACACCACCGTTCCCGTGCCACGGAGCACATTAAGCCATCAGCCGTTAAAAAATTATGTACACACAGAGTGTATGCAAAATTATTCAGAAACGATTTCATTTATGTATAGGGATTTAGGCTAAATTGTATTCACATTTATTAATGCATTTTTAGATATATAATTTTAAAAAGAAGGTTCTTCATTACAGCCCCTAGAACACAGCGTCCTAGACATCCACTGCTGGAGATGGGCCTTCCAGAACTGCAGAATTTGGCCTACACCCGCCAATCTGGCCAGACGGCTACTTATGTCAAAGAATTCATATAGTGTCCAAACTTAAATCTAAATAGCTATACAATGTCAATTATTTTTTATATTTATTTTTAGGCAATTTTTGAAATAATGTATTGCACAATTTTATTGACATGTTGTAGGAGTTGTCAAAAATCCTGGTTTTGGGTATGATTTCAGAGATTAAACCGTTAGCGTACCTAGTGTTATACATATTAAAAATTGTTGAGTTTTAAATAAAAGTTCAGAGTGTTGTTTAACAAACAATGCTGTTTCGTAAATATATAAGCCATGGAGGGTCAACAATTTTAACTGTATAAAGAGAGGCTTACATGATTCAAATAGTGAAACCCCACAAGGAAAAATAGCGAGCAATGAAAGCTTGTTATATTTCGGTACAATTTCCCCACAGTACATGGCCATAGCTTTATATGATAAAATAATAAATAAATAAATAAATATTTCCAGACAGGTCACACAGCGCCATCTAATTTCCGTGGTAAGATACTAGGCTTGTGTTACGGAAACTAGATGGTTAATAAACTACATATTATACTCTTTTTTTTTGTAAATATATACATATTATACATATAAACACCCAGACCGAGACAAATTATACAATGTACAACTTGCCCCCGGTGGGAATCGAACCCACGACCTCCCGAGTTCACGACAACGTTTGTTACCACTAGACCACGGAGGCGGTCAAATGATATATTTCTTAAATACCTTAGAATGAGACCTATAATTAGAACACCACAAAGGGCCACTGTCGTTTAGTTTTTAATTAAAGATTTCGAGATAAAAGTGCCATGTTGTTCAAAACGTGCAATCTGCAGGTCATCTGGGGGTCAACTGGACAGGTTCTTTAACGCGGCACCTCGTCATAATCGTTGTAAGGGATAACATTAATCTCATCTAAGTTGCACTTTATTTTTATTTTAGACCTTGTATTCTCATTAAATTATACTTTATCAGTTATTTATTTGGTGGATAATGTCCGAAACAAGAAATTCTATATTCAAAGTAAAAAGTAACATTATTTCATGGCGCATAGAATCCGGCAAAGATGATTAATATAAACCTTCAGGGTCTTCCAGGGATAAACATATATATTTTTTAACTTTCTATATATATAAAAATGAATGTCTGTGTGTATGTATGTTCCCAAAGCATTTCAAAACTACTTGACCGATTGGGATGGAACTATGGGAATATGTTAAAATAACATCGGCAAAGTTTCTGACATAGTCAATCAGTACTACTGTTGTCCGATAGGTGGCGCGCATTGGCGCTGATTTGTGTTTGACCGAGGGTACCCAGCGGGAGCCTAAATATAGAATAAATGACAAATAATCAAATTAATTAATTAAAATAAAAAAAACAACAACTGTCAAATCAATTGGTCTCACTTTTACATCGCGAAAACGTCTGTGATTTGTTTTCAAAATTGTTTTATGTGAGTATTATTATTATTAATAATGACATTTATTGCTGTCAGGCGGTACGAAGTTCGCCGGGTCAGCTAGTATAATATATAAATAAATAAAAGCGCGCATAAAATAAGTTTATGGTTAATGTAGGCATCTAATAGACTGCAGAAACACGCGCTTTATTTTTTCTCGAAAGAAGCCGTCCTCGTTTTAAAAATAAAAATAGTTCCAATAAAATCAATGAAAGTTCGTCAATCTATAAAGTGTTCGTCAGCCAATCACAGGAAGTTGTGTCCATACGTCAGTCTTCTCATCTCAATTGACGTTCCATTTACCGTTCGGAAATTTAAATAAAGAACGTGCACTTACCGGCGGACGTAAAACATTCATTTCTCTAATACATCGTTATCAAGTGCTGCTATTTTTGTTCTCGTTGTCGTGTGCCAAAGAATTTTGTATAAATAATAAAAATAAGAAGCGACACACTATTCAAAAACTATTTTTTTTTTTGTATATTTAACACATTTTATTTATTTAATTATTTTTTCTCCTCCTTGCGTCGTTCTCCTTACTGCTGAGGGTCGTGACCCCCTCCACGGATCACTTTGTCCCGGACGATGCTGCGCCATCCGGGTCTGTTTACGGCTGCATGTAGGCCATCGTGCATTTGGGTATTTAGGGGAGGTGTGGATCTGGTCAGAACAGCGTATGGAGTTTTTGCCACGCGATCTTTTGCCTTCTACTTTCCCTGTGATAATATATACACAGTATGTATATAGTATGTACATGATGAATAGTTTATCATGATCCACCAGATTAACGAATGCATTTTTTTATAGAATATAATAATAATAATAGCATTACATACAATTTGTAATTTTTTAATTCATATTTAATATGTCAACATTCCTTAAGACTATAAAAACATTTAACAGACAGCCAGCGAGATAAAGTTTTCTTAAAACGATTTATTGGTAATAATTTCACGAACGAGTTTAAATGCTAGTCTGGAATTACAGCGGTATAAACGTCAATGGAGAACTCATCTAACACCTCCGATTCGCGGACGACAAGCTCGCTCAAGGACCTAAGCGGAATATTAAACAGCTTCAACCTTCAGCAAAGAAGCCGACAAACACATTTAGCTAGGATGAGCGGCATTCGGGAAACTTCGTCACATCCTTTCATCGTCCATACCACAATATTTGACGATGAAAACCAGTGCGTCCTCCCGGTAATATCGTATGGAGCAGAGATGTGGACAGTGTACACTGACAGTGGGTCTGGTCCATAAAGTTAAGGTCGCTCAGCGAGCTATGGAGCATTTCTCTGATGGATAGAATTCGAAACGTTAACATTTATCAGAAGACCAAAGTAACTGACATCTGTCGCAGAACCGACGACCGATGATGCAAACGGATTCTAGATTGGAGACCACATACGAGTACGTGACGACGTAGAGTAAGACGATGCCTTGCCAGATAGACGGATGACCTGCAAAAAGTCGCTGACGGAGTTTGGATGAGAGTTGCAAAAGACCGCGTCCAGTGGCACCCCTTGGGGAAGGCCTACATCCAGCAGTGGATAGACACGGGCTGACGATGATAATTTACAACTGTTTATTAAAGTATTTGGTCGTTCTGTTTTTCTTTTACTCTGTGTACTCTATGTCATGCGGTCAGCGCTGCGGTACGCGTGTGCACAATATTTATTTATTTTTCCCGAAATAGATGTTCATTCGTCGTTGAGAGCGTCCAAGTTTACAAAATGTGCCGGAGCCAGTTTATGGAATTCGACATTCGGTTTATGTCTTAATAAAGTCCAAGATATCTATCTACTATTTTCTACCAACGTTATGGTTGTTTAACATATCCTCGATGAAGTGCAATGCCTTCATCATTTTTATGTAAAACTATATTTTCATTTTCTCCTCCTTCTCCTTACGTTGCCTTGTTGAGAACATCTCATTGCTGAGGGTCGTGATCTCTCGATGATTTGGCGAGTGTCTTGATTTAATCAAATAAAAATATTGTAATGTGGATCATAGGTTTTTAATTTATTTGCAAAGATTTAATTTATTTCCAGTGGTGGCTCGGTTGTAAGAACGCTTTTCTTAACATCCTAAAGAGGTGGGTTCGAACCCCAGCATGTACCAATGAGAAATACACTTTTTTAAGTATGTTTAAGTTCTGAATGGCTTATCTCCAAACGTGGAGGTCTAGGACACTGTGTTCTAGGGGCTGTAATAATGAATACATTATTGTTCTTTGGACATACAATAATTATTTAAAGAACATGAAACATAAATTTTACAATGTTGGTGATAGGCATGTTACTTTGAATAAATGTGCTATTTAATAATTTACTATTTTCTAACCAGCAAACGACATCGGCTATAGGTTACAGAAGTAAAGAAACATAGGTACAATATTCCACATCTTTGACCTGTAACAGAATTCTTCGTACTTAAATAAGTCAGAAACAATTATAACAACAATAATTCCGTTCCTAAAACTCGTAACCCACAAATCTTTCAGCAAGATCGAGCCGTCAATAAACTGTGTTTAATATTTTACGCATGGAGACCACCAGCTATTTTGTTTACGCATACTTTGCTCCTTTCATGAGAATATCTATTTTAAGTATTGTTACATTGTTACTACCGCCATGGCGACAAACGTTACAAAGCTACAACTCTTGTAACTCGAAATTGTCTTTTTATTTTTTAAACTTACCATTTTTATGTAATGACATCTGGCGATATAAGTATTCTTCTATTCTTGGATGTAGGTTGTAATGACGTTTTGTTTAGTGTTTCTTAGCGGCATGCACAGCATCATGCACCTTTTTCAGTCAGAATAAACAATAATAGGTCAATGGAATCTGGTAAGCTGCTAGTCTTCCCCTAACAGCTCACTCTTTTGACCGCTTTGCTGCTTAGTCTTCCGCTAGGATGAATAGTATCATTCAAAATAATTTAAATAATGACGTGTCATAATGCCTGTAATAGGTTTACGTGTATAAAGATATTTTTAATTTTGACTATTTTATCATTTCTCATAGTATTGACCAAATATTTCTTCCAAATTCACGTTTAACGTGATTGTTCCTACATCACATAGTCCTAGTCCATAGTCCTGTGCTGCTGGAAAATAACATATTTTTCGAGTATTTGGCCTACACTTTGCTCGCGCTTGGCCTGACGAGTTAGCCAGAAACTGATGTAAATTTTAAAGAAAATTTATTAACGATTTCACAAGTTACTATTTGCTCAGTTCCGCAAAAAAAACCGACGATGGCTTAACGTGCTCTGCTCACGTGAACGGTGCGGTTGTAATTGCCAAATGTACGTAGGAAAAGTGTACCTATTTCTCATTGTATATATGGGACTTTTTAGATTTAAAGTAAAGCTATCTTGCAACCTTACCAACGTGTTGGCATATTCCATATATATTTATATTATTATGTTATAGCAATTTTTAAGTTTGTAATTACGTGAGTTTAAAGAGTGTATCTACGGTGCTCTTACGCAGGAAAGTCGCACGTGACTCGAGAATAAACACAGAAAACAATATCGTCGAGTATTTCCAAAACACCTAACTACGTTTCCGGCCGAACTCAGCGTCTGACATGATCCTAGGAATTTGGCCAACATTAACATAATTAACAATGCCAACGATTCGTGTGATCTTTATATACCTATTTATGCATCATTGGCAAGTGTTGAAACAACAAATTGAAATAATAGGATTGTTTGGCATTTGTAAAAATGATTTATCACATCACGGTGGCTACGAACGTTGAATTAAAACGTAGTAAGAGGGTTTTCAATCAGTGTTTTCTTCCAGTAATGTCGTATGGAGCAGAGACGTGGATACTGACAGTGGGTCCGATACATAAGTTCAAGGTCGCTCAGCGAGCTATGGAGAGAGTTATGCTCGGGATTTCACTGAAGGATAAAGTCAGAAACGTCCAACATCGACATCCGTCAAAGAACCAAAGTTACCGACATGGCTTTCAAAATTAGCAAGTTGAAGTGGCAATGGGCTGGACACGTCTGTCGCAGAAGTGATGAACGATGGAGTAAACGGGTCTTGCAGTGAAGACGCAGAATGGGATGACCCCCCGCCAGATGCACAGATGACCTGAGGAAGGTCAGGAAGGCTGGTGGAGAATTGATGAGGGTGGCAGAAGATCGTGTAAAATAGCGAGCCTTGGGGGATGCCTATATCCAGCAGTGGAGAGACACAGGCTGATGATGAAGAGGGTTTAACGCTTGTGTTTCCCTCTCGCTCGCACATTCCAATATTGAAAACGGTTTTTTAAGTCTGTACTTTTGATAAATTTAGTCTTTCAACTTTCTTGAAAAATGTTTAAACATATTCAAGAGCGTTAAATGCTTTAAAATGACGGAATACGGCTGCTGGCTTCCGGAACTTCACTTCACTTCATTACAGCCCCTAAAACACAGAGTCCTAGACCTCCACTGTTGGAGATGGGACTCTCACTAGCCACGCTGGCCAGGCGGGTTGTCGAACCGATTCCGAAACATCTCTGCAATATTTTCAAATGGCAGGTTCTTTCGCATTTATAAGCAATTTTAAACTTATTTTTTACAAGGCTGCATTCATGGTCTTGCGGTTAAATCCGTGGATACTGTGTGGTACTGGGTTTGATTCCTGATCGGGTCACAATCATTTATTTTTATATATAATTTGTGATATTTCTGGAATTTGGTACGCCAGAGATATTGACAAGCTTGTTTAACTGTTCCTGACTTACTTATGTTTCGCCTGCTTGGGATCATCTTCAGCCAACACCAACAGGGATAAGATCCAAAGTCAGCAGAACATATTGCTCAAGATGGTATCCGGAGCGCCATGGTTCGTGCGTAATTCTATAATTGCAAGAGATCTGGAGATGCCTACTATCAAGGCTTTTGGAGAAGAGTTAAAGTAGACGAATCTAGGAGATTAGATTAGAGACACGGGCGTGTTCTACTAGGAAGAGCGCCCAGCACCAAACGTTCGTTAAATCACTGGCGGGTGGTGAAATGGGAGATTATTCCCATCCCAAACCCAGTCCTATTGGAAATCCGGCTCTGAATGAATCCATTTTCTGTTAGTCGCCACTTGTCATAATAGGTCTATAGTAAAGTTTCTGTCTCCTTTGCTCTGTTTTAAATGAGCCTGCGACACCGAAATACCTCAAGGACAAATTCGCCTATCTCTCTTCTTTTCACGATAAATCTCTCCGATCTTCTCACAACTCACTTCTTTCCGTTCCATCTCACTCGGTTGTTGCTACAAATCTGTGGAACAATCTACTTATTACCATAAGGCAGACATCTACCAGATAATCATTGGTCAGCTGGTCTACTCACATTTTCTAAATAGCTCCTAACAAAATTTGTAAGTTTTATATATATGTTTATTATTATATGTATTAGTATTTAGTATATTTATAAGTAGATTATATATAAGTAAGTTTATTATCTAAGTATTTATATATAATTGATGTTTCACTTATCCTTTCCTTGCACCTACAGTTGTTCTAATTAGTCCCAAAGGTTTGGCTGTCAGAGAATGTCTACGGGCATTAAGTCCGCCTTTTGTACTTGCATTAAAGTTTTGAAATAAATAAATAAAATAAATAAATAAAGTTGGCCAAATGTGAATCCGCTTCTTTCTTCCCGTAATTTCCGACCATTACTTACAAGTTATTTTCTATCAAAAAGCTAAAGTTAATAGTTTAACACATTTACGTGTTAGCATATTAGGTCCTAGCTCAGGCAGAGTTGATGTCATTAACCCCCTCCCCCGCTCCCCTCACGCCGCGGGGTTCTCATCAAAAACCCATCGAGGAGCTATTACACGCTGATCGAAGCCTCTAATATTTCCGTGAAGAAATATTTACTACTAGCTTTTTAACACGACTTCGCTTGGAACAGTTGGTCGAATATTTGTATTGATAAGACTAATGTTATTTTACTATATATTAGGTACTGTGTACATAAGTTATTTGGAAATAAAATATCTAAATATATTATTTATGTGTTTAACATATTTCGTTGGGTAAGTCACCGTTGCGTTTGTTAGCGTATTTTATTATATAAAAAGTGGATTTCATTTAGATAACTGATCAGTGAAGGTCGCTCTTAGGTTTTTATTTTTTACCAGCACAAAATGTGACCTTGCGCTCACCTGAAGGTCAATTATCATCGCGGAAGGTCCATGAATGTTGGCAACTGTTCCTAACACTATGCCGGCTTGACTAGATGCTTTTTCGCACTTCGGTTGAAGCACTCCAGGTTATAGGAAAGTGGAAACACAGAGGCCCGGAGAGCATTCCACATCTTTATTGTGCGATGTATGAGTCCCCAAATTTATACGTACGCGAGGGATGGGGACTACTGTATATGAAATGAAATGAAATGAAATAATTTATTTGTCAGAAACATGGTAGGTACAGGGATGTAAATTATTATATGTAATTATATCACATGATTCGCTATTTCTAGCATATGGGTGCATATTCTGACCTGTGCTTGTGGTTCGGTTGCGAAATGGAGAGGAAGGAATTAGGTTATTGAGCTCTTCAGAGCATTCACCATATAGTATAGCCGGTACAACACGCTCAGAGAAGCTACATCTCGGCGAAGCTGCAGAGATTCGAGAGTTCCAGATATAGTGGCATCGTCAACAATTCGAACGTATCATAAACTATAATATATTATACAGAATGACATTTATTAGACAGACTGTTATTTGATCCAGGCCACTTTTTTAGTTTTTTATTATTATTTTTAGTTAGTTATTTAATATTATTTAAACTTTAGCTTTTTTTTTTCACTAGTGTAAGTTTAATTAATTGTGTAAGTTTTTTTTTTTTTCTTCGTTACTCGCCTTAAATATCGTATACATATTAATGTTCCTAGTGAGTACTGTTTATGGAGTCTGGCTCACATATTGTTTATTTTAAATGTTTCTATACAAATTTTAGCCATGATCTCTGTTTGTATTCCAAATTTTAAATAAATAAATGACAACAAAAATGAATATCGCAAGTACTTACAAGTCCTGACACATTTGTTAGAATTTGAAATGTACTAGTACATACCGTGTGTAATTATTTAAGGCTTCGGGTGTTATTAGTAGAACCTCTGTTTAAAATAAAAAAGGTAACTTTATTTAAACATAAAAATCATTATCCGAAAAACAAAACACTACTGATTAGTGAATACGACCACGTCTGAAAATCGCGATATCCATCGTAATAAATACCTAAAGACTAGGGTGTGTTATTATTAATTGATCTTGCCCACAGCTAAGAGACAAAATAGAGAGATAAAGAATTACGTAAGTTAAAGTTCGCGCGATCGTCGATCTCTCGCTACCTACTTGATTAGGCTCTGTATGAGTGGCGATATTTTTAGGATAACTTCTCTGCACCGTAACTTAAGATTTTATTACTGAATAATTAAAAAAAAATACGTACTTCTTTATTTTTATTCCAGATTATATACTAAAAATATTTGCTCTTTAATAAATTCCCAGCAGTATGATATGGTGTGCCCAAGCCTAAACGCATGTGAAAATAGCTTGACAAAAACTTAGCCCACATTCATGACAACTAATCATACTGGCCATAATTGAAATGGGTAATTACTGTGGCCAAAAGGGCGTTACTCAATCTATTCCGTCGTATTCGGATATTTATGATAATTCTGGTCGTTTCTTTCCACGTTCACAGTTATAAAAACAACATAGATGTAATAATGGGATCGTCCTATTATTTATATTATTTTAAGACAGCTATCGTACAACAGGTCACTGAAATCTGCTAAGTCTGGCCTTCAAGCAACGGCTTACTCTTTGGACTACTTTGCTGCTTAGTCTTCCACTAACAGGAGTAGAATTATTCAAAACAATTAAATTAATGACGTTTCATAAATGCCTGTAATAGGTTTACGTGAATAAAGATATTTTGACTTTTGACTATGACCCTAGAAATAGTGGAAAGTGCTATTTTGACGTGAAATCGGCTATGATTGGCAAAAGAATCCACTATTTTATTAATCTAACTCTTAACTAATAGAATTACGAGTACGGATACAGGGAGGCCGATGGAATTCCTCTCGCATCAACTTTTATTGAGTCTTGAATTCGTTCCAAATTTTTATATTTTTTTATTTAAAAACTTTATTGTTATAATAACAAAATTCGTATGTGATGCCGTATGACATTCTCTTACCATCAACCTTCAGGACATTGTATCAGTTATGATAGGTTTATAAAACAAATATAAAACAAAGAACCAGTAAAATAATTTTAACATTAAGTTCACTATGTATACCTACTAAATTAAATAAATACATGATTTTAATACTTATACTACATAATAATAATAATACATATACTACATAAATAATACAAAACATAAACTACTTAAATTATATACGTACACGTGTATATACATAAACAGAAAACAAATACCTACTCGTATATTATACAAGTACACTATATTAATCTTTAATAATTACCTAATCATATAGGTCTATGGTATTAGCCGTTTTTTTCCACCGAAATATTATGAAAACACTAATACCTTTGCGTCCGCCCACCGCCCGAGACAGATGACGGACGGACGGACAAAGTAACAATTTTTATATACATACATATATCTCGTGCGACCCTCCCACAATCTTCCCAAGTTTTCTCAAATTAAAGCTTTTGGTTAGATGTCAAGCTTAAGAAACATGTTATTAATGTGTTTTCATGGACAATATATTTGTAAAATTTTGACATTATAATTAACAGTGTGTTGAGTTTTAAATTATATTTAGTTATATAGATAATATTAACTATTAAAGAGTACTTGATAAGAAGTCAGATTAAACACTATTTTGTCACTGGAATCTGCTAAGATTAATTTAATAATTAAATTAATGACGTTTCATTATTGCCTGTTAGGTTTACGTGAATAAAGATATTATTATATTATAATAAAGACTTTGACTTTTGTTATTTATGATAATAAATAAAACATTAATTATTTTATAATGACCTTTATAAAAAAACACATTTAAAATAATAAATCACAAAATGTACAAAATTTTGATAAAGAATCGGTTATGCTTGTCCAATATCGCGGAGTTCTAACGATAAATAAAGAAATTAATGTTTACACCATTTCACGATGAATATTATTCAAACAGAGTATGACCAAAGGACATTTTAAACACAAAAACAATAAAATATTCGATTTATATCTGTTCCTTGCCATGGACCATCCATTGATCTTCTCAGTACCTATTAATTATTATTTTTCTCAAATATTAAAAAAGGAATAGGTATAAAATGTTATACAGGACATCCCGCCCCCATATTCTTGTGAAACTGTTTTACAATCTCTACCTAATTATAATCTTTTTTCAGAATCCTTTATGGCTTGTTCAATAGACACAGATTAGGAGGACGTGCCAAATAAATAATAGTAAAGTAAAGTATCATCACAACCGTCTCCCTTTCGGTGTGGTCAGAAACCACGCTTATAAATAAGCAGATTCACATTTAGCCAACTTTACTATAGGCCAATCATGACAAGTGGCAAGCTCGTCTATGTCTCCAGCGTGCCAAACTCGAGAATTATCACAAATAAATTATTGTATTTATTTACATTCATAAATGTTTTTGTGTCCCGACCAGGAATCGAACCCGGTAGGTAGTTAAATAATAATTAATATTTTTTAGGCATCAAAATGAATTTACAAAAGGCCTAAATATATATACCCTAAAAACTAAAATATATAAAATATACAAACAGTACAGCTTCCTCATCATCATATTCTTGTGGTCAAACTACGAGTATTACCCATTGGGTACAGCGACCACCTTCCGATGATTGCTGACTGCTACAGTGGGGGTCGGCGCCGGGATGGTTGGTGGCATAGGCAAGCCACCCCGCTGGCTACTTATTTCTTTTTTAACACTGAGATCGAAAATCGATACGACCACAGCGAATAATAGTCCAGGGAAATTAGCATTTTACCTTGGAAAAACTCCAACCAAGTTGAAAATTTGTGTACATGTACCTTTTAGCTCCCCAAATAACCTCTGAAATCTCTCATAAGGAGACCTCAAGGTGCACACGGACTAAAAATATTTTCTTCACAATATTGTATAGTTGGTCGGTCTATTTAATATCCGTCCATGGTTTGTTCAATTTAAATGAGGTTTGCCATTGGCGCTATGCCGGCCGAGACTTCGTGGACAAACACACTTGTCTTTTTGTATGTCTCTCCAATGCACGTTCAGATATTCATATCTTTCTATATACCACAAATTTTACATCTAACTCCTCACTGTCAATTCATTTGGCGCATTATTGAATCCGATAACTTGACGTAATCGGCGAACTATTTTCACACAACTTTTACGAATGTTTTTACAATAATTCAAAGTTGTTGGTTTGAATACTTCTTCATATTCTTGAGTCACGTGGTCTCTACGTGACATCTTTCCAAAAAAATAAACACCATACAACGCGTATAAACTTAAAATCCCATTCCACTCCTCTGGCAGATATTGAGATTCGTATACTGTATCTACAGCCAGCCAGTCGAACAAGCTACCGCTCGCTTTTAGACACGCGCCATCTGTCCACTTTTTAAGCGCTTGGTCACTGCTTTATTTCTAGACAACTAGTCGTCATCAGGCTAACAATTGTATATTTAGCATAATATGTATATATGCTTTTATTTATAAGTATATGTGTAATTTATGTAACAGTGTAAGTATCTATTAGTATGTAGTGTGTGTAGTATATTAGATATTGTTAAACTTGATATTAGCACTACCCTTAATCTCACTCTCCCAAAGGTTAGATGTAGGCATTAATCTTCACCTTTATACACTTAATTTGTGCAATAAAGAATTCAATAATAATAATAATATAAACAAAATGGTGGCGTGGTGGTGGCTCGGTTGTAAGAACGCGTTTTTTTAAATCCTACAAAGGTCAGTTCAAACCCACCCGGCAGGTACCAATGGGAATACTTTTCTTACGTACATTTGTCATAGATTTACAACATCACCGTCGGTCCCGGTTTCTCTAATACCACCTTGTGGAATTGTTAATAAATTCTCATTAAACATTGACGTAATATCCTCGCCCAGCCGTCTGGCTAGCGTGGCGAGTATAGGCCAAATTCTCCAAATATATGTTCTGGAAGGCCTATCTCCAGTGGAGGTCTAGGACGCTGTATTCTATCTATATTCTAGGTCTTGTACTGATGAAACAAAATGGCAGCAAATTATAGGACACCGCCATTTCAATAATAATAATACATAGGCAGAAAAATCTTTTTCAGAATTTATATTATTACAATGAGTGTTGTTTGGTATCTTTATGTGTACAATGACTAGGATCTTCCGTCGTGTCTTGAGGGCAAAATATAGGTCTTTTTGGTGGCTTATTTATAAGGCTTTGTTTATGCGTGTGAAAGATTGGACCCCGTCGTCTGTATATTGGACGATTCGTTCCGTTCAAATTAGTTATGACAGTTTTATGGCTTTAGGACAATGCATTTTATAAACATAATTGTTGAATATATCAAACATAGTAATATTGTTTATTTGTATTTAAAATCATTATATGTCCAACCAGAGCTTTTAAAATTAGCAAGCTGAAGTGGCAATGGGCCGGACACATCTGCCGCAGAACCGACGAACGATGGGGCAAACGGGTTCTAGAGTGGAGACCACGTACGGGAAGACGCAGAGTGGGACGACCCCCTACCAGATTGTCGGATGACCTAAAAAAAAGTCTCTGGTGGGGGTTGGATGAGGGTTACAAAGACCGCGAGCAGTAGCAAGCCTTGGGGGAGGCCTATATCCAGCAGTGATACAGGCTGATGATCTCCATCCAACCATTGCCTAGTGGTTAACACCGTAGATTTGATTCCTAGTCGGGAACAAAAACTATTTATTTGTTATTTTTTCTCAAATCTTGCCAATTGTCATGATAGCCGGCAGTATAGTTCACTAAATGTGTACTGCTCCTTAAAAAAAACATTGTTTCTGTATAACTGCGTGGTCTAGCGGTTAAGGCGATTAAGAATACAAATTTGCTGTGAATATTATTGGTCAAAAGAGTTGTTGTTTTGTTTAATAATGTCCTACAATGTGAATAATTATGGAAAACGATAAATTGGACTTTAAATATGGGGCACAAGTTGCAGTTAATTTTTTGCGGTTTTCCCGCGCTGTCAACTCCCATATTTTACCCGACGTGTTTGAGCTATGGTGCCGCGAGTGACTCCAAGAAAAACATCAAATTCTGCAGCATCAGGAATTTGATGATGACCTCATTAACTCACAAAAAAGAACGATATGTTATGTCAGACTTGGCTGTATGGGCTAGACCATTTGCCTTCCCTATCACCTCATTCATCATCCATCGGGAGATTTGAACAAACAAAAAAAAAATAGGTCATATTAAAAATATTATATATGAATAATTCAAAGGCCTTTAAATGTCAACAATCGATACAATTACTGACCGTTTAAAGTTGAATCAATAAACAAAGTGGTCTTAAAATTGTGCAATTAAATCAAAAGGACATCAGTCGGCCTTGCCCGCGACTTCGTTTGCATAATTCTAACAATTGAACAGACGGTTGGCATGCAAATGAAACAATAGTGGTTGCAACAATGAGTTATATACTAACAACATGGGCATTCTTCTACAATGTTGTTACACATAGACGTAAAAAATATTTCTTATTCCCAATTTCTATTAGTCGATAACAAATAAATCACACTATCTACCATTATTTACCACGGCGAGACGAAATCAATTTTGTTTCGCATTATATTGATTTTGCTATATCTCCTAAGCTATTCATTCGACCGCCTCCGTGGTCTAGTGGTAACAAACGTTGCCGTGAACTCGGGAGGTCGTGGGTTCGATTCCCACCGGGGGCAAGTTGTACATTGTAGAATTTGTCTCGGTCTGGGTGTTTATATGTATAATATGTATATATTTACAAAAAAAAAGTATAATATGTAGTTTATCAACCATCTAGTTTCCGTAACACAAGCCTCGTAGCTTACCACGGAAACTAGATGGCGCGGTGTGACCTGTCTGGAAATATTTATTTATTATTATTTATTTATTATTTAATTTGCATAGTGTAAAGGGAAAAAATAATCTTCGTGAAATTCTTAAGCACACCAACATAATTAAAATAAAAAGGATTATTACCGTATTTGTGTAA
Source organism: Tinea semifulvella (assembly GCA_910589645.1). Lineage (NCBI taxonomy): Eukaryota > Metazoa > Arthropoda > Insecta > Lepidoptera > Tineidae > Tinea > Tinea semifulvella. The sequence continues at coordinate 1,228,679 of OU342598.1, read as the reverse complement.
ATAACGTTTCAATTACCGCTTCGTAATTACTATTTTTTTTAAGAATTAAAATGGATATAGTATGTTATCCTAAAGAGATAGACATATGCCAATCGCAACAAATATTTTTCCAGATATCTCCAGACAGGTCACACAGCGCCATCTAATTTCTGTGGTAAGCTACGAGGCTTGTGTTACAGAAACTAGATGGTTGATAAACTACATATTATACTTTTTTTTTTTTGTAAATATGTACATATTATACATATAAACACCCAGACCGAGACAAATTATACAATGTACAACTTGCCCCCGGTGGGAATCGAACCCACGACCTCCCGAGTTCACGGCAATGTTTTCTATAGACCTATATAAGATGCACTATTCCACTATACATTATTTTGTTATGGGTTTAGGCAGCGTTTTCGTTGAAAGCTCCCAGACGGCTTATTTTTTCCGACATCTCCAACAAATATCGTTATGTATACAAAAAATTAACAAATTATATACTTAAACTTTCCTCGATAACCACTTTATCCATAGGTAAAAACATCACGAAAATCGGTGCAGCAGTTTTTGAGTTTATCGCACAGACGCGGCGGAGGACTTTGTAATATAATATGTAGTGATTATATTATAGCAATAGCAGCAATTTGTTTTTTTTTGTTGTAGTTGGAAGCTTCCCTTAAAATCTTAAAAACGTCGGTTCAAACCCGGCGTGTACCAATAAGATGTATATACTTCTCTTAAATATATAATATTTGTCATAGATTTAGAACACCAACGTTTCCGTGCCTCGGAGAACACGTAAAACCGTCAGACCCGGTTACACTAATACTAACTTAATTAGAAAGCTAACGGCTATAATATTTTAGTACAGCTAGTATTTACCTTTTCATTAAAATACTTTTTAATCAAAAGACTTATCTCAAAATCTAAATTAATGAAAAAAAATATGACACATTTGGTCACAGTTGTAGATTTTAGAGCCATATTTTCGAATGAATTGCCCCAGCTCATATATATTAGTCAATGCATGTCGTGTGATCGACGGCGACCCTGCAGAAGTAATTAAGTGACAATATTATCCTATTTAGCATAATTGAGCAGCTCTTTGTTGTTGCGTAATGAAGCCACTATCTGATTATTGTTATAAGATCTACCGTCAAAACACAATAACAAAAATATGAAAGAATATATCCAACGACAATTCAGAAAAAGATTGCGTTATTGATAGCTTTGTTGCAACAACTTTGGTACAACTAGTATGGTGAGTTGGGGTAAATGTAAACAACAATAGGGAAAGTGTAAACAATATATTAACAACAAAAATATTTACAACATATAAAATAAAATTAATATTATTACTAAGGATAGGAATGGTGGCAAGAACGCTGGCTGCATTTTCCCGCTGAATTGCAATACTGATTCTTTGGGCGAAGAAAGAGCCAGCCCTATTATCACCGGAGGAGACAAGGGATATAAATCAAAAGCTACCTAAATAATAAATTTAAAAATCAATCAAATCGTCACAATGGCTCACAGTTCTGCCCACAGCAGTCGACAATACTGACCTAACTGCAACACAATTTCGAGATGGCTTAGCTATCCAATATGGCCGAGAGCCGACTAGAATGCCCGAAAAATGTGATGGATGTGGTGAACATAATTTTGATCTAAACCATGCATTAAACTGCAAAAAAGGCGGACTGGTGAAGCAGGGCCACAACCATCATCGTGACGATTGCAAGGGTTGGGCGGATATTGCTTGGGGAACTGGAACAATTGAGCCAATTATGCGAGATGCAACTTTTAGTCAGCCCGCACTTGTGGGAGACTTAATTCTTCACGGAGTATGGGAACCAGCGAGGAAAGCGTTTTTTGATGTTCGCATTGTTAATGCTGACGCAACCTCATACGGAACCCGTACCTGGGGAAGCATCTTCCAAACCCATTCACACGAGAAACACCGTAAATACGACAGGGCAGCAGAAGATCTCAGAGCTTCATTTACGCCGTTGGTTATCTCGTGTGATGGCTCATTAGGTGCTGAGTACGCGGCTTTTGTCAAAAAGACCGCTTCACGGCTTTCTGAAAAATGGCAGAAGCCATTCTCACAAGTTGCAGGCTGGCTAAAAACAAAAATACAAATTTCTGTAATAAGGGCTATAAGCTTAAGGATCAGAGGAACCAGAAAACGAGTGAGATGGATAGGATGTGAGGATGGAGCAGGTATGTTTGAAGGAACGAATGAATGATTGAATGTGAATGAATGTTAGATGATTTTATATATTTAGTTTTATGTTTTTTTTAGTTATTATTGTTATTTTGTTGAAAGATATGGTGATCTTAAAATTGACGTTCAATTAAAAAAATAAAAAATTAAGAAACGATAAATTTAAAAATAAACTAAACTATAAATAAAAAATGACGTCTGTTGGGACCATCTGAGTTAGTCCTAGGGAGACTAGCAACATTTTCCACTCTGTATAGCGAGGCTAATACGCTGGCAGAAATAATTACCATCCTTCCTGTCTCCAGAGCTTTCCGTCAGCGGCTTGGACAACCCTTGGCCAGGCGCCTTGCTGAAGGTCCCTATGGGCCCATCATATCGACCCCAAACGGCGCAAAAGTAATTATATTTTTGTCTATAATTTTGTTGGTAATGATTTTAAAGGATTTTTTTATTGTTATAAATAAATTGTTAGAACTTTTTTTTATTATTTTTTACATTTTTTTTTACAACGCCATTCGGAAAGTGGATCTGCCACTGGAATAATTTTAACGTTGCACATTTTTGTAATTTTATGTAAAGACTACCTTGTAAGAAAAAGAAAATAATAAATCACGACCATTTCCCTTTCGGAGTGGTCAGAAACCACGCTTATAAATAAGCGGATTCACATTTAGCCAACTTTACTATAGGCCAATCATGACAAGTGGCAAGCTCGTCGATATCTCCAGCGTACCGAACTCGAAAAATATCACAAATGAATTTATATACATTAATAAATAATTTTGTGTCCCGACCAGGAATCGAACCCGGTACCTCCGAGTCTAAATCCATGGACTTAACCGCTAGACCACGAAGGCAGTTACATCATAGTTTGTTGGTACACATAGTTTTTCACGTTGCGTTAAAATTTTGGTGTATTTTTAGAAAAATTTCGTTTACATTAGTCATCGACGTTCTTGAAATATTAAATATTGGTCGCACTAAAATGTGTAAAGTATGCATTTAGTTGTCCGAACGCAATAGTTTACCGTTTGTAATTTTAGTTCGCCAACATGTAAAATACATTAGGTTACAACCAAAACGCATTATTTTCAACTATTTTTACGTAGATTCACCATAAATTTGTGTTTCCTGACTTCCTGACTTACATCTTTTTTAACAGTATATCTCGCCAGACTGCCTTCGTGGTCTAGCGGTTAAATCCGTGGATTTAGACTCGGAGGTACCGGGTTCTACTCCTGGTCGGGACACAAAAGTATTTTTTAATGTAAATAAATACATTTAATTAATATTTAATTTATTTGTGATATCTCCTTTGAGTTTGGTACGCTGGAGACATCGACGAGCTTGCCACTTGTCATGATTGGCCTATAGGAAAGTTGGCTTAATGTGAATCCGCTTATTTATAAGCGTAGTTTCTGACCACCCTGAAAGGGAAACGGTCGTGATAATGATACTTATCTCGCCAGAGTAATAGCTTAGAGCTTACCACTTGTCATGATTGGCCTATAGTAAAGTTGGCTAAATGTGAATCCGCTTATTTATAAGCGTAGTTTCTGACCACCCTGAAAGGAAAACGGTCGTGATGATACCATTTTTTTATAAATAAATTCAAGTTACTTCTTTGACCTAATTGGCCTTAATTGCCTTCATTGGTCCATTGGTTAAGTCTGTGGATGCCGAGTAGTTTGATTACTGGTTGGGACACAATTATTTATTTATTATATTTCTTGAGCTAGAGACATCGACGAGCTTGCCACTTGTCATGATGGGCCTATAGTAAAGTTGAATGTAAATTCGAATCTTAATAAAAGCGTGGATTCTCACCATCCTGGTATCCCTCGTTACGATACAATATTTTTAAGCAAGAGCTAAGTAAGCATTTTGAACAGCGTTTAGTTTTTGTAAATAAGAAACAAAATAATTAATTAATTTAATATAAAATTGGGATGCCACCTGTGGATATCTTTACCGCTTGCCACATTTCCTCTACATCAAAAAAGGCCGGTTCGGCTGCTCATACAGCCGAATTTAGAAAGCACTTGATGTGCAATACAATAGCATTAAACAAAATTATAACTTTGTGGCATTTGGGGTTGAAACAATGGGGGTATATTCTCTTGATACCCACAAATTCATAAAAGAGCTGGGTAAATGAATTTTCCAAGAGTGTGGCGAAACTAACTAAAACAGAATATGTCGATTATAATTCAACGAGGAAATGCGGCGAGCGTTTTAGGTACCCTCCCTGGTGGTAAGCCCTTAGTTTATTTTGTAGAATAGTTTTAATTTCATAGGTATTTTCAGTTTTAGTTTTATTTATAATTAGTTTTTTAATCAATTTTATTTTAATATTTTTGTATCTAAGTACCTACTTCGAATAAATCTTTTACTTTAATTTCAAAAATAAAATAAAATTTAACAATTAAAACATTGTAGATATCTTTGAAACAAAACAATGCGAAATATATACCGAAATTAAATAAATAATAATAAAAATACTGTTATTAATTAGTAATATTTTGTCACTTATTTATTGATTATTTGGTCACCCTATCCCGCACGTATAGCATACTTCAGCAGTTCATACATCTCGTTCAATTTAGATGGCATTAAATCTATCGCAGCGGGCTCTTAGCGGCTTCTACCAACTCGAGGAAGTGCGCACTGCCCCAGTTCCGCGAGAAAATCCGGGGACTTCCAATATTTTGCTTATTTTAGATAAAATTCTCGTTTACATCCATTCCACGTTGTTTATTCTATACACTTTCTGTTCTAAATAATTATTTTTGGGAGAGTAAATTTGTAAAGCGTTATTACGTACACACGTATCTTTACGCCGAATCCCTTGCGGGGTAGGCAAAGACAATTGAGCGCCACTTGTCACTATCACGACATACCTCTGTCGCTTCTTCGACATTGATGGCTTTTTAGTGCACCTTCAGGTTCGAGACTTATATACACTTTATTGTCGTCCACTATTCGAATCGCCCGCCTCTGTAGGACATTGAGGGCATCTGTAAGGTACTTAGCGGAATCATCACAGAGGTGAGTATTCCACGCATGACCTTATTTGTGCTTTATATATCATAAGCGTGATGGTGGCTCGGTTATAAAAACGCGTTCCTATTATAAGGTTTCGTTTATAAGGACGGTTCAAACCCACCGGGCATGTACCAATGAGAAACACACTTTTCTTAAGTTGTCATATATTTACAACACCACCGTTCCCGTGACTCGGAGAGCACGTCAAGGCGTCAGTCCCTGTTCCACTAATACCAACTTGTGGAATCGTTAATAAATTAGTAGATTTTTATAATTTTAACGGGTCTTTACGCGATTTACCTTCTTCTTGTGTCTTCATTGATCAACAGGGCTTATGATCTCTGTGACCCAAAACATTTGGAACAGGAACTGTCACATGTTAAAGCAGTGCTAAAACGCAATGGATATGATGTGGCTCCGAGGTTGCTGCGACAGAAAAACAAGGAGAGATATCCACAGGTCAATCGGCTGCCCGCGTTCTTACCATATGTTCACATATGGAGTAACGGATAAAATTGGTACAGCTTTCAAAAAGTTATCCATCAATGCTGTGTACACACCATTCTCCAAAGTAGCAAAACACGTACGCACCCCAAAAGATGTCATTCCTTTTCAAACGCCTGGCGTATATAAAGTGGACTGCAGCTGTGGGAGTTCATATATTGGCCAAACTAAGCGCACAATAGCCGAGAGGGTCAAGGAACATATAGCAGCTGTAAAAAACTGCCAATTAAACAAGTCAGCAATAGCAGAACACCTAATGGATAGTGGCACAAACCATTGGATTGAGCTGCATGACCCAAAGATACTTTCCACCGATCGTCACTATTACCCTAGAATAGTACGTGAAGCGATAGAAATAAAGAAACACAAAAATTTCAATCGAGAGGGGGGTTATAAGCTATCTTCATCGTGGAATCCAGTAATCAATAGGTTTCGACGCCGGGAAAAATCGCCCGGTGTCGCCAAGGATATTGTAAGTGTCGTGTGTCGTGATTTCTAAAAACTTTTAAAGTGATAAGTGGGTAGGTTTACATCTGCCGCCCAGTATGTACGAGACTACACCGCATAGCTTCAGTCGACCCGTGACCACGGCCAATGCAACTTGGCTGAAACGTCGGGAGAAATATGTCTCTAAGGTAAATCGCGTAAAGACCCGTTAAAATTATAAAAATCTATTATGAGTGTGCGCGAAAGTTTAAAAAGTTTAATCGTTAATAAATTGTCATAAATAATTGACATCATATCCTCACCAAGCCAAGTTAGGCCAGCGTGGCGAGTGTAGGCTAAATTCTCCAGATATATGTTCTGGAAGGCCTATCTCCAGCAGTGGAGGTCAAGGATGCTGTGTTCTAGGGGCTGTAATGATGATGATGAATCATAAGTCGGAGTGAGGTCGGAAAAAAAGGTTTTAAAAACGCTGTTTTGATGATGCTCTCAATTTAGTATATCCAGGATGACCGTGGTTTTGTTTTATTTCCTGGAGGGTTGATGGACTGCATTTCTGAGGGTTGCACCAGGTCTTGAGCAATCTTGTGTTGGATTGTGCGAGCAAGGAGGGGCATGGGCGTTAGACCCTCTTAAATATATATTAATTAATTTGTAAATTAGGTTGGCACTAACATAGTTTCTTTGTTACTAACCCATTGAATCTTGTTGTTCGAAATAGATAATAATAATAATTATTATATTTGTTAAAAGTGGTTATTTTCATATACAAATAAGTAATTATACAGCCATTAATGACTTATGTAGTTTGGAAAACAAGACATGCAATTATTATAATGAAGACAGAAGGTTGTCGTAGAGCAATCCAGTCCACGACAATAGTTGTCGACTCATTTGCATGCTGTCTCCACTTATAATTGACATGCAAATGCAGATTATTGGGATCTCTGACGAGAGGTAATTATAAAATTGTCTGCTAGTTGTCGCAATACTTCAGTCGTAATTAAATATTAATTGTGTGTAATTAATTTATTACTATTTTTTAAATGTTTTTCTTGTTACATCTTAAATCATTGATTTTTATAATTTTACCAGTTCTTACTAATATTATAAATGTGAAAGTTACTCTGTTTGTCTGTGCGTTACGCCAACACGCCTAAACTACTAAACCAATTTAAATGAAATTTTGTACCGAGATAGTTTAATTGCGAGAGATCTGGAGATGCCTACTATTGAGGCTTTTATTGTCGGCCTAGCTAAACGTATGTTTTACCGGGCTGACAACGGATCCTACAAGCATCTTCAGGATATCGCTCCTACTTTCGCACGGCCCCCAGAGGGGGAGGCCACTACCTAGGGACGTGCTCTTGGACAGGAACTAAAGTAGACAAATCTAGGAGACTAGATTCATGAGCCACAAGGACGGTGTTGTAGTAGGAACAGCGCCCAGCACCAAAGGTGCGTTGAATCACCGGCGGGTAGTCAGCCGCCTAGATCCTCCCGCTAAAACGGGAGATTATCCCATCCCCAACCCAGGCCTATTGAACATCCGGGCCTGGATGACTCCGCTGTCTGTCTGTGTCTAGAGCCTGAGATAGGACATAGGCTACTTTTGTTTAAGTTTGTATAGAATTTACGTCATTTTAAAAACTAGAAGCTTGAAATTTATATTTTAGACTTTTGTTTAGATATAAATAAATACGACATTCAAGTTTGTAATTTAAAAAAATATATAATTTTAGCTTGAATAATAAAAAATGCTGCCGAAAGACACTATTCCACAGGACAGCAGTCATATATAAAAAACAATACTGCCTTCGTGGTCTAGCGGTTAGGACCTTAGATTTAGACGTTGAGGTACTAGGTACGATTCCACATAAATCGTCATAAGAATAGTAGGTAATATGTTATTTATGCACACGACACCATCTGAGTAGGGTTATCCGGTAAACAACCTGCCAATAAACTGAGTACTTCGCCTCACTACAATTAAGCTATAAAACATTAAAACAACCCACTCGCAGATATCTTATAATTATACAAAATCCATCTCTCTAGATAAGGCACTAAAACTGCCGTCACATCTCATTACATCATAACAGCCCCTAGACACAGCGTACTAGACCTCCACCGTTGGAGATGGGCCTTCCAGAACATATATCTGGAAAATTTGGCCTACACTGAGGATATGATGTCAATTTATATTGACTTTTATTTTTATACTAGCACGACATGTGACCTTGGGCCGACCTGATGGTATGTGGCGCGCAAGGTCCACGAATGTTAGCAACTGAAGTCAGACACTTATAACTGCCATCAGTCCCTAACACTATGCCGGCTTGACAAGATGCTTTTTCACACTTCGCTTGAAGGACTCCAAGTTATAGGAAAGTGGAAACACAGAGGCTGGAGGGGCATTCCACATCTTTATCGTACGACAGATGTATGAGTCCCCAAATTTATACGTACGCGAAGGGATGGTGACTGCGGTATGTGGGTGCATATTCTGACCTGTGCGTGTTTATTAACGATTCCACAAGTTGGTATTAGTGGAACCGAGACCGACGGTTTAACGAGCTCTCCGAGGCTCGGGAAAGATGGTGTTGTAAATCTAAGACCAATGTACATAAGAAAAGTGTATTTCTCATTGGTACATGCCGGGTGGGTTTGAACCGACTTTTGTAGGATTTAAGAAACGCGTTCTTACAACCGAGCCACCACCGCACACATCTAGTATCTTATCATTTATTTATAGTAATAATTTAGTTTTTAGCTTATTTCTCTATGATTCTGAAATTATATTTAGTGTGCGGGATTGAGCAATACAGCACAGGAATCCCGCGGAATTAAAATATCGTGTAAGAGATATTTGATACTGATACAAACTGATACATCCGGGTAAATATAAACATTTATACCTTATCGATTCGGATTCGATTCTTGTAATTCGGGATACAATAATTTATAAGTGACATTTCTCGAGTATGCTAGAGACATCGACGAGCTTGCGATTTGTCATGATTGGCCTGTAGTAAAGCTGGGTAAATTCGAATTTGCTTAAAATAAAACCTGATCCGATGATGCTAAGCTGCTAGTCTTCTACTAACAGCTAACGCTTTGGACCACTTTGCTGATTAGTCTTCTACTAACAGGAGTAGAATTATTCAAAATAATTTGATTAATTAGATGTCACAAATGCCTGTAATATACATATGTAGGTTTACGTGAATAAAGATATTTTACCTTTGACTTTAATAATAGTCTAAAAAGAAAACCTAATTTTAGTAATACCCTCTACCAATATCTTTAATTTCCCCTATTCTAAGCCTGATTCTGTAAACTAAATTAGTTGAATTGCATATCAACTAACAGCATGTGACGGGAGATTAAACTATACTTAGCCATAAAATTAGCATGCATAAAGTGCTATTGTTATTGTCACTGATATTAAGTTTACTACAAGCTTTGTCAACGTATGAAATATTTTCTTATTTTGGAGTTAGTGAAGAATAAATAACATTGCAAAATAGAAAAATAATTCAATTCGTGGTTTAGTGATTAGGACCATAGATTTAAACGAGGTTTATTTTTTTATATACTAGCACCTTATCTTTACCACTAGACCTTGCGCCCACCTGATGGTAAGTGGCACGAGGTCCATGATCGTTAGCAACTGGAATCAGACACTCATGACGGCAAATGGATCCTGATCCCGAAACGTGAGAATACACTGGGTTTATCGGCACGAACAGTGGATACTTCCCTGCCCGGGCAGACTGGGCAATTTACCACCGTCAGTCAGCGTCAAATGCATCATTTATTACGTATGCATGTGATCGGGATATTACGGTAGAATGTTAATAAACTAATTAATACTCTAGAGATGTGGTGTTGGCAAAATGTTGAGTATATCATGCACTAAGTTCCGAACCAGCAAATCCATACTGGAGATCGGACAATGCCTTTCCTCGACTGCAGTACAATGACGCATTCTCATTTTCTTTAAACACGTGTCACGAGTAGTAGTAGGGGGGAAAGTCGATGGCAAGAGGATGCGTGGTAGGTCGGCCATGAGATGGACTGACCAGGTGTTGGCTGTAATGGATTATCCCCTACATGAGTGCTCCAAAGAAAGCTGCGGTCCGAGAGGAGTGGCAACGGTTTGTAAGGCGTGCCACTAGCACTCAAATGGCGTCCACGATTACTCTGCCAAGAGTATATCGACGTAGCTGTCAGCTGTGCCTGTACCTACAGTGGTCAACTTATGCTGAGTAGAGGATATACGTGCACCATACACGAACCGGTTTACCTGAACAGTTGAAATTGAAATGCACATCTGTCAGGTACACTCTAGCGTGTATTACCCGCTTTACAATCTCAAAAAACAACCTTCGTGATTTACACTATAAATATAGCTGCTATAAAATTTTGTCACATGCAAGAGCAGCCGGAGCCGATTGCATTAGAAAAAGGAACAAATTTACTGAAATCAAAATAGCCCTCACGAACGCAAAAGTATGCGTTGGAAATGTATGTGGTAAAATAATGATACAAATAACGTGTAATCAAGGTGAAAAGGACTCATGGTAGTGTAGAATTATTGTAATGACACAATAGAAGTACAACGCGGAACCTTTGGGTGTGAAGAACCCATTGACGTAATATTGAAGGACTGACCAAATGTGACAGAAAACTAGGTCTCACAAACCTATTGTTATTAGTTATTGCAGAAATGCAGGACACGAATGTATAAAGTTCGCAGACAACAACACTTTTTTAAATATTTTTTAAGTCTTGAGTGTATTTTTGGGAAATATCTAACTAAAATTACGAACATTTCAGACATAATATTAATCATTGTTTTTTTAAATTAATCGTTAGAAATGTTTTTTGCTATTTTCTTTGTCTAAAATTAGGTAGATAAAAGCTGTCTGAAATATACGTAAATATATTTCCTAGTAAACTTATTGACAACATTTTTCAAAACTACATTCTTGAAATGAATAACTGCTTCCGTGGTCTAGCGGTTAAGTCTGTCCCCACGTACCGGGTTCGATTCTTGCTCGGGACACTATAATATTTATTATTATTATCATTATTATTTTTAGTGTAATTTCCGGAGTGTTGGTCGCTAGAGACGTCGACGAGTTTGCCACTTGTCATGATTGGCCTATGTAAAGTTGGGTTAATGTGAATCCGCTTCTTTATAAGCATGGTTTCTGACCACTCCGAAAGGGATACGGTCGTGTTGATACTTTTTACATTCCTTAAAAATCTTTGAAATTGTTAAAATGTGCGAGCTAGAGCTAACTTTTTTCACTTATTTCGGGCCAGGGCGCCAGGAATAATAAATAGTAATAATAGACTGATCCTCGTATATATGTGTATGTAAGAACCGCTACTGACGGGCCGATAACACTAAACAATGGCTCGCTCTCATAAAACAATTTGTATGCAAAACGCGGGAATCTGTATATACATATATGTATCTATTAATTTGTAGCTACTGTCTATGTCATTTGACGTCAAATGTTCATCGTAGTACTTTAACTAAGATTGGGTGTGCTATCAACGAAAGATTATTAAGCTGATGTCGTCACTGGTGGCGGCGCTTTCAAGACTCAGCTTTACGCAGTGGAAGTCGCTACGAGACGTATTGCACTACTTACTGTAAGAATTAGGCCTAAGCAGGTCAGCCGTCAATACATTTAACAGTCTTGAAAAATCTTTGTAAATATTTAATTGTGCGACCGAGAGAGATTAAACCCTATTAACTGATACACGCAAAAGCAATATTTAAAATGTCTAAAAAGTGTATCTGCATAAAGAAGCAAAAAGCCAAGCGTAATTAACTTGAAGGTCTCATAATTGGACCCATTGTAAGCAACATGACGGCGGTAAACCGGCAATTTTAGGGGCTCCTAAACTCGGAGTAACAAATCAAAACAAGAACTTAAAAAACGCTTAACTAAATCATCATTTCTCTTTCCGAAATCGGACTCGCTTTAGATAATTATAGGTTTACAAAGGTGCTCTTTTCACGTAAGTGGCGTGGTCATTGACATTATATTAACATTATATGGACGGGACAAAATAACAATTTAATTTGGAAAAATAACTGTCATTTTACAATATTAAAATAAAAATATTAATTAGGTGTAACCAACTCCTGCTAAGAAGCCGATAGCATTTAGCTAGGATAGGCAGCATTCGGGAACTTGCGCCACATCATTTTATCCGTGTTACCACTGTGTTTGATAACGAAAGCTTTCAACCAATGCGTTCTTTCAGTATTGTCGTACGGAGCAGAGATGTGGACACTGACAGTGGGTCTGGTCCACAAGTTTAAGATCGCTCAGCGAGCTATGGAGAGAGCTATGCTCGGTATTTCTTTTATTGATTAGGTCCGAAACGTGGAGATCTGTCAGAGATTCAAAGTTACGGACATAGCCTTCAAAATTAGTAAGCTGAAGTGGTAATGGGCCGGAAACGTCTGTCGCACAGACCGATGACCGTTTGAGTAGAGGGTTCTGGAGTGGGGACCACGCACGGAAAGACGCAAAGTGGGACGACCACCGCCAGTTGGACGGATAACCTAAAAAAGGTCTCTGATGAGGCCTGGATGAGGTTGGCAGAAGATCGTATGAAATAGCGGGTCTTGGGGTCTTAAATGTCTTTACACAGCAGTGGGCAGACACAGGCTGATGATGATGACAATTATCTATGTTTAATATTTTTTATATACTTTGTTATTTCAACGATGGGGCCATGGGAACCCTCAGCCAAGCGTCTGGCCAAGGAGTTGTCTAAGTGATTGACGGAGAAATCAGGAGACAGAAAGGCTGGCAATTGATTCTGGCAACATATTAGCCTCGCTATACAGAGGAGAAATGTTGCCAGCCTTCTTGGGACTTTTTTCTTATGGGACGTCTATGGAGGAGATTTGTTATTTATAGATAGTTATATTTTTTATTAGGTTTAAAATTACTTTACTTCTTTTTCTTATTTTTTTGGAACTAAAATATATAATTATCGGACTTGTCATTATATATACGTCTAAAAGCATGGCATTCCGAAGAACTAATTAAGAAGATTAAGCCAAAATATGCTTTTGTCTCGTTCTGGTTTGCAGACGCCATGAAAATTAATAGGCTAAGAAAGAACTTTGACTTATATGTTACTAGTAATTCGAGCCGGCATAGCGGTAGATATAGGGACTAGTGTGTGTCTACAGCTTACCGTCAGGTGACCTTGCTATGTCGTGCTTGGTAAAAAATAAATAATTAGGTTCCTAGAGTTTTTGTCAAGCGCATTATAAAGGTGGCTATACACTTTAGTCCAAATTAACAAAAGGTTTAGAGCCAGGGCATGGGTTGTTTTTTTTTTTTGTAATTGACAAGTCGTTTTAATTTTTTACAACGAGCAAAAATTATAACAACAAGAATGAAAATTCTTGCACTTGGTTAATTGATGTTTAGATCAACGAGTGCTCTATGCTCAATCGTTAAATAGAATAAATAAAAGTAAAAAAGTACGACACGACTGTAGCCCTTGCGCGGTGGTCAGAAAATAGACTTTTTTGAAAATAACAGATTCACATTTAGCCAACTTTACTATAAGCCCACCAAGACAAGTGGTAAGCAAAATATTACAAATAAATTATTGTTTCCGAGGATTCGAACCCGGTACCTAAAGGTAAGTTTCATCACGACCGTTTCCTTTTCGGGGTGGTCAGAAACCACGCTTATAAATAAGGGGATTCACATTTAGCCAACTTTACTATAGGCCAATCATGACAAGTGGCAAGCTCGTCGATGTCTCCAGCGTACCAAACTCGAGAAATATCACAAATTAATTAGATATTAATTAAAGTAAAGTATCATCACGACCGTTTCCCTTTCGGGGTGGTCAGAAACCACGCTTATACATAAGCGGATTCACATTTAGCCAACTTTACTATGGGCCAAACATGACAAGTGGCAAGCTCGTCGATGTCTCCAGCGTACCAAACTCGAGAAATATCACAAATAAATTAAATATTCATTCAATGTCTTTATTTACATTAATAAATATTTTTGTGTCCCGACCAGGAATCGAACCCGGTACCTCCGATAGTAGATATTAATTAAATGTATTTATATACTTTAATTAATATTTTTGTGTCCCGACCAGGAATCGAACCCGGTACCTCCACATCAAAATCCACGGAATTAACCGCTCGACCACGGAGGCAGTTCCGTGTTCCAGTTATAAGCCGAGCGAACATCACATGCTAAAATTCTTAGCATAAACTTTTTACCACAAAATTCCGTTTGACTCTATCTCTTGTAGCATAATTTTCAGCGTATTTTACGCACTTTTGAGATAAATAGCAGCTTATAGTTGGTCGCAAGCCTGAGACACCATTATTCTTTTCCCCAAACGATGGTCCCGGCATGGCACAGCGAATCTTTGGTATATATTTTCTATGGTCATAACTTAATATTAGATTCCAGGTCCTTGCAATGCTTAATATAAGTCAATGGTTCGGACACCAATTTTGCATCTTTGATGCAGTCCAAAGATGACTAGAGGTCAGTTTGTGATAATTAGTTTTCTTTAAATATAAGTTTATATAATTTTATTTAAGATATCTAAACATCTTCACACATGTCTTTTATTTATTTTTTTCAATAATTGTTACTGATATTTTATTAACCGACTTTCAAAAATGAGGATAATCCTTATTCTAAGGGAGGTTCTCAATTCGACTGAATGATTTTTTTATTTTTCCCACTAGTCCCAGCGAATAAAAATACAGCATAGAAGTTATACCCGTAATATAATACAATTGAATAGGTGGTAGGCGGACTGATGGTGGTAATTTGCCCAGACTGCCAGGGCGGGGAAGTATCCACCGTTCGTGCCGATAAACCCAGTAAAGTTTATTGTTTTGGGATCAGGCTCGAACTGCCTTCATGCCGTCATGTCAGTCATAAATAAGTATCTAATTACATTTGCTAACATTCATGGACCTCGCGCGCCACTTACCATCAGGTGGGCGGAAGGTCACATGTCGTGCTAGTATAAAAAAAATGTGATTAATTAAATCAACAATAAACACATGTATTCCGATACGAAAGTCCAGTTTGCCTACAACCAAATTCTATTTTTTTTAACGCAAACGTTATACATAGTAATCTTTGGTTTTAACGCTTTTCTCGCTTATACAATCCGATATTATTAAAGCTTGAGACTGAGTGTACATTAATAAATGTAGTATGTAAATTTTCTAGGAAATAAAATTACGGATAATTTGGAGATATAATAATAACATATTTATATTTTCGTATGTGGGGATAAATGTAGTAATTGACAATCACTTAAAATAATCACTACTACATACAATATATACCTACTTATATACGATGTTAGGAGTTCTTTACGCAATTAGAGTACACCAGCGTTTTAAACAGCGGTTAGCTGGGTGCTTGGCGAATTTCAACAGGTAAAATGTTCCTGAAATTTGCAGCCACTACTTCGAATGAGTTAGACTGAAAGGTAGAGTGATGACAAGGGATAGATAGAACAGAATTATGTAATGAACGAAGAGATCTGTAATGAAGTGAGGACAGATAGGTAAATTTGTTCTTATGAAAGAAAGAAAGAAAGAAAGAAAAAAGAAAGAAAGAAAGAAAGAAGAAAGAAAGAAAGAAAGAAAGAAAAAAAGAAAGAAAGAAATACGTTTCATCGCAAAACAGATACAACTTACACAATTAAGATATGCAGCACAGAGCGCCCCGACAGGCACCCAACAGTACTCCAGGATATAGCCGTGCATAGGATATGGGGTGGCACGGACCATGAATTGATATTAAAATATGGAATTGGCCGCCCCCACACCCACTGCCACATCCCGAGCACCACCAGGCAGCCATTCACACCGTAATTCCTGTAGCGATGAACGAGCCCTATGTTCAGCATGTGGCGCGAATTACATAGATGGATCCGCGACGCTGTTCTTCCGCTAGTACCAATGAGGTGTTTCGGTGTGGCAGGCTCGTTTAGTATATATAGGCAGAGGATTCGTAGCCACCATAACTTAGCACGATACTTAGAGATGTGATTATATTTGCGAAAACAAAAGTTGAACCGCATGTTATTATTACTATTAACATGCTCTCTGAGGCACTGAAACGGTGGTATTGGAAATCCATGACATATATAAGTGTAAACGGTAAGTATTGGTACAAGCGACGACCGCCACCGTGGTCTAGTGGTAACAAACGTTGCCGTGAACTCGGGAGGTCGTGGGTTCGATTCCCACCGGAGGCAAGTTGTACATTGTATAATTTGTCTCGGTCTGGGTGTTTATATGTATAATATGTACATATTTACAAAAAAAAAGTATAATATGTAGTTGATCAACCATCTAGTTTCCGTAACACAAGCCTTGTAGCTTACCACGGAAACTAGATGGCGCTGTGTGACCTGTCTGGAAATATTTATTTATTTATTATGCCGTTTCGAACCGCAACTTTTTTAGATTATACGGATAGCGTTAAATAAATGGAATACTGCTTCAGAATTAGCATACCCGACCGGAGGGGCACTTAACACGAAGATATGGATGAGAGCGAACCATCCTTCAACTGTCAGTGTGACAGTCTTCAGATTAAATTGACAATTGACACTTGTTTATTACCCTTCATTACCTTAAAACACTGTTTAAGCGATACGCCAAAGTGTTAATTACAAAGAGATATTCTTTGGCTCATGGAGGCTTAGGCACACCGAATCAATACATTTATAGCCAAAATATGTACCCCCATACCGTAGCCACTGTCGCACGCTAAAAAAGTGTAATGCTCTCCCAGCCAGTATGTTTCTCCATTTCTATATAACCAGCAGCCCTATTCTGTTACTTAAGCGCAAACGTTATATAATGGAATCCGTTAACTATATATATATATATATATATATAACAGAATAATAATAAATTTATTCGAAGTAAAAGAACATAACATGCATTTTATGGCGCTCTGAACCCCGAGTAAGATGTTTTATAAAAAACACCTGCGTTACGGGATTTAGGGTCTTCCAGAGGTACAATATAACAAAATTTATTAAACAATTATATAAATAAAATTTAAGCATGCAAATTAACATAATTAAGAATTTATAATTAAAGTAAGCACATATTATTATATTTCTAAAGAAGTACATTCAATTTTCTTTATTTATTTTTAGGGCAATCAAAATATTGAAGGGAAGGATAAGTAAGGAAAATAGGTCAAGTAGATATAACATAAGCTACAATGCATAGGAAGGTTAACTAAATAACATACATGATTATATCATATACTCGTAGTTATAAATATACAATTCACCAATATACATTATTTATACATATAAGTATGACATATACATAAAATAATAACGGATATATAACGGAAGTTAACGGATTCCATTATATAACGTTTGCGAACAGAATAGGGCTGCAGGTATATATATATAGTACACTATTAAAGTTGATATTTGCACGGCCGCTGTCAAGGTCAAGCAGTTATAGAGTTAAGAATTAAATAATATTTTGTAATTATGACGCAAGCTCTGACGTAAATAAAGAAATCCACCAATAACGTATGTGCTTAGTAATAGAATAGGGAGTCCTTGCGAAGTGTGCAAAATGTCGTTGGTCAGTGGCTAACGTCTGTCGCTCCCATTTTAGGACTTCGCGTACAGCTGATCATCAGGTGAGCGCGATGTCGTGGTCAGTATAATAAAAATAGTTCCCACATATTCTGTCTAAGAAAAAACATCCAATTCTGCAACATCTGGAATTTGATGATAACCTCATTAAATTATTAAAATAAATATATATATATTACGTCAGACTTGGAAGTATGGGCTTGACTCTTCGCCTTTACAATCGTCTCATTCATCATCCATCATGAAAATAAAGAAAAAAAAAACGTTCATTAGGTTTTGTACAACACTACACAGCGACAAATGCTAGCAATCAATATTGTCGATTTAACATTCACTCCACGCCACCAATTAACTCTGGCAGGACAAAGTTACTAGCTTCGATAAGGCTAACTTGACAAGAGAGAATAACCATAAACTTGATAAAACTGACACACACTGACACAGACTTCGTTATACGTGCATACTGGCTTTACAAACAATTTTAACGCGTAATAGGGTAAGTATGAGGTGACAATACGAAGTAGATTTTTGAGACGAGACAGTATGGGCCTTAACCCGTTATACTCTTAGTTACAGGAAAATATTCATCATCATCATCATCAGCCTGTGTCTCTCCACTGCTGGATGTAGGCCTACCCCAAGGCTCGCCACTTCACACGATCTTCTGCCACCCTCATCCTTCCTCAGGTCGTCCCACTCTGCGTGTTCCAGTACGTGGTCTCCACTCCAGAACCCGTCTACTCCATCGTCTTTCATCGGTTGTGCGACATATGTGTCCAGCCCATGGCCACTTCAGCTTGCTAATTTAAAAAGCTATATCGGCAACTTTGGAAAATATTCCTATGAGACAATTTAAAACTCTCAAAGATATGCTGCAGCCAAATTCTACAATTTTTGTGTGGAACTAAAGTTGTATCGCAAAACAAATTCAATGGAATAGTAGAAAATATATTTAATGAGGCCCAGACAATATCCCACAATTATTCATTCAGAATAGATACAAAAATATTAAAATAAAATAGATTAAAAAACTAATTATAAATAAAACTAAACTAAAAGTACATATGAAATTAAAACTATGTTACAAATTATTTAAAACCTTGAAGCTGTTTTTAAAATGAATAAAAACAGCAAATATAGTTGTAACTGTTTATATATTAATAAATCTATTACAAATAACTAATTAAAATCCTCACAGTGTAAGTAGGTATTATATGTAGTGTATATAATATATATATAGTATGTAGTATTGTGTAAATATTAGTATGTATTTGTCTATGTAGATATAATATTTGGATTTAATTTGAATTACCTATTAATCTATTTAACGGTTGCACCTACCTCACAACACATCTTGTAGGTACATAGTGCAATAAATTAAAAAAAAAAGAAACGCATATGTTTCCCTGTAATTACTTATGTTTAGGTCCAAAGTGATTTTTTAAAATAAGTATTGTAGTACTAGTACTTCCACTGGTTTTAATTTAAAACATAAAAAAATACTGGTTTGAAATAATAACTAAACTGCAGCGAATAGTAGAATACGGATTTGTCAAAAGTTCAATTTATTTCCACTTATGGAAATTGAATCATTCAAAATAATTTAAATAATGACGTGTTACAAATGCTTGTAATATGTTTACGTGAATAAAGATATTTTGACTTTGACCTAATAAAAATTTAATATAAATAAAAAATATTCTCTAGAGACATCCCATCAGAGATATTCCTATGGAGACTGGCAACATTTTCACTTTGTATAGCGAGGGAGGCTAATACTTAGGTAGAAAAAAATTCCAGACTTTTCCATCAGCCGTTTGGCAACACTTTGCAAATAATTACAGTCGTAATAATACATTTTCAAAAAACTTTAGAAAATAGAGATGCGCTTATAAGTAAAAATAAAGTCGATTTTTGTAGTAATAGATTTTATTCAGTGTAATTGGAAGTGTGGTTTGTTAATACACGCGATTAAGACGTGAGGTGTCGACTGAGGATAAACTATGTGACTTATATCCAGTAGCATGGCATTCCTATTTGCATTTAATGAATTTGGACGATAATTTATTGAAATAAATAGACTACTATTGTACCTATGTAATATAATACGAGTACATATCTATTAGTTGTGTTTATATATTCATAAATAATATATATTTATGTTTATTTTATATATTATTATAATTATATATCATGTAAGTATTTATGTAATAGTATTTAATTATTCCTAAGTAATTGTATTTTTCTTAATGCACCCGCAATCCTCTGCCACACTCTCAAAGGTTAGCTGTTATAAAATGCCGGAAGGCATTAAGTTCGCCCTTGTACACTACTTTTTAAGTTTTTGTGTGCAATAAAGAGTTTATAAATACATAAATAAAAACTACACTTAACAATAGAAATATTAAGAAAACTACCGAACACCTATTTATTTATTATATATTTTTTTTATTATATGGACATGTCAAGTCCAAGTAATTTGTTTTGTTAATTAGTTTACTATGGATATTGTTAGTCAAACGTGGTGTTATTTTGTTTAATAATGTGCTACAATGTGAATAATTATGGAACACGACAAAAGAGATTGCCCAAAACCAGGCCCCAACTTTTTTGCAGCGTGCCTCAACTAAATACAATTTAATAATCATTACAATTAATTTCGTTTTTTTTTTTTAATTTAATTACTACATCTCTTTTACCCCAGCATTAAAATATAATTTAATTAAATAGTCAATTGGTTAAAATTTATGTATGAAATGGTAACAAAGCACTATTTATACGATTAGATTCTTTATTATGATCAGGTTATATATATTATAGATATAGATATTATAGATAAAATGATGGATTTTAAATCGGCGGGATCGAAACTATGTAATTTTTTTTTTTTTTTGTCAATTGTCATTATGCTAGGGTAAAATTAATAAAGTTAATTACAGTTCAATTGGAACTATCTCGGATGGGACGTCTCTAGAGAACATTTTTTATTTTAATATTTAGGTAGATTTTAATTTATATTTAATGTATATTAATTTACTTCGATCTAATGAAGTTTTCTTTATACACATTACAGATTATGAAAACACAATATATTAACAATTAAATAAAAAAGAAATCATTATGGCACGAGAACATTTTATTGGGCCCATTTCTCTAAGACAATTCTGCAACACTAGGAATTTGATGACCCCAACTCGGTTATGAACATTGTTATTATCAAATATTATTAATAAATAACGTTTTTCTTCTTCTTCTGCACCTGCTTATTACAACTCTCAGTAACAAAGGTTAGTTGGTAGAAAATGCATTTACGGCTTTAAGCTCGCCTATGTACCTGCACTTGTTTTGGTTTTGTACAATAAATAATTTATTATTATTTTAGGACTTATTTATTTTGTACAAAATCCTTAAAAAAAAACACTAAAACACTAAAAAAATTGCCACTATAAAATCTGATTACAAATGTGTACCATTACTGACGTTTTAGTTGACCCCAATATAATTTAATAAAATTAATTAAGTATTGGGGCCATCATTTCCCGACCATAACATTATCGAGTGCCATATCCTTACTAAGTTTATGTACCGTGAATTGGCATGAACAAGGCATTTTCACAGCTATCAAGCCTTTACCACCTGCCCCCAACGGCTAATAGCAGATGCGGTCACTTATTGTCCAGAATGAATCTCCAAAAGGGGAAAAAACCGACGTAAAAAATGACTACTTTTGAGGTCTCAAAAAACGTAAACACAGCGAATGTAAAAGTGTTTGAAACAATGATATCGACGATACAATAAATAATAATATATTATAAGTAATAAAAAATCCTACGTTAGTAGCTTTTTTTAGTTTTTTAATAGTTCAGTACTTTTTTTTTTGTTTTCGGACCAGTAGTATACTCCAAACAATTGTACTAATTTTCTAAATAAAAAAAAAGTGTTTTTAATTTTTATCATTAACATCATAAGCCTGAGCGTCTTGACTGCTAAATATAGACAACTACGCGGTCTTTTACACTACTCATCCAACCCTCACCAGCGACCTTCTTTTGGTCATCGGTCCATCTGGCGAAGGGTCATCCCACTCTATTGTTTTTTATTCAATTAAAATATCGATATCGATAAGCATGAGTGTACATCACTAAAGCCGGCAGCTGCACACGTCCGTCGTCATAGCGGGCCATCCTTCAAGGATAATTCATTTCCACAGCCTGCAAGTCTCGGGCAACGGTAACGCACCGGCACTTCAACCGAAACGAAACGGATAAAAAATCCTGCAGAAAATTCTTTATAACCCTTTTGTATACTGTGTTCTGTAACTACAAGGGATAGAAATATTTTTTTTGAAATGTGTGTATCTAGACATTGCCAAATGTAAAAGTATTTTGTCGGAATAATTGAATATTTCATTCCTTATCCATCCACCTTTTTCAGGTCATATTTCCATCTGGCAGGGGGGGGGGTCCTGTCTTCCCACTATGCGTCTTCCAGTACGTGGTCTCCACTCCAGAGCCCGTCTACTCCATCATTAACATTTAGACAACTTTACCGAGTAGGCCCAAGTGCCAAGCTCGTCGATGACTCTAGCCTACTAAACTCGAAAAACATCGAGATATATAACAAATTTGAATTCATTAATTTTGTAAATAGGCATAGAAACAAGCACTTTTACTAAGCTGCTAGTATTTTGCTAACAGCTTACTCTTTGGACAACTTCGCTGCTTAGTCTTCCACTAGCAGGAGTAGAATCATTCAAAATAATTTACTAATGACTTTTCATAAATTCCTGTAGTAGGT
Organism: Tinea semifulvella; assembly: GCA_910589645.1. Classification (NCBI taxonomy): domain Eukaryota; kingdom Metazoa; phylum Arthropoda; class Insecta; order Lepidoptera; family Tineidae; genus Tinea; species Tinea semifulvella. The sequence continues at coordinate 1,205,983 of OU342598.1, read as the reverse complement.
TTACGTGAATAAGATATTTTGACTTTGAATACACTTGAAAAACAAATACTACAAAATTAAATAAATATTAATCATAGATAAATATTATTTATAGAAAATATGTTGTGAAACAGAAAAATAACTACAATACATTTTTTTTATTGTTAGTAACAATATTTAAAGAATCCAATAAAATCTAGTATTAGTCGTTATCGCTGTCCATAGAACACAGAGTCCTAGACCTCCACTGTTGGAGATGGGCCTTCCAGAATATACATACTAGTATATCTGGAGAATTTGGCCAATACTCAGGTTGGCGGGTGTTAGTAAAAATACAAAAATATGTAGTACACATTTTAACCGTTTCTGGGGCCCAGGTCACCTGCTAATATTCTGGCGTCAAGTGCCCTAAGAACAAAGTCCCACATGGTCAGCATATAGGTATGTAATACAATTAATATATCCTAATGTCATAATAAATTTAATATTTAAAAAGAAAATTAAGACCCAAGTATATAATAAACATAATTATATGTATATATTACATAGATAGCTTCTTTGCGTCTGGTAACAGCTAAACTATAAACTTGTAGTTGTAAGATTTAAGAGGGTTGCGGCAGAAATAGGAGCCTCAATATTCAGTTGTCTGAATAAAGACAAAGAGCTTAGTCTTCGCTACACACAAATTAATAAATAGACAAGCTTTCTGTTTGGTCTTTAGGTCTCGGCCCGTGGGACGAATTGCGACACGTGCACCTAAAGGTTCAATAAAGCAAAACGCGGGGTTCAATAATCGTTATTCATCACCAAATTTATATATTTCGTTATTGTGTCATTCATAAATATGCATTTATTATGATTGTTAATTATTTATTTGTGTAATATATAAAATAAATTATATTATTATTTACTATTGTAGTTCTGTACTAGAGCCTCGACACATTTATGCTTGTATATTAAGGGATTCGCTGAAAATCAAGCGTTAAAGCGTCGCAGCTCGATGCTGAGCTGATTCCCTATTTGTCACCACACACTTTTAATTTTAAGTTTACTTTTTTGTTTGTTAATGAGACAAATAAAATATTTTTCTTTCTTCCTTTTCTTTCAAATAACTTTTTTTATTTTATTATGATGTAGCTAATAGGTAACTTTAAATATACTGAAAAAGTTCTTACAAGTTCATGCCCAAAACATATTTTGAAGAACACATTTAATAACACAATAAAAAAAAAGATAATAAAACTAGTATGCAATGCTATACTCGTATTTTTTTATTTAAATTAATTAATTAGTAAGCTTGTTTAAATGTTGGTTGTTAGAAATTGCTTAGACATTAAGCTCACCTTTGTACAATTCTTTAGTAATATAAAGAATTATGAAATTTAAGTTTAAATCACTACCAAATTACCTTTTATTTATTTATAATGATAGAAAAAAATATAGTTAATGGGTACATTTAAATACAAAGATACAAAGTTCTTACAAGTTACTGGGCAAAATATATCCATTTTAATATTAAGTAAATACTTGCATATTTATTTTAAATAAATAAAATATGAAAAAAAATATATATATAAAGTAAATCTAAAATCTAGTGTACATATGCATGCGAGAAAGTGTAAAAGATATGAGTAAAGTGTAAATATTTTATAAAAATCCTAATGTGCAGCGATGCCATTGACATGTGCAGATCTGTGTCTATTCGACAATTTGTATTTTGAGTTGCAGTTAACTAATTGTCCGTTGGATAACCTTAAGGATTATCAGCTGGGGCTGTAATGATGATAATTACAATGATTATATTCTTTTGCTTTATTTGTAGTGTAGTTTATTTGATTTATAATTTAGTTATTAATTATATATTAAGTATTTTTAAATTCTAGACAATGATAATGCGTACAAAAAATAATATAACTTAATATAATCAACTTTTTTTTTTTTTTTAATTAAATAGTTAAAAGTTGCTCTGGGTGAAAGGATGATGATGCCTTATTTTTTATTAGTCCCTCATGGGTCGAATATTGTAGGACGAATCGATGAAAATCACCAAGACACAAGTGAATAAATGCTGGCCCATTTACAAGGGTGTAAGATATGACATGATATAGATCACTCACCTCGTAATAAATAAATAAATAACCGAAGAAAAATTACACCGCAAAGCGAATGTAACCGGAGGCAAATGGATGGCCAAAGAATAGGATGGACGTGGTTTTTATACCAATTAAAATATTGCAGTTGTTAGTATTTTTATTTAGAAAACAAACTTATGGCTTGAAAACATGGACATGGTTTTTTTTTTATGGAATCGGTAGTCATTATTATCACAGCCCGTAGAACACAGAATTCTAGACCTCCACTGCTCGAGATGGGCTTTGCAGAACATATATCTGAATAATTAATATGTAATGGAGTTTTAGGTACTATTCGTAGAATAGTTTTAATTTAATAGTTATTGTTAGTTTAGTTTTATTTATAATTAAGTTCATGCTGTAGTTTTAACCCACCTTTTTAAGATGTGTTTTTTACAACAGAGCCACCGTTGTCAAATGGTTATAGCCAAAATATTATTATTTTAACTGCGTTCGCGGTCCGTGGATTTCGACTCGTAGGTACCAGGTTCGATTCCTGGTCGTGACACAATCATTAATTTATTTGTGTTTTTTCTCGAGTTTGGGTCTGTAGAGATATCGACAAGATTGTCACTTGTCATGATGGGCATATAGTTAAGTTGGCTAAATGTGAACCCGCTCTTTAACAAAACAAGGACGCGTTTTCTGACAACCCTAAAAGTAATACGGTCGTGATGATACTTTACTTTGTTTCTCTTATTATTTTTGATTATGATTTTGCTGGTATTTATCTAGCACTAACTTTCACTTCGTAAAGCTGAGTGAAGACATTAAATTTAGGAAATTTAGGTCTTTAAGAAATTATTTGCTTTGTTATAGTCACATCCATGTTTAGAATAAGTAGGTACAGTCGCTTACCGGAGGGAGCAGCGGATGATTTAGAAACCCCGCGGGACGAGCGTCGCGACCCGATATTAATATTGTGACTGACTGTACAGAACATCTAATATTTGAAGATAATTTTGTATATATCTGTTTTTTAAAATACATAGTCCCTTGTTTGATTGTCTGCTCTGGTGACAATAGGACTGGTGCTTTCATCGCTAAGAGAATCAGCATAGCGATGCGACCTGTCTGGATAAAAAAAAAAAAAAAAAAAAAAAAGAATACATAGAATACATAAACACTCATCTATATATACTTATTATAGTAGATAAACATACACATATGATATAATATATATATTATTAGGAAGTAGAAATTTTTGAAGTTAAAATATATTGTTCTCCTTGTTTAAAAATAAAGTATTTAGTAGTTTTTTAAAGATGTGAATGGCAGGAGCTTGTCTAATGATCAGTGGAAGTTTGTTCCACTGGTGAGCAGACGATACGGTAAATGAATCTGAATATCTGTTGAAGTGTGGGGTGGGATTTTGAGTTGGTTGTTATGGTAAGAACGAAGAGGGCGGGTCGTGCGAATCACAAAGAAATTCAAGGTGCGTTTTAATTCAACAATAGCAATTATTAAAAAAAGTATCTGTGATTTTGAAATATTCTATAATTTTTACACTGAACCGTCTACAAGCTACCTCGCTGTGTCGCCTCAAATCGAGCCAGTAAATTGGTTCCGAAATTTCAAATTCAAATTTGGAATCCCATGTGGACCCCGCGGCGCTCCGCCGTGGTCCTTTTAACACTGTAATTGGTCCTTTGGCACTGACATTTGGAACGCTTTGATGTAGCTTCATTGGTGTCAGTTAATCATAACCATCCTAGCTAAATCGATTTCTATTTTAGTTTACAAACCAGCGGCACTAGGCTAGTAGATTTTATTATTGTATAATTTATTTATTTATTTAAAAACTTAATTGCACTATGTACAAAGGCGGACTTAATGCCGCTAGGCATTCTCTGACAGCCAAACCTTTAGGACATTAGGACAGTTTTCATGGTAAGTAGGTGCAATAATAGATAGAAAATAACAATTTATAAAACAAATACATAAAAATAATACTTACTATTACATATACAAATACGTAAATAGGTTATATATTATATACATATATATATATATAATATATACAATAATACATACCAAATAAAACTACTCATGTGATGAAGGAAGCGGGACAAAAGTAGACGTCGCGTCGTCGCTTGTTGTGAAAGTGTGAATGAAGAGAGTGGCAATACAATAGAAGTAAAAAAAATAGTTTAAGTTAAAGATAATATTTGTACACTCCATTCTTGAATATAGCACGACTAGAAGCTTGTCTAATATCCTGAGGTAATTCATTCCATAGATTTGTGGCGACGACAGCAAACGATTTAGAGACAAAAGAGGTGTGATGAGAGGTAATGGAAAGTTAATATATAGCTTTTAAAATTAGCAAGCTGAACACATATGCCGCAGAACCGATGAACGATGGAGTAGATGGGTTCTGGAGTGGAGACCACGTACTGGAAGACGCAGAGTGGGACGACCCCCCGCCAGATGGACAGATGACCTGAGGAAGGTCGCTGGTGGGGGATGGATGAGGGTGGCAGAAGATCGTGTGGCGAGCCTTGGGGGAGGCCTACATCCAGCAGTGAAGAGACACAGGCTGATGATGATTGTATAATATGGCGGCATTCGGAAGACGGAAGACAAAAGTCTTCAACCAGTTCGTTCTCCCTGTAATGTCATACGGAGCAGAGACGTCGACCCTGACAGTGGGTCTAGTCATTTTTTTTTTCTTTCTATTTTATACAAGCACGACATGTGATATTAGCAACTGGAATCAGACATAAGTCCCTAACACTATGCCGGCTTGCTGATCCTGTAACGTGTGGTCACTTAATACGTAAACACTTTACTGGGTTTATCGGCACGAACGGTGGATACTTCCCCGCTCCGGTAGACTGGGCAAATTACCACTATCAGTCCGCCTACCATCTATTTGTTAAAATATATATATATATATCATTGAAAATGCCACATACTTTCAACGAGAACGTATTCGTATATATATATATATATATATATATATACCATTAAAAATTAAAACTAAATTAGAAAACTAATTATAAATAAAAATATAACCTATGATTTGTTGCAATGCTGATTTAGGTACCGTACCTTTTGGTCTTGAGACAATGGGTCCGTGGGGGCCAAGTGCAAAGAAGTTCTTTAAAGAGTTGTCTAAGCGCAGCATTAAGTATGTGACAAGAGGGCTGGCAGTTTTCTCGCGCAGCAAATCAGCATTGCAACAAATCATAGGTTATATTTTTATTTATAATTAGTTTTCTAATTTAGTTTTAATTTTTATTTCATAATTATTTCATAACCTTTGTATTTTACATCGATTACATTATAATATATATATATATATATACATAAAGAGTAATATAAAAAAACTAGCTAACCCTAATAACACATATATTCATATCATTCATATAAATTCATATAAAATAGCACAAACTCTTGCACAATATTATTATGTTTAACTTTAAGCGGTTCCCTCAATACAGGTCTAACTAAACTTAAAGGGGGATCCAGAAAATGTTCTATTTAACCTTTGTATTTAAATAAATATATTTTTGTTTTGTTTTTTATATTTTAATTCAATCAGAGATGCTTCTTGGAACCTAGAGTTGACATGACGTCAACATTTCAACATGACATGTGACCATACAGACTCCTGAAAGTTTCTTCCTCTGACTGTACCAGGTATTATAATGTAGGTACTCATAGCAAAATTTTAAAGGTTATTATTTGATCGTTGTAGTGTGATTCTGTATATGTTTTATTTTGTAAATCTGCTATAGCTGAGTTTTCCTTGCAGATTCCTTTCTCAGTCAGATTAAACATTAACAGGTCACTGGAATCTGCTAAGCTGCTTACTCTTTGGACCACTTTGCTGCTTAGTCTTCCACTATCAGGAGTAGAATCATTCAAATTAATTAAATTAATGACGTTTCATAAATGCCTGTAATAGGTTTATGTGAATACAGATATTTTGACTTTGACTTTGACTAATTACACGTGCCGCCCAGTTCAAACAGCTAGTAATCTATAACTTAATTTTAACTAAAGCTCAACTTAAAGGAATCGCTCAATTTCCTTCATAAGTATACCTCAGTAATGTGGCAGCTACTTTCAAGTTTTTTATTCAAAAAACCTCTAACCTGGATGTGAATTTAATACTTTAATAAACGTTTAATGTATTCAAAGTGAATCTTAGAAATATTTGACCCGCGGCTATGACATTCAGTTAAGAACGACAATATGTTAATATTGTAGTCCGTTCAGTTGTTTGTTTTATAAATTTAAAATCATATTTTATTTAGGTGGAAGATTCAAGTTAGCAGAACTATCGCTCAGAGTGGTCTCGCGTGGATTCACATATAGCCAACTTTACTATAGGCCCATTATGACAAGTGGTGTGGAGAAATAAAGGCCGAAATAAACATTGAACTGTGGTAAATAAATATAATTAAAAACACTACACAAATTAGGACATTTTGCCGAAAGCTACATATTGACAACCTTCTGTCATAGAGACTTCACAAATCTACTTGTTCCGCAACATATTCCCCACCTTGCAAATCCAGATTATATAACATTTGCAACATTAATTATTGTAATAATAAAATCTATGATTATAGAGCTCGGTGAGGAAAAAGTAACAAGTAGATTCTTAAAAATAAAAAATAAATAAACACAATATCTACCCTCCCCACTTTGTGGAGAAATAAAGGCCGAAATAAACACTGAACTGTGGTAAATAAATATAATAAAATTAACAACATAAATTAGGACATATTTGCCGAAAGCTACATATTGACTGTCTTTTGTCTCTATGACAACCTTCTGTCATAGAGACTTCACAAATCTACTTGTTCCGCAACAAGTGGTAAGCTCGTCGATGTCTCTAGCTTATCATGTAATTTAACAAATAAATTATATATCTATACGTCTATCTCCATGGAATTAACTGCTAGACTACGTAGACAGTCAATATATAATAATAAAAATATTACATTAATTTATATAATTATAATATTAATTCTACAAATGATTAGGAAAATTATACATACAACCTATTAATATTCGGTTTGAGTCAAATTAACCAACAGTATTCCATTACTTAAGCGCAAACGTTAGATTGTCAAAATATTGAATTCTGTTTTTTACTGTCACTTTTAGTCCCAGTTTTTTCGATCATAGCCGAGCTCTCATCAAAATAACGTTTAATGCAACTTCAAAAGCATTGGGAAAACGTATATTAATAAATTTTATCAGCGGCGAGTTTATAATAATATTAACATTTAAATTCATTACAATAAAAATATACATCCAATAATTAAAAATTTACAGTCTCAGTTTAACATATGGTACCTAGATGATGGATCATTAGCAGGAGAAATAGACTCGGTTTTAAACGATTTTTCAACAATAATAAACAAATTTTCAGAATTAGGCCTCGAAATTAATAGTAATAAATGCGAAATATTCCTGTCAGAAACTTTTTCAACAATAGAAAAAACTGATATCATAAATAAATTTAGCAGACTTGCACCTAACATAAAACAAATTAACATGGACAACTTTTTTCTTTTAGGGAGTCCTATTTTTGATTCAGGTATCCCAAATTTAATCGAAGAAAAATTGGAACAATTTAATAATATCTCGGATCGTTTCTCTAAAATTTCCTCACACATTGCTTTATTTATTTTTAGATTTTGCTTGTTTGCGCCAAAATATATGTATTTTCTTCGAACAACTCCTCTTTGGAAATTTTCCGAACAAATACAAAAAATCGATACTACACTCAAAATTAATTTAGAAAAGATATTAAATTTAAAATTTGACTCAAATTCATGGCTTCAGGCAACATTGCCTGTTAATTTTGGTGGCCTTGGTATAAGGCGAATTGAAAGTTTAGCCCTACCAGCTTTTCTTTCTTCCGGATATGGAGCACTCAACCTCGTTGGAAAAATTCTTAACCCGTTAGATTGTAACGTTGAGGTGAGTGGTTTATCCGAGGCTAAAGACGCCTGGTCTGCGCTATGCCCAGATAATATTCCAATAAATACAAAAGTGCAAAGACTGTGGGATATACCTTTAATTAAAATTATACATAATGAACTTTTACATTCTAATAATTGTGCTGAACAGGCCCGTTTATTAGCTGTCTCTGAAAAAGAGTCAGGTCTTTGGTTAAACGCGCTCCCCTCCAAAAACATAGGTACTATATTAGACAACCACACGCTACGCATATGCGTTTGTTTAAGACTCGGGCTTAGTGTGTGCGAACCTCACTATTGTCCATGCGGCAAAGACGTCGACTGCCTGGGGCGCCATGGTCTATCTTGTTTTAAAAGTGCCGGCCGCTTCTACCGCCATAGCTCTATCAATAATTTGATCCGCAGATCTTTTGCCTCCATCTCTATTCCAGCCACTTTAGAACCCACGGGCTTATTTAGAGATGATGGCAAGAGACCTGACGGTATGACCTTAGTTCCTTGGAGTTTGGGAAAATCACTAGTGTGGGACGTCACATGTGTAGACACGCTAGCAACTTCCCATCTTCAAGGAACTACTGTCAGAGCTGGTGCGGCGGCAGAACAAGCTCAAAACGTCAAGCGCCGCAAATATATAAACATTTGCAATGATTATATATTTGTGGCCTTTGCCGTCGAAACCATGGGACCGTGGGGCCTCGAGGCAAAAACTTAATTTAAAGAAATATCTAAAAAACTAGTCGACGTCTCTGGTGACCCACGGGCTGGCAGCTTCCTCGCTGAAAAGATTAGTATTGAAATTCAACGAGGAAATGCTGCCAGTGTTTTGGGCACCATGCCGCTGGACAATGGCCTGGAGGAAATTTTTATATTATAAGGTATGTATAATTTTTTTTTTTATTATATTTAATTTGTTATTTAGATTTAGTTTATTTTTTTAGGTTAATTATTATATTGTAATTCTTTTATATTGTTTGTATATTACTTCGAATAAAAATAAAAAGATTATATAATACATTGAACATAGTTTTGTAACACGTAGTAATGCAAAATTATGGTAAATATAAACAATATTTAAAACATACAATTTTGAAATAGAACGTACTTAAAACGTTATTTGCTATCGTCTGTAGTGGAAATCATTACACGAAATACGAATTTTAATAGCGTTATACTATGACAGTTTTTGTTATTTAAGGGATTCCATTATACAACGTTTGAGCTTAAGTAATAGAACGCACAGGGGCCTAATTCTGGCGATTTTGACTTGCATGTTGGTTCGAAATATTCGAACAAAAAGCGACAGGACTCTATAGAAAACTGACAGTTTCATTCGAGAAAATCGAGCGGATATGCATGTCGAAGGCGCGAGAATCGGGGCCCAGGCTATAAGTTTTCGCTTACTTTAGTTATGTCTTCAGTTCCGTTCATAAATATTTGCACCATATTTATAATTCAAGCTTTTATTATATTGATTAATTTGTAGAACTAAAATGTCACACGTTGGTTACAGCATATTGTGTGAAGTGAACGGACTATAGTTAATAGCTACTGAGTTGTATTATTATGGCCCATCGCCAGTTTTGGGAAGTTGTTCTTCATACAAATTGCTGTATTTAAAGGTTTAGGCAGTTTAGAAAGAAATTCTTAGAAATTTGCCTCGGGACAAACGATGACACGGCCCTTCATGATAAATTGTTACATAGGATAAAAATAATAAAATATGACAGTAATAATTATAGGTATGGTACATAGTATATTTCACTTAGGCTTAGGCACACCGAAAGTACAAATACAGTCCTCCCACTGAGATGTAATAGATTCATTCAAAGTCTATATTCATGTAAATACATGGATGGTAAAATGTGACTAAGTTAAGATAACTCTCACCTCTAGGATGGTTCCGGTAGTACCTTACAGATGCTCTCAATGTCTGCAGAGGCCGGCGATTCAGATAGTGGATGATACTACAGTGTCTATAAGTCTCGAATCGCTGCAGATTCGCCGAGACGTGGCCTCCCTGAACGTGTTTATTCGTTCTTCTCTATTCCGCAACCGAACCATAAGCAAAGACCAAAATAGGCATCAACATACCTTTATCCCTACATATAAATTTGGAGACTCTCAATGTTTGTTCTTATCTGTCACACATTGAAGAATGCACACAGCCAGAATATTTCCCATTTCAATAAGCGAAGTGTGAAAAAGTATAATAATAATAATAATTTATTGCACAAAGTTAAATAACTTAAAACTAAGCGCATAGGCGAGCTTTATGCCTTAAGGCATCTTCTACCAGCTAACCTTCGTGAAATGTAACCAATTACAGGCAGAGTGCCAAAAAATAAATAAATGATAAATATGAGAAGTATTATAAAATATTAATTTAATTTTGTACGTGGCAATTTTTTTATGTAATCATTCGTTATGAAATGTCGAGACTGCTGTCCTGAATCCTTAACGATTGTAGCCACGCTGTCTTTATTCCGCAGTAGATTGTATTTATTTTAAATAAAAATTATAAAATCTGAGCGTAAAAATAGGTACCTACAAACGGAGTAATAAGCAAAGTATGAGTACCAAAAGCGAGTTTAAATTTTTTACTCCATAAAAAACGACAACTCCTCCGTTCATTAAAAGTTTGAATCGTTCCAAACTGAACCTATAGACTCCTCGACTCGTTCTCCAAATCTATAGAGTGTACATAGACTTACACCGATATTTTAAGACATTCCTTCAACAGCTAAGTCTCTGTAATTGAGACGATTAAAATGAAAAATGGCGTCTAATGTACCAGCTACGGCTGACCTTCAAAATAAAACTCGATTCGGCTCTGTTTTTAACTATAATCGTAATTATTAGAGGAACTTCATTTTCGTTTGACAGCTGGAAGGAAATGTTGAGTGGAGGAGGCGTTGAGGCAACGTCTTAGAATACAGGTGTAACTCACAATATGACATCACATCTAAACCCCTAGAAGCTCCACTATTAGAAATGTACTTTCATTTTATATATTTTATTTTTATTTTTGGCCTACACTCGTCACGCTGGCCAGACGGGTTGGCAGGGGTGTGCTGTCATTTTTATGACATTATATACGATTCCATAAATAGTTATTAGGGAACCAGGATCGACAGCTTAAATTTATGACAAATGTACGTAAGAAAAAAAAATCTCATTGATGCATGCCGGGGTTTGAACCAACCTTTTTAGCACCAAGCCACCACTGTTCACTATGCTTTCTTATAATTTGTTATTTTGCTGAAATATATTGTTATAAACTGATAAGTTATCCAAAAATTCGTAAATCAATCACAAAAAAGGTGAACTCTAAAACTGGTTGAATAATATAAATTGTTTGAATATCAGCGCAGCTCGCTGATTAATTGAAATGAAATGAAATATTTATTTGTGATTGTATGGTTACAAATGAAGGTGAACAATATATTTTTACATGCAACAATCTACCTTAAGAGGCGTACAAATATTAATTTGGGTCCTAATACTAATTAACAAACTTAGGCTAAAACAAAATATTAAACAAAATAATTGCTACGCGCGTACTGTGTCTTCGCTCTGACTATGAATATCGATCGGGGTCATAGGTTTGCCTAGGTACATAGTCGGTTAACCTACACATTATTTATTTATTTATTTACATAGGTACAATTTACATGGTATTACACCCGCGGTTAGGTATCGCTCTGGCCGCACACAATATCATAGGATATGCTTCTAAACAAAGTAAAAATACACTTGCTGGATGTCGGCATTAGCCAATTCCCTTCCGTTATTTAAAACATAGCTATTATTTCCCCCGGGAAGAAGACGGTCGCAAAATTTAATATTTACCGGTCTCCGAATATTAGATAATTAGATCAAGAGACCTGATTTGGCGTCGGAAGGCACGCTAAATTAATATCAATGTTCTTTGTTTCGATATGCAATGCTATAGTGATGTGTTATTAATAATAAAAAATGTATATCGATATATTTTGTATTATTTTCTGATTACAAAAAAAAGTACCTACCAAAGTTGTGAAATGCTAAAATTCCAAATATTTTTTTGCAGGGCTTATTAACAATAGTAGGTCTTAAAATAAACATATTACAGAAATAAACGGCCCTTATAGGCTTGCAAACATATAATAATCAATTTAAATAAATAAAATCTAAAATCGTAATTTATAATACTTGCAATTAAAAAAAAAACATTCACTGCTTCCGTGTCTTAAAGAGGTATCTTTCAAATAGGTGTAGTAAACCTTGGTTATTATTTTAATACTTGACCCTCCCATAATATATTTAAAAAAAAAAACAAATTAAGTCAAAGTCAAAATATATTTATTCACGTAAACCTATTACAGGCACTTTTCGCACGTCATTATTTAAATTATTCTACTCCTGCTGTTAAGGCCAGCTGATTAAAAAAATCCAGTGATCTATTAATGTTTAAATTGATTGCAAGGAAACCTGAGCTATATCAATTACACAAGAACAATAAATGGATAACCTATCAGACGTCTTCTACGACGTCATAAATATTTGTTTTAATTATTTAACCGCTATAAAACAAATATTAAGTATGTTAACTGCCTCTGTAGCCTAGTGGTTAAGCCCGCGAATTCAGACTTGTCCTGATCCTGTGTTCTGGTAGGGACAGAATCATTTAGTAAAGTAATATTAAAAGAACTAATAGTTTCATAATTTATTTGTCATATTTCTCGAGTTTGGTACACTAGAGACATCTCCGAGCTTACCACTTGTCATAATAGGCCTATAGTTGGCTAAATATGAACTCGCTCCTTATTAAAAGCGTGGTTTCCAATCACCCCGTAAGGGATACGGTCGTTATTATTATTAATTCTTTTGCTATAAAGATGACTATCAAACAACCGTAACAAAGCAAACTTTGTAAAATTTGTTCGTTTTTATTATGTTATTGGCGTAACAAGAGCAGACAAAATAATCTAGAAAACTATTCAGGAAGGCCTATTTACTATGAACTGTGATGTCAGTGTTAATCTTATCGACAATATTCGATATCCGTAGGCAGCACATCACTAAAGACAAGCAAAATGAAGACAAATGTGGGTATTGCTCGACGTTGGGGTTCGAGGTTCGATCCTGAGACATGACAAACATCCTACGACACGCATAATTTTGTTACCTAACTGTAGTAATTTTACGACGAAAATAAATAGCTATTATGCTATTACAGAATATAGCAATCGCTTGGAAGAAACCAATTTTGTTTTGTTTAAAAATGTTTGTCTCACAGATTTCAGATTATAAAAATGAGCAATAACTTTATTGACACCAGATTTTAGGTTATCTTGTAACAACTTGGATATTGTCATCACTAAAATAATGGTTTTTATAATTTTAACGGGTTTTTACGCGATTTCCCTTAGAGAGTCTCTAAGGTAAATCGCGTAAAGACCCGTTAAAATTATAAAAACTACTAAAATAATGTAAAACAAAAACATAAAAAAAAATATAAACAAACAAAAGTTAGGTATTCATGGTTGGATCGTAAAAGGTAATAATCCATATTTTTGTGTGTTATAATAGCATTATTGTCATAAGCAAGGTAATTGTAACTTAATAACTACTTAATATAAGATCGTGGCTGTAAATAGGCCGTGTCAACTTAATATAAATTCGTAGCTGTAAAAGGGCCGAGTCAGCTTACTATCTAACAATAATAATAAATATCAAATCTTATTACTAGTTCATGGCTGTATACGGGCCGTGTCACCTTACAATGTAAATAATAATAATATGTCAATAAAACATATAATAGTAGCTGTAAAAGTGCCGTGTCATCTTATATTTTAAATACAATTACCAATAATTTATATTCGTGGCTGTAAAGAGTCAACTAAATATACATACAATATATACTTTTAATAACAATTCCACAAGTTAGTATTAGCGGAACCGAGGCCGACGGCTTAACTTGACAAATTAAATTAGTTCTTGTGTAATATCCGATTTATAAATTCACGTACACTTAAAAAAGTACCCTGTATGCCTAGGTTGAAGTGAAGAGCCAGGCACAGTATGACACCGTCAAGTGAAATCAATTCTCACCCTCTAATAGGAAAAGTTATTTAATTTTCAATTAAAAAGAGGAAACTTGGTTAAAACATTGCCCTTCAAAACTTGCTTTTAACATCCTAAATAATATAGCTAAAAGTATGAAATCTATACGTGTATACTTTATATAACAGTAAAAACAAGTTAATATATAAAATTATATATTAAACAATAAATAAAAAAGTAGAAACTAAAAAAAAATAACCAAAATGACATTGGTTCTTAATATAATAATTAAGAGCTTTTCGTACTTGCCCAAGTAAGAAAGCCGATAAAACGCAAAACCTCTGCTTACTATACTAACAAATAAAGATGTGTAACCATTTTTAATAGAAATATTTTATATTTAGCAGGGTTACCTTTACCTACTCTCTTCGATCTTGATTTTCTTGTTAACGTTTGATCGATGCTCGCAAAAAAATGTTAAACTCTTGTTTTTTCTTTGTCAAAATTGCTGACTGTCTGTTGTTTTCTTTGAACTTAATTATTATTAAAAATGAGCAAGTCTGGACCAAGTGTAAATTTTCTTCGCTTGTTTGGGTACCACTGGTTTCTTTATTTACATTTTGTATCAGTGCGCAATGAATCTTCATTCCGGAACGACACGCACAGATCAGAATATGCACCCACATACCGTAGTCACCATCCCTTCGCGTACCTATAAATTTGGGGACTCGTACATTTGTCGTACGATAAAGATTTGGAATGCTCTTCCAGCCTCTCTCTCCACTTTCCTATAACCCGGAGTCCTTCAAGCGAAGTGTGAAAAAGCATCTAGTCAAGCCGGCATAGTGTTCAAGAATGATATCGGACATGGGTTCCATTCCAGTTCCTAACATTCATGGATCATGCGCTCACTTACAGGCCATCAGGTAGGCCAAGGTCACATGTCCTGCAAGTATTAAAAAAAAAATAAAAATAATGCGATATAGAATGTAATCTACTAAAAAAAAAGGACAGAGAACTGTAAATACGTCGGCAACACCTTTACAAACCAAAAATTATTGCTTCTTGTCAAAAAGAAACAAAAACACTAATAAGTCAGGCCCATGACGATAGCTCGTACAATGTACCGTCAGAAAAACCGTGGTTCATAATGCGGCTATTTTCAGTTAGTTTAAAGAAAATAGTAGTTTAGTCCTAAAATCCTATGAAAAAATATTTTTGATTCATCCAGTTTCCGAGATTCCATTTTCCGAAGTCCGTGGATTAAGACTTGGAGAGTTCGATTCTTAGTACTTACCATAATAATTAATTTAATTTAGTTGTGGTATTTCTGCGTGCAGTAGCGAGCTTTGGGGGTGGCCTACATCCAGCATTGCAGAGACACAGGCTGTAGATGACTATGATTCGTAAACAGTTGCAGTGGCTCGGTTTCCGTATAATCCAAAAATGAACGCCATTCAAACCCCGAAATGTACCAATGAGAATGTACTTTTTTAAGCACATTTATCATAGATTTACAACACCACCGTTCCCGTGTCTCGGAGAACACGTTAAGCCGTCGGCGTCGGCGGCGGTCCCGGTTCCACTAATACATAGTTATGGAGTCGTTAATAAATTGTCATTAAAATTTACGATGACCTTCCCCAACTCGTCTGCCAGTATAATGAGTCAATTTCTTCGGAAATAAAAGCCCAACTCCAGCAATGGAGGTCTAGGACTGTTTGTTCTAAAAGCTGTTTCTTTCTACCTAGCTTCGTCATGTCACATCTCAAATCATAGTTTGACGCCAGTTGCATAAAGGCTGATCTGAAGCTATCTTTTGACATGTTTAACTTTAACGTATGAGCCACGTCATTGGCCGAAATAACCAAAGTGACAAACTAACTACCAATCGCTTGGCGTATATCAAAATATTGATTAAAGATTACTTTATTCATCCTTTCTGCAACTCAAGGTTAGTTACATTTCACCTATAAAATTTGCGTGATAAAATTTCAAGAAGATCTAACGTACAATCCTATCCTGACTGTACCTTTGTGTTGTTATTTACCTCTGGTGCGACTGTCCAGCTTGGCAATGACATTCATTATATTTTAAGAACCTCATAAAACAATATTACTGTCCGTAGTCTATACTTACTTACTGTTTATTCCCAATTATTGGTTATACTGCCTGTTCGATTCCTCTCGATAATTATAGGTCCCCGAGCGTCCAAACATAACATAAATTGCCCCAGCTTGTCTTCTGTCGCGGCGACATAGTGTCGTAAAAATTATAATTAGTAAGTAGAATACAAATAAATAAAAATACGCCAACGAGATTAAATATAATATAAAAACGGGCATTGGTGCCATTTTCATACAAAATTGAAAAGTTTTAAAAACATTTATATGCAGGTAACAGTTTTTTTATACATTAACTGAGCAATTAATCAAAACAAGAACCAAAATAAAGAATCAAAATAATTCAAAACAAGGCTAATACGCAGCTTAATATTCTCCAAATTTATTTATGCCGCTGAAACTCTCAAAGCCGGTGATCGTAGCCGCATCGATGTCTTTGAGATGTGGTGCTAGAGGCATATGTTGCGTATCCTTTGGACAGCGCTAAGAACTATTGTGTCAATACTGAAGGCTCAAATTCTCTACTAGGCTGTCTTCCGTCTGCCTAAACAAGTCCTTGAGTATTTCGGCCATATAGCCCGTAAATCATCTGGCAACCTGGAAAGGCTTGTTATCACCGCGTGGCCGAAGCCCCATATGCTGGCCTGGCCAGATCGGCACCTCCTCAAATAACCAAATGCACGAAGCCCTACATGCAGCCGTAAACAGAGCCGGATGGCGCAGCATCGTCCGGGACAAAGTGATTCACGACCCTCAGCAGTGAGGAGAACGATGTCAAGGAGGAGGAGGAGGAGAAATTAATGGAGCTAATGTAAACCTTATGTTATGTAATTTTAAGATCCTAATTGTGTGCAACTATAATAGCGCCATCTATGTTCAAGAATATAAACTTTTTCCTAGTGTCAACTACGAGTAAGCTATAAATAGAGCCAATGACAACCTTATGATTAGTGTGTTTAAGACTACAATTGTCTGCAACTATAATAGTGCCATCTATGATCCAGTGGTAAACTTTTTCCTAATGGTCAACTAGTCAATGCCATCCTTATGATTTGTGGTTTTAAGACCATAATTGTGTGCAACCATAATCAACAATAGCATTATCTGTAATTTAGTAGCAAAACTTTTTCCTAATGACTTGTTATTTAAAGATGAGAAATTTCTAAAATGTTTCTTGTATTTTAATTAAAAACTTTTGAAATATTTGTTTAATCAACATCTACCAACGATAATAAACTAATACAAGGTTATTTTGTCGAATAAGAACGTGTTCTACACTTTCGTATAGGGTTGAATATGAACACAAAACAGCTAGTTGCTAATAAATAAAACAAGAATACCTTACTAGTGTACATATTTCTAGAAAATACACATAAATTCCATACAGAATGTGATGTTGCTCTATGATTACGATCAATGACAATTACGCGGGAAACAATAAAAATAATCGCTTTGACATTAAGTTGTGACCGCGTCGTGAATCTAACCGAACGTGATCAATGATTCAAACCTACGATATGATTATACCAGGTAATAATGACAACCACGGACATACAACGTAGAAGCCAAATTTCTAAATATTCCATGGATTTACCGTACGGTGGCCGGTGCTTGCGACCGACCATAGGCAACAAGGAGGCAACAAGACGCTCACAATCCACCATTTTACTTCTCTCTGTATCCAATTAAATACTGTATGATTCCGTTAATGCTGTCTTTAAAGCTCATAATATATTGACATAACAATCATAAATGTATTGACGACAGACCTACTTAGGCTAAATTCTATTAGTAAGTGGTGCAAAGATTTTGCTGGAACTCCTCTCGCATCAACATCCACTGCGTAAAGCTTAGTCATGAACCTATTCCGGTATTATGTTTCCGTTGTATGTTGGATGTGCTATATAACAGGCGGTTAATAAACGATATATGCAGCAAATCCCGCGCGAACTTAAATACCAAAATTAAGAACCTGCTACTTTTGGATTACCTCGCAAAGTTTACCTCGTTTTGCTTCGGAGTTTACTTAATTTGTTTAAATGCATTCCAACTCATACATTGCAGTTATTTTCCAATATTAATTTGTATGGCACAAAGGGTGTACCATTGTTCACAGTGAGAGATACTCGTATTCTGGTAGCGGGTATAATATTCTTAATTCTTATGTTGACTGTGGCTGCCTCTGTGGTCTAGCGGTTAAGTCCGCGCATCCACTGCTGAATGTAGGCCTCCCAAGGCTCGCCACTTAACGTGATCTTTTTTTTAGGTCATCCGACCATCTCTAACCCGTCTACTTTTGGACATCATTGCAAATGGCACATACTTTCAACGAGTACAACAAATAGGGATTGATGGTGGTAATTTGCCCAGTCTGACGGGGCGGGGAAGTATCCACCGTTCGTGCCAATAAACCCATGTAAAGTGTATCCACACGTTTCGGGATGAGCATCGAATAGTCGTCACTGACTGATGTCAGTCATGATTGATTCCAGTTGCTAATATTCATGGCCCTCGCACGCCACTTACTATCAGGTGGGAGCAAGGTCACATGTCGTGCTAGTATATACAACCGCCTCCGTGGTCTAGTGGTAACAAACGTTGCCGTGAACTCGGGAGGTCGTGGGTTCGATTCCCACCGGGGGCAAGTTGTACATTGTATAATTTGTCTCGGTCTGGGTGTTTATATGTATAATATGTATATATTTACAAAAAAAAAAAGTATAATATGTAGTTTATCAACCATCTAGTTTCCGTAACACAAGCTTCGTAGCTTACCACGGAAACTAGATGACGCTGTGTCACCTGTCTGGAAATATTTAAAAAAAAAAAAAAAATATCAAAAAAGTTATCGGTTCTGCGATATACGAGTACTTGTTCGGCCCATTGGCACTTCAACTTACTAATTTTGAAGGCTTTGGTTTTCTGACGGATGTCAACAACAACATAGGATGTTAATTCTTATATTATACTTTTAGGCTTTTTGCCCCATCTTGTTATATATTGAATGTCTTTGGTATGCATAACATCAATCATTAAACCCGGTTTGCTGTACTGCTTGACCCTTGTTTCCAAGCGTATGACCATTCACACGCCTACCGCCAAGCAGGAACACGTAAAAACTATAAAACTAATTCCACCGACAATTATTGGGATCAACTATCCGACGCAAGTTCATTGCTTTCTTGTTTTTCTAATACCCCTGTTATTATGCTAGAAAAATATAATTTCTATCCATTAGATATGTACGAGTTAATATCTAAATAACACCGATCTGAGTTATATATTTATTTATTTTTGGACATACTATTATTTAGGTTTACACCCCAAAATTTTTTTATAATTTAATTTATTTATCATTTGCTGTATTATTATTTAGATATTAAGTTGACACGGCCTCCTTACAGCCACAAACTAAATTTATTTATTTATTTTATTTAAAACTTTATTGCACTATGTACAAGGGGCGGGCTTAATGCCGCTAGACATTCTCTGACAGCCAACCTTAAATATAGACATAATTTCACATAATGAATATTATTATTTTTTAGTTATAAGATGACACGGCCTTTTACAGCACGAATTTAAATTTAAATTAATGTTATTTAGAGAATAAGTTGATACGGCCCCTTTACAGCCACGAATTTATTTATTTATACATTCTTAGGTTAAGATATAACTTATTGTTTGTGGCAATAATGTATGATACCTTCACGGTCCACCCATAGTTAATGCTATTAATCTAGTTTATTCGTAAACTGAAAAATATATCTGACAATATCCAGGAGTTACAATGTGAACCATGTGGAAATAAATAAATTGAATTGAATATAAGAAGTAAACAAATAGACAGATAATGTAGATCTAAACCATACAATGATTAAAATATTAATAATACATTAATATGATAAAATATATTAAACTGCCTCCGTGAATTTAGACGTAGAGGTACAGGAATCCTGGTCGTACACAATAATTTATTTGTGATATTTCTCGAGTTTGGTACGCTATAGACATCGACGACCTTGGATCGATGGTACTTGTCATTATGGGTCTATAGTAAAGTTGGGCATTGGTTACTGCCGGGATTCCTTCGGTTCATAAACCGTCTGGGATCTCTCGCAGTGAGGGTAAAAGACCCGATGGATTGACTTCGGTGCCGTGGTCCATGGGTCGAGCATTGGTGTGGGACGCTACTTGTGTCGACACCCGTGCTCGGTCTCATGTTCAGGGCTGGGGCGGCTGCGGACTCGGCTGAAAAGTAAATACGAGTCTGTTGGGGCCAAGGGCTAAGAAGTTTTTTAAAGAACTGTCTAAGCGGTTAACGCTGTATGCGACAAGAGGGCTGGCATTTTTTTACGCAGCAAATCAGTATCGCTGTGCAGCGGGGGAATGCTGCGAGTGTTCGGGACACTATTACGCGTGTCAAGAGTAGGAAAGTGTTTAGTTTTTATTTTTAGTTTTTTTGTTCTGTGTTACTCGTATATAGTTTATTATTCTTAGTTCAGGTTAATTTTGCTTTTAGGGTTCGTGTTCACATTTTGGCGAGGACCTACTTATGAAATTTTAGCTATCGGTGGCAACTTGTCAATAGCCATACACTACAGATATATATTATCTATCTAGCTTGAAGTTGTCCTTAAACCTTAAAATAATATATATATATATATATAGTTTGACAATTATATATCATTATTATTTATTACAAGAGGTGACAAGAGGGCTGGTTCTTTCCTCGCCCAGAGAATCAGCATAGCAATGGGGTGTATCAGGCAAAGCTTTTTGTAGATGTCGCTAGCAGCACTGGTACCTTGTTTTATACCTATTTCGGATATTTTTTTTAATGTTTTTGTAGTTTATTATTTTTATAACAGAAAAATGAATTTAAAATTAACGTTACCTACCTTAAAAGACGAATTAAGAAAGCGCACACCGTTTTAAAAAATAAAAAAGGTTTTATTAATAGAACGGCAATTTTGAGATCACCATATCTTTGATTTGGCTTAGAAATCTTGATTTGTACACTTAAAAGCTGCTCACTTTGGCATAATATCCAGAAAATAATAAATTTAGTAATAAAAATACAAGTTTTCTATGCAACTGACAGTTATATTAGGTACCATCTATCATGCGCCATCTATCGTGATTAAAAGTTAGTGATACACCCCATTCAGCGAGCAAATGCAGCCAGCGTTCTTGCCACCATGCCGCGCGGATACGACTATATTTAAATTAGGTTTTGTATGTAGATTTTTTTTTTTTAGTTTTAGTTATTTTTTTATATCATAATTAATTAAAATTCCAAATATATTTATATCGAAATATAGGAATTGTCAACGTACAATTGTTATAGGTCAATTTGGTTGTTTTTAATACATAATTATTGAATAGTCTTTAAATTTGAAATAAATATTATTACCTTAATATAAAATTAAATACTAAATAAAATAAACTACACTACAAATAAATTAAATAGTTACTTAATTTTATAAAACCTTTATGTGGTGCGGGAAAGTTTAAAAAAGAGATGTGGGTCTTTTGACTGAAGGTTTTTTGTTGGTCAATATTAAACAGAATAAGGCTTACATATTGTAAAATCGTTATGCAGAACTAATAAAACTAGGCGCACACCTGTAAACCTTGGCCATGATTTGTACGCACCCGCTCATTAGGGCGCCAGGCACGTGATTGTCATTTGACCACGCCCCTCTCGATCCGAGATAGGAAATAATAAAGGTCATAGACTTTAAGCTAAAGACTGGTATGATCAGAGACTTTAGTGGACTGTATGCTATTAGACAAAATGTTGCCAGTACTCTTGCGACTATCCCTGAAGGGTTGTCTCAAGAGGACGATCTGGAGATGCCTACTATTGAGGAATTTGTCGTTGGCCTGACTAGACGCATGTTCTATCGGGCCGACAACGGACACTTCAAGCACTTATCGCTTCGTCTTGCGCTCGGCCCCCCCACGGGAGACCACTTCCTAGAGAAGTGCTCTTGGAGGAGAGCTGAAGTAGTCGAACCTAGACCAGGGGTTTAAAACCCAGGGGGGTTCGAGAGCCACACGAGCGCTGATACTAGTAACAGCGCCCAGCACCAAAAGTGCATGAATTACCAGCGAGTGGTACCCGCTGAGATCCTGTCGGGGAAAACGGGGGAACGTCCCCATCCCCAACCCAGGCCCATTTAGCCATCATTGGGCCTGGACGACCCCACTGTCAGTCTAGAGGACATTTAATAGTTTATTTTGTATTAGGTTTAGTTTATATTAAATTGTTACTTTTTAACTGCCTCCGTGGTCTAGCGGTTAAGTCCGTGGATTAAGACTCGGAGGTACTGGGTTCCCATCCCCAAGCCCATTTAGCCATCATTGGGCCTGGACGACCCCACTGTCTGTCTGTCTGTCTAGAGGACATTTAATAGATTATTTTGTATTAGGTTCAGTTTATATTTAATTGTTACTTTTTAACTGACTCCGTGGTTTAGCGGTTAAGTCCGTGGATACCTCCGAGAGGTACTGGGTTCGATTCCTGGTCGGGACACAAAATATTTATTAATTTAAATAAATACATTTCATTATTATTTAATTTATTTGTGATATTAATCGAGTTTGGTACGCTGGAGACATCGACGAGCTTGCCACTTGTCATGATTGGCCTATAGTAAAGTTGGCTAAATGTGAATAAGAATCCGCTTATTTATAAGCGTGGTTTCTGACCACCCCGAAAGGGAAACGGTCGTGATTATGATGCTGTTATTTTTTAAGTAGTTTTTAATTATATTAATAGATAAATCTACTCTATTTTTTTTTTGAAATGGTTATTAATATATTACGTTATATAATTATTAATTTATTTTAAAATACTTTAATGAACTAAAAATGTAGCTATATAGGCGGCCTTAATTTGTTGTTATTAAGATAATATTACTGCGGCATAAACATCAATGGAGAATTGATCTCGCACCTCCGATTTGCGGATGACATAGTCATAATGGCCAGTTCACTCAAGGATCTTAGCGGAATGCTGAACGGCTTAAACGTGGCTTCCCAGCGGGTTGGTCTCGGAATGAACTTGGACAAGACGAAGGTCATGTTCAATGATCATGTCAAGCCGAGGCCAATCTGCATAGGAAACGCTACTCTCGAAGTTGTGCAAAATTACGTATACCTCGGGCAGACTATCCAATTAGGAGCAGCCAACTTCAGCAAAGAAGCCGACAGACGCATTTAGCTAGGATGGGCGGCATTCGGGAAACTCCGGCACATCCTCTCACCGTCTATACCACAATGTTTGAAGACTAAGGTCTTTAACCAGTGCGTCCTCCCGGTAATGTCGTACGGAGCAGAGACGTGGACACTAACAGTGGGTCTGGTCCATAAATTCAAGGTCGCTCAGCGAGCCATGGAGAGAGCTATGCTTCGTGTATCTCTGATGGATAGAATTCGAAACGTTGATATTCGTCAGAGAACGAAAGTTACTGACATAGCTTTTAAAATTAGCAAGCTGAAGTGGCAATGGGCCGGACACATCTGCCGCAGAACCGACGATCGATGGGGCAAACGGGTTCTAGAGTGGAGACCACGTACGGGAAGACGCAGAGTGGGACGACCCCCCGCCAGATGGACAGATGACCTAAAGAAGGTCGCTGGTGGGGGTTGGATGAGGGTAGCGAAAGATCGCGTTAAGTGGCGAGCCTTAGGGGAGGCCTACATCCAGCAGTGGAGAGATACAGGCTGATGATGATGATGAAGATAATGTTGTTTTTTTCGTTGGCAACACCTAGATTCTAACGTTACAATGGATATAAGTCAATGTACGTCTACATTATCTAAGCCGGAATGTGAACGAGCTTTTTGTATCTCTTCATATGCCCTAAAATTGTTTCCAACCCTATAATTATGTTTATCGAATTGACATTTTCGAGGTCGTTGTCTCTCCACCTTGAAGATATAATCTATTATATTCTACTTCGTGTATTACTGTCAAAAATCTGCTGAATTACAGGGCACCACTTGTCCACGTCAACTTGATGTCAATTATAGCGGATATGTTTAAAATTGATAATTTGATATAAAAAGTTTAAGTAAAGTATCATCACGACCGTTTCCCTTCCGGGGTGGCCAGAAACCACGCTTATAAATAAGCGGATTCCTATTTAGCCAACTTTACTATAGCCCAATCATGACAAGTGGCATGCTCGTCGATGTCTCTAGCGTACCAAACTCAGAAAATATCACAATTAAATATTTAATTATTAAATATTATTGTGTCCAAACCAGGAATTAAACCCGGTACCTATGAGTCTAAATTCACAGACTTTGGACGGGTTCGATTCCCAATCCGATAATGTATTTAATTTATTTGTGATATTTCTCGAGTTTGATACGCTAGAGATATTGCCGTCATGCTCAGTCAAGCCAGCGTAGTGTTAGGGACTGATATCAGTCATGAGTCTCAGATTCCACTTGCTAACATTAATGGACCTTCCACGCCACTTACCATCACCTGGGAAGGTCACATGTCGTGCTAATATACAAAAAAATATAAAGAAACAACGACGAGCTTGCCACTTGTCGTTATGGTATGTATATAGTAAAGTTGGCTAAATATTTAAAGAGTGGTTTCTGACCACCCTCAAAGTATAATAAATAGTGATGCTACTGATGTGTCACAAATGCCTGTCATAGGTTTATGTGAATATAGAAATTGGCTTTATTTATTTATTTTATTACACTATGTACAAATGCGAACTTAATGCCGCTAGGCATACTCTGACAGCCAAACCTTTAGGACATTTAGACAGTATAGATGGTAGGTGCAATCATTAATTAAGTTATTCTTAACAGTATTAATACATACATAACAATATTACATAAAAATACATAAATACGCAATATATAAATATATATAAACATAAATTACATCATAAATAAACAATAATACATACATAACAATACTTTACTGTAATAGCATGTGATGGTCACCTATAATATAGGTGCAGCGTCTAACTTCTGATTTAGTTTTAGATGCAAATACATGTTTGGTGTTAGTTCTCTTGGCTACCTAATTATTGAATAAATAAATCGTGGGTAATGTTCGTTTGCTATCAAATTCAGGTACTAAAAAACAGTGTATATAAGGCGTAGTTTCGTGTGTAGCATGAATTAGGAAAGTGTCCCCATTTGTCGCAAGAGGAGGCGTGTCGAGCCACCAGTCACTACTGTATGTCATAAGAAACGTACTTAGAGCAATTTGGTTGAATGCCATTAGAGGAGGTTGGCCCGTCACTACTTCGGTATATGTCATTATGCAGCTCACGGACCGTGAATATAAATGGATGTCTAATATTAAAACCCAGTACGCAAACGCTATTCTCTGTCAGGAAGTGTCGCGTCTTCGTGCTCACACAAAGCACCATACATACATATCTTCGCGCCAGATCCCTTGCGGGGTAGGCAGAGACAATTGAGCGCCACTTCACATGATCACGACATACCTCTTTCACTTCGTCGACATTCAATAACCTCTTCATACATGCCCTTTTGTTACGAAGGCTTTTTATTTTTTTTTAATTCACAAAACACCAGCAGTTACAAAACCAAAAAGTTTAAAACGTGACACTAAATAAAATGACAGATAACCTTAAATTTCATATTGTTTAAGTTAATTTGATATTCGAATGAAAAATGTAAGAAATTGTTAACTCGTTTTAAAGTAATAATTAAATAGAGTTGAGTTAATAATAAAGCACGAATACGAGTATTATTTTAGTGTCAATGTATTCGGACTCATTTATTTATTTATCGGACGGCAATTCCCACAGTTCGTATACGGACCAATAACAAACCCTAATTTAATAACGCGACCCAATTGCCAGGGATCGAATTGAACAGAGCTCACTTTTGTACGAGGAGCCTTCGAGCCTTACTATATGCACAACACCATCTTTACTGAGAAAAAGACGCGTAGCGACACCTAAAGGGATAGTAGGAGCGGGACATTGTCTAACTAAAGCAATGATAACTACAGTGCCTATAATGATAGGATTACTAGGCGTGTTCCACTTAGCTCTAACCTGTAGGTTATGTAAGTATTCGCACTTCCATCTCTTCCAGTACGACTGGATGTTTCGCTGTTTTTATTTAAAGTTTAACATTTATTTAGCATTTACTTTCTATAACGATTGCTTAGGAAGCTAATAAAGACCATGACGTTAGCAATGATGCTAACTATAACTAACGTAAAGACGAAGGTAAAAAAAAAAAAAATTGCTACGGTCCTAAATATAAATTTATCGGTCTGCACTGTCAGTATCTACGTCTTCGCTCCGTACCACCTTACAAGGATGCATTAGTTAAAGACCTTCGTCTTTAAACATTGTTTATTTATATTAGGTACCTACGTAAAATATGTATTCTCGTAAAAAAAATACAGCTAATAGGATGCAGCTTATAAGAATTAATTAAATACTGCAAATAAATCTGCTTTTAGTTTTTGCTTTGTCAAATAGGTACTGGGTTATTAAATTGGACAGCTTAAAATCGTAGTTGTGTAATAGAGGCGGTAATGGTTCAACATCTTTGTTCTTTTGTCTACATTTCGGAGGTTGTTTTTGAACGTCCGTTGCGTTGTCATTCTTAATTTGTATACCTACGTGAATGTTGATGGCGAAATGGACGTATAGAATGGTACAGTCATCATTTATTTATTTAAAGTTATATGCACAAAGTACAAAGGCGGACCGGACCTAATGCTGCTAGACATTCTTTGACCGTCAAACCTTCGGGACTAGATACAACTATATAATGCACTCGTAGGAGCAATATAAAAAAATATATAAAGAGTTTTAATGCTAGTAAAATATACTGGATGGAATATTAAGTACTCTACTATTAAGTACCAAACTCGAAATAAAGAAATACCACAAATAAATAAAATACATTATTGTGTCCTGACCAGGAATCGAACCCGGTACCTCCGTGTCCAAAAATCCAAAGACACGACCGCTTTCATACTTGTAAATAATAATTTAATAGGTCGTCTCTTGAGGACATTTTTTATTTAAAGTTTTTTTGACGTGACAACGTCTTATAAATTGGTTTGCCGGGTGACACTTCAAGAAACTGCGTTACGCTCCGCTCACGTTATGCGCTCACAATGAGAGCGAGTGAGAGGCACGCGTCCCTTCCACTCGGGCATGGTTAGCCTGCCTAAGAGCGAGAGAGACAGACATAAAAAGTGAAAGACATTGACTTGACATTTTCTAGGCACATTACAGCAGAAACACTTCCTTTCATTTCATATTTCTCCTATCATCGCCCTATCCTCAACAAAATCACTCAGATAGGAACAAGTTAAGTTGTAGTAAACGCTGTTTCATTGTACGCAAATGTATTGCAATGTTTATTTATGCATGTTTATTTATTTACACCATCTAAAAGTAAACGATTCTATGAAAAATAAAACCACTGTTGTTGCGGCCAGAGCGACAACTAACCGCGGGGCGCGGGGTCCGGGGCAGCGATACGATGGTGGACAGCTGAGAGTGCAGCCTACGGCCTTGAAGAGCGAGGTCGCGCCACTCATTACAATTTTTAACAAAAAACATTCTTAGCCTATGTCTAGGCAGTTAGGGCTTTGCCAATATACTGGTGAGCTGAAGAAGTCTTTCATTTACCTGACCATCAGCCGCCACATATGGTCCGTACGAAGCCGGAGGAAAAAGCGCCTAACAGAACCGCATGGGTGAAGATATTTTGTGCCGAAGAAACGGAAGCAGATCAGAACAGATAAGCCTAATTATTGTCCTGTCTGTACTTATCCTAATTCACATAATCCCTACCTTAACATTTAACCATTAACAATACGAACAAAAAATAACTAATAACAATAATTACGAAAAATAACAAACCAATTAAAAAACTAGCGAAATACTAACAAATACTTATATATACACGATTAACCATCTACATAACAATACACAATAATAAAATAACAATTAACGATTAACCACAAATAACACATAATTAACAAATTAACAAAAAAGTGAAAAACGCAGTGAAAAAATAATAAAAGTGAAACTTAACTTTCTAAAAAAGTAAACTTAAATATAAAATAAATAAAAACCGATTATACTAATAAAAGTGAGCAAATATTAGTAAAGAAGTGTACCTAAAATAAATCAAAATTAAATAAATAGCTTAATTTTTTTTGTCATTTGATTGTAACGGAATAGCAAGTTGATTATAAACTATAAACTTATTTCACCAGTTCATGCAATCTTACAAAATGGCAGATGATAAAGAATTAATTAAAAAACGTGGAATTATAAAAGGACGTTTAACATTATTTACAAATTACTTAAATACATTACCGAAAGATTTAACCAATGAAATAAAAGTAGAAATAGAACTTAGATCTGCAAAGTTGGAGGGGTTTTACCAAGGTTATGACGAGATCCAGACTGAGCTGGAGTTAAATTCTGCCGACCCTGACGAACATTTTAAGGATCGTCTGTCCTTTGAGGATGTTTATTATAAAACCTTAGCTAGGGCAACAACATTAACCAAACCAGCATCAAATACTCATCACTATGCCTCGAGTGAGGGAGGCGAGAGCACGCACGCTCGGGCTAACATTAAATTACCAGTAATAAAACTTAATAAATTCGATGGTACTTATGGCCAGTGGCTCGAGTTCCGAGATACCTACGTTTCTCTCATCCACGATTCTGATCTAAGTGATATAAACAAATTTCACTATTTGCGCTCCTCCCTAGAGGGCAGCGCATCACTTATTATAAAATCTTTACAGTTTTCTTCAGCAAACTATATACTAGCATGGAAAATAATTTGTGAAAGATACGACAACAAAAGGTTGTTAGTAACCAACCATATAAAGTCTTTATTTAATGTGTTTCCAATACAAAAGGAAACATCATTTAATTTAAGGAAATTAATAGATAATTTTGTTAAAAATATTAGGTCTCTGGAGACACTGGGCGAACCCACTGACAAATGGGATACATTATTAATATATCTGGTCACTACCAAATTGGATTCTACTTCTTTGCTGGAGTGGGAGAAATACAAAGGCGGTTGCGAGGAAAACGATGGTAAGTTGACCTTTGACCAGCTAGTTAAATTCATCAGAAGCCGTGCAGACTTGTTGGAAAGCTTGGAACAAAATAAACCAAAGTCAAAGGTCGAAAAATCCCACAGCTTTGTCACAGATACTCAACCAAAGGTATTTAAGTGTCCTATTTGTCATGAAGCACGACACAGTATCTATACATGTAGTGACTTTTTACAGCTTAAGCCCAGTGATCGTGAGATTAAGGCAAAATCAATTAATGTATGTCTGAATTGTTTACGCTCAGGTCATAGTACTAAAAAATGTCGTCTCAGTCCGTGTCGAAAATGTGGAAAGTGGCATAACACGCTTCTGCACTCCGAGCGTGACAGCAACGTGAGTGACGAGGAGGCCGGCTCGCCCAGCAACAGCCAGCATGTGACGTTGTCGTGCGCAGCCTCCGAGCCGCGCGCGCCGAAACAAGCCCTGCTTTCCACAGCTGTTATGCGACTGATTCGCGTCGACCAATCACAAAATAGTAGCCATATTCCACAGGCACGCATTTTATTAGATTCAGGTAGCACATCAAACTTTATAGCCGAGCGATTATGTAAGCAATTGGGTTTAAATACTTATGAGATGTCGGTTTCTATTGCCGGCCTAAATAATAACGTTTCATTTAGCAGAAAGAGATGCGATGTCGAATTGCAATCAAGAGTATCAAACTATACAATAAAAATCTCTTGCATTGTAATCTCAGAAATAATCCGTGGCCTAATCCAAGTATTAACATGGCTAAAATAAAAATACCAAAACAGTTTATGTTAGCCGACCCACAATTCTATCGTACGGCTACTATTGACATTTTAATAGGTAACGGCTTATTCTGGGAATTGATAGGACCCAAGCAGGTAAAATTAAATATGACTGAAATAATATTGCAGGAATCTAAGCTAGGATGGATCGTCGGTGGCTCGACGATGCCTACGTCAAAGTGTAAGGAAGTCTGTAATGTTGCAAACGTACAAACTATTCAGGACCAATTAGCACTGTTTTGGGAACTAGACAGCATTCCAGATAAGTCTCCATTCTCACGTGAGGAAATCCATTGTGAAGAACATTTTATTAAAAATACTAAACGCCTCCCTAATGGTAGATTTAGTGTTGTAATACCATTAAAAAAATCCCCAGACGTTTTAGGTGCTTCTTATGATGTAGCTAAACGTAGATTTTTGTCTTTAGAGCGCAAACTACAATCAAATTCTGCTCTGAGGGAACAATATAAGGAATTCATAAATGACTATAGGGAACGTGGCCACATGTCTGCGTCCAACTTTACTAACACTGACAATTTAATAAATTATTTTGCTCCACATCACGCTGTACTACGGGAAGACAGCTTAACTACTAAGTTGCGAGTAGTATTTGATTGCTCAGCAAAAAGTAGCTCAGGTTATTCATTCAATGACATCCAGCAAGTGGGTCCCACCATACAGGATGATCTATTTTCGATTTTGCTTAGGTTTCGTCAACACGACATTGTCCTGACAGCTGACATCGAAAAGATGTACCGTAATATTGAGGTGGATCCAGTGCAACGATCATTACAGCAAATATTATGGCGTGATGAGCCACATTTACCAATTATAACTTATAAACTAAATACAGTAACTTATGGCACCGCTTCTGCTCCTTTCCTAGCAGTGCGATGCTTAAAACAATTAGGATTAGATTGCAGGGATCCTATTATACAAGAAATAATAATAAAAGATTTTTATATAGATGATTTAATTACAGGTACCAATTCTACAACTAAGGCTATGCACATATATACAGAAATAACTAAACAACTAAATACAGGCTGTTTTAATATTCGCAAATGGCGATCAAATAATAAAGAAATATTAAAATATATAAATAACAAGTCTAATGAAAATACCAAACAATATTTTGACTTGTGTCCAGATCAAACCTCTAAAATATTAGGAGTTTGTTGGGATGACTCCCGGGACAGTTTGTGTTTTAACATAACGTTAGCACCAGATAAAGTTGTAACAAAAAGACGCTTACTATCGTCTATTGCAAAACTATTTGATCCGCTTGGTTTAGTTTTGCCTTGCCCCGATAAGCTCATATTACAAAAACTTTGGGTGCACAAATTGTCATGGGACGATCAATTACCTATTACTACCATTAATACCTGGTCTGAGTTTATAAATTCATTACAAGAATTAAACAAATTAAATATAGCTAGACATAGCGTTTGTAATTCTCCTATTAATTTACAGTTACATATTTTTTGCGATGCGTCACAGGACGCCTATGGTGCTTGTGCCTATGTACGATCTACAGATGTTAACAACAAAACTTACATTCAGTTATTATGTGCAAAAAATAAGGTAGCTCCGATTAAGCCAATCACAATTCCGCGCCTGGAGTTGTGTGCCGCTTTATTGGGCACACGACTTATCACTAAAATCATAAACTCACTACGTTTGAATTTTAATAACTTTTTTCTTTGGACTGATTCAAGTATAGTCCTAGGTTGGTTAAATACTGAGCCCAATAACTTACAAACCTTTGTTAGGAACCGAGTTGCTGAAATTCAAGAAGCCACCAGTAACTATTCTTGGCGTCATATTTCTACAACTCAAAACCCAGCTGATCACTTAACTCGAGGATTAACATCAGCACAAATATTACATAATCAGCTGTGGTGGACGGGACCACAATTCTTATTATCGGAACCAGAGCACTGGCCAACTACAAAATTAATTAAAAACTTAGAACCATTGCCCGAATTAAAAAATGTCACTGGTTTAGTTTTAACTAATATAACTAAAGAAACATTATTTCCTTTTGAACGCTTTTCTAAATTAACTCGGTTACAACGTAGTACTGCCTATATGTTTAGATTTTACAATAATATAAAAAACCCTAATAATAAACAAAAAGATTTTCTATCAACTACTGAATTACAAAATGCTATAAATAAATTACTAATAATATCACAACAAGAAATGTTTCCGTACGAATATAAAACGCTAAAATCTAACTTACAACTAAAACACAAAAACCCCTTAATAAAACTTAATCCATACTTTGATAAAAATGATAATTTAATTAGGGTAGGTGGACGCCTGGAAAACACACAATATCAATATAATAAAAAACATCCAATAATATTACATAAAAATCACTATTTTACAAAGTTGCTATTTACAGATGAGCACAAACGGTTAATGCACGCAGGTCCTCAACACTTGCTGTATGCGACTAGGGAACATTACTGGACGTTAGGCGGTCGTGACTTAGCCAGACAAGTCACTCATAGTTGCATCACGTGTAATCGATTTAGGGGTAAGGTAGCAAAACCAATGATGGGTAACTTGCCTAAACAACGTTTGGAACCAGGCTATACGTTCCAGACGGTAAGCATAGATTATGCAGGACCTATCATGACAGCTAGTAAAAAGGGACGGGGTTGTCAATTAATCAAATCTTACGTTTGCATCTTCGTCTGCTTTACTACTAAAGCGATACACATTGAGCTGGTCAGCGACATGACAACAGATAATTTCATCGCCGCGCTCAAACGATTCATTTCACGTCGAGGCAAACCTGAAGCTATTTACTCCGACAACGGCTCCAACTTTGTAGGTGCTTACAATGAATTAAAACAATTTATAAAAACAAATACAGTCCATATCGAAGAAACATTAGCAAATAAAAATATAAAATTTCAATTTTGTCCACCATACTCTCCACATTTTGGAGGATTGCATGAGGCTGGTGTTAAGTCTATAAAACACCACCTCAAGAGGGTAGTCGGTAATGCACACCTCACCTATGAGGAACTATACACATTACTAACACAAATAGAAGCTATCCTCAACTCCAGACCCTTGACTCCTATGTCATCCGATCCAACAGACCCTTGTGTCCTAGCCACTTCCTTATAGGCAGAAGAATGACCAGCATACCAGAAGCAGACGTCACTTCGGTTCCGATCCATCGTCTCGACCGTTACCGCAGAGTACAGCAGCTGCAGCAACATTTCTGGTCCAGGTGGCACAAGGAGTATGTTAGCGAGCTACAAACCCGAACAAAATGGAGAACCAAACAAAATGATCTCACTATCGGCACTCTCGTTTTGATCAAGGATGACCAACTGCCCCCGCTCAAATGGCTACTGGGACGTGTGACCAAGCTATATCATGGTCAAGATGGTGTAGCACGGGTGGCAGACTTACAAACTGCCACTGGCACTCTCAAGAGGGCTTTGGTGAAGCTATGCCCGCTTCCAGTCGACGATGACAGGAAGACTCCCCTAAGTCTTCCAGAGGAGGCGGCATGTTGCGGCCAGAGCGACAACTAACCGCGGGGCGCGGGGTCCGGGGCAGCGATACGATGGTGGACAGCTGAGAGTGCAGCCTACGGCCTTGAAGAGCGAGGTCGCGCCACTCATTACAATTTTTAACAAAAAACATTCTTAGCCTATGTCTAGGCAGTTAGGGCTTTGCCAATATACTGGTGAGCTGAAGAAGTCTTTCATTTACCTGACCATCAGCCGCCACAACTGTAGGTATATAAAAAAAGGTCAAAGTCAAAATATCTTTATTCACGTAAGGCTATTAAAGACATTTGTGACACGTCATTATTTAAATTAGTTTTATATTAGTTAAGTTGTAGTAAACGCTGTTTCATTGTACGCAAATGTATTGCAATGTTTATTTATGCATGTTTATTTATTTACACCATCTAAAAGTAAACGATTCTATGAAAAATAAAACCACTGTAGGTATATAAAAAAAGGTCAAAGTCAAAATATCTTTATTCACGTAAGGCTATTAAAGACATTTGTGACACGTCATTATTTAAATTAGTTTAAATGATTCAACTCCTGCTAGTGGAAGACTAAGCAGCAAAGCAGATTCCAGTGATCTGTTAATGTCTGACTGAGAAAGGAATATGCAAGGAAAACTCAGCTATAGCAGATTTACAAATTAAAACAAATACAGAACTACACAACAACATAAAATAGATATCCTTTACTCCAAGATTGTCCTATAGGACAATCTTACTAACCCTACCAGGTAAGGCAAAACTGAAATAAATTACTTGCCCAAGCCCCTTGGGCAACCCGAAAGATGACAAAACGCAAAACGTCTGCTAATTTAAGAACAATAAATTGGACGTGTTCGGCAGAGGTCCCAGGCCCCCACAGCAGCACCCGATCACGGACGTAACGCATGTGCCAGCCATCCCCCCGCTCAACCAGGCCCTTAGGGACGGACCAGGACCCGACACACGTGCCACCACTGCAGTGACCTTCTAAGAAAGGTTTTTGCCATTTATTCTTTACTAAAATATTTTGGGGAAATCTGAAACATTATAAAGTTTAAATTATTTTATAAAAATATTTATAATTTAGTTCAATTAATAGGAGTTGCGCCATTTAGCTACGAAACTCCAAAAATTAAAAAGTAAAATATATAAAAAACATTTTTAAGAATTTAACGAAAATTAATAAGGTTGTATAGGCATAATCCATAGATTATGCATGCTATGCTGCATACAAGGCACAATACCTTTGCCATTTAGCGACATATCGATAAGATGTTATCGATAACATGTTATCGATATGTGTCAATCTCTACATAAGTGAGGTTAGAAATAGTAGAAATTCACGTATTTGATATTATCTTAAATTGAATTCCTATGCATTCAGAGTATTAATGTAATAAAAGGCGTTTATTTTTCCCATCTGTTTGTGTATAAAACCTTAGTGGCAGATCTAAAACATTGTATTTAGGCACCTAAATATTTTAATCGTACTTACGTGTTAAATGAATAATTATGCGGGTTTTCTTTCTTAGATGAGTTACATCCAGGTACTACACAAGTAACCATGACTAATTACGTCTATTAACCTCAAATTTACACTATAAAACCTTAGATTATTACAAATATAAGCGGAATTTGTTTTGTTTACAATTACGCCAGCCGCTACAAGTCGCGAACGTGTCTGTAAATGGTCCTGTCTATCTGTCTCGCTCTAACATACGCAATACTGTGCTCTTTCTCTTTTGCATTGCCAATCTAAGTATCCTATATCTATTGAATATTCACATTAAAATTATTTTACCACTCAAAGTCGTTGTCACGTAAAACTTTCGCCCGTATATTTTTTGTTATTAGGTTTAGTTTATATAACTTAATTTGATTATTTTTATTTAAGTTAAGTAGTTTTTCATATTTTTTTGAACTGTCACTTTTAGGTCTGGGCGATACCGTTAGATGGCGTTGCTGCGTTATAGTGGTTTGGGTTGGATGTTTATCTAAATAAGGGAGAATGGATAGGGTTTTTTTTATACTAGCAGGATATGTGACCTTGTACGCACCTGATGGTAAGTGTCGCGCAAGGTCCATGAATCTTAGGTACTCGATTCAGACACTTATGACTGACATCACTTTCTAACACAATGCAGGCTTGACTGGGCATGACGGCAATTCGAGCCTGATCCCGAAACGTGTGGATACATTTTACTGGGGTTATAGGCACGAACGGTGGATACTTCCCCGCCCCGGCAAACTCGGCAAATTACCACCATCAATCCACCTATTTGATCACTTGATGCTTTAATATTCGGTGATGACTGTACCTTCACTTACCTTCATTATTATTTGGTTAAACTCGCCAATAATTTTTGTACAAGCAAAAATGAAATAATTATGTCCCAAATTTTGAACAGCGATTTAGCTAAAGGCCACAACCTTAATAATAAAATTGTGTCTTTATTTTAATGCCTTTGCTCGCATTAAATTGGTTGTAGGAAATTGGTCTGACATTTTGCTATTGCCTGAGTTACGCCTCTTTGCGACATGATCTTTCTTGCTATTCTTGCATCACATCAAATTGTCATTTCGACGTAATAAATAGACTCCTACCGTCATTGGCTTTGAGTAATTATGATTAATGTGTTTTCATTATTGGGATTGGAGATTTTCCACCAGTGATAAGCGAAGAATCTGAGACGGCGAGGATGAGTATGGAAGCTGTATAATGGTGTGATAGTCCAAATATGTATAAGAAGAAGAGAAGACAATTTTTTAAGCATCCTATGGATTCACTGTGCGTGGTCCATCGTGTGTGGAAATTAGAGAAGAGAGGATTAGGAATGGTGCCTCGGGCTTGCGACCGATAATAAGCCGACCTCTATTTATTTAGCAGGGATTTTAGCTTTTATTTAAATATAATATTGTTCTTTTTTAAATCTGATGCAGTTTTATTTTATCAAAATAGGCCTCGATAGCGATTGTGGCTCGGTTGTAGCAACGCTTTTAACATCCTAAAAAGATAGGTTCTTACCGCGACATGTATCATTGAGAAATTCATTTTTCTAACATACATTTGTCATAGATTTACAACACCACCGTTACCAATACCAACACCAGTCTGGCCAGCGGTAGAGCCAATTTTCTCCAGAAATGTCTGCAAGACCCATCTCCAACAGTCTACACTACAGTCTACGAGTACACCATGTTTTTGGGCCTGTGATTTTTCAATATTTATCGTAGTTTTATAACTTATTTTAAATATATTAAGTCTAGCGGTTAAGTCCTTGGATTTAGACTCGGAGGTACCGGGTTCGATTCCTGGTCAGTTCACAAAAAAAAATAAAAATATTTCTCGAGTTTGGTACGCCATCGAGGAGCTTGCCACTTGTATTCTATAGTAAAGTTCGCTAAATGTGAATCCGCTTATTTATAAGCAAAAGGGAAACGGTCGTGATGATATTTTACTTTTTTTTTCATATCGTTCATTCTGGTTGCTTTCTTAGTACGGATCTTTTATCTGTTTACACCAAAGCTGCCCCGAGCAAGACTAGGTAAACAAAGTAATACTATGGGTAGATATTTACCTCGCTTCTCTGGTGGAAAAACTGGCTTAATTCCTAACACATTCGTCAAAATTAAATTGGACACATTTGAAAAAAGAAGCAAGTATGTGATTGCATTTCGAATGTTACAATGACGGCCAGTTTTTGACAAATGGCCTTCTCCGCTACAAAGAGGCACCCAAATTTTCTGTTGGCTATTCGCTCTAATAAACAAAGAACGTAATTCTTCTAACACACATCGACATGAATACAAATGCTGGCATCTATCTTAGTTAAGTGAAGGCTTTAAAGGCACGAGCACACCGGACAGACAGCTCTATGTTACACTGACGTCAGTACAACATTCATTATCAATCATAAAATAATCTGCAGTTTATTTATCAATCAAATCAAGTCAAACCAAAATAATTTATTTCCATTGGTTCTCTCAAAACAACTTGGATACAGTCAGAACTAATAAAATCAATACAATTTTCAAAACATATGTACTAATCAAAGTGGTAATAATAATAAAAAAGGCAATAATCCATATTTACGTATGCTATGCACAACATTATTGCTATAAGCAAGTAAAACTAACTAACTTAGAAACTACTTAAATAAGATCGTGGCTGTAAAGAGGCCGTGTCAGTTTACATTCTAAATACTTAATAATTATGATGTATAGAAATAATATGTCAGATAATTTATAAATGTATAAAACAAAATAATAATCATAAAATAATAAAAAAGACGTCATCTTATAATCTAAATACTAATAATGATATGTCAATTAAACATAAATTTATAGCTGTAAATGGGCCGTGTCATCTTATATTCTAATAGCATTAATGTTAATTAATATTCGTGGCTGTAAAAGGGCCGTGTCAATTAGAAATAAATATAAATTTAAATATTAATAATTATTATTAATTTATCATTAATTTATAAAAATCAATTACAAATATAAATTTAGACCAGTAATATCTTCTTCGTTCATCACACAATTCTGTTCTATCTATCCCTTCTCATCACTCTAGCTTTCAGTCTAACTCATTCGCAGTAGGGGCCGCAAATCTCTGGAACAGTTTACCTGTTGAAGTTCGCCAAGCACCCAGCAAACCGCTGTTTAAAAAGCTGGTTTACTTTCATTACCTAAAGAGCTCCTCACAACGTATATAAGTATGTATTGTATGTAGTATATAGTAGCCAATATAGTGTGTAGTACGTAATGTAATGTATTATTGTGTACATATTTGTATGTATGTGTATTTATTTTAATATCTAGTGTATGTAAGATTAAATGAATTTATTTGGCAACGTTTCTTACAATCGTTTGCACCTAGCCTCATGACTGTAATGTTCTGTATTGTCCCAAAGGTTGGCACATACATTTTATTTAACTGCCTCCGTAGTCTAGCGGTTAAATAAATGTATTTAGACTCGGAGGTACTGGGTTCGATTCCTGGTCTGGTACGCTAGAAACATCGACGGGCTTGCCACTTATCATGATCGGCTTATAGTAAAGTAAATCCGAATTATAAAAAAAACGTGGTTTCTGACTACTCCGGAAGGGATACGATCGTGATGACCAGACAGGCAGAGAGACTTTTCACATTGTTTTATTATTATTACTTTATAAGTTATATTCTATTCTCACGAGCAATATTTCTGTTATTATTACACACATGAACAAGTTGAGTCCGCCCGAGGGTGCGCGCACGTGGACCTGATTGATGCATTTATAATTATTCCACGCGCATTTTACTCGCTCGTTGCTACAAGAAATATCATTTACATGGTATGAACCAAAGAGCTTTGAAACATCAGGATACCGCACCGCAGCCAATGCAATATTTAGTTAAAACTCGTGTCGTCGATGATAAAAATAATCTTATATTAATGCCGTTTTGTTGCGTAAATTTTTTTTATTTATTTAAAAGTTTATTGCAGAGAGTACTAAGGTGGACTTAATGTCCGTAGACATTTTCTGACAGCCAAACCTTGTTTTTTGCAAATTTGAACTATTATAGATGCAATATTATAGATGGCTCACACTGTTTTTGTTCCACTCCACAAAAAAGGTTCTACGAAGATGTGTAGTAACTATCGCCTGATTGCTTTAATATCACACGCAAGCAAAATCCTACTACACATCTTAAACGAGCGTCTTAAAAACTACCTGTCAAAAGAGATCGCCCCCGAACAAGCTGGCTTTGTAAAAGGAAAAGGTACCCGCGAGCAAATTCTTTCAATACGCCAAATAATCGAGAAAGCCAGGGAGTTCAACAAGCCGACCTATATTTGCTTTGTTGACTTCTCGAAGGCGTTTGATTCTGTCAAATGGCCAATGCTCTGGAAGACTCTGTTGGAGATGGGTACGCCTAAGCATCTAGTGCACTTGCTGAGACGGCTCTACGAAGATGGAACAGCATCGGTGAGAACCGATGAGGTTTTATCAAGCCACTTTCACCCCGATGCTGGAGTTCGACAAGGATGCATTATTTCTCCGCTTCTATTCAATATCTACACGGAACTTATAATGAGAATTGCCCTTGAAAACTGGACAGACGGAATTACAATCGGAGGCTTAAAGATCTCGAATTTGCGATATGCGGACGACACCACATTGTTTGCAACAAGTATTAGTCATATGGAAGAGCTGTTGCAAAAAATGGAGACCATCAGTCATAAGTTCGGCCTTAAAATCAACCGCAGCAAAACGAAAGTGATGATCGTAGACCGAGCCAACAATAACTGGCCAGAAATTACAAGGATAGCAAAGTGCGATGTGGTCCAATCTTACATTTATCTGGGAGCACTAATATCTAATAACGGTGGATGCGAAGATGAAATCAAGCGTCGAATGGCAGTTACAAGATCTGCTATGGACAAGCTGAAGAAGATATGGAGGAACCGAAACGTTACCAAAGCCACTAAAATCCGGCTGGTTAGAGCTCTTGTGTTCCCTATTTTTCTGTATGCTGCGGAGACGTGGACCCTACGCGAAACAGAAAAAAAACGAATTAATGCTTTAGAGATGTGGTGTTGGCGGAGAATGCTGGGCATATCATGGACGGAGTTCCGAACAAACAAATCCATACTGGAGGAACTGGGGATCAGACAGCGTCTTTCCTCGACTGTACAATTACGCATTCTCACTTTCTTCGGACACGTGTCACGGCGTGGAGAAACATCAATCGAGCGCTTGGTAGTCCAGGGGAAAGTCGATGGCAAGAGGATGCGTGGTAGGTCTCCGATGAGATGGACCGATCAGGTGAAGGTTGCAATGGATCATCCCCTACATGAGTGCACTAGGAAAGCCGGGGTCCGAGAGGAGTGGCGACGGCTTGTTAAGCGTGCCACTAGCACTCCAATGGCGACCACGACCACTCTGCCAAGAGTGTAGCGACTAAGAAGAAGAAGATGCAATGAAATAAATATTAAAAGTTAGAAAGAAAATTTAACAGCCTAATCATACACTTACATATTATTATACTGTTATATATACTTACTATAATATCAATATACTAAATACTAATACATACTTAATACTATACATAAACAAACATATATACATAATTTGTTAACATTGTGACGACCTTTTTAAGTAGTGTAGATACACGATTTTTTAAAACAAAGATTTGGTAGTTGCCTGTCTTATATTTACAGGAAGATCATTCTCTAAATTTGTGGTAACAACGAAAATTCGAAACAAATCCGGAATGATGAGAGGGGTGAGTTGTGAGAGAAGGAAAGAAATTTTTCATATTTGTCAATATAAAAAAAAAAATCGCCAAAAAAAATGATAGCCGACCTCCGATAGGGGATAGCACCTTTAGAAGAAGAAGATTTATTATTTGTCACAGAACCAATGTTATCGATATAGCTTTCAAAATTTGCATGTTGAACTGTCAATGGGCCGGAGACGTCAGTCGCAGAAACGATGGACGATGGAGTAGACTGGTTCTTGAATGGAACCTGGAATACGCAATGTGGAATGATGGATGAGGGTGCAGAGGATTATGTGGAATGGAGAGCCTTAGGGGAGGTCTATTATACCAGCAGTGGAGAGACACAGGCTGATGATGATGATATTTTGATTGCCCTAAAAAAAAATAAAGAAAATTGAATGAACTTCTTTAGAAATGTAATAAAGAAAATTGTACCTTAATTATAAATTTCTAATTAATTAATTTTAAATAAGTTAATTTGCATGCTTAAATTCTATTTATATTATTTGTTTAATACATTTTGAGAGAGAAGACAAATTTCTAAGCATTCCATGGATTCACCGTGCGGGTGCCGGGTCCATCGTGTGTGGGTAAGAGATGAGAAGAATGGTGTCTCGGGCTTGCGACCGACAATTGGCTGGTTTAAGAAAAGGAGGCCTCCTTTTTTTTTCTATTGCGCGATAATACGCTCACCATTCACCATTCTACTTCTCTCCCTACCCAACCAAATACTGTATGATTCCGTTAATGCCGTCTTGGAAGCTCGTTCCATAAATGTATTGACGGCAGACCTGCTTAGGCCCAATTCTTTCAGTAAGTGATGCAAAGATTTTGCTGGAACTCCTCTTGCACCAACTTCCACTGCGTAAAGCTGAGTCTTGAACCCGTTCCTGATCATTTCTTCTGTGAGATCATAATATTTATTCGACTTCATGTTGTGGTCTTTTGGAATATTTGATTCCCACGGAACGGTAAGTTCAATAAGGATAACTTTTTTCAAGTTCCGAGAAAACACTAAGATGTCTGGCCTATAGGCTGATACAGCTAGTTCATCTGGGATCCTATAATGGTGTTCAAATGTATCCATGAGAATTTTCCAGTCTGATGCGGCGCCAAGGATCGAGGTGGGCTTGCATTTAGTTTTCGTGCTTTGCCCTTCCTTTACAAATGTGGTCAAAGTTTTATTTGTAGTCAGTCCCTTTCTGGCTCTTGCAATAGAAAGACTTACTGCTTCACGGATAACACCTAGGACTTTGTCATGTCGGCGTGAGTAATAGCCCATTTCTAGGAGAGTAACGCACCCTACAAGTTATTGTCCCTCTGAAAGACTCTGAATCCCGTAACGCACGTTTTTTATAAAACATCTTACTAGGGATTCACAGTGCCATAAAATGCATGTTATGTTCTTTTACTTCGAATAAATTTATTATTATATCATATTATATAATAAATTTATTATTATATATATTATTATATCATAGTAATAATTACTATGATAAAAGTAATCACATCAATATTAAAGCTATTATCGAAACGTTTGTCGCTACTGCTACATCTACTTAAATTCAATATCATTGGTATGGACGCTTAATGCTAAAAACGTGAGGTAAAGACCGTCATGTCTTTAACCGATATTTTCCATCGTTTAGGTGATATTTACGTTCATAATTCTGAATTATGTTGCACACCTTCTTCGGCGCCGGTTCCCAGAAATTCTTTCGATTTGAGAACTCAATCAACTTCAGAAGCACCGAATACTTTATTAATACTTTGATTATCATATGTTTGTTTTTAAAAAAAAATGTAGGGTTATATCATCATAAGATAACGCACATAAAATGATATTAAATCTGGCATTAACTTCTTCACTCTCATCAATTTTTATGATTGCACCTACATTTGATCAAATTTGTCCCCAAGGTTTGGCTGTCAGAGAATGTCTTCATGCATTAAGTCCGCCTTTGTACTTAGTGCAATAAAGTTTATAAAAAAATTAATAAATAAATTTTGTTTATTTCACCACAGCCCCTAGACCACAAAGTCCTAGACATCTACTGTTAAAGGCCCATCGCCTTCCAGAAATTTCTGAAAAATTTGGCCTACACTTGCCATGCTGACTAGGGTCTGATGTATTTTTTTTTTAATAACAATTTATTAACGTATCTGGTAACAAGTTGGTATAAGTGAAACCGGGACTGAAGGCTTAACGTGATCTTCGAGGCACGCGGGAACGTCGGTGTTGTAAATCTATGACAAATGTACCATTACATAAAAAAGGTGTATTTGTTATTTGTACATGCCGTGGTCCAAACCGGCCTTTCTAGGATTTTAAGGAATTGTTCTTACATCCGCTCTTAGTTAATTTATTCACATGTAAAAAGTTCTGAAACCCCATTTTGAGTGAAGGTCTAGGAGATATAATGACGATTTGGATTTAGTACAATTCTTGAATAATGTAATAAAACTACTTAATCTTTATTTTTAACCAAGCAGAACAATATATTTTAACTCCACAAATTTATATTTCCTGGTGTCGGCGGAGAATGCGGGGCATATCATGGACGGAGTTCCGAACAAACAAATCCATACTGGAGGAACTGGGGATCAGACAGCGCCTTTCCTCGACTGTACAATTACGCATTCTCAATTTGTTCGGACACGTGTCACGGCGTGGAGAAACATCCATCGAGCGCTTGATAGTCCAGGGAAAGTCGATGGCAAAAGGATGCGTGGTAGGTCTCTGATGAGATGGACCGATCAGGTGAAGGTTGCAATGGATCATCTCCTACATGAGTGCTCTAGGAAAGCCGGGGTCCGAGAGGAGTGGCGACGGCTTGTTAAGCGTGCCACTAGCACTCCAATGGCGACCACGACCACTCTGCCAAGAGTGGAGAGACTAAGAAGAAGAAGAATAATATATTATATTAATGTATGTATATCTACTATAATAAGTATTTATTGATGAGTATTTATGTAGTCTATGTATACATACTATTTATGTAGTATATTGGTTAGAATTGCACCCCACATATTTATACTGTCTCACTCTCCCAAAGGTTAGCTGGTAGAAAAAGCCGAAATGGCTTTAAGTTCGCCTTTGTACATACTTTTAAGTAAAGTGCAATAAAGTATTTAATAAATAAATACGTAAGAAAAATTTACAATCTCGCCTCTTGAGCCTAGCTAAAGTTTACTAAAATAGCGGTTTACAGTTCTTATGATAATTTTATCACAAATCTAGTGCTGGCATTGAAAATCATACGAGATCATGGTCGAATGCAATATTCAGCTAATGCAGGGTTCATGTGGGGTAAGTGTGAATAGCTCCCGCGGTACGGTGGCGTGTAAATTTGCTAACTGTTCGATTATTCATAAGGACAGCCGACGCGTGTTAGCCGCTAGCCATACAACTATGGTGTTGGTAGTTTGTTTTGTTCATTCGAGACAGCTTTAAATTCCCCTACAAGCTTAAATTACTTATAATAATAATAAATCGCTATGCCATTATGTCTAGACAGATTCTTGTGATCTGAACTTACTTCATCATCTTTCATAAGATATCCATGAGCTTTATGTGGATGTTTCTCTCGCCTTCACGCCAATAATCTATACAGAATTTGATCAAACTTGGTAAAAATGTTCCTTATAATCTAGAGACAGTCTGGTTAACTGATGGACATCTATCCGTCTGTATGTTTGTCTCACGTGTACGCCTAAATTACTGGATTGACGTATAGTATATTACATTGGGTCTGGTTAATAAGTTTAAAGACACTCAGCTAGCTATGAAGAGAGCTATGGTCTGAAA
This sequence comes from Tinea semifulvella, assembly GCA_910589645.1. Taxonomy (NCBI): domain Eukaryota; kingdom Metazoa; phylum Arthropoda; class Insecta; order Lepidoptera; family Tineidae; genus Tinea; species Tinea semifulvella. Next base: position 1,161,262 of record OU342598.1, on the reverse strand, counting down.
TGTTGACATTTGTCAAAAAACCAAAGTTACCGACTTAGCCATCATTTTTTTTATTGTAAGATTGTAAGTTGACACGGCCTTTATACAGCCACGAAATTATTATTGTTATTCTTTTTAAATTAGACATTAAATTAGAATTATTTAGATTGTAAGTTGACACGGCCTTTATACAGCCTCGAAATTAATTTAAATACATTATGTTATAATTATTTAGATTATAAGTTGACACGGCTATAATGCCTCGAATTTAGGTTAAGCTAAATACTTGCTTATGGCAGCAATGTCACTTACTTATTTCGGTCTATCCATAATTTAATTTAATCTTTTAATTTATTATTTTAATAATATTGTAAAAAAATTACAATATCCGAGTGTTTCATGTGAACCATATGAAAATAAATATTTTTAATTTGAATTTGTAAGTTCATTATTTACGAATTTGCAGAGTCGGGCAACTCTGGTCAGATGGACGAATGACCTGAAAAAGGTCGCTGGTGGGGGTTGGATGAGGGTGGCAAAAGTTGGTATGAAATGGTGAGTCTTGAGGGATGCCTACATCCAGCAGTGGAGAGACACAGGCTGATGATGTTGATGATGATGATTTTATGTAATCCCGAGCATTGGTATATTTTTCGACCAGACAGGCTATACGAGCAAAGGTGGTTTTGTTTATAATAATAATAATAATAAAATTCTTTATTGCACACAAAATAAACAATATAAAGTGCTGTACATAGGCGAGCATAATACCATGAAGGTATTATAAGGTAGGCCAGCTAACCTTTGGGAGAGTAAGAGATAAAATTATGGGTGCAGAGTGTGAAAATTGAAATAATATAGTAAAAACCAGAGTTAAAATATGTAAATAAATACAATATATACATTTATAATACTATAATACCCAACAGATATTTTTTTTACATAATTAGGATAAATTCATAAATAATTATATATAGGTACTAATAATATGTCAGGTGATTAGGATTCCTTTTGCTTTTTAATGAAGTAAGAGAGAAGAAGTTTTTTTAATATATTTAAAGACGGTGCCTGTCTGATAAACAATGGTAACCTGTTCCATTGACGAGCTGCTGACACGGTATACAGCTATAATAATATCCTAAACAAGAATAAGAAGAATAAGCCGTGGTGGCTCGGTTGTAAGCGCCTTCCTTAACATTGTAATGAGGTGGGTTCGAACCCCGGCATATACCAATGTGAAATACACTTTTTCATACGTACATTTGTCATAGATATACAACACTACCGTTCACGTGCCTCGGAGAGCACGTTAAGCCGTCGGTCCCGGTTCCACTAATACCAACTTGTGGAATCGTTAAGAAATTGTCATTAAAAATTGACATCAGATCCTCGCCGACCCGTCTGGCCAGAGCGTGGCGAGTGTAGGCCAAATTCTCAAAACGCTGTGTTCTAGGGGCTATAGATAGATAGATAGATAAATTCTTTATTGCACAATAAACAAAAACACATTTAAATGTACATAGGCGAACTTAATGTCTAGTGACATTTTCTACCAGCTAACCTTTGGGATAGTGAGCAATGATTGTGGGTGCATTTAATCATTAACTTAAAATCGAGATTAATAATAATAAAAAAATAAAAATCTTAAACTATTACTATGATAATAAAAATAAATAAAAAACAAGAATCGTTTAGCGATGCAGAACAGATTCTTGTCATGTGAACAAACTTCTTCATCCTTTAGAGATTCCACGAATTAGCATTGAAATTTAACGCCTTTTAGAATTCAGAATAAATGACCCCAAAGTTCTTTAAGGCCGTTTCTTGAATAACGAAAGTGTCAATTCTCCGTCGTAATATTGTATTGAAGTGACCTGACTCAGCGAATCGCAATTTCTCATGATTCCAACAGTCATTGACCGCCTTTCAGTGTCAAGAGCATGTCATCGACTTTGGCTGTCTAAGGCAATCGAACTATTATTGACAAAATTATTAAGCTCTTCTTCAAACATGAAGTGACACAGAATAGTACTTTTTATAATTTAGTTTTTCAAATAAATGTTAGTTATCATCACCATCAGCCTGTGTCTCTACACTGCTGGATATAGGCCTCTCTGAAGACTCGGCATTTCATATTGCATGCGATCTTTTGTTGCCCTTATCCAAACTTCTGCATCTTCCCGTTCGTGGTCTCCAATCTATTATGTTATTATATCTATCATTTTTTTTACAATTTTTTTTGGCATTGTAGGCAGTTATTATATATATATATATCTATGTATATACACACATCAAAAAAGTCTAGGGATCAAGCATGTTTATGCGGATTTCTTGTGATTGAGATGTGGCTTTGTAATAAATTTATGATTTTATAAATTTATATGGATCCTTTTTGGTGCATTTCATAATTTAAAACAGGAACTGTCAATCAAATTCGAGTAAAAGATGAAAATCAGCTGTCAATATTTTCCCTATAAAAACATAAGACGCATTGAAGACATTATTAGTGCTACTGTTTCCCTACTACTGATTAAAACCAACGTTATTATGGAGCGGCGACGTCATTTAAGCAGGGAAGAAATGATCAGAGCCGTGGGAATGATAGAAGCTGGTTCCCGGCAACGTACTGTGGCTTTAGCTCTGAATACAAGTCAGAGTGTTATCAGTCGACTTTGGACACGTTACCGAACCACTGGTACCGTGGCTGAGCGCCATGGAGGACGGTATCGCTGCACCACACGGAGACAAGACCGATACATTCAAATCACAGCTCGAAGAACTCCAACAATAACCGCCATGATGTTAGCCGTGAGCCTTCATCGCTCTTCAGGGAACTTAATTAGCGACCAAACAGTCAGAAACCGCTTGCATGAAGTGAACCTTCATTCCCGAAGACCGCTACGGGTACCACCTATAGCAATGCACAATCGTAGGACTCGATATCAATGGGCTCTTGAACACAGAAATTGGACAGAAGAACAATGGCGTTTCGTGTGCTTTTCTGATGAGTCTCGTTTTGGTATAGGCCGGATACAAGACGTATACGACACTGGAGAACCCCTGGACGCCAACAGCGATTAAAATCCTGCCAGGAAGTCCATCCTTATAGTGGTGGAACCATCATGGTATGGGCGGGTATTTCGATCGGCGGAAGAACTGAGTTGATTTGGATCAGAGGCAACCTCAACGCTCAAATTTATGCTGAGACGGTTGTATCAGACGTCATCGTTCCTCTACAAGTGCATATCGGTCCCTTATTTCAGTTAATGCATGATAATGCACGACCGCACACCGCAAGAGTTGTAAGACAGACTCTCGCCGCAGCTAACATCAATGTCCTGCCCTGGCCTGCTCAGTCGCCAGACTTGAACCCGATTGAGCATGCATGGGATATTCTTCAGAGAAGAGCTCTGCCGAATATGGAGGGTATCCAGTCGCAAGAAGACCTTTTTTTGTTGTTGCAACGAACATGGGCGGCCATTCCACAGCGTGATTTGGATGAACTCATTTTGAGTATGCCAAACCGATGTTCTTGTGTTGTTAGTGTTCGCGGTAGAAACACGGATTATTAATTTTTTAAGTTACCCAATAAAATTAAAAAAAAAACTGTTATTTCAGTCTTTTTTTCGAACTTTAATGTTAGTGGTTCAAATGTCAAAAATCCCTTTATTAGGAAAATGGCAATTTTTTTTACTAATGCAAAGGTGACTTGGTTTATCGTTACTGTAGACAAACGAAAACATTTTATTTGATCAATCCTTAAAGAAAATTTTAATGAATATCAATCAGGAGAAAAGTTATTGCAAAAATATATGTTGATCCCTAGACACTTTTGATGTGTGTATATAAATAGATGATATAGTACACAGCTGTGATATGGTTTTATTTTTTCAAATTCAGTTATATCGCTACACAAAGGTTATTTATTATTATTATAGAAGTATCATCACGACCGTTTCCCCTTTCGGTGTGGTCAGAAACTACGCTTATAAATAAGCGGATTCACATTTAGCCAACTTTACATTAGGCCAATCATGACAAGTGGCAAGCTCGTCGATGTCTCCAGCTTACCAAACTCGAGAAATATCACAAATATATTAAATATTAATTAATGTATATAAATACATTTAATTTATAATTGTGTCCCGACCAGGAATCGAACCCGGTACCTCCGAGTCTAAATCCACGGACTTAACCGCTAGACCACGGAGGCAGTTTATTATTATTATTATTATACCGCGTGTTATTGTGAAAAGAGCGAAATTTTTAGGCTTAAGGTGTCATTAGTAGAACCTCAATTTGAAGTAAAAAAGGTCACTTATTTAAAGATAAAAATCATTATCCGAAAAACAAAACACTACCCATGTAAAATAAGGCCGCGTCTGAATATCGCGATATCCATCGTGATAAATACCTAAAGGCTGGGGAGTGTTATTATTAATTGATCTCGCCCATACCGAGAGACGAAATAGTAAGAGAAAGAATTACGCAAGTCAACGTTCGCGCGATCGTCGACCTCTCGCTACTTACTTGAGTAGGCTCTGTATGAATGGCGATATTTTTAGGAAAATTTCTCTGCAGCGTAACTTAAGTGTGTCTGTGTGCGTCTTGATGATAGCACGCCACCCGTTCATCATGGACGTTAGTGTTGGTGGTCGAGCGGATTTGGTCAGACCAGATGTACCGGACTTCAGCCTTTTGGTCTCTTTTACCAGTAACAAAAAGTTTCTTCAGGTTATCTCCTCCTTTTCTGGCAATCTATCCGAAGTACTGGAGTATCCGACGAAGACATACGGTGAATAGCCTAGTCGATATGTCTAGATATTTTAAAATTGACACGTTAGTCCGATATGTTTAGCAAGTTAATTAATATTAGCTAGATTAACGTCTATAATCCAAAAGATATCATAAAAGATAGAACTGACGATACCTACTGACCACAAAGGCTAAATATTAAAAATATAAATAAACCGATTGTAAAATTAATTGTTGGCTTTTATTTTTATTTGACCACCACACATCGGCGGCTTTTGATTAGGGTGATTTGACACTACGTAGCTGGGTTTGACAACAGCGTTCGTATCCGAAAAATCTCCATTAACGACAGGAACGGAAAAAAAGAATCGATCACAAAAGGCAACCGAATCGTTAATACTACGAAGGTGTCTGCTACTAATGGGTAGCCGACATAGGTACGTGATTTGAAAAGCTATAGAGTTGTTTAAGAAGGTTTTAAGATTCCATCAAATATATTCACGGCAACTCTCCACTTTTAATTCTTATAAAATAAATAACAAGAAATCAAGTGATATCAATTTAGGTAGCTATCCAAACCAGCGCGGCGTTACCATTACTGCCACTCTTATCCGGCCCCACCACTACTTTATCGATTCGCATTCAAAATGTCTGTGATAAAGCTCGGCTTTCCATACACAATGACATGCTGCTACCAACACTAATGTATGGAAGCGAGACGTAAATATGTCAATATAAGCACGAAAGGTCGTTAGGTACGTCGGATAGTCGCCAATACATTGGCGGACCGCATACGTAACGTCTAAATACACAAAAGCGTAGGTATGAAAGAAAGCATAGGGACAAAAATAAGGAAAGGCATGGGAGCTGGCGTGAAGGTATATATGTAATTGTATAAACTAACATTATCGCAGCCCCAAGAAGACAGCGTCCTAAACCTCCACTGTTAGAGATGGGCCTTCCAGAACATATTTATAGCTGCAGAATTTGGCCAACACTTGCCACACTGGCCCAGACTGGCGAGGATCTGATGTCAATTTTTTATGACAATTTATTAACGATTCCACAAGTTGGCATTAGTGGAACCGGAACAGTCGTGGTCTCTGAGGCACGGGAACGGTGGTGTTGTAAATCTATGACAAATGTACGTAAGAAAAGTGTATTTCTCATTGGTACATGCTATATACCATACAGCTAACTAAAAAACTAAAACATCGACTCCACAGCTTTTCGTTTTTGGCTGGTCAAAAGACCGGCACTTTGTGATGCCCTAATGAACTTTGAAATGGAAGCTGTAAGCTGGGGCCATATCAATGCCAATCAAATTTTTATTTACGAAACATATCAAAGGATGTTAATGGTCTCCCGGTAGCTTTCATGAGAATAGCCAGTCACCACCACGACAGAGCTCGCTTGATTTATTGAATTGTGAAATCTATTAACAGCAGCTGAGAAAAAAAAATAAAACATATTACTGCCTCAAGAGAGTTAAACGCTTTTCAACCCCTCTCGCTCAAACAAACAATATTTTTTTAAAAAATCTGAGTGTTATTTTGAGTAATAAATAATATAGTATTTTGTTTTTTTATTTGGTATCTTCTGTAACTAGCACTATTTTTAAGCTATTTAGAATTAGGCTTTTTTTTTCATTGATAAAATATTTGAATTGCCTCCGTGGTCTAGCGGTTAAGTCCGTGGATTTAGACTTGGAGGTACCGGGTTCGATTCCTGGTCGGGACACAAAAATATTTATTAATGAAAATAAATATTTAATTTAATTTATATTTAATTTATTTGTGATATTTTTCGAGTTTGGTACACTGGAAACATTGACGAGCTTGCCACTTGTCATGATTGGCCTATAGTAAAGTTGGCTAAATGTGAATCCGCTTATTTATAAGCGTGGTTTCTGACCACACCAAAAGGGAAAACGGTCGTGATGATGAAACTGAATTTGAATATTATAATCTGTCAACTTACTAGGAAATAAAATTAAAGACATTTGGATATATTTTTCCAGATGAACTAGCTATATCAGACCAGACATCTTAGTGTTTTCTCGGAACTTGAAAAAAGTTATCCTTATTGAACTTACCGTTCCGTGGAAATCAAACATACCAAAAGTCGAATAAATATTATGATCTCACAGAAGAAATAATCAGGAACGTGTCAAAGACTCAGCTTTACGCAGTGGAAGTTAGTGTGAGAGGAGTTCCAGCAAAATCTTTGGAAGAATTGGGCCTAAGCAGATCCGCCATCAATACATTTATGGAAAGACCTTCCAAGTCGGCATTAACGGAATCATACAGTATTTGGTTGGGTAGGGAGAGTAGAACTGTGTATGGTAAGCGTATTATCGCGCAATAAAATTAAACCTGCCTATTGTCGGTCGCAAGCCCGAGACACCATTCTTTTCATCTCTTATTTATTTATTTAAAACTTTATTACACTATGTACAAGGGGCGGGCTTAATGCCGCTAGATATTCTCTGACAGCCAAACCTTGGCGACAAATTTGATCAAATGTAGTGTATTAATATATACTTACTTTATATGGAAAAAAAATATTTTAATATTAATAAACTATAGTATATTTTACAAGTGGAAATTTGTAATTAATATAGAACCCTTTTTATATTGTATATTTACTTGCAATAGCTGTAAATTTTCCAAATAATAAATAAATAAATATCTAGGGAGGTACTGCCCAATCCTGATAGGCACCTTACACGGCGACAAAAAAAAATACAGATTGCCTACTGTGTAGAGGATTCGTGGCAGAAGAGGATACGGCCGCACATCTACTAATGGAGTGCTCCAGTGTGGCTGCACCCAGACTGCGAGGACTCTTCCGGAGGTCTGCAGAAACGTTACAAGTCTACTGGCCTTCCTGAAGGAGATAGGTTGGCTAGAGATAGGGCCCAGTAGCCCTATTCTGTTAATTAATCGCAAACGTTATATAATGAAATCCGTTAACTATATACCGCCTCCGTGGTCTAGTGGTAACAAACGTTGCCGTGAACTCGGGAGGTCGTGGGTTCGATTCCCACCGGGGGCAAGTTGTACATTGTATAATTTGTCTCGGTCTGCGTGTTTATATGTATAATATGTATATATTTACAAAAAAAAAAAAGTATAATATGTAGTTTATCAACCATCTAGTTTCCGTAACACAAGCCTCGTAGCTTATCACGGAAACTAGATGGCGCTGTGTGACCTGTCTGGAAATATTAAAAAAAAAAAAAAAAATAATAATAATATATATATCACGCTGTTAAGGTTGATATTTGCACGGAGCTGTCAAGATCGAACGCTTATAGAGTTGAAAATTGAATAATGTTTTGTAATTATGACGCGATCTCTGACTTAAATAACTAAATTCACTATAGATATATATACTACTTACTAACGCTGTGTGGAAAGTGTGTTTCTGTGTTCTAGAAAGTTAATAGACTATATCCCAAAAGTACACTCAGATAAAAAAATAAAAAAAAGATTTGTGCGAGCGACACCCTACAAAATGCTGTAACGGTAAATGAAAGGCGATACGATTCGTTAACTTATCATTTTGAGATCCAGAAATACTTTTTTTTTTAAGAAATTCCTTCGAAGCCTCCATTTCTTGCGATGAATTGCTATTTCTTTCACAAATGTCCTGGTTAATTAGGGGTGGCAATGTTGCCAGTCGTAATGATCCGGGACTTTCGATAACTCATCCATACTTATGTTAATTTATATAAAAGCTACTGCTTTATATTTCTTTGTCGCGCTAGCTCAGTAAGTATGGAGATAGACTATTAACCATGTTTTTTTTTTAGTTTTACCTAATTTATATATTTTTATTTAATAATATGTATATATTCAAGATATTGTCAATGAATATTTATTACAGGTTTATGAACAAATCACAACAAAACAGTTTATGTTTTACAACAATTTCTTAAGTTCTAGATTTCAATCAAAAAACAGTATTGCTTATTGTGATTTAGCCACGACATTGTCATTTCAATTAAATTAAATATTTTAGTGAAATACGTCAAAAAGAACATGATAATATAAAGTAGTAAATCAATAATAAAAAGCAATGTATATTTAAAATAGAAATTATTAATATCAATAAATTAAAAAAAAAAGTTAAAATAATAATAATAATTAACAATCATATTATATATATATATTAAGATTGCATTCCAGTATTCGTCCAGCCAAAATTACTACTCACTCTAAATCAATCCAGCACTTTTGAGAGCAGCTTTCACTTTCTGAAGATTCAACGATTTTTAATTTAGGGATGCAATCTCAAAGTGTCGGGGAACCAGTGGAAAACCTTGTACAACATAGGCCTTCTTGTGCTAGAAGTGCCGGTCACATTCCTAATCACACGGCTATCATAAACATCATCCAAAGGGCTCTTGTCACTTCTGGTGTACCTGCAATTCTAGAACCCTCTGGAAGTGACCCGACGGAATGACCGTTGGGCCGTGGAAACTTGACAGGTCATTGGTGTGGGATGCGACATGTGCAGATTAGCCCCATCTCACCTCCAGGTAAGCTCGTTCAGTGTGGGAAGTGTGGCGATTTCTGCTGAGAACCTCGAACTGCGCAAATACGTCAACATCGGTACAGGTCGTAAACGCCGTTTTGCGCCGTTTGGATTTAGACGATGGGACTATGGGGACCCTTAACCAAGCACCTGGCCAAGGAGTTGTCTAAGCGGCTTATGTGGAAAAATCTGGAGACAGGAAGGCTGGCAATTATTAGCATTGCTATACAGAGGCTAAATGTTGCCAGGCTCCTTGGGACATCACTAGAGGTGTTTTTTTATTTATAAATACCTAATTTTATTTTTTGTTAGTTTTAATTTATATTTAATTTTACTTATATGTTTGTATTGTATTTTTTTTTGTGACTTATAACAGAATCTAGTTCCATATATAGCAAGCTTAAGCAACTGTCAGACAAAGCTGGGCGATGACTGGCTGATTCTGTCGGGTGCTTTGACGATGATGTATGTGCCAGGCCGCATCCGTAATGAGACGTATGGGTCCAGGAGACGTGACGTGGGCAAAGGGTCCCTCTATCTATGGAAACGGCCCAGTATATACTTAACATGCTTCAGGGGCGTATGATAATTTATTCGCATTACATACTTGGTTACATTTATTTATTTAATAAAAGTTAAGTAAAACTAATAACAATATCTATATTTATTTATTTATTTATTATTATTAGTTAAGGAAATGAGTACAAAACCATTTTTAAATTTCAAATCTTTCCAATGCAGTTCCAGTACTATTTTCAAAAATATGTGCACACAGCATGCAATTATGAAACATTTACATATATTGTAATTGTATTGTGTTTTTAGTTTGGTTACTCAAAGGCCCAATTAATAGATACTGTAATAGCATGTGGTGGATGCCTGTAATTGGTGCAGCATCTGGATTCTGTCTTACTTGTAAGTGAAAATCCATGTATGTATTGTTGCTGACACTGTTGTCGACCCTAATAAATAAACAACAAATAAAATTAAACTTGCAATAGAGTGTTATTTATAAGATAATGAAGATGACAACTGTTACAACTTTTAACCTGTATTATATTTATTGTGGCATTGTTCATCTGTGGGTCATCAATGTAAGCACTTGAAGTTATATCTTTATATTATCTACTTACAGTTTTCACAATAATGGTAATGTAGTGACGTTTTCTTCTCTTGCTCTTTATTACTTAACTTTAAATTTATATATGAAAACCTTTAATAGTTCTTAGTGAATTTACTGTATAATATTAATTATAATATTGTCAACTGTTCATAATTCATTTATTTCTTATAAACAATAGGTTTTACATTTCTGTGATGTTATACAGTGTAGTTAGTGTTGTACTCTATGTTTTGCCGGAGGGCGTATGAGTATTAGGTAACAAGTACAACTTTCGATCAATACGGTACAATATTTCAATGATAATTATATTAATATCTATGTATATATATTTTTAAATACTAACTTACATATGCAATAATATGAGTGTCAAAGTTGGAAATTATAATTTTAAGAATTTTAAGTTATAGCAAGCGAAAAGTCCCGCACTGAATAGTAAGTAGCACTTGTCTATCAGCATCTCAGTGAGTTGTTTTTTAAATTTATGATTTGGAAGTAATTTAATGTCATCATTGTTGGTGTTCCAAAATGAATAAATAAAAAGAATAATAAGGTTTCACAAATAGAAACAGAATAACAGTATAAAGAATCTGGGGCCTAATTCTGCCGCTTTCGATTTGCGTGTCGGATCGAAATATTCGAATAAAAAGCGACAGATCTCCATAGAAAACTATCAGTTTCATGCGAGCAAATCGAGCGGACATGTAAGTCGAAGGCGCGAAAATCAGGGCCCTGGTATTATTGGAACCGGGACCGACAACTAAACGTTCTCTCCGAGGCACGTTTACGGTAATGTTGTAAGTCTATGACATAGTGTATTTTTTGGTACATGGCAGCCAATACAAAAAGTACATGCCGGGGGGTTCAAACCGACCTTTGTAACATTTTAAGGTAAGCGTTCTTACAACCGAGCCACCACCGCGCCACAATATATAATAAACACAATAAAATAATAATACATAAATAATTACATTTATACATACACTATATGAACGGACAATATATACTTATAAACACAATAATATGCGAACTACAATACACTCACTGCAACAAATATTAAATAACAACACAATATGTTGTTTTTACATTATTTAGATTGTAACAAAAGGTTACTAATAGATGAATTTAACGTAAGCATTAAATGATTTTGACCATTTTAAGTGACAATTAATAGATCAGACCACCCTGTATCTTCTATCATATCATGGCTGATACAAATCTTCTTCAGTAATTGTGGTTTAATTTCGTCTTGGATCATAAGCCGGCCATTTGTCATAAAGACCATTAGCGGGACGTCTCCTCTGTCGCTTCCTGACCAAGCATTGGCTGTCCAATTCTAATACCTGAAATCAAATAAGAATAATACAATTTACATAAACATTGTTTTTTGTTGGTGTTAAGCGTAGCGTACCATATAAAATAAATAAATAAAATAGGTATTTATTTATATAGGTATTACATAAGGTCTAGGATACTGAAATCAGATACTGACACCTTTGGTCCCTAGAAATATAACATGCTTTTACACACTTAGGTTTATTAATTATTTATTAATTAAAGTATAACTAACGACTAATAACAAAATAGGAATAAAATATATAATCGAATCATAATTCAATTAGAAGTTGGTAAGGGTACATACATAGCTAAGGATAAGATATGACGCAGAACAATCTGGTCAGTAACTGTGCAGTTATTATTGAAATAGTTGCATGCCCTCCAATGCATGACTAGCTGTTTGACTCAACCCGATTTGCCCGAGCAATAAGTGGCGAATAAAAACTTCAAGTGCCCAAGTACTATCACGTTTAGATTTTGACATCTTATATCCAACCCCGGAATTGTAACACGAACAAAGAGACATTTTATGAAGTGAGGAGAGATATACGAATTTGTCAATGAGGTATTTCAGTGTCGTAGGTTCAGTATCGAATATATTTATAACGTGTCAATACTCAATTATCTCAAAATCTCTACTAGGCTGTCTTTCATTTGCCAAAAATGAGTCCTTGGGTATTTCGGCCATATAGCCCGTAAAACACCTGGTAACCTGGAAAGGCTTGTTATCACAGGGAAAGTCGAAGGCAAAAGACCGCGTGGCTGAAGCCCCATACGCTGGTCTGACCAGATCCACACCTCTCTAAATACCCAGATGCACGATGCCCTACATGCAGCCGTAAACAGACCCGGATGGCGCAGCAACGTCCGGGACAAAATCATCCGTGGAGGGGGTCACGACCCTCAGCAGTGAGGAGGTTTTTTAGTAGTAGTTTAGCAGTCTTTAGGTTAGGGTAATTTGAGCTTTTAATAGCAGATGTTTTTTGAGTTTATTGAGAAAGTGCAGTGAAGCACTAAATAATCCATATGCCTTAGCTGTGTACCCTTACCAACATCTAATTGAATTATGATTCGATTATATTTTATTCCTATTTTGTTATTAGTCGTTACTTATACCTTAATTAATAAATAATTAATAAACCTAAGTGTGTAAAAGTAATGTTATATGTGTAGGGACTAAACTACTTTCCTACTCGTATTAGTGACCTGCGACATACTAGGTTTTAATACGGTACAGCCGACAGTAGCCTACACAAGCTACTGGCTACTGATTAAACTTCAATACAACATTCCAGAACTTCTATTTAATGTTAATTTATTACTTCCGATTAATTGATTCTTCTCCGTGATTAGCAATTATTGTCTTCATTTGTTTTATAAATATATTAATTACCTTTTAAACTCGGACTTAATTCCAACTTTATTGTTGTGATTAACTAATTTATTTTTGTTAAGATGTACACCAATTCATTACAACATAATTATAGGGCTAAGTGCCACCTTAATTATAGGAAATTACAGCATTCAAATAAGAATAAGTTACATTATTAATATAAATAAGATTAAATTCAATTGTTAAAAAAATCTATATAAAGCAATATAAAATGTTATAAAGTAATGATTCTATATTAGATGGCGCTGTGTGACCTGTCTGGATATATATATAGATATATATATATATATCTATATATATATATAAATAAAGATAACAATGCTTAAAACTAAAATTTATATTTAAAACATAATGCAAAAATATTTAAAAAAACATTAAGGACTTTTCCTTAAAACTAGTATATTAGTATTTTTATCATTACAGCCCCTAGAACACAGCGTTCTAGACCTCCACTGCTGGAGATGTGCCTTCCAGAACATATATCTGGAGAATTTGGCCTACACTCGCTACGCTGGCCAGACGGCTTGGCGAGGATATGATGTCAATTTTTAATGACAATTTATTAACGATTCCACAAGTTGGTATTAGTGGAACCGGGACCCACGGCTTAATGTGCTCTCTGAGGCACGGAAACGGTGGTGTTGTAAATCTATGCCAAATGTACGTAAGAAAAGTGTATTTCTCATTGGTACATGCCGGGTGGCTTTGAATCGACCTTTGTAGGATTTAAGGAACGCGTTCGTTTTGTCAGCACTAAAATAGTATTAAACGAAAACTTAAAAAAATATAAACACAAGTTAGGTAATCATATTTGGCCCGTAACAGGTAATAATCCAGATTTATGTGTGTTATAATAGCATTATTGCCATAATTGCTCGATATTGGTATTGAAATATCAGAGAAAAAAATACTACATATTCTAGAATAAAGACACAGATAGGCATATATTTAGTTTATTTATATATTTCATATCCTTACCTAATTAATTAGTGTGATATTATATTTACTGACGTTATTGACTTATATATCTTATAGTAACCATAATAAGCCTCAACGAAGTCAACTAATGCGCGGGCCCTGGCCCTTATTTGTGACGCAACCATACACCACCCAGCAGAGGTGTACCTCTGTAAACAATATATCTCTCATATTTTGTACCACTAAAATTCTCTGCAATTCACGTAAACTTTGGTCAATAAATGATTTGTATTTGTATAAGCAAGGTAATTATAACTTAATAACTACTTAATATAAGATCGTGGCTGTAAATAGGCCGTGTCAACTAAATATAAATTCATGGGTGTAAACGGGCCGAGTCAGCTTACAATCTAACAATAATAATAAATATAAAATCTTAATACTAGTTCGTGGCTGTAAACGGGCCGTGTCACCTTACAATGTAAATAATAATAATATGTTAATTAAACCTATAATACTATAATAACACCTTTAATACGGATAAATCTTTGTATAATTATGTTCATGCATATATAAATTATTACTTAGTTATGTATACCTACGCATATTTAAAAAAAAAAAAAAATACGGCTCCTTTGTGTACCTGCGGTGTGTATGTACATACTCGTACACCTGACAGCGGATAGGTAGACAATTTTAATCAATAGCTTGCTCTTTTCACATTTTCCGTTCGAATTCACTTGCCATTATGAAAAGTGGCACTAAGACAGCTCCATTAATCGTGCCAAAATTAAATCTCTAAGTATATCCTACTATACGATCTTCATCTTCCATTTGCCACTGAATGCTGACGTCATCGCCTATCACTTCCATTCCAAACACTTATATATATAGACCACGCCCTTTATGCAAAGTTTAAGTCAGAAAGTTGGCCCCAAAAATCAATGTAAACTTTTGACCGAGATGCTTTTATTTAATATAATAACAACAATATTAATCTAAAAATATAATCATGTCAATTGACCTAATGCTTTGCAAGTCTTACTTTTGTTTGCTATTATATTCCTAAATTCCCCTTCAGCGGTTTAAAAAAAATGAACTTATAGTCCCATCGCGCGTCTCGACCTCAAACGACACAACCTCGTAGCCTGTATTGAGATTTGCATATTTGCGCTATTTGATGTTTTTAGCAGTTTATTCTGTTAAATAATTTATTTTCAGATCTATATTCTAGAAAATATACCTCTTGGTATACTTTGTAAAACATGTCACAGGGATACCGTTTACATCCCGTTTGTATCCAATAATTATATGCAGAATGCTTTTATCTGGAAAACATCTGACTAATTTATAAACATTGCTCACATATTGACATATCATGTACTGCCCCAGCCGCTGCCCGGCGTAGCTTGACTCACACTTCTTTTCGAAGCCTTAAATCAATCTATGTTCTATTTTTATTGTTGATTTGTCTTCTGCCTTTTCACTATCTCACAATTATTTTTGTAAGCCCACTTAGTATTTCGTATTTATCTATGTTTTTTTTCTGTAAAAACTTGTAATTAGCCCTTTTTTATTTTTTCTACTGCCTCCGTAGTCTAGCGGTAAAGTTCGTGGATTTAGACTCGGAGGTACAGGGTTCGATTCCTTAAATATTTATTAATGTAAATAAATAAATCTAATTAATATTAAATTTATTTGTGATATTTCTCGACTTTGGTACGCTGGAGACATCGACGAGCTTGCCACTTGTCATGATTGGCCTATAGTCAAGTTGGCTAAACGTGAATCCGTTTATTTATAAGCGTGGTTTCTGACCTTGACTAAAAGGGAAACGGCCTTGATGATACTTTACTTTTATTTTTTCTATAATAATATATGTAGGAATTGTTTACCTGTAAGATTTCTTAAAAATAATAATTTAAAAAAAAAGTTTAAATAAATCATTGGTTTTATTTGCGGCCTTCTATTCTAATTGTTACGAAAATTACTGAATACCAGGTCTTTATATCATAGTCTATGATACCCCACCACACCCAGTTGAATAGTGAAAAAGACATTATTCGAAATTTGAAGTGCAATTTATCAAGACTGATCCATTCCTTTGAGAATAGGATGTTATGACAAGATGATGTATTTGGGAGCGTGACGCAGTCCTTCTGATATGAAACTATTTTTGAAATTTTATATGGGCTATGTGGTGACAATATCGGAGGGGTTAATTGTCACGTGACATTCGGTTTAACAAAGCACCGATGACTAATGGTAGGGCATGAATGTCATCAGTTGACTTATTTATGATGAGAACCCCGGGAAGTTTTGTTGTATTCAAATTTGGAACACGTTGATTGACGATGTCTCTTTTCCGTTCTCGAGTGATTTTTGATTGTGCATGACCGTGCAATTTGAGACGAGATATTATTTACTTTTTATTAATATTTTTCTTTACTTTTAGCATTGTACTCGCATTTTGATAAAGACCTAATGATGATGACACAGCAGTATAAAATTTCTGATTTGAATAAAATCACTATATTATATGTAGGCAATGAGATTATTTGGCTATTAGGTGGCGCTGAGCTGTAGGCTACCACCGGGGTCACAGGTGGCGGATAGTGATTCGACCATTAGTAGAATGGTTAGCTGCGAATATAATGAATAAGCAGTCCCCGACCAATCAGCGGCAAGGTTACCAGGATGAAGCAGGGAGTCTGGTGGAAAGGATTTCTTATCAAAAGGTTTCAATGTCCTATGACAACCTTGTGTCATGGCGAGTCAGTGCCGCCATTAAATAAGCACTTCCCTGGGAGTGGGCAGCTGCACAACCAGTAGACCTAAGAGTGGAGATCATGGAGATTGGTACAGTCGATGGTTATTATTGCCACCTCCTGAGGAGGCAAACAGCGATGCGGAAGGCAAAGGGAAAACCACCGCTTTACAACTTCCCAGGAAAATCAATATGGCTGAGAAAAACAAAAACAAGGCCCTCAGTTCCCGGCAGGTCTTAAGTGACCAGAGGGTGC
Source organism: Tinea semifulvella (assembly GCA_910589645.1). NCBI lineage: Eukaryota > Metazoa > Arthropoda > Insecta > Lepidoptera > Tineidae > Tinea > Tinea semifulvella. Next base: position 1,144,194 of record OU342598.1, on the reverse strand, counting down.
TAAGAATCTCCGGCTCAGCTGTAAAGATTGCGACATGGAATGTTAGAAGCATGTACAGATGCGAAAAGTACAAAAACGTTGAAAGAGAGATGCAGAGGCTCAATATTGACGTATTGGGTATAAGCGAGGCAAGATGGAAGGGTAGCGGAATAGAGGAGACAAATGATACTGTCACATATTTTAGCGGGAATAATGATAAGGACCACAGAAATGGCACAGCGGTCATGATACAGAAACATCTAAAGGGTAGCGTAATCAACTTTCTCCCAGTATCAGATAGAGTAATGCTTCTTCAGTTAAGAGCTCAGCCCAACATCAATATTATTCAGGTGTACGCTCCAACCTCCGACAAAGATGATAGCCACGTAGAAAGCTTCTATGATGACATAAATACAGTCCTCGAAAAAACCAAGAAACACGATTGTAACATCATTATGGGCGATTTTAATGCCAAAATCGGTAAAGGCAGTGCCTTTGGTATTGTTGGAAATTTTGGTCTAGGTAAGCGGAATGATAGAGGTGAGCGTCTTTTGCAATTTTGTCAGGAAAATCAACTAGTGGTCACAAACACATTCTTCAAACTACCACCACGACGTCTCTATACGTGGAAATCTCCTAGTGATACTTTAACAAACATTGTCAGAAACCAGATAGATTACATTTTGGTGAACAAGCGGTTCCGAAACAGTATCAAAGCTGTAAAGACATACCCTGGAGCAGACGTAAGTTCTGATCATAATCCTGTTGTTGCAACAGTTTTAACTAAATTCAAGAAATTGAAAATTGAGCGAAAAGTAAATAACATTGATGTCTCGAAACTAAAAGATAAAGAGACAAAAAATAAACTTTTTTACAAACTAAATAACAATATTCATCAATTGCAACAACATGGTCTAGGAAATGAATCACCAGAATGTATATGGACACAATTTAAAAATGTTATCACTACTGTAGCTAACGATATTTTAATACCAGTACAAACCAAAAAGACAAAGGAATGGATAACTGATGAAATCCTAGACATGATGAATGAAAGAAGGAAGGTAAAAAGTATTGATTTGGGGAAATACAGAGAGATACACAAAGACATTAAGAGAAAATGTATTGAGGCCAGGGAAGTTTGGGTAAATGACAGATGCGCTGAAGTCGAAAAGTTGCACGCCAAACATGACGCTTTTAATATGTACAAGAAAATATCAGAAATTGTGAATGATAGAAAGAGAAAGCCAGCCCTTAATCTGTTAGACAAAGACGGAAAGTATGCCATGAATGTACAGGAGAAGTTGAAGATCTGGAAAGATTACATTGAAGAGTTGTTTTATGATGTACGAAGCAAGAACATTGCAACAACGCATGCGCAAGGCCCACCAATTACGAAAACCGAAATACAACATGCAATTAAATCTGCTAAAGACGGGAAAGCATTGGGTTCAGACGGAGTACCTAACGAAGTTCTAAAACTAATAGAATACGATAATCTAGACATCATGGAGAAACTGTTTAACGATATTTATGACAAAGGGATCATCCCTCAGGATTGGCTACGCTCAACTTTCATTGCCCTACCAAAGATCAATAACGCAAAGAGATGCAGTGATTACCGAACCATTTCGTTAATGAGTCATGTACTTAAAATATTCCTAAAAGTGATTCATAAGAGAATATATCTAAAATGTGAGAACAACATCACTGACACTCAATTTGGTTTTCGGAATGGTTTTGGTACCAGAGACGCGCTGTTTACTTATCAGGTGCTCATGCAACGTTGTTGGGATATAAATCAGTGCGTGTACATATGTTTCATTGACTATGAGAAGGCTTTTGATCGTATACAACATGACAAACTTATACACATTCTTGACAGGATTGGCTTGGATTCCAAGGACGTCACATTTATTAAAAACTTGTACTGGCAGCAAACAGCAAATGTGCGTGTTGAACATGAAGTGACAGAGGATGTCGTTATAAGTCGTGGAGTAAGACAGGGCTGCATACTATCTCCACTGCTGTTTAATATTTATGCTGAAGAGATATTCTCTGAAGCTCTTGAAGACACTAGCATAGGAATTGTTGTCAATGGGAGACCTCTTAATAACATCCGATATGCAGATGACACAATTCTTCTGGCAGATACCTTAAGCGATTTACAGATTCTGCTAAATAGAGTGGATAATGTAAGCGCCAACTATGGTTTAAACATGAACATAAAGAAAACTAAGTTCATGGTCGTCGGACGGACAAATGTCGACAATACTGCTGCGCTTTACATTAAAGACCAACCGCTCGATAGAGTTAAATCATACAAATATCTAGGCTCCATTGTGAATGAAGAAGCAGATCACAGTACCGAAATAAAATGCCGCATAGAACAAGCTAGAAACGCCTTTGTTAAAATGAGCCACCTTCTCTGCAATCGCAATCTTAAACTTCCTACAAGATGCCGACTCGTCCGATGCTACATATTTTCCATTCTCCTGTATGGTGTCGAATCATGGACCCTGACAAACACAATGTCGAAGAAGTTAGAAGCTTTTGAAATGTGGATATACAGGAGAATGTTGAAGATATCATGGAAGGACAGAGTCAGAAACGAAACTGTCTTGCAGAGAATGAACAAAGGCGTTGAACTATTGAAAATGGTAAAGCGAAGGAAGTTGGAGTATTTGGGACACATCATGCGCAATAAAAAGTATAGCTTGCTGCAGCTCGTCATGCAAGGCCAGATACAAGGCTCCAGAAGACCGGGGAGAAGACGCACTTCCTGGCTCAAGAACCTCAGGGAGTGGTTCGGGATGAGCACCAGATCCTTGTTCCGGACAGCGGCCAACAAAATCAAAATCGCCTTAATGATAGCCGACCTCCGATAGGAGATGGCACCGTAAGAAGAAGAATGAGATTAAATAAATAAAGATAGAGTGAGATTTGCTTTACTTAAGTATTACGTTTGACTTTATGGCTCGAGATCTGGAGATGCCTCCTATAGAAGAGTTTGTCGTCGGCCTGACTAGACGTACTCGTATGTTCTTTCGGACCGACAACGGACACTTCAAGCATCGCCAGAATATCGCTCTGTCTTGCGCTCGGCCGCCTAACAGAAGACCACTTCCTAGAGAAGTGTTCCTGGAGGTTATTAATTATAAATAATAAATATTACCAGACAGGTCACACAGCGCCATCTAGTTTCCGTGGTAAGCTGCGAGGCTTGTGTTACGGAAACTAGATGGTTGATAAACTACATATTATACTTTTTTTTTTGTAAATATATACATATTATACATATAAACACCCAGACCGAGACAAATTATACAATGTACAACTTGCCCCCGGTGGGAATCGAACCCACGACCTCCCGAGTTCACGGCAACGTTTGTTACCACTAGACCACGGAGGCGGTCAAATAAATACCTAAATAAAAAATAATTGATCGTTGTGGTGCATTTCTGTATATGTTTTATTTTGTAAATCTGATATAGCTAAGTTTTCCTTGCAGATTCCTTTCTCAGTCAGATTAAACCTTAACAGGTCACTGGAATCTGCTAAGCTGCTGGTCTTCTGCTAACAGTTTACTTATTGAACCACTTTGCTGCTTAGTCTTCTACTAGCAGGAGTAGAATCATTCAAAATAATTAAATTAATGACGCTTCATAAATGCCTGTAATAGGTTTACGTGAATAAAGACATTTTGACTTTGACTTTGATTTTGGAGGAGAGCTAAAGTATTCGAACCTAGACCCCCTTAGGTTCGTGAGTCACACGGGAGCTGTTTTACCAGTAACGGCGCCAAGCACCAAAATTGCATGAATTAGGTACTTGTGACATACTCTGCATCCCACAAGTTCTTTTGTCATTCTCCCAAAGGTTAGCTGTTGAAGAATACATAAAGATTTTTTCACTGTTACTTTATTTTACCAGCTTTAAGTTATCCTTTCTCAACCCAGGCCCATTAGCCCGACTTCACGTTTGACATTTCTTCCCAAAATGACATCCTTATAAACGACACTAGCAGCTAGTGTATCAATACAGCGTGCTTTTATTTAATCAACGCTAATAAAATTAAAATAAATGAACATATTTCGTCAGACAATCACTCTCTACTCTTTGTTTGAACTTTGGCAAGAAATGGAATTCAGGGATAGCTTTTATTAAATATTATATTAGGTTACATTTAGGTTGTGGTAGAAAATGCATATACGGCATTAAGCTCGCCTATGTACCTGCACTTGTTTTGGTATTCTACAAAACATAATTTATTATTATTGTTAACTGCCTCCGTGGTCTAGAGGTTAAGTTCGTGAATTTAGATTTGAAAGTACCAGGTTAGATTCCTGGTCGGGACACAAAAATATTTATTAATATGAATAAATACATTAAATTAATATTGAGTTCATAACTCGGATGGGACGTCTCTGGAGGACATTTTTTATTTATAGTTAGTTTATTTTTAATTTTATTATTTAGGTAGCTTTTAATTTATATTTAATGTACTATAATTAACTTCGAATAAACTTTAATTAATATTTAATTTATTTGTGATATTCCCGAGTTTGGTAAGCTGGAGACATCGACGAACTTGCCAAATGTGAATCCGCTTCTTTTAAGCGTGGTTTCTGACCACCCCGAAATGGAAACTGTCGTGATGATACTTTACTTTACTTTATTATTATTGTTAATTATTTATTTATTCATTTTGGAAACTTTCTTTAACATTTTTTAAATAAATATTATTCAGTAAATTATTTATATTATTATATCTATATACAGAGTTACAATTAAATAAATATCCACTCCAACATTTTTTAACAAATTACATTTTAAAAATATACTTATACTATAAATATACTATATTATTTTACCAGCTCTTGTTGTATATTTACAAAGCTTACATTTACCGATGTCAATCGTAAAATAACAACACAAATGGTGATTTCCTGACGAGCAATCGAGGGACAACAATTTGCGGTTACCGCTTGATTACAAACAAAACCGTCAGTGGAATATTAAAAAAACATAGCATTCCAAATGCGCCTTTCTCGAACTGAAATAAAGCTTAAAGTTTGATATTTTTTTTGGTCGAGACATATCGATAGAGGACAATTCGTTTAGACGAAATTCGTCACGTACCCAGACATCTGTCGCCTGATGTAATCGAATTCGATGGTAGACGTATACTTCCGACTAGTCCGCAAGAACATTTTTTGGCTGCCTCTTACCCTGAGAACAATTAAATTAAAATTATTGTTTGAGTTATCCATATAGAGTTAATATAATAATAAATATGTGTATTAAAATCATATCATTTATTTTTTGCTATTAGATACATTTAGTGCACCTGGTTTTGTTATCCTTTCTTTTCTACTATTATATATAACATCTGGAATTTGGATGATTAACTCATAAGATATAAGAAAGATATATTACGTCAGACTTGGCTACTGCCAACCCTTTGTCTTCCCTATCTTCAAGTCTATTTAGTATTATAATATAATAATAAAATTTATTGTATTAAAAAAAAACTTTACAATATATATTTGGAACAGTTAAATTGATCAATGCTTTGTATACAATTTTAGCATACTCTGACTCCCGAACTATTTGTGTGTGTTTCAGGAGTCAGTGTCTTCCATGAATTTGTACATAAATGCTTTTATCCAGACCCAATATATTTGCCAATATACTATTATTACAATAAAACCTTTGTCTATTTACTCATTCCAAAATACAGATTATTATTCAACTACACACAAAAAAAATTCCAGATTATTATAATTTAATTGTTGTAACCAGCTGAACACCACCCTTTTGCAATCAGTTTTTTTTAAGATGATATATATTACAAATTTTATTGGTTTTATTATATAATGGAAAGCCTAGAAATTTATAGAATCGTTTACAGAAGGAAGTTTTAATATTATAAGAATTATGTATTGTATTGCAGTTTTGTAGTATTGCACCTACCTTATGTACTTACTGCTCTCGTTGTCCCAAAAGTTTTACCGTCATAGAATGTCTAGCGGCATTAGGTCCGCCTTTGTACTTTGTGCAATTAAGTTTAAATAAATAAATAAATATGATATATATGCATGCATCCACATACTATAGGCACTATCCCTACGCGAACTCAAAAAGTTGATCAAATGGGAACTCGCTTCTTACAAGGTTGCTGAACACCTGATTACGTAATGATACTTTATTTTTACTTTTAGGTAGTTTTTTATAAAACTTAATAGGTGGTAGGCAGACTGATGGTGGTAATTTGTCCAGCCTGCTGGGTCGGGGAAGTATCCACCGTTCGTGCCGATAAACCCAGTAAAATGTATCTACACATTTCGGGATCAGGCTCGAATTGCCGTTATGTCCAGTCAAGCCGGCATAGTGTTAGAGACTGATGTCAGTCATGAGTGTCTGATTCTAGTTGTTAACATTCATGGATCTCGCTCCCCACTTACCATAAGGTGGGCGCAAGGTCATAAGTTACAGACATAGCTTTTAAAATTAGCAAGCTGAAGTGGCAATGGGCCGGACACATCTGCCGCAGAACCGACGATCGATGGGGCAAACGGGTTCTAGAGTGGAGACCACGTACGGGAAGACGCAGAGTGGGACGACCCCCCGCCAGATGGACAGATGACCTAAAGAAGGTCGCTGGTGGGGGTTGGATGAGGGTAGCGAAAGATCGCGTTAAGTGGCGAGCCTTAGGGGAGGCCTACATCCAGCAGTGGAGAGATACAGGCTGATGATGATGATGATGAAGGTCATATGTCGTGCTAGGATAAAAAAAAAACAACTTTAATTTTCTTTCTACATGACCGTTAAATTGGATCTATGTAGGTAGTTCTTTATGATATACTCGTAGAAGATGCGTACTCTATTGCAACCTACCAACAAACATTTTGCAAGGAAGGGGTATAACTAAATTAGATTTAATGACTGATGAGTTTACTTAGTATTTTATATTACTATTTACTTGCCAAAAAGATGTCTTTAAAAGTAGTCGACATCCAAACACTAAGATACCAAAAGCAGAGTTTTCGATAATAACTCTTACGTTATGTGCATTCGTATTTATAACAAGTTACCAGAGGTTCTCAAACAATTACTCAATAATCAGTTTAAATCTAGAATCAAGAAGCTATTGATAGAGTGTTGCTTTTATTTGTTAAGCGAGTTTTATTCATAAAAATTTAGAAATTGTAATAAATTGTATTAATCAACTGACCAAAATCTCGCATATGAGTATTATCTTATGCGAGATTTCTTGAATTTATGACATTTTATTCATTACATAAATTATTTTCATTGTATAAATTAGTAATTAATTAAGTTAGTATAAATTTGTGTGCCAGAAATGGCGGAGTATGTGAGCTATTTAAAAACTATGTACCTATTTACCATATTCCATACAAATAAATATTATTTCATTTCATATTTCATAGTTATTCACTCTTCGAAATTTCAAACCGAAATGTTAGTTGCAGGTCACAAATATACGTCTCTGGGCGATCGATTTAGTCGACATCGAGACGATCGTTGCATAATTCGATTCGATGACAATTTGAAACGCCCGATGTGGTTGTGGGCTTGTTTGGACCATCATTATTCGTAATAACGATCAACAATCGACTAAATTGGTTTACATTGACTTTCATTTGGACCGGACATTTAACATCCACCTCGGAATTAGGTCTGCGTAGTAGCTTGTGGCCTTACTGACTGTTATATAATTTGATTAAAAATGAATTTCATTTTTTTTTACAGATAGGTAACGACATTTTAACGACACTTTTAAGGAAATTCACATTTAGCCAACTTTACTATAGACCCATCATGACAATTGACAAGCTTGTAGATGTATCTAGCATACGAAATTCGGGAAATATCAGAAATACATTATTGTAAGATGGGCCTTCGAGAACATAGTTCAAAATATTTTGGACTACACTCGCCACGCTGGCTAGACTTGATTGACAAGAGTCTGATGTCAACTTAAATGACAATAAATAAACGATTCCACAAATTTGTATTAGTGGAACCGGGGCTTAACGTGCTCTCCAAGATATTGGTTTTCTATTACAAAAGTACGTACTCGTAAGATAAGTATTTCTCATTGAGACATGCAAGAGATTGGACAGAGTTCTTACAACTGAGCCACCACCTACAATAATACTACTTATGGAGCTCCAAATCGCAGGTCTAAAGTCCTACTAATAAAGAAAAAAATCTGCAAATTGCCCAATCCTCAAATCAATAAGTCAATGATTTTAGTGTTTTGTTTTCAATCATTTTTTAGCAGAGACAATTTTTTCATTGTAATTGGTCGCGCTGGTAACTTTTGATTCATAAATTTCCAGATATTATCACGGTTTAAAACTTTAATGGCAAATAAGGAAAAACCCAATTGAGACCTATGAAGTGTACTGTCATACAATTTGGCATTATCTTCATTTTTATAATTCTCACACACCTAAATTAACCAACCTGTATAGAAAGTAAAGTATCATCACGACCGTTTCCCTTTCGGGGTGGTCAGAAACCACGCTTATACGTAAATAAACGGATTCATATTTAGCCAACTTTACTATAGGCCAATCATGACAAGTGGTAAGCTCGTCGATGTCTCCAGCGTACCAAACTCGAGAAATATCACAAATAAATTAAATATTATATACTCGTAAATAAATACATTTAATTAGAAAGAGAGTAGAAATGAGGTCGTTGCGTCGGATATGCGGCGTCACTTTGGCGGACCGCATACGTAATGACGAAATACGCAAAATGGTAGGTACGAGTATAAGAAAAGGATAGATATAAAAATAATAAAAGGCATGCTGCGATGGTTCGGGCATGTTAAAAGGATGAGTGAAGAGAGATTGACGACCCAGATATATAATGCGAAAGTTGTGGGTAAAAGAGGCCCTGGCAGACCAAGACTCGCATATTACGATCAAATAAAAATGCGGTGGTGGCTCGGTTGTAAGAACGCGTTCCTTATATCCTACAGAAGTCGGTTCAAACCCACCCGGCATGTACCAATGAGAAATACACTTTTCTTACGTATATTTGTCATAGATTTACAACACCACCGTTCCCGTGCCTCGGAGAGCACGTTAAGCCGTCGGTCCCGGTTCCACTAATACCAACTTGTGGAATCGTTAATAAATTGTGATAAAGGTATAACATCATATCCTCGCCAAGCCGTCTGGCCAGCGTGGCGAGTGTAGGCCTAATTCTCCAAATTTATGTATTTTCTGGAAGGCCTATCTCCAGAAGTGGAGGTCTAGGACGCTATGATCTATGGGCTGTAATAATGAATGAAAATTATAAAATAAATAATAGCTAAAGGTGCATTAAATAGCCATCGAAACAAAATGCCATGTATGAAATGGTTTCTAAATGTCAAAGAAGCGAATGAGGTATGTCGTGACCAGGACAAGTGGCGCTTAATTGTCTCTGCCTACCTCGAAGAAGATAAATTTCTAAGCATTCCATGGATTCACCTTGCGGATGCCAAGTCCATCGTGTGTAGGGTAAGAGATAAGAAGAATAGTGTCTTGGGCTTGCGACCGACAATAGGCTGGTTTAAGAAAAGGAGGCCTCCCCTTTTTTTATTATTGAGATTTGGCATGAAGGTATGTATGTATGTATGTATGTATTTTAACATATTTATTTGGGGCCAACTTGTTTCTTTCAAAACGGTGTCTATCATGACATGCCCTTAGATACTAACAACAGTCTACGAATGACACCCTTCCCTTGATTAATAAGCTTCAAATTGGATAAAGTTCGCTCGACAGCGTCAATTTTCCCTCATTCTATCAGACACACCCCGGAGACGATCGGTTACTTGTGAAACCCCCAAAAATCCACTTACAAAGAGCCATTTGAAATTTTGATCAACACCCTTCACTTGACACCGCATTCATTCACCATGTAAATTGTCAAAGGGATTTTAAATTCGGTTTACATACTGTTAGAACGAATATGGGTACACTTTTAAGCTCCATTAAACTGACATGTTCAATAGAACCCAATCATTTAGAACTTCGTATTCTGTGAGTTCTTTGCATTATTATTTCTATAGCAATGAAACTGTTAATATCTTCATATTAATTAACTTTGTCATTTTTATTTTTTATTTTTATTTCCTTCTATAATAAAAATAATATATGTAAATTACTTTGCCCATTGGCGGCGATTTGGAGCAATTTTTTTATTTATAATAATTTTTATTTTGTTATTTCTTCATTTTAGTTTTTAGTTATATTTTTATTTATTAATTAGGTTTATTTTTATTAATAGTCATTTATGTTTGAAAATGTAAGTTTTTAGTTTAATTAATATTTTTTTTTTTAAATCATTGTACCTTATTTCCTTCGAATAAAAATAATAATTATACATATATAATTTTTATAAATTAAATACAATAAAACATGTATTAAGAAGATACAGTGATTATAAACATGCAATTTAGAATAATTTTATTTTGTATTAGTTTGCCTTAATATATATTTTTAATAATACTAATAATTTTAATAATACATTAGATATGCACAATGAAATTTACACATTTTCACTCACTCACACTTACAATTTACAAATTCACACACCTACACTGACAATTACATACACTTACATAATGATGCGTAGATGGTTTTTTTTTTAAATATACTTAGTCTCTTTATTTTTATTCTTATGTTTATTTTTTAATAGTTTAAATTGTTAATAATCCGTTCATGCTATATGTTTAGTGAAAATAATGTTATTCCGTAATTGGCTAGGTGTTCGGTAATCATTTCAATGTAAATATTTATTTGTAAAAGACAGCTGTGGAATAAGTAAATGAATCAATAAATAAATAATTGATACTTGAATGCTGTTTATTTCTAAAAATCCACCCGGAAATTATTGAAACGCTTGGGGATAATTGCAATTTTAAAACGCGTTATCCTAGTAGAATAATTATTGTAGCTGAAGTTGTTTGACCGCCTCCGTGGTCTAGTGGTAACAAACGTTGCCGTGAACTCCGGAGGTCGTGGGTTCGATTCCCACCGGGGGCAAGTTGTACATTGTATAATTTGTCTCGGTCTGGGTGTTCATATGTATAATATGTATATATTTCCAAAAAAAAAAGTATAATAACACAACGTAACACAAGCCTCGTAGCTTACCACGGAAATTAGATGGCGCTGTGTGACCTGTCTGGAAATATTTATTTATTTATGTTATGCAATAGCAACAAAGATTTAATAAGCTTCAAGTTACTATAAGGGAGCTGCCACTAAAACTGTTTAAATTGAGAGTCAAACAAATGCTGGTTAATAAATGTTTTTATTAGACAAAAGGTATTCTTACACTAAGCTCGACCAAGTCATGTGATATCTAAGGGTAGGTGTATGTTTATATAAGAAGTCTAAAACGTTAGTTTCTAGAGTTCATTTCGTTTATTCATTACCGAGATGGACCTTCCAGAACATATATATGGAGAATTTAAGACGCTGTGTTCTAGGGGTGTATTCTTTATTATTTTATGCTTTATCCTTAGTATATCACCGTACATTATATATATTTAACGTTAAAATATATGTCTTGCCTGGAGAGTGCAATGTGAAGACAAGGAACAGAACTGGTAGTGTCATAGGAACATCAACACAATATTCAATATAAATATCTACCTACCTTAGGTAAATAAATTAAGCTGTTGTTACAGATGTATATGGGCCTTGTCATTGTAATGAATGAATAATGAAATATATTATAATAAACCGCCTCCGTGGTCTAGGGGTATCAAACGTTGCCGTGAACTCGGGAGGTCGTGGGTTCGATTCCCACCGGGGGCAAGTTGTACATTGTATAATTTGTCTCGGTCTGGGTGTTTATATGTATAATATGTATATATTTACAAAAAAAAAGTATAATATGTAGTTTATCAACCATCTAGTTTCCGTAACAAAGCCTCGTAGCTTACCACGGAAACTAGATGGCGCTGTGTGACCTGTCTGGAAATATTTATTAAATTATTATTATATAATTCTATAAGAAATCCATATATATATATATGGATATAGTATTTGGATTTCTGTACTAATTGATTTCTACTCCAACGATTTCCTCATATATATTTTTTAAGTACTTGGTTAACATCACTATTACATAGCAATATTATAAGAACTACTAACCAGCTACTAGCACCTTAATACAGATCAATCTCATATCTAAATCAAATAGACTATGTAGTAATAAATCATTCAGTTCATCGCCCGTGTAGGGATTAGGAACTACGGATTCATCAAGCGTGCTTTGACAGGCATTTTGCATAGAACGGATTGTCTAATACGTCACGTTGTCATGCAAGTAAAGTGGCCCGACGTTGATGGATGCCTGCACCTGGTCCTTCCACCCGGATTCATTTTATGGAAATTGACAAAATGGTGTTCGCTGGTTTTGATTTATTAAGTCGGAATAGTGTTTCAGATGTTTAAGAAAAAATACTTGTAAAGCTTATTTGAATTATACCGCTTTACTTTAATACGGGATTAAGTCAAAGCCAAAGTCAAAATATCTTTATTCACGTAAACCTATTACAGGCATTTATGAAACGTCATTAATTTAATTATTTTGAATGATTCTACTAGTAGAAGACTAAGCAGCAAAGTGGTCCAATCAGTAAGCTGTTAGCAGAAGACCAGCAGCTTAGCAGATTCCAGTGACCTGTTAATGTTTAATCTGATTGAGAAAGGAATCTGCAAGGAAAACTCAGTTATATCAGATTTACAAAATAAATCATATACAGAACTGCACCACAACGATCAATTAATAACCTTTTAAATTTAGTTATCAGTACCTATGAGATTACAATACCTGGTACAGCAGTAACCCATTAGGCAAGTCAGAATTAAGATAGACTACATGCCTATGTGCAACCCGAAAGTCGACAAATTAGAATATTAAATACATGCAAATTTCTTTTGTGCAAATACGGTCACCAACATATTATGGACTCGGAGTTTATTGATTTGAACAAATAATCATACATATGTTCTGATTCCAGTAATTACGAGTATATCAAAAATACGGCATTAACATTATTACATACGTTTTTATTCCCTTAATTAGTAGTTTGAGTGTACTTTTAAAAATGTAGTAACTGTCTAGGAAATTACGGACATTTCGGATAAATCTTAACTTTTACATACCTAATTACCTAAAATTTCAGACAGAGATAAATATCAAAGATATTTATAACGATTTTCTTGTATTTTACAAAGCCAAATATCGCGTGTAATTGTCAAAAGTTGTTTTAAAGTAAAAATCATTGTCCGAAAAACAAAACAATAATAATTGATTCGCTCACAGCCGAAAGACGAAATAGAGAGAGAAACAATTACGTAAGTCAACGTTCGCAATCGTCGAACTCTCGCTACCTACTTGATTAGGGTCGGTATGAGTGGCGATATTTTTAGGATAACTTCTCTGCACCGTAACTTAAGATTTTATTACTGATAATTAAAATAAAAAATACGTTGTTCTTTAATTACTATTCTAGAATTCAAGTTTAATAATATTTGCTATTCGAATTCCACGCAGTATATAAAGACAAATTTCAAAGCATTAGTTAAGTTCTTAGGCATTCCGACCAGAATTTGACATTTCTGACAGACGTAATCGTTCGTAAACTGCCTCTGTGGTCTAGCGGTTAAGTCCGTGGATTTAGACTCGGAGGTTATCGGGTTCGATTCCTGGTCGGGACACAAAAATATTTATTAATGTATATAAATACATTTAATTAATATTTAATTTATTTGTTATATTTCTCGAGTTTGGTACGCTGGAGACATCGACGAGCTTGCCACTTGTCATGATTGGCCTATAGTAAAGTTGGCTAAATGTGAATCCGCTTATTTATAAGCGTGGTTTCTGACCACACCGAAAGGGAAATGGTCGTGTTGATACTTTACTTTTTTTTACATTTGTAATAGTTCTTGGACAATTGTGCACTCCGCCTCACCTCGCTGGTCGGTATGGAATCACGTTTTTTTTTTTTATAGATATTGTTAAATCACCTCCAATGACTCTGGCTTTAGAATTAACAGATGACAGTTTGATGACATGATGATTTTATTATTAACGTCGAAATTAAGACCACCCAGTGGGACTAAAGAATTGAATGCCTTCATTAGAACGACATATTTTTCAGGTCACGTATATTAATATATTCGTGACCGGTTAAAACTTATACTTAAATTATTTTGGACAAGCATTGGCCCCAAAATTAGATATAAATAACATAGTTTTTATGTAGCTTAACATACTCCGCCTTATCTGGCGATAAATTTATACAGTAATTATACTATACAAAATTTATACAATATAAATTAATTTATATTATAAATTTAGTTGGCATAATTCACAGTAATACAAGGGTATAATACGAAAAAGATTTTCTTTCGGAAATTATGTTTAATGATAATGAATTATCAAATTTCAGCTTATTTTTCAAATAAAATGCTTATTATTTAAGTTGTAAATGTGAAATTCTGTAGATTTGTTCATTGATAACTATATTATATATAGCAATAAATAATTTATAAGATATTTTAATATATATATATATATTGCATTTAAAATCAGCGTGAGCCCTTATATTATAATTTTTCAATTATTACGATTAGATAATGTGCGAGATGTTTGACAATTTATTACTACAAATTGGAACAATTTCTAAATTTGTATAAATAAAACTCACTTGACGATTAAACGCAACATTATATTTACAGCGTCTACATTCTAGATTTAAACTGATTATTGGGTAATTGTTTGAGAAGCTCTGGTAACTTGTTATTAATACGACTACACATAATGTAAGAATAAATATTTAAGTCTTTCAAATGAATATACCGCGTTATTTTGTATGCTCCTACTTTATTTTATTTATTTATTTATAAACTTTATTGTAATTTACAATCGGAGAACATAATGCCGTAAGGCATTTTCTGACCGTTGACCATTGGGACAAACAGGATTTCTTCATTAGATCGAGGATAGTGAAATGATATTAAGAAATTATTTTTATTCCAATAAACACCATAAAAGTAAGTAATTCTTATCATCATCATCAGCCTGTGTCTCTCCACTGCTAGCCTCGCATAAGCCTCGCCTCAAGGCTCGCCACTTCTCACGATCTTCTGCCACCCTCATCCAACCCCCACCAGCGACCTTCCTTAGGTCATCCGTCCATGGGGGTCGACCCACTCTGCGTCTTCCCGTACGTGGTCTCCACTGTAGAACCCGTCTACTCCATCGTTCATCGGTTCTACGACAGACACATGTCTGTCAGCCTATTGCCAATTCAGCTTACTAATTTTGAAGGCTATATCGGTAACTTTGGTTCTCCGACGGATTTCCTCGTTTCTGACTTTATTCATCAGAGCATAGCTATCTCCATAGCTCGCTGAGCGACCTTAAATTTATGGACTAGAGCCACTGTCAGTGTCCACGTTTCTGCTCCGTACAACAGCACTGGAAGAACGCACTGGTTGATAACCCCCGTCTAAATAAAAATAAAAAGTAATTGTTATATAACCACACATATACTTAAATACTATATACATAACAATAATACATAACTTTACACTAATATGTTATTCTATTGATAGAAACAAACAACTTTACTTATGAATCCATATTATCCTTTTGCAATAGAAACATTAGGTCCCTGGTGTTTATAGAATCAAAACTTTTTATTGAGAAACTGGGAAAGGTAGAAGTTATTAAAGTGACAACATCTCTAAACAAAAATTAAAACAAAAAATCTATAGCAGTGCACCGTGGAAACACAGCCAGATACACTACAAATACTGAGTACTTTTGATAAAAAAAAAATGTAGAGATCAAAGTCAAAATATATTCACGTAAACCTATTACAGGAATATGTGACACGTCATAATTTAAATAATTTAGAATGATTCAAGTTAGCAGAAGACTAACAGCTTAGCAATCACGCTTTCAAAAAAGCGGATTCAAATATAATATTCCAACTTTAATACTGGCCAATCATAAATAATTAATTATTATAATTTATTAAGATTTTCAAGTTTTTTTTTTCTATCGGACATAAATATTTTTTATTAATTAATATTTTAATTTATACGTTAGAAAACTTCCTACGGCCACCTAAAGGTTGTTTTCACTGATCACTTTAATATTGTACAGTATTGGTAACGCGCCGGGTCAAATAGCTAGTTTATTATATCATAACAACGTCTTTTAAGGTGTATATCTACAAACCCGCGTGTGTTATTTTAGGCAGCTTTGACAGATCTGTATTTTGTAAAATCCTTGACACTTTAGTCGAAAGATTATTTAAAAAAATTAAGTCGCAATTCCAAAAACAAATATTTATTTTATTTATACGATTCCATTTGTCACAACGTACTTCAATTGTGACGCCGCTCGGCCGCCACTTGTCCCGCTGAATTTAGTGATGACGTCAGCAGAAATGTGACCACAATAGTAAATCAACGTCAAATGTCACCGAGGCTCTTTTTCCTCTCATCTGCTATTATCATCAGCAGTGACTTGCAACTCTGCTGTCGCCTACCCACTTACTAAAGACACTGTTACACGCGCAGCTTTATTTTAATTCCTTGTTTTTTAATTTACTCGCTTGCTTGTAATTTTATATATTTTATTACATAACTTTAACAGTCGGAATTTCCCATTGTTGAGAAGATTTGAACCTGTCTCGGTTTTAACTGATAAAGTCGCTTTTAATTTATTTATTTTCAGTTTTATAACTTAACTTTTGTTGTTTTAATATTTTTAGTTATCACTGTGTGTTTTGAGACGGTAAATTTCGCAATCTTGTCATTTCATTGAGAGAGATAGGCTTGTATTAATAAATAGACAATGTCAAATTACTGGGCGTGTAATATCTACTTATTATGTAGTTTAGGCCTGACGGCAATCGCGCTAAATTATAATAATTATGATGGGTCAATATTAAAGTTGGCTATATTTGAATCCGCTTTTTTGAAACCGTGGTTTCTGACCACCTCGAAATGGATGCCGTCGTGATGACATTTTATTACAAAAAAAAATATGAAAAGAATATAGCAGAGCGGATAAGAAAGGAAGTGACAAAGGAATATGGAAATGGAAAATTATCGATTATTATTATTATCAAATTGGCAAGCGTGTATGCAAGTGACACTGCTAACGCATTAAGCGGTAAATTTGAAATCTATCCTACGAATATATAATATTAAAGTATCATCACGACCGTTTCTCTTCCGGGGTGGTCAGAAACCACGCTTAAAAAGAAGCGGATTAACAGCGCGGTGGTGGCTCGGGTGTAAGAACGCTTTTCTTAAATCCTAGTACATTTGTCATAGATTTACAACACCACCGTTCCCGTGCCTTAAGCACGTTAAGCCATCGGTTCCGGTTCAACTAATAGCAACTTGTGGAATCGTTATTAAATTGTCATTAAAATTGACTAGAGATCCTTCGCCAACACGTCTGGCCAGCGTGACGAGTATAGACCAAATTCTCCAGATATATGTTGTGGAAGGGCCATCTCCAGCAGTGGAGGTCTAGGACGCTGTGTTCAAGGGGCTGTAATGATAATGATATAGGTTTGGCCTAACCAGCATTTTTGTAATTGTTTGGTATTAAAGTATTGCGTAATTTACTTCTTTGCTTAACTTTAGACAATAGTTACTATAAATACCTTAATAAATTCTGTAAATTTATTCAATCGTGTAACAGCACCTTAGTGCGTAATGATACTATTAATGTTATCTCAGAAAGCAATCTCTTGAAAGCTTTCTTAGCGACTTCTCGGCTCCGAAATAATATGATCATATGAATTAAGCTAATTATTTTTGTTTCAAGCGCCCTCTTTATTTGAAATATTTTGTATTGATCATTGACGAAGCGCGTTTAATAATTGTAGCGTACACAATTGAATTAATTATTAAACATTTTTGTACCCAAGTATATTTATTTATTTACAAACACGTAAACCTAAGCCAATTCGTTAGTAAGAGTTCTTCACATATGGTTAATACAATAAATATACAAAAATACCTATTTAGTATTTGCAGTAACAATAATAATTAAGAGAGATATTAATCCTCACTATATCATAAAAAAGTTTTTGCTATATTACCTGTATATTATGGTTACTTATAGTCTAAGAGCGACCTTCGCGTCCTAGACCTCCACTTCTAGAGATGGGCCTTCCAGAACATATATCTAGAGAATTTGGTCTACACTCGCCACGTTGGCCAGACGGCTTGGCGAGGATATGATGTCATTTTTTTTTGACAATTTTGTCAAAGTTGGTAACCGGGACCGACATATAATGAATAAATGACAAATAACCAAATAAATTAATTTAAAAAAAAAAACAACTGACAAATGGATTGGTCCTACTTTTACGTCGCGAAATTGTCTGTGTTTTGTTTTTAAATCTTATTTAATAATAATAAAGACATTTATTGACTTTCGGTACGAAGTTCGCCGGGTTATATACCTACTACCTAGTAGGTATATATGTTAGACTAATATCTGATTCTATTCATAGATACAAACAACTTTTCTTAAGAAACCACATGTCAGCATGACATTTTTTTGGCTTTACCATACAAATTGGCTATTTTAAAATTAACAGTTTGTATGGAGAAGCCAATTTCACTTTTTTCGCTAAAACCCTTAAAACCGCCGGTTTAGTTAGCGTATTTTAATCCATAAAATAATGAATTTCATTCGGATTACTATTAACTAAATATACCAAATATAATATATCCTTGTACCTTATTAGTCACTTGCAAGTTAATCGTTTTAGTTTGGTTATTAAAATAAATTCATATTTCAATTAATCAGCACAGACATTAAGTTAAAAATGCTATATAAATATCGTCATAACCACAAACGTTAATGACTCGTTTCATGAATAAATAACGTACCTCGGGGCTACGCGGGAACAGTCGCGAAGTAATGTCGGAGTCATGATCTTATCCAAAATTCGGGAAAGCGAGTATTGAGACATAAATTTTTCATTCCGCCTGCAGCCATTCCATGATAACACACTTGACCAGTGCCTCCCACGGGACACATAAAGGACTTCTCTTGTATAAGGAATCACATATTTCATAACGTTCTCTTCAAGCTAGGGATGCGGTGAAGTGTCGATAAAAATATAATAATAATAATAAATTATTTATTGTACAAAACCAAAACAAGTGCAGGTACATAGGCGAGCTTGATGCCGTAAATGAATTTTCTACCAACTTACATTTGTGACTGAGATATGTAATAAGGGACGTTAAGCCGTGGATCCCAGTTCCACTACGACCAAATTGTGCAATCGTTAATAAATTGTCATTACAAAATTACATCAGGGTCCCGAATCTCGCGCCTTCGAAATGCATGTCCGCTCAAATTTCTCGAATGAAACTGACAGTTTTCTATCTGTCGCTTTTTATTCAAATATTTCGAACCGACACGCAAGTCGAAAGCGCCAGAACTAGGCCCCAGATCCTCGCCAACCCGTCTGGCCAGCGTGGCGAGTGTAGGCCAAACTGTCCAGAAGTTTCTGGAAGTCCCAACTCCAACAGTGAAGTTCTAGGCTCCGTATTAAAAAATAAAATTAAAAGAACCAAACTCAGCAAATAATAATTGTAAATAAAAACTAAAAAGTATAAAACACAAACAAGGATTCAGTTTCATTTTATTTCAATAACTGCCTCCGTGGTCTAGCGGTTAAGTCCGCGGATTTAGACTCAGAGGTACCGGGTTCGATTCCTGGTCGGGACACAAAAAAAAATATTTATTAATGTAAATAAATACATTTAAATAATATTTAATTTATTTGTGATATTTCTCGAGTTTGGTACGCTGGAGACATCGACGAGCTTGCCACTTGTCATGATTGGGCTATGGTAAAGTTGGCTAAATGTGAATCCGCTTATTTATAAGCGTGGTTTCTGACCACCCCGAAAGGGAAACGGTCGTGATGATACTTTACTTTATATGTAATAAGTGGGTGCAGCAGAAGAAAAACGATATAAAATTATTCAATACTATATAAAACACACATTAATTACAAAACATATAGTACTTATACATAAATAAATGTCCTACATAAACAAATAAAATATAACTAAATATAAAATTTACATATACGCATATATAATAAGTGAGTTATGGCGACTTATTCTGCTTGTGAAATAAGTATGTGTATAGCTTATCTTTAAATATTTTAAGAGATGGTGCTTGTCTGATAATTAAAGGAAGTCTGATCCACTGGCGAGCTGCAGATAATGTAAAGAAATCTGAATATCTGCTGGAAGAGTGGGGAAGGATTTTAAGTAGGTTATTATGGGAAGATCGAAGTGAAAGGCTGTGAGAGTCACTTAGGAATATAATAAGAATAAAAGTTATTAAGTAAGCAGATTTATTAAACTTTAGTTAAATACAATTTAAACGTAGACCAATAGAAATTAACTAACACTCGTATTCTGAGACGTTACCTCAACGGCTCCTCCATTCAACATTTCCTTCCAGCTATCAAAAGAAAATATGAAGTATCTGTAAAAGTTACGTTTAAAGTTAAAAATAGAGCCGAGCCGACAGTTTTATTTTGAAGGTCAGCTGTAAGATGGTACATTAGACGCCATGGTTGAGCTTCTAGGAGTGGACTGGATATGTTTAATTAAGAAGAATTATAATAGCTCGGTGGCTTTACTGCATCTAATTCTGTGTTGCTTACGTTTAGGGCTATCCCTGATTTTGATAGGATATGATAAACGTGCTGAAATAAGTAGACAAAGGCATACGACTTGGGGGAAAAAAGATAGGTACTCACAGATATCGAAGCACACTATTTCCAGCTTGGCCAAGCACTGCACTTCACAGAAAACTTCAATTATTATTATTATCTAGTCTTTTGGTTGGATTCACGTATTTTTGCCATGCAAGCTCGGATATGCGAGCATTATCAAAGCTAGACACGGGTGACGTAAGTAGATGTCACTTTTGGTGTAGGAAAAGAATAAGCAACTCGAGGAATCTGGATAGGATACCAAGCCGTAACACGACATTTAAAATTTTAACCGTCTTAATTATAGAGACTTAATTTTCGTTTGTGGTAGAAGAAATGTTGAGTGGAGGCTCCTCCACTTTGTTGAGGAAACGTCTTAAAGTACGGGTGTAAGTATAGGCGCGGTGACGGCTCAACTGTTAGAACGCTTGGACCAATGAGAAATACACTTTTCTAGCGTACATTTGTCAAAGATTTACAACACCACCTCGCCACTGCACGCGGTCTTTTGTAACCCTCGTCAGCGACCTTGTTTAGGTCATCCGTCCATCTGGCGGGGGTCGTACCACTCTCCGTCGTCCTGTACGTGGTCTCCGCTCTAGAACCCGTTTGCTCCTTCGGTCGACGGTTCTGCGGCAGATGTGTCCGGCTCATTGCCATTTCAGCTTTCTAATTTGGAAAGCTATGTCAGTGGCTTTGGTTCTCTGAAGAATATCAACGTTTTGATTTTTATCCGTCAGAGAAATACTGCCTCCGTGGTGTAGCTTATTTATTCACATTTAGCCAACTTTACTATAGGCCAATGATGACAAGTGGCAAGCTCGTCGATGTCTCTAGCGTACCAAACTCAAGAAATATCACAAATAAATTGAATTTTTTTTAAATGTATTTATTTAATAAATATTTTTGTTCCCGACCAGGACGATTCCTCCGATACCCACTACCTCCGAGTCTAAATCCACGGATTTAACCGCTAGACCACGGAAGCAGTATTTCTTCGATTTCTGACCACCTCGAAAGGGAAACGGTCGTGATGATACGTTGCTCTTCTTTAGAAATACTCGTACTAAGCATTGCTCTCATTACAGCTCGCTAAGCGACCTTAAACTTGTGGACCAGACTCACCGTCAATGTCCACGTCTCTGCTCCATACGACATTACGGGGAGACCGCATTGGTTGAAGACTTTTGTCTTCAGACCTTGTGGTATGGACAATGTGATGATATAACGGAGTGTCCTAAATGCCGCCTATCCTAGCTGAATATGACTGTCGGCTTCTTTGCTGAAGTTAGCTACGCCTAACTGAATGGTAAAAATTTTAAGACAATTACATTAGTCGTATTTAAAAACTGAACTTTAGATACACTATTATATCGATAAGTCGGAACTACATCACTAATTCTTAATACGTTTTCTCTTCACACCCCGAAGTTTTTTCACCCGCGTCACAAAGGGCTAAGGCCGGACACAATAATAAATATTTTGACGATAACGCATAAATATCCTTTCCTTTATGAATAACAAAACGGGCGAAATACCAAATGCCACTGAAGACTTTGGCCAGTAATTTGGTCGGGTTTTATGGCCATTCGGCTCGCTTATAAATCGTTGACTATTTATTTGAAGGTGGGGTTGAGGCGATTTTTCCGCGGTCCGTAAATAAATTGTATGGAAATTTAGGGGGTGGTATTCCGGGAATGCGTGAAATTAGGGGTTGTATTAAAATATAGTGGCACCTTGCGTGGTGAATTTGTCATCAAAATGCCATAGCCAAAGGGTAGTACTTATTTTTTTAGAATTAGCAAATGTTAAACATTTGAAATAAAAGGAAGAAAGTAAATGATTCTAAAGGCTGATCTAACTGTATTACAAAATCGCAAAAATGTCTTCAAAGTAATTTAATTTCAGGTAGTTACTTATAAACTTTTATTTGTGATTAAATTCGAGTTTCCTTTTTTTTATTAAAATAAAACATACAAAATGTAATAAATGTTGCCAGTCTTCTTGGGACTATTACTGAAGGGTCGTCTCTGGAGGACATTTTTTACTTATAGTTTATTTTTTATTAGGTTTAGTTTATATTTATTTTAATTTTTACTTTTAAGTAGTTTTAATTTATATTGTAATTCTTTTATACTGTTTGTATATTACTTCAATATAAATAAATACATTTAAATAAGGTAAAAAATATATATATTATTTTGTTTATTGTTTTTTATTACAGTAATAAAAATATATAAATTAAAAGGGCTCTAGCCACCATCGAGGTTCCAGCTCTTCTGGAGCCTGCTGGAGTTATCCGAGATAATGGCATGAGGCCGGATGGTAAGACGCTGGTCCACTGGGAACGAGGACGTACTCTGGTATGGGACGCCACGTGCGTCGACACCCTCGCCGCGTCGCATTTCAGGGGGACAGCGCATAAAGCGGAGGCCGCGGCGGAAAATGCGGAATCCGGTAAGCGGCGCAAGTAAATGAGTATATTAAAAGATGACACATTTGTGCCGATTGCTGTAGTTTATAAAATACATAAAAGTTTATAAAAGACTTAACACCGCGTCTTGTCTCCTCCGGTGACAACAGGGCTGGATCTTTTTTGCCCAAAGAATCAGCATTGCAATTCAGCGGGCTTGCCACCATTCCACGCGGACGGGACTTATACTCCCTATCCGTAGTATTATTATTAATTTTAATTTCAAAATATTTAATTTAATTAAAAACTGCTTTAATAACATAACATTTTTAAAAAACATCACCCCTCGTCTAATTGTCTGCTCTGGTGACAAGAGGGCTGCTTCTTTCCTCGATCAGAGAATCAGCATAGCGATTCAGCGAGGAAATGCGGCCAGCGACCGTTTCCCTTTCGGGGTGGTCAGAAACCACGCTTATAAATAAGCGGATTCACATTTAGCCAACTTTACTATAGGCCAATCATGACAAGTGGCAAGCTCGTCGATGTCTCTAGCGTACCAAACTCGAGAAATATCACAAATAAATTAAATATTAATTAACTGTATTTATTTACATTAATAGATATTTTTGTGTCTTGGCCAGGAATCGAACCCGGTACCTCCGAGTCTAGATCCACGGACTAAACCGCTAGACCAAGGAGGCAGTTGTCCAAACGGCTGACGGAGAAATCTTGACACAGGAAGTCTGTCAATTATTTTTGCTAACGTACAGAAGGAAATGTTGCCAGCCTGATTGGGACTATGTCTGAAGGGACCGTACGTCTCAAAAGTGATTTTTTATTTATAGGTAGTTTATTTTATATTGGGTTAAGTTTACGTAATCATTTTATTTTCATTACATTCTTCTCATCTCTTACCCACACACGATGGACCCGGCACCCGCACGGTGAATCCATACAAATAAATATAATAAAATATTATGACCCGACCAGGAATCAGAAAATCTACGGTCTTAATACACGGAGGTAGGTTAATAATAGAAAAGAAATGGCGTGTTTAAACGCTATTGTGTTTTTTCTATGTACAAGTGTGTCATGAACCAGCTCGCGAAGTGACGAGTGACATGGCCGGAAATTGCGCCAACTGCAGTCAGCTGGGCTCACACGCGACCAGACACCTTCCAAGCATAAATTTTTACATAGATATACTTCCACCAGATATATGCAAGGAAAATGAGCAGCGCAAAATGTTTATGGTTCAATGGATTCGATTAGACCGTCATTAAAAAACTAATATTAACTTCTAGTAAATCCAAGACTCTGCATCTTCGCCGAGACGTTGCGTCTCTAAACGTATTCTACAAGCTTTACCACGGTGAGTGTTCTGAGGAGCTCCTAAACCTAATCGCTTCTTCTGTATTCCGCAAACGAAAAACTCTTATATAACTGTCGCAGGCTGAAGATGTGGAATGCTCTCCCATTCATATAACATGTAGGGACGTGGGTTCGATTCCCAATACATCATATACATCATGGTCAGCTTGTATCTCTCCACTGCTGGATACAATAGATGCCTACAGGCCTCCCCCAAGGCTCGCCACTACACGCGGTCTTTTGCAACTTTCATCCAACCTCCACCAGCGACCTTCTTCAGGTCACCTACCCATCTAGTGAAAGGTCGTCCCGTACGTGGTCTCCACTCTAAAACTCGTCGATGTCGTCGATTCTGCGGCAGATGTGTCCGGCCCTATGCCACTTCAGCTTGTAAAATTGGGAAAGTTATGTCAGTTACTTTGATTCTCTGACGAATTTTATTTGACGTTTAAAAGGTTTTTTTTATACTAGCACGACATGTGACCTTGCGCGAGGTCCATGAATGTTAGTACTGGAATCAGACACTCATGACTTACATCAGTCTCTAACACTATACCGGCTTGACTGGGCATGACGGTAATTCGAGTCTGATCCCGAAACCCAGTAAAGTGGATTCACTTTACTGGGTTTATCGGCACGAACGGTGGATATTTCCCAGCCCCGGCAGACTGGGCATATTATCACCATCAGTCCGCCTATCACCAGAAAAAGGTTAATTTAGTAAAAAGCCAATCCCTATAAAATAAATGATAAATTCGTTGGTTCCGATTTAAATACGCACTGAAACGTCTATAGATAAATCTACCTATATCAGTATGTACCCCTGGACGACATAAAAAGGCCAATCGGCTAAGTACCTCTTTCATGCTTGATTAAAAGGTTCAATTCTACGAAAGGGATTCGATTGCACTCACGTATTGCCTGTACATTTTGTATTCTATTGAATTTAAGTACATCACTAGTAAAGTATTAAAAATATATTCTGAAACCACGATTGTTTAGTATTTCGTTTAGCCAATTTTCATAATTCATTACAGCGCCTAGAATACAGAGTTCAAGACCTCCACTGTCGGAGATGGGCCTTCCAGAACATATACACTTGCTACGCTGGCAAGATGGGTTGGCGAGGATGTGATGTCAATGTTTAATGACAATTTATTAACGATTCCACAAGTTGGTAATAGTGGAACCGGGACCGACGGGACTTTCTTACAACCGAGTCACCACCGCGCCAATCTATTTATTTAGACAGATAGACAGTGGGGTCGTCCTGGTCTGGATGGCTAATAGGACTGGGGTGAGGATGGAGCCATTCCCCTGTTTCCCCCGGCTAACCACCCGCCGGTAATGCATGCTCTTTTAGTGCTAGGAATTGGTAAGCCGTGCGCAAGACGGAGCGATATTCTGGAGATGCTGGAAGTGTCTGTTGTTGGCCTGATAGAACATAATATGTACATCTAGTCAGGCCAACGACAAACTCTTCAATAGTAGGCATCGCCAAATTTATCAGTTTATCAGTTGGGACTTATTAAAAACCATGACCGACTCAAATCTCTCCAACAATGGAAACCGACTTTTTTTTTACCCACACGACATGTGACCATATATCCACCTGTAGGTAAGTGGCACGCGAAGTCTATGAAAGTTAGCAACTGGAATCAGACATTCATGACTGGCATCAGTCCTTAACACTATGCCGGCGCGACTGGGCATGTTGGCAATTCGAGCCTGATCCCGAAACGTGTGTGATACACTTAACTGGGTTTATCGGCAGGAATGGTGGATGCTTCCCCGCCCCGGCAGACTGGGAAAATTACCATCATCAATCAGTTCCTTCGTAGTCGCTGCAACAAACTTATGGAACATTCTCCCGACCAACATAAGGCAAGCTAATATCAGGTCGTCTTTTAAAAAACTACTATATTTACATTTTATAAATAGCTCCAAACCACTACCGTAACTTTTATATATGTATGTTTATGTATAATATTGTGTAAATATTTACATTTATTATTGTGTATTGATATTATAATATAAACAAAGGTATATAATATTTTTAAATTAACCTATAATTATATTATTGTTGCTGTCACTTTCATTGCACCTATGTATATTTGTTTAAATGTGTCCCTAAGGTCAGTCTGTTAGTCTGTCAGATAATGTCTACGGGCATTAAGTCCGCCTTTATACTTTGTGCAATAAAGTTTTTAAATAAATAAAATAAATAATTACGTATTTACTTACTAATATTCTTACGAAGAATACCTTTCTCAATTTCAAAACCAACATAAAATATACAATACCTTTGATTAAAAAATTGCAAAAAGAACTTAAACAAGGGACGTTTTTGCGGGTCAAAGAGATCAAACGAGGGGTGTGGCCGAGCCGTAAAAGGAGCCTGTCTTTGTGATTTACTCGTGGATTTTTTAACTAATTTTGATATAGCTTAAAAAACTTTTAAAGCTTTCGTTCGAACTTCAAAGAAGCTTGTGGATATTTTTTTTCAAGGCAAACCTTAGCTTCAATTTTGTAACTGTGAGTCAATATAATTTAAAACAAATTTATTAAAACTCCTCCGTGGTCTAGCGGTTAAGTCCGCGGATTTAGACTCGGAGGTATCGGGTTCGATTACTGGTCGGGACAAAAAAATATTTATTAATGTAAATAAATACATTTAATTAATATTTAATTCATTTGTGATAATTCTCGAGTTTGGTACATATTGTAAAAAATAAAAAACGTGAATTCTGACCTCGCAAGGAATACGGTCGTAATGATACTTAATTAACTTTTTACTTTAAGTTCAATGTCAGCGTAAAATCTAATTAAATGACTCAATGATTAAATAATTGCTAATTGTTGTGATTTCAATAATTAGGCTGACAATTAGATTTACATTTTGTATATCGACCTTTTAAATGTGTAATTGGAGATGTATTTACACGTAGTAATAAAAAACTAAGTAAGTCTTGTTTCAAGCAGTGTTATTTTTATGTAAATATCACGATGGCAAGCTTACAATATTAGTTTTTTTTTTTTATACTAGGAAGACATGTGACCTTGGGCCCACCTGATGGTAAGTGGCGCGCAAGGTCCATGAATGTTAGCAACTGAAGTCAGACACTCATAACTGCCATCAGTCCCTAACACTATGCCGGCTTGACTAGATGCTTTTTCACACTTCGCTTGAAGGACTCCAAGGAAAGTGGAAACACAGAGGCTGGAAGAGCATTCCACATCTTATATAATTATAACTAAAACATTTTTGCCATAAGCGAGGAATTTGTTTTTACTTACAGCTAGATACTTAATATTAAATTCGTGGCTGTAAAAAGGCCATGTCAGCGTACAATCTAATAATAATTATGTCCATAAATATAAATATAAATTCGTGGCTGTAAAAAGGCCATGTCAGCTTACAATCTAAAAATAATGATATTTATGTCCATAAATATTAATTCGTGGATGTAAAAGCCGTGTCAGCTTACAACTACACAAGTATAATATTAATGTCAAATAAATTGATAAATTACATTTACAATCTAAAAAATAATTGCTATGTCCAAATTAAACATATTATATTCGTAGCTGTAAAAGGGCCGAGTTAATGCGAGTTAAGTCGAACATAGCCAAGTTTGCGTCAAAATAAATAAAATAATAATAATAACACTTGACACTATCAGTTCCCGAATTTCAGCTCTTATAGCATTTGACATTGACAGTCTTTTTATAATAACGTTTGCGCTCGAAGTATTGGAGTTCCGCCGCTCGTTTTAATAAGTAAGTCGTCTGTTTGGGGCGCGTGTGCTCAACCGTGAGAAGTCGTACGGTCGCGAAGATTTGTCACGCTCCAACACAAATATTAAGAAAAAATTCACCATTAGGCCGCCAGGGTTGTCAACATTGATGTGTTTATTATTTGTTATTTTTAAATTATATTATTTTAATATTTGTTATTTTAACTGCCTCCATGGTCTAGCGGTTAAGTCCGTGGATTTAGACTAGGAGGTACCGGGTTCGATTCCTGGTTGGGACACAAAAATATTTATTAATGTAAATAAATACATTTACGAGTAATTAATATTTGATTTATTTGTTATATTTCTCGAGTTTGATACGCTGGAGACATCGACGAGCTTGCCATGTGTCTTGATTGGCCTATAGTAAAGTTGGCTAAATGTGATTCCGCTTATGTATAAGCGTGGTTTCTGACCCCCCAAAAAAGAAACGGTCGTGATTATACTTTAATTTACTTTTCAATTTTATATTTTTTTTATTTAGTTTAAGCTATTTTCTCTTATTATATACAATATACAGGCCTTCATAAAAGGTTTAATGTAAAACAATTTTTTGATACATTTCTACGAGTACACCCAACCAAATTCTGCATGAATGCCGTATGAGAAGATATATCCCAACTAAATGTTTTTTTTAAAATTTATTTTGTTGTATCTACATACAACTCTGTTATTAGAATAAGCATCTATGCATAAAATAATATAAAATCTTTTGTAAATTAAATATATGACATAGGCTAATGATAGGCTTGAATGATACACATAAAAATATTACTAAGTTTTTTCCAATTTCAGACTAGCTTTTTAAGTTTTTTAGTCAAGTGGCAGCGGTGACAACCCTACCTACGATCGGTACCTGTTCCTTGGTGTGTGTCAGTTGTTACCCTTGGATTCAGTTCCCTGTGTAAGTAGCCAACACCGACAAACTAATAAATTCCATCTTCTGCTCATCCCCACATAACGTGCGGTTTACATATGTCGAACTAAAGTAAGACCGCCTCAGTGGTCTGGTGTGCTGGGTTCGATTCCTGGTCGAGAACACAAAAAACGTATATTTAATTTATTTGTGACATTTCTCGAGTCTGGTACGCTAGAGACTTCGGAGAGCTTGTCACTCATGTGAACTCGCACATTACAAAATGACTTGTCTATTTACACGCGGAGGTATCGGGTTCGATTCCTGGTCGGTATACAATCATATTTTTATTATTTAATTGTGAAAATTCTCGTGTTTGATAAGGTAGAGCCTATAGTAAAATTAGATAAATATGAATCCGTTACTTTAAAATAATCGCCTCTGTACTATTTTTAAGTGCATTAAAGAATTTAAATAAATAAAATAAATAAAAGCGTGGTTCTTGATTACCCTAAAATGGATACGGTCGTGATGATGATTATTTTACATTAGTACTCTTACTAGCCGGAATTTGATCCTGACCTTTTCACTCACGACCAGCTCGAATCCAATTTGAATCTTCAAGTAATATATTCGACATAGCAAGTG
Source organism: Tinea semifulvella (assembly GCA_910589645.1). Classification (NCBI taxonomy): domain Eukaryota; kingdom Metazoa; phylum Arthropoda; class Insecta; order Lepidoptera; family Tineidae; genus Tinea; species Tinea semifulvella. The sequence goes on along the minus strand of OU342598.1, from coordinate 1,114,288 downwards.
CGTACTGATAATGACGTATGACTGAAGTTGCATTATTCATGACATAGTTTACAAACAGCAGTGGGGTGAGACGGTCACACCGCAAGCACTCGTATCACGCCATTTACTGTAGTACAAAAACACAAGTTACATTTCTTACATTGACGAGCTGGCTTGTCATGACGCACCTCGTAAAGTTGGCTAAACAAGTGCTTCATCATCATCAGCCTGTATCTCTCCACTGCTGGATGTAGGCCTCCTCTAAGGCTCGTCACTTAACGCGATCTTTCGCTACCCTCATCCAACCCCCACCAGCGACCTTCTTTAGGTCATCTGTCCATCATTTTATTTTAATATTTTTATATCTTGATTCGAAAAAAAAATCGAAAAAATAATATAACTTTTAAAAAGTAGTTAATAAAATTTTCTTTGTAATTTTTCATTCATTACAGCTAGAACACAGCATCCTAGACCTCCACTGTTGGAGATGGGCCTTTCAAAACTGAATCTGGAGAATTTGGCCTACACTCGCAACGCTGGCCAGACGGCTTGGCGAGGATATGATGTCAATTTCGAATGATAATTTATTAACGATTCCACAAGTTGGTATTAGTGGTACCGGGACCGACGGCTTACCGTGCTCTCCGAGGCACGGGAATGGTGGTGTTGTAAATCTTTGACAAATGTACGAGTACGTAAGAAAAGTGTATTTCTCATTTAAGGTACGCGTTCTTACAACCAAGCCCCCACCGCGCCTCATTGTAATATGACATATTTTTCTTACTAATTAAACCTACAAAATGGTATAAATTTTGCTTCATCAATTTGGATTCGAACTTGATACATATATTTTTGACAAACAACAATAAAATTGTTGAGTAAAATTATGTTTTTATATGCACAGCCGTAACAATTAAAAAATAAACGACTTTTTCTTAAGATCATAAACCCGAAAGTAGGTAGCTAACTTATATAGAGAATTACTCATCATAACATAAAATGTGAACTGTAGTCATTGAATTATATGCAAGGCCCGGGCTTTCAGCTCTACTTATTGGACACAAATGCATTGGTTGGTTTTAGAGCGTGAAACTTTGTGGATTATATTGAAAATTATATTCCAATCTATTATATATAGTAATAAATGGTCACTCTTAATGAATAATGACAAAAGGAACCTCAATATGATTTTCAAATACCCATTCGACGATACCCAACTCGATATAATTCGTCGACATTTATTTTTTTATTTTTCACAATATAGCGTCTAATTGTCGCCTTAAAGAAATTTGTTTAATGTCATATCTTCAGTAACACCCACGTGATGAAGACGAATCCATTGACTTAAAAATCATTACAATAGGCCAACGCGTTTGGTCTTCAGTGTGCCTCGAAGAAACAAACATACATATACATAACTCATAAAATACAAAAACCCTTGTTTGCGTCGCGCAGTCAATTAACACTAGCATTAGTCTTATCATTTTTGTTTTGTTCTCTTCTCCCGATGGATGATGAATGAGGTGATAGGGACGGCAAATGGTCTAGCCCATACAGCCAAGACGTAATATATCTTTCTTTTTCATGAGTTAATGAGGACATCATCAAATTCCAGATGCTGCAGAATTAGATGCTTTTCTTGGAGTCACTTGCGGCACCATTGCTTAAACACGTCGGGAGTTAGTCCTATCAATAAACATATCGATACTACTATTTTTTTTTAATCATTATCAAGTAGTACAAAAATAACTTAAATTGTCATTTGTATTTTTGTTTGTGAAAATATTTTTTAGCTGCTGGCCTTAGGATACGAACTGGCTTTGATTAAATTCAGTATTTGATAGAATATAATAAAAAATCCACGAGGCCGTGTTTTTTAACTACTTTTCTAAGATGGCAAAGCTTTAATATCAGTAGAATTAAATTGAACCTCTGTAGAGTAGTGGTGGCTTGGTTGTAAAAACGCTTTCCTTAAAATTAAAAATTAAAACCGGCTTGTACCAATGATGAAATGCACTTTTCTTACATACATTTGTCATAGATTTACAACATCACCGTTTTCGTGCTTCGGAAAGTATGTTAAGCCGTCGGTCCCAGTTCCACTAATAACAACTTGTGTGATCGTCATTAAAAATTGACATTCCTGTGGCGAATATAGGCCAAATTCTTGTTCAGTGGAGGTCTAGGCTGTACAAAAAAAAATGGATTTTTTAAATGCCCGTGCCCATTTTATAAGTCAAAGAGTGAAGCAATATTTTTGGTTATTGTCGCGAAAAGCATCAAAATTCCTTCTCGCGTTACGACGTCTTTTAAAATAACAATGACCGATTCGTCTTCGAGTGTTTACTCTGAAATTCCGAGTATTTTACTTCGCTCTGACCGATATTTTTCATTTGACGATGGACGTAAACTTCAAATTTGTAGGGGTTTTTTTTTTTTAATTCGCAATTCTGTCTCTGTCGCCAATCCGTCTGGCCAGAGCGTGGCGAGTGTAGGCCAAATTCTTTAGATATTCTGGAAGGTCCATTTCCAAGAGTGAAAGTCTATGACTATATGTTCTAGGGGTTGTGATGATAATGATATAAACAAAAAATTAAACAATATATAGTCGGCGTAGTCTAGCGGTTCGATTCCTGTTCAGAACAATAATTTATTTGTGATATTTCTCGTGTTTGGTACGCTAGTGACAACGACAAGCTTGCCTCTATTCATGATGGGCATATAGTAAAGTTTTCCATAGCGTGGTTTCTGACCACCCCGAAAGGTATAAGTGATCATACTTAACTTTTTTACTTTGATCCAAAGACGATTTATTCCAACTTTATTATAGTCGCCAAGTCTTTATATTTCGTACGTCCAGAGTGTGACTACTGGAACGTTAAAAGTCGCACACAATTCATAAAAAATATCCAAAAGATTTTTATAAGTCAGTAAATTTGGCCTGGTGATATAAACAGGCCGGACAGTTCGCGGTACCGTCGGCAAAACGGTAGGGTAGACAATTTCGATTTCTGCGCGATACCAGCCACTTGATGCGACGGCCAGAACAAAATTATAAGAGGTACTTTTCAGAGGCGCCAACATAAACGAAAAAGTTGAATTGAATTTATTTATCAACTTTATTTTGTATTTAAGAATTGTCAAAGTATGTGATTCGATTATCCCTTATGTCTGTATATTTTATATTTGTTTCCCTTTTTTACTTATCATTTATGTTATATTATATCCGACTAAATAAATAATAATTATTACTACAATAATTTCATACATCATGCATGTCAAAATCAACTGTGTTAGTATATTAGTACTAGTATAATAAAAAAATCATACATATAATATTAGTTTTAAATTTAAATGATATCTAAAATATATTAATAAATATAGTAAAAGTACATACGTACCTATACATATTTATCTATAAAACAATGTCATTCTTCTCACAAAAGTCCTCTAAAACTTTGCTTTTTTTTTTTTATAGACGGTGAATCAATAAATCATCAATGATACGCCCCCTGCCTTAAGGGCCAACGCGGGTGGGGGTCGCATGCCCGACTCATCCGTGAAGCTTCCTAGTGAAGCCCCAGGGCGCCTACGGACTAAAATCCTATAAACCGTCTCTATCTCACTGTTGGCCCTGTGTGCCTTTACAGCTAAGTCTGAGTCGTGGCTACGGAGTGAAGGCACTCGTTCGCCGCGTAAAACTTTGCTGATTGCTTACTGTTATATGTATTACCCGTCATTATTAATTTATGGTTGGTATGTCTGCCAAAGTTACCTCAGCTTAACTAAAACGCCTTCATATTTATTTATTCTGTGGCGCGATACCGCCAAATTGTTTTTTGTCACATGTCAACTTCTGTGGCCGCTCGGTTCGCATTTTTTGTTGACGTTTTAATTTGAATATTAATTATTTTTTATAAATTTTAATGGGTGGTCTTTTATGTTTAGAGGATATGTGTTATACGGTTTAGAAGACTAGCAGCTTAGCAAATTAAAGTAACCTGTTAATGTTTAATCTGACTAAGAAAGGATTCTGTAAGGAAAACTCAGCTATAGCAGATTTACAAATGAAGCATATACAGAATTATACAACAACAGTTAGGTATGCGGTCCGCTAAAGTGACGACGCATATCCGACGCAACGACCTCATTTCTACTACATTAACTCTCATGCGTATTCTGACATATCCACGTCTCGCTTTCATACGTCAGTGTTGGCACCAACGTGGCATTGTGTATGGCGAGCCGAGCTTTATCACTGACATTTCGACTGGGTCGCCGTTAACACTATTTCCCGCGTTCACTCTTCTTTCAAAATATGTTCTGGAAGGCCTATTCCAGCAGTGGAAGTCTAGGACTCTCGTGTTTTAGGGGCTGTGATGATAATAATGAATAAAACGTCCTAATAGTTAAAAATTATACTAAAGAGTATTTTTCTAGATAATAATTAGGTCATGTTACAATCTAAAACAGTTTTTTTTTTATAACAAGCTATTCAGTTTATGTGTTTCGGACCACCCGGACAATTACTGCTCAGTCGTAAAACAAAGATGGTTCGACGCATGCTTCTTTAATCATCCTTCTCATTAATTATTATGAAACTTGGTAATTTCACCAAGTATCGTCAAAAATATATTAATGGTCATTTTTTATAGTTACTGCGCTATTCTGATGGTACGTGAATGGGAACTTCTATATCTGGAACTCTCGAATCCCGAGATGTAGCTTCTCTGATCGTGTTCTACCGGCTATACTATGGTGAGTGCTCTGAAGAGCTCTATAACCTAATTCCTTCCTCTCCAGTCCGCAACCGAACCACATGCACAGGTCAGAATATGCACCCACATACCGTAGTCACTATCCCTTCGCGTACCTATAAATTTGATGACTCATACATCTGTCGCACAATAAAGATTCCAAGAGCATTCCACGCTCTTCCAGACTCTGTGTTTCCACTTTCCTATAACCTGGAGTCTTTCGAGCAAAGTGTGAAAAGGCATCTAGTCAAGCCGGCAAAGTTTCAGGGGATTCCAGTTGATAACATTCATGGACCATGCACGTCACTTACCATCAGGTGGCAAGGTCACATGTCGTGCTAGTATAAAAAAAAAATACATTGGCCACTGGCGACATGCATTAATTCCTACTATAATAATAATTTTCATCATTAGCCTCCGTCTCTCCACTGCTGGATGTAGGCCTCCACCAAAGCTCGTGGGAAGTCCCACTTCTCACCGTTGAATCGAATGATCAGGCAGTACAACTTCCTATACAAGTTTCATGTTTTTGACGTTTTTTCATCAAGCCAACATACTATAAAAAGTACTTAAAACAAATAGAGGTTAAAAGTTTTGGTCAATAATTATTATTTTAATTGTTAGGGTATTTTATTAATTGTAATTTTCATTTTAATTTAAAATCCTATTTTTAATTACAGTTTTAAGTATTGCTTACTTGGTAAAATATATAAATTGAAGCTTAAAAATTACACTGATGACGCCGCTCCAAAGAGAGGCGAAATATTTGGCAATAAAATTTTTAAGCTTCAATTTATATATTTTACCAAGTAAGAAACACATCTAACACATTTTATTTGTTGCAGATAGTTTTAAGTATTGTTAATTATAGAATTATCACTTTATAAAATTGTATTGCTTTATAAATATTTTTTTAACAATTGAACTTAATCTTATTTATATTAAAATTGTTACAATTACTCTAATTTTAATGCTGTAATCTCCTATAATTAAGATGGCACTTAACCCCATATTATTCTTATTTTGTTGTAATGAATTGGTGTACATCTTGTTGGAGATCTAATAAATAAATAAATAGCCAACAATTTCAACCATAAAGTAAAGTATCATCACGACCGCGTATCCTTTGCGGGGTGGTCAGAAACCACGCTATAAATAAGCGGATTCACATTTAGCCAACTTTACTATAGCCCAATCATGACAAAATGGTAAGCTCGTCGATGTCTTATTTAAATAGCAAAATTGAGATTATTGTTTTCAATAACGTCAGGTAACATTTCACAAACAGATTGAGGACAAGAATCTGTGTCACGCTGACAACAAAGAAATTCCTCTAACAAAAGTGTCTATCAATAAAAATATTCTTTAAATATATCTTCATAAATCAAATAATATAGCTAATATTTATATCATCGTTGGACCATTAAACGTAAATAAGTACTACGAATCTTGCATTTAAAGATTCACACATACAGCTGCGATAATTATTATGTTGCGATCCAAAATCTACTAGGTACTTTTCACAGCTTCAAGCTTTAGATACCTACAATATTTCACACACTTCTTAAATAGATCCCAACAACTGTGAGTATGTATATATTAAGTATTATAAGTAATCAAATCAAAATCAAATCAAAATCAAAATAATTTATTTCCGTATGGTTAGCACGTAACACTTGGATATTGTCAATACATACAAGCCAATAAATAAAAAATAATGATAAAACAAATAAAAAATTTTACCATTGACCATGGCTGGACCGAACCTAACATCAATACAATAATTATAACTAAAACATTGTTGCCATAAACGAGGAATTTGTTTTTTCTTACAGCTAGATACTTAATATTAAATTCGTGGCTGTAAAAAGGCCATGTCAGCTTACAATCTAATAATAATTATGTCCATAAATATAAATATAAATTCGTGGCTGTAAAAAGGCCATGTCAGCTTACAATCTAAAAATATTTATGTCCATAAATATTAATTCGTGGCTGTAAATTAGAGTTTATTATATTAATATTATTTACTAGTAAATAGTTTAGTTTTAGTAGTATTTTAATTTCTTCCTTATATTATCTTCTATAATTTGCGCGAACCTTCCATATACCATGTTCGTAATGTCCCTAAGGTTGACCGAGTAAGAATGTCTAGCGGCATTAGGTCCGCCTTTGTACATAGTGCAAAAAATTTAAATAAATAAATAAATATTAAAAATGTCTATTTGGAAAATATTATCCATTACTAATACTATGTGGGCTGTTAAGTCCTCGTTTTTACACTCTGAAGTACCGGATTCCTGGTCGGGACACAATAAATTATTTAATTAATTTGTGATATTTCTCGAGTTTGGTACGCTAGAAACCTTGACGAGATTGCCACTTGTCAAGACGGGCCTATAGTAAAGTTGGTTATATGGTACTCCGCTTAATAAAAAAAAAAATCTTAGTTTCTGACTACCCCGGAAAGGATACTGTCATTTAATTGATTAATTTGTTATTATAAATTAATTAAAATATCGCTTATCGTCGCAGGCGGATAGTATAATCGAAATTGTTATATTAAAATATGCGTATGTCAACTTTTGCCTAAAAAAATACACCTGTGTGATACTAATGGTATAAAATTACAATGTTATTTATTTTTTAAAGCGATCACTGTTATCGCTCTAGTGTGGTATGGCGTTTTAAAAAGCACTTGACAAAAATGATCGAAGTAGTCGTAAATAGCCAAAAATAACACACCTCAATACTACATGGACAAGGAGACTAACCATATCCAATACACATTTAGACAAGGTCAATGACCTCCAGTACTCTATGGTGGCACGTGTACGCACGTCTCTGTTGACGCTACTTGAAATGTTATTTTAATTGAATATACAATTGCTCTGACAAGAAAGAAAAGAGAAGAATGCCCTCAAAAAAAAAATACAATCTATCTATCTTGTCTTACCTTTTATCTTATCTACCTAATTTCGGTAGTGGCTCGGTTGTAAGAACGCTTTTCGTAACATTCCAAAAAGGGTTCGAAACCCGGCATGTACCAATGAGAAATAATACTTTTAGAATACTTTTCTTACGTACATTTGCTGTCGCGGTCCCGGTTCCACTAATACCAACTTGTGTTTTAATAAATTGACCTCATATCCTCGCCAACCCGTCTGACCAGCAGTGTGGGGCGTAGGCCAAATTCCACGGAGTCCTAGACCTCCACTGCTGCAGATGGGCCTTCCAGAACATATCTGGAGTATTTAGCATGCACTGAATCTGATGACAATTTATTAACGATTCGACAAGCATAAGTAAAACCGGAATTTGAGAAGCAAAGTTACTGACATAGATTTCAAAATAAGCTAGCCGAAGTGGCAATGCGCCGGACACATTTGCCGCAGAACCGACATCGATGGGGCAAAGATGTTCTAGAGTCCACATCCTACGGGACGACCTTTCGCCAGATAGACGAATGACATATAGAAGGTCGCTGGCTGGATGAGAGATGCAAAAGACTCCGTGTAGTGGCGAGTCTTGGGTTAGGCCTACATCCAGCAGTGGCTTAGGTTATTTCTTAAGGATTCAATCTATGTCTACGGAACTCTAGTTTAGAAATGTTTGTCTGAGCAATGATAAACATTGAAACAGCAATGGCATGTCTAATTCTGTACTGCTATACCGTCTCTGCGCACACGCATCAAAGAAAACTGCCCTTTCATGGATTGTTTACGGCATGTCAAACTAGAAAGAATGTCGTGCAATGACTTTAACATAGACAAAGTTCATATGGACTTGATCTTAAGCGTAACGCGAAAAGTAAAAAAGAACATAAATCATCCATTTTGTCTATTTCTTGTACAATACTAGTACAGTAATAAAAAAATAATATATAGTAGTTTCGATGCTTTTATTTTTAATACTAATGTTATTTTTACTATATATTACTGTGCTAACTGCACAGTTATTTTCACAAGAAATGATATAGTTTTCGTATCAATGAAGTCCACTTCTACTAAAGCTGTCATCATGATATTTTAAACATTTTGAATACCTAAACTGTATAAAGGGTTTTATTAACTTGAATTGTAATATTGTTAGAATAATTTATCTAAAAATGCATTATATAACTGTGAAAACAATTTAGCCCAACTCCCCATACAAGATGAACAATGTCCTTTGACCTTAAAACGAAAGTAAAGTATCATTACAACCGTATCCCTTGCGGGGTTGTAAGAAACCACGCTTATAAATAAGCGGATTTACATTTAGCCAACTTTACTACAGTCCCACCATGACAAGTGGCAAGCTAGTCGATGTCTCCAGCGTATAAAACTCGAGAATTATCATAAATGAATTAAATAATAATCAAATTTATTTATTCAAATTAATATATATTATTATATCCAGACCAGGAATCGAACCCGGTAACTCCGAGTCGTAATCCACGGGACGAAGGCAGCTTACAATTTAAGATGTTACTTATAATTATAGCTGCTGTAAAATGGCATTGTCATGATAAAAGGTGTTATATTACATATTAAATTTATTGTAGAACACGATGTATATCAATGTCTATGACCTAAACAGAAAGAAAGAAAAGATAAGCTTTAAGAAAGCTTTAACTATTTTCTTATTACATCTGAATTCTATATTTGAAAAGACTTCTCATTAAAACAAAGAATAATTCGTAGAATTAACTTATTTTAGATAAGATTTTACTAACTGGAGATATCATAGCAGTGTAATGCATGAAACTGTAAAATAATTAGGTTTACTATACGAATACAAATTGTGTTATACAAAATCTGATCCAACTTATAATTATTTACAATTACATCTATACGAATACAAATCGTCAAGCCCAGTTAAGCCGGCATAGTGTTAGGGACTGATGTCAGTCATGACTGTCTGATTACAGTTGCCGCAGAACCGACGCGCGACTGATATGGCAAACGGGTAGAGTGGGGACCGCGCACAGGACGACGCATAATGGGTTGACCCCCGCCAGGTATACGGATGACATTTAAAAGGTCGCTGGCGGGGGTCGGATGAGATTTGCAAAATAAAACGTGCAGTAGCGAGCCTTGGGGGAGGTCTACGTCCAGCAGTGGACAGACACAGGCTGATGATGATTTTATTTCGACATCTCGCTATACGAACGAAACCTGATCACACAACTAATTTCTATATAAATAGTGGTAGACCATCAGTTAGTAAATTAATATATCATGGAAATTAACAGATCTGACATTGCTTCCTTAATTTTGTTGATTTTGGTCGTCAATAAAAACGACAGTAAAATTTTAAATAAACTCATCTAGTGTAATATTGAATGCCAATAGTAAACAGCAAATATTTTTATGTGCATCATGTTATATCACCACTGAATTATTGCCACAAAATTTTACGTCATTTATTTTATCTGACAACGCCTCTATACAGCTGCAATAATAAAATTATTTAAGTAGTAGTCTTATTATATTTAAGTATATTATAGGATTGGAATAATAATTGTTATAATTATATTTTGACATTATTATTATCTACCTTACGACAAAGCTTCTTTACAGTTGAAGTGACATTTGAATTATTATAGATTTAATATTTAGCTTTATTTTAGTGTAGGTATAAATGACAATGCCCCTTTACAGCTGCTATCCAATATTACAAATTATTTATTATTCTCAGGCACTATGCCCTTATTAGCAGGCAATATTGGCATATTTGACCAATTCAAGTCCCAAGGATAATTATTAAACAATACACAATATATTATTTTTATAATAATAATAGATAGGCAAACAGGTTTAGACCTAACTATGCTGAACATAAACAATGACAGTTTTGTTTCATCTATCACCCCTCACCTGAAAAGGTTGGTATTGACTCCCCACGAGAAGGCACAGTTGAACCAGATACGGAACGCTGACGAACAACGCCGTGAACCGCTATTGATCAATGTGGGTAATTTGGTACTGTTAAAGACTCGTGGGGCAAATAATGCCAATAAGGGACAATATCGCAAATTTATACCCCTACGCGATGGGTACAACAGGTCGCGGAGAAAGACAAAAAACCCGCACATCTGTCACATAATTGCACAAGTCTCGCCGCAAATGTGGCAAAGACTAACAGATGCAGAACGCGTCCTCATTGACTTCCAGCACGTGCGCGTGGCATACCAGTCACCGCTGTTGCAGTGCTCGCTCTGCCGGAAGACGGTTCTGCACTGAAAAAGTGCTGTGCTGTCACTGTGGGCGGCTTGCACCTATGAACGCAATGCCCCGACCGCCTGGATGGACCGGAGTTATCTTATGGAGCGCGTCAGCGGTGGTGTTAGTCTGGGAAAGTATTCGTCATGTTTCGAATTTGATTCCAAGCGCAAGAGAGTCAGGCCCCGCACTAAGATGCCTGAGATGTCGGGGCACCTACTTCGAGCTAGAGTGACTGTAACAAGACGGATGTAGGCCGAACGGGCGGTTGCCCATGCCTCTCGCGAGCGTTTTTAGAAAAACAAACGGAGTTCTTCGCGCCATTTTGCGTGGACATGTCAAGTGCAAGTTTTTGTTTTGTAAATTAATTTACTGTGGATATTATTGGTCAAAAGTGGTGTTGTTTTGTTTAATAATGTGCTACAGTGTGAATAATTATGGAAAACGATAAATTGGACTTTAAATATGGGGGACAATTTGCAGTTTATTTTTTGCGGTTTTCCCGCGCTTTCCCATATTTTACCCGACGTTTTTGAGCTATTGTGCCGCGAGTGACTGCAAGAAAAGTATCAAATTCTGAAGCATCTGGAATTTGATGATGACCTCATTAACTCATTAAAAAGAAAGATATATTACGTTAGACTTGGCTGTATCGGCTAGACCCTTTGCCTTCCCTATCATCTCATTCATCATCCATCGGGAGAAGAGAACCAAAAAAAATAAGAAAAACTTTGTGTCAGTAGTGAGTTAGCAAACGTAGCGCTACCCAAGCATATTTTTCTGTAATTTGTATTTAAAACGTAATAGAAGTATTTAAAAAAAATACAATATATTTTTTTAGACGTTCTCTGGACCTACTCTTAGTCTGTGAGTCCTGTCTAAAAACATATTTTGGAAACTATAGGGTAAGAGATTCACAGATTATACTTAGTTTAGTAAATTTTAGTTTAGATACTGGTAATTATTTAAAAGATAGTAGCTATGAATAATAAGCATTTTCTAAATATATCAACCAGTAAACAACTGAGAATTAAGAGTGTTAGTCGATGGATCATAAAAATATTGGGAGGAAGTGGTAAGATTTGGTGCCGTCTGGTCCTGGCGGGCGTCACTCTGCGTGTGGTCCGATTTTGTTTAGCTCTCCGATCGTCACTCATAAAGGCTTAAAATAAACCATTCTTTAATGGAGACTCTTCTATTTAGCACACATTAAATTACTGAGAAGACGGGTTCTAGAGTGGATTGGACGTAAGACGACCTAAAAACTTTTAGGCGGACGTATAGTTTTTTAAATACCTTATGGTCTTTACACGCGTAGCTCGTACCAACATTGGAGGCGCAGTAAAATAGACCATTTAGGTTGAGGTGCAGTCATTAATCAATTAGGTGGAAGCGTGGTACGGATTGACTAGTCAGATGGAACTGCGAACTAATAGACTTTTGCAATTTAGACGAGTTTCGTGGGAAAGTTTTTCACGCCAGATCCCTTGTGGGGTAGGTAGAGAAAACGACACGATCAGGACATACTTCTTTCGCTTCGTCGACATTCATCAACTTCTTCATACATGCTCTTTTGTTGCGAATGCTTTTTAATTCACCTTTAAACAGTGTTTTATTCATTTAATCGTGATATGATAGTATTGATCTTGCAAGGCCTCTTTTACTGACAACTTTCGCATTACATATATATACCTGGTTAGTCAATCTTTCTTCGCTCATCCTTTCAACATGCCCGATCCATCGTGACATGCCTTTCCTTATTGTTCTCCCTCTGCTTCCTTTTGTACCTACCTTTTTTCGTATTTCAACGTTACGTATGCGGTTCACAAAATTGCGTATTCTGACATATCCACGTCTTACTTCCATATATCAATAGTGGTACCAATATGGCATTTTGTATGGCGAGCCGTACTGCGGGCACTGTTAACACTATTTTCCGCATTCACTCTTCTTTCAACATCCCCATCATACTTTTCATCTGCAGTAAAAACACTGCCCAGATATATATTTTCATTTACATAATATCGATGGTAAACCTATATTACATACAGACTATATTTCTCCCGACTTTTCGGTCATGGTGCATCGAGTGTCAAGTCAGTGCAAATGAAATCCTCGTCAACAGTGGGCGGCAGATTTGAAATCCACATACATCACACTTTATTACATTTATTATTACATCACACCACAGATTATCGAGCACATTTTCATGAGTCCTAGAGAGATAAGCCTTTCAAAAATTTCTGGCTTTCGAAATTTCGGTTGCTGATGGTGGAAATTTTTATGCATTACAGACCCTGGAACACAGCGTCCTAGACCTCCACTGTTCGACTTCCAGAACGTATATCTAGAGAATTTTGCCTACACTCACCCCGCTGGCCAGACGAGTTTGCAAGGGTCTGATGTTATTTTTTTTAATGACATTTTATTAACAATTCCACAAGTTGCTATTAGTGGAACCGGGACCGACGGCTTCATGTGCTCTCCGAGGCACGGGAACGGTGCTGTAAATATATAACAAAAGTACTTACAAAAAGTGTATTTCTCATTGATACTTGCCGAGGTTCGAACCCACCTCTTTAGGATGTTAACGAGAGCGTTCTTACAACCGAGCCACCACCGCTTCTACTTAATATTATTATTACATATTTTCATACACAATAAATGTTATTGTTGCTTTTATGATAGCGTTCTAATGTCAGTGATTACTTAGTAGCAGTTGTTAGAAGTTTACACTTTAGGATATATTTATAGCATTACATAACAAAGGTGTGATCTTACTTATTGAAAACGTCTGTCAGTGGTCGGTAACCCTTTTGTTGTCTTAGATTATCGTCACCAAAACATGTGTTCAAACATTGACTTATGCAAGGACTGGGTTTTATAATTAAAATAACGACCTACGTCTTTATACAAATAACTGAGCGGCATATGACATATGATACTATCTTTAGATATTAGACAGTCAACATCTATAAAATTATTTTTAAATAAATATATATTTTTTTCTTGATGAACATAAAATAAGTCGTCATAACTCACTACGTACTTAAATTTATAGGGGAACCAATAGTATTGTTGGCACCCATCCCAATGATTGGCACTGTGATTTAATGAAGATATTAGAAATTGTTTAGTGTTTTTACTTGTACAACACAAATTTAATTTCATTTATTTATTCACCATCATAACTATTTATTATAATATTAAAGTACAAAGTATATATATTATTTTATATTTAGGTAAATATTATATATGTATTTAGTGAGTATTTTATAGTAATAAATTTATTTCAATAATAATAAATAACAGACAGGCTTAAATAGTATTCAATATTTTTAGTATGCGACAAATGTAAAATTCTTCAGATTTGAAATTTGTTAGAATGAACGAGCGAACAATCATCATTATCATCAGTCTGTGTCTCTCCACTGCTGGATATAGGTCTTCTCCAAAGCTCCCCACTATACACGATCTTCTGCTACCGTCATCCATCCCTACCAGCGACCTTCCTCAAGTCATCCGTCCATCTGGCGGGGGTTTTCCCACTCTGTGTCTTCCAGTACAATCTGCAATAATATATATATAATATCCACTGCAAAACCCGTCTACTCCATCTTTTACCGGTTCTGCGACAGACGTGTCCAGCCCATTGCCACTTCAACTTGCTAATTTTGAAAGCTATGTCGCTAACTTTGGTTATTTGACGGATGTCAACGTTTCTGACTTTATCCTTCAGAGAGCATAGCTTTCTCCATAGCTCGCTGAGCGATTTTTTTCTTGATACCTGGTTCTTACATGATAGTCAAGGATTTCACATCAGTTTCACATTGTCATTCTCGTTGGCATCCCAAAAGCTTTCCATCAGTCAAATTTTTAGTATCAACAAATGGTTTCGTGTTTTAGGATATTTTTGATCGCGTCAGTATATCATAGACGTACATATAAACGAGTGGGCCATTAGTAAAAAAGTGTTGTCTTTTAAATATAGTAAAAAGTAAAGTAAAGTATCATCACGACCGTTTCCCTTTCGGTGTGGTCAGAAACTTTACTATAGGCCAATCATGACAATCGATGTCTCCAGCGTACCAAACTCGAGAAATATCACAAATAAATTCAATATGAATTAAATGTATTTATTTACATTACCTAATAAATATTATTGTGTCCCAACCAGGAATCGATCCCGGTACCTCCGAGTCTAAATCCACGGACTTAACCACTAGACCACGGAGGCAGTTTAAAAATAAAAAAATAATAACTCTGAGTTGCGAAATAGACCGGCTTAATTTACGGGGTAATCCAGACCACGGTTTTGATTATGAAGAAATGGTAATATTAGACCAATTGAATTTATTGGAATTGATTAAAACGAACTTGTGAAAAAAACTTTGTGAAAAAAAAAGAGGGATTATTTGAGAAAGATATAAAGCAAATCTGGGTGCTAGATTTACTTTAGAACTTTCTCAAAAAACCCCTCTACACTCGCAACTCTCTAACCAGTATTTTTTTAAATGTTTTTTTTTATTCTTCGACGTTTCCTTAAAGGAGGTAGCCCCTCACTCATTTCAGCTGTTGAGGAAACTCCCAGTTCTAGGGGATGTGATGATGTCTATGGTTTATTGTATACATTACGACCTCGCAGAGACACCCGACGACAGACTATTAATCTTTTAATAAATATACCGTTCTATGTTTACATTATTTTTAGTAGAAGACACAGTTTACTAGCGGTTTTAATACGTGTTTCACACGACTGAAATTAAATCACAATAATTTTGACATCAGACATGCATTCGAACAGCCAGAATAATTTATAACTATATACAATTTAATATTGTTTCACACTGTAAAACGAAAATTTAAATTTGTCAACATCAATCAGGAATTTGTCTATAGAAAAACAGTAATTTTGGTCCTACTATGATTTCTAATTAGAAGTATCATTACGACCGTTTCCCTTTCGGGGTGGTCAGAAACCACGCTTATAAATAAGCGGATTCACGTTTAGTCAACTTTACTGTAGGCCAATCATGACAAGTGGCAAGCTCGTCGTACTAAACTAGTGTACCAAACTCGAGAAATATCACAAATAAATTAAATATTAACTAAATTTATTTATTTACATTAATAAATATTTTTGTGTCCCGACCAGGAATCAAACCCGGTACCTCCGAGTCTAAATCCACGAACTTTACCACTAGAATACGGAGGCAGTTTTTTTTAGTTCCAATTTGCTTTTAATTTATATATAATTGTGATTATTATTTTATAACAGTGCTAACAATGTCCAACATATATATTTCCAGACAGGTCACACAGCGCCATCTAATTTCCGTGGTAAGCTACGAGGCTTGTGTTACGGAAACTACATATTATACTTTTTTTTGTAAATATATACATATTATACATATAAACACCCAGACCGAGACAAATTATACAATGTACAACTTGCCCCCGGTGGGAATCGAACCCACGACCTCCCAAATTCACGGCAACGTTTGTTACCACTAGACCACGGAGGCGGTCAAAATTATTTATTGGATTGATTTGAATAACTTTTAAAGCTATGCTAAGTAGGTATTTTGTACAACGCAACTTTGTGCGCATTATTTTTTACTTTTGCATGGAAATTGTGGCTTACATCTCAAATATCATATAGATTTATATCAAAATAAAAATAAAAAATCTTTTATAATAGTTTTTTACAAAATTAACACCGAGGCTCCCAACAAGGCCAGTTAGAAACCGCGCTACAGGCAGCCCCGCTGCTATTTCCAGAGTTTATATAATAAAAAGAAAATAAATGTCAATTTACATGAAAAAAAAATGACTTCAAAACTTATAACTATGGTTAAATAAACAAAAAGAAAACTAAATATATATTATTAATAAAGTCATAAAATATAATAATAATATAACACAATTATATGTATTTATAAATAGTTTATATCATATCAATTTTCATGTAAACACATTAAGTAGCTGTCCTGTAGCTTTATAGTCAAATGTTTTAAACCAATCAGTTATTTTTATTTCAGCTCAGTAGGGTATATATTCAATAATTGGTTTATTTTATTGTAAAGATATCCTACTGTTTTAGTACTATAGGGTCTACAAATATAACCTTGACGACGTATGGTTTATAGCTGAGGAATTATAGGTAAAGTCTTGTGAATTCTGAGTACTGTGAGAAGAATTACCATTGTCTGACAGTAAGCAGTTGAGACATTGAGTATAGTGGATGTGTGATGCATCGCTGGGCCCTTTCTAATCTTAACATTTTACTTGAGCACGAGCCCCCCCACATAATACAGTAGGTTTATTAATCAATTACTGACTGCGCCAATGCCAGGTAGGTTGATTTAAGATATCCTCTGAGATGCAACATCTCGGAGTCTCTTAATTGTTCAAATTCAAATTGAAAATCGTTATTGCACAGAATACAGATAGATATAGGATAATACAATTTTACACTCCAGCTGTATCCTACCATAATGGTATGCAAATAATAGTACATGTCAAATTACAACTAAAATTATATTTGTCAACACCTATACATACATATCTTCACGCCAAATCCCTTGCGGGGTAGGCAGAGACAATTGAGCGCCACTTGACACGATCACGACATACCTCTTTCGCTTCTTCGACATTCATCAACCTCTTCATACATGCCCTTTTATTTTGGTGGCTTTTTAATGCACCTTCAGCTATTGTTTTATTTATTTGATCGTGATAGGTAAGTCTTGGTCTGCCAGGGCCTCTTTTACCCACAACTTTCGCATTATATATCTGGTTCGTCAATCTCTCTTCACTCATTCTTTCAACATGTCCGAACCATCGGAGCATACCTTTCCTTATTTTTGTCCCTATGCTTTCTTTAATACCTACCCTTTTGCGTATTTCGTCATTACGTATGCGGTCCGTCAAAGTGACGCCGCATATCCGACGCAAAGACCTCATTTCTACTGCATTAACTCTACTCTCATGCGTATTCTGACATATCCACGTTTCGCTTCCATACATAAGTGTTGGTACCAGCATGGCATTGTGTATGGCGAGTCGAGCTTTGTCACTGACATTTCGGCTGGCCATTAGTGACCCCAGGGCACCGTTAACACTATTTCCCGCGTTCACTCTTCTTTCAACATCCCTATCATACTTCCCATCCGCAGTGAAAACACTGCCCAGATATATAATTTCATTTACTTGTTCCAGAGTTTCATCATCAATCTTTATCGTCACGTTTGTCATTCTTCTTCTTTCAAACACTAGTACCTTAGTTTTTCTCGCATTCAAACGGAGTCCTTTTTCTGCACATCCCTCTTTCATTTTTGTAACTAGTGATTGCAGTTGTTGTTCGGACGATGCCATAAGAACAGCATCATCTGCATAAAGCAGGCAGTTCACCACTAGATCACTCATTTTTATCCCACAGTCACTCTCTCTCACTCTTTTTAGGCATTTGTCGAGATATAGGGTAAATAATCTGGCAGAAAGCACACAGCCTTGTTTGACGCCCATTTGGGATTCAAAGCAAGGCGACATACGTCCGTCCACCCGCACACAAGCTTTACAGCCCTTGTACAGGGACTGTATAGCTTCTAGCAGTTTGTCATCCACTCCATACTCCGGCAATATGTCCCAAAGCTTCTTTCTTTCAATCCTATCAAAAGCCTTCTCTAAATCCACAAAAGCAAAGAAAACCTTCTGGTTTAAGGCCAAAAACTTCTCTGTGATATTGCGGAGCGAAAAGACTTGGTCAGCGCATCCTCTTCCAGGTCTAAAGCCTCCTTGTGCCTCCCATAAAAGACCTTCAGTCTTCTCTTGCAGGCGTTTCGTGAGAATCTTGCCATACGTCTTGCTCGCCAAACTGATTAAACTAATAGCTCGGTAGTTGGCACAGTCCAATCTAGATCCTTTGCCTTTGTATAAAGGAACGATGACTGATTGCTGCCAGTCCTCCGGTACTCTTCCCTCCTGCCAGCAAAGGTTGCACAACAGGTGGAAAGCGTTCCAGACCGGTATACCTCCGTATTTAATCATTTCAGCGAGCACTCGATCTTTTCCCGCAGCTTTGCCACATTTCAGGCTCTTAATTGCCGATTGCAATTCTTTCACACTTATTTCCTCCTTAAATATGGACGTTGTGTTTGTGGGTAGGTCTGGAGGTAATGTACCCGTCGTAACGTCGTTAGGAGTTATCTCGCTAAAAAATTCACTCCACCGCTCCAACACCTCAACACCTATATTGTAAAAAATCCTGGATACTATAAAAACATTGTTCTTTCAACCATTTAATTTAACAGCTTCTTAAATTTAATTATTGATGTCAATTGTTTTAATTGCTTACATCAAAAGTGTAATCATCATCATTCTCATCGTCATCATCATCACTGTTGGCTCTATTACATACAGGAAGAGCATAATAATTCAATATCTTTGATCAGTCCACAATGTTTAATTTTAACATACACTTGTTTATTTTGGTTTCATAGGTTCTCACGACAAAAATACAGACGGTATTTTTGCTTTGACAAAAAACCGTTAATTAGTCATTAAAGTGCTAACGTTCGTACGTCATGTCACAGAATAACCAGAGGCGAGAGAGAACAGAGGAGCCCAGCGGCAGAGGCATAAAGTTTAACAAAATATAAAACCAGATATAACGCAATAAAGTAACTCGCTCGTTTACGATGACACAGAATTAGAGTCTTCTCTCATCGCGCAATACGAATTTTGTCCTGCGGCAGTAAAAGCGAAGCATAAACACGGTATAAATTAAACTGGCAATCTACCAAACGACAATCCATTAGGTCGTCCACATAAACGTGGATGTAAACTTTCAGCGCCTGACTTCGTAGTCGCTGCTGGAAAACATTTGATGCGACCTCAATATTACGGAATATGATTAGTTGACAACAATGAATTTCTAAATTTAAAGATAGAACAAAAAGATAAACTGCCCGAAACCTAACTTTACATAGCATTAGTGGTGATATTGGGACAGGTAAGATCAATAAATATATTCTTAATGTAATATTTATTCTGTAGGTGGAAATACAAACTGTAGCCAATAAAGTAGGTACTTCTTTAAACAATAAAACAGAACAAGTGCAACTGCTCAGTTTTACAACTAGGTATCAGCGCCAATACACGGCTGTATGTTTGCCTGGAATGCATCACACTACTAATTTATAGGGCAATAAAGTTTTACTTGTCACTCACGCTGGATTTATGCTCCGCTCGTCCCAAATGCGGTTTCTTCCGCTGACGAATTTCCTCGTGTCAACGTCTACAATAAACAAGATTTGAAGCGCAAAGCGACAGAGGCTATCAGGGTCGGTTTATTTTCAACCCACCGTGACACACCGCCATCAAAACACACGACGGCATAATATTATTTTAACATCACGCTAACAAAGTCTCATTTTCATGACAAATATAAACTTTAGTATCTTGCAACAGAGATGCTAGTTATTTATATTATTATGCTCAGTATTTGCAACCATGTGTGGTTTATGAATGCCCGAATAGCATTCAGATCGGTCAGGAGGCGCCGGCGACGAAACTGCACCCAATAGTCATAAAACAAACTTCCATTAATATTTTATTAATGGAAATTCTACAAAATGATTTACAATACATTCCCGAACTTAAAAATAAAATGTATTTAAATTGACAAAAAAAGACACAAATATATCGTAAATTCCATTAACAAATTAGAACAAACTGTTAGTGACACACGATACAACGTTGACCGGAAAGTGTCTCCTGAAAAAACTTTGATAAAACGACGCTGTAAAAGTTTCCCAGAAGCCGATCGAGGGCAGGTTTGTTTAGACTTTGTGGACGAACGCGGTGCTTACACAGATGTCACTGAGCAACCATGAATGAGATATTTATGATGTTCCCCAGAAACTAGATGACGACACGCTCCCAACTGAGACATAAACAACTGAAAAAACAACTTTTTAAGTAACAGAAGATAAATTACCGCTGAGTTCGCTAAAACTCGCTGCTCATCGTTTTAAATGACAAATTCTCGCCCTAAACTGTATTTACAACACAGATCAAACAACCGCATTCCAACGAAAACAAACGAGCTTTTAAATTAAACGACGAGAGAAATTTCATTCAAGAAATCCATTAAAACCTGGTACGTCACAACATCGTTTAGGAGGGTCCCAGCAATTAGTAAACAAATGAGCCGAATGACAGATCGTGATAGTTGGCAGCGACTCAAACTGTCACCCCCGATTTGTCGACAAGACTAATGTCCGGAACGGCGCCGTACAAACAGGAACATGTGTCGCGGCGTAAAAAGCACACAATAAATCCTCCTCACTGTTTACTTCTGGAAGTTATTTTCAACTTAATGACAAAGTCTGCTATACGAATGAGACACATGTACAATCGAGTTATAGCGCTATTTCGGTGGCCAACGATTGATTGCATCTTTTATTGGTCGATTACATTTTCTCTACAATAATCAGATGCCCATTCAAGCATTTAATGCGTCACCAATTTAAACACGTTTAAAATTAACGAAACAGACAACTTTCTAGAGCTATTGAGGAAGCAGTAATTAAATAAGGTCGGATTCCCTTTGCATTATCTGAGTCGTTTAATCTGTGTCTAATTAGGTGTATCTCGTGACTACAGACACGTGCTGTTTCAAAGGCTTTTTGTATTTTTTATTGTTAACAGTCTTAGATCTCTTTCAATATTTAGTTTTCTTTAGTTTGTATTTAAGTAATTTGTCGGGGTCCGCAGGTATTAAGGGGATGCACTGCGCTAATTACAGTCGCCAAGGTGGTTTAATTTGGCGCAGTTGAGATAAATCCATATTCGTATAGATTATCATAAACCAATAATTACAATGTATTTGACGTCACATTCTGAAGAAGCGGAAGATGGTTTTATATAACAAGTGAATACATGAATACTGCTCATATGCGTTCACGCACGATGACCACCAGAAGAAAGTAACACAGTTCTTATGAAACATGATTAATTTCCTTCAATCCAATATGCCACACATTATGACGAGGAAGTCGAGGCAGCAGCAGCAACAGCTACTTGTATATTGCGTGACAAACTGTAGGTGCAAAAAATATCAACACAGTAACTGGGTAAAAGGAAATGCTGAACTGTTACATGCATAATCATGTATTTAGTGGAGCTTGATAAATAGTAAAACAGATATTTAAATACAAGTACATACACATATGCCGCAGAACTGGCAGTCGATGGGGAAAACAGGATCTTGAGTTGAGAGGACGACGCAGAGTGGTACGACTCTCAGATGGATCGATGACTTGATGAAATATGGGCGTTCAATGAGGTCTGCAAAACCGCGTGCAGTGGAGCGTCGAGGAAGGACTACATCTAGTAGTGGAGAGAAGCAGTCTGATGATGATATGTTTAAGAAGACTAAACTAGATTACAAGCACACCGAATGCATAAGTATTGTTCTTGGCAAAGACGTAGGCAAGACCTTTAAACATTTTTGTTGTTTTCTGTAGCTTACTGTTTTGTCATGTCTATATTTTTAAATTGTACTACTTAGTTTCTGTGTTTTAGTAAACGATGTTACCTACCTTTTGAATGCAATGCTGGTCTGTAAGTAACATGTTTACTAAACTATTAAGATACCTTCTAGATTGTATATTGTATAAGATTTTGTAAAAATGTTGTTGACTTGCTTAATTAAATAAATAACATTAGGAGTGATTCTTTTAAACCACGATTGATTAATAAAAAGTAAGTCTTTTACAAAAATATATAAGAATAGTTCATTTACTACTTATTAGCTCATGTGCGTTCATGAACTTCATGAATCGTTCATCAGCAAGAAAGAAGTCATTTGAGTACATTACATTTAGTTTTGCTACATTGACAGTGAACTGCAAAATGAATGTCTCAACTTGGTACAAGAGTTGGGCATTCATTAGCATCCGGCGGCCACACGCAATTTCAACGCATCGCATATTTGCCACGATTATTGGAATTACGGCTAAATGGACGCCTCTTCCCAGTCGTGTCTTATTCATTTACAAAATCAGGGTTATTCATGTCATCTTGGTGTTTTACCCTGGATTAGGAAGCTGAATATATTCGCAAGTTTACCAGTATTGACTTTCATATAAGGGTTTCGTTCGCTGTAGGTTCTAAAGCTGTGGTAAGACATTATAGCGTCTCAAGTTGTTTATTCAGTGAAACTAGCTTTTTACTGTAAGAAAATGTCTAAATGACCTTTTGCCTATATGATATCGTGGTCAGGACTAATGTTACCTTCGTTTATCAGGCCTCCCTATAAAACAATATTATATACAGATTTAATATTCAGAATTATTCAGATATTTCTTGCTTATCTTTGCTTATTTTCTGGTTCCTTAGATAATCTATTTTTTTGTCCATAATTAGAATTTTTATTATCATCAACTCAAAACACTCTACTTCTTACTATTTAAATAACTGTATATTTATTTAAGTTATAATGTATATAATATACTTGTATGTATAATTGTGTATTGTATGTATAGTTTATGTGTGTATGTATATATTTATATATATATTTATAATGTGTAGTATATAATAATTAGTTCTTAACTTATTAACTGTATGTATGAATTAGTTTTTTTCCATCACCTTACTCGATCCACTTATACTTGTATGTATAATTGTGTATTGTATGTATAGCTTATGTGTGTATGTATATATTTATAATTTGTAGTATATAATAATTAGTTCTTAACTTATTAACTGTATGTATAAGTTTATTTTTTTCTATTACCTTACTCGATCCACAGGGTTAGCTGGTAAATAATTTTTAAGAGCATTAAAGAATTTAAAAAAAAAAAAACTTCCAAGCGCGGAAGTGTTTTCCTAACAAAAACTTAATTAGGCCAAAAACCACCACGACTTTTCTAATATACAGAATTTAGAACTTTTATGACAAGAATAGCAGCCGGTTTTCGGATGAAATATGCGGATTACTGATCATAAATCATTGGAGAGCAGTTAACTTGTTATGTTCCGGACTTGACATCTTCATTTTATGGATGGTTTGAGGATACGTGTGTTTCCAATAAAGGTTGCGAACAATGTTGTGGTGTCTCTTTCAATTTAATTTTAGTAACTTCCTATTCATAGACTGGGCATGATAACGCTATTTTTATTGCTTAGGATTGTTTTTCGTCTACATTTTTCTCTTGAAGTTAAAGAGGTGAAACTAAAATAATTTTGTAAATTTGTTAGTTATTGTTAAATTTATTTTTTTGTTTTAAAAGTAATAAGTTTCTAATTTCTTCTTATTTTTAATTTGGTGAATGCTGTGACACCTAATTGGTACATATACACACATCAAAAGTGTCTAGGGATCAACATATATTTTTGCAATAACTTTTCTCCTGATTGATATTCATTAAAATTTTCTTTAAGGATTGATCAAATAAAATGTTTTTGTTTGTCTACAGTAACGATAAACCAAGTCACCTTTGCATTAGTAAAAAAAATTGCCATTTTCCTAATAAAGGGATTTTTGACATTTGAACCACTAACATTAAAGTTCGAAAAAAAGACTGAAATAACAGTTTTTTTTTTTAATTTTATTGGGTAACTTAAACAATTAATAATCCGTGTTTCTACCGCGAACACTAACAACACAAGAACATCGGTTTGGCATACTCAAAATGAGTTCATCCAAATCACGCTGTGGAATGGCCGCCCATGTTCGTTGCAACAACAAAAAAAGGTCTTCTTGCGACTGGATACCCTCCATATTCGGCAGAGCTCTTCTCTGAAGAATATCCCATGCATGCTCAATCGGGTTCAAGTCTGGCGACTGAGCAGGCCAGGGCAGGACATTGATGTTAGCTGCGGCGAGAGTCTGTCTTACAACTCTTGCGGTGTGCGGTCGTGCATTATCATGCATTAACTGAAATAAGGGACCGATATGCACTTGTAGAGGAACGATGACGTCTGATACAACCGTCTCAGCATAAATTTGAGCGTTGAGGTTGCCTCTGATCCAAATCAACTCAGTTCTTCCGCCGATCGAAATACCCGCCCATACCATGATGGTTCCACCACTATAAGGATGGACTTCCTGGCAGGATTTTAATCGCTGTTGGCGTCCAGGGGTTCTCCAGTGTCGTATACGTCTTGTATCCGGCCTCATACCAAAACGAGACTCATCAGAAAAGCACACGAAACGCCATTGTTCTTCTGTCCAATTTCTGTGTTCAAGAGCCCATTGATATCGAGTCCTACGATTGTGCATTGCTATAGGTGGTACCCGTAGCGGTCTTCGGGAATGAAGGTTCACTTCATGCAAGCGGTTTCTGACTGTTTGGTCGCTAATTAAGTTCCCTGAAGAGCGATGAAGGCTCACGGCTAACATCATGGCGGTTATTGTTGGAGTTCTTCGAGCTGTGATTTGAATGTATCGGTCTTGTCTCCGTGTGGTGCAGCGATACCGTCCTCCATGGCGCTCAGCCACGGTACCAGTGGTTCGGTAACGTGTCCAAAGTCGACTGATAACACTCTGACTTGTATTCAGAGCTAAAGCCACAGTACGTTGCCGGGAACCAGCTTCTATCATTCCCACGGCTCTGATCATTTCTTCCCTGCTTAAATGACGTCGCCGCTCCATAATAACGTTGGTTTTAATCAGTAGTAGGGAAACAGTAGCACTAATAATGTCTTCAATGCGTCTTATGTTTTTATAGGGAAAATATTGACAGCTGATTTTCATCTTTTACTCGAATTTGATTGACAGTTCCTGTTTTAAATTATGAAATGCACCAAAAAGGATCCATATAAATTTATAAAATCATAAATTTATTACAAAGCCACATCTCAATCACAAGAAATCCGCACATGCTTGATCCCTAGACTTTTTTGATGTGTGTATTAGATAAGTTATAATTAGTTGACACATTCAATAACAAATTTCACTTTATAGACATCATTGCCTCAACTGCCAGTGCTTTTAGGAAGTCTATTTTGGATATATTGAAACCATAATGTATTATTGATACTTATCATTATTGTAGTATACTTTTTTTTTTCAATTTCTTTACTCATATCTTTCTTTTGTTACTAATTGTTGTTTAACTTCACTATCTGACTTTACCTATTTATATAATCTGTGGTTTACGTCGTTGGTAACATACTTAACAATTTGTTTATTTAAATGTTATTATATATATCAGCTAGGATGGGCCGCATTCGGGAAGCTGCGCCACATCTTCTTATCAAACATACCCCAGTGTCTGAAGACGAGAGTTTTCAACCAGTGCGTTCTTCCAGTGCTGTCGTACGGAGCAGAAACATGGACACTGACAGTGGGTCTCGTCCACAAATTCAAGGTCGCTCAGCGGGCTATGGAGAGAGCTATGCTTGGTATTTCTCTGATGGATAAAGTTAGAAACGAGGAAATCCGTCGGAGAACCAAAGTTACCGATATAGCCTTCAAAATTAGTAAGCTGAAGTGGCAATGGGCTGGACATGTATGTCGTAGAACCGATGAACGATGGAGTAGACGAGTTCTGGAGTGGAGACCACGTACGGGAAGACGCAGAGTGGGTCGACCCCCCGCTAGATGGACAGATGACCTAAGGAAGGTCGCTGGTGGGGGTTGGATGAGAGTGGCAGGAGATCGTGTGAAGTGGCGAGCCTTGGGGGAGGCCTATATCCAGCAGTGGAGAGACACAGGCTGATGATGATGATGATGATGATGATGATGATATATATGTGTGTTACTGTTTGTAAACCTAAATAAATAATAAATATATATATATATATATATACTATGTTATGTGTGTGATAATATATGTACTGCTGTGTGTACTATATAAATAGGTTAACTTTGTCTTACTAAACCAGGATCGAGAAGTATTTTTATTTTTGTTTGTTTTTAGTGATGGGAACTGCCTCCGTGGTCTAGCGGTTAAGTTCGTGGATTTAGCCTCGGAGGTACGGGGTTCGATTTCTGTTCGGGACACAATAAATTATTTAATTAATTTGTTCGAAGTAATTAAGATTAATATACATGAAATATAAATGAAAAGCTACCTAAATAATAAAATTCAAAATAAACTTAACTATTTATTTGTGCTATTTCTCGAGTTTGGTATGCAAGAGACATCGACGAGCTTGTCACTTGTTATGGTGCGCCTATAGTATAGCTAGGCCCTGCACGCCGCCGTGAGCAGACCCGGATGGCGCAGCATAGTCCGGGACAAAGTGATCCGAGAAGGGTTCACGACCCTCAGCATTGAGGAAAACGACGCAAGGAGGAGGATAATATAGTTAGCTAAATGAAAACGGCCGTGATGATATCAGTTAGTATCATCACGACCCTTTCTGGGTGGTCAGAAACAACGCTTAATAACCACGGACTCACATCACTATAGGCCAGTCAAGACAAGTGGCAAGCTCGTCGATGTCTCTAGCGTACCAAACTCGAGAAATATCATAAATAAATTACATATTAATTAAATTTATTAATTTAGATGAATAACAGTTATTATTGTGTCCCTACCAGGAATCGCAAAACCGCTAAGAAACAAAGCACTTAACCGCTAGACCACAGAGGTCGTGATGATGCTTTACTTTATACATTTTTAAAGAATCAGTAATGCAATTCAGCGGAGTAATGCAGCCAGTATTCTCAACACTATTCCAAGCGGACTGAACTATATCCGCTCCCGGTAGCAATTACAACTTTTTCTTATGTTATATTAACACTATAAAAGTTGCCAGTGCTCCAAATCACGCTTAGAAGTTCCCTCGTCGCCACTATTTCTGTATCTTCGTTAGGTTAGCAATGAAACACGGAGATACACATTGTTTAATGCTTGGCAGACAACTGACAAAATATCTGACCTACCTACATAATAATATTTTTTTATAGAAAAAAAAGTATCATCACGGCCGTTTCCCTTTCGGGGTGGTCAGAATCCACGCTTATAAATAAGCGGATTCACATTTAGCCAACTTTACTATAGGCCAATCATGACAAATGGCAAGCTCGTCGATGTCTCCAGCGTACCAAACTCAAGAAATTTCACAATTAAATTAAATTATTTACATTAAAAAAATATTTTTGTGTCCCGACCAGGAATCAAACCGGTACCTCTGAGTCTAAATCCACGGACTATACCGCCAGACCACGGAGGCAGTTTTAGGCAGATTTTTTGTTATATTTTGTAAATATAATTTTTACGAGTGTCATCACGACCGTTTCCCTTTCGGGGTGGCAAGCTCGTCGATGTAAATATAATTTTTAAATAAATGATATTACTATTATTTTATAATAAAAAACAAGCAAAATAAAAATAATTAATCTATATTTAAAAGTGTATAATGTTGTTATAGACGGAACTACTAGTAGAATTAAAATGTCATGGCCTGATGCGACTATATCAGGCTATCTCTTAAGTGTTATTAATTACTATTTTATTATAATTTTATTACCACGTAGACTACTTAAATATATAAATAGCATAATTAAATACTTCGTGTATGTAAGATTCAAAGATTCTGTAATAGCAAACTTGTGTCACTTTCTTACACACACTAATACGCTGTTACAACTCATGGATCATAGACACTTGACAATCTTCAACCGACTAACAAAAAATTGGTGCAGGAGTAAGAAAAATCCAAAAAGATTAAGATATAATAGGTAGAATTAATAAATATATAGCTACTTAGGTAAGTTCCTATATAATTTAAAGATCTAAGATCATAACATGATCTACATACATATATTTATTAATATTTTCCCGCTATACAGAGGGGAACTGCCTCCGTGGTCTAGCGGTTAAGTCCGTGGATTTATTTATTTATTTTAAAACTTTATTCACTAGGTACACAGGCGGACTTAATGCCGCTAGGCATTCTTACTAGTCAACCTTAGGGACAATTTAGAGCATTTGTTATGTGAGGCAGGTGCAAAATATAATAGGAGCATTAAGATTTGTGAAAAAAAAAACAAAATAAATCAAACTTAAATACTAAATCTAATATACTATATACAAAACTATATATTAATCAGTAGGTATACACTAAATAGACTACATACTATCATTATACTCGTATATAAATAGAATACATAGGTACATATAAATAATAATACATATATATTTATATAATACAATATCATTTAGGATTTAGACTCGGAGGTACCGGGTTCGATTCCTGGTCGGGACAAAAAATATTAATGTAAATAAATACATTTAATTATTATTAAATTTATTTGTGATATTTCTCGAGTTTGGTACGCTGGAGACATCGACGAGCTTGCCACTTGTCATGATTGGCCTATAGTAAAGTTGGGTAAATGTGAATCCGCTTATTTATAAGCGTGGTTTCTGACCACCCCGAAAGGGAAACGGTCGTGATGATACTTTACTTTACAGAGGGGAAATGTTGCCAGTCTTCTTGGGACTGTCTCTGATGGGATGACTA
The DNA here is from genome assembly GCA_910589645.1 of Tinea semifulvella. Lineage (NCBI taxonomy): Eukaryota > Metazoa > Arthropoda > Insecta > Lepidoptera > Tineidae > Tinea > Tinea semifulvella. The sequence continues at coordinate 1,084,860 of OU342598.1, read as the reverse complement.
TTGAGGATAGTTTTTGTTTATAATTAATTTTTTTATTAGGTTTGGTTTATATTTATTTTATTTTATTTTGGTATTTTGTAATTATTATTTTATATTTTGTAAATATTATATATATATATGTATAAAGGTGAATGTCTGTGTGTGTATTCCCTATGCATTGCAAAACTACTTGACCGATCGGGATGAAACTTTGGGAATATGTTGTGTGAACATCGGGGAAGGTTTCTGACATATTAGATTGCATAATAAGTAAATCTTAATATATAAAACAAAGTCGGGTTTGTTAGAACACTTATAACTCGAGAACGGCTGGACAGATTTTCAGGGTTTTTGATTTGTTGGATTTGTCTCCGTCCCGAATAGCAGAATAAATATAAATAAAATTGGAAAATGGAAGAAAAAAATAAAATAAAATAAAATAAAAGAAAATCATTTTCCCATACAAAAAGTTCGTGGGTTTCGTTCCTGTCAAACAATGTTGGTTGTTATAAATATATATATATATATGGTTGCGTTCTTAAATTTATATCAAGCTTGACCATTCAATGACTGTTACCATTGCATAGAAGTACTCGGCCAAATTTTATAAATTAATGATAAATTAATAATAAATCTTAATATTTAAATTTAAATTATTTAATTTTATATTTATTTTTAATTGACACGGCCCTTTTACAGCCACGAATTTAAATTTAAGTTTACTTGACATAGAATGTTTTATTTAGATTGTAAGGTGACACGGCCTCTTTACAGCCACGATCTTATTTAAGTAGTTTCTAAGTTAGTTTTACTTGCTTATAGCAATAATGTTGTGCATAGCATACATAAATATGGATTATTGCCTGTTTACGGTCCAACCATTATTACCACTTTGATTAGTACATATGTTGTGAAAAATGTATTGATTTTATTAGTTCTGACTTTATCCAAGTTGTTTCGAGAGAACCAATGGAAATAAATTATTTTGATTTGAATTGATTTTTGATTTGTTAGGCAGTACGAAGTTCGCCGGGTCAGCTAGTTTTAAATACATGGTTCATAGTGTTGTCGCTAAAAAAAAACGATGCAAAGAAACACAAACAGTTAAAAGATAAGGAAATGTCATTAAATCGGAGCTCTTAGCATCTAATGGAAATTCTGGCAATTACTGAGATTAGCATCTGGTCGGTGGAAGTGGGAACTACTCATTGTCACAATGCGACTTGGGCTCCTCACCGTGACCAGTTAGTTTCTACAATAAAAAAATAATTAAGCTATATTAAGGACGGCAGGTGGACCGTGATTTTTGGTTTTGAGCACTCTAGTTGGTAAAAGGTATAAAAAAAAACTCGGAAACTACTTGAAGCGGATTCACATTTAGCCAATCTATAGGCCCATCGTGACAAGTGGTAAGCTTTTGGATCTCTCTAGACTCGAGAAATATCACAAATAAATTATTGTGTCCCGACCAGGAATCAAACACAGTTTCTCTGCGACTAAATCCACGATTCGATTGTGTTTTCTAAACTATAAGTAAAATTAAAGTATCATTATGACTGTATCGCTTCCAAGGTAGTCAGAAACCACGCTTCTTTTTTTAAATGATGCGGATTCACATTTAGCCAACTTTACTATAGGCCTATAACAAGTGGCAAGCTCGTCGATGTCTAAAGCGTAGTAAACTCGAGAAATATCACAAAATTATTTTGTCCCGACCAGGAATTGAACCCGATGCCTCGGCGTCTAAATCCACGGACTTACCGCTAGACCACGAAGGCCGTCTTTTATTTTAAGTATAAGTAAGTATAGTAAAGTATCAACACGACTGTTTCCCTTTCAGGGTGGATAGAAACCACGCTAATCATGACAAGTGGCAAGCTCGTCGATGTCTCCAGCGTACCAAACTCGAGAAATATCACAAATAAATTAAATATTAATTAAATGTATTTATTTAAATTAATAAATATTTTTGTGTCCAGGAATCGAACCCAGTACCTAAGTCTAAATTCACGGACTTAACCGCTAGACCACAGAGGCTAAATATTATTAATAATATTTATACTATTATTATAAATGTAAGTAGGCATTGTAAAAGTGTTGTCTATTTGTGTGAGTCTGTCTTGCCTATTTTAATGGACTGTTTTTAATAAATTATACCATCCATTTTGGGGTGTTTTATTAATTTATTGGTGACATTCCTCGTGTTTGGTACGCTAGAGACATCGACGAGCTCACACTTGTCATGATGGGCCTACAGTGAAGTTAACTAAATGTGAATACGCTACACTAAAAACATTGTTTCTGACCACCCCGGAAGTGCGGTCGTGATGATACTTTACTTACTTTAAGTTGACCGTGTTCCGCCTCGGTCTCAGGCCCCCTACGTGCTCTATGTATGCATTTCTTATTAGTACATGCTGGCGCTCAAATCTACGGCCCTTGGAGATTAATTCGTATACCGGGTTCTAGTCCTGGTCGGGACACAAATATATTTAATTTATTTGTGATATTTCTCGAGTTTGGTACGCGCTGGCTGGAGACATCGACGAGCTTGCCACTTGTCATGATTGGCCTATAGTAAAGTTGGCTAAATGTGAATCTGCTTATTTATAAGCGTTGTTTCTGACTACCCCAAAAGGGAAACGGTCGTGATGATACTTCACTTCTTCTTTTTATTCACTTCGTTCGATACTCGTAAATAATAATTATAATAATTATCTCTGGATACTTTAATATTTCATGATAAATGTACCTTCAATAATTCATTTCTATCTCGCCAATATTTTTTGTACAATTGAAAATCTAATAATTATACCCCAAACCTTGTATAGCGATTTAGCTAAAACCCTTAATAAAAAAGTGTATCTATAAGTTGGCTAAATGTGAAAACGCTTCATTATATATGTTGTTTTTACCTACCCCGGAAGGTGATGTTGATGAACGAGACCAAAAAGGTATGTAATACGACGAAGTTCAAAACCACTAGTTTAGAAACAATAACCACATATCCTTTAGTTCTTTATTTACCCGTGTTACATTACAAGCCCACCGTGGAGGATCTCTGCGTCAACCACCGACTGTTTAGTATATGTTTTTATGTGCGCGCGCGACACAAACCAGAAGATGTTCGTGGATATATTTAGACGTACGGTAACATAGACAAATATGTAGGTCCCTGTCCAATATCTTAATCAATGTTGCTTCGCTAGAAGTATTAAAAATTATACACGGATGTCGCAAAATTATCTAATGATATGAACCACGGCCTGAAGGGCCCAACCTCGATTGTGATTCACATGCCCGACTCACCGTAGGGCCTGGAAGGAGACATTAAGGCACCTACGGACTGAACCCTATTACCGTCTTACTTCACTGTTGGCCCTGTGTGCTTTTACAGCTAAGTCTGAGTCGTGGCTACAAGTGAAATCAATCGTTCGCCGCATGATTAGTTCAGCAGAAAATACGTTTCATTTCATGTGATCTTATACCTGTTGTTTCGACCCAAAATGTTTTGATACCGAAACTTTAAGTTTAAGGCATCCTTGAACATATGGAAAAGACCTACTGTCAGTGTTTACGTTTTTGTTGTGTTTTCAATATTCTGTCTTTAAACATTGTGGTATAAACGAAAGGGGAATGTCTGAGGTTTTAGGTTACGTTTCCTCTATGACGGACCGTCTGTTTAAACTTAAGACGGCACCCAGACGTGCTATAGTGTTTTCAGACTGGAATCAAACAATGGGTGATTAAATTTATTTATTTTATTTATTTATTAGATGCTCATAACAAGATGCAGTCATACCAAAATATAAACAGATACACACAACTAACTAAGATCTGGACTTCATCTCAAAAATTTGAGCATACAGCTTGCTATTTTTACAACCATTCCAATGGTAAGGTTAGGAGGTGGTTTCTTAATCATATTGCAGTATGAGAAAAGGAGGTGATTTTGAAACCGACCTCCAATCACAATTTATCAGTGCAAAAAAAAAAAAAAAAGTAATTGTCAGTAGCTAATTAATGTCAAAAATCAAATAATATAAAGGTCAAAATCAAATTAAATGAATAATAATATTTCTAATAGGTATATGTCCAATGATTTATTTAATTCCCTTTTCCGTATTAGGCAATCAAATGAAATTAGGATCTATTCTTATAATGTCTTGGATACTTTTCTTAAGGTGCACAAGCCTGGAGTCAAATATGTCAATTAGGTCATTATGTTTCCTATTTATGTATTAAATTAAATTATAGTACTGTGGTGTTTTTAAATTAAAGCATCACATTGGGTATATCCAAAGAGATGTCATAGACTAATTAATTCTGAAACGATTGTCGTCTCGCCTTTTGTATTCATGCAACGTCTTGTTATGTATTTATGTCTCTAGGCATCCTATTTGAAACATTAATGGGTGAACTGAGAAATTATGAAACAATATTTTTCAACTACTTCCGTATGTATATTTCTTCGTTGGACGAATTTTAATGAACCCGCAAAATTGGTCATCCGTCGGCAAATTTACTGACATATACGTTTCTCATACGGACCGAGAAAACAAACGGTCCGTCATAGGGAACGAAGCATTGGGGCATTACTGTAAATTTATTATTTTATAATTTTTATTATTATTTTTTATTTATTAATAAAATATGAAACTAAATCTCGTATTAAACATTAGATAGTATATATAGTAGTATTAGTATATATATAGTAGTATAGTTTACGATTTAGGTTATAAATTAAGGTTAAAAAAACATTAATTATACTGTTTGGCTGGTCCTTATAGTAGGTGTATGTCTGTGTCAATTAACCTTTTAAAGAAGGTCGTGGATATGTGTTTTTCATAACAAAACTAATTCTAAGTAAATCTATCACTTATGCTTATTGAGATAGAGTTCAATTTGAAAATGAAATTGATAACTAAAAATGAGGCTTGGTGTAGCTACTCTACAAAATTGTATCACAAAATTTTATAGCGTAATTTGAATTGTACAATAGTTTGGTGGATTTTTTTAATATTAGCTTCCGGGAAAGTAGCACCGTTCATAAACAAAAGAACTTCATCATCACCCCCTAGAAGTCCCAAGTGTAAAAAGTCTTAAATTACGTAGTTGAATATCATCATTACAGCCCCTAGAACACAGCGTCCTAGACCTCCATTGTTGAAGATAGGCCTTTCAGAAATTTCTGAAGAAGTTTGCTATACTCGCCAGGTTGGCCAGAACAGGGTCCCAGTTCGCACCCTAAGGGGCTGGTTGAGCGGGGGGATGGCTGGCACATGCGTTACGTCCGCATTTATTTTGTAAATCTGATATAGCCGAGTTTTCCTTGCAGATTCCTTTCTCAGTCAGATTAAACATTAACAGCTCACTGGAATCTGGTAAGCTGCTGGTCTTCTGCTAACAGCTTACTTATTGGACTTAGTCTTCTACTAGCAGGAGTAGAATCATTAAAAATAATTAAATTAATGACGTTTCATAAATGCCTGTAATAGGTTTACGTGAATAAAGATATTTTGACTTTGACTTTTGACTTTGAAACAAACTAAGCAGGAACAAGAATTTAGTTTGTTTGTTTTGGTGTAAATGTCATTGACACAAAAAGAATATAACGAGCTAAAATTAGAACAACAAGAACTAGAATTTGCACATGTTCGCTTTAAGATTAGATCACGCGAACGAATGCTCCATGCTCATTCGTCAACTAGAAGCTTTAAAAAAACCCGATTCGAGAAGCGATCATTTTCTAACACACAAGAACGCTCTAAGCGACTGACTATTCGACTATTATAAATTGTAAAACCAACCAACAATAAATGGATCATGTTAATAAGTGAAAATCTCCTCATTGCCTATTTCTTAAATAAACAAAATAATCCGACTCCTTGATATCTATTTCTGTCTCTTTTTATTTGTTGTTTAAATTATACGTATTTTTTCCTTCATTTTGTTATGTATTCTAACAAAAAAATAGTTTAATGCGCGGTGGTGGCTCGGTTGTAAGAACGCGTACCTTAAATCCTACAAAAGTCGGTTCAAACCCATCCGGTATGTACCAATGAGAAATATACTTTTCTTACCTACATTTGTTCTAGATTTACAACACCACCGTTCCCGTGCCTCGGAGAGCACGTTAAGCCGTCGGTCCCGGTTCCACTAATGCCAACTTGTGGAATCGTTAATAAATGTCATGAAATGTTGACATCATATCCTCGCCAAGCCGTCTGGCCAGCGTGGCGAGTGTAGGCCAAATTCTCCGGTTCTGGAAGGCCCATCTCCAGCAGTGGAGGTCTAGGACGCTGTGTTCTAGGGGTTATAATGAATGAATAAATGTATATAATATTATTATATATTTTTATTGGTATTTATGTATAAGTATATAGTAATTATTATTATGTATGTTTAAGTATTTGTTTTTATTTCTAATGCACCCGCAATCGTCTACCACACTCCTAAAGGTTAGCTAGTATAAAATGCCGAGAGGCATTAAGTTTGCCCTTGTACTCAACTGTTAAGATTTAAAGTGCAATAAAGAATTTATAATAATAATAACAATCATGACTTGCAAAAAGGACACAAGTGCTATTGTTTTTTTTTTTTTCTAAATTGTCCTCTCAAGATTTTATTTCGTAATAAATATATTTACATAATATAAAATTACACACTAAACTAGAAATAAAATGCTCTACCTTACAACCTTACAACCGTCCGATAGGCGTAGTGTTCCGAGGACACTCGCTGAGTTCATCCGTTGACCGCCGAGGCTGACCCTTTGAACAGAATATTCTCTACTCAAAGGGTCACCAGTCGCCAAGCAAATTATCGCGGATATTTAATATGAATATACGATAAAAAAATATAAAAATTAAGTAGAAAAAACTGGTACTAAAAATATTATTATAAATACATTGCCTAATAAAATCATTTGGAAAAATGATAATTAGAGGCAAGGAAGGGGAAGAAAATCATGATAAATATGATAAATCATGTTCCTTTGAATGTAACTGTCAATGTCACCGTCAAATGTAATGGACATTTTTTTGCAACTGGCCCTAAGTCGTACAAAAGTTGAAAATACCAACAAATAAACGGAAACGTTTAGGTTCAATTAATCAGCCATAAATTGTGGTAGGTAATGAAGATCGGACTTGTCGGCGTATTATTGGCAGAGCGAGCCTAAAAACAGTTTATATCGTAGACGTATGTTTATTAGGACCTGTCAATCAAAGGATGATCCAATTTTTGATCCAATTATTGGTCCGAATAGAAGTGACAGGAAAAAAAATTATAGCTGTATTTTGTTAAAACTTGTACGACTAAACATTGTTTGTTAATGCACCAAAGAAGATTGGCCATTCTGATTGGTTTGGTAAATATCATTTTTTTTTGTCTATCAGTTTTATATTTGGACCAAAATGGATGATGTTAAAGTAAAAAGAAAAAACCGTTAATTGAAGCAAAATTAAATTAAGTAAAAAAATTTGGTACAGGAAAAAAAATCAAAACAAGTAAGCAAGCAAGAGATAAAGAACTCTGCTCCACAAACCATTATGTTGTATCTTAGGGAACAATCTTCGCTACAATTTTAGTTGATACTCGTACTAAAACATTTAGTGGTATTAGTAGTGTAAAATATATCGTACATCACACTCGGTAGAGGAAAAATAACAACAACCCTGCCACCACAGAGTGAGGTATAGGTATATTATTTAGGCATTAATATAAATAAATAAATTAGTTCCTGCCCTTTACTTCTACGTATACTTTACTAATATTTCTAGCTTTTTATGGATTTTCCGTGCGGGTGCCGTGTATAGGCTAGTTTACACGGCAGGCCTTTTCTTTTTATTGCGCAACAAATCGCTCATGCACCATCCAGCAAGCATCCACTGCTCATCTCCGTACCCAACCAAAAAAAAACATCTATTTCCATTAGTTTTCCGTTTGGTCGTCTCTAGAGGACATTTATTACTTATAGTTTATTTTTTTATTATTATTGGTTTAGTTTATATTTATTTTAATTTTTACTTTTAAGTAGTTTTAATTTATATTGTAATTATTTTATACTGTTTGTATATTACTTCACTAAAAATATGATTTTACAAAACTTTCCGTTTGAAGTTATTTTTGATCTTTACAAGCTACACTATCAGCTGGTGCAATAATACATAATGAGTTCTTTTTTCATAATCAATTCCCAGCTGCCAGAGAATCCATAGATTTTTGTTTTTATTCATATCAGCCCCGAGACTCCTCAAAGCATTTATCGCCATTGCTTGTAGTTTAGCATTTGGCCTTGAAAAAAAATATGAGTTCGAGTATATGCGTCTATGATCTAGAACCTAAAATAGTTAATCCATAGGTTACAGTGTCGTTTAATTACCAAACGGCATACCAGTGCAACTCCGGACCGATCACACGACAACTGTCGCATTTTTCGACGTACGAATTTAATTATTTTAAATGCGATCGGCGGCCCCTTTGTGCCCATCGACCATATTTAACGTTACTAACATCAAAGGCACCGCCGCGTGCGGGCATCTACGCTGAAATGTCACCGCGCTCTATCAATTAACAGTTATCTATATTCATAGAACAGAAAAAAGTCATGTGGTAATATCAGAAAGTATGGGAAACTGTTTAACTGTAATTTTAAGAAATCTACTAAATAGTAATTAATTATTATTTAAAAAAAAATTCTACAATGGTGTCGTGATCGACGAGAATTATGTATTAAAGTACTCATAGGTAAATATGAAATATTTATTGTTGTCATGTAATTCTGTATTTGTTTTATTTTGTAAATCATTAATGTATTAAATTATTTTTAATCTGCTAAGCTGCTTTCTTATAATGGCTTACTATTTAGACCACTTTGCTGCTTATTCTTTCACTAGCAGAAATATAATCATTATTTTTGTTCCACTTTAAGTTTTTTTTTGTAATAAAATGTAATTAGCACAAGCCTCCGTTGTAAGGTGTTTCAGTGTATCCTGGCTGAAGTTGGATATGAATGGACTGTTACGAAGATGGTGCGTATACAGAGGTTGTCCGACAATGAATGACCGGTACAAAAATAATATTAGTAAATTAATTGATTTAAAATACCACCGTTCCCGTACCTCAGAGATCACGTAAAGCCGTCGGTCCCGGTTGATGTTGATGATTATTATTATTAATACCCATAACTTGACATTATTGTATAGTCTATTATTAAATTATTATGTTTAATATAATCATCCGTCATTTTTGAATAAATGAAAATAAATAAGTAACGCAGTCAGCAAAAAGTAGCTTGGATCTACAACTACGTATTGGCAAACTAGCAATGATTTATTATTCAATTTCTACTTATTTTTTATGTTCTGTGCGTATATTGATAGCACCGGGCCAATTGACCGATGATATTGATGAAGCGTGCCTCATTTGGTATTTTACATAGATTCGTTATCTCGAAAACTTTATTTTATGTGACTTGGATTGGTCGCCCGATAGCCCTAACTAATTGTCCGATAGGAAGCGATGAGATGAAGATTTACTGCATAACAAATTAACCGTAGATATTTTTCATTTCTTTTACCCACTTATCCTCTAAGCTCTTAATATTAATAAATGGTCTTGATTTTAATTAAATTTAATATTTTTAAACTTATATTTTTTTAAAACAATAGATGTGTTTTTAATACTTTTTATAATAATAATATAATAATAATAATTACTTATTATATTTATTTCCAAAAACAATAGTTTTTAGAGTTGTTCCAGCAACTAACACAAAAACCCGTTCATTTGTGACTTCGTTTGGCGAATATTACTGAATAGTTTTTATCTTTTTTTTTAATTAGGTGGTAGGACTGATGGTGGTAAGTTTGCCCAGTCTGTCGGGGCGGAAAAGTTTCCACTGTTTGCACCGATAAACCCAGTAAAGTGTTTCCACACGTTTCTTGATCAGGTTTGAATTGCTGTCATGCCCAGTCAAGCCGATATAGTGTTCGGGACTGATGTCAGTCATGATTATCTGATTCCAGTTGCTAACATTCATAGACCTCGCGCGCCACTCACCATCAGGTGAGCGCTAGGTCACATGTCGTAATAGTAATTTTAAAAAAAACCTGGAGGAATATCACAATAAAATAGAATAAATAATAACCAGTAAATCGAACCCGGTACCTACGAGTGTAAATCCACGGACTTAACCGCTAGAAGACAGAGGCACGGAGACACAATTATATCCTTAAAATACTAATAATAAGGTTGGCATTGGCTCCAAATATTTGTCAGTTGACCATTAGACAAAAAAGTTCCTCTAGTCGATCATAGATGGCGTTATTATAGTCGCACACAATCTTATAAACACTAGTCCAAATTCAGCAGAACATATCGCTCATAGTGGTCTCCCCAGCGGCGTGAATTCTGTTATAGCTCGAGATTTGGAGATGCCTACTATTAATAAAATTGTTCACGACCTAACTAGACGTTGTTCTATCAGCCTGACACTAACATGCATCTCCTGAGCTCTGTCTTGCTCATGGCGCCCCGAACTTCCTAGAGAAGTGCTCTTGAAGGAGCGCTGATCGTCGAACCTAGACCCCTGGGTTCGTGATCCACACGAGCGCTGTTAATGGCTCCCAGCACCAAAAGTGCATAAATTACCGGGTGATTGCTCGCTAAAATCCTGCTGAGGAACGTTTTTCTAATAGACGTGTAGAAGTAGGGTGGCATTCAAAAAAGTACCAAACATTTTGTGTTAAAAATTTGCAAAAATGCCTGCTCTAATTTATATTTGACATCGTTAGAGACAACATAGTTCAAGTCGAGCTTAAAACTGCCGTGACTCTATAATGATATGTACTAACCAGGTAGGTACATAATATTAATCAATCAGACAGCTAAAAAGAATTCCTCAAAGTTCACACACATTAAAATAACTAATAACTGCAAGCGAACCGATGACGGATGCGAGACGCCCAAAAAACAAATGAAAAATCACAAACATCTAACGTAATAGCTTTGCGTTGGTTATCCACCAGCAAGAGCTAAGAAAGGGAGGAAACTGCGAGAAAAATTGCCACCAACATTGACGGTATTGCACACAGATGATTTTTACTCAGTATTGCTGAAACGAGTCGCGTCGTAGATGCAGAGTACGAGGAAGCTGCAACATCATCTTATATATATATATATAGTGGTCTCCCCAGCGGCGTGAATTCTGTTATAGCTCGAGAATTGGAGATGCCTACTATTAATAAAATTGTTCACGACCTAACTAGACGTTGTTCTATCAGCCTGACACGAACATGCATCTCCTGAGCTCTGTCTTGCTCATGGCGCCCCGAACTTCCTAGAGAAGTGCTCTTAAAGGAGCGCTGATCGTCGAACCTAGACCCCTGGGTTCGTGATCAACACGAGCGCTGTTAATGGCTCCCAGCACCAAAAGTGCATAAATTACCGGGTGATTGCTGCTAAGATCCTAAGACAGAGACGAAATGAACTTTCTTAATGTATAAAATCGACGACGAAGAAAACAAGTATAAATTCGTCAGTCTCAGTCAGTCTTTTTTTTTTTACTCGTACATACGTATATTAAAAGTCCCCGAGGGTGGTAGGGGATTAGCCGGCGCGGCGGATAGAGAGGGAGTTTTCTTCTTCTTAAGGTGCCATCTCCTATCGGAGGTCGGCTATCATTAAGACGATTTTGATTTTGTTGGCCGCTGTCCGGTCAAGGATCTGGTGCTCATCTCGAACCACTCCCTGAGGTTCTTGAGCCAGGAAGTGCGTCTTCTTCCCGGTCTTCTGGAGCCTTGTATCTTGCCTTGCATGACGAGCTGCAGAAAGCTATACTTTTTATTGCGCATGATGTGTCCCAAGTAGAGAGTATTTAATAAGTAATAGGTACATAACACCGTAGTATACACATTATACAGTACAGATTAATGTCGTAAATGCATTTTCTACCAACTAACCTTTGTGACTTAAAAACTGTAATCAGATACATTTTTTATTGTTATATTTGAAATAAATTTAAAGATAAACGGAATACATACGGAATACATAGTACTATTAATATTTACATAAATAATCAAATAATATGGTGAGCGTCTTATTGCGCAAAAAAGAAGCCCTCGTTTTCGAACCAGTCTATTGTCGGTCGCAAGTCCTTAAACGATGGACCCGACACCGCACGGTGAATCCATAGAATGCTTAGAAATTTGTCTTCTCTCATCCCCCAACATAACTACTCCTAAAAAATTGAAGTGCGCTAGTAATATTTCAAGGACGATTACTGTGAGACTATTTGCCTTTTTCCTTGCCCGCCGATCATTTTCCTCTCTGATGGACAAACGGCCTAATACAGTTTCAACATTCATTTAAAATGACCCAAGTCATCATATTGTGAAAAGAAAATCGTAACTCGATTATCGCATGTTCGTACAGAGATCGATTCAAAAACGTAATGAGCTTAGAAACTAAAGAAAACTAATTTATTATTGATGGCAGTCGCGCGGCCCAAAATCTCGCGGCCATGCGTATTAACACGACGGATCGCGTTCTCTGTAATTATAACATACACTTTAAACATTACGATTTTATTACATATAATATATTTCCATCAGGAAAAGAAATACTTTTTTTATTTCATTGATTTTAGCAACAATTCGCTTACAAAATGGAATTGCACTCGCATTTGCTTCATCTGGTATTGCAGCCACATTATTGAAAGCAAGAAGAACACAAGAGGAAGCGTAACTCCGTACAAGAAAAGTGTTCTAGTTTTAGCAGCGCTACTACGGGCTCCCACCGAACTAGAATTGGCGGCAAATTTTAAAATTAATTTCGATATGAAAAAAACAATAAAAGTATAAATTTGTTAAACAAAATTATTAGTAGGTTAATTATAAAAAAAAAAAATTAATAATATGGTATATTATTTGTAAAAAATCACAATAGCCCAATGTTGCATGTGAAATAAATATTAAAATGTGGAAATAAATATTTTGAACTTTGAGCAAGAACGCTACCCGAATTTCCTCGCTGAATCGCTATGCTGATTCTCTGGGCAAGGAAAGAACCAGCCCTCTTGTCCCCCAAAGCAGACAATTAGACGAGTGGCGATTTGATGTCTTTTACACCTTTTTTTGTATATGAAGATAATGTTTCTGAAATTTTACATGTACATAATTCAGACAATAAGTCATTTAGAATTTTGTTTTAAGCTTCCCCGTATCGGCTGGTGTAAAGACCTTAAGAGTGTATTGAGACAGATATGAATGTTCTCCATTCACAGTCCAGTTACGGATGCCGCTATAGAAACACTAAAAAATGTATGACCACCGGTGGACAGTAGATTTAGCAGAGCGGCAATATTTAATGACAGCCATGTCGTACGGAGCGCACCGTTATGTACAACGCTTAATGAATTGTGCTAACTAAAAAAAAGAGATAATAACATTGACTTTGTTGGTAATATCCGGATATAAGATAATTAACCTTATTGAAGTATTGAATGGTTCCAATGATTGTCCAGAATTACTCTCAAAGTAACCTTTTCAGTTCTCGCAAGGAAACTACGCATAACAGCCGGCATACATACTACGGCTCACCGGAGAGGTCTGCAGGTATGCCTGTGGTGGTGTGCTGTGGGAATAGACCTGTGCAGTCTTTTGAATGCTGCTAGATACTCTTTAGCAGCCAACCTTTACGACAATACAGATAATTTTGATTATGAAGTAGGTGCAAAGGGCTAAAATATGAAACTTAATAAAAATAATAAATAAACTTATTGTAAAATTAATACCATATTAATATATTTACAAATTCATACATATATACTACACACAATATATATTCTACATATAATAATAAGTAAATAAATTTAAATACATTGTTCGGAATTCTTTAAGTAATGTAAATATAAACTTTCTTAAAAGTGACTTTTTTATATAATTTAAGTAAGAGGTACCCGAGGTCCAAGAATGGGATCAACTGACGACCGACATCAGTCCCTACAATTATGCTAGTCTATCGAGATGCTTTTTCACATTCCGCCTAAAGGACTCCAGGTTGTAGGAATTTATTTATTTATTTAAAACTTTATTGCACTATGTACAAAGGGTGGGCTTTATACCGCTAAGCATTCTCTAGTAGCCAACCTTTGGGACAATACAAAACATGACAGTCATGAGACTAGGTTCAAACGATTGTAAGAAACGTTGAAAAATAACAAATATGTACACAATAACACATATACTACACACTATATTGACTACTATATACTACATACAATACATAGTTATATACGTTGTGAGAAGCTCTTTAGGTAATGAAAGTAAACCAGCTTTTTAAACAGCGCTGGGTGCTTGGCGAATTTCAACAGGTAAACTGTTCCAGACATTTGCCGTCACTACTGCGAATGAGTTAGACTGAAATCTGGAGTGATGAGAAGGGATAGATAGAACAGAATTGTGTGTCAAACGAAGAGATCTGTTATGAATTGAGAAGAGGGTAAATTTGTCCTTGAGGTATTTCGTTAGGCTCATTTAATATAGAATAGAGTAGGCAGAGGATTCTCCGATTCGAGAGGATTCTAGAGGAATAGGGAAACACACTCGGTGGGAAAGCATTCAAAATCTTCAACGTGTTACAGATGTAAATCTCCAATTTTATATGTACGTGTAGCGATAGTGGCAACGGTATATAGGTGCATATTATTGCCTGTACGTGTGGTTCGGTTGTGGAGACTTTCCGAACACCCACAATAGTATAGCTTTCAGAACACGCTCATATAGGCTACATCTCGAGTTTTAGACACTGTAGTATCGTCCACTATCCAATTTTTCCACATCTACAGGCCATTGAGAGCATAATGTAAGGTACTTAGCGGAATCCCAGAGGTAAGAACAGTATTCCACGCATGACCTTATGTGTGCTCTATAAAGGATACATCTGAGTGACGACGGAATAAACCGTTCCAACTTATTCAGTATTATAGTTTTTTTGATGTATTAGTTTCGATTTTTGATTTATTGGCGAATATGTTACTTTCGTCATCATTAATTGTAAATTTAATGAAAATCATTGTCTCCCGAAATACGCTCTGATTGAAACTCCACCTCCTTGCTCCGTTATCCTCAATGCTGAGGGTCGTGACCCCCTCCACGGATCACTCTGTCTCGGACGATGCTGCGCCATCCGGGTCTGCACACGGCGGCATGCAGCGACTGTAGACTGGGGTGTTAAGTATGGTTCGGATCTGGTCAGACCAACGTATCGGGCTTCGACCACGGGGCCTCTTGCCTTCGATTTTACCCGTGACCACCAGCTTTTCCAGATTGGCCGAACTTTTTCGTGCTATATGACCAAAATACTCAAGGACTCGCTGCAGGCAGATAGAAGAGAGCCTGGTAGTGACTTTGAGCTCCTTGAGTATTGATACATTGGTTCTCCGCGCTGTCCACGGAATGCGCAACATATGATTGAAACTAGCCTTTGCCAAATCGCCCAAAATTGTGGACAATAAAGTTTTTCTATTTTAAACAATACAATTAAGAAGCTTTACAAATGCCTGCGAAATATCTAGAGTAATCTTGAAAGAGTATAATAAACTATGGTTACTTTACTACGGAGCGAAAACCAAAGTCATTCTATTGTGAATCGATCAAAATTTACCAATTTTATATGCAATTGACCTTCTAAGAATCACCATAAACACCATGCTCACTATCTTCCTAAAGATCTATGTCTTTCGACATTGAAAACTCGATGGCATAGAAGTATATAAGATGGGCAAATTTACCCCAGTGTTATATTTTCATCAGGATATCGAACGGACCCCCAGCGTCAAATACCTGGGCTGCATCATCAACAGGACGTTAACAATGGGTGAGATGGCCTGCCATACCGTTAATCAGGTGATGGCGGCCTGAGCCATGTTACGTCCTGTAATGAACTCCAGTTTGCCGCTCAGATTTAAAGCGGATCTATAAGATATTCATCGTTCCCGACTTACTTTTGCTGCGCCAATGCCAAGCTGGCTGGTAAAAACCAACAGGGTCAAGATCCAGAGTCAGCAGAACATATCACTCAGAGTGTTATCCGTAGCGCCGTGGTTAGTGCGAAATTCTGTAATTGCAAGAGATCTGGAGATGCCTACTAACAAGGAATTTGTTGTCTGCCTAGCTAAACGTATGTTTTACCGGGCTGACAACGGATCCTACAAGCACAAATAAATAAATAAAAAAAATTTTAAAAAAAAATCGCTCCTCCTTTCGCACGGCCCCCGGAGGGGAGGCCACTACCTAGGGAGGCGCTCTTGGAGAAGAACTAAAGTAGACGAATCTAGGAGACTAGATTCATGTGTCACACGGGGGTGTTGTAGTAGGAACAGCACCCAGCACCAAAGGTGTGTTGAATCACCTGCGGTTAGTTATCCGCTGGGATCCTGCCAGGGAAAACGGGAGATTATCCTATCCCATAACCAGGCCTATTGAACATCCGGGTCTGGAATTAGTTATTATTAATAAAGTCAAAGATTTAAATATATTTTTAATAAACTTGCAATTTTAATAAAAATGCAGCGTTCTCGGCAGACTACGCCTATCGGACAACTATAATTTTTAGTTTAGTTTATTGTATTTATAATTTACTATTTAATTTTATATTATACAGCGGCTTAAATAGTAAAAAATAAATAACAATTAAACTATAAATTAAAAAAAGATCTCTAGAGACGACCCATCAGAGATAGTAATTCATTACAGCCCCTAGAACACAGCGTCCTAGTCCTCCACAGTTAGAGATGGGTCTTCCAGAACATATATCTATCTATTGGCTTACACTTGCCACGCTGGCTGGTTGGCAAAAATCTGATGTCACTTTTTAATGACAATTAATGGGGTGTATCACTAACTTTTTATCACGATAGATGGCGCATGATAGATGGTACCTAATAAAACTGTTAGTTGCATAGAAAACTTGTATTTTTTACGAAATTCCTATTTATTACCGGGACCGACGGCTTAATGAGCTCTTTGAATCACGCGAACGCTGGTATTGTAAATCTATGACAAATGTACTTAAGAAAAGTGTATTTATCATTGGTATATGCTGGAGGGGTTTGAATCGACCTTTGTAGGATGTTAAGGAAACCGTTCTTATAGCCCAGCTAACACCACGCGAGGCTAATACGTTGGCAAAATCGATGATAGCACTTTTGGCTGGTCCTTATTATAACATTACGTCAATGTCAACGCCGACAATTTTGAAGAGGAAATAACCCGGGGCTCGGTGCGCCGAAATTAGACTTACGCTCAAAAACAACGTATAATTATGTAAATGATGAGAACCAAGCGTTGATTCGACTGAGTCAATATGCGGTAATTGGCGACACGTCCACCGAGTGCCGCCTTTGATATACTAGTGAAGCCTCCAACTTTTATCGATAAACTAAAAAACAATACAAACACCAATAATTGACGGTTGTCTTTAAACGTCGATTAATTTATTGCCCTCCTCAGAAACCCAGCATAAGATGCTTGTTTGTTAAATTGTTTCTCTTACAGTTCATGACTCAAATCACCTAAATAAATAAATATATTACTTACAGGAAAACTTACAGCTATATAACAAAATAGATAAACAGATACATAAAAATGAGCCAATTACAAGTTTTTGCCTATAAAATAAAATATTAATTATAAATGTGACAGAAGCTTTGTCTGTGTACCTATATGTTTTTCTCTCCTCCACGCCAATATTTGTCAGAATTGTTCCTCGGTAGCCTGAGTGGGATATAGGCTGTATGATGTCATCATATAACTGACATGTGATTCCACGGCCATTAATCTGCCAGTTTCCCTCCACACCTATATTACTGGAACGATTTAAAATAAATGGCAGAGATATTTCTTGATACCAAGTGACTCCACGGCCACCTTACGTGTCGTTTTTGCAAACTGCTATACCCATGCAGGCATTGCATTTGTGTGATTGTTTAGATTCTATGATAGGTACCTAAAGATTTTCATAAACTAATATGCATAATTAAAATTCTTTACAACGCCTTTGTCAAGAGTTACCTCGAATTCGTCTCAGTGGTTTGGAACCCTATGTATATGGTCTACGTTGGATATATCAGGACTATTTGAAATAAATTAGGTAGGGTTAGGAGTGTTATTGTTATTTCAAGATTTTCCTGTAGGTACTTTTATTTTTTAGGTCTTATTGGGTTTAACTTATTTTTATTTCTATAGTTTTAATGTATATTAAAAGACGTTATGTTTTATGCATGCTGTAACGAAAAGGGCAGTAACCATGATTGTACCTTTTGTTACTGTTCATTAATTAAATAAATTCATGAAACATCTTAAATATAGGGAACAGTTTTTTTTTTTTTTCATTTCAATGTTATTAATTTGTTTGCTGTTAGTATTGATATGTTAAAAAAATAGATTCTCATTAAATTATCGAAATAAAATTCCTAGCATTCCAGCTTGTTCTCCAACCATCTTTTATTTTCTACTATAAATATTTAATATAATTATTGTGATTGGGGTTAAATTGTATTTTTCGTTCAATTTATATATAGATTTTATTATTAAAAAAAAAATCTTGCAAAATCTATGTATTTTTTTTAAGTGAACATTGTTGAATTGTGTAATTTTAAAATTATGTTTTAAGATCTGTATGTTCCTAAATAAGTAAAATATACAAAAAAATATTATTTATATATATATATATTAATATATCTGCACACCTGCTAGCGTAGCTATCGTCGTTAGCGTAGCTATGATGGTAACTTTCTTAATGCTAGACCTCAGCTTTCCTTTACAATCATGATCAGTTCAATGATTGCGATAATCGATACCTATCAATAAATCGATACATTGCAGCCTCGCCACTAGAACCGGCTCGCGGATGACGTCAAGTCACGATTCCACTTCATAGCAATTTAATCAGTGCTGACTCGAGTGACAGTTCTACTGAATTATTACTTAGCATCAGATCGTGTCGCAGATTGTAGGAGTATAGTCTTTCCTCTTAGGGTTCAGATACACTATAACCAATAACTTGTTGTGCAACGCGTAGTTATTTCATATATTCTTAGATCTTTGAGCTTCGTTGTTTTGCGATTGTTTCTGCAGAATATATTTACAGATTTTTTTCAACATAATCAATCACAGATTAATTATGATATTTAAGTAAATATAAATTTATAAACTAAATTGTGGTATTAAGTGCATTCTTCTTTATATCTCCTCTTAACTCAAATAGTACTACAATTATAAGAGCCAAATTACATCAAATAGATAGTAACACTTTTTGTCTTTTACACCTGTACTATGTTGCTATTAATGTAATCTAAAGGATTCATCTTGTATAGGGATTTGGGCTAAATTGTATTCTCAGTTACATATGCTCTTTTAGATAAATTAATTTAACATCTACACTTTAAGTAGAAAAAAACCCTTTATTTTATATTGTTTAGGTGCGCAAAATGTTTAAAATATGAAAGCTCTAGTACTAAAGGACTTGATGATAAGAAAACTACGTATTTTATTTTCGAAATAACGTAATTAATAATATATAGTAAAAATGACATTAGTCCTATCAATAAAAGTATCTACAACGGCCGACAACGGATACTAAGCATCTCCAGATACCGCTCCGTCTTGTAGTCAGCTCCCAAACCCCATAGAGAAGTGCTTCTGGAGGAGAGCTGAAGTAGCCGAACCCAGACCCCCTGGGTTCGTGAGCCATACGAGCGCTGTTATACCAGTAATGGTGCCCAGCACTAAAGGTGCATAAATTACCAGCGGGTGATTACTCGCTAAGATCCCGTTGGGGAGAACGGGAGAATGTTCCCATCTCCCAACCCAGGCCCATTAGACTTCCGGGCCTTTGCGACCCCACTGTCTGTCTGTCATTTACAATTTTTTCATCATCACAAGGATGTTTTTGATTTATACATACGTTATGTTGTGTATATATTTATTTATAGTGTATGTGTATGTATTTATATAGTATTATTATTATTACAGTACTATAAATTCGTAAATATTACTATTTTAGTAATTTAAGTTGTTCTCATATTTTTCTTCATCCTGCCTATCACCTTTCATTATCCCCAAGGTTAGCTGTTGAATAATGCTTCATGCGTTATAGTTCGTCTATGTACTAGATTTTAAGTAAAAGTAAAGTATCATCACGACCGTTTCCCTTTCAGGGTGGTCAGAAACCACGCTTATAAATAAGCGGATTCTACTTTACTATAAGCCAATCATGACAAGTGGCAAGCTCGTCGATGTCTCCAGCGTACCAAACTCGAGAAATATCACAAATTAATTAAATGTTATTTACATTAATAAATATTTTTGTGTCCCGTCCAGGAATTTTAGGATTTTAGGTGCGATAAAGTATTTAAAAATGAATAAATAAATATACGTGTTAATCGTTACGATACATGTTTCCATGTTTGTGAGTAACTTCCTTTATAGTAGCCGCGTCGTTTCCTGGATCAGATGATATCATCCGGATAGGCTCTCATGACCCCAGAGTCAAGGTTCTCATTACACTATTGAATTGAGTGCGATGTTTATTATTAGAATGCACATTGTTTGATTTGTTTATTACCTTGCTGTAACAATACTAAAGATTGCGTCTTATTTTTCTGGAATAAACAGGTGTATTTATTAGTCATACATTACACTCAACCAAATCATTATTCACCTATTTTACATCTGTAAGCATTTTGTGACATTAAATGATTTTGTTATTATTATGGATAAGTATATCGTAATATTATAATCGTGCCCATCAGGCCGATTTATATACTTATAATGTTGAAAAGCAATGTCTAGTTTTTATACTGATCAGTCACAATTCAGGTTATAAACTATAAAAGAAGAAAATTGTGCTTCATTACAAAAAAAAAAACAGATTTATACAGTCCTATACAGCGACAATAATCATTGCCGTATCTCTTGCGGGGTCGTTAACCCACTTTTGAAGCGCATTAACATTTAGCCAACCTTACTATAGGCCCATCATGACAAGTGGCAAGCTCGTCGATGTCTCCAGCGTACCAGACTTGAGATATATAAAGAAGTAACCTGGTACCTCCGCGTCAGAATCTACGGTCCTAACCGCTAGATCACAGCGTCAAGGTCTTGTTTAATTTAAAAATTTAAGTGAGTTTATTAACGAGAAAACATCAATGTAAGAAGTTCAATCGTAAGATTTTAACTGATTGTACTTAGTAATGTATTTTCGTTGCTTCCATTTATGTTACGATTACTAAATTATTACTTAAGTATTAAAGTTTGTGTGAATGTTAATAATTATTTATGTAATCTATGTTGTATACTATTTATGTAGTTTGTTTGTTAGAATTGCACCCCACATATTATACTGTTTCACTCTCCCAAAGGTTAGCTGGTAGAAAAAGCCGAAATGATTTTAACTTCGCCTTTGTACATACTTTTAAGTAAAGTTCAACAAAATATATTATTATAAATAATAATATAAACTTTTTTTTTTTTTCTTTGTAATTTAATTTTTCTGTTTTATCTAAAAGAAATTTATAATTTCAATTTATTCGGAGTAAAGTACAAAGATTAAAAAATAAAATAAATTAAAAACTAAATAATAAAAACTAAAAATTAGTAAATGAAATTACGACTATTCGATGGGCGTAGTATGCCGAGGACACTCGCTGCGTTTCCCCGCTGAACAGCGAGGCTGACCCTTTGAACAAGATATTCTCTACTCAAAGGGTCACCCGTCGCCAAGTGGAGTTTCTTACCAAGCTCGCGGGAGAACACAAGAGCCTCCTCGGACCACGGGCCCATCGTTTCAACTGCAAATGGAATGAAATGGTGATTGATGATGATCTCCGCGTACTTGTTGCGCTTAAGGCGTGCGGCTGATTCTGCAGCGGCACCAGGTTTCTTATGGCTGGATGTCACATGTGACTGACAGAGTGTGTCAACACATGTGGCATCCAAAACTAGTGCGCGGCCTCTAGTATATGGAATTAATGACATCCCGTCCATAGTAAACTTATTATTTTTTACTTTAACAAATCTAGAAGTAAATAAAATGCTGGCTGAAGATTTGAAGCAATAAAAAAGCATAAAGAGGTTGATAAATTTAGAGACATGAATGATATACTTGTATTTGGTGATAGTGACAAGTAGCTCTTAATTGTCACTTTTGACCTAGAAAGAGAACATAAAATTTATTACAAATACAGATAAAGTAATGACACAGATAGCGTTAACTGCTCATAATAATTTAGGAAGTAAAGGTTAAGGAGCTTCAATTTATTTAGCAGATTTATTAGTTCAAATAAAAAATAAAAAAACTCAGTTCAAACTGGTTTACATCTCAATAAAGTCATTAATTGTTCCCATCGAATGACGATTGTGAGATAGAAGCTATCTAGATTAGTTTCGAAGCCGCTTGGACACTAGTTTGTAATAATTATTGCCAATCTGAAATGAGGATCTCCGCCACATCACCGATCGAGACATTCAATCGATTCCACGACATCGATTGACTATAGTATATACTATATTTAAAGATAAAATTGTTTATATAATTGTTTATTAATGTATTTTTGTATTAGTATTAAATGGGGTGACTTGGTATGGTCTTACGTTAGACTAACATATTATTCTATTGATAAAAACTTATTAAATTATTAAGAGCTGTAAACTGGTGTGTAGAAATGTAAATATCAGTGGCTCAACTGTAAGAAAGCTTTCTTTAAAATCCTAAATGGTCGCAGTTCAAACTCCGGCATGTACTTACAACACCACCGTTACCATGTCTTAGAGAGTACGTTAAACCGTCGCGTAGGCCCTGGTTCCACTAATACCAACTTGTGGAATCGGTAACAATTTGTCAATAAAATTGACATTAGATCCTAGATAATCAGCACGGCGAGTGTATAGGCTAAATATTTTTTTTTATTCAATTTGGAAAACCAACAGTTGACAATATTATAATAAATATTACATAGTAAATTCACTAAGAACTATTAAAGGTTTACACATATAAATTTAAAGTTAACTTAAAACAGAAAGAGAAGAAAACGTCACTGCATTACTATTATTGTGAAAAAAGTATAGAAAATATAACAAGTGCTTACATTAATGATCCACAGATGAACAATGCCACAATAAATATAATACGGATTAGAAGTTGTAGCAGTTGTCATCTGCAGGTCTTTTAGACAACATAAAATGAGAATAAAATTATGATAATGATTATGAATACTCATATCCATGAGTGGATGTCTAGCACTCTAGTGTCTAGTTCTAGGAGCTGTGATGTTAGCATGATATAGTTTATTATTTATTTATTTATTCTATTATGGAACAAACAGTCATTACAAATTGTTCGGAACGAACATTTTTTATCCAGAAAAACCTGGCAACACCTTTTTTCGTCTGGTCACTCTCTCTCTCTTGTCATTTCTCGACCGACGTATCTCGTTTAACAAAATTGGAAAAAATAAAGATTTTTGTATAAAATACAAAGTTGTTTTCTTGTGTCGAACCTGCAAGAGCTCTCCCCGACACAAGAAAATTGGTGCCGAAACCCAAACAGTATTGTTCGCGGATTCGCGAAGTTTTTGTGAAAAACACGTGCCGGCGCGGCGCGACGGCAGCGTGGCGACTCTTCGTGACGACTCTTCTGGCCGGAACGTGGAGGCAAGGTGCAATAGAATCCGTGAGCAATTCAATTCAACCTATTCGATATGGAAAAAGCAGATGACGCTAGAAAAATTGCTGCGAAAATATCGCAATGTAAAAGTGCGATAACAAAAGCGGGTACATTTTTACGAGAACAGGAGGCGCAGCCTTTATTGGATACTGATGCAATACACACCAGACTTGAACAACTGCAAAGTGTACTAGATACTTATTTAACGTGCAAGTTAGAATTGCAATTGGCAAAGGACAAGTGTGAGGAG
The DNA here is from genome assembly GCA_910589645.1 of Tinea semifulvella. Lineage (NCBI taxonomy): Eukaryota > Metazoa > Arthropoda > Insecta > Lepidoptera > Tineidae > Tinea > Tinea semifulvella. The sequence continues at coordinate 1,060,901 of OU342598.1, read as the reverse complement.
TCAGACTTCAACGAAGATGACGTCAGTGATAGGTGCTTGAGCACAATTTCTAGATTCAAGAAGCTGTTAAGAAACAAGCCTGTCGAAGCCAGCAAAAGCCACGTCAAGCTACCGGACATCGAGATACCTGTGTTTGACGGAGCCGAGATGACAAAGTTCCAGCCCTTCTTTGACTTGTTTAATGCGGTCATACACAATGATGAGCGACTTGGTGATATACAAAAACTCTTTTATCTTAGAAAATATTGTAAGGGGGAAGCGTTAGCATTAATAGAGTGCCTACCTTTGAGCAATAGTTCCTACAAGCAGGCCAGAGAGCTGCTAACTAATCGTTATGACAATAGGTGCCTATTAGTTATTAATCATGTGCATAGTATAATAGACTATCCCTCAACAGCCAAGGGGACTTCTGCCAGCCTGAGGAGTCTGGTATCTCATTCCCGACAACAAATAGCAGCATTAAAGAATTTGGGGCAACCAACAGATCATTGGGACATGATAATCTTACCTATTTTGCTTCGAAAAATTGACACATTTAGCTGCCGAGCGTTCCATACAGACAGAGAAACCACCAACCTGCCAACACTAGAGGACTTCTTCAAATTTATAGAAAAGAGGGCCTGCAGCTTCGAAGAGAGCAACAAAAGTGAAGGTAAAATATCATTTTTAAAAGTTAATAATACTAATTATTTTAAACCAAGTAACAGTAAAGTTGTCAATGTAATAAATCCAGTCAAACAGTCAATTTGCAAATTTTGTGACAATTCAGAACACAAACTGTTTAGTTGCCCAATGTTTGGGTCAAGTTCGGATGCCGACAAAATCAATTTTATTACAGCCAACAGCCTTTGCAAAATATGTTTAAACAAACATAGCCAAAAGTGCAAATTTCACTTTAAATGTTCAGTTTGCAAGAGCAAAGAACACAACACTCTCTTGCATACTGACAATGAAGGTTTGAGGGCCAATAACAATTCAATTACATTACAGAATAATAGTATTTGTAGTACAGCTGTGCTGCTACCAACATTAAAGGCTAAAATTGTAAAACAAGATAGTACTCATGTGCTAGCAAGATGCTTGTTAGACAGCGGAAGTCAAACTTCATTTATTACCTCCGAGCTTGTCCAAACATTAAACCTTAAACCATTTAATCATAATTTAATGGTAACAGCCCTTGGCAATGTACAAAAGTCTATATCCAAGGCTGTCAATATTAATTTAACTTCCTTGCTGAACAATTATACTTGTAGCATAACTTGTTTTGTCATTGACGAAATAACTACACAATTACCTCAGCAAAGATTTAATTTACAAAACTTAAAAATACCTAGGTATGTTCAATTAGCTGACCAAGATTTTAACAAACCAGGAAATATTTCATTACTATTGTCAGCTGATTTTGTTTTCAAAATTATATTACCGGATATAATATCATTAGATGGCAGTCAATTAAGATTACTAAATACTCAGTTTGGTTATGTTGTGTCCGGTGAGATGATTTTCAATGCTGGTTGTTATAACAGCCAGGTGTCCTTGCATGTGAATACAATCAATAATATTGACAATATTTTACAGAGATTTTGGGAAACAGAGTTTATCTCCGACACTACTGAAAATGTTACACAAAATTATTCTGACATCTGTGAAACAAATTTTAAAAATTCCATGCTACTGCTAAATAATAAATTCCAGGTTTCTCTGCCCTTATCAGTTCCTGTCGAAGAAATCAATTTGGGCAACACCTTTGGCATTTCGTTGCGAAGGCTGATGCATCTACAAAATAGGTTTGAGAAAGATAACAATTTAAAATTACAGTATAATAGCTTCATCAACGACTACATTAATTTGGGTCATGCAAAAATTCTTGAAATAAATCATTATAAATCATTAGGCATCACACCATACTTCTTGGCTCACCATCCTGTCATCAGGAACGATAAAAAGACAACTAGGCTTAGAGTAGTTTTTGATGGTAACACCAAGGCTTGTGGCAATAATAATAGTCTCAATGAGGTTTTATTATGTGGGCCAAACATTCAGAAGGACTTGTTTGACATCTTAATCTTGTTTCGTTGTCACAAGTATGTCATGTTATGTGACATAAAGCACATGTACAGATGCATAAACATCAGCTCCTCGCAGAAATTCCTACAAAATATATTATGGAAAGATATATACAGTGGTGATCTTAAAATTTTACAGCTGCAGACGGTCACATATGGCCTTAAAAGTTCAAGTTTCCTCGCAACGCGCTGCCTGCTGGAACTTGCTGACAGATTTGGAGATGAGTATCCCCTGGCGGCCAAGGTGATCCGGAACAGCATGTATGTAGATGATGCCTTATTTGGAACCGATACTATTAAAAATGGACTGGAGGTAAGAGAACAAATCATTAATTTACTAAATAAGGGAGGTTTTAGCTTGCACAAATGGGCATCGAATCACCCATCCTTGCTGGTTGATATACCTCTGGATAAACAACATTTTGATGACAAACAATTGTCTGATAATGAACTACATATGAAAGCACTAGGCTTATCATACAATATTAAATTTGATAAATTTATTATTAGCTGTCCTAAAAAGCACATCAAAACATGGAACAAACGAAACATTCTAAGTTTCATTGGATCATTTTATGACCCTCTTGGTCTGGCAGGCCCCTTGATTACAAAGGCAAAAGAATTCATGCAAAAATTATGGTTGGCTAAATTACAGTGGGACTCTCCTGTACCGGAATTGTTGCTCAAAGGCTGGTTACACTTTTATAATGGTTTAATAAATATGCCTATTATTTGTGTTGATAGATATATGAAAATTTCAAATTCATCTTATGTACAAATGTTTGGTTTTTGTGATGCATCTGCAATAGCTTATGGCTGTTGCATATACATCAGAATTAAAAATAATAATAATATTACCACAACGCTACTTTGTTCTAAGTCTAGAGTAGCACCAATTAAAAACCAATTAACTATTCCTAAGTTGGAATTGAGTAGCGCTTTGTTGCTGGCTAAGCTATATTCAAGGGTCAAGTCTGTGTTACTTGAATTTAATATTAAGTCAATTCATATGTACTCTGACTCACAAATAGTATTATGTTGGATAAAAAATGGTAGTAATAAATTGTCTCCCTACATATCTAATCGCACAAATCAAATCAAGTTATTGACTGTTGAGTGTCAATGGCATCATATAGAAGGATCTGTGAATCCAGCTGATATAATATCACGGGGCTGTGAACCCGCAGAACTCAAAAATAGCCTTTTATGGTGGAATGGCCCGCCTACATTAGCTTCAGTTAATTTTAATCAAAATGACACCTTGTCATTTCATTGTAACCACACTTCGTGTGGCATGGCTCAAATTGATATTTGTTTAACAACAAAGGCAGTGCTGCCAGATTATATTGTTAAATTTTCAAGCTTAATAAAATTACAGAAAGTTGTGGCATGGCTCTTGCGCTTCATTAATAATTGTAAAATGAAAATTATTACTAATAAAAATCTCAATAAAAGCTTATCTGCGTTGGAGTTAAAATCAGCTATGCACCTAATAATTTATAAGGTCCAAATGTTCTACTTTTCCGAAGAAATTACTTGTATTAAAAATAATAAAATTATAAAAACAAATCTTAAAATGTTACATCCATTCATTGATAGTAACAATTTATTGAGAGTGAGTGGAAGATTAAAAAATGCAAACATTCCCTACTCACAGAAGTACCCAATCATCTTACCTGCAAAATGTCATTTGACAAAAATAATTATTACAAATGAACATTTATCCTTAATGCATTCTGGTTTTAAACTAACGCATAGTAGCCTGTCACAAAAATATTGGATTGTTAATGCTAACCGTGAAATTAAAAGTGTAATAAATAAGTGCGTAAAATGTTATCGCCTTAGAGCTGCTACAGCACAACAACTCATGGGATCCTTACCCTTTGATCGAGTCAATGAGGCCCACCCATTTATTAAGGTTGGAATAGATTATTGTGGACCATTTCAAATTAAGCAGTCCACATTACGGCGCTCTTTCACCAGCAAGGGGTATGTTGTTGTATTTGTGTGCTTCGTGGTCAAGGCTGTACACTTGGAACTCGTATCAGATATGACGACTAACACGTTTTTAGCTGCTCTTAATAGATTTGTGGCAAGACGTGGTTTACCACAAAAAATTTACTGTGACAACGCAAAAACATTCAAGGGTGCCAACAATCGACTTAACGAGCTATATAAATTAGTAAATTCCCAAGCTCATCAAAACTCAACAATAAATTACGCTACATCAAAGGGAATCGAGTTTAACTTTATACCGGCCTACTCACCAACATTCGGCGGTCTTTGGGAAGCTGCCGTCAAGAGTACAAAATATCATTTTAAAAGAGTGGTTGGCGATGTACCACTTACTTATGAACAATTCACTACAATAATAACCCAAATAGAAGGAATACTGAACTCTCGACCTATTACTGAGTTAGTTAAAGATACTGAAAGTTTGGAAGTGCTTACACCTGCACATTTTTTGATTGGACGATCAATGAACATGGTTCCAGAAGACGATCTTACGCTGGTACCAACCAGCAGGCTGCGCTTCTGGCGGCGATGCGCACAGGTACAACAACACTTCTGGAACATCTGGCATAAACAATATCTCAATCAGCTAACCGTGCGAACTAAATGGAATAAAACTGCACCCAATATTGAAGAAGGTAACCTTGTACTTATTAAGGATCTCAACTGCTCGCCATTGCAATGGCCATTAGCTAGAGTCACGAGGGTGCTTCCTGGCGCTGATCAAAGGGTGAGGGTCGCAGAGGTTAAAACTGCTTCGGGTATTAAACGCCGAGCAGTGAACAAACTCATTTTGTTGCCTGTCAACATTTAATGATCTATTAACAAATTCCTTTTGTTAACAAATAATAAGAATTTTGTAAATGAAACACATGCTGTTTGTGTATATTTATAATTAAGTAAATTATAAGACTAGCATGCACACATTTTTTGTAAATTAGTTTTAGGTTGATACATATATGATTGTTTTAGGTGTACTTTCATTTAGATTTAAATTTAAAATTAAATCATCTTACACTACAATTGCTTATGACATAATAGATTACATTGTAAAAACCTCATTTTCAGTTTTGTTATTTCCAATCCTTGCCCCTTTCAGTTTAGATTCGTATATTTTAAGCGATATGTAGCAAACAAATTTTACAAAGTATACGGATTTGGGCTGAGGGGGGCGGGATACCATTGTGGCAATGACTTTCAGTCTAATATTGAATAATTGAACTGAAAGTGAGGCAAATAATTTGCAGTTTAATCTATCTGCCCTCGGCAGTGTGTTCGGAACGAACATTTTTTATCCAGAAAAACCTGGCAACACCTTTTTTCGTCTGGTCACTCTCTCTCTCTTGTCATTTCTCGACCGACGTATCTCGTTTAACAAAATTGGAAAAAATAAAGATTTTTGTATAAAATACAAAGTTGTTTTCTTGTGTCGAACCTGCAAGAGCTCTCCCCGACACAAATGAAGTCATTATAATTGAAAAACATACTAGTAGACCTTTAGGGCCAATACTTAAACAAATTGTTATAAGACTGAAGGAAGACATCATATTTAAAAGAAAGATAAGCAAGTTACACAAGGTATGATATAGTAATAACAAAAGTAATTAAAACAGTTACAGTTTTCATTTTATTTAAATATTATAAATGCCTTTGAACGGTTTTTAATAATTAAAATCAATTGACATTAGAATAAGAGTCATCATCATTATCATCAGCCTTGTGTCTCTCCACTGCTGGATGTGTAGGCCTCCTCCAAGGCTCGTCACTTCACCCGATCTTCTGCAACCCTCATCCATTCCCCACCAGCGACCTTCTTCACGTCATCTGTCCAGAATAAGAGTACCACAATTAAATTGTTTATCTCACAATAACATTACATTTTGTGTTTATTGAACGGTACTTTTTAGCCGTGAAACATGTTATCTTAAAGGAAGCAATTACCTAATGACAATAATATTATATTACGTTGGAATTAAAAGCGAAACAATGATGTGAAACTTGTGAGTGTACGCTATAAGAATGCGCCATATATTTTTTGTCACAGCAGATAAGATCGGTCGGCGCGCGCGCAGGGACGACGTCGATCACCCCACAATGGCTCGGTAATTGACAAACCATGACTCGATAAAGTCAAGGCCCTGATCTTTCCATACCTTTAATTCACTTGTCTTAGCAGTTTAAGCTTTGCATTTTTATCCAAAATGAATTTTATAATACGTATCTAGTTCATTAAGTTTGATGTTTAAAAAGTCAAGGTCAATTCACGTAAACCTATTTAATTGTTTTAAATTATTCCACTCGTACTAGTGGAAGATTCAGCATTAGTTTCAGTTTAACAGTAGTTAGGTCTATTATTTTCTACAGAAGTAGGCGCTGTTTTAAGAACGCTTTCCTTAAAATCCTACAAAGGATCTAACCCCCCCGGCATGTAACAATGAGAATTACACTTTTCTTACGTACATTTGTCATAGATTTACAACACCACTGTTCCCGTGCTTCGGAGAGCACGGTAAGCCGTCGGTCCCATTTCCACTAAGACCAACTTGTGTGAATAAATTGACATCAGATACTCACCAACCCGTCTGGCCAGCGTGGCGAGTTTAGGCTAAATTCTTCAGATATATGTTCTGGAATGCCCATCTCCAACAGTGGAGGTCTAGGACGCTGCGATCTAGGGGAGGTAATGACAATGTAATGAAGTCTATTTGTATAATTGTATAAATACCAAGGTCTTCTATTAATAACATGTATCACCACATGCCATCAATCGTTAAAGTTTAATTGTATACCAAAATTTATCGATTCCATCACTTTTTTGTTCGTGACAATAAAATTACAATCTAATATTTCACAAAACCCTTCCGTCAGATTCGTCTAAACAAACCTGGGTTTCCGTCATTGATTGCTGTAACCTCAGCGCAGGTTATTTAGATGTCACGACTGATTCCATGCACCTCACGAACATCAAAGGTCACGGCTAACTCTCAATTAATGGCATTGGGATTTGTGGTACTGTCCACATGTCAAGAGCGTCGACGATCAAATCACTATACACGTCTCGATAACCACAGCTCAAATTATATCCACATCTCTATAATATAAAAAGCACAGTATGTTTAACAGTGTGAATCAAAATCTATCTGTGGCAATAAGTAAATTAAGTATAGTTGAACCTTAGCAACCATCTGACAGTTCTTTTGTGGAATGACCATCTTCTCGAGTGTTCATTAATCATTATTTTTTGTCACCTCCTCGTGTTAACATGACGAAATTATGTTCTTTGTCGTGCATTGTGGGATAGGGTGCTCCTTGGACATGGGCCTAGTCATCGTTACGAACCGTAATTAGTTTTTAAATTGGATACGGACAAAAAACTATCAAAAGTCCCCGCGAACTTATGACCGTTATTAGAGTCTTCGAAGAAAATTCTGTTTGTTAGATTGGCCAAACGATATCAGCTCTGACTAATGGAATATAATTTATCATATAAATTCACAAAACATCACGCCCATTTCTAATGGGATTAGAAGCCGAGGATGTCTTTTGTTTTCGTTTTAAAGTTTTAATTTGTATGGTAATAATATGATAAACAGTTGTCAATTCAGTTCTTGATTAGTTTATAAGGTCAATATTTATCTTTTTCCTTCTAGATTTCAATTGTCCATTGCAGTGGTAGGTCGTAACAATTGCGGCTGTCGCAGGCTCAGCTATTCTTCCCGGCTCACTTGTCAATCCGTCCATATTATTAAACGTAGAATTCAAAGTGTATGGAACCACTCTGATTCCTATACACTATATTACACCAGACAATTTCCACCTTTATTCAATTACATAAGAGTTCGTTTATTCTTTATCTGATTGTGTGGAGTGTTGATATCATTAAATAAAGGAGACTGTCGCGTCCTGCGCGTCGCATATCACTTGTACACTTCATTAAGAGGGACAACTTCGACAGTCTTTATTCTTGAGTACGTGCGTTGGATAGAGATATTTTTGTTGAAAATTCTGTATGGGAAAATTATTATATTAAATTCTTAAAACGATATGTCACTAATAACATCACTACTGAATACTGATAAATGTAATGTCTTTATTACGTTTGTCAATTTTAAAATTAATTATGTCTGGGATTTATTCATAAAGCTGATTTCATTTACTTGCTGCATTTATAGAAGTTAGAGATTCTATATCTATTATCATTAGATATCCGACAAGCACCCAACAGAATGTTCTTCACACACTTCTTAAATTGTTCCTAATAAGAGTAAGTAATATTGTATATATGTATTATTATTTATTTGTATTTAGTTTAATTATATATACATATGTATAGTTATTTATGTTTTGTATAAGATTTAGTAGAATTTTAATTTTCTTCTTTTTCTGTTTAAAGATTTGCACCTACCTTCCACATACAATGTTCGTAATGTCCCTAAGGTTGACCTAGTAAGAATGTCTAGCGGCATTAGGTCCGCCTTTGTAGTACATAGTGCAACAATGTTTTAAATAAAAAAATATCAAGATTTATGCTTAGTTTACGTTTTTTCAAAAACATAGTTTATGAATGTTGTTCATTGTGTACTTTATTCAAAAGAGTCAATATTTTTCTTAGGCGGTGTTATTGGTAGAACATATATTTCAAATAAAAATGATTATTTTTTAAAGATAAAATTCATTATCCGAAAAACAAAAAACTACTGCATGGTGAATAAGAATAAGTATGGTAAATGGCGATATCCATCGTAATAAATACCTAAAAGCTGCAGAGTCTTATTATTAATTGATCCCGCCCATAGCCGAGAGACGAAATAGAGAGAGAGAAAGAATTACGTAAGTCAACGTTTGCGCGATCATTGACCTCTAGCTACCTACTTGATTAGGCTCTGTATAAGTGGCGATATTTTTAGGAAAACTTCTCTGCACCGTCACTTAAGATTTTGTTACTGAAAAATTAAACAAAAAATAAGTAGTTCTTTATTATAATATAAAAATTTATTATTCTTTATTCTAGATTATAATATAAAAATATTTGATGTGTAATAAAGTCCATGTAATATAAATAAATAAATAAATATTTCCAGACAGGTCACACAGCGCCATCTAGTTTCCGTGGTAAGCTACGAGGCTTGTGTTACGGAAACTAGATGGTTGATAAACTACATATTATACTTACTTACTACATATTACACACAGACTACTTTTTCGAGAGATAAGGTTCAAAACAAATGTCAATTTTTATTTGTAAAACATTTTTTTTTTCTTAAGTTACCATGAATTGTATTTTAAAATAAGTTGTGTAAAAATAATGTTTTTCTAAATAAAGTTTTATTTTTTATTTTATTTATTTAAACATCCAGACCGAGCGAGACAAATTATAGAATGTACAACTTGCCCCCGGTGGGAATCGAACCCACGACCTCCCGAGTTCACGGCAACGTTTTTTACCACTAGACCACGGAGGCGGTTCGTATGTGTATATATATCTTAAATATTTACAAATAATAGAATAAAAATAATACAAGGATATGAATATAAGTCTGATCCGCGTGGAATGGTGGCAAAAACACTGGCTGCAATTATCCAATTACAAGACTGTTTTTTGGGCGAAGAAAGAGCCAGCCCTGTTGTAACCGGAGGAGATGACGTCGTGTTATGTACTTTAGAAATGTGGCGCTTAGACTTCATGAACGCAAAGTTAGAACAGCAAACTTTTCTTTAAGAAGGTTATAATTGATGTAGGATTAGAAATAAACCCATGTCACATAGTACAAATTATGTAGCCACGTTGATTGAGTTTTGCGTTGGCATGATGATAAATACCCATAGAGACTGTTTATTGATTGAACAGGTTGTTTAGCATGACACTTTGGTAAATAAAATATTTTATACGTCTTTAAATATAGTTAGAGATACCGACAAGCTTACCATTGTCACGATGGTAAAGGAATACCACCAAGTAAATAATATGGAACGGTGGTGGCTCGGTTGTTAGGATAATTTTCTTAAAATCGTACAAACGTCTGTTCAAACCCCCCTGGCATATACCAATGAGAAATCAATTTTTCTCACGTACATTTGTCACAGATTTACAACACCACCGTTTTCGTGCCTCGGAGAGCACGTTAAGCCGTCAATCACGGTTCCACTAATACCAACTTGTGGAAACGTTAATAAATTGACATTAAAAGTTGACATCAGACACTTGCCAACCCGTCTGGCCAGCCTGGCGAATGTAGGCCAAATTCTCCAGATGTATGTTCTGAAAGACCCATCTCCAGCAGTTGAAGTCTAGGACGCTGTGTTTACATACATATGTACAGTTCTCCCAAAGTGATAATTCGCATAGAAATCTTCGTCACTGTTCGGCAACGGTCGTATTCCCCGAGCGTCGGAAGACGATATGTATATAGAGTGGTTAAGTGCATTTTCTTCATGCATAATTTAGTAGAATTATGTGTTTTGTGCTAAAAGAGATAAATATTGATTTATCAGTAACGAAACTTGATTCGATAATTCCATGTAAGTAAATAGCGAGGAAAACCACACGATTGCGAATATGCTACAATATTTGTTGGATTGATTTACTTCGAAAATTTTATAGTACTTTTCAAGTGTCTTACTGAAGCTGATGTAACGATGGAAGAAAAGAAGGTTTAAATAACACAAGGTTTATATTAGAAGAAAAAAAAATGGTTTTCAAACACAGGTTTACATTAAAATCTTAGAAATCTGATCATTAAAATCTCAGTTCAAAAGTATTTACAGCACTGATCATTCCAGAATAATATTACAATTACAAAAGAAATTAATCAGAATCAGGGAGGATCTCTATTCCTGACATCGTTCATTATGCTCTTGTTCATTTTCACTTTCCCCACTGCTATCACCTGTGTAAATAATCATTTCGTCGGAAAAACTATCGATTCTTGGTTCAAATTTTCTATATTCATCTTCGCATTTAACAGCATGATCACAAACTTTTTTCCATTCTTCTGGTCCTATATTATAGATTTTTTCTAATATAGCATCTTTAACTGATGTGACAGTCATTGCAATATTTTTTTTGGCTACGTGTTGCTTTATTTGGGACCAAATATTTTCAATAGGGTTAAAATCGGGGGCAATCTTATAATTTTATGCCCATGTTCCTCCATTATACGGTCAATGGCAAATTCTGTGTATTTTTCTTTATGTCTTTTTATAATTTCATACAAATCGGGTTTCAGTTTCTTTGGGTCATGTGGAATGTTGTGTTGTTGTAACCAAGCTATCATTTGTGGTTTAGATGTGTTTGAGTTTGGTGGTTTCATAGACAGCTTATTATGATATGGGGCGTTGTCAATTACCAACACACTATTAGGAGGCAAGTTGGGAATCAATTGATTGCTTAGCCAAGTTTGATAACGTTCCGCGTTTATTTCTTTATGATAGTCACCTTCTGAGTCGACACATTTATGTAACATTAGAGCCCCTGGGACGAAGCCTTTTTCATTGCCTGCGTGTACAATAATTATTCGCTCTCCTTTGGAAATGGGTTGTTTGATACCTTTTTTGCTGCTATCTTGCCAAGTTTTACCCTTAGTATGTGATGTATGCACGTATGACTCGTCCATAAACACTATGTTTCTACCAGAATTCCTCAGCTGTTGTATTTCTCTGAGATATTTGATCCTTTTTAAACGTATATCATGCTTTTCCACAAGTAACCGTCTGTTATTATCAGTTTTCAGAAACCTAAATCCCATTTCTTTCAAGATCAGGCTTAAAGTCTCCGCACAGCCTTTGAAATTAATAGCTTCGATCAACTTTTTTCTCAAATTATTTACAGTTGGGAGTTCTTTGAGCGTCAACTGAAAATTGTATATCATATTACGAATAAGACAGTAGTCGAAATCATCAAGTCCCACCCGAAATCTACTTTTAGGTTTTCCTTTTTTCGGTGAGGAAAATTTCATTGATTGATTCTGTTTTTTTTCGTTTAAGATATTACTCAAAGTTCGTCGTGAAATTCCTGTAGCTTTTGTAACACGGTCCTGATTTTTTTTAAAATAACCATCATGGTCTCTTTTGAAAACATTGGCTTCATTTAAGAAATAAAGGTACACATTAAATACCATTTGTCGTGCTTGTGACTTAAGCGGCTTTCCACGTTTAAATTTATCAATTCTAGAAGAATTCGTCTGAAAGAAAATGGTATGGGCAGAGTTAGGCATATTTTAATTTTTTTATATTTGTATATTTCACCTATATAACAATCGTTATATTTTGGTATGTCAGTTAACAAATATTAAAATGATAACAGTAATGCTATTAACACCATGCATCGTAGACAAAGGAGCATAGGAACACAATACAGTAGAAGGCATAAGACTACAAAACTATACAACTATTTAAAAGAATTTTCCGTCAAAGGCATGTCAATAAATTCTGACAGGTTATAAAAAGCATTATTTTGGAAAAAGATTTTCAATTTTGTTTTAAATTCACTTGGTTGTAGTCTAGTTATAATCTCAGGTAGTTTATTGTATAATGTAATTTTCAACTGCAAACCTTGTTTAAACGTTTTTCTTAACCTGGTTTGCCTTATATAGATTTCATTCTTGTTTCTTAGGTTATACTTAGTCAAACTAGATATTTTTGGAAGTTCATTAGCTTTCCCATGAACCTCCTGTAAGCAACTATATACATACAGAGACGTGACTGTCATAATCTTGGCATCAACAAAATAATTTCGTACTGTGGTTCTGGCTTTTAAATTAAACAATATTCTAATTGATCTCTTTTGTTGTATGAACACTTTTCGAATATCTGCCGCGTTATTTATTTGTTGTATTATTGCATTATGTACTTGTACGAGAAGCAGGGAAACAAAACCCTTCAGTCCCGACTTCCCGTACTGGATGCGAATGGCGCACCGCTAAAATTATGATATCTAACTTACGTGTGTGGCTGCTTCCGCGACGAGTTCCCCGGGTACCCAGGGGATCCAAATGTTCGTTTTCCAAGCCACAATACACACGCATATGAAATATAAACAACTCACAAATCGATTAAACTTAGACGACAACAAAGTTTTACGTCGTAACAATTCTAGTTTTTGCAAGACATTTTGTCAATTCAATCTTTTTTACCAATCTGTCGTCTTGACAAGACTTTTTCTTTTTGGTACACAAAACAGTCGTCCACTGACCTGTACACACTGACTCGACAAGAAGTGCCCTTAGGCATCAATATCGAACAGTACTAGTATACTTTATAATATTATTTATTCCTATATCTATTTGTTTATTTATGCATGTGTATCTTTCTATTAAATTTATATAACCCTAAATCTGATTTTTTTAAATGTTTTTTCTAGTACTTAATATGTATTTAATGTAGGTATTTTTAATTTTTTAATATTAAAAAAACGTGAAAAATGTTAACGTTTTCCTATTTTACAAAATAAACTATTTAAAGTTGAATAAGATAATTAAAGTTGAAATTAAATTCACCTTTGAAAACAAAACCAAGAACGGTGTGTAATATCAGCTCTATATAATTCCACTCAGAGAGAACACATGCAGTCACCGACCGCCCGAATTGTTTTCGATTGTGTACACATGATATTGACTTTTATTTCTTTCGAACAAGGTGCAAAATGCAAGTGCAATCATTAGGCTCTTACGATTCAATGATTCGGGTGTTTCCGGGAATACGACAATTAGCGAAGATCTGTATGTGCATTATTAATTTGGGAATACTGTACATTGGAAGAAAAGCCTGGAGACAGCAAGGTTGATAATTATTGCAATGTACCTACCCATAAAGAGGCGAAATGTTGACAGCCTGCTTAATCACTCATGGGGCTTCTTTAGATGTTATTTTTTTTTATTTATATTCATTGTACTGTTTTTTATTCCTAATATTTTTTTAGTTTCCTATTTAATAGTAAATATATAAATCACACAATACTAAAACATAGGTACTAGTATAATATGAAATCATATTCATTGTTTTTTTCTTGTTTCATGGTAGGTTGACGGTATCGCATTAAGTTTTAGACCCTACCCGCACCTAGTTAAGAGCAGTATAGGGCCGTCTATCAACGGATGACGCATGTCCGAGATGTCAAAGCGTCGCGAACCTGCGCCGACGCAGCACTGTATCGTGCTGAGAGCAATCTTAACCATCCTCGGCGTCTAGGGTTGGGATTATATCGGTTATCGATGTTGTTACGTTATTTATTCAAGAATTATCAATAAATCAGAGCTGGAGCTGCAGCGGACTCGGCTTAAAATATCAAATGTGCCTTTTGGTCTTGAGACAATGAGTCCGTGGTGGTCAAGTGCGATTTGATTTGATTTCATGATGATGATCTAGCAGTGTTTTTGCGCAGAAAATCAGAAGGGGAATGCTACAAATGTTTTGGCACACTGCCATGACATGAGTTTAGTTATTAGTAATATTATTATTATTATTTTAATCCACTGCAACTTAATTCGAATAAATATCATTACTTATTAAATATACTTGTATATATATTAAAGAAAACTAGGTACTTATTAAAATAACATCATTGTTATTTTAATGAGTACCAAATCACTGATGTGTGTAGTAAGTATGTCTTGTAAAGAAAACTGGCTTTATTTAAATTTTAGTGTATTATTTTTTAAATATTATATTTTTTTTAAATATTATTTTTTAATATTATTTTTTTAAATAATTGTTTGTCTTGCAAATTAGACGATTTTAAGATTAAATCAAATCAAATCAAAATAATTTATTTCCATTGGTTCTCTCGAAACAACTTGGATAAAGTCAGAACTAATAAAATCAATACATTTTTCACAACATATGTACTAATCAAAGTGGTAATAATGGTTGGACCGTAAACAGGCAATAATCCATATTTATGTATGCTATGCACAACATTATTGCTATAAGCAAGTAAAACTAAACTAACTTAGAAACTACTTAAATAAGATCGTGGCTGTAAAGAGGCCGTGTCACCTTACAATCTAAATAAAACATTCTATGTCAAGTAAACTTAAATTTAAATTCGTGGCTGTAAAAGGGCCGTGTCAATTAAAAATTAATATAAAATTAAATAACTTAAATATTAGGATTTATTATTAATTTAATAATTATGATGTATAGAAATTATATACATATGTCAGATAGTTTATAAATGTATAGAACAAAAAATAATAATAATAATAATAAAAAAATTAAAAAATAATAAGAAAAAGACGTCATCTTATAATCTAAATACTAATAATGATATGTCAATTAAACATAAATTCATAGATGTAAATGGGCCGTGTCATCTTATATTCTAATAGCATTAATGTTAATAATATTCGTGGCTGTAAAATAGCCGTGTCACCTTACTATCTAAATAAAATATTCTATGTCAAGTAAACTTAAATTTAAATTCGTGGCTGTAAAAGGGCCGTGTCAATTAAAAATAAATATAAAATTAAATAATTTAAATTTAAACATTAAGATTTATTATTAATTTATCATTAATATATAAAATTTGGCCGAGTACTTCTATGCAATGGTATCTTTCATTGCATCTTGTAGCTCATAATAACTTTTGTTTATGAGAATATTTTTTAGTGATGTTTTAAATTTTTCATATTCTAAGTTCGTTACATCTGCCGATAAAGATGGCTATGTGATAATTTTCATGCTGTAGCTCTAGTATGCAGAATTCCGTTAGTTTAGACAACGCTATAAGGTGCTACGTATCCAAACTACGAGTGTAATGCAAATTGGCAGGTCGGATATATAAACATTAACAGTTTGACAGCTCAGAAGTAAAACTTTTTTAACTTAAGTTATAAATAATAAATAAAATAAATAAATATTTCAGACAGGTCACACAGCGCCATCTAATTTCCGTGGTAAGCGGTAAGCTTGTGTTACGGAAACTAGATGGTTGATAAACTACATATTATACTTTTTTTTTTTTGTAAATATATACATATTAAGTTATTTTTAACTTAAGTTATTGTGTGTAGAGCTGTATTACGAAAATACTAGTACCGTCTGTATATTTATAGTATTTAATTTGTATATTTTTAAAATATATTTCCTCATGCAGAAAACAGAAGTGTGTAAGAAGTAGCCATCATTTTGCGCAAATCAGCGATTGAAAACAACATGTAGATTATAAATCAAATCTTTTTGAGTTTAGCGGTTATTTTCATCGATATCGATAAGAGCATAGTGTAGGCGCTAAAACAACATCATTTCTGTCGCAGTGGGGCGCTACACGCAGGTCAGGCGGTTCGAGACAATCTGTCACACGACAAGAATCACATGTCTCGCGTCTCACCAACCCGAACTATAAATCATATTCGGCTCGTTTTAAAAATAGGGTTCTTTTGGCACAAAATATGTTTATATTATTAAATAAACGAAATATATATAGAAAAAATTATAATTTTAAAATATTCTTGTTACTTAATATTATTTTTTATTTTATGTACTAATAAATGTTATTATTCTAACATTAATTTTCTAAGACTTTGCCGTCTAAAAGCGCAGAATACAGCTCTTCTTTTCCTATGTCTACTTGCAAAAATATTAAATAAATGAATTAAATTGAACAATAAAGATCTTCTTATTTGTTGAATTTGAATTATTGATGTAATAGTTTGGCCTAGACGTTGTTTAATAAGTCAGTCAATATTTTCTTTAAACTACGTTTCAAGAGAGAAGAACAATAAAATGTCTGGAATAGACCACACTAGTAACCATACAGAGGGATCTAAGCTTGTCAAAAAGGCGACAGTTTTGTTTTGTACTTAATATCTCTATTTAAGTAGATTGCTTTTCTTAATCAATTTAATCGATTCCCGGGTAGCAAAATATTAAGAAAAAAGATGACGTAAATTTAGTTTTTACTAAAATCGGCCCGACAATTCTTTGAGCATTTGTACGCCATTCCTTGTAGTTTAAGATTTGGCCTTGAAGGCCTACTTGAAAAAAATACCATGCAAATTAATATTTATAAGCTTGATCTGCATTAGTATTAGACGAATGAAAAGCCGAATAAATTATAATTTAATTTTAATTACGGAACCATAGTCTAATCCGTTCCAATCAGTCCGGTTTTTTTTCATTTATATTTTTTCTTAACGTGTGTTCTCCAAAGATAATGGCTACCAAGCCGTGTCGCGGCAAACCTTTGTTGAAGGTGATGTCTCTTTGACAATTACATGTATCGAGATTCGATTTAGATTATCGATAAAATTTCGGAAACATAACTAGCCATTGTATTTTATCGATAACGCAGGATACCCATTTGTACCATGAAAATTTACTAATAACGTTTCTTTTTATATTTTTGTATGTTTGTATTTTGACCGACCGGTGCGGTGTCTAAAAATTGGAACAACTGACGCCAGCCACTGTCGACTTTCATCAGGTTGTACCACTATATCGGCATAAGAGTGTGTTATTTCACACTTCGCTTAAACCGTTCCAGGTTAACATCATCAACATCATAGACCCTAGAATATAGACCTCTACTGTTAGAGATGGGCTTTTCGGAAAATTTGACAGTTTTGACCTACTGCGCTGGCCAGACGCGGCGAGGGTCTGATGTCAATTTTTAATGACAATTTATTTAACGATGCCAAGGTGGTATTAGTGGAAGTTAGACAGTATCAGCTAGTGTTATACAGAATGTTTTAATTTGATAAAAAAAAAGTATAATATGTAGTTTATCAACCATCTAGTTTCCGTAACACAAGCCTCGTAGCTTACCACGGAAACTAGATGGCGCAGTGTGACCTGTCTGGAAATATTTATTATTATTAGCAGAACATATCGCTCAGAGTGGTTTCCCGAGCGCCATGGTTCGTGCGTAATTCCGTCATAGCTCGAGATTTGGAGATGCCTACTATTGAGGAGTTTGTCGTTGGCCTGACTAGACGTATGTTTTCTCGGGCCGACAACGGACACTTCAAGCATCTCCCCGTCTTGTGCACGGCCCCCCAACGGGAGACCACTTCCTAGAGAAGTACTCCTGGAGGAGAGCTGAAGCAGTCGAACTTAGCCCCCTGGGTTCGTAAGCCACACGGGCGCTGTTGTACTGGTAACGGCGCCCAGCACTAAACGTGCTTTAATTACCGGCGGGTGGTTACCCGCTGAGTTCCTGCCGGGGAAAACGGGGGACTGTCCCCATCCCCAACCCACGCCCATTAGGCATCCGGGCCTGGACGACCCCACTGTCTGTCTGTCTTATTATTATTATTATTTGATCAAAGTATTTTGTTAGTTTAATTAACTGTATAAAAAAGTATTTTTTTTTATTAGTTATACTAAGTGGCGTGCGGTATCTATGAATATAGCAACTGGAATCAAACACTCATGACTGACATCAGTCCCTAACACTATGCCGGCCTGACTGGGCATGACGGCAATTCGAACCTGATCCCGAATATACTTTACTGGGTTTATAATTAGATTTGTATAACCCGTCTGTGAAGGAAAAAAAATGAAATTAACAAATCACATAAAATCCAACTACATGTGTCGTAGGTACTTCGAAAGGTCATCAAGGACACATTCTCGTCAAAGCAATGTCATATTGCAAAGTGACCACAAACAAGTACATTAAACACGTTAACGAAACACAAACACAACATTGTTGTGGTTAGTGCAATCACTATTTACGAAAGACAATATGTTAATAGTTTTAAAAACTAAATATATTAAGAGGGTTATTAAGTATTCATCCATCTCGCTCGCACATACGCATATATTTAGAACTCTCACATATATCTGGAACTCTCGAATCCCTGCAGCTTCGCCGAGATGTAGCTTCTCTGAGCGTGTTCTACCGGCTATACTATGGTGAGTGCTCTGAAGAGCTCTATAGCTCCTTCCTCTCCATTCCGCAACCGAACCACACGCACAGGTCAGAATATGCAACCACATACCGAAGTCACCATCCCTTCGCGGACCTATAAATTTGGTGACTCATACATCTGTCGCACAATAAAGATGTGGAATGCTCTTCCAGCCTCTGTGTTTCCACTTTCCTATAACCTGGAGTCCTTCAAGCGAAGTGTGAAAAGGCCTCTAGTCATGCCGGCATAGTGTTAGGGACTGATGTCGGACATAAGTGTCTGATTCCAGTTGCTAACATTAGTGGACCATGCGCGCCACTTACCATCATGTTGGCGCAAGGTCACATGTCGTGCTAGTAAATAAAAAATAAAAGTTCTAATTTCCTTTTAGACTCAGTGGTATCGAGTTCGATTTTTGGTGGGGAAACAATAGTTTTAAAATTTATTTTATGTTATTTGTCTAGTCTGATACGCTAGACAAATAATGGGCTAAAGTTGGCTAAATGTGAATCCGCTTCGTTAAAAAGCGTGTTTTCTTACTACCCAGGTCGACGTAATTATACTTTTTACCAATTATGGTACGTGTGGAGTCTAGAATATAGATATAAGAATAAACCCACTATTGGATTAGCGTTACAATTAATTAATCTTTTAATAACCGTCGTCGCTGAGCCGTGTCCTAGCCCGCTCTTACCACAGACTAACTCGCCGGTCATCGTACGTAAGCAACCACAGATTACTAATACAATCATATCGAGACGTTAGGACAATCGAATACATGAACACCACAGTACTTTATTGTTGTCAACATTAATCTGTGTACATTTAAAAAAAAAACGCAAATTTTAATGAATTTTCCGTAACTTTATTTCAAACAATTCCAAAGAAAAGAAGTGTGTTATTTCTGAACACCCATGTGGTCGTAAAGATGAGGTTAAATAAAAGGTTAGAATGGCTTTGTAATGCATATTTAGCTGGCGTATTAAACTTCAATGAGCTAGTTTAAACTGTATTGGGTAACAACGAGATTTATTGAAGTGGTTCTTTTTACTTTATTAGATAAAAGTAAAGTATCATCACGACCGTATTCCTTCCGGGGTGGTCAGAAACCAAGCTTATAAAGAAGCCGATTCACAACTTTAATGCGAAAGTTGTGGGTGAAAGAGGCCCTGGCAGACCGAGACTCACATATCACGATCAAATAAATAAAACACTGACTAAAGGTGCATTAAAAAGCCTTCGTAATAAAAGGACATGTGTGAAGAGGTTGATGAACGTCGATGAAGCGAAAGAGGTATGTCGTAATCGTGTCAAGTGGCGCTCAATTGTCTGTGCCCACCCCGCAAGGGATCTGGCGTGAAGATGTGTATGTATGTACTGTAGGCCAAAAACAAGTGGCAAGCTCGTCGATGTCTCTAGCGTACCAAACTCAGAAAATATTAATTTAATTTATTTATCCTTGCCAACACGTCTGGACAGCGTGGCAAGTATAGGCCAATTTCTCCAGATATATGTTCTGGAAGGCACATCTAGTAGTGGAGGTCTAGTCCCTACCCAACCAAATACTGTATGACGTCAGACCTGTTTAGGCCCAATTCTTTCAGTAAGTGAAGTTTGTTTTTTTTTTTTTTTTTTTTTTTTCAATTGTACAAAAGCATTTATTCGAAAAAAATATTTACAAAATATAAAATAAAATTAATACTAAGGATAGGTATATAAGTCCCGTCCGCGTGGAATGGTGGAATTGAAATTTATTTAAATAAATAGTAAAATTTAAATATAAACATAAACCTAATAAAAAATAAACTATAAGTAAAAAAATGTCCTCTAGAAGCGACATTTCATTTATTTAAATAAATTAATATTTAATTTATTTGTGATTTTTATTGAGTTTGCTACGCTAGAGACATCGAAATCAATCGTAAAGTTGGCCAGTGTTTGAAGACGAGAGTTTTCAACCAGTGGGTTCTTCCAGTGCTGTCGTACGGAGCAGAAAAGTGGACACTAACAGTGGGTCTGGTCCACAAATTTAAGGTCGCTCAGCGGGCTATGGAGAGAGCTATGCTCGGTATTTCTCTGATGGATAAAATCAGAAACGAGGAAATCCGTCGGAGAACCAAAGTTACTGATATAGCCTTCAAAATTAGTAAGCTGAAGTGGCAATGGGCTGGACATGTCTGTCGTAGAACCGATGAACGATGGAGTAGACGGGTTCTAGAGTGAAGACCACGTACGGGAAGACGCAGAGTGAGTCGACCCTCCGCTAGATGAACGGATGACCTAGGGAAGGTCGCTGGTGGGGGTTGGATGAGGGTGGCAGGAGATCGTGTGAAGTGGCTCCTCTTGAGGGAGGGCTATATCAAGCAGTGGAGAGACAGGCTGATGATGATGATGATGATGATGATGATGAAAGTTGGCTAAATATGAATCCGCGTCTTTATAAGCGTGTCTTACCAACCCGAAAGGGAAACGGTCGTAATTATACTTTTAATGAAAAAAGTATTTATTAATTTAAAGGTTTGAGCGGGTGATGGCTCGGTTGTAAGAACGATTTTCTCAAACTCATCGTGACAATCACCAATTTGTGATGATCTTGACATACTTTTCATATTTAGGTAGTACCTGAGCCTTAGGCGTAGTCCATCGACCCGGCCACATGATTAGTTAGATGTAACGGACCTTAATAGGCTGTAATGAATGGTCATCAATGTTGCGTAAGATATTCGAAGTACAAATACTTGGATTTCTATAATAACATTCCTGATATTCTGATTATTTGATGTTTAAACGATGATGATTAAGTTGCCTTGTGTCCGAGATTAGTAGGAAAATATTCGCCAGTATGCACGTGTTGAAGTGGTTACAGTTTTTTATTCCCATCAAGACGAAGCTAATGTTAGTCACAACTCTGCTGGTTCCTATCATAGATTATGCTGACGTCTGCTATCCTGATCTTACTGAAGAGCTACTAAATAAACTGGATCGCCTTCTAACCTTATGTATCCGATTTGTTTTCGGCTTGCGTAAGTATGCTTTCGCAGGTCAGCACATCTTCTTTACTTTCTATGCAATATTATTTACAACCCTATAGCTTTCTTTGTGATTTGCACGACCGCCAACTTCGTTCTTCTTATAACAACCAACTCAAAATCCCACCCCACACTTCCAGCAGATATTCAGATTAAATGATTCATTTACCGTATTGTTTGCTCGCCAGTGGAACTAACTTCCACTGACCATGAGACAAGCTCCTTCCATTCACATCTTTAAAAAACTACTTAATTATTTTTAAACAAGCAGAATAATATATTTTAACTCCACAAATTTCTACTTTCCAATAATATATTCAAATCAAATATATTTATTGTTATAAAAGTACATATTTTTATAACATGCTAAATAACTCTGTGCGATAGAGTGAAGTAAGTAATGTGTCTGCACACTTCGCGAGGTGACCCCGTGCTGAAGTTGAGCATGATTACCCTATCCTTACTAACATACCAAAATTTTAATGTGGTAATGTTTAGTTTGTAAATAATGCGTAAATGCGTAAATTACCAACTAAATACATATATAAATATATGAAACATAATACTCATATGATACATATATTTTAATAGTAAATATATATATTATCTTCATATATGTATGTATATCTACTATAATAAGTATATATTGATGACTATTTATGTAGTCTATGTATACATACTTTTTATGTAGTTTATTGGTTAGAATTGCACCCCACATATTTATACTGTCTCACTCTCCCAAAGGTTAGCTGTTTTAAGCCGAAATGGCTTTAAGTTCGCCTTTGTACATACTTTTAAGTAAAGTGCAATAAAGTATTTAATAAATAAATGATATACTGTCAAATCAACTACTATTAAAGTTTATAATAATTTGTAATTTTGTTAAAACAGAACCTAAACCGTCGTGTCTAAATCTATAAGACATGAAGGATATAACAAACAATACCGGATTTGAAAATAAATAAGGTTAATTCATCAAATCAAAACCACATACAGATGTTATTTAAATAATTAAAATAAATAAAAACCAATTTACAACTCAGTTGCAGAATCAATCAATCATAGTTTTGTTAATAAATATTAAGAAGTTAGAATAAAATTACGATTCTAATCAGTTAACGAGTAAGTACATATGTATTTATTTTGTATGACATAATTTTCGCCTACATTTAGGTTCATCATTATCTAGGAATGGCGTGGTGGTGGCTCGGTTGTAATAACACCTTCCTTCAATCCTAGAAAGGTCGGTTTAAACCCCCCTTTGGGTACCAATGACAAATACGCTTTTCTTACGTACATTTGTCATAGATTTACAACACCACCGTTCCCGTGCCTCGGAGAGCACGTTAAGCCGTCGGTCTCGGTTCCACTAATACCAACTTGTGGAATCATTAATAAATTGTCATTAAAAATTTACATCAGATATATATATACCATAAACCAATATGTTCTGGAAAGCCTATCTCCAACAGTGAAGGTCCAGGACGCTGTGTTCTAGGGGCTGTAATGATTATCTAGGAATAGTCTGTGTCTCTCCACTGCTGGATATAGGTCTACTAAGTCTCGACATTACATACGATCAGCTATCACCCTCATTCAGCCCCAATCAGCGAACCTTTTTCAGCACATCCATCCATCTGGCGAGGGGTCATCTTACTCTGCGTCTGTTTAAACTAGATTTAACTTATTTGTGATTTATATTAAGTTTGGTACACTAGACACATCGACGAGCTTACCACCTGTCATGATCACTATTATTACAGCCCCTAGAACACAGACCTGGACCTCCACTGTCGGAGATGGGCTTTCCAGAATTATTGGAGAATTCGGCCTTCACTCACCTCGCTGGGCAGACGGGTTGGCGAGGTTCTGATGTCAATTTATAATGAAATTTTATTAACTAACCGACGACTTAACCAGCGCTCCGAGGCACGGGAACGGTGGTGTTGTAAATCTTTGAGAAATATACGTAAGAAAGGTGTAGTTCAATTCTCGCCATTTCGTCTGGCAGGCGTGATGAGTGTAGGCCAAATTCTCCAGATATATGTTCTGGAAGGCCCATCTCTATCAGTGGAGGTCTAGGTCGTTATGTTCCAGGGGCTGTAATGATGAATGTAATGAAGTGTACTTGTTATGATGGGCATGTAATAAAGTACAGTTGCCTAAATGTGATCTGGCTTTTATAAAAGCGTAGTTTCTGACCACTCCATAAGAGATAAGGTCGTGATATACTTTACTTTAGTTTGGTTTTAGACAGTAGCCATCCACGCCCACTTAAAGTCACCCTGTATAGCATAGACCACATTTTTTTTTTTTTTTTTTTTTTTTTATTTTATTTATTTATTACAAAAACCACAGCTCATTACAGAAATAAATACATAGGTATACCTTATAAGTAACACATTGGCCATACATGGCTTTACTTTATATAAATAGTACTTATTTGTGGAAATAAAACTAAACTAAACTAAAACTAAAAACTAGAAATAATAATATAAAGAATACAAACAAAAACATAAGCCAATATTCATAACAATAAGCGTGTACACAACCCATGAGATGTGAGGCAACCCATTATTTTTTAGCGTATTTTATCGTATACAAAAGTAGATTTCATTCGGATAATCGATCGGTGACGATCGCTCTTCTACGTGTATTATGTATATATATGTACTAATACACACACGCATGATGCTAAATGTTGTTTGATTCCAAAAGTACGGTTCAGAGGCCGTTCCATCCGTCTCAACTGATAACATCAGCGGCTGACATACCACTGTCGTTGTCAGTCAGACGCTCACGACTGATGGTTTTCTTGAGAAAATCCCATTCGTCTAATTGTGACATCATTGTTTCAATTCATCAGTCAAAATCTTTGACACCTGACCTTGTGAGCCGTGTGACCGCTACGAGAGATATATCGATAAATTTAGATTCACCGAGAATTATTCTTTTCCTCGCTTGTGGCTGGGTTGCAAGAACGCTTACCTTAAGTCCGTGGATTTAGACTCAGAGGTATCGGGTTCGTTAAATTTTATTAAATTTAATTTATTTGTGATATTTCTCGAGTTTGGTACGCTGGAGTCATCGACGAGCTTGCCACGTGTCGTGATTGGCCTGTAATAAAGTTGACTAAATGTGAAGCCGCGTCTTTATGCGTAATTTATATATTAGTGTAAAAGTATTTTAGCTTTAGTTGCTAGTAATAGTTTAAGATTTTTATTTTTTTAATATTATTAATCTCGATTTTAAATTAATGATTAAATGCACCCACAATCATTGCTCACTATCCCAAAGGTTAGCTGGTAGAAAATGTCACTAGACATTAAGTTCGCCTATGTACATTTAAATGTGTTTTTGTTTATTGTGCAATAGAGAATTTATCTATCTATCTATCTATCTAATTTTTGACAACTCCGGAAGGGAAACGGTCATGATGTTGGCTCTCAAGCGTATGTTTAGTACTATGAAATAAACACGAGTATTTCTTTCTAGAACTAAATATTCTATATTGCACATTTGAACAGTTATAAGGTGTTTAAAGTTTTCCTCTTGGACACTGTTTTTTCTCAACTTATTGTATAACCACAATCATTTCCTCACCAATCAAATATAATTTATGTTATTGTATGATTAATGACGATGAGAAGTTGTTTATTAAAAACCTTCATACATTTTTATCGAAACAACAAGATGCTCAAAGCATAAATCACTTATTTGCATGTTCAAAGAATTTAACACGAAAACAAAAAGCTTAAATTTAAATTTAAAGCAATAGAGATAAAATTCCATAATAAAAAGTTGCAAACATCCAGAGCAACCACAGACCTACAAATTGAGACCGGCTGAATTCTAGCTGGCCCTAAAATGCAACTTTAGGACCAATATAGGTTAAATCACCTCACATCACACATATAACACTATAACAGCCCCTAGAACACAAAGTCTAGAACTGCACTGTTAGAGATGGGCCTTCCAGAAAATTCTGGAGAATTTGGCCTACACTCGCCACGCTGGCCAGACGGCTTGGCGAGGTACTGCTGTTACTTTTTTAATGACAATATATTAACGATTTCACAAGGACCGACGGCTTAACGTGCTCTCCGAGACACGGGAACGGTGGTATGGTCCCAAATGTATGTAAGAAAAGTGTATTTCTCGTTGGCACATGCCGGGGTTCGATCCAAGCTAGAAGAAGAAGTACAACAAAAAAAAGACGTTAGCACTGATGCTAACGTCATCGTTTTTAAAAACCCAGAGTATGCTGTTTTTCGACGTATATTAAATTTTATCGAACCCTTGTTAAAATCGACAATTGCAACGTGTTGAGTATAACACAATTAAAAAGCTGACAATTCGTTTAAAAAAAATCATAAATTAAAATGAAGTATTTAAAATTATTTGAAAGATATAAAATACACACATCAAAAAAGTCTAGGGATCAAGCATGTTTATGCGGATTTCTTGTGATTGAGATGTGGCTTTGTAATAAATTTATGATTTTATAAATTTATATGGATCCTTTTTGGTGCATTTCATAATTTAAAACAGGAACTGTCAATCAAATTCGAGTAAAAGATGAAAATCAGCTGTCAATATTTTCCCTATAAAAACATAAGACGCATTGAAGACATTATTAGTGCTACTGTTTCCCTACTACTGATTAAAACCAACGTTATTATGGAGCGGCGACGTCATTTAAGCAGGGAAGAAATGATCAGAGCCGTGGGAATGATAGAAGCTGGTTCCCGGCAACGTACTGTGGCTTTAGCTCTGAATACAAGTCAGAGTGTTATCAGTCGACTTTGGACACGTTACCGAACCACTGGTACCGTGGCTGAGCGCCATGGAGGACGGTATCGCTGCACCACACGGAGACAAGACCGATACATTCAAATCACAGCTCGAAGAACTCCAACAATAACCGCCATGATGTTAGCCGTGAGCCTTCATCGCTCTTCAGGGAACTTAATTAGCGACCAAACAGTCAGAAACCGCTTGCATGAAGTGAACCTTCATTCCCGAAGACCGCTACGGGTACCACCTATAGCAATGCACAATCGTAGGACTCGATATCAATGGGCTCTTGAACACAGAAATTGGACAGAAGAACAATGGCGTTTCGTGTGCTTTTCTGATGAGTCTCGTTTTGGTATGAGGCCGGATACAAGACGTATACGACACTGGAGAACCCCTGGACGCCAACAGCGATTAAAATCCTGCCAGGAAGTCCATCCTTATAGTGGTGGAACCATCATGGTATGGGCGGGTATTTCGATCGGCGGAAGAACTGAGTTGATTTGGATCAGAGGCAACCTCAACGCTCAAATTTATGCTGAGACGGTTGTATCAGACGTCATCGTTCCTCTACAAGTGCATATCGGTCCCTTATTTCAGTTAATGCATGATAATGCACGACCGCACACCGCAAGAGTTGTAAGACAGACTCTCGCCGCAGCTAACATCAATGTCCTGCCCTGGCCTGCTCAGTCGCCAGACTTGAACCCGATTGAGCATGCATGGGATATTCTTCAGAGAAGAGCTCTGCCGAATATGGAGGGTATCCAGTCGCAAGAAGACCTTTTTTTGTTGTTGCAACGAACATGGGCGGCCATTCCACAGCGTGATTTGGATGAACTCATTTTGAGTATGCCAAACCGATGTTCTTGTGTTGTTAGTGTTCGCGGTAGAAACACGGATTATTAATTGTTTAAGTTACCCAATAAAATTAAAAAAAAAACCGTTATTTCAGTCTTTTTTTCGAACTTTAATGTTAGTGGTTCAAATGTCAAAAATCCCTTTATTAGGAAAATGGCAATTTTTTTTACTAATGCAAAGGTGACTTGGTTTATCGTTACTGTAGACAAACGAAAACATTTTATTTGATCAATCCTTAAAGAAAATTTTAATGAATATCAATCAGGAGAAAAGTTATTGCAAAAATATATGTTGATCCCTAGACACTTTTGATGTGTGTATTATATATGTCTACGTTTAAAGCCGCTAAGCCTCTCATTTGCATACCAAATAGTTTAAAATGATTGTCCTACGTAAACAATGCGACATTACGCGTCGCATAGGACCCTTTCTTATCTGTACTAGATTGCTATCAAAATTTGTTCCAAAGTGTCGCAACTCTACAAAGGCCGTGTGAATCTCTTCTCATTGCTTAACGAAACAAAAAAAAAACACGTCCGATAATTCACTTTGCTCCTATTAAGAGCGGAATGAGCCATTTGTAAAATTGTCTACCTTGCATAGACATTATAATATGGACGGGACTCAAATAGCAGTTTTGGAAAAAAAAATATACATACACGCCAGATCCCTTGCGGGGTAGGTAGAGACAATTTAGCGCAACTTGACACGATCCCGACATACCTCTTTCGCTTCGATGACATTCATCAACCTCTTCATACATGGCCTTTTGTTGCAAAGGCTTTATAATGCACCTTAAGCCAGTGTTTTATTTATTTGATCATGATATGTGAGTCTTGGTCTGCCAGGGCCTCTTTTACCCACAACTTTCGCATACTCGTATATATAACAAAATTGACGATCTTACTAAAATCGGTCAATTATTTAAGGCTATTAAGTGTACAAAAAATAGGATTATATGAATTATATGACGTGCCTGGAAGGCTACCGCTGTTAATTTAAAAGGTTATTAATTGATCGTTGTGGTATAGTTCTGTATATGTTTTATTTTGTAAATGTGATATAGTTGATTTTTCCTTACAGATTCCTTTCTCAGTCAGATTAAATATTAACCGGTTACTGGAATCTGCTAAGCTGCTGGTATTCTGGTAACAGCTTACTCTTTGCACGATTTAGCTGCTTTAGTCTTCCACTAAAAATTCTATTTTTTTTGTAATTTTTACATCAATGTGCAAGAAAATAATGTGTTTTACATAATATCCTAAAACGATTTTCTTTAGTTACAAATGCTGGACTCTTCTTACACACAATTGGCCCATCACCCGAAATATGAGAGAAATAATTTTGCTTTAGAATTTGTGTAATACTAGTGTTAAATTAAATTGGTAGGTAAAGCTCATTATCGTTTTTTAGGTATCAAGCTGTTGCTAAGGAAGACGATAGTTCGGTCTGCCTAGGGTACGTCCATGTCATCCTAAGGCAATCGCTGGACAGTTATGAAACGTCGTTATGGCGTAAGTGGCTAGTCACATCACTAGCTATCGGGTACATCACGCGACTTATGGCCAAGTTAATGTACGGAATGCATGACATATCACTCACGAACATTCTAAACTTAAATAGCAGGTGATTGAGGTTGTGGAAAGGAATTGACGTTTTTTTTATTTGTTTCTGACTTCAATTATTTTATTTTTATTTATTTATTGGTTTTACAAAATCACAGCATTAAATTAATACATATTTGGCGATAGGATTTTTGTTATACATTAGCCAGAATGATTTTTATTTTATTAACAGCATTTAAATTAAAATTAAACCAAACCTAACATCAAATTAAATTAAATTATGTCATATTAAAAATGAAAATAAAATTACTGCCTCCGTGGTCTAGTACTACTCGGAGGTACCGGGACACAAAAATATTTATTAATGTAAATTAATACACTGAAATAATATTTAATTTATTTGTGATATTTTTTAAATTTGGTACGCTGGAGACATCGACGAGTTTGCCACTTGTCATGATTGGCCTATAGTAAATTTGGTTAAGTATGAATCTGCTTTTTAGAAAAAAGCGTGCTTTTAACCACCCCGGAAGGGATACCGCCGTGACACTAAATATATATATATATATAATATACTAATACAATAAAGTAATAATTTACAGTTACAGCAAAAAACAATGGAGATTTAATTATAATAACATATTCAGAGACATTTTTCCATTACATAAAAAAAAAATTTCTCAGAGTAAAAGTAAAACAAATGTTGTGCAATAAAGTTTTTAATAAATAAAAATAAATAATAAAAAATATTTTATTATTAATTAGATTTGTAATTGATCTTCGTAAACCAAAAATATTTATTTATAAAATCTTAATCTGAAGACATCCAAGTTAGGGTTTGCACCCCGTTTGTCAAAGGGGAACGAACACCCGACAGCAGATTGTTATTAACTGTCGTTTCGAACTGCTAACAGCTGATCAATCATTTGTCGTTGCGATATTAAATGAAACAGGAAACGACGGAGAACTTGTTTAATTTTTGTTACTCAAACAAAATAATTATCTGTTCTCGTCAAGGAACGTTTCGAGTTCTTTCTACGACTCACGACCGTGATGTGCGATTTTTTTAATTTTTTTTTTATACTAGCACGACATGTGACCTTGGGCCCACCTGATGGTAAGTGGCGCGCAAGGTCCATGAATGTTAGCAACTGAAGTCAGATACTCATAACTGCCATCAGTCCCTAACACTATGCCGGCTTGACTAGATGCTTTTTCACACTTCGCTTGAAGGACTACAAGTTATAGGAAAGTGGAAACACAGAGGCTGGAAGAGCATTCCACATCTTTATCGTACGACAGATGTATGAGTCCCCAAATTTATACGTACGCGAAAGGATGGTGACTACGGTATGTGGGTGCATATTCTGACCTGTGCGTGTGGTTCGGATCTATTTAAAACTACTACTTCTAGCTATTTCTACCCATTCCTCGACAAGATAATAAATTTATTTTACAGTTTCTGCAGTGTCTCTCTGCAACAGTCTTCCACTAAAGTAAAGTCACGACCGTTTCCATTCCGGGGTAGTCAGTAACCACGCTTCCAAAGAAGCGGAATCACATTTAGCGAACTTACTATAGGCCAATCATGACAAGTGACAAGCTCGTCCATGTCTCTAGAGTACAAAACTCGAAAAATATCACAAATAATGAAATATTAATTTAGTTTATTTATTTAAACTAATAAATTTATTGTGTCCCGACCAGGAATCGAGCCCGGTACCTCCGAGTCTAAATCGCTAGACCACGGTTTCACTACTTCTTCGAACTTTAACGATTTCTACCCATTTAATTAATTATTTATTATTAGGTATGCAAACAGATTTCAGTCGGTTTCAGATTTAAGTTCGGTTAATTTATACACTTACATACTACACATACATACATACTCACTCACATCACACAAACATTAGTACACTAACACTCTTACTAACTGCAATACCTATGCAGTATATGCCCTAGCATATTTAGTAATTATAAGCTTTGATTTTATTATATAAATGTTTATACTATGTATTAGATTTAGGTTTGTTATTTTCAATAAATATTTAACGTATGTGTGTATTTGTCTGCTGCATGTTTATGTTCCCCTGGGAGCTAACGATTGCTGTCACACAGTGTCATACTGACATTGGCACAGTAACGTTATTTATAAGTTTGTGTAAAAAACTTCGAATAAATAAACAATTTGATTTGATTTGATTTGATATGGTAGTAGTATCATCCCTTTCGGGGTGGTCAGAAACCTCGCTTACAAAGAAGCGGATTCACATTTAGCCAATTTTACCAAAGGCCAGTCATGACAAGTGGCAAGCTCGTCGATGTCTCCAGCGTACCAAAATGATTGAAAAATGATGATTAAAAAAGAAAATTATTTTACCAGCACGACATGTGACCTTCTCGCACTTGATGATAAGTAGCGCGCAAGGTCAATGAATGTTAACAACTGGAATCAGACAGTCAGTCCCTAACACCGGCTTCACTGGGCATGACAGCACTTCGAGCCTGATTACGATACTTGTGAATACACTTTACTGGGT
The DNA here is from genome assembly GCA_910589645.1 of Tinea semifulvella. NCBI lineage: Eukaryota > Metazoa > Arthropoda > Insecta > Lepidoptera > Tineidae > Tinea > Tinea semifulvella. The sequence continues at coordinate 1,029,181 of OU342598.1, read as the reverse complement.
TTATCAGCATGAACAGTGGAAACTTCCCCGTCCCGGCAGACTGGGCAATCTACTACCAACAGTCTGCCTACCACCTATTTGTTATTATCGTTGAAAGAGCTAATATTGTATTCAGAGTAAAGTACAAAGATTAAAAAATAAAATAAATTAAGAACTAAATTATAAAAACTAATTAAAAACTAAAATAAAAATCGTTGAAAGTATGTGCTATTTGAAAGAAATAAAGAAAGAAAACGTTCATTTATCAAAAACAGCTTAGACATAAAAATTACAAAAGAGATAAAAAAAGTAATAGTAAAAACTTAAAATAATATAAACTTGGTAAAAAAGAGGAAAAGAAAATTAGCTGCTATGACAAATAGGTGTTCAGGTCAGCATGGGCTGCAACAGTAAATGCTGCAGCGACGATTTTCACTAAACCCTTTAACAAAACCAATAAATTAAAAATTAAATAGGTGTAACTACCATAATTTAGTACTCTGGTGTAGTAAGTATAACAAAGTAACATGAAACCAATGCAATGATGACAATTTGAGGAGAACTAATAATAATAAAGCTTGCTATTGTGATGTGAAACAAGACTTACGTTAAAAACGAAAAAAAAACGAATAAGCGGCCACATTATATCTATGAGGTCCTGTAAGATGAGTAATTTCTAGAATTGAAAATATATCAGTTATTACGTAACAAATAACTTGATATTATTCTGATTATCGTTACGTCCAGGCACAAGTGAAGATCACTATCCACGTTGAGATCTATACGGCATCCTTATGTTTTGCTTATATTTCCCATAGAACCGCAATTTCGTCTGTGAACTAGGAAATATTCCTTTTTCAACTATTCGGAAAACTATATGAGAAGCGCAAATTATTCTTTGTGGCATATTAATAATAATTTAATTAATTGCGAAGAAGATATACCTACGTAGTATAAGATAAAGCGTAGTTGCTAATCATAATTATCAGCCTGTATGTATCCACTGCTGGATATAGGCCTCCCCCAAGGCTCGCCACTGTACGCCGTCCTTTGTAAGTCTCAACCAACCCCCACCAGCAACCTGCCTTAGGTCATCTGTCCATCTGGTGGGGGGTCATTGAAACCCGTTTGCGTCGTCGGTTCTGCGGCAGATGTGTCTGGCACATTGCCACTTCAGCCTGCTAATTTTGAAAGCTATGTCAGTACCTTTGGTTCTCTGACGAATATCAACGTTTCGAATTCTATCCATCAGAGAAATACAAAGCATAGCTCTCTCCATAGGTCACTCAGCGACCTTGAATTTGTGAACCAGACCCACTGTTAATATACACGTCTCTGTTCCGTACGACATATATTCTTAGATTCCTTCCAGCTGTCAAACGGAGGGAAAGCCTTAGCACGTCACTACTGTCCCGACGTTCCTTGAAATCTCCATCTCCATTTGTGTTATTTTCCGCTATTACAAAAAATCTCATTTTACTATTTTAATAAAAATAACATTTTTAAATTAAACAAATTGTTAAACTCATTTAAATCAGATTTCGTTACAAAAACATAAATAATTTTCGTGAAACAAGAATAGTCATAATATGAAACAGACAGATGGATGTCAAAAGTGTTAGTGCATGTAGTAATTCTGACAAAATGGATATTCAGAATACGAGAACAAAATCTTCAATGTTGCCAGAAAATTTAACTTATCTCTCAGGAAATATTTTAAATGGTAACATTTATGCCTTTCGAGCTTTGGAGAGTTTACAACTAAGAATGCCGATTTCAAAAATCCCTTGAGGCTGAAAGGAATAATTGAGTGGAGTAGGACTAGAGGTTATAGTAATACAGGCTAAGTCCGAACATGCTTCATAGATGTGGGACTTAATGTCCAATATCCACGGAGTAAATTGGTTCGCCTGTTGCAGTTGTGGTGGCGGCGGTAACAAAAGAGAGTGTGTATTTGCGCCTCGCCCCACGACTTGTGGTCAGCTCAAATTACTTCAGCATGTAAGTAATTTTCTAACGTGGACCGACGACCATTTTCTTAAGGATTCCGCGATAACCATGCAACCCAACTAATTTGAAAAGTTAACTCTAACATTCCTTATTGCTCTGGATTTTTACATTTATATAACACGAATATATTTTATTTGTCCTCCGTCGGGACACAATTCGACATTAGATTAGATAGAGCCCCTAGAATACAGCGTCCTAGACGCCCACTGTTAGAGATGGGCCCTCGAACATATATAGACGGATTGGCGAGGGTCTGATATTTTTTTCCTTGGAGTTAGTGAACTGGGACTGACGGCTTCACATGCTTATCAAGGCACGGGAACAATAGTGTTGGTAGTTTATGACACCTATCATGCATGTAAAAAAGATTGCTAAATGTAAATCCGCTTCTTTAATGCTTGGTTTCTGACCACCCCGAAAGGGATACGGTTGTGATGATGATGGTTATGCTTATATTATGATTATATATGATATTCAATTTATTTATTCACCATAAGATACATAACGTACACTTGGTTTTGTCAGTTATACAATTAACAGTTTACATATCATGGAAGGACAGCAAAAGATCGATCACTAGTGCAAATATTCTTCGCGTTCTAAATTATTCTGAGGTATGTAATAGTAAGCTATTATTTAACTTCTTAGCACCGCTTAGAAGTTTTTAGAATAACATACAATAGGCTATATGTTAAATTTTCAAAATTTGTCATTTTTTATACTAGTACGTCATGTGACCTTACGGCCACCTGATGAAAAGTGACGCGCAAGGTCCATGAATGTTAGCAAATGGAATCAGACACTCATGACTGACATCAGTCCCTAACACTATGCCGGCCTGACTGGGCATGAAGGCAATTCGGGCCTGATCCCGATACGCGGGATACACTTTACTGGGTTTATCGACACGAACGGTGGATACTTTCCCGCTCCGGTAGACTGGGCAAATATATATATTGTGTATTTATTAACCTTTAATTAATTTCTTAAAAATCAGATTTATTGTATTTAGAATTTGATTTGAATTTATGTAAATTTTAGATTTAGTGTAATTGAGACCCCACAATACCGGCTCCCCTAGTGTGGGTCTCCAATAGAAAAATATGTACATAGGATTTTATTGGAAATAAACGATTATTATTATTATTAGTGTATTTATTTTATTAAAATATAAATGATTCCTTTAATTAAAACAAAAATCAGTTTGATTTTAAGTACTCTGATAAAATGAACATAAAACACATATTTATTTACCATAATCAACTACCCTATTGTGTCCTACATAGCATATAAAATGCATGAATATATTTGAACTACATTAGAGTGGTTCTCCTGGAATCAACTTGTGTGTAGACTTTTGAATTTGCTAGGGTTTTCATTGAAATTGCCTTGAATTCCTTTCGCATGAATACTAGAGGTGATTTTCTAAGTTACATAGTTGCAGGAAGGGCTTGAGGTTGGATTAGGATGGCGATTAGAGGTTTTGTAATTGCATTACGTTACGTTGCTTTTTGTTAATGTTTTTGTAATCGGTTATTCTGCGGCTCCATAGTTCCATATCTCATCGAGGATCAGATGTTGCGCGTTAGTTGCCTTCTCGAAATTCATTTGCAATACTCAATGGATGGGTTGGAGAAATCTAAATTTGTAAAGTAAAGTATCATCACGACCGTTTCAATTTCGGGGTGGTCAGAAACCACGCTTATAAATAAGCGAATTCACATTTAGCCAAATTTCATTTCATTCATTATAGCCCCTAGAACACAGCGTCCTAGACTTCCACTGCTGGAGATGGATCTTCCAGAACTGGAGAATTTGGCCTACACACGCCACGCTGGCCAGACGGCTTGGCGAGGATATGATGTCATTTTTTATGACAATTTATTAACGATTTCACAAGTTGGCATTAGTGGAACCGGGACCGACGGCTTAACGTGCTCTCCAAAGCACGGGAACGGTGATGTTGTAAATCTATGACAAATGTATGTAAAGAAAGTGTATTTCTCATTGATACATGCCGGGTGGGTTTGAACCGACCTTTGTAGGATTTAAGGTACGCGTTCTTACAACCGAGCCACCACCGCGTAGCCAACTTTACTATAGGCCAATCATGACAAGTGGCAAGCTCGTCGATGTCTCCAGCGCGAGCGTACCAAACTCGAGAAATATCACAAATAAATTAAATAATAATTAAATGTATTTATTTACATTAATAAATATTTTTGTGTTCCGACCGGGAATCGAACCCGGTACCTCCGAGTCTAAATTTACGGACTAACCGTTAGACCAAGTTTCATTGTTCTGAAGAGCTCCACAACCTTCTTCTATAGCCATTATAGCTGCGTTTAAACTTGGAGACTCTTACATCTGTCGCACGCTAAATATGTGGCTTGCTGCCCAGCCATGTGTTTCCTTATGTTCAGACGGTGTTAAAATCACGCTTTTTAAAGCATACTGCACGTTTTTCTACACCAGCAGTCTGTGGGTGAGATACTCTGGTCGGGCCTACAACGCTCTGCGCGTCCAATATAATAATATCTTCAGAATGCTGATGGGACTGCCTCGACGCAGCAGTGCATCGGGCATTTTTGCGGAGGCTTGTGTGGATGGATTTCCGGCTATCATCCGCAAAAAGGCAGCGTCGATACTGCATAGAGTAAGAGGTAGTGACAACGGCATTCTGAAGATGATATCGTCGCGTTTTGACAGCGCTTTTGTTAAGCGCTGGATTGGAGTTGTAACTGGGTACGTGTAAATCTGTACAGCGTTTGCGTTACCCAATGTTATGGGGCTGTGACTTATTGTCACACACAATAAACAATAATTTTTATATTTACATTGTTTTAATTTTTGATTAGTGTGTATTTCTACTAACATAGTTCTAAGTTAAATTGTTACTAACATATATGGATCGAATCAGAAATAAATGATTAATATTATTATTCCTGTAACCTAGAGTCCTTTAAGCAAAGTGTGAAAAAAATATTTTATTAAATAGGGCGCAATAATGGTACGGACTGATGTTCGCCGTTAGTGGCTAGCGTCAGTTACTCCCATTCTTGTACCTAGCCTACTTACAAATTTCAATAACAGTTCAATATAATTCTTATCACTTTGAGTGTTTGATTAATCATGTGACATTTTTAATAATGTCGTTATGAACTTTTGCAATCACAGTCGTCCACTTCATTGCATATGTATTTTCCCATACGTATCTTATTTTTTACGGAATCAACAATAACTTAAATCTGGCACAAGTTTTGAGCGTTGACAAAAAAGATAGTATAGTGCAGTAAGTCTTCCTTTTATATACTCGTAACATGATGGCAAGCTACAATATTAGTTGTCCCTGAAAGTAAAAAAATGCATTTAACATCATCAACAACAAATAGGTGGTAGGCGAACTGATGACCAAAAAATTTTTTGATTTAATTGTGACATTTTCTAGTCTAGTAGAAATATCCAGAGCTTACCAGTTGCCATGATGGGCCTATAGTAAAGTTAGCTAAATGTGAATTGGTTCCTTAAAAAAGGCGTGATTTTTGAACATCCCGTCATATAGCCTAAGCCTGTCCCTCTGTTTCAAGGAATATTTAAACAGACATACATACACATATGCATATTTGAGCCGTAATTAATTTGACCATTGCAGTACTGTCTTCATGTATGTACCTACATTTGTTTATATGTAAGTTGAATAATTCTTGATCAAAGCTTTAGTCTTAAGCTTTGTAAGTGATCCCAGCTTCACCCGCACCCTAGCCTGTCATCATAGACGTATAATCTAAGGACATGACACTCCATTCTAGGTTTTGATGGAAAGTTTGGAGCCCAAAATATTTTTACCAACATTTATAATTACTCCTGAATTAATTTTACTTAAGGTCGTAACTATGTCATCAGAACTGAAAAAAAACTAGTGTAATCAGAGTTCTTAAATAGCCCCTGACAACGTTAGTTCTTTTAAATCTTGTAATTTAATTAAAACAACTTAAAAAGTAAAAAAAAATATATAAAATAAACCCTATAAAAAATAAACTATAAGTAAAAAATGTCTTCCAGAGACGACCCACGGAGACTTGCAACATTTTCTCAAGCAAGTCTAATCCCTTGGCAGAAATAATTACCAGCTTTCCTGTCTCCAGACTTTTCTGGTTTTGTCGACTTTCGGGTTGCACATAGGCATGTAGTCTACCTTAATTCTGACTTGCCTGGTGGGTTACTGCTGTACCAGGTATTGTATTCTCATAGGTACTGATAACTAAATTTAAAAGGTTATTAATTTATCGTTGTGGTGCAGTTCTGTATGTTTTATTTTGTAAATCTGATATAGCTGAGTTTTCCTTGCAGATTCCTTTCTCAGTCAGATTAAACATTAACAGGTCACTGGAATTTGCTAAGTTGCTGGTCTTCTACTAACGCTTACTTATTGGACCACTTTGCTGCTTAGTCTTCTACTAGCAGGAGTAGAATCATTCAAAATAATTAAATAAATGACGTTTCATAAATGCCTGTAATAGGTTTACGTGAATAAAGATATTTTTACTTTGACTTTGACTTTCCGTTAGCCATTACAACGTTAGTAAGTGGTATATGTATGTATAATGTGTATGTAAATATTAGTAATAAGTAATGAATTTATAATATATAAATATATATGATATTAGTATAGATTGATCCTATTAAATTACAATATAAAAATCCCGAAGATTTGCCTGTCATAGAATGAAGCGGATTCACATTTATCCAACTTTACCATAGGCCCGTCATGACAAGTGGCAAGGTCGTCGATGTCTCTAGCGTACCAAATTCGAGAAATATCACAAATAAATGATTCTGTGCCGACTAGGAATCGAACCCTCTCTGCATCTAAATCCACGAACTTAACAGCTAAAATAATGATTTAACTTTTTTGTTAATGAATTTTTAGGGCCATGATATTTCTCTTTAAATCTTAAACCATTCTTCGATATTTGTCTCTGTCTGTCACACAATTCGCTATATTCCTCTAATTAGTGAAGTATAAGGGCGCGTGTCACATGCCACTCAATGTCTTCGGACTTGATGGCGGTTGAGGCCAGTGTGTGGGCGGCTTTATGTTTGAACTGTGATGTTAGCTTATGATATTTTGATACGATTGTTGTAATTTATGACACTCTGTGGCTAATAAACGTAATTTAACCTTGAGATGGAGGTATCATGACGACTGTAATCCAATTTAATGAAATTGGTTTATATTGTAACCTAAAAATAATCTACCTTCTTGATCTAATATCTGCTCTTGTTTTATTTGATTCTTAGTATTTGTTCTGTTATTTAGTGACATTATGTTATAAGTTCCTCTAAATATTAATACAAGGAAAATACCATCTTTTCTCTTTGCTTATTTATTTCCGAATGACAATGACATATAATAACAAACTAGACATAATACTTTTTATAAAACAATTATAAGTAAAACGTAGTTTACTATCCAACACATTATTATTTTCCCACTTACAAAACTTAATTTAAATATAAATCGTATCCGCGCGGCATGGTGGCAAGAACGCTGGCCGCATTTCCTTGCTGAATCTGAGGAATGAACCAGCCCTCGTGTCCCCAGAGCAGACAATTAGACTAGAAGTGATGTTTATTAAAAATGTTTTAGCGCTTGGACCCTACGGGCCTACAGTCTCTACAGCATTATTATAATTATTTATTATATTATATTATCAAGCTTTGTTACATAAAAGTGCTTTAATCATGACGGCAAAAATATATAATAAAATACCGTTGAGACTTCAGGAGCTAGAGTTAGGAGAAATGAAGAGAAGACTTAAATATATACTAATTGACAAGACATACTACACAATCAATGACTTTTTTACAGACAAAAATATAATTACATGACATTTTGTCATGTCACTTATAATTTATTAATATTAAATTTTAGATATGAATAATATTATCATTTATATTTTTATTGTATCTCAATTTTGTTTCCGTGTATGTATTAAAATTAAATGCTATCCACAATTATTAATATTTGTACGCCCTATGGGCAAAGCACTGGTGCACCTTTATAACCTATATCTGTTGTTTATAATATTAACCTGTGTCTAAACAAATAAATGATTTGAATTTATTATTATTATTTTAACTAATATTATTATTTATCTTTGACAAAACTTACAAGTTTTTCTTATCATTTTCCTTTTAACTAAAATTAAATAATTTTAATGAAATGACAATGTCGTGGCTACATCACAATAAGCATGCTGTGTACCTACTGCCTTTGGATTGCAATCTAGAACCTAAGAAATTGCTCTAAAATTTGAACCGTATTGATTGTCATCCGGTATAATAATAAATAAATCGCACCGTACCTCATCATCATCAGCCTGTGTTTCTCCACTGCTGGATGTAGGCCTCCCCCAAGGTTTGCCACTTCACACGATCTTCTGCCACCCTCATCCATCCCCCACCAGCGACCTTCCTCAGGTCATCTGTCCATCTGGCGGGGGGTCATCCCACTCTGCGTCTTCCAGTACGTGGTCTCCACTCCAGAACCCGTCTACTCCATCGTTTAGTTCTGGGCATTTTTGTGTCCAGCCCATTGCCACTTCAGCTTGCTAATTTTAAAAGCTATATCGGTAACTTTGGTTCTATGACGGATGTCAACGTTTCTGACTTTATCTTTTAGTGAAATCCCGAGCATAGCTCTCTCCATAGCACCGTACCTACTCGTTTTTAAATATCCCAAAGGTTAACGGAAAGAGAAGATCTTGCGATATAATGTCACTTAAAGAAAAAACAAAATAATAGGGAATTTTGAAGATTTTTGGAAGGGGCCAATGAGTTATCCAAACGGCTGACGGAAAAGTCTGGAGACAAGAAAGTTGGCAATTATTTCTGCCAACGTATTTAATCAGTTATAAATAAATGTTGTCAGTCTTTGGGACTATCCCTGAAGGTTCGTCTCTAGAGGTCATTTTTTATTTATAATTTATTTTGTATTTTATATTTATTTGTTTCTATTTCAGTAATTTTTAATTTACTAATAAATAATTATCATCCCAAAGATAAAAAAAATAGTAGATATGGCTATGGCAAATACACAAATAAATGCCCTTTTAATTAGGTATCGCAGTGAGACACAGTCATCACGGTATCGAAGTATTAGTTGCTACACCAATGATTGACGCCAGCATTAGGACGGAGTAAGCTCTTTGTTCGAAGTCGAATGGCAAAACGGAGTAATAAATCTAAACCGTTAAAAAAGCTAATAATGTTAATCGTTAAATGTGTGTGTTTTTTATTTTATTTTAATGAAATATATCACATTTAAAATAAAGCGGGAATTGGTTGTTTTTTTTATACGTTGTTACATTATTTTTTTACGCTACTTCCGTAGCATATAGGTCGGCATATTGTGAGAAGATTCTCCTAGCTTTAATTCTTATGCCATTTGGCTTCTTACCCTGGCTTATTAAATAGTTAATATCTCTACGTTTGTGTCAGCAACAGACATGAGTTTTTTTTCTTATTAGTAAATATGTAGTCCATATAACAGGAGTAGCAAATATTTTTTTATTCAGTATAAGGTTTAAATTCGGATTCACATTTAGTCAACTTTACTATAGGATGTCTCGAGAAATATCACAAATAAATTTAATTAAATTTATTTATTTACATTATTAAATATTATTGTGTCCCGACCAGGAATCGAACCCGGTACCTCCGAGTCTAATTCCACGGACTTAACTGCTGGAACACGGAGGCAGACACTTGAGGGGGGTACAAATTTGAGATTGTCTAATAATGTGGCGGAATCAATTATGTTATAAAAATATTTTTAAAAAAACATAACATCTGTCACTTTTCGACGATCCTCGTGTAATGACAGCTTGTAATGTGAAGCTGAATTTGATTACGCGTTCGATATGTATTTTAAAGTTTTACTTGTCGTCTTGAATATGTGGCTAATGAATCCTCAAATGTGGACGTACGCGTAAGGTGCATAATAGCAGCAGCATCATCACATTGTTAATTTTGTCACACTCTCCTCATCATGTAAGTAGTTTTATTTATATTATATTAGTATATCTATAGTATGACTTATTTATGTATTAGTATGTAAATTGTATGTAGATATAGGTATGTATATATTTATATTATAATTATATTTCTGTTTTATTTAATTTCATCTAATGTTTAATTGCACCTACCACCTATCCTGTCTACATATCCTAAATTTTTGGCCGTCAGAGATTGCCTAGCGGCATTAAGTCCGCCTTTATACATAGTGCAATCATTAATGAGTGCAATAAAGTTTCAAAATAAATAAGGTGGTGCTTACGGTTTGTGAGTCCATATTCATGTGGTTTGGAATTCGGATGGAGTAGAAATGTTTTTTTTATTTAATTTACGGTTTTGCCATCCAATGGCAGTATTTGCCCCTATACTGGGTATGATCTCAAAAGATCGTTTAATCTGGGATTATTACAGTGTTCAGATAAGTGTATTTTATCCAAACCACTTGTGATAATAAAAACATAATTATAACAATAATGTTTTTTTCATTATCAACTAGAACCTATTGGAGCCATCTTGCATCATGACAGTTTAGGGCTTGCAGAAATTTCTGGAGAATTATGCCTACAATCGCCACGCTGGGTTGGTCTGATGTCAATTTTTTAAATAACAACCACTAAAGCTACCACTGCACGAATAATGTTTATTTATTTAAAACATGGCAAACTTATTAATGTCTCAGATATTCAGAACTCACGGTTGCAGAAAGAATGAATAAAACAATTATTGATCAACAACATCATCCGAAGGACTTTTGTTGCTGCTGGAGTACCCGATCCTAGAACCCGAGAGACCCGACGGCACGCCCAGTTGGGCCGTGGAAACTTGGCAGATCTCTGGGGTCGGATGCGACATTAGCCCCATCACACTTCCAGGCGACCTCGTCAATAAAATCTATGTTCATTTTTTATATATAGTTACAACACGTGATTAGTAGTTAATTTAGTTATAATGATGTGCCTCATAGGCATTTCAAAAGATAACGGCTCTATACCGCCAGTCGCCAGTTTTAATCGATTCATCACGTCTTGCTCATTCTCCGAGTAAAATGATGAAAATATATCGAGATTTCGTCCCGACAATTCCAAAAATCCAATTGAAACGTTTGTTTCCGTTTCAAATTAACAATTCGCTAAAAGCATTCCGGTAGAGGTTTTTTGTTTTACATTTTGCTATTCTACTTTATTGACAGAGCAAAAAATAAATGTATCAAATATCAAATGATATCGACGAGCTTGCCACTTGTCATGATCACTTTGTCAAAGTCAAAATATCTTTATTTACGTAAGCCTATAGTACAGGTATTTATAAAATCACATTAATTTAATTATTTTGAATATTCTACTCCTTCTAGTGGAAGACTAAGCAGCAAAGTGGTCCAATAAATAAGCTGTTAGCAGAAGACCAGCAGCTTAGCAGATTCCAGTGAGCTGTTAATGTGACTGAGAAAGGAATCTGCAAGAAAAACTCAGCTATATCAGATTTACAAAATAAAACATATACAGAACTACACCACAACGATCAATTAATAACCTTTTAAATTTAGTTATCAGTACCTATGAGATTACAATACCTGGTTCAGCAGTAACCCACCAGGCAGAACAGAATTAAGATAGACTACATGCCTATGTGCAACCCGAAAGTCGACAAAATGCAAAAACCTCTGCTAATTTAAGAACAATAAGTTGAGCGTGTTCGGCAGAGGTCCCAGGCCCCCACAGCAGCACCCGATCACGGACGTAATGCATGTGCCAGCCAGCCCCCCGCTCAACTAGGCCCTTAGGGTAATAATACATAATAATAACTTAAAAAGACATGTTACGTGTTCATTAGAGCCTCTAGAACACAGCGTCCTAGACCTTAACTGTTGGAAATATGCATTCCAGAACATATATATAGATGGGTTGGCAAGAAACTGATGTAATTTTTTATTGACAATTTATTAACTATACCACAAGTTTGTATTGGTGGAACAGAACTGATGGCTTTACTTGCTCTCCGAGGCATAGGAATGGTAGTGTTCTTAATTTATGACAAAAGTACGTAAGAAAAATGTATTTCTCATTGGTACTTGCCGGGGGGGTTTGAACAGACGTTTGTAAGAGAAAGTGTTCTTACAACCGAGCCACCACCGCACATATTTCAATAAGCTGGGTGTCTTTCCGTCGTATGAGATTCTTTTGCAGCAGCGCCAGGATGTTCGCTGAGCGAACTTGTGGATGAAGCTATCAGTATCCAATTCTCTGCTCTGTACGACATGACGGGGAGGACGCTCTGGTTGAAAACTTTAGTCTTCAAACATTGTGGTATGGACGATGAGAGACAGAGAGAGATGAATATAATACACGTAACGAACCCAAAACACTGTAAATTAATAGCTATAAATGTCAATAAATCAAACAATTGAGAAGTAGCAGTGGTTAATTTTGTCTCTAAGTAAATGACGTAATTTTTCTATTTTCAGGCGTACGCCACATCACCTACACTTGAGACTGCTTTTAGTAGGAGAGATTGTGACCAGCGCACTTCAAACACTTAGTATCGAAAAAACGTACTTCTAACAGTATATTTCTACAGAAAAAAATTATAACATTTATTTTATCTATTTTTATTCATCCAAAGTGAATTGCATAAATAACTTAATTTGAATTATAGTCAATTTTAAAATCCAACTAATAAAAAAGACCTACATCGTTTTTTCTTGTTTTTGATTCGTTTAGTTTAGTTTGATTACGTTTCGTTTCGTTTTATTAAGTTTCATTTTATTACACGAGAAAAATGTATTTTAACAAATGTGTTTTTTAGACAAAAAGAATTGAAACGTTAAATATGTCAACAACGTTTTTTCATGTCTTAGATTCGTTTTGTATCGTTTTGTTCCTCTACGTTTAATTTCGTTTTATTTCATTTTATTTGTTTAATTAGTTAATTGGCCTATAGTAAAATTGGCTAAATGTGAATCCGCTTCTTTATAGGCGTGGTTTCTGACAACCCCGAAAGGGATACGGTCGTGATGACGATGATGATGTTTAATTACGTTTCATTTAATTACGAGTGTAAATATATATAGGTATATTTTATAAATTATTAACACAATTTAGCAAATGTGTTTTATACACATAAAAAAAATAGTTTAGATGTCCTGACCTCTGTCATACTCATAAATAATAATAATTATGTACCACCGGAATCAGTTAACTCTCACGTGATACGAAAAACAAGCTTATAGAATTTCAATGTATACGTCGACGGTAGGCGCCATGCTTTGTCATTCTCGATATTATCTCCATCCGGTGCAGTTTCGGAGGGAAATGTTTCTACTTTATCTTAAGTGGATGTATCTGCTTATTAATTACCTTTTGTAAGACCAGCTCTGGCTGTCAAACCAAACACTTGTGTCGGCAACTCTCCTTTGATACGCCGAGAAATCGATGGTCAAGACGTTGATATATATTTTTTTGGTCTTTTTTCATCATTAGATAAGTGATTTTGTAAGATCAATATTTTTAATGTATAAGTTTGGGCCAAGGCACATCAAACGCATATGATAGATGTTGAAAACTATTTACTACGTTGCAATGTCAGAAGTCTATGATGACGCCACAAGCTACAACGTTATCCTATATGAGCTGGCTTAGTGTTGGGGACTGATATTAGACGAAAGTGTTTGATTGGATCAGGTGACCAGAGTCACATAATTACAGCCCTAGGGGGTTCTAGAAATATAAAGTCCTAGACCTCCAACCGTTGTGATGGGCATTCTAGAATTTTCTGGAGTATTAGGCCTACAATCGTTACGCTGGCCAGACGGCTTGGCGAGGGTCCGATGTCAATTTTATAATGACATTTTAATTAACGTTTCCACAAGTTGGTATTAGGGGAACCGGGACTGACGGCTTAACGTGCTCTCCGAGGCACGGAAACGGTGGCGTTGTTAATCTATGTACGTAAGAAAAGTATTTCTCATTGGTACATGCCAATAAGGGATAAGTTGTAGACAAAAAATATGTTTGTTTTTTTTTTTAAATATATGATGTTAATTTGAAAACATAACCTATATACGATATACCTAAAAATATATTTATTCACGTAAACCTATTACAGGCAATTATGAAACGTCATAAATAAATTATTTTATTTGATTCTTCTCCTGGTAGTGAAAGAATAAGCGGTCCAAAGAGTAAGCTGTTAGCAGAAGAACACCAGCTGCTCCACAGATTCCAGTGACCTGTTAATGTTTAATCTGGCTGAGAAAGGAATCTGCAAGGAAAACTCAGCTATATCAGATTTGAAAATAATTTATCGTATATTTTATAGCCTTTCTTTACAAGGTAAATTCTCATGTAAGTAAAAGTGTCTATTTTTGATAAAAATCAATTAAATAGGTTTAACAGCTGTTAGTAGTTTTAAGTACCCACTATGTAGTTAGTTACATCCATGCCATCATTATTATAATGGAAAATATTCTAGCAAGCATTAAAAAACTAATTTTAATGATCGCCTTATAATTACTTCGCAGGTTCGTTATTGGACCACGATTCAACAGGGTTGCCAACATAAAAAACATTATTATTTGCTTCATAATATTTTTTTTTATACGTTCATGGTATTATGCTCGCGTTTTTAGAACATTTTATATTTTGTGTGAAGTATTTTATTATTATTATTTTCTCTGATGCACATTATTGTAAAACTAATAATAATAATAATGTTTGTTTCCTGGTCCGTGTTGTCAAGATCTGGGGCCTTATTCTGGCGCTTTCAACTTGCGTGTCGGTTCGAAATATTCGTATGAAAAGCGACAGCCCTCTATAGAAAACTATTAGTCTCATTCGAGTAAATCGAGCGAACATGCATGCTGAACAATACAGAGTATCTCAAAAATATAAATAAACATGGTATAAAAATATATACAACTATCAAGTAGTTAATCACAAATATATATCAATAAACTTAGGATGAAATAATAAAATAAAATTACAATATTGTTTTATTTGTATATATTTTCTAAATAATAAAATTAAAAATAAACTAAACTACAAATAAAAAATGTCCTCTAGAGACGTTCCATCTGAGATAGTCCCAAGGAGACTGGCAACATTTCCCCTCTGTATAGTGAAGTAATACGCTGGCAGAAATTTCCAGATCTTTCCGTCAGCCGTTTTGACAACTCTTTGGCCAGGAGGCTTGATCAAAGTAAGTACCCATTGGGCTATCGTCTTGACCCCAAGCGGCGCAAATTCGTAACCGGTACCAAGGTTGGCGTATTTTCGCAAATAATAAAATTAAAATCTAAATTCATAATCACGTCTTGTCGTCTCCTCCGGTGACAAGAGGGCTGCTCTTTCTTCGCTCAGAGAATCAGTATTGCAATTCAGCGGGAAAATGGAGCCTGCGTTTTCACCACCAAATGGACGGGACTTACTCGTATATCCCTATCCGTAGTATTAATACATATTAATTTTATTTTAAAATAAGAGATGGAGTGGACGGGTTCTGGAGTGGATGCCCCCCGCCACATGGACGGATGACGTGAAAAATATCGCTGGTGGAAGTTGTACGAGTGTGGCAAAAGGTCGTGTGAAATGGCGAGCCTTGGGGGAGGCCTACATCAGCAGTGGAGAGACACAGGCTGATGATAATGATAATAAATAAAAGTATTCACCCATGATCTTATTCACGCGTCAGTGTGCCAAGAACATTTCAAATGAGATTATATATCTGGGCAGTGTTTTAAGCGAAGAAGCGAAAGAGGTATGTCGTGACCGTGACAAGTGGCGTTCAATCGTCACTGCCTACCCCGCAAGGGATTTAGCGTGAAGATATGTATGTATGTATATGTAATACATACACAAAAATATACATATATACACTTATTAATATTGTTGTGAGCTATTTAGAAGGTGTTGATAAACGATCTGATAGATGAAACAAATCCAGAATGATGAAAGGGAGCAGAAAGAAGTGAGTTGTGAGGGTACTCGAAATTTAACAAAATAAATCCCATTATATAACGCAAACCCTAGTGCCGAGTCGGTAAACGCAAAGGATTACATTGTAGGTATGGATACGCTCCACACAGATTTACGACGTTATTCGCTTCAAAAGGCGATTTTTTATAGTCGAAGCGAAAGATCGTTAGCAAATGTCGTTTATAAGATTTCTATTCGCGATAAACACTAAAATAGCTTAATATTTTTTAACTAATATTACTGCATAATTTATAATATTTGATGTAATTTAAAATTGTTGTTTAATCCATAATTTTTAACGCCACTATATCTGGAACTGAAGAGCTCTATAACCTAATCCCTTCCTCTCTATTCCGCACGCACGGGTCAGAATATACACATACCGTAGACAACATCCCGTACCTACGTATAAATTTGTGGACTCGTACATCTTTCACACGATAAAGATGTGGAATGCTATTCCAGCCTCTGTGTTTCCACTTTTCTAAAGCCGGAAGGCCTTCAAGCGAAGGGTGAAAAAGAATCTAGTAAATCATAAGTGTCTGATTTCAGTTGCTAGCATTTACTTTGCACGCCACTTACCATCACGAATCTCGAATTGAATAAGGCCGCGTCTGAAAATCGCGATATCAATCGTAATGAATACCTAAAGGCTGGGGGATGTTATTGTTAATTGATCTCGCCCACAACCAAGAGACGAAATAGAGAGA
This sequence comes from Tinea semifulvella, assembly GCA_910589645.1. Lineage (NCBI taxonomy): Eukaryota > Metazoa > Arthropoda > Insecta > Lepidoptera > Tineidae > Tinea > Tinea semifulvella. The sequence goes on along the minus strand of OU342598.1, from coordinate 1,012,434 downwards.
GAGAAATAATTACGTAAGTCAACGTTCGCGCTATCGTCGACCTCTGATTTGTTGATCTTGGTTGGACTAAGGAAGAGGGCTCATAAGTGGCGATATTTTTAGGAAAACTTCTCTGCATCGTAACTTAATATTTTATTACTGAATAATTAAAATACAAAAGACGTGGTTCTTTATTTTTATTCTAAATTATAATATAAAAATATTTGTTTTTTAATAAATTCTACGTAGTATAATAATTAAGTAAATTATGTAAGTTTTAAATACATAAAAACGAAAAAATCTCTATTTTATCTAGGTGTAAATGCAACTTAAGCCGTGAAGACGACATATAAATATTAGTTAAGTTACTTTAATCAATATTTCAATAAATACGTGAGGATATATTGATGCAGCACTTACTGGCTGCCAATCACATGTTCAATGACTTACATAGCTTTTACTGGGCTTATAATTGCCAAATTTGTTGTGAATTCGAAGTAAATTAATAATAATTAAATGTTAATTAATTGTCATTAAAAATTGTCATCAGATCCTTGCCAACCCGTTTGGCTAGAGCGCGGCGAGTGTAGGCCAAATTCTCCAGATATATGTTATGTAGGGCACATCTCCAGCAATGGAGGTCTAGGACGCTGTGTTCTAGGGGCTGTAATGATGATGATGAATTATAATCTACATAAATAGACCTGCCTCGCATCCTCTTGCCTGCGACTTTTTCTTGAACTAGCAGGAGCTCAATGGATGTATAATAATGTATATCCACGCCGCGACAAGTGTCCAAACAAAAGAATGAGAATGCGTGGTTGTACGATCGAGGGAAGGCATTGTCTTATTCCTAATTCCTCCGGGATGAACTTGTTGGTTCAGTACTCCGTCCATGATATGCCTAACATCTCCGCCAACAACGTTATGTCTATTGTACAATCCTATAAAAACCTATTAAAAACGTATAGACATTTATGAATTTGAATTTAGGACAATCCAGTATATTAATTTTAACAATAAATAATTAGAAGATTGCTAAAAATAACTATAAAAAGTTGGTCAAATTTTGCTTGATAAATCAACCATGAGGTTTTACTAAATTTCCCGTAATGTATATAATTCAATGTATGGATTTCAGCGTGACTTGTTACCTAATTTCCTGAACCGCGTTCCTTCCGTCAGTCAATGAAGCAAGCCCCATTACGACACCAACGGATTGGTCCGTCAATGTCCATCCGGGTTATAAAATGCATGTAACACCAAAACGACACGAGTATTTACAACATTTAAACGTCTTCAAGCATTGCTAAGTGTATTTAAAGTCAAGCCATAAATAGCATTTTTTATAATTCGTAATTCTGTATTTCATTACAAACTTCTTTGCATTTTTTTTTAAGTGTTAAAATAGAACCATTCGCATATGTTTATATAAACTGTGACGTTTTAAAATTAAATTAAAATTTTATTTAATTGGAAAATTGGCATCATCACGACCGTTTAGGGGTGGTCAGAAATCACGCTTATAAATAAGCGGATTCACATTTAGCCAACTTTACTGATGACAAATGGCAAGCTAGTCGATGTCTCCAGCGCGGCGTACCAAACTCAAGAAATATCACAAATAAATTAAATATTAATTAAATGTGTTTATTTACATTAATAAATATTTTTGTGTCCCGACCAGGAATCGAACCCATTACCTCCGAGTCCTAATCCACGAACTTAACCGCTAGACCGCGGAGGCAGTTAAAATTGGCAGCTCGGATGTATCAACATTTACTCGGAAGTAAAACTTTATGTAACAGCGATTTTGCGTGCTAGAGCTACTGAAGGTATGTATTAGGACTATTATAGTCTAAAGACTATGCTAGACGAGCCGAGCACGAGCGTAGCCGTATCCTCGAACGTAGCTTTCCTTATGCAAAACCCTTTTTTTGTGTTCGCCAAAAAACCGACAATTGGCGAAGCACAGTCAATCATGAACCAAAAACTCGAAGAAAAGTTCAATACGTGTCTAAATCTACAGACTAAACTCGTGATCATGTCACGAGTTTTTTAGTTGGTAAAGAAAGAAAAAAAAGTGTAAATTACCATCGCGACGCTAGTAAAAAACGAATTCACTTTAGGTACTATAGGCCCATCATCGGACAAGTGGCAATCTTAATGATGTCTTTAGTCTAGATTTACAGAGTCTAGACCTACCTAGAGTCAATTTTAATGACATTGTTTTACCATTCGACAAGTATTGGGAATAAAATTTAAAAATTTATTCGAAGTTAATTACATTACAAGTACTAACCTATAAAATGTCCTCTAGAGACGTCCCATCCGAGATAGTCCCAAGGAGACTGGCAACATTTCCCCTCTGTATAGCGAGGCTAATAAGTTGGCAGAAATAATTGCCAGCCTTTCTGTCTCCAGATCTTTCTGTCAGCCGCTTTGACAACTCCTTGGCATTGGTGAAATCGGGACCGACGGCTTAACATGCTCTCCGAGGCACGGGGACTGTGGTATTGTAAATCTATTACAAATGTACGTCAGAAAAGTATTTCTCATTAACCTTTTTTTTTGGTCTATTTGTAAGCGATCTTGACATATCGACTAGTCTATCCATCATATGTCTTCGTCGAATACTCCAGTACTTCAGACACAGTGCCAGAAAAGGAGGAGATAACCTGGAAATCCTCGCCACGCTGGCCAGACGGCTTGGCGAGGATTTCAAGGTTATCTCCTCCTTTTCTCCAGATATATGTTCTTGAAGGCAGTTGAGGTCTGGGGCTGCAATGATGAAGAACCGAGAAAAACTTTTTGTTACTGGCAAGGTGGAAGGAAAGAGACCGAGAGGCCGAAGCCCGGTTCGCTGGTTCGACCAAATTCGAATACCAACACTAGCGTTCATGATGCTGTGCACGCTGCCGAAGACAGGATCGGGTGGCGTGCTATGATCAAGATGCACACTAACTCTTCGGGAGGTCACGATCCTCAGTAATGAGGAAACACGACGCAGGGAGGAGGTAAGCGATCTTACAACCGAGCCACCACTGCTTTATCTCTTCTATTTTATTATCCTTTACCTGGTAGAAATACATATCACAGGTAAATTAAATTACTATGTCCGAACCAGCAATCGAACCCGGTAAATGAGCGTCTGAGTTTACGGTCTTAACCGCTTTATTTGTGATTATAGAAAATAGTCTTAGGTCAAATATCTCTTGCGTACACTGACATTTGTTAAGATATCTGTAGGGGCATATTGCATGCGGTTTGCGAGTTTTTGTATGACTATGTTGCGGCAAGGTGCACAAATATAGTGCCATTAGAATGCATTACGGTGCGGTGAGTCTCGGTGTGTGTCCGTCGACATATCACTTTTTCTATTACCCGCCACGTCTTGGTAATGTCTTGTACTTTGTAGGGTGGAATTGCAAATTGTATGGAGTCGCTATCTTTAGAATTTTATACATAAGTAGTTAAATGTTTATATGAATTATTATATCTACGAGTATGGATGGATATAATATTTAGATGTAAGTTGAAGTACCTATCAATCTATGTCATTGTTACACCTACCTCACAAAACAAATGGTTTCATTGTCCCAAAGGTTGGATGCTAGACAATGCCTAGCGGCATTAAGACCGCCTCTTGTACAAGTACATAGTGCATTAAAGTTTTAAAATAAATAATATTGGCTTTACAATAGAGTATTAATTATTCACCTATGTTATCCTATAATCATTATAATATTTTAAAGTTTTAAAATAAATAAATTTATTTATTTAATATAATTACAATATAAATTAAAACTACTTAAAAGTAAAAGTTAAAATAAATATAAACTAAACCTAATAAAAAATAAACAATAAGTAAAAAATGTCCTCTAGAGACGACCCTTCAGTGATAGTCCCAAGAAGACTGGCAACATTTCCCCTCTGTATAGTTTAAAGTAATTTTTCTATAATTTTCCTTCTTATAATTGAACTAATAATAATTAAATAGAAACTTAGCGCCTAAATGTTTATTTTTACAAAATAAAAAGTCAAACAATAATAATAAACTGGCTAATCAGACGTCGTAGATCCAGAATTGGCGCCATTACGCTGAATTCTACAACGACACTCGCACCATCTTCCAGAAAATCACCAGACATTCTTTAATGTCGATGTTTTTTCAAATGTAAATAAACTTATAGCACATTTTGACATACGTACAGTACCTTATTTGTTCTTTTTGAAGAAGTATAATTACGTTATTGTTGCACCAAATGAGCATATATCGTATGATATATGAATGATATAATATTTTAAATCTTATCATTTACGAGTATTTATACTTAGAATTAAAAATATTATAAAGGTAAAATATCCAGGCGGGGCGAGTGCTAAAGTAAATTTTAATGAAAATTAACTATTTCTTAATTTGGTATTAGAGAAACCAGGCCTGATGGCTTAATATTCTCTCCGAGGCACGGGAACGGTGGAGTTGGTAATCTATTACAAATGTATGTAAATAAGTTTCTAAAAACCTGTTTTTGAATTGGGGAGCCGTGGTGGCTCTGTAGTTGAATATAATTTATTTAATGTCATGTGACAATATTACGTAAGAGTAAAATTTAAATGTAATATGTAATAGCAACTCCAAGGCTTTCTGTGTCCGCGATCGTCACTGCGCACGGGAGATTGTGCAAGCGTTTTGTGTGACCACAGACCGAGACACATACATATTTATGAGGTGACTTTAATATACAATTTCTATGTATTATCTTCGTATGTAATGCAGGAAGTGGAGCCACTTGATGATTGTCTTAACGGTCACCCAGTTGTCTCAGCGTTAGATTTGGTGATACCAAAATAATTGCTTTCCGTTGTTTTTTCTCGGACATTTTAATGTAATACATATTCATATTGACTTGAACTGCACTTAAAAAGGGGTTTATTATATTTAATATTTACGACTATAATAATAATAATAATAATCTTTATTGCAAAATAAATATACATCACAATTTAGTTGTTACATAGGTTAGGGCATAAAATAAATCGTACATAGTAACAAAAGCACTTCAGCTGTGACATCTGAAATAGTCGGTGAACGGTGTTTCAGATCTCATTGTAGGAATTAGTACTTGCAAGATTTTATATTACTCTAGACAATATTTATTTATATTTGCTGAAGGCAAGACTTAAATAATTGTTTGTGTATGTGTATGGTTGGTGTATATGCATGTTGGTGTATGTGTGACTATAATCTACAAGTACGATTATATAGTAGTCACTATACTACCCAGCACACTTTTTGTTGGAGTATTTTATATCCGCAATTGAGATTACGCTAATTTTCTTACTGTACATTTCGGTAATTGATATAATTCAATACTTAGTTACGTTTTATTAGAACATTAAATTAAAAATGAAAAAATAAGCCTGTGTGAGTATAATACCTACTATTGGTGGATATTTTCCTTGCGCAAAAAAAAGCAATGGATTGTTTACAAGTCATTTAATTTTCATATGCCATGGGTGTATATTTGACTTGGCAGTGCTAACAAGAAATCCCAAGCAATTCCAGGGCTTGCTGAAAATAGTGGATGATTTCTGCTCATGGACAAAGGGAATGAGAACGAAACCATCAAAATGCTTCAGCCTATGTCTGGCTAGGCGAAACACTACATTCACATCTTATGATCCTGGACTGAAGTAGAATGGTGATGGTGAGCGTATTATCGCGCAATAAAAAAAAAGGAGGCGTCCTTTTCTTAAACCAGCTTATTGTCGGTCGGAAGCCCATTACATACACCATTTTTCTCATCTATTACCCACACACGATGGACCCGGCACCCGCACGGTGAATCCATGGAATGCTTAAAAAATTGTCTTCTAAATTGCTATTTAAAAATAATTCCTGGCCTTTATATACTCGTATATTAAATAATGTTTGTGATATGTCCTCGCCAACCCGTCTGGCCAGCGTGGCGAGTGTAGGCCAAATTCTTCAGATATATGTTCTGGAAGGCTCATCTCCAACAGTGGAGGTCTAGGGGCTGTAGTGATGAATGATGATGAAATGATATGTCTCAAGTTTCGTATGCTAGAAATATCGACGAGCTTGCCACTTGTCATGATGGACCATTTTTTTTTTGCTTAATGTGAACTCGATCCTTACAAAAGTGTGGTTTCTGACCACCTCGCAAAGGGTTAGGTGAGGTCGTAAAAAAAATGTTAAAATAACTACAAATTAAAAAAAAAAATGGTTTTGCCTACTTTATTTAAATTTTTATTCTTGTGCCATCCATATTTAAGTAAGCATAGTTAGTATTAAATTGCGCCTATTAGCATTTTAATTGGATTATACTTATATTATCTTAATTTTGTTGACAAAACGCAAACACCTAGGTATAACTTTCTTAAATAAAAATAATCTAACAGTCTAGTGTCCAACTTTCTAGTCCGTTCACACGGGAGCTGACCCCGATGACCTGGGGTCCTATTGCGTATCCCATATTATATATATATATATATATGAATTGTTGTTGTATACATATATCTATTTTTTTTATTAATTGGTTTATAGTATATTGGCTAAATATGAATCTGCTTTTTATAAGCGTGGTTTCTTATCACCCCGAAATGGAAACGGTCGTGATGATACTTTACTTTTTTTTCTGCACCCTGGTAGCTCTTTTATCGCCATCACAAAGGTTGATTATAAGGTTAGATTATAAGATGACACGTCTTTTATTGATTTTTATTTTTTGTTTTATAAATTTATAAATTATCTGACATTAGTATATAATTTCTGTACATCATAATTATTAAGTATTTAGAATGTAAACTGACACGGCCTCTTTACAGCCACGATCTTATTTAAGTAGTTTCTAAGTTAGTAAGTTTTACTTGCTTGTAGCAATAATGTTGTGCATAACATACATAAATATGGATTATTGCCTGTTTACTACCACTTTGATTAGTACATATGTTTTAATAATTGTATTGATTTTATTAGTTCTGACTGTATCCAAGTTGTTTTAAGCGAACCAATGGAAATAAACTACTTTGATTTTGATTTTGTTGGCTGTTAATATCGCCCTTGTATATAAATAGACGCGCCTGCTAGCGGGTTTCGTTATTTTCTATACTTGACAGACTTTTAAATGAAAATCAAAATGGTATGCGGTCTGCGTAGGAAACACAAGTCTCGTTGTGCAAAATATGTCTACCTTGGACAAACTAATTAGGCGTAGCCAACTTCAGCAAAGAAGCTGAGATACGCATTTGGGAAGTTACTTCACATTTTCCTATCGATCCTATTAAAGACAAAAGTTTTCAACCATTGCGTTCTTTCAGTAATGTCGTATAGAGCAGAGAAGTGGACACTGACAGTCGGTCTGATCCATAGTTCAAGGTCGATCAACGAGTTATGGAGAGAACCATTCTAGGGATTTCTTTGATGGTAAAAGTCTGAAACGTTGACATCCGTCAGGAAACCAAAGTTACCCGTTACACGTACTGGACACGTCTGTCGCAGAACCGATGAACGATGGAATAGACGGGTTCTGGAGTGGAGACCACGTAATGAACGATGTAGAGTGAGACGACCCTTCCGCCGGATAGACTGTGTCGCTGGTGTAGAATAAATGAGATTGTGTGAAATGGCAAGGACTATATTCATCAGAAGAAAAACATAGGCTGATGTTTATGATGATCTTCGCCAGTCAAGAACAGACATAGAATATATGACGTCTTTCTCAGGATTCATTCCCAAAACATAATAAATATGTTGGAGCTGTGAAGAGCTACGCAATAACCGCCCTGACCGGTTCGAACAACACACGGTAAATTAATCGATGTCATTAAACCGATGTTATATCAAAAACTAATGTCATACGCTGCTCTAATGATTGTATGCGTCAAAGTGAAAGATGGCCACTATTAAATTGTAAATAAACGTCGTTGGTAAATTTATCTTGGCCGATTGAAATGCAATCTTCATTCAACACAATATGCTGTCTTGTATGTAGGTACAGTCACAAACAAACAAATCGGTACTGGTTTAATATTTAAAGGTACAGCCATAATCGCAAATGCTAGAAAAAGCACCCGAGAATATAGGTAGACCACTACCACAAAATCTAACAATAATAATAAAACGTTAATTTTCTATATCGATTTAACAAAAACTAATGTTAACAGAACTAATAAGAACTGAGTATACAAAATAAGAGAGAGAATGTTAGGCATATCATGGACGAAGTTCTGAACCAACAAATTCGTCCTGAACAGGAGATAGGACAGCATCTTTCCTCATTCGTACAATCACGCATTCTCACTTTCTCGCGGTGGAGATATATCCATTGAGCGCCTTGTAATTCAGGGAAAAGTCCATGGCAAGAGAATGCGTGGTAGGTCTCCGATGAGATGGACTGATCAGGTTAAAGCAGTAATGGATCAACCTCTACATGAGTTCGTCAGGAAGGGTGCAGTTAGAGAGGAGTGGCGACGGCTTGTTAAGCGTGCCACTGACACTCAAGTGACGACCACGACCACTATGTTAAAGAGTGTAGCGAATAAGAAGAAGAAAAATACAAAATAAAATAAGGTAAACTAACATTAAATATTCATAGTGCAGTGGACTACCTAGACAGTCACACCCGGTGCGCGGCCTGCAGATCACTTCGAGCACCGCACCAGCAAGAGGCTCGCCAACAATCTGAACTGGATGCATCGTTGACAAGGTTGGTTTTGTGTATTCAGACAACAGCTCCACGGTGTATCTACACGCCTGGTACAGTATAAAAATGAAATGAAATTTAACTGCTTAGGTATCAATATTAAAAGCAGTGATAATATCAAGACTTTTTTACATTCGCTCAAATCTTATCTTCTTATTAAACCCTTTTATAATTTAAAGGAGTACTACGACAGGATGTATGACTAATTGTATATAGGTACCCTTTAGTATTTTATTTATAAGTATTTTTCTTTTTTCTTTTTATAGGTTTTAATTATTGTTGGAACAGACTACCATTGTTTATCAGACAGGCACCGTCTTTAAATATATTCAAAAAAACTTCTTCTCTCTTGCTTCCTTAAAAAGCAATACGAATCCTAATCACCTGACATATTATTAGTACCTATATATGTATATATAATTATTTATGTATTTATCTTAATTATGTATTATTATTTTTCTGTTAGGAATTATAGTATTACATATTTTAATTCTGGTTTTTACTATATTATTTCCATTTTTACACTCTGCACCCATAATATTAATCTCTCACTCTCCTTTTATGTGCAATGAAGAATTTTAATATTATTATTATTATTGTAAATGTTTAATTTTGTATGTCACAATTATTTGCTACTACTGTTTTTTCAATAATTTAATTTATTAATTTGTAGTTGTTTTAAACAAATTTGCACACAATTGATGTATTTTACAAGCAAATAACGATTATTTCAAGTATAATATTTTTTATTCATTCAGGCTGATGATGATGAGACTAAGTTAGATTAGTGGTTGACAAGGTGACAGTAAGGGTTTGCAGTCGTGAAGATACATTGCAAAGAAGTTATTATCTTTCTTGCGTTACTCCACACACTATAATCATAAAGAAGACCAAATAATCATAATTTAATATTCCAAAGCGGACAAATTATAACCTTTTGCTGTGACCGGAAGGACTCCCCATCTAAATATTTACTTGTACATCATTAGCATTAAAACGGTCACACAATTACTAAAACATAGACATACACAAACAATACTGTACAATGTATTTCTCGAAAAAAATACAATTAAATTATAAAGCATAAATAAAGTTATGCGTGGAATACTATTTTCACCTCTGGGATTGTTTTGCTAAGTACCTAATTATTTGTTCAGCAGATGTTCAGATTCTTATACAGTATCAGTAGCTCGTCAGTGGAACCGACTCCCTCTTTATATTCGTATAAATCTTCACTTATATGTTTTAAAAATTTGCTTACTAAACACTTTCACAAAAAGCGAGACGAGTCTACATAACTTGACTAAATCGGTATATTATTGTATGTATATAAATATATATATACATACAATAGTATATGTATGTGTTATCTATGTATTGTATGTATTTATATTATAGATTTAATATCGTTCTTTTTTTAGGTATAAGTTTTTAAATCTCTTTATATCTAATATTAGCGGTCATGCACCTTACAATCCCTGCTCGTATCTCGTAAAGGTTAGCTGTTAGAAAATGTTTTTAGATGTTAAGCTCGCCTATGTACTGTAAAATGTAATATTTTCTGTGCAATAAAGAATTTATCTATCTATCTACCTTACAGATGCACACAATGTCCTGCAGAGACGGGCGATTCGGATAGTGGACGACACTACAGTGTCTATAAGTGTCGATTCGTTGCAATTTCGCCGAGATGTAGCCCACTGAGCGTGCTATACTATCTTAAGTATAGTGAAAAGCTCCATAATCTTATTCATTCTTCTCTATACCGCAACCACACGTACTGGCCAAAATATGTACCCCAATACCGTAGCCAATACCTTAAATTTGGAGACTCTTACATACGAGTATGTCTCTAAAGATGTAGAATGCTCTAACAGCCAGTGTGTTTTCCCATCCTTCTGACCTATAACCTAAAGTGCTTTAGCAAAGTGTGAAAAAGCATCTTAATAGGCCGGCAAGAAGCTATTTATTAATTGCAATAATGTTAATTGCTATATTACAATTTTAGAATATATACGGGTATTTGAGGAGAAAACCACTAGAGGAAACAAGCACACCACAAGACCGATACAGTAGCAGATTATACTCTTCGGTTCTCTGTATTAAGCTACCTCAAAGTGTTATTGTGATCCACTTACTATTTTTTTTTTAAAAAGGCGTTAATTTTTTTATGAACAAAACCACAAAACTTCTGGTCCAAGCATCTGAGGTAAATTACGAATAACCAAGTTAAATAGTTTTTCCACCTGTACTCTCTCTGTCTATATTGATGAAGAAATGACCCCAAGAAGAAAGCTGAGGCATAATAATAAAAAAATAAACATTTTATAAGTAATGTAGAGAAATTTAACGTTGGCCCTAATTCATAGTGAGTTTTTTTGTTCTTAGACCTGTCCTTCTTTAACATGTCTTTCGAAAGTAGTTAGTGTCGCCGAAGACGAGTGAATTAATTAGTTCAGCTCTCCTGATTTTATTTAATTATTACACCCGCTTGGTAAGGTAAGAAATATAAACTAACATATAACATACATAGCAGAATATACCAAAAGCACAATCTGATATTTTTGTTATGAAATATATGGATTGACCGTGCGGGTGCCGGATCCATCGTATGTGGTAAAGAGAGCAATACATAATTTCTTGGTTTAGCGACCGATTATAGGCTGGTTTACAAAGGAGACCTTCTCTTTTTAATGCGCCACAAGACGCTCACCATCCACCATTCTGCTACTCCCCCTAACCAACCAAATACTGTATGATACCGCTAATGACCGTCTCGAAAGCTCGTTTCATAAATGTAATGATGGCAGAATGAACAGTGGCTGGTCTTATTTGTGTAATTACTAACTATGGATTTATCTTTTAATCTCGTGCTATACAAATATGCTAACGAAACGCAACAAGAAGAGATAATTATTTTCAAAAAAAGAGATATTGTGGTAAATATAATTCTTTATGAATTTGTTGATTTTTTTTCGATAAAAATTAATTGGACCTTAAAAAGGGATCCTTTGTCTTTTCAAATATTATGGCTGATCATCAGATAGATATGGGGCACGTCATTGGCTAAAATAGCCAAAGTAACAAGCTAACTACCAATCATGTGGCGATATCAAAAAAATTAATCATCATGTTTGCAAACGGTCGCATCAACAGGACAAAATGACATTTGTAATATCGTAAAAAAAGACTTGGCCTTTTAAAGTTGAGATTGTCATCACATTATATCCATTAGGTTATAATTAAGTGAATAACCTCACAAGACACCAAGTTCTTTGTTTCTGAACCCAACCGAAGTCAACCAACCGAAAACCTGACAATTTATGTCATGCATATCTCATTAAAATAATAACTTTTGTCTTTGCTATTCATTTATCATATAGTTTTTTTTTCTGTATAAATTATTTGTCGCGTGTTTTAATCTTCTAAAGGATAATAAAAGGCGAACAATAGAAATATAAAATTTATTTAAAACTAATAAAAGGAAAAAAAAAACTACATTAAAAAGACTAACAAAAAAAGAGAAACAAAAGAACGCTGATAAAACTATATATATAAAAAAAAATAACAAACTAAACTAAAATATCCTAAATTAACAAAAACAGTATGCAGCCTATTGTTAATAATAATAATAATCTTCATTTCAGACATCAAAAAACTAAAGACCCATAGTTACAACGTTACCCACTTTCCGTAAAATGTGTGCAGCATGGCTGCTTGTGAAGCAGGCTGGGGCAGCTCCCGTCTAGGTTTCTGTTTTTTATTTATTTATTTATGTTCATGATGTTTTTTTTTATTATTTTTTGTTTTTTTTTAAATTTTGTTTCATTATTGTTTTATAACTTTTATTTATATTACTGTTCCACTAAATTTAAATGACGGCTATGGTATAATAACAGAGGTTGTTGGAACCTGCTTCCAACACCATTTTCTGAACCATAGACCCTTTTGTCATTATATCTTTGTTTTATTTTTTAACTATATTTTACATTTTTATTAACTATTTTTGTGACAAATAAAAACTGATTTTATTTATTTATTTTTTATTTATTTATTTACCTTAAAACTAACAAATAAAATAGAAATATACACTACACTACAACTTCCGCATCTTCATCTTATTGTGGTCAAAGTAATAACCATTGGGTACGGCGACCACCTTCTGATGAATAAAACACTATTTAAATAACCGTGTATTTATTTAAGTTATAATGTATATGATGTACTTGTACGAGTATGTATAATTGTATGTATGGTTTATGAATGTTTATGTGTTTAGGCATAATGTGTAGTATATTAGAATTAGTTAAGTAACTTATTAACTGTACCATTATTTTTTTTTTTTTTTTTATTACTGCCTATCACCTTACTCCCAAGGTTAACTGGTAAAGAATGCCTACTGGCATTATAGCTCGCCTCTGTACTATTTTTAAGTGCATTAAAGAATTTAAATAAATAAATAAGGCTGACTGCTGCAGTGGGGGTCGGCGCCGGGGTCCTCTTAGGTTGTTCACAAGGGTTCGGTGATGCGGTAGGGTTCGTCGCTCCTTCAGTAGTGCATGAACCTATGTACCGACATTAAGCAGAAGACAGGTCAGGGTGTGGGTAATAAAGATCAGTTCTTTTTCAAGCTATACGATACCAGTCCGTAATTTAAATACTAGATTCCCATTCAGGAGATTAGCTAGTGCAAGTAGCCGTGACGTCACGTAACGTCAGGTGTAACTCAAACGGTCGATTGCGACGAACTTAGAGCTTATTGAGTCGATCTTGGAAAATATTTATTTATTTAAGAATAAAACCTATAAGTTATCACTAATAGTAACCTCCTCCTTGCGTCGTTTTCCTCAGTGCTGAGGGTCGTGACCCCTTCCTCGGATCACTTTGTCCCGGACTATGCTGCGCCATCCGGGTCTGCTCACGGCGGCGTGCAGGGCCTCGTGGACTTGGGTGTGAAGTGTGGTGCGGATCTGGTCTGACCAGCGTGTCGGGTATCTTGCCTTCAATTTTTCCCGTGATTACTAGCCTTTCCAGATTGCCAGAGCTTTTACGGGCTATATGACCAAAATACTCAAGGACTCGTTGCAGGCAGATGGAAGAGAGCCTGGTAGTGACTTTGAGCTCCTTGAGTATTGATAAGTTTGTTCTGCGCGCTGTCCACGGGATGCGCAGCATACGCCTCCAGCACCACATTTCGAAGGCGTCGACGCGGCTTCGGTCATTGGCTCTAAGAGTCCAGGTTTCGGCAGCATACAAGAATATGGAGAAAACGAGACTGCGAACAAGTCTTATTTTGGTCCTGATAGTGATGTTTCGATCCCTCCATATTCCCTTCATCAGGCTCATAGCTTTCTTTGCCATGTCTATTCTTCTGCGTACTTCCGTTTTACAGGAGCCGGTGTTGGAGATACTAATAGTAACAATATTACATATATTATTATTTATTTGAACTACCTCCCACATACCATGTTCGTAATGTACCTAAGTTTGACCGAGTAAGAATGTCTAGCGGCATGTTATAAATATATAAGAAAGTAATGCAGATAACTTAGGGCTGGGTTAACTAAATATAAATCGTATCTGCGCGGCATGGTGGCAAGAACGCTGGCTGCATTTCCTCGCTGAATTGCTATGCTGATTCTCTGGGTGAGGAAAGAACCAGCCCTCTTGTCCCCAGAGCAGACAATTAGACGAGGGGTTTTTTTATTATACAGTATTATTTTTTTAGCCGCTTATTTTTTTTTGTATTTAAGTGAAGAAATGCCACCGGTTTAATTACTATTGACATATTAGATAAAAATATATTTTTAAATTTAATAAATTTTGTTAATTACAATTCAGCGGAACGCACAATTGTCAGTGTGCTCAAGCCTTAAAGCTTCTTGTTTTCTCTTCCATAATAAACCTTATTTTCCACAAGAGTTGATTTACGATGACCAATTTGGGAGAAGTCTTGGGAAAGTAAGTTAGGGGACAACAGTGGCACTATCAGATCAAATCTGTCATAAATAATACTTGACCACTATTTATCGCACAAGATTCCAGAACAATTTATGAGAAAGTATTTATTTTGTCGTTTGTTTTCCTTCGATAAAGTACTTTAATTTAGGAGGGTTATTAGTGAGGATATATTTATTTTATTTTATTTATTTATTAAATTAATAAGTGCATTAACAAAAAATCACCTACTTGCGGCCCAAACAAGACGATGCTCCATAGGAAAAACGGTGAGCGGTAACAACCCCGATAGGCCGAGGCCGGTGCCAGGGTTATTTATAATGAATATATGTAGAACTAAT
The DNA here is from genome assembly GCA_910589645.1 of Tinea semifulvella. Classification (NCBI taxonomy): domain Eukaryota; kingdom Metazoa; phylum Arthropoda; class Insecta; order Lepidoptera; family Tineidae; genus Tinea; species Tinea semifulvella. The sequence goes on along the minus strand of OU342598.1, from coordinate 997,427 downwards.
AGTACCTACGTCAGTGGTCTAAAAAAAAAGTAATCAAATAAAATCCGTTTCAGGGTAATTCTACGATTCTTTTTTATCTTCAGACTTTTATCTGCTTTTATAAATTTTTTGTTATACCTTTTTGTTCATTCATTACAGAACTGATGTCAATTATTAATGATAATTTATTAACGATTCCATAAGTTGGTGTTACGGGACCGACGCGACGGCTTAACGTGCTCTCCGAGGCAAAGGAAAGATTTTTTTAAAATTTCTATCTCTGCACCTAATTTACAAATTACAACTATTCGACACTTGTCTCTCTAGCCAGACGAATTGGTGAGTGTCTAAGGTGATTTTTAATGACAATTTATTAATGATTCCTCAAGTTGGTGTAAGTGGAACCGGGACCGACGGCTTAACGTGCTATCCTCCTGATGGGAACCTGTAAATCCTTAAAAAATGTGTGAAATAGTAGTGAGTTCTCATGGGTGCATGCCGGGGTTCGAACCGACCTTTTTAGGTTTTTAAAGAAAGCGTTCTTACAAGCGACTAAAGCTCTTTATACATTTCTGTTTCATTCCGAGTCCAAACCCTTAAAATGAATGCACTATAGATTTAGTACCAACATAATGGATCCAAGATGAATTGTCATATTTACCTATAAGAATATATCCTACAATAGTTTATCGGGCAGCCATACATCACGTGGGGTTCCATCCGTCATCGAAGCTTATCAGATTTTCGACACAACCCCTCTAGTTGTCTGCACTTTCCTATGGACATATAACATTTACCGTCTGACCTATGTATTAATATTTCTAAACCTTCGCGCACTCATAATAGTTTTTAAAATTTAACGGGTCATGGACATGTGACATCGCGTCTACCTGGTGGTAACTTGTTCGCGAGGCACCCACATACCATAGCCACCATCCCTACGCGTACGTATAAATTTGGAGAGTCATACATATGTCGGGCGATAAAGATATTGAATGCTCTTCCAGCCTCTGTGTTTCCACTTTCCCATAACCTGGAGTCCTTCAAGCGAAGTGTGAAAAATCGTCTAGTCAAGCCGGCATAATGTTGGAGACTGATCAGTTGCACGCCACTTACTATCAGGTGGGCGCAGGTTCACATAACGTGCTAGTATGAAATAAAAAAAATCATGAATCATAGATGATGATAGATCACGATTGTTTTCTTTTATTATTATTTCGATCGCTGTACGTACTATACGTACGTATGTACGTATCTGCCTCCATGGTATAGCGGTTAAGTCCGTGGATTTAGACTCGGAGGTACCGGGTTCGATTCCTGGTCGGGACACAAAAATATTTATTAATGTAAATAAATACATTTAAATAATATTTAATTTATTTGTCATATTTCTCGAGTTTGGTACGCTGGAGATATTACATGATTGGCCTATAGTAAAGTTGGCTAAATGTGAATACGCTTATTTATAGGCGTGGTTTCTGACCACCCCGAAAAGGAAACGGTCGTGATGATACTTTTTTACTTTACTGTATGTACTAGGGTAATAGTAATGATCGGTGGAGAGTATATTCGGGTCGTGCAGCTCAATGGTTTATAAAACTATATATTATGTGTTATGTTATTGTTGACCGATGTATGTTATTAAAGATAGTTCCAGTTTCAATTATTCTAGTAAACTACGAGTATCTACTACGTTGATAAGCTTGCGAGACATCGCAATGGGTAAAGTTGGCTAGAGGAGTGTCTATTAAATTTATAAATGTACGGTTTATCACTAATGACAAGTCAATTTAACTAAGTAATGCCTTACAGAGCGCTATCCGAGGCAGGCAATTCGGATAGTGGACGACATCACCAAAAAAATAATATTTTTCTAAAATAATTTTGTAACGAAAAACAATCGGTTTATTCGATGAATAAGCACGTAGGATGGTCAGGACACTCCCTTGTATCGAATCGAATGGTCATTACCGGTGTCGTGATGCGACGCCATGCTTCTTCCTACCCACATCTGACCTCCTGCTAACAAGGATCCATAAATAGTTTTACAACTATAATGTTTTTTATAATTTCTTATTATGAAGAGTGGTAGTGACTCGGTTAAGAACACTTTCCTTTAATCCAAAAGGTCGCGCTTCGAACCCCGGCATGTATCAATGCGAATACATTTTTTTTACGTACATTTTTTTTTAAATACTAACACGACATTGCGCTCACTTGATGGTAAGCGCGCAAGGTCCATGAAAGTAAGCAAGTGAAATCAGACACTCATGACTGACATCAGTCTCTAATACTATGTCGGCTTGACTGGGCATGACGGCAATTCGAGCCTGATCCTGAAACGTGTGGGCATACTCTACTGGGCTTATCGGCACAAACGGCGGATACTTCCCCGCCCCTGCAGACTGGGCAAATGAACACTACCAGTCTGCGTACCACCTATTTGTTGTTCTCGTTAAAAGTATGTGCCATTTGCAATGATGTCAAATGAAAAAAAAATATTTAATATTTTATTTAAAACACCGCTCGAAACACGACTACATATAATATATATATTCAGTGTAATTACCACATCCAAACTAAGGATTTTTTTTGTATTCTTGATCGAAGTACTCCCTTAGTTCGCCTCCCTCTCGCCCCAAGACAACAGACTTAATGAAGACGTCAATATTGCTTAGCCCACGACACCAAACTAATGTCCAACAATATATTGATGTTATTCCAACATGTTTGCACTGTCATTCATTCTGGTATTAGGTTACCAGCTAAGTTGTATTGAAAATTGGAAAGGGGTCTGATAACAAAATTAATAACAATAATAATATTATTGTTCCTTGCTGGCAAAAATCATCAGCTTATAGTGTGGACAGATGAATCGTATTATTTTTTAATAGTAGCACGACATGTGACCTTGGGCCACCTGATGGTAAGTGGCGCGCAAGGTTCATGAATGTTAGCAACTGAAGTTAGACACTAATGACTGACATCAGTCCCTAACACTATGCCGGCTTAACTAGATGCTTTTTCACACTTCGCTTGAAGGACTCCAAGTTATAGAAAAGTGGAAACACAGAGGCTCTTTATCGTGCGACAGATGTATGAGTCCCCAAATTTATAGGTACGCGAAGGGATGGTGACTACGGTATGTGGGTGCATATTGTTACCTGTGTGTGTGGTTCGGTTGCTGAATGATGACTAACGTTCAATGGCTCCTTAACTCAACATTTACTTCCAGCTGTCAAACGAAAATTAAGTTTCTACTATAGTTACGATTAGAGTTAAAAATAGAGCTGAGCCGAGTTTAATAGTCTCAATTACAGATATATTTTTTTACTGGCAACATTGAGTATTCTTAATATTAATTTATTTATTTTAAAACTTTATTGCACAAAGCACAAAGGCGGACTTAATGCCCGTAGACATTCTCTGACAACCAAACCTTAGGGACAAATTTGAACAAATATAGGTGCAATGAAAGTAACAGTAATATACAATTATAGGATAATTCAACATATATTATATACCTATTTATATACTCTTATATTTGTATTAAAATATCAATATACTAAATATTAATACATACACAAAACTGTACATAAATATACACACATACAACTTACTAACATGGCTTAGTGCGGTGGTGGCTCGGTTGTAAGAACGCGTACCTTAAATCCTACAAAGGTCGGTTCAAACCCCACCGGCATGTACCAATGAGAAATACACTTTTCTTACGTACATTTGTCATAGATTTACAACACCACCGTTCCCGTGCCTCGGAGAGCATGTTAAGCCGTCGGTCCTGGTGCCACTAATGCCAGCTTGTGAAATCGTTAATAAATTGTCATAAAAAAATGACATCATATCCTCGCCAAGCCGTCTGGCCTGCGTGGCGAGTGTAGGCCAAATTCTCCAGTTCTGGAAGGCCCATCTCCAGCAGTGGAGGTCTAGGACGATGTGTTCTAGGGGCTGTAATGATTGAACATGGTTTAGAGCTATTCATAACGTGTGAATAGACCAGTTTTTTAAACGACAATCTGTTAAACTTTTTAAACTTTTGCGCATATTCATAATAGTTTTTATAATTTTAACGGGTCTTTACGCGATTTACCTTAGAGACAATCTGTTAGTTGCCTGCCTTATGTTTACTGGAAGATCATTCCATAATTTTGTGGGAATATTTATACATAAGTATTATTAATTTTGTTGAATGGCGCCTTAAAAGCTCTTGCATTGAATTTTTTTTTTTTTTTTTTTTTTTAGATTCGGTTTGTGCTATTAAAGTTTTTTTCGTTCAAATTATATTACCATCGGTTCAGTACTATTAGAGTATAATATTGTTCACTCTATTTAGTTACGTACTATTCTTCACTCTGATATTATCTAGATAAATAGAAGAAGTAATAAATACAGAGAAAGATTCTTTGGTCAGTATAATATTAGTTTAAATAGTACTTCTCATGAACAAGAAAATGTCACAAAAGCTGTGAACAAACAAAAAACAGAAAAAATATATTGACACTGATAAGAACGACGACGCCAAACCACGACTGCCTCCGTGGATTATTATCTAAGTCCGTGGATTTAGACTCTGAGGTACCGGGTTCGATTCCTCCGATTTAATTAATTTCCTACATCAGGCAAACATGAAAATGTCACAAAAGCTGTGAACAAACAAAAAACAGAAAAAATATATTGACACTGATAAGAACGACGACGCCAAACCACGACTGCCTCCGTGGATTATTATCTAAGTCCGTGGATTTAGACTCTGAGGTACCGGGTTCGATTCCTCCGATTTAATTAATTTCCTACATCAGGCAAACATGAAAATGTAACAAAAGCTGCGCAGAAGAAACGATTGCATAGAGAAGAAAAAGCAATCAAGCTAAATACTTAGGCAAGGGGCGATCGTGGGCTCACAAGAAATGCATCGCGTGACGATTCGCTCGTTAACAACAACGTTTCATTCCAACGATGAATGATGACCTCACATCAGGTGTCACTCCGCCATGGAACCCTTCATAAATGTAAATCCATGACTCCGATACAACTTACTTTAAAGTCAATGACATTACAATAATTTAACCAAGCGAAAGAGTCGTTTCTTTAAACCTAAACCAGGATTCTAATTTTATCATATACTAGCTGTTTTATCCGGCTTTGCTCGTGTAAACGGCGACACGAAATTAATTTAGTTGCACTTTATTTTGATTTTTCTATATCTCCTAAGATACGAGTATTAATTTAACTTGCACGGTGTAAAGGTAAGAAATAATTTTCATGAAACGCTGAAGCCAACAACTAAATTTAAAATAATAAGAATCATTACCTTATTTGTGTAAATAGCTCTCCAATTACCGCTTTATAATCGCACATTTTTAAAAGTATTTAAATGATAATATACGAGTATTATCCCTAAGAGATATATATATATCCTTATATCCTAAAGTCCGTGGATTTAGACTCGGAGGTAACGGGTTCGATTCCTGGTCGAGACACACAAATATTTATTAATGTAAATAAATACATTTAATTAATATTTAATTCATTTGATGTCTCTGGTGACAATTATATAAATTAAATAAATATAGACAGTTTTTTCTCCCAAAAATTAAGTATCATAATTCAAAGGGGAAATGCTGCTAGTGTATTGGGCACCATGCCACAAGACAGCGATTTGGAGGAGCTATTTTTAGGAGGTATTTAATATTTTTTTTCTATGTAAAATATGTTTTATTGTAAAAAATTGGTGTCAATAAAGTATTTCTCCTTAATATATATATATAAATTAATAAAGGATCTTCATGATTGTACCCACACCTTTCACTCGAAACCAAGCTTTTTAGAAAATCGTCATAACATTTAACCTACTATCAAGACAAGTGACTAGCTCATCCTCTGACGTACATGATTCGAGTTCTCAATATATTATTTATTATTATTATTAATGATTAATAGGTGAGCAGTGCATTGGTGATATGCCTATATCAAGCACTGGTTGGTAAAGTTCATAAAATAGTCAGCTATCACCATAGTCTATGTCAATTGTCACTAGCCACTCGTCCGGTTTGTTTTTAAAAGTTTTTACAGTTGGGGACTTTAATATGTCTTCTGGTATTTTGTTCCACATATTTACAACTCTGTTATTCATAAAGTGATATTTCACATTTGTATTGCTGGATTTTCTCATCAATTTCATTCCGTGATCATGACGAGGAAATATCTAACTAATAATAATTCTAAACAAATAAACGCTATAACAAAGTTTCTCCTTATTTTTTCCAGAGTACCTATATAACCCAAATGCCGTATCCATAATTTAATTCAAAATAAGTCCTGCATACTTGAAGGTGACGTTTGAAAAGAACCTCATTTGTAAAAGAGCGCCGGCCAAAGGAACAATACACTTAATTTTCGTACGAACATGATTGATAGGCAATCCCATTTCTCCAAGAGTTGACGCGTATGTAACGCATGGACGTTTTGACACGTTAGATTGGGAGATTTATATGTTGTTATTGTGACAATGGCGTAATAGACTCCTAACAGCGACTGATCCTGATTTATTACTATAAAAAAACCCGTGGAGATACATTAGGAAATAGTTCTGTTAGACAAGTAGAATGCTTTCTTAGTAACCAACATATTCCCAATTATTTGAAGAATTATTTTACATTTTACGTGTCTTGTTTCGTCTTAGTCGCTACACTCTTGACGCTTAATAATCCGTCGCCACTCCTCTACGACCCCGGCTTTGCACACCTGGATATGTTGCGTCAAATATAAGGTACGGCATATTATTGTGGGGCAATGCAGTGAAAATAAATATAATCTATATTGGACAATAACAATGCATTCGTGCTATTTGTAACACACCTTCTATGACTCCCTGTCGTCCTTTATTTATAAATTATATATATATATATAAACTAAAATTACTGACTGTTCCTTATATCTATATACTTGAATGCTGTTTATTTGTAAAAAGACATCCGGAACTTTTTAAAACTCTAGGGGATAATTGCAATGCGTTTTTCTGTAGAATAATTATTCCAGCGCATAAAAGTACTCAATATAGCCAAAATTGTTATGCAATGGCAACAAAGATTTTTAATAAGCTTCCAGTTACTATAAGGGAGCTGCCACTAAAACTGTTCAAATTAAGAGTCAAACATATGCTGGTTAATATTTGTTTTTATTCGACAAAAGAATACCTAGACACTAAGCTCGACAAAGTCATGTGACTAAATAAATATTTGTATGATAGAAATAGCGAAGCATGTGATGATAATAATTTACATCCCTATACCTACCATCTTTCTGACAAATAAATTATTTCATTTCATGTAGGGGATGATCCATTGCAATCTTCACCTGATCGCTCCATCTCATAGGAGACCTACCACGCATCCTCTTGCCATCGACTTTCCCCTGTTTCACCGACTCGAGTTTTCACCGTCATAAAATGTCTAGCGGCATTAGGTCCGCCTTTATACTTTGTACAATTAGGTTTAGATAAACATTCAGCTTAAGATCAAGTGTAAGACAGTAAAAGCCTAGTTGTTCGTGTTTGTGGCCTTTTAGGCTGATTTTACGTAAAATATTCTCCATCACTTTTTTGGGCTCCTGTCCTTTTCTAACCAAATACTGTATGATTCTGTTCATGCAATCTGGCAGATCGTTTCGTAAATATAGTGCCTACAATCTAAAATATTTTAGCCTTTTCTGTGTCTGACTAACCGGCTAAATATAGTGAGTGCTCTAAAGAGATCTACCCACATACCGTAGGCACTATCCCTATGCGTATACGTACGCGTAATTTGGTGACTCATAAATATGTCGCACAATAACGCCACTACAGCTTCTGTGTTTCCACTTTCCTATTACCTGGAATCCTTCAAGCAAAGCGTGAAAAAACATGTAGTCAAGCCAGAACAGTGTTAGGGACTGATGTCAGTCATATGTGTCTGATTCCAGTTCCTAATATTCATGCACCTAGCGCGCACTTACCAGCACAGTGTCACATGTCGTGCTAGTATAAATAAAAAATGGAATGATTTTACTGGAATTTAATTCCTCTCGCACCAAACTCCACTGCATAAAGCTGAATCTAGAATCCATTCGCAATATTTCTAAACAACGTACTAAGAAGTAATGCTTAATTAATTAACGCAAGGTAACAAATCACGACAAGGCCAGTTATAATTTTCTCGACGGTCAAGACATAATCGTACCTGCGTGTACGCTTAACCGAAGATTGTGCCCGTAACTTCCACCCTTGCCCTGGGAGTTCACAAATAACGTTTTAGCTCGTAAACTAGTTGCCGCATTAACCATAACGAATAAAGGCACTAAAAGCAACAGTCTCCGTCCCTGAGGGCCGTTTCGGCTGTCAATGTGCAAATTTAGGATCGCGGTCCGCCACACCCATGCACTCTAGAAGGGTCGACCTCTTTGCCCTTTGTCTCAATTATTACTGTACTTACTGTTCTTTAGATAAAAGTGTACAGACTAACTTCAATAGTTACATCTCTGTTTGCAATCTGGATTTTCAGTTTAGATTTTACTAGTTCTAATTTTAGTCTGTTGGCGTTGCCTATATTGTTTTATGTTTGAAGAAGCTTATTGCTGCTCGGACTGGCTAATGTAATGTTCCAACTTTTGCACCCGAGAGTAGAACTCGTAAATTGTATGTTTTAAGAGCTTTAGTCGTTCCCATCTCAGCTTTAGAGAAAAGTGCATTTAACCGTGAAAGTGCATCTTCCAATTTGGACATATTCTTTTCGTTTATTATAGCAAAGGTTACTTACTTGTACATTGTCTAGTGTTTTTTTTTATTTATAGCACGAAATTAACATTGTTTTTTAAACATGTCATCATTTTGTCAGATATATGGTACAGATGTTTCTAGTATTGACAATAATTACACACATTATTTTCTAGTCTTTAAAAACCTTTGCATCACTTACTGAAAGAATTGGGCCTAAGCAGATCTGCCGTCAATACATTTATGGAACGAGCTTTCAAGACGGCATTAACGGAATCATACTGTATTTAATTGGGTAGGGAGAGTAGTAGAATGGTGAGCGTATTATCGCGAAATAAAATAAAAAAGGGAGGCCTCCTTTTCTTAAACCAGCCTATAATCTGTCGCAAGCCCAAGACACCATTCTTCTCATCTCTTACCCACATGCCATGGACCCGGCACCCGCACGGTGAATCCATGGAATGCTTAGAAATTTGTCTTCTAAGACGATATAGTCTATGTCCTAATGTCATAATTATATCTTTTTTTTGTTCAATATGTTTATTTTATTTTGTGTCAATAAACTATTATTATTTTAGACGTGTATCATATTTTTTATGAAACTTTTTGTATGTTTAAACTTGGAATTTTATTTAATTTGATTTGATATTGTTTTTTTTAATTATTCATTATTACCTACCACTTGTATTTTGTGCATGTTATGGCATTTATGTGGTACATTTATCGTTGAATCTTTGTCCTAGTTTTTAAGTAAGTAATAATGAAACCGACTACTGGTTGTCCTTAAATAAATAAATATCTGACGTCAGTTTTTATTTTTGCTTACAATTACAGCCAGTTGCAGAAATATTATTTGTTGACATGTTTAACGTATGCTTCTTGGCCGAAATAACCAAAGTGACAACTGAACTATAGTAAATTTGGCTAAATGTAAAACTGCTTCTTTAGGCGCGGTGTGGCTCGGTTGTAAGAACGCTTCCTCAAAATCCTACAAAGGACTGTTCAAACCCACCCGGCATGTACCAATGAGAAATACACTTTTCTTACGTATATTTGTTATAGATTTACTACACCATCGTACCCGTGCCTCGGAGAGCACGCTAAGCCGTCGTTCCCGGTTCCACAAATAGATGGAATCGTTAAAAAAATTGTCATTAAAAATTTACATCAAATCCTCGCCAACCCGACTGGAGAGCGTGGCGAGTGTAGGCCAAATTCTCCAGATATATGTTCTGGAAGGCCCATCTCCAACAGTGGAGGTCAAGGACGTTGTGTTCTAGGAGCTGGAATTATAAATCTGCTTCTATTAACGTGTGATTTCTGACTACTCTAATAGGGATACGTTCGGGATGATACTTCTGTATATTTAATAATGTTCTGAGATTTTACATGTATACAATTCTGACAATAAATCATTTGTAATTTGAATACAATTATGGAGACATGACAACATCTATTCTGGGCTATAATGGTACTAATTTGCTGTGTACAATGTTAAAAAAAATAAAAATATATTAGATACGAATAAGACTAATATTATTTTTATCAACTGTATACTTATATACTATACTGTGCAACTATTTTTTTGTAAAATAAAATATGTAGTGTTCGTATCCATCAAGTCCTTTAATACTAAAGCTGGGATTATGATATTTTAAATATTTTGTACTCTATATAAAATAAAGGGTTTTTTCTACTTCAATTGTAATCTTGATAGAACTACTATTTAAAATGCATATATACATCTTAGCCCAATTTGATCAATTACAAGATGAATGATGTGCTTTGAATTTGTAATAATTTAGAATCATATTTTGAAAGAGAGTTACATAATAATAAACTAAACGTTTGTATTAATTAGGTGAGTGCCAGAAATGTGTTGCCAGCCTCCAACCGCCATTTATCTTGCTGTAACGACAATGCGTTGATATATTTGATCACATTGTACCCTACCATAATATTTACGGATGGCGGCGCGCCGTGACCAAAGTGTTAATGCTAGAATTTGTCATATGTCAATTTGGTCACTATTCTTCGGACTGGAAGACATTTAATCACACACTTATTAGATCATATTGAAGCAATAGTGACGAATTGGTTCGTTAAAAAAGTTACAAAGGACTTCTATTTGGAATAGACATTATTTTATTACAATATATATAGCTATTTAACTTTGACTGCCTCCGTGGTCTAGCAGTTAAGTTGTGCCAGGTTCTATTCCTGGTCTGGACCCAATAATTTATTAAAGTATATCTCGAGTTTAGTACGCTAGAGACATCGACGAGTTTGGGACTTGTTATGATCCGTTATAATAAAATTGACTAAATATGAGTCTGCTTCATTAAAAAAAGCATGGTTTCTGACCACCCCGAAAGGGGTAACACGGTCGTGTGAAATACTTTGTTTTTAAATATTTAAAACAATTATTATTGGACAAATGCGATTACGCAATAATGATTATTTTAAGTCATAGGACTAATATAATAGTCTACGTTCGTCATTGATCTTTAGTTTATTTTAAGTTATTAATTACATACTCTGTTATCAAATCGAGAACGAATTACGTAAAAAAGCATATAATACTTACATATATATATTATGCAATAAAAATATTTATTTATTCGAAGGAATATAATTAAAACTACTAATTATTATTTTGTCAGTTATGCTTTCAAATGTTTTTTGATATCTCATATTGATTTTTATTTATTTTTATTTTGTTACTAGTTTTATTTTGCTCTTGGACATATTTTTTATTTTTATATTAAAATTCATTTTTTGTTGTCATTCATACATTGACTAGGTTTAAGAAGTAATTGCATGACAACACAACACTAATATGCCCCGTGCCTGTCTACTAAAATACAGTAGTAAAGGCGAGGCTTGATTTTCTATTCTCTGTGTTTCCACTTTCCTATAACCAAGTGCTTCAAACGAAATAAAATCAAGTGTCGAATGGCAGTGACAAGATCTGCTATGAACAAGCTGAAGAAGATTTGGAGGAATCGAAACGTTACCAGTGTTTCGTATTTTTCTGTATACTGCAGAAAAGTGAACCCTACGCATATCATGGACGAAGTTCCGAACCAACAAATCCATACTGGAGAAACTGAGGTCAGACAACGCTTACCTCGACTGTACAATCACGCATTCTCACTTTCTTTGCACACGTGACGCGGCGTGGAGAAACTCCATCGAGGCGAGGTAGGTCTCCGATGAGATGAACTGACTAGGTGAAGGCTGCAGCTAGATCATCCCCTACATTACAATAATTTAAATAAGATACCTTTAATATATTCATGCACAAGACATCAATTAACTAAGATAATAACTAACTGGGTAACTAATAAGGTTTTTAACTGTAACATATAATGATACAGAACAACTTCTAAGCGTAGTTATATAAATAATAGCTAAATTAATATTTTATTCTCATAAAATGTACTAATTAATTTTTATTTCATAATTCTATTCATATTCTAATTAATGTATGTTTATATTATTGTGGTATATATAATTAATGGTATTTTATTGTCGATATGTTAATTTATCGATGCATATTTATTTCTTCTTACACACCCTCTCACAGACACTCATACACATTCACATGACACACAGAGAGGTTATACGACATTCCTAAAATACCCACCAACAGCCCTATAATACTCTTTTTTTATTATTATTATTTATTTGTCTGTACTTGGTTAAGCTTTACAATGTTTAAATATATTGTATAAGCTTGTTTTTGTGTCACCTGGGAGTGAACTGACTCCTGTCATTCAGAAATATCTACGACAGGGGTCAGGACATCCAATCTAAATAAGTGTATAAAACATATTTGTTAAATAGTGTCAATAAACAATTTTTATTATTTTATTATTATTAGTGAACCAGGAAAGCTACGGTCTGAGAAGAGTGGCGACGGTTTGTTAAGCGTGCCACTAGCACTCAAATGGCGACCACAACACTCTGCCAACAGTGTAGCGACTAAGATGACGAAGGAAAAGGTCGATCTTCAACGTATCTCGTACTAATAGTTTTAACGTCTAACTCATAAGATATAATTAACAAAACTTTATGACAACTTGTTTTATAAACTTGTTCGTGTATTGGCAGTTCCGTAGTTTGTCAATAAAACGATTATCTGTCATTTTGGGACCATAAACAAGATTATAAACTGCCCTCGTATGGCAAAACTATGTAAACAATTTTGTGAAAAAAAGAATAAAAACTAAACATTTTATGTTGTAGTAATATATATTATCTTTACTCATTCACTGTTAGCAGAAGACTAGCAGCTTAGCAGATTCCAGTGACCTGTTAACTAACTTATTTATTTATTATGTGCACAAACAAATTACATTTAGGTATATGAATGAATTAAAAAACCAGACTGTAATTCTTGAGTAGTGCACGCAACATTGAAAAATATATAGGTACGCGAACAAGCTACTTAAGTACTATATGCAAAACAAGGAAAAAATATATATGCAAAAAGTTATAAACAAATCAACTTACTCTAAATTTACACAATAAAATAATAATAATAAATTGTTAATGTTTAATATGACTGAGAATCTGCAAGGATAACTCAGCTATATCAGAGTTATAAAATAAATATAATATAATGCCGCATTCCTCGTCACGCGGCTCTCAACGACATCATCCGAAGGGCTCTTGTCACTGCTGGTGTACCCGCAATCTTAGAACCATCTGGGATTGTGCGGAGCGATGGCAAGAGACCCGACGGAATGACTGTTGGACCGTGGAAACTTGGCAGGTCTCTGGTGTGGGATGCGACGTGTGTAGACACATTAGCTCCATCTCACATCCAGGCGACCTCGTCAGGCGCGGGGAAAGCGGCGTTTTCTGCGGAGAACCTCAAATTGCGCAAATATGCCAACCTTGGTGCCGGTTACGAATTTGCGCCGTTTGGGGTCGAGACGATGGGCCCATGGGGACCATCGGCGAGGCGGTTGGCCAAGGAGTTTTCAAAGCGGCTGACAGAAAGGTCTGGAGACAGGAAGGCTGGCAATTATTTCTGCCAAGGTATTAGCCTCGCTATACAGAGGGAAAATGTTGCCAGTCTCCTTGGCACTCTCGGATGGGACCTCTCTAGAGGACATTTTTTATTTATAGTTTAGTTTATTTTTAATTTTATTATTTAGGTAGCTTTTAATTTATATTTAATTTATATTAATTAACTTCGAATAAATAAAATGTATATAAATTATATAATAATAATAATGAAAATGCTTTATTGTACAAAAACTAAAATAACTTAAAATTAATATGCACAGGCGAGCTTTATGTCGTGAGGCATTATCCACCAGCTAACCTATATATCTTTTTGTCCTATGCCTACTTGCAAATAAATGAATTGAATTCAATTATGTATATTTTACGAAATTCATCTAAAACCGTAAGTAAGTATTGGACTACAAATAACTATACAAATTAATGTAGTTGATAGTGTCGCCATAATTATATGGATCGCGTTGAAGCCAACCAAGACCGCCTCTTTAATTTCCTGGACCACAATTCGGGTTGCTCGTGCGCACGAAACTAACCACACTTCTATTAAAATCTTTGACTTATACACGGTGACCGGGCATTCAATAGATAGATGATCTTTATATTGTTCTATAGATATAATATAATATTAGTTATATTGTAATAAAAAAGTTGTAGTTATTAAGACCGATAATGGCCAAGGATCAACGTTTTTGCTGCAATCGACATCCTTTGCCTCACACCATTTAAAAAAAAAAGTATCAGACGTCATTACTTTCCTTTTCGCTGCAAAAGCTGCTACGCACCGGTTTTGCTTAATGTTACTTAATTAATTCAGTTAGCATTTATTGTTCACCCCCCAGCTTGGGTAAGTAATAAATAGAAAATAGTACGCTGTCACTTCATGACCACCTGCAGTAACTTTATTTTGTGCACCACCTCTGCAGTCTCTTCAGCTATTCGATATATTGTCTTGGTGTAGACTGGAGGTGGTGGTGGTGGATTTAGAAAAGGAACGTAACGCTTGTTCCCCGTGCGTTCCAGGGTTCTATGTCTTGACTTATACCTAGGAGCCAGCTTATTATATAAACTAATAGGATACTGTACACAGAAATAATATTTGTTAAATAAAAAAAAAATATAATTAGTTTCGGTCCACAAAACATTTATTCTGCATTTTATTAGCCAACTTGGACAGAAGCCAGGGTAGCTAGATTGGCCCCGTCTGGCCGAACAATGTCCACTCCTATTTAGTGGGCCGTTTTTCGTCCTCTGTCCCGTAATCTATGTAGGTATTCTTGTTCGCTTAAAACTGAGATTTAGACGCAGTGTTCCCAGGTACTAGTCCTGGTAGAGAACCCAAAAATAGATTAAACTAACTTATGATATTTCTGAAGGCTACGACAAGCTTGTAAAATTAGTTAAATGAACTCTCGCTTCTTAAAAACAAAACGGCGTGGTTTTTGAGATAATTAACTAATAATTTAGAACGCGGAACTGGGTCGCATATTCTGGACTTGGCGTGTAATTTTATTCAAACCCCGGTCCAAACATTAGGTCAAAGAAAACCTTTAGATACCTCTGCCCATTACCTGCTCCTACAAACAGACGCCGGCGCAGCAATCCCTATAATTACAGCCATCTCACAGGGTGTGATTGATAGCTCTGCGTCCCATAGACAAAAATATAGAGACTGTCCTTGTGTAGGACAGGTCGATAAAGATTTCGTAAAGCAAAAAAAATAAGCGGTGGTAGCTTGGTATAAGAACCTTATAAATTGGATCGATTTGATCGGCGACGGCGGCATGTACTAATGAGAAATATACATCTACGTGCATATTTACAACAGAAAATATCTTTATTCACGTATGCTATTACAGGCATTTATGAACGTCATTATTTAAATTATTTTTAATGATTCTACTCTTGCTAGTGAAAGACAAAGCAGTAAAGTGGTCCAAAGAGCAAGCTGTTAGCAGAAGACCAGCAGCTTATCAAATTTCAGTGTTTAATCTGACTAAGAAATGAATCTGCAAGGAAATCTCAGCTACGAGTATATCAGATTTACAAAATAAAATATATACAGAATTACACCACAACGATCAATTAATAACCTTTTAAATTTAGCTATGAGTAGTATACCACCGTTCACGTGCCTCGGAGAGCACGTTATGCCATCGGACCCGGTTCCACCTTACCAACTTGTGTAATCGTTAATAAATTGTCTTAAAATTTACATCAGACCCTCGCCAAACCGTCTGGCCCGAATGGCGGGTGTCGCTCTATATATCTCTGGGTATATCTCCAATAGAGGCGGTCTAGGCTAAGGGTTCTAGGGCCTATGCTGTTGATGAAGAAGTACTAATAAATTTTAATAAATTAATAAACCTAATTTAACTTAGACTAGCGCAACCTTTGAGTCCTTCGTTTCGTGTTATTTAAAGTGATTACCTTATACTATAAATTAAATTGTTTTAATTGGGCTGGTCCGTACTACTTAAATTTTACAAACCTATATTCCATTCCACAGACTGTCTTCGTGGTCTAGTGATGAAGCATGTACTAGCTTCGATTCCTGGTTGGCTACAATAATTTATTATTGTGCTTGATACGCTAGAGACTTCGACAAGGTTGTCATGATGAGCCTATAGAAAAGTTTGCTAAGTTTCTTACCACATCGAAATAATGGTAATGATATTGTTGATGTGTAATTCTGTATTTGTTTCATTTGTAAATCTAGCTATAGCTGAGTTTTCCTGGCAGATTCTCAGCTAGCTTTAACTTTTACAGGTCGACGAAATCTGCTAAGCTGCTAGTCTTCTGCTAACAGCTTACTCTTTGGACCAGTTCGCTGCTTAGTCTTCCACTAACAGGAGTGGAATCATTCAAAGTAATTTAAATATTGACTTTTCACAAATTTACGTAAATAAAGATATTTTAACTTTGAATTTGTACTTTTTTTAAATTCCATAGTATAATTTCATACACTTTGGAGAAATTGTTATTACATGATGAATTGTTTTTGGGTCGGTCCGTTTTCTTTATGTCTATGTACCCACCTAATTCCTTATATATCAAAATGGTATTCTAATCAGTTTTTATAGGACAGGCAATTTGGGTTGGTAGCAAAGTGAAGGAGGTTTCAAGACCATTACACCCCTACCGATTTTGCGGTCGCTTCCACCCTAATGTGGTGTTACGCCTATTGTAAGCTTATTTTAAAGTATGTAATTTTACTAAATTTATTATTTGGAAGCTCACGAACTAACCATTTAATAGCAGTTTAAATATTATATTGTACAACGTTTAATCAATGTTTCAGCTTCCTTAAAAAAGTTAAGTATCACGACGGTATCCCTTCCGGGGTCGTCAGAAAACATTTTTTTTTAATGTAGCGGATTTACATTTAACTTAATTTACTATAGGCCCATCATGACAAGTGGCAAGCTTCTTTAGGTCTATTTTTTTAGCGTTATTCTATTCGGTGCTTAGGTACACCCGTTCGTAGTCGTTAATAATTATATTTATTCTTGAGTTTTTGCAAGACCAAGACAAAGACATTAATAAGTTAGCAAGACTAACCCTAGTAATAATAATTTTGCAAATTTTTTTTTTTGCAATTACGTTTTTTTTTAATTCTAACTGCCTCACGTATGTATTTAGGGCTTAAAGCGGAAAAATTTCGAACCCTTATGATCGTGATGACCAAAGCTTTTTCGCATTTAGTATCTATTAGATCATTGTGAGAAGCCAGATTGCTCTATCATGGGACACTGGGTACATACTCACATGTATGTGCCCAGTGCCTCAGGAGGGCAAGGCAAATATAAAAAATAAATGTCCTCTTTTTACTTATATAGAATAAGCAAACACTAACCCCTATGGATACTATTCCGAAATAAAGGCATTTTATTTATTTTTTATTTTATTGTACGTAAAAACAATAAAAATCGAACGTTGAAGAAATGACGGTATATGTCAATACGAGTATGTACTAGTACTACTTACTGTTCCACATGGAACAGATGATTTTTTTTCGCTTTAACTAAGTTGTTCGTAAAGATAAATAAATTTTAGTTTTAAGTAAATCGTGGTCCGATAGTACAGACACTAGAGTCTCACAAGGTTTCCTTAGTAAATACAATAAGATATAAATATATTTAAGACCTCGCCAAGCCGTCTGGCCAGTGTGGCGAGTGTAGGCCAAATTCTCCAGCTCTGGAAGGCCCATCTCCAGCAGTGGAGGTCTAGAACGCTGTGTTCTGGGGGCTGTAATGTATATTTAAGAAACAAGACCAAGACCGAGGCCAAGACTGGTCAAGTTTGGGCAAGCTAATCGATGTTTTTTACGTACCAGACTCGAAAGATATCACAAATAAATTACTTAAATTATTTTGTACCGACCAGGAATCGAACCAAGTACCCGTAACTCTAAATCCACGTACTTAACTGTGAATGCAGTTTTTTATTTAAATGTCTTTAAATGTGGCATATGGCCATTTAATTCAAAATGCATTAAAACAAAAAAAAACCAAGGAATTTGATTGATTTTCGAAGCCCAATAAAAATAACTAAAATATCTATCATAATTGCGTCCCAGTATAATGGGCATAGGTAAAAAAAGCTCTATACAGAATTTGGGTTGTTTAGCCACCAAAGACGTGCGAAGAAAATTAGCTATGTGCAAGAACACATGTGTGCCCAGGCGCTTTTTAGTTAGGCTTATAAACATATTTTGGTGAATAATAAATTCATTTGGAAATAGCATGCTGCTAAATTTGCTTAACAAATAATCAGTGTCAAATTACATACAAAATTAAAGTATATAATATTTATTAAATACCACGTATTGTAGTCTAATAGCTAAAATAACTATATTTAAAAGGTTATTAATTGAACGTGGTGCAGTTCTGTATATGTTTTATTTTGTAAATCTGATATAGCTGAGTTTGCCTTGCAGATTCCTTTCTTAGTCAGATTAAACATTAACAGGTCACTGGAATCTGCTAAGCTGCTGGTCTTCTGCTAACAGCTTACTTATTGAACTACTTTGCTGCTTAGTCTTCCACTAGTAGGAGTAGGATCATTGAAAATAATTAAATTAATGACGTTTCATAAATGCCTGTAATAGGTTTACGTGAATAAATATATTTTGACTTTGACTTTCAAGTGTGTTATATAGGTCGTAGGCAGACTGATGGTGAAATTGCACAGTCTGTCGGGGCGGGGAAGTATCCACCGTTCACAGAAATACACTCTGGTGGATAGTCATCCTTAATCCTCTAAAAAAAACCAAGGGCGTAATTACGGACACAATCCGATAGTTAGGGATTCGGGACAATTAGATTTTGACATGTGCGTGATAAATGGATGTCTCGGAGCTCTAATGCTGCCCGATAATGAAAGAAATGGAGAAGATGCGCTTAAAATTGGAGGGAAAACGTCCAATAGTTGATAAACTAAAGACTGTAACCCAATTAGGTTTGTATCATGACGAAGATGTAGATTTAATAAAAATATTGCAATTTACAGTCATCGAAAATAAAGACGTTAAGCATTCTGTGACCATTGGCCATTGGGACAAACGAGATTTCTTTGTTTGATTGAGACTGTATCTGGAGGTGGTCAGAAACAGCGGATTCACTTTAAGCCAACTTTATTATAGGCCCATCATGAAACTAGTCGTAGTAGCAAGCTCATCGATGTCTTTATGTGCCGCGGAGAGCACATGTAGCCGTCAGTTTCGGTTCCACTAATACTAACTTGTGGAATCGTTAATAAAATATTATTAAAAATTGACATCAGACCCTTGCCTACCCTTCAGGCCAGCGTACACTCGCAGTCACAATACTACAGAAATTCTGGAAGGCCCATCTCCAACTGTGAAGGTAAAGAACTTTGTGCTCTGGGGCCGGTGATGATTTGATGAATATATAGTTAATCGTTAATCGGTCCCTGCTAATATAGTAGAGGTTACAGTATTAGAATAAAACAAACTAATAATTTAATTAGTAAATTTTCAAAATTTAAAATTCTTATTGTACTTACTTGCTTATTCTAATTACAGTTCTATGTAGATGTCATGATGATGCAATCTGCCCATATTATGTGCATACAATATGCTTATATCAATAGATATTTGTTTACAATATTTATTTGTATATACTTTATATTTAATATTGTTCTTGTCAATTTATTGGAATACAATGTTAATGTCAAAATTTGCATGCTAAAAATTGTTTTATTGAGTGAAAACAGTTGTCAATAAGAATTTTCTTTAACTCAATAGTAAACGTTTTATACGTCATATTTGTGATGTCACAGAAATAATTCATTGTTTAAAACGATAATAAATAGATTGTTTATTTTTAAAATAGTCACCCATTTACTCGTAACGAATTTTCGAAATGAACCTTCTCCATGTTTTTCCTGTTCCCTTATAATTGACCAACAATGCGACTCGGGTTGTTATTAAAAGGATCGTGTTAACCTAACCGCGAATTATCAAATTTCTTGCCCTAACATTACCACATAAGTCCAAATGTCTCGGGGGTAAACGTTTAGAAATAATGCCCTACTTCAAACTTCAACGATTAACAGAAAATTGCGAAAGATTACCGGGCGTCTACTCTGATTTTTTTAACATTTGACTATATTTACCAATATGGTCCATCATGACATGACTCATGCTCTTCGATGTTTTTAGTGTACCAGACTCAAGAAATCTCACAAATAAATATAATGATGTTTTATTTATTTGTGAGATTTCTTGAGTCTGGTACACTAAAAAGTTTGTGTTCTCAACCAGGAATCGAAACCAGCACCTACGCAGTTAAATCTATGGCTTAGTTCCATAAAGGTTCATCATCATCCTGTGTCTTCCCACTTCACGCGGTTTTTGCAACACTTGCCTCCTTGGTCTAGCGGATAAATCCGTGGATTTAGATTCGGAGGTACCGGGTTCGATTCCAGGTCGGGTCACAATAATATTTATTCATCATCATTACAGCCCCTAGAACACAGCTTGCTAGATCTCCACTGTTGGAGATGGGCCTTCCAGAACATATATCAGGAGAACTTGGACTACACTTGTCACGCTGGCCAGACAGGTTGGCGAGGATATAATAATAATATTTAATAATTTAAATATATAAATAAAATTAATATTCAATTTATTTGTTATATTTCTCGAGTTTGGTACGCTGGAGATATCGACGAGCTTGCAACTTGTCATGATTGGCCTATAGTAAAGTTGGCTAAATGTGATTTTTTTTAAGCATCTGACTATGATCATGTAATATTTAAATTAGTTAAATTAATTAGCAGCAAAATGGTCTAATTTGTAAGCTACTAGCAGATGTCTTAGCTTAACAGATATTAATAATCTTTTGATATTTTATGTGACTAAGAAAAACTATAGCTAACATTAAAACAAGTACCAACAGAATTAAGCAGCAAATTATTATTTCTGTTGTTTTTGTATATCATTTTATTTATGTTTTTAATTGGTTTTAACAAATTAACTTTACATCTGTGTGTGTTGTTTTAAAGATACAGCCCAGCTATGTAAGTTAATAGTAGTATGCTAAAATGTTATTTTAATGCTTGCAAGCCTAATTTCGATAAAATTGTTAATAGGTACGAAATTATTAAATAGTAAAATCAATATTGTACGCCCTGTCCCGGGGTATATTGTTAAAATGTATTACCAAAAATGTACCAACAATCATAATTTATGACAATAAATGTATTGTGATTTATTTTCAAATAACATTTGTGTTTGGTAAGTTAAGAGTAGACCGTGGCTCTTCCTATAGTAATCCACGAATCAATTATTGTAATTACTACTCTTCTAAGGTTTAAATGCGGGTATTAATTAAAACGACTGTGATTTAGCTCTTTTACAACGTTTCATAGTTATTTTTGTTACTTTCTGCATTTTTGTTTCGGTTTAAGAGAAATTAATGCTTTTCGCTCCCACAATCCATTATTTTTAAATATTTTTCAAAGTCTTGCAACCATTTCCGAAATACATTTATCCAAGTTAAAGTAGAAACACATTAAAATTTTCCCGCCATCAATCAGACTGTTACTGTACAAAGCACAGATCAGATCATGCGTGGAATACTGTTCACACCTTTGGGATGGTTCAGCCAAGTACCTCACAGATGCTCTCAATGTCCTACAGAGGCGAGCTGTTCGAATTGTGGACGATGCCACTATATCTGGAACTCTCGAATCCCTGCAGCTTCGCCGAGATGTAGCTTCTCTGAGCGTGTTCTACCGGCTATACTATGGTGAGTGCTCTGAAGAGCTCTATAACCTAATTCCTTCCTCTCCATTCCGCAACCGAACCACACGCACAGGTCAGAATATGCACCCACATACCGTAGTCACTATCCCTTCGCGTACCTATAAATTTGGTGACTCATACATCTGTCGCACAATAAAGATGTGGAATGCTCTTCCAGTCTCTGTGTTTCCACTTTCCTATAACCTGGAGTCCTTCAAGCGAAGTGTGAAAAGGCATCTAGTCAAGCCGGCGCCTTACTTACCATCAGGTGGGCGCAGGGTCACACGTCGTGCTAGTATTAAAAAATAAATAAAAAATAATAATAATATTAAAATAATATTCATGAATTACCCAATAATGATTGGATTTTGCCGTTTACTAGTGTGTCGTATCGATTCGTATTTTAGTAAATTTGATATTGTTAACCAATTTAAGAGCTTTGTGTTTTAAAGGCTTAAATAATCATGTATTTTAAATTTAGTGACCCGTTATTACAACTCCTGAGTGTTAATTTCTTACGACGCGTTTGCTTTAACTAATAATTACATTATTCTAATAATATTAGCCTTGTTTGCGTTTGACATTTAAAGCCATGGTACATACGTTCATTAAGTCCACCCCAGTAGCACAACGTAGGTAAATAAATTACGTAACTTCTTTATCATTTTGTATTCTTTCAACTCTTTTAAAGGGGCCTTTACACTCGACGACTATATGAGTATGTTTTAATACGTTTTTTTTAAAGCGTATTCTTATTAAGCCCACTTTACTATGGGTCTATCATGGCACAATTGTTATGCCATATGCCATAGTGCCAATTCACTGGCGTAAATTAAATATTTTTTTGTACTTTGACCAAGAATCGAAGACGAAGGCAAAACACCAGCTCTAGTGCGGAATAAGGAATTTAAACTTTTAAATATTTGGCTATCTGTATTCTCTATTGTAAATAAACAATACAAGTGCTAGAGCATGTAGTAATTCTGACAGAATGATATTTAGAATATTTGAACGTAATCTTCAGTGTTACCAGAAAAAAAACTTTTATTACCGGAAATATTTAAAATGGTAACATTTTTGCCTTTCGAGGTTTAAATAGTTTACAACTAACATTGTAAGACATTACCTCAACGGCACCTCCACTCAACATTTCCAGCTGTCAAACGAAAATTAATTCTCCGTAATTGAGACGATTAAAATAAAAAATGGCGTCTAATGTACCAGGTTAAGACTGACCTTCAAAATAAAACTGTCGGTTCGGCTCTATTTTTAACTTTAATCGTAACTATTACAGAAATTTAATTATCGTTTGACAGCTGTAAGGAATTGTTGAGTGGAGGAGGCCTTGAACAATACGGGTGTAGGTTATAAATAAATAAATAAAAATAAACAAATAAGTAGGCATATATCCTAATTATTATTATTATTTTATTAATATTAAAATTTTATTTAATATTAACAGTATAAATTAATAACAATATTAAATAATTAAAATTAAATAAACTAAAATGTTTTCCCTTCTTATTAACTGCCTCCGTGGTCTAGCGATTAATTCCTTTAAGTGAGTTTGGTACGCTGGAGACATCGACGAGCTTGCCACTTGTCATGATTGGCCTATAGTATAGTTGGCTAAATGTGAATCCGCTTATTTATAAGCGTGGTTTCTGACCACCCCGAAAGGGAAACGGTTGTAATGATACTATACTTCTTTTTAAAATTTATTCCATTACAATAAATATCCATTTATCTCAGTGTAGAAACGCATGTTCACTTAAATGCATTCAATGCACCTCTGGCCTTACTTAAGGCTGTAAATAAAGGACAATAAACCGACATAAACATAATTGTATACAATAAACATGAAACCAGTAAGTCTAGGCACAGGTCAAGAAAATAATTTGACATCAAAAGGTCATGACTGTCACACAATAGTCAGTAAATCTAAAGAGCTCGTCCAGGAAGGTCTGTGTCGTTTTTATCACCTTTCTTCCAGCGCTATAAGACATTTAATTACACAATTCCAGAGACGTATATATTGACAGGCACTATTATTTTATTTTTTTATTTTCCGACGAATGCTCAGGACTATAACTTCTGGAGCATTTGGTTCTATACACTAGGTATTATGGCACTATGAATTGTTATATAAAAAAAGTTTATCAGTTATTAAATTCAATATAAATTAAATCTAGTAAATAAATAAAAAATAAAAAAATGTCCTCTAGAGACGTCCCAATAAAAATAGTCTCAAGGAGACTGGCAACATTTCCCCTTTGTATTGCAAGGCTTTGACGTTGGCAAAACTAATTGCCAGCATTCCAGTCACCCCAACTCATCTAGCTAGCATGGCGTGTGTAGCCAAATTCTCCGAAAAAAAAACGGGGAGACCCTTCTCCAACTGTGGAGTTCTGGGAGTCTTGTTCTAGGGGCTGTGATGATGATTCCGGTCTTAGCCAGGTGCTTGGATAAGGGTCTCTATGGGTCCAACATCTCGACCCCAAACGGTGCAAATTTGTAACTAGTACCAAAGTTGGCATATTTGCGCAAATTCTCACCAGAAACCACTGCACTTCCTGTACCAGACGTGGTCGCCTGAATCTGAAATGAAGCTAATATGTCTACAAATGTCGTATCGATCTGAAAAGTTTCTACGGCCCAATATCAGCTACAAGTATGTTTGAATTATGTAAATGTTTCGAAAGGCCATGTGGAGTGGCGAGCCACAGGGGAGGCCTATATCCAGCTGTAAAGATACACAGACTGATAATGATATATAAGTTTCATGCATGAACTTTTATTTTATTTATTTGTTTATTTTAAAACTTTTTAAACATTTAAATTTTGTGACATTAGAAAGCATTTTGACTACCGGCAGATTGTTCGACAGATCCGCGACCACTACTGCGAAAGATTTTCACTGAAAGCTAGAATGATAAGATGGGATAGCTAAAACAGAATTGTGGGACAAACGAAGAGACCTTTCATGAAGAACTTTAAAACTTAATTTTATGACAAAAGCGTCAAATTTATTTAATTATAATTATTAAGATTGTAAGTTGACACGGCCTTTATACAAACACAAAATTAATTTAAATTTATTATAATTATACATTATATTATATTTATTTAGATTATAAGTTGACATGGCTATAATGCCTCAAATTTAGGTTAAGCAACAGTACAAATTCAAATTTTCAGTCTATCTATAATTTAATTTAATCTTTTAATTTATTATTTGTTGCTTGTAATGTTTTTTTTTAATTTTACTAATATTGTAAATAATTTGTAAAAAAATTACAATATCGGAGTGTTACATGTGAACCATATGGAAATAAATATTTTGAATTTGAATTTTGAATAATTTTGGACAATTAAACTTTTAAACTTTCGCGCACATTCATAATAGATTTTTATAATTTTAACGGGTCTTTACGGGTGACCACGGCCAATGCAACTTGGCTGAAACGTCGGGAGAAATATGTCTCTAAGGTAAATCGCGTAAAGACCCGTTAAAATTATAAAAATAAATTTTGGACAAGCCCATTAAAGTATATGTCTAGATCAGTCCATATGAATAATTCAGTGGTCAGCAGCCCGGGGACAGGAGGCAGTGTTCGGAACGGTCACAGAACGGCGGATTGCCGCTAGATTTACGATGTACCTGCCACTTGCAACTAAAGTAGGAAGTTATGACTTGCTAGAATATAATTGTCCTACAGAATATTTTTAACCCTTTCACGTCATTCAATTAAAACAATTTGCGTCTAAGAGTTTTTTTTGTCTTTTTAAGAATAATAGTGATATGATTTACAACTGTATAGCTTCTTCTCATCTTAAAACAAACTTTTAATTTATTTCTGATTCGCACGACCGCCCTTTTTGTTTTTCTCATAACAACCAACTCAAAATCCCACCCCACACTTCCAGCAGATTTTTACTTTGTGCAGCAAGTTTTGAAATAAATTTTACATACGTCACAATTATTTAGCTTTTACGTACGAGCACACGGCAGTTGAACCTATCATACAATCAAGGAATGTTAAGCACCATATTTTGCTACTTCTGTACGAAGGGACATTTCAGACGTCACATATTCAGGTTATCATTCTGAATGGGCGAGTGGACTCCTCCGAACCTCTTAGTAGAATCGTTTAAAAGACTACCGGCCTAAGAACTAGAAGCACGTCTATTTTGTATGTCTCTGTGTGCTTTACTAACTACAGACAAAGTTCATTGTTTTGGAGGTCATGTAGCTACCTTAATAGTAACTGTTCAGAGCTTAAGTTATTTATCATGAAGCCATCGATTGCTCGTAGCTACTTGACCAGATCTTTCTGTACTGACCATATGCCTTAGCATTGTATGTTTTTGTAGGTACTCGTTTTAATAACCTTTTTAGTTTATATAATATCTGTTATTATTTTACAAATACTTTATTACAAATGCTGCCAGTGTTTTGGGCACCATGCCACTGGACAATGGCCTGGAGGAAATTTTTATATTGTAAGGTTAAGGTTGCTAAAATTTTTATTATATTTAATTTGTTATTTAGATTTAGTTTATTTTTTAGGTTAATTCATAATATTGTAATTATTTTATATTGTTTGTATATTACTTCGAATAAACTTTATTTAACTTTAGTTCTATATTTTTTGTAATCTATTTGTGGTACATCTTTTAGTTGATGCTTTATATTTTCTTTTTGTTTTGTTTATGTGTTTATTAGTCGGTAGTTAGCTGCCTCCGTGGTCTAGCGGTTAAGTCTGTGGATGTAGACTCGGAGGTACCGGGTTCGATTCCTCGTCGGGTCACAAAAATATTTATTAATGTAAATTTTTACATTTAATTAATATTTAATTTGTTTGTGATATTTCAGGAGTTCGGCTGCTGCTGGAGACATCGACGAGCTTGCCACTTGTCATGATTGGCCTATAGTAAAGTTGGCTAAATGTGAATCCGCTTATTTATAAGCGTGGTTTCTGACCACCCCGAAAGGGAAACGGTCGTGATGATACTTTACTAGTTAGCTGTAATAAATAAATAAATATCTGAAAAAAACTTGGTATGGGATGGATGGTATGACGTTGGTCCCCTATGAACGAGGACGTGCTCTGGTGTGGGACGCCACGTGCGTCGACACCCTCGCCGTGTCGCACCTCAGGGCATTAAGCGTGAACCACGGCGGAAAATGCGGAGTCTCGCAGGCGGCGCAAGAACGTATCCATATTAAAAGATTATATATTTATGCCATGAAGTCCAAGCGCAAAACATTTTTAAAGACATGTCTCCTCCAGTGCCAAGATGGTTGGAGCTTTCTTCGCCCAAAGAATCAGTATTGCAATTCAGCGGACGGGACTTATATCCGTATCCATAATATTAATATTAGTTTTATTTTATATGTTGTAAATATTTTTTCCGTTAAATAAATATTGAACAAGAAATTGATGGCAGTAGATTTCCGAAGTGCGAGTAATCAAATAAAATGATCACAAATTATAACGTCCGTCGGTTGCCAATCGGTTTTTGTCATACACCAAATCCTATTGATCATCGATCGGGAAAAAAACAAATAATTTGAAGCAAAAAACAAGTACGTCACGACATACAGAACAAGTACTTTACTGAGGAGACAATTCTTGAATGTCGAATTGAATATGCTTAGGAATCATAATTTCTTCGAAGGAAGTAATGTACAATGATTTTTAAAAAACTAAATTAATAAATAAACTAAAAAATTTAACTTTTAAAACATATAAATTACTACTAATAAAAAAACTACTTAATAATTAAAAATTCAACTAAAAACTAAAATAAAAAAATGGAAAAATAAAATATGCTCCAAATCTCTGGCAATGGGCAAAGTGCCAAGGATACTGGCAGTAATTGTAAGCTTAGTGGGCGAAAATAAATAACTTACTAAATAACTAACGACAATGCTATATTTATAATACCAAGCATACAGCTTCCGATTTGTCTGATTATAGTAATGCGCAGATAATACAGTCGGCTCGTCTCTGTGGTTAACATTTGATGGCACCACAAAAGACTACCTTGTGACTGTCAAACGATTCACGAAGTCACGATCTATTCACAAGTAATTAGTGATTCGTACAATTATTTAAAAAAATACGTTTTATTCATCGTCATAATAGCTGGACCAAGGTTAACTTAATTATAATTCAATGTGACGAAAATGTTTAATCAAATTAAATTAATATTCATTAAATATAAAAGCTACTCAAATAACAAAAATGTCCTCTAAAGACGTCCCATCCGAGATATTCCCAAGGACACTGGCAACATTACCGCTTTGTATAGCGAGGCTAATACGTTGGCAGAATTAATTGCCAGCCTTCCTGTTACCTGACCTTTCCCTGTCTTAAGTTGACATACAAATTATGATAATTATTATTATTTAGATCGTAAGATGACACGGCCCCCTTACAGCCACGAATTTACATTTATTGACATTAATATTGTATTTTTAATACATTTTTTATGTATTTTTAGATTGTAAGCTGTCACAGCCTCTTTAGAGCCACGAATAATTACTAACTTGACATGTGTAATTTATTTTAGTCTATAAGCTGACACTTTTTAACTAGGTACCTAGTTTCAAGCAAAAACTTGTTTATGGCAACAGTGTTTTAGTTAAAAATGATGGTATAGCTGATATGCTGGTTATTTTATAATTGAAATAATAGTAAACTGTGAAAATAAATATGTACTGACAATATCCAAGTGTTGTATTAACCAAAGGAAAATAAATGATTTGATTTGATTTGTCAGCCGCTTTGGCAACTCCTTGGCCAGGCGCTTTGCTGAGGTTCGCTATAGGCCCATCGTCTCGACCCCAAACGGCGGAAATTCGTAACCGGTACCAAGGTTACGAATACCGCCGCAACTAACTTAATTTGTAATTGTCATATTTTAAATGTGTGAATCAGGTATATAGACATAAACGTAAAATGCAGTCATTCCAAATCTTTGGTAGTTGTCCTTGGAGCCGGACATATGTGGCCTTTAGGACTGTATACATCTGGTTTGAGGCAATGAAGCAATTCCAAAATTTTCCTTCTTGGTCAGAATTGTGACTTATCAAAATCAGCATGTTAAACTATACATCGGTACTACGTTTTATTAAATGATTCATCGCCCTGTCGGGTACAGTTGGCTTGTATCATCATCAACAACCAGTGTATCTGTATGATGATCTGTAACAGGTCATCCCTTTGGTTTTATTGAAAAATAAAAATTAAAAAAATATCTTATTAGTTCTCTAAATCGGTATTATATTGTATTTTTTATTCATTTATTCTCTATTATATGTTATATTCTGTGTGTTATTAAATATTTTCTTAAATTCCTATTTTAAATTAGTGATTTAATGCACCCACAATCCCTGCTCACTATCCCAAAAGTTATACGTTAGAAAATGTCTAGTATGTATAAAAATATATGCAAGAGTATCTGTAATTACCTGTTTTGTTTTCTCAGTTTAACTATCTATAGTTGGTTTTGTTAAAGGTTTGTAAAGTTGGTTTTACTTTTATTTTATATTTTTATATTTGTACCGTTGATATAAAGAGCCTAACTGATATAAAAACGTTGCCACGAAACTAATCTAAATCCTTAATGAATTAGTTGTTAGTCGCACCTGATTGGTCGAGTCTTACTGCACCCCCACCTCATTCGTCGATTCCTACTGCGCTTCCAATGTTGGTGTGATAATTTGTATGAAAAATTAATTGTGATTTAAAAAAAATTAGTTTCCTGATTCTTTATAATTATATTTTTTAGAACACATAGTCGTAAATCTCGCCTGCCAAAGAATTTAATAACCTTTTGGAATATATTTGTAAATTTGGCCTTTTTATAATAATAATAACGTTTATTGGATCATAATCAAATAATTTCAGTTAGTAAGCACTGCCTTCTGGAAAAGAAATTCTGGGCTCCAGAAGGCAGTTTCCCTATGTTTGACACAATAAAACTATACGAGTACATCAATAATACAGTGCATTCCCATTCTCATCAAATGTATTAATTAATACTAATTCAATTACAACAAATGTTAGATAGGATCCTGCCACCATCACGTACTTCACGAGTAGAATTAAAGAAGTGTCGTAGGCTGTAGCAAATTGATTACGAACACTCTCAAGTAATTAATGTCAACTTGGAAACTTTAATTATTTTAATTACAATCATTATTTTGATGGCTTACGAAACCTGTGATAGCGATATTCAAAAATGTGTTATAAAAGTACGACTACGTTCGATTGGAAAATTTCTCAGAACAACACTTTTGGAGAGTTTTGCTTACTCTCACCACAGGCGGGTTGGCGAGGATCTAATGTCAATTCAATGCACTGTATAAGGAGCGGGCTAGCACAATTTTTCACAGTTTTTCACCATTAAACCATATTACTGTATGTTTTATAATATTTTATTTATCTATTTGTACCGTACTTATATTTAAATGTCCCAATGTCCCAAAGATTAACGGGAAGAGAATGTCTTGCGGCATTACGTTCGCCTTTTGTATAGATTAACTATAACGTTTTTAAATAAATAAAAGTATCTTTCTTCTTCTATATTTATATATTAGAAAAATTGGTATTCGGTCACTTTCTTAAAATGAAAAATGTCTCAAACACGCTCTGACATAGTAATTATTTTATATACATATGTATTTTTTTTTTGTTGTATATATCTAATTTGTATTTTTTCTTTTTATCTGCACAACGATAGCTCTCTTATCGCCATCACAAAGGTTAACTGTTAACTGTGAAAATACCTAAATAATAGTAGTACTATATCATAAATTTAACTACTGGAATGCCATTGACACGTTATTGATTAATAGGGGCACTGTCACGCTATTGAACTTAAGTAATTTTAAGAATAATAAAACTGTCAAAATATTTCGTCACGACACCATCGAAATGCCATTTAAACATCATTGCGTTAGTAGAATTGATGGCGAGGTCCATTTAAACATATCAATTGTATAATCTAATTAAAATTTAATATAATATGTCCACTGAGATTGCGTGAGATTAAAAAAAAAAAACAAAGTATTCATCTATTACCATCCCCTAGGACACAGAGTCTTAGGTCTCTACTGCTGGATATATTTCTAGTGTTTAGCTGACCAAACATGCCTTGTGTTCTCGTTTCTTGGCCGCAGCCATCATAATTGTTGAGAGAGCAAATTGTACAACAAATATATTTCAATGTAGTAAATATTAATGTATCTGTGTGCTATCGGTGTAAATGGAAATTTAGTATTTAAGAATGTGTATATTAAATAATAAACCAGATTGCAACATTACGTTGTTTGTCTCATTTCCTACACGTTGCCCAAGACACCTTTGCATGCTACCTCTTCTAGGTACGATCTTGTGAGCCTGCTCGATCGAACGTGTATCCACCACCTTGAATCTCTACCCGACCTCTGTTAGGATCCATCACGTTGGTCAAGACACCTAGCCACCTGCCTCCTCTATAGGCACAGTCGCGTGAGCCTGCGCGCCTGGACGTGAATACCATCTTCCCCATTCCCTCGCTGCCTCAGGGTATCACACCGGCAGTGAGACTCCTATCTTTACACTACCACTATAATTTATATATTGTTAGGTTTATATATTTCGCTCAGAGCTTGGACTTAGGTGTTAGGCCCTCTGCATTTAGCGTCCACGCTCTGACACTAGAGAATAGGCTACTTATCATTTTTTTAATGTCTTAAATCTATATATATATAAAGGTGAATGTCTGTCTGTGTATTCCCTATGCATTGCAAAACTACTTGACCGATCGGAATGAAACTTTGGGAATATGTTGTGTGAACATCGGGGAAGGTTTCTGACATATTAGATTGCATAATAAGTAAATCTTAATATATAAAACAAAGTCGGGTTTGTTAGAACGCTTATAACTCGAGAACGGCAGGACAGATTTTCATTGTCCCGATTAGCAGATCAACTATAAATAAAATTGGAAAATTAAAGAAAAAATGAAATAAAAGAAAGAACATTTACCCATACAAGAAGTCATAATAAGTGTGAAGTGGCTCCCCTTGGGGGAGGACTATATCCAGCAGTGAAGAGACACAGGCTGATGATGATTATGAAAGGGTACAGATGAGGCAAATGGGCATCGACGTGCGAGCCATTGTTCCTACAGTACACCACAGAAATGCACAGAATTATCATGTTCTAATTATTATAGTATACGTGGGAAATTGAGATTAGTTTTAAAGTTTACTACTTGCATTATAGTCGATAACACAATGTCGCTTAACGATATTATGAATTGATTTGTATAAGGAAAAAACTAGCATTTATTTGAGATTTCCTGATATAACATACTCATTAGTACAGTTTTGGTCGATTTTATAATGATATCTACATTTTTATTTAATCCAGTTTTATATCCTCAAGAGTTAATTTACACAAAAATATTGTAAACGATACCGGTCAGTGCAGCTGTCATATCTACAGGGCTTCACCACACCTCTCACTATTAGGTACACTTTTCTGTAGGTAAGGCAGTATCCTAATTTGGCCAATGTATAGACTTACTTATTAATATATCTAATACTTACATATTAAATAAAATACGTTTCATAATAAGATCAGAAATAATTATTTACTTTCATTTATTTATTTATTTATTCAAGGTACAACAAACAGATTACAACCATTGCACGATATGTACACACTATTTGACAGCAGTTCTGGATTGCAATCCACAGCAGTGTACACTACAAGACAATACAATAATAATACAATTCAAATGTTCTTACATAACATGATCAATTTCAAATTTCCAACCTATATATAAACTTATTATAAAAGACAACTTAAATATACAAGTCATAAAGACAGCACAATCTAACTAATAATAACCTACCTAACTAAATTAAAGCAAATTACAACATCAAAAATTAAAATTATCCCAGATTAAACCATCTATGTACATATTTATTTAAAATAATTGTTAGATTAATAATAATAAATTAAATATTAATAAAAATCAATACTGCAATAAATAATAATAAAGATAAATATAGTTAATCAATATAAATAATTGTTTACATACATTAAATATGTTTCAAATAGAAAAGGCTAAAGACTTATCATATATATACATAAATAACACTGCATCTGAAGCGAGAGAGTGTTGTGTTAAACAATTAACTAATCTAGCAAAATTTGTATTTAAATAAATTTAAAAAATATGGAAGTATTGATTTCATTTATTGTAGGTATTTCATATTTTTAATTTTCACAGCACTTTACATAAAAAGTTAAGAACGTATATATATATATATATATATGTATATATTAACGTTCTGTAATGTGCTGTGAAAATGAAAAATATGAAATACCTACATAAATGTGTAGTGGCAATAGGCTGGACGCGTTTGTCGCAGAACCGATGAACGATGGAATAGACGAGTTCTGGAGTGGAGACCACGTACTGGAAGACGCAGAGTGGGACGACCCTCCGCCAGCTGGTAAGGGATGGATGGCAAAAGATGTTGTGAAGTGGTTAGCCTTGAGGGAGGCCTATATCCAGCTGTGAGAGACACAGGCTGATGATGATGATGATCTGATTGTTATTATCATATAAAGTTATCTGGAAAACAACTGTATACTGTATAGTATTGAAAACAACAGTGTGAACGGTTGTACGAGAGATAATCGTTAAGGTAATCTCCGAGATGCGTAATTATAAAGCATTTGCCATAGACATATACAATTTGACCGACCCTACAATGCAATTTATCCAGTCGAAGTAAAAAATCCAATGATTGACGCCATTGCGATTTTATAGTTTTATTATTATTGATTAGTAGGCGAGCAGCGCATTCCTGATATGCCTATATCAAGCACTGGTGTAAAATTCATAAAATTGACAGGTATAGTTATTAGTTAACATTTAGTTAAAGTCTATGTATATTGTAACTAACTAGCCAATTGTGCAGTTTGTTTATATATATTTTTTTTTTGTTTTACATTTTATTGACCTTGAGAATAGAAACAACAGACTTTAGTTTCTACCAAAGCTTGAGAAAATGCTTTTTTAATATTTAATTGTTAATTTAGAAAAGTATTCCTCAATGCTGAGGGACGATGCAGCGCCATCCGGATCTGCACACGGCGGCATGCAGTGCATTGTGAATTGGGATGTTAAATGTGATGCGGATCTGATCAGACCACCGTATCGGGCTTCGGCCATGGTGTCTCGTGCGCTGTCCACGGAATGCGCAACATACGCCTCCAGCACCTGTCTTCTGACGGTCCAGGTTTCGGCAGCATATGGGGATATGGACAATACAGATTGCGGAAAAATCTTGTTTATTTATTTATTTTCAGTAAAATCACAGCTTATAACTAGGGCATAAAATTACAGTATTATAAATTATTAGATCTTAAGCCAGAAACATTTTATATTATTTTTACAGTTCATTTCTCCAAAACAGTGGGTTAAATACTAAAAAAAAAAAATACAAAGTTTAACATTGGTAAAAAAAAATATTATGATTATTATAATATTTTAGTCCTGATAATGATCTTTCCGTATTCCTTTTATCGGACTCATAGCGTTTTTGGCCATGCCTATACTTTAGCGTATTTTTGTTTCACACAATCCAGTATTAGAGATAGGGTATTAGGGAGCCCAGGTATGTGAAGTCAGAATCATGTTCTAGATTAAGCGCCCCAGTCTAGCACCGTGATCTTCGTCTTCTGATTGTTGATCTAAAGACCTATATTATGCATGACGGCAGATGCAAGAGATGTTATTAAATAACCTATTTACCTATCCGAAATCGTTATTTATAGCTTTAATGCCACATAAAGCTGGATTTCTGACATTTGGAAGCACGAGCTCATGCATTGATCCGAATATTAATCTGACCCATATTGATTTGCGTATGACTTCTAAAAATGCATAACTAATACACAAGAAGTTTGATCAAGCTGCGTCTGTGTGGTTTTATTATGGTTTTTCTTGCATCACGAGTAACACTACTGCGTTGGACTGTCTTAGTTGTTGATTTGGACAAGTTTTTATATATTTGTCTATGACGTTTGGTTATTAACTATTTGCTCGGATGCTCCAACTGGTTGGTCGATGGCTGTCGAATGAAGTAAGCAATGTGATGTGCTCTTCGGATGTGTGCTGCCTTAATTATCTACGTATCCAGAATAACAATTAGAAACGTTGGTTTGCTCCAGTGACCAACAGTGTTCTCTTTTTTATACTAAACGTTGTATAAAACCTTGCATCAGAACAGCTAGTCTCTAGGTTTTGGTCTTAGTGTCTTGGTTAAGTTTTAAATAAAGAAATATATAAATTTCAATATCCATATTAATCCATTACTGTTGCCGGGCACTTAATGCTTAAAAAGCGTGTTTTTTTATTTATTTTTGCACTTAAAGTAATAGAATCCTGCTGCAGGGAGGCTATTACGTATCCCATCTACGTCAAACATTTTGATAGCTTTACAAATTTTGTACTATCTTTAATTTGGCACTAATTTAGACGTTTGTTGTTGAACCTACAATCAATGATTCAACTAGATTAAACACTCAAAATTACTGCAAGAAACTGACAAGCAGACCATCACATAGATGCTATCTCTTTCTCTCAATAATACACGACAAACAAAGTCATAAATAAAATAACATAAATGCTATTAAATAGGTATTTATTACAAAATAAACCTAAATAATTTACTATTTTTTTTAATTTTTTTTTGTATCTGTAATGTTGGAATCGCCGTTTTTAATAATCTACGCATTTGGTTTTATTCACTTACATAATATTTGTCAAAATTAATCGAATAAATATAATTTTTTGAAGGCCTGTAAAGTGCTTCGTACCTTTCTTTCGCGATAATAGATGTCTATTCTGCACGGCGAAAAGTATAAAAAAATTAAAAGATAATGCAATAAATTTTCAACACCATGAATTTCTTGTTTCTGGATTATTAGCAAAAAAATTTAATGTAATCAAATATTTGTATTTATTTATACAATTTTATTAATTTACTCTAAAATATAAACTGACTTGACTTACATAAAGAGACTATTCATTACAAACCCCTAGTTTTACAGACACTGGCATTTTAACACGTCCTAACACTGGCCGTAGTTGAAACGTACTGACGGAAATATCAGCACACGATTATTTTGTGCTGATAACTCTATTAGCGTTTTCAGAGCCGTTACCTATAAGCTAAATAATATTGATCGATGTATGGAACGTTACGTACTCAGACTATAATGATTGGTTAATAGTACAAAACAGCATATTTAATTGATGCCAAAACAAACTATAATTTTGCAATAATAATTGATCAATTAGTTGATAAATTTGGAAATAAATTTAATAGCTGTTGTAGGTGTAAATAATTGATAATAATTAAGCATATTGTTAACAGGAGCTGAAAATATTCATGTCTCTAATTAGACAACCTTCATCTAACAAGGCCGCTTCAATTATTATTTTTTTTTCCAACAACGTTAAGCTATAATAATTATTATTGATAGATTTTTTTTTTGTTATACTCGTAAGTGGTGGTCGTATTGTAAGGATGAACAACAAACTTCATGTCTGTGTAATTGGAACGATAAAATTTTAGATAACGAATCTATCATATAATATATGAGCCCCAAAGCCAAATTATAGTGGCTATCACAGGGGCTTAAATTATAATGCAATAAGGTGTTTAACTACCTGGGTACTGATATCAAAAGCAGTGATAATGTCAAGACTTTTTCACATTCACTAAAATCTTTTCTTCTGGTAAGACCTTTTTATAATTTAAAAGAGAGTACTACGACAGGATGTTCGAGTATGGCTAATTTTATATGGGTACCCTTTATACAATGACATTTGGTATTTTATTTATAAGTGGGTATGTTTGTTATTGTTTTCTATGTTACAGTTATTTTCTGTTATTGTTTGTATTGAGGTTTATTTCTTCAATAATTTAATCTATTATTTTGTAGTTGTTGTAAACAAATTTGCACACAATTAATGTATTGTATTTTACAAGCAAATAAACTTTTATTTCATATCAGTTTTATTGTAAGATACACTAATACTATATAGAAATGTGGTGTTGGCGGAGAATTTTAGGCATATCGTGGACGGAGTTTTGACCAACAAATCCATCCTGGAGGAACTGGAGATAGAACATCGCCTTTCCTCAATCGTACAATCACGCATTCTTACTTTCTTTGGACACGTGTCGCGGCGTGGAGATACATCCATTAGGCGCCTTGTAGTTCAAGAAAGTCGATAGCAAGAGGATGCGAGGTAGGTCTCCGATGAGATGGACTGAACAATTTAAAACAGCAATGGATCACCCCTGAATGGATTTGAGTGGAAATTAAGGTTGCAGTTCGAGACGAGTAGAGACAGCTTGTTAAGCGTGCCACTGACACTCAAGTGACGACCACGACCACTCTGCCAAGAGTGTAGCGACTAAGAAGAAGAATACTAGATAGTAGATTTTTTGTTTATAGACAGAATCGAGAAATCATCAATAATACGACTACGGCCTGAAAGGCCCAACCGATCAAAGCGCCTTCGAACTAAATTCTTCGAAACTAAGTCTGAGTCGTGGCTGCAAGTGAACGTGCAACATGCAAAGCAAAAGTCTACTCGATGGCAGCAGATTCAACCTGAAGGGGTCTGCGGTGGAGCTATCGAGGGGGAGCTGGGGGATGAAGACCGCGGCAACTGGATCGGAAGGTCCTTGGCTTGGCAGCCAAAAGACTTTAGGCCACAATCACTCGTGAACGGATCGCCGATGTCCACCTGAATGCAACCTCTATAAGAAGGTAAATAACTGTAAGACCCGTTCTGTCAGACAAAGCTAGTACCCAATCAAAATCCAAATAGCTGAGAAGAACGTCCCAACGCTATTTTAAAATGGCCAGGAGTATCCTCTAGGACATCGGCGATACGTTCACGAGTTATTGAGGCCTCCAAGTCTTCTGGCTGCCAAGCCATATAATCAATAAAAAAAATCTAAATTTGGAACTTTTAATGAAAACATATTTGAGACATATGAGTTGAATCATCACAAACATGGACGACTAATCGTTAAATCTGTCGTGAGAACCCATCGGACACCGTTAACGTGGACGTATACATATAACATGTCTAACAATAACTGTGGTTTAAAAAAAACTTGGTTAGGTAAGTTGAACTATTTTTTATTCACTTGTACTATAGTTTATTCTTTATACGTGTAAATTGCCTATTGGCTGTACGCAGTTTAGGAATAATATATTATACTATTTGGAGAGCGGTGGTAGTTCCTGTGCCTCTGAGAGCATCTTAAGCCCAGGCCCCGGTTTCATCGGCCAACTAGTGGAATCATAAAAAAAATACAACTTTCTCAACCCTCGGATAGCGTTAGGCCGAATTCCCCAGAAATGTATGGTAGCCCGTATCCAACAGTGGAGGTCTGTGCTCTAGGGGCAGTGATGATTATATATTTTTTTTAAGTTATTCTAGAAGCGAATTGTAATATAAATGCAAGGAAATAAAAAACTCTTTTAAGAAAATAAACCAGTCACAGTTTTTATATTGTATTTTAGTTAAATGTAGTTATTTAATAATAAATAACGTAAAAAAATATTTTGAGCAAGTTCTGATGTTATTGTCTTTGACTGTTAAAGACAACTTTTACAAGAAATTTCTTGAAAAGAAATCCACCCATTTTGGATTGGTCACGCAATTTGTCAATAGATTCGCTATCGGTCATCCACTTATATTTAAAGACTGGGCTAAAAGTTTATAAAATATATAACGTAAGTTATTAACAATACATACTCATATACACACATAGCTTCGTTAAGATGTATCTGCTCAGGCTCAGTCCTTTTAAGTTTGACTACACCATCATAAACTGGCGATAATCGCGTAGTCGCGTTAAATTAGAACGGGGCCTAATAAATGTTGCCTCCGTGGTCTAGCAGTTAGTTTATTTTATTCTATACTAGCACGACATGTGATCTAGCTCCCACCTGATGATAAGTGGCGCGCGAGGTCCATGAATGTTAGCAATTGGCATCAGACACTAATGACTGACAGACCCTAACACCGGTTTGACTGGGCATGACGGCAATTCGAGCCTGGTCCCGAAATGTGTGCATACACTTTACTGGGTTTATCACGAACGGTGGATACTTCCCCGCCCGATCAGACTGGGCAAATTACCACCATCAGTCCGCCTACCACCTATTAAAAAATCCGTGGATTTAGACGCGGAAGTACCGGGTCCTATTCCCGGTCGGGAAATAATAATTTAATTTATTTATGTGTGAATTTTTTCGAGTTTGGTATGCTACAGTGCTGGGCTATAAGAAAATTGGTTAAATGTGAATCCGCTTCTTTAAAAGCGTGGTTTCTGACTACCCCGAAACGGGAACGGTCGAGATGATACTTTTATATATGTACCTTTATGACTATTTGTAACATTGGGTTGCTTCGTCAAAAATATTATATGTATTGTGCCGGTCATATCATATATGTGTATAAGTCAAATCTATTGGTCGTCATTTCAATCGGACGCTGCGGGAACTCCATTAAATGTCAATTCCAATAAAAAAAATCGTCTTTGCCGATGCCGCTCGCATATTAATTCCTATAAAATTAATTGCGATGACAAATCCATTAATTTAAATTGCTTTTAACAGGTTTCTGGGCGTCGAGGATAAGATGAATTCGTACTTTTGACTAATATTTATTGTTCGGGTATTTCATGCCTGTATACTTCTTGTCAAATTTTCAAAATGTGTTTTAAATTGATTATTTATTTTATTTTAAATACTTTGTTGCACTAAAATTGTACATAGGCGAGCTTAATGGCCATGCATTTTCTAACAACCAACCTAAAATAAATATGTTAATTTACGGATTTCTGAAAAAAACTATTGTTTTTTTTTTTTTGGGGTCTAAATCCCCTTGAAATCTTTTTTTAAATATCGTGTTTGAATTTTCGCTCGGAAGCGCTGCAGTTGCAAATGGCTGCCGGATGACGTCACGTAATAGTAAATAAACAACGAATTTACAACACAAACTTTACTATTTTCTTTGATAAAAGTTCCAATTTGTTATTTTAACTTTTATTTTGTTTTAAAATATTTGGAAAAGACAACTTCATCATTACAGCCCCTAGAACACAGCGTCCTAGACCGCCACTGTTGGAGATGGGCCTACCAGAACATATATCTGGAGAATTTATCCTACACTCGCCACGTGACTTAATTAATTAATTAAGTATTAAAATTAACTTAATTAATTGGATTTACGTGTGTGGCATTTACTATTAAGTGTCGTCACTCACGCTGACTAATGTTTGGAGGTAACTTTACAATAACTCTAAAATAATTTATTTAGTTCATTAAAGAACTATACATTTTGTTAATTAAAACGATTTTTTTTTGTTTTGTTATATAAAGATTATAATAAAACAATATTTCAACAAATTAAGATAATTGAAAAAAAAAATACAATATATAAATTAATCAAATCAAATCAAATAATTTATTCAGTAAATAGGCAATATTTTTAGCACTTTTACACGTCATAACAGTTTTATTACATTTTATATTTATAATTTTATTTAATTTACATAATGTATACATTATAATATGTACTAGTGATCAAAACAAAAACATAATATCAGCTGAACAACTCCATAATTGGTAATGGATTTAAAATTACTGTTCAGGAACAGTAGAAACCGCCTCGTCAGAAGACAAATTTCTAAGCATTCCATGGATTCACCGTGCGGGTGCCGGGTCCATCGTGTGTGGGTAAGAGATGAGAAGAATGGTGTCTCGGGCTTGCGACCGACAATTGGCTGGTTTAAGAAAAGGAGGCCTCTAATTAATCTAATTTATTGAAATAATAATAATAATAATAATATCATTACAAACTACTCAAATAAAATAACTATAAACTAAACCTAATAAAAAATAAACTATAAA
This sequence comes from Tinea semifulvella, assembly GCA_910589645.1. Lineage (NCBI taxonomy): Eukaryota > Metazoa > Arthropoda > Insecta > Lepidoptera > Tineidae > Tinea > Tinea semifulvella. The sequence goes on along the minus strand of OU342598.1, from coordinate 956,347 downwards.
TAAAAAATGTCCTCAATAGACGTACCATTAGGGATGTCCCAAGAAGACTGGCTATATTTCCCCTCTGTATAGCGGGGCTAATACGTTGTCCTGTCTCCAGATTTCTCCGTCAGCCTTTTGAACAACTCCTTTGCCAGACGCTTGGCTGAGGGTCACCATGGTCACGGTGCAAATTTTTTCATTTCAATTCAATTTCAAAAGGTTGGAGTTTTTGCGAAGCTTTTTTTTTTTTTTAATTAGTTTACAAACTATACTAATTAAATTAATAATAAAATTATACATAAGCATGAAATGAATGCAACCTATTAATAGTAAACCTAACACTGATATTCAATTTAAATTCATAAAGACAAAGACAATTAATGATTAAATTAAACATTAAATAAACCAAAAAATTATCCAAATAAAAAAAAAACAACACAAAATTATAAAAATGAAGACAATAAATATTAAATTTTATACTATGACTATACTACTATTTAAAAATATATATATATAAAAGCAAAACAAAATAACAAGAAATATGAGTGAACAACTGGAATCTATACACTATATTTATCCCTCAATACTCTCTTAATCGAGGCTACCGAACCAGCAAACATGTCTATGTCACTGCGAAACGAATCTTGAGGTACTCAACAGGAACCGCCTGCCTGCACTGTGGCCTTATTCTGTTACTTAGTCGCAAACATTATTAGTGGATTTAGTTTTATACGTCAGCGCTTGCGCCATAATGGGGTGTGTCACTAACTTTTTATCACGATAGATGGCGCATGATAGACGGTACCCAATAGAACTGTCAGTTGCGTATAAAACTTGTATTTTTATTACGAAATTTATTATTTTCTGGTTATATTGCCGAAGTAAGCAGCTTTTCAGTGTACAAATCGAGATTTCCAAGCGAAATCAAAAATATGGTGATCTCAAAATTGCCGTTTTATTAATTTAACCTTTTTTCTTTTTAAAGACGGTGTTCGCTTTCCTAATTCGTCTTTTAAGTTAGGTAACGTTGAGTTAAAATACATTTTTCTGTTATAAAAATAAAAAAAAGTACAAAAACATTTAAAAAATGATCCGTCATAGCTGTAAACAAGGTACCAGTGCCGCTAGCGACATCTACAAAAAGCTTTGCCTGATACACCCCATTACAAAATATTATTCAATTCCTAACTCTATAAACGCTCGACCTTGAAAGCGGCCGTGCAAATATCAACTTTAATAGCATAATATATATAAAGTTAACGGATTCCATTATATAACGTTTGCGACTACGCCCGGATGTGAGTGAATAAACGTTCGGTACATATATATAAAGTCAATAATTTGTATTAAACATATACACGGCCTTGTGTGGAATTTATTTGCATCTTTCACTTTTAGTACTTAATTGATGCGAAGTTCAATGTTTATTTAACATCTCAAATATATTTAATAAATTAAAATAATAATAATAAATATTTCCAGACAGGTCACACAGCGCCATCTAGTTTCCGTGGTAAGCTACGAGGCTTGTGTTACGGAAACCAGATGGTTGATAAACTACATATACTTTTTTTTTTTGTAAATATATACATATAAACACCCAGACCGAGACAAATTATACAATGTACAACTTGCCCCCGGTGGGAATCGAACCCACGACCTCTCGAGTTCACGGCAACGTTTCTTACCACTAGACCACGGAGGCGGTAATATTAGGTAAATAATCATTTGCATACTGAGCAGTAATAAGTTACATTCAATTATACCAAAAAAGACTGTACCTAAGTATTAATAAAGATGACAAATGACTTAATCCATTTTGGGCTATTTTTGTACACAAACTTTGTAAATTATTTAAAAAATCTAAATAGTAAGACTAATATAATGATATTTAAAAACATTTTACACACCTAAACCATATAAAATAAAACTTATTGGGTTTATATAATTTTAGTTATAAGTATATAAGATATGTATGCCAAATTGTTATTTATATCTTTAAATTTAGATATTTTATTTCATTCTTGATATTGTTTACTGCATGTTGTGTACAAATGTTAGGTTGGCAAACTTACTACTTATTTATATCACTGTATTTAGTTAAATGTTTTGTCTGTTAACAGTTTTTTGTACCTTAATAAATAAATAAATAAATAGCTGTGAATACAATTTAGCCCAAATCTCCATACAAGAAGAATCATGTCCTTTCGTAAGAATCCATGGATTCACCGCGCATGTGCCGAGTCCTCTATGAAGTAATAAATATTTTATCTTGAATAGTAAAAAAAAATATTACCTCATCGAAATAGGTTCAAAGCAATTAAAAGTTCAAAAACCTTAAACAAAATATTTCCATACAAAATGGAAATTGGTGCAATTAAGTAGCCATATGTAACCAATCGACAAATTGTGCGTAAATGATTTTATGGGACCGCCTTTAGAACACACCAATACTTCTTGTAAAGTAAAGGTGGGTTTAGACCAAACGAACGAATGTAATCGCCTGATAACGTCTGCGTTAAAAAAGATTAAAAAATCGGTAATAATGGACTGAAGTTACCTAGTACTAGTCATTAATTGAAATAATGGAATAATTATAAAATAATTGCCGTATCCCGTTTGGGGTGGTCAGAAACCACGCTTTTAAAGAAGTGGATTCACATTTAGCCAACTTTACTATAGGCCAATCATGACAAGTGGCAAGCTCGTCGATATTTCTAACGTACGAAACTCGAGAGAAAGTATCATTACGACCGTTTCCCTTTCGGGGTGGTCAGAAACCACGCTTATAAATAAGCGGATTCACATTTAGCCAACTTTACTATAGGCCAATCATGACAAGTGGCAAGCTCGTCGATGTTTCTAGCGTACTAAACTCGAGAAATATCACAACACCCGTAGTGTTATAAACTAAAGGAGCGGCCATTTTGGAATCAAATCAAATTAAATGCATTGACAAAGACTAAATAAAAATCCTTACATAGCTAGATTGGCACATACAGTCTGCAATCACACTGGAGATTGCATCGCGTTGATTGGTGGAAAGAATTCCAAGTTACAATTACTTGACGCGACACCATCAGGGCATGACATCCTCAGCATACACGTAACGTCTGTGACACGACATAGCCTAAACAATTACCATACAGTAAAAAAATATTTTTGACAGTACATAATAACATTTAATGATATATTTTCTAAGCTGTGGCTTTGTATGTGCAATGCGTTGATAGGACGTTATGCTCTGGTGCACGGGTTGCTTCACATGGAGGCAGTGGTCGCAATCGTAAGCCGTGGAACAGATAACTTTAATGGCAATTGCAGTCATATACAGATTGACTTAATATGTCAAAACTGGTCATTTTATTTAAAAATTACGTAAATATAGGTATTTAAAAATCATATTTTAAAACATTGCTACATCTTTACATTTGATATTGAGCCCGAAGAGATTATGAAATGACATTATTTACTGATTGATAACTCTGTTTCAATATGCTGTCATGTCAAGCTGAGCAAAGAACTGCTGGAGATGGTCATTCTAGATTATATTTATGGAGAATTTGATCGTCTCTCGCCACGCTGCCTTGCCAGACGGGTTGGAAAAGATCTAATAAAAAGTTTGGGAACTGGGAACGGAGTTATTAGGAATGTATGACTACTGTACGTAAAAATAGTTTTCTCATTGGTACATGCCGGGGATAAAGAATCTGTATTTTGCCCAATATACATATTATTGGTTAAAGTTAGAAATTTTGCTATTAGAAGTTAGATGGCGTAAAATAAATGTAACCCAGTCGTTCTTAAATTGGGCGATAACGCTCCCTTGTGGGCGCTGGACGCCTAAAGGGGGACGATAAGAGTCCCAGGAAGAAATGGAATGCATTGGCAAGGTTTAGGGGGCGGCTATTTTTTTTAAATTCATTAAAAAAAACCTACGTTTAAAGTGGGCGGTAAACGAAATAAGTTTGAGAATCTCTGATTGTTACCCGTCGAACATCTCGGAGACCATGGACTTACCTGTACTAGAAGTGATGGTCGCATTCCTCGTCATACGTCAGCTTTTGTCACAGCTGGAGTACCAGTATGTATGTGTTTTATTTGCAAAATAATTAGCTTAAAAAAATAAAAATGCTGCCGATAGCACAGCTAGTATAAAATAAATCTTCATTTAAAGCCCAATCCTTATAATGGTCAATGTAAACCTTATAATATTGTAAAGTAAGTGTGCGTGGGTGTAGCGGTAGTTTAATAATATAGGATTCGTTTAGTACCAACATTATACAGGAAATGTTAGCTCGTCCCTGACAGCTTTCTACCTATCATTTATAAGAATTCTTGTACAGGGAAGCTATAAATGATATCAATACATGTTTTTTTTCTCTGACTATTTAGCACAGCATTGACCGTGTAATATAGGGTTAGCGAAAAAAGAAAACAGATGAGCGCATTCTTATTTAAAGTTAAAATTATATTAAATTATATTGTATTGTTAATATTTTATTTATGTAGGTTATATGTATGTATGTAATTATTAATAAGTGCTATAAAACTCTTCAAGTTTATTTAGTATTGCACCTACCTTATGTACTTACTGCTCTCGTTGTCCCGAAGGTTTGACCGTCATAGAATGTCTAGCGGCATTAGGTCCGCCTTTGTACTTTGTGCAATTAAGTTTAAATAAATAAATAAATAATTAAAAGTCTGCACCTGTTCTAGCAATGTGGCCAAAATATTGCAAAATTCGAGCATAAAATCAAATGGATTCTAAACAGACGACGCCAGCACCATATCCCAAAAGTATCATTCCTAATCTATCTGCATCTATTATAGTCCATGTTTTGGAACAGTACAAAAATATACAGAAGACGAAAGTTCTGACAATGTGATTTTTTTGTTCCTGCAGGCCTATTCAAAGTAAAAAAAAAGTCAAAAGTCAAAATATCTTTATTCACGTAAACCTATTACAGGCATTTATTAAACGTCATTAATTTAATTATTTTGAATGATTCTACTCCTGCTAGTAGAAGACTAAGCAGCAAAGTGGTCCAATAAGTAAGCTGTTAGCAGAAGACCAGCAGCTTAGCAGATTCCAGTGACCTGTTAATGTTTAATCTGACTGAGAAAGGAATCTGCAAGGAAAACTCAGCTATATCAGATTTACAAAACAAAACATATACAGAACTGCACCACAACTTTATTCTTTCTAAACTTTATTCTATTAGATAAGCGCTAATATAAAAAAAAAACCTCTACTCGATCATAGATGGCGCTATAATACTTGCGTCCTGTTAATTTAGTAATATAATAATACTAATACATAATTGGGTTCTAGCATCAGCAACACTGGATTGTGCGAGGCTACAATTCGACGAGGCATCGGAATGACCAAGAACGCCAAGTCTCAGCTAAACAAAATATGGACGGACAGGACGATCTCCATAAAAACTAAATCCAGGCTAGTTAGATCACTTGTTTTTTCTATATTTATTTATTTATCTAAAACTTTATGTACAAAGGGCGGGCTTGATGCCGCTAGGCATTCTCTACCAGCCAACCTTTGGGACAATACAGAACATTACCGTCATGAGGCTAGGTGCAAACGATTGTAAGAAACGTTTCCAAATAAATTTATTTAATTTTACATACAATAAATATTAAAATAAATACATATACATACAAATATGTACACAATAATACATATACTACACACTATATTGGCTACTATATACTACATAATACATACTTATATACGCTGTGAGGAGCTCTTTAGGCAATGAAAGTAAACCAGCTTTTTAAAGCGGTTTACTGGGTGCTTGGCGTATTTCAACAGGTAAACTGTTCCTGAGATTTACTGCCACTACAGCGAGTGAGTTAGACTGAAAGCTAAAATGATGAGAAGGAATAGATAGAACAGAATTGTGTAACGAACGAAGAGATCTGTCATGAATTGAGGAGAGATAGTATTCCTATATGGCTCTGAGACATGGACTATTAAGAGCGCTGACCGAAAGCGTATCGATTCTTTTGAAATGTGGTGTTGGAGAAAAATGCTGAGGATATCGTGGACTGAGCATCGGACCAACGTGTCGATTTTAAAACATCTAGACATATTGACTGACTATCCACCATATGTCTTCGTTGGATACTCCAGTACTTCAGACACATTGCCAGAAAAGAAGGGGATAACCTAGAGAAACTTTTTGTTACTGGCAAGGTGGAAGGAAAGAGACCGAGAGGCCGAAGTCGGGTCCGCTAGTCCGACCAAATCCGCTCCACCACCAAAACTAGCGTCCATGATGCTGTGCATGCCGCCGAGGTCAGTAACGGGTGCCGTGCTATCATCAAGACGCACACCAATTCGTCTTTAGGTCACGACCCTCAGCAATGAGAAAACACGACGCAAGGAGGAGGACAACAGTTAATTTGAAATAGCTTCAGGTAAACAATAATTTCTATAAAATCACGTAGTTTTAATGTCCCCATATTTTACCTACATTAACCTGATTTAACGAAAATAGTAACCTATAATTATTTCCAAACGTTTCTTCACGAAGTCACCAAAAAAATGAGATAGCTAAAATGTATGATGATAAATAAACCATCTTTAAAAGGCGGTATCGTGGATCTAGCTTTTTTTTTAAACTAGATTATTGTTTATATTTAAACAACACACATAATCATTATCATATAATTTACTACAAGTAAAACTGATTTTTTAATAATATTTTCTTATTCCTAATTTTATCATCCAAACCTTTCTGAACACATCAAATTCCGCTGTAATATCCACTAAAAACAAATATCAAAATAATTTATTTGTTAAAAAACATGGCCGCATGGTTACATTGCAAGATCTAGCATGTTTCACCTAGAAGAAATAATACGCAATTATAAACACACATGTTTAAGAAACTTTTTTTCTCTTCGCGAATCTAAATTTAGCCAACTTGGCTTCGTCGAGATCTGGCTTCTCTGAGCGTGTTCTACCATATGTAGTTATATGGCTATACTATGGTGAATGCTCGGAAGAGCTCTAAAACCTAATCCCTCCCTTTCCATTCCACAACCGAACCACACGCACAGGCCAGATATGCATCCACATACCGTAGTCAGCATCCCTTCGCGAACGTATAAATTTGGGGACTCATACATCTGTCGCACAATAAAGATGTGGAATGCTCTTCCAGCCTCTGTGTTTCCACTTTCCTATAATTTGGAATCCTTCAAGCGAAGTGTGAAAAAATATCTAGTTAGGGACTGATGTCAGTCATGAGTGTCTGACTTCAGTTGCTAACATTCATGGCCCTTGCGCGCCACTTACCATGAGGTGGGCGCAAGTTAACAAGTCGTGCAAAAACTTGTCTATATTCCCATCATGACAAGTGGAAGCTCATCGATGTATCTTGCGTACCAAACTCGAGAAATATCACAAATTAAATAAATTATTCTGTCCTGACCAGGAATTGAACCTGGTACCTTTGCGTCTAAAGCCACAGACCACGTATTCATGAATTATTGCTGTCTTTTTATCTGTAAATTAGTTTTGACTAAGTGATCCATGATACCGACTTTTAAACACTGCACACTATAAAATTTTATCATTCTGTCCCCTACGGCAGATCACATGGATTTGGAAACAATAATTTGGCCCGAGAAAGGGCCAACTCTAATTTTGTTACGAAATTGTTGACATTCCGTCGCGGTCCTCAAAAACATAATGTTAGCGTTGGCTTATATGAAAATTTTAAAATGTAGCTTCAGCAGTACCTATAGCGCAAACGTTACACCGTATGCTCTTACTTTAGACTAATATCTACCGCTTTGGTGAAATAAAGTCGAGAGGTAAAAGCTGTATCATTATTTAATCTGTCAAAAATACGTATTATATCTAAAATATTAGAATCTATCTATTGGAGCTATCTTTAAAAAACTTGTTTATGCACACTACATGAAGTCATAATAAACTTTATTTCTTTTCTTTATTATAAGTATATTTCTGGCGTTGCTGATAATTATACTTTTATTTAATATGGTTGCAGATAGTATTACATTTTATTTTATATGTATGTATATTATTATTGTTTATATGTGTAGTTTATATGTATGTATTTGCATGTAGTAAGTATTATTTATTTGTATGTATATGTAAGTATGTATTAATTTATATATGTCATTATATTGTCTAATTAAGCCTGTAATTGCACCTACCTTTCGTTGTTTGATGCTCTTATTGTCCCGAGGGTTTGACTGTCATAGGATGCCTAGCGGCATTAAGTCCGCCTTTGTACTTTGTTCAATAAAGATTTAAATAAATAAATAAAATAAATAAATAAATCTATACTATTGTATATGCACATACACACGTACATACATTTTTATACACCAACATACATACACCACAGACATCATTCCAGCATAATTTTTATTTAATTTGATCTATTTAACTGCCTCTGTGGTCTAGCGGTTAAGTCTATGGATTTAGACTCTGTGGAATCGGTTTCGATTCCTGGTCGGGACATATTAATATTTATTAATTTAAATAAATAATTTTAATTAATTTTTCATTTATTTGTGTTATATCTCAAGTTTGGTACGCTGGAGACATCGACGAGCTTGCCACTTGTTCATGACTATCTTTTTTTAGTTTTTATTTATTTCTTTTTAGTTTTAAAGAAAAGTTTTTTTTGCTCAGTCCATTTTTTTTTAATTAACTTTTTTATTCCTATCTAACTTTTAACATTTCTCCGTAAGAAAAATATCATTTTATCATTACTACATGGTAACCTACTTATATGAATTTATCGTCATATTACCATAAAATGGTTCATGTAAGCGGACCGTGGGCACTGTTGCGGATCGTCAAATGATCCAGTGACGTCCCCTTGCGGCGACCGAGTCACGGGATTTGCATAATAACCCCTCACAAGCATCAGACAATCCTAACGTCTTTTAGGCAGGACGCACATTGGAAGGAATATTTGTTCAAAAAATTCCAGAAGATTGAACTCATAGCTCACATTTTATACTAGCAGTGAGATAAATCAATCGTTTATTTTTAAATAATAAGCATTGCATATTAAATGCAATATGCCGACTTGACGTGAATCATTCACTCTCAAGAAATTTCACATCTATAAAGTGTAACAGGAGTCTTCAAACTTATATTATGTACGCGTAGAAATGTCAATTTCCAGCAGAACGTCAGTATATCCTCTTATCAGAATGTTGAAAGACCGTCTTCTCTGCTCAAGGTTTTGCTTACATACTTGGAACTTGCAAACCGCTTACCATCAGGCGCGTATATATACTACGTAGCACAAAAGTACCAGTACTATAGTTTTTTTTTTAAATCATCACCTGTAATCCAGGTATTGAAAACGTAATGTAAAATACACCAAAATAAAACATAGACAATTAACCTTCCTAAGAAAGTGGAATAAATGTGCCAATGTTTTTCCGGAATAATTCATTAGTGAGTGATAAAAAGTTCTGGCGATTTACCTTGGCCTGCAAGATCATCCGATCTAACCTGTCCAGGCTTCTTTTTCGGAGTTATTGGAAATCTCTTGTGTATATAAATAAGCCACAGACTGTCGCAGCCTTAAGATGAAATATCAATCAATAAATAAGAAACATATTACCGGAAGTATTGCGAAAAGTCATGGACAATAAATAGGGCTCAAAGGTGCATCATCATCAAATCCTAATAGGTCGAATATACATATTATACATATAAACACCCAGACCGAGACAAATTATACAATGTACAACTTGCACCGGTGGGAATCGAACCCACGACCTCTCGAGTTCACGGCAACGTTTGTTACAACTAGACCACGGAGGCGGTCAAAATATATATATGAAACTAATAATACTCGTTTATTATAAATATATATTTATTTATTTTTATTGATATTGTTTTACTAAATCCCGTTTCAGTATTTAGCAAAAATCAGTCGGCACCTTTTGACTCTGATAATCGTCGCTGGAACATACAGAAAACGTTTGCTAATGTGCGGCTGGCCTAACACAAGCCGCGGGCTCGCCACTTTTTTGACAAATACCTTTGTTCCAGGATGATTGGAATTTTACCAAGTCCAAAAGAATGTTCGAGAATTAGGAACTCAAAGGTGAAATTTGTTTGTGCTTTGTTTGATGTTTTCTAATTTAAATTTACAGATTTTCTGCCACTTCAGAAGGAATTCTTTGGATAAAAATATTAGTCGAATAACACGGAAGCGGTAAACTTAGGGGATGATACAATTAAGGGTTGTCCTTTTTTCATCTTTATGACATACTTATTCTTACGAAAATAGCTTTTGATAATTTTTTTATTTATTTAACCAATCCATCCAATAGGATGGGCGCATTCAGGAAACTGCGGCACATCGTCTTATCAGTCATACCCCAGTATTTGAAGACGAAAGTTTTCAACCAGTGCGTTCTTCCAGTACTGTCGTGCGGAGCAGAAACGTGGACACTGACAGTGGGTCTTGTCCACAAATTATTTTTTGTGGACAAGACCCCCTTGTGCAGGCTATGGAGAGAGCTATGCTCGGGCTTTTTCGATTGATTAAGCTGTGGGCACGTCTGTCGCAAAACCGATGAGTTATGGATTAGACGGGTGAAGACCACGTCCGGGCGACGCAGAGTGGTAGGAACTCCGCCAGACCTGAATGACCTGAAAAAGTCACTGGTTTTTGGCAGGAGGCTGGTTGAGGGTGGCAGGAGATCGTGTGAATTGACGAGCCTATGTCCAGCAGTGGAAAGACACAGGCTGATGATGTTGAACCAATCTAATCTGTAATGTATTACTATTTTAATCCGTATCATCACGACCGTAACCCTTACAGGTTTTTTAAGAAGACGATGTCATTTAGTCAACTTTACTATAGGCTTATCATGATAAGCATTTCTCTAGCGTACCAGAGAATAGACGGAAATATCACAAATAAATGAAAAAAAAATGGTTTCCGACCGGGAATCAAACCCGGTACCTCGGCGTATAAATCTTCCTACCGTAGACCATGTAGGCATTCGCTTTTATTTATTTATTTTTTATCGCGATAGTAGCACGCGCAAACCAATAGGGTGAAGCAATATTGGGAGTAGTCCCTGCTTCCACAATGCTGGCTGGTCTAAAAAGACTAAATAAAGAGCAATAAATATGATAGAAACCGGCTAGTATCTAAGAATGGGTACTATAGGGTAATAATGTATTCAAACAACATAATCCAGCCGTCGCGGGTGCGCACAACGCCTTTCGTAATCATAGCTATCTCAGGACCATAAATCGCTAATAGTGTATCGGCTGTCATCCCGATCTTAAGAACAGAAAAATACTGGTAGAACTCGCAAGTCTGCCCACTTAGCACCACACGTATACTACCCACACAACTCAAAACAGGCAAAGGGCACGGGGCGGGCGCCTTTTTTATGGACTTATTACCTGTCACCGCCGCTTGACTCACACAACAGCATATTCCAAGCAGAATGCACAATGACAAAAAAAAAACAAAAACGTTCATTTGTTCAAAAAATTTACATATTTATTTTTTCTCTGGGTTAAGGTGAGGATCAGTTTCTGAACTATCATTGTGTACGCATCCTATAAGTATCCTAAGGAGAGATACCAAAAACTTAAATATTCGTATACTTTCAGACAGATTGGCGGTCCTTCTGGACCTCAAAAGCAATTATATCCGCTCTGCACTGATTTCACTCTGCTCTGCTCTGTACTGGAGGCAGTGTGAAAAGACAATAAGGTCACGTTATAAAGGAAAAACGGTCACAGTGGTTCACTGGGTAATGACGCGGCCGATAAACTGGCCAGAAGAGGGTCATTCACAACACCGATAGACCCAGGACCAATAATCCCCCAATAGCCCACTGTGTAGAGGATGTATGGCGGAAAAGAAGATGGCTGCGCATGATGTACTCTTGGAATGGAATGCATCAGTGTGGCTGCCCATTGACTGAACTTGATCCAGACTGCGGAAACTCTTCCGGGGGTCTGCAGGAACGTGACGAGTCTCCTTGTCTTCCTGGAGTAGATCGGATATATTATAGAGATTAGGTGCGGAAAAGCTACCGTAATCTTAATCACATAATCACGGTAAAGGTATTGCATACTTTTGAATTCAAGTCAAAGTACAGGCATTTGGGCGCATCATTAAGAAAATAATTTTGAAGGATTCTACTCCTGCTAGTAGAAGACTAAACAGCAAAGAGTAAGCTGTTAGCAGAAGACCACTGGGAAATTTGACCTATACCTGTGAGTACATTCCCTCAGCCAGCCGAGCGACGCACGAATTCATCCAGTATTTTCAAATCGCGGAGGATGACTACGTTTCTACTGGTTATTTATGATCTGTATCTCCGACCTATGGGCTGTCACAAGCCCTTCGGCGAAGGTTAGGAACTACAACTTTCACTCTTATCCTCACTCGAGGAGTATTTTAGGTTTTTTAGAGATTTAAATATGTTTTTTTATTAACTTTGCCTTTGTACATACTTTTAAGTAAAAGTGCATTAAATAAAAAATCTTAATCATCATTTAAGTGGTTTAATTTTGTCAGCTTTACTGGACCGATATTAAAACCAGAGATAGAGACATCGACGAGCTTGCCATTTGGTATGATAGGCCTATACTAAAGTTGGCTAAATGTGAATTCGCTTTTTATAAAGCATGGTTTAAGATCACCCCGGAAAGAAAACGGTCGTGTTGATATTTTATCTAACTTTATAATATCGTATATTTACCTCAGTAATAAGTACCAATATTCCCGTTACGTCACAAAAGCCCATTGTAGACGCGTTCAGTTAATCACGAGGAGCCACCCAGTGACAGCGCCGCTGGCAGCCGCACAATAGGAATTGTTCTGCCGGCATTGATCATCCCAGCCTCACCTACCTACAAGAACCAGCTTATATACACTCACCACTATCACACAAAGATTTATAAAGCGTACGAGCTATATTATCGAAGCATAAACATCGTTAACGATAAATTGTAAATCTCTTGTATGGGGATTTGGGCTAAAATTAATCCACACTTACAAGTGTATATGCATATATTAATTTATATAGTTTAGGTGTGCAAATTGTTTAAAATATTATCAATAAAACTCTAACACTAAATGTGTATAGTATAACTATAGTCATAGTTTTTAATAAATGGGTACAAAAAATAACTATCAGTGTCAAATACTATCATCAGTCAATTGCCTGCTGACATTTTGATTTTTTACTAGGCCTTGATTGATACGAAAACTACATATTTTATTTTCTCAATAACTTAATCGGACAGTAACATACTACAAGTAATTGCAAAAAAAAAATATTTTAGGCTTCAGGTGTCATTGATAGAACCCACTTTTGAAATAAAAATGGTAAATTTTTTTAAAGATAAAAATTATTATTCCAAAAACAAAACACTATTGTATGGTGAATAAGGCCTCGTCTGAAAATCACAATATCTATCGTGGTAAATACTTAAAGACTGGGGAGTATGACAAGGACACACCATTATTTATTGTTGTTGTGTAATTCTGTATTTGTATGAAACGTTGTAAATCTGCTATAGCTGAGTTTTCCTTGCAGATTCCTTTCTCAGTCAGATTAAACATTACCAGGTCACTGGAATTTGCTAAGCTGCTAGTCTTCTGCTAACAGCTTACTCCTTGGACCACTTCGCTGCTTAGTCTTCCACTAACAGAAGTAGAATCATTCTAAATAATTTAAATAATGACGTATCACAAATGCCTGTAATAGGTTTACGTGAATAAAGATGTTTTGACTTTGACACCTCGCTAGCTCGAATCTTAAGGCTCTGTTTTAAGTAAGTTAAAGTCCGCACGATTATATTATATTATAATTATAATTATTCAAGATTATAATATAAAAATATTTGGTCTTTAATACATTAAATATTGTATATAGTAAAAAATACATTAGTTTTATGAATAAAAAAACCAAGCTCATTTAAAAAAACTACATCAATTTTTTATCACTGCCTCCGTGGTCTAGCAGTTTAGTCCATGGATTTAGACACGGAGGTACCGGGTTCAATTCCTGGTCACAATAATATGTATTTATTTAAATAAAATTATTTATTATTTAATTTATTTTTGATATTTCTCGAATTTGGTACGCTAGAGTTGAGAGCTTCTCATGATTGACCTATAGTAAAGTTGACTAAATGTGACGTCGCTTATTTATAAGCATGGTTTATGACCACCCCGGAAGAAAAACGGTTATAATACTTTTTTTTTATATATAGATTGGAATAAGAGCTGACGTTTTGACGTTTGACATTTCCACTTTGTTTTGACACTCAACACTTTGAGGATGGAGTACGTTCATAATTTATACATTGATAATACTAAAGATTGTCATTCAATAATTCTAAAACAGAAATGTCCACGTAAACAAGAAAAAATCCTACATTCTGCTTGTGGGTAGGGAAAAGTTCGATCCTTTTAATTGCGACGCAATGAACCGCTTCTAATTCTGTTCCCGGTTTTCCTTCCTCACAAAAGTTTTGTCCCTTCTTGAAGGGAGCGATTCTCGAAACTGATAGAATTAAAAAGTAGAAAACCATGTGATTTTAGACAAAATATTAGTTTTAAGTTTTATAGTCTAGTGGTGACATTGTCGGTCGCAAGCCCGAGACACCATTCTTCTTATCTCTTACCCACACACGATGGACCCGGCACCCGCACGGTGAATCCATGAAATGCTTAGAAATTTGTACATTTTTACCAGTGTGTCTATTTCTGAGGCCAGCAATGGCTCTCTTTTGTAAGATCATGAACTAATCATGTCAAAGTCAAAGTCTAAATATCTTTATTCACATAAACCTATTACAGGCATTTCTGACACGTCATTATTTAAATTAATTGATTCTAATCCTGTTAGTGGAAGACTAGCGAAGTGGTCCAAGGAGTAAGCTGTTAGCAGAAGACTAACAGCTTAGCAAATTCCAGTGACCTGTCAATGTTTAATGTGACTGAGAAAGGAATCTGCAACGAAAACTCAGCTATAGCAAATTTACAAATTAAACAAATACAGAATTACACAACAACAATAAATAAATAAATGGGTGAAAATTTTGATTCATAGTTTTATATATTTAATTTTAATATTTGTATATTATCTCGAATAAAGAAATACTTATGCTGAGTTTTTACCTTCCCACTGACGATTTTGTCTCAGA
Source organism: Tinea semifulvella (assembly GCA_910589645.1). Lineage (NCBI taxonomy): Eukaryota > Metazoa > Arthropoda > Insecta > Lepidoptera > Tineidae > Tinea > Tinea semifulvella. The sequence goes on along the minus strand of OU342598.1, from coordinate 941,145 downwards.
TTCACTGTGTCGAGAATTGGCCCCCCTGATAACACACTTAGCACCCTCGTTGGGAGTCAATCAATAAGGGACAAACATTAAATGACTGCCAACTGACCTCTCGCCGAACTTAGACGATCCACATACAAAAGTTTTTCTTCCACAAATCCTGTAGTTGTGGCATTTTGTTAACAAATGATTATTCTTGTATTCAGTAACAAAACTACTGTAATAAAACACATACTATGTCAGCAATAAATATCACGTTTTCTATGATGGGTGATGGCGAAAAGGTCACAATTATCACACGTAATATGCTAGCATAAGAAAAATTATAAATATATTTAAATCTATAATATATAAAAATGAATATCTGTGTGTATGTATATTCCCTATGCATTGCAAAACTACTTGACCGATCGAGATGAAACTTTCGGAATATGTTGTGTGAACATCGGCGAAGGTTTCTGACATAGTACTACTGTTGTCCGATAGGTGGCGTGCATCATTATTAATAATGACATTATTATTTTTATTTTTATTATTTAGGTAACTTTTAATTTATATTTAAAGTGATTTAAAATTAATTTAAATGCAGGAACGTTGTTATGAAACAAAATATATTAACTATCAAATAAAAAAGAAATCATTATGACACGGGAACATTTTACATATGTAAATATATGTGTGTGGTGAGTGTAGGCCTATCTCCAACAGTGGGGGTCTAGGACTCGGTGTTCTAGACGTTGTGTAGATGATGATGTACATACTCGTATATAGAATATTCGATAAAAAATAAATTTAAAAAATCTTTGTTATCTGAGTATTTCTATAGCTCCAGTATTTCTATACTGTAACGCCTTTATTATTTTGGCATATTACATTGTAGTATTGCGCATGTTAGAAATATATAATACACCACCAAGGACCACGGTCATAACCTTACTTCACATAGGAGTCCATACATTCCAGTGACCGCTGGATGGTATCAGGGGACAATTCGTTCGTGCTAGCTCACAGCGCGTATTGTCTGCAGCAGGGCGTGGTCCAGCAGGCGAGGCGAGTCTCAACAATTTATTATGTTAGTCAACAATCCCGCACTTGACCGGTGCCCGATAACTTCCCGGTTTTATTCTAAAAGGATTTGCAATTTTGATGCTTTCATTTGTGTTTCTTTATTTTATTTTATACTTTTATTCGAAGGAAATAGATTGATTGACCTGGTCAATCGGCTGCCCGCGTTCTTACCATATGTGAAAGGAGTAACGGATAAAATTGGTACAGCTTTTAAAAAGTTATCTATCAATGCTGTGTACACCCCATTCTCCAAAGTAGCAAAACACGTACGCACCCCAGGATGTCATTCCTTTCCAAACGCCTGGCGTGTATAAAGTGGACTGCAGCTGTGGGAGTTCATATATTGGCCAAACTAAGCGCACATTAGCCGAGAGGGTCAAGGAACATATAGCAGCTGTAAAAAACTGCCAATTAAACAAGTCAGCAATAGCAGAACACCTAATGGATAGTGGCACAAACCATTGGATTGAGCTGCATGACCCAAAGATACTTTCCACCGATCGTCACTATTACCCTAGAATAGTACGTGAAGCGATCGAAATAAAGAAACACAAAAATTTCAATCGAGAGGGGGGTTATAAGCTATCTTCATCGTGGAATCCAGTAATCAATAGGTTTTGACGCCGGGAAAAATCGCCCGGTGTCACCAAGGATATTGTAAGTGTCGTGTGTCGTGATTTCTAAAAACTTTAAAGTGATAAGTGGGTAGGTTTACATCTGCCGCCCAGTATGTACGAGACTACACCGCATAGCTTCAGTCGACCCGTGACCACGGCCAATGCAGCTTGGCTGAAACGTCGGGAGAAATATGTCTCTAAGGTAAATCGCGTAAAGACCCTTTAAAATTATAAAAAAACTAATAGGTACAATGATTATAAAAATAATAAAATATTAATTAAACTAAAAACTTACATCTTAAAACATAAATTACTATTAATAAAAATAAACCTAATTAATAAATAAAAATATAACTAAAAACTAAAATAAATAAAATATATATAAATAAAAAATTTGCTCCAAATAGCTGCCAATGGGCAAAGTGCCAAGGATACTGGCAGCATTGCCACGTTGAATGGCAATACTGATTCTTTGGCCCAAATATTGCCCAGCCCTTTTGTCTCCCGAGGTGTTGACGAGCTGTTTTGACAACGCCTTGAAAATTTCGTGTGCACTTGGTCCCCATATTTAATTTAACTTAATAATAATAAATATAATTCAAATAATAATTCTATTAAAACAAAATATATTGCTCTAAAAAACCGACTACTTTTATATCGGTTAATATTAGTTAAAGTATCAAGACGATTAAGCCAGATTATTCATGAAGATCTCCATTTGAAATATATTTCTCTCATATTAGCCTACGACCAGCCTGAATGTATTACCTATTCTTAACTCCGAAGAGCAATTTAGAGGTAGATATTACACAATTTCACATTCGCCTTACATCTCACAAGTTTTATATCGCGTGTAATTGTCAAAACAACAAATATTTTTTTTATGCTTCAGGTGTCATTAGTGGAATCTCTATTTGAAATAAAAAATATCATTATTTTTTTTAAATAAAAATCATTCGTGATCCATCGTGATAAATACCCAAAGGCTGGGAAGTATTATTATTGATTGATCTCGCCTACAGCCGAGATACGAAATTAGAGGGAGAAAGAATTACGTCATTAGTCAACGTTCGCGCGATTGTCGACCTACTTGATTAGGCTCTGTACGAGTGGCGATATACTATGATGAATTCTCCGAAGAACTCTATAACCTAATCCCTCTCTCACCATTCCGCAACCGAACCACACGCTTAGGTCAGAATATGCACCCACATACCATAGTCACCATCCCTTCGCGTACGTATAAATTCGGGGACTCATACATCTGTCGCACGATAAAGATTGTATGTGTTTCAACTTTCTTATAACTTGGAGTCCTTCAAGCGAAGTGTGAAAAAGCATCCAGTCAAGCCGGCATAGTGTTAGGGACTGATGTCAGTCATGAGTGTTCATGGGCCTTGCGCGCCACTTACAACCAGTGGGCCCAAGGTCACATGTCATGCTAGTATAAAAAATAAAAAATATTTTTAGTAAAACTTCTCTGCACTGTAACTTATTATTTTATAATAATATTAATAATAAATTCTTTATTGTACAAAACCAAAACAAATGCAGGTACATAGGCGAGCTTAATGCCGTAAATGCATTTTCTACCAACTAACTTTTGTGACTGAGATATACAATAAGCGGGTGCAGAAGTTTACAAAGAAAATAGATAGTTGAAATTATTTATTACTATATAAAACACAAATTAATTACATACATATAAGAACTATACTTATACATAAATAAATGTCATTCGTAAACAAATAAATATATACCTATATATAAAATACATATATTCATATATATAATAAGTGAGTTATGGCGAATTATTCTGTTTATGAAGTAAGTATTTGTATAACTTGACTTTAAATATTTTAAGAGATGGTGCCTGTCTGATAATTAAAGGAAGTCTGTTCCACTGGCGAGCTACGGATACAGTAAAGGAATCTGAATATCTGCTGGAAGAGTGGGGAGGGATTTTAGGTAGGTTATTATGGGAAGATCGAAGTGAAAGGCTGTGAGAGTCACATGGAATTGGAAACGATCTTTTAGGTAAGGGGGTGCATTGGGATTATAAAGAAACGAAAGACTATGTGCAGACCTGCGATTTCGGATATTAAGCCATTTTAACTCTTTACGAATACTCTTTAATAACTGAATAGTTAAAATAAAAAATACGTTGTTCTCTATATTCATTCTAAATTTTAATATAAAAATATTTGCTCTTTAACAATTTCCACACAGTATAAATAAATAAACTAAATGAGTATACTTATTGTCAAAATATAATCTTAAATTATACAACATTTTTAACCAAACTGTCAATCGATTCTTACGATCGATACTCGTATGTTTCGATACGGTATAATTTGACATATTTTAACATAGACAGAGAAAAATTGCAAATATATATGTGCGTAATTTTATTTCCTAGTAACTGGACTAACTTTTCTCATAAGTAAACTCAAGACTTGAAAAATCTTTGAAAATATTGGACTGAGCGAACGATTATTTTATTGGGAAACAAACAGTACTTAATAACTAATTACAAAATCAAGCATATATCCTGGGCCCCAGAAAGAAAGAAAAAAAAAAAAAATCTTGTATTATAATTTTGTTTTTTTTTTTTTTACTAACACTAGATATTATAAGATTGCTTTAAAAATTGTTACTAACACATATGGAATTTATTCTGAAATAAACTTTTATTATTATTATTATTATATCTACAGACCATTAATATGTTAAAAAGAATTCCATTCATAGCATATTTACTTATTCGTCCACCACGATATAAGAAACTTCAACATAGTTATTCTAATATTTTTGTTCCACCGCGAGCCCTAAATAACTGCACTAGAAATAGGTTTATAATTCGCTCTCTTACATTGTAGAATGACCATTTTTCCGAAATCTATATATTTAATACCTCACCAGCCACCTTTAAGAGACTTATCCAAAATAACATATAAACTGTAACTGTTTAACTTAGCACTTATTATTAATACTATATCATACCTTTTATAACTTGCTTATCTTTCTTTTAAATATTATGTCGTCCTTCTATAATTAACTGCTTACAATTTGTTTAAGTATTGGCCCTAAACTTCTTCTTTTATGTTTTCTTTTTAAATTATATAACTTCATTTGTAATGACTGTTTGTGCCATAATAAAATAAAAATAAAAAAATGTTTTCACATATAGGAAACTATGAAAGCAACCTAAAATTTAGATAATAAAGAAAGTAAGTAGTAAGGAAATTAAGTAATAATAACAGTTTAGGTAGTTTCGGAACTGTCAAACCAATGTTTTGACAGAGTATTCTTAAAAGTAGCTGTAGTTGAATTAAATAGATCCAACTCGGAAAAGTCAACGGGTTTATTAAATTCATTAGCTGCACGGCAGCAAAACGAATTACCTCTAAACCTAGATGCACTAGATGGCACTGCCATATGCAAAAGCATTAAAAACCTCTCAAGGATATTTTTGGTAATTGTAATTGATCATTTATTATAAGTACAAAGCTCGGCTCGCCATACACAATGCCATGTTGGTACCAACACTGATGTATGGAAGCGAGACGTGGATACGTCAGAATACACATGAGAGTAGGGTTAATGCAGTAAAAATGCGGTCGTTGCGGCGGATATGTGGCGTCACTTTGGCGGACCGCATACGTAACGTCGAAATACGGAAAAGGGTTGGTATGAAGGAAAGCATAGGGACAAAAATAAGGAAAGGCATGCTACGATGGTTCGGGCATGTTGAAAGGATGAGCGATGAAAGATTGACGAACCAGATATATAATGCGAAAGTTGTGGGTAAAAGAGGCCCTGGCAGACCGAGACTCACATATCACGATCAAATAAATAAAACACTGACTGAAGGTGCATTAAAAAGTCTTCGTAACCAAAGGGCATGTATGAAGAGGTTAATGAATGTTGACGAAGCGAAAGAAGTATGTCGTGATCGTGTCAAATGGCGCTCAATTGTCTCTGCCTACCCCGCAAGGGATCTGGCGTGAAGATATGTATGTATGTATGTATATAATAATCTTCTTATAGCAACGAACTTAAAATCCCACCCCACACTTCCAGCAGATATTCAGATTCATTTACCGTATCGGCTGCTCGCCAGTGAAGCAAGCTTCCACTGACCAACAGACAAGCTCCTTTCAAATCACGTCTTTAAAAAACAACTTAATACTTTATTTTTAAACAAGCTTTGTAATTTAAATCTAAAAAAATCTTCCTAATATTATAATATCTCCTTATTCTATATCTACTATATGTTAAAAAGTATTTAAATAGTCTATTTATACATACTATTTATGTAGTTATTCAAATTTAAAATAGGATTAAAATTACATTATACCGTCTCACTCTCTCAAAGGTTAGCTGGTAGAAAAAGCCGAAATACTTTTAAGTTAAGTGCAATAAAATATTTTAATAATAATAATTAGGCAATTGTTATTAAATAATTTAAAGTTGAAACCATCGTTCTAAGCGTTATTATTCCAAGCTTATAAGATTAAACCCCAAATCAAACTGAAACTTTGGCACTCCAAGATTGGCACAAGTTCACTGTTCGTGGAATTCTTACAATGGCATTCCGTCACCTCGCCTCACTCAGATCCTCCTAAATCTCACATTCTTGGCGAACTTGCTGTCACTGGACATCTTCTCATCGGCGATAAAGGTTGGCTCTACGAAATAGCGGGTTCATATTGTCATTTGTCCCTAAGGTTTGGCTGTCAGAGAATGTCGTCCGCCTTTGTACTTTGTGCAATAAGTTTTTTAAATAAAAATAAATAAAATAAGAACATTGTCATATTTCGTCGAGAAAAGATGTGTTTATCATTAAATATTATAGAAGTAAAAAGTTAAGTATAATCATAACTGTTTTTTTCCTTCTCGTCAGAAACCACGCTTATAAAGAAGCGGATTTGCATTTAGCTAACTTTACTATAGGCTAATCATGACAAGTGGCAAGCTCGTCGATTTCTCTAGCATACCAAACTCGATGAAATATCACAAATTAATTAAATAAATGAAAAATGATCAGGGATCAACCCGATACGTCCGCATCTAAATCCATTCTGTATAAATGTTTGACAAATGCCTGTACCGATGCGCAGATTTGCGTCTACCATAAGCTAGACTTACGTGCCGCGACCTATACCTTCATATTATTTTCTATACAATGGCACATATTTCCAAAACTTATCGTAATAAAATAAGTTGATAAAGAAAAGAAAATCACCGCTAAACTTCCAAATAATTTAACACGACATAAGTATGAAACCCGCACGATTTCCTCAAAGGGGAACCCCTAGGAAAATATAAAGAACCAGGTACGAAAACAAACTTAACCTACGAAACCAGAGAGTGGTTCACATTAAGTGTTTGGACTTTACTAGTCAGGGTGAAATTCGGCCCAATGTTTTTCATAGTATAATTCGACCAAATTGGTTTTCTATATTGGTACAAAGATTTAATAATAAAATAAATATAAAAACTTATTATAAATAAAACTAAACTGTAATAATATCTTTTAAGTAATTTAAAAACTATTCTCCAAAAATTAACTAGGAAAAAAAAAGCAAGCGTTTTAGGTACCTTTCCAGGTGGTAAGCTTAATTGAGTTAAGTAAATATTTAATAATAAATTTAGTTCATAATTATAACAAAAAAAATCGGCTTTAAAAATTTTTTTTTTTTTTGGGAAATTTTATTTGTTAGACCCGACTTTATCCGTGTGTGCGTCAGCTGGTCACCATGAGGGTCCCGATTTGGTAGATGTGGTAAATGACATAAGAACTGTGTACTTATCAAATTTATATGTTCTATCCCTGGTTATCATTAGTCAGGTACTCTCGGGAATTGCTTAAGAAAGCCGTTGTATGGGATAAATTATAATTTCTTAATTTATTTTTTTGATTTAATAATTAATCCAACAAATTAAAAATTATAACAATTAGTCCAGCCGTTCTTGAGTTATAAATAGTGTAACTAACACGACTTTTTTTTAAATAAAACGAAAAAATCAATAACTTCGGACCTATAGTTTTGTTTAGTAGAAAAGTTCGTCTCATGGGCCGAATTTTTTTTCTTAATAAACTATTTCGCCCAATCTATTTGAGAGAAGTCGACATTAAGTGGTGGGGTTGTGAGGACACAGGGCAGGATTAGGAGGTGACGAATTGCGGCAATATTTGTAGCTACGTGACTAGTAAAAATGACAAATTGCCGCTTTCCAAGATTCCGTGCTGACATATTTTTCTGATTTGTCTCAGGTGAAATAGTGGGTCATTTATATAGCTCATTTATACTTTGTGTTTTGTAAGGCTGACAGCACACCACACACACAAGATACACGCTACAATTACGTCTTGACTCACGCCGCAAGAATCGCTAAATCCATACTAAAGCTTGCGTGGTGCGAAAAACGTCTCGAAAACAAATGTGTGCGTCACAATTTTGTCCTAGGTGTGCGTGCTTGCATTTGAATACATGGGAGCGACAAATGTGGCGCGACACAATAGTGATCTTGCATTTAATGCAAAAATATAATAATATTATTATGCATTATTTATTACGGTTTCAAGAACGTTGTTTTTTAAATACTTGAGTTAATTATTTTTTTTTTTCATAGACGAAAAACAATAAATTTGCAAAAACTAAACGCTGTTCAAAACGCTTCACAGCATCGTTATCACGACCGTATCCCTTCCGGGGTGGTCAGAAACCACGCTTTTAAAGACGTGGATTTAGATTTAGCCAACTTACTATATATATATATAGTTATATAGGTCCATCATGACAAGTGGCAAGCTCATCGATGAAAATTGGTTTAAAATATTGTGACAAAAACACATGTGACATGCAATAAAATATGTGAGTTTTTTTTATATGGAAAAGAGTCGAAACTTTTTCTTCTTGGTAGAAGCTTTTGGAGAGGTCGTAGTTTCTTTCTTTCTTTATTTTCTTTCTTAGTCAGTCCATCCCTGTAATCGGAAGACAGTCAACGTGACATTGGGAATTCTGTGTAACGAAGCCGAGGTAATTACAGCCCACTTGTGATCGACAGATAGACGCGGGGTGATGTGCTGGTTTTACGGACATACCTACTTACTTACATAAAGGAAAAGGAATAAAAAAAACTTTTACCATCATTACAGCGCCTAGATCTCCACTACTGGAGATGAGCTGAACGTATTTCTGCTTTTTCTGAACGATTTTCCGAGTTGGTATTAGTGGAACAGGTTCCTACAGCTTTAATTTTGCTCGTCAATGAAAATAATAATTATTATTATTATTTATTGATACTATTTAACAATATTTTTATCTATAACTCCCTCAAGCGTTGAAGCGGTCAAGCGGTTAAGTCCGTGGATTTAGACTCGGAGGTACCGGGTTCGATTCCTGATCGGAACACAAAAATATTTATTAATGTAAATAAATACATTTAATTAATATTTATTTTGTGATATTTCTCGAGTTTGGTACGCTGGAGACATCGACGAGCTTGCCACTTGTCATAATTGGCCTATAGGAAAGTTGGCTAAATGTGAATCCGCTTATTTATAAGCGGGGTTTCTGACCACATCGAAAGGGAAACGGTCGTGATGATACTTTACTTTTACTTTTATATATTGTTTACATATTTGTGCCGTGTGCTGTAGAAAATCAGGTCCCATGGAGTCCAAGCGCAAAAAAAATAAAAGACAACACCGCGTCTTGTCGTCTCCTCCGGTGACAAGAGGGCTGGCTCTTTCTTCGCCCAAAGAATCAGTATTGCAATTCAGCGGGGAAATACAGCCAGCGTTCTTGCCACCATTCCACGCGGACGGGACTTAGGTACCTATCCGTAGTATTAATATTATTTTAATTCTATATTTCAATTAAACACAATTTTTTACACTTTAAATTTAAATTGGATGTCCTGACCTTAGATAATTCTGTCCGACAGAAGTCAGTTCACTTCCAGGTGACACATAAATAAGATTAAAATTTATTTAATTATCTTCATTACAGCCCCTAGAACACAACCTCCTAGACCTCCACTGCTGGAGATGGGATATATGTATATCTGGAGAATTTATCCTACACTCGCCACGCTGGCCAGACGCGTTAGCGAGGATCTGATGTAAGTTTTCTATGACAATTTATGAACGATTCCACAAGTTGGTATTAGTAGAACTGGGACCGACGGCTTAACGTGCTCTCCGAGGCACGGAATCGGTGGTGTTGTGAATTTATGACAAATGTACATAAGAAAAGTGTATTTCTCATTGGTACATGCCGGGTGGGTTCGAACCGACCTTTTAGGATTTAATAAAAACGTTCTTACAACCGAGCCACCGCAGCGCCATATTAAAAATTTATGTTAATGTGATAAAAGCTTTAAAAAGTGCACACAAATTGAAAACAAATAAATGGTTCGTAGCAAATGTAACGTAGATTTAAATTAAGTTTTTTTTTTTTTGTAATTATGTATTTTTATTTTTTATGTATTATTATTATTTTTAGGTTAAATTTAGATTTTGTTTTAATATAGTTTATTTAATATTGTAATTCTTTTATATTGTTTGTATATTACTTCGAATAAAAATTAGTTAATTTTAACTACTATATGTATTTTTAGTTTAGTTTTATTATAATTCGTTTTTAATCTATTTTATTATAATATTTTTGTTTTTATAATGAAATAAATAAAGTAGTTATAGATTTCCAATTAAATTGAGCACGTGGTAGTGCGTACATCGAGTTCCCGTTATGACGTTGAGCGAGCAACTTAGCTTTGATCTAGTGCTTTAGTCCGATCACAACACGCGAACTTTTAAAATATTAATCTTTGTTATAACTATAATTATTTACGTCGTATTACAACAACTAAATTACAAAAACGTTTGTCTTTCAACACTAAAACTTAAACATCATCATGAAATTGAAATATTTTTTATTAAATTTTCAATTCAATTCATCTTAATTCTAAATGCCTTTGGAGTAAACAAAGGGTGGCTGTTAGAAAATATAACTATAAATATATAACATCATCGTAATGATAATTGTATAACATCCAAATTATGAATTCAGGTAATAAGTATAGAAATATTTTAATCCGTTTTTAGTTCAAGCAGTAAAAAAACACAGGCTTAGGATGAATTGAGGTACATCATAATTGTAAGTACTTAATTATTTTTCTTCTTTTTATTTTTATTTTTTAAACGTATGTTTGTGCAGTGGGCAGTAATTCGTGCTAAACCAACCAAAAAATATAAAATAACATTAATACTACAGATTAGAATATATGTCCTGTCTAATAGTGGCAAGAACGCTGGCTGCATTTCCCCGCTTAATTTCAATATTGCAAATTGAGCAAAGAAAGAGCCAACCGTCATGTCACCGGAAAAGACGTGGTGTTATGTCTGTTAAAATCTTGTTAGCGCTTGGACCCCATGGGTCAAGATTTTTTACACAGCACATATATGTAAACTATTTGTATGTATATTACGGCCCTCGCTTTATGCTCTGACCCCTGAGGTCCGACAAAGCAAGGCTATTGATTTTTTAAAATTATTAATATGCACATACTTATGTTTGTTACTGTTTGTTAACCTCAATAAGGAAACTTAGAATATAAATTAAATCAAGGTACGTAACAAACTAGATGGACTACAGTTTTAGTAAAGGCAAAGGTTTCGTCTAATGCTTTCTTGCGAATGGGCACCCTAGGGCCATCGCCCACGTTCTGATGCTCTTTATACGTCCCCTGTCGGTTCAGGCGAATGGTGCCGAATGGTGCCGAATGCCCCGAGCGCAGGCCTTACGCGGATGCGTTGCAACGTAATAATTTCTTAATGTCATGCGCTTGTGAAGGGAAATATTGTTTAGTATTAGAATAATGCGCAGGTTCCGATTGTTCTGCAGATTGTGGAGGCTTATTGAATAGGGTTGCGCCATCGCTGGACTAGGGCAATGCTGGTCAGACATGCTTCTTAAGCTATAGGTACATTGAATTATGATTTTCGATTTTCTTAGTAACAGTAAAATCTAATATATAAAAATTTAAGATCATCATTATCACGACCATTTCCCTTCCGAGGTGGTCGGAAACCACGCTTATAAAAAAACGGATTTACATTTTGCCTACTTTAATATAGGCCAATTATGACAAGTGGCAAGCTCGTCTATGTCTCTAGCGTACCAAACTCGAGAATTTCACAAATAAATTAAATATAAATTAAATGTATTTATTTACATTAATAAATATTTCGTGTCCCGACCAGGAATCGAACCCGGTACCTCCGAGTCTAAATCCACGGACTTAACCGTAGACCACGGAGGCAGTTACCACGGAGGTACTTATCTAACTGTATTTGATTAAGTTTTATAATATCAATATATTTTTGCAATTTGTTTTAGCTTTATTTCGGTAAAACAAATTATTGCAGGTTCGTAGTCAATTTGTTTTGGAAATTACCAAAAAACCGAACTGTTTACCTTTTGGTCGCTAGACATTATTATAATTGAAATTTTCATTAATCCAACGTCCTTCTACAAGTCATTCAACTATCGTGTGTTTTTCAGACACCTACTGTACAAATACACCAGTATTACGTTATATTAGTATCAAACTCATCGTAGTGGGAAAGTTTATTCATTGACTTATATCATTATTTAAAGCCCAATCAAGATTTTTTTTTCGACGTCAAATCATCGTCAAAAAATCGTGATGTTTCCTTGTACGGCCCATTTCTGTGGCCCATTTGTTAATTTACCTATATTCTTTCCGCGTACAACCCAGTTTAGTTCCATATTACTCCTATGGTTCCCTTTTTTGTCTCAATAAGTCAAATTCAATCACAAATAAAATTAAACTTGTATATTTACTTCGTATTATTTTTTTTATCTGCCTCCGTAGTCTAGCGGTAAAGTTCGTGGAGATAGACTCGGAGGTACCGGGTTTGATTCCTGGTCGGGACACAAAAATATTTATTAATATATTAAATAGTATTTATTTACATTTAATTCATATTTAATTATTTGTGATATTTCTCGAGTTTGGTACGCTGGAGACATCGACGAGCTTACCACTTGTCATGATTGGCCTATAGTAAAGTTGGCTAAATGTGAATCCGCTTATTTATAAGCGTGGTTTCTGACCACCCCGCAAGGGAAACGGTCGTGATATTACTTTTTTAATAATTTATTCGATGTCAAAATACAGTAACATAAAAAGAGTATCATGTGTTTCTATTTTATGGCAATAACATTACATAGTGTTAACACAAATCTAATAATAATATAATTTTGAGCGAAGTTTTATAGGCCTTGGGTGGTAGAACAATTTATGTACAGCGAGCTTAATGTCTAGGCATTTCTAACAGCTAACCTTTGGGAGAGTGATAAGAGAATGTGGGTGCACGTGTATGGGTATATTTAGAAACTATGATTTGATATTTACCAACTAATTTAACCTACTTATCAACTAATAAATATTATATCGTATTTTGCCATTGACTGTACTGTTTTGGGCCGTTAAATGAATATGTTTTGTGTTGTAGATTTTATTTAAAATGGGTCATAGAAAGAATAACTTTTGGGCCGTGCAAGTAATAAATATATATTAATATAAAAATGGGTCATATAAGGAATATGTTTTAGGTCGTAAAAGTAAAAAAATAAAGTGGGCCGTAAAAGTGGAGCATACAAGGAAACACACCAATGCCTGCTCTATTTAATCTCGTTGATAAATAACAAATTTATACAAAGCATACGAGACTTGTAGACTAATTTAATTATATACTTTATTATTAGGTTATAACCGAAGCACTCATTACCACCAAGCGTGCTATAAAGGCGGACCAAACGATGTTATTTAAAATCAAGAAGACCATTATTGATGCCTTTAACATCACGATTATTACAAAATTATGCTTTAAATGTTTCCATAGTCCTTTAGCATTGTTATTTGCTTTTTAAGAGTCGGTATCACTATGTTTATTGCGTTTATGATGTACTTGTGTTATCATCATTACAGCCCCTAGAACACAGCGTCCCAGATACACTGCTGGAGATAGGCCTTCCAAAACATATATCTGGAGTGTTTGGCCTACACTCGCCACGCTGGCCAGATGGCTTGGCGAGGATATGATGTCATTTTTTATGACAATTTATTAACGATTCCACAAGTTGGTATTAGTGGAACCGGGACCGAAGGCTTAACGTGCTCTCCGAGGCACGAGAACGATGGTTTTGTAAATCTATGACAAATGTACTTAAAAAAAGTGTATTTCTCATTGGTACATGCCGGATGGGTTTGAACCGACCTTTGTAGGATTTAAGGAACGCGTTCTTACAACCAAGCCACCACCGCGCTCGTGTTATGTGTGTAGCAAATTATAATTATTTAACTAACTTATTAATTAATGACTTATTGGTAACTTTTTTTACTTATTCTTACACAAAACCCCAAGGCTAGCTGGTACTCGTCAAACATGCTTAATGGCTGCATAGTTCGCAACTGTACTATTTAGTATTTATTTTATATAAAAACTTTATTGCACAAAAGTACAACTAAAGTACCAAATATTAAAAAAAAGATTGAAATGTGTACATTATTTACTATCTTAATTCAAAGATCTATTATAGACTTACATATGTAATATACCATAATCGTATACTATTTAATAAATACATCCTAAAATAATATATAAAATCAAATAAAACTACACAATGTTATAAATACGATATAATAAGTAAATAAATCCAACTATATATTATATATAAAAAGTGTTTTTGTAACATTTTATTAAATAAATTATAGTAAAACAACATGTTAAATTTTATGTTCAGGTATTATTGTGGCTCCATAACTTATTTATTTATTTTAAAAAAAATCACAGCGTATTATATTAAACATATAAACAAAGTAGCAATAGTGGAACACAAGCCAAAGAGATTTTATATTATTTAGACAATACAATTAAAACAGAAATAAGAGTAAAATATAGTTATTAGATTTAAATTAATAGTGCAATTGAACTGTGACTAGCAAAAGTAAAAGAATAATATTAAATAAGTGAAAACCAATAGGTTAATGATTATTTACCTAAGACAAAATGAATGAATGAGAGGTAGAAGCAAAATTATACTATATATACGTGTATAGTAGTATTCGTATATTAGCAAGCGAAGTGTATTTGTAAAGTTAGTCCGGGATAAGAGTTGTCTTGTTTCTTAAAGATCAGTTGCATGTCGGATGTAGGCTGTAAGGTTGTGCTAGGAGAGAGATTATGCTATGACTTCAATTTTAATTTTCTTTATTAGGGTCAACAAACAGCATTGCACAGGTATTTGTCATTTAACAATAATAAGATACATTAGATCATGCAATACCCATCAAGTTAACCACATATTTATAATTGCAAGAACTTTACAGCTAATAATAATTAACATATGTTACAAAAAACTAAATAAAACAAGTTTTACAAAGGACAAAAACATAAAAAAGAAATTCAAATTAGATAATTTATTGTCAGAATTGTTTACATGTTAAATTTCAGAAATTATCTTCATATACATTAATGTTGAAACAATCTGCCCACATTAGGCATACAATATTTAACGACGAGACGATGGCAAGAGACCCGATGGTATGACGTTGGTCCCCTGGGAACGGGGACGTGCTCTGGTGTGGGACGCCACGTGCGTCGACACCCTCGCCGCGTCGCATCTCAGGGGGACAGCGCATAAAGCGGGAGCCGCGGCGGAAAATGCGGAGTCCAGCAAGTATGGAAGTATATTAAAAGATTACATATTTATGCCGTTTGCTGTAGAAACTCTGGGCCCATGGAGTCCAAGTGCAAAAAAGTTTTTAAAAGACATAACACCGCGTCTTGTCGTCTCCTCCGGTGACAAGAGGGCTGGCTCTTTCTTCGCCCAGAGAATCAGTATTGCAATTCAGCGGGGAAATGCAGCCAGCGTTCTTGCCACCATTCCACGCGGACGGGACTTATATCCCTATCCTTAGTATTAATATTAATTTTATTAATATTTTTTTCGAATAAATGCTTTTAAAAATATTTAATATTTTAACTAAACAATATTATATTATTATTATTGCTTTTAATACAAATTAGTTTAAAATTGAAAACCTATGTCAAATTAACATATTATTCAAACATTTTATTTTTACTATACCTACTACTTATTTACTAATACTAATAAAAATCGTCAACTACAAGGTGCAAATGTCATAATTAAAACTAAAACAATAACAACCAGCAATACAAATAACAAAAATAGGTACTCAATTTAATTCGCTGTCATTGAGCTATGAACAAAAAGCTATTCCTTTAAAACCTTCAAAACACTTGTACTGAAGGTCCCAGCAGTGGAGGCGATAATATCAATGCGATTAAACTTTTTATTATAAGTTACAACCAGTCTATAGATAGGAGAACGCTTCCCAGATTTAGTACGGCATGAGCTCACTGCGAATACTTGAAAGGGGTTGCATTCCGTTGGTGATGTTTGGGAGACGACACAAGATTTGGATGCAAAGTTTGTGTGATGAAAAAAGTAGCCGTAAACCTCTGGAATCAGTTGCCTATAAAAACCCGGCAGGCCCCGGCAGGCCCCGAGCAGGGCTATCTTTAAAAAACTTGTATATGCACACTACATGAAGTCAAGATAAACTTAGTTTGTTCCTGGCGTTGCTGACAATTAGACTTGTATTTGATATGGTTATAGATAGTATTACATTTTATTTTATATGTATGTATATTATTATTGTTTATATGTGTAGTTTATATGTATTGCTTTTGTTGTCCCGAAGGTTTGACCGCCATAGAATGCCTAGCGGCATTAAGTCCTCCTTTATACTTTGTGTAATAAAGATTTAAATAAATAAATAAAAATATGAAAGGGGATTGCAAGTACAGAACAGTTCGTTCATGGAAAGAGTTTAAAATAAATAAATACTATACCTACATATAAATTTAGTAAACTGCATAATAATAACTACGAGTATGTACAGTGCGGATTAGGAGGCTAGTACAGACTCTTAAATTCAATTGTTGCTCTTGTTGTGTAATACATCTAAATATGAATAGACCCTTGTCTTTTGTAAAGCACTAATTTGACAGACAATGTCGATAAGAATTGTGTTATACACTTTGTATTTCGGTAATTGGATAACATTGAAGTTTGTAATCGATTGCAATACTATATAGTTATATCATTGTTTCTTAGATAAATGATATTAAATTAGGCGAAAGAATTTAAAATAAAGAACAAATTACATATCAAATTGACATAAAACATAATACTATTTCCTTATTTTGTTGTGTTCTAGAAACAGTCATGCAATTTTAAATAAACTTTTTAATAACTTACCAGAAAATATCAAGGTATTAACAATTAACCAAATAATTTAAAGTGATCTATACATTTTTTTTAAATACAATTAAAGAATATCTAAGCAATAACTAATGCTAAAGTGTATATAGTCTGAGCGTAACTTCAATGTACCTACTTCTCTTTTACAACTGGTATTTATTCGAAGTAGATACAAAAATATTAAAATAAAATAATTTAAAAAAACAATTATAAATAAAACTAAACTTAAAATAACTATGAAATTAAAACTATTCTACAAAATAAACTACTTTTACAACTTGACTTTTCTCATATTGTAATTGCCCAATATTTGCATGCCATTGAGGTGAACATGTGAAGCGAATTTTCTAGCTATAAGATCTTGCAATGTAACCATGTTTTCTAGCAAATAAATTATTTTGATTTGATTTTGATTATTTCATTACAGCCCCTAGAACACAGGGTCCTAGACCTCCACTGCTGGAGATGGGCCTTCCAGAACCGATTTTAATGATGGCCTTTTTTATGCGCAACAAGACGCTCACCATCCACAATTCTGCTACTTTTTTTATACTAGTGCGACATGCGACCTTGCGCCCACCTTATGGTAAGTAGCGCGTGAAGTCCATGAATGTTAGTAACTGGAATCAAACACCTTGCCGCTTAACACTATTCCGGCTTGACTGGCACTCCTCTCCCTTCCCAGCCAAATACTGCATGATTCCGCTAATGCCGTCTTGGAAGCTTGTTCCATGACGGTAGACCTGCTCAGGTCCAGTTCTTTTTGTAAGTGGTGTTAGGCTTTTGCAGGAATTCCTCTCGCACCAACTGCCTCCATGGTCTAGCGGTTAAGTCCGTGGATTTAGACTCGGAGGTACCGGGTTCGATTCCTGGTCGGGACACAAAAATATTAAAACTAAATAACTACATTTAATTTATTTGTGATATTTCTTGAGTTTGGTACGCTGGAGACATCGACGAGCTTGCCTCTTGTCATGATTGGCCTATAGTAAAGTTTACTAAATGTGAATCCGCTTATTTATAAGCGTGGTTTCTGACCACTCCGAAAGGGAAACGGTCGTGATGATACATTACTTTTATTTTCCTCTCGAACCAACTTCCACTGAGTCTTGAATCCGTAAACGTTTGCGGATAAAGAACGAGAATGCAGGTACCGTTAAAAGCAACTTCGTCATAATATAAATGGCTTAACTTTCGAACCTATCAACCAATGTCCTTCCATTTCTGAATATGGACTACCCTAGGGCTCGCACGATTCCCTCATCCTTAAATAGTCACCCTTTAAAAGCAGGCTGAGATCCATTAAGAATGCTTAGACACAGCATATGCTTACGTAAAGCACTATAAAAACACTATATTATATTATCTTTAAACAGAAACAAACGACAATACGATTATCCATCGCAAATTACATGTTATACAATCTATATATATATATACTCTTCCAGGATTAGACATTATTACATCGACGAGCTTGCCACTTGTCATGATTGGTCTATAGTGAAGTTGGCTAAATGTGAATCCGCTTATTTATCAGCGTGGTTTCTGATCACTCCAAAAGGGATACGGTTGTGATGATACTTTTTTACTATTCAGTTTAAGTTTGTACATATAGGTAAAGTCTTTTTTCTTTATAATCGATTTTATTTGAGACACAAGTTATGTTGTTTGACTATTCAATATGGAAAATATGTACAAGCTATTTTTAAGTAACCATAATGTGGTACTAGAAAATGATGTATACATAATTAGATAGTCCCATAACTAAACAATATAATATGAAACAGGAATCTAACGTGGAGGTAAATTCACATTGTCTTAATGGCATTCGTCACGGTGTTATATTAGAACCATTGACTCTTATGTAAGACTCGGGCTTTAGAATTCCAATCTAGGATTAAAATATTGGCGCCGAATTAGTGGCGAAGTAACAACCTTAAATTAGTTGCACGTAAAGTATACAATAATGATATTATAAACGTTTTTCAGACTGTAACGTACGTTGTTATAACAGCAATATTATTAATTTGAGTAGACGGGTTCTGGAATGGAGACCACGTACGGGAACACGCAGAATGGGAACGACCCCCCGCCAGATTGACGGATGACCTGAAAAATGTCGCTGGTGGGGGCTGGATGAAGGTGGCGGAAGATCGTGTGAAATGGCGAACCTTGGGGGAGGCCTATATCCAGCAGTGGTGAGACACAGGCTGATAATAATGACGATGAATAACAATTATTTATTTTTATAACTATAATAAATATTTACATTAATAATAAGTAAATAAAACATAAATATATATTATTATTTATAAAGAAATGTATAGGGTTTTATAAATACCTACTTAACAAAATAAGGAACATTTATAGTATTTGTCTTACTAACTAATGCATTACATAATTTATTAAGAATTTGGCCTACACTCGCCACACTGGCCAGCCGGTTGGCGAGGGCCTGATGTCAATTTAATTAACAGATTATTAACAATGCCACAAATGGGTATTAGAGAAACCGGTACCGACGAGTGACGTCTCCATCTTACAGGAACGGTAGTGTTGTAAATCTATGCAAAATTAATTTGAGAATAGTTTATTTTTCATGACACTCACAGTAGGTCTGATCTACAAATTCAAGGTCGCTCAGCGAGCTATGGAGAGAGCTATTTGATATTTATTATAAAGTATAGAATTCAAAACGTTGATATTCATCAGAGAACCAAGGTTTCTGACATAGTATTTAAAATTAGCAAGTGGGCCTCGTACGACGCGATTCTGAGTGGGATGACCCCCGCCAGATGTACGAATCATTTCATTTTCATTTATTTATTCACCGTTTCATACATTTGGTACACTCGGTTTTGTCAGATAACAAATTAATTATTTTACTAATCATGATAGCGAATGAATATCAGCAAAGAACAGCCTTCGTCGTTACCAGATAAGTACTATCTACACCAATAGATGCTGCTGTAAAAGGGCGTTGTCATGGTAATAATAATATGGTGTAATTATATGTCAAAACAAAATAATAATTTCTACTACTAAACTAAAATTAAAATATATATAAGTATATAACGAAATTACCGGTAACTTTAATACCCAAACTTAAGCTAACTTAACAAATCACCAACGAATGATGAATGACAGGTTGCGGTTGGATGTGGGTTGCAAAAGACCGCGTGCAATGGTGAGCCATAGGGAAGGCCTACATCCAAAAGTGGAGAGACAGAGGCTGATGATGATGTATTTCTCATTGTTACATGTCGATCCACGATGTCATAATCGATTATGTTGACAATGAATGCCCAGTAATACATATTCTAAGTCAATGTGAGAACTGTGAAAGTCCAACTCGTATTGCGTAGGTGTAAGACACAGTACTATTTAACTTTTCGCATAAATTAACGCAATTGTCGCGCACTTTCCAAGTTGTTTTGACAACTGGGTCTAGTGGTCATTGTGGCCACTTTGGAAAGTAAAGATGTAGGTACGCAGTCAGCGTTAGTTTTTGGTAATTTTCGTATGATTCATGTTTTAACACTATGACTACAAAATTAGTATTTGATTTTTGGTTATTGCACGTATTACCTATTTTCTTTATATGCTTTTAGGCGTAGGTACCTGTTTGAACGTTATCGGAAACGTTTGTGTTCCATTGACTTGGTATATATATATATATACTACGTACTATATAAATACTTGAGATAATAATATTTTTTTAAATAGGTATTATTTTATAGTTTTTTATCTTTAAATTTAAGTATCTTTAGTCAGAGAGGAAATGCTGCTAGTGTATTGGGCACCATGCCATAGCACAGCGATTTGGAGGAGTAATTTTTTAGGTCCAATTTATTTTTTAATGCGATATATTTTATTTTATTTAAGTCTTTTCGCTTATACTATTTGTAAATATATTTGAAATAAAATTTTAGTTAAGATTTATGATATAATGATACATGTCTTATTATTTATTTATTTTTGCATTAGTTACGGTATGAAATTATGTTATTAAAGTTATTTTATAGATCTACGAGTATTTAATGATAAATAGAGATGAAACGATATGAAGCGACATGAAACGAATTTATAATTAATTAATTAATGAATATAATAATTATTTGCAATTATCATAAAATGAAATTACAATACAGAAACATTGGCCAAGTCTTATAAATCATAAAATAAAAACAAATACCTCAATGTCATAAATCGGTTATTTCGTTTACAACAGATTTTTTTTTCATTAAAGTCGGTTTTTCTCCAAACTATGTAGAAGCCTACATTACAACTCAGAGGAACACATAAATACGTCAAAACGTACGTGTGTGTACGTGTCCAGCGGCGCGGCTGGAAAAATTACTTCCGTTTTTTACCGTCAGTACATTTTTTTATGAGCGCTAGTTTTTCCGGTCATAGCCGACCTTACGCCAAAATTACAAATGATTAATGCTAATAGCATTTGACACTGATGTTTTAGATATATAATAAATAGTTTTTTTATGTATTTACTTGCATTAATTGTGGTAGAGTGAAACCGCGGAAGTTTATAAATATAATTCTTATGATTCAAAAAAAATATCATCACGAAACACGGTCAGAAACCGAACTTTAAAAAAAAAAACTTTTTGACTTATACGGCAAGCTCGTCGATGTCTCTAGCTTGCCAAACTCGTGAAATATAACAAATACATTATTGTGTTCACCAGCAATAGAAACCAGGAAGTTCCCATCCGCGTTTAAATCCACGCTAAACGCTATACCACGGAGGCAGTCAATGCATAATACTTACTAATCAGAATATTATTTTCTGTGTTTATCTGAATTCATAATGTATACTGCTCGTAGAGGGAAGGTAGAGAAATTGCGATGCCTTGGGCGGGTCAAAATCAAGTACTTAATAGTTTCTCTGAAAAGCAAGACAATCCACTCATATTACCATGATAAAGGATTAGGTTCTTCCTTGTAATTCCGTAGCAATGTTGTAAATTGTTATAAATTACCATTTAAACATGTCATTGTCATAATTTTAATTTGTGCAAAATGGAGCTTATTTAGTGCGGTGAAATAGTGCGGTGATAGCTCGGTTGTAGGAACGCTTACCTTAAAACTGATAAAAATAAACGCTGGGTTTAGCTATGGATCAGTGAGAAATACTTTTCTTACGCACATTTGTCATAGATCTATAATACCAAGTTCCCATGCCTCGGAGAGCACGTTAAGCGATCCTGTTTCCACTGATACTAACTCGTTGCATCATAGATTGCTCTTAAAATTGACATGAAACCATTGCCAACCCGTCTGGTCAACGTGGCGAGTGTAGGCCAAATTCTACAGAAATGCATTCTGGAAGGCTCATCTCCATACACTGTGGACGTCTTGGACTCAGTGTTCTAGTGGCTTAATGAATGATGCGATTTCTTAAATACATCACATCACACTAAGTCCAAGACCTCCACTGTCCAGACGGGTTGGCTAAGTTTTGATGTCATTTATTTGACAGTTTCTTAACGTTTCCACGAACCGGGGCCGACGGCTTAACGTGCTCACGGGAACGGTGGTAAAGAAGACAAATTGCTAAGCATTCCATGGGTGCCGGTTCCATCGTGTGTGGGGAAGAGAGAAGAGAAGAATAGTGTCTTAGGGTTGCCAACCATAGGCTTGCTATAGACCAACTATAAGCTGGTTTATAAAGGAGGCCTCCTTCTTTTTATTACGCAACAAGATGCTAATCATCCACTATTCTACTCCTATCCAAACCCAACCAAATACTGTACTATTCCGTTAATGCAATCATGGAAGCTCATTCCATAAATAAAAATCGATGAGAAATGTACTTAAATACAGTGTTTTTCTCATTGCTACCTTCATTTCGGTGTTCGAACAGCAATCTTTTTGTATTGAAGCGTTCTTAGAATCGGAACACGCGCCGCTCAATCAACAATTATATTAGGTCAATGCAACTGTTAATTAATAAAAAATATATATAATAAACTATAATTAAAAGCAGGTATTTGTTATAATAAATCCAGTGAACAATAGTTTAACGTGTAGATAATTATCAATGTGTGATTTAATAACTACGAGTATAACCGATTAACTATAATAATTTACAGCGGTAATTATAGGTTGATTAAACGATAAGTGCTAATAATTTATCGTCACCACATTCCCGTAGAGATTATAGGCGCAAATTAGGACGCAGAGGTATCCTAGTTCGATTTATTTACACGAATATTTTTTTACGGCGGAGATAATACATCCATTTAAAAAATATTAAAATAATAAATAAAAGCTACGACTGCCTCCGTGGTCTAGCGGTTAATTTTGTGGATTAGACAGGGAAGTTCGGGTTCCATTCCTCGTCGGAACACAAATATATTAATTAATTTAAATAAATAAATTTAATTAATATTTCATTTATTTGTGATATTTCTCGAGTTTGGTACGCCATGAGCTTGCCACTTGTCATGATTGGCCTATAGTAAAGTTGGCTAAATGTGAATCCGCTTCTTTATAAGCGTGGTTTCTGACCACCACGAAAAGAACTTTTTACTAGTGTGACTAATAATATTAAAGTGTTTAAAAAAGTAGCTTATATCGTCTGTCTTATATATTTAAAGAAAAAAGATGTGCGTCGGTCAGTCGTCGAAGTCAGAATGTGAAACGAGGTCCGAGTCAAAAACAAAATACAATCTATTAATGTCAATAAAATCTTCTAATTTAAACGTCGTTCTATGTCATTGAGAAAGGAGGTCTAAAGGTATACAAAATTTCGTTAAAAATAACACGTAGAAATGTGACTAGAATATCGCTATTTACAAATCATTTAACTATTAATAAAGGTGAAGAAATTGGTTCGATTGGCACTCTTGGAATCGGCAGGTCGTCACGTCCAGAGGGTAGCTACCCTTAAAGGGCACACTCCGTATTCTCACCGACCCTCAGTGGACAAAGGGAAAGGGCAAACACTCGAGCCAAAGGACGATGGCCAAAGTATTGACTCGCGAATAAAATAAGGGTGCCAAATGTAGAAAAAAAATATGTTAGCTAATATCTATTTAGAGCAGTTATTTTAATAGATTTTATTTTCATTTTACAGGTAACATTTTACATTATAGTATATTAATTTTATATATGTACGAGTATGTACAGTGTAAACTTTATATAACGACACTAAAGGGACTGTGTATTTTATAGTGTTATAGAGTGTTGTCGTTAAATGGAGAGACGAAAAATCAGAATTGGAGCTTGTCTAAGCTAAACCAACCAAAGCCAATTGATTTCGACGCTTTGTCGTTAAATCGAGTGACGTTACATGTAGTTACAAATAAGCGCGAAAATAAATAAGACCGCCTTACTTCAGAAAAGCTTATTGGGTATGGCTCCTAAAATTTATAATAAGTTACCTGACGATTTAAAAGATTTATCCCTTCCAATGTTTAAAAGTAAATTAACTTTAATTTTAATTAAAAAATGTTGT
Organism: Tinea semifulvella; assembly: GCA_910589645.1. NCBI lineage: Eukaryota > Metazoa > Arthropoda > Insecta > Lepidoptera > Tineidae > Tinea > Tinea semifulvella. The sequence continues at coordinate 916,600 of OU342598.1, read as the reverse complement.
TATACCTTAGATCAGTTTTTTAATGACGAAACCATTTCAAATGTGTTAATAACTGTCTATATATAGATTGTATTGTCATTATTTTTACAATAGTATTTTTGGACATTTTGTGTTACATATTTAAGTTTTATATAAATTGTAAAATGCATGTTAAGTTGTTGTTATATTTGTTATTATTGTTAGAATTATAATTGTTAATTTAATGAATTCGTACACCACATGTGGTAGGTTTTTTGCATGCTCACCCTAACCTAACCTAATAACTATGTACCGAAAAACCACGAATAAATGATTTTGATTTGATTTGATTTGATATAAATAATTATTGTTTATGTATTATTATTTAGTATATTATATATTTATATATAGTTTTAAAATATTACTCTTAATTTCTATTTAAATATGTCTACACCTCTTTTCAGTTAAGTGTTTAATATAGTATCAGTATCATCATCACGACCGTTTCCCTTTCGGGGTGGTCAGAAACCACGCTTATAAATAAGCGGATTCACATTTAGCCAACTTTACTATATGCCAATCATGACAAGTGGCAAGCTCGTCGATGTGTTTAAAGTTGTCGCAATGGTTGGCTATGATAGAATGTCTCGCGGCATTAAAGCCTGTCTTTGTCTTTGTACATTGAATTGTTAAATAAATAAACTGACAAGGCAATTGCTACTTTAATTTAACTTTATTCATATTAAATATTTATTATTAATAAATATGTATTTATGTTTGAGATTACATTTATTGTCAGTATATACAAAGTACTTAAATAAAACAAATAAAATTAAATAACTATAAACTAAACCTAATAAAAATGATATCGCTATGCAGAGGGGAAATGTTGCCAGTCTTCTTGAGACTATCCCTGATGGGTGTTCTCTAGAGAACATTTTTAATATTTATTTTATTAAGTTTAGTTTATATGTTATTTAATTTTTACTATTTAAGTAGTTTTTAATCATAATTATAATCATCCTTAATTTAAAAAAAGTACTTCTACCTAATAATTACATATTTTATTTATATTTTTATACTGAACACATCTAATACCTCTCTCCAGGTAGGCGGTACGCGGTGACGAAGAATGGACGTGTCGTTCTCTTATTATACTTACCTAACAAGTTGATGTTTCCAACTTCGCTTAAAGTTATAGGAATTAGGAAACACACTTGCTGAGAGAGCATTTATGAGAAGTAATATACAACCAGTATAAAAGAATTACAATATAAAAGCTACCTAAATAATAAAATAAAAAATAAACTAAACTATAAATAAAAAATGTCCTCTAGAGACGTCCCATCCGAGATAGTCCCAAGGAGACTGGCAACATTTCCCCTCTGTATAGCGAGTCTAATACGTTGGCAGAAATAATTGCCAGCATTCCTGTCTCCAGACCTTTCTGTCAGCCGCTTTGACAACTCCTTGGCCAAGCGCTTCGCCGACGGTCCCCATGGGCCCATCGTCTCAACCCCAAACGGCGCAAATTTGTAACCGGAACCAAGGTTGGCATATTTCCGAAATTTGAGGTTCTCCGCAGAAAAAGCCGCTATCCCCGCGCCTGACGAGGTCGCCTGGATGTGAGATGGAGCTAATGTGTCTACACACGTCGCATCCCACACCAGATACCTGCCAAGTTTCCACGGCCCAACAGTCATTCCGTCGGGTCTCTTGCCATCACTCCGCACAATCCCAGATGGTTCTAAGATTGCGGGTACACTAGCAGTGACAATAGCCCTTCAGATGATGTCGTTGAGAGCCGCGTGACGAGGAATGCTGCCTGCACTTCTAGCACAAGAAAGCCCGTGGTGTCCGAGATGATCGACTGGTTCTCCGCATCGACACTGGTGCGGGTGAACAGTCCGGGCTCCGAGACGAAGGCACACCGCCATTTAAATCTGAAAAGAGAGCATTTTAAATCTGAAATTCAGAACTAAAAGTTAACAACTTATATAATTATTTTATTGTTTGATCACAAGTGGACATAAAGGGTGACCACAGGTGCGCGGTCTTTTCCAAAAACTCTTCAAACATTTGCTTTGTCGGCTTTTCATAGATTTGTTCGGGTTTTTCAACGAGCCCGGACAATAGGGAAAAGTTATCCAAAAACCCAAATCAAATATGCTTCGACAAAACAATAGTGACCTCAAACGAAATATGTCAACAAAATTTTATCAACACTGAATATTGGGGATTGATAGATTAACTTTTGGAATGAATAGTGGGTATAGTAGTTTAGGGGAATGACAATTTTTATAGGTGGTAGGCAGACTGATCGTGGTAATTTGTCCAGTCTGCTGGGTCGGGGAAGTATCCACCGTTCGTGCCGATAAACCCAGTAAAGTGTATCCACACATTTCGGGATTAGGCTCGAATTGCCGTCATGCCCAGTCAAGCCGGCATTGTGTTACGTACTGATGTCAGCCATGAGTGTCTGATTCCAGTTGCTAACATTTATGAATCTCGCTCCCCACTTACCATCAGGTGGGCGCAAGGTCACATGTCGTGCTAGTATTAAATAAAAATAAAAATAAAAAAAAGTATCGTGATAGGTTTGAGAGGTGGACTGACCAGGTCAGGGTGGCAAGCTGTTGCGGCAAAAATAGCGAGAACTAAGATTACATTATTATAGGTATGTTGCTTCATCTTAACTTATATTAAGAAACATTAAATTGGTTCTTACAGTATTTGCACGAGCGTCGCCAACAAGTTCGTTTAGGACAGGAGTCGTCTCAGTGGTGTAATTTAAGGTGTCACATCTAAGTAAGTGAACTTTGCATGTAGTTGTCTGTCAGTTCCTTATTTTGCAGTGACAAATATAGCGCTTGCCGTTTAATCTTCATTACGTATATCTACTCCTTTTGTTTAAAAGCCCTAGCCTAGTATGGCTTTAAATTATTTATAAATAGGTCTTTTTTTTTTAGTTTTGATTAGCTTAACGATTAGGTTAAATATTAGGTGGGTTGCGAAAGACGAAATCAAAAATTTTAATAACGAATAACCAATACTAAACAAATTATAAAAATATATACTCAAACGCACTCAGCTAAACGGCCACTCAATTCAACTACCACCATTACCGCAAATTGACTGCATTAACAAAATCTACTTCCTGATTGACAAAAATAAAAAATAATGTTTTATTCGATTAACCCACAGATGAATATACAGGTGTTACGTCCTTACATCACAAATTATAATCAGTCAGATTGGCCCTAAAAATGAAAAATAATGTATCTAATTTTGATAAGGTATCATCAACGTTGCAAAATTGCACCCTTCGTTATTACCTCTCCACACTCCCAAAGGTTGGTTGTTAGAAAATGCTTAGTCATTAAGCCCGCCTATGTACAATATTTTTTAGTGCAATAAAGATTTTTTGAATTGAATTGAATTTTGAACGTTTGGACATATAGTACAATCTAAAACATTTGTTTTCAAATCTAGAAACATTGTTTTATATTCATTTTTTTCAAAGTACTGAAACGATGGGTACAAATATTTCATAATTCAAATAAGTAAATGTTTAGACCACGAACAGGAAGACGTAGAGTGGGATGACCAAGATGGACTGAACGGATGACCTGAAGAAGATCGTGGGAGGGTTGGATGAGGATGGCAAGACATCGCGTAAAGTGGTGAGCATTGCCTTCATTCAGCAGGGAAGAGATACAGGCTGATGATGATGATGATGATAAAATGTGTGACAAAACGGGTTGTTTTACTTCTCTTGTTGAAAATACCCCCCGCCAGATAGACGAATGACCTAAAACAGGGCTCGTGGGATGGATGCGAATTGCAAAAGATCGCGTGCTGCAGCGAGCCTCGGGGAAGGCCTACAGCAGTGGCTGATGATGACTTCCCTTCCAACTTATTTAAAGTTAGTCCCAAACAATTCGTCGTCAAAAGAAAAATAAATAATTATTGGGCATGTCCTAAGATTACGATATGTGTCTATGTATAAACCACATCATAACAAGCGTGAGAAACAGAGTTTGATCGTTTTGTAACCGTTCCACCTACAGTCGACACCTTCATTGAAATTAATACAAGTTAAAATGACAGTAAGGTCGGTTGGATTAGCTAAAGGGGTGCGGCCGTCATTTGAATGCTCATGCTGCAATAGAATTAATATCTGAGCAAAAATTGAAGCACATTTTGGTTAAAATTTGATTCCCAACTTATGTATTTTTTTATTAAAAGAATACAAATTTTCATAGCATTCCATAGATTTACCGTGCTGGTGTCGGATACATTTTGCAACCGACTAAGAGACGTCCTTTTTTTAATGCGCAATAGAACTTCTTGTTCTCGATTCGATCTTGGTACGATAACGGCGTTGGTAAGTGCTAGACCTAAATGTGTTGATGATGAAGAAAGAATAGAGATATATCATTAGAATTAATTTCGTTATTTCAATTGCGAGCAAAATTACTGTTTATGGTTGAGATGAAGATTTCTTTAAACTGGAAAATTGTTTATTAAATTCACACACGAAAACATAATAGATTTATGATACAAGATTTAGCTTTTGATGTGTGTAACGAAGATCCGTGGTAAATATTCCTCGCGGCTAATTCAGAATAAACAATGATTCCAAGGTCCGATCGATACTCTATCAAAGAACATCGCAAGGTTAAAGCTAATCAGAAAAAAATAAACAAATCTCCAACACGTAAGCACAAAACTAAATCACAAACAGAACACTCACGAATCTCAGTGACCGCCGCAATCAGAGGTAATTGTCTCAATCAGCAATAATCGTAATGCGGAATGCCCCGAGACACAATTAACATTACAGAAAAGGTCCCAGGGGCCTTGAACTATGACAGCCACTGGCCAAATATATTTTGGTCACGCCATTAGGCGCTAATATGGCAAAGACACGTTCACTACTCATTATGGTACTCCATTGTTAACTAAAATATCAGATTGAATCCAACAAAGATGATTTCTGGTAGTTTTTGTCTTACACAACTTATACTGCCTCCGTGGTTGTCATTAAGGCCTGTTGATTAAAACGCAGAGGTGCTGGGTTCGATTCCTTGTCGAGAACATAAAAATATTATGGTCGAGTCAATTATTGCTAAATATATCGACGAGCTTACCACTTTTGTTGTAATGGGCGGCCGGCTTAATAATGTTCCTAAAAAATATTAAAAAGCGTCGTTTCCCATTATCCAGGTATGGATTATGGTCGTGGTGATACTTGTTTTGTATTATACAGATGCTGTAGCTTTAACTTAGAGACGAATAAAGTGTAAAATAATCGTAAACAATTTTAAATGCCGTTGAAAATTGTAATCACCAAGCGACGCAAAATTTGTGTTAAACATAATAAGCGAAGCTAATTCCGCAACATCTTCGCCGAGTCTTTAGGTAGGATATATTTAGATAATTGCTAATAATATTCTAGTAAGGCATTAATTTTATATCTATAAAACATTAAATCTTTGCTTAGGTACTTATCAGCAAAATCTGTTAAAATACTTTCATTGTGATTGCGTTTGTCTGAATAATTTAAAGGTAAACAGAGAGCAGTTAAAGCATAACCGATCATATCTTTATTATAATCTATAGTATCATTAATATTTACTGTGTCTGTTGCGATTGCTGAGTCAACCTCGGTGCCCACACCGTCTGCTGGAGTGTTGAAACTCCGTGTCACAGCGCGCCACTTGACGGGCCTAAGTCAACACGCCCCCGCACAGGCGACATCCGATAGTCTCGCATCTATTAGCAAGCCATCCACGGTGTTTGCTTTTTCATTCAACGTTTTGGCAGGCCACTCGTCGTGGTGTCAACTCTTTGAGCAAACTTTACGGAAAACAACATTAATTTATTAACATATTCTTAATGACATGTGGGTGTCTCCGCGTTGTGTAAATAATGAACAAAAGCAAAATGTATTGTAATTGATCCCTATAGGTGTTAATTGATAGACAGCTGTGAGCCAAATTGTACTTAGTTAATAATTCACAAAGGATATTCAATACGTTATTCAAATTAGCAACAATCATTTATTCATATTCGAGAAAATTTCAACATGTTTTAGATTTACTGTCATGTAAACTGATGTTGATTTTAATACCTATCTAGATTCTCCAGTGAATCATAATAACAAAGCAATAAATATAAAACCATCTTGTTCTATCTAAACATAAGATTATCATAATGCTCCTACGCATATAATGGGAATATTAAGTTAGATGATAGAAGTGATTTAACTTATTGCATTAGATTTGAGAAAGCCCGGTAGCGTTACAACTTACAAAGCTAAAATTGAAACAAACACTTCTCGCAAACCCTAATAAACAAAACAAATAGTACTTAGCACAATGGCCGCAACGCATCGTCATGATTCATCATCCGAGTTTGGAAACGTCCCGCTAATGACGTTGTCCTAGTTTTGAAATCGGCTCCAACCGTACAAATATGTATCTCTAATAGACGTTATCAATCAACTTACATTATGAAATACAAAACGACATGTCTCCAAATCCATTGTTTTAGAAAAAGATGCGGCCTTGAAGTTATTATTCTCAAAAAGGTCAATGCAGATATGAAAATCCATACTAATAATATAAATGTGAAAGAAGCTAGATAATAATAAATAAAACAGGTTTATGAATATAATAAGTGAATTTATTTAACAAAATACTTTACAACTTAAATCAAAACGCAATAACGGGCAAAGTGACAGCTGTCGTGTCGTAGTGACGTTGCCAAACCCCATCGATCAAGTTATTATTTATAAGTATATATGGACAACTAATATTTTCTATTAGTTTTGATAGCACCTGCCTTATCTTGTCGTAACTACTTTAGTTGTCCCTAAGGTTTGATCAGTATATAATGTCTAGCGGCATTAGGTCCACCTTTGTACTTTGTGCAATAAAGTTTATAATAAATAAATCTTTATTGCGTACTTACAAAAGGCGTACTTAATGCCGGTAGGTATTCTATGACAGTCAAACCTTCGGGACAACAAAAGCAATCAAACAATGAAAAGTATCACAGGCTTCATTCGATTCATACTTAGATACCTAAATAAATAATATTTACATATCTACATACTAATACAACATACAAATACATAGATATAAACAATAATAATATACTCGTACATACAATATTTTTAATTTCATTTTAAGATCTATTTATTATTATCGTGTCCCTTAGATGGTTTTAAGTAACATAAAGTTGACCTGCGGCTAAGTTAACTTTTTTGATGACACACGGGTGGGTGTACCTGGGTCATTTAGCTAGTAATTTTATAAGCTACTTAGTGGTATTAAAACGACATTTGATAAATAATGGCGATTCTCAGCACGAGGTCTGACTTTATTGTCGTGATTTTGCACTTTCGTGATGCTCTATTGTTAAATTAATAGTCTGTTATAGTTTATGCTGCAAAATAGAGAGAGACAAAATTTTATATTTTGAAATCATGGATTTACTGTGAACCGAAGTAGATGAATGTGAAATGTTACTTAAAGATGATATTGAAGATAAAGACAAAAATAAAGTTATGACTACAAGATCTGGTGGGATCATTAAACCTCCAGAAAGGTTGAACTTGTAACGCGTGATTTTTTAGTCTTTATTCTTTTCGCGTCTGGAGGATGTTGCGAAACTCTCACTGTTATTTACTATTTCAACTTTTGTCAAATTTATATGAACTGTCTTTATTTGTCACTTTTATTGTGATTTTTTATTTTGTCGTCGTTTGATTATATTGCCTAAACTGAAAACCTTCTGTTTTAAAATAATTTAAAGAACCTTTTTACAACAATAAATTCTCATATAATAATATTACCGCCTTTGGAACTAATAATATGGAACTAAATCATCTTTTTAGATTTTGTAATTAACATATCGTGTGACTATGTTTGGTCTTACGTTAGACTAATATTTAGTATATAGAAATGTAATGATTAACTATTAATTTTAAAACAGTCAATGTCTATTGAGAAGCCAATAAAAAATGTTATATTCGACATATGGTTTGTTAGGAAATGTTGTTTGTTTTTATCAATAGAGTCACTTATTAGTCTAACGTCACCCCGTATGACTTAACAACAGAAATCGCTAAGATGGCTATCGCTATCAAATATCGAGACTGCTGCCCCAATAGATAATACGTTGGCAGAATTAATTGCCAGCCTCGCTGTCTCGGGATTTCTGCGTTAACCGTTTGGAAAACTCCTTGGCCAGATGCTTGAAACTTGCTTCGAAACTGTGCAAACTGTACCGAGGTTCTGAGCAAAAACCGCCGAACTCCCAGCGCTGGACGAAGTTGCACGAATGTGAGATGGGACTAAAGTGTCTACACACGAGGCACCCCACACCAGAGACCTGCTAAGTTTTCACAGCCCAATGGTCATGCAGTCGGGTCTCTTGCCCTCACTCCGCGCAATCCCAGATGGTTCTAGGATCACGGGTACTCTAGCAGTGACATGATGAAAGCCCTATCTATTTGGTTTAAGTTGAGCATTCAGCATTTGTTTTATTTTATTAAGAGCTTCAAAGTTAGTATTAACATAACCACACAGAATTTGGCAACAGTTCATAAAGATCAACGTAACAATAGTTTTTTACATATCTACTTTATTTTTGCATATTGAACATTCTATCGGAAGCTGAGCTCTTCCAAGGTTTGCCGAAAATAGTAACGGTCATGATTAATGCACCTACATGACACAACATACATATCTGGCAAGGTAAACAGAAACATCACAAGGTGCCGGTATGTGATCACGACATCGAACAAGTATAATTAATTACCAAACGAGTTAAACCTTTCGCTTATTTTCGAAGTTTCCGTAAGTTTCTAAGGCTGAAATCTATAAAGCGTGCTTGTACTTTGCCTAGCATCATCATTACGGCCCATTAATCGAGTCCTGAACCTCTACTGCTAAAGTTGGGTAGAAAATATATCTGAAGAATTAAGCATTCTCTAATCATGTGCGCTGGTCAGACGGATTGGTGAGGAACTCAGAAAATACTTGATCATCGTTATATAGGCCTACTTCACTTGCCACCCAGTAACCTTTTTTGGGTTATCCGTCAATCTGACTTCTCACTCTTCTTGTACGTGGATTGCACTCCAGAACCCGTCGATTTCATCGTTCATCGGCACTGCGACAGACGTGTACAGCCCATTGCCACTTCACCTTACTAATTTTGAAGGCTTTGTCGATAACTGTGGTTCTTTGACGGATGTCAACGTTTCGAACTTTATCAATTAGAGAAATACCGAGCTTAGATATCTCTCTCTCTTCATAGCTTGCTGGGCGACCTCCTGAAATTTGTGAGCCAGAGTCACTGAGTTATGATGTACAAACACCACTTTTTCTACACGGTTTAGTTTTTTTCGTAAATTAATCTTGTTTCTGAACACCGGTACGGCGAGTTGTGGGGATTCGGAGTGTGGTGATGGCTCTATTGTAACAATGCTTTCTAATCCAAAAAGGTTCGCAAAAATCCCAGCATGAACTACGCGAAATACTTTCTTACATGCATTTGTCATAGATTCCTAACACCACCGTTTCCGTGCCTTAGTTATGCTGTCGCTCCCGGTTACACTAACACTTGTGGAATAATTATTAAATTATCATTAAAATTGTCATCTGAGCCCGTCTGAGCGTGGTGAGTGTAGACCAAATTCTCCAGATATATGTTCTGGAAGGCAGTGGAGTTCTAATGATGATGAAGCTTGAGCAAAGTATAAGATACTCGTAAGCACGCTGTATTGATCTCAGTGTAAATGTTTCCTCACGCCCATGTAATTAGCAGCCTGACATGTTGGATATGTTAAAGTTAGCAAAATCTATGCAATTACTTAACGCATTTTTTTTCTTTACGAGAACTCGTCAATCATTCCTTGCATTTGCCGTTTCAGCGCCAATCGACCAAAGCTGTCACTTTTTACTTTTACTTTAGAAAACTGACCTACATATTATGTTTTTTATTATCATTTTAGTATTTATTTTTCAGTAATTTTTAATAAATGTAATTTTTTAGAAATTGTCAAAAATGCGCAGTGGAGGTTATAATTGGTGTTATAAATGGTATCCTTCGTTATTATGTCAGTTCTAAATGTTGGTTGTTTTTAAATGCTTAGTCATTAATAATAATAATAAATTCTTTATTGTACAAAACCAAAACGAGTGCATAGGCGAGCTTAATGCCGTAAATGCATTTTCTACCAACTAACCTTTGTGACTGAGATCTTTAATATCACCTATGTAATTTATTTGGTGCAATAAAGCTTTATTTAATTTAATTCAATTGTTTTTGTCATCTCGACCAGGTGGGCATTCACAGCATTTGTTTTATTTTATTAAGAGCTTTAAAGTTAGTATTAACATAATCGTACAGAATGCAAAGCAAACTTGCTACAATATTATATCACCAACAATTAAGTAATAATGTATATATTTATTTATGTTTTATATTAGTGTTAGATTTAGTTTTAGTAGAATTATAATTATTTCTTTTCCTGTTCAAATATTTTTACCTACCTCCCACATACAATGTTCGTAATGTCCCTAAGGTTGACCGAATAAGAATGCATTAGGTCCGAATTTGTACATAGTGCAAAAAGTTTTAAATAGTTACTTAAAAGTTTATTTCGAATAAAATGCATTAATTTAATTTGTTCGTGAATGTGCTATTTTGGTTCTGTACAATTATTATTAATTGATTACAATTCAATTGTTTTTAAAGTTATTTTTAGTTATCAATTTTGTGCTGTCAAGGTTTTAATTTAAGACAACAAGCATGTGGCTCCCATTGCACGACTCTGTGATGTCATCGTGGTCGTGATTGTCATCAGCGTTGATGAGCCACTCGACCTTCGGACTGCTGACCGAGTCACGAGCGGTGACAAAATAACACTGGATTTCTTTAATTTTACTGGAAAATCGACAACGCGTGATGCAGACATTAATCCGCTGGATTAGTATTGGTGAGCTTAAGGCCGATGCTAAGGTTATAAGAGGCACTCACTGGTATATTGTCAAGCGATGACTTATTAAATATATCTATTGAATTGTTAAAAGTAATTCGATTGACCTTATAAATCACTGTTCGCGATGCAGCAGCCAGATTATTTTGATTATTAGTTTGTTTATAACGCAAATGTTTGGAGATTTATAAAAATCGTTTAACGTCGAATAATTGGCTATTAAAGATGTTATTCGTATCAAATTACATTACATCACATCACACCCCCTAGAGCACAAGAGTTTTAGACCTCCACTGCTGGAGGAAATTTCTGGAGCATTTGGTCTACACTGGCCACGATATGTCGAAACGGGTTAGCGAGGGTTGTGATTCTTTAATGATAATTATTAACGATTCTTCAAGTTAGTATTAGTTGAACCAGGACCGACGACTTAACGTGTATTTCTCATTCGTTCATGCCGGTGTTCAACCTACCTTTTTAGGATTTAAAGGAAATTGATGTTACAGCCGAGCCACCACCGCTCGATATTCATATAATCACTACATATTAAAACACAGTCCTCCGCCGCGTCTGTCTGTCTATATGTCTGTTCGCGCTAAATTAAAAAACTACTGAACTGATTTTCATGCTGTTTCCACTAATGAATAGAGTAGTTCTCGAGGAAGGTTTCTATATAATTTGTTTAGTTTTTGTATACCTTAACGATATTTGTTGGAGATGTCAGAAAAAAATAAGTTGTCTAAGAGCTTTCAACGAAAACACAGCCTAAACTCTTTAAGATAAAACAAAATAATGTATGGTGGAATTGTGTATCTTATATAGGTCTACAGAAATGTCTGCGATGGAATATATCTGACCGCCTCCGTGGTCTAGTGATAACAAACGTTGCCGTGAACTCGGGAGGTCGTGGGTTCGATTCCCACCGGGGGCAAGTTGTACATTGTATAATTTGTCTCGGTCTGGGTGTTTATATGTATAATATGTATATATTTACAAAAAAAAAAGTATAATATGTAGTTTATCAACCATCTAGTTTCCGTAACACAAGCTTCGTAGCTTACCACGGAAACTAGATGGCGCTGTGTGACCTGTCTGGAAATATTTATTTATTTATAAATAAAAATATCTATCTCTTAAGGATAACATCATTATCATTACAGCTAGAACATAGCGGCCCAGACCTCCACTGCTGGAGATGGGCTTTCCAGAACATATATCTGAAGAATTTGGCCTACACTCGTCACGCTGGCCAAACGGCTTGGCGAGGATATGATGTCAATTTTTAATGACAATTTATTAACGATTCCTCAAGTTAGTATTAGTGGAACCGGGACTGACGGCTTTACGTGCGAACCGTGGTTTTGTAAATCTATCACAAATATACGTAAAAAAAGTGTATTTCTCATTGGTACATGCCGGGGGATTTGAATCGACCTTTGTAGGATTTAAGGAACGCGTTCTTACAACCGAGCCACCACCGCGCCGAGGATAACATATTTTAGTACTTTGAAAAATAAAGCGGTAATTGGGAAGCTATTGACACAAATACGGTATTAATCCTGACCACCTCCGTGGTCTAGTGGTAACAAACGTTGCCGTGAACTTCGATTTCCACGGGGGGCAAGTTATACATTGTATAATTTTTCTCGGTCTGGGTTTTGTGAGCCAGATGCCATATGTATAATATGAATATATTCAGAAAAAAAAGTATAATATGTAGTTTATCTAGTTTCCGTAACACAAGCCTCGTAGCTTACCACGGAAATTAGATGGCGCTGTGTGACCTGTCTGGAATTATTTATTTTTATTTATTTATTTATTAGGTACACACAACAGAAATGGATACAAAACATTTTTTAAATTTCAAATCTTTACAATACAGTTCCAGTACCATCTCCAAAAGCATGTGCACACAGCATGCAATTATGAAACATTTACATATATTTAAAAATTAAAATAACAATACAATACCCGCAGTGAGTATAGTTCACAAATATTAATTTAGTTTCAGTCTGCTCGCCGTCCACAGCAAATTACTCCTTCCCAAAGGCCAGAAATAATTCACTGTAGAAAGCGAACACCTAGTTAGATTTTTTTTTTTTTTTTATTCCTATTATCTTGCACAAGTTCATATTATAAATATTGGCGAATTGAAATAAATCAGGAGCGTCTCCCTGTAAACATAAATCATTGTATTGCCTACACATTCGAGTGAGGGGGTTGTTGCCTGCTATGTTGTTTGCAAAGGACGATATAGCAAACAACATTGGATTTCTTTTGGTTCGAATTGGTATACCAAAGTTTAAGTCCCGAGTAGCCTCGGTCCTCAAATTTCCACCAACGATTCTATGCAAAACAACGAAGTCTCCGAATGTGCGTCTAGTTTTCAGTGAGTCCATATTAAGATATTCTAGTCTATTATCATATGTTAGATGTTTTCGCTGCATACCCATACGTCTAATAACCAATCTCGTGAAGCGCCTCTGAACAGATTCCACGTGCGCAACATACGTCTTATAATGTGGTGACCAGATACATGCATATTATTATTATTATTATTATTATCATTATCATTTTAAATATGTTAGTTAGCTTGAGCATTTCATGACGATTGTTTTATCCCTTTACACCATGCAAATTAAATAAATACCTTATGAGATATAGCAAAATCAAAATAATGCGCAACGAAATTAATTTTGTGTCGCCGTCGGTTACACAGGCAAAGTCGGATAAAACAGCTAGTATTGTATAATTAAAAGTAAATAAGTGGCGCGGTGGTGGCTCGGTTGAAAGAACGCGTTCCTTAAATCCTACAAAGGTCGGTTCAAACCCCCCCGGCATGTACCAATTAGAAATACACTTTTCTTAAGTACATTTGTCATAGATTTACAACACCACCGTTCCCGTGCCTCGAAGAGCACGTTAAGCCGTCGGTCCCGGTTCCACTAATACCAACTTGTGGAATCGTTAATAAATTGTCATAAAAATTGACATCAAATCCTCGCCAAGCCGTCTGGCCAGCGTGGCGAGTGTAGGCCAAGTTCTCCAGATACATATATGGAAGGCCCATCTCCAGCAGTTCTAGGGGCTGTAATGATGATTGTATAATTTGGCAAGTTGTTGCTGTTAACGAACCATAATGCAATAAAGTAGATTCACTTTTCAAACCTGATTTGTATCAAATTAGTTTTATCGAATCTCTGAATAGTTATTAATAATATACGTTATTAAAGAAGACTAAATAAAAAAGTTGCGTAGCTAAAGTCCAGTCCTATTTGTAACCGTAAAAATCGAAAGTCGAGTTAGATTTATGAGCAGTCTACAAATCCAATGTCTTGTCTAGTTCTCATGAACTCGCGTCAAATTTCTTTTGCAATAAAATACAACCAAATCGAATTGTTTATTTAACCTTGTCATGTGTATTTATTGATCATACTTCCTATTACTTAATATTGCTAAAGTCTAGTTTGATTAGTTAAATCATATCATTAGCAATAATCCAAGTCGATTTTATAACTTTTAAACTTCCAGTAGCTAAGAGTCTCTACCGCCTGCTTTGCCCGAATTCTGCAATACTTTGGCCACATTGTAAGAAGAAAAAAAAAGAGTAATGTATCATCACGACCGTTTCCCTTTCAGGGTGGTCAGTAACCACACTTATATAGAAGCGGATTCACATTTAACCAACTTTACTATAGGCCAATCATGACAAGTGGCAAGCTCGTCGATGTCTCCAGCGTACATTAATAAATATTTTTGTGTCCCGACCAGGAATCGAACCTGGTACCTTCGAGTCTAAATCCACGGACTTAACCGCTAGACCACGGAGGCAATGAAATAACAATTAATATAAATTAAAAGCCACCATAATAATAAAATTAAAAATAAACGAAACTATAAATAAAAAATGACCTCTAAAGACATCCCATCTAGGATAGTTCCAAGGAGACTAGCAACATGAAAATGACCATGTCGTGGATATTTACAATTAGATGCTATGTACATTACTTTTGGACTACAATCGTCTTCTTAGTCGCTACACTCTTGGCAGAGTGGTCGTGGTCGTCACTTAAGTGTCAGTGGCACGCTTAACAAGCCGCCGCGTCGCCACTCGTCTCGAACTGCAGACTTCCTGGAGCACTCATGTAGGGGGTGTTCCATTTCTGCTACAATCTAGAACTCATAAAATGTTGAATTTAATTAATTGTAATCCATTTCTGTACCTATAAAAAATAAATAAATTATTAGAAAGAAATAATGATTTAACAAAATATACTCGTACTTAATATACTTAACTGGTTTATAATAATGTGTCAACAAGTAAGAGAGATGGTCCTTTGGAACCGGTCGGTGACAAATTCGTCGACATTAAAGCCGACGCTGGTCCAAAGATAGTGAGTGTACACACTATGTAATTAACACTAATATAATAAATAAAAAAAATATATATACACTGGGTGGCTGTCAGATTGGAAGAATATTTTAGTAAATATGACTTAGAATTCAGGTACATTATATAGGGTATATAGACGATAACACCCTAAAAATGGAAATTTTAACGAGATCATGAAATAGACAAATAATATTGAGATAGCCACTTAATTGGTTGGATTTTTCAAATATAATAAAAATATATAAAAATATATTGAAAAGAGAAAGGAAGAACATACTTTATTTATCGCAACAATTATAAGGGTTACCAAAAATTTGAGAAATAAATCTAAATGTATAAATATAAGAATATTCTATATACCTACCGAAACATATATACAGGTGTGGAGATCAATAGTTGGTCAGCTCAGAATATGCTGCAGCCAATGCTGCCTTTGTTGGGTAAGTCACGGATTGCAAAGATGTACAGTATCATTGAAATTTGATTGAATTGATGTACAGTTTGTTATACTGTATGACTCTTACGTTAACTAATATGTGATTCTATTGATAGAAACAAACAACTTTAAAAAAGAAACCATATGTCAGATGTGACAAAAATTTTGGCTTCTCCATTCAAACTGTTCATTTTAAAATAGCCTATTTATATAGAGAAACCAAAAAAAAAAGATTTTTATCGACATATGGTTTCAGAATCACATATTAGTCTACTTGAACGTTAGAACATGCATAGTCACCCAGTATATATACACGAAAATAAGAATAAAATAAATAATAATATAATACATAAAATAAATAATCAATAGACGTAAATTAACAGTAATAATAATAGTAAAAAAAAAAGGTTGCTGTGAAGTCTTTTTTTTTTTTTTTTTTTTATTTATTTATTACAAAAACCACAGCTCATTACAGAAATAAATACATAGGTATACCTTATAAGTAACACATTGGCCATACATGGCTTTACTTTATATAAATAGTACTTATTTGTGGAAATAAAACTAAACTAAACTAAAAACTAGAAATTAAAAAAAACTTTTGTAACATTAACATAATATGACATCATCCGAAGGGTTCTTGTCACAGCTGGTGTACCCGCAATCTTAGAACCCACTGGGATTGTGCAGAGCGATGGCAAGAGACCCGACGGAATGACTGGTAGGCCGTGGAACTTGGCAGGTGTAGGATGCGACGTGTGTAGACACATTTGCTCCATCTCACAACCAGGCAACCTCGTCAGGCGCGGGAAGTGTGGTGTCTTCTGCTGACGTTGCGCAAATACGCCAACCTTGGTACCGGTTACGAATTTGCGCAGTTTGGGGTCGAGACGATGAGCCCTTGGGGACCTACAGCAAGGAGCCTGGCCAAGGAGTTGTCAAAGTGACTGACGCAAAAGTCTGGAGACAGCAAAGGCTGGCAATTATATCTGCCAACGTATTATGTTTGTATTACGTATAGCGTCTCCTTGTGACGTCTCTAGAGGACATTTTTTATTTATAGTTTAGTTTATTTTTCATTTTATTATTTAGGTAGCTTTTAATTTATTTGAAGACGTTATGCATGACGTGACATCAGTCCCTACCATTTTACCAAATCAATTGTTGACGATTGCAATTCTAGAAAGACTGCAGATAATGATGTTACAACTCGACTAATAATAAAAACATAATCAGACCAAATAATAAATTCAAAACTACTTTTTAATAAGCATAATAAAATCCAAGGTAAATTGAGACAGTGACAAATGTGTACGTGACAAAACATATCGGCTACTGTGGGAACTGGGCCGAGAGTTTGATTTTGTTGTGACACACCGGACGAGGCGCCGCGACAACTTAACTGATCTTCTTTAGTCACCTGTTTTTTTTTTCATTGTATTTTAGTTGTGTGTGTTTTTTCGAATATGGTAACACTGTTTCTCTTACAGCATTTGTTTTCGAGTTACATCCAACCGCATATGGAATGAATAGAAAGGTATCTAATTTGAATTACTAGTATAAGCGGATAGTGTATGTAGTATAGATATGTATATATGTATCAGTCTTAAATACGTCTTCGGACCTACTCCTCGATCCAAGTTATACTTTTTATTTTCTCAAAGGTTGGCTGTCAGACAATGTCTAGCGGCATTAAGCCTTCTACATAGTGCAATAAAGTTTTAAATAAATAAATACCTATTTAAATTTAAAATAACTTAGTTAAATTGATTTCAAATTAAAATAAGTAACTACAAGGCCTACAATTAAAATATTTACAGATTTATTTTAAAATAATTGCAGAATTAATAATTGGCAATAATAAATTTAAAAAATATTAATAATATCATCACCAGCCCGTGTCTGCTAGATATAGGCCTCCCTCAAGGATTACCATTTCACACGATCAATAATAATGTATACGTATAAAGAAAAAAATTAATAACGATCATAATTACCCACTAAAATTGCCTCTTTGAACAAATAATTAAAAAGTACTCAATAAAAAATAAACTAAACCTAATAGTATCATCACGACCGTTTCCCTTTCGGGGTGGTCAGAAACCACACTTATAAATAAGCTGATTCACGTTTAGCCAACTTTACTTTAGGCCAATTATGACAAGTGGCAAGCTCGTCGATGTCCCAAGCGTACCAAACTCGAGAAGTATCACAAATAAATTAAATATTAATTAAATGTATTTATTTACATTAATAAATATTTTTGTGGGACAGGAATCGAACCTGGTACCTCCGAATCTAAATCCACGGACTTAACCACTAGACCACGGAGGCAGTAAACATAATAAAATCCCATAAATGAATGTTTACTCTAGAGACGTCCCATTAGAGATAATCCTACGGAGGCTGGCAACATTTCTCGTCTCAAGATTTCTCAGTCAGCCATTTGGACAACTCCTTGACCAGGCACTTGGCTGAGGGTCCCCAATAATAAAATATAATAAAAAATAAACGCAACAAATACGCGGAGATCATCATTAATCACTACTTCATCCCATTTGCAGTCGAAACGATGGGTCCGTGGTCCGAGGAGGCTCTGGCGTTCTCTCGTGATCTTGGGGAAAATCTCCGCTTGGCGACGGGTGACCCTTTAAGTAGAGAATAGTTTGCTCAAAGGGTCAGCTTCGGCATTCAATGGGGGAACGCAGCTAGTGTCCTCGGCACACTACGCTCATCGGAAGTTAATAATTTTAGTTTTATTTATTTTAGTTTTAAAAACTACACTAGTTTTTTCTATTGTTATTATTTAATATTAGATTTTCTTTTTAAATATTTAATATTGTAATTCTTTTAAAACTTTAGTGTTTAGTTTAATTATTAGTTTAGGTTTTTTGTAAATCGCTGTACCTTCGAATAAACTGTTGATCATTAAAATATTGTATCATGGAATTTATATTTACTATCATTGTTATAATTTCAAATATATGCAACATACCTACGCACTTTTAACAACGCTACGAGTATAAGGTGATAATTTATTTGTATAAGGCCGTAACTTTAAAAATTTCCATAGCACTCAAACAAGATAAATGACCGTGGAGGTCCCTGGGATGAAATTTTACATATTTATTGATCAGCTCGTCGATCTCACGGTTGAAGTTCTGATTGACTTCAAACCAATCTCGCCCTTTGACCCGGCGCTTGACAAATGACTTTTACCAAAAATATCTGGTTAAGGCGGCAAGCTCAAAGATATTCTCTTTAAAAGGGATTATGCGATCTTTATTGACCACATTTTTTTTTTAATGAAACTATTATGATCTTCATCACAGCTCCTACAACACAAAACCATAGATCTTCACTGCTGGAGATAGACCTTTCAAAACATTAATCACACCCCTAGAATAGTTCTAGATCCACATGGTCCTTCCAAATACTTCTGGAGAATTTGGCCTACACTGTTGGCGAAAGTGTGTTGTCAAATTTTAATGACATTATTAATTCAACAAGTTGGTATTGGTGGAACCGAGACCGACGGCTTAATATGCTCTCCGATGACAAAGGTACGAAGCCACGCTTTTTTTTTTCTGCAAAGAAACTAATTCACATTTAGTCAACTTTACTATAGACCCATTATACAGGTGGCAAGCTCGTCGATGTCTCCAGCGTATCAAACTCGAGAAATATCACAAAATAAAAAAATGTGAATCGAACCTGGTACCTCCGAGTCCAACGTTAACCGCTAGACCACGGAGGCAGTTTATTATTATTAATAGATATTATATAATATTATTTTTTAAGGTCACAGCACCTAACTCAAACCTGTTGCTAATATTTTGAAAATATAGCCATATTATGTCAGTGCCAGTTTGTATTCGTTATTCAGTGTCAAGAAGTCGCACTGAGCCTTCCAGCCACGATAAACTAACTACCATAGACATGTATTATACGGACCAGCCTATTTTTTGCATAAGATAAGTTTTTTACGAATACAATGCCGTTAAACTAAACTAAGTAGTAAATTAAACCAAGTATTTGTCTAATGCATAAAATTCGAATCGTTAATATTCGTCAGAGAACGAAAGTTACTGGCATAGCTTTTAAAATTAGCAAGCTAAAGTGGCAATTTGCCGGACACATCTGCTGCAGAACCGACGAACGATGGGGCAAATGGGTTCTAGAGTGGAGACCACGTACGGGAAGACGCAGAGTGGGACGACCCACCGCCAGATTGACAGATGACCTGAAGAAGGTCTTGCGCTGGTGGGGGTTGGATGAGGGTGGCGAAAGAAGGCCTAAATCCAGCAGTGGAAACTAACCCATGCCATTACTATCACCATACTAATTAATTGATTGTTGTGGTGTAGTTCTGTATATGTTTTATTTTGTAAATCTGATATATCGGAGTTTCCCTTGCACATTCCTTTCTCAGTCAGATTAAACATTAACAGGTCACTGGAATCTGCTAAGTTGCTGGTCTTCTGCTAACAGCTTACTTATTGGACTACTCTATTGCTTAGACTTCCACTAGCAGGAGTAGAATCATTCAAAAGAATTAAATAAATGACGTTTCATAAATGCCTGTAATAGGTTTACGTGAATAAAGATATTTTGACATTGACTTTGATACTACAAGGTGCAGTGTGGCATAATGGATATTTATTATTCGACACCTAGTCGAACCTATGATTCATTTCTTTATAAACTCTTTATTGCATAAAATAACTTAAAAACTATAAATGAACAAGGGTTAACTTAATGCCTTCCGGCATTTTATATCAGCCTTTGGGAGTTTAAATATTTTGACTTGATGTGGCACATACGTAATGTTTGGTGAATATTAGAAAAATATGGATTTATATCACATTAGAGCCATGAGAAGATAAATACCACGATTAAAAGAATCGTGAACTGTTCCTAAGCTGTGTAAATTGTGTAAATCTTAAACGAGTTCACCAAAAAAAAAAACTGTAACTGTGTGAAACTGTATAGGCAAGCTCGTCGATATCTCCAGGCGTACCAAATTCGACAAATATCAAAAAAAAAAAGTATATATTTACATTAATAAATATTTTTGTGTCCCGACCAGGAATCGAACGCACCTCCGAGTCTAAATCTTCGAACTTAACCGCTAGACTAAGGAGGAGAGAGAGTATTAATAAATAATTGTTAAATTGTATTTTTTTGGCCAGGTAAAGAATATATGTCTATGCGAACGACTGTCGTATCGTCCATCAATCTAACATCGTAGAAGCAGCAGGGGACTTCTATTAAAATGGACAAATAAAAAGAGACGCCCACGACATCGAAAATACAAAAAACAATTACCTACGTTCATGAAGTCGCCTCGGTTTTTGTTAATCTTGATCTCGCCTTTGAAATTGAATGACAGTATTAATTTCATATCGAATCGAGGCCCACTCCGAACGCTCCGTGAGAATCGATTTTCCTAATAGACCACAACTGACCACCACGAATACTTGTAATAATAATAATAATGCATTTATTTCTGATTCGATCCATATATGTTAGTAACAATTTAACTTAGAACTATGTTAGTAGAAATACACATAAATTAAAATAATGTAAATATAAAAATTATTGTTCATTGTGTGTGACATTAAGTCACAGCCCCATAACATTTACACGTTCCCAGTTACAACTCCAATCCAGCGCTTAACAAAAACGCTGTCAAAACGCGACGATATCATCTTCAGAATGCCGTTGTCACTACCTCTTACTTTATGCAGTATCGATACCATTATGATAATGATTACCATTTAAAATTTTGGTTTTTGCATACGAGCCTCTCGAACTAAAATGATTATTAGTGTAAACATCATTTCATCAATACAGCCCCTATGCCTTCACTGGAGAATTCGGCCTACACTCACCACGCTGGTCAGATGGGTTGACGAGGGTTTGAAAGAAAAGTGTATTTCTCATTGGTACATGCTGGGGCTCGAACAGACCTTTTTAAGATTTTAAGGAAAGCGTTCTTACAACTGAGCCACCACCATTCTTAAAAATATTTTAAAATAAAATAATAATAAATATTTCCAGACAGGTCACACAGCGCCATATAATTTCCGTGGTAAGCTACGAGGCTTGTGTTACGGAAACTAGATGGTTGATAAACTACATATTATACTTTTTATTTTCTAAATATATACATATTATACATATAAACACCCAGACCGAGACAAATTAAACAATGTACAAGTTTCCCCCGGTGGGAATCGAACCCACACGACCTCCCGAGTTCACGGCAACCACTAGACCACGGAGGCGGTTATATTGTCTTCTCATTTGTTTATTATTATTATTACTATGTATTTCGTAAAGTTTTTTTTATAGTACATATATTATTTTTTGGTCGAATTTGTTTTGCTCGAATTGTATCAGCTTTTTATTTATACTTGAAGGTTTATAGTATATTTCTTTTCTTGTTTATTTAGTTTATTAATTACAACTAAAGAGAACTTTTTTTTTTAATTGCAATTATGTTTTTTATATAAGTAATCATTTATCGGAAGCTGTACGTTTTTCTATTTCATTATTTGATGGCCGGAACATACATATCAGTCAATGAACAGGCTCTATTGATTGGTTTGATGACGAAAGGTAAAATGTACTTTCAAATGTAAATAAGGCGATGATAATCTTCAGCTTTTGTTAATAGAACAAATGAGTTTACTTTTGGCCTTTAAAGTGCGTGGTTTTTGTAACTTCTTTCTTTATAAATATCACTATGGCACTCTTACTATATAGTCACCGACATAGCCTTTGAAAGTAGTAAGTTGAAGTGGCAATGGTAGTAGTAGGTAGGTAATCATAGTTTAATTTATATTTATGTAAATAAACTATGATATATATTTAAATAAACAATAAAATAAACTATGATCAGGGGGTCGTCCACGGTTCTGCGACAGACATGTTCGATCCATTGCCACTATGATCCATTGTCACCGACATAGCCTATAAAAATTAGTAAGTTGAAGTGGCAATGGATCGAATACGTCTGTCGC
This sequence comes from Tinea semifulvella, assembly GCA_910589645.1. NCBI lineage: Eukaryota > Metazoa > Arthropoda > Insecta > Lepidoptera > Tineidae > Tinea > Tinea semifulvella. The sequence continues at coordinate 893,768 of OU342598.1, read as the reverse complement.
AGAACCGTGGACGAGCCCCTGATCATAGTTTAATTACATATAGATATATCTATTCGATCCATATATATATATATATATATATGTAAATAAACTATGATTTACTAATTTTAAAGGCTATGTCGGTGACTTTGGTGTCAACATTTCGGACTGTATCCATCAGAGAAATACCGAGCATAGCTTACTTCATAGCTCGCTGAGCGACCTTAAACTTGTGGACCAGACCCACTGTCAATGTTTTTTTTTTTTTTTTTTATACTAGCACTACATGTGACCTTGGGCCCACCTGATGGTAAGTGGCGCGCAAGGTCCATGAATGTTAGCAACTGAAGTCAGACACTCATAACTGCCATCAGTCCCTAACACTATGCCGGCTTGACTAGATACTTTTTCATACTTCGCTTGAAGGACTCCAAGTTATAGGAAAGTGGAAACACAGAGGCTGGAAGAGCATTCCACATCTTTATCGTACGATAGATGTATGAGTCCCCAAATTTATACGTACGCGAAGGGATGGTGACTACGGTATGTGGGTGCATATTCTGACCTGTGCGTGTGGTTCGGTTGCGGAATGGAGAGGGAGGGATTAGGTTATAGAGTTCTTCGGAGCACTCACCATAGTATAGCCGGTAGAACACGCTCAGAGAAGCCACATCTCGGGATTCGAGAGTTCCAGATATAGTGGCATCTCCACAATTCGAACAGCTCGCCTCTGCAGGACATTAAGAGCATCTGTGAGGAACTTGGCGGAACCATCCCAATAGTGTCCACGTTTCTGCTATATACTTGTAAACACTTATGTCGTTTTAATAGTGTGTGTAAAATATGATGTTAGACGCTTTATAGAATTTAAAGTAGAGCATACATTGGTTATTGAATAACAATGCGAAATACAACTGTGTCTATTTGATAGTGAGCAACATTTGTTTTTTAGACAATAGTCATCAAATAATAATGACATGTAGTTTATGGGGTAGCAACTATTGGCAAATATCGACTTCTGTTGTGCTCAAGACGTCTGACTTCCTTACTTATATTTATAGACATTAAATATATAAGAAGACAGGACAAGAACCAAAAGGGTTCAATAACGAAAGCTAGACCAATCGGTACAAAATTAATTAGTGTATGATTAGTATTGCATTGCCGGTTATATTCGTGTACGACGTGCATTTTTAAATTGACTAAAACACACTGACTAAACGGGAAAGGACTAGTCGCTGGTAAAAATACTTCAAAATTGAGCGAAAGAAGAAGCAGAAGAATTAGAAGCCTTTAGTTCCGGGTCTCAATTGTCGGCCGAATTCTTGTGGTTTTAATAGCCGATGATGTGTCGCAAAATGCTCGGTGCCAACGACGATCACACTACACAATCACAGCAAAAAAATATGCACTTAATTTGCTGGAATTCCTGTCGCACCAACTTCCGCTGCGAAAAGAAAAGTTTTAAAACCGTTTCAGATCATTTTTCTTCTGTGAGATTATAATATATGATCGACCTAATGTTGTGGTCTTTTGGTATATTTGATATCCACGGAGCGGTAAGTTCAATAAGAATAGCTTTTCTTAAGTTCCGATAAAACCCTAAGATGTTTATATATAATAATAATAAAAGGAAATAAGGAAAGGCATGCTACGAAGGTTCGGGCATGTTGAAAGGATGAGTGAAGAAAGATTGACGAACCAGATATATAATGCGAAAGTTGTGGGTGAAAGAGGCCCTGGCAGACCGATACTCACATATCACGATCAAATAAATAAAACACTGGCTGAAGGCACATTACAAAGAGCATGTTTGAAGAGGCGTATGTCTGACCTATAGGCAGTTAGTTCAAATGGGATTATATGAATAAGTTCAAAATTTAATAAAAATGATCGTAAGAAAAGTGTATTTCTGAATGGTACATGCCGGGGTTCGAACCTATCTTTTCGCATTATAAAAAAAGCATTCTTACAACCGAGCAACCATCTCTCTGCAACTATACTTATCTGGGATACCGTTTACCATCAATTGAGGGTAAGGATATGTTTTTTTCTATCATAGAACTCGAAACTTTGCGTCTTACTTTTTCCCTAACTGCTGGACCACAAATACAGCCAAGCCATATTAAAAAGTAATTATACATTAACAAGAAATACAAAGATTATTATGAGTTAATTATTCCGTGATTTGTGTTGAGTTCTAAGACAAATCAATGGGCGATAGACTTATATGTTATGATTTACCGGTCATCTCTCGTATGGAGATTTTCTACAGCGGGGTGAGGCGGATTCGTTTTCGGACGATTGTGCACTCTGCCTCACCCCGCAGTTGACTAATGAACGGAAAACGAATAGGAGCTGGTAAACATTAAGCGAAAGAATTACCAGCAACTAACCTTTGTTCTGGGTCTCCAGCTGATGACCGAACTCCTTGGTGGTTTTGATAGCCGATTTAGACGAATCGTGAAATCTATGGTGATCATAAGGATCACAGCCGAAATTACGAGTATTATAGCAGGGCACAATCATAGCTAATAATTACGAACAAAATGTAAAGAGCAACAATATGCTTCGACTGGCGATCTTGCTGATCGAGAGCCTTAACTTAAGAAAACGTCATCAACAGGTAAATAAATTAAATTAATTAGATAATAAATAAAATTAAGTAGATAAAATAAATTATCATTGAGCGAGAGTCCTTCGCGCCATTTTGCGCGGAGATGTCAAGTGCAAGTTGTTATTTTGTAAATTAATTTACTGTCGATATTGTTGGTCAAAAGTGGTGTTGTTTTGTTTAATAATGTGCTTCAATGTGATTAGTTATGGAAAACGATAAATTGAACTTTGAATATGGTGCCCAAGTTGCAGTTTATTATTTGCGGTTTTCCCGCGCTGTGAACTCCCATATTTAACCCGACGTGTTTGAGCTATAATGCCGCGAGTGACTCCAAGAAAAGCATCAAATTCTGCAGCATAATACGTCAGACTTGTTAGACCCTTTCTTTCCATCATCCATCGGGAGAAGAGAACACAACTATCATTGAGCGAGTACATACATACATCATATCTTCACGCCAAATCCCTTGCGGGGTAGGCAGAGACAATTGAGCGCCACTTGTCACGATCACGAGATACCTCTTTCGCTTCTTCGACATTCATCAACCTCTTCATACATGCCCTCTTGTTTCGATGGCTTTTTAATTCATCTTCAGCCAATGTTTTATTTATTTGATCATGATAGGCAAGTCTTGGTCTGCCAGTGCCTCTTTTACCCACAACTTTCGCATTATGGTTCGTCAGTCTCTCTTCGCTCATCCTTTCGACATGCCCGAACCATCGGAGCATGCCTTTCTTTATTTTTGTACCTATGCTTTCTTTTATACCTACCCTTTTGCGTATTTCGTTATTACGTATACGGTCCATCAAAGTTACGCCGCATACCCGACGTAAAGACCTCATTTCTACTGCATTAACTCTACTCTCTGCTCTCACTATCATTGAGCGAGTGGTTACAATTTAATTTTAAAGTAAAAGAATAATCAACTAATACAAATGCCTAGTCGGTATATAGGTCTGTTTTGATATGTAATCATAATGGTGTACTAAAGATCATGACTTCTATCAACTACTTTTGCAAGCGAGCGTATACTGCTATTGTAATGACTAATCGGAAAACTGTTTCCATTGCACTGCAAATAAAATCCTTTTAAAATTAATACCTATCTACGAAATCAGTTTTAATGGTTCATTACCTTAATAATAATATAGTTAAAATTCAATTATTGTGCCCGACACGCCGATTTATATACCTTTAAAATAGTAGCAATGTTTAGTTTGACAGATGTTTTTGATACTAAAAGGTCACAATTCAGGCAATAAATGTATAAGAAGGAAATTGTGCTTCATTACAGAAAAAACAGATTTATACAGTCCTACAGGCAACAATCATACTAAACCATATGAAAGTTGACATGCAGTTGCGACACATAACTTTGGTGCTTCAGTTGGGAGCTAATTACATACATACATACATACATATCTTCACGCCAAATCCCTTGCGGGGTAGGCAGAGACAATTGAGCGCCACTTGACACGATCACGACATACCTCTTTCGCTTCTTCGACATTCATCAACCTCTTCATACATGCCCTTTTATTTTGGTGGCTTTTTAATGCACCTTCAGCTATTGTTTTATTTATTTGATCGTGATAGGTAAGTCTTGGTCTGCCAGGGCCTCTTTTACCCACAACTTTCGCATTATATATCTGGTTCGTCAATCTCTCTTCACTCATTCTTTCAACATGTCCGAACCATCGGAGCATACCTTTCCTTATTTTTGTCCCTATGCTTTCTTTAATACCTACCCTTTTGCGTATTTCGTCATTACGTATGCGGTCCGTCAAAGTGACGCCGCATATCCGACGCAAAGACCTCATTTCTACTGCATTAACTCTACTCTCATGCGTATTCTGACATATCCACGTTTCGCTTCCATACATAAGTGTTGGTACCAGCATGGCATTGTGTATGGCGAGTCGAGCTTTGTCACTGACATTTCGGCTGGCCATTAGTGACCCCAGGGCACCGTTAACACTATTTCCCGCGTTCACTCTTCTTTCAACATCCCTATCATACTTCCCATCCGCAGTGAAAACACTGCCCAGATATATAATTTCATTTACTTGTTCTAGAGTTTCATCATCAATCTTTATCGTCACGTTTGTCATTCTTCTTCTTTCAAACACTAGTACCTTAGTTTTTCTCGCATTCAAACGGAGTCCTTTTTCTGCACATCCCTCTTTCATTTTTGTAACTAGTGATTGCAGTTGTTGTTCGGACGATGCCATAAGAACAGCATCGTCTGCATAAAGCAGGCAGTTCACCACTAGATCACTCATTTTTATCCCACAGTCACTCTCTCTCACTCTTTTTAGGCATTTGTCGAGATATAGGGTAAATAATCTGGCAGAAAGCACACAGCCTTGTTTGACGCCCATTTGGGATTCAAAGCAAGGCGACATACGTCCGTCCACCCGCACACAAGCTTTACAGCCCTTGTACAGGGACTGTATAGCTTGTAGCAGTTTGTCATCCACTCCATACTCCGGCAATATGTCCCAAAGCTTCTTTCTTTCAATCCTATCAAAAGCCTTCTCTAAATCCACAAAAGCACAGAAAACCTTCTGGTTTAAGGCCAAAAACTTCTCTGTGATATTGCGGAGCGAAAAGACTTGGTCAGCGCATCCTCTTCCAGGTCTAAAGCCTCCTTGTGCCTCCCATAAAATACCTTCAGTCTTCTCTTGCAGGCGTTTCGTGAGAATCTTGCCATACGTCTTGCTCGCCAAACTGATTAAACTAATAGCTCGGTAGTTGGCACAGTCCAATCTAATTAAGGCTAATTAATGTGTGTATAATGGACATGGCAACATTAAGGAATCAAAAAAGGCTTTATGACTAATGTCATGAAACTAAATGAAATGCCGGGAGGGGGGGAAGGGGTTAAAGTGAGATGTAGAGGATTAAAAACTATCAATAGGACTACGAATTGTAAAAAAGTATATATATATATATATGTATGTATATCGCCGGGTTAGAGCGAAAACCAACTAACTATTTTTTTTATTAATTAACTTTTTTAAACCACCCGGTTTTAATCTATGCTTGGTATTTCTCTGATGGATAGAATTCGAAACGTTGATATTCGTTAGAGAACCAATGTTACTGACATAGCTTGCTTTTGGCTATATACTTTGCATTTGGCTATATTTTTAGGGGCAGGCCATGTCCTCCCTTGGCGACGCCATTGTAGCAGTGAAGTAACGTGTCGTGCAAAAAAGATAATATTTTCTGATGAACTAATGACACAATGGAAACAAAGTAATTCAATGCTCGTAGTCCCTAGAAGCCTAAATCGTGTATCGGCGAGGTCGCTCACACGGACACCGTTCAGAATGCCTACTCCGTAACCCAGGCCATCTACTAAAATGCTAACGTTCAGCTGACATCGTCTAAAGTCTAAAGCATAAAAAACACGACAAACAAAAAGACAAAAATATAATGACATTTAACTGTAAATTTTGTTATCTAGAGGAATCCTTCGCGCCATTTTGTGCGGAGATGTCAAGTGCAAGTTTTTGTTTTGTAAAAATAATTTACTGTGGATATTGTTAGTCAAAAGTGGTGTTGTTTTGTTTAATAATGTGCTACAATGTGATTAGTTATATAAATTAAACTTTGAATATGGGGCACAAGTTACAGTTTATTTTTTTCGGTTTTCCCGCGCTGTCAACTCCTATATTTTACCCGACGTGTTTGAGCTATAATGCCGTGAGTGACTCCAAAAAAAGCATCAAAATCTGCAGCATCTAGAAAAAAAAAGATATATGTATTACGTCAGACTTGTTTATATGGGCCAGACCCTTTACCTTCCCTATCACCTCATTCATCATCCATCGGGAGAAGAGAACACAACAAGTAATTTTATCTATAGGTAAGGATTTAAAATACGAAGTCGCACTTACTAGTAGAATGAACACCAAACTGCATTACGAAATTTCTAGTTAGATATATAAAAATAAAAATTATTCGGTATTACGATTTTGAGCCACGCGATAGCCTCTCACGATGGTACTACCTGTATTGAAGTGAACTTATCTTCATGATTCATATTTAGATAAATAATCATGCGGAAATGGCGAACGCGACATTTTGCTATTCAATTGAACTCCTTGATCGAAATATGGCGGTGTGCCTTCGTCTCGAAGCCCGGATTGTCCACCCACACCAGTGTTGGTGTGGAGAGCCCGTGGAACATCTCGGACACATGGGCTTTCTTGCGGTAGAAGTGCTGGCCGCATTCCTCGTCACGCTGCTTTGAACGACATCATTCGAAAGGCTTTTGTCACTGCTGGAGTACCCGCGGTCCTGGAACCTTCTGGGATTGCGTGAAGCGATGGCAAGAGACCCGACGGCATGACCGTTAGGCCGTGGAAACTTGGCAGGTACCGGTGTGGGATGCGACATGTGTAGACACATTAGCCCCATCACACATTAAGGCGACCTCGTCAAGCGCGGGAAGTACGGCGGTTTCTGCTGAGAACCTCAGGTTACGAATTTGTGCCTTTTGGGGTCGCCATTGGGACACTCAAGCAAGCGTCTGACCAAGGAGTTGTCCAAACTGTGACAGGAAAGCTATTAGTTATTTCTGCCATCGTATTAGCTTAGCTATACAGAGGAGAAATGTTGTATTCTTGGCGCTATCACTGAAGGGTCGTCTCTGAAACTTCGCCTTCCGCTTACCGCCAAGTAACACATGCAAGGCTTCATAATAAAATTATGCGATAATAATGTTAAGATTACAATATTTTTCAATAGCTAAACTAACTACTCGGATAGTCAAATACATTTATTAACCTAAAACAACTATTCAAACAATAATTTGCATACAACAATAAGTAAGTATTTGCTTCATTTAAAAAAAAATATTACATGACAATCTTTTGGAAAAGTTCAATTGGGCTATTTTTAGATAGAAGGCAGTTTATTATAGTTTTAAGTATTGTATATGCTCTACCAGCTGTCGATACCGCGTAAGCAATTTAAATAACAATTATTTTTTATACTAGTACGACATGTGCCCGTCTACCTGATGGTATGTGGCGCGCGAGGTCCACAAATGTTAGCAATTAAAATCAGACACTCATGACTGACATCAGTCTCTACACTATGCCGGCTTGATTGGGAATGACGGCAATTCAAGCCTGATCCCGACTGTGTTAGTAGGCACGAACGGTGGATACTTTCCCGCCCCACTGGGCACATTACCCCAATCAGACCCGCCTACCATCTATTTCTTGTTCCCGTTGAAAGTGTTTGCCATTTTCTATGATGTCAAATGCCAATTTTTACTTTCAAGGAGAACTAATATTGTAAGCTTGCCATGGTGATATTTAAATAAAAATAACACCGCTTTCCTTCCTACACCCAAGATTTCTATGCATAAATCCTTAAAGTCCACCTATCGTATAGTACCTAAATTATCAAACTGCCACATCCTCGAGTTACGGCCATGGACCTAATTATAAGGACCGACCTACTTGGGTAGTAGACTATTGTAAAAAAAATACGTACCTACAAGCACCTAGTACCTAAAATAATACTGATTTTCGCTTTATTTAACAAGATCATTTATATTTTAATAAAATAAATACATTATTTTAGATTTTAGAACGTTACCTTAAAAACATTTTCTCAGTGTAAGTGACGTCATTTAATAATACAAAAACCGTGTTCGACTTGAAATCAAAGCAAAGTAAAGCGCTTTTTTTTTACTTATTTTATTTTTTGGGATCGTTCGAGAAGTACTTTACCAAAATACCTGAAGAACAAATTTGCTTTTCTCTTTTCTCTTCATGACAGGTCGTTGCGATCATCGCATAACTCCACCCTTGCTATTCCCTCTCATCACACTAGTTTTATATCCGACTCCTTTGCAGTTGTTGCCGCAAATCTGTGGAAGTGGGTAGGTCCCTTAGATATCCGAAAGTCGCCAAATAGAACATTGTTTAAAAACATGGTTTTCACACACTTCTTAAATAGATCCCAACAACTGTATGTATATATTGTATTATGTATACATATATTAAATATTTATTAATCTTAGACAAACCCCTTTACAGCAGCAACTATTTTTAATTTAATTTAATTGATAAATTTATTATTTATTGGGTACTCTTAATAGTTAGTAAAATTTAGTTAAGTACATTGACATATTTTTAATCATTTATTTATTAGGTACTTATAAGTTATTGACAAAGCCCCTTTACAGCCGCAATAATAACCTCTATTTATTTAAGTGTTTTTTGTAAATGTGTTAACCTCCAGTTCTGTGATTTGTCATCCTATCTATAGTGATAAATGTATAAAAAATATATTGAAAGTTACGAGTATGACTTTACAGAATTCAGGTATATATAGACCCCATAAAAATCTAAAGCATTTTTCCAGGTATCGGTAAGTATTTACAACAGATACAATTTAAAACAGATATTGCAAAATAGTCAAGTAGCCTATTTCCAAAATATTTACCGAGTAGTAAAAACGTAAAGTAAAGTACAATCACGACCGTAATCCCTTGCGTGGTAGTCAGAAACCAAGCTTTTTAGAAGCTATTTTCGCAACGATCAGAGCACTTTTTTGGTGAATTAGAAGTTTAAAATATATTATATTGTTTATTTAACAAAATTAATCAGTTAAAAGATAGTTGTATAATTAGTAGGCAAAGTAATAAAACTAAATGCAAGCACACCTCGATCCTTGGCGCCGCATCAGACTCGAAAATTCTCATGGATACATTTAAACATCATTATATGAACCAGCTGTATTATCCTATAGGCCAGACATACTCGTACCTACATCAAATATTCCAAAAAACTACAACATAAAGTCAAATAAATATTATGATCTCACAGAATTAATGATCAGGAACGGGTTCAAGATACAGCTTTACGGAGTTGAAGTTGGTGCGAGAGGAGTTCCAGCAAAACTTTGCACCACTTACTGAATGAATTGGTCCTAAGGAGGTCTGCGGTCGATACATTTATGGAAAGAGCTTCCAAGACGGCATTAACGGAATCATACAGTATTTGGTTGGGTAGGGAGAAGAGGAGAATGGTGGAGGGTGAGCGTATTATCGCGCAATAAAATAAAAAAGAGGCCTCCTTTTCAAACCAGCCGGTTTGTCGCTTGCCCGAGACAGCATTCTTCTCATCTCTTACCCACGCACGATATAAATAAATAAATTTTGTTAGTTCAGTTTTGTCTAGTAGTTTATGTCTGTGTATTCTCCCGAGAAGTGGTGAGAGATTGGGCTATATAAATCAGTGTCGAAGCACCCTATCTTCCCGCGATACGTCCACTGCCTTCTGAATAAACTATACTTGTCTTTTTGGGAAAAATCTACATGCGCTGGGGAGGACGGGAACTTTATAGTTTAAGGCCAAAGTGACGTGGTCCCAGTGAAATATTTATCATTTCGTTGAACCGAGTGACTTGCGAGATACTTTTTCACCCCAAACCAGAATATAATATTGATATACGATATTGCAGGGCCGCGGATAATCCGAACACCCAAAAAGTTACCCTGTTCGGATAAACGGAGCGTTCGGATTATAGTTTATAGATATTATTAAAGTTTTTTTTTATAAATATAAAAAAAATTCATGTCATTGAAATCTGCTAAGCTGCTGGTCTTCTGCTAACTGCTAATTCTTTCGACCGCTTTTCTGCTTAGTATTCCACTAGCAGGTGAACTGCTCATTATATTTAACGTATGACTTTGAAGCACGACATTGGCTGAAATAACCAAAGTGACAAAATAATCACGTGGCGTAATATTTATCACAGATTATTTTAATCATCCTCTCTGCAACCGGCTGGTGGAATCATTCCAAATAATTTAAATAATATAATTACTCCGTGTTTTAGCGGTTAAGTCCGTGGATTTTGACGGTATCGAGTTCAATTCCTGATTAGGACACAAAAAAATATTTAATTTATTCGTGATATTTCTCAAGTTTGGTACGCTAGAGACAACGACGTGCTTGCCACTTGTCATGGTGGGCCTATAGTAAAGTTAGCTAAATCTGAATCCGCTTCTATCAAAAAGCCTCGTTTCTGACCCGGAAGGGATGCGGTCGTGATGATACTTTACTTTCAAATAATAACATGTGACAAATACCTGTAGGTTTACGTGAATAATTATATGTTGACTATAAAAACGTTATAAAAATCAATACTCAAGTCGGTCCCTAACAAAATAATCAAATCAAAACATTTATGTTCCTTGGTTAGCACAAAATTTGGATATTGTCAAAACATTTTTTTTTTCATAGTTTACAATTATTTAGACAAGATAACTATAAAATAACTAGCAGCTACTATGGGTAGACCATAATTTTTGCTTAAAACTAGGTACTTAAAATTTATTCGTGGTCATGTCAGCTTACAATCTAAAAAACCGTGACGTACAGACAAGCCTATATTCGAATAACATCCGTAGCAAATCAAGCACTAGATAGGGATATCTTCATTAATTATTAACATGGTTTCTGGGATACAAACTGCAGCCCGTTGCATCCCCGGTCACTTGGGATATCAGCAAGAACAAATCATCCATGAATAATGGATATAGTGATACGTAATAAAAAAAACTGCCTCCGTGGTCTAGCGGTTAAGACCGTGGATTTAGACTCGAAGGTACCGGGTTCGATTCCTGGTCGGGACATAAAAATATTTAGTAATGTAAACAAATGCATTTAATTATTATTTAATTTATTTGTGATATTTTTTTAGTTTGGTACGCTGGAGACATCGACGAGCTTGCCACTTGTCATGATTGGCCTATAGTAAAGTTGGCTAAATGTGAATCCGCTTATTTATAAGCGTGGTTTCTGATCAAGGCCCATCATGACAAGTGGCAAACTCGTCGATGTTTAATGTCTACATTATATATTCTTTAATTTAAGCGAACTTTCCACATACAATGTTCGTCATGATCCTAAGATTGACCGAGTAAAAATGACTATCGGCATTAGGTCCGCTAAACAAATTCTATAATGTCATTTCTTTACTTAAATACAAAAAAATGTATGGTAACGCGGCCATTTAAGTGACGAATTGCGACTAAGGAAGGATTCAGTTACCGGCCCTAAATTTACAGGTTTAACCACTGGAGCACGGAGGCAGCGTAGAAGACTCATCTCCAACAGAGGAGGTCCTGGAATCTCTGTTCTGATGATGGGCTGTGTTGATGATGAAGAAATATTTCATCTGTTATAATGTAATCAAGCGCGGGAAGTGCGGCGGTTTCTGCTGAGAACCTCAAGCTGCGCAAATACGCCAACCTCAGTACAGGTTACGAATTTGCGCCGTTTGGGGTCGTGACGATGGGCCCATGGGGACACTCAGCCAAGCGTCTGGCCAAACGGCTAACGGAAAAGTCTGGAGACAGGAAGGCTGGCAATTATTTCTGCCAACGTATTAGCTTAGCTATACAGAGGGGAAATGTTGCCAGGCTTCTTGGGACTATCACTAAAGGGTCGTCAAAGGACATTACTTACTTATAGTTTTTTTTTTTTATTAGGTTTAGTTTATATTTATTTTAATTTTTACTTTTAAGTAGTTTTAATTTATATTGTAATTTTTTATACTGTTTGTATATTACTTCAATTAAATTATATGAACAATAATTATTTATCTGTAATAATTATTTATGTAGATGATTGATTGATGATTCTGTCAGATCCCTTCAATATCACAAAAACATCGGTTAGTTCGTTAAAATAATTATCATTGTGTTGGAAAAAAATGCCAAATGTCGAGGTGACTTCGTATTTAAGTTTTCCTGTTAACATCCATTGATAGCCGATCTTAACATTAACAATGTAATAATAGCAAAAACCTTCAATTTGACAGACATACAGTCAGCCAAAAAAGCGCTGTGGCCCTATTGCGTTTAATAACCGCAATCGTTAAATAGCAATAAAGAAAAAATAATAATAAATAGTTCCTCTCGTATCATCACGACCGTTTCCCTTCCGGGGTGGTCAGAAACCAAGCTTATAAATAAGCGGATTCACATTTAGCACATTTCAAACCATCAATATATTAACAAGTAGCTTATAATTTATTTAACAAGTGTTTTGTTTTCATTTCCAATGTTAAAATTATTATTATATTTTTTTATAGTCATGCGGACTGGTCTATGCGCACTATTTAAATTTACCATAAGCTTAATACACTCTCTGCTATATTTATTTCTCTCATTATAGTCATCATATAGGTATATTATATTTATGTATATTCATAGAACGTTTGTATGTATTTGTGCATGTATTAGTATGTAAATAAGTATTTATTCACTAGTATATATTGAAGTCTAATATTTTTCTATTAGTTTTGATAGCACCTGCCTTATCTTGTCGTAACTGCTTTAGTTGTCCCAAAGGTTTGACCAGTATAGAATGTCTAGCGGCATTAGGTCAGCCTTTGTACTTTGTGCAATAATGTTTATAATAAATAAATAAATATACATATTTTTGTTTATTCATCATTTCATAATTTATTACAGCCCCTGGAAAACAGCGTCCTAGACCTCCACTGTTTGAGATGGGCCTTCCAAAACATATTTCTGGAGAATTTGGCCTACCGTCGCCACGCCAGGCGGGTTGGCGAGGGTCTGATGTCATTTTTTATGATAATTTATTAACGATTCCACAAGTTGATATTAGTGGAACCGGGACCGACGCCTTAACGTGCTCTCCGAGGCACGGGAACGGTGGTGTTGTAAATCTAGTACATACTAGCCGGGGTTCGAACCCACCTCTTTAGGATCTTAAGTAATTCTGTCAGGACCAGGAAACGAATCCGTCTAAGGATTCCTTAAAATAAAGTTTGCGCTTTTTAATCTCCCAGGACGGAATACAGTTGCGAGAGGGCAGACGTGATGTAGAGACAGGTAGTGCACAGAAAATACTACCTAAAAGTGATCTAAAGAGAACTTTGCTGATTAACGTGTACAAATAAATTGTGTCTATTGTTTAAGTAAATATGATCATAGTATCTAAGGCTACCAATTCGGTGTCGCAGGTTTGGTTTACTCCGCTTACTATTTTCTGTACTGTATGAACCTGCGATGATAAATCTCTTCGTTCCTCTCACAACTCTCTTCTTTTGATCCCTTCGCATATTTCCAGTTTCATTTTAAACTCGTTTGTCGTCGTAGCATCAAATTTGTGGAACAATTTGCCTCTTAACATCAGGCAAGTGTCCAAGAGATCGCTATTTAAAAAAAATGGTCTATTCGCATTTCCTTTCTCAACAAAATTTGTAAGTTATTTGTATTTAGTTTATTATATATGTGTATGTATGTATGTATATATAGTTATATGTATGTGGTTAATTATTAAATAATATTTTAATTTTTATAAACCAGTAAATTGTTGTCCCAATAGTTGGCTATGATAAACTGTCTTAGGGCATTTGTCTTTGTGCAATAAAGTAAGTAAAAGTAAAGTATCATCACGACCGTTTCCCTTTCGGGGTGGTCAGAAACCACGCTTATAAATAAGCGGATTCACATTTAGCCAACTTTACTATAGGCCAATCATGACAAGTGGCAAGCTCGTCGATGTCTCCAGCGTACCAAACTCGAGAAAATTAACAAATAAATTAAATATTAATTAAATGTATTTATTTACAATAATAATTATTTTTGTGTCCCGACCAGGAATCGAACCCGGTACCTCCGAGTCTAAATCCACGGACTTAACCGCTAGACCATGAACGCAATAATATATTAAATAAATAAATAAATTTGGACTCTTACGTCTGTCGCATGATGAAGATGTGGAATGCTCTCGCAGCCAGTGTGTTTCTCCATTCCTGTAACCTGGAGTCTTTGAAACTGTGAAAAAGCATCACGATGGGCCGGCATAAGGTAAGGATTGATGTTGGTCGTCAGTGGCTGCCGTCAGTTACTCCCAGCGCCATGTTATGTATAAAAAAATTATTTAAATAAATCCTAGAACAATAAACGATAAAATAGTTTAATTAATTAAACTAGAAACGTAAATGAACTAATAAAACGGCCGAGCGAATCAAATCCAATGCGTTGTAATTGAATTCGAATTCGTGGGAATGTATCGATGGGATGAAGAATCGATTCCGGTTGATTCTTGATATAGAATCTTTGGGGCTATTTCGTATCCCGACAACCAGAGTTGACAGTTCGTCGCTGCCGTTAATCACTTACTTTTTATCACGATAGATGGCGCGTGATAGATGGTACCTAATAGAACTGTCAGTTGTATCGAAAACTTGTATTTTTATTACGAAATTTATTATTATCTGGATATATTGCCGAAGTGAGCAGCTTTTAAGTACAAATCGAAATTTCCAAACGTTTTTTCTTTTTAATTTCCTAATTCATCTTTTAAGGTAGGTAATGTTAAGTTAAAATACATTTTTCCGTTAAAAAAATAAAAAATACTACAAAAACATTTAAAACATGATGCGTCATAGATGTAAACAAGGTACCATTGCCGCTAGCGACATCTACAATAAGCTTTGCCTGATACACCCCATTGCAGGCATTTATTCTGTAGCCAAATATATATAACCAAAACTATATTTGCGCTACAATGATAATTTGATAGGCTACTCGACAATTGCCAACCGGTCTGGCCAAATTTTCTCTAATCGAATGATCAGTTTAATATCATCATCATCATCAGCCTGTATGTCTCCACTGCTGGATGTAGGCCTCCCCCAAGGCTCGCCACTTAACGCGATCTTTCGCTACCCTCATCCAACCCCCACCAGCGACCTTCTTTAGGTCATCTGTCCATCTGGCGGAGGGTCGTCCCACTCTGCGTATTCCCGTACGTGGTCTCCACTCTAGAACCCGTTCGCCCCATCGTTCGTCAGTAACTTTCGTTCTCTGACGAATATCAATGTTTCGAATTCTATCCATTAGAGATATACCAAGCATAGCTCTTTACATGGCTCGTAGAGCGACCTTGAATTTATGGACCCACTGTTAGTGTCAACGTCTCTGCGCCGTACGACATTACCTGGAGGACGCACTGGTTAAAGACCTTCGTCTTTAAACATTGTGGTATAGACGATAGGAGGATGTGCCTGAGTTTCCCGAATGCCGCCCATCCTAGCTGAATGCGTCTGTCGGCTTCTTTGCTGAAGTTAGCTGCTCCTAATTGTTTAATATACAATTGGATAATTGTATTTTTGTACCAACTGATCCCGTTTCTACAAAAGTTGACAAGAAATAACAATAGTCAAAAATCTCCAGTAATATGTCTTTCAGCAGTGGAGATCTGTTCTAGGGGCTGTAATGATGATGTGATTAATTGGCATACGCTACGATTTTTACAGTGGTCTGATTTTGATGATTCTCACTTCAATCGATTCGTTTTAATCACACGAGGGTCACTGAAGATATGACATTAAACAAATTTCAGTAAATTGACAACCAGACGTTTACCTATAAAAAACCGAGATCAGCTTAAATCTTCCAAACAATGAATCGCTAAAAAGTCGCTATGTAATAAAATATATAAAATTATTTTACTATTATTATTATACTTTTGGGCGACGGAACCCCTGGCCTTTGTTTCTTTTTTAGTTTTTAATTAAAGTTTATATCTTATGCAGTCGGGTTTTTTTTTTATGAACTATTATTACAACATTTTGAATAAAAATTCTCTTTTTTGCATATTTGACCTCGTTGATGATACCAGAACATACTCGTAGAATCATGTTAATGAGTTACGCAATACCCTAAGAAGTTTATCTCGAAGTTGGCTGTCAATTAGTCGTTATCTGGAGGGCTCGGGCAGTAACTGCAGTTTGCACTTTCCCTTTGTATTAGCGAGTTGTGAGAAACAATAGATTCTCACTAATCTTTGCACATCGATACCGCGTTTTACCATTTACGGTGGTCACTTGAGAATTTACTTTCGTTCTCGATAGGTATTACGATAGTATGTCGTACTTACTAACTAATGGGTAATAAATACAGGAAATGAAATTTTTACACTTTCGTACAAGCAGGTCGGCATATGGGGAGAACTATGCTCGGGATTTCTCTGAAAAATAAAGTCATTTTTTTTTATATCAATAAGGATAATAAACTTTTTAAACTTTCGCGCACATTCATAACAGTTTTTTTATAATTTTAACGGGTCTTTACGCGATTTACCTTAGAGACATATTTCTCCCGACGTTTCAGCCAAGTTGCATTGGCCGTGGTCACGGGTCGACTGAAGCTATGCGGTGTAGTCTCGTACATACTGGGCGGTAGATGTAAACCTACCCACTTATCACCTTTAAAAGTTTTGAGAAATCACGACACTTACAATACACTTTCTTTATTTATCCTTGGCGACACCGGGCGATTTTTCCCGGCGTCGAAACCTATTGATTACTGGATTCCACGATGAAGATAGCTTATAACCCCCCTCTCGATTGAAACTTTGTGTTTCTTTATTTCGATCGCTTCACGTACTATTCTAGGGTAATAGTGACGATCGGTGGAAAGTATCTTTAAGTCATGCAGCTCAATCCAATGGTTTGTGCTACTATCCATTAGGTGTTCTGCTATTGCTGACTTGTTTAATTGGCAGTTTTTTACAGCTGCTATATGTTCCTTGACCTACTCGGCTATTGTGCGCTTAGTTTGCCCAATATATAAACTCCCACAGCTGCAGTCCACTTTATATATTAAATAAGGATATTAACTAAAATGGATTTAGAACAAACCTACTAAGAACAAACATGCATACCAAAGATAAATTTTCGTATAAAAAAACAATTTATCATCACTTCACTAAAATGCATCCACGAATACAATAATCTATACTACAAACCACTTGGACCTCCAATATACTATATTATAGATAGGTACATATAAAGGTATAATAATAATAAATATATAATATACGTGTATAATAAAATACAAAGAATAAGCATAGGTGTCAATTTAATAGTGAAAGATTATACTGGACTCCACCCGGTAATGTCGTACGGAGCAGAGACGTGGACACTCAACAGTGAGTCTGGTTCATAAATTCAAGGTCGCTCAGCGAGCCATGAAAAGAGCTATGCTTGGTATATCTCTAACGGATAGAATTCAAAACGTTGATATTCGTCTGAGATGACCTAAAGAAGGTCGCTGATGATGATAATTCTGGATTTCTGACAATGCATTAAATACTTAACATATATATATATAAATTATTTTCCTATATTGTAACTACTTTTTATTAAATTTGTTTTTTTTTTGCTTGCTTTGAGCAAACAGTTCGATTTGTATAAAATGTTTATTATATGTTCTGGCTAAACCTATACCTAACAAAAAAAATGAGACAGCGAAAACCAACACGACCTATGTTAAGGGGTAAAAACATCCCTTATCAACGGATGCGAATATAATTCGATTTAAACGAATCAAAGAGCCCGCGTGAAGCGTAAAGACGTGTGTTTTCAATGACATCTGACGTCAGTCCCTTCCATTATGACGACTTGTAATAAAGTTTTGTTTTTTATATTTAGTCAGTATTTTTTTATATAATAAAGCAAAGTAAATTTTTGTAACACTCTCTCGCTAAATGTCCGCCTTATTATTATTTATTGATTGGTTTAGAAAAAGGTACTGCTATCATCATTTCATCCGCTAGAGCACAGAGTCCTAGTTAGACCTCTACTGCTGCAGATAAGACTACCAGAATTAACCTTTATTTTATCGTCTGTTCCTCTCAAAACAGTATTGGATATATTTCAAATAACATACCTGACGCAGTTACCATTAAAAAAAAAACATTCTAAAAAAATTAATAATCTAAATAATCCGAAAAAAATCGTATGTTTTCATTCCACACAGTTTTGGACATATTTCAAACAACATACACGACGGAAAATGGTGGGTATAAAAGAAAGCATAGGGACAAAAATAAGGAAAGGCATGCTACGATGGTTCGGGCATGTTGAGAGGATGAGCGAAGAAAGATTGACGAACCAGATATATAATGCGAAAGTTGTGGGTGAAAGAGGCCCTGGCAAACCGAGACTCACATATCACGATCAAATTCACCATACATTACCACTATTCATAGTAAAATGTGCAGAATCCTTGGCACTACCCATCTGCATATTGTTCAACAGGTCAATTAGGGATGGTGTGTTTCCTGATAAATGGAAAGAGGCAAATATTGTGCCAATACACAAGAAGGGCTCTAGAATGAACATAGAAAACTATAGACCAATCTCAATTTTAAATGTGTTTGGCAAAATATTCGAAAAAGCTGTATACACCCACTTATATCCAGTCATAATGCAAGGAGTACCAGATGAACAACATGGTTTCGTCTCAGGTCGGTCAACAACCACAAACCTTGCAATATTCACAAGTGACGTACTCCGTGCTATGGAAAGCTCTCAGGTTGATGTGATTTACACCGATTTTGAAAAGGCGTTCGATCGGGTGGATCACGTCATCCTCCTTCGCAAACTATACGAATTGGGCATTCATGGCGATTTACTAAGATGGGTTTCCTCCTATATCGAAAAACGTAAACAGACTGTTGTGGTGGGCGGATGCCAATCGACACAGGTTCTTATTCCATCAGGAGTTCCACAGGGGTCTTTACTCGGACCTTTGTTCTATGTAGCATACCTATATGACATAGGTACATGTTTCGCAAATGCCAAATACTTATTGTACGCTGATGACAAAAAAGTGTATTTTAAGGTGTCTAATATATATGATTCACTCAAATTGCAAGAAGATCTAGATAGATTGTCTATGTATTATGATAAAAACAAAATCACAGTAAATGCTACTAAATGTGCACATATAACCTTCTCGCGTAGTAACAAACCACTAAAGTTCGAATACAAGTTAAACAATACAATTATAGATACCTGTAATGAAATAAGAGACTTAGGAGTGGTACTGGATTCAAAATTGACTTTTGCAGGGCATGTAGATAGTATAACTAATAAAGCATATAAGAACCTAGGTTTCCTGATTCGTACATGCAAGCCTTTTTAAAAACATTCAATGTATAAAGCTGGTATACTTTGCGTACGTTCGCAGTGTACTTGAGTATTGTTCGACAATTTGGAACCCCCAATACATCACATATGACCATGAGATAGAGCGTATACAATCAAAGTTTGTCAAATATCTCAACTTTAAGAGTGGAATCTCTTTAAATGACTACGACGCCTCTTTGCACAGACACAGGATGAAAACTCTTAAGGGCAGACGCACACTAACAGAGATGCTGTTCTTGCACGACATTTGCAGTGGAACTATCGACAGTCCGCCCTTGGTTGCTAGCGTGCTGCGACTCTCCACACCAGTTCGCAATACGAGACATCCGGATCTGTTCGTTATTTCTAACTCACGCACAAATTATGCGTCCAACTGTCTGACGAAGAGGATACCAAAGAAATACAACAGGTTGTTTTCGCATGTTGATATATTCAATCTGTCAAAAATACAACTTAAATCTAAAATATTGGACTCTATACTATAGTGCACATACATACACACCTACATTCATTTTCATACACCAACATACTTCTACACACATCATTCCAACTCAGTACATTTTTATTTTATATTTGGAGTGAGCCTTTTGTTTTTAATAATGTTTTTTTTTTTTTTATAAGTTTAGTAAGGAAAAGGTAATTTCGTAAATGGCTATGTGTTTAGATATAAGTTTAACTGTTTATATAAGATAGACAATAATGCTGTGAAATTAAAATAAATAAATAAATAAATAAATAAATAAATAAAACACTGGCTGAAGGCACATTAAAAAGCTTTCGTAACAAAAGGGCATGTATAAAGAGGTTGATGAATGTCGACGAAGCGAAAGAAGTATGTCGTGATCGTATCAAATGGCGCTCAATTGTCTCTGCCTACCCCGCAAGAGATCTAGTGTGAAGATATGTATGTATACACGACGCAGTTACCATTACAACAAACATCCTAACAAAAAAATATTTCAATAAAATTTGGAAGTAAAGTCCGAGCAAGGCCAATACCTACCTAAAGTCAAAAAAAAAGTCAAAGTCAAAATATCTTTATTCACGTAAACCTATTACAGGCATTTATGAAACGTCATTAATTTAATTATTTTGAATGATTCTACTCCTGCTAGTAGAAGACTAAGCAACAAAGTGGTCTAATAAGTAAGCTGTTAGCAGAAGACCAGCAGCTTAGCAAATTCCAGTGACCTGTTAATGTTTAATCTGACTGAGAAAGGAATCTGCAAGGAAAACTCAGCTATATCAGATTTACAAAATAAAACATATACAGAACTGCACCACAACGATCAATTAATAACCTTTTAAATTTAGTTATCAGTACCTATGAGAAAACAATACCTGGTACAGCAGTAACCCACCAGGCAAGTCAGAATTAAGGTAGACTACATGCCTATGTGCAACCCGAAAGTCGACAAAACCTAGGGTTAGTCCTAACATTGGTCTTGCTAACATACGAGTATGCCCAACTAAATTGTAATAAAATATATCTAGTGGTTTAGGCGAGGCGAGACAAACAGGCAAAACTTTTTTGTATTTATAATATTTGTATGGATACGGATTAATATTTAAATATGCATAACAAATATACCCTTCGCGTACTAACTTACAATAAACAAACTGTATAGAGCACTGTCAAAATGTAAATTCACATTTTCTGCGACTCTGCGTCCATAGAACCTGACAAAAAGAGGGCCTCGCGTCAGACATGCCACTTCTAAATGTCATGTTATGTCGTCTCGGAACCGAATTGCGCTGAATTTTGCATTCGGCTTCACGCCGGGGAACATAATACGACAACTGACGGCCAGGACATGCGGGATCCAATTTCACACTTGTATAGAATTTGTAATTTTGCTATCTATATTATTGTCATAACAAAACTTACTTTTACGTCGTGATGATACATCGATGGGGGTAGAAACTTGACAAAGCACCTAAAAATAAATATATTTTTTTTATATATATATTTAATATTGTATAGTAATTCATAGTTTTCCTAACAAGCTGATTTACCCATATTAAACTAATTATGTATTGATTGTTAAATAGTAATAAAGTTCCACGGCAAGAAAAACATAGTTCACCAATTTGTGTGTAATAAATAGTTGAGTAGTGATGAAATTAGTTGGGATTAAGGAGGACATGGCAGATCGAGCGCACCGCAACAGAAATAGACATTGACGTTTGTATCCGCGGTGGCGCCTGTTCACTGTCAACTTCACAGAGCACTACACAAAAACAGAGACTATATTTAAGCTCTGTTTACACGAATCCAGTAGGACGTAGTTTGATAAAAAGGATCCAATCCACATTAAGTTAACTTTAAGTTATAGGCCATTGAAGTTGAAACTTAGATCGGTTCAACATTTAATACATTTAGAATACTTCAAAAACAGTATTTTTTGCTGTATCATTTTTGATATTAAAGATATCATCTTAAGGAACGAATTGGCATTAATAATTAAATTTCTGTAAAATTGTGGATTCTTTTTGCGTAACTAAGTCCAGTTATAGACCAGTTTTAAGGTTAATACTAAGCCAGCGTTTTACTGGTAGCTAGCGTCTCAATGGCAGCCAGCGTCTCACTAGCAGCCAGCACTAGCTTCGTCTACACATTAATTAGTTTTTTTTTTATAATATTTATATACTCGTAATTGTTGATATTTAATACTTGGTCACAAAATGTTATCCCCTAGGCGAAGGACAATTAATGTCATGATTTAATAAATAAGACTAGTTATGTTAAAATATTTATTTGTTGTGTAATTCAGTATTTGTTTTATTTTGTAAATCTAGTAAATCTGAGTTTTTGTTGCAGAATATACGTTAAGAGTTCACTAAAATCTGCTAATCTATTTTTCTGCTTGTGTTCTACTAACAGCTCTCTTTCGACCACTTTGCTGCTTAGTCTTGCACTAAATGAAGTAGAATCATTCTAAATAATAGAAATGATGACGTTTTACAAATGCTTACGGTTTACGTAAACAAATATATAGATATTTACTTAGTAGACAGACTTTCATTTGAATTGCGGACATTAATCTGAAGGTAGATTAGTGTTTATCAACAATAATTGTTCTCTTTTGATAACTTGGTATTAAAAACTTAATATGTAACAATACTGACATATTAAAATACACATTTAAACACACTAACCATGGCGCACCTTCGTCTCGGAGCCCGGAATGTCCACTCCCACCAGTGTGCGTGTGGATAACCTGTTGAACGTCTCGGATAACTTTCTTGTGCTTGAAGTGCTAGCCGCATCCCTTGTCGCGCGTCTCTCAACGACATCATTCAAAGGGCTTTTTTTTACCGATCAAGAACCTATTGGGATTACGCGGAGCGATGGAAAGTGACCCGAGGGCATGACTGTTGGGCCGTGAAAACTTGCCAAGTCAGGTGCGATGCAACATATTCAAGTTTCTGCTAAGAACGAGACGATGGGCCCTTGGGGACACTCAGCCAAGCGCTTGGTCAAGGATTTGTGGAAAAGTCTGGAGATAGGAAAGCTGGCCTCTCGTCACTCTTAAACTAATACTTTTTAAAGTCTTTTCAAGTCTAAGTGGACTTTTGAGAAATGTTGTGATCAACTTTCTAGGAAATAAAATCACGAACATTTTCCACATGTTTTTACTTTTATACCTATTCATATTTTAGACAGAGAAAAATAGCAAAAACATAACGACTTTCCTCTATTTTATTAAAAACAAATGTATGATTCTCTCGTAAAATGTCCGTCATTTTATTTCTTAGAAAGTTAATCGACAATATTTCTCAAAAGTGCACTCTGATTTGAAACATCTTTTAAATTATTGGATTGTGCGAGCGAGAGGGGTGCAAAAGCGATAAATAATTTTAAATTGTTTTTACTCATTTGTTTATTTAGTTCCTTTGAATAAATATATACAAATATGATAACAGATTATGCATTTTTATATTTAAAAAAAAGGTATGATTACACCTCTGTGTTTGGTCAGTGCTCTGTTAAGTGAAGGAGAGCATCTTAAAATTCAAAATAAATTCAATATCAATTTGAGCGCGTGCCAAGTGTTGTGCGGCGGAGTTATCGATACATGACGTTTATGACGGCACTCGACAATCGACATGCCACTGCTGTCTCTCTACAACCATTACAAAAATATTATAAACTAGCTATTTGCCGGGTGTTGCCCGTGTAATGTAATGTAAAGGTCGACTGTCCAGATATTCTACGATATATACCTTTTAGTAGACTCTGTAAAACACGTCACAGGGATCTTTTACATCCCGTTTGTACCTAATTATATGCAGAATGCTTTCATCTGGAGAACATCTGACTATTTTAATAAGCATTGCGTACATATTTACATATCATGTAGAGTACCTCAGGCGCTGTCTGTATAAATGTTTTGTTTTTATTTTGTCTTTTTCTGTCTTATCGCACTATTCTTTTTGTAATCCCCGAATGGGATACGGTCGTGATTATAGTAAGTACAAAGTATCATCACGACTGTATCCCATTGGGGTGGTCATGAACTACCGTACCGACTTGAGAAATATCACAAATAAATTAAATCGTTTATTATGTCCCGACCAGAAATGGAACCTGGTACCCCCTCGTCTAAATCCAAAGACTTAAGCGCTAGACCACAGAGGTGGTCTACTATTTCAAAACTTTACGTCGATACCTGGGGTCCGAAGGAATTTCAGCAAGATCTTTGCACAACTTACTTAAAGAATTGGGCGTAAGCAGGTCTGCCGTTAATACATTTATGAAAAGAACTTCCAAGATGGCATTAATATAATCATACGGTATTTGGTTAGGTAGGGAGAGGAGCAGAACGGTGGATGGTAAGCGTCTTATTGCGCAATAAAATATAAAAAGGAGAACCCCTTTGTAAACCAGCCTATATATATTCGGATTGGCCTCATCTCGCCAATACAACCAAGAGCATTGTAGTGTATTGTAGTGACTCGGAGCTCGCAGAGGGGATTCGGCAGACGTTTTGCTGATAAAACGTCTGACCCGAACCCCGAACCATGGACGCCCGGCCCCCCACCCCCACCGAGGATTCCCCGGAGGAGGAAGAGGGACGAGAAGCTCGTCAGGAGGATGAAGAGGAGGGGGGAGCACTATCACCCCTGCCCCCCCTAGCAGTGACGCCACCGGAGGAGGAGGGGGGACCACACCTGCTCCCCCCCACAGTGACGCCAGAAGCGGAGGGAGCACCCCCGCTCCCCCCCGCGGTGACGCCGAAGGAACCAGCACCGATGTCCCACCTCTCGCAGCAGGACGTCGAGGACGCAGTGCAGTCCATGCTGGAGGACCTGTTCGGGCACTCCGGCCGTGGAATGCGCCGGAAGCACAGCCCCGAAGAAGACGAGGAGAGGAAGAGGGGATGTTTTATCCCCTCCCCTCCTCATCCACTCGGAGGAGCGACTGCGCCGAGCACCAGGCCGGGACCAGCCCGGGACACCGCCGAACAAGATCGGCAAGTCGCGCGACCAATCGCGGCTGCGCGATCAACCGCGCCCGCAACCGCGCCCGCAACCGCGCCCGCAACCGCGCCCGCAACCGCGCCCGCAACCGCAACCGCGACCGCGCGACCAACCGCGCCCGCGACCGCGCGACCAACCGCGCCCGCGACCGCGCGACCAACCGCGCCCGCGACCGCGCCCGCAACCGCGCGACCAACCGCGCCCGCGACCGCGCGACCAACCGCGCCCGCAACCGCGCGATCAACCGCGCCCGCAAACCCAACGTCGCGCATGGCGACGCGACCGAAGCCGCCTCCGACCACCTCGCGTTCGGCGCTACCTCCGCGAACGCTGTCCTTCGCAATGCCGCAGGCAGCCGTTCCGCGTGAGCTGAACCTCACACCGAGAGTGGTCGTAACGGTCAAGCAGAAGACGCCGCCGCCATGCGCCGCGCCTGCACCTGCACCTGCGCCAGTCCCTGCGCCAAGAACAACGAGAGACCCGCGCCTCATGAGAAGAGAGGAGGAGAGTGCAGCGACCTCAAAGTCTCCAGTGGCGAGACCCCGCGACGACCGAGTACCACAGGAGCCGCTCCAAATGTCGTCGACGACACAAATGGACTTGTCCGGTGACTTGCGGCCGGACCACGCCATTCCACAAGGCGAGGAGGATGTTGAGGGTGAGTTATTGAGTCTTTCAACGTCCACCTGCTACGCCGACGTAGCAGCAGCACCCGCATCACCGCGCGCGATTGCCGATGCGGGTGAACCAAGAGTCTCCTCACACCCCATCTCAGGGTCGACAACCCCAGCGCCCAAGAAGGCCAGGTATCCACCTTTAGTGGTGGAGCACCTGCCCAATTGGGCCCACCATTTCCGGGAGCTCCGCTGCAAGCTGGGTCACCCGCCCAACGCACGCCCGTTTGGGAAGGGAGTGCGCTTCACCCCCGGAAGCGAGCGGGAGCACAGGACTATCCAGCGCTACTTGGTAGAGCTGGAAAAGTCCGAAAAGGTATCCTGGTTCTCCTACTCGCTTCCGGCGGAGAAGAATTTGAAGGTCGCCATCCGCGGCCTCCCCTACGACACCTCCCCGGACGAGATCGTCGTAGATCTCGCCCGACTCGGCCACAGTGCCGAGTATGTGCGCCCCATCAGGGCCAGGGCGGGAAGGCCTGGGTGTATATTTTACGCCCAAATTAAAAAGACACCCGACACCACCCCGGGCATATTCGCAATCACAGAATTGCTGAACATGCCCGGAGTGCGCGTCGAAGTGTGGAGGGGTCGGCCTGGCGTTGCTCAGTGCCACAGGTGCCAGCAGTTTAGGCACTCTTCCCACCACTGCCACCGACGCCTTATGTGCGTGATCTGCGGGGACGAGCATTCGGCTTCAAGCTGTCCCCGCGCCAAGGAAGAGCCGCCTACCTGCGGCAACTGTGGCGGTGAGCACACCGCCAACAACGCGTCGTGTCCGGTGCTGAGGCGCGAGCGGAGGAACAAGGCTGCAGGGCCAGTAGCCCGCACTGAAGGTGCAGAGCCTCGTCCCTCCGTTCGCCCCAGCGACGGAACCACGCAGGCCCCGACCACTCTCCGCCCAGAGGCCAACGACCCGCAAAATGGCGGACTGGCCCACAGGCGTAGAAGAGGCAGGGGAGGGAAAAGGAAGAAGGCGGCCAAGGCCAAGCAAAAAAACAAAGCTTCTTCCTCGTCCATCCCCGAACCCAGGCCAGTAGTAGCTGCAGCGGAGGCCCCAGTTAAGGAGCAATCCCAACACCCAGCCATAGCTCAAGCAATCCCGACGCCCTCCTCGGCCGGAACAGCGCCAGAAGGCATGTTTCCGATCAAGGAGGGCATCGAAATCCTAAACTCCATCTTTGAGGCTATCAGAGACGGGAGAGACGCGATCCCAGAGATCCTCAGCGGCCTTGCGAGGCTAACACTGTCCTCTTCACAGTCCAGGCGCTGAGGATCGTTCATTGGAACGCCAACGGCTTGCGTCGTAAGAACAAGCTGCTAAGAGCATTCCTTGCCGAACAGCGTGTCGACGTTGCGCTGATCAGCGAGACTCACCTTCATCCCAATGACAAATTCAAGGTCCCGAACTTTGTCATTTATCGCCAGGACGAGTGCTCTCCGCACGGACGAGCTTACAGGGGCCTAGCTGTTATCGTGCGGAGAAGCCTCATCCACCAACCTTTACCACCATCCCCTCTTACTTCCTTCTATGCTGTGGGGATTGCGGTAAGTGTCGCGGGAAAGGAGACACACCTTTATGCGGTCTACCGACCGCCTGCAGGTGTGCCTCTTGACATGTCGGAGATCCACACACTTTTGGATGCAGGCCCTCCGACAATGCTCGCCGGCGACATGAACTGCAAACACGCAGCCTGGAACTCCGCTATCGCCAACCATCAGGGAGAGAGGCTCTTGGAGGATTCGGAACTCCACGGATATGATGTGTTGGGACCAGACGCCCCCACTCGGATTCCTGGGAACCCGAGAGGGCAGGCGGAGGTCCTCGACATCATCATTGTCCGTGGGATTCCGGAAACCCCTCGACAGGAGGTTCTCTACGACCTGGAATCCGATCACCTTCCTGTACTGGTCGAATTAACCGGCCATCCCACAAAAGTCTTAATGCCCTTATGGCCCAGCATACTCCCTCCTACCCGGTGTCAACGGCCGAGGAGGTGGAAAGGCTGTCGTCTGAAATCGCCGCACAGATCCGTAGTGCACTAGGGCAGACCTCTTCCGCTGTGGCGGGAAGGGCGGGGCTACCCCCGCTCCCCCACCACATCCGGTTGCTACTACAGCAAAAGAGGCGCCTACGGAAACTGTGGCAGTTTAACCGCTGCCCGGCGATGAAGACGAGCCTGAACGCCCTCTCGGCGAAGATACGAGAGGAGCTGGACACTTACGACGCCAGCCGATGGCAAGAGCACATAGATTCCATAGGCGATCACGTACCTAGTGCGCACCGTCTATGTGCCCAATTATCCAATGAACGATCTCCCGTTCATCCTCTGATAGCCTCAGACGGAACCCCGAGGTTCCGCGCAGCAGACCGAGCCGAAATCTTTGCCGAGTGCCTGGAGGGGCAGTTTAGCCCCAACCCTTCATCGGATCGGGTGCACACGGAGACAGTGGATCGGCACGTCAGGGCCTACCTGGCGGCAGAGCTGTCGGCCGGTGACGAACCGGTGACCTTCACTCCCGGCATGGTGGAGCGTGCCTTCTCCCGTGTGAAGCTGAGAAAGGCCCCCGGCGCAGATGGCGTTCCAAACATGGCACTACGGTGTTTGCCGCGACGATCAGTCGTGGCATACACCCGCCTGTTTAACGGCATCATGCGCAGCGGGCATTTCCCAGCAGCATGGAAGGAGGGGCGCGTCATCATGCTCATGAAAAAGGGAAAAGATGTGAGGAAACCGGAGAGCTACCGACCGATAACTCTGTTGCCGACGGTCTCGAAAGTGTTCGAGAAACTGTTGCTGTTGCACCTGAACCCGTGCATCACGCCGAGAGCCGAGCAATTCGGCTTTCGGTCTGAACACAGCACGACGCTCCAGCTGACGAGGCTGCTGCACCACGTGGTGGTTTCTTCTGAGAAGAAGCACACCACGGTTGCAGTATTCCTCGACATGGAGAAGGCATTCGACAGAGTCTGGCATAACGGGCTGCTGTACAAGTTGTCCCTATCCCCCACCCCTGTTAGGATCGTCAAGGTATTGGCCTCCTTCCTTGAGGGCAGGAGCTTTCACGTAGCAGTGGAGGGCGTGGCCTCGAGTCCACGTCCCATACGAGCCGGCGTTCCCCAGGGTAGCTGCCTTTCTCCGTCCTGTTACTCCTGGTTCACCAACGACATACCGCTGGCGGAGGGGGTCGAGCTAGCGCTGTTTGCTGACGACGCCGCGTACTTCACAGACTCTAGGGTCTTGAGCTACGCGGTGACGAAGATGCAGCGCTGTCTCGATCTCCTCCCCGAGTGGCTCTCCCGTTGGAGGTTGTCGGTGAACGCCAGGAAGACTCAGGCTACGTTCCTTGAGACTGGACTGAGAAGGCTGAAACCCGACCGTCCGCTTCTGTTGAACGGCGAGAGTCTATCGTGGACTAATCCAGTAAAATACCTGGGCGTCACGATAGACAAACGCATCAACATGCGCGCCCACGTGACCGCCACTGTGAACATGGCGCGGGTGGCGAGAGCCAAACTTCGCCCAGTGTTTGCATCCAGTTTGCCGCTTCACACGAAGCTACTCATTTTTAAAGCCTATATCCGCAGCCGACTCACGTACGCCGCGCCGGCCTGGTACGCTCTCACCTCAGCTACGCTGAGAGCACGTTTACAAGCGCAACAAAACCTAACGCTTCGTACCATTGTCGGCGCCTCGCGGTACGTGAGGAACGATGTAATCCATAGGGATATGCGGATGGAAACACTGGACGAATTCGTGCGTCGTCTGGCGGCTGGCATGTTCGCGCGCGCAGAGGCGACAGATTTCCCACTTGTGAGAAACCTGGCCCCTCTGCACGCCCGTCCGCCGGACGCCAGACAATGCTACGCTCGTCACCTGCTGCCAATCACGGAGTCGTAATCGCGGCTCCGCCGCCTGGCTCGTATACTTCAACCTTTAATGGTTACCCCATGCCCTGTCCGTAGTTACGGAAAGCGAACGCAACCTCTGTTAGAAGGCAAATACCTTGACACAGATTCCCCACTCCCCCCTGCGGGGGGTGTGAGAAAACTCTTCTACTACTAACCAGCCTAATGTCGGTCGCAAGCCCGATACACCATTCTTCTCTTTCACACACGATGGACCGGGCATCCGCACGAATTCTTAGAAATTTGTCTTTAAGATTACTGGAGCGGGGTCACATCATCATTATTACAGCCCCAAGAACACAGCGTCCCAGACCTCCACTGCAGGAGATGGGCCTTCCAGAACATATATCTGGAGAATTTGGCCTACACTCGCCACGCTGACCAAACGGCTTGGCGAGGATATGATGTCAATTTTTAATGACAATTTATTAACGATTCCACAAGTTAGTATTAGTGGAACCGGGACCGACAGCTTAACGTGCTCTCGAGGCACGGGAACGGTGGTTTTGTAAATCTATGACAAATGTACGTAAGAAAAGTGTATTTCTCATTGGTACATGCCGGGGGGGTTTGAACCGACCTTTGTAGGATTTAAGGACCGCGTTCTTACAACCGAGCCACCACCGCGCTGGGTCACATGTCATGCGCTAATCTTAAGTGTTACATCAGGTAAAAACAAACGCAGTTTCAACCACGTGTTCTTAGAAAAAATCTAAACCTAACGAATTGTGTTTAATAAAAAACTTTTGCCAAAAAGCAGGTAATCATGTGCATTTTTGACATGTAAAACAATAGTTTAAAACTATTTTACAATCCTAAAAGAGTTCTACTAAAGATATGTCGTATAATACCAGCATTTTAACAAAACCCAATTGTTTGCAAATTCAATTCTTTTGTTTAATTGTAATATGTAACTCTCCTTTGAAATAAGCCGACAGTCCTTAGGACTAACTCATTTATGTCCCACTTTAGTTCATCCATTTTTGTACCTAATCCATAAATACCACATTTAATAAAAAATGGCTGATTATGATATTTCATTATAAACCGTAATAACCGCAAGGTATACGGTCGTGATAATACTTTACTTTTTTATAATGCCGGCAGGTTTTTAAACCATTTGAAAATATTTCGGCTAATTATTCCCAGGAAAAGGATGTGTTATAAAGACACAAATTATTGACAGAGAACGGTATAGGTTTCCTCGCAAACAAAACATTCCGCACTACGAATTATATCAATTAAAAATGCCGGAATTTGTTTTATTTAACTTTTTAATAAACGTTTGTATCTGGCGTCAGTTATAATAATAATAAAAAATAAATATTTCCAGACAGGTCACACAGCGCCATCTAGTTTCCGTGGTAAGCTACGAGGCTTGTGTTACGGAAACTAGATGGTTGATAAACTACATATTATACTTTTTTTTTTGTAAATATATACATATTATACAATGTACAACTTGCCCCCGGTGGGAATCGAACCCACGACCTCCCGAGTTCACGGCAACGTTTGTTACCACTAGACCACGGAGGCGGTCAAGCGGTTGCCCCTATTCTTGGATCTTGCATACCGCTTACTATAAGGTGGGAGCATTGTCATATTTCGTGTACAGTACAAAAATATAGTTTTATTTTTAAATACTTGTATGACTGCCTCCGTGGTCTAGCGGTTATGTTCATGGAATTAGACTCGGAGGTATCGGGTTCGATTTCTGGTCGGGACACAATAATATTAATTTAAATTAAAAAATTAAATTAAATTATATAGCCATAGTTTTATGTATATTATATTATTTATTTGAAGGACAAGTTTTTATTATAATAGCTTCTTTTTTAATTATGATACAATAATAATTATTATATTCCTTGTAGAATATTTTTGGTAGTTTTATATTTATTTATTATGTTATTTATATTTAGATATATCATTGTGAGGGATTAGCTGAAAATCAGCACTGTGTTGCACGAGTGTTGCAGCTTATTGCTGAGCTGATTCCCTATTTGTCACCACACTATCTTGTTTGTTTTTTTTTTTTTAAATGCTTGTGTTTTTTTGTGACAAATAAACTTTATTCTTTCTAAAATAAAATAATATTTGTGATATTTCCCGAGTTTGATATTTTGGTATTGACAAGCTTGCCACTTGTGTCATGATTGGCCTACCGCAGACCACGGTCAGGGTAACGGTCGTGATGATAGTTTATGATACTTGTACCTAAGATCTTTTGTTTTTTATAAAAAGAAATACCTTTGACGCGATAAAAACGTCACAAGTTGTCGGGAAATGTAAAGCCCGCCGCAGACTGACGGCTCAATTGTCTTTGATCACATATACCTGAATAATGTATGAGGCGTTGTCTTTAACACTCCCTGTCATACCTACTTTTGTTACCATTTACATTTTACATCCCGTTTTTAGGAGCTCACCATTAAGGCCTTTACTTTTGAAATAAATATAAATAACTAAACATGATCTAAACTACCTAAATAAATAAAATTAAATAACTATAAATAAAAAACGTCCTCAAGGGACGTCTCATTTTATTTATAATAGGGTAGTCAACAGTGCTAACATCACACACTTCATCATTCATCATCATTACAGCCCCTAGAACACAGCGTCCTAGACCTCCACTGCTGGAGATGGGCCTTCCAGAACATATATCTGGAGAATTTGGCCTACACTCGCCACGCTGGCCAGACGGCTTGTTGACAATTTATTAACGATTCCACAAGTTGGTATTAGTGGAACCGGGACCGACGGCTTAACGTGCTCTCCGAGGCACGGGAACGGTGGTGTTGTAAATCTATGACAAATGTACGTAAGAAAAGTGCATTTCTCATTGGTACATGCCGGTTGGGTTTGAACCGACCTTTGCAGGATTCAAGGAACGCGTTCTTACAACCGAGCCACAACCGCGCCTAACATCACACACTTATTTGTACTTAACACTAAATCAGATGTTAGATGTTGCACCTATTATAGGCGACCACCACATTACCTCAGTAGCATTTATTGCCTATAAGAAATAACAAAATTATAAAATTTTCAATAAGTATACAAAAACTAAATATTATTCGTAAACTAAATCTGAAACAATTTAAAAAAAAAAAAAATATAATAAACATACAATTCCTTTTAGAAAGAATAAAAAAAAGGAACGAAACGTAAAAGTAATTTTGAGGCATCACACTGTCATGTTAATCATATTTAAACTATTTATTTATTTTTAGATTGCTTTCATGGTAAGGCCGTTGTGATATTTCCCGATTCCGGAACCTACCCTAGAGACATCGACAAGCTTGCCACTTGCCACTTGCCATCTATAGTATTAGGGAGCAAAAATCTCTATAATAAACATATATGTATAAATTTGAGGACTCATACATCTGTCGTACGATAAAGATGTGTAATGCTCTTCCAGCCTCTGTGTTTCCACTTTCCTATAACTTGGAGTCCTTCAAGCGAAGTGTGAAAAAGCATCTAGTCAAGCCGGCATAGTGTTAGGGACTGATGGCAGTTATGAGTGTCTGACTTCAGTTGCTAACATTCATGGACCTTTCGCGCCACTTACCATCAGGTGGGCCCAAGATCACATGTCGTGCTAGTATAAAAAAAAAAAAAAAAATCAAATTATTAATTAGGAAAACAAACAATTTTGATATAATTATAATTTAAAATAAACTGGGCCTATGCCATATAATTTCGCTATGTACACCCAATTTCGCTTCCTTTTGAAGTCCTTAAAGAATTACTAAATAGATTTAAAAAGTAGGCATCATTTGATATTCCCACTTTCAAGATGCTGTCGGTCAAAGACATATAATAGAAGGACGAAGCAATGACAAGACACAATATGCTGTGACTATTTTTTAAGACAATAAAGCTTATAATTATAGACAAAATCCAATATAAAGCCATAAATATGTTTAATATCTGACATCAGATTTTATTCTTGGGTATTATGTGATACTTTGTGATCTTGACGATTTCATAAATTATTTAAATAGTATTCTTTTTGATTTCCGTATTCGTCCATATGGTATTTGCTTCAACGGCATCCTCCCTGTAATTTGTTACGGAGCACAGACGTAGACATCGATAATGGGTCTGGTTTACAAATTCAAGGTCGCTCAGCGAGTTATGGAGAAAGCTATGCTTGGTAATTCTGTGATGGATAGAATTCGAAACGTTTATATTCGTCAGAGAACCAAAGTCACACATAGCATTCAAAATTTGCAAGGTGAAGAGGCAATGGGCCAGACACGTCTGCCGCAGAACCGACGACCGATGGGGCAAACTGGTTCTAGAGTAAAGTACGAGAGTAGAGTAGAGTACGGGACGACGCAGAATGGGACGATCCCCAACAGATGGATAGTTGCCATAAGAAAGGTGACTGGTGGGAGTTGGATAAGAGTTGCAAAAGAGTCGCGTGCAGTGGCGAGCCTTGGGAGTGGCGTGTATCCAGCAGTGGAAAGACAGTGGCTGATGTTGATTTTTTATTTCTTGACCAGAGGGACAAATCACTGGCTGTAGATATAAATATTATAATATTCTACATTTATCGAACTATCAGTCAAAATGCATGCAAAAAGAAAACGGGTTTAATAGACATATATCACATGCGACATATATCATCTACAGCCTGAGAATCAGAGTTTAGTGGACAATTCTCGGGCTATGGAGACAAATAATAAAATTGATAATAATAACTTGATTTATTCAGTATAGCTTACAAGATATGAAACAACAACATATATCATATGCATTATGGTATAGATAAACAAGCAATGTCGCATGCGATATATATCGGATGAAACATTTTTTTTGTAAATATACATTTTTAAGCATAGTACCGTACCGTAGTCTAGCGGTTGAGTCAGTTTAGACGGCCTATAGTAAAGTTGGCTAAAACTGAATCCACTTCTTTAAAAATCAGAAGCGTGGTTTCTGAACATCCCGGAAGGAATAAGGTCGTAATTATACTTAACTTTTTTACATTACATATTTGAAAGATAAAAAAATAATCATCTCTATTGTTTAAGAATCGGCACCGAGTAATCGAACTCTGTTGTAAAGTCACGTGCTTCGTATACGAGTAGGTAATTATTATTTTTTTTGGTTAACAAAACGTTGAACGTTTCTTGTATAATAGGTATACGTCTATGCTTTCGGTAAATATTTGTTCTTGAAGGTTGTAGGAGACAAAGAGATTTAAGTCGACCCTAAGGCGGAGCTTTACTTAGCCGGGATTATTAAGATCACAACCGTAAATACATGTTAAGATCTAACGTTACATCTTAATTATTTATATTAACTTGTTTTGTACACAGATATTGTACTTTAGATGGTCTCAACTTACTATCTAATATACAAAATTAAATAACCTTTTTTTGTAATTCAATCAGGTAAGTCGCTATCCTAGAATCCTCTGGGATTACGACTAGCAAAAGAAGCAACGGCATTACTGTTGCGCCGTGGTGACTTGGTATGTCTGTGGTGTGGGATGCGACTTCTCACATACATCTGACATCCAGGCAACCTAGGCAAGCGCGTGGAGTGCGGCGGTTTCTGCGCAAACTTCTCGGTACAGGTTCGAGTTTGCGCAGTTTATTGTTTAGACGATGGGACCATGGATACCCTTAACAAAGCGCAGTTGTCTAAATGGCTGACGCAGAAATCTGGAGACGAAGGCTAGCAAATGCAAAGGGGAAAATGTTGATAACCAGACTAATGAGACGACTCTAGCGGACATATTTTATTTATAGATAGTTTTTTTTTTATTAGGTTTAGTTTATAGGTAACCGCCTTCGTGGTCTAGCGGTTAAGTCCGTGGATTTAGACTCGGAGGTACCGGGTTCGATTCCTGGTCGGGACACAAAAATATTTGAATGAATTTATAAAGAGAAGTTTATGGTCTGCTAAAATCTCTTCCGTCCTTGAACCATCGGGACTTTCACGTAGTGATGGTAAAAGGCCGGATGGTATGTCTCTTGTACCATGGAGTGAGGGAAGATGTCTTGTTTGGGATGCCACCTGTGGGGATACCTTTGCCACTTGCCACATTTCCTCTACATCAAAAATGGCCGGTTCGGCTGCTCATACAGCCGAATTTAGAAAGCACATCAAATATAATAGAATTAAACAAAATTATAACTTTGTGGCATTTGGGGTTGAAAATATATATTCTCTTGATACCCACAAATTCTTAAAAGAGCTGGGTAAACGATTTTTTCAAGAGTGTGGCGATACCAAATGCTGCCATAACTACCTAAAACAGAATATGTCGATTATAATTCAACGAGGAAATGCGGCGAGCGTTTTAGGTACCCTCCCTGGTGGTTTATTTTGTAGAATAGTTTTAGTTTCATAGGTATTTTTAGTTTTAGTTTTATTTATAATTAGTTTTTTAATCAATTTTATTTTAATATTTAAAAAAAGAAATAAGTTATATACAATATTTTGGGTTTGGTTATATGTAATAAAACATGTACATTAAATAAATATATCTAAATAGTCTAAATCTACAGACTTAACCGCGAGACCACGGAGGTAGATTACCTTGTTTTTTTATTATTTATTTTTACTTATCATATAATGATAAATATCACAAACGTTGAAAAAATCGTTAAAAAAATAAATCAACATCAGTAAAAAAATGCACTAAATAAAATATCGCTTCAAAATGAGCATTGTTCTGTAAATGTTATGGCGATGATTATGCATTTTGACAACTAAAACGTGTAGCAAAATCCACTTAACTGAATCGCTTCGGGGTAACAAATGACTTGCTCAAACAGTGGGGTAAAAGAGCAGTTTGTCAAAGAGCAATTATGATTGTAATTAATAAACTAAGGGAGATTAAAGTGAAGACATGCCCGCGGGTAAGGCTGACTACGACAATATTAGGTTTACATATTTTGTCTGTTTGCATCTGCGGCGGCAGTCTATTGCTTTCAGCGCAAATAGTAGTCAAAATCTATATATATAAAGGTGAATGTCTGTGTGTGTTCCCTATGCATTGCAAAACTACTTGACCGATCGGAATGAAACTTTGGGAGTATGTTGTGTGAACATCAGGGAAGGTATTACATTGCATAATAAGTAAATCTTAATATACAAAACATAGTCGGGTTTGTTAGAACACTAATAATTCGACAATGGCTGGACAGATTTTCACGGTTTTTGATTTGTTGGAATTGTATCCATCCCGAATAGCAGAAAAAATTTAAGAAAAAATAAAATAATAGAAAAAATATTTACCCATACAAAAAGTTCGTGGTTTTCGTACCTGTCAAACAATGTTGGTTGTCAAATATACATACTCGTATATGAGTGCGTTCAGAAATTTATATCAAGCTTGACCATTCAATGATTGTTAGGCGGTACGAATTTCGCCGGTTTAGCTAGTAGTAAATATGGAATACCTTCCAGCCTCTGTGTTTCCACTTTCCTATAACCTGGAGTCCTTCAAGCACAGTGTAATAGAACATAAAGTCAAGGCGGCATAGTTTTGGAGACTGATGTCAGTCATAAGTGTCTGATTCCAGTTCCTAACATTCACGGACCTTGTGTGCCGCTTACCGTTTAGGTTGGCACATGTGTTTTGTAAACTACTTTATTGTGGATATTCATAGTCAATGGTGATGTTGTTTTGTTTAATAATGTGCTACAATGCCAATGATTATGGAAAACAATAAATTGTATTATTTATATATTTTCCAGTTTTCCCGCGCTGTGTCGTGATGATACTTTGCTATCTGATTCACATGAAGCAAAAGTCACTAAATAATTAAATAATCTATTTCGCAAAATGACAAATCACTTGTTAAAGCTCGCCTAACTAACTGCGTTAGTACCTATTATTAAATTGTCCGCAAAAAAAAACCTAAACCGTACTTCAAAGCCTTGATGGCATCATAATAGGTGTAATTTTTTACAACTGCCCAAAAGTCTGTGGGGAAAAATGTCTCAAATTAACATTTTGTTCAAGTCCCTATAATTAAATTGTAACGCTCTGGTCAACTCTGAACGTGCAACTAACTTGCACCTTTAATCCAATATTGTTACCTTATAGGTAAAAGTATTATTACGACTGTATACCTTCCGGGGTGGTCAGAAACCACGCTTATAAATAAGCGGATTAACATTAACTTTACTATAGGCCAATCATGGGAAATAAAACATTTAAATTAAATATTCATTTATTTTATTTATTTAAATAAATATTATTGTGTTATTTTAATTAACAGTGCTGTGGATTTGTGTTTAATAAAAATAAAAAGAAACATTTAATAATATGTAAAAATACCGGTACGGTTACGAATTTGCGCCGTTTGGTGTCGAGTCGATGGGCCAGTGGGGACCGTCAACAAGGCGCCTGGCCAAGGAGTTGTCAAAGCGGATGACGGAAAGGTCTGGAGACAGAAAGGCTGGCAATTATTTCTGCCAACGTATTAGCCTCGCTATACAGAGAGAAAATGTTGCCAGTCTCCTTGGGACTATCTCGGATGGGAAAAAATAATTTATAGTTTACTTTATATTTAATTTTATTATTTAGTCGTTCGTCCCACAGTCGTTGAATTTTTTAAAATTTGATTCCGAATTATTGGGGCATGCTACTGACTAGGCATCTGACAAGTACAACGGCTCAACTGAACCCAAGTATGGGTTTGTGATATTCCCGTAAAGCTCGACAGTACTATGTACAGACGACAGAAACGCTGGCATTGCTACACTATTTTTGCGAATTCCAGACTTCCGAATCGAATCGTGAAGCCTGGGCCCAGGTACGGTCATTCATGGGGCAATTTAGAATTTTAATTAGTGAATTTACAATAGTTTACTCATTTATGGTAAAAAAAATGGCAATTTACGAGTAGACCCGGGGTCCTACGTTTTAACAATTAGTTTAATATTCTCACGACTGAAGGTGACGCCTTGCAAGATAATTACAACTTGTACTTAGGAATTTTTTAAACACTTACACGCTTTGTTTTTTTAAAGTTGAGTTGAGACGTTAGGGCATTGATTTGGAGCAGTTGTATATATCTATACCTAAATGGATTCAGTGGTAATAATACTTCAGTGTAAACGGTGGTGGCTCGGTTGTTAAAACGCTTTCCTTATAATCCAGTAAAGGTTGGTTCGAACCCCGGCATGTACCAATGAGAAATACACATTCCTGATGTATATTTATCAAAGATTTACAACACCACTATTCTCGTGCCTTAGCGAGCACGTTAAGCAATCGGTCCCGGTTTCACTAATACTTGTACAATTTTCATCACGACCGTATCCCTTCCGGGGTGGTCAGAAACCAAACTTTAAATAAGGAAAGTTTACTATAGGCCTATCATGACAAGTGGCAAGCTAGTCCATGTACCAAACTCGAGAAATATCACAAATAAATTATTGTGTGCTGACCAGGAATCGAAACCGGTACCACAGACTCTAAATCCACGGATTTAACCGCTAGACTACGGAGGCAGTTACTCGTGCAATCATTAATAATTTGTCATTAAAATGAACCCGTCTGGATAGCGTTGCGAGTGTCCCTACACTATTAAATCACTAGCTGTCAAAATTAAAATTTAAACGAATGGAAATTGCATAAGTTTCAAAAAATACGAATTATTAAACAACTTTTCTTTGTTCTAATGTAATTAATCCTTTCAGAACAACAAAAAAATATTTTAGATATTGAAACGTTAATTGATAACTTTAATATCCTTGAGTAGAAATATCTCATATACTCGTAAATAGTGAAAAAAATCGTTTTCTAGGGAATTTCACAAAACCCAATCGGTATATTCGTGTATTGTCGTTTTCTAATGCATCTTTGCATCGAGTACTGAAAGAATTGGACCTAAGCAGGTCTGCCGTCAATACATTTATGGAACGAGCTTCCAAGACGGCATTACCGGAATCATACAGTATTTGGTTGGGTAGGGAGAGGAGTAGAATGGTGGATGGTGAGCGTATTATAGCGCAATAAAATAAAAAAGGGAGGCCTCCTTTTTTAAACCAGCCTATTGTCGGTCGCAAGCCCGAGACACCATTGTTCTCATATCTGACCACACACACGATGGACCCGGCACCCGCACGGTGAATCCATGGAATGCTTAAAAATTTGTTACCTCTCCTCTCTTCTAACGATATGCTTTGGGCAATACAATGCAAATAAAAACCACTTATGTATGTTTTTACTTCACTACTAGTCTTAACAATTTAATAGAGATAATTACTAAGTAGCTAGATGAGAGCACGAACTACTCGTTTCGGAGCGGTAAAACAGAATTTGGTGAAACGGCTAGATTTTTTTTGTAATAATGCATGCTTGGTATCGTCCGTGCTGAAAGGGTTAATATTAATTTTAAAAAAGTATTGTATTTATTTGTAATGTTATGTACCTTGCTACACACAATTAGTATTGTAGTTAATCACAAGTTTATAACTAATTATAAATTCCAATTAATGGGATAATTATAGGTGGGTACATAATAAAAGTCACAGATAAATTAACTCATCGAGTTTATTGCGGCTGAACAATAAATGAAGCTGATCATAGTAACGTCTACTCTCAACATCGATTACGACGATCTCGTCTTCATTAAATCTATACAAGTCAGTATTGCACTGCACGACGACACTAAGTCGCGACACTTCCTAAGCATAGCCTACTTCCTATAACTTACACTTCGTGGGTTCTTTACTATATAATAATTTTCTAAATATCACAAAAATACAAAACAAAATACGAATTATCCGTAATATAATAACATTAACAATTAATTTACAAGTCTGTGAAACGACGAACGAATCACCAAGGGGAGTAGGGATGCGAACGGTAGAGGCTGGCGCGTCACGACACCGGCACGTGGTGCTGGTACAGCTGCTCCTGACGCTCGCATAGCGACGTCATCCTCTTAAACGACTCCGAGGTCTCACGAAAGAGCAGCTTGGCATCGTCTCTGGGACGACCTTCCAACCGACCGGGGGACAGCGCCGGAGGACTGGAGGCCGACAGCGGAGAGGCCGCCTCGCGCGCCGGCTGCGCTCCGGCCGACGCGCCGTACGGTCCTCCAGGCGGTGCGCCGTTACCCATCAGAAAAGGGGGCGGGAAAAACCCCCGCTCGCCTAATTGTGGAAATAAACCAGATTGTAGAGCGGTCAAGTTTCGACTATAGAACTTCATGGTTTCGGCCACATAGCTCGGCAGTCTCGACGGGTCTTCGTTACCACCGCGACCGATCGTTTCCAAAGTCGACGCCAGCCCTTTGATGTCGGCATAGAGTTTACCCAATAAATCTGCGTTAAGTTCGAACCCCGGCCTCTGAAGGTCTCGAGCCGCATGCTCCGGTGAACCAGTTGACAGGAGTCGTCGATGCAGGTCAATATTTGAGCTGTGTCTGTCGCGACTCCTTCTTGATGGGAAAGCGGCATCGCACCCACTGACGTCACAGGGATGTAACAATTTTAAATGGTCGTTTCTGTAATGCATACGCAAAGTGAAGTGGTTCTGAAATACCTTTCCGCAAGCAGTGCAACGGTCAGGATTCTCGTCGTCGATGGGTATTTCAATATCACTGATATCTGCTCGGTCTTCTATGCGGTCACCGTTGGTGGACGGCGAGTGACCACGAATTAATCTCTCCTCCATGGCGTGCGCCAGGTCGCTGCCGCTGTCACTGGGGGTGTACAGGTCCGACCGTAACCGCAGGCCCTCGCGAACCATACTGGGCGCACTAGATTCATCATCTGATTCGCTTTCAGCTTTGACGCGCGTCATTTGAGATTCAGAGTCGGTCCCATTTTCACCACTTCTTAACTCCCAATTATCAGGCTTTTGTTTTTTAAGTGACAACGGTTCGTCATCAGTCCGACTGCCAGATGCAGAGGTAGGAAGGTTTTTAAATAAATCGCCCTGATATTCTTCGTCCGAAACGTTACATTCGTTAGCTTGCGAGCATCTTGTAGGATTTCCACTTTTTCTCTTCCTTTTATTTGGTACTAGCGACAATAGTTTATCCTCAGACACAAGAGAAGCACTGCTGACCGCGGCTCCGGGTTCTTTAGACACACTACGCCTTTCCTCACGTTGTTTATTAACACTGAGATCTTCGGGTTCGTCGTCATATTTCAAGCGCGTGGTCACCATCGGCGATATACTACGTTCAGAGGACTTGTCATTAATATCGTCATCGGAGTTGTCGTAAATATTATTTTCACTACCGTTAGTCATTTCGTCGTCCAAAAGTCGCGGTCTGTCGTAGGTGGGATATTTGGGAGCGAGATCTAACGCCGACCGCGACATCTCAATCGTCGGCGACAATTTTCTATACATCTTTTCTATTTCACTAAAATTACGCAATTCGTCGAGAGGAACACGAGGAGGCAGCGGACCCTGAGCAGAGTGCTGCGGCGGCGGCGGCAGCCGGGCGGCCAGCTCCGGCGGTAGCAGTGAGGGCGGCGGCAAGGGCAGTCCCGCCAGCCCAGGCAGCAGAGGGAACGGCTGGGCTGAGCGACCGTCGTGGGCAGATATCTTACGTCTCACGTGCGGAGAATGCAACTTGGGATTTGGATTGGCACTGTGTCTATTTCTCGATCTTCTGGAGCTGAACATCATCGTGCAGCCCTCCACCGTACACTTGTGCATTTCGCGGAGATGAACGGCGGAAAAGTGAATTTTGAG
Source organism: Tinea semifulvella (assembly GCA_910589645.1). Lineage (NCBI taxonomy): Eukaryota > Metazoa > Arthropoda > Insecta > Lepidoptera > Tineidae > Tinea > Tinea semifulvella. The sequence goes on along the minus strand of OU342598.1, from coordinate 851,394 downwards.
AGCACCCTTGTCACAGAATGTTTTCAGGCACACATTACACTGCACTCGCTTCTTCCCAGTGGCGGGGTTGACGAACTGCACGCCAAGCCCGAGCGGCCACGGCGCCTGGTCTCGTCGGTCCGAGTAGACCAGCTCCGGAGAGCGCCGGTCCTCGGCCGGGCGGTCGTCGTCTCTGCCGCTAAAGCTGGCTCCGAGCTTGCGGAAGTCGAACTGCGGCGAGGGCCGCGCGGTCCGAGGCATCATGAAGTAGTCCAGACCGGGCACTCTGCCGATGAACTCTTTTCCGTCCATGTTAGCGATTCAAAGTTCGATCATAATAAAGCGTCTCGCGATGTATAAAGTGCGGCGTGCGTGCGCGGAAGGCGGGCGGCGCACGTCGCGGTTGGTGTGCGACTGAGGACGCGCGACACAGGTGACCGCGGCGGGCGGGGGTCGCTGGGAGGAGCCCGCGCTGGGCGGAGCGGATCGATGCGCGGTGGGGACACGCGACACCCGCGCGACACGCCGCCCGCCGCGCGACACCCGCCACCCTCTTCTAGCTCAACACAACCTTTCTGCCACAGTTACGTAATATTTTCAGTATATACCACATAACTCGTAGTAGATATGTACATACACGTACGTTCATAAAACTAGCAGTCTAAAGAGGCAGATACTAATAAGCTTTAACTAAAATATATTTATTATTAAAATCAAAATTATTTGGTGATTGGAATAAAACTTACATTAAAAGCTTTTAGTCATTTAACTAAGTAAATATAGAATATTACATAAAGTATCTACAGATGTATTTACTATAGACAGACTTTTAAAACTTAATTTGCTACATATAAACCAGGAATCAAATGTGCTGTGTCATTTTTATCTCGTGTTAATGCGAAAGTGACACATTACAAAGTTAACTAGCCCAGGTTTCTTGACACCAACTATTAAATAAATACGTGGTAGGCGGAATGATGTTGGTAATTTGCCCAGTCTGTCCACCATTCGTGCCGATAAACCCAGTAAAGTGTATCCACACGTTTCGGGATCAGGCTCGAATTGCCGTTATGCCCAGTCAAGCCGGCATAGGGACTGATGTCAATCACGAGTGTCTGATTAGGTGGACGCAAGCCCACATGTCGAGCTAGTATTAAAAAAAATGTTTAAACTTAGAAGCTTTAAAAATAAGAATATGTAACGTTCATGAAGGTAAATTATTATATTGACCTTTATTTTTTATTTATTAGTGACATTTCTCTCCTCTGTCTGGTACGAACTAACTCCTTAAAAAAATGCTTTTCCTTCACCCCCTAGGAATAACGATTGTGATGATACTTTAATTAAAATTTTATCATTCATTGATCCTAGACCTCCACTGAATTTGGCCTACTCTCGCCACGCTGGCCAAACGGATTAGGAGGGTTTGATGTCATTTTTATTTAATATTCTCTCAATACGCAAGTACGCTGGAGACATCGATGAGCTTGCCACTTGTCATGATTGGCTTATAGTAAAGTTGGCTAAATGTGAATCCGCTTATTTATAAGCGGGTTTCTGACCACCCCGAAAGGGAAACGGTCGTGATGATACTTTACTTTTTTTACTTCTATTCTCTCAATGATAACCACAATTTGTAATTTTAACCGGAACTAACGTGCTCTCCTCCTGACAAGAACGATGGTGTTGTAAATCAAACGTCATATATTTACAAAACCTTTATTTAAAGTTAACAAAACTAATGTTTGTATTCTATAAAAACTATTTCTAATTCCCAAACGATTTAGAGTATTTTTTATTTTTATTCAACAAGTTTAATAGACATAGTTCTGCCAACGATACTAGTGCCGCCATCTCTTGGTGATCTTTGTAACTAATTTATTATAGTCTACGATACAAATCTCACTTGGAATTTCTTTGCGCCTATTCTTATATGAATTTAATGGACAATTTAAATATTGATAAGTGTATATTTAAATACATAACTATACTTTCAAATCAATCAAATCAAATCATTTATTGTCCTTTGGTTGTCACAACACTTGGATATTGTCAATACATTTTTTTTCCATAGTTTACTATTATTTCTATTATAAAATAACCAGTAGCTACTATGGGTGGACCCATCATATCAGCTATACCATCATCTTCGACTAAAACACTGTTTTTACTTAAAACTAGGTAGGTATGTAGTTAAAATTAATTCGTGGCTGTAAAAAGGCCGTGTCAACTTATAGACTAAAATAAATTACGCATGTCAAGTTAATAATTAATTCATGGCTCTAAAGAGGCTGTGTCAGCTTACAATATAAATTCATATTTCTAAATCAAATCAAATCAAAATAATTTATTTCCGTATGGTTAGCACGTAACACTTGGATATTGTCAATACATACAAGCTAATAAATAAATAAAAAAAAAAATAAAAAAAAACAAATGAAAAATATTACCATTGACCATGGCTGGACCGAACCCAACATCAATACAATAATTATAACTAAAACATTGTTGCCATAAGCGAGGAATTTGTTTTTACTTACAGCTAGATACTTAATATTAAATTCGTGGCTGTAAAAAGGCCATGTCAGCGTACTATCTAATAATAATTATGTCCATAAATATAAATATCTAAGAACGATTAACAGCTGTTAAATATTATTTCTACGTAACCTTATTGAATTTAAAAACATACCAGTGTCGGTTTAGCGAGCCCCTGGAATATATCATGGGATTTCTTGTACTAGAAGTGCTGGCCGCATTCTTCGTCACGCTTTCAACCACATCATCCGAAGGAGTTTGGTCGCTGCTGGAGTACCTGTGATTCTAAAACCCTCTGGAATGGCGCGGAGCGATGACAAAAGACCCGACGGCATTACCATTGGGCCGTGTGGGATGTGACATGTGTGGACATGTTAGCCCCATCCCACATCCAGGCGACCCCGTCAAGCGCGGAAAGTGCGGCGTTTTCTGTTGAGAACCTCTAGCGCAAATTCGCAACCTGTACCGAGTTTTGCGTATTTGCGCCGTTTGGGTTCAAGACGATGGACCCATGGGGACACTCAGCCAAGCGTCTGACAGCTAACGGAAAAGTCTAAAGACAGGAAAGCTGACAATTATTTCTGTCAACGTATTAGCCTCGCTATACACAGGGAAAATGTTGCCAGTCTCCTTGGGACTTTCCCTGAAGTTCGTCCTTAGAGGACATTTTCTATAGTTTATTTTTTATTAGGTTTAGTTTATACTTTTAATTAAATTATAATTTAATTAAAAATATATAAATTATTTTATAATTTTGTTTTAAATATCTGAAATACCTATAATAACGTAGTATAACACGTAGGTTTGTTTTAAACACAAAATTCTAATTGCATGTTAAAATTGATAAAAATTGTTTAACTATAAAATACCTACTCGTAATTAGGAACTAAGGAGTACAAAGTTTTTAAAAATATATTAAATGATTTATTAACCAAACGTAGAAAAACATATATTTTTTTACCATTTTGATGGCAAGTTTGATTAGAAGTACCTCGAAGAAGTAATATCTAAATGTCCCCGTATCTAAAATCCCATAGATACTTCATACTATCTACTGGGGCTACTGCTCCTTAACCGACATGCCGTTTCAGCGGAGAAGACCACTTATCGAGATGGTACTTTATTTTTTTAGTTCTACGAATAGATTTGGCACAATAAATATCTGACGGTAGAATCCAAGACATTTCTCCGCCATACCGACTATAGCGTTCACACTTCATATACAAGTCACTTTCAATGTCTATTTTCTTAATCCAGAACAACGGCGTGCCTAATAACATTACTTATATTGTACGAGTATATCATAGTTCATACCACAGTAATTGAATACGAGAGTCGTCAACCAGTGCTTCCTCACTCCAGAGACATGGACACTGACAATGGGCCTGGTCTTCAAATTCAAAGTAAGGAGCTATAGAGGGAGTTGTCCTTAGTATTTCTCTGATGGATAGAATCCGAAATGTTGATATTAGTCAGAAAACCAAAGTTTCTGACATAGATTTCCAAATTAGCAAGCTGAAGTGGCATTGGCTGTACCATCTGCCATAAAACCAACGACCAAAGGGGCAAACGGGTTCTATAGTGTAGACCACGGAACGTGGGACGACTCCACGATGGACGGATGACCTAAAGATGGTCGCTGGCGAGGGTTGGGTGAGGATTGCAAAAGACCGAGTCCGGTGGCGAGCCTTGGGAGAGGCCTACATCCAGCAGTTGAGAGGCACAGGCTGATGATGATGATGTTATTGTATATATTATTAACAAATAAAAAACATTTATTGATACTATTTAACAAATATTTTTTATACTTTGAATTTAGTTAGATTTAATCATGCTAAAAGGTTAATTAAGTATAAATTGAATAAAGTGTTTGCTATAGAACTGTGGGTGGGGTGGGTACATTAAAACTTAAAATTAGGTATTTTGTGTAACCTCACTTTGTGCTATATGAATATGTAGAGTGTGTGTGTACAATAAATACATCGACGAAGTTACATATCAAAATCAAAATAATTTATTTCCATTGGTTCGCTTAAAACAACTTGGATACAGTCAGACCTAATAAAATCAATACAATTATCAAAACATATGTACTAATCAAAGTGGTAATAATGGTTGGACCGTAAACAATCAATAATCCATATTTATGTATGTTATGCACAACATTATTGCTACAAGCAAGTAAAACTAACTAACTTAGAAACTACTTAAATAAGATCGTGGCTGTAAAGAGGCCGTGTCAGTTAACATTCTAAATACTTAATAATTATGATGTACAGAAATTATAAATATGTCAGATAATTATCGCCACATATTGTATCGTCGATTGTATATTATTTATTTCTTTAGGAAATCTTACAGCTAATTTAGATTATACGTATATCCTAGGCACGCCTCTGGATGTGTAGTTGAACGATACTTGGAGCACAGTGTCGTGTGCAAGTGTATCCAAAAATATTTTTAATCCAAACACTCGGCTCTTCAAAATAAATAATGTCGAACGTCCGTTACTTGTTAGGTCGTGCCTACATGTGTTTCTTAGAACAAGCACGTGTGCACGAGATATTTAACACGTAGCTTTTAATATAATAATGCAGGTTAAACATAACATTAGATATTCGTGCTGGAAAACCAACTTGAACTGAAAACAAGGAAAATGTATTTTTAAAAAAACGCGAATGACTTATTTTGTTTCTTCAAACTTTGACTGCCTCCGTGGTACGCAGAATACGATTCCTGGTTGTAACACAAAAAAATATTTAATTTATTTGTGACATTGCTAGTTTGATAGGACTTAATGCCGCTAGGCATTCTCTGACAGCTAAACCTTTACGACATTTAGACAGTATAGAATAGATAGTACGTAAAATCATCAATTAAATTATTCCAAATATTAAATACATACATAACAATATTACAAATATATAAATACGCAATATATATATATGAATAAAATGTATATAAACAATAATACAAAATTACTTACTTTGTGGTAACTTTTAATTGACCATTTATGTTTCCATTTTTTTTCTTTATGTGTTTATTAGTCGTTAGTTATCCTGTAATGAATAAATAAATAAATGAGGTAAGCGAAATAGAATGTTGCTCTAATTGAGGATTCAGCTCCAGTTAAGGCTTGAAAAAAGTAGTGAGTAGCGATATCACGTTTATAGCAAGTTTTAATCTGAATTGACCTTAATGACAACGATGACCAGATCAGAATTGGTTCACTTAAGACACAGAGAGTTTACATTAGATCGGTGTGTGAGTGTGTGTGTGTGTGAACCCCGGATCCACGGTTTATAAGGTGATATAAGACATCAAACAGTCCGGATTCACAACCGCAATTTCAGCTACTCATTTAAAAATAGTATGTGTATAGTTACCGTCATATAAAAAGCCGCTGAGCGGCAGTGGAGGGGATGTGTTTCCGCTTAGGTACAGTTGTGCCCGAAAGTAAAATATATATATTTTTTAAATTTCAACAACAATATTTACACTGCTTATATATCATATAATTTTATATTGTAGAATAATCTCATTACACTATGTATTTGAGATATCGTACGTTCAGGCTAGAATAAAAAATGTACGTGTAGATAAAGATTAAGATGGAAATAAAATATATTTTTTTGCGAGAGGAGTTTTAATCTTTTCACATTTTACTGAAATAATTGGGCCTAAGCAGATCTGCCATTTATGGAACGAGCTTCCAATTTGGTTAGGTAGGTAGGGGAGCAGAGTGGTGGATGGCGAAGTCTTGTTGCCTCCTTTGTAAACCAGCCTATAGTCGGTCGCAAGCCATTCTTCTTCTTCAGTCTCTTTCCACCCACACGATGAACCCGGCACCCGTACAGTACCGTAAATCCATGAAATGTTAAGAAAAATGTCTTTTACGCTGACTATATCACGTCGACTACACGGTCTTTTATTTTGTATTCTTCTTTAATTATTTATACTTTATTGCAATTTATTTTCTCTAATCATATTTACTTTACAATACAGTTACACTTAGGTAATTGATAAATTATATGCCTACAATTTCCTAGTTGTATAAAAATAGTAGGCAGACAAACTTACAAGGGCATAATTCTGGAGCTTTCGAGTTGCGTGTCAGTTCGAAATATTCGAATGAAAAGAGATCTCCATAAAAACTGTCAGTTTCATACCAGCAAATCGAGCGGACATGCATGTCGATGACCGCGATTACAGCGCAGTGATATCCAGTCGTAAATCTATGGTGCAAAGGAAGTTTTGTGCGTGACTGTACTTTGGGGAAAAAATCATCTAAGGTACATGGCCGGTGGCCTTTTTATGCGGCATTTTTTTATTATTATTTACTCTTTTTTAATTATAATAAACATCTGTTGATTAAAATTCGATTCCTGGCCAGGACGCATTAATTCATTTGTGGTATTTCTCGAAATTGGTATGTCGAAGAATTTGTGGACCACATCCACTGTCAATGTCCACCAACCCCAGTGTCTGCTCCGTACGACAAACGAGGAATTGTGGTATGTACGATGAGAGGATGTGCCGAAGTCTTCCGAATGCCGCCCGTCTTAGCTGAATGCGTCAGTGCTTCTAATTTATTTAATCTCGCACGTTTCCAACTAAAAAACTAAACGTAAATAAAGGATTCTACTTTTTTTACATTTCAACGTTCGCGGTTAAAAAAACAGAGTGCTAAGCTTCCCATTAATATAACCAAACCAAATAGTACAGCGGTTACAGCAGAGTTTAAAAAACAATGAAACGTCACTACAGTGTACAATGAAAAAAGCCGCAAGTACAAAAACATTGTTCATTAAAACCATCTAGTTCCCGTAACACAAGCCTCGTAGCTTACCACGGAAACTAGATGGCGCTGTGTGACCTGTCTGGAAAAAAAAAAAAGTATCATCATTCGTATTTCTTACGGGGTGGTCAGAAACCACGCTTTTAAAGAACCAGATTGTCATTTAGCCAACTTTACTATAGGCCCATAATAACAAGTTGCAAGGTCGTCGATGTCTCTAGCGCGAGCGTACCAAACTCGAGAAATATCACAAATAAATTTAATAAATTATTGTGTCCCGACCAAACTCTTTAAAAACGTGATTTCTGACCACCCTGCAAGCATTTACGGTCGTGATGATACTTTTTATGAGTCATAACATAATTTTATTTATATAACACAGATAAACATATGGGCGTGCATGTTAAGTAGATGATCGAGTGATGACTTTCGATGTTGTCACGGGCAGCTGGCGATATTGGCGTGATCATAACTATACCACACGTCCGGTTCTTCGGAGGAAGTGATTCGGTAATCAATGCCATTTTTTATATAGTCAAGGAGCTGGTGCTTAAGCTTAAGCTTCAAGTACCTGACCCTCGTTTCCACAGAGTCTTGTTTTGGCGCGGTGGTGGCTAAGATCGGTTCAAATCATCAATTTGTTATAGATTTACAACAACGCCGTTCCCGTGCCTCGGAGAGTACGTTAAGCCGTCGGCCCGGTTCCACAAAATATAAATTTGGTGACTCGTTAATAAATTGACATCAGATCGTCGCCAACCTGTCTGGCCAACGTTGCAAGTGTAGGCCAAATTCTTCAGATATATTATCTGGAAGGCCCATCTCTAACAGTGTTGATCTAGGACGCTGTGTTCTAGGGGCTGTAATGATAAAAAAATATATATGTAAGGTCTTTGAAATAGATTTGTTCACTGTGCCCTTCTGGTTCTGTAGTAATGATTATTAAATCCGTCATAGTATCTTGTTTTGTTCCTGTCAATAACATTAAGTAGAGCCAATCTAAAAGTATCATGACCATACGCAGCTTGAGCAAAACAGTGACTGTATTCTGTGTCGCCTCCTAGACTATACAAAACTATATCGTGATGTGTATACATGCCAATAGTCAGTTTCCCTCATTGTAGGTAACACTAAGGACAACTTTGTTCAGTTTCAGATTCAACGGATGTGCCTAATTAGTACTGAGCCACGCAACAAGGTAATTATTTAGATATCTTGTATTACTCAAGGATGCATGACACCGTATTAGATTTCTTATTTAACAAAAATATCGCTGTATTTTAATATTTAATACGTTCATGGGGTAAATGGTTATAAATTATGTTTTAGGTTTCAATGACAAATATAAGTTTTCGTTCTAAAGATATAAGTATTTTTTTTTTTTTTTTTTTTTATACTAGCACGACATGTGACCTTGGGCCCACCTGATGGTAAGTGGCGCGCAAGGTCCATGAATGTTAGCAACTGAAGTCAGATACTCGTAACTGCCATCAGTCCCTAACACTATGCCGGCTTGACTAGATGCTTTTTCACACTTCGCTTGAAGGACTCCAAATTATAGGAAAGTGGAAACACAGAGGCTGGAAGAGCATTCCACATCTTTATCGTACGACAGATGTATGAGTCCCCAAATTTATATGTACGCGAAGGGATGGTGACTACGGTATGTGGGTGCATATTCTGACCTGTGCGTGTGGTTCGGTTGCGGAATGGAGAGGGAGGGATTAGGTTATAGAGTTCTTCGGAGCACTCACCATAGTATAGCCGGTAGAACACGCTCAGAGAAGCCACATCTCGGCGAAGCTGCAGGGATTCGAGAGTTCCAGATGTAGTGGCATCGTCCACAATTCGTACAGCTCGCCTCTGCAGGACATCGAGAGCATCTGTGAGGTACTTGGCGGAACCATCCCAAAGGTGAGAACAGTATTCTATACATGATCTGATCTGTGCTTTGTACAGCAACAGTCTAATTGAAGGCGGAAAAAACCGCTTCACCTTGTTCAGTATTCCGAGCTTTCTTGACGCTGTTTTGGTGATGCTCTCAATGTAGTTCCGGTGGCTAAGGTCTGAGCGTATTTCCACCCCGAGAATGTTGAAGCTGGGTTGTAGGTCCAGCGTGGTGCTCTGAAGAGTAGGGGGAGGAGAGAAGGGGGACTTCTTGGCCGTCAACGCGCAAGCCTGGGTCTTGTTGGCATTGAACTGGACAAGATTTTGAACACCCCACAAATGGATTTTGTGGAGGGTGTCGTCCAGTTCTGCCGTCATAATGCGCCGTGACTCCTCTAGTTGGTTGCCCACCAAAGCTCGAGGACTCAGATACCGCCCGTGAGCCGTGCTGTCATCTGCATAACAATGAATGTTGCCCAGAGACAACATATCATTGATATGCAGAAGGAAGAGTGTTGGTGACAACACAGAGCCCTGCGGTACGCCGGCGTTCACTGACATGAGATCAGACGCATTCCCATCTACAAGGACACGAATGCTGCGCTCATGTAGGAAGCCAGCTATCCAGTCCACCAGCCGTGGGGGCAGACCATATGCCGGCAACTTGGACAGTAAAGCCTTGTGCCAAACCCTATCGAAGGCCTTGGAGATGTCCAGACTGACCGCCAATGATTCACCATATTTGTCCATTGCCTCACCCCAGACGTGGTATACGAATGCTAGAAGATCACCCGTTGACCGTTTTGGACGGAAGCCATATTGGCGGTCATGTATTACGGAGTGATCCTCTAGATATCTAACGAGTTGGGCGTTGATTATTCGTTCCATTACTTTACACAGTACTGAGGTTACGGCAATGGGGCGGTAGTTGGAAGGGTCTGAACGATCTCCCTTCTTCGGAACGGGCTGCACGTTGGCCACCCTCCATGTTTCCGGCACAACACCAGAGGAGTATGACTGACGGAAAAGGCGCGTGAGGGCTGGAGTCAACTCAGGTGCACACCTCTTAAGAACTACTGCTGGGATACCATCAGGACCATTAGCCTTGCGAACATCGAGCGATCGGAGCACTGCCCGCACATCACACTGCCGAATGCGTAAATCGCGCATTGAAGTGCCGCAACAAGGCAGTGTGGGGGGCTGCGCATTCCCGTCGTCGAGTCGAGAGTTAGCCGCAAAGAGTTTGCCCAAGTAGTCGGCTTTCTCTTTAGCGGTGTGGGCTAGTGATCCATCCGGATATCGCAGAGGTGGCAATGAGGAGCGACAGAAGTTGGTCTCTACAGATTTGGCCAGTTGCCAGAAACTGCGACTTCCTCTTGGTCGCGCGGCTAGGTCTCGGCCAATCTGAGAGACGCGCTGGGACTGAGCTCTGACAAACACCTTCCTGCAAACCTTAGAAGCTTTGTTATAAGCTGACTTTAAGGAACTAATATTGGGGTCAGAGTGAGCCTGACCTCTCACCCATGCCCGGTATGCAGTGTTTTTGGCTGCTACAGCCGAGGCACAATAGTTGTTAAACCAAGGTCTGCTTTTGCCGCTGCTGATGACTCTGGAGAAGGGAATGTAATATTCCATTCCCAGAAGTATCTCATCAGCAACGGCAGCCGCAGACCTGGATGGGTCATCGTCCTTAAAGCAGCGAAGCTTCCATGGGATGGATGCGTAGTACTCACGCAGTCCATCCCAGTCTGCTGACGAGTAGTGCCACACGATACGCTTGACGCCCATCCGAGGAGGAGGCGGAGCACGCGGCACTGTCGTACTTACCAGGCAATGGTCCGAACCACCGAGAGGGGCTAAAACTGAAACATTGTAGCCGGTAGCATGGCTCGTCAGCAGTAGGTCAAGTAAGGAAGGTGTATGTCCGACTACATCTGGAATCCTGGTGTTCTGGGTTACCAGTTGAGTCAGACCGTATGTCAGAGCAAAGTCATGAGCAGTTTTGCCCGCATGGTCGGTTTTAGGGGAACCCAGCCACTGTGCATGGTGAGCATTAAAATCCCCCAAAAACACCATTTCGGCGGTCGGAAACCGCTCCTGCGCATCATCTGTCGCTCGACTCAGGTAGTCGAAGAGCTGAGTTGTCTCGAAGTCACCCCGATGGGATCGATAAAGGCACACGTAGATCCGAGACTGATGCCCCAGATCCACATGCACCCAAAGGACCGAAAAGGAGGAGTCCTCCATGAAACGAAGACGGCGACAACAGACATCATCGCGGACATATAGGCATACCCCAGCCTTCGCGTGGAAGGACTCTTCCAGCGAGTATCCAGGGTAATGCAGGTATGATGTGTCCGCGGGCTTTAGTATCTGTGTCTCCGTCAGAAAAAACATTGCCGGGCGCGCCGTTTCAAGATGATGATGAACGACGTCGAGGTTGGCGTGTAGACCACGAATGTTTGTGAAATCCACGCCAAACTCGGCGGTGGGGGTGTGCACCGCTGTGGAACGTTTCTTCTTATTATTTGTTGTCATGAAGGTTGGGGGCTTGCGATAGAGAAAGAAATGAAAAAATAGAGGAAGAAAAAAAGAAAGAAGTGTGGATGGCGGTGTCGACGCAGTATGCGCGGAAGCCAACTGATGGCTACCTTACCTAAGGCTGCTTAAAGAGAGATATTGGCTGATCTGTCGTACGGAAGGGCCCCCGAACCCCCCCGGAGGCGCTTGTCGGGACCCCACAATCCGGTCACCAACCGGCACAACAAGCGCACCCGGGATTATGCGCAGCATGATGGGGCAGCCAGCCGATGATGGTTGTCATCGGTGGGCCCCTGTACTATGCCGCGGGCGGCCAGCGGAACAACCGTTTCTCCGGGTCTCCCTGACCGACGGGTCACCCCATCTCTCCCAAACAAAGGCTCAGCAGCCGACTGTTTGCCCCATCACAACTGTGTCGACACCCCCCAGCATGTATGGGCATGCCGGCTATTCGAGCCTGATCCCGAAACGTGTGGACGCACTTTACTGGGTTTATCGGCACGAACGGTGGATACCTCCCCGCCCCAGCAGACTGGGCAAATTATCACCATCAGTCCGCCCACCACCTATTTGTTGTTCTCGTTGAAAGTATGTGCCATTTGCAATGATGTCAAATGCCAATTTTTACTTTCAACGAGAATTAATGTTGTAAGCTTGCCATGGTGATATTTATATAAAAAATAACACCGCTTGAAACAAGACTTACTGCAGAACAATGAGCAAGAGATTGTAAAACGAGGATCGTTGGCCAAAACTTTGACCTATGTAATTGTAACCTATTGATTCGCCCCTTCAGCAGAGCCATCCGATCTCCTCCAGTGCGGCCAGGAAACCCGTCACGTTCACGCAGACTTCAGTCAGGAAGAACTTCAGTCTAAGCCGCACTGCAGCACTCCATAAGATAATAAAATAATAATAATAATTAAAAAAACACACTCACACAAAACACGCACTCATGCATACATACACAAAACACTACCACACTCACACACACACCCACACTATACTCATTTAAACAAGTGCAGGGTGTCCAGAGATCCAGGCTTTCCAGAGACCCTTGTTCAGGCCCCTGTTGTAACTCATGTATAACTGATTGAAAATAAAGATTATTTGATTTGATTGATATTAGATTAATTAATACATGCGCATCGTCTCCTCCTCTGGCATGCATCCTCTACACAGTGGTCTATCTATAATGTTCAGAGTGTATAGATGTTTGTTAAAGGCACAGTGTCCCGTCAACAACCCCACCATTGTGCAAAGCTTAGCGTAAGGCTTAATAGTGAGGTGCCTGTCAGGGTTGGGAAGGCCCTCCCTGGATTGTCTGCAGTCTGTCCACCTCTGCTCGTGCAATCTGTTAGTTCTTTGGCGAAGCCAGCCTCATGAGATTTGGAACGGTAGGGAGATATTAGTCCTGGGCCTATTGATGTTGTGGATGACTCCCTTCAGGCCAGTTTATCGTTACCCAGTGAGTCAGTATGACTCTTATTACTTACTGTAACGTGACGCTATTGTCCCTGCACACTGCCTCCAAGGCTAGGTGGTAGTCGAGAATAAAATAAAACTTAGCCCTATCTAAGCTGATCTCCAGCGGACAACGAGGGAATCCGGGGCTCTCTTCTTAAGCTGGGTCCCAAAGTGAGAGAGCAAGAATGTCGATTGCAACTGAAAACGTTTATACTTGGCCAACTCGTAATTTTAGCGTTAACGGTAAGCTGTTAGCAAGAGACTACCGGATTGACCTATTCCGGTATTCTGTTAGATAACAAATTTCATCGATTCCATGATTTTACCATTTTTATCATCTATGGTTAAGAGGAGAGATGAATAGTATCTAGTGCTTGTGACCGACATTTATTTATTTTTATTTTTTAATTTATAAGCTCGTTATATGTATGTTTATTATTGTGTATGTATTAATATTTAGTATATTTATATTTATAAGTAGATATAAGTAAGTTTATTATAGAAGTATTTATATCTAATTGATGTGTCACTTATACTTTCCTTGCACCTACAGTTGTTCTAATTAGTCCCAAAGGTTTGGCTGTCAGAGAATGTCTACGGGCATTAAGTCCGCCTTTTGTACTTTGTGCATTAAAGTTTTGAAATAAATAAATAAAATTGCACAAACAATTTTGTATAAGGGCAAACTTAATGTTTTTCTGTTATTTATAACAGCTAACCATTGGGATGATAGCAGAGGATTGCGCGGCGCATTAAGATAAATACACACACACGCACAAATATAAATATTTATTTATTAAAAAAACTGCGCAAATCAGTACAGGTTACGAATTTGTGCCGTTTGGGGTCGAGACGATAGGCCCATGGGGACACTCAGCCAAGCGTCTGGCCAAGGAGTTGTCCAAACGGCTAACGGAAAGGTGGCAATTATTTTATCTGGAGACAGGAAAGCTGGCAATTATTTCTGACAACGTATTAGCGGACATTTTTTACTTAGAGTTTATTTTTATTAGGTTTAGTTTATATTTAATTTAGTTTTTATTTTTAAGTAGTTTTAATTTGTATTGTAATTATGTTATACTGTTTGTATATTACTTCAATAAAGTATTCTAAATTAATATTTATTAAATAAAGAACTTAATACATAAAAACTATATTGCACAAAGTAGGACAATTTTGAAACAATTATAGGTACAATAATAGAAATAATAATAATACTATAATTATAAAATAATAACTGCCTCCGTGGTCTAGCGTATTTCGTGGATTAAGACTCGAAGGTAACGATACTTTTTTTTAAATAATATATAACATAGTTAAAATAAATAAATACAATGCGCAATGTCCACTTCTATCTGTCTAACAAAACATGAAAAATATTAAAGAAAACTAAACTTTAATCAGCAGTTAACCATCAGAGCAATTATTTATGCAATTGCATTTATGACTCGTATTTAGATATGTTTCGGTTAAAGGTTTCCCTGTAGCTTGGATTGGCATATAGATCGCGGCGGACGCTGCGAGGCAAGAGGACTTCTGGCGTCGCTCGCGAGGTTGTCCGCACCTCGAGGACGCGATGTTTTGAGGAAACCACCAGTTAAAGCTACGATCTCATGTTAGCGAAGCGGGGACAAGTTTCGGCAATTTTATAGTTTATCTGTGTCAGAGTCTAAATATTTTTATTTAATAGTTATTGTAATTTAGTAGCAAAAAAAACTTAATAATTAAAATACAACTAAAAACTAAAACAAAAATAAAATAAAGGATTCAAATTTAAATTACCGAATTGCACAGCAACAAAATGATGCGTGGCCTAAAAAGAGAAAAAAAAGGCGAGCAAAACGCAATGGACCAGTTGAATATCAGGTTATATAATATATGTCTGTAGGTTTTTATTTTTATTTTTTGCAAGGTCTATGAATGGAAGCAACTGACGCCAGCTGGCATTTTCACCCCCTTGCGTAGCTCAGTTCTCTCAAACGGAGACCAGCGTTAACTCTTAAATGCATAGTGTGCCAAAAAAGCATCAAGAACTTAATAATATAATACTGTTATTATTTATCATTCATCTATTATTTTTATTTTTATTATTATTCCTTTTAACCCTTATCTAATTTCAGCAATATAATTGAAAAACCACCTTTGTATCAGAATGGTTGTAACTATTTGTTTATTTATGTATTCGTATTCCTTCCGTGGTAGTCAGAAACCACGTTTTATTTTTTAATGAAGCTGATTCACATTTACACAACTTTACTATATACTACTATATCATGACAAGTGGGAAGCTCGTCGATAACTCTAACGTACCAAACTCGAGAAATATCACAAATAAATTAAATCATTTATTGTGTACCGACCAGGAATAGAACCCGGTACCTCGGAGTCTAAATCCACGGAGGCAGTTAAAGTTATTGTGCACACAATAAATGAAATATGAAAAAAATAGTTAATTTACAATTTATATAATTGCGATACGATACTGATATACTTAAGTGTGATGTCAATCGCTTTGCTACCCGCTACGCTTGCACCACACCAGCTCCTAACGACAGCGGGGGCAGCGGCCCGCTTGGGCAGTGGAGCGCCGCGCAGCCCCGGTTTCGCAATGACCTAGTAATTCGAAGACGGCACGCGATCTCGGAGGAAACGGTCACGGTCCCAAACGGCGGCAATATTGCACCATTTGAAACACTTGGGGGTTTCAGACAAAGAATCGTTTGTTAAGTTCGTGGCTCGATGTAATGTGTGTAGACGTATGTTTACAGACAAATCTTAATTTATAGTTGCAATGATTTAGGGCCAAAGAACAATGTTTATTTTTAACTAGATTTTAAATTGATGATCTGTTATGGCCAATATTTCAATCCCCAGACAGCTGTTATTTTCTTGATAAGAATAATGGGGATTTAAAAATAAAATATTCCTAAAACTAAATTAATTTGCGGTTTTATGCAATGTTACACATATGATCTTATCACTTCTCGTATATATCGGCTTATTATGAAAACGAGAGAGTGTGACTTGTAAAAGACAAATGTAATGACAAACTATTGAGTAAATAAATATAAATATAAAATTATAAAATAAAGATAAATAAATAAAAATAAATAAAATAAATAAACATGTCCGGCTCTTCCTAGACTGATTGTTAAGGACAGTTTTTTGTAGGCTAAAAAAAGTATGGAATAAATAATTTCAAGTATATAATACGGCAAGGTTGAAATGGTCATTTGTAAATATGCGTATATTCTTTATTTTGTCAGGTTACCATGCCATTTACGTTTGACTTGTCAATTATTTTATTTTTTTTATTTGAAAGTCGTTTGACTTGGCGTTTGTCCATGGTTTTCATACATAATTCAGTAAAAAGCAAGCCTTGCTTTATATGCTTTCAATTCAAACATAGCATTAGTACAACAGCGGCTCGGCAGCCACCCATCCCTTTATATCCCTTGTTATTTTTCGTATTTCACTCTCTTTCCCACCACGACAAGTCATTTTTTTTTTGTTGTGAACTTCTGCCTGAAGCGCGTGTACGCAATGAAAATTCATTAAAAATAATTTTAAATAAATGATAAAACAATTTGTTTATGAATCCCAGTGTCTCTAGTACTGCCCTGCTTGATTTGGTAAGTATGTGCTTGCTTTGTGTCTAACAATTATTATTACCTTCCTGATTCAAAATTTGACCGCCTCCGTGGTCTAGTGGTAATATATTTACAAAAAAAAAAGTATAATATGTAGTTTATCAACCATCTAGTTTCCGTAACACAAGCCTCTTAGCTTACCACGGAAATTAGATGGCGCTGTGTGACCTGTCTGAAAATATTTATTATTATATTTATATTTATTATTAAAATTAGGACCACCACGTTGGGTAAAATAACTTGTCTGTTGTGGACTGTTCCTTTATATACATCTAAGAAAGCATATTACGTGCACTCTTTGTTGATGCGTCTACAATTAGCGCTGTCTTTGTGAGCGGTACTGTTCGCACTAACTGTTTCTAATCTTTCTCATTAGATGCATGTCGAAAGTACGACTTCACCTTTACCTGCCAACTTTAGTTTACAATTTGGGCAACTTTATATCTAAAAATAGATCTCAATGTATGTTGTATGATCAAAGATGTATGATCTATTTTTAGTATTTGTGTCAAAAATATAATAAGTAAGGTAATCCCTTGTATTTATAAGCCAAGCTTCTTAAAAAAGGAGATTCACATTTAGTCAGTTTTATCAGGCACATAAAGTGTATAAATAATTATCATATTTATCAACCTGTGTCTCTCGACTGCTGATAGTCTCCACTGCACGCGGTCTTTTACAACTATTACCCAACCTCTGCCAGCGACCTTCTTCAGGTAATCTCTTTTACTGGCGAGTAGTCGTCCCACTCTGCGTCGCCCCGTACGTGGTCTTCACTCTAGATAGGCATGATAAGTGGCAAGCTCGTCGATGTATCTAGTATGTATTGTAACCTGCCTTTGCAATCACAAAATTATCCAACGCCTGCGGTTGGATGTAGTTGCTTTTAATTGTTACGAAGAGGATTCTACGAAACTCCTTTTTTTATTGAAAATGCATAAAACTTTTAATATTTTACATTTTAGAAATAATTACATATGTAGAAAAACTAAACACTTATCTACGTGGGACACTATTACGCGGTAGACTTTAACTAATTATTATTTGAATCCTAATATTTATAAAAATACTCGCTCTGTCTTCCTCTCGGTCCGAGCTCCTCCGATCTTCCTTTTTTTCTTGTTTAAAACAAAAACCCATCAACCCTGTCATTGTCGTATATTGACAATACTATTCTTTCTTAAAATGCAAATAAAACTCTGTAACCTACTCGTACATGTACCCGTTACATTATCTAGTATCCAATCTAAAAAATATCACAAATAAATTTATATTTATTTATTTAAATTTAGAAACCCTCGCCAACTCATCTTGCCAGCGTGGCGAGTGTAGGCCAAATTCTCCAGAAATTTCTGGTAGGCCCATCTCCAGCAGTGGAGATCTAGGACTCTGTGTTCAAGGGGCTGTCATTATGAAATTAATAAATATTGTTGTGTGCGACCAGGAATCGAACCCGGTACTCCGAGTCTAAATCCAGGGACTTAGCAGGCAGTTTTATATTTATTTTAGTTAGGACAACTTATTTAAACACAGAAATATTCTGCACTTTTTACTAAAAAGTGATAATGGACACTTAAAAGCGCAGTTTTACCAGCCGTTATAGTTTATGGGGGATGACAGAGTAATGTGACTTTAGGGCACGTACCTATCGGCTCGTTACAAATGTTTTAATGCCAACCATTATGCAAACACATTAAGCCATTGGGGGGTCTTTCTGGATCAAAGACATATACAGAATGGAACCGTAAATAATCTTATCTACTGATTTTTATTTCTGTTAAATTATGAACAGCCTCCGTGGTCTTTTTTTTTAAATAAAATAACGTTTGTTGGATCATAATCACCGTATTCTGTTATTTAAGCGCCAACGTAATGGAATCCGTTAACTATATATATATCATGCTATTAAAGTTGATATTTGCACGGCCCCTGTCGAGGTCGAGCGCTTATAGAGTTGAGAATTGAATAATATTTTGTAATTATGACGTAAGCTCTGACGTAAATAACGAAATCCACTAAGTTTGGTACGACTTACTTTATCGATTAAAAAAAATATATATGTATATTACCTTATACTCTTATACCTACATAAAGTGTAGGTGAATATAGCTTTTTAGTTTTTATATTATTATTTGTTCTAATTGTATTATAGTGGCTTTTACCAATAATGAGAATAACAACCCCATCGAAACCTAACAAATAATTATACATTCTACCTTTTATTAATATCAAATATATATAAAAAAATACATCTTATTTATTGTGCATTATTTAAATAGGTATTAGGTACTTCATCACAGTTCCTAGGAGAGCTCCTAGACCTCTAATTTTGGAAATGGGTTTTCCTGATTTTTCTGGAGAATTTAGCGAACACTCAAACGTGTTGACGAGGGTCTGATGTCAATGTTCAATCACAATTTATTAACGATTCAACAAGATGGAATTCGTGAAACCGAGACCGACGGCTTAACGTGATCTCCGAGACACGGAAACTTTATGATAAATGTACGTCCAAAAAGTGCCTTGCGCCTACACCACCGGATCGATTTTATCAAATATGACATAGAACATAGTTTCTTGGAACCCTTGGTTTAAACTACGGTCATTTGAAAGTGATTTTCGATGACTACAAGTGTTCTACTGGTGTGATGATTGTTGGTATTTATTCAAACTTAGCAGATTATTTGAACCCAAGGTTGGACATGACGTCAACATCTAAAAATACCTACGACCCTACGATCATATAAATGTGATTTTTGTTGACCACTAAATAACACGGCAACAAAAATAATATTAATAGATGTGTCGACACAAGTCCGGCTTTTCTGTCTTGGATATATGTCCATGTCCCATAATCCCTACCCAGGATTTACAATTTAGGCATTTTTTTCCTCGCTTGCTTTACTAATGAGTTTGGTTAAGGTTATACCAGCTTGTACAAGAAGAAGATACTTTGTTGACTTAATTTCGGAGAAAAAATAAAAATTATTTATAACTTTTTAGAGTTTTGGATTGGTACTTGGTTGGAACCAACGTAAAAATGGGTTTTTCAGGTTTTTCGGTTACAGGTCCGAGACAATGTCGTCCTGGGACACATATTATCTATTTCTTAATATTGTTTAACTATCCTCAACCTTACAAGGAACACTTGTCCTAGCGGTCACGGTCAGAGAATACATCATGTTCGCCGAATGTAAATTACAATACACTTTTTAAATAAATAATAAAAAATCATTAAAAAATTAACATACCTTTTAGTAGTACCTAAAGTAAAAATTATTTAAATGTTTCTCATTCGGCGAACTAGTTCCTTCACTCGTAACCACGATTGAAACTTAGCTGCAAAGGCCAGCGGGCCAATAAAGAAACACACGGTTATAGGATTATAGTCCTTCTTATATGTTAGCGAGTCAGGCATGCTACCAGGTCTGTTGTATCATTGATGATTTTGTGATTCCGCCTATAAAAAAAAACGTTTTCCCATAAAAGTAGCCAGCTTAATAACTGATATCAGTGGCTCTCGTTCATGGACTTCGTCTTCCGTTAATCAACCATGAGGTGTAGCAACGTATTTATATTATTAGTTTTAAATTAAATTTAATCACAAAATTCTTAGCCAGTGTTTAGGATAATATAAATGACTATATTATATTTAGTATGTACTAGAAAATGTAATGATTATTATATATATATATAAGTTAGGCAATATGTAAGTTTATCGATGCATTTATTTTTACACACTCTCTCTCACACACACACTAATACACATTCACATAACACACAGAGAAGTCACACGATATATAGTAAACTCTTTATTTAAGTCGTTTTTACAAATACTTAGTTAAGCTTTTACCATTGTTAATAAATTGTATAAGCTTGTTTGTGTGTCATTCGAGAGTGATCTAACTCCTGTCATCCAGAATTATCTATTTAGGGTTAGGACCTTTGAATAATGACAATAGTCAGGACATCTAATCTAAATTTAAAGTGTAAAAAATATATTTGTTAAATGTAAGTTACCATTTATGAATGACATAAGTTCCCCTCACTTATATAATAGACTCATCATCATCACAGCCTTTCCCATCATCTAGGCCTTCCAGAATATATTTCTAGAGAATTTAGCCTTTATACGCCACACTGTAGATCCTGGTTTCACTAATACTCGTACCAGCATTGTGAAATCGTTAAGAAATTGTCAAAAAAACATGTAACCCTCGCCAACCCGTCTGGCTAGGCACTGAAACGGTGGTTTTGTAAATCTTTAACAAATGTACGTAAGAAAAGTGTATTTCTCAAGTGTAGTTCAAACTCGTATCTACGAGTACTACAACCTAAAATTGAAATATCACGACGCATTTTGTGGTGAAAGTTATAAAAAGTTTTGGCTAAGTAAATGTTATTAGTGGGACGAGGCGATATGATTTGTAGCGAGGGGCAGCCGGTCACCACCCGCTATCATCGTCAAAGGGGAGTTTGTACAGACATATATCCCTAAGGACCAGCCCGTAAGACAATGACTCGACTAATAAAAAAATATCATCACGACTGTATCCTTTTTGGGGTAGTCAGAAACTACACTTTATTTTAAGAAACAGATTCACAATTAGCCAACTTTACAATAGCATCAGCGTCATTACAAGTTGAAAGCTCGTCGATGTCAGTAGCGTACTAAACTCGAATAACCAAATATAAATTAAACAAATTTTTGTGTCCCGACCAGATATCGAACCCAGTATAAATTCACGGACTTAACCTCTAGAGTACGGGGGAATTTTCGGTATTTTTTATTAAATGTATCTTAAGTATTATTTTATACTCATCCGTTGAAAACGACGTTGTTCTTAAATAAGTGCGAGCAAAGCAGCTATTTTCTGTATTACAGCGAACAGGAATGAGTTTTGAATTTAGAACATTTTTATTTTGTATAATCAAAATAGCTATTTGTCCTTCTAATAAGCTGATCTATCACCATGGCCTCGATTTTTTAGATTCGTAATAATAAATATTTCTGATTATCTATATGCAGGTTTCTCTTGCTTTGGTAGATATAGCAAGTGACGTAAAAACTGTAAGTCTTAGCTTTAATTTGTATTCTAAATGTCCTGGTTTACTGAATTCATTAAATGCGTGAACTATCAAACTCGAGAAGTTTTTTAAATTCCTGCATTAATTTCATAATGTTTTATTTCGTAAGGACCTTCTGGCAAAGTATAATGAAAAATAGGGATTAATTTTTATAGATATAGATAGAGTGACGCGTGGACGGCGCATCACGCGAAGCATCAACATTGCATGAATTTAAGATAAAAATGCATTTTGGCGCCTAGTTATGGCATTTTTTTTTTTTAATAATATTCATTATTCTGCCTAATTGCAGATTAGGCCATATGTTAGATAGTACCTATATACGACTAGTCAGGCCGTCAACAAATTCCTCAATAGTAGGCATATCTAGATTTCGAGCTATGAAGGATTTGCGCACGCGGGGTTAGGGGGGTTAACGATACGTTCTGTTGGCAAGTGCTGGTAATTTTTACGTCCTGTTATTAATTATGGAACTCCGGTATTTGACGGTTGGAGTCCACTTGATGTTCTGTCCACAAAGCTGCAGTGGTGCTATGACACTACCAATACTGTTCTTTGTCTTCACATTGCACACTCCAGGCAAGACAGATATTTTAACAGTAAATAAATATTGTGTACAATTTTGTTTAAATTATATTGACTTAACCAAATTCCGGTGGGAATGTACGGTGATACACTAAGAATAAGGAATAAAGTGGTGGAGGCAGCCGGCATCTGGATGTCATCAATGCCGCAATTTCGCCAGTTAATTAAAATCATATATTTTTTCAGTGTTTCTCACGCTTTCGTTTAATTAATATTTTTCATAGGCCGTTTCGTATACGTCTGTGACATCAAAATTTTCCTGCAAAAAAAATAATAACACAGACTTAACGCAGCTTTTTTACGACGATACCTTACATAAATAATGATAAAGCGAAATTAAATCAAAGTCTTATTAGAATATTAAAAGTTGGGAGGCGTTTTTTAATGTCCTCGCGGTATTAGCGCGATGGGATACATATTTCATCCAATTTCCTAAATGGAAACACGAAGTGGGTTCAGCCATTAGAAGGATATTAGTCGCGAAGATACATCTTTTGTCTTACGCATTTTTATGATGCTGTTTTTTTGCCAATATCGCGCTTCTTTATAAAAATCCTAAATAAATATACTTAAGATTCTAAAAAAATATTAACGAAATATAAAATAATAATTAAAAACTCTTTAAATAAAATAACTATAAAATAATTTTAAAAATAACTAAGTACTTATAAACAAATAAAAACTCAAGAGACATCCCTCATTTCCCTCTATATAGCGAGGCTAATACGTTGGCAGAAATAATTGCCAGTCTTCCTGTTTCCAGATTTCTCCTCTCCTTGGCCAAACGCTTGGCTGAGTCCCATTTTCTCATGTCCCCAAACGGCGCAAACTAGTAATTCGTAAAATCCTAAAAATATAAGTAATAGTAATCTATATATATATAAATTAATGTCTGTGTGTATGTATGTTCCCTATGCATTTAAAAACTACTTGACTGATCGGTTGATTTCTTTTCTTCCTTTCCATTCCTCAACCGAACCACACGAACAGGTCGAAATGAGCACCCACATTCCGTAGTCACCATCCCCACGTGTACGTATAAATTTGCACGATAAAGATGTGGAATGTTTTTTCACTTAGCTTAAAGGACTACAGGTTATAGAAATACAAAAGCTTGTTGGATAAATATTATTGACATAGTTCTGGTCAAGATCATGACTGTAAATAGATGTAGTGCAGCAGTACTCATGGTGTTTGCAATCCAGAACGGATGTTGTGGAGCTCAGCTATAAATATCATTTCAATTCCTATGATTCATCACAAAATACGAAAACAACTTTTGTTAAGATGCCATATCGTCATTGATGCCTACCATAACTACTCTACATACGTCATCAAAGCATAATAATAAATAATAATAATAATAAATTCTTTATTGCACACAAAATATAAAATATAAAAACGTGTACATAGGCGAGCTTAATACTATAAAGGTATTCTCTACCAGCTAACCTTTGGGAGAGTGAGAGAAGAATATTATGGGTGCAGAGTAAGAAAAATTAAGCAAAAAGATCAAAATATTATAATAAGTAAAATCAATAAATATATATATGGGTACCACAGAGGGTACGTAGGTAAGTATATGGTTTAAACATCTAAGATGATAACAAATATATACTGTGTATAAATAATAAATAAAATACGTGCATATTTAAAATAAATAAATAATAATACCTATATGTCAAAGAAAGGAGATTAAGATGCATTTTGTTTTTTAAGAAGGTGAGAAATTAAGAGTTTTTTAAATATATTTAGAGACGGTGCCTGTCGGATAAATAAAGGCAGCCTGTTCCATTGACGAGCTGCAGAAACAGTTAGTGAATCTGAATATCTGCTGGAATAAATAAATAATAATAATAAATATTTCCAGACAGGTCACACAGCGCCATCTAGTTTCCGTGGTAAGCGGCTCGTGTTACGGAAACTAGATGGTTGATAAACTACATATTATACTTTTTTTTTGTAATAAAAAAACATACATATAAACAGCCAGACCGAGACAAATTATACAATGTACAACTTGCCCCTGGTGGGAATCGAACCCACGACCTCCCGAGTTCACGGCAACGTTTGTTACCACTAGACCACGGAGGCGGCCATTGCCAGCCTTCCTGTCTCCAGATTTCTCTGTCAGCCCTATGAACGCCTTGGCCGGATGCATGGCTGAAGGTCCCCGTGGTCCCATCGTCTGACTCCAAACGGCGCAAACTCGTACCCTGTACTAAGATTTGTTTGTTACTGCTTTAACGAGCTTTCACAGCTTCATAAATAAATAGAAAATATAATGATTTCGTGTTTTCTCATATACTGAGTACCGGGATTCAGTTCCCAATATAGCTTTATTCAGGTGAAGAGGTTACGTGTTCATAATTATGTAAAATCGGGCGGCGGCGGCGGCGTGGTGCCGCGAGAGCCATGTGTCTTCTGCTGACCGACGCCCCCAGAATATCGCTCGAACTTGTGCAGGCAGACCGGGATATCTTGAGAATTTATAGTATTTATTCTTATTACTTTGAACAAGGAAATTTTAACGATCATGACATTACGAGACCAATTTGCGTGGGTAACGCCTTTCGAAGCTGTGCGAAAATACGTTTATCCAACAAGGCAACTTCACCAAGGAAGCTGACAGGCGAATTCACCTAGAATGGGCTGCATTCGGGAACGCCACATCATGTTATTAAACATACCACGGTGCAAACGAAAGTTTTCAACTGATCCGTTTTTTCAGTATTGTCGTACGGAGCAGAAACGTGGACATTGACAGTTTAAAGTCGCTCAGCAAGCTTTGGAAAGAGCTATGCTCGGTATTTCTCTGATGGATAGAGTCCGACATCCGTCAGAAAACCAAAGTCACCGACATAGCCTTAAAAATTAAATTTCAAAAAAAAAGTAATGGGCTGTACACGTCTGTCGCTGAACCCATGACCGATGGAGTAGACCACATAATAAAATTATCATAACGTAATTTATTTATATTTATAGCACACAAAATATAAAATAATGTAGATAGGCGAGCATAATACCGTATGGTATTCTCTACCAGCTATTAAATTATTATAATGTATGTAAATTAAGAAAAAAAAATGTTTAAACCAATCATAAATACTTGTATACCATATTAAATTAAATTACATAATAATATTATTAAAAAACTACTTAATTATTTATTTTTAAACAAACAAAATTGTATTTTGCGCTTTTACATGTCAAAAAATAAATTAATGTAATGTAAGGCTTATTTTCTAGGAAACAGCTTGTATTCGGAGCCGCACATTACAACCCAAATGAGCACAATCCTAAAATTATAGTTTCTGTTAATAGGCATTGTCATATTACAAACTAAGCTATACACAATTATAAAATAAATACACTTAGGATCACAGCTGCTGTCATTACAGATTAGGCATTTTCATACTACAAGCTAAGACAAAAACAATTATGAGGATTTCACTAAGATTATAACTGCTGTAATGTAGCATTGTCATACTATAAGCTAAATCTATTATTAAGATGTCATTAAAATTATGACTGCTGTAAAAAAGTATAGCTGGAACAAAAACAATTAAGGTCACTTAAATTATAGCTGCTGTAAAAAGGTTATAATGCAGTACTATACTAAGTCATACACAAATAACATTCGGATCTACGCCAAAAGGAGGACCAAATTATTTTGTTTAAATATATTTTTGAGCAAGTATCAAGAGCACAGAGTCGTGTTATAGAATCGCGGCCACGGCCAACCATTAGGGAAATCTGCAGTCGCTACGTTTCAAGTGCTGTTTAATTTATACTAGTGTATATTCTTAAACTATCGAGTTTGTGGTCGGCCGGCCGAACTAAGGGCTTGGGGATTACACGTCCGATCCTAACCATCACTGTGAGATATTTATGTTAAGCCCTAATTGTGACTAGAAAAAACAACAAAAGGATGATAATTTTAATGCCAATGGGTTCAGTTCTGCAGCAGAAGTATTCCAACTTATCTATACTGATCTTAACGTCTGTTTTTATTAAGTTCTCCTTTTTGTTTCTACTCTCCTTGGTGGATAATGTACAAGATGAAAAGGGAGGCAAAGGGATCTGCCAATACAGCCATTTTTACCATTTTTTTTATGTTACGTTATCATCAAACTGCAGAAGTTGCAGAAGTTGGTATCGGGACAGACCAGTGGTGTTGTAAATCTATGGCAAATGTACATAAGAAGAATGTATTTCTCATTTACATTTATTTATTCGAAGTAGGTAATTCGATACAAAAATATTAAAATAAAATTGACTAAAAACTAATTATAAAGAAAACTAAAACATTTTTCTCATTGGACATGCCGGGCTTGAAGGAAAGCGTTTTCACAACCAAGTCGCCACCACCACCGCTCTATTACTTTATACTAGCTAATTAACACGGCGTAGCCCGTTGTTTTTTATTATTATTATTATTAAATAAAGTTTTTACATCATTAAAGGTTTGTTGGCGGGAAAAGTCGCTCATTAGATTACAGGTCAATGAAAAACGTTCTTTTCATTGACGTTTTTTAACTTCTAGCTTAGTCTACCCAGGTTTCTCTCCCAACCAGTGCAGCTTTTTCTAGATTTTCATGAATCATGTATTGAGATGTTCTCTCTTCCTAGTATACCGCGTGTTATTGTCAAAAGAGCAAATATTTTTTAGGCTTCAGGAGTCATTGGTCACTCCTTTTTGAAATAAAAACGTAACTTTTTTTAAAGATAAAAATCATTATCCGATAAACAAAAGACTATCGCATGTGAATAAGGAATTATTATTATTATTATTAATTGATCTCGCTCACAGCCGAGAGACGAAATAGAGAGAGAAAGAATTACATAAGTCAACGTTGGCGTGATCGTCGACCTCTCTCTACCTAGTTGATTAGGCTCAGTATGGGTGGCGATTATAATTTTAAAATATTTGCACTTTAATAAATTCCATGCAGTATTTATTAAATATATATATATATATATCTTCACGCCAGATCCCTTGCGGGGTAGGCAGAGACAATTGAGCGCCATTTGACACGATCACGACATACTTCTTTCGCTTCGTCGACATTCATTAACCTCTTCATACATGCCCTTTGGTTACGAAGACTTTTTAATGCACCTTCAGTCAGTGTTTTATTTATTTGATCGTGATATGTGAGTCTCGGTCTGCCAGGGCCTCTTTTACCTACAACTTTCGCATTATATATCTGGTTCGTCAATCTTTCATCGCTCATCCTTTCAACATGCCCGAACCATCGTAGCATGCCTTTCCTTATTTTTGTCCCTATGCTTTCCTTCATACCAACCCTTTTCCGTATTTCGACGTTACGTATGCGGTCCGCCAAAGTGACGCCACATATCCGCCGCAACGACCGCATTTCTACTGCATTAACCCTACTCTCATGCGTATTCTGACGTATCCACGTCTCGCTTCCATACATCAGTGTTGGTACCAACATGGCATTGTGTATGGCGAGCCGAGCTTTGTCACTGACATTCCGACTGGCGATCAGTGACCCCAGGGCACCGTTAACACTATTTCCCGCGTTCACTCTTCTTTCAACGTCCCTATCGTACTTCCCATCCGCAGTGAAAACACTGCCCAGATAAATAATTTCATTTACTTGTTCTAGAGTTTCATCATCAATCTTTATCGTCACGGTTGTCATCCTTCTTCTTTCAAACACTAGTACCTTGGTTTTTCTCGCATTCAAACGGAGTCCTTTTTCTGCACATCCCTCCTTCATTCTTGTGACTAGTGATTGCAGTTGTTGTTCGGACGATGCCATAATTATTAAACAGCTATCCAATAAAGAAAGTGGACAGTGTTGCAGCATTTTTATTTTATTTTCCCTCTAACTCTTTAAACGTAATATTCATTATCAAAGTAATTTACACATCGAAGCCACATTTTATCTGAAAGTGGCATAAAAATCCACTTTTACCCCAAAAAGTGGCATAAAAGGCCGAATTGTAACATACGTGCCGGGGTAATATCAATTTGGGTATCATGCATATATTCATAGGGCGTCGCGGCAGGTCATATAATTTATATGTGAAAGAAAGATGGAAACAATCGTATATATTTCGTGGACAAATATTATAAAGGACTGGCCAAAAATGTATTTGTATTTCACTAAATAAGTTGATCGGTGAGCTGTCGTTGCGGCGGATATGTGGCGTCACTTTGGCGGACCGCATACGTAACGTCGAAATACGGAAAAGGGTTGGTATGAAGGAAAGCATAGGGACAAAAATAAGGAAAAGCATGCTACGATGGTTCGGGCATGGTGAAAGGATGAGCGATGAAAGATTGACGAACCAGATATATAATGCGAAAGTTGTGGGTGTCAGCGCCTTTTCTAGCAATGTTTCCAAAATATTCCAAAATGCGGGTAAAGCAGACGCAAAAGAAGACAGACAGAAAGTCTCTGTCCCTTGGCAAGTTTGAGCTCTTTATATTTATTAGGTATTTATATTATTATAAGTTATTATTGTACAAAATCATGGAAGAGACTCCTGAAACACACAAAAGACTTACGCTGAGTTGCACCAAAATTACCTTATACCTTATGCGTAGTTGGTTTCCAATGAGGTGGACTGACAAAACTGCAATGTAAACAAAATAAAATTCTATCGAAATTCAAATAAAATGAGTTTAGTTACATAAACACGAACGAAAAGAAGCAAAGTAGGACCCTTCACTTCAGATAGACGGATGACCTGAAGAAGGTCTGGTGGGGGATGGATGAGAGTGGTAGGAGATCGTGTGAAGTGGCGATTCTTTGGCAAATGTCCATCATTTTGTGGCTAGTCCATTTTTTTCTTTTATCTACATAATACTCAAACCAAGAATCAAAAAACAGCTGACTTCAGTCACTGACGACTGACAACGCTATGCCGAGTTAATAGTTTTCAAAGGTCGGTCCTTATATTTGTGTCTACGATATATTCACGAACGATTTGGCCAAAGTAAAAAGCTTTGGATATTTACGGCACCCGTGCGGTGGGCGGAGAGAGCGGGTTATTATGCATGCCTTCATGTCACTCTGGGGGCCACTTACTTATTCCACGGCCCTCTTTTTCAACTGTGAAGAAATAACTTTTCAAACTCACGAGAATAACGTTACAAGTTCGATAAATTATTTTTATTTTTAATTATTAGGTAACTTAATTAATAATAGGTGGACTTTATTTTTATTTTAGACATGATTATAAACAGTTGCACAGAAACAGAATACATAATAAATGGTTTTTACAAACAATATTAGTATCTGCACAACGAGATTTAGTAATCTAAATATTAAAAATAAAATGTAACCCAAAAGGTGGTTTATAAATAAATAAATAAACCGAATAATGCATTAATATTTTCCGTAACTAACTTTTCAGTACAACCACTATATAAAATTTAAACTATCTTAAAACTTATTCAATGCAGACTATCTTTGGGCTCACTACTTTGGGAGAGAATAGTTATAAAAAACAACATCAAGAATTATTTGTCTTCTGTTTCTAAAATTATCTTTTGTTTTTATTTGCAATAATGTTAAATCGATCCAGGCGCATGGGAGTGGTCGTGGATGCCCTACTCGATACTCTCCGAGAGCTTAACTCGGTAAAAGTTATTATTTTATATTTGTATTTTTGTATTTAAGTTTAATTATTAAACTTGTTATTTCTCGTAGTACTTAGAACATTGGGTGGCGGTTAAGTAACCCGACAAATTCGCATCCAGCTAATATATGCAATGCGGTGCCAGTGGCCAAGAGAAAACACTTTAGAAGAAGAAGCCCACCACTAAACATATCTTGTCATATAAAGCTTTGTTATGCGATCTGACGCCTAGTAGGCCGCCGTAAGTAGACATCGGATGCGGTATCGCAAACAAAGGGACAAAGTGATTCATGGAAGGAGTCACGACCCTCAGCATTGAGGAGAACGACGCAAGAAGGAGTAGGAGGACTTATTTAAAACTACATACATTTTATTTAATAAATCAGTCTTAGATAATTTGTTGCCAAGGGCGGTGTGTTCATTTTATTTACTTATTAGGGGTCACCAACAGTGTCACCAACAATACATACATGGATTTTTACTCATAACTAATACAGAAACCGGTTGCTGCACCAATTATATAAATGTACAGATGGCAGACCTGCTTAGGCCAATTTAAGTAATAGAAGCACAAAGGCTGCGTAAAGTTACCAAAACTTACAGCCTTATTCCCGTAAGCTGCTACTTGAAATTTTCGCGACATAGATTTTTGGCGTGCCTTATTGCGTGTGATACACCCGTGAGTTATGTGACGTCACCTCTCGCGAGGGAACCCACACGTCTCCAGAAATTAAAACGTACGGGAAAAGTTACAAAGTCGTCGTCAACTCATAACTTCTGTTGAGAATACAGAACAGGTATTGCGAAATGGTAATAATCTACGCAGTTTTTACGCTTTTTAGTTGACTGCCACCGCGTCAGATTAAAACGCAGAGGTACCAGGTTTGATTTCTGTTCGGGACGCATAAAAAACGTTTAACTAATTTGTAATATTTCTCCAGTCTTGTACGATAGAGACATCGACTAGCTGCCACTTGTCATGATGGGCCTATACTAAAGTTGGCTAAACGTAAATCCGATTCTTTAAACGTGGTTTTAATTGGAATCAAATATTCCAAAAGACGACAAAATGAAGTCGAATAAATATTATGATCTCACAGAGGAAATGATCAGGAACGAGTTGGTGCGAGAGGAGTTCCAGCAAAATCTTTGCATCACTTACTGAAAGAATTGGGCCTAAGCAAGTCTGCCGTCGATACATTTATGAAACGAGCTTCTAAGACAGCATTAACAGAATCATACAGTATTTGGTTGGGTAGGGTAGAATAGTGTAGTAGAGGAGTAGAATGGTGGATGGTGAGCGTATTATCGCGCAATAAAATAAAAAAATAAAAAAGGGAGGCCTTTTCTTAAACCAGCCTTTTGTAGGTCGCAAGCCCAAGATACCATTCTTCTCATCTCCTACCCACACACGATGGACCCGGCACCCGCACGGTGAATCCATGGAATGCTTAGAAATTTCTTCCCCGAAAGAGAGTCAGTCGTGATTATAATTTAGTTTTTAGGACCATGATTCTAGAAATAGCTAAAATGAATTAAATCAGTCAAATTAAATTAGTTTATGTAATAATTCATCAATTTCGGCAGTTATCAGTAGCACGTAAGAAACTCCGTTATCGAATGGATTTTAGACAGCGCCACGAGGTGCGACGTAACTCATATTTTTATGTTATATTTTGTAAATTTGTTGGTTTTTCTAAGTTTTTTTTGATTTAACAGTAATAAGCTTCTAATTTCTTCTTCTTTATAATTTAGTGAATGCAAAATTTTTAATTAAATTTAAATTTAGTAATGTTAGACACCTAATTGGTACATATATTAGATAAGTTTTAATTATACTATGTTATGTGTGTGATAATATATGTGCTGTTGTGTGTACTATATAAATAAATAAATGTGTGACATTTTTTAAACTTATTATTTAAGTTTGAAACATGCTAGAGCTACAGCAAACAGTTTAATAATTTCACGCAAAAAAATCTCGTTTACCTGAACACTATCGTAGTCATGTGGATGATATAATACTTAAAGAGCCATATATACTAATTATAGGTGTATCTTCTATATAGGAATAGTATTATATCAGAAATTCGATTTTTGAGTCCGAAACAAATTACCTTCGCGCGAAATATAAATATATATATATAACTATGTTCTATAGTTCGCTTGTAGACAACAATGGCTGATATGTTAAATGAATTAAGACCAATTGATTAAATTGATGAATGAATGAACTTAAATTTAGTACCACCTACCGTCTACTAAGCGCTTTCTAGATGAACCGAATTTTGTAAATTACTTGTACTAAATTTCTACTCCCTGTTAGGCTATCTTTAACTGGGTTATATTAGCAAGCTTGTCAATGTCTTAGCCATAATAATGGAGAAAGTATGAAAATAAACAGATTTTATTTTAAATAACCGACCGGATGTCGAAGGCGGTACCTCAGCGTCTAAATATACGAGGCAAAAGTTGGCAGAACTCTTGAAAATTTTACCAACATAGGCGCACATGTAGCTACCATAATTACTTTGCCCTACCTTTTACCTCCAAAAAGATCAAGCAATTTTATTTATTCTTGGAATAAGTTTGCTGTGACCTATTTTTTTCGACTTAAAAAAGAAAATCAAATTATTTTTATTTATTTATTTATTATAGATGATGATAAAAATTTAAAACTATGTTTTCTTGTTTATTATTTTGACCATATTTAAAGTATTTTTTAGAACCACACATGTTACTTGGGTACACTAAGTATAAATTCGTCGTAGTCGAATGTTGCTATGCAGCTATAGTAAAAATATTTGTTAAGTGCCCGAAGCGAGGTCGGCAATCAATGGACAAACATTGCGTTTAGATAACCCTTTATCCCCAAACCCATAAACTAAAACTAAACAGAAAGTTCGCACATAATATACACGTCTTTCTCTTAATTATATTCATTAATTGCCGGCCGGAGAATCAGGGGAATCTTGTCACTGCTGGAGTACCAGCAATCCTAAACCCTCTGGGATTGCGCGGAGCGAGGGCATGAGACCCGACGGAATGACTGTTGGATCTTGTGAGACTTGGTTTGTCTCTTGTGTGGGATGCGGCGTGTGTAGACACATTAGCTCGGTCAGGCGACCTCGTCAGGCGCGGGCAGTGCGGAGCTTTCTGCTAAGAACCTCAAGTTGCTCAGGCACTCCAGTACTTCGAGACGATGGACCGATGTGGCGAAAGCGGTTGGCGGAGAGGTCCGAAGAAAGAAATGTTGGCAGAAAGGGGAAATGTTATCAGTCTCCTTGGGACCGTCTTCTGGGACGTCCCTAGAGGATATTTTTTTTTGGATTTTATTTTTTTACTGGGTTAAGTTTTATTTTATTTTTATTATTTAGGTAGTTTTTAACTTATAGAAAATATACCCCCATTGTTTTAACCCCAATTGCCACTAAGTTATAATATAATTATATTATGTTAAGTGTGTGATAATATATTTACTGGTGTGTACTATATAAATAAATAAATCCTGTCTGCTATTGGCTGATAGTATATTCATTTTAACACGACACAAGCAGACTCTGTGTTGTCGTTTAATAGTTCGCCCCAACCCTTAACAGGAAGGGTGGCAGTAAAGGGTTTGACTGATTAATAATAATAACATATATCTGAAAGGCAATTTTCTCATTAGACGCCCCTTGCCATCGTGACTAAAATTGTTATCAAATTTAATTGATTTTCTATTTATCAATAACCTACCACTATTAATAAATCGATCTTATGATCCAATGTTCACTCAAGTATTGTATGTCTCTTTTAACGGAATCATACAGTATTTGGTTGGGTAGGGAGAGGAGCAGAATGGTGGATGGTCAGCGTCTTGTTGCGCAATGAAATAAAGGAGGCTTTGTTTGTAAACTAGCCTATAGTCTGTCGCAAGCAGAGACACCATTTTTCTTATCCCTCTTTCCTACATACGATTGACCCGGCACTGTAAATCCATGAAATGTTTTTAAAAAATGTTGTCTTCCTCGTTTTTAATGTTTCCTAAGCTTTACGCTGTGAAAATTGGTGCGAGAGGAGTTTGCAATCTTTGCAAATCTTACTGAAAAAAATTGGGCCTATGCAGGTCTAAATTCGGACAATGTGTAAATGTAACTACCCCCTATCACACTAATCTCAAAGTTTCCTAAGTCCATTTCCTGTTTCACGCATTACTCTATTCATCCGTAAACATTTCAAAACAAGTTAACAAACCCATTTTAATTAATAAGGACGCATGTTTGGTTAGACGAACTGGAATTTTCCTATTAGGCTAACACTCAATTACAGTGCAAGTATTTTTCACTACTCACAATGCTATATGTAGGTACTTTGCAAGTAAAAAAAAATACATTAGGATGATTTAACGCTTTGTATTCTCTAGCTTGCATAATCCAACATTTATCAAATACTAGCTGACCCGGCAAACTACGTACCGCCTCACAGACAATGAATGTCATTATGAATAATAATACTACTCACACTCACTGGGAGAGGTCGATTAACCGTTGAGCGGTAAATGGTTTGACTTGGCTCTATTTCGTATTCGACGACAGTCAAGCGCTAAGTGGGCTAGCGCAGAAGTCTCAATAGCTTTGACTGAGTAACCAAATTTTGGACAGACAGCATTTTAGCATAATCATTTATAACGTTTTTTTTTAATAAGTAAAACAAATCTAGTAAAGTTTAAAAATAAAGTAACAAACACGACCGGGGTTGTCAGAAACCACGCTTATAAAGAAACAGATTCACATTTAGCCAACTTTACTACAGGCCAATCATGACAAGTGGCAAGCTCGTCGATGTCTCCAGCGTTCCAAACTCGAGAAATATCATAAATAATTTAAATATTTATTTAATTCGTTTAAATTACCGTTATTTTATTTTAAGGTGCGGTGGTGGCTCGGTTGTAAGGGCGCGTACCTTAAATCCTACAAAGATCAGTCCAAATTGTTATTTCATATCTCATTGTTATTGTACTAATTTTGTTGGTTCTTATTTTTATTATTTTTCATTATTGCTAACAGTGAAAATTTGTAAGGCTTTTTAAGATTAGATATTTTTTGTATACATAATATTGTAAAGGCTGTAAAATTTCCCACGAATAAATAAATAAATAAATAAACACACCCGGCATGTACCAATGAGAAATACACTTTTCTTACGTACATTTGGCATAGATTTACAACACCACCGTTCCCGTGTCTAGGAGAGCACGTTAAGCCGTCGGTCCCGGTTCCACTAATGCCAACTTGTGGAATCGTTAATAAATTGTCATGAAAAATGACATCATATCCTCGCCAACCGTCTGGCCAGCGTGGCGAGTGTAGGCCAAATTATCCAGATATATGATCTGGAAGGCCCATCTCCAGCAGTGGAGATCTAGGACGCTGTGTTCTAGGGGCTGTAATAATGATGAATTTTATTTTCTAGAAATCTGATTGAGTACATTGCTGGTTAGCTTTGCATTCATCTCGCTCGCACAATCCAATATTTTTAGTCTGAGTACTATTGAGAAATGTTTTAACTTTTCTATACCTAATTTTAGACCATAGAGCAAAGTAACAGCATGGCGCCCGGCTCCAAAAGTGCATGAATTACCAGCGAGTGGTTACCCGCTAAAATCTTGTCGAGGAAAACGGGGAAATGTCCCCATCCCCAACCCAGGCACATAGCCATCCAGGCCTGGATGACTCTCCGAAATGTCCATAATTGTATTTCCTAAAAAGTTGATACACTACTTTTCTCAAAATTTTCTTAAGTATATTAGCGATGTTTTTTTAAATATTTTTTTTTTACAATAAAAAACTATATTTCGTAGCTCGTAGTAGTTTCGTAGCAGCTTATTTTAGTGTTTATAGTTTTCCGAAATACTCGTAGATCTGGGAGCGTGGAAGTTAGTTAGGGGTTGAATAATACATGTGATTCATTCCTTCAGGGCCCAGGACAATATGTGCCCGGGTTACCTAATAGACCTCTCTTAATAACAAATTTACCTTACTTCTTTTAATAGACTTGTTGATAGAGGCGTTTTAGTTGTATGAATAATTAAAACTATAGGACAATTATACGTAACTAATCGGCATTATCAAATATTTCTGACAACTCATTCTGAGAATACCTAATTAAATAATTTTTTTTTTTTTATAATTACAGTAAATTACAGTAAAGTATCATCATGGTGGCTCGGTTGAAAATAAAAAAATCCCAAAAAGGTCGGTTCAAATCCTGGCATGTACCAATGAGAAATACACTTTTCTCAAGTACATTTGTCATTTATTTACAACACCATTGCTTACGGTGCATCGGAGAGCACGTTAAGCCTTCGGTCGCGGTTCCACTAATACGTACTTTTTTATATTTTTTTTTATTTATATATTTTATATATTTCCAGACAGGTCACACAGCGCCATCTAGTTTCCGTGGTAAGCTACGAGGCTTGTGTTACGGAAACTAGATGGTTGATAAAGTACTTATAATACTTTTTTTTTTTTGTAAATATATACATATTATACATATAAACACCCAGACCGAGACAAATTATACAATGTACAACTTGCCCCCGGTGGGAATCGAACCCACGACCTCCCGAGTTCACGGCCATGTTTGTTATCACTAGACCACGTAGGCGGTACTTGTGGAAACGTTAATAAATTGTCATTAAAAATGACATCAGAAACTTGCCAACTAGTCTGGCCAGCGTGGACACACAAAGAAAAACACAGACAGTGTTCTAGGGGCTGTGATAATGACGATGAAAGTATCATCACGACTATATCCCGTACGCATTAGTCAGAAACCACGCTTTCGTAAGGAGCGAGTTCATATTTAGCTAACTTTACTATAGGCCCATCATGACAAGTGGCAAACTCGTCGATATCTCTAGCGAAATACTCGAGAAATATCACAAATAAATTAAATACCTTCGAATTTGAATCCACGGACTTAACCGCTAGCCCACGGAGGCAGTTAAAGTAAAATTAATTATAACTACGACCGTATTCCATTACGGGGTAAAAACCATTACTGTAGTAGAGCTTTTTTTAGTTATATAGATAAATAAAATTTCGTGTCATACCAAAGTTCAGTGACCAGTATAATATAAGTCGACAAAGCGTGTGTCGAAAACTTTAACCCTTCGAAGTGAAGACCAGAATAAGAATTATGTCGGCTTTCCTTTTTGGAGGGTTATCTATAGAAACATTAAATATATGATAAGACATGAAGCCAAACAGTATGAGAATTAAAGCTACACCAATCAGTACAGAATTAGTAAGTCTATGACTGTGTATTGCCATTATGGTCGACTTCGACGTGCACTTTTAAATTAATTTTGTTTTTTCACTGACAATATGCCGACCTGCATGCTACGGAAGTGTAAAACACGTTCTTCTGCGAAAAGAATAATGAAGAAGAAGACAAATTTCGAAGCATTCCATGGATTCACCGTGCGGGTGCCGGGTCCATCGTGTGTGGGTAAGAGATAAGAAGAATGGTGTCTCGGGCTTGCGACCGAAAATAGGCTGGTTTAAGAAAAGGAGGCCTCCTTTTTTTATTTCGCGATAATATGCTCACCATCCACCATTCTACTCCTCTCCCTACCCAACCAAATACTGTATGATTCCGTTAATGCCGTCTTGATTAGGCCCAATTCTTTCAGTAAGTGATGCAAATATTTTACCGGAACTCCTCTCGCATCAACTTCCACTGCGTAAAGCTAAGTCTTGAACCTGTTCCTGATAATTTCTTCTGTGAGATCATAATATTTATTCGACTTCATGTTGTGGTCTTTTGGAATATTACATTACCACGGAATGGTAATTTCAATAAGGATAACTTTTTTTTTAAACTCTAAATTGGGTCAAGGCTCATCCATCCCCCACCAGCGACCTTCCTCAGGTCATCCGTCCATCTGGCGGGGGGTCGTCCCACCCTACGTCTTCCAGTACGTGTTCTCCACTCCAAGACCCGTCTAGTCCATCGTTCACCGGTTCTGCGACAGACGTGTCCAGCCCATTGCTACTCAGCTTGTTAATTTTGAAAGCTATGTCGGTAACTTTAGTTTTCTGACGTCTCCGACCAATGTCCGCTCTGTCATAGGTATTTAATCTCTTTGGTTATCTATAAGTAAAAACACATTTACATTTCAAGATGATCGGCTAATCCTGCTTTACCCTAAAACAAAATCACAGCTTATTACATTATTCATACATATAAACAAAATAGTAATAGTGGAACACAAGCCAAAGAGATGCCGGGCATCGTATGTGGAAAAATTTAAAGCGAAGAATAGAGTCTCGGGCGTACGACCGACTATAGGCTGGTGGCGTCTTCTTTTTATTGCGGATCAAGACGCTCACCATACACCATTGTACTCACAACCGGTCCATCACCATTTACTAAATTATTAAACAGTGATTTATGAAGTCACTTCGCACGATAAAAGTTTACAGTCTTCATCAATAGAAGACACGCTCCCCTTTACCTAAGTAATTAGGTAAGAAAAATAAATTGGACAAGGAACGGGTATGCCAGGTCGCACAGCGATCCCTTGTGTACCATTATCAAGGGCTCCGAAGAAAGAGTCAGGCAGTTACAAAAGCGCCCTTGCTACCTCCTAAGTTAAAACCTTGGAGTTCCATTTGACCTTCTCTATATTTAGATCAAATTTCATTACACATTTTAAAAAATACGTAGCATTTAGCCAACTTTATAGGAAAAATATTTATGCAAACATGAAAAATTTAATCTTGACCTTAAGAATTTATTACTTATGTCTTTCACTAGCAGGAGTAGAATCGTTCAAAATAATTAAAATAATGACGTTTCATAAATGCATACAAGCAATAGGTTTACGTGAATAAATATATGTTGACTTTGGCGTTTCGCCCAGAGAATTAGTATTGCAATTCAGCGGGGAAATGCAGCCAGCGTTCTTGCCACCATTCCACGCGGACGGGACTTATATCCCTATCCTTAATATTAATTTTATTTTATATGTTGTAAATATTTTTTCGAATAAATGTATATATTCTTTGGCGTTGACTTTGCCATGCCCAATGTCTGTTAAATTAGAGATATAATACGGGTACTAAGTGCCTTTACCTCGTGATTATTAAAAATACTTGCGGCGGCGCGAAAGCCGTAAAATGCGAATATTTCGCGCCTTCGCGTTCCCGCTTCGCGCCTTTTTCTGATCGCTGCTGTCGGTTTATGTCCCGCGACAAAGGGTTCGCTCTTGGTTCGCGACGCGCAAATGTCAACGTATCTACAACCACAGCGTGTATAACCACGCCCGTAATCCCATGCAGGGTTAGAGAACACGTTTTCCTATTTTTTACCTTTACTTTTGTAAGCTTATAGCATCTAGGGTAGCAGACTCGAGCAATATATAAAATAAGAAAGAAAAACTTTTATTCATCGCATAAAACAGATACAAACTTATACAATTAAGAAGAAGACAAATTTCTAAGCATTCCATGGATTCACCGTGCGGGTGCCGGGTCCATCGTGTGTGGGTAAGAGATGAGAAGGATGGTGTCTCGGGCTTGCGACCGACAATAGGCTGGTTTAAGAAAAGGAGGCCTCCTTTTTTTTCTATTGCGCGATAATACGCTCACCATCCACCATTCTACTTCTCTCCCTACCCAACCAAATACTGTATGATTCCGTTAATGCCGTCTTGGAAGCACGTTCCATAAATGTATTGACGGCAGACCTGCTTAGGCCCAATTCTTTCAGTAAGTGATGCAAAGATTTTGCTGGAACTCCTCTCGCACCAACTTCCACTGCGTAAAGCTGAAGCATAACAGATATGTTCGTATATTTGAATTACGATATTATTGCACTAAGTACAAGGGCAGACGTAATACATATACTGGTCAAACATTTGGAACAACTAAAGCAGTTATGACAAGATAAGACCGTTGCGATCAAAACTAATAGAGTATATTAGACATCAATATATACTTACTAATAGTTACTTATTAACATACAAATACCTACATACGAGTACGTTCTATGAATATACATACATGCTCGTATAATTAAATTATAATAACCCCAAAATTTAACTAGTAAAATTATGAATTTGAACTAGGTCAAAATACATCGTGCGACGATGTTCGCCCCTTCTATTAGACAACAGAAAGTAATTAAATGTTGTGAACAAAAATATGCAAATGACCTTTTCTCCCCGTGAAATTAACTTTTTCATCATGAATTACGTTTTTGATGTTGCAACCATTCACGGCTCCAGGGAGCTTTAGCAAGATTTTTACAACTCTTTAAGAAGGTGGCGTAATTATTTTTAATATCTCATTCTATCTTAAGGCGAAAGGGGTACTTATACTAGTTATAAAGGGGCTCAGTTCGGTAATTTGAAGCCAAAATTAAGAGCTATAAACTATAAGAGATATTATTTTTTCTCAAATTAATAATAAAATACGGTTCAGTATGTTCACGGCTGTAACTAATCCTTTAGCGAGATGGTTCATATTGAGTCAAGTTTTTTAGACTTGTCGTGACTAGTGTTGTCCAATCTTGCAGATTTTTTAGCAAGACCAATGCTAAGACTAACCTAAGTCTTGCGCAAAAGTATCGCAAGACTTTTGCTCAAACTGTATTTCCTAGTTTTGCAAAAAAAAATAAAAAATAATATGAATATTTATAATCAATAGGGGGTGTGATGGTGGTAATTTTCCTAGTCTGCCAGGGCGGGGAAGTATCCACCATTCGTGTCGATAATCCCTGTAAAGTGTATCCACGCACTTCGGCATCAGGCTCGGGCTGTCATGCCCAGTTAAGCCGCATAGAATTAGGACTGTCAGTCATGAGTGTGTGATTGCAGTTGGTAACATTCATGGACCTTGTGCGCCACTTACCAATAGGTGGGCGCAGGGTCACAAGTCGTGCTAGTATAAAAAATAAATGTTGGTGCATCTACATGACTTTTTCAATTTTGATTGATATTGCGGAAACGTTTTTATATCAGTAAGGGCCTATTTATATACATCAATGGCTGACAACGAGCTAAGTCTACGAGTATAATACATATTGTATATTATAGGGTAAATACTTGTATATATTTAATGTATTGCTGTTCATCGTAAACTAAACGCTCGAACAAATAAATCAGGCAATAAATCTCCATACAATAATCAACACGTTCACTTTCTAATGAACGAACAATGGCTATCATAAAGCAAACAGAATAAGACATTATAAATTCATATCAACAGCTATTGAATAGTGCATTTTGCAGTTGCAAACACCATTTTGCCCAGTCGTTCACACGGTGGTGACTCACGCGCCATTCTTCGGAAACATTCGGGCGGATTCGGTCGCAGTACGCAGAATAACATCTCAATCTGTGCGCGTGGGCGCTATTTCATAAGGCAAATATGGATGTTCTACAATTGCGGCAAAAATAATTGTAATTTAAAATTAAGTTTAGAATGAATTCTAGTAATATATCTGATCTGATCTGATTTGGAATCCTTATACATCTTGGTGATCAATATGTATCCAAAAATGTTAACAGAGGTTGTAACAAAATTCTGTAGGTATACTATAACGCTTAACATGATGAGTCAGAGCAAAAAAAAAACGTCCGGGCCACATCGGAACAGTAGGTATTTTTGAAGATATTTATATATTTAGTCATATAAGGGTTCGATATTTTTACCTCTGAACCCTAAAAAAGATAGACACGAAAAAGTACCGATTGAAGAAAATCAAATCATTTATTCATCCTTTTAAGTATATTTTTTTATTTATATATTTATCGCCATAGGATCCTATCGGAACACTCGGTTAAGTCAATTTTTCTTAATAACAACGCTAAACAAAATACCTGGCCAGATATGGTGATACAGTATGGCAAGGAACAGCCCCAATTTCCATTATTATTATTTTATTATTATTATCTCTATCTCTTCCACTTCTAAGCCTAATAATTATTATAATATATAATAATTTATGTCTAGTTTGGTAGGTCTAAAGGTGCCTCGTCGGGTATTTTAATAAATATTACTTAAAATACTATATTTTAATTTAGATGTGTCAATAAACTATAACTAAAAATAAATATATATATATATATATATATATATGTGTAAAAAAATGTCAATATAATTAATATATAATATGTCACAAATTTCTAAAAAAGCTATAAATAAATCCGATATATAAAAAATAAAAATATTAGTAAAAATATAGAAATTTTCTTCCAAATTTTGTATAATCATTGTCTTTTCATTAACCTCTGACCTTAGGGTAGAGTTTTGCTGCATTATATCTTTATACAGTTTGTTGGCTAATTCATTATCGCTTTTAAAAGCTTCTATTTTGTCATTAATTGATTTTATTTGTGTTTTTAGTTGGTGATATTTTTTTGTGATCTTAGGTATTTTCTTAGCTTTCTCGTCCGTTTTTTGGTTATAAATTTTGCGTTTGTGTTGCAAATAGAGTATGATGAAGTTTTTTCTATTAATAGGCTACTATATTTAATCTGTATAGCATCTCTCTCAAATTTTGTTTTATTTAGTTCATTTGGTATAGAGTTTTCATTATACAAAACATTATTTTCGTATTCTTCTATTTGTACCTGTAGTTGTTTATTTTCTTCGACTTTCTTTATCATTTCCTTCTGTAATTCTTCAATTGTTTCATTTTTATGCGATATATCTTTTTATACAACATACATATTAAAATTGGTATTCAGTAGTTTACTCGTTCAGCTATACTTTACCCTTAAGGGCATACAGATATATTTATTTAAATGCCAAAGTCAGAATTTTTGTTTAAATAATGCATTTAAAATTAAAAAAAAAATCGTTAATTGTATTAACGAAAAATAATTTTGGTATACAAACAAAAAAGAAAATATATAATTAGTGTCCTATTTTAAATATATGTCAAATGTGAATCCCAAAAAAAATGGAAGCCCAAAAAAAATATGACCACATTTAGCAAAATTTGGAAAAAAAAAATTATCCATTATTCTTCTCAGTGCACAAGCCTGTTTATTTTTACAGATTTTCCATTGATACATTCACTTGCACCATTGTAGAACAGCTCCAAGCTTCATGTAAAGTCAGTATGGTGTATAATTGCCATGTGCATGACACAGGGAGATGCTTTGCCGAGATTCCATACATTGGAACAATCCACACGTCTGAGAACCCATTCGGACAATTCCATAGACGTATATTTAAGAATAGGCCAAAAATATGACTTATTTTACGCTGCCATTTAAACATGTCATACGACCCTTCTACTATATTTCCTCTTTCATTATCACAGCCCCTAGAACATAGCGTCTTAGACCTCCACTGTTGGAGGTGGGCCTTCCAGTATAAAAATAAAAAAAGGAACAAAAAAATTAAGTAGCTCGCTCTTGCTTGCAGTGAGCATATATATAAAAAATACTTATATTGTCTTGACGGATTTTAACTAGCAGCTCGTTGCAAAGGTTAATAGTGTTTTAAATGAATTTATTATTAATTAATAGGTTGTTGAGTTATAAGTTGACCGCCTCCGTGGTCTAGTGGTAACAAACGTTGCCGTGAACTCGGGAGGTCGTGGGTTCGATTCCCACCGGGGGCAAGTTGTACATTGTATAATTTGTCTCGGTCTGGGTGTTTATATGTATAATATGTATATATTTACAAAAAAAAAAAGTATAACACAGCTTTACGCAGTGGAAGTTGGTGCGAGAGGAGTTCCAGCAAAATCTTTGCATCACTTACTGAAAGAATTGGGCCTAAGCAGGTCTGCCGTCAATACCTACATTTATGGAATGAGCTTCCAAGACGGCATTAACGGAATCATACAGTATTTGGTTGGGTAGGGAGAGAAATAGAATGGTGGATGGTGAGCGTATTATCGCGCAATAAAAAATAAAAAAAGGAGGTCTCCTTTTCTTAAACTAGCCTATTGTCGGTCGCAAGCCCGAGACACCATTCTTCTCATCTCTTACCCACACACGATGGACCCGGCACCCGCACGGTGAATCCATGGAATGCTTAGAAATTTGTCTTCTCTCTGTAGTTTATCAACCATTTAGTTTCCGTAACACAAGCCTCGTAGCTTACCACGGAAATTAGATTGCGCTGGAAATATTTATTTATTTAAATAGGATCAGCTAATTATATATGTCTTTGATCGATACATTCAGTTGTGTATGAGAAGTTGACGCCTGCGCATTGAAGGGTTAATATTTAATCACCCTGAGAACTATTGTAAAGTTCAAACCGTTTAATGGTAATGCCAATTAAGTGTTAAGTTGTTTATGGAAATATCTTATTTAATAATGGACTTTAAAAGGTTCACTTGCATTCTGACACTACTGCCTGGACTGAGCTCGAGTTTTCCCATACAACTTCTAATAATATTAGTAACAGTATCATTACGACTGTATGCCTTTTGAGGGGTCAGAAACCACGCTTTTAAAGGAGCGGATTTACTTTAGCCAACTATACTCTAGCCGCTAGAGACATCGACGAGCTTGCCACTTGTCATTATTGGCCTATAGTAAATTCGCTAGAGTCTAGCGTACCAAACTCAGGAAATATCACAATTAAATATTAAAATATTATTATTTATTTAAATTAATAAATATAATTCTGCCCCGATCAGGAATCGAACCCGGTACCTCCGAGTCTA
Source organism: Tinea semifulvella (assembly GCA_910589645.1). Lineage (NCBI taxonomy): Eukaryota > Metazoa > Arthropoda > Insecta > Lepidoptera > Tineidae > Tinea > Tinea semifulvella. The sequence continues at coordinate 806,553 of OU342598.1, read as the reverse complement.
AATCGACGGACTTAACCGCTAGACCACGGAGGCAGTTAATATATTATTATTAGTTAAAATTTACGAACATACCCCAGTGTTTGAAGACAAAAGCTTTTAAACAGCGCATACTTCCAATATGGTGCAGAAACGCAGACACTGACGGTGGGCCTGATCCACAAGTTTAAGGTCGCTCAGCGAGCTATTGAGAGAGCTATGCTCGGGATTTTTCTAAAGGATAAAGTCAGAAACGTTGACATCCGTCAGAGAATTAAAGTTACCAACAAAGCTTTCAAAATTAGCAAGCTGAAGTGGCAATGGGCTGGACACGTCTGTCGCAGAACCGATGAACGATGGAGAAGACGGTTTTTGGAGTGGAGACCACGTACTGAAAAACGTGGGGTGACCACCTCCCATATGGACGGATGACCTGAGAAAGTTTGCTAGGGGGGGGGGGGGGGATGAGGGTTGAAGATCGTAGGAAGTGGCGAGCCTTGGAGGAGGCCTATATCCAGCAGTGGAGAGACAAATTTTAGCTAAGGAATTGATGAAAAAAATCCATGCACCACTAAAACAATATTTGGTTGGGTAGGGAGAGGAGCAAATTGGTGGATGGTGAACGTCTTGCTTTATCGGAAATTAGCTAGAATCTAGCTATTGAATGTGGGTTAAGGGTACTTTAGGCTTATCATAAGAAGTAATAAGCTGTTAGGCGTATTAGTCTATTCATACACAATCTGCTATACCAGGGCTAATAATATTAAATAATAAAAATAAAGATTTATTTTTTTTATTATTTAAAAACTTTATTGCACTATGTACAAAGGCGGACTTAATGCCGCTAGGCATTCTCTGACAGCCAAACCTTTAGGACATTTAGACAGTATAGATGGTAGGTGCAATCATTAATTAAGTTATTCTTAACAGTATACTTCTGTATCTTAATACATACATAAAAATATTACATACTAACACATATACAAATACATAAATACGTAATATATACATATATATAAACATAAATTACATCATAAATAAACAATAATATAAAAATAAAACTACTTACATGATGAGGGAATTGAAATATGATGTTGCTGCAATTGAGGATAGTGAGGACATGAAAAAGAGACATAAATTTGGGACAATCTAGTTAGAAAGAAAGTGTTTGTAAACCATATTTTTGAAGATGACTCGATTTGGAGCACATTTGGAGACAATGTTTAGGTCAATAATTTTACAGAAACATCTCTGATCTTGTGGCAGACTTGTTGCTTCACAGAGTATGAAAACCACCGAGGAAAGCGTTTTTTAAAGTTCACATTGTTAATGCAGACGTAACCTCGTACGGAACCTGTACCTGAGGAAGCATCTCCCAAACCCATTAACACGAGAAACACAATAAATACGACAGGGCAGCTGTAGATCTCAGAGCTTCTTTTATGCCGTTGGTAATCCCGTTAAAAATAAAAACTAACATTTTAATAATAAGGGCTGTAAGTTTAGGATTAGAGGAACGACACAGCGATTGAGATGTTTAGGTTATTAGGATGAAGCAGGTACGAGTATGTTTGAAGGAACGAATGAATAATTCAATGATGTGACTGAATGAATAATATTTTTATATATTTGGTCTAGTTATCAATTTATTTTATATATTAAAAAAAAAAAAAAGTATCATCACGACCGTTTCCCTTTCGGGGTGGTCAGAAACCACGCTTATAAATAAGCGGATTCACATTTAGCCAACTTTACTATAGGCCAATCATGACAAGTGGCAAGCTCGTCGATGTCTCCAGCGTACCTAACTCGAGAAATATCACAAATAAATTAAATGTTAATTAAATGTATTTATATACATTAATTAATATTTTTGTGTCCCGACCAGGAATCCAACCCGGTACCTCCGAGTCTAAATCCACGGACTTAACCGCTAGACCACGGAGGCAGAGCAGAAATTTATTATTATTCTTTCAAATGCTACCTTAGTTTTCGTTTTCATATAATGATTTCAAAAATATAAGTAATAATAAATATTCAATTGAGTTAAGTCTTTTATTAATTTATCTGTAATTTACAAGGTAATAATCATTGTTTTATTTATAAATTATTGACTCCCACAACAGCTGTGGGCCGCAATGCACATGAGTGTGTGCATGCATTATGCACCCACTCACAAATTGGTCTGTGTAAAAAAAATACAGTTGTTTGTAGATTTATACAGATTCAATTGCTGGTCAAAACCACCAATCACTTGGCATATAACAAAAAATATCATAATTCAACTTCGTCATTTAAAAAATTGGGGGTTAATTTACTTATAGATAGGTCTGGTCTATCTATAATTCCGTTTATTTTGACAATCTGCAATATAACATAGTATTAATTAGTTTTAAAATAATTTATAATGTGATTTGTGATTGTGATTTCGATGGCTTTTCCGCACTTAGTCTCCATTGGACCATTGTGCGTGACCTTCACTCCTTCAACGGAGCCATCCGATCTCCTCCAGGAAGGCCAGGAGACCCGTTACGTTCCTGCAGACCTCCGGAAGAGTCCTCGCAGTCTGGAGGAACCTCAGTCTAGGCGCAGCCACACTGTCGCACTCCATGAGCACATGCGCGGCCGTCTCCTCCTCCGCCATGCATCCTCTACACAGTGGGCTATCTGTAATGTTCAGAGTATGGAGATGTTTGTTAAAGGCACAGTGTCCCGTCAAGACCCCCACCACTATTCGAAGCCTGGCTCTGTCAAGGCCCAGGAGATGTCGTGTGAGGCGCCTGTCTGGTTTGGGAAGGGCCTCCCTGGACTGTCTGCAGTCTGTGGTCGATGCCCACATCTGCTCGTGCAGTTTGTCAGTTCTTTGGCGAAGCCAGCTTCGCATGAATTGGAATGGTAGGGGGATTGCCGGTCCTGGGCCCATCGGTATTGTAGATGACCCCCTTCTGGCCAGTTCATCAGCCGCATCGTTACCCAGTGAATCACTGTGACCCTTTATCCACTGCAACGTTGTTTTGTTGTCTCTGCACACTGCTTCCAGGGCAAGGTGGCAGTCGAGAATCAGTGCAGAGTTGATGTAATTGCTTTTTGAGGGCTAGAAGGACGGCCATACTGTCTGAAAGAATGCGAATTTCAAAGTTTTTGACACCTCTCCTTAGTACAGCTTGCGCTGCTTGTAGGATGCCTACACATTCCGCTTGGAATTTTATATATTATTTAAATAAAATCAACAATTTGGATGAAGAAAGAGCCAGCCCTCTTGTCACCGGAGGAGACGACAAGACACGGTAATTGGATCGTATTCTCTGAATAGCTCTACTTGAAAATGTTTCTGCTAATAGTGTTTATAATCCACCTACAGGCCAAAGTTTATGATATACATCACCCAATAGTTTGATGCAATAAAAGCATAAAATTTGTCACAGTGAATTACCATAATGATATGAGAGTTTGAATGCCGTCAAAGAGCGAACAAATTCCATGCAATTCAACATTATATTCTCTATAGCTTAACGACATAGTTTCCTAAAAAAAACTTACCACAACTGTTATCCCTACACTTATTCAGAAAATGAACTTTTATTCTAAATATTTATTTACATAGGTAGCAAATGTAGGATTTTTTCTTACTCTGCACCCATAACTCTCTTCTGTCCTGGACCTTCACTGTTGGAGATGGACCTTCCAGAATTTCCTGGAGAATTTAGCCTACACTTGCTACGAAGGCCTAACGAGTTGACGAGGGTCTGATGTCAATTTTTTATTACAAATTGATAACGTTTCCAATTACTTTTAATTTCAATTATCAAAAAATAACAAAAATATGACTTCTATAATAAATAATCTATTTTTTTTTTACAAATAGAAATAGACCTTTAAAAAAAAACATTATAAATTTTGTACCTTAGAAACGTAAACAAAACACTTGTTACATAAATTATAAGCTACTCATCAATATTGGTTTGAAATGTGCGAGACCATTTTTTCTGAATACATTGTAACGGTTATGAAAGATGTCTATATCATTATTGGCACTGCATATTATGTGTAATATATAATTTTATTATTTTTATTTATTTAGGTATTTACTAGAATAAACATATTTTATTCTACTGTAAAATTAAAAGATAAATATACAAGACACATCGTAAACAACAACATGGACACATCGCAGACCAGGAGAAACAATGGTTTGGCAAAAACGACGTTTTGTGGCCTTTAATATTTGAATGGTGGGCAAATTCAAAGACGTTTGAATCTATATAAAGGTATTTATGTATAACGTAGGTGGTTTGCGACAATGTTCGCTTGATGCCTGTAATACAATATAACGTAACGAATTTATCGTTAACTCTATAGATAATAGCAGAACTGGCAACAAGGCATGTTTGTCCTCCGCAACGCTCCGTCATTACCTCCCATTGTCTTACAATTGATGTCCATGGCGAATGCAAGTGTCTCGTTCAAGTTACATGCATAAAGATTAGTCAAGTAACTTGCACGTTCCAGTAAACTAACATGTAAACCTACTTACTCGGTTATTAGTACAATGTATAACTATGATGTTAAAAGCAGACGGATTAAAATAATACCTAGGTATAATCCTCATTAACCAGACACAACTTTGTTACAAATTTCATCACATTCACCAGTTTGTTTGCCTAAAATTTTATGTTCGTTACAATGGAGGGACTCTATCTTTTTATTTAATTTAATTATCAAATTAAAATTATAGTTTTAATAAAGAAACAAAAAAATACCCAAAAACATGGAAATTAAAAAATAAATAAACTGTATTTTTTTTTTCATTACAGGAGATGTGCCTTCCATAACTTATATCTGGAGAATTTGTCCTACACTTTCCACGCTGGCCAGACGGATTGGCGAGGGGATAAACTTATAATAAATAAATTATATAATAAGGGAACTACACTAAATTAACCATATATAAAATTTATAAATGTATAATGTTTTAATGTAATTTAATGTTATAATTGTATAATGTAGACGACGGAGCTATGGCATGCATTAGTTTATGACAAATGTATGTAAGAATAGTGTATTATTTAACGTTCATTCATCTTCATTTTCATTACAGACCCTTCAACACAGAGTTCTAAACTTCCACTGTTGGAGATGGTCCTTCCAGATATTTCTGGAGAATTTGACCTACATTCGCCACGCTGCACAGACGGGTTTACGAGGGTCTGATGTCAATTTTTATTGACAATTTATTAACCATTCCACAAGTTGGTAGTGGAACCGGGTTCGACGGCTTTCCGAGTGCTTTCTGAGGCACGGGAACGTGGTGTTGTTAAATCTATGACAAATGTACGTAAGAAAAATGTATTTATTGTACATGCCGGGAGTTGTTTGAACTGACCTTTGTAGGATTTCAAGAAAAGCGTTCTTACAATCGAGCCACCACCGCTTAATTATTTAAATATATTTATAAGTACATCCCCGGGTTTAAACCACGACCTTCTTGGATATACTAACAACCGGACTACCATCTTTTATAGATTTTGAATATCTGTAACGCTATCTTGGCAAAATAGATAACCTAGCCTTTCCATTGAAACGCACTGAACTTTGGGGCCCCCTCCAAAGTAACCACTATTGAGATGCCTCAGTAGCTGAGCCTCGGCTTAATTGAGAGCTGTCTATGTAATAAAAGGAATACTAAAGGAAACCCAACCACTCAGACTCTATTCAAAGCACCCTGTATACATTTTATTTAATAAATGTATCGCCTCCAAGCGGACGAAGCACAGCTGTCCAATTTTAATACCTAGTATTATAAATTAGGAAATTGCTCAGGGATAACAAAACACGTGTTTGCCTACTTATGCCCTTTCTAATTATAAATTACTTAAATGACATGAAAAGTATATATTTATATTTAATGACATTAGACCTCGATCCCACGAGATAGTAAGCAAGAACCCAAGCATACTCTTAGAAGCAACTGATTTACGACTAAATCAAATCTTATATTTTTTTTGAAACCATCATCATCACGCCAGTTTCCCTCCCGGGGTGGTCAGAAACCACGCTTATAAAGAAGCGGATTCACATTTAGCCAACTTTACTATAGGCCAATCATGACAAGTGGCAGGCTCGTCGTTGATGTCTCTAGCGTACCAAACTTGGCAAATATCACAATAATAAAAAAAAAACAATTTATTTAATTAAATTTATAAATATTATTGTGTATCTCCGAGTCTAAATCCACGGACTTAACCGCTAGACCACGGAGACACTATTAAATAATTAAATCACCTGAAAGTGATTTTAGTCACGGAATTAATAAAACAACTGTAAGTGCCATGTGGGCGTAGCACGTGTACCAGCCGTTTGCGATTTTCCGCTACAGTCTTTTGCTTATTTGTGGTTTAGGTTGATTTGTGTGAGTTTGCCGACATCAGTCCCGAACATTCGCGCACTCCATTTTTGACTTGGCGCTGTAAGCGCTTTTTTACTTTCTTTCGCTTTGAAAATCATTCGAGAGCGTTTTCATTCCTTTAAGCAAAATACAATTAAAAGGCGCGCTTTGTTTTGCTTTTAAGTCGAACACGATCTTCGTATTATTAAGTGACATCACTCACTGACTAGTGTTTTTAAGGTAACGTTCTTAAATATAATGTATTTATTTTATTAAAATATAAGTGATTTCGTTAATTAAATCATAAATTAGTGAGATTTTATATTCTCTGATAAAATAAAGGTTAGAATAAACCAAAAATAACATATTTTTTTTCAATAGTCAACTACCCTATTGGATATTTATCCAGACAACATATGTATGTATTTTGGGCAATGGTTGTACACCTTTTTACACGTTGCCAGATTTGAGATTTTTAAATTGTACAGCTGAACGTGAATAGGCACTTTTTCTTTCGGAAAAAGGAAGGCTCATTTACTTATTATGTTTGGGTAAAACATCCTTACTATAGCACTGTACCTTTATGTATACAGAGTGATCTTTTGAGGTTGATCATAGAATATTTAGGTACCTATGCTAATATTTTTATTATTATTATTTTCTTGACGGAAAGTTTGATTAACGGTCGGAACCGGTTAGAGTATATATGTAGTAGTGTTGCGGTTCAGTTGTTAAAACGCTTTCCCTCGAACCAAAAAAAAAGTTAGAACCCCGTCATAGTCATTGCCTAACGAGATCAAACTTCTCAATAACAGCAGCTCTATTCTGTTACTTAAGCGCAAACGTTATATAATGGAATCCGTTAACTATATACATATCACGCTATTAAAGTTGATATTTGCATGGACGCTGTCAAGTTAGAGCGCTTATAGAGTTGAGAATTGAATAATTTTGTAATTATGACGCAAGCTCTGACGTAAATATCCACTAATAACGTTTCGACTACGTAGGGCTACAGTGTGCCTATGAGAGTGCATCAGCGATCATCTAGACCCTTTTTGCTGCCGCATTAACGCGGGTAAACGATCGCCAATATACAACATACAATAATAAATTTCACTTTATAGACATGATTGCCTCACCTGTCGGTGCTTTTAGGAAGTCTATTTTGGACATATTTAAACCATAATGTGTTGTTTTTTTTTTTTTTATAGCAAACAGTCATTTACATCATATTACAAACATAATTAACATTAACAAGACCTTGAGTGTCGAGAATTTACACAAAATACAATAAAGGAAAACACAAACAAGCATAGCAGATTAACAATTAAGCAAAATATAAAATTATTAACATTAAAATTGAATTGAAATACTAAGTTATATCATAGCAGAAACAATATTAATAATACTACACATATAAACAGCTACACATTACAAATGTTATATTATTTTAATTTAGAGAACATATGTAATTTGAGGTCGTTTTTAAATTTGTTAACACTAAAGGTAAATAAGTCAAGATGAGACAATTCCTTATCGTAGTAGTCGAGAGAGCGACAAAAGTATCTATTAGCCGTGTACCTAGTAGATGAATTAGAAATAAGAAATAAGTTGTTGCTGCGAGTACTTCGTGTGGGGACACGTAATGGTATATTTTGTAAGAGTGTAGAAGAGTCTATAACATTGTTTAATATTTTATAAAGGAACATAAATAAATAATAATAAATAAATATTTCCAGACAGGTCACACATCGCCATCTAATTTCCGTGGTAAGCTACGAGGCTTGTGTTACGGAAACTAGATGGTTGATAAACTACATTTTATACTTTTTTTTATATAAACACCCAGACCGTGACAAATTATACAATGTACAACTTGCCCCCAGTGGGAATCGAACCCACGACCTCCCGAGTTCACGGCAACGTTTGTGACCACTAGACCACGGAGGCGGTCGAGAGAGAGAACATGGAGTCAAAAATATTGCGACGCATTTCAAGAGAAACGAAGGCTGATGATTATGAAGTTTTGTTTAATAATCATCTTCGTCTTTAAACAGTGGTACTTCGTCATGTCAACATACTTCACAAAGATGCTTTGAGTTATCAAGTTGAGACAGGCTACAATCATAATCTCCTTTTCCTTGAACCTACGTTTATGTAAACATGTAACATTAGTAAAACCTTTATCTGCACGACCTCATTCACAAAGCTAACCCCCCACCACCCCCCACCACCCCCCATTTGTATATATTGTATATACTCGTAATACACCCCCACCCGGTGTCCTAGAAGCGGGGAAACATGGATATAATTTAGAGGAACCAGTCTAATATTAAATTATAAATTACAAACTATATATTTTTTATTCGAAGGTGTACAATGATTTAAAAAAAAAACTAAATTATTAATTAAATTAAAAACTTACGTTTAAAACATAAATTACTATTAATAAAAATAAACCTACTTAAGAAATAAAAATACAACTAAAATAAAGAAAAAACTAAATATAAATTATATAAAAAAAAGATTTGCTCCAAATCGCTGCCAATGGGCAAAGTGCCAAGGATACTGGCAGCATTGCCACGTTGAATGGCAATGCTGATCCTTTGGCCCAAATATTGCCCAGCCCTTTTCTCTCCCAAGGTGTTGATGAGCTGTTTTGACAACGCCTTGAAAATTTCAAATTTACAAACACTTCATTATTTTATTTAAATATTTTATTGCACTATGTACTCTTGTACAATGAAACGATTTGTGTTGTGAGGTAGGTGCAACCATTAAATAGATTAATAGGTAATTAAATTTGTAAAATGTAAATTAAATTTAAGTACACAATATTACATACTATAAATATATTATATACACTACATATAATACCTACTTTCACTGTAAGGAATTGTTTAAATAATGTGAGTATACCATCTCAATTTACCTACAATACAGTATTTTAATGTTTTTTCATTCATTACAGCCCCTAGTACACAGCGTCCTAGACCTCTACTATTGGAGATGGGCCTTCCATAATATATATCTAGAGAACTTGGCCTACACTCGCCACGCTGGCCAGCCTGGTTGGCGAGGATAATATTAAGCTTACGACAAATTTAAATAAAGAATAATGTAAATTTAATTATTTTTTTTACGTATTTTCCAATCTTTTTTATTCGAAGGAATTAAGGTACAATGATTCAAAAAAATAAAATAAAATATTAATAAACTAAAAACTTACATTTTTAAACATAAATGACTATTAATAAAAATAAACCTAATTAATATAAAAAATACAACTAAAAACTAAAATGAAGAAATAACAAAAAAAAAAATTTTTTTATAAATAAAAAACTTGCTCCAAATCGCTGCCAATGGGCAAAGTACCAAGGATAGGGAAAAGGATACTGGCAGCATTGCCACGTTGAATGGCAATGCTGATCCTTTGGCCCAAATATTGCCCAGCCCTTTTGTCTCCCGAGGTGTTGACGAGCTGTTTTGACAACGCCTTGAAAATTTCATGTGCACTTGGTCCCCACGGCCCGAGAGTTTCAACTCCAAACGGCGCAAAAACACATCTCCCAATAAGCTGAGTGTATTTCCGCCGCTTGAGGTTCTCTGCTTGTAATTTTATTGTTATAATCCGGTCATTAGAATGCCCACATGTAGTAGCAATAAGTACAGTCTTCAAGGCTGGTTGCCGATATTATCTGTCAGATAAATAAATACTTATTAAATTAAATTGTTTAATTAATTACATAACTGCCGTAGTATATCAGTTAAGGCCATAGATTTAGACGCAGAGGTACCGGTTTGATTCCTGATCGGTACACAACAATTTATTTGTGATATTTCTCGACTTTCGTATGCTAGAGACATCAAAGTTGTAAATGTGAATCCGCTTCTATAAAAAGCTTGGTTTCTGACAACCCCGAAAGAGATACGGTCGTGATGATACTTTACTTGACTCTTGTTTTGATTGAAAGTTAATGATTAGGTTGTCTTTTTTATGTTTTTTGGAACGAGCTCTATGTTGAAGCTCTATATCTATGTCTTTGAATACAAACATCCCACAACCTCACATAATCTACGTTAGTCGCGTAATAAAAAACTTTATTCTCTGTCTTGTGATTTGTGGAAATTGTCACGTGGGGCGTGGTCGTAGGCTTTGTCGCCAATGGGCGTGTCGCGAGAGGGACAAGCTGCTCTGTCACTGTTTTCACTCGCTTTTAAATTTGTAACACAGAACGGGATGAGACGGCAGAAATGGAACGGGAAAGGAGGTTCTTAGAACGTGGGAGCTCTGTAGACGTTCACTTTATGTTTTCTTTGTAAGAAAATGTGGAAGAAAATGTTTAAATGAAAAAAAAAAGCTTTTTTTTATTTTTACACGACATGTAAACTCGGGTTCACCTCATGGTAAACAGTAAGCATCTAAAGCACTTTTGTTTCCAATAAACGTTGTGTCGGTTGTATAGGCGGTAAAAAATAATAATTAATTAATTCATTTGTGACATTTCTCGAGTCAGGTATGCTAGAGACATCAACGAACTTGCCACTTGTCATGATAGACCTATAGTAAGTTTGGCTAAATGTAAACTCGCTCCCTACCAAGGCGTGGATTTTGATCACCCCGAACGGGAAACGGTCGTGATGATAGTTTACTTTTTATTGATAAGACTAATGTTATTTTTACTATATACAGGAGTATTACTGTGCAATTAGGTTATTTGGAAAATAATATATGTAGTTTTCTCATCAATCAAGTATTAGAGCTTTCTTAATGATATTTTAGACATTTTGCACATCAGAATAGAGGGTTTTTTCTACTTAAATTGCAATCTTTTTAGAAACAATTGATTTTCAATTATAATGTTAAATTTAAATAAAAAAAAATCCTCCTCCTTAGTCCCTACTTTTGGGGATCGTGACTCAGTGGTTGCGGCCTGGATGGCTTGTGTACTGAGATGTTTAGGTAGGCAGTCCCCTGACTGGACATCGTTTGGATCTTCTTCCTCTTGTTTTTACCGTCTACTTTTCCCGTTACTAAGAGTATTTCCAGATTGCCGGCACCTCTTCTAGCAATGTGTACAAAATATTGCAGAATTCGGGTAAAGCAGACGACAGAAAGTCTCTATCCCTTGGCAAGTTTGAGCTCTTTGAGCACCGAAACGTTAGTGCGCCGTGCGGTCCAATGGATTCTGAGCACACGACGCCAACACCACATCTCAAACGCATAAATTCTTGCCCTATCTGTGGCTTTATAATATTATATAAAATAAAAATTAAGCTCATAAAAAGTTACAAACTAAATTAAAAATAAAACTAAACTATTTATAAAAAAGTTAGCTAAATGTGAATCCGCTTCTTACATTATAAAGCGTGATTTGTGACCATCTCGAAAGGCATACGGTCGTGGTGATACTTTTCTTTGTACTTCATTTTTAAAAAAGACTATTTTTACATAAATTTGATATAAATTTTCTTAGATAAGCGAGCGAGCGGAGGCTGTATCGATCGCCGCCCGCCCCGCGACAGGTCACTACACCTCGACACACTTCTAGGGCGGGCGAATCTCACTGAACCTGTTTACCGATAAAACTTGCCTAATCTTTTAAATAATCAGTTTATAATCTTTTCTAAGGAGTAGATCTTATATTTTTATCTCAGTGCGTCAGTTCTTACAATTCCAGACCCAACCTCGCGTCCCGCTTATTGATGGTAAGGGAGCAAACTCGACATCCTTCAAGGCTCGCCATCTACTACAGAACCCGTCTACTCCAACATCGGTACTCCAACATACGTGTCCGGCCCATTGCCACTTCGGCTTACTAATTTTGAAGGCTATGTCTGTAACTTTGGTTCTCTGACAGATGTACACGTTTCGGACTTTATACATCAAAGAAATACCGAGCATAGAAAGAAAGAAAGAAAGAAAGAAATACGTTTATTCATCGCAATACAGATACAATTTACACAATTAAGATTAAGATATGCAGCACAACGCGGCCCGACAGGCACTCAACAGTACTCCAGGATATAGCCGCGCATAGGATATGGGGTGGCACGGACCATGAATTAATATTAAAATATAGAATTGGCCGCCCCCACACCCACTGCCACATCCCGAGCACCACCAGGCAACCATCGAGGCGCGCTGCACTACAATTCATACCGTAATTCCTGCAGCGATGAACGGGCCCTAAGCTCAGCATGTGTCGCGAGTCACATAGTTGGATCCGCGACGCTGTTCTTCCGCTAGTACCCAATAAAATAAAATATATATTTTTAAATAAATAACAAATATATACTTACACATAACCATACGAATACTTATCTACATTGAATTGAAATCGTTTATATACAATACACACAGTAAAATTAGTACATTTCACCCAAAAATGCATTTAAACTATATAAAACAAGGAAAATAAATAAATAAAATAAAATAAACTTCATAGCTCGCTGAGCGACCTTAAACTTGTGATCCAGACCCACAGTCAGTGTCTAGGTCTCTGCTCCGTACGACAATACTGGCAGAACGCATTGGTTGCTTCGTCTTCAAACATTGTAGTATGTTTAAAAAGATGTAGGGCATATGCGCAAAATAATCAGAATTCTACAGACAGTACTTTGTCAGAAATATAAAAGTGGGACGGAACATTAAATCTCGTTTACTTATTCATAAGAAGCATCTTGTAAATCATTGAACGTATCAGCGCCTCGGCAGATTGCTACAAAATTAATATTCCTTGTTTCGTCTCTTCTGCAATTACACTGTAGTCGCTATCACTGCCGGCCGATTGGGACAAAGATTATGAAAAAACAGACTCGGATGTTCGTACAAAAATCACTGGTTTTTCCAACAATAGAACTATGCTTTTAAATTAATAAATAATAATATAGTTTCCGTGGTAAGCTACGAGGCTTGTATTACGGAAACTAGATGGTTGATAAACTACATATTATACTTTTTTTTTGTAAATATATACATATTATACATATAAACACCCAGACCGAGACAAATTGTACAATGTACAACTTGCCCCCGGTGGGAATGGAACCCACGACCTCCCGAGTTCACGGCAACGTTTGTTACCACTAGACCACGGAGGCGGTCTCTTAATTTAGTTAATTAAAATTCTTTTAACTCTTTAAACACTTTGCATTACATAGTATGATAATTTTGACATACACGTTATATCGTCTGTCTGATATATTTAAAGAAAAAAAAAGTGCGTCGGTCAGTCGTCGTAGTCAGAATGTGAAAAAAAGTCCGAGTTAAAACCAAATTACAGTCTATTAATGTCAATAAATTGTGTAATTATTAATTGTATTTTAATTTAAAATTCTATTTTTAATTATAGTTTTAAGTATTATTATGTTTATATAAATTATCACTTTATAAAATTTTATTGTTATACATAGATTTGTTTTAAGAATTGAACTTAATCTAATTTATATTAAAATTGTATATAGGTATACTCTAATTTGAATGCTGTAATCTCCTATAATTAAGGTGGCACTTAGCCCCATATTATTATTATTTTGTTGTAATGAATTGGTGTACATCTTGTTGGAGATCTAATAAATAAATAAATAAAATCTTCTAATTTAAACGTCGTTCTATGTCATTAAAAAGGAGGTCTAAAGTCTTAAAATAATTAAACCTGCGCCGCGACACACGTATTATAATGTACAGGTTTATATATAACGTATAAATTCATTATGTTTTATTTTATTTGAAAACTAGTTTTGGACTTTATTTATTTTAAATTTTTTGATTGACCATTAACGCTCGCTTATCAAATATTTTTAGTAGTGTTAAACATACAAAAAACATTATAATCTTACATATTGCCTCTGTAGTTTCTTCTCCGCTTCTAAATCCACCCGTCCGTGGATTTAGAAGCGGAGATACCGGGTTTGAATCCTGGTCGGAACACAATAATTTATTTGTGGTATTTCTCGGGTTTGGTACGCTGGAGACATCGACGAGCTTGCCACTTATCATTATAAAGTAAAGTTGGCTAAATGTGAACCTGGTTGTATTCGTAGTTTCTGACCACTCCGAAAGGGATACGGTCGTGATGTGATGTGATACTTTAATTTTACATAAACATGTAATAGAATCATAATTGTTCTAGCTTATAGTATGACAATGCCTCTTTACAGCAGCTATTATCTTAACTAACATTTAAATTTATATTTTTATAGTTGTGTATGTCTTAGCTTATAGTATGACAAGGCCTATATACAGCAGCTATTATCTTAACTGACATTGACATTTATATTCTTATAATTGTGTTTGTCTTAGCTTATAGTGTGACAATGTCTATCTACAGCAGCTATAATGTTAAGCGTTATTCTGTATTTATAATTTTGTTATTTTATTATTTTATTGTTTCTCTTTCCAAATGATGGTTATCATGTACTGCTCCAGATTCACTAATATGTACTATAAAATTATATCGTTTTATATCAATATTGTAAAAATTGACGTGTAAAAGTGCAGAATACATATATTTTTGTCCTATGGCTACTTGCAAAATAAACGAATTAAATTGAATTGAATAAATGCTGTAGGTACCAATACCTAAAAAAGATTATCTGATCTTTCCAAGCAATTCGTGATATTTTTTTTCTATCGTATCTATTCTGTTATAGCCAACGCATTTATTCTTTGACAGAAGTCAAAAAGAGCCTAATTTGACTCGCGACAACCCCGCGATTAAATTTTAATATTTGAAAAGCGAATTTGTTGGAGTCGGTTTTTGTTGTGGAACGATTGTCGAGAAGGGGGGTGTCGTGTCTTATTGTTGGCTGTTTATTTATTTAGTACACCGCCTTTATTCCAATCTTGTTCATTTTCACGTTCATTGTTTCTATCAAATCAAAACAGACTGTTAACACTTCTTCTTGTAGCTAAACTTTATATTTGATAAATTTTTAATTCATCTGTATTTACAACTGGTTTTTAAAAAATCTTACATTTGTAGAAAGCTATGTTACTAGCTATATTTTGTTAAGAATTTATAGAATTTAAAGGTAAAGTTAAAGATAATTTATTAAAACTTTAAAAAAATATTCGAAGTAATATAAAAACAGTATTAAATAATTACAAAGAAATCCTAACATTAAAAAAAAACTCACGGCAAATAAAACAGTAAAAGTAAAGAATTATCACGACTGTTTCCCTTCCGGGGTGGTCAGAAACCCATTTATAAAGAAGCGGATTCATAATTAGCCAACTTTACTATAGGCCAATCACGACAAAATTGACATTATTTAAAAAAACTAAATTTCTAAGCCCATTTTTCAAATTAAAGGTTTCGGACTTGCCAAAGAGTTGTTTACTGCCGGAGGGGTTATATTTAGGGGTTGAGGGTGTTAGGGGGTGAGAAGGGTGGTAAGGGGTAGTCGTAATACAGAATACCAATCCAACGATCCTCCGGAGACTAACTGGACCGTTTTCGACATGAATCTATGAGAAGAATGTTTGTTTTAAGATAATTAACGTTATATTTGCCACGAATACTTCAAATAATAAATGGTTTACTTTATATTCCCCTTAATTTAAAAATTACTTATATTATACATATATTTTATTTTAAAGATAGTAAAGTATCATCACGACCGTTTCCCTTTCGGGGTGGTCAGAAACCACGCTTTTTTTTCGTTTAGCCAACTTGACATGACAAGTAGCAAGCTCGTCGATATCTCTAGCGTGCCAAACTCGAGTAGTGTCACAAATAACTAGGAATCGCAACTGGTACCTCCGAGTCTAAATCCACGGACTTAACCGTTAGACCACGGATATGAGTTAGTCCATATTTTTATTTTTTCTTAAAAAAGATAAGTCACTAAACGAAAATAAGCTACTGTGTATGAAACACTGTCCTTCGTTCCGAGACGCGCTTAAACTGTTTTTCCAAAGCTATGTGACGTCGTACATGAAATCATTTCTCGCGCTTAGACTGCTCACGATATCGAGGTAGATCGCTCTGAGCGCTGTCACTTGTTTGTCATAATGTCCCGCGCCATTTACAAGTTAATTTAATATTAGGTTTTATTTTGAATTATTCAATATTGTAATTCGTTTATACTGTTTCTGTATTACTTCTTAAACAAATCTATAATTAATATTTAAGTAGGAGCTTCGACTGAAGCTATGCGTCGACCCGTGACCACGGCCAATGCAACTTGGCTGAAACGTCGGGAGAAATATGTCTCTACGGTAAATCGCGTAAAGATCCGTTAAAATTATAAAAACTATTATGAATATGCGCGAAAGTTTAAAAAGTTTACCAAAATAAGTTAATAATATTAAACTTTACACATATAAAGATGAATAAACCGAGAGATGTATATTTGTTATTATTCATACTCAAAGATGTGGAATCCGCAATTTATCTCTCATACATTTAAAAAAAAACTAACATTTTATAAATGAAAATATGATTTAGACCGTTCCGAATTGATATCACGCTCTAAGCATCGCGGGTGTATTTAGATTTTTGCCTTTCTATATATTTTTTTTATTTCCATGTAGAAACGGATCGTCTTTAAAGGTACGATATGTGTATTACAAAGTGATCTAGAGTAAGATAAAAAAGACAACACAATAACTAATGCAAAATTACTTTAGGGAAGCGGATCAAATAGCAAGGAAGGTACATTGAGCTCCTGATCGTTGAAGACGAAGTTGATAATTATATGTATTGTTCGATGCGTTTAATTGACCATTGTCTTGCTCTTAGTTCTTCAACAAATTCGGCATGCGTCCAGCCACGCCCGGGCAGACAAAATGAAACATTGCTCGCGGCGTAAAACAGGTAGCCACAAGAAACAACACTCATTTAATTTAGACCTCTCATCTTGCTATAACGCGAATCTGTGCTCTTGATAGTTGAACTTATTATATATATATATTGTGGGACAGTAATATATTTATTCAAAGTAAGATACAAAAATAATAAAATAAAATAGATTAAAGATTAAGTCCGTGGATTTAGACTCGGAGGTACAAAAATATTTATTAATGTAAATACATTTAACTATTATTTAATTTATTTGTGATATTTCTCGAGTTTGGTACGCTGGAGACATCGACGAGCTTGCCACTTATCATGATTTTCCGACCACCCCGAAAGGGAAACGGTCGTGATGATACTTTACTTTTACTTTACTTTATAAATAAAATTTAACTAAAAATACCTATCACATTAAAACTATTTTATAAAATAAATAAGGGCTTACCACCAGGAAGGGTATCTAAAACTCTCGCCGCATTTACTCGTTGAAATATTTTGTTTTAGCTAGTTGTGGCATTTGGGATCGCCACACTCTTGATAAATTCGTTTTCCCAGCTCTTTTACGAATGTGTAGGTAGCATGAAAATATACTCCCATTGTTTTAACCCCAAATGCCACAAAGTTATAACAGTTTAATACTATTATATTTCATGTGTTTTTAAAATAGCTGTATGAGCAACCGAACCGACCTTTTTTGAGGTAGAGGAAATGTGGCAAGCGGCTAAGGTATCCACACAGGTGGCATCCCAGACAATACACCTTCCCTCACTTCATGGTATATTTTGTCAAAATACTTTTTAAGCTATAAAAGCGTCTTGACAGAAGATAAGATACGAGATAAAGATTTTCTATTTTTAATCCTATTACCCATATTAATACTTTTATGAAATTTAAATTATCAATCTACACTAACACTATCAATTTTACTACTCGATTGTTGATGTCATACTCGGATAAAAAATTACTGCAAACTCGTATCCTGTAACGAGGTTGGCGTATTTACTCAGTTAGAGGTTCTCGGTTCTAACTTGAACGGTAATGGTTCTAAAGTTTGCCTCTAAAGTCAAATCGAATCCCAAACTACTAAGACTACTTAGTTAAACTTCAACGTCAAAAATAATGCCAACAACACAATAACGATTGAATATTGAAAAATGGCGATTATTTTAATAGGACATCCGGTGTGCTGGATACCAAATGGGCACATCTCGACCAAGGGGCCCCTTAATGGCACTTATAAAGAAATTCACCGACACGAAAGCCTTTTTCCTGCAGATTTTTTTTCGGACACATTCATAGCATTAGAATAATAACACCAGTGGCCATTTCTGAATGCTAAATTAAGAGGCAGTAGCATGTTCAGAACTGAAAATTTTTTGTTTAATTAATTTATGTAAAACATTATTTCATAAGAGCTGTGGTGGCTTGGTTTGTAAAAAAGGTTTCCTTAAAAACCTAGAAAACGCCGGTTCAAACCCCGGCAACCTATAATATATACACTTTTCTTAAGTACTTTTGTCGTAGATTTACACCATCACCATTCCCGTGCTTCAGAGAACACGTTAAGCCCAGGTCCCAGTTCCACTAATACCAACTTGTGGAATCGATAATAAATTCTCATAAAAAATGACATTAGATTAGATTTAATTAAAATAATAACAATAACAACTAGGTCTAGTAGTTAAGTTCGTGGATTTAGACTCGGAGGTACCGGGTTCGATTCCTGGTCCTGACCAGATACAATAATATTTATTAATTTAAATAAATACATTTAATTAATATTTAATTTATTTGTGTTATTTCTAGAGTTTGGTACGCTGGAGAACTTGCCACTTGTCATGATGCCTATAGTAAAGTTGGCTAAATGTGAATCCGCTTATTTACGAGTATAAGCGTGGTTTCTGACCACCCAGAAAGGGAAACGGTAGTGATGCTACTTTAACAATAACAACGAGATTTCTGCTGTCAGATTCGTTATCCCTGTATCCCTATTGACAGATACGCACTATGCTACAGCGAATGGGATATAAACAGGCTACATCCTTGCTACTGGCTCTTAATTCGGCTACTTGATCATTAAACCTTATTTCATAATTAACGTGCATCGACGAATTTGCATGTTAAATCGCACGCATCGAAACAAAGGTTAGTTTTCGTGGGCTTTTATTGTTCCAACGAGAACTTTATGGAATAAATATGCATCATAGTATCGTTGATGTGATATAAGAACCGGGCATTAATATTTGGATTAAAACAACCACAGGATTGGGGACATTCCCACTTTTACACCGGCTTGGTATTAGCGGGAGTACCCACCAGTAATTCATCACATATTATACTGTCTCACTCTCCCAAAGGTTAGCTGGTAGAAAAGCCGAAATGGCTTTAAGTTCGCCTTTGTACAAGTTAAAGTGCAATAAAGTATTTTATTGTTATTTCAATGATTGCACCTATAATTGTTCAAATTTGTCCCTAAGGTTTGGCTGTCAGAGAATGTCTTCGGGCATTAAGTCCGCCTTTGTACTTTGTGCAATAAAGTTTTTTAAATAAATAAAAATAAAAATATTTTAATAATAATAATCATCGCCTCCGTGGTCTAGCGGTTAAGTCCGTGGATTTAGACGATTTCGATTCTTGGTCGGGACACAAAAATATGTATTAATGTAAATAAATACATTTATTATTTAAATTATTTGTGATATTTCTCGAGTTTGGTACGCTGGAGACATCGACGAGCTTGCCACTTGTCATGATTGGCCTATAGTAAACTTGACTAAATGTGAATCCGCTTATTTATAAGCGTGGTTTCTAACCACCCCGAAAGGGAAACGGTCGTGATGATACTTTACTGTAACTATAATAATAATTATAGATATTGTGTTGGGCGCTGATAGTAAAATAAACTAAACGGTTATTTTTTTAAACTAGCATGACATGTGAACTTGCGCCCAAGGTCTATAAATGTTAGCTACTAGAATCAGACACTGATGACTGACATCAGACCCTAACACTATGCCGGCTCGACTGGGCATGACGGCAATGAGAGCAGCATCCCGAAACGTGTGGATACACTTTACTGGGTTTATCAGAAGATCTAGCAGACTGGGCAAAATACCACTATCAGTGCGCCTATCACATAATTAGTTAGACTACTTCAGCTCTCCTCCATGAGCACTTCTCTGGAGATGCTTGAAGTGTCCATTATCGGCCTGATAGAATATAAGTCTAGTCAGGCCAACAACAAACTCCTGAATAGTTGGCATCCCCAAATCTCGGGCTATGACCGAATTACGCACGAATCAGCTAGGAAAACTCAGTATAAGAAACAAGAGCAAAATTTAGGTCAATGATGAGAAATTAATTTGAAAAGAGATTTGCGTACGCGTAATTATTCCAAATCGATCACGGAGGAGCTTTCTTAAATACTAATTACGCACAAAAGCGACAAAAAAGAATGCGAAGGTACTTAATTGTGTAGGTAAAATTTACAAACGGGGTTTTTTTTTAATTAAATAGGTACCTTTTTATTTACCCAAAAGTAGTTTATGTTTTTTTTTCATTTTTATTAATTTTCAAGTTGACTAAATTGTGAATAATAAAAACTGTGAATCAGGTTCATCAAGAAAAGTAAATTATCATCACGACCGTATCCCTTGAGGGTTAGTCCGAAACCACGCTTTCAATGAAGCTGATTCACATTTAGCCAACTTTACTATTGGCCAATTACAAAGTGGCAAGCTCGTCGATATCTCAAGCGTACCAAACTTGAGAAATTTCACTAATAAATTATTGTGTCCAGACCAGAACTAGAACCCGATACTACCGCTTCTAAAACGGAGGCAGTTTTAAAAGCGTGGTGTTTGACCACCCCTCAAGGGATACGGTCGTGATGGTTTTTTTTTTCAGTTGTTTTGAAATATAGATTTTACGGGAATTCCGTGCAACTTTATATGGTCTTACTTTAGACTAATGATCTTTTAAAATGTTGGAAAGTGCGAGCGAGAGGAATGCAAGACTTTACCGATTAAAGACTTTAGTCCGACTGACATTAGTTTTTGTTAAAGTTAGAAGCTCAGTAGCGAAGTATCTACAACACAACTATTTTGAGATAAACAAAGAACAATCTTGCAGCTTGTCGCTAGTCTACCTACCATATCTCGAGAGAATTCTAAACCCCTGCGATAGAGGTAGTAGGAGCCCCTACGGAGGGGACAGAGGCCCCTTGCAAGGGTCACGTAAGTGTCACACGTCATTTGGATTGTCACATTTTATCACAAAGGGGGACACAATCGGAATTCATTTTCGCCATAGACGGATGTTTGAAGACTGGTCAAGTGGTCTGTTTTTTTTACTCATTATGAACTGACCTCGTACTATCAATGTATATAGATCGTAAACAGATTATTATGTATTAAATGAAGAATTTATATTTTTACGTACTTAATTATTTAATTCTAATATATTTACATTTATTTAAAAAATCTCATACACCCATCATATAAATCTATCACTCT
The DNA here is from genome assembly GCA_910589645.1 of Tinea semifulvella. Taxonomy (NCBI): domain Eukaryota; kingdom Metazoa; phylum Arthropoda; class Insecta; order Lepidoptera; family Tineidae; genus Tinea; species Tinea semifulvella. The sequence goes on along the minus strand of OU342598.1, from coordinate 784,873 downwards.
CCCAAAGGTTAGCTGGTAGAGAATACCTTCATGGTATTATGCTCGCCTATGTACAAATTTTTATTTTGTATATTTTGTGTGCAATAAAGAATTTTATTATTATTATTATTGTTCTATGATAATATAGACCTATTCAATAAAAAGCGAAAAGAAGCGGTGATGGCTCGGTTTTAAGGACCCCGATATCACAGAGTCCTAGACCTCCACTATTGAAGATAGGCCTTCCAGAATATGGTTCTGGAGAATTCGACCCATACTCGTCACGATGGCTGGGGGTTTTTATGTCAATTTATCAACGATACCCATAAGTTGGGATTAGTGGATAGGGAACCGACGGTTATGTTGAATGTTGAAAGAATGAACGAAGAGAGATTGACGAACCAGATGTATAATGCGAAACTTGTGGGTAAAAGAGGCCCTGGCAGACCAAGACTTACCTATATCGATTAGATAAATAAAACAATAGCTTAAGGTGTATTAAAAAGCCATCGAAACAAAAGGGCATGTATTAATAGGTTGATGAATGATGAAGAAGCGAAAATGGTATGTAGTGATCGTGACAAGTGTCGCTCAATTGTCTCTGCCACAGTCACGAGAACGATGATGTTGTAAATCTTTGACAAATGTTGGTAATAAAAGTGTATTTTTCATTGGTACATGCCGGGATTTGAACTGACCTTATTAGGATATTAAGGAAAGTGTTATTACATCCGTCGCTCGTATAAAGAGCGTTACCTGGTTTGGCATGAACTTCATAGTAATGTTATAATTATTTGCTTTAGATCCACTCAAATGCTGTCATATGGCTCTCAAATGCAGTGCTAATCTCAGTAAAGTAAAATCGTATTATGTTGGACCTGTCACATATATGTCTATTATAAGATTTTGACCCTTGATGTGGCATTTGCCGGAAGTGGGCATTATTTTTTTCCTTCCCATAAAGGTTATGGTAATGCCAGTTAGATGGGGTTGTGTGACGTCACGGAGCAATGTTCAACAGATGTTATCGAATTAGATGAAGCGTGTTTTCTCGTTTTATGGGCCATGTTGCATGTGCCAATGTTCTCGGTAGACGTCTGAAGACAATGGCATTGATGTTTTTGAAACATTATACTAAAATATTGTTATTAAATTAGAGTCATGTGTTTTTTACAACTTTTACAATTTAAAGGGGAAGGAGGTACTGATGCATGTGTAACTTGCGCTGAATGACTTTGCATGATAATAATTGAGACTACAAGTCCAAAAATGAGACGATAAAAAGAGTAAACCGTTAGCAGAAGACCAGCAGCTTAGCAGCTTGTATAAATACTATGCTTTCATGTATCTTTATCGGAACGGTTTCTTTTAATTTGTTAATTTATTTATTATACTTAATTTTTATAAGTAGGTATTGTAACGGGTACATGTAGGTTACAGAGTTTTATTAGCATGTTAATAAAGAAGAATATTGTCAATCCGTCTGGCCAGCGTGGCGAGTGTAGGCCAAATTCTCCAGATATATGTTCTGGAAGGCCCATCTCCAGCAGTGGAGGTCTAGGACGCTGTGTTCTAGGGGCTGTAATCATGTAATAATGATTGTGAATATACGACAATTACACAGTTGATGGGTTTTGTTTTAAAACAGAAGAAAAAGAAGATCGGGAGCTCGGACCGAGAGGTCGACAAAGCGAGTATCTTTTATAAATATTAGGATTAAAATAATAATTACAGTTAAAGTCTACCGCGTAATAGTGTCCCTCGTAGGAAAGTGTTTAGTTTTTCTACATTTGTAATTATTTCGAAAATATAAAGTATAAAAAAGTTTTATGCATTTTTAATAAAAAAAAGGAGTTCCGTAGAATCCTCTCCGTAACAATTCAAAGCAACTACATCCAACCGCAGGTGTTGGATAATCTTGTGACTGCAAAGGCAGGTTACAGTATGTATAAACTGCCTCCGTGGTCTAGCGGTTAAGTCTGTGGATTTAGACTCGGTGATACCAGGTCCAGACACAAAAATATGTATTTATTAATATAAATTTCAATCATTTAATTAATATTTAATTTATTTGTGATATTTCTCGAGTTTGGTACGCTGGAGACATCGACGAGCTTTGCCACTTGTTATGATTGGCCTATAGTAAAGTTGGCTAAATGTGAATCCGCTTCCTTATAAGCGTGGTATTTTTCTTTTCAAAACATATGAAGCTACTAAGACTAAGAAAGTCCGTATTTCCCGTATGGGACTCAAACGATGAATCAAAACTGTTAACAAAATACGACATCCGTATTGTTATAAGCCATAAGTATTATAAGTTGTGAGTACAAACTTTTCCTTGCATAATGGATATGTCCTGATAGATTCGGTAAGTGATTGATAGAGAGGCTGCGGTGGACCGGAGATCCATTAAAATATATCTTAAGTCATGGCATGACGGATCGCCCAGCATTGTTGTGTTAATATCTTGGGAATATGTGCTCGGATTCAAAATGCCAATATTTTCATATACAATTCTGAAACTTCTTCTTTTCGATTTCTAAATTTTGTTATATGAACACTGCCGTCTTAACCACTGACGAAAATGCTAATTGACAAATGTTACTACTCTGTGCATGATTTTCTAGAAGATTGAATGTATAACATAACATTAATTTCTTCCCTTGACAATAATCCTATTTGACATTTCAATTAATTTATGCAGACGAACTAAGACCATCATTACAAGAGCGCTTACATCTGGTCATATCCCCTTCATCCTTAAATATCCGGGATAGTTAGGTCTAATGATATGCGTCCAGATGCTTTTTTGATTCCATACAAACGAGATCGCGCGCTGGTACAAGTACGCAAATCGTAAATCACCACTCATCCCATTTGCAGTAGAAACGATGGGTCCGTGGTCCGCGGAGGCTCTGGCGTTCTCTCGTGTGCTTGGGGAAAAACTTCGCTTGGCGACGGGTGACCCTTTAAGTAGAGAATATCTTTGCACAAAGGGTCAGGCTCGCCGTTTTAGTTTTATTAGTAGTGTAGCAAATTTTATTTTTATTTTTATGTAATGTTAGTATTTCTTTTTAATTATTTATATATATATTATAATATAGTATAATAATTATATTGTTATAAAGAAATATATAAAATTTGAATATCCACCTAATACTACTTTTAGTATAAACACCTGAAAAATAACTACATACTAAATAACTGTGCTATGGCTGTGCTCGTTGGTCTAAATTTATTCATTCAATTCAATAATTATTGTTTACATTATACTACTGTTTGCACTTGTAAGTACTTGCGATAATCATTTTTGTTGTGTGTAAGATCTTTTCTCCCGATGGATGATGAATGAGGTGATAGGGAAGGCAAAGGGTCTAGCCCATACAGCCAAGTCTGACGTAATATATTTCTTTTTTATGAGGTAATGATAATCAAATTCCAGATGTTGCAGAATTTGATGCTTTTCTTGGAGTTCACAGCGCGGGAAAACCACAAAAAATATGCAACTTGTGCTCCATATTTAAAGTCCAATTTTTTCATAATTATTTACATTGTAGCACATTATTAAACAAAACAACACCACTATTGACCAATAATATCTACAGTAAATTAATTTTCAACCACGCTTCACAAGCGGATTCACATTTAGCTAACTTTACTATAGGCCAATCATGACAAGTGGCAAGCTCACCTGTTTCCAGCGTACCAAACTCGAGAAATATCACAAATAAATTAAATAATAATTAAATGTATTTATTTACATTATTAAATATTTTTGTGTCCCGACCAGGAATCGAACCCGGTACCTTCGAGTCTAAATCCACGTACTTAACCGCTAGACCACGGAGACAGTTGTTTCCATAGCTTATTGTTTTTGTCATGACTATATTGTTTGTATTCTACCTATTTTTTGTGTGTTAGTAAATTATGTTACCTACTTATTGAATGCAATGCCACTTGTCATGGCTAAATTTATAAGCGTGGTTTCTGACCACCCCGAAACGGAAACGGTCGTGATGATACTTTTAGTACGTTTTTGTTGGTTGGTACAGATGAGCAAAATCGATGTAACACAATACATTGTAAATGCATTACCAATAAATGATGTCGAAGAAAATCTATCTACGATTATAAATAAGTATCCATTTTCTCGGAAATGGAAAATGGTGTGATTTATAAATGATGAATGGTCTGTCACTAGGGAGGGAGTGATTGTGCAACTCTCGACGTCACTGCGTTGAATTACTGCTGCGGTACAGTGCGTCTTATTCACGCTACGGTTACGCTGCACTGACAGAATAGGAAGATTTTGTAAAAAAAACTTAAAATTCACACTATAAAATGTGTTTATTTGTACAATGTTGTGCGACATGTAACTTCGCCCACCTACCTAATTGTATACACGCGAAGTCTAGTAATGTTACCAACTGGAATGAGATTGTCAGAGACAATTGTCATTAGTCCTTAACACAGTTATTTATCCTTAACATTATTATTAAGCAACATTGTATGCTTATCTTTAGTCCTGAAGTTTTTAGTAAACGAAGGAATGATCTTGTGTGTGGAAGCCTCAAGCTTTTCGAAAAGTCTTTACTAGCAGATATTTCTGTTTTCTGGGTCCATACTTATATAATAATCATCGCTTACTAAAGAGGTAGCTATATATCAATGCACTAAAGTGATATGTAGAAAGAATGTCACACAATGGCTACAGTCTCTTGACTATAATATAACGGAGGAATTACTGTCAATAGTAAAGTAGGAATGCGATAATAACAAAGTATGTAAAGTTTACACACCCTCTTACACACACTCACACACTTACATCATAAACAAAAAGAGGATCTCAACCACACAATTTTTAATTTATTTTTCTTTTTGTGTACATTTTGTTTCTTTTATTATTTTGTAATTAAAAGTAATAATATATTTAAAAGGGTGTCTGGGCGTTGACTGCCGACGGACAGACCTATACATATAGGCTTTGTTCGGCTGCAAATGTCTGTTTTTCTGTACCATAATGCATAATGAAATATGTTATTGTTTTCATATCTTGTAACTTTTTTACTGAATAAAGATATTATTATTATTATTACTATGTCAGCCTCCCTACTAGCATGGGCTGTAGACGTCTCAAAAAGCGGTTAATGTCAAAAATGTCTAATTGCGACAAATAGCAAGCATGGGATAGCGAAATATACCAAATCGATCACAAATTATTTATTTTGCAAACATGGCATTTCTTGGATTCTTGACAGACCCGTTAAAGAATATTATATCTTGATCGGCTGGCGGTGATAAGAAAAAATTATAAAAGTATTTTTTTTTATGTTGTTGTCGGGTGGTCTATGCATATGATGGCGATTGACTATTTTTGTTTTAAATTATTTAAGAAAATTTATTGGAACCCAATAAATACTATGTGAATCACGTAAAGATCTAACAATTAAAAAAACAGTGTTGGATTAAAAAAAAAAACTAGAGGACTTAGCGCCATTTTTCACAGACATGTCAAGTGCAAGTTTTTGTTTTGTAAATTATGTAGATATTGTTAGTCAAAAGTGGTGTTGTTTTGTCAAAATAATGTGAATAATTATGGAAAAGAATAAATTGGACTTTATACATATGAGGCACAAGTTAAAGTTTATTTTTGCGGTTTTTCCGCATTGCTGTGTACTCACATATTATACCAGACGTGTTTGGGACATAATGCCGCGAGTAACTACAAGCATCAAATTCTGCAACATCTGGAATTTGAAGATAACCTCATAACAAAGAAAGATATATTGCGTCAGACTTGTCTAGACCTAGGTTTGTCTTCCCTATCACCTCATTCATCATCTATTGGGAGAAGAGAACACAAAACAAAAAAAAACTAATTACTTGTTTATGTAAAAAAAAATATGTTGCCGCAAGATAATAATCGGCTTTGACAAAGCTCGCGATTTTGACAGATTTTTACGTTTAAAACTGGATTTAAAAGCCTGTTAGACAAGATTTAAGGCAACCCATGTTAACGGGGCTGCTTAATATATAATAATATTTCCAATCATATACTTATTTGTCACACAAAACCTGCAAGTACGAGTTTATCAATCAAACTAATTTTACTTTTTGTATTGTCAAACTTATAAACACTAAAAACAATGCATTAATTGCCTAATCCCCAAACCAATTTACAAATAGCAGCAGTCAAGAAGCCCCATCTTAATCCAATCACGCCCCGACCTTGTCAACGTTTTGTTTCACAAGCCACATGCAAAAAACATCAATAAAATGATCCTAAAAAACAAATACACGAAGAAAATAATCCATTTAGTCGCGTGGCACACACAAACCCGATGGCAAAGACATACACATAGAAATAATGGCGACTCCTTGCATTTGCTGATTCGTGCGTTTGTTTAGGGCCAGCTTTCAACTTTTCAGATTTTACAAATTCAAAATTATTAATTGTATAGATTGCTTATTCTAATAACAGTTGTATGTAGATGATCATGATCAGCAATCTGCAATCAATAATATTAATATTGTTAAGGATTTGATGTATATTTTGATTTTAGATGCTAGATACTGTTGACGTCATATCATCCACTTTGGCTTCCAATTGATCTAGAAGGCTGCCACACTCATGGACAAACGCTATGGAAATAGTACAAAGGAGACTCATCAGGATTGCATCACCACACTAATCACTATTTATGGTACTAGGCAAACGAGATTTTCTATTATTAAAGTTTATTCACGATTTGGTTATATAGAAAATCTAAAACTAGTAAATAAATTGTGCGTATTTTATTTAGTTTTGTTTTTATATTGTCAACATTGTCAAAGTCTCAATCCTAGATCCTAGAATCCTAGTGTAGATAAATCTAAAAATATTTAATATCAATTTTATATAGGTAGACTTTTATTAAGTCCGGTGGTGGCTCGGTTGTAAGAACGCGTTCCTTAAATCCTACATAGGTCGGTTCAAACTTACCCGGCATGTACCAATGAGAAATGCACTTTTCTTACGTACATTTGTCATAGATTAACAACACCACCGTTCCCGTGCCTCGGAGAGCACGTTAAGCCGTCGGTCCCGGTTCCACTAATACCCACTTGTGGAATCGTTAATATAGTCATAAAAAATTGACATCATATCCTCGCCAAGCCGTTTGGCCAGCGTGGCGAGTGTAGGCCGAATTCTCCAGATATATGTTCTGGAAGGCCCATCTCCAGCAGTGGTGGTCTAGGGCGCTGTGTTCTAGGGGCTTTAATGATGAAATGAAGACTTTTATTAACCGCTAATACTTATATATTTACAATAAAAATGGCGTTTTGTAATTAAATAATTAAATGCCGGTTATTAATTAGTGTAGGCAATTAGGTATACCAGTGTAAATAATGTAATAATTAGTGTAGGCAATTAGGTATACCAGTGTAAATAACGTAATAATTAGTGTAGGCTATTAGGTATACCAGTGTAAATAACGTAATAATTAGTGTAGGCTATTAGGTATACCAGTGTAAATAACGTAATAATTAGTGTAGGCTATTAGGTATACCAGTGTAAATAACGTAATAATTAGTGTAGGCTATTAGGTATACCAGTGTAAATAATGTAATAATTAGTGTAGGCAATTAGGTATACCAGTGTAAATAATGTAATAATTAGTTTAGGCAATTAGGTATACCAGTGTAAATAATGTAATAATTAGTTTAGGCAATTAAGTATACCAGTGTAAATAATGTAATAAGTAGTTTAGGCAATTAAAATTTAAAATTTATTTATTCATGAAAATGTACATAACAGATTATACGTCTAAACAATACATATTTCATAACAACATTAAAACACGAGTGACTAGATGTGTGAATTAATATGGCTCCAAGTACTTTAGGACAATGTTTTTACTTTCCACATCCGTTGATGTGAACACATCAAAATTCTCATTGGACTGCACGATTTTGTTCAATAAAACGATTGCACGGGGAACGGGGGCACTCTGGAGTAGATGTGTACGAGCACTCTCCTCAGCAAATAGCCGATGGCCGCGCGCGCGCAGGTACTTGTTAGGTACAAACAATGAAATTAATTTTAATATAGTAGGTAGATATATTTTACCTCTAAGAATATTTAATATATATAAGACTAGTGCTTTATTGCGTCTAACTTCTAAGGAGTTATAACGCAGCATACCTAATATAAATAATGTGGGGTACAGAAATGGGTAGTAACCATATGTCTTCTTGTACATGGCTCTGAGAAATAGTTTCTGCACCTTTTCCACCATTAGTGTGTATGTACTTTCTCTTGGATTCCAAACTATGGCGTTGAATTCAAGAGAACTGCGGACATATGAATTGTACAACACTGCCAGTGTACTCGGGTCAGTAAAGTCTTGCGCTTGTCGCATCACCCATCCTAAGTTTCTTCTAGCTCTTCCACACATTTTAATCATATGCGCATGGAAGGTCAGGTCACTGCTAAACAGTACTCCTAGATCTCTCACCTCATCACGGACACGTGTTAGCAAAGCATCAGTTAGTGTGTACTGGTGACAAATAGGACTATGTGATCTGGAAAATGTCATTACAGAACACTTGTCAATGTTCAGGTCCAGACAGTTTTCGACACTCCATTTATATATCTGATCAATGCTATGCTGAAACGTGTAACAATCTTGCTGGGTCTCGATTGACTTCGCCAGCTTCACGTCATCAGCAAATAATAGAATTTGACAATCTTTGGCTATGACATTGGGTAGGTCATTTATGAAGATCAGGAACTCCAAAGGTCCCAAATTTGATCCTTGACTTATTCCAGATCTGGTGTAGAAAGGTTCAGACTTAGATTTACCATACTGAACATACTGCGTTCGATCTGAGAAATAGTTGGCAAACAAACGAAGAAGTTGCGGTGTGAAGCCCGCTAGCGCCATTTTCCGGAGCAGTATGTCATTATCTACTCGGTCAAAAGCCTTCCTGAAGTCAAAATATGCCACATCCACTTGTTTACGAGCATCGACCTCCGTGGTAGCATAACTGAGAAAGGTCAATAGATTGGTGGTTGTAGACCTTTTAGGCAGAAACCCATGTTGAGCATCTGTGAACCAAGGATAAAGTTGTGCACTGATGCCATTATATAAAATACTTATAGTATACCAGTGTAAATAATGTAATAATTAGTTTAGGCAATTAGGTATACCAGTGTAAATAATGTAATAATTAGTGTAGGCTATTAGGTATACCAGTGTAAATAACGTAATAATTAGTGTAGGCTATTAGGTATACCAGTGTAAATAACGTAATAATTAGTGTGGGCAATTAGGTATACCAGTGTAAATAACGTAATAATTAGTGTAGGCTATTAGGTATACCAGTGTAAATAACGTAATAATTAGTGTAGGCTATTAGGTATACCAGTGTAAATAATGTAATAATTAGTGTAGGCTATTAGGTATACCAGTGTAAATAATGTAATAATTAGTGTAGGCTATTAGGTATACCAGTGTAAATAATGTAATAATTAGTGTAGGCTATTAGGTATACCAGTGTAAATAATGTAATAATTAGTGTAGGCTATTAGGTATACCAGTGTAAATAATGTAATAATTAGTGTAGGCAATTAGGTATACCAGTGTAAATAATGTAATAATTAGTGTAGGCAATTAGGTATACCAGTGTAAAGTCTTGGTTTAATTGAGACAATTCTAATTATTATACTGTCGCGCGATCGCCGCCGGACGGCCTCCACAACATACGAGGTACGTAGGTAGGTACGTTAAGTGGTTTGATATTGGCTTTGTATTAATGTTTATTTTATTTTAGGGCCAGTGAGTCAGTTGTTATGTATGAATACTCCATCCGTTTATATATGTCTATAATCAGCTTTTAAAGGGGGATCAAAAACCCACGTACGTCGAACGCGGATTCCTTTATTTCTCCCGGTCAAAGTGAGGGGTTCGAAATTTAAAATGTACTTAAATTCAATTCCTATTTCCGTTACGAATGTTTTTCTTTTTAATTTCCATTCGGGTTTGTTTTTCGGCCATTCATAGTTAGCGGGAGTGATCTTTTGTTAGGGGCTCTCTGTGAAATTGGAGAGGGATGATTTTTTGACCTTTTTGTGTATTTGAAATCCCTTTTGGTCATTCAATGTCGCTGTACGTGTTATGACATGATCACAACATAAATATACATGTGTACTAAATCTATATTGTACTAAATCCTTTTGTTTTTATACGAACTGGATTAGGTTTATATCAAATGAAAGAATAAAGTAAAGAATTAGGTGAATTTTGAAATGAATATTTGTTGGTTATTTGCTTTATATTGTAATCGTGAGGTTGCTGACTTGGTATTCCTGGTCAAACTGATCGGGGGAGTAGTAGACTGCCCTTCGTTGCTGTCCCGGCTGGACATAAATACACCAGTGCGGACCAATCGGTACAAGCCCACTTTTCGCATACCAATGGCAAGCACTAACTACAGACAAAATACATTTTTAATTAGAGCTTGTAATACTCTTAATGCATTCATTGATGAAACTGATGTTGATATCTTTCATGACAAAGTGATGGCAGTGAGAAATGCGTTTAATTTAATGTTCTTTAAACGATAAAAGTTTTTTTTTTTTTTTGTTAATGTACAGTTATTAGTTTATTGCATGAAGTGATAGTTTGTAGATGATTTCATCGTTCACAATATGTATTATTCTAACACTACTAGTGAAAACTTGTAAATGACTTTCTGTTTCTATTTTTGTATCTATACTTGTGAATTTAATGTCAATAGTTTTCCTTAATAATAAATAAATAAATAAATAAAGCTGTGTTTTTCTAGCAGATTCCTTTCTCAGTCAGATTAAACATTAACAGGTCATTGGAACCTGATAAGCTGCTGGTCTTCTACTAACAGCTTACTCTTTGAACCTCTTTGCTGCTTAGTCTTCAATTATCAGAAGTAAAACCATTTATTTATTAATTTTTAAAAAAACCACAGCTTTTTATATTAAACATATAAACAAAGTAGCAATAGTGGAACACAAGCCAAAGAGATTTTATATTATTTAGACAATACAATTAAAACAGAAATAAGAGTAAAATATAGTAATTAGATTTAAATTCATAATGTAATTGAACTGTGACCAGCAAAAGTAAAAGAAAAAAAAAAAAAGTGAAAACCAATAGGTTATTGATTATTTACCTAAAACAAAATGAATGATTGAGAGGCAGGAGCAAAATTATACTATATATACGTGTATAGTAGTATTCGTATATTAGCAAACGAAGTGGATTTGCAAAGTCAGTCCGGGATAAGAGTTGTCTTGATACTGCCTCCGGTATTTAAAATAACTTAAACAATAACTTACAAATGCCTACTTAAATATCTTTGATTTTAAAGTAGGTAATGTATAAAAATAATATGTTTCCAAGTGATACGTACTCCGGTCAAATTGTACATTTTAATTTACAATAATTCAGATAGACCTGCGAGTTGGTATAGACCTTGGTGACATTATTACAAATAAAACACTAAAAATGCAAATGATTTTTATAATGATACAATAAATAAAAGTGTTTCTAATTATTCCGGTAAATGGTAATTTTTATCAAAATAATAATTAGCGTTGTTGTGGTTCATTTAATTTATCAACCAAAAATGTTACATACTTTTTTCTAAGAATCACTATTCCTGAGATATTACGATTCTGAAAGAAGTACTTAACTTGTTCCAATATTCAGCTCTATATGCAAATCATTGTAAACCTACCACTATCATTTCGTCTATTTTGACGGAGTGCTTTTTTGTAGTATTTGTTAATATTTACTGTTCAAATACTTTAGCCATAATCTCCTTTGCAAGACTTTCCTATTTCAAGTGTTTAGTATTTAATAAATGTGACCACTATTACATTACCAACAGAAACAGCGATTAGGAATGTGATAGATAAACTATTCCTATTCTTTATAAATAACAGTAAAAAAACTCTAAAACCGACATTCGTAAGAAAACCAATAAAAGACTTTTAAGGGAGCTTAAAAATAAATGTAAGGCACCCCTCGTTTGTTGTAAAATGTGGTCTTAACGTACCCCGTGACACACATCCTAATAGTTTGATTGGGGGCCCCTTAAGCGACGCTTAATCTCTTGGAAACCATTCCTTAAAGAATTCTCTTTTTCTCTTCACTGAAGAAAAAAGCCGGGAACTCAAACTTAGACATTTGTATAAGGACGTGCCATCAGCACTTTTAATTTTGTCACCGTGCTGGCCCTAAAATGGCAGTTAAGCACCAATGCCAAATGTCACTCACGAACACTTTCTATGTCTAAATGCCTATTTGAAGACATATTTGTCCTTAAATATAGAAACTGAGAAATATAGAGATAAGAAGGTCGGAAATTGTTTCTACCAACGTAGTCTTCATCATCATCATGACCGTTTCCCTTCCGGAGTGGGTAGAAACCATGCCTATAAATAAGCGGATTTACATTTAACCAACCTTACTATAGGCTATTCATGACAAGTGGCAAGCTCGTCGATGTCTCTAGCGTATCAAACTCGAGAACATTACAAATTTTTATTTATTTATTTGCTATAGGTACACAAACAGATCACAATCGATACAGTTTACATTTTACAGCAATTTCTTAAGTTCTAGATTGCAATCCAAAAGCAGTGTACACAGCATGCTTATTGTGATATAAATTCAATATTCATTAAATTAATAAATAGTATTTCTGTGACCCGATCAGGAATCGAACACTGTACCTTAGTCTAAACCCACGAACTTAACCGATAGACCACAGAGACAGTGACAACGTAGTCTTCTTGGGACTATCTCTGATGGGTCATCTCTAAAGGACATTTTTTTTATTTATAGATTTTTTAAATTAACTTTAGTTTATAGGTACATATTTATATTATTAAGTAGATTGTGATTTTAATTTGAATAATCCTTCGGTAAACAGCAAAAAAAACGTGAGATATATTTTTTTATCAATACCGTGAAATTTTAAAACATCTGTGGATCGCTCTTTGTTTTTTGGCCTGTTCAGTTTATTATGTCTTTGACCGGGAAAATTTCAATTGGATTTGTGTGAGGGTCCATCTAGGACGTGTCACTGCCGCCACGCTGCACACCGATTGGCGGAGATTGATTGCAGAATCGTGTGCTGGTCACTGATAAAAAAAACACTTCTCTGTCTTGTACTTTCGACTAGGCCGATAAATATTTATTGAATTAAATGTATTGGTATTTTATATTGACTTAATATTTCAACTTACACCCGTCTTTTTTAAGTGTAACATGATTTCAGTTTCTTTGCCTTCATTATCCATAGGCATGAGCCAATGCTACAGGACCGATTTAAAGAAAAACAGAGTAACAAATGACCCAACTACCACCTGTTTTTTTCGCTGAGCCGGGGGTCTAACTAGTCCATAATAAGGTTTAGTGGGCATATCCTCTTTTAAGTAAAATTAAATTAAACATTTTAAATTCATAAGTAAAAACTAATAAAAGCCAGTTTAAAACAAATTATGTTTCGTCTCCCCTTTACGAAAATAACTAATACAAATTAACTAGGCTGCCGAATTATAAAACATAGTATCTGTAAAAGACATTATTATCTTCTTAAAGTGCTATCCCCTATTGGAGGTTGGCTGTCGTTATGGCGATTTTAATTTTGTTGGCCACTGTCCGGAACTGGGAGCGGGTGCATGCCCGGTCTTCTGAAGCCTTGTATCTGTCGTTGCATGACGAGTTGCAGCAACAAGTATATACTATATAAGTATAATTGCGCACATTTTTACTTTATATAAAGGTAACAAACCGTGTCTTTTGCAGCTCCTGAGCTATTTAAACGTCTTAAACTCTTTCAACTGCCTCCGTGGTCTAGCGGTTAAGTCCGTGGATTTAGACTCGGAGGTACCGGGTTCGATTCCTGGTCGGGACACAAAAATAATTATTAATGAAAATAAATACATTTTAATTAATATTTAATTTATTTGTGATATTTCTCGGGTTTGGTACGCTGCTGGAGACATCGACGAGCTTGCCACTTGTCATGATTGGCCTATAGTAAAGTTGGCTAAATGTGAATCCGCTTCTTTAAAAAAAACTTGGTTTCTGACCACCTCGAAAGGGAACCGGTCGTGATGATACTTTACTTTCTAAACTCTCTCAAACTTAACTTAAAAAGTTATGACATTGAATTTTAATTAGTTTAATAACTTAGTTATAAGTAATATAGTACTGACAACGCCCGTTTATAGCAGCATCTAATTTAGATATTCTTTATCTCGTGTAGATATAATTAGTAATAATAACAATGGCTGTTATTTGCTACTAATAGTCATTCTTTTGCTATTTAGGTTCACAAACAGTAACACACATATATATAATAACATTTAAATAAACAAATTGTTAAGTATGTTACCAACGACGTAAACCACAGATTATATAAATAGGTAACGTCAGATAGTGTAGTTAAACAACAATTAGTAGAAAATGAAAAATATGAGTAAAGAAAAAAAAATAAGTAAACAACAATAATGATAGGTATCAATAACACATTATGGTTTTAGTATATCCAAAATAGACTTCCTAAAAGCACCGACAGTCGAGACAATGATGTATATAAAGTGAAATTTGTTATTGAATGTGTCAACCAGTCGGTATATTGGCGATCGTTTACCCGCGTTAATGGATCCTATAGTGAATAAATGAATTGAATTGAATTGAATATGAGGGTTTACATACGGACTTAATAATAAAATTAAACCTCCTTTTCTTAAACCAGCCAATTGTCGGTCGCAAGCCCGAGACACCATTCTCATCTCTTACCCACACACGATGGACCCGGCACCCGCACGGTGAATCCATGGAATGCTTAGAAATTTGTCTCCTCTCTCTTCAACTACACAGCGTAAGCGGTGGTGGCTCGGTTATAGGTACGCTTTTCTTAACATCCCAAAAAGGTGGGTTCACACAATCGTTCCCGTGCCTCGGAGAGCACGTTAAGCTGTCGGTCCCGATTTCCCTAATACCAATTTGTGGAATCATTACTAAATTGTCATTAAAAACTGTCCATTGATTTCTCCAGAAATTTCTAAAAGGCCCATCTCCAACAGTTGAGGTCTAGGACTCTGTGTTCTTGGGGCTGATGATGATGACATAACCGTATCTATTAACTCACAAATTGACAGTACACTATAGTCCTGTATAAAAACTGATAACTTTTAATTTTATACTTGTCTGAAAAATATTATATTATAATTTTAATTTGTACATAGGCTTTAAGTTTCGTGCAAACCATTTTTTTTATTTATCCCATTTTTAGACAATGTTTATTTGATGGTTTTAAATTAGACAGCCGAGCAGCCTTACTATAAAAACGTCCATAAATTTATTAACCGACGACAAAACAAATACTGACTGTGATATTAAAAAGCGAACAGTTCATAACCAGGGGAGATATTGTTTCACGACAGGAGGCCAAGCTCTTCCCGGTGTGTTTGCCGACAATGTTCACAAAATGACTCATTCTTTTTGAATAATACCATCACACTGCGCCATGTTATTACTGTTTACGCACGTAATTTATAAAGATTTTTCATTTTATTTATTCAAAACTGCAAGATAATTATTCTGAATTTGTGACTCTACCCATATATCATCTCTGAACTGGCAAATGGTCCCAAAACAAACTTGTAGGTACATAAATATTACATACATACATAACCACTCCAAATCCCTTGCGGGGTAGGCAGAGACAATTGAGCGCCACTTGTCACGATCACAACATACCTCTTTCGCTTCTTCAACATTCATCAACTTCTTCATACATGCCTGAGAGCTTACATACAATTTTTTTTTTCTATTCACAGAAACATTCTTTTTTCTAGGAAATCTTAATTCGAAAGCTAAATAACCAATTTGTATGAGATAGCCAAAAAAAATTTTTTTTTTCTTATAACATAACATTTAAATACAACATTATTCTGCCAAACTATAAAAAAAGATATGGCTTAAACAGGCTTACCACGTATTGTTAGAAACACACTATCTACGAGTAAGTAGATTTAAGGAACGCGTTCTTGCAACCGAGACACCACCGCTCCTTTATTTAAATTTTTATTTTTAAGTAGTTTTAATTATTTATACTTGTACTTTTTAGTCCAATAAATACATGTTATCAAACACTATATAAAAAATATAAAAAATAAAAAAAAAAACAAAACCTAATTGCACAGTTATATATTAGGGTTAGAGCAAAAACCAACTAAATCACTTTTCTTTAGTAAATTCACTTCTTTACACACACTAAAAACTTCTGCTTTTTCCAGTGATGAAATCGACTAAGCACTATGATGCTTAGTTTCGATAGTTGGTCTGAAAAGCAATTAAACGAACTGTTTAACCCAAAACACAAATTATATTGTAATTAAATGTGCATAAAATTTTTGGTCAAAAATGGCTAATTTAGTTGGCCAAACTACTATTTTTAATTATTTTATCATTGTTCACAGCACAAGTAGTACAAAAAATAGCCCAAAATAGATGATGTCATTTGTAAGACTTTTTACACCTCTTACACGCTGAAAATGTGGAATGCTCTCCCCGCTAGTGTGTTTCCCATTCCTATAACCTGGAGTCCTTTAAGTGAAAAAATCATAATGTATATTTAGCATTCATTCATAAGTCAGCATAGTGGTAGGGACTGATGTCGGTCGTCAGTGGCTGACTCTCTGTTACTCCCATTCTTGGACAAAAGTGCTCAGTATAAAAATAAATAAAACAGACAACATAAAAAAAAAATTTTATTCATGACCATGTGCGAAACATCAACTAGTTTCACAACATGAAGACTAAAAAATCAACCGAAATTGTTAAAGTCAGTGATCAGATAAGTTACCATTGTAAACGGGAGAAGAGAGGACTGACAAATGTTTGTTTGGCATCTGCGAAATGTCCTCGGCGGAAAACGAACCGGCCGGAATGTTATGCCTGAAAACTTTTATGGCTAATATTTCTCCCCGTTTCATATTTCGGCGAAATATTCAAGCTTGTTCGTGTCTTTGTTCCTTTGTTTAGGAAGTTTTTACATTGACTTTTATTTAGAAACCGGGCATTATGTTAAACTAATTTTATAAAAAAAAAACATTATAAACAAAAAAACTATTTAAATCTAATATTTTATTTTCTTTGGTTCTTAAGTAAACAACTTGGATACAGTCAGCACTAATAAAATCAATACAATTAACAAAAATTGTGATGTGATGTTATGATTGATTATGATTGTTTATTATTTATTTGTGTAATATATTTATATAATAAATTATATTATTATTTACTATGGTAGTTCTGTACCAGAGCCTCGACACACTTATAATATTAAGGGATTGGCTGAAAATCAGCGCTGTGACTCTTAAAGCGTCGCAGCTTAATGCTGAGCTGATACACACTTTTTATTTTAAGTTTTCTTTTTTTGTTAATGTGACAATTTTTTTAAAACAATAAAGTTTATTATTATATTATTTAAAAATAAAATATTTTTTTTTCTTTCTTTTCTTTCTTTAAAAAATATACGCACATATAATAAACAAAATGGTAATAATGGTTGGACCGTAACAGGTAATAATCCATATTTATGTGTTAATCATAACTTACTGGTATAAGCAAATAAAACTAACTAAGTTTCCCTTGGTCAAAAACAATATCGATATTGTTAACGGCTTCTTTTAAAAATATTAACTATGTTTTTTGACGGGTTCGATTCCTGGTCGAAACACAAAAATATTTATAAATATATTTAATTAATATTTCATTTATTTGTGATATTTCTCGAATTTGGTACGCTGGATACATCGACGCGCTTGCCCATTGTCATGATTGGCCTATAGTAAAGTTGGCTAAATGTAAATCCGCTTATTTATAAGCGTGGTTTCTGACCACCCCGAAAGGGAAACGGTCGTGATGATACTTTACTCTATGTTTTTAAGAACAATAAATAAAATATTTAAACGCCCAGTTAAGTATAAAGTCAAACATCAACTGTAATTTGACTACTTGTTTAAGATTTTATTGTTTTTAAACTTCAGTCAAGGAAATTTCATTTTATCCTTACGAGTAGAATAAGATCAATAACCCCTCAGAGCTGCGTTCGTGAACTAACACCGTGTAGGGTTTTTAAGACCGAGTAGCGACACTGTCCGTTTAAAAGTGTTTCGGGTCCCAACACTGGTGTTGACTCAGCGTTCCAGTCAATGTTAAAGTGACAAATACCATCAGTTAATAAACATAAGGTAGCTTATCATTCTTCTGAGATACTCATAATATACGAAATATTTCTAGTCTTTAGTAGAGATAATGTTTTAAGAGACAATTTTGACAGTGACGTTTAGCTCGTAAATCGTTCGTGAATTTCGACGTCAAGTAACTACACTGATGATGTTTGAACCCTACGCGGGGTTACAAAAACGAACTCAGCTCAGGATGTTAATAAGTCTTCCTCAGCGACCACCCCTACTGCACCAGCAGAGAGAGCCGTGGCACCGACCCTCACCACAGCAGCCGATATTCAACGAAATACCATCAGGATATTATTTTGTCAACAAAATGAAGATGTGAAAGCTGTAGTGGCTCATTTATTTTAAGTTTATATCCATTATTATTATTACAGTCCCTAGAACACAGACTTCTTCTCCAGATCATATAGAGGTAGAATTTGGCCTATACTCGCCACGCTGCAGCGGCTAGCCAGACAGTTTGCCGAGCGTCTGTTGTCGATTTATTAACGATTCCACAAGTATTAGGGGAACCGAAACCGACGGCTTAACGTACTCTACGAGGCACGGAAACGGTGGTTATGTATATCTAGGACTAATGCACGAAAGAAAATGTTGTTTCTAATGTTACTAGTAAGTAGTTTAGTAAATATGCCGGGGATCGAACCGATTACTGACTGTGATAATGATGAATATAAAAATATGTTACTTACACATTTCTACCAAGACTTGTATTTACGAGTAAGAGACATGGTACTGGATTTCTAAAAAAAACTTGCATGTCATCACGTGGGCCAGTAAAAACAAACTGCCAATGAAGTATGACATGCAGCAGCTGATCAAAATAAACCAAAACGCATTGACTTAAAGCCTAGGACTTGACAAACAATATGTTTCGAAAAATACGGCCCCAAATTATCATTCTTACCTCAAATTTATAACATACATATTCATACTAATATTATATATTAAATAAATAAGTTTTATCAATATCCAAGGGTCTGGTATTTTTCTAATAGATATAATTCAAATTGAAAATAAAACTACAGATTTTTATTAGTTTACACACTGGTTACATTCTTAACATTAACAAATAATATTATACATAAGCATGAAATGAATGCAACCTATTAATAGTAAACCTAACACTGATAAAATAAGTGAATATAAAGCAAAATGACGCTAATAACAAAAATAATGTATGTAGTGTATGTATATAGTGTGTAGTGTATGTATTTATTTTTATTTAATATTTGAATGTATGAGTATTTGTAGTTGTATGTATTGTTGTATAAATAAGAACGATTTAATTTATTTTGTAAATGTTTCATATAGCCAGTTGCACCTACCTTTCAACTTAAATGCTCTGTATTGTCCCAAAGGTTGGCTGCTAGAGAATGCCTAGCAGCATTAAGCCCGCTTCTTGTACATAGTGAAATAAAGTTTTAAATAAATAATGAGAATTTACTAGGAAACAGGGTCGTAGGTCTTAGTTTCGAAGATAGTGGGTATTAAAAGCAATGGGTTGTATCAGGCAAAGCTCTTTGTAGATGTCGCTAGCGGCAATGGTATCTTATGTTTCACCTATATCCCATTATTTTAAAAATGTTTTCGTAGTTTTATATGTTTATAACAAAAAAAATGTATTTTAAATTAACGTTACCTACCTTAAAAGACGAATTAAGAAGGCGCACACCGTCTTTAAAAAGAAAAAAGGTTTTATTAATAGAACGGCAATTTTAAGATCACCATATCTTTGATTTCGCTTAGAAATCTCGATTTGTACACTTCGCACAAAGCTGCTCACTTCGGCATAATATCCAGAAATAATAAATTTCGTAATAAAACTACAAGTTTTTTATGCAACTGACAGTTATATTAGGTACCATCTATCATGCACCATCTATCGTGATAAAAAATTTGTGATACACCCCATTAAACGAACGGTTTTAGCCGAAAACGCAAATCATAAAGTAATTAAATGTGCATAATATTTTTGTGCAAAAAATAATTGAATTGAAAATATGTTTTTTTTTTCTAACACGGCGATATTGAATCCTTAACCATTGAATATAAGTCAACGGCAAACCTTTGGTTTATGTGACCGCGTCTTAACAACATCCTTGTCATATACAAGTCACTTTTAATCCTAAATTATATGCTTATTTTCAATATCAAATTGTAATCTGCTATACTTAAGTTCGATAAGTGCTGACGTAATTTTTAAGTGTGGTAATTATTTTTACTATCAAACTATAAACTTATGAATCTTAAGAACTTTCGCGCGCTAAAGATGTACCTAGTCGTAAAAAGCCTTTCCTGTCATGTAAAAATATTTTTTATACGGGCATGGTAAGTTGTCAGTATTTAAAATGGTGTTGTTCTGCTAGAGGAATGCTCCATACTTATTTGTCGAAATCTAATTGATGAATCATATTTTTACATGTATATTTATTTTTAAGTAATTACTTCATCATCATTACAGCACGCCTAAGTCAGGCATGGCATTTGTGACACATCCCTATTTAAATTATTTGGAAGAATTCTTATCCTGCTAGTGGAAGACTAAGCAGCAAAGCGATCCAAAGAGTAATCTGTTAGCAGAAGCTTAGCACCTAGACCTTCACTGTTGAAGATGGGCCTTCCAGAAATTAACGATTCCACAGATTTTTTGTATTTTTTATACTATCACAACCTTGCACCCACCTGATGGTAAGCCGCGCGCGAGGTCCATGAATTATAGCAACAGGAATCAGACACTCATGACTGACATCAGTTTCCAACACTATGCCGGCTTGACTGAGCATGACGGCAATTCGAGTTTTCCTCGCCCTAGTAGACTGGGCAAATTACCATTATCAGTCCGCCGACCACCTATTTGTTGTTCTCGTTGAAAGTATGTGCCATTTGCAATGCCAAATGCCAATTATTATTTTCAACTAGCTGTCTCCTATATGTATGACCGGGGCACCCTTAATATAGGGGACAGAGGTATTTTATTAAATTAGGCAAGTATTGACTGTAAATAATATGATAATATATAAAATAATAATAATATATGTAATATAATATATAAAAATATTTATATAATATAAAAATATATATTTATTTATTTATTCGGAGAAAAAAACAGAAATAATACATACAAATAGGCAAAGGATACAAAAACAAAGAGTCATAAGTTACAGTCGAATCACTTCCTTTGATATTTCTCACTAAGAACATATAGGAAGATAGTTTGGTGGTTTGAGTACAACACGGACCTAATTATCGTTTAAATAATTTATATTATATATATAATATATAAGTTATATTCATTTATTATATTTTATTATCTAAGCATAATATATAAAAAACATATGCATTTTTTAGGACTATAAACTATTATTATTATTTAAGGAGAACTAATATTGTAAGCTTGCCAGGGTGATATATATCTAATTAATAGTATATAATTTATAACATCGCTTAAAACAAGTCTTACTTAAATAATTATTACTTACTTAATAAAAAGCTTAACGTGCCCCCGAGGAACGGGAACGGTTGTGTTGTAAATCTATGACAAATGTACGTAAGAAAAGTGTAATTCTCTTTGGTACCCGGATTCCAACCTGAACTATTTAGGGTTTTAAAGAAAACGTTTCTTATAACCGAGCCATAAAGATTATTTTGGCTATATTTGGTCTGACCGCCTCCGTGGTCTAGTGGTAACAAACGTTGTCGTGAACTCGGTAGGTCGTGGGTTCGATTCCCACCGGGGGCAAGTTGTACAGAGTGTTTATATGTATATATTTAAAAAAAAAAAGTATAATATGTAGTTTATCAACCATCTAGTTTCCGTAACACAAGCCTCGTAGCTTACCACGGAAATTAGATGGCGCTGTGTGACCTGTCTGGAAACATTTATTATTTAAATATTTATATTTAGATAGTTATAGCTGTGAAGTAAGTTGTCTTGTTAGAAAGATCTTTTGTTTAAGTTATATTTTCCCTACATTTAGATCCTCGTCGCTGGGATGTGACATCCGGCAGACATGGCCGCACCATTTCCTTTTCCTCGATGTAACGGAGCGTGCCTCACACATTGTGCCGACTAAATCGACCGACTAATGCTTAGCAATCCGGATGTAAACGCGTACTCGCCAAATATACTTCCTTTTCTACGTTTTTTTTTTTTTCACTCCATGTTCCTTTATAAAATATTAAACAATCCTCTCATTCCGAATCGCGCTCAGAGCGCTCAGAGCGCTTAGAACGAATATGACACTGACCGTCGTTCCGAATCAAATATCGCGATTTGGATGCTCAGAGCGTGATATCAATTCGGAACAGTCTAAATCACATTTTCATTAATAAAATGTTAGTTTTTTTTTAAACGTATGGAAGGTAAATTGCGGATTCCACATCTTTGAGTATGAATAATAACAAACATACATCTCTCGGTTTATTCATCTTTATATCTGTAAAGTTTAATACTACTAACTTATTTTGGTAATTTAAAATAACTTGCCGTATTACAGACATTTTTTTTTACTTCCTATAAAATTCCTATAAATATTAATTATAGATTTGTTTAAGAAGTAATATAGAAACAGTATAAACGAATTACAATATTAAATAATTTAAAAGAAAACCTAATATTAAATTAACTTGAAAATGTTATAGACTCTTCTACACTCTTACAAAATATATCATTACGTGTGCACTCGCAGCAACATCTTATTTGTTATTTCTAATTCATCTACATAGATACTTTTGTCGCTCTCTCGACTACTACGATAAGGAATTGTCTCACCTTGACTTATTTACCTTTACTGTTAACAAGTTTAAAAACGACCTCAAATTACATATGTTCTCTAAATTAAAATTAAATAATATTTGTAATGTGTAGCTGTTTATATATGTAGTATTATTAATATTGTTTCTGCTATGATATAACTTAGTATTTCATTTCAATTTTGATGTTAATAATTTTATTTTTTGCTTAATTGTTAATCTGCTATGCTTGTTTGTGTTTTCTTTTATTGTATTTTGTGTAAATTCTCGATACCCAAGGTCTTGTTAATGTTAATTCAGTTTGTTATATTATGTAAATGACTGTTTGCTGTCAAAGTAATAAAAAAAACATTGGCATCAACATAATATTACAGTATTTGAACTGCATCCGTGGTCAAGTGATTAAGTTCGTGGATTTAGACTCGGAGGTACCGGGTTCGATTCCTCTTAATAATTTATTTGTCATACTACTGTGAGACATCGACTAGCTTGCCACTAGTCATGATGGGCCAATTGTAGAGTTGGCTAAATGGGAATCCGCTAAATGAAATAACATGGCTTCCGACCACCCCTTACACATTATTTTAATTATTTTTTATTATTATTTCCTGTAAATACTCATACAGATGTTGGATAAGCCATATCATCATCATCAACATCATCACAGCCCCTAGAACACAGACCTCAGACCACTGCTGGAGGTGGCCCTTCCAGAACATATATTTGGCCTACACTCGCCACGCTGGCCAGACGGCTTGGCGAAAAAAAATCATCACAAAAAGTCTCGTTAAAGCATTAGGACCTATCTTCAGCATAATGTGATGATTCCACATTATGTAGATTGATATTAGATAATTTACCAAAATTCGATAATCTGTGTAATTTCGTCTGTTTAAGGCATCGTATTTTGTATGGACGTGATGGGTATGTTAAAATAATGACCGTAAATGACGCTTTACATAAGCTCCTGTATAATGTACTCATAAAAGACTTATATCGTCTTCAGAACCGTCATTTAAGTGCGAGGTGTTTTGGATTTAAAAATAAAGAGTATGTTAAATGATCTTTTGAAAGGTGGTATATAATATTTTGGTGGTAGTTTAAGAAGTATTTTTTTTTTATTTTACTGTCCTATTAAATTAAATAAATATTAACTAATAAACTTAAATAGAAAATCCAAAATTATTAGGTAAAGAAATAAAAATAAATACTTACAAAAAAATGCTCCACTAAATCGCCCAATAGGCTGGCAGCATTCTCCCTCTGAATCAAAATGCTCAATTTTGGTCTAATTGATCTAAAAGCGAAGTGATCCAAAAAGTAAGATGTCAGATACAATACCTGGTACAGCGGTATCGTACCAGACATGTCAGAATTAGGATAGGCTACTTGCCCGTGTGCAACTGCAAAACTGCTAATAAATTTAAACTGCCTTCGAGGTCTAGCGGTTAAGTCCGTGGATTCCTGGTCGGGACACAAAAATATTTATTAATGTAAATACATTTAATTAATATTTAATTTATTTGTGATATTTCTCGAGTTTGGTACGCTGGAGACATCGACGAGCTTGCCACTTGTCATGATTGGCCTATAGTAAAGTTGGCTAAATGTGAATCCGCTTATTTATAAGCGTGGTTTCTGACCACCCCGAAAGGGAAACGGTCGTGATGATACTTTACTTTTTTAATTATTATTCTCAAGCAATGAATGTCGCATTTGACATTTATCTAAATATCTGTCAAAATGCATATTGCGCTACGCCCAAAAATCATTCAGCGCCCTGCGAGTCCAGTATAATAATGCATTCAGGGTGCTGTTGGGGCTGCCGCGCTCCTGCAGTGCATCGGGCATGTTTGCTGATCCTCATGTGGATGGCCTCCATGCCATCATACGGAAGAGGTATGCAGCGATGCTCTGCAGGTTGCGCTCCATGCGCCTCATGAATGTTATGCTGATAGGGTTGACTCCCGATATGTGCAACAGTGGATTAAAGCCCACTGTCGCACATAATTGAATATGTATTTTTTTGCAGGGATCTATGGGTGTTGCTTGGCGAATATCTGGCAGTTAAACTGACATTTGCCCGAAGTGGCATACGCCAGACATTTGCCAAGCAGTGGACCCAGGTCTAAGCTTTATTATTTATTGTTACTAACATACGAGTAGTCTTAAGTCATTGAATTGTTACTAAGACTATGGACACATTTTTATGTCTGAATTAAATGGATTTTTTAAAATTTATATTTATTATATATTATTATATACATTTTATTCGAAGGAATTAAGGTACAATGATTAAAAAAAATAAACTAAAAAATTAATAAACTAAAAACTTACATTTTAAAACATAAATGACTATTAATAAAAATAAACCTAATTAATAAATAAAAATACAACTAAAAACTAAATTGAAGAAAAAACAAAATATATTTTTTTATAATTAATTTTTTTTCTCCAAATCGCTGCCAATGGGTAAAGTGAAAATGATACTGGCAGCATTGCCACGTTGAATAGCAAAAATTGACGAGCTGTTTTGACACGCCTTGAAAATTTCGTGTGCACTTGGTCCCCACGTCCCGAGAGTTTCAACTCCAAACGGCGCAAAAACACATCTCCCAATAAGCTGAGTGTATTTCCGCCGCTTGAGGTTCTCTGCTTGTGATGCGCCTGGGTCCTTAGAGGTCAAGGACAAGTGGGAAGGCGCCAGGGTGTCCACACAGGTGGCATCCCACACTAAAGGCAAACCTATCCTCCATTGATATATATTATTATATATACTATAGTGTACTCCAATAAAAAAAAAGTGCTTAATAGTTCTTTATAACGTGCATTTCGAAATGCGTCCCCAGCAACAACAAGGAAGTCTTATTGTTACTTATTAATACAACAAAAATAACTTATTTGTGTGTTTATTGCACTTGTACATTTATTTCTTGTGTATATGTATAAAAAGAAAACCTCGTACACAATTTGACAGAACCCAAGGGCGATGTTAACGACAGTGTGTTTGGCCATCATTCTCTCATCTTGTGCGTGTACACTATCGCACCCAAGGACATACATGTCTTTCTTAGAAACAGACCAATAAAATTATTGTCGCTGCCGGTTTAGGGCCAACATATGGGCTAACCGATTGCGTACACGAGACATGCTTTCTTTTTTTTTTTAGACTTGCACTTCATGTGACCTTACGCCCACCTGATGTACCTAAGCGGCGCGCAAGATCCATGAATATTAGAGACTGGAATCCAGACACTCATAACTGACATCAGTCCCTAACACTATGCCTGATTGACTGGGCATGACGGCAATTCGATCCGAACGGAGGATACTTCCTCGCCCCGACAGACTGGCTAAATTATAATATTTTAATATATATTATATTATAATATTTTTATTTGCAGTTAAATATTGCCGAACTAACGCAGGTGCGTATGCCACTAAGGCGAATTCTTCAATCCTATAATGATCTCTTTTATTGTGTCGATCTCTTTGCATTGTCGCCTATCTCCTACAGAAACCAGGTCTTGCAAATGTTAACTTTAGAAGAAAGAGATAATTAAAATGGTATATATCTAGTAGTTGTGCTAAAAGGATTGGAACGGTAGATATTACTGTACCAAACAGGTTGTTTTTTATTATTATTACGGTTTTAAAACAACTCATGGGTTACATTTACTTCTTTTATCATTTGGATTACTGAAGCTGGTTGTGCAGATATTAATATTGTTTGTAAAACCAATTTATTGTGTATTCTCTCTCTGTACAATTATTTGTAATCATGTATATAATAAAATAAAATATAATTATAATTACCACAAACGCGTAAATGGGTACCGAGTTGTAATGTACTAAACTCGTCCCAGACGTCATATTGGTTGCGAGTCATACACCAAATACCACAAAAATACATTAAGAAAAAAAGAAAAAGAGAATGTCATTTAAAAGTTCTCACTAATAGCAATAAATTATCATAACGACCTTTATCCTTTGCTGGGTGATCAGAAGCGGAATCACTTTTAGGTAAATTTAATAAGTGGCAAGCTCGATCAATGTAACTATTGTATCCCGACCGGGTATCGAACCCGGTACCTCCGCATCTAAATCCACGGACTTTACCACTAAGGCACTAATAGTAATAATAAAATAATAGCAAGTGATACTTAACCTTAGAAATATCATCAAAACCCCTAGTAGTCCTAGACCTCCATTGTTTGAGATGGGTCTTCAAGATTTTTTTGGAGAATTTGGCGTACACTCGCCACGCTGGCTTTGGGTTGACAAAGGTCTGATGTCAAATTTTAACAACTTATGAACGATTTGACAAGTTAATATTGCTGGAACCGGGACCGACTGCTTAACGTGCTTTCCGAGGCACGATGTTGAGAAGAGAGAAAAGACAAATTTCTAAGCATTGCATGGATTCACCGCGCGGGTGCCGGGTCCATCGTGTGGGTAAGAGATGAGAAGAATGGTGTCTCGGGCTGCGACCGACAATAGTCTGCTTTACAATTGTATTGCGCAATAAGACGCTCAACATTCTACTCCTCTCCCTCCCCAACCAATTACTGTATGATTCCGTTAATGCCGTCTTGAAAGCCATAAATGTATCTCCTGCAGACCTGCTCAGGCTCAATTCTTTCAGTGAGTGGTGCAAAGAGTAAATACTTTCTTTCTTTAAATAAAAAAAGCACCAGAAACAAAGGTAGGTATTTTATTTAGTTAAATCCTTGAAGTATATACGTCTGTGATTGCACGTAATTACGCGGGTGTCCGTCTGTCCCTCATGTCATCAACTGCTCGTGCTTAACGCGTTCTTCATTAGCAGAGCTCGTAAAGTTTGGGGGGGACACCACTCGCCGCCGGTGAGAAAACTAACACACTGCCCAATTTGTTACAAAATAACACCGAATAAATGAAAATTGCTTGTCAAATGTGGCCATTTTCATCTTATATAAATATATATTTAATAGTTCTAGTTTGCTTAAGTCATTGTGTCGGATATGCGGCGTCACACAGGGCATGTATAAAGAGGTTGATAAATGACGTCGAAGCGAAGTATGTCGTGATCGTGTCAGGTGGCGCTCAATTGTCTCTGCCTACCCAGCAAGGGATCTGACGTGAAGATATGTATGTATTTTTTATTATATATGTATTATATTACGACGTGCACGTTTCTTTTTTTTTGTTTCTCTTACAATATGATGGCATGCATATGGAAGTGTAAAACACGTTCTTCTTTGACAAGAGAAGAAGAACTATGAAAGGATTTAGTTAATGAACCTTAGTTGCTTAGCAGTTTTTTTGTTTTTAAACTCATATTAAAAGTCAGCTATGTTGTAAATTTGAATGAGAACATTAGGGCTAACTGAAAGGCTATTGTCAATTATGCTCATTTTTCAAGCAATTCATTAGAGAGCGATTTGGCGATGTATTCGCGACGAACTGGTGGACATCAATAACGACGTCGGACGACGGTCACGAGCGATCTCAATAATTACTCACCTAGGGTTGCTACATTTCTCTTTTACTAAATTTTATTCCTCTTACCCTATGTTCGAATTGAGCAGGTTTTTTTTTAAAGATGGTGATCGCAAAATCGCCTGACAATACGACCCCAGCCTGAAGGGCCACTGCTGGGGAGGTCGCATGCCCGAATCACCGTGAGGCTTCATAAGCAGACCCCAAGGCGCCTACGGACTAAAACCCTATAAACCGTCTCTCTTTCACTGTTGGCCCTGCGTGCCTTAACAGCTAAGTCTAAGTCGTGGCTACGGAGTGAAGGCACTCGTTCACCGCGTCTGAGTCATGGCTACGGAGTGAAGGCACTCGTTCACCGCGTCTGAGTCATGGCTACGGAGTGAAGGCACTCGTTCACCGCGTCTGAGTCATGGCTACGGAGTGAAGGCACTCGTTCACCGCGTCTGAGTCATGGCTACGGAGTGAAGGCACTCGTTCACCGCGTCTGAGTCATGGCTACGGAGTGAAGGCACTCGTATATAAGCGCTTTTTTCACTTTATTAAGCTCTGACAAGCGTTGTGCAAAAATATTGCCAAATTTTGTAGCATTCCTTTCTTTTATATTTCATATTCGTGCTTTGTCTTATTTTTCTATTGTAAATATTTTTTATAGTGTCTAATTTAATTGTTATATTTAGTAATTTTCGGGTTTTATTACCATCGTCGTAATATGTTTTGTTTTTTAATTGTAAATATTAATTGTCTAAATAGTTCTAATATTAAATATAAATAAAAATAAAAAATATAGTCACTTATTATAATAATAATTACCTTTATGTTTTATTTTAATTTATGAATTTATTTATATAGTGTCATCCTTGCCAAAACATCGCGTCAAGAGTGTCC
This sequence comes from Tinea semifulvella, assembly GCA_910589645.1. Classification (NCBI taxonomy): domain Eukaryota; kingdom Metazoa; phylum Arthropoda; class Insecta; order Lepidoptera; family Tineidae; genus Tinea; species Tinea semifulvella. The sequence continues at coordinate 755,472 of OU342598.1, read as the reverse complement.
GGCAGTAAATTATTTGTTCAAATTTAGAACAGGATCGGCTAAACGTTTTGGGCTTCAATAAGTAATGCGGATTCCAATTACTGGGGCCAAGAGGTACGGTCAGCCAGACCAGTGACAAATGGTAATGAGTTTGTCACTCCGACCGTACCTGCCACAGACATATAGCATATACAAATCAAGTACGATGTCTGTACAACCAATGTTTAGTTTTTTTTTCAAAATAACTGCTAATAAATAAAAATAAATAAAATCAGTTTTAATAAAAATATAAAATAAAGTTAAATAATAAAACAATGATTTATGACAAAAGGGTCTATGGTTCAGAAAATGGTGTTGGAAGCAGGTTCCAACACCTCTGTTATTATACCATAGCCGACATTTAAATTTAGGAGAACAGTAATATTAATAAAAGTTATAACAAAAATATTAAATAAAATTGATTAAAAATAAAATTAAAATAAAGGAAATAAAAAACCAAGAAAAAAAATATTAAAAAAAAACAGAAACCTAGACGGGAGCTGCCCCAGCCTGCTTCACGAGCAGCCCTGCTGCTCACATTGCAAGACACGACATTTAAATGGTTGTTTTGTTTGTTTTTTATTGTATACGTAAATATTGTCATAGGCTCGATTACAAGATTCTAACGTTCAGCAAAGAACAATGACGATCGGTATACGCTCCAAAATTCTTGTTGAAAGTCTATTGGTTACAAGTTATTTTAACCCGGCGTCCTATAAGGAACGTACGCTCGCTATTTGAGCATATTACAAAAATTACATAAAATTAAGATTTTTCTAAAAAAAGACAAAATTAACCGTAGTGTTTGGTCTCTTGTCATTTATCAAGTTATTTTTACATTATATGGGTAATAAATCAAAATTATAAATTGAGATAATCTATGTTGATATGCATAATATGTGTAAGGTGTAGTCAGTCAGTAATGTTATCTCATACAAGTTGTTGACGGTCATCGTACGATCTTTGTTCAAGTAACTCATAATCGACACTCATACCTCTGAGTATCACGCTGAGTTGAAATGGCTATCAATTCTGTGTCGCAGGAATCTAGAGTATTCCGCTTACTATTTTCTGTTCTGAATAAGCCTGCGACACTAAAATGCTCGGGAACAGCTTTGCCTATCTCTCTTCGTTCCATGATAAATCTTTTGGATCCTCTCACAACTCTTTTCTTTCGATCCCTTTACATAACTCTAGTTTGATTACAAACTAGTTTGTAGTTACAAATTTGTGGAACAATTTACATCCTAACACCAAGTAGTTATTCTGGTTATTTTGAGTCAGAGTAAGATACTACACATATTTGTTTCTAAATGTACCTTGTAAGAACTTAGTGTATGTCCGCAAACTACAATCTCAAGAACAAGTGTTCTGATTTTCTTGGATTTTGGAATAGTTATAGATCTTGTTGACCAATATGTATCCAGAAATGTATATAGAAATAACAAAAACCCTATAAACTTGTAAAACGCTTTAAATGATATTTATTCTTTAATACGGAAAAAACTAGTAAGAGCAAATAAAATATGGTATGTTCCACATCAAAACAAAGAGATATTTCAAAAGAAATACACGACGCAGTAGCAACTTAAAAAAAAAAAACAAAAATGTATTTATTTATTTAAGATACAACTAACATATTACAACCATAACATGATATATACACAATATTTGACAGCAGTTCTGGATTGCAATCCACAGCAGTGGTACACTCCTTGACAATACAATAATAATATAATTCAATTGTTCTTAAATAACATGATCACTTTCAAATTTCATAAACTTATTATAAAATATCCCAGCAGTTAATAATTGTATATTATATCAGCAAAATTAGAAAAATTACCAAGACTAGGGTTAGTCTTGAGACCACCTTGCTCTTGGTCTTATTCTTGCTTTTTTGTAAGATTGGGCAAACCTACTATTTAATGAACGACAGATCTCAGTCTGGTCATTTTAGTCAAGCACGACGCGGACGCTGTAAACAAAACATTTTTTCAAATCATTCGGCCTTATACGTCTATGGCTTAATTCCACATTTTACCAGCCCGAGGCGCGTCATTTTACTTTTGACGTTCAGTTTTGTCGTCATTATACTTTGCATATTTAATCTTAAACGCGACAAGCTTTTTTAAAATTCCGAAGTACATTCAAATTATTGAATAACTTGCGTTGATAGCCTTTTTTGTCACAGAAAAATATTTTATAAACATATCTAAATAAACATTATCCGAATTAACAACCACTAAAATCTATGCCATGTGTATGTATGTATATTTCTCTAGCCGGCAAGCCTATATTACTAAATTTGAATAAAATATAATTTAAAAAAATATAGCTAACACTTCTATGGATTTTTTTCTGAAGTAAAAGTTTTTTATCATTAATTATATTATACATGTAATATGTATATAATTAATGAATTACATAGTTGTTACTCTCTGCTATTGCTTTTAGGGTTAAACCACAGTTCCTTAGCCGAAGTGCCTTAATGTTAAATTAGGTGATTCGTCTAGAGAGGCCGGCAGAGGGCGCTAGGGCTGCCATAAATTAGCCAAGGGGACAACACGGGATAATAAACAAGGAAATAAATAGCTACACCAAATAATAGGGAATAGTTAGCGACCATGGCTATCGCAACAATGTCGTAAGCGACATTTTACGAGTAAATAGCGTATAAATTAATATTAAATTTGATTATATATATCCTGTTAAATTGCGATGATGGTTCCGTTGTAAGAACGTTTTCCTTAAAATCCAAAAAAGATGGTTTATGCAGGAGAAATTTTTCTTACGTACATTTCCATACATACAACACCAACGTTCCCGTGCCTCGTAGAGTACGTTACGCCATCGGTCCCAGTTCCACTAATACGAACTTGTAGAATCGTAAGTAAACTGTCATTAAATTTGACACCAGACCCTCGCCAACCCATCTGGCCAGCGTGCCGAGTATAGGCCAAATTCTCCAGAATTTTTTTGGAGGCCCATCTCCAACACTGGAGGTCTAGGAGATCTAGGGGCTGTTATGATGATGATTATTATTATTATTAAAGCTTTTGAAGTTACCTATACGGTTTTGCTAAATCAAACTATTTCTTATTCGGTTCTGCCAGAATACCCTCGATATGGCAAATTGTCGCTTACGATGTTCTTTAGTGAAAGGATGGAATTTTGTTCCGCCCGGTGTTTCCTGTGAGTGATGTGCCTACTTTGTCTTATAACGCTTTACGGCCGCCTCTTGCCAAATATTTTGTGATTTTTATTAAATTTCTTGCCGCTTTTGTAATAAGAAAAGTTTATGTTGATGACTGTTTTGTTTACCAAGTTTTATTTGGACCGCAAAATTTAATTATTTCTTGCATGTTATCTCGCAATTTAATCGGTAAAGGGAACCCCATACACACATCTACATACATACATACACACTTAACACACACACACACGTTTAATACATACTTTACCTAATAAACCAAACAGAAGTGAATGTAAGTACGTGTAGCATTATCATCATATCCATTGGCTCTGGGTATACCTTCGTGAAACTAATGAATATTTCTTTAAATATAAACTAATTGCAATATGACTTGAGTGCGGGAAACATCAAAGAAAATTCACCTTTTATGTAAGTCAGTAGTCTATAATTTGCGCCAACAATGTTCCTACAACTGTAAGTTGGATGGGACAAAATAATTCCGCAAAAAGCTTTCCCCCACAAGGAGCGGGTAATTCTCCAAATAAAAATAAATACCCTCTAAACCACACTACATAAAAATGGTTTCCCTTTGACTTAGTATTGACCTGGTCATTCATATAATTTATTTGTTTCCAAGGCGCTATTAAAGTACAGTTAAATCGGGAAGATTATTTTAAAAAGATAAATTTGTTTGGCTGCGAGAATGTGTCAGAAAACTCTCGAATTGCTGTAGCTTAGCCATAATATGGCCTCTCCAAATGTGTTCTACAAGCTATACTCTATTGAGTGTTCTGAAGAGCTCCACAACCTTATCCCTTCTTCTCTATTCCGCAAACGAATTATATTCCGAAATATGCAAACCCATACCGTAGTGAATATGTTTACTCAATAAAATTTCTCCCAGTCAACATAGTGCTAACATTTTACCCTTTGTATAGCGAGGCTTAAAAGATGGCAGACCTTTCCGTTAGCTGTTTGGTCAACTCTTAAGTTACATAATAATGTAAGATTTATATATTTACTAAAATTTATAAAAATGCTAATGATGTGATATTATTACGTGTATGTCACGTTAGGCGTGACATTGAAACAAAACAATAAGAAATGAAGAAAAAAGTATATTAAATGAAAATTAAGTTACGAGTAAGTAAGCAAGAGATTCTAAAGTTTTAGAATTTAGCCCTATCACTCTTTATAGTATCATTATTACGACCGTTTCCCTTTCGGGCGGTCAGAAACCACGCTTATAAAGAAGCGGATTCACATTTAGCCAACTGTTCTATATGCTAATCTTGGCAAGTAGCAAGCTCGTCGATGTCTCTAGCGTAACAAACTCGTGACTATACACACAAAAAAAATATTAATTAAATTTATTTATGTAATTAATTAATATTATTGTGACCCGACCAGGTATCGAAACCGGTACATACGAGTCCAAATCCACGGACTTTTTCAATGTACATTTTCACATTTTACGAAGGCCCCTAAACTTAGCGTGATGCCTGTGTCTCAGGGTGCCCCTGTTTGTAGTTAAAAGAATATATAATGACATTAATATAAAGTTAAGTTGAAGTTGTATTAAAATTAAGAAAAACTATTATAATTGGTTTATTTAGCAGGCATTGCTCGCTGTTGGTTTTCAAAAACTCACGAATGTCAATATCTACATTGACAGGTGACGTCTTAAACAATAGCAAGGCAAAGGATGTCGATGATGTGTATTTATTCGTTACAATATATTTAATGCTCAAATATGTTACAATTATTTAAAATAATAATTGCCTGCCTGTTGCCCTGCAGCCTGGTCCCCTATATTAAATCAACGGTTTCCCCTTTCGCTTTTAATCCATTTTCACTTATTTTGGCGAGTAGCCCCTTCAGAATCAATATTGTTAGAACAATAATCGTAAACCTGGCGCCCTATTGTGGGATTCGTAAGTAAATTTGCTAAAAAATGTTCGCAATCTGGCGGGAATCGAACCTGCCGCGGTCGGCTCTATTTATTTAGTTAATACCATAGACATACATATGAAAGACTTTTTTTGTTTATAGACGAAATTGATGCCACTATATCTGGAACTCTCGAATTCCTGCAGCTTTGCCGAGATGTATCTTCTCTGAGCGTGTTCTACCGGCTATATTATGGTGAGTGCTCTGAAGAGCTCTATAACCTAATTCCTTCCTCTCCATTCCGCAACCGAACCACACGCACAGGTCAGAATATGCACCCACATACCGTAGTCACCATCCCCTCGCGTACCTATAAATTTGGGGACTCATACATCTGTCGCACAATAAAGATGTGGAACGCTCTGCCAGCCTCTCTGTTTCCACTTTCCTATGACCTGGAGTCCCTCAAGCGAAGTGTGAAAAAGCATCTAGTCAAGATTCCAGTTGACCATAAGGTGGGCGCAAGGTCACATGTCGTGCTAGTATAAAAATAAAAAATATTATTAATTGAAAAATCATCTAATATTGCGGAATCGAATCACATGCTTAAGTTACTATGAAGCCGCATAGCGCCTACGTACTAAACACTATAACCGTCTGACCTAGCTGTTGCCCTGTATGCATTTATAAATAAGTCAGACTTTTGGATACCAGTGAAGGTACTAGTTCGCCACAAAAACTGGTTCATTAGTACTTTTTAATTTAGTTTAAATTATCATCACAGCTTCTCGAACACAAAGTACACACACCGCTGGATATGGGCCTTCCAGCACATATTTTTGGAGTATTTTGCCACGCTGCCAGACAGATTTGGTGTCAATTTCTTAACGATTCTACAAGTTATCCTGCTATCCTCCTCACAGGAACAGTAGTGTTGTAACAGTGTAGTTATAAATAATAATAATAATAAATATTTCCAGACAGGTCCCACAGCGCCATCTAGTTTCTGTGGTAAGCAACGAGGCTTGTGTTACGGAAACTAGACGGTTGATAAACTACATATTATACTTTTTTTTTTTTGTAAATATATACATATTATACATATAAACACCCAGACCGAGACAAATTATACAATGTACAACTTGCCCCCGGTGGGAATCGAACCCACGACCTCCCGAGTTCACGGCAACGTTTGTTACCACTAGACCACGGAGGCGGTCAAAAGTTGTCTCCTATCTTGTCAGCTAACTGCCGATCACGTGGCGTATATGAAAATGATCAATTATTTTAATCAACCTTTGGCGTTAGACTGTCACAAACCTTAATTACGCACTTTAACTTTTCTTGAAAATATATGAACTTTTTTTAATACTAAGCACGACAGACGGCCGACATTCTCTACTATTATGCCTGTCCATCAAGATTTAATAATATTATATATTTTCTTTTAGTTAAATTTAACAGAGATTTTCAAGTAAGTTCAAGCTTACTTTGAGCTTTACTGTAACACACATTCTGTAATAAACATATAAATTTTAAAGATATTTTAACTTTGATTTTGACTAACGTTGGCCCTGGCGTTGAGTAATATGGAATTATAGAGCAGGTCTGTTATTATACGTCTACGGTCAATAGTTATAGACAGGAGACCAAATAGCCCACTTTCCTTTTAGGATTATAGCTTTTTGAATATTCCATTTTGTGATGAAATATCGAAAGAGGAAAGTTCGCCTGCAACATTTAAATTACACATACCTAAAAGACAAAGTCCTGACTGAGTTATTAATCATGGCCCAATCTACAATTTTAGCTTTCCAATTTAAAAAATTATCATCACGACCGTATCCTTTGCGGGGTGGTCAGAAACCACGCTATTGTAAGGAGCGAGTTCACATTTACTATAGGCTTATTATGACAAGTGGCAAGCTTGTCGATGTCTCTAGCGTACCTCCTCCTTAGTCGGTACCCCACTGTTGACGATCGTGACTCCGCTTCACTAGCCGTTTCCAGTGGCTGCGGTCCTCGGCGTAGTGGATGGCTTGGTGTACTGGGATGTTAAGGTGGTCAGTCACCATGACTAGACCATGGCTTGGGGCTTCTTCCTCTTGTTCTTTTACCGTTACTAAGAGTTTTTCCAGATAGTCAACGCCTCTTCTAGCAATGTGGCCAAAATATTGCAGAATTCGGGTAAAGCAGACGGAAGAAAGTCTCTGTCCCTTGGTAAGTTTGAGCTCTTCGAGCACCGAAACGTTAGTGCGTCGTGCGGTCCAATGGATTCTGAGCAAACGACGCCAGCACCACATCTCAAACGCATCAATTCTTGCCCTATCTGCGATTTTTAAACTACATGTCTCCGAATCGTACAATAATATGGAGAATACGAGCGTTCTGACAAGCGTACTAGACTTGATAAATGTAACAAAAAGCTACCTCCGTAGTCTTGCGGTTAAATCTGTGGATTTAGACTCAGATGTACCGGGTTCGATTCCTCGGGACACAAATAAATTAATTAATTTACTCGTATTTGTAACATTTCTTGACTCCCCTCCTCCTTCGTAGTCTAGCGGTTAAGACTTTAACTCCGTGGGTTTAGACTCGGAGGTATCGGGTACGATTCCTAGTCGGGACACAAAAATGTTTATTAATATAAATAAATATATTTAATTTATTTGTGATATTTCTCGAATTTTGTACGCTGGAGACATCGACGAGCTTGCACTAGTCATGATTGGCCTATAGTAAAGTTGGCTAAATGTGAATCCGCTTCTTTATAAGCGTGAATTCTGACCACCCGAAAGGGAAACGGTCGTAATGATGATACTATAAAGAGTTGCCTGTTGTGAAATTGGCTAAATATAAATCCGCTTAATTTAAAAAAGCGTGGTTCCTGACTATCCCGAAAAGGATACGGTCGTGATGACACTTTCAATAATATATACGAGTATATAAGTTGTGGTTTGTGGTTACTATCCACGGCCTTAACACGGTCTAGCTGACCACTGAGACAGAGGAAGAGATTAAAAGGAACTCTTAACAGGGTTTAAAACTTGTCCATTCCTCTTGTTCCACAAATTAATATCTTCTAAGATTTTGAAGCCTTTTAAGAATTGTACATAGTAAAGAAAAAAAAATTGCATAGTAAATAAAAATCTGTGCCACAACCCTGCCCTTAGATATCCGACAAGCGCCCAACAGAATGCTGTTTAAAAGAATTCACACACTTCTTGAATAGTTCCTAACAACTGAAAGTAATATTGTATATATTTATGTATGTATATATTATTATTTTTTTAATTTAAGTAGTATACAAACAAAATAAAAGAATTACAATATAAATTAAAACTTTTTAAAAGTAAAAATTCAAATAAATATAAACTAAACCTAATACAAAATAAACTATAAGTAAAAAATGTCCTCCAGAGACGACCCTTTAGTCATAGTCCCAAGAAGACTGACAACATTTCCCCTCTGTATGTTTCTTTAAATTTTCCGAATAAGATTTTTTTGATTTTAGTATTATTATATATATTTATGTTTTATATTAGTATTAGATTTAGTAGAATTTTAATTATTTATTTTCCTGTTTAAATATTTGCACCTACCTCTCACATACCATGTTCGTAATATCCCTAAGGTTGAACGAGTAAGAATTTCTAGCGGCATTAGGTCCGCATTTGTAGATAGTGCAAAAAGTTTTAAAATAAATAAATTAAGTATTAATGCTGTAGAACTGTTCTTTCGACAAGAGAAGAATACCAAAGTAGATGGCTTTAAAAATAATGTAGCAAACATTTTGTATGATTATAGCAATCAATGCCTCCTTTATCTTTTATTGGATGGCTTTGATCACAAGTAAACTAATCTATAAAATCGTAAATCGTAATTTGATAACAATGGTTCCTTTTACAATACAGTGTTATTTTCCTACTGTTGCATGTACATTGCATCTTTCCAATAAACTTTCATTACTCAACTCGTAGCAAACGCGTGGTGTATTTAAACAAATATGAAATTGCGAGCAATGTGAACTTTTTACAATAGATATTGAACTTTTGTAAAACCCGATCGATAAAAACTGCTGCTAACTATAAATTAAATGCTAATATATTATTAACAATATGTATTACTATAAGAAAAAAATCTGTTTTATAATCCCTCTCTCTCGAATAATCAAATTTCTTTAAAGATGTTTCAAGTTCTTAGACTTATGTGATTTTGAGCATTTATTTATTCATTCATTTCCACAGCATATTATAATAATATGTTTTATATATTTGAGTATATACGTTGGCCAAATATAATATACAATAATTTATTCTGCCTCCGTGGTCTAGCGGTCAAGTCCGTAAATTCAGACTCGGAGGTACCGGGTTCGATTCTTGGTCGGGACACAAAAATATTTATTAATGTAAATAAATACATTTAAGTAATATTTAATTTATTTGTTATATTTCTCGAGTTTGGTACGCTGGAGACATCGATGAGCTTGCCACTTCTCATGATTGGCCTATGATAAAGATGGCTTAATGTGAATCCGTTTATTTATAAGCGTGGTTTCTGACCACACAGAAAGGGAAAACGGTCGAGGTTACTTTTTACTTATTTGAAATCAATATTTACAAAATATAAAATAAAATTAATATTAATATTAAGGATAGGGATATAAGTCCCGTCCGCGTGGAATGGTGGCAAGAACGCTGGCTGCATTTCCCCGCTGAATTGCAATACTGATTCTTTGGGCGAAAAAAGAGCCAGCCCTCTAGTCACGCGGTGTTATGTCTTTTAAATTGACCAAATTAGGATACATACTTTATAACTGATACTTAGGTGTCAAATAAAAGGAACAAAAACAGAAGCAAAACAAAGATATCCAATATTAAATTAAAGAAATATAAATTAACAAATTATTTACTGCCCTACCTACAGAAAAGTGTAATCTAACAGGGTGTGAGATGTGGTGTAGCCCTGTAGGATTGACAGCAGCACTGCCGACAGCACCAGCAACCGGGATCTGCCCTCGGATTACCATTAATACCAATCAAAAGGCTTTATTGAATAAATATATATAAATAAATATTTCCAGACAGGTCACACAGCGCCATCTAGTTTCCGTGGTAAGCTACGAGGCTTGTGTTACGGAAACTAGATGGTTGATAAACTACATATTATACTTTTTTTTTGTAAATATATACATATTATACATATTAACACCCAGACTGAGACAAATTATACAATGTACAACTTGCCCCCGTTGGGAATCGAACCCACCACGGAGGCGGTCATTAGAAAGGTTTTTTTTTTATTTCTAGGAAATAATATGTATTAAATTTATTTGTGATAGTTCTCGAGTTTGTTACGAGACGTATGCTAGAGACATCCACTTGTCATGTCTATTTATTTATTTATTTATTTTTAAGAAAAATAACAGCCTTTATTATTATACATATTAACAGTTTAGTATTAGTAGAACATAGGCCAAGAAGATTTTATATACAATTAAAACATTTGATTATAATATTAGGAGTAAAACAGGTTACAATTACAAATAATAAAAGAAAATTATAAACAGGCCAAAAATACAAAACAAAAAAAAATATGAAAAAGAGGCAAGCAATGAATTGACTTTATTACGTTTTATTTTAAGTACGTGTATATGTATATATTTGTATAAATCTATCCATTATAGTTTTCTTGTATGGGTGTTTATAGTGTATATGTATGCGTGTGTGTCGGCCCTGAATTATTTGTAAAAAAAAAGATCTGACCACCCCGGAAGGGATACGGTCCTGATAATGATAATACTATATTACACGGGCAACGCCGGGTTAAACAACTAGTGAAATAATAAAGAGTGCATTTTAGTATTATTCACCAATAAAAACAAAACATAAATCACATTAAAATCTTATCAAAAGCTGATATATAATTTAGCGTGCGTATCTTCGTAGGCGATGTTCCTTTAGTGTTTGTCACCCTCGGACGAGATAAGTCGGGTCGGTATCGGCGCCTGAGTGGCCATTCTTGTACGACACTTGCGCCGACTGCTTTACTGCGACCGACCATATTTATGCACTTGCAACTAGATGGACCATACTCCGAACGACCGAATAAACCACATCGCGGCACAGCGAATAACTAGGTTCGCAACCTCGCGCCTGGACGACATATACAGTTTTCTCATCGTAAAGATTTTATTAAATATCGTTATCGATAAAGAAACATCTTTCAGCACACGTATGTTGGAAAAAGCTATCACATATATATATATATATATATATATATATGTATTATCGCTCGGGATGAAGTGGGGGCATGTAGTTTTTGGACTAAATAAGTTAATAAAAAGCTAAAAATATTTTGCAATTTTTTAAAAATTATAATAGTTATAAACCTACATATTATAATATGCTTTTACAGTAATAGCAAAAATGCAAATTATTTTTAATTATATTTCCTTCTTTATAGGATGAGGACAGAGGAGGACTCTCGCTGCCAAGAGCTCAGAGCTCGAAGGTTTGCGCGTTGCTCAAGACAAGTTAAAATCACTCTGTTTGTTGCGTACTGTCAGGCGTTCTACACCAGTCATCTCTGGAAAATGTAAACGAGGCGTGCCTTTAACACGCTTCGTGTACAATATAATAATGCATTTAGATGTATTCTAAAGTTGCCCTGGAGGTGTAGTGCGTGCGTCTGGTATGTTTGCTGAGAACAGAGTCGACGACTTTTTTGCCATACTCCGCAAGCGGCACGCCTCTTTTGTGGACCGACTGAGACAATCGGATAACGACATAATTAAGGCTATTTGTGACATAAGGTAGTTTGGACCTTGTTAATTATAAATTTATTTAGATTAGTTTAGATTAAAATTAGAATTAGAATTATTGTTTAAATTAATTATGGGTTTTTAAATGCCTGAAATAAAATATATTTAATTTAATTTAATATCTCTATTACTTTGAATTAGATAACTACCTTGCAAAACAGTTATCATGACGGTGGATTTGTTTATGGATGAAGCTTACGTATTTCTTTACTTAATGCATCGTACTGCAGACCAATCAAAGATCAAATAGAATGTTTAGAGTACACCCCTTGCCCGCAGTATTAGGTTTATCCTACTAGAGTTTACATTGCCTTTTTATACAAATATACTTCTACCAGACGGATATATATAATATATGTAAATGTATATAAATATATACGGCCTTCGGGTATAAAATAAGAATAAAATTATACGTTACTGCATCTGCAGTCTAGTGGTTAAGTCCGTGGAATTTAGACTCGGAGATACCGGGTTTGATTCCTGGTCGGGACACAATAATTTATTTGTGATATTTCTCGAGTTTGGTTCACTGGAGACATCGACGAGCTTGTCACTTCTCATGATGGGCCTATAGTAATGTTGGCTAACTTAAATTTTTAAAAAATAGGAATTGTTGTTTCTGAACACCCCGGATACGGTCGTGATGATAGTTTATTTTGAGTATTTCTCTTTGGTAAATATCTGGGTTCAATCCGGGCCACCGTTCGACGTGATAACATAAATAAATAAAGAGAATTATTGATAAACGATAAACCTCTAAAACCCTCGACAATATAGCAACATCACAAAGTTATAAAAAGCTACAAGGCAAGTACCTAATGTTGGGGAGCTATAGGAGTGTGTCGTAAAATGTTGGGCGCAATCATAATCATGTTTTGGGTTTCCATGAATGTTTGAGGTTCGTGAAATACAGGACCATAGCGTGATATGAGCAACTTGAATCACTGACATGTCCCGCGCCACAACACAGGGACGAATTCAAACTGCTTAGAACATGAAACATTAGAACTATTTTGTGGGTTTAACTGCCTCCGTGGTCTAGCAGTTAAGCCCGTGGATTTAGACTCGGAGGTACCGGGTTCGATTCCTGTTCGGGACACATAAATATTTATTAATGTAAATAAATACATTTAAATAATATTTAATTTATTTGTGATATTTCTCGAGTTTGGTACGCTGGAGACATCAACGAGCTTGCCACTTGTCATGATTGGCGTATAGTAAAGTTGGCCAAATATGAATCCGCTTATTTATAAGCATAGTTTCTGACCACCCCAAAAGGGAAACGGTCGTGATGATACTATACTATACTATATATTTTGTGGGTGAATAATTTTTTTTATGCTTTGTAATTGTTGTTGCGATTGTAATAACGCTTTTCATAAAATGCAAAAAGGTTCGAACCTCGACATGTAACAATGACTTTTCTTACATACATATATTTACGAAATCACCGTTCCAGTGCATCAGACAACACGTTGCTCTCGGCCCCGTTTTTACTAATATGAACTTGTGGAATCGTTACTAAATTGTCATTTGAATTAACATCAGACACTCCAGCTTAGCAAATTTCTTTTCTAGTGGTAACAAACGTTGCCATGAACTCGGGAGGTCGTGGGTTCGATTCCCACCGGGGGCAAGTTGTACATTGTATAATTTGTCTCGGTCTGGGTGTTTATATGTATAATATGTATATATTTACAAAAAAAAAAGTATAATATGTAGTTTATCAACCATATAGTTTCCGTAACACAAGCCTCGTAGATTACCACGGAAACTAGATGGCGCTGTGTGACCTGTCTGGAAATATAAAAATAAAAAAAAATCTCCCACTTTATGTTCTGAAAGGCCATCTCCAACAGTGAAGATCAAGGATTATTGTTTCGGCCGTCAGCACGGGTCAATTACAACGATACAATAAACTACAAGTGTACAAAATGCGAGCGCGTTTTACACCCGCGTTGACGGTCAGCGTGACTCTGACTGTCGGGGATTGTCCAATGTAACCCTACACATTGTTGATTCAACATCACAGCCCCTAGAACACAGTGAGGCCTAGACCTTCACTATTGGAGATGGTGCATGAGAATTTAACCTAAACTCGCTACGCTGGTCAGACGGGTTGGCGAGGGATAATGTTGATCATACGAGTATATTTATTTATTGATCACTGATAGATAATGATTTAATAATGAGGACACGCACGCTAGCTGCTCGTAAATTTGTCGACACAGCGATGTGCGGTAAAATCGACTGAAAATAAGGATGGTAAATATTAAAATTTGTTTGTTAAATAAAGTGCAATGAGCTAACCTAACAAGGTAATAAAACATATTTCCTAATAGTATAGTAGACTATTGTAAAAAAAATATGTGTCTTTTCTCATTTTCGTTTAAATTAAAGATTTTTTTTAAATATTTTAATAAAAAAACATTAGTCAACGTGAGCGACGGTTCTTATGTCATGTTCGACTTGAAAGTAAAGCAAAGCAAAGCGCGCATTCCTTTCTTTGGTTTCAAGTCATACACGGCATTTATACTATTAAGTGACGTCATTCAGCAGAAAAAAATCAAACACGATATTTCAAAGTAGATTTTAAGGTGAAACCCAAAGTAAAATAAATAGTTTAAAACACATTTTAAAAAATGTCAAGCTAGCTTATTCTATTGATAGATAACAAACGCTCTGAAGTGCTTTTATCGCATTCTGCACTATTTCACGGGTCGGATTTTTACGCTGCACTTTACACAGTATATGACGGTTATATTAAGTTTCACAAACAGTATTTTAAAACTTTTTTTTATAAAATACTTGGCTTTCGAGTTCGTCTCTGCTGTAGCCATCAATAGTATGCCAGCGCCCCCAGAGACCCATAGCATCGCTACCGAAATCATTCTGCCGCTAAAATATCAATAAAGCACAAACGTATCACCGCGTGGGACCACTTCACGCGCCGCACAAATATAAATGGGCCCAAAGTGGCTTCAAGTACGGTTTGCTCTTTTCATATGACACTTTGTTTTTTGTAATGGCTGTTCCGAGTGAGTTAGATTCGCCTCGCAGTTCTTTATGAGGTTTAGATTTACTTACAGCGATATTTAGGTAGCTTTTTATACTAAGCACGATTTTTATTGGTTGTGGTGGTAATATATCCAATTTGTCGCGGCCAGATGTATTTTTTTATACAGCACCATATATGATGGAAAGTACGCGAGGTCCAAGAATAAGAGTAACTGACACCAGCAACCGGCCTATCAAGATGATATTTCACACTTCGCTTATAGGAATGGGAATAGACACTGGCTGGAAAAGCATTTCACATCTTTAGCGTTCGACAAATTTAAGAGTCCCAAAATGTATATGTACGTGTAGGGATAGTAGCTACAGTATAGAGGTGCATATATTGACCTGAGGTTCGGCTTTGGAATAGAGAAGAAGGGATAAGGTTATGAAGCCCTCCAGAACAGTCACATTGGTAAAGCTTGTACAACACGCTGCAGCATCATCAATCTTTATTATCACGGTTGACATGCTTGTTCTTTCAAACACTAGTACACCAATTTTTCTCGCATATAAACTGATTCATTTTTCTGCACATCTCTCTTTCATTTTTGTGACTAGTGATTGCAGTTGTTTGAACGATGCCATAAGAACAGCATGATCTGCATAACGCAGACAGTTCACTTATCCTTAACCCACAGTTGGGAGAGCAATTGTCTATTTTAGAAGTTTTTATAATTCATCATGTATTTTTAAGCAATATTTAAATATAGCGTTACAGCCCTGTGGAATCAATGGCCACCCCTTGCTATTGTGAGCTCCCCCTGAACGTGGTCAAGTCTTAAGAGAACATTTATCGAAGGTAATTAAAAAGAAAACAGGCAAAGGCCCACAGCTGACCCGGACGTGTCTTGAACACCAACTTCATTGTAGTGGTGTCAATAATATTAAATTAGTATTATATCGACTAAACGTGGCATCCCAGCGAGTTGGTTTTGGAATGAATTTGGACAAGACAAAAGTCATGTTCAACGATCATGCCATTCTGAGACCAATTTGCGTGGGCAACGCCTCTCTCGAAGTTGTGCAAAAATACGTCTACCTTGGCCAGACTATCCAACTAGGCCTAGCCAACTTCACCAAGGAAGCTGACAGGCGCATTCAACTAGGATGGGCTGCATTGGGGAAGTTACGCCATATCCTGTTATCAAACATACCACAGTGTTTAAAAACGAAAGGGCCGGACACGTCTGTCGCAGAACCGATAACCGATGGAGTAGACGAGTTCTGGAGTAGAGACCACGTACAGGAAAACGCAAAGTGGGTAGACCCCCCGCCAGATAGACGGATGACCTGAAAAAGGTCGCTGGTGGTAGGTAGGACACGTCCAAGCGCGGCGGTTCAGCGACTGCGATGCCAACTGGCGTTGGGCAAAGGAGTTAGAGGTAGGCAGAGAGGGAAAATGAATAGTGATAGATAGATACATAACAATAAATATTCATATATATCGGCGTAACCACGTCGGTTTGTAAAAACTATTCTTCTCCTTCTTGGTGCCATCCCCTATCGGAGTTCGGCTACTTGAGCCAGGACGTGCGTCTTGTTCCCTGTCTTCTTGTGCCTTGTATCTTTCTTTTGCAGTACTTTTGCATGATGTGTTCTAAAAACTATAGCGAATAAAATAATCACAAATCAGAGCATATCGATATCGTTTGTGTGGACATACCTAATCGTCTTGGAAATAGTTTTATCAGTCGCCGAGCCGATAGGACTTCTGACCGCACTGATCTAATTTATTGCCACCCTCCGTCACCCGGCTCTCTCTGCCAGCCTCTTAAGTAAGGCTGGGTGCACATTAGACGTCACTAAACAAAACAAATACAAATTTACTTTAACATCACAACCGTTAAACGAAAGTTAGACTACAGAATATATAAAACTAAACACAACACAATATAACACAACGCTATACAGTGGTAAAAAGTAAAGTATCATCACGACCGTTTCCCTTTCAGGGTGGTCAGAAACCACGCTTATAAATTGCGCAATTATGTAAGTATATTAAAATTTATATAATAATAATTTTATCCCGTTTGCTTTATAAATCTGGGCCAATAGAGTCCAAGCGCAAAAAAGATTTTAAAAGACATAACACCGCGTCTTGTCGTCTTCTCCGTGACAAGAGGTCCAGCCAGCTCTTTCTTCGCTCAAAGAATCAGTATTGCAATTCAGCGGGGAAATGCAGCCAGCGTTCTTGCCACCATTCCACGCGGACGGGACTTATATTCCTATTATTTTATTTTACTATTGGTATTAATAATAAACTAATTTTATATTTTGTAAAAAAAAACGAATAAATTAATATACCTACTTTACTATAGGCCAATCATGACAAGTGGCAAGGTCGTCGATGTCCCTAGCTTACCAAATGCGAGAAATATCACAAATATTACATATTGATTAAATTTATTTATTTAAATCGAACCTGGTTCCTCCGAGTCTAAATGTACAAGAAAATTAAAGACTTGTTACTTTTAGATACATAAATAGTTACATACAAGTTATTACGTACACACATATAAAAATAAAAAAACATATATAAATTTTGTAGGTGAAAAGCGAACGAGCGAAGTTATAGGTACGCTATCCGAAATATTTAGGCCATAATTTCTAAAACTTGTTCGACTTAAGTTACTAAGTATTCCTTGTTATATTACTAAGTGTAAATAGTATATACCTACAATTATATTGCTACAATTCCTGGCACCACCTGCTGATCAAGACCAACAGGGACAAGATCCAAAGTCAGCAAAACATATCGCTCAGAGTGGTTTCCCGAGTGCCGTGGATCGTGCGTAATTCCGTCATAGCCCGAGATGCCTACATGGAGGAGTTTGTCGTTGGCCTGACTAGACGTATGTTCTATCGGGCCGACAACGGACACTTCAAGCATCTCCAGAATATCACTGTCTTGCGCGCGACCCTCCAACGGGAGACTACTTTCTAAGGAAGTACTCCTGGAGGAGTGGTGAAACAGTTGAATCTAGCCCCCTGGGTGCGTGAGCCACATGGGCGCTAAAAATGCATGAATTACCGACGGGTGGTTACCCGCTGAGATCCTGCCGGGAAAAACAGGGGAATGCCCCATCCCCAACCCAGGCCCATTAGGCATACGTGCCTGGAAGACCCCACTGACTGACTGACTGCTACAATTCCGAAATTCGTCAATTTTCTAAAAGATGATTGAAATTAAATACGCCACAAACCTGTGGTCTGCCAGTAGAAATCCGACAAGCATCCAAACGAAAAGTTTTAAAAAAAATGGTGGTATTTAAATAGTCTATAAGTTATGTAATCCTGTCGTATATTTACCTTATTATTCAACGAGGTGATGCGGCGAGCGTTTTAAGCTCTTAGTTTATTTTATAAAATAGTTTTAATTTAATAGTTTTTTATAATTAGTTTTTAATCTATTTAATTTTAATATTTTTGTATCTTAATTTATTATTTAAATTATACGAGTATTCGAAATCGTATCACAGAAAAAACAAATTTCTAAGCATTCCATGGATTCACCATGCGGGTGCTGGGTCCATCGTGTGTGGTTTAAAAAAGAGCCCTCCTTTTTTATTTAATTGCGCGATAATACGCTCACCATCCACCATTCTACTCCTCTCCCTACCCAACCAAATACTGTATGATTCCGTTAATGCCGTTATTATTAGTATTTAAAACTTGTAAACGTCGCTCAAGAATCAACTAGATTATAGGTGACAGCTCTGAAAACACCGAATGAAATATCAGCACAAAATAATCGTGTGTTGATATTTCCGACAGTACGTTTCAATTACGGCTAATGTGAGGACGTGTTAAAATGCAGAGATCTGTCGAGGCATGGATGAATAGCATTTATGTTATTTAATTTCTGACCGACCGCATTTGATTTGTTTGTCGTAAATAATGAAGAGAAAGAGATAGCATGTACGTAGAGGCCCGATTGCCAGTTTCTCGCAGTAATTTTGAATGTGACTATTAATCTAGTTGAATCATTGATCGTAGCTCGTAAAGAAAACATCTTAGAACACGGGTTACACTATGACATGATATGAGATCAGTTAATTTAATAGTTGTATTCGTAAATACTGATGTTATCGTCGTTAATGTTCGGACTCAATATAAATACAATTTATGGAAACCTGCTACAAAACTTACCATTGTTTCTAAAAATAGTCACCAAATGTGTATTAAAATATTTAACGGTTTGCCTATAGAGTTAAAACAATTGACATCAATAATTAAATTTAAGAAGCTGTTAATTAAATGGTTAAAAGAACAATGTTTTTATAGTATCCAAGAATTTTTACATTATAAGTGTTGACAAATATAATTTTAGTTGTAATTTTACATGTACTATTATTTGCATACCATTATGGTACTTAGGATACAGCTAAACTGTAAAATTGTTATCCTATATCTACCTGTATTCTGTGCAATAAACGATTTTGAATTTGAATCTTTACATTAAATATATTTTTTTCTCTGTTTACAGTCGTAGCTATGCCATAAAGGCAGTTTTTAGAATAATGTTGTTAGATAAAGGTGGTATTAATATGATTTCAAGAAACAAAGACAGTTAATGTACCAATAATCTAATTAAATTACCTTCTTAATTCGCGTCATGATCATCTATTGATATGTTACTGGTTGAACTGGATTGGATGTACAGTGAGCAACAAGACAAAACCAAAATAAATATTATTTTCAATTAAGGTAGTTTTTAAATTATTATATAGACATAATATTATATTTTTCTGGTAATGACGAATGCTGTTCTTTGCTATCATTCATTTGCTATTTATTTTTATTTCGCTGTTAATGCTAGTCTGAGAAATTTTCAATGATAGGCCCTTATCAACATGTAGATCTTAAGATCGATGTCAAACTTCAGATTCAGTTATCTCTATCATTCTTCTTTGATTTGACATTTGATAAAAAGAGACAACTACTTGACAAAAGCTTCTTTGGTTTAGCGAATATAACGAATATTATTGGAGAAATGCTATTACGCAATCGATTTTTTTTTTAAATGACAGGACTTTTATATAGTCTATATGGGACATTGATCTTTAGTTTATCTTAAGTTAATATTTTTGCATTTAATTATTTTGTAGAGTTTATTTTGACATCTCTTTTGTTTATTTATTTTTTTAATATTGTTTACTTTTGGACATACATAAAAAAATGTTAAGTGTTAGTTGATAAAATATTTCGTCTCGTCTATCAAAATAGAAGAATTTTATAAAAATAAAAATATTTTTATAATTTAACGCCATTTACCTCAGAGACAAACTTCTCCCGACGCGACTACGTCTCGCTCTACTGAGGGGCCAGTCTTCTTGGGACTATCACTGATGGGGCGTCTCTCGAGGACATTTTTATTTATTGATAATTTTATTAGATTTAGATTATAGGTGTTTAAATTTATATTTATTATATTGTAACTTACTATAAATAAATAGAGATAAGTTTTTAAGTTGAGTGTACGAGTGAACATGGATTTATGAGATGGGATCGACATGGAACGTTTACCGAGAAGGAATCCAAAAGGATGCTGACACAATGCAACAGGGGAGTAATATAATGCAAAATGACCGCCATAATGTGTGTGGTGCAAAATATTGAAGTACAGACGATTTGATAATGTAGACACTCTACCTTTTTTTTACTACTTTTTGTGCCGGTAGAGTTGAGACCACCACTTAAGTCTGATAGCCGTGGCGCTTGTGGAATGTATTTTTACCCCACATTCAACCAAACTAATATTCTTCTACTTCTTAAAACTAAACTTAAAATTAAACTTAATATTATTTTCGTGTATATCCAATTGTGTATAAACTAAAATAATAATATTTATACATTTTAAATAAACAGTGGAACAAGTCATTATTTTCTACAAAATAAGATTTGACTCTCTTATCCCAAATTACTATATTTTAATTCTTTAAATTCACTGTTAGGATCAGATTCAGCGATCACTAGATCGCCTCCGTGGTCTAGTGGTAACAAACGTTGCCGTGAACTCGGGAGGTCGTGGGTTCGATTCCCACCGGGGGCAAGTTGTACATTGTAAATTTGTCTCGGTCTGAGTATTTATATGTATAATATGTATATATTTACAAAAAAAAAACGTATAATATGTAGTTTATCAACCATCTAGTTTCCGTAACACAAGCCTCGTAGCTTACCACGGAAACTAGATGGCGCTGTGTGACCTGTCTGGAAATATTTATTTATTTATATCATGAATTTCTCCATTTCTACATTAATTTGTCCACCGTTTTTAAGTATTTAACTTCTATTAGTTTAAATTAAAAATAAACTAAAACTAAAAAGAAAATAACAAACCCAAGGGTTTCATCGCTAAAAATATTGATGACCGCCTAACTACACCTTGTATTTTTCTTGTTAGATTTTATTTATTTCTTTTCGATTTTTAATTTATGTGAATTTTTTTCGTGTCGGGTTTTTTATTTTTAATTATTTTCACTATTACGAAGAAGACAGCGGTGCATTACTTTTATAAATTTTAATCTTAAAATTTTTAAAGGGGGAACCTATGTAGCGACATCAAGGTGCATTTGCATAGTCATTAAATAAATAATAATATCTCGGCAAATGTACTCCAACTAGGTCACCAGAGTCTACGTCGCCATATATGGTAATAACAATTTTGATTGGCCGAAATCATCGGCTGATGCAATGATGAACCAGGTCATCTAGTTGGAGGGGCAGTCACGAGCCCGGTCAAGCACATCAGTCGTTTCTGAGATACCGTCGAGATCAGGTATTACTCGCGGTAGCAAATACGCTACGTAGGTTTGCCCTCAATAATAACGGTGTGTTTGTAACTTAAATAAACATTATTTAAAGTTAGTTATCTTTTATTAGAGAACACCTTATAGATCCTTATAGGACGCAAGGACTCAATCTCTAAACTTTTAGTTCCAATTTTAGCCGTAGGACTTGAGCGGTGATTCCGACTCTAATCTGCTTTTGGATTCCAATCTAGAACTTAAGATATTGTTGAAAAAAGATAAAATTGTATTGATTGTGGTAAATAAATCCTTTTTCGTTCACTTGTGTTTATTTATTATAAATTTTATATGAAGTCCCAAGTAGAGTATCATTCGGTATGGTCAGTAAGGCGTCATCGTCCCACGGTGTGGCTATTTTATAGTCATGTCATATCGGTTAATGGTGCAGAGAGGTGTTTGTGCGAGCCGCGACACGTCCGCGCCACTGGGCCGTCTGCCAAACGCTGCCGGCCCGAATTATTCGCAATACTAAAATGGGATATACAATTACCTATTTTTTTATAATAATTATTATATTACACCCGTACTCAAGACATTTCCTCAGCGGCTTCTGCACTCAACTATTCGTTTAACTTATCAAGCGGGTAACCTCAAGGGAACCTCGAAACCCGTATATTCTTAATTGTAAACTTTGGCGACGGGTGACCCTCCAAGTAGAGAATATTTTACTCAAAGGGTCAGCCTCGCCGTTCAACGGGGAACGCAGCGAGTGTCCTTTTATTTGTAGTGCAGTTTTTTTTTGTTTATTTATTGTTGAGTTTTATTTTTAATTATTTAATATTGTAATTGTTTATACTGTATGTCAAATAAATATATTTTCAGTCCATTTTTTACTTTAATTTTTATATTTGTTTTATGATTATTTTATGAATATTAAAAATAAGTAATTATAAGAAAATATATTTTTAATGACATAAATATATAAAAAAAAATTAAACAAATTTCGAGTTACGTCGCGATGACGACGACGTAAACGGCTAAGAGTAGTAAAAGTTTTATTATTATCTATCATTATTCTAGGTTTTATCTCATCTGTTCACACACAACACACGCACACACATAGGTACATACACACCACAGCAGCCCAAGTTTAATTTAGAATTTATTTTTTATTTTTACTTTGAAAAAAGATTTTTGTAAACTTAAAATAAACATTAAATATAAACTAAAAGCTAAATTATTTTTCAATTTAAAATGGGTAACGCATGTTGTAATGCAGCTGTTAAAGGTTCGTAGAATAATCCTGAAACAATATTCATTAAATTTCTCTTAAAACTTATAAGAACGATCTATAAACGAAATGCATAGTCACTGTAGCATTATCGATGAGTGCGCCAGCGCAGCGGGAGTAGACTCGATTATCTCGAGGACATCGCACATTGACACGTGACACGCACACTCAGTCTGAGATCGATAAAGCGCTGCTTGTGGTTGCCAACCGTCCTGTATTCCCAGAATTTGTCCCAGCATTTCTCCAGGATGATCTGGGGTATTCTGGACAGTTATAAAGTAGCGCTCAGCAACCGTATTTCATTACTTAAGTAGTGTCCAGCAACTGTATTCCATTACTTGAGCGCAAACGTAAGATTGTCAAAATCGTGGATGGTGCAAGTTTTTTATTCGAAGGAATATAATTAAAACTACTTAAAGAGAAAAAAAATATATAAACTAAACCAAATAAAAAATAAACTATAAGTAATAAATGTCCTCTAGAGACTTCAGGGATAGTCCCAAGGAGGCTGGCAACATTTCCCCTCTGTATAGTGAGGCTAATACGTTGGTAGAAATATTTGCCAGCCTTTCTGTCTCCAGACTTTTCCGTTAGTCGTTTGGACAACTCCTTGGCCAGACGTTTGGCTGAGTGTCCCCATGGGCCCATCGTCTCGACCCCAAACGGCGCAAATTCGTAACCTGTACCGGGGTTATGTTACTATATATTGTTTAGTTTTTAGTTCTATTTAATTTATATAATTTTATTAGCTTACAAAAAAAGTTACAAGTACTTCTGATAAGTGTTTAATTTATTTGTGTTATTTTAATTTGGCATGCCTTAACTTCGATTTCTTGTCCCTAAGGCTGATGGTAAGAAAATTCCAAGCGGCATTACATACGTCTTTTGTATTAAACAATAAAGTTTTTAAATAAAATAAATAAATTTGTTAGTAAATAAAGGAAACCAATAATGGTTGATTTAAGATAAGCGATTGAAGAAACAGAATAAGCACAGGACAGACGAAGAGATCTTACAAAAAAAACTAATTTATACCTAATTTAGGCGACAACCTGTGAGAGGAGGATTCCAAGAAACCTTCGAGACACGTCGATAACTCTTTTTGTCATCCGACAACATACTAAATACTTTTATTAAAATGTCACATAAACATAAATTTGTATCTTTGTCATATAAAATATGGCGATTCCTCACGCGCTTTACGGTTAGTCCGCATTCATCCGGTCGAATTCGAACTTTTTGTTTTTTTAATTAATAATTTGCTATTATTAATCGGACAAGCGAGTTTACCATTTCCTATGCATCTCGTGCCATAAAAAGGCATTCTCAGAATTCATTCGAAATTTTCAATGGGTTGGCTAGAGTTGTCAGGCATGTTCTTTAGAGCGTCTACATCGACAATAAGTCGTAGAGCTCCAGAGATCCTTTTAGAATATATTTCTGATGAATATTGCCTGCACTCGCCTCGCTGGCCAGACTAATTTGCGAGCGTCTGTAATTTTAATGTTAATTTAAAATCAAAATCATATTATGTATCGTAATTTGGTCTTCTCAGAGTATCTCCATGGGCCTATCGTCTCGACCACAAACGGTGCAAATTCTAACCTGTATCAAGGTGGCCTGGATGTGTGATGAGGCTAATTAGTCATTTGTCATTTTGGACGCCTACACATCTATCAGGCATTTTGTTACATACAAAATAATTTATCTTATAATAGGCCTTGCCTATTAGTCGACGTTTAACATAAATTTTAAGTTTATCTACAATAATAATAATAAAAACGTTTATTCAATACATATATACAAGTACCTAATTCTATTATTATTTTATTTTATTATTCTAATGACTGTCTTCATCCAATGATTTTGTATGCTATAGACAAGCTCTAATTGAAATGTGTTCTGTAGTTAGTGTTTGCCATTAGTATGCGAAAGGTCGGACTATTGGTCGACCTAATGGTCCGCACCGGTTTATTCATGTCCAGCCGGGATAGCAACGAAGGGCAGCTGCCCTGATCAGTTTAACCAGGAATCATATAATGGTAGCAAATATAAAAGTTGACACGAAGGAAACAATACTTATTCGTATTAAGAACCTCAACATTTACTAGAAAAAACATGTTGCATACTCCTTATTAATCCTTTTTGACCAGCTAGACGTGTTTGGACGGACTGAGACTTCTCGGTTGAATTGAGACATTGTCGGTCGAGTTTGTCAGATAAATATGAAACAAATCGTTCTAAGAAAGAAAGAGGCTTTTAATTTTGTAGCCAGAATTAGCATAAATATTTAGTTACACTGACATATTCGCAAATCATTCCTAAATGAGCCAATAATCTTCGGTATTTTGTAACATTATTTAAGTATTGGACCGTTTGTAATATGCGTAATAAGCCTTTACATCAATAATAATATTTTAGTAAGTACATAATGTTAACAGACAGTTACTATAATAATATTTTAGTAAGTACATAATGTTAACAGACAGTTACTATAATAATAATAAGTTCATTTATTTATTTAAAATAATTTATTGCACTTGAAATGTACATAGGCGGGCTTAATGACTAAGCATTTCTGACAAGCAACCTTTGGGAGTGTGGAAAGTTATGTATGTATGCAATTTTATTTTATATTATACACTTACATAATACCACTTTACAGCAGCTATTATAATCTTAGGGACATTCTCATAATGGTTTTTGTCTTAGCTTGTAGTATGACAATGCCTTATTACAGCAGCTATAATTTTAAGATTAATATTGTATTATGTATATTTGGGTTGAAATGTGCTGCTCCAAATACAAGCTATTTTCCAGAAAATAAGCTTTTCGTCTCATTAATTACTTTTTACAACTATTTTAAAAAAGACTAAAGAAAAGTATCATCACGACCGTTTCCCTTTCGTGGTGGTCAGAAACCACGCTTATAAATAAGCGGATTCACTTTTAGCCAACTTTACTATAGGCCAATCATGACAAGGGCAAGCTCGTCGATGTCTCCAGCGTACCAAACTCGAGAAATATCACAAATAAATTAAATATTAATTAAATGTATTTAGTTACAATAATAAATATTTTTGTGTCCCGACCAGGAATCGAACCCGGTACCTTCGAGTCTAAATCCACGGACTCAAACGCTAGACCACGGAGGCAGTTAAAAAAAACTACCTAACAATTAATTATTCAACTAAAAAAATTAATTTATAAAAAAAACATATGAACTTTATGATTGTGACAATAAAAAGAATCCCGACAAAGACAACTCGTAATAAAGGAATTAAATTGGATGTCACAATATACGAAATTCGGTTTTAGCCAGCTTTGCTCCCTTCTCAAGCTTACTAGTGTTTAAACAATGCTATCAATATCAAGCCACTATTCCTTAAATAAATTATTGATCAATCCGCTAACCGGAGACCATCCGAGCCATGACTAATTAATTTAAATCCAACCGACAAAGGACACTGGTCATAAATATTAATATTCGACTGTATCTATAGGACGCACTTACGCTTTTTAATACATTCACTGGGCGCACATGAAGCGGTCGATAAACTGGCCAGAAGAAGGTCATCACCATCACAACACCAACAGGCCCAGCACCAATAATCGCCGTTCTAATTTTTGCAAAGCTGGCACCGCGAAAGAACAGGCAGACTGCACGAGCACTGTTACGACTTGGTACCCTATCCAGATTCCTCAAGTTGCTAATTCATTGCTTTGTAGGATTTAAGGAAAGCGATCCTACAACCTAGCTACCACCGCACTTTAATATTTATTATTTATTTCTTCCGCTCTTTAAATATTTTTTTATATTTATATTAAAAATAAAAAAGTAAAGTATTATCACGACCGTTTCCCTTTCAGGGTGGTCAGAAACCACGCTTATAAATATAAGCGGATTCACATTTAGCCAACTTTACTATAGGCCAATCATGTCACTATAGGTCAAACAAGTGGCAAGCTCGTCGATGTCTCCAGCGTAACCAAACTCGAGAAATATCACAAATAAATTAAATATTATTTAAATGTATTTATTTACAATAATAAATATTTTTGTGTCCCGACCAGGAATCGAACCCGGTACCTCCGAGTCTAAATCCACGGATTTACCGCTAGACCACGGAGGCAGTTAAGAAGGAGCAGATTAAGAATAAAAATAATAATAAAATTCGAAAAAAATATGAGATACCTCGTTATTAGACCTGCACGCCGTGAGCAGACTTGGATGGCGCAGCATCGTCCGGGATAAAGTGACCCGAGGAGGGGGTCAGGACCCAGGGTTAGGGAAAACGACGCAAGGAGGAAGACCTCAATATTAGGTGGAGTTTTAACAAGGTACCGTTATTTCAAAAAAAACATAACAAGGCCAAATTTATTTAAATTAGGCTCATTTATTTTTTACATAAAACTGGTATCCACTGTAGAACCCAAAGCAAAATCACTAAGAGTAAGAAGACAAATTTCTTAGCATACCATGGATTCACTGTCCATCATGTGTGGAAGAAATATAGGCTTGAGAATGTTAGGCATATCATGGACGGAGTTCCGAACCAACAAGTCAATGCTGGAGGAACTGGAAATAAGACAGCGCCTTTTCCCAGTCGTACAATCAAGCATTCTCACTTTCTTCGGACACGTGTTGCGGCGTGGAGATACGTCAATTTAGCGCCTGGTAGTTCAGGGAAAAGTCGATGGCAAGAGAATGCGTGGTAGGTCTCCGATGAGGTGGACTGACCAGGTTAAAGCAGCAATGGATCACCCTCTACATGAGTGCGCCAGGAAGGCTGCAGTTTGAGAAGAGTGGCGACGGCTTATTAAGCGTGCCACTGACACTTGAGCGACCACGACCACTCTGCCAAGAGTGCGACTAAGAAGAAAGAATAGGCTTGTTACAGAGGAGGCCTCCTGTTTTTATTGCGCAATACGACAGGTGAACACCATTCTACTCCACTCTATACCCAACCAAATACTGTACGATTCCGTTAATAGAAGAATGTCTATACATACGTAATGGACATTGCCTAAGTAGACCCTGATCATAATAAATATTTAGCTACTTTAATGAATATCAAATGAAACGGTTATGACATTATGCAAAGTGAAAATTATCAATTTCCGGGATAGTCCGGGACCGTCCCGGGACGCGACGAACCCCTATTTGTCTAGAAACCGGGACCTTTGATATACAAACTTATCTTTCAGGGTTGTCACAACAAACTATTTAAATCATATTTTATTTCTAATTAGTTGCAGTAAACTTTATTAATAAATATATCCTTAAATTCTAAAAAAGAGACGTTTCAAACCCCAGTATGTACCAAGGAGAAATACACTTTTCTCACGTATATTTGTCACCGTTTCAGTGTCTCGGAAACAAATTAAGCCGTCTGTCCCGTTTCCACGAATAGTAACTTGAGGAAAAGTAAAAGTAAAGTATCATCACGACCGTTTTCCTTTCGGGGTGGCCAGAAACCACGCTTATAAATAAGCGGATTCACATTTGGCCAACTTTACTATAGGCCAATCATGACAAGTGGCAAGCTCGTCGATGTCAGCATACCAAACTCGAGAAATATCACAAATAAATTAAATAATTATTAAACGTATTTATATAAATTAATAAATATTTTTTGTGTCCCGACCAGGAATCGAACCCGGTACCTCCGAGTCCTAATCCACGGACTTAACCGCTAGACCACGGAGGCAGGCTATTTATGTTAATTGAATTACTTGAGGAATTGTTAATAAATTGACATCAGACCCTCGAATTCTTCATAATTTCATAATTTCATGTGTTCTAAAGGCCGCCGTGTTGAAATCCTAGAACCATACCTATTTGCAAAAATAAACATTTAAATTACTTTATAGTAAAATTTGTCAACCCTAAAGTAACCCCTTTCTATGTCTCCCACACGTCATATTCCGGGTATAAAACATGACTGCAGGCACTTGAACAAATTGCTATTGACATGCTAATGTAGTATGTCACCGTACTTGACCCGCCACTGTTCATTAAATACATGCTTTTTACAACTATTCGGGGGTTGTTTTAGACAAATTATGCGTTGGGGTGGATATGCATACTATCTATGATAGCTATTAGGTTTTAAGATGTTTATTTAGAACTTTATTTTAAGAAATCTTCGTAAATACTAACAGCAAAAAGATAAATATTGGTAGTGGCGTTGGTTGTATATAAATTAGTTACTATTTTTTTTATTATTCCTATTACAGAAAGGAACACTTAAATCTTGAAATGATAACTTTATTCTTGCTTTTAAATAAAAATCATTAAATTTTGTCTTTAATTTTCATTTATTGCGTTCATTTTGTTGTCATCGTCTGTGTTCTAAATTCAAAGTCATAAAATAATGTTCTAATATCTAAAGTTGTCAGTCAGAAAGGAGGTCAAAGTCCGTCCAAAGAGGTTGCAAAAAGCCGCAACAATTCCTTTAAAGCATGGATGCACAGACCGCGGCCCGCGGGCCGCATGCGGCCCGTGGGTCGAATACTGGTGGCCCGCCGACAGCAAAAATAATACTCTCGTGCATTCGAAAAATATTGAATTCTATTCCAGAATAAAACAAAAAAAAAATATGTTCGAAAAGTAATGTGAAACTCGCGCGCGCGCAATTTGAATCTAGCGCCCAAAATTGCTAAGTCAAGTAACATCGCTCGCTATAGAAATCAAGAATTTTCTAGCGCGGTGAGCAAGCGAGATAGATATAGTCCCGTATTCCCGATTGCTCGCGTATCTACACGAAGCTTCCAGAGTCGTTTGCGCGGTATAAAAATCACGTTAACCGCAGCGGCCGAACAGTTCGCTTTTCATTTGAGTGAAGTGTCAACAACAGAAAGAAATAAGCGCGAAAATACAAAGCGAAGTAATAAGTGATTGAGAATAAGTGCAGTTTATTAGTGTTTTTGGGAGGCAATAGTTCTAGTGTAGATTTTAACTCGACTAGCCGGTGTCATATATTTTGATCCACATTCAACGTAGATTTCCTGTTGCAGTGTTAACCCGTCAAGTGCCGTGTATAATTGTGTTGTGAAAACGTAAGTAAAACTCTGTTATTAATAAGTGTTTCCCTACCTATTTAATCAATTTTAATCAAATTTAGCTTTAATGTTGGCTAAATATTAAAATAAACAAAGAAATTACTATTTTTATAAGAATTTCTCTAACTGTAATAATTACGTCATTATTTCAGATAAAATCTGTATAAAAATCTTAAAATTTCTGAGAAATAATATTTAATCAATTATTTTTGATAATTTAAAAAAGGATAGGTAATTTAAGTGGGTACTGTAATTGTTTTTAGGTGCTGTGTTAATCCTAGCCAGGATTAGAACGCAACATGGAGAAGCCAGGACCTAGTAAAAAACGTAAGGTTAAAGATGAAAATCGGCAGTTTCAAGAAATTTGGACTGAGAAATACTTTTTTGTATGGTCGCATAACAAAGTCGTTTGTTTAATTTGCAAGAATTCTGTTGCGATTGCAAAGGATTATAATGTAAAAAGGCACTATGAAACGCAGCATCCTTCTTTTACCAAGTTTACAGGCGAATTAAGAAAGCAAAAAATGTTGTCTTTAAAACGGGAGCTTATTGGTCAGCAAGCTATGTTTACAAAACACATTCAAGATTCAGAAACGGCTACAGAAGTTAGTTATGAAATTTCTCGAATGATAGCAAAGCGAAGTCGCCCCTTCAATGATGGCGATTTTGTAAAAGAATGCATGGAAATTGCCGCTAAGAAAATGTGTCCAGAAGCAGCAAAAAAGTTTGAGAAAATTCAACTGAATCGTATGACTATCCAAAGACGAATTATGTCCTTGTCAGGTAATATTGCGGAACAATTAATTGAAAAAACTAAGATCATGGAATTTTTTTCATTAGCACTCGACGAATCGACTGATATTAGTTCCACAGCTCAACTTCTCATATTCATACGAGGTGTTACTCAAGATTTTGAAGTCTTCGAAGAGTTATTAGGAATGTGCTCATTGAAAGGTCAAACCAAAGGAGTTGATATACTCAATGGACTTTTGGACGAGTGTTCAAAAACTGATTTGGACTTATCTAAGTTATCGGGAGTTGCGACTGACGGTGCTCCTTCCATGATTGGTATCAATTCCGGGCTAGTTACTTTGCTGAAAAAGCACCTGCAAGAAAAAAACATAAACACTGAAGATCTCATGCAGTTTCACTGCATTATACACCAGGAAGCCCTCTGTTCTAAAAAAAATGAATTTCAAAATGTAATGAAAGTAGTAGTTTCGACTGTAAATTTCATAAAATCACGAGGACTCAATCACAGACAATTCAAACAATTCCTTGATGACATCGAAAGCGAATACGGAGATTTACTGTATTATACAGAAGTAAGGTGGCTAAGTCGTGGATTGACACTGGAACGATTTCTAAATTTAATAGAAGAAATTGGAATATTTCTGGCGGAAAAGCAAAGGGATGTCCCGGAACTTAAAAATCCTGATTGGTTGTGTGATTTAGCTTATTTAGTTGACATTACAAATCATTTGAATGTCTTGAACACACGGCTTCAAGGCAAAAATCAACTGATATCCCAGCTCTATGCTCATGTAACATCCTTTCAATGCAAGCTGACACTTTTCAGATCACAATTGAATTCTGGAAATTATAATCATTTTCCGAATTATAAGAAAATGGCTGAAAAATTCAACAAAACTGCGATTAATTTCAGTTATGTAGAAAAGCTAGATATTTTGATTCAATCTTTTGAAGACAGATTTTCGGAGTTTAAAAAAGTGAAACCTCTGTTGGACATATTCAGCAATCCTTTCACTATTTCAGTTGAAAATGCGCCAGAGTCAATGCAGTTAGAAATTATCGACATTCAAAATGACCAAGATTTACGCAACAAATTCAACGAAGGAGACTTGCTGAACTTTTACCGCTGCATTGATAAAAATATGTACGAAGAGTTGCGCATAAACGCTCTGAAATGTGCCAGCTTATTTGGTTCTACCTATATATGTGAACAAACTTTTTCAATACTAAATAATAATAAAACAAAAAATCGAAACCGCCTTGCAAATGAAAGTTTGGAAGCAGTTTTACGTGTTGCTACAAGTAAATTTGAGCCAAATATAAAAAAGATTGTAAGCACTATGCAGTGCCACGCTTCAAATTAATAATTTCTTTTTAATTTTAATAAATTTTTATCAATTCTTTATTGTCTTTAACTACCTATACCTACTTCTGGCGGCCGGCCCGCTATCAGTTCATGATTTGGCCGAGTGGCCCCTAGTATTAATAAGTCTGTGCAACCCTGCTTTAAAGTAATAAATCGTTTATTTCAAACATAACCTTAAATTAAATAGTTACTTATTTTTTGAATTGAAGTAATTAATGTAGGTACTAAAACGGATAGCAAACTACTTAAATATTAAATATAAATTAATATTACAAATAAATTTTGATATAAATTAGATAGAAGCGCTAGAAGTGCTGGTCGCATTCCTCATCATGCTGCTGTGAACGACGTCATCCATACCCGTAATCCTAGAACCCTTTGTGATTGCGCGATGGCAAAAGACCCGACGGCATGACCGTTGAGCCTTGAAAACTTGCCAGATCCCTGGTGTGGGATGCGACAAGTGTAGACACATTAGACTATCAAAAAGCACTCTTGTGAAGCGCGGGAAGTACAGCGATTTCTGCTGAGTAACTTGAGCTGCGCAAATACGCCAACCTCAGTATATGTTTCGAATTTGCGCTGTTTGTGGTCGAGACGATAGGCCAAGCATCTGGTTAAGGAGTTGGTCAAACGTCTAACGGAAAAGTCTGGAGACAGGAAAGCTGGCAAATATTTATGTCTCGCTATACAGAGGGGAAATGTTGCTCTCACAAACCAACCACAACGTTCCTGAAGAAATATAATTAAACACTATTTAAATAACTTACAATGTATTTATTTAGGTTATAATGTATGTATAGTTTATGTATGTTTATGTGTGTACGGATAATGTGTAGTATGTTATAATTATTTAAGGACCATATGAACTGTATGGTTAAATTTTCTTATTTTTTATCCCGCCTATCACTTTACCTGATTATAGGCTAGCTGGTAAAGAATGCCAACTGTACATCTCGCCTCTGTACTATTTTTATGTGCAATTAAATAAATTAAAGCAGAATATTAGGCTTTTTAAATATTAGAGTTTGATTGGAATTGGATGTTATTCAAAAGCTTACGATCGTGAGATACTTTACTGACTATACAAATACCTTCGCTAAAATCCTAATTCGTGATTTAGCGTTAGGGCATTGTAGAGACCGCAAGATGTTCGCCTTAGGTTAATTCTTGAGCAGTGCGGAAGGGCGGATGGCCACAGTAATGAATTTGGCCCGAAGACACGCACCCTTAACTATTTGCCAAATTATATAATGTTGTACAACAACTGCCCTTAAGGCAACCAAGGTCGCTACTTCATTCCATAACCCCTTCATTGATCGCTATCGCGCTATGGAGTCGGAATAATATTTCAATTCAACCAAACCCATTTTGTACATAAGTGTTATGATGTATTGTTCTATAATTTGCGCGAACCTTCCACATACAATGTTCGTAATGTCCCTAAGGTTGACCGAGTAAGAATGTCTAGCGGCATTAGGTCCGCCTTTGTACATAGTGCAAAAAGTTTTAAATAAATAAATAAATATTTCGATAAATGTCGAATGCGTTTCATTCATCTCTAGATCGGAAATCGGGGCCTTTAGGGGAAATTCAGGTCAATGCGAACTTTAACCATGCCTGTACTAATTTAACTTAATTATAATATATTATAGGTATTTATGTATATGTTTATTCAGGATCGGGATAAAAAAATGTTTATTAATGAAATAAATACATTTAATTAATGTTTAATTTATTTGTGGTATTTCTCGAGTTTGGTACGCTGGAGACATCGACGAGCTTGCCACTTGTCATGACTGCTTATAGTAAAGTTGGCTAAATGTGAATTCGCTTATTTATAAGCGTGGTTTCTGACCACCCCGAAACGGTCGTGATGATACTACAACATTATCGCTTTAGCTAGAGAATTGCCCCCTTGGTCAATAACACAAAAATAAATTAATTTGTAACAATTTCGAGGTATGTTCTGTGATTTCGACAAAAGCTTGTCATGATAGACCACAGTAAAGTCGGCTAAATATGAACTAAGATACTTGAGTTTTTTTATCTTTTTATATAGTCTTGCTGTCGCGTCGGTGGAAAAACACCTCAAAAGGGATGCGACCCTTTAAATAATTGGAATCGTCACAAATTTGAGGTTGATATTCTCTCGAACGAGATTGACCAACCCTTTGATAACCGGACGGTCAATATTGGCATTGATACCAGCAAATTATTTTCCTGATTGACTATTTTATTTGCTTTTCCTCTTCGTCTCTTTAGTAATATTAATTAACAACAAAAAAATTGTACTATCACGACCGTAATGTCTTAGGCTGAGATTCAAGAAGTGTATAAGACTACCCATGGAAATCAGTTTCCAACCAAGCGGCAGTCTCGACATTTCATAGCGATAGTGGTAGCTAACTTAGCGATTTAAGGTTCTCATCGATGAGCCAAATGGCGTGGTCACTTTTCAAAATTTGTTCACCATTGTAGGAAACGTATATTGTGTTTTAAACGACGTCACTGGAATCTGCTAAGCTGGTCTTCTGCTAATAGCTTACCTATTGGACCACTTTGCTGCTTAGTCTTCCACTCCTCCTCCTCCTTAGTCGGTACCCCACTGATGGGGATCGTGACTCTGTTGCAATCGCAGCCCATCCACCAGCCGTCTCCAACCGTTTCGGTCCTCGGCGTAGTGGATAGCTTGGTGTACAGGGATGTTCAGGTGGTCATGTGGTCAGTCACCTGACTGGACCATCGCTTGGGGCTTCTTCCTCTTGTTCTTTTACCGTCTACCTAGCCCGTGGTTAGAAGTTTTTCTAGATTATCGTCTTCTCTTCTTGCAATGTGGCCAAAGTATTGCAGACGTTTTTTTTAATACTAGTACGACATGTGATCTTGCTCCCACCTGAAGTAGCGCGCAAGGTCCATGAATGTTAGCAACTGGAATCAGAGACTCATGACTGACATCAGTCCCCAACACTATGCCGGCTTGACAGGGCATGACAGCAATTCAAGTATGATCCCGAAACATGTGGATACACTTACTAGGAACATCGGCACCGAACGGTGAATACTCCCCCGCCCCGGCAGACTGGGCAAATTACCACCATCATACCAAATGAACACCACATATTGTGCATTTTTGCTAAGGAAATCGACGAGTTAGAACTAGTTTTAAAGATCTCAGCTTAAATCTTATGGATTAAGGATCTGGATATGGACCCTAAGGACCAGGGTTCAGTTCCGTGACTAAACTAACAGAGTGGGCCGAGGGATTTCCACGAATTTCCTCAAGAGGTGGTCCCTTCGCGATGAGTTTGCCAGACGAGACATTTAATTACTAGATAATTTATTGCCCGCCATAGACGTATATTTAATAAATAATTATTAATGTTTGGACAGTGTATAATCGCAAAATTTTGAGGGTGACTGTGTAAGCTTACCATTTAAATAATATTAACTATAATTATTATGTCAATTTAAGCATATTATATTCGTGGCTGCAAAGGGCCATGTCAGCTTACAATCATTTTTATTTAAATTGTAAGCGAATACGGCCATTTATTTATCGATTTATTTGGCATAAATAATAAGTACCTACCTAGTCATAATAAAAACAAAATCCTCGTTTATGGCAACAATGTCTTGGTTATAATTGTTGTATTACTGTTAGATTCGATCCAGCCATTGCTGCACCACGCTTATAAAGAAGCGGATTCAGATTTCACATAAATTTTTATTATAGGCCAATCATGACAAGTGGAAGCTTGTCGATGTCTCTAGCGTACCAAACTCGAGAAATATCAGAAATAAATTGAATTTTAATTAAATTTATTTATTTAAATTAATAAATATTATTGTGTTTCGACCAGGAATCGAACCCGTTACCGGAAATATAAATATATAATGACAATATCCAATTGTTGAGTACTAACCATACGAAACAATGGATAAAGGGTCATAGTGGCACACTGGGTAATGATAAACTGGTCAAAAGGGGGTCATCCATAACACCAACAAGCCCAGAACCAATCATTACCTTAACGTTGTCTCCTGGAAGTGCGGAGTAGCTACGATCATTACAATCACACAATAAACATCCGCAAATAAATGATTTTATTTGACTAACATTTAAATTTAGATTTAATGTCACAAATAAATATTTTCCAATTATTTCAGCAGGCTGGGCTGTAATGAGGATAAATATTGATATTGTATGGTCCGGTTCAGATTTATATGATTGTCTTTGTTGCAGCCCCATTAATCTAACGCCGCGGCTGGCGAGCTATTAAAAAACAGAAAAAACACCAAATCTATCCCCTTGATTACAAGCTGTCACATCGTAGATTTTTTCTAAGCCCTCAATTGTAATTAGTCACGTCGGTTTTGTGCAGAACATCGCTGGAGAAGCGCCATCTATTTTCCTAAATGCTCAGTGTAATTGGCCCCCACCTCGAGATGTTGCCAGCCACAAAATTTATTGCTTAATTACCTTCAGAAAACGCGTCGTCGTTTAAGGCTCGCGGTCGTTGACTTTTATATGTAGAACCAGGCTTGCATGCAAAATATGATGCTTGGTAATATTAAGGCTACTACGTGGTTCTTCGTGCCATTTTGCACGGACATGTCAAATTCAAGTTTTTTGTATTTTGAACACGACTATAACATGCAATGTCCTGTGATACATTAATGAATAATAAGACGAGTCCTTGAAATATATATTTAATGTTATATACTCGTAGCTAATGTCTCTGGCTGAACTCAAGCACTTTTGTTTTACTTAAGAAACCTGATTTTGTAATTTATTTCATGAGTGAAATTGAAATAATGTTGTTTTAGTAAATGGTACAGATGTAGTGCATAATGGTTTTCAATCGAATTTTATCGGAAAAAAACGTATTTAACGTTCTCTCTCTTTTTAGAGTGGTTGTAACATATCTATATTATACAATAACATTATTTGATTTGGCACTTATTAATAAGGATATGAAACATTTAATTCAATTATTGATTGACACTTCGGGTACCGTCGTATTTTGATTGTGAACGGTTTTTTTTTTAAAGACAGAGATTGATAAATCATCAATGAAGGGCCACCGCAAGAGGTCGCATGCCCGACTCACCCCCTCATAAGGAGGCCCCAAGGAGCCTACGGACTAAAACCCTATAAACCGTCTCTCTTTCACTGTTGGCCCTGCGTGCCTTAACAGCTAAGTCTGAGTCGTGGCTACGGAGTGAAGACACTCGTTCGCCGCGTTCATGCAAGCGATTGTAAACGGAGGTTTCTCGATGGAAATACATTATGCATTATATCTATAGTCACTTTTAACCTTTTTACGTTGATCTTCATCACGTCCGGCAATAATGTAAGCCTGGTCCTTCATGTAAGTCAATGGACCCGACAGATGTTTTTTATTCCGCGAAGGAGTGAGCGGTGCGAAAAACAAAACTGCTTAAGAATGACATTAATTAATTCTTAATGAAATTCATCTTCACCCTTCGGTGTTTTAATTTAAATGCTCTAGTTGTACGCGGCGGATTTATTGCTCTTGCAATTTGTCCCGTGGCATTTTAAATTATTTAAAATCCTCTTTTGTAATTATATTTTATTAGTTGTTTTACAAACATTTTGCCTAATTCTTTAATCTATTACAAACATGGCTAACGTTATTTCATATACACAATAATGACGTAACGGCACCTGTTATCCAAATAAACAGAAGAAGTGTCGGGTCCACTGTGATGTCAGTGTCTTGGGATCAAGAAAACTGAGTTTAGGAGCCCCTTGTTTGAGGAACTACTATAATCAATATTCTTGGCTTCTGGCCATTATACTATTATTCTTATAATGTCTTTTAAATAGTCAATATGCGGAAATTTAATTATATTTTTTTTATTTAGATTTTTAATTTCTATGTGTACTTTTGTTGTGTTTATTTGTCTATTTATTGGCTTTCTATAAAATAATCAAGTGGACTCGTAAGGAATTGTTTCTCTTTCTATTTCGTATCTCGGCTGTATGACAACGATCAGCGTTTTGATATATTTCAAGTGATTTGTCACTTTGGGTATTTAAGGCAAT
Source organism: Tinea semifulvella (assembly GCA_910589645.1). NCBI lineage: Eukaryota > Metazoa > Arthropoda > Insecta > Lepidoptera > Tineidae > Tinea > Tinea semifulvella. The sequence continues at coordinate 717,182 of OU342598.1, read as the reverse complement.
GACGTGCTTTTTAGATACCTACATGTTAAAAATTGTCAAAAGATAATCATTATTTCTGCAACCGGCCGTATAACCCCAGCCTTTAACTTCAGACAGCCTTTAACTTCAGACAGCCTTTAACTTTAAGACATACTGTGTTTGGTTTTTCGGATAAAGTTTTTTTTTTTTAAACTTTTCTATTTCAAAAAGGGATTCTAATGACACCTGAAGCCTAAAAAAAAAATATTTGCTCTTTTAACACGCGGTATATAATAGTAATGTTATTTCCTAGAAAGCTAATACTCAAAAAGTTGAAAAATCTATTAAAAAATTTGGAGTATGCGAGCGAGAGAGATGTTAAGCCTAAAACAACACTCGCATATATTTAAAAAAATCGCTTCCATATTAAATGCTAACTTTCAATGGGTCGATAATAGGTGACGTTACGTTAGTGATATTTATAAACGAAGCTTAATATCTTCTACGATACGAGTCATCTATTGTGGTCTGAAACAGAGGTTCATCGTATCTCAGGTATCCATCTTCGTTCCTCACCAAATCAGGATAATTCTTAGATATAGAGTTACTGTACCGCGCATTTGTATTATCGTGATACTGGTGACTATTTATATTATTCCTATTTCTAATAATCTGGCCATTAGCTTCCCTTCCTTTATACGATTCTTCTTTTTGTGGTAAAACTGGCGCTGCCGTCACTTTATCGTCGTTTTTTTTATCTTTAATAGCCGTTCCAGATCCTGTTAAATCCCTATAGTTGCGTTCTTCTTTCCTCAGAGGCAGATAGGGATAAGGGTATCTGCTTTTGAATCTGTGATCGTATCTGCCATTTCTTACGTAATAATCATCATCAAGACGTCTGTATGGATCCACAGAATATCTGTAACGTAAATCTACACTTGGAGGAGTTCGCATCACATCAGGGAGATGAGCATAGTAAATTATTCTCTTAGGTTTTCTTAAAGAACTGTCATAAGCATCGTCGTATCTGTCTATCCTTGGTCCGTAGTCGTAGTTCCTCCTGCGGTCATACGGATCACGTCTGTAAGGATCCTCAATTGGAACTCTTTCGTCGTAGAAATATCTTCTAGGTTCTTCTGGATAATAAACAGCTTGTCTTGGATACACAGGCTTATAATTCTTTCCTCTTACATCTTCTCCAGGTCTTACAAACTCCGTTCTTATATCATCGTGTCTGGTTTGCCTTACCGGATCTTTATCGCTCCTAGTTTCAGCTGTATCTAAAGCTTTGTTCTGAGTTATAAAATTAACTCGAGGCATTCTGGAATTTAGAAGCTCTCCTGAAGGTTGTGGTGGAGTTAGTATGGCGTCTCTTATGTCTTCATCATCACGATTAGGATATGGAAGCTTGATCCAGTTTTCATTTGAAGCTCTTGCGCCTCTTCCTGTAGGCTTATCTGTCACTCTTTCAGTAGTTTGAAACAATGGCATGACTTCTTTTACTTGGTTGGTAATGGATATTTTTGTAGTGGGGTCTTCATCTGGTGGTAATGGTTGTGGGAGCCAAGGGGTGGGTTGTTTAAAGTTGGCTTCTTTATTGTCGTCTTGACGAATATTGTAATATCTTTCTTCTTCGATCACGTCTCTTCTGTCTCTTGCTTGGTCCAAAGCACCTATTTCTGTGTGTGATTCATTCTGAAAATTTTATTAAACCGATTATTTTTCATGTATTAATAAACCATTCATAGACATAATTTTATATACAAATATTACCCTGCACAATAAGTATAAGTTTGATATATGATTCTAATATATATATCACATCGAAGTTGACCATAAATAATTGGCATAATATACTAGTATATTATATTGGCGCGGTGATGGTTCGGTTGTGAGAACGCGTTCCTTAAATCCTACAAAGGTCGGTTCAAACCCCCCCGGCATGTACCAATGAGAAATACACTTTTCTTACGTACATTTGTCATAAATTTACAAAACCACCGATCCCGTGCCTCGGAGAGCACGTTAAGCCGTCGGTCCCGGTTCCACTAATACTAACTTGTGGAATCGTTAATAAATTGTCATTAAAAATTGACATCATATCCTCGCCAAGCCGTCTGGCCAGCGTGGCGAGTGTAGGCCAAATTCTCCAGATATACATAAGTTCTGGAAGGCCCATCTCCAGCAGTGGAGGTGCTGTGTTCTAGGGGCTGTAATGATGAAATTATATTATATATACGCGTATAATATATGTAATGTATGTAAGTATTTCTTAGATATTATTATAATAGATATTGGTTATTTTTTTGTTATCGGAGAGTGTGAGATATCCCTTAATCTCACACACATTTTAGATGTTAGAAAATGTATACATGCCTTGTATACACTTATTTTGTGTAATTTCAGTTATTCTGAAAAAAGTAGCGGCAATGAAAATTAAAAAGCAAAAGTAAAAAAAGTAAAGTATCATCACGACCGTTTCCCTTTCGGGATGGTCAGAAACCACGCTTATAAATAAGCGGATTTACATTTAGCCAACTTTAAACGTTTCTGTTTATTGAATTGTACTCTTATTTGTATTCTAAAAAGTATCATCATGACCGTATTCTTTTAGGGGTGGTCGTCAGAAACCAAGCTTTTAAGGAAGCGAATTCACATTTAGCTAACTTTACGGCCAATCATGACAAGTGGCAAGCTCGTCGATGTCTCCAGCGTACCAAACTCGAGAAATATCACAGATAAATTAAATATATTTATTTCCATTAATACATATTTTTGTGTCCCGACCAGGAATCGAACCCGGTACCTCCGAGTGTAAATCCACGGACTTAACCGGTAGACCACTAAGTCAGTTAAAACTAAGAAGCGTTAATGATAAATAAACTTACATCATTTTTAGTTGCATCTGCATTGCTGAAGTCCAGAGCTGAAGTCAGCCGCACGAGGCATATCCCCAGAACTAGGGGTGAAATTAATGTCAGCTTCATTTCAACGATTCATTCAACTGGAAAAGATAAACAAAGAATAAATATTATTTTAGTTAAATAGTGTTTTGTCGTATACTTAAATATTGTAAGTAAATATTGGAAAAAAACAAAATTTAAGTTGTTAAAAAAAATTGTTTTTTTTAGTATTCCATGGATTTAAACGATTTAGATAAGAAGTATAGTATCTCGGGCGGGCTTGTGACCGACTATGGTACTACGATAACTCTCTCATAGATACTCACAGCTAAATTTAAAAGGTTAATAATTGATAGTTATGATGTTTATATACATATACAGAACATGTTTTATTTTGTGAATCTGATATAGCTGAGTTTTTTTAATTTATATATATTCAACGAGGACACATGTCGTAATTCAAATATAAAAACGTACCTAAACGTCGATGTTTGTATTTTAGCAATTTGAAATATAATCAAAACACTTAGGTAAATGTACAAAATAGCAGACGGAAATATAGTGATGAAATCTAACGGAAGTCGGTCCAGTTGTGCGGCCACCCATGACCTTTATCTGGCCAACTTTTGGACAAACATAGCCCACAAATGACCTCGGGATTAATTCGAATTAATACAACAATTTCGAGGTCCTATTCGGCCACTATTGTTCCCAAATTAACCGTAGTCTTATGTTTAAAATATTTAGCCAATATTACTATTATTTAATAAAAAAACTGCCTCCGTGTCTAGCGGTTAGCGACACGATAATTTATTTGTGATATTTCTCGAGTTTGGTACGCTAGAGACATCGACGACCTTGCATCTTATCATGATTGGCCGTAAAGTTAGCTAAATGTGAATTCGCTTCCTTAAAAGCTTGGTTTCTGACGACCACCCCTAAAAGAATACGGTCATGATGATACTTTTTAGAATACAAATAAGAGTACAATTCAATAAACAGAAACGTTCAATTTAACCACGGCTAGGTAAATCTCGTCCCTATCACATTGACCCAGCATCAACGAAAATAAATAAATAATAAATTAATATTTCCAGACAGGTTACACGGCGCCATCTAATTGTGGTAAGCTACGAGGGTTGTGTTACGGAAACTAGATGGTTGATAAACTACATACAAATTATACTTTTGGTTTTTTGTAAATATATACATATTATACATATAAACACCCAGACCGACACAAATTCTATAATGTACAACTTGCCCCCGGTGGGAATCGAACCCACGACCTCGCAAGTTCACGGCAACGTTTGTTACCACTAGACCACGGAGGCGTTCATACACATACCTTGAGTTGAAGTACACTTAATCTCAAAACCAAAACAGCGTCCAAGAAACGAAAGTCATATAGGTATCTTTATTAGCGTAAACCTATTACTTACATTTGTCATTATTAACACACGACACGGCACTTTTACAGCTACTAATATATGCTTAATTGACATATTATTATTTACATTGTAAAGTGACACGGCCTGTATACAGCCACCAACTAATATTAAGATTTGATATTTATTATTATTGTTAGATTGTAAGCTGACTCGGCCCTTTTACAGCCACGAATTTATATTTAGTTGACACGGCCTATTTACAGCCACGATCTTATATTAAATAGTTATTAAGTTACAATTACCCTGCTTATGACAATAATGCTATTATAACACACATAAATCTGGATTGTTTACCTGTTACGGTCCAACCATGATTACCTAACTTATGTTTGTTTATATGTTTTGTATGTTTTTGTTTTATATTATTTTAGTGTTGACAATATCCAAGTTGTTACAAGATAACCTATGGAAATAAATATTTTGATTTTGATTTTAAAGTCTTACAAATTACAACATGAAATACCTGTCCATGAAAGACATCATACAACATGTAACAAGCAATGTGCTGCACCTTTATTGACATATCACAAAAAGCATTAAACATAGCCCTATGGGTAGACATTTACATGGACCGGCCATAAGTCATGTTACAACGCTTTGGCCCTAAACAAGCAAAATTTGTACCCAGAAAATGATATAGGGCATCAATGGGGTGTATCCGGCAAAGCATTTTGTAGATGTCGCTAGTGGCAATAGTACCTTGTTTTACACCTATGTTGCATAATTTATTTTATTTTTTTGTAGTATTTTATTTTTATAAAAGAAAAATGTATTTTAAATTAACGTTACCTACCTTAAAAGAAGAATTAAGAAAGCGCACACCGTTTTTGAAAAGAAAAAAGGTTTAATTAATAGAACGGCAATTTTGAGATCATTATATCTTTGATTTCGCTTGGAAATGTCGATTTGATCTCGAAAGTTCGGCATATATTCCAGAAAATAAAAAAAAATCGTATTAAAAATACAAGTTTTCTATGCAACTGATAGTTATATTACGTACGATCTATCATGCGCCATCTACCGTGATAAAAAGTTAGTGATACACCTTATTGGCAAAAAACGTAAGATTTTAACCCGGATGTTGGCTTAACCTGCTTTAGTTGAGCTAAGATTAATTAATTTCAACATTATAGCCCCTAGAACACGGAGTTTAAGATGGGCCTTCCAAAATATATATTTGGAGAATTAGGCCCTTACTCGCCACGCTGATCTAAATTGGAAATTAACATTTTATTATAATAATAATAATTTATTTATTTATTTGCATAAATGTCATATTTACAAATTCATCAGATCAGATCAGAACGGGTTGGCGAGGCACGGAGGAAGATTATTTAAATACGATTATTTATTTGCCATTTTAGAAAATCGGCTTTACATGCGTTTTATTTTGATAATAACTAGCTTAATTGCAGATGTTTCGTAGGCTTTGGAATAAATCATTGTTTTACGGAGAAAATTATGATTAGACGCAACTGACATTAAATGAATACAAGTATAGGGCTTCCCAAAGTGTGTGTGGAGATTAATAGGTGGCGAAAACCAGATATTTGCATAACTGTGTGGAGATCACCAAGCTAATGTCATAAGTTCAAGTCAAAATATCTTATAACAACGCCAGTTTGGCTCACGAACTAGAGACATAAAGTATGGGATCGAAGACGGAGCCATGAGGTGCAACGTAAGGAAACTACAAATTGACAGCTCGGATGTTTTAGTAAGTCTTGTTTCAAGCGGTGTTATTTTTAAATAAATATCACCATGGCAAGCTTATGGTATAAATTGGCATTTGACATCGTTGCAAATGGCACATACTTTCAACGAGAACAAGAAATAGGTGGTAGGCGGACTCATGGTGGCAATTTGCCAAGTCTGCCGGCCCCGACCCGGCAGAGTATCCACCGTTCCTGTCTATAAACTCTTTAAAGTGTATCCACACGTTTCGGAATCAGGCTCGAATTGCCGTCATGCCCAGTCAAGCCGGCATAGTGTTAGAGACTGCTGATATCAGTCATGAGTGTCTGATTCCAGTTACTAACATTTGCACGCCACTTACCAACAGGTGGGCGCAAGGTCACATTTAGTGCTAGTATAAAAATAAAAATAAAGTCAACTGAGTCAACCAATGCGGTCCAGGTCCCTTATTTGTGACACCACCCAGCAGAAATGTATCTCTAAATAAAATTTTCTCATTTTTTGTATCACTAAAATTCACTGCTCTCCGTTGTAAATTTTGGTCAATAAATGATTAGTATTTGTATTTATGTATGAACATTGACAGCTCAAAAGTAAAACCTTACGTAAGGGGCACTGCAATGACTTTGTGTGTCTCTAAATTATCGTTGGCCCTAACCTATAATTTATCGTAATATCGGACAGTAACCGCATATATGTCCGCTACCAAACCGCTGGTTCCGCTCCATATATCACCAACAAATACCTAGTTGAGGATTTATAATCGATCACAGTTTAAACCAATGCTCTAGTTAAATCTATTCAATTGTTAATAGACTGACCTATATTAACCCGTTATCTTTTCAATCATACGATCATTGAATTGGGATATTTTGACGATAGATTTTTTTAAAATTTCCCACGTTATATATATATATATATATATATATTTATACTAGCACCTGTTGATAAGTAGGACCTATTCTTCCCAATTTGTATATCGCATCATAGCCCCTAGAACACAGAGTGCATTTCTGGTGAATTTGGTCTACAGTTGTCACTAGACGAGTTAGCGTGGGTCCAATGTCACTTTTAATTATTCATAGAATAAATTTATTCCCAATTCCACACGTTGGTATTAGTGGAACCGGGACCGGACTTAACGTGCTCTCCTCCTTGCGGGAACGGTGATAAAGAGAGGAGTATTTTCAAAAAAATCTTTGGATTCACCGTACGGGTGCCAGATCCATTGTGTGTGGCTTGCGTCTGACTATATGCTGGTTTAACGAACATATATGTTACTTAACTGTTAATGTACATGCCGGGGCAATTCATTGTGCCGGGGTCCGTTCGTTTAAGATATAGTATAGATTCGAGTTTGTAGACTGATTTATTGTTTTTTATTTGTTAGTTTTGTCTTTTTTTTTGCAGTTGTACCTATTTATTATGTATTTTTAATATTTTATTGTCTATCGTGATTGTTGTTGCGGTAGTTTTTTTTGCATGGTTTCTCATCTTTTACGTAAGAACCCTTCATTCCTCTTCCAACTCCACTCTTTCCATTCCCTCTCATCATACCTCTTTCGTCTATAAATCGTTTGCTGTCGTCGCCGCAAATCTATAGAATGAATTACCTCAGGATATTGGACAAGCTTCTAGTCGTGCTATATTCAAGAAGTAGTACAAACACTATCTTTAACTTAAACTATTTCTTTACTAATATTTATATATTACTCTATGGGGTGTATCACTAACTTTTTATCACGATAGATGGCGCATGATAGATGGTACCTAATATAACTGTCAGTTGCATAGAAAACTTGTATTTTTATTACGAATTTTATTATTTTGTGGATATATTGCCGAAGTGAGCAGCTTGTAAGTGTACAATTCAAATTTCCAAGCGAAATCAAAGATACGATGATCTCAAAATTGCCGTTCTATTAATTAAACCTTTTTTTCTTTTTAAAGACTATGTTCGCTTTTCTAATTCGTCTTTTAAGGCAGGTAACGTTAAGTTAAAATTATTTTTTTCTGTTATAAAAATAAAAAAATCTACAAAATCATTTAAAAAATGATCCGTCATAGGCGTAAACAAGGTACCAGTGCCGCTAGCGACATCTACAAAAAGCTTTGCCTGATACACCCCATTGCCACTCTCTTTCTATAGTATATTTATTTACACTTACACCACGAGCGACGACGCGACATCTAATTTTTGTCCCACTTCCTTCATCACATAAGTAGTTTTATTTTATATGTATTATTATATATATATATACATATGTATACATATATGTATAATATATAAAGTATTTGTATATGTAATAGTAAGCATTATTTTTATGTATTTGTTTTATAAATCGTTATTTTATATCTATTATTGCACCTACTTACCATGACAACTGTTCTAATGTCCTAATGGTTTGGCTGTCAGAGAATGCCTAGCGGCATTAAGTCCGCCTTCGTACATAGTGCAATTAAGTTTTTAAATGAATAAATACTGTATCTATCTGTGAATTCTTGTTATCGAATTTATATACATATTTTGTATTAATTTATAGACGATATAAATTATGGAAAAATATGGAAGTAATGCTTGAGTGGAGGACGGTTGAAGAAATGTCTTCGAATATGGGTGTAGGAATCTGTGTTCAAGAGGATGTTATGATGATAAATGAAGATATGACAATCGGGCCAGAATGTAATTGATATAAAATTGTGGGTAATTTAGTAAAATTATGCGTATCTAATGTATCGCACATCCGGCGAAACATCATGAATACCATCCTATACAGATAGATATTAAAGACTGGCTATACCGAACTGGTACAACCCGTCTGGCCAGCGTGGCGAGTGTAGGGGTAACAGATTTAAGAATCCCTTCCAGGGTGGTCAGAAACCACGCTTTTCAAGAAGCAGAATCACATTAAGCCAACTTACTTAAGGCTTATAATGACAAGTGGCCAGCTCGTCGATAACTCTAGGGTACTAGACTCGAGAAATATTTCATTTTTTTATAGGTAGTAGGCTGACTGATGGTGGTAATTTGCCCAGTTTGCCAGGGCGGGGAATTATCTAGAGTTCGTGCCGATAAACCCAGTAAAGTGTATCCACACGTTCACGGATCAGGCTCGAATTGCCGTCATGCCCAGTCAAGCCGGTATAGTGTTAGGGATTGATGTTAGTAATGAGTGTTTGTACCCACCCAATACCTCCGCGTCTATATCTAGTCTTAACCGCTATTATATTTCAGAAATATTGAGTTATATATGTAGATGTAGGTATAATCTCAACTTTTCCGATAGGTACATTAAGATTAGTTAAGTAAGTACCTACCTAGTAAAGTATCATCACGACCGTTTCCTTTTGTGGTCAGAATTCACGCTTATAAAGGTGAAGTGATTCACATTTAATCAACTTTACTATAGGCCCATCATGACAAGTGGCAAGCCCGAGAAATATCACAAATTAAATAAATTGTGTCCCGACTAGAAAGCGACTGCCAGTGCAGTCTTAACCGCCAGACCACGGAGACATTATATACCTACAGCTATCCTAATATTATACCTGAATAATTTGTTAACATAAGTATATCGTCGGCGACGAGTAAAAAGGAAATTTTACAAAAAGAAATCAAAACGGGAGTTTTTTTTTGTATGACTCATGGTTTTAATTTCTCTTGTTTTATTTGGCGCCTACTTTTTAAATAATGATTAATTTATTCAAAGAAAGGTACAATGATTTAAAAATAAAACAAAAAAATTAGCTAAATTTGGGTGCGTTTAAATTATACGATACTATCTTCCTTATATACATTTTTTTAATTCATGTTTTGGTAACAAAATCGATAATACGAGGCTTTCATTCGTCGCCAACGATAAATAGGAAGGTACTTACAATTTTTTTCATAACAGATCTCGTCTAGAAATGCGGGTATATTTGTGGGTGCACCGTTCGCTGGGGACACTGAGCTAAGAATGACTATCGAAAGTCTCCATCCGTCATGCCAGGTTCACATCCTGATACTGGACATAATTGTAATCTAGCTCCACTGTGCGGGACGACACGAGACTTTTAAATCAGTCGCAACTATTTACAAACGTGGGACTGTTTTATTCGGGCCTAATGTGTTTTGGCACTTGGTATAATGTCATAGAAGAGATATTAAACAAAACTTTTCTAAGAGTCGCGTTGCACTACAATATATTTTTTTTATCACAGCCCCTAAAACCCTCCACTGTTACAGAGGGTCCTGCCAGTTTTTTTGAAGAATTTGGCCTACACTTGCCATTTTATCCAGAGGGGTTGACGAGAATCTGATGTCAATTTTTATTCACAATTTCTTAACGAACAAGTTAGTATTAGGGAAACCTGGACCGTCGGCTTAACACGTTGGTGTTGTTAATCTATGACATACGTACGTAAGAAAAGTGTACATTCATTGGTACATGCCGGGGTTCGAACTGACCCTTTTAGGATCTTAAGCAAAGCGTTCTCACAACTGAGTCACAACCGTTCTTATTTATTGGTTTATGTTATTTATATTGTAAAATTAATCTTTTTAATACTAGATTCTCTAAATTCTTTCATTTTACAAAACCAAAAAGTGCAGTTGGTACATGAAATAGGACAGAAATGTTACAACTTGCGTCGCGCCGTGTGTGATCATTGGTCGTATTGCAGTTGCCAACGCGTATCATCAAACTTTTAATTTAGTTTTGGTTGCTTGCTGTAAGGGCATAAAACTATATGGACCCAGTTCTCATGTTTTCGCACAGCGTAACGCAGTGGTAACATTTCTGTTATATTTTCTTTTTTATGAGTTAATGAGGTTATCATCAAATTCCAGATGCTGCAGAATTTGATGATTTTCTTGGAGTCACTCGCGGCATTATAGCCCAAACACGTCGGGTAAAATATCGGAAGTCACAGCGCGGGAAACTGCAAAAAATTAACTGCGACCAGTATCACATTATAAGACAAAACAACACCACTTTTGACTTACAATATCTTATTCTAAATACTTGTTCATTTTCTCCTTTAGCAGAACAAATTATGCAAAAAACACCTTTTTAAGACGAGCAGTAAAACTATATAATTATTGCTTGGTTGACGTGGACATATTTGCTTGCTCTAAGTCAGTGTATAGGAGCAGAGTCCGTGAGATAATTAGAGTTAAGTATTCGATAGAATAGACTTAAATGTGATTTTTACTTTCTTTTATGGTTTAATTGTATTTTGAAAATGTAATAAGTATAGTTCTCTTTCAGTTTTGGTTCTCCAGGTCTAATTATATGTATATTGTTTGTTATATAAATTGTATTATGACTGTTTGTTACCATAATAAATAAAAATAAAAATATCCACAGTAAATTTATTTACAAAACAAAAACTTGCTCTTGACATGTCAGCGCAAAATGGCGCGAAGAACTCTCCCTAATTTTTTTAAGTAAAATAGTAGTTGTTTTCTTTACTTATTAGGTTTGAATTCAGGTAGATAATGTACTACCACCAGGATCAGGGTTCAATCATACATCCATTTATTTGTTGCAATAATTATTGTTAAGATGAACAAATACTCGTGTCGTTGTTGACAATGGAGTCGTATCTAACGGTATGAGTTTTGTGGTGTTGGTAACAAAAGGCACATGCATGCGTGTCACCTGTCCGCCAAATGTGATCACCCAGCGCAAACACAGTTCATTGACTTAATTAGATCATTATGAAAAAGCGAATAATCATATACCTATCAGTGGGCTCGTTTTACGAGGGTCACACTGAAGTTTTTAGAACTGGCCATTTGTAAATAATATAATTTTAAAAAAGTTTATGGTCTGCTAAAATCCCATCCGTCCTTGAACCATCAGGACTTTCACGTAGTAATGGTAAAAGGCCGGATGGTATGTCTCTTGTACCATGGAGTGAGGGAAGATGTCTTGTTTGGGATGCCACCTGTGGGGATACCTTTGCCGCTTGCCACATTTCCTCTACATCAAAAATGGCCGGTTCGGCTGCTCATACAGCCGAATTTAGAAAGCACATCAAATACAATAGCATTAAACAAAATTATACTTTGTGGCATTTGGGGTTGAAACAATGGGGGTATATTCTCTTGATACCCACAAATTCATAAAAGAGCTGGGTAAACGAATTTTCCAAGAGTGTGGCGATCCCAAATGCCATAACTACCTAAAACAGAATATTTCAATTATAATTCAACGAGGAAATGCGGCGAGCAAATGGTGGTAAGCCTTAGTTTATTTTGTAGAATAGTTTTAATTTCATAGGTATTTTTAGTTTTAGTTTTATTTATAATTAGTTTTTTAATCAATTTTATTTTAATATTTTTGTATCTAAGTAAATAAAATACTTCGAATAAATTTTGATCTTTATTTTAAAAATAAGTTAAAAATTTGACAATAGAACTATTTGCGAATAGCATGTATCTCATTCATTCGTTTTCCAATTTGGCGGCAAAAAAAAAATTGAATATGGTAAATATCTTTGGACGAATACGAATATTTGGTAAATATCTTTCGGAGTACGAATATCTAATATTCGGCGAATACGAATAATCGTATTTGTTGCATCACTACTTAAACTACTCTATTTACCCACACGGAAATGTTAAACAGTCTTTGCGTTATTTTAGCAAGAAATTATCTGCATAAATCCTCAAAATATCTTAGTTCAATGGCTCTAGAAATAAAACAAAATAATAGTGTATAATATAAAATTTAATACTATAGGTTTAGTTTTAGTAATATAAACGACATAAATGCTTCTCCACATCCTGTGTTCAAATCTAAAAAAAATACAGGTCTATCGTTTTAAAACGACACCAGCTGTAGTGGTACATTTTATCTACATTAAATCCACTGTTATAGGTAATTTGGTTATTTTTTTTTTCAAGAAACTATAACGTAGTCGAAAAATAATGCACCAAGCACATTAATTTTTATAAATTTTAATTTTGTTAAATAACAGTTTAAGTAGGTAAAAGAATAACTCAAAAGTTTCCCATAGAATCAATAAGATATCGGACGTTTATTGTTATACGTCATCACTTATCTTAGGTTAGCGCGTACTGTGATTAAATGCAAGTGGTTCAATCCCGCAAAAAAAAAAAGGGAACATAATATAGCTTTCTATACAAGTACACACACTAGCGATTTTTTTTTCACTGAATTTCTTTAAAAACTTGTTTGTGATTTGAAAACGCGCTTATTTTATTTGTCCTATAGTAATAGTATAATAGAACACGCACACCGGTTTATTTTATTTTAAATAAAAAATAATAAAAAGAGCAAAACGCCAGGCGCAGTGTGTTTGTACGCGTTTTGCGTTTTTACCTATTACTAAAGCACTCATTTAAAGATTAAAAATATAAACGGACTGAAAAACTGGGGTTACAAAAACGAACAGTAACTTCTATATTAACTTTAATTGATATCTAGATCACTGAGATTATCATTACGTATTGGTTAATAAGATGTTTTAATTTCCTGTGTACATTTGAGCGATACCATTTTAAAACGATATACCTGTACTACGACCTGTACTGTGACGTACGTGCTAAAAACTTGAATTAATTTGAAATAAGTAAGGCAAAAGTTAAGCGCACTAAATTACACAAATCCTAACAAATTACATACAATAATTATATCATACTAAAATAACATAAATATTTGAAAATTATTTGGACATTCTCACAAATGTTGACAGGGATTCTACACGAATTATTGTAAAATATTAAAAGAGGGTAACATTTTCGCATTCCTCTCGCTCGCACAATCCAATATTTTTAAGCCTGAGTGAACTTTTGAGAAATGTTGTCTATGGACTTACTAGGGAATACAATTACGGACATTATTGACAATTGTAAAGGAAAGACAAAGTGCAAGCCCACCTCGATCCTTGGCGCCGCCTCAGACTGCAAAATACTCATGGATACAACTAAACATCATTATAGGATCCCAGATGGACTAGCTGTATCAGCCTATAGGCCAGACATCTTAAGTGTTTATTCGGAACTTGAAAAAACTTACCGTTCCGTGTAAATATTCCAAAAGACCACAACATGAAGTCGAATAAATAATATGATCTGACAGAAGAAATTATCAGGAACGGGTTTAAGACTCAGCTATACGCAGTAGAAGTTGGTGTTAGAGAAGTTCCAGCAAAATCTTTGCATCAGCTACTGAAAAAATTGGGTCTAAGCAGGACTGCTGGATACATTAATGGAAAGAGCTTCTCATCACTCACCCACACTATATAATAAGAATTTAACAGTGTAAATAATGTTTAACAAAATTTGTGTGCCAGAAATGGCTGAATGTCCAGTACTATCTACACTATGTCTTAAAACGTTTACTATTACCATGTTCAATGCAAATAAATAATTTCATTTCAAACTCAAGACTTGAAAATATTGGATTGTGCACGCGAGAGGTGCCAAAAACTCTCTTAAAGTCAATAAGTCGCTTAGACTAGATCTGTAAACTATTTCTCGAGATATTTTAAAAAATTAGACAAGTCAATTTACTGTTTACTGAAAATTGAATAACCGCCTATTTTATTTATATAAGATTTGAAATTGCTGTATTTGTGACAAAATATTGAACTGTAATGGCGAACCCTGCACTAAAAAACTTTGAATAATATTGTTCAGCATAAGTGTTATTATTTAAAGTAAAAAAAATTACTTTGTTGTTATTTATGCCAATTAAAATAGTATAAATTGTGATGGAGTTATCCTTGCTGCGCCATGGCGGCGGGCGCAGCGGGTTCCTTGTCGGTCCGTTTCTTGCTGCCCGACACGATGTCGTCAATCCGGAGCAACAAAATAGCCGTTTCCACCGCTGTCTTGTACACCTGGAAATAAACAATTATTCTGACATAATCAAAAAACCAAACATTAAATAAACATTATTTTTTTATTAATTTACTAGTTTTATTTCTAGTGTAGTTTATTTGGTTTATTTAATGTTGGGTTTTCAATTTAATATTGTAATTCTTTTATACTGTTTGTTACTTCGAATAAATAATTTATTATATTATAACTATTTTTAATTTAATTAAATTGACTTTATTATTTATTGGGTACTCTTAATAATTAGTATTATTTAGTTAAAATACATACATACATACATATCTTCACGCCAAATCCCTTGCGGGGTAGGCAGAGACAATTGAGCGCCACTTGTCACGATCACGACATACCTCTTTCGCTTCTTCGATATTCATCAACCTCTTCATACATGCCCTCTTGTTTCGATGGCTTTTTAATTCACCTTCAGCTAATGTTTTATTTATTTGATCATGATAGGCAAGTCTTGGTCTGCCAGGGCCTCTTTTACCCACAACTTTCGCATTATATATCTGGTTCATCAATCTCTCTTCGCTCATCCTTTCGACATGCCCGAACCATCGGAGCATGCCTTTCTTTATTTTTGTACCTATGCTTTCTTTTATACCTACCCTTTTGCGTATTTCGTTATTACGTATACGGTCCATCAAAGTTACGCCGCATATCCGACGTAAAGACCTCATTTCTACTGCATTAACTCTACTCTCATGCGTATTCTGACATATCCACGTCTCGCTTCCATACATAAGTGTTGGTATTAGCATGGCATTGTGTATGGCGAGTCGAGCTTTATCACTGACATTTCGACTGGCGATCAGTGACCCCAGAGCCCCATTAACACTATTTCCCGCGTTCACTCTTCTTTCAACATCCCTATCATACTTCCCATCCGCAGTGAAAACACTGCCCAGATATATAATTTCATTTACCTGTTCTAGCGTTTCATCATCAATCTTTATCGTCAAGGTTGTCATCCTTCTTCTTTTAAACACTAGTACCTTGGTTTTTCTCGCATTTAAACGTTTAAACATTTAGTTAAGTACATTGAAATATTTTAAATCATTTATTTATTAGGTACTTATAAGTCATTGACAAAGCCTCTTTACAGCCGCAATAAATCTATTTATTTAAGGGTTTTTATAAATGTTTCAACCTACAGTTCTGTTATTTGCCATGTACCTATCTATAGTGATAAATGTACAAACAAAATATATATATTGAAAATTACGAGAATGACTTAACCAAGTTCCGGTAGAAATGTATGGTGTTAAAAAAACTAATCTAAAAAAAATAATGAAATCTGTACAATAAATAGTTAAGTAGGTATTGCTGCCACACTAAACAAAAAAAAGTAGTGTGGACAAATAAAATGAATGGGCGTCCGGATGGACCGTCCGGGGGACCCTTTGGGTAGAGAATATTTTGCTCAAAGGGGCAGCCTCGCCGTTTAACTCGTAATGCAATTAGCCCACGGAATCTTGCGAATCAATTAACTAATGTATTCATTGACTGCACGAGAAGAGTGCCGCGTTGGTATGGCAAGAAGTAGGCCGTTCTACTGATGCTCTTGATCTTATTTTAGTTCATCCAAAGAATAATGAATATTTATATTTGCGGTTGTTGCTGGTAAACCTTCGTGGGCCAACATCATTTGCCTTCCATAAAATCATAAATTTAGTTCAGCTAATAAGTAATACGACAATCATTAACTGTGGTACACATTCATGCGGTACGAAGTTCACCGGGTCAGCTAGTTTATACTATTTTAGGGTTCTCGGTCAAGAATCGAATCCAGCAAATTTGCTTTTAAATCTACAGCCTTAACTACGAAGGCATTCTTATAATAAT
The DNA here is from genome assembly GCA_910589645.1 of Tinea semifulvella. Taxonomy (NCBI): domain Eukaryota; kingdom Metazoa; phylum Arthropoda; class Insecta; order Lepidoptera; family Tineidae; genus Tinea; species Tinea semifulvella. The sequence goes on along the minus strand of OU342598.1, from coordinate 700,476 downwards.
TTGAGTTATTTTTCACCTGCAGTTTAACACTGAGCGGTTCCCAGATGCCCTTGGCGGCCATATCCACAATTTCTCCAGTTTCGCCGTCAATTCCGAAGGGACAAGGACCGGCCGCGTGTTTCGCCCGCAAAGCTGTGAGAGTGCGAATCGTGTTCGCACCACAGTTCTGGGCCAGAGTGCGGGGTATTATTTCTGAAAATTAATTACGTAAAAGTTATTTATTATAATATAATTGGCGCGGTGGTGACTCGGTTGTAAGAACGCTTTTCTTAATATGGTCGGTTCAAACAAAGCATGAGAAATTCATTTTTTTACGTACACCTGTCATAGATTTACAACACCACCGTTCCTGTGAGGAGGAGATCGCATTAAGCCGTCGGTCCCGGTTCCACTAACACCAATTTGAAATGAAATGAAATAATTTATTTGTCAGAAACATGGTAGGTACAGGGATGTCAATTATTATATGTAATTATATCACATGCTTCGCTATTTCTAGCATACAAATATTTGTTTAGTCACATGACTTTGTCGAGCTTAGTGTCTAGGTATTCTTTTGTCGAATAAAAACATTTATTAACCAGCATTTGTTTGACTCTTAATTTGAACAGTTTTAGTGGCAGCTCCCTTATAGTAACTGGAAGCTTATTAAATATCTTTGTCGCAATTTGAGGAATCGTTGATAAATTGTCATAAAAAATTGACATCAGATCGTCGCCAAACCTACTGGCCAGCATGGCGAGTGTAGGCCTAATTCTCAAGATATACGAGTATGTTCTGGAAGGAACATCTTTATTAGGGTGGTAATTTGCCCAGCCTGCCAGTAGTGTAGTGTATCTACACATTACAGGATCAGGTTCGAATTGCTGGCATGCCCAGTCAAGCCGGCATAGTGTTAGAGACTGATGTCTTGTTGTACAATAAAATAAATAAGGAAGCCTCCTTTTCAAACCAGCCTATTGACCGAGACACCATTCTTCTCATCTCTTACCCACACGTTGGACCCGTCTACCGCACAGTGAATCCATGGAATGTTTAGAAATTTGTCTTTTTATATAAACACATTTTAAAAACTTGACAAGTAGCCTATTAGGGCACGTCAATAGAAGCTATGATAGTTACCTAGGGCTTGTGCGACCGCGCGGTACGGGGTGTTGTGTGCCGAGGTGGCGGTGAGGGCGCGGGATAGTTACCTAGGGCTTGTGCGACTGCGCGGTACGGGGTGTTGTGTGCCGAGGTGGCGGTGAGGGCGCGGGATAGTTACCTAGGGCTTGTGCGACTGCGCGGTACGGGGTGTTGTGTGCCGAGGTGGCGGTGAGGGCGCGGGATAGTTACCTAGGGCTTGTGCGACTGCGCGGTACGGGGTGTTGTGTGCCGAGGTGGCGGTGAGGGCGCGGGATAGTTACCTAGGGCTTGTGCGACTGCGCGGTACGGGGTGTTGTGTGCCGAGGTGGCGGTGAGGGCGCGGGATAGTTACCTAGGGCTTGTGCGACTGCGCGGTACGGGGTGTTGTGTGCCGAGGTGGCGGTGAGGGCGCGGGATAGTTACCTAGGGCTTGTGCGACTGCGCGGTACGGGGTGTTGTGTGCCGAGGTGGCGGTGAGGGCGCGGGATAGTTACCTAGGGCTTGTGCGACTGCGCGGTACGGGGTGTTGTGTGCCGAGGTGGCGGTGAGGGCGCGGGATAGTTACCTAGGGCTTGTGCGACTGCGCGGTACGGGGTGTTGTGTGCCGAGGTGGCGGTGAGGGCGCGGGATAGTTACCTAGGGCTTGTGCGACTGCGCGGTACGGGGTGTTGTGTGCCGAGGTGGCGGTGAGGGCGCGGGATAGTTACCTAGGGCTTGTGCGACTGCGCGGTACGGGGTGTTGTGTGCCGAGGTGGCGGTGAGGGCGCGGGATAGTTACCTAGGGCTTGTGCGACTGCGCGGTACGGGGTGTTGTGTGCCGAGGTGGCGGTGAGGGCGCGGGATAGTTACCTAGGGCTTGTGCGACTGCGCGGTACGGGGTGTTGTGTGCCGAGGTGGCGGTGAGGGCGCGGGATAGTTACTTAGGGCTTGTGCGACTGCGCGGTACGGGGTGTTGTGTGCCGAGGTGGCGGTGAGGGCGCGGGATAGTTACCTAGGGCTTGTGCGACTGCGCGGTACGGGGTGTTGTGTGCCGAGGTGGCGGTGAGGGCGCGGGATAGTTACCTAGGGCTTGTGCGACTGCGCGGTACGGGGTGTTGTGTGCCGAGGTGGCGGTGAGGGCGCGGGATAGTTACCTAGGGCTGTGCGACTGCGCGGTACGGGGTGTTGTGTGCCGAGGTGGCGGTGAGGGCGCGGGATAGTTACCTAGGGCTTGTGCGACTGCGCGGTACGGGGTGTTGTGTGCCGAGGTGGCGGTGAGGGCGCGGGATAGTTACCTAGGGCTTGTGCGACTGCGCGGTACGGGGTGTTGTGTGCCGAGGTGGCGGTGAGGGCGCGGGATAGTTACCTAGGGCTTGTGCGACTGCGCGGTACGGGGTGTTGTGTGCCGAGGTGGCGGTGAGGGCGCGGGATAGTTACCTAGGGCTGTGCGACTGCGCGGTACGGGGTGTTGTGTGCCGAGGTGGCGGTGAGGGCGCGGGATAGTTACCTAGGGCTTGTGCGACTGCGCGGTACGGGGTGTTGTGTGCCGAGGTGGCGGTGAGGGCGCGGGATAGTTACTTAGGGCTTGTGCGACTGCGCGGTACGGGGTGTTGTGTGCCGAGGTGGCGGTGAGGGCGCGGGATAGTTACCTAGGGCTTGTGCGACTGCGCGGTACGGGGTGTTGTGTGCCGAGGTGGCGGTGAGGGCGCGGGATAGTTACCTAGGGCTTGTGCGACCGCGCGGTACGGGGTGTTGTGTGCCGAGGTGGCGGTGAGGGCGCGGGACACGCACATCTCCACGGCCCCCCCGCCGGACACCAGTCGGGGACTCAGCACCTGGGGGGAACAAACTCAAACTCTAACATATCTTTATTTACATAAACCTATTACAAGCTCGGTTGTAAGCTCTTACAGCGTACCCTAAATCATACAAAGGTCGGTTCAAACCCATCCAGCATGTACCAATAAGAAATACACTTCTCTTACGTACTGTCGTCATAGATTTACAACACCACCGTTCCCGTGTGAGGAGAGCACGTTAAGCCGTCGGTCCCGGTTCCACTAATGCCAACTTATGGAATCGCTAGTAAAATGTCATTATAAAAAATGAACTTGATAAATAAAAGGTTAGTCAGCGTGGCGAGTGTAGGCCAAATTCTCCAGCAATTTCTGGAAGGCCCATCTCCAACAGTTTGACCTTTATGTAATTTTAATTTTTGACATTAATTACAGATTATTTTTTCTTTTATAATTAATTTGATAATGAAACAAATGTATCATCATTCATCATTACAGCCCCTAGAACACAGCGTACTAGACCTCTACTGCTGGAGATGGGCCTTCCAGAACATATATCTGGAGAATTTAGCCTACACTCGCCACGCTGGCCAGACGGCTTGGCGAGGACATGATGTCAATTTATTAACGATTCCACAGGTTGGTATTAGTGAAACCGCAGATGACTGCAGTGCGTAAGAAAAGTATATTTCTCATTGGTACATGCCGAGGTGGGTTTGAACTGACCTTTTTAGGATTTAAGGAACGCGTTCTTACAACCGAGCCACCACCGCACCAAATTATTCAGTTTAATTTCATTTTATAAGGCTTATTTTTATCTAGTTTGTTTGTTAGGTTTGGCACAATCAATATTACCCTGTCCTGGGGATTGTGAGAACAAATGGTCAGCAAAAAACCTTCAGGTGGCCAAAGTACAATTAGATATTGCATTGTTTAGATATTTACGTGAGCAAGTCATTAATTAAAACAATTGTTACCAAGTTGCGGGCAACATGGAGAGCGTCTTGCAAGTTCCTCTCGATCTCATTGAGCACATCCTTGGAAGCTCCGCGCAGTAAGATGGTGCACGCCTGAAAACATATACAATTATAACTACAATTAAGCAAGCAGGGCCATGTTTGGTTATTAAATTGTAAGGTGTCTTGATAACCTTTGGCTGTCAGAAAAAAAGTTCTTATTGAACTTATGGTAAGTGGCAACAAATGTTCCAAAAAACCACAACATCAAGTGGAACATCAAAAGTGATCATGACAGATTCAATACAATAGTTGTTGCTTCGCCAGTACTTAGCACGAGCCATTGCTCAGAACTATCAAAATGACAGATTTTACTCTAAAAAAACTGTCACTTTGGGAGTCCTGAGCAATGCCTCGTGCTAAGTACTGGCGGAGCAACAATTATTAATCCGGACCTCAGATTTACACAGTTAAAGTTGGTGCCGGGAATTCCAGCAAAATCCTTACACCGATTATTTAAAGAATAGGGTCTAAACAAGTCTGCCGGAGATACAATTAAGGAACAAGCTTCCAAGACTATAAGTATTAATACTGTATGATTCCATAAATGCATTTTTAGATTCCACAAGAAAAGATTTTGCTAGAACTTCTCTTGCACCAACTTCCACTGCGTAAAGCTGAGTCTTGAAACCCATTCATAATCATTTTTTCTGTGAGATCATAGAATGTTCGACTTCATGTTGTGGTCTTTTGGAATATTTGAATCACATATAACAATAAGTACAACAAGGTTTTATTTGTAGTCAGTTCCTTTCTTATAGAAAAACTTACTGCTTCACGGATAACACCAAGGATTTCGTCATGTCGGCAGAGAATTCTTTACCATAAATGTAAAAGACAAGAGTTTTGCAGCAGTTTTGTATGAGACAATTTATCTAATTGAATTCTGGATCAAAGAAGCAATTATTGCCCATACTTTCTATCCCCAATCTTCTTAAACTCCGCGTGCCAGTGAGACTGTTACCTTTGGGTTCTTGCAGTGGGTGATGAAGGTAAAGTACTCGTCTCCGATCTTCTTGACCTCGAACTGTCCGGCCCCCAGACCGACGTCGCTTTCTCTCAGTTCATCAGTTCGGTTGACAATGGTGGCTCCACAAGCTCGGGCAATACGGTTGTTGTCGGTCTTACGCAGTCTAAAAAAGTAATTAAGTACATGAATAAAATAAAAAAAAAAACTAGGATATCTGTTAGACATATTATGGGATGTCACATGTCGTGTTTTGTATAAAAACACCATTGGCTAATCTCGTCCACAATGAGCACATAACTCTGCAAATACTTGAAACGCCTTTAGACATTAACAAAAAACTGACCAACTATGGCTTAATATGGTTCCATAGTTATTAATGTACTGATAAAACTAGCAGATATTAAGATTCCTTCACTGCTGTCGCTTGTCAGTAGTCAGTCAGTCTAACCACATTATTTCTTGAGAAACAGAATGTATGTCATTCGAATTAACAAAGTTGTTTGACAATTTATTTATATATATATATATATATATATATATATATATATATCTATTTATAGTGTATATTTTATGTATGTATGTATTATATAGTATGTATGTGGATTTTTTTCTTATATTGTGTACGTATATGTAATTTTGAGTGCTATAAATACGTAATGTTTATTTTACAAATTTAAGTTATTTTAATATTTTTCTTCATCCTGCCTATCACCTTAGCTGGTGAAGAATGGCTTATGGCGTTATAGCTCGCCTATGTACTAGGTTTTTAAGTGCAATAAAGTATTAAAATAAATAAATAAATTAATCATAACTTAGTTTAATATAGTAATATTCTTTATTGGAACAAAAAACGGGTAAGTATATTTAGACACTAGAAGTAGAAAAAGACAAATTCTAAGCAATCTGTGGATTCACCGTGTCGGGGTCATTCGTGTGTGGCAAAGATATAGAGTAGGAAGAATATATAGGCTAGTTTACAAAGAATGCCTTCCCTTTTCATTGTGCGGCAAGACACTCACCATCCACCATTTTGATGTATCAGGAATTGCAATACTGATTATTTGAGCGAAGAAAGAGCCAGCTCTCTTGTCACGAGAGGAGACAAGAAAGCATAATGTAATGTATTTTGAAAAAAATTGGACTCCATTTGTCCAAAATTTCTACCGTAAACGGACAAAACAAGCTCCTATGGACAATTAAATAATAGTATTTTGACAAATAAAAGAACTTTTAACAAGGTCTATTTACTGAAGATATATAATCTAAATCTGACCTGCGTATGGCTGTGATGCCAGCCTTGAGCAGATAGTGTTGTGCGAGGTCGGAGATTCCCTTCTCAGTGAACACCAGATCAGGTTTGACAGCGATGATGTCCGCACATTGCTTCTGGACGTGCTCCTCTTCCAGTTGTAGCAGTTTTGTGAAGTCCTGTGATATCAAAAAACTTACAACTCAAGATGCACTTTAGATAATTGCTGCGCTGACAGGCATACTTTGAGCTCTTACTTAATAATAATTTAATTTATATTAATACATTTTCTTCTATATTACATGCTTGGGGTTCTACAATGCACTAAGAATTTTGATTGATTTTGTTCTTTCACCAAGTAATCAAAGTCAAAGTCAAAATATCTTTATTGACGTAAACCTATTACAGGCATTTGTGACACGTCATTATTTAGATTATTTAGAATGATTCTACTTCTGTTAGTAAATGACTAAGCAGCGAAGTGGTCCAAGGAGTAAGCTGTTAGCAGAAGACTAACAGCTTAGCAATACAACTAATTAATGAAAGTATCATCACGACCCTCCCGAAAGGGAAACAGTCGTGATGATACTTTTAGGTACCGGGTTAGATTCTTGGTCAGGACACAATATTTTATTTTTGAAAATTCTGGATTCATATTTTTTGAATATCACGGATTTTAAGTAAATGCAATGCAACTATGGTTTGGCTGTGCACCGTGTATCCGAAAATAAGTGCAAATAATGTACATTACAGTCCTTAGAACACAAAATTCTAGACCTCCACTGTTGGAGATGGGTCTTCCAGAAATATCTGGAGAATTTGGCCTCAATTGCCACGCTGGACAGACGGGTTAGCGAGGGTCTGATGTCAATTTTTTATGATAATTTATTAACAACTCCACAAGTTGGTCTTAGTGTAACCAGGATTGATGGCTTAAGAAGAGAGGAGACAAATTTCTAAGCATTCCATGGTTTCACCGTGCGGGTGCCAGGTCCATCGTGTGTGGGTAAGAGATCAGAAGAATGGTGTCTCGGGCTTGCGACCGACAATAGGCTGGTTTAAGAAAAGGAGTCCTCCCTTTTTTTAATTTTATTGCGCGATAATACACTCACGATCCACCATTCTACTCCTCTCCCTACCCAACCAAAAACTGTATGATTCCGTAAATCTATGACAAATTTACGTAAGAAAAGTGTATTTCTCATTGGTACATGCCAGGGTTTGAACCCACCTTTTTAAAATGTTACGGAAAGCATTCTTATAACCGAGCCACCACCTTCACTTGCAATTATTCCCTGGGAGGAAAGTTAACAGATAGCCTACTGGATACTGCAAAACTTTTGAAGGTCTATACACAGAACCAGCAATTTTTTGTTTGGTATTAGTAAACTGACCTGGTCTCCAACAATCTCTATGTTGGTCTGACTTTCTCCTTTCTTGTACTCAAGAGAGCAGTCCAAAAGCACTATTCTTGGGTTTTCTATGAACCTCCTCATCTTGGCGTGCGTTACATCCTTGTTCACCATCACTCCATTCAGCACCTTGGACTCCTCAATGGTTCCTCCCGGGATCTTCTCCACCTTTGCATAGCTAACAATAGAGAATTAGATGTTAATTTAAGTGGATTAAGGTAATAATTTGTGGTGGATTTGATTCCTGGTCGGTTTGTCACTTGTCATGATTAGCCTATAGTAAAGTTTGCTAAATGTGATTCCGCTGTGATTTGAAGTTTGGTTCTGATGATGGTGCTGATTAAAATTTTTTGGTTGTCTATACTATAATAATTAGTAAATTATTTCAGCTTGTTACTTATTACCTGACTGCATGACGCAAAGAAATTATGTGTTCTCAGCCTATGTATGTAAGAATTGAAATTATTTATTTGCATAGAACATGATAATAGTTAATGTTAATGGTAAGTCAGTTCTGCACATTCAGCTATTTCTGGCACACAAATTTTGTTAAACATTCTTTACAATTAAACTTTTTAAACTTTCGCGCATATTCATAAGTTTTTTTTTTTTTTTTTAATAATTTTAACGGGTCTTTACGCTTCAGTCGACCCGTGACCACGGCCAATGCAACTTGGCTGAAACGTCGGGAGAAATATGTCTCTAAGGTAAATCGCGTTAAAATTCTTTACAATGTTAAATTCTTATTATTATATGTTATTTACAATTTTAGTCACAATTATTACATATTATTAAAACATATTGCACAGATAATTATTGTAATACACACAAAAATATTTAAAATTTGTGGTTGTAATTTTCACTTAGTGAATAGAAGCAACACTTTTAAAAACAAACTGGATAAGTGACTAGTTCCAATCTTAATAGACTATGGTGATAACTGACAGTTTTATAAACTTTACACCAGTGCGCCTATTAATCAATAATAACATTATTTTAATAGTTTCTTAATTCGGCCCTTGAACTGATTGTCAGGAATTTTTTTTTTAAACTCAGGTAACTGTAGATTCGAATACACATAATATAGGATTTTTTTTTTGAAGGCCCTGCTTTTTGGTGTTTTTGTATAGGCAAGAGTGTTTGGATGTCGACTACTTTTAAATACATCTTTATGAAAAGTAAATAAGTTACTATGTATCCCAAATGTAACGATTTCAAAAATGTACATGCCTGTTACGGTCAAGAGATTTAGATTTTTGAACAGTGGCTTACAAGAGTTAGTCGGTTTTTATTTATTTTTTAAATAATTCTCAGTTAAATTATTTAATTGAATAGTTAAAGAACTTATTTTTAATATTAATTATATTAAAATAAATAATATAAAATAAATTGTCACAATAGATTTTGTCCCTTAATTATAAATTAATAATCTATGTGACACATGAATATAAGAATACAATAAAAAAGACTGTCTTATGGATGTCAAAAGTGCTAGAGCATGTAGTACTTTTGTCAAAATATTTTTTTGGAATACAGGAACTCTATCTTCAATGTAACCAATAATAAAATTCAATATCTAAAATTGAATCCATACAATAACAAATGACCTCAATTTGGTGCTAGGTTCCCAATAGGCTAGGTTAGTATTAAATTTTTAAAATATAATAAGAAAAGGCAGAAGGAGAACTGATAATAGTTTGTTAATTTGGGTTAAGTTACGTTAGGGCTGATATGCTTAATTCGCGTAAAAGCCCCTAATAAAATTTGATTTAAAAAAAGGCTTGAGTTACTAGGTCCAAGTCCTATAGCCTTGGTGGATGAGGGTGGGAAAAGAATGTGTGCATGTGGCTCCCCCTGGAGAAGGTCTGCATCTAGCTGTGGAGAAACATGGGCTAATGATACTTACTTCTTGATATCCACTTCAATTCGGCCATTATCTTTGATGGTGACAGTGTTGACGGCATCCAAAGCAATGTCTACAGCCAGGTCTGACCAGCGACCTATGTATTTTGTCCCAACACATGAACGGATCTAGAAAAAAAAATACAGTTTTAACCTTTGGTGTACCGTAGCGCAGAACCTTCCCAATCCCCTTCTGCAGAGTAAAGAATCCGTCCCAAAATATCTTCTTGACATTTCACACGATTATGGTTATTAAATACTACAAAATACATTCCTTTGCAATTAACTTCTGAGCATACAATGGATACAATATGTATATTATATTATTTTTATATTTCTTTATTATATAGGGTTGTCGAACGAAAATCATTCTGAGACACCCTTTGTTTACAACAGGCTCAGTAGTTGCCTATTGTAAAAATTTTTTTTTTTGTTTTATTGTAATCCTAATTTATCAGAGTATAATAAATCACACTGATTTTTGTTTTAATTAACAATATTATTTATGTTTTTAGATTTTAGTAAGTTACCTCAAAAACATTAGTCAGCGTCAGTGACATCACTTAATAATATAATGACCATGTTGAACTTGAAAGCAAACAAAGCACGCCTTTTGTTACTAAATTATTGCTATTATTCATAGGTTTGTATTAGTAGATTAGTTATGTTTTTGCTAATAGTATGTCTGAAATAACACAAAATTTATTCCCTAGACTACATTTCACAGGAGATAATCATCATCACAGCCCCTGGAACAAGAGTACCAGGTATTGTATTCTCATAGGTACTGATAACTTAATTTAAAAGGTTATTAATTGATCGTTGTGGTGCAGTTTTGTATATGTTTTATTTTGTAAATCTGATATAGCTGAGTTTTCCTTGCAGATTCCTTTCTCAGTCAGATTAAACATTAACAGGTCACTGGAATTTGCTAAGCTGCTGGTCTTCTGCTAACAGCTTACTTATTGGACCACTTTGCTGCTTAGTCTTCTACTAGCAGGAGTAGAATCAGAGAAGACAAATTTCTAAGCAGTCCATGGATTCACCGTGCGGGTGCCGGGTCCATCGTGTGTGGGTAAGAGATGAGAAGAATGGTGTCTCGGGCTTGCGACCGACAATTGGCTGGTTTAAGAAAAGGAGGCCTCCTTTTTTTCTATTGCGCGATAATACGCTCACCATCCACCATTCTACTTCTCTCCCTACCCAACCAAATACTGTATGATTCCATTAATGCCGTCTTGGAAGCTCGTTCCATAAATGTATTGATGGCAGACCTGCTCAGGCCCAATTCTTTCAGTAAGTGATGCAAAGATTTTGCTGGAACTCCTCTTGCACCAACTTCCACTGCATAAAGCTGAGTCTTGAACCCGTTCCTGATCATTTCTTCTGTGAGATCATAATATTTATTCTACTTCATGTTGTGGTCTTTTGGAATATTTGATTCCCACGGAACAAAATAATTAAATTAATGACGTTTCATAAATGCCTGTAATAGGTTTACGTGAATAAAGATATTTTGACTTGACTTTGACCTACACTGTTGGAGATGGGCCTTTCAGAATTTTCTGGAAAATTTGGCCTATACTCGCCACACTGGCCAGACGGGTTGGCGAGGGACATTACAATTTAGTAACAATTCCAAAAGTTAGTATTAGTTAAAAGTCAAGACATGAGAATATGATGTTGTAAATCTATGACAAATGTATGTAAGAAAAGTGTATTTCTCATTGGTACATGCTGGTTGCCACTGAGTCACCACTGCAAAAGTACACTCTGACTCTCTTTAATCTATGAAAATATTGGAGTGTGTATTTTTAATATTAATTATTAATTGTAACTTACCACATCCTTTAACTTTTCTCTGTCATTCAGATCAATGGGCGAGGATATTTTTTCCTCAAGCAACTTAACAGCATCTTCCAAAGCTTGACGGTACTCCCTGATGATGACTGTCGGGTGAATGTTTTGGGTTAGGAAAGGCTCAGCTACAGCAAGCATTTCTCCAGCCAAAACTATCACAGACGTTGTTCCATCTCCAACCTGAAATTTAAGGAATAAATATTTACTTTTTGCTATAATATATACTGTCATTTTGTAATTTATACAGTAGGATACCAACTCTGTGGTCTAGCGGTTAAGGCCGTAGATTAAAACTGGGATGTGCTGGGTTCGATTCCTGGCTGAGAACTGAAAAATATATATTTATTTGTGACATTTCTTGAGTCTAGTAGGCTAGACATCAACGAGCTGGCCATTGACATGATGGGCCTATAGTAAAGTTGGTTAAATGTGAACTCACTCCTTGGAAAAGCATTGTTTCTGTCCACACCACAAGGGATATGGTTGTTAACATACTTTAATGTGTATACATTGGGTAGGTAATATTTATCTGAAAGACAAATCAATTTTGGTTCAATGTTTAAAAGCTAGTTTAATACAAAAAATATTTTTTTATGAAAAACTAACATTCTTGAATGCTTTTTGAGTCATAATGTAAGTTCATCAAAATTCTAACCTCTTCATCTTGTGTTCTTGCGATTTCTATCATGGATTTAGCCGCAGGATGCTGCACGGTGATCTCCCGGAGGATGGCGTTTCCATCGTTGGTCATCACGATACCTCCCATGGGATCCATCAGCATCTTCAACATAGCCTGCGGTCCGAGGCATGTTCTTATTACGTCCGCTATTGTCTAAAATAATGGCAAAATAAACAGTTAATGAATTACAATAGCTTCTTTAATATGCAAAATTACGTTTAATTGTTATTTCGTTATGGTTTACCTTTCCAGCATTGATATTTTCCAGCTGCACCTTCCGGCCGGACTCACGTTTTGTATTTTGGCCTGAAAGAGTTTATGTTCTTATTACACTGAATAAACTTTAATTAACACGCAATTATCAAATAAATACTCACTTAGCACTAAAATGGGTTGTTGACCATACATTTTCGAAGATTTTATTAATTATTGAAACACAACAAATGAAATAATTTCTTGATATCTTCGAGAAGGAAAAAGAATTGTCAATTTGAAAATCGCGTGGTGGAATGTGTGACCAGTAATAAATGACTACTTACCCTACTTAATAAATATATTTTTACAAAATAACCAGTATAACAACGGTTATAAATATATATATAAATACATATAATAACCTAAATTATTTTATACCATGCATATATTTTTATAATAGTACTTATTTAATATCATCGAAAAATAAGAACGCTTGTATTTTTTAATACTGGCAACTGTAGTATGTTACGAAAAATGGAAATGGGTAATTCCCTTAGATTATACGACAAAATTTAAATGTTTGCAAATTACAATATTCTGGTGCAAAACTGTAACAAACGTAAAATAGTCGAATAAGAAAGATTGAATATTTGAAACTTATTTCGCGGCGCTGCCTTTTATTAATGACCAGTTGGAAAAAATATAATGCAATGTGGGAAAAATATTAAAAATTATGGTTATTGGATATTGAGAAGTATGTAATTAAATAGTTGGCTCATTAATTCTTTTGGTTAACAAGAAAAAAAACAGTTAAATCGATTGTTCAGCTAAAACATTTTTGGCTTGGAATAAGTAAAAAACAGGCTGTGACTCTTGGCCTGCAAACAATCTTATAGCAGGATTTCACTTTTAGTTAGCAAAAAGAACATAATATCGACTCAAAAAAAGAAGAGCGAGTAGGTAAATATATCTTATATATAATATATATATATATATATATATATATATATATATATATATATATATATATATATATATATATATATATATATATATATATATATATATATATATATATATATCTTATATATATATATATATATATATATATATATATATATATATTTGTGCTTGACAAGGTTCTCTTTCTATAATAGTACTCTTTGTTGACAAGTAATTTTTAATACTGAATTGTACTCGCCCGCGTCCACCTGATTGACGTAGCCAAAGAGTATAGTAACTAATTGGGGACGTAGCTACTGACGACATGCCACTATACCGGCCTAATAGTGTTATTATACCTATTATTTGATGTAGGTACTAAAAATATATATTTGGTTACCTACTCATCAATAAATTCAGCAATCCCAGACGACAGTAATTACAGATTCATTTAGAAATGTTTGCTTGCTATAAATTTCCGATCAACTAGTATTATTTTGTCTGATTAAATACATTTTTCTGCTCTTTAACTACTCGTAAAAAGTTGTCATAGAGCCTGTGTTTGACTTGTCGTTTTAAGTGCTTTTTTTACTTCATTTCGCTTTTAAAGTCGTAAAAAAGTATTTGCTTTCAAGATTCCTATATAATCTGTGCTTTCAAGTGGAACTCAGCAATAGATAGACGATACTCGTATAAGTAGCAAGCATCTTTGCGCCTATTAAGGCAGCTCTAATAGCGCTTTATTACGGAACCTTGACCTAGGGCAAAGAATGATACATGGTTCTAGGCCTTGACAGTTTATGGTAGTGTTTCCAATTGCTTCAAAACTAAATTTGATAAAAGGCGAGGTACAGCTCATGTACCTGAACACGGTGTTGGTGTTAATTAGGTGTGATTAATAAATTAAACAACAGTTTAGACAGTAATAATTTAATTAAATATTTTTTAGAATCTTATTTAGTGACTAGAATAAAAATTGGTACATTGTACAAAGTTGTTAGAATAAGAATTATAGAATATGAATACCTAGGTACTTCTACTTAAATATCTTATCGATTGGAAAAGAGATCAGGCGAAATGCATTTTAATCTTAGCTAAGCAGTTTATAAACTCTGCAAACAATATAACATGGGACAAATTATTAACTCCCTTGTGATTAGGGCCGGCAAATGAATCCTTCCTTAGTGGCATTTCGTCACTTACTCGTAAATATTGTATGGGATAGCGGCTATTTATGTGTAGAAATGACACTAACGTTCGTATGTAACAATCAGTTACCGGTCCATAAGTAAGTAGTAGTTTACAGTGACTAGAGACATTTTGTAATAAATACTTATTAGGATTTAATTATGGTTTACATTGAATATAATAAAGCTTATTCTAAAATATCGTCATCAACTTCTAGAGATTCAGATTTGGTGTCTTCTTTGCAGTTTTTTACGTCTTTCGTGTCATCCTGCCCCGTCTTTACGTTGTTGTAAACATGTTTCAAGTTCCGCATAATGTAAGAAGTTCCGTGCATTTTTCCCTCCAAATTTATCTTTTCAGGTACAGAGTTGTCAAAGTATTTAGCGGGCGCGTCAACGCAGATTGGCGACGAACGGACAGGAACAGAAAAGGCAGAAGCATGCCTCGGTCGTTGACCTATATCACGACCCAAACTTTTCCCTACATTCTGCTCTTCAAGCCGCATCTCCTGAGGCTCATTCGTACTCAAACCTTCAGCAATAGCTCGCTTTCTATCATAAATATGACCCGAGACGCGTAAATCAATAAAGAAATTCAACGGATCTACACCAAATTGTGGATTGTAGATCGGAGGATACCACATTGGGGGTGGTGGTGGCAAGATCAAGTTAGATGGGGGAATTCCAGGTTCTAATCTGGCAACACTGGGCGCTGGCTTTGGCAGTCCTTCATCCGTACCAACATCGACAAAAGACGAAGATCTCGGAGGCCCTGGGCTTGTAGATTTCAGCTCTGGTTTTGGCGATAAACAAGCTTTGTCTACGGTTAATTCCAGAGGGACTTCGGGTCGTGATAGTTCCGGTTCCTTCTTCTCTTCCTCGACTTTGCCAGGCCATTGACGATGCCACGGCTCGTCGTTTTCCGAGAAATACTTGTGCGACCTTCGCTTGAACCTTCTGTGATAGTGTGGAGGTCGGCAGCCGTGTCGCGCGTTGACGAAGGACCTGAGCATCTCGCTGAAGAAGAAGGCGTGAGGTTGCAGGGGAAGAGCGCTGTAGAGGTAGGGTGGAGTGGCAGCGAGGAGTCTGGAGACCAGCTCGGCGTTCCTCAGCTCGTGGGTGCGCGGCTTCCCCGCAGCCTCGGACGGGATCTTCTCTTCTTGTACTGAACTCATGGCTCTATAACAAAATACAAAGGAATGAGTTATTATAATACTTTTATGGCTTATAGTCTAATACTGTATTTTTATCGTTCGGTTCGAACCCCGGCATGTAGCAATGGGAAACACTATCGTTACGAACATTCGTCATAGATTTACAATGCCACTGTTGTGCCTCGGAATGCATGTTAAGCCGTTGGTCCCAGTTCTACTACTTCTGGAATCGTTCATAAATTGTCATAAGAACCCTCGCCAACCCAGTTGGCACTCTGGCCAGAGCTTGGCGAGTGTAGGCCAAATTCTCCAGATGTATTTTCTGGAAGACCCATCTTCAGCAGTACATACAAAAATACATACAATCAAAATATGTAGGTATATATTTCATAAAATTTTATTGTAAAGATATATTTTTAAAATTATTTAAAAAAAACTAGGACTTCATAATGATGGTGATTTTTATGTTCTTTTATAATCTGTGGTTTTTTTAAAAATATGTGTATTAGTTTTAACCATATTTAAACCATATATATAGAAAGATGATGCGTAGATTTAACATGGACTGACTAGGTCAAGGCTGAAATGGACCACCCCTACACACGAGTGTACCAGGAAAGCTGCAATTCTAGAGGGATTGCCACTAACCCAACCCCACAACCACAACCATTCTCCAAAGACTAGAGTAGCGAATAAGACGAAAAAATCCATATTTTTGTGATCATCCGACTATTGCTATACCAATGCCTATCTACGAGTACGAGTATATCCGCTTGTCGCCGCTTCACTGCAGACGAACAAGTGATCTCGCCTTCCGCTCAGAAACAATGCCACGGCTATATTGAACTAGGATTACATCTACACCACTTTCCGATTCATTATGCATTCAGATTACAATTTAAGTAGACATAGGTTATGTGCAAAATGTTTATAATATCATCATGATAGCTCTAGTAGGTACTAAAGGAATTGACGAAAACTATATAGTCTTTTAATAACTAAAAAAATACATTTGGAGAATGACAGCATTTGTACTCCAGCAAGCCAACAGCCTAAGCTAGGTAGAATACTGAATTTGGGCGTAAAATAAATTCAGAAATATGCGACAACACTCCCACTTGGTGGTAAGGATTTACCTTACCCTTACCCGCGAGGTCCAAGAATGACGAGGAGCAACTGACGCCGGCCACGACGACCAACATCAGTCCCCTACCATTATGGTTAAAGGTTAGCTGGTGGTGCACAGGCAAGCTTTATGCCGTAAGACATTTTGTCACATTATTTTAAAGTTAATTTAGTTTTTGTGCAATAAATCATTTTTATTATTATTATTACGCTGGCCTAACTGCCTTTTTGGATTATCGGTTAGGTCCATGATTTAGACTAGGGGGTACCGGGTTCGATTCCCGGTTGGAACTCAATAATATTTAATGATTTAAATAAATAAAATTTAATTTATTTGTGATATTTTTGAGTTTGTTATAAGACACATCGACGAGCTTGCCACTTGTCATGATTGGCCTGTAGTAAAGTTGGCAAAATTTGCATCCGCTTCATTATAAGCATGGTTTCTGACCACCCCGGAAGGAAAACGATCGTGATGATACTTTACGTTTTTACACCGTGCTTTGAAGCTGCTTGTTATAGGTATAGCAGGTTATAGGGTCGGGGAAAGCATTCCACATCTTCAGTACATTCATATGTACGCATAGGAATAGTGCTACGGTATGGGGATGCATATTTTGGCCTGTGCGTGTGGTTTTGTTGCGAAAGGAAGGGATAAGGATATGGAGCTCTTCAGAACACTCACAGTTGTTCAATGTTCATTGCTCATCCATACAGGCTTAAATATAAAATAAGAATTCAGATTGACAATACAAAAACTCTTTCAACAATAACTTGGTAATGTAAGTAAGTGAAGTACTAAAAGCTAAAGTACGTTTTAAGTATCCGTTTCATAGAATACGTAGACAAGAGAAAATAGGGGGAAGTGGGGGAGAACGGGTCTTTTGGAGCACTCGTCATGTTTGCACATCGTCGCGTAAGATTTGCATTCATGGCATTGACTAATGTAACCACTGGTATATCTATAAAATAAAATATATGTAAGTATTTAATACAAATCTTAAGTATAAATACAATTAATAAACTTCAGCATAGTTACAGGATTTTTTTTTAATGTTGCACACACTTTATTGAATCTAAAGCCGAAACAACGAGGAATTTTGAATCTATATTAAGTTTGAGATTTTATTTAAATTATCATTTAAAATGATTAAATATATAAATAAAATTAATTATTATTTAAAATCCTCGCTTATGGCAACAATGTTTTATTTATTATATTTTTTTTTTTATTTGATTAATATAATTGTATTGCTGTTAGATTCGGTCCAGCCATGGCTGCTGATAGTAGTATATTATTAATTTATATATATTCTCTTGTATTGTATAAAAATATATGTATTGACGACGATGGGCCCATGGGGACACTCAGCCAAGCGTCTGGCCAAGGAGTTGTCCAAACGGCTAACGGAGAAGTCTGGAGACAGAAATGCTGGCAATTATTTCTGCCAACGTATTAGCTTAGCTATACAGAGGGGAAATGTTGCCAGTCTTCTTGGGACTATCACTCCCAACAAAATTTGTAAGTTGTATATGTATGTTTATTATTGTGTATGTATTAGTATTTAGTATATTTATAAGTAGATTATATATAAGTAAGTTTATTATCTAAGTATTTATATATAATTGATGTGTCACTTATACTTTCCTTGCACACACAGTTGTTCTAATTAGTCCCAAAGGTTTGGCTGTCAGAGAATGTCTACGGGCATTAAGTCCGCCTTTTGTACTTTGTGCATTAAAGTTTTGAAATAAACAAAAATAAATAAATAAAGGGTCGTCTCTAGAGGACATTTTTTACTTATAGTTTATTTTTTATTAGGTTTAGTTTATATTTATTTTAATTTTTACTTTTAAGTAGTTTTAATTTATATTGTAATTATTTTATACTGTTTGTATATTACTTCATTAAATGTATTGACAATATCCAAGTGTTGTGTACTAACCTAAGGAAATTAATGGTTTGATTTGATTTGATTTAAATTATCCACGACACACCCTATTCAAAATTCCTCGTTGTTTCGGCTTTAGATTAATTAAGGTGTGTGTTAAACATTAAAAGAATATTCTGTATTGTTGCACATACCGATAGTATTATATATATATATATATATATACTATGACTTGGCCCGTCTTGGTCTTGGTATTGCATCAGAACAGCTAGTCTCGGTCTTCATCTTGGTGTTGCCATATGAAAATTCGGAAAAAGGCATTAAGTTCGCCCTTGTACATTACTTTTAAGTTTTTTGTGCAATAAAGAGTTTATAAATAAATAAATAAATGTACCTTGGTATTGGAATATGTATATTTGTCTCTAATTGTACCTTGTGTGACTAAGTGTATGTCCAGAAACTAGGGACCTTTGAAAGTTGATAAGGGCCATCTTGTTGAAGCTACATCTGTCGAATTAGTTGTCATTTAAGTTTGTTTTGTCAAATCACCAAGCAAATCACGATATAGCATTTAACAAGACGTAAAAATAATAGCGCGATTGTAAGAACGCGTACCTTAAATCCTACAAAGGTCGGTTCAAACCCCCCCGGCATGTACCAATGAGAAATATACTTTTCTTACGTACTGCAGTCATAGATTTACAACACCACCGTTCCCGTGTGAGTAGAGCACTTGCATAAAATCAAGATCAAGAGTAAGACTGCAAGACCAAGACTGGGCAACACTTATTTATTTATTTTATTTATTTAAAACTTTATTGCACGAAGTACAAAGGCGGACTTAATGCCCGAAGACATTTTCCGACAGACAAACCTTGGGGACAAATTTGAACTATTATAGGTGCAATGAAAGAAATATTCAAAAATTAGGAAGAAAAATTAACAGCTTAATTATACACTAACATATTATTTTGTTATATATACTATAATATCAATATACTAATACATACATAATACTATACATAAACACACATATATACACTTACTAATATTGTGAGGAGCTTTTCAGGTAGTGTAGATATACGAGTTTTTTAAACAAAGATCTGGTAGTTGCTTGTCTTATGTTTACAGGAAGATCAATCCATAAATTTGTGGCGACAACGACAAAAGTATTTGAAACAAATCCGGAATGATGAGAGGGGACTGAAAGAAGTGAGTTGTGAGAAGAGCGAAGAAATTTATCGTGGAAAGATGAGAGATAGGCAAAACCGTTTTTGACAGTAATACTTAACCTTAACAAGAACATAACTTTTTGGACAATAGTAATCAGTGACTTGACAATACTCGTAGGGTCAACAAGTTAAGGCAGTTTTATAGATATACATTTAAAGTTCAGCATTTTAGGGAGGGAATCCCTGGTCTCTACATTTACATACATAAGTCAGCGATTCTCTGCGATTCACGCTTCATATCAACTGTTTGAATAGAGATACGCGCGTCTGAATTTATTGTAAGCCCGGATCTCCCCGCTCGTCTATTGTCGCCAAATCTGATGTGTTCACTCCTAACTTGTTCAGTATCATTTAATTCTATTAATAACTTATCTGCTACTAAACCCAGCCGTACTTTAGTTAAGTTGTCAGCGATTTCGTGGTTATTAAATAGATATTGTTTTACGGAAAAACTTTTTAAAATATAACTTTGACATGCCATCAGGACTGAATTAAGATGTCAGTAATATTAAGCCTGAGTTGTTCCAAAATAAAATCATTTTCATTTGTCGCAATAAAAAGGTTAATATAAATACTGATTCTATTGATAGAAACAAACAACTTTTCTTAAGAAACCTTATAAGTAAACCCTGTAAGAAACTGACAGCGACTTCATTTTGGAGATCCTAATTAATAAATCTCGCGTCCTGTTTGTTTATTTAACAACGTCAAATGTTTACGTTAACTACATATTACGTGGGCGCAAGATCGTGCTAGTAAAACAATGGAAAATTATTATTCGACTGTTAAAGAATATCTAAATAAGTCAGATAAAAAGTTTTTTTACTTGTGTTAAAAACTACTGAAAACTAAAACCAAAAAAATTGTAGCTTGTTTTGCCGACTGTACAATAAAAACTCCGATGTAGATTGGTATTTGGATACATCCGCCAGCTGACAGTTGCCAATAAAACCGCGATGAGCTGAAAAATCGATGTCGACAGACACTCGCTACCTCATATCTCTCACTCAACATTCGCAACCTAGATTCGTATCATGATGCATTAGTTTTAATTTCATTTTATTTTTGGTAAAAATATTTACATTGATATGGTTATACAGACAGATGATATACTGATACTAGATAAAAGATTTATGCGGTAGTTCGTCATATTCATCATCAGCTTGTGTCTCTCCAATTCTGGATATAAGCCTTTGGCACACGATATTTTGCCACCTATATGTAACCATATGTAACAATGGGCGTATATAACACGGGCGGTGTTATACTAGAAACAGCGTTGAATTACCGGCGGGTAAACGGGAGATTATCCCATCCCCAACCCAGGCCTATTGAGCATTCGGGCCTGGATGACTCCGAAATCTGTCTGTAACAATGTAAAACTGCCTCCGTGATCTACCGGTTAAATCCGTGAATTTAGACACTGAGGTACCGGCTTTTCTGGTCAAAACACAATAATTTATTTGTGATATTCCTCGAGTTTGGTAAGCTAGATACATCGACGAGCTTGCCACTTGTCATGATGGGTCTATAGTACAGTTGGCTAAGTGAACCTATTTCATTAAGAAGAAAAAAATGACCACCCTGAAAGGGATACCGTGATGATACTATTTTATATGTATTATGCCTTTAAGTAAGCGGTGGTGGCACGGTTGTAATAACGCATGTACAATGAGAAATACACTTTTCTTAAGTACATTTCCGTCGAGCAAGAGCATTATTCCGTCGGTCCCGGTACCACTAACACCTACCAACATGTGGAATCGTTAATTGACATCAGAACCTCGCCAACCCGTCCTGCCAGGCAGTGTGGCGACTGTCAGACAGTCTAGGTTATAGGTCTAGGACTCTGTGTTCTAGGTGCTGTGATAATGTAACCGCCACCAGCAACCTTCTACAGGTCATTCATCTAGGAGGCGTCGTCTGCCTCTTTCTGTATGTGGTCTCTACTCTTGAACCCGTCGTTCGTCGGCTCTGACATAGCACTCAGACGTTTAGCTTCCTAATTAAAAATGTAACAACTGCAGTATACAAAAAAAAAAATGCAATAAAATAATATCTACAATGTTAATTTTTATCTATCAGTCACAATTTCGTGTAACATTTACGTGAATATTCTTTCTCTTCTCATTTTACATTTAATAACAATAACCAAAGAAGGAAAATATTGCGATTTTATCAGAAATATAATCAAAACGATGAAAATCGTGGAAAAAATATTTTTGTGTTTTTACTGAGTAATGCGGAAAAAATATGAAATGTAAGATCATTTTAATATCCTTATATTTCCTTACAAATCATTCTTTTCGTTATTGTGTTATTATTATATTTAATAAAGTAAGTTAAAGACTCATCTAGTAAATATAATTAAAAAGAGTTTTTTCTTTAAATAAAAAACCCGACTGCGTTAAAAAATTACTTTTATAAAAACTAAAAAGAAATAAATAATAAATCAATAAACTATAAAACGAACAATAAATTTTAACAAAACAGTAGCTTTAACAGTCAGGACCCATTTTAATTATAAAACAGCGCCATCTAGTTTCCGTGGTAAGCTACGAGGCTTGTGTTACGGAAACTAGATGGTTGATAAACTACATATTATGCTTTTTTTTTTGTAAATATATACATATTAAAATATATAAACACCCAGACCGAGACAAATTATACAATGTACAACTTTCCCCCGGTGGGAATCGAACCCACGACCTCCCGAGTTCACGGCAACGTGTGTTACCACTAGACCACGGAGGCGGTCAAAGTCAAAGTTTGTGCCACAAAAGAACAAACCAATATGCTCGTACATATCTATGTATCTACATAGGCTGATAAACCATCACCCTTCCTAGCGTCGCGCAGTTGGGTAATAAAATTGATTTATTTGTAAATATTATTGTTTTTAATACGAGTATTAGTAAAATAGCTTTGCGTTAATGATTTTCCGAGTTAAATAAAACCAACAATGTTTGAGAAGAATACATATTTTAATAATGTCTACCTGGCATTAGCTCAAGTTAAATTGCTTATAGATAAGCGTGGAGATTTTCATGACAAATTCGTGGAAGCGGCAGGCGGCACCTAACGTTAATTTCCATATTAAAACACTCACAAAGGAAGCAGATTTCAAAAACCTCGTTATTACGAAAGGTACGTTTACATCGAGCTACGAAATTATATGGACCAGTTTTTAACTAAATGGAATCACAGCGGGATTATTTCAAATATTAGTTCGGCTTCAGATTATTATTATGTATTAAATGTGCGACTCCATGGGCCCATCGTCTTGACCCCAAACGGCCAAAATTCGTAACCGAGGTTGGCGTATTTGCGCAGTGTAAGGTTCTCAGCAGAAACCGCCGCACTTCCCGCGGTTGACGAGGTCGCCTGGATGACTGATAGGGCTAATATCATGTCGCATCCCACAGACGACTGAAAATCTGGCAGTGCTTCAATAGAAATTTTGCGGAATATTTGTTTTATTTTTTAAATCGGACAAAACCTTCGATTACCTTGCACATTCGTTTCTCAGTCAGATTAAACATTATTAGGTCATTGGAGTCTGATAAGCTGCTGGTCTTCTGCAGCTTTACACTAGCAGGGGTAGAATCATTCAAAATAATCTAAATAATGTCGTGACTTAAATGCGTATAATAGGTTTTCGTAAATAAAGATATTTTGACTTTGACTTTGACATACATATTTATAGTGAACAGCCACTATAAAATCCACGAGATAAGCCCACTGTATGACAATAATAAATTTCACGGTCAAAACGTCAAATATTGATATTTGAATGTAGGTAACAAAATCGCGATCATTAGTTACATTAATAGATTACCATTATATCTGCCATACTGTTTTTCATTTTTTATTTTGTGACTGTGTCAGGTTTGTGCATCGATGTATGTATATAGATAAGCCTATTCAATACAAAACGCACTCTTAAAAACGTGCCGCTTGCTTTGTGTACCTACCAACTTTGGGGGGCAATTCTCAAGCAAGGATAATGCCACATGCTTTATTCATCGGAAATTATATCACAATGCATACAAAAAGACTAGTTTTACTCGATATAAATATTAATATTAGGCGCTCTCGACGCTTGCTATCTCGCGACTGTTGGTGCAGCTACATGACTTCGATTGGTTTTACGGGAACGTTTTTATATCAGTGAGGGCCTATCTATATACATCGATGGGTTTGTGCAATATAAAACCGAAATACACATGAAAAAGCCAGGCAGATTATTTAGACTTTACAGATACATTTGTGTAGAGTTTCGGCAATTACTAGTTCTAAAATCTCTTTGATTTAGGAGATAGGACATCCACTTTTCGTACATCACTTGTCTAACAAACAATATTGTCGAGATACGGGGGTATGATAATCGCGTCAAAACGCACGTAAAGTGGCGCGAGGGGGGTTTTGGGGGGTCTGGGGTGGAGAGTTAAGCTGCGTGAATGACGGCTTTAAAATGTTCCGATTATCCTGAGTTCCAGTTTTCCTGGGTATTCCCCTATGTTGAATACGTTTTTATTAAAATATACCAATTTTAAAACGGTAATAGATTCCGTAGGCTTACATTTGATTCCCTGGTGAAACGGGGATTGATTTCAGAATGAATACATTTTGTGCCCAAGTATGATGAGTTTCACGAACTTTCATTACAGCCCCTAGAACACAGCGTCCTAGACCTCCACTGCTGGAGATGGGCCTTCCAGAACATATATCTGGAGAATTTGACCTACACTCGCCACGCTGGCCAGACGGCTTCACGAACTTGCTATGATTAAATTATCTGCCCAATCTTATGCTGCCTACACACCGGCCCAACGAATGGGTTTATGCAGGCCTCGTTGGTCCGGTCTGGAAGGCTAAGAAAACGTCATTTTTTTTTGCTTATAATTTTATTTACCTATGTGTTCAAATTGTTATTTATTTTATAAGTATTTATAATTAGGTGTATACATATATCAATTTAAAAAAAGCGATCGTACAACCTAGCCAACAAGGCCGTTTTAAAAACTTAACGTGTCTCGAGTATGTTCAAATACGCGTGAGGATAAATATTTATTTTTATTTTATATTTATAATTAAATTAGAAAGCATAGGGAGGCTGAAGGTGCATTAAATGCCTTTGTAAGAAAAGGGCATGTATGAAGAGGTTAATGAACGTCGACGAAGCGAAAGAGGTATGTCGTGATCGTGTAAAGTGGCGCTCAATTGTCTCTGCCTACCCGCAAGGGATCTGGCGTGAAGTTGTGTATGTATGTGTGTGAGGTTAAATATTCTGCTTGTATGACATTCATTTGTTCATTGAACAAAAATAAAAAAGTAGATATTGAAGACCAGATATTTTATATATAGATGTATGTCGGTGTAAGAGGAAAGGTAAAAGCGTACATGCGAGTTTTTTTTTTCCGCAATTCGTTTTCCGACTAACGTGAAACTCATCGATGCAGACAACGCTTCGGTTCCGGATTTCAGTGTTGCAACAGGAAAAAAAACCGCCGTAATAAACCAGTGATGAAGATTTTAGCCGAAATTGAAATATCCTGTTTGCTAAATCCCTTTTGAAAGGTTTAATCAAGAAAGTCTAGACATTTTCCAATACTGCAGTGACGCTGATTTTTTAATATATAAAGCGTACATGGGTTTTAGCATATGCTTAAGATAAACATATTTTTTTTAGATTAGAAGACGTGATTAATTTTCTCCAATTGATTTATTTTTTTGGGTTACGATTTAAATTTTACGAAATAAAGAAACGAGTTGTACTCTTTGTCCATTTCCGTAAATTTTAATTAAATCACAAATAAATTAGATACTGTCAGATGTGATTGAAAATTTATAATATACTATGCTTAAAATATATATTTTATTTTATTATAATAAATAA
Organism: Tinea semifulvella; assembly: GCA_910589645.1. NCBI lineage: Eukaryota > Metazoa > Arthropoda > Insecta > Lepidoptera > Tineidae > Tinea > Tinea semifulvella. Next base: position 674,862 of record OU342598.1, on the reverse strand, counting down.
TAATATTAAATGACTGATAGTGGTAATTGGCCAAGTCTGCCACGGCGGGAAAGTGGAACTTCCCTGCCCCGGCAGTTCGTGACGATAAACCCTCTAGAGAGGAGAGAGAGAATCCACACATTTCGGGATCATGTCATGAGTGTCTGATTCCAGATGCTAACATTAACAAGGTCACATGTCGTAGTAGTAATAATTATTTTTTTCGTTTGACGGTAAATTAGACTCCACGAATAGTGATGTACCTAGGTCAAGTTATCATAATATATAAACTATGAAATATCTAACTGCCTCCGTGGTCTAGCGGTTAAGTCCGTGGATTTAGACTCGGAGGTACCGGGTTCGATTCCTGGTCGGGACACAAAAATATTTATTAATGTAAATAAATACATTTATTAATGTAAATAAATACATTTAATTAATATTTAATTTATTTGTGATATCTCTCGAGTTTGGTACGCTGGAGACATCGACGAGCTTGCCACTTGTCTTGATTGGCCTATAGTAAAGTTGGGTAAATGTGAATCCGCTTATTTATAAGCGTGGTTTCTGGCCACCCCGAAAGGGAAACGGTCGTGATGATACTTTACTTTATTTCTTTAATGAAATATCTTTCTAAAAAATAATAATAATAATATTAATCAGCTTAAGCAAAGCAGAAGCAGACGTTACATAAGAAACTGACGAGTAATTGAAATTGCTTGTCAAACTTGTCTCGTCTCTAATTACTGTATTTGTGACAAATATACCTTTGTCGAAATATTTCAATAAAGTACCATACACTCGCGAACAACGAAATAGAGTAGGCTATGTATGTGATTGCGAAAAACAGAGTAAAAATGCTTTTCAGCTGCATCTATCCAGCATTGGGCTTAACTTTATACGAGTATTAAGTACTTCAGCTGTTCCATGCCAACAGCAGCTCCATTTAGCCATTATTCTTCATTTTCTGTTAACTTAGTTGCCTGCCTTATGTTCACCGGGAGATCATTCCATAAATTACCTATGTACTAAGTGAAGGTTGATTACTTATTTTTTACTTAAATCCAGGTGTTTAATAGCAAATGAAGAATAATGGATTGTAATTTAAAAAAATGGTCTATTCACACCTTATGAATAGCTCTAAACCACGTTAGTAAGTTGTATTTATGTATGTTTATGTATAATATTGTGTATATATTAGTATTTAGTATATTGATAGTATAATACATGTATAAAGCTATATAAGTACGTATATAATATAATATGTTAAGTCATTCTATTATTGTATATTTTTACCATTACTTTCATTGAACCTATATTTTTTCAAATTTGTCCCAAGGTTTGGCTGTCAGAGAATGTCTACGGGCATTAAGTCCGCCTTTGTACTTTGTGCAATAAAGTTTTTAAATAAATAAAAAATAAATAATTATGAATATACATAATTCCTCGCCAAGCCGACTGGCCAGCGTGGCGAGTGTAGGCCAAATTCTCCAGTTCTGGAAGGCCTATCTCCAGCAGTGGAGGTCTAGGACGCTGTGTTCTAGGGGCTGTAATGAATACATAATTCGTTACTAGACTACTTTTGGACATAACTTCCTGAACTGTGATAAAACATTTTTATATGCTAGGTACTAGCTGCCCGGACAGACTTCGTTCCGTCAAAAGTTAATAGTCAAAATTAAGTAAATATAACGTATTGCCAATTGATCACGTTATTTAATTCTGAACAATAAACGACGATTACTTACAAAAAATATGTTTTCTATTTCGTAGACTGCAATACCTTATAAAGCTGATGATATTTATTCTAATGCTTTATGGTATACAATATTTTTTATTTGCTTACTTGGCACGTAGACAAATAAAGCTGACGGTTTCCCAACATACAACTATCCATGAGGGAAGCATGGGTTTTTAAAATTAACGCCGTAAATACCTGTGATTTATTTATGGTCATTGCGAAAGCAAGCAGCACTAGAAATTGCAGTCGTTTAAATTCAAATGGTACTTCAATTGGTATCTTTGGGTTCAGGGTATCAACACTTTTTATCCTTTATCTTTTCCTTTTAAAATTGTTTCTTAGATTACATTGTTATCATTGTTAAGTAAATTTTCACATGTGCCGTTACAAAGACGCGGTGGGTTTATATTTCGTAAAATTATGACTACCGTAGCTACTTTCAATTGTAGATTATGGGGTGGCAATCCTGGAAAATCGAAAAAGTATAAAAATTCTGGTGGATAGTTGACGACATCATCTTGATTAGTTGCGCAATCAACTGATTCAAGGAACATAGAACTGATTCACTGGCAATTAAATTTCGAATTTTGTAGTTTATTTCATTGACATCCGTGTTTTTGTCAGCTAATATATCACGTTCGCTCAACCACAAATAATCTTTGTAATTTTGGGAAAACCTTTTCTATGAGGTCGGTTGTTGCTTCAGTAAACTGACAAAAATCGACAGGAAATGTATTGCAGCCAGTCGAATCATCAACAATGATTTTGCCATTACCAAGGTCAATAAGTTGATTAGAAAATATTTCTCCTGATCGATCATTTTGCTATTCGACACGCATATTCTTGCTTAAATTTAGTATCTTGACGTATATCCACAAAATGGAGGACTTTAAACATACATTGAGTTCATCCGCTGGCGTTGACCGCGAAATCAATGGTAATGTTTGACGGAAATCTCCTGTTAATAAAATCATTGCTCCAACAAAACGGTTTTGAACGGTTCTTCAACTTATTTGCCAATTTGTATCCTAAATTGAATTACCAATCAATAGCTTCATACTTTTTTATACTTGCACGACATGTGACCTTGCGCCCACCTGATGGTAAGTGGCGCGCGAGGTCCATGAATGTTAGTAACTGGAATCAGACAATCATGACTGACATCAGTCCCTAAGACTATAAGATGCCGGCTTACTGGGCATGACGGCTATTCGAGCCTGATCCCGAAACGTGTGTATACACTTTACGGGTTTATCGGCACGAAGTCCGCCTACCACCTATTAAATATATCCACAATATTACCTTCATCATCAGCCTGTGTCTCTCCACTGCTGGATATAGGCCTCCCCCAAGGCTCGCCACTGCACGCGGTCTTTTGAAACCCTCATCCAACCCCCACTTAGGTCATCCGTCCATCTGGCGGGGGTCGTACCACTCTGCGTCGTCCCGTACGTGGTCTCCACTCCAGAACCCGTTTGCCCCATCGGTCGTCGGTTCTGCGGCAGATGTGTCCGGCCCATTGCCACTTCAGCTTGCTAATTTTAAATGCTATGTCAGTAACTTTGGTTCTCAGACGAATTTTAACGTTTCGAATTCTATCCATCAGAGAAATACCAAGCATAGCTCTCTTTATAGCTCGCTGAGCGACCTTGAATTTGTGAACCAGACCCACTGTCAGTGTGCACGTCTCTGCTCCGTACGACATTACGGGGAGAACGAACGTTTACGAAGTTTCCCGAATGCCGCCCATCCTAGCTGAATGCGTCTGTCGGCTTCTTTGCTGAAGTTTTCAGCGCCTAGCCTACCTAGAATTACCTTACTATTTGCATAAATTTCTAGTATTACGAGTACTTTCGTTTTATTGACCCTGTTTCATTGCTTCCGAGTGTATTAATTTTGGATTAATTAATATGGTGGGGAGAAGTTTAGAGAATAGTGTATCATGATTTAATTAAACATTGTTTATGTTTGATATTCGTCAACAAGATGTAAGGGTGTAATTACGAACAAAAATATTACTTCTTTGTCGCCATTATTTTTATCTACGAGTATTTATGTTATATAAATAAAGTAATATTTCGGACAAAGAATCAGCTTTTTGCTTTGGCAATGAATTTGGAGCATTTTTTTTTTTTTTTTTTTGTATTTTTAATCATTAAGTGGTTTTTAATTTATTAATAGTTTTTTTTATTTTAAGTTAATTTAGTTTTTGAACCTCCTTTAACTAATAAAATAATAATAATAATGAATATATATTCCTTTCTTTCACAATAAAAACATAGATATTTGGTGTTTAGAATCAAAACTTTTTGTTTAGAAATTGAAAAAAAAGAAGTGCGTAAGAAAAGTATATTTCTCATTGGTACATGCCGAGGGGTTTGAATTGACCTTTGTAGAAAGGAAAGTGTTCTTACAGCCGAGCCAACACTCCGCCTTATAAACAATTATTATTAAAAAATGACGTGTTTAAGGTACTACTTATATATCAAGCACAATGTAAATATTTTGTTACAGTAGTAAACATAGATTTACGATTGGTTATCGGTGAGCTCCGCAAACCAATTATAATCTATAGCAGAAAATTAAATCCATTAAATACTGCATCATTTTGGTAGAATTAACTAAACGATCATAGTCAATAGAGCAACCAAACATCAAAGGTAACTATTTAAACAAACAGCTGACTCATACATCGACAATTACAGAAATCAATTTGGTCTCAAATTTTGCATTTAAACGCCTCACTGTCGATTCATTTGGCATAATATAGACTGCTCACGATATCGAGGTAGATCGCTCTGAGCGCTGTCAGTTGTTTGTCATAATGTCCCGCGCCATTTAAAGTTAATTTAATATTAGTTTTTCTTTTAAATTATTTAATATTTTAATTCGTTTATACTGTTTCTATATTACTTCTTAAACAAATCTATAATTAATATTTAAGTAGGAAGTAAAAAAAATGTCTGTAACACGGCAAGTTATTTTAATATACCAAAATAAGTTAATAATATTAAACTCTTACACATATAAAGATGAATAAATCCAGAGATGTATATTTGTTAGTATTCATACTCAAAGATGTGGAATCCGCAATTTATCTTCCATACATTTAAAAAAAAAACTAACATTTAATGAATGAAAATGTGATTTAGACCGTTCCGAATTGATATCACGCTCTGAGCATCCAAATCGCGATATTTAATTCATATTCGTACGACGATCAGTTCGTTCTAAGCGCTCTGAGCACGATTCGGAATGAGGGGATAATCGCGTGGTCGTCTGTACGTGACAACTGTAACAAAAATCACCGTACTACTCGTAATAAGAAAATGGCGGCAAATTTAAATGGCGCTCTTGTTGGAACACACGTTACAAGCTCAAGTGAGCATACACATGTAATAAAACTAGTTGAAACCATTCACCATTTATCTCCTCTTTTTACCCAACCTAATGCTATATTATAAACTGCCTCCGTGTTCTGTCGGTTAAGTCCGTGGATTTAGACTCGAAGGTACCGGCTTCGATTCCTGGTCGGGACACAAAAATATTTATTAATGTAAATAAATACATTTAATTTATATGGCGGTGGTGGCTCGGCTGTAAGAATGCGTTCCTTAAATCCTACAAAGGTCGGTTCAAACCCACCCGGCATTTATCAATGAGAAAAACACTTTTCTTAAGTACATTTGTCATAGATTTACAACACCACCGTTCCCGTGCCTCTGAGAGCACGTTAAGCCATCGGTCCCGGTTCCACTAATACCAACTTGTGGAATCGTTAATAAATTATCATTAAAAATTTACATCATATCCTCGCCAAACCGTCTGGCCAGCGCGTGGCGAGTGTAGGCCAAATTCTCCAGATGTATGTTCTGGAAGTCCCATTGTTGGAAGTGGAGTTCTAGGACGCTGTGTTCTACGGGCTGTAATGATGATGATGAATTAATATTTAATTTATTTGTGATATTTCTCGAGTTTGGTACGCTGGAGACATCGATTGGCATTGGTAAAGTTGGCTAAAAGTGAATCCGCTTATTTATAAGCGTGGTTTCTGACCACCCCGAAAGGGAAAACGGTCGTGATGATACTTTACTTTTACTTTTTTTACAAATGCTATATAATTCAGCTAATGGAAGACCGTTTTATAAATGTACTGGCGGAATGTTATTTCTTTTAAATGATAGTCGTATTTAAATAATAATATAACGTCAAATAGGTTTATTCTACCAGCCATAACGCTGGAGTGTGTTTGCGTGTATCAATCAATCGGCGAGGACGCGACAGCGATGCCAAATACGATATGCGCCCTTGCAACTACTGAATACATTCTAAACATTGACTTCTACATGAACTAGGCTTTTATTACTAATAAAATGGGCAGCCAAATACTTTTTTTTTTTTTCTTAAATGATTTATCTATAGCAATCCTTTTTTTACGTATGTTTGTTCCTTTATGATTTCTTGTTCTGTTTCTATGTTTCTATGTTCCTTGATTTTGATCATTCTCACGTCAATCGATTCGTTTTAATCACGCGAGTGTCATTGAATATATGACATTAATCAAATTTCAGTAAAGCGACAAACAGACGCCATATTGTGAAAAATAAAAAAACGAACTATATCGAGTGAAAACAAGAAAAAAAAACAAGTCTGACGGTTCCGTCGCCAAAAAGTTTGATTTCCGCTTAACTACACTATTGAAATATTTTTTTATTATATTTTATTACAAGCGACTTTAACAGTCGGGATCGCCACATTTTTGGCAAGATTTGAGTAAAAATAGTATACTCTATAAAAAAATAGGTCAATAAACAAATAAAAAGTATTAAGTAAGTAAGTATTTAGACGCGAAGGTACTAGGTTCGATTCCTGGTCGGAACACAATTATTTATTTATAATCTTTATTGTATTTGGTACTCTAGAGACATCAAGGAGCTTCCCACTTATCACGTTGGGCCTATAGTAAAGTTGGCTAACGTGAAATGGCTTCCTTAAAAAGTATGTATACTACTCCGGTAGGGATACCATGATGATGAAGTAAAACTTAAGGAATTAAAATAATCTGACAATCTTACAAAGGGGGCGATATTTGTCGACGGCTTTCCAAATCTCAAGTACACACAGTGGCGGAGAAATTGAGTCTTATGTTTACATTTGGGAGAACGTTCTCCTGTCTGTAAAGGTGCTGTTATACGATAGATTTAGATACGATTTAACTCCGTGGTAATGCTCTACGTATTATGCCAAGACGCGTTGGAACCGTGAATTTACACAAGCATTTTTAAATGTAATATGTAACATCGACAAGCTTGCCAACTGTCATGCTGGGCCTATAGTAAAGTTGGCTAAATGTGAACTCGCTTCTTATAAAAGTTTCTGACCACCTCGTAAGGGATACGGTCGTAGTGATACTTTACTTTTATTATTTAAATATTTGTGGTGAAAATTTGAGCTGTGTTGGCTCGGATATTAGCTTTCAGCTACAGCACTGATTTTTAGCTGATGCCTTTCCAAAATAATCCCTGAGGCAATATGATGTTGAAAAATTTAAGAGATACACGTAACAGCAGAAGTAAATGCCTTGTGAAGTTGCCTTTTACACGGACATGTCAAATCCAATCACTTGAATTTAATAATCCCAACTCGGATATGAACAAATATTGTGAATAAATTACGTGTTTAGGACTGATGTATAAGTGAGTATACTTTCATACTTCATACTTTGGAATCTGATAAGCTGCTGGTCTTCTGCTAATAGCTTACTCATTGGACCACTTGCTGCTTAGTCTTTCACTAGCAGGAGTACAATAATCCAAATTATTTAACTAATGAGGTTTCATAAATGCCTGTAATAGGTTTGCGTAAATAAATATATTTTGACTTTGACTTAGAATACATATCTAAAATAATAATATATCAATTGATATATTACGCCACGTGCGTCGACAACCTCGCCGCGTCGCATCTTAGGGGGACAGCGCATAAAGCCGCGGCGGAAAATGCGGAGTCCAGCAAGTGGCGCAAGTATGTAAGTATATTAAAAGATTACATAAATATGCCGTTTGCTGTAGAAACTCTGGGAAAGTCCAAGTGCAAAAAAGTTTTTAAGACGTAACACCGCGTCTTGTCGTCTCCTCCGGTGACAAGAGGACTGGCTCTTTCTTCGCCCAAAGAATCAGTATTGCAATGCAGCGGGAAAATGCAGCCAGCGTTCTTGCCATCATTCCACGCGGACGGGACTTATATCCATAAGGATAGCCTTAGTATTAATATTAATTTCATTTTATATTTTGAAATATTTTTTTTGAATAAATGTTTTAATTTCAATTGATAAAATAATGTGGTGTATCTGTTGTTTGACGAACACGTTCGTTCTATAAAACTCAGACCATTTGCAAAAACGAATACAAACATTTACTATTGTATAAAACAGTCATTTTCCAGAATGAAACTCGAACAAAAGCGACGACGGCCACCGGCCATCCACTATCACCACCACGTATCTTCAACTAATGCACGGTTTTAAACACTACTTACTACGAATAATAAATATGTCTCTAAGGTGAATCGCGTAAAGACCCGTTAAAATTATAAAAACTACTACTTATTATAGATGGAGTGGAGACCACGTACAGGAAAACGCAAAGTGGGAAGACCCCCCGCCAGATGGACGGATGACCTGAAAAAGGTCGCTGGTGGGGGCTGGATGAGGGTGGCAAAAGATCGTGTGAAATGGCGAGCCTTGGGGGAGGCCTACATCCAGCAGTGGAGAGACATAGGCTGATGATGATGATGACTACTTATTACTGTTACTATATTTATACAATTAAAGAATATCTAAGCAATAACTAATGCTAAAATGTATACAGTCAGAGTAGTGTATTTTTGAAAAAAAAAAAGTAAAAAAATGGCTTATTAAAACATTAATTTCTCAAAAACCATTCAGTAGAATCGGGTGTCAATTTTTTTATAGCATCTCTAAACAAAAATTTGCCTCAAAAGGTTGCTACACGAAAATCTGTTTGCGCAAACGTACGTTTCTGATGACAGTTTTTTTTAAACAATAGTGAGTACGCGTACTTTGATGCTACTTACTTACCTTTCCTTTCGGCTTATAAACATATTTTATTTACATTTTTGATTTGACCCACCCTTTTTTTTTTTTTGAGATTACAAAAAAGTTTCCAAATTGCCTTAGGTACTCAAATACCAAGAGTTATCTGGTTGCTTTTTCTAGACTGAAACTACGCACCATTGCGTTGAATATTATAACATATATTAACAAATATAAATGTTGACAGAATCGAAACAAAATATAAAAGATTAGATTAGAATTAAATAAAAAACCTAACTTATTTATTTAAGTTTCTTCGTAATTGTATCTCCCTATTAAGGAAGTGTTATTTACTATTTTAAGAAGTTGTTTAATTTGATTATTATTGATCCAATAAATGTATTTGTCTTATTACTTATATTATTTAATTAATTATTTTTTCAAATTGATTATGTTCGATGTGGACTGCTTACTAAAGCAATATAAAGGACATCATTAATCTTGTATAGGGATTTGTATTCACAGTTATACTCGTATATGCATTTTAGATAAATTAAACTTTACGTGGAAAAACCCTTTATTTTATATAGTTTATGTGTGCACAATGTTCAAAATATCATCATGATTACATATTTTATTTTCCAAATAACTTAATTGCACAGTATTATATTATATACATACATATTGTAGTACCCCGTTTGGCCAGCGCGAGCGTGGCGAGTTTGGGCCAAATTCTGCAGATATTTCTTTAAAACCCATTCCCGTCCGGGAATCAATGTACTAGGGGCTGTAATAAATGAATAATGAATACCCGTATATAGTAAAAATTACTTTAGTCTTATCAATAAAGGTATCGAAAATGCAAAACAACTAAATTGTGCAGTTTATTTTGACATTTGCCAAAAAGCCTAAAATTAGTACAAAAATAGCCCAAAATGGATGGTGTTATTTCACAGTTTGTAAAAATTTAATTTATGTAACCCAAATATCACTTATCGATATTCTAACTCAAGGAATATAATAGAAGTTCCAACCGTTAGAAATATTTACTTAACTTTTTTATCTTACAGCTGAATTCGAACTCTGGTTTAAATGTTAAATTCAAATTTTACAGTTAGGTCATAAAGATTGCGATTGAAAGGTTTCATTGTTTGTCCGTCGGATGGCGACACTGTTGTCAATCTTTGTATAGATACTAGTCTATTTGTAATAAAAGTTACATTTTGCTCAAAAAGTACGTACAGAACTGTCAGCCTCTAGAACATAATAGAATAATCCCAGACCTCCACTGCTGGAGATTCCAGATTTTATTAAAGGATTTGAACTACACTCGGTATGCTGCAGCGCTGGCCAGACGGGTTGGCGAGGGTTTAGATATAGAATTATGTTTAGTACTAACTGTTTCATTACCAAGCAAAATTGGCATTTGATGTCAATCATACATAAAACGTTACATTACAAAATTATTTATATAAAAAATACATTTTGAACAGTGCTATCCCAGGTGGTTTGCTTTTTGACAGATGGACAAATGTCAAAATAAACAGCCCAATACGGTTGTTTTGCATTTTTACTAGTCAATGTAAAAAAATAACCAAAATTGTTCCATTGATCGAAGGTAACGGAGTCAAAAAAAGTAACATAACTTAAATAAAGCTGTTGGTGGCCCTGGTTTATGTTAGTAGTCGAACATAGCATGTGATATTAGCGCGGCTTATAACTGGAACGCGTCACTTCACATGTTTGACTTGAAAGCATATTTATAAATCAAATCTTGCTTTTTTACTGAAGATTGTATGAAAAAGACAAACGCTAAGTCTTAGCCAAGTATGGAGAGAGTTCTTCGCGCCAATTTAAACGGACATGTCAAGTCCAAGTTTTTTTTAAATAATTAGTTTACTATGGATATTGTTAGTCAAAAGTGGTTTTAATTTATTCAATAATGTGCTATAATGTAAATACTTATAAAAACGATAAATTAGATTAGATATACTATATGGGGCAGTAGTTGCAGTTTAATTTTGACGATTTTCCCGCGCTGTGAACTCCCATACCTATACCTGACTTGTTTGGGAGATATTAACGCGAATAACTCCATGAAAATCATCAAATTCTGCAACACTTGGAATTTGATGATCCCAACTCGGTTATGAACAAATATTATGTGAATAAATTACGTGTTTAGGACTAATGTATTCATAATGATCAGGAACGGGTTCAAGACTCAGTTTTACGCAGTGGAAGTTGGTGCGAGAGGAGTTCCAGCAAAATCTTTGCATCACCACTGAAAGAAATAAGAAATAAGCAGGTCTGCCGTCAATACATTTATGGAACGAGCTTCCAAGACGGCATTAACGGAATCATACAGTATTTGGTTGGGTCGGGAGAGAAGTAGAATGGTGGATGGTGAGCGTATTATCGCGCAATAAAATAAAAAAGGGAGGCCTCCTTTTCTTAAACCAGCCTATTGTCGGTCGCAAGCCCGAGACACCATTCTTATCATCTCTTACCCACACACGATGGACCCGGCACCCGCAATACATGGAATGCTTAGAAATTTGTCTTCTCTTCTCTACAATGGCGCAGCATCGTCCGGGACAAAGTGACCCTCAGCATTGAGGAGAACGACGCAAGGAGGAGGATGTTGTACAATGAACTTGAAGGAACTTAAAAAAATATATATTAGAAGTATGGTTATACCTATTGTACATAATACTTGTGATAAGAGGGGGCCATTTTGTAAAGTGCTTGCAAACTGAAAGCGATGCACAATGGACCCGGCACAATATGAGACAACGTTTATTATAATGACTGACAGTGGGAAGTCGCTTTGTGTTCAGAATCACGCTACACCATAGACTTAGGTAAATTATAAATAGACAGGACATTTATTAATTGTATAAGTGACATTCACCGGTCGAGTACCTATCTAAATAAAATCGACTACCATTAATTCGACCTTGTACATTACTTTTAAGTTTTTTGTGCAATAAAGAGTTCCAAGGCTCATTGACGTTTCTGGTGACAATAGGGCTGGCAGTTTTTTCTCCCAAAAATTAAGTATCATAATTCAAAGGGGAAATGCTGCTAGTGTATTGGGCACCATGCCACAAGACAGCGATTTAGACGAGCAATTTTTTTTGTAAGTATTTAATTTTTATTTTCTATGTATTATTATTATTATTTTAGGTTAAATTTAAATTTTGTTGTAATATAGTTTATTTAATATTGTAATTCTTTTATATTGTTTGTATATTACTTCGAATAAAATCTGTTTATAAAAGACATAAAAAAAATAATAATAAAGAGTTTATAATTAAATAAATAACTACCTATATGAATGGAATAAAAGTCGCGGGTTGTCTAAGAAAAGCTGCCTATGCTGACCTGACTTAATGTTTAAGGACAACTTACAGCTAGTTAGATAAATATAGATATTATATAGACATATGGGTAGTGTATGTCTATTAACAAGTTGCCACCGATAGCTAGAATGACATAAGGAGGTGGTGCACGCTTAAATGTTGACACGATTCCTTAAAAAATGAAACCTAAACCAAAAACTAAGAACAATAAACTGAGTAACATCAAACAAAAAAATAAGGATTATAAAAAACTGAAAAAATATATATTATATATACATATATATTTTAAATTTAGTAAAATGTATTTATTGGACTAAAAAGTATAAATAATTAAAACTACTTAAAAGTAAAGTACATATATATATATATATATATTTAACAATATTGATGAATGCGTCGTGCAGCTGTCCGAGATATTATAAAGCACCTAAATTATTAAATAAACCTTCTTTGACAAATAAACGATTACTATTAGACCGCCTCCGTGGTCTAGTGGTAACAAACGTTGCCGTGAACTCGGGAGGTCGTGGGTTCGATTCGCACCGGGGGCAAGTTGTACATTGTATAATTTGTCTCGGTCTGGGTGTTTATATGAATAATATGTATATATTTACAAAAAAAAAAGTAAAATATGTAGTTTATCAACCATCTAGTTTCCGTAACACAAGCCTCGTAGCTTAGCCACGGAAAACTAGATGGCGCTGTGTGACCTGTATGGAAATATTTATTATTATTATTTATTACTATCTTTATTTCTTTAAATACAATGTTCAAGGCATGTTGAATTTATTTATTCGAAGAGAAAGAACAGAGACAGGCAACATAAGAACATAAAAGATAGCAACAGAGTAGAAGCAATTAAAATTATACCCGCCACCAGAATATTTCTCACTGTGAACAATAGTGCACTCTTTGTGCGATACAAAATTCGTAAAATATCACCTTGGTCAGGTATAAAACAAAACAACTGAATTGTTTAAGTGGGCGTGGTTAGTTACTTTCTAAACTACGAGGGATAACGAAAAATGCTTAAAGGAAAGTCTGGGCCGATTTTGATAAATAAAAAAGGATTCTTCTTCTTCTTACGGTGCCATCTCCTATCGGAGGTCGGCTATCATTAAGGCGATTTTGATTTTGTTGGCCGCTGTCCGGAACAAGGATCTGGTGCTCATCCCGAACCACTCCCTGAGGTTCTTGAGCCAGGAAGTGCGTCTTCTCCCCGGTCTTCTGGAGCCTTGTATCTTGCCTTGCATGACGAGCTGCAGCAAGCTATACTTTTTATTGCGCATGATGTGTCCCAAATACTCCAACTTCCTTCGCTTTACCATTTTCAATAGTTCAACGCCTTTGTTCATTCTCTGCAAGACAGTTTCGTTTCTTACTCTGTCCTTCCATGATATCTTCAACATTCTCCTGTATATCCACATTTCAAAAGCTTCTAACTTCTTCGACATTGTGTTTGTCAGGGTCCATGATTCGACACCATACAGGAGAATGGAAAATATGTAGCATCGGACGAGTCGGCATCTTATAGGAAGTTTAAGATTGCGATTGCAGAGAAGGTGGCTCATTTTAACAAAGGCGTTTCTAGCTTGTTCTATGCGGCATTTTATTTCGGTACTGTGATCTGCTTCTTCATTCACAATGGAGCCTAGATATTTGTATGATTTAACTCTATCGAGCGGTAGGTCTTTAATGTAAAGCGCAGCAGTATTGTCGACATTTGTCCGTCCGACGACCATGAACTTAGTTTTCTTTATGTTCATGTTTAAACCATAGTTGGCGCTTACATTATCCACTCTATTTAGCAGAATCTGTAAATGCCAGAAGAATTGTGTCATCTGCATATCGGATGTTATTAAGAGGTCTCCCATTGACAACAATTCCTATGCTAGTGTCCTCAAGAGTTTCAGAGAATATCTCTTCAGCATAAATATTAAACAGCAGTGGAGATAGTATGCAGCCCTGTCTTACTCCACGACTTATAACGACATCCTCTGTCACTTCATGTTCAACACGCACATTTGCTGTTGCAAAAAAGGATTGCATATATATTTTTTAAACTTTTGTTCCTTAAGTTAAAATTACTTTCCAAATTTGATCCTTATAAGCGGCGACATTATCTAGTGTGCTAGAATGTTTTTTTTATTTAAAACATATCTCGTTAGGCAACCCATCATCGCTCTTGTTAGTGTATTTCCTTTCATATAAAGCGTATTTTAAGATAAATCTCAAGAAAAGTCATTTCATTTTGTTAATTTTTTTGTTGTTGTGTTTTTTTTCACTTTAATTTTTATTGAATAATTATTATTGCATTTTGTTATATTATTGTTCAGGATAAGTTATATTGTAAATATTATAGTCTAATATATATTGAAAAATTGTAACTGGATCATAGTTGTTAGTATATATTGTTTTATTACGGCTGTCAAAAAAAAAATCTTCGACTATAAAAATAAACAACACTCCAGGAATAAGTAGGTACTTTTAAAAATCTAAAAATTTGATTACCACTCTATTTAATGCCATTTTTTACTTTTAACGAAAACTAATATTCTCGTTTATTAATGAGTGATATTTTAAAAATAATATACCACTTAAAACAAAACTTACGATTAAATATTCTGACTGAGCGAAATACCTTTAAATTAAACCCTATCTCTGTCGTCAGGAACCTGTCCACCCCAAACCCCCACGCCTCCACCCCATTGTGCAAAGCTAATAATGTGATTGTTAAGTCGGCAGCAGACGTCCCACAAATTAATGTAATGTGGGATCCCTTAAGATAATCCCAAGAACGCTTAAGGCGAGTAGTTATGATTTAGTAGTTGCTCCGTGACAAATTGATTTCGGCTGTGTCATATATATATGTATACGTGGAACGAGCTATTCATTATTTATAGTATATACAGTGTAAATTTGTATGGTTAGATTAATATGTTATTCTATCTATGGAAACAAACAACTTCTTAAGAAAGCATATGTCGGAAATGACAAAAAAAATCTTCTTTATACAAATAGACGATTTGTACGTAGAAGCAAAAAAAAAATTTGATTTCCGACATGATCTCTTAGGAAAAGTTGTTTGTTTCTTAGTCTAACGAAAGACCATACAAAGACACTCAGTATATATATACCTACATATATATAATACTGGACACGACCAACATCAGTCTCTAGCCAACAAGATGCTTTTTTGCACTTCGCTTGAAGGGATGGGAAAATACACTGGCTGGGAGAGCATTCCACATCTTCAGCGTGCGACAGATGTAAGAGTCTCTAAATTTATAAGACGCGTAGGAGTAGTGGCTACGCTACGGTATGAAAATAAAAGATATATAACTGTAAAAGGACATTTATCTTCTATGGGGATTTGAGCTAAATTGTATTCACGGCATTTTTAGATAAATTATTCTAACCAGTAAAGTATCATCACGACCGGAAGCGATTCACAATTAGTCTTTACTATAGGCTCATCATGACTAGTGGCAAGCTCGTCGAAGTCTTTAGCGTAAGGAACTCGAGAGATATCACAAATAAATTAAATAAATTATTGTGTCCCGACCAGGAATCGAACGCGTCTAAATCGACGTACTTACCGCTAGACCACGGAGGCTATTCTAAAAGATTACAATTAAGTAGAAAAAAAACCTTTATTTTATATACAAGTAGTTTAGGTAGTGTAGTTTAGGTAGTGTAGTTTAGGTGTGTAAAATGTTTAAAATATAATGACAGCTTTAGTTTAAAATGATTTGATTAATACGAAAACAATTATTAATTTAAGGAATAGACAATTTGACGTACACATTTAATATAAAACAGGCACGTTAAATCTCCAATATCCGTGAGTTAAGTAAAATGAACAGGAATATCCTTTTTGAAGGAATCCACCCTCGCGGCAATAATTGGGCCACCCCTTTTGGACGGATTTATTGCGCGGGACATAAATATTAAAAACTTAGTCACATAAATCTCTGCGTTATTAATAAAACCTCGCTCCTTGGGAACTTTACAGACAACATATGAGATCTTAAAAGCTCTTTGTGGAATTTGATTTAGTATTTGTTTATTTAAAGTATAGTATCATCACGATATGATATCAGACTATTTATTTATTTATTTTATTTTATTATAGCACAAACAGTCATTACAAATACCGGTGTGGAGTTAGCGGCCAAAAGTTTTTTGCCAAGATAACTCGCCCAATTTGAAAAGTCAATTTAAAAAATAATTAATTTTCATACTATTAGGCATTTTTCAGCGCACTGGCATAGCTTTTTAGTTAAATAGATTCAACATGCATCATTAATGCAAGTTTTAGAGATATCGTATGACTAATTTTAATTTAATGTTTTTTTAAAGTTATTTAAAGTTAATACGAATTTACGCCCTTAATCCCCTACGTAAGTGACAGTTATGTACCAATTACAAATGAAGTTATATAATTTAAAAAAAACACAAAAGAAACCTTTATGGCCAATAGTTAAACAAATTGCAAGTAGTTAATTATAACTATGTTATGGAACAAGTAGAAGACTTGAAAAATTTAAAAAACTTGCTCCAAATCATTACTAATGGGGAAAGAGCCAAGGATATTGGCAGCATTGCTACGTTGAATGGCAAAGCTGATACCTTGGCGAAATATTCCCAGCCCTCTTGTCTCCTTAGGTTTTGAAGAGCTGTTTTGACAACGCTTTGAGCATTTCTTGTGCAGTTGGTCCCCACGGCCCGAGAGTTTCAACTCCAAACGGCTTAAAAGAGAGATTTATTGAGTAAAAAACATATATCTAAAAATATAACAATATTAAATCTACAATATAAATACAAACAATACATAAATAACACACATATATTGGTTACATACTATACTGCGTGTATTTTATTATAGCGCAAATATTTTTATATTATAATCTAGAATAAAAATAAAAAACTTCGTATTTTTTATTTTAATTATTCAGTAAAAAAATCTTAAGTTACGGTGCAGAGAAGTTTTCCTAAAAATATCGCCACTCATACTGACCCTAATCAAGTAGGTAGCGAAAGGTCGACAATAGCGCGAATTTAGACTTATGTATTTTTTTTTCTCTCTATTTCGTCTCTCGGCTATAGGCAAGATCAATTAATAATAACACTCCCAGCCTTTAGGTATTTATCAAGATGGATATCACGATTTTTCATACGCGGTCTTATTCACCATGAGGTAGTGTTTTGTTTTTCGGATAATGATATTTATCTTTAAAAACTTTTTTATTTTAAAAGGAGGTTTTTCTAATGCACATGACAAATGTTGACGAATTACATGATGATGTATATATAAATACGTGTTTTTTTTGTTACTCATGCAACGACCTCATGATGATATATATATATATATATCAGTGACGGACCGCAAGTAACGTAATGACGAAATACGCAAAAGGGTGGTATGAAAGAAAGCATAGGGACAAAAATAAGGAAAGGCATGGTCCGATGGTTCGACATGTTGAAAGGATGACTGAAGAGAGATTGACGAACCAGATATATAATACGAGAGTTGTGGGGCCTCTATTAGGCCCAGACAGACCAAGACTCATTTATCACGAATAGATAAATAAAACAATAGCCGAAGGTGCATTAAAAAGCCATCAAAACAAAAGGGCATGTATGAAGAGGTTGATGAATGTCGAAGAAGCGAAAGACTCTGCCGCGAGGGACCTGGCGTGAAGATATGTATGTATATATGTAAACCTACATACAATAATATACGGATTTAGTCAGGTTATGTAGACTTGTCTTGCTTTTTGTGAAAGTGTTTAGTAAGCAAATTTGTACAACACATGTGATGGTATTTTACGTATGTGAACAGGGAGTCGGTTCCACTGGCGAGTTGCTGATACTGTGTAAGAATCTGAACATCTGCTGGACGTATGTGGCGGGATTTTTAATTGATTACTATCACTACGAGATATATATATAGGTACACTTAAGTCATACATGTACACATAGGTACATGTAGTACTCGTATATGATTTATTATTGCTGCTGTCATAATATATTTATGGCTAAATTTGCTACACGTGCGTACGGGTAATTATTTTAGTATAGTGTAGCCGAGGTCTTTCGATCCTAAACTTTTTAACATCATCCTAAACAAGATTTCGACAAGACTTCAGATTATATTTTCAGCCAAACAAAAGAAAAGCCGAGTGTTAAGACAGCCTTGTATGGAACATAAAACCTGTCTTACATAGACCTACACAATATACTCGTAATACTAGCGCACAAAAATGCAGAAATAACTTAGCTATAAAACTATTTATAATACTGCACACGACATATGTATGTACCGCGCCCACCTGATGACCTACATATCGACGGACATCAGTCATGTCGGCCTAAAAACATTTTTATTCACACTTCGCTTAAAGGAACAGCTCTATTCTGTTACTTAAGTGTTAATGTTATTTAATGGAATCTGGCCAACTTTACTATAGACCAATCATGACAAGTGGCAAGCTCGTCGATGTCTCCAGCGTACCAAACTTGAGAAATATCACAAATAAATTAAATGTATTTATTTTACATTAATAAATATTTTTGTGTCCCGACCAGGAATCGAACCCGGTAGCTCCGAGTCTAAATCCACGGACTTAACCATTATTTAAATTAAATAATTATTTAAATAAATTAAAACTTTCTTTCATTTAAAATAATGGGTATTATGGTCCGGTAGGTATATGTCTAGGACACCATCACATTTACGGTCGCGAACAGCATCACAAAGGCACGCCGCTCTAAAGAGGTAACTTCCTTCCACCTAGCTCATTATCTGTCTACCCGTAGCTCTCATAAATGTGTAGAACTGAGTCTTGGACAGATCAGACTTCCCGATACAATAGTAAAATCATATAGCTCAGATAACAGGCTCTTTTTTCCTCGATAATGAACTTTTATTGTTGGTAAAGGTAAAAAAAACGCTGATTACGATTTTCACTATCCACAGTCTAGAGTTGTGGGAACATTTTTTTTTTTTATGTTTTTATTCACACATTAATTTAGCTCTTGTAATTAAACATTGCAATGCCCTCCGCACTAATAGATTATTTTTATAACCTACTGTACGACGGATAGGCGAGACTCACTGCAAGCGCCCGCGCCGCAGCAAATGAATGAATGACGTTGAATAAAAAAATGGTCAAGCCGTGCCTCACCGTGAATAAAAAAATCACTGAAAAAAATATTATTTTTATTTATAAATTAAATAATGGCGCTAGCTGGAAGGCGCTACGTGCTTTGGTTTGTTAATAAATTGCGTTCAAATTTTTTATATTTTTTTTCACATTATATTTTTTGAGTAATACTAATGACAATATATGTACATATAAAAGTGCTGTAAATTTCAGCGATATCAGTCTTTAACTTAACGATTAATAAGCGTTTACTTTTAATACACTTTAAGCATAATTCGGTAAAAAAGCGAGTTTTATTTACTTGACTGACCAGGTTAAAGCAGCAATGGATCACCCCCTACATGAGTGCTCCAGGAAGGCTGCAGTTCGAGACAAGTGACGACCACGACCACTCTGCCAAGAGTATAGTGACTAAGAAGAAGAAAAAAATCCTCCGTGGTCTAGCGGTTAAGTCCGTGGATTTAGACTTGAGGTGCCGGGTTCGATTCCTGGTCGGGCCACAAAAATATTTATTAATGTAAATAAATACATTTAATATATTTGTGATATTTCTCGAGTTTGGTACGCTGGAGACATCGACGAGCTTGCCACTTGTCATAATTGGCTTATAGTAAAGTTGGCTAAATGTGAATCCACTTCATAAGCGTGGTTTCTGACCACCCCGAAAGGGAAACGGTCGTGATTATGATGATGATGCTTTCAAGTCCAACAATTCAAACACATTTTATTTCTCTTAGTTGCCAAATACGCTACGTTTTTACCAAACATTTAGTCTTAGTCAAATCAATTCAGAAAATTTAAATAACTATTAGAAGAAGACGAATAATAATATTATTTTTTGTAGAAGTTTCTGGAGATAGTCGATCTATAAAAAAAGAAGAAAATATAGCAGTGCAAAGTGAACGTGGGAATGCAGCCGGCGCCGCGGCGGCGTACATGATTCTTTAATTCCTAAAATTTTAAAATTTTAATTTTTTGTTTGTACTGATTTTAATGATTTCTTAATATGTTATAAATATTTAGTACTATTTTTTTATATACATTTTTTTGTTTTTTTTTTAAATTACTAAGTATTGAAATTGAGAAATCTGTTGGAATATTTAAGAAATGACTATATGTAGCAAAAGACACAAGTTGATAATAATGATGAATTACTAATGTCACGGCAATGAAGATAATAAGTAATGTAAAAGTAAAAAAAATAATTGCACAATAAATATCTAAAATAAAAAAGGTACATAGGCGAGCTTAATACCATAAAGGTATTCTCTACCAGCTAACCTTTGGGAGAACGACACAAGAACTTGTGGGATGCAGAGTTCAGGGGAAAAAAAAAAAAAAAAAATATCAATAGAGTTCAAAAAAAAATATTTACAAAATATATAATAAAATTAATATTAATACTAAGGATAGGGGATATAAGTCCGTGAAATGGTGGCAAGAACGCTATCTGCATTTTTCCGCTGAATTGCAATACTAATTATTTGGGCGAAGAAAGAGCCAGACTTGTCACCGGAGGAGACGACAAGACGCGGTGTTATGTCTTTTAAAAACTTTCTTGCGCTTGGACTCCATGGGCCCAGAGTTTCTACAGCAAAAGGCATAAATAAATCATCATCATGCATCATTACAGCCCCTAAAACAAAGCGTCCTAGACCTCTACTACTGGAGACGGGCCTTCCAGAACATATATCTGGAGAATTTGGCCTACACTTGCCACGCTGGCCAGACGGCTTGGCGAGGATATGATGTAAAATTTTATTGACAATTTATTAACGATTCCACAAGTTGGTATTAGTGTGTCCGGGACCGACGGCTTAACGTGCTCCTCGAGGCTCGTGCTCTATGACAATATATATGTAAGAAAAGTGCATTTCTCATTGGTACATATATTGGTATATAATCATAAATATCAATAAATAATTTATAAAAACCCAAATCGTCGCACATCTAGGCTTAGATATAAACCTCGCATTTCAATAACCAAGCAAACATTAATCACCAAGGGATTATTAAAGCGAATCCAAAATTCCCGCGGCGCGGCGGGGGAGATGGCTAATAAAAATGAAACCCGACTCGACGTCAAACAAAAATCCAATCCTACAATCGCCGTCTCATTACAAAAGAAACCATTAGGAACCGAAAACTTCCCGCCGGTCGCCGATCTCCATGGAAATACAGCTAGGCGACTTTTGATTAATTAGCGCCATTCTTTCCTGTAGACGCGACAGGAAGCTTCGCCATTAATTCGCGAGAAGACAATATGGCGGCCGTCTCTCAGCTACTTTATTGGGACATATCCGGTTGCTTCGGTACAACTTAATGACGTCATCCAAATATTGACGACAAGGTTACGTTTCTTCATTGTATTTTGGTAGTAGCAATTAAAATAACACAATTTCTAATTGCACTTCAAAATAACTAAATAAAAAAATAAATTTTGTAAAGTAGCGCCACTAGTAGTTGGGACAACTAAGTTTTTATTTATGTATTTACTTAGAAACTCTTTATTGCACAAAAAAAACTTAAAAGTAATAAAGAAAGAAAGAAAGAAAGAAAATACTTTATTTATCGCAACAACTACAATGGTTACAAAAAAATAAAAATATGCAAGGAATAAATTTAAATGTAAGCCTATTCTATATACCGAAACATACAAACAGGTGTGGCGATAAATAGGTGGTCAGCTCAGCATATGCTACAGCCGAGGCTGCAGCGCTGATTTTCAGCTGATGCCTTATGTTGGGTGAGTCACGGGTCGCAGAAATGTACAGTACCATTTACTAAATCGGAAGGAGCACTAAATGTACAGTTTACATATATGTTTAACAAATTAGAGTAAAATAAATAAATAACATTATGATAAATAATATAAGTCAAGAAAAAAAAAAACAATTGTATATTAATTAATAAATAGAATAAGATTAATGTACAGGGGCGAACTTAATGCGGCATTTTATGTCTCTGTCTAAAATTTGGTATATGAAATTGAGAGTATATCCGGGGTGTCCGTGGTTTTGTTTCGATTCCTTGTTGATGGACTGCATTTCTGGGGGTTGCTCTCGGGCGTAAGGAATCTTTTGAGATGTTGGATTGTGCAAGCGAGGGGGCGGCATGAGATTTAACCCATGTATAAATGTATATAAAAAAAAAATGTAGACTAGGTTAGGAGGACTAACATAGTTTTATAAGTGTTGTTTGTCACTAACACAATGAATCTTAATATTTAACATAAATAATAATTAATAATATTATAACAGCTAACAGGAGTGGTGCTTAGAAACGATATGACTGATATTTCACCTTCTGAACGTTTATTGACGTTTTATATGACTTCATAAATATATTCTAAGCACGCTGTAAATCCTACATTAGAATACTTTAAGGCTTTAAAGCGAGCTACATGAACACAGCATATATATCATGAACACAGCATATACTCGTATATCATGAACAAAGCAAATATATCGGGTGTCCCAACAAGAGCTCCGGATTTAAATTTGCCGCAATTTTTTATTACGAATATATATAATAATTATTGTAAAAACACATTACGTTAAAGCTAAAAGCAATACAACAAACAATAATGCGCCAAACGAAACGATAGTGAGGCGTTTAATTACATAATTTGAGATCGTTTTTGTCGGTCACTCGAAAATATAGCCATCTGTGGCCGAGAATCCAGGAACTTCCATTCGGCAACATATGCAACGAATTTTGGTAGAAGATCTGCATTTGCAGCGTACAAGGTTCAATTGGTGCAAGAAATCAAACTATTTTTTTTTTCTTTTAATACAAATCCGGCATAACCGGTTGGTGCAAGAAAAAAAATATAAGCTCTTGTTGGGACATCCTATATAAGGCACAAAATAACAAAGTGTTAAGGTAGGTACGTAACGTCACGGGGCCTAAGTCAAACGTCGGATGTGCGACACGTACAACAGGCGTGTATCGGACGTGGATATATTTACTAACTCCCGCGCCGCCTTTAAAGCCAAAATCAAGAAGCTGCTACTTACGGTTTAGCTCGCAAAGTGTGGGCAGTTTGCTTCGGAGTTCGCCTAACAGTTTTAATGCATTCAAACACAATGCACCTGGCCAAGGTGATATTTTCTGAATTTTGTATCGCACAAAGAGTGCACTATTGTTCACAGTGAGAAATATTCTGGTGGCGGTTATAATTTTAATTGCTTCTACTCTGTTGCTATCTTTTATGTTCTTATGTTGCCTGTCTCTGTCCTTTCTCTTCGAATAAATAAATAAATAAATAAAAAGATAATCATGGATGATTTTAAACAACCTTTCTGAAACCGGCGGTTAACGTTAATTCCAATAAAGATTTACCTTATTAGTTTCCAAGAAAGGTATCTCACAATCAAACGTCAATCAGGTAAAGGGGGAAGTGAGTAACGTCGGAAAACTCTTACAAAGTGGTATAAAAGCTAATTAATGCTTGTCAAGTTCCCCGGATTGGGTTTTATTCGTGTCTAATTGTTTTTAAAGCAGCATCCGGTTTAATTTGTCGTTTGTTACCGAGTCGGTGGCTCTTTGTGCTGAGGGAAATTGTTTTTACATTTAATTTTGGTGCAAAATAAATATCTACTTATTTGCCAATATAGGTACTGATGATTGAGTTTAAAGCATATCAATTTATATAGACTATTTAATACAAACCGCAGTTTAAAAAAGTAATGCTTGGAGGCGGAGCACGAATCAACTAATAAATAATATTAATAATAAATTATTTATTGTGCAAAACCAAAACAAGTGCAGGTACATAGGCAAGCTTAATGCCGTAAATGCATTTTTTACCAACTAACCTTTGTGACTGAGATACGTAATAAGTGGGTGCAGCAGAAGAAAAATGATAATTGAAATTATCTATTACTATATAAAACACACATTAATTACAAACATAAATATAATAATGTTTGACTTGTCGCTTTAAGCGCTTTTTTTACTTTGTTTGACTTACTTAGTCGTTCGGTTTTTAAAGCCTTAAATCAAAATTCAGTAAAAAAAGCTATCTTTGCTTTACTTTGCTTTTAAGTCGAACACAGCATTGTCGAAAGTATTTAAAATATTTTATACATTATTATACTTTTTTTTTTATAATAGCAGGCTTTTGTCACAGGGTTATTGTTTATTTGCGTCCAAATAACTTAAATAATAAAGCAAAACTCTCTAAAACCGTTGCCGTCGCTCGGTTTGATCATATTTTTTAAAGGATGAGGCGTACTTTCAAACTAATAAACCGCTAAAAAAGAGCTTTATAGTATGTGTGGCGTTTTAGACTTTTTATTCCTTATTTATTGATTAAGACTCAAACAACGATATATAATTTATAATATATTTATTCGAAAAATAATATTTACTAAATATAAAATAATAATTACAAACTACTATAATAAACTAAACCTAATAAAAAAATAAACTATAAATAAAAAATGTCCTCAATAGACGTCCAATCAGAGACAGTCCCAAGAAGACTGGCATCATTTCCCCTCTATATAGCAAGGCTAATACTAAAATAAAAAAAATATTAAAATAAAATAGATTAAAAAACTAATTATATATAAAACTAAACTAAAAATACCTATGAAATTAAAACTATTCTACAAAATAAACTAAGGGCTTACCACCAGGGAGGGTACCTAAAACGCTCGCCGCATTTCCTCGTTGAATTATAATCGAAATATTAAAAAAAGTTTAATTAAACAATGTCCTCTAGGAGAATGGCAACATTTAACGCCTCTATAGCAAGACTAATATGTTGGCAGAAATAATTGCCAGCCTTCCTGTCTCCAGACCTTTCCGTCAGCCGCTTTGACAAGTTCATGGCCAGGCGCCTTGCTGAAGGTCCCCATGGACCCATCGTCATAATTAAATACTAAATTATGTAGATAATAAATTCTTTGCTTTCTAACCACCCGAAAGGGAAACGGTCGTGATGATACGTAAAACTAAAATTACAATCGTCCTATAGGCGTACTGAGCCAAAGACACTGGCTGCGTTCCTCCGTCGAACGGCGAGATTGAAACTTTGAACATTCAATATATTTTTATTTGGAATTAATTGTCATATTTTGGGTAAATATCGCAAAACCCTTAAAGTTCTAATATCTAAAACATTGTGGGGACGTTCAATTTGTTGCATTCTGGCCTATCAGCTTCTGACGGATATACTCGTATGTCGAATTACCATAACCCCGCATATTATTTTATTCTTTTTGTCTTTTTAGGCTGTTATAAGATCTTAAAGATAGCAAACCTTACAATGACGAAATGGAATAAGAGAAGTAACCCAAATTAACACAACAGTGGTATTGAAAAGACATAACCCCGTAACTGCTGACTAGTCGTGCTGAGGTTACCTAATAAACTTATCATCCTCTAAAAGATATAATATTTTAAGCATAGCTTGATGGCGATACAAGTGTATCGCCCTACGTAAACACCGCTCTACGACACTGCCACAAAGTTAAAATTATAATTTTATATATTCAACTAACATACAGTTATTATTAATTATTACAGCCCCTAGAACACAGAGTTCTAGACTGTTGGAGATGGGCCTTCCAGAATTTGCTAGAGAATTTGGCCTTCACTCGCCACGCTGGCCAGACGGGTTAGCGAGAGTCTAATGTTAATAATAATTAAAATTTTAATGAGAATTTATTAACGATTCCACAAGTTGGTGCCACGAGGCACGGGAACGTTGATGTTGTAAATGTATGAATAATGTACGTAAGAAAAGTGTATTTCTCCTTAGTAAATACCGGGGTTCGAACCGTTCTTTAAAAAACCGTTCTTGTAAAGCGTTCTTACAACCGAGCTAGTATTTAGATTGTAAGCTGACACTGCCTTTATACAGCTACGACCTAGTATTAATATTTATTTTAGACATTTTATTTTACATTTATTATTACTGTTAGATTTTAAGCTAGCTTGACCCTTACAGTTACGAATTTATACTAAGTTGACTCGGCCTCTTTAAAGCTACGATCATATTTAAGTAGTTACAATTTACTTGCAGTTATGTTATGCCTAATACGAATAAAATCGATTATTAAGGTCGAACCATTATAACCAATCTGTCTCATATATTTTATTGGTTATATTGATTTTAATAGTGCTGACTATGTGCAAGTTGTTGGAAGCGAACCAAAGGATATTTAATTTGATAGCGATTTTTAGGTCCTTGCACTCCCTCCTCTTTGCGTGAGGTTTCTGAATACTGAGGGTCGTGACATCCCGATATATGTGTGTGCGTCTTGATAATAGCAAACCTTCCTATTTTCGGCGAAATGCAATCATATCATGAACGCCATTGTTTATATAGGATAGTTTCGGTAGTAAAGCGAATTAGGTATGACCACCGGTGCTCTTAAAAAGTAAAGTATCATCACCACCACCCGGGTAAGAAACCACTCTTATATAGAAGCGGATTCACATTTAGCCAACTTTACTATATAGGCTAATCATGACAAGTGGCAAGCTCGTCGATGTCTCCAGCGTACCAAACTCGAGAAATATCACAAATAAATTTAATATTAATAAAATTTATTTATTTAAATTATTCAATATTATTGTGTCCCGACCAGGAATTGAACCCGGTACCTCTGAGTCTGAATCCACGGACTTAACCGCTAGACGGAGGCAGTTTGTTGTTCAAATAAATCTTGATTATGTGAAATAGAAAATATTTAAAATAAGTAAGGTATCATCACGACCGTATCGCTCGCGGGGTGGTTAGAAACGACGTTTTTAAAGAAAAAGTTGGCAAATCATCACCAGTATCAAGCTCGTCGATGTTATCATACTAGACTCAAAAAATATCACAATTTTTTTTTGTTTAAATCGAACCTGCGCAGTAAAAAATAGCTTATAAATTATATAGCTTTAATTGGATAACAAAGTCAAAAATGTAATTCAGCGCAGTGAATGGGGTCGCACTGCACGAGGGTGGTGGCAGCGTGGCGTCAGCTGCTGTATATCATATTACCACTTGTCACGGGACTTCTGACGAGTTAAAAACTGCATTTCAATTGTAAAAGTGCACAGATTGGACTGAGATTGCAATGTAACGGATATTAATACTGGAGTACAACTGTATTTATTTATATTCGTCATGTTTATTTGTGCAATGCACATAGGAAAAAAAGGCATTACATTATTACATATTTTTTTACATATTTAATAATAAAGTATAAATTTTATTTTAAATTCTAAATAATTAAAACTACCCATTTAAAAGTAATAAATAAAATAAATATAAACTAAACCTAATAAAAAATAAACTATACACATATTTTACATAATAATATGTAATTGAACTCATGGAGAAGACAGGGTTCGCCATAACGAACCTACATTCATCATTACAGCCCCTAGAACCTAGACCTCCACTGCTGGAGATGGGCCTTCCAGAACATATATCTGGAGAATTTGGCCTACACTCGCCACGCTGGCCAGACGGCTAACCAACATTATTTTGTGTTAATAATAGATTTGTATTTGTATATATAACCTTTGTGGTTTAGTGGTTAAGACGTTGAATTATTATTGTAACTAGAGCCAAGTTTGTTTAAGTATGACATTATGCAATAATACAATTTATCACAAAAATTAAATTAAATTCTAATACTTTACAAAATAAATAAATGACGAATGGAATAAAAAAAAAACAAAAATTAAAATTAAAAATAAAGTCAATATCCGGGGAGATTTGAACCGGTCAAGGAAGCCGCGGTCCGCCCGCCGTCTTAACCGCCAGGCTACCGATGTTCACAGGCGAGCTCCGTAAATTGTGAATTGTGAATTGTGAATCCAAGGTACTAGTGTTTGAAAGAAGAAGGATGACAACCGTGACGATAAAGATTGATGATGAAACTCTAGAACAAGTAAATGAAATTATATATCTGGGCAGTGTTTTCACTGCGGATGGGAAGTACGATAGGGACGTTGAAAGAAGAGTGAACGCGGGAAATAGTGTTAACGGTGCCCTGGGCTCACTGATCGGCAGTCGAAATGTCAGTGACAAAGCTCGGCTCGCCATACACAATGCCATGTTGGTACCAACACTGATGTATGGAAGCGAGACGTGGATACGTCAGAATACGCATGAGAGTAGGGTTAATGCAGTAGAAATGCGGTCGTTGCGGCGGATATGTGGCGTCACTTTGGCGGACCGCATACGTAACGTCGAAATACGGAAAAGGGTTGGTATGAAGGAAAGCATAGGGACAAAAATAAGGAAAGGCATGCTACGATGGTTCGGGCATGTTGAAAGGATGAGCGATGAAAGATTGACGAACCAGATATATAATGCGAAAGTTGTGGGTAAAAGAGGCCCTGGCAGACCGAGACTCACATATCACGATCAAATAAATAAAACACTGACTGAAGGTGCATTAAAAAGTCTTCGTAACCAAAGGGCATGTATGAAGAGGTTAATGAATGTCGACGAAGCGAAAGAAGTATGTCGTGATCGTGTCAAATGGCGCTCAATTGTCTCTGCCTACCCCGCAAGGGATCTGGCGTGAAGATATGTATGTATGTATGTACGTTGAATTAGATGCTTAGGTTCGATTCTCGAGTCTGCAACGGTAGAGATATCGACGAGCTTGCTACTTGTCATGGTGTACCTAAAGTAAAGATGGCTAAATGTGAATCCGCTTCTTTAATAGGGTGGTTTGTGGCCACCCCGCTAAGGCATACGGTCGTGATAGTACTTTACTTTAATAATGTAATGCTCGTAGATAGTGCAGACACTAGTAACATATTTTTTGTGTTTATCACTTTTTTATTATTATTATTTTCTGATATTTTAGGGTTGATCAAGAAGTTGAGCATCAATCGGTAACACAAACATGGTACATTTTTTATATTTTATTTAGATTCCTACATTGTTATCCACTTCTGGGCTATATATTGTCCAAAATTCAAGTCTCTAGTTCATCTGGAAGTTAGTTTAAAATCAATTACAAAATTCATCCGGACAGACATTCAAGAAAGCAAGTTAATTAATTTATATTGTAGTTATTTTATACTGTTTGTATATTACTTTATTAAATAAATAAATTGAGAATTAAAAAAAAAATAAAGTTAATAAAAATAAGGTAAAGTAAAATATCATCACGACCGTTTCCCCTTTCGGGGTGGTCAGAAACCACGCTTATAAAGAAGCGGATTCACATTTAGCCAACTTTACTATAAGACAATCGTGACAAGTGGCAAGCTCGTCGATGTCTCCAGCAGCGTACCAAACTCGAGAAATATCACAAAAAATATTTATTTACATTAATAAATATTTTTGTGTCCCGACCAGGAATCGAACCCAGTACCTCCGAGTCTAAATCCACGGACTTAACCGCTAGACTACGGAGTCAGTAAAAAAAATAACATGGTAAAATAACAACCAATGCTCGCTATATCTTATCTGATCTTTTTGGAGTTTTAACTCATATACTCGTGTATTCATACAAAGCTATGCTTAGCTATAGAATAGCGAGCTGGTATTCTAGGAAATATCTTCCGTTGTACTAAAAATAATGTATTTTATCGTCCAATAGTTAAATGTCCCAAACCACATTAGGGTTCCGTTCAAAATGTCAACGAGGCACGACAAACCGCGGTGACAACTCGTCACGGTGGCTAACTGCACTAATAAAAAAGGGAATGTTTTTGGCAATATTACGCGGCGAACGAGTGCCTTCACTCCGTAGCCACGACTCAGACTTAGCTGTTAAGGCACGCAGGGCCAACAGCGAGACGGTTTACGAGTATAGGGTTTTAGTCCGTAGGCGCCTGCGACCTCCCGCGGTGGCCCTTCAATCCGTCTTTAAAAAAAAGGCAATATTTCTGAATACCTAAATATATACATTAGCTTCTAACAAGTCTTCTTACACCTGTATTCCTAGAACGGCTTGTCCACTTAATTATTTCTTCCACCTGACAAACGGAGGGGTGCCTTAGCAGTTTGAGGAATAGAACTGTCATACTTGACCTAGGACCAAGAATACTTGGTCCTACAAATTTTAACAAATATAGGTGCAATAAAAGTAACAGTTATAACAATATATACAATTATAGGATAATTTATCAGATATTATATACCTAGTTACTGTTATCCTTCCTGTGGTCTAGCGGTTACGTCCGTGAATTTAAACCGGGTTCGATTCCTGGTCGGGACACTAATGTTTATTAATTTAAATAAATAAACTTAATTCATATTTAATTTATTTGTGATATTTCTCGAGTTTGGTACGCTGAAGACACCGACGAGCTTGCCACTTGTCATGATTGGCCTATAATAAAATTGGCTAAATGTGAATCCGTTTCTTTCTAAGCGTGGTTTCTGACTATCCCGAAAGGGAAACTGTCGTGGTGATTCTTTACTTTTTTTTATAAGTAAAAAATGTCCTCTAGAGATAGTCTTCAGGGATAGTCCCATAAAGACTGGCAACATTTCCCCTCTGTATATAGCCTTCCTATTTCCAGATTTCTCCGACAGCCGATTGAATCTTGCCACAACCACAGCTCCTTATAACAAGCTGTTATTAAATTAATCCTAAATAATGCAGTAATGATGTGTGTTCGATGGAGTGAACACATTGAGGGGGTAAAGAGTGACGAGCGTGGGCGGGGTCGTCAAATTATTACCCACTTATAAGTCGTGGGGTGAATTTATTAATTTCGACCACACGTTGACCATCATATAAATACACGGGCATTATTTATTTAATTATTTTTATTATGCCTCCGTGTTCTAGAACTGTCTCCGTGGATTTAGAATGGGAGGTACCTGGTTCGATTCCTAGTCAGGACACAATAATTTATTTTATTTATTTGTGATATTTTTCGAATTTAGTTTGCTGGAAACTTTGATTAGCTTGCCACTTGTCATGATTGGTCTACAGTAAAGTTGGCTAAATCTAAAACTCTCGGACTAATTATTTGTTTTGTATCTTGGCAAAGTTATATCTTAGACATTTGACAGACCCGTCAAAAGTATATAGTATATAAACGCTGGACTAATTTGTATTATTTATATTTTTAAGAATATTCATTATGACCCAACAAAATATAAATGTAGGTGAATATCTAGCTAATAAAAGAATTGTTAAAGAAGCGGAGTAAATATATTATTATATAAATAAATCTACGGTAAAATCGACGCACCCCACCTACTGTCCCGTGTTCGTGTCTCTGTGCCGACCAGGCTTTCGAGGGTTGGCAAATATAAACTATTCGTCCCACGATCTAAATCAAATTTGAGTTATTTATATTAGTATTGGCGACATGTACGGTTTAGTGATGAGTGATCACTAAACCGTACATGTCGCCAATACAACAAACAGATTTTCACGAAATAATAAGAATGATAGTCTAGACAGACATATTTGCTATCTCTTTGCATATTTTTAAGTGCAATATATGCAGCGGATCCTGACTGAAACTGTAAACTGAACTGCTGTTTAACAAAGGTTTTATCCTTGGTGTTGTGTTCCTTGATCGTAGTTGCATAAATTTATAGTGTTATGGTTCTAACTCATATTTGCTCATTGTTATTGTGGTTATATTGTGTTTTTATTTTGGTTATTCATAGGCCCAATTAATGGATACTGTAATAGCCAATGGTGGTTGCCTGTAGTTGGTGCAGCATCTAGTTTAGGTCTTATTATAAGTGAAAACCCATGTATGTATTGTCGCTGTCCCTAATAAATTAATAGTTAGATTTATAGATGGTTTGGCGAAAACCTGAATTAATAACATTCTCTAAACGATTCCACAAGTTGATTTTAGTGAAACCGGAACCGACGCAGCATAACGTGCTCTAAGAGGAGAAATAGTAATGCGGTAAATCTATGAAAAAATGTACGTAAGAAAAATGAATTTCTCATTGGTACTTACCGGTGTTCGAACCGCGATTTTTGTGTTGAAAGAAACCGTTCTATCAACTCGACCATCGCTCTTTTTAAAGACTAACCTTAGAGCAAATGATTTTTTTATACAATGCCCGGGTCTTGTACAAGTCAATTTGTCCAACACAATAGATTTGTGTCGAGTAAAAAACAGCCACAAATTCTCATGGGTACATATTGATTGTGGTCGAAACGGTTCGCTCAAGGACATTTTAAATTCAGTCTCTATTTTATTTATCTTGTACCGGCACAAGTAATGGGCGATTACTTGTTATACTGATTTTTTTAGTGACTATTACTTAAATGTGGATAAAAAAAAAAAAAATAGGTACTGACGGCCAGTGCTAGAAAGGCTGATTATCTTTTGACATGTTCAACTAATGCTGGCTGAAATAACCAAAGTGACAAGCTAACTAAGCTATGTAATAATTCTAATCATTCTTTTATATACTAGCACGTCATGTGTCCTTGCACCAACCTGATGGTAAGTGGCGTGCAAGGTTCATGAATGTTAGAAACTGGAATCAGACACTCATGACTGACATAAGTCTCTAACACTATGCCAGCATGACTGGGTATAACGGCAATTCCAGCCCGATCCCGAAATATGTGGATTGGACAGGTTTTATCGCCACGAATGGTGGATACTTCCCCGCTCCGTCATACTAGGATAGATCCCTGAGCGACTTTCCAAGACGCCCACGCGTATTTCAAGATGCAACCGATTTACAAAGTGAAGCTAAGTCAACTTGCAATGGAATAGCGCCTTTATTTCGGACAACTTCATTTTCTTTTCGTTATGAAAAACTTCCAAAGCACTTACAAAAATGAAAGAAAGAGAGGCGAAAAATTATAAAGTAATAAAAACACAAATGAGGACTTTTCCATCACCAGACTGACAACAAGCGACTACGGAGGTAGGGTTGGCAAAACATATTTATTTAATTATTAAATATATATTGTGTACAAAGTTATTTAAATTATATTTGAATTTGTTTAAATTATATGACTTGACCAAACTCCGGTGGGAATGTACGGTAAGTAAATATAAAAAAGAAAAATAAAACAAAAAAAATATTTAGACGAGACTATGTTGCTTTATGACTTTCTCTTAATTGTCTCTGACTACTCCTCAATAAAGCTGTCGTGAATTCCCACAGGTGTTGTCGTTTTGTCAACCCTGAGGGGTGATGATGACGTCACACGAGATTAAAAAGTTATCCATGACGGGCCTTGTCTCTCACGTAAATTTGCATTTTACTCCTGTGGGCCATATTTGCATACTGTCGCGGCCCTTTAATTTTTATCTGGAGGGTGTAAATCAGGGTGGATATTGTTTTCGCAGGCACAGAGGATCCTAATCAATCCTCTCTTTCTTCTCATCCGACTACAGGTTTGACATTTTCAATTTATAAATGTAAATGACATTATACGTTCGTTTGTACCTGCTCAATGGTTTTGTTTTAATTATAGGTACATTGCCATTTTTAACCCTCTGCCGATGTGGAAGTCTCCTAGACAGTGTGTTTCCGTTTTTCATTACCTGAGTTTATGTATTTGTCATATTCGCACTTCGCTAAGAGATAAGTTTAAGGAGTATGATATTCTTACAGTGGCATCTCAGTATATTCTAGAGAATATTATGTATGTCCACAAGAATATAAAACAATTTAAAAGGAATTGTGACTTGCATTCTCGCAACACACGCAATAATCACAAATTAGCTTTGCCCCAGCTACGCCTCAGTAAAACTAGTAAGTCTTTTTTGGGACTTGGTGTTCGTTTTTATAACACACTGCCAAAGGAACTAACTAGCTTGTGTTTCGATAAACTAAAAATTCATGTCAAACGTCTACTTATAGGCAAGGCCTATTATAAGATAAATGATTTTATTAGTGACAAAAATGTCTGGTAGATGTGCAAATGTATATTATTAATATATTTTGGACACCTTTTACTGTTGGTGTATGTTTATATTTAGGTCAATTCAATTGTATTGTAATAAATTTAATATAAATTATTTAAATAATTATAACAATGTGATGTGACACTTTCCTTGAAATCCCAAAAAGTTCGGTTCAAATCCTGGATATACCAATTCGAAAATCTATAGTTTTATAACGTACATTTGTCATACATAGATTTACATCACCACCATTCCCGTGCCTCGGAAAGCAAGTTAGTCCGTAGGTCCCGGTTCCACTTATACCAACTTATGGAATCGTTAATAAATTCTCATTAAACATTAACATAAAGACGCTGGCGAGTGTAGGCCAAATTGTCCAGATATTTCTGAAAGGCCCATTTCCAACAGTAGAGGCCTAGAAGGGAGTCTGTGTAAACTATATAAAGTTTTGAAGATTCATAAAATGCATTTTTTTACATGTTTAAACTAAATGTGACGTTTTACATGTACAAAACACTATATAGCATTATTTTGTATAATTGACTTTTATTAAAAAAATATTTGTTTTAAATACGTTGTACGATGTTTGTTTAGGTATATTAATTAAATATAATGCATATAAGTTAACGATTTCTATATATAAACACTACACTACTTATAAAGCTGTCCACCAGTCTACATGTCAGTGAAATTCTTAACCTTACGACACGTCAGTTGCAGAGGGTTAAAGCAGAAACTGTAATTTTGTACTTAGCAATTCTTTTTCAAAAGCGGACGGAAGTTTTTATCAAATACAGACACGAAAAATCTTTGCAATGAAAATTTGGCGCGCAGTTTTTCTCCTCTCCTCTTTTAGGCTTAAATTTTTATAATTTATTAATGTTTCCTCTTTGTCAGTTGCCTCCCTTGGTATATTCCTTTTTTTATCTGGGCACATGGGCCCTCCCACTCACAATATGGTGTTAGATTACATTTATTTAACCATTAAAATTGTGCAATATTATTAAACAAAATAAAACCACTTTTGTATAACAATATCCATATAAAAGTGTGTGAACCACATCGTTGTCCATGTGGCAAGATGTCGATGAGCTTGGTCACCACGGACTGTCGTGTTTCAAAAGTGCGGGTCGCTTTTTCCGCCACAGCGCCATTAATGACCTCATTCGTAGGACGCTTGTAGTTGTCTCGATCCCATCTATTTTAGAACCAACCGGTCTGAGTCGAGACGATGGCAAGCGTCCAGACGGAATTGCATTAGTTCCTTAGAGATTGGGTCAATCCCTGTTATGGGATTTCACCTGTTGGGATTCCGTAGCCCCTTCCCACCTTCAAGGAACTTCTGTTAGAGCTGGTGTTGCAGCGGAACAAGCGCAGATCAGCAAGCGTCGAAAATTTTAAACGATTTGCAATAGGTACTTTTTTTTTGACATTTTCTGTAGAAACGATGGGCCCGTGGGGATCGGAACTGAAAGCATTTTATACAGAAATCGTTCCTAAGCTCATTGACGTTTTTCTCACAAAAAATTAGTATAATAATTCAAAGGAGAAATGCTGCTAGTGTATTGGGCACCATGCGACAAGACAGCGATTTGGAGGAGCTATTTTTTTTGTAATTATTTAATTTTTATTGTCTATGTATTAATATTTTATTTTATTTTAAGGTTTAATTTAGATTTTGTTGTAATATACTTAGTTTATTTAATTTGAAATAAATAAATATTCACTCCTTGACAGTTCTATTCCTCGACTGTAGTGACGTACCGAAGAGTCCGTTTGACATCTGGAAGGAATAATTAAGTGGAGGTGCCGTTGAGGATACGTGTAAGGCGTCGCCGTTCTAACTGGACGTGACTACGCGATGTAACAATGGTCAATTAGGATACCTTTACGACATAAATAATAAATAGTTCGCGCGAACTGACGGTGATCGCGTAGCGCGTTCAAGGACAACGCCTGACAGCCGGTTACTGGATCCTTCCTTAGAGTGGCACTTGTTCACTTAAATTCAAATAAATGTATGGAAAAGCGGTGACTTAAGTGAATGAATTAAAAAAGCAAGTGTTCTTGTAACACACGAACAGAACATGGGTGAATATTTTTATTTTTAGTTTTATTTTAAAAAAATATATTAAAAAAAGAAGCAGTAACAATAATTTAAACTTAAATACAAGTACCTAATAAAATTAAATATTAACCTAATAAATAAATAAATTATTGTAATAGATAAAAAATGTCCTCTACCATCAGATTGTCCTAATTTTTGTTTATATTTGAATTATTTTTTATATAATTTTAACTTTCTCTTAATATAAATATATATGTTTTATCTAAAAAAGTATCATCACGACCGTTTCCCTTTCGGGGTGGTCTGAAACCACGCTTATAA
Source organism: Tinea semifulvella (assembly GCA_910589645.1). NCBI lineage: Eukaryota > Metazoa > Arthropoda > Insecta > Lepidoptera > Tineidae > Tinea > Tinea semifulvella. The sequence goes on along the minus strand of OU342598.1, from coordinate 638,333 downwards.
ATAAGCGGATTCACATTTAGCCAACTTTGCTATTGGCTAATCATGACAAGTGGCAAGCTCGTCGATGTCTCCAGCCAGCGTAGCAAACTCAAGAAATATACAAATAAATTAAATATTAATTAAATGTATTTATTTAATTTAATAAATATTTTTGTGTCCCGACCAGGAGTTGAACCCGGTAGCTCCAAGTCTAAATCCACGGACTTAACCGCTAGACCACGAAGGCAGTATATTCTATTATTATCTAAAGTTATACTCGTATTAAAAGCCATAAGTGTAGAGTACTCTACAATGAAATGCTCGGGAAATGAGACGGGTGAGAAACAATGCAGGTCCTCACACCGCAGCTGTCACTTAATAATTTAATTGTGCATTTCCCCCTTTTGGTCGGTCTTTCCACGGAGTTGAACGCTACGACACGTTTTGTACTACGACACGAATCGAGCGCACAGCGCAGACAGAGTATGATACTTTTCCATGGTGCACAAACTTAAAACTTATTGTTATAAAATTTAAATTCAAATATACTCTAATTATTTCTACCTGATATTCATTCTGAGAGAGAGAATTTATGCCTATATGCCTATCAAAAGTACTAGAGCGAATATTAACTTTGTTAGAATTAATATGTTCGTTTATTTGAACATTGCCTCCGTGGTCTAGCGGTTAAGTCCGTGGATTTAGACTCGGAGGTACCGGGTTCGATTCCTGGTCGGGACGCAAAAATATTTGTTAATATGTAATAATAGTAATGTAAATAAATACATTACGCTGTAGACATCGACGAGCTTGCCACTTGTCATGATTGGCCTATAGTAAAGTTGGCTAAATGTGAATCTGCTTTTTTATAAGCTTGGTTTCTAAACACCCCGAAAGGGAAACGGTCGTGATGATACTTTACTTGTTTTATTTGAACATTGGAACACAAAGTTATTAAGGTTATTTACGAACTACTAAATTTTAACAAAAAAAACAGTAAAAATTAATAGATTGCAAAAAAAAAACCTAAGATTAAATAATAATACTATCCTAATATAAAAAAATAAATAAAAAATACATAGATCTGATTCGTAGGTATATAAATAAAATAAAAATTTTATAATTTAAAAAAAATAAAAATATTTGAACTATCTAGATCTACAATGTGATCTGATTCAGAAGACATACCTATAAAAAACAAGACTTTTGTCACTATTATTTTTCCCAAAAAAAAAGGTGCTGTACGAATTAAAAAGCACATAAAATATAGGCGAAGAAGAAGAACATTAAACAAAGTTATAACTTTGTGGCATTTGGGAGTATACTGATACCCACAAATTCGTAAACGAGCTGGATAAACCAATTTATCAAGAGTGTGGCGACCCCAAATGCCATAACCACCTAAAAAAAAAAGTATTATCACGAACGTTATACTTTTTCAAGGTGGTCAGAAACCACGCTTATAAATAAGCGGATTCACATTTAGCCAACTTTACTATAGGCCAACCATGACAAGTGGCAAGCTCGACGATGTCTCCAGCGTACCAAACTCGAGAAATATCACAAATAAATTAAATATTAATTAAATGTATTTATTTAGGTACATTAATAAATATTATTATGTCCCGACCAGGAATCGAACCCGGTACCTCCGAGTCTAAATCCACGGATTTACCCGTTAGACCACGGAGACAGTTGAATAACTACCTAAAACAAAATATTTCCATTATTATTCAACGAGGAAATGCGGCGAGTGATTTAGGTACCACCCTCCCAGGTAAGCTCTTAGTTTTTTTTGTAGAATAGTTTTATATTTATAGGCATTTATAATTAGTTTTTAATCTATTTTATTTTAATATTTTTGTATCATACTTCGAATAAAGGTTATATTTTTTCCAATATGTATTTTTTGATTGAATATTATAAAAAATATTCTTCCGGTAAATATATTTTTATATTTTATTATTCTCTTTCTGTATCTTCAATCTTTATATGTTATTACAAAGGGAACGAACGGTTCGTCGATTTTTAAGAGGACTAAGCTTAGCGGGCGCGTGATTTATTTTAAAAGACAAATATACAATTTTCATAAAAGTTTTAAAAATCAGAACACAAACGCTATTTAGTAGAACTAAGAGTGTAAAAATTCCACCCTGTACGGCGAGCCCGGCTTCGTCAGTTAAAATGTCCGTAACTCCAGCTAAATGGGAATTTACATATTTTTTATTTCCATTTTAGAAGCGTATCCATGTTTTGTGAGCCCATCTCTTTGTCGCGCCGGTTTCATTTCGCATGGGAATCGTCACTTCCGAATTATACAGATTTTCGGGTTCTCTTTCCACTTAGGCTCAATTTTCACGACACATTGAGTTGTTGAATAAATTTAATGCGATATTTGTCGTATTATCCATAGTCGACCGTAATGTTAAAAAATATTTACATATCTTCACGCCAGATCCCTTGTGGGGTAGACAGAGACAACCGAGCGCCATTTGACACGATCACGACATACCTCTTTCGCTTCGTCGACATTCATTAACCTCATACATGGCCTTTGATTACGAAGACTTTTTAATGCACTTTCAGTCAGTGTTTTATTTATTTTTTTTTTTTTTTTTTTTTTTTTTATACTGGACTCGACATGTGACATCGCGCCCACCTGATGGTAAGCAGTACGCGAGGTCCAAGAATGGGAGCAACTGACGCCGGTCACTATGACCGACATCAGTCTCTACCACTATGCCGGCCATTTGATCGTGATATGTGAGTCTCGGTCTGCCAGGGCCTCTTTCACCTACAACTTTCGCATTATATATCTATATATATATCTTCGTCAATCTTTCATCACTCGTCCTTTCAACATGCTCGAACCATCGAGCATGCCTTTCCTTATTTTTGTCCCTATGCTTTCCTTTCCTTAAGAATATTTAAATGTGTGTAATTTTTAATGCAGCTCATATTATCGCAGGCTCGGTTGTAAGAGGTTGCCTTGGAGGAATTTCGTATAAACAAATCTAAGACAATTGTAAGTAACTGTTACACAACTAGATGTGTCAGCCAACAAACTTATGTTGTTCCTAGAGCAAAGAACTACTATGGTGAGCGTACTAGACAATTTTTGGTCCCTAAAATTCTCAATTGCTTGACCATTGGGGACCAAAACATATCTAAAGTAATTTATAAAAATAAAATAAAGCAAAAACTGCTGTCAAAGTTGTAATTTAATTTAATTTAATAATGACGAAAGATTTTAAAGTGTGAAAATGTGTGTTAGAAGTGGCAGCAGACGGCTACATGTCGCACCTGTATTATTTAAATGAATATCAGATGTTTATATATATATATATATATATTTATATATAAGTATTTATAAGTCCTATAAGGTGTGATTTGTGGCTGACTGTAAGCCATGTATGCGCTCCGCGTCCCCGCGCGCCCTCTCCTCGCCTCCTGCCTGCAGTCGTTCGTTTATTGCATATTGAGTTTTAGTTTCAAAATTTAAAATAATCTTCGGAAGAAATGAGTGTTAATCCTAAGAAAGAGATAGACTTAAATGAATGGTACCTGTAGGCGGACGGGGTGGTCGCGCGGGGGGAGAGTGGTTCGCGCCCGCGCATCTTTTTTATGTACTATAAATATTTATTATTAAGCTTAGAGAGTAATTGTCTCCGCCAACAAACTGTGGTTACAGTTTGGCGGGCTATTTAATATGTTATATGTATTGGAAAGTAAATAAATATTTAAAAAAAAAAACGCTTTTCTTAACATCCTAAAAAGCTGGGTTTGAACTAAGTTGGACTTAAGGAGGAACACAAAAAAGTTAATTATATAATAGCACTTGACAGTTATTACTGTGAAAATTATAAGCATAAAGCCCAAAGCAATCATAACACTAGATTTGTAGCTCCGGTTAGATTGTTGCAACCCACAATTGTACTACTTGGAGAGAGAACATCACAATACATGATTCTTAAGATCTGGAATGAGCTGCATTGGTTGGGAGAGAAACCAAACTAAGCCAGTTGTTAAAAAATACCTAAGAAAGTTTTTCATTGTCCTGTAATATAATACACAAATAAAATTGTAATAGTAACCTCTAAAACACTAAACATAAATTGTTACTAACGAGCGACCTTTCTCGCCAATAAACCTTAACGGTTTGCCGAAATATAATGATGTAAAAATATTACTAAATAGAAAGGAAAAGAAAAAAAAAGAGAACCCAGAAATGTACCAATCAGAAATACACTTTTCTTAGTTACATTTGTCATAGATTTACAACATCACCGTCAAATTTAATTTATTTGTGATATTTCTCGAGTTTGGTACGCTGGAGACATCGACAAGCTTGCCACTTGTCATGATTGGCCTGTAGTAAAGTTGGCTAAATGTGAATCCGCTTCTTTATAAGCGTGGTTTCTGACTTAGAAATGGTTGTGATGATACTTAACTGTTAACGTTCCCGTGCCTCGGAGAGCACGTTAACGCGTCGGTCCCGATTTCACTAACACCAACAAATTGTCATTAAAATTGAGTGTAGGCCTAAATTCTCCAGAAAATTCTGGAAGTCCCAGCTCCAACAGCGGTAGTCTAACACCCGTTTTCATAGACATTTCCTTAACGGCTCCTGCACCTAATTATTGCTTCCAGCTGTCAAACGGAGGGACGCCTGAGAAATAAAACTGTCAAACTAAATGTACGAGTACATCGCGAAATACCTTGAAACCTTCTAAAATCTTGTTATGTTATTTCGGCTAATATTTATGTTATTTATACTCGTATTTATTATTTTCTTATTAATAATTAATTAAATTATTTATTTTAGTAAAAGAACACAATTTTAACACATTCAAATTAGATTTCGTTCCAAAATTTTAATATTTTTTTTGTGACACATAAATAACCATAATATGAAAGAGATAGACTTATGTACGTCAAAAGCGCAAGAGCGTGTAGTATTTCTGAACAAATGAATATTTAGAATACGGGAACGCAATCTTTAATGTTACCAAAAAAGTATATCCTAACGAAAATATTTGAAATGGTAACATTTATGCTGTTCGAGTGTTCATTTCCTAAAGTTAGTCACAACTTTATAGATATTATATATATTGTTTTATAGAATACAGGAGAAAATAATAAAACTTTTATAAAAAATATACTATCGTCTATCAGCCATGGCTGAACCGAATCAACAGCAATAATAATTCCAACATTGTTGCCAGAAGCAAGGATTTTGTTTTAACTTATAACTAGGTATTTGTGGCTGAAAAAAGGCCGTGTCAGGTTACAATCTCATAATAATAATATTTAAGTCCATAAATATAAAATTCTTGGCTATAAATACAAGTATAACTTTCATATAAATAAACTGATAAATTCGTGGCTGTAGAAATAAAAATAAATAGAAAACTAAATTTAAATTTGATGTGGGCCGGGTTCTATTTATCTATAAACATATACTCGTATGTTTAAATGTAACTGTCAATGTTGCTGCTCCTACAAACTGATCTTGGTACCTTAACAGTCACTTTTATGCAACAAGGCCTAAAGGTGCGCTATGTTGAGCCTTAAATAGATCTGTTTTTTTTTTCGGTTTTTTTTTGTTTTTGTTTTTTTTAATACTACATAACATGTGACCATGCGCCCGCCTGATGGTAATGGCACGCATGAATGTTAGCAACTGGATTCAAACACTCATGACTGACATCAGTCCCTCACACCATCCCGTCTTGACTAGATGCTTTTTACACTTCGTTCGAAGGAAACGTTGGAAACAGAGACTGCATCTGTATGAGTCCCCAAATTTATACGTACAGTATGTGAGTGCATATTCTGGAATGTAGAGGGAGGGATTAGGTTATAGAGCTCTTTCGAAGACTCGCCATAATATAGACGGTAGAACACGCTAAGCTGCAGGGATTCCATGATGAAATTATTATAAATTAAAATAATAAAACCAGACTTACCAATTTTTTCCAGCTGTATCTGCGTCCGTTACACAAATCTATTGACTTCACAACTTTTAAAGAACATAGCTCAACTTTTGGCTTAAACTCGTCGTAAATAAATGGTTATTTTATTAAAACACGTCTACGTCGTAGCAGCTGCAGCTCCCGACTACGTTGCAGCCGCCCTACCGTGTTGGGCGGAGCTTTTGGCTGGGCGTGCCAGGAGCGCGGCAAATCAGCTCAATTTACAAATTTCTTTTCTCAGCTTAGCCACAAGACGAGTGGTCAGTCCCTGTAAGTGGCTGACGTTATAATCTTTTAACTATTTAAGTTTATTTTAAATAATCCTAGGATCTTAGCTTTTTGTAGTTATTATACGTATCAATACTGAGAAAAATAGATTTTTGATGTGATGGCAAATCGTCAGTTATCTGTGAATTAGGATTATTAGATTTGAAGAATATTAGACGCTAGTCTTAGTTATTGGTCTTGCAAAAGACTTGCTCAGACATATATACTATTGATATACTATACTCTTGTTCTTGGTTTAGCTTTTTTATAAGACCTATTCCAAGACTAAGCGTACTCGTAGTTATGGTATAGGTCAAGATTCTTGCTCAGGCATTTTTACCAAATTTTGCTAAAAAAATACATTTTTTGGGATTTCATATTTTTTTCAATTGTAATATCGAACCCTCATAGGTGTCTGTCTGTCCCCATGAAATATCTCTAAAACTACCTACTGTTCCGGTGGGAATGTACGGTGATATACAAAGAATAAAGGATGTGGCACTGACTAGTGACTATGCTTTTTCGCTTTTGAAAAGTTGTTTGAATCATGTAAGGCGTTATGTAGAGTTTTTGTTACAACCTCTGTATACTGTTTTGTTATGTTCAACAAGATCTACAACCATTCCAAATTCCACGTAAATCAGACCATTAGTCTCGTAATAGTTTGCGAATATACACTATAATAGTCTCATAAGGTTTCTGTTGCCGTTATCACATAACTAAAAGCGGATGCCTGGTTTCATTTCTATTTTATAATTTATAGTTTCCTTACTACAATTAGAAAGTATAGTAAAGTATCATCACGACCGTTTCCCTTTCGGGGTAGTCAGAAACCAAGCTTATAAATAAGCGGATTCACATTTAGCCAACTTTACTATAGGCCAATCATGACAAGTGGCAAGCTCGTCGATGTCTCCAGCGTACCAAACTCGAGAAATATCACAAATAAATTAAATATTAATTAAATGTATTTATTTACATTAATAAATATTTTTGTGTCCCGACCAGCAATCGAACCCGGTACCTCTGAGTCTAAAACCGCTAGACCACGGAGGCAGTTTAAATAATACTATTTAAATAAATAAAAAAAAAACAATATCAAAATCAAATAGTTTATTTATTACTTTTGGTTCGCTTGTAACAACTTGGATACAGTCAGAACTAATAAAATCTATACAATTAATAAAAAATATATGTACTAAACAAAGTGGTAATAATGGTTGGACCGTAAGAGGTAATAATCAACATTATTGCTACGAGTATAAGCAAGTAAAACTAACTTGGAAACTACTTAAATAAGATCGTGGCTGTAAAGAGGCCGTGTCAGTTTACATTCTAAATACTTAATAATTATAATTTACAGAAATTACATACCGATGTCAAATAATTAATAAAATCCTTGTCATCTTGATTATGTTAATTAAACATAAATTAATAGCCGTAAATGGGCCGTGTCATCTTATATTCTAATAGCATTAATGTTAATTTATATTCGTGGCTGTAAAAGGGCCGTGTCAACTTAGGAAAAAATATAAAAATATATAATTTAAATTAAAAATATTAGGCTCAGTTAGATGCATTATTATTATTAATTTATAAAATTAAGCCAAGTATTTATGGTATCTTTTATTTTTCACGAATCGTCTGAGAGTTAACGGGAATGTGTGAAACAGGCCAACATTATGTGCGCGTTCCACTAGGTTGTTAAAACTTTTACATGCACGCTGGATGATGGGGTTATTTCTGTAATTTAAAGTTAGAATAACTCATGTCGTTACGAATGGGGTGTATCAGGGAAAGCTTTTTGTAGATGTCGCTGGCGGCAATGGTACCTTGTTTTACACCTATATCGCATATTTTTTTAGTTTTTTTATTTTTATAACAGTAAAACGTATTTTAACATAACGTTACCTAACTTAAAAGACGAATTAAAAAAGCGCACACCGTCTTTAAAAGGATAAAAAGGTTGAATTAATAGAATGGCAATTCAGAGATTGCCATATCTTCATCATTTCGCTTAGAAATATCGATCTTTACACTAAAAAGCTGCTCACTTCGGCATAATATCCAGAAAATAATAAATTTCGTAAAAAATACAAGTTTTCTATGCAACTGACAGTTATATTAGGAACCATCTATCATGCGCCATCTATCGTGATAAAAAGTTAGTGATACACCCCAATATGACAATGGTAACCTCTTAAAACTACTAGGCATCCGAACCAATAATTCATCAGTTTTTTTTATATATACTGAGCACGACATGTAACATCCCTTGTAAGCGCCATGGTAAGCGGTACGCGAGGTCCAAGAATGGGAGCAACTGACGCCAGCCTCAGACGACCGACATCAGTCCCTACCACTATGCCGTCCTATTAAGATGCTTTTTCACATTTCGTTTGAAAGACTCTAGGTTATAGGAATGACGTTATATGTACGCGTAGGGATAGTGGCTACGGTAGGTGGATGCATATTTTGGCCCGTGTGGTTCGGTTGCGGAATAAAGGGATAAGGTGGAGCTCTTCAGAACACTCACCGAAGTATTGCTTGTAGAACACGCTCAGGCCCACAGCCCACATTTCGGCGAAGCTGCAGCGATTTGTTTTGTTTTCGATTGTCGTCCACTATTCAAATTGCTCGCTTTTGTAGGACATTGTACATGTAAGGTACTAAGCGGAACCATCCCAGAGATAAGACCAGCATGACCTTATTTGTGCTTTATAAAGCATAAGTTTTATGGAAGCTGTTTTGATGATACTCTCAATGTAGGTTAAAAGGTCGTTGAGATCGAACGTATTTCAACGCCAAGTATGTTGAAGCTGGGTTGTAGTTCCAGTACGACGCGACGTCCTAAAGAGTAGAAGCAGGCGGGTATGGTGACTTCTTGGCCGTCAGCGCGCATGCCTGGGTGTTATTGGCATCAAACTAAACTAGGTTTTTGGCACCCCGCACATAAATTTTGTTTAAATTCTTTTTTTGGTAATACCTAATCATCAGGTATGCTGCCACACTGCCAGCACCTCGTAGTAACGTGATAGTAACTAATCTTTGCATTTATATATTACATCAAATATTCATTTTGAAAAATTTATAATATATCTTCTCGTATGCTTCCGTGGTGGTTAAGACGCGGAGGTACCGGGTTCGATTCCTAAGCTTAATTAATAATAATTAAATTTATTTGTGATATTTCTCGAGTCTAGTACGCTAGAGACATCGATGTCAAGTGGTGCCAGCATAGAGTGAAGTTGGCTAAATGTGTACAATCTTCTTTTTAACTAACCCTAGTCTTGGTCTTGCACAAGAGTCTCGTAAGACTTTTGTCGATTTTCGGGTTGCACAAGTGCATGTAGTCTATCTTAATTCTGACTTGCCTGGTGGGTTACTGCTGAACCAGGTATTGTAATCTCATAGGTACTGATAACTAAATTTAAAAGGTTATTAATTGATCGCTGTGGTGCAGTTCTGTATATGTTTTATTTTGTAAATCTTATATAGTTGAGTTTTCCTTGCAGATTCCTTTCTTTGAGACCACTTTGCTGCTTAGTCTTCCACTAGCAGGAGTAGAACCATTTAAAAGAATTAAATTAATGACGTTTCATAAATGCCTTTACGTGAATAAAGATATTTTGACTTTGACTTAGACTCTTGCTCAATATTTTTTTCCTGATTTTGCTAAAAACGTACATATTTTTTTACTTATTATATAGTTATATTTGATTGGTAACTGTTTCGTGTTCATCTCTTTTAGGGTTCAGAGGTAAAAATATCGAACTCTTACAGTAGATAACTTGAAATATCTCCAAAACTACTTAGTGTTCCGATGTAAACTCTGTATACATTTTTGGATACAATTTCAGATACAAAAATGATTAGAAACAAATATATATGTTCAGTCAGAGCAAGATTCTTTCGAGACTCTTGGGCAAGACCATGATTAGGAGTGCAAGAACAAGACCAAGACCAAGACTTGACCAAAGTTGGTCTTGATCTTGGTCAGGGCAACACTAGTCAAGATTGAGGGGAACGACGCGACGCAGGGAGGGGGATATAAAATCCACTAGTACATGCCAGACAGACATGTACAAAATGACAGACATTTTTGCATTAGATAAAAGCGATCGGCGACGCGAGAGATTATAGTGCGGCAGTAAGAAACCTCACTGTACCCAATTACCCGCCCGCACCTAATTACCCCACTTTGTCCTGAAAATATTATTTACTCAGTTTGATTTATTGATATATACATATTTTTTTCGTTTCAGTTTTTAATTAAATTTATTGTTTTACGCAGTCGAGTATTTTTTTTATTATTATTATTCTACTTTATAATTAAGTAGTTTGTAATTAGTCGTATATCTTAATATTTAAAACAAAGTCGGGTTTGTTAGAACACTTAAAACTTGAGAACGGCTGGACCGATTTTCATGGTTTTTGATTTGTTGGAATTGTCTCCGTCCAGAATAACAGAATACTTAACTATTAATAATATTGGAAAATTTACAAAAATAAATAAAATAAAAAATCCATTAAAACGTTCATGAGCTTCGTACCTGTCAAACCAATGTTGATTGTCAAATATTTATGTGAGCATTCAGAAATTTATTTATATAGATAATATAGAATAACCAATAGAATAATTTAAAAAAAAAACAACTGTCAAATCAATTGGTCTCACTTTTACATCGCGATATTGCCTGTCATTTGTTTTAAAAATTGTTTTGTGAGAGTATTATTAATAATTATGACATTCATTGACTGTCAGGCGGTACGAAGTTCGCCGGGTCAGCTAGTATTAAATATTATACCAGACAGGGTAAGAAACCAAACGGTATGAGAATCAAAGTTAGACCCAATCAATCAAATCCAAGGAACATAATAGATAGGTACCTACAAGATCAAATTGCTATGGAATGGAAATATAAAACACAATTCTTCTTTGACTACAGAACCTCGTAACCTACCGGTAAGTAAATGTTGATTAAAACTAATATAATTTAAGTTTTCATTTAAAAACGAAGTTGCTAAATACCACAATAATATGTCGTATTCTTGAGATAGAAAACATTGTGAAATTTTAACTTCTTTCGGCGTTATCCATCAAACAGCACTAGGCCCACGTGGTGGATTATGCCCTGACTCCTCCTGTTATTGTCGAAGGTTAGGTATTTATAAAAGTTTCATATGATTGCTTTCGATAATTATAAATATACTTCCTTAAATATAAATATTCATCCTTAGAAAGAGATAAACTTATAGCTGTTAAACGTGCTAGAGGGAGTAGTAATTCCAACGCGAAGAAATAACAAAATCTAAGTTTACTGTTAATACTCATAGATGGCGCTATGTATATATTTTTATGACCTCAGCAAATAACGAAAATACACAAAGCAAAAAAATACATTTTGTACATACACCTAGTCTGTGCTATGTATGTACTTAAAAATTATTTTAAGCTACGAGGTAGTAATTATTAATTGCTTTTAATAAAATTACACTTTTAAAACTAGTTTTTTGGTTGGAGCTTCCTATTTGGTTTATAGGCAAATACCTAGTTAATCAATATTTTACGCGTACTTTTATACATATTAAGAAGCTAAATAAATTTAAAATGATTTATTCTAATTCATAATAGGTATATAATATAGATAATGTTAATAATTATTGTAAATAAATCGATTGAGGAGCCATCTAGGCTGCACTACAATCAACTTTGCTCTAGTAAAGCAACGATATCTGCAACTTACGGCTATAATCATATCTCTTTCTCATTTGGGTGCGTGGTGGACGAAATTAGAACGCAAGGCGCAAACGATCAATAGTTGTGAGTAGATGGCGCCACTGATGCGAGGTCAATTTACATACTTTTAAAGGTTTATTCTAATTATTTAAAATGTTAATTATATATGACAATAAACTATAATTTAAACTTGTAAACAAGATCGTCAAAAAATATATTGTACTTATTTAACATGCTATTTGATTTTCTTTATAAAAAAGTAACTCTATTGCGAGCTCACGTCATAGCGTCGTCGAAGCGTTCGACTGCCATCTTGCGTCCAACAATTCAATCTCGGTGAGTTTTAGCAAAGTGGATTTGTTTATTGTGACTATTGTTGAAGATTATTTCAGAGTTTGTAAAGTTTTTGTTGGAAGTTTTAGTTACTATTATTGGCGGAAAATTCAATTTTTATTAGGAAATGTGTGAATTTGATGATTATGTTTCTTGAGTTGGTGCCGATACCGCGCTGTGAAGATATTGCACTATTATAGTTTGTTTATAATAATAGGTATCGATTCAATTATATTTAGAATAAAATATGAATTGCAAATAGTTGCTGTAATAACAAATTTATATTTTCAGTTTCTGTGATGACAATATCATAGAAAATGGCTGAACTAAAGCAAGTGAAAGTTGACAACTGGGGCATATTTTTTCTGCAGCGGTTGAAGCATTTCTTCAATCGTACCGACTACTGCGACCTCACGCTCCAGTTCCAGGATAATGCCCAGTTAAAAGTGCACAGATTAGTCCTGAACGCCTGTACAGAATACTTTGAAATTTTAGAGCGAACATGCGAAATGTACGAGGATTGTCTGATCATGCCGGACGACTTGCAGACGGACGTCATGGTGCCCATCATCAACTTCATGTACACAGGCCAGCTAGAGTACAGGACCGACATGTTGACCAAGCTGTACAACACCTCCCTAGTCATGAATATGACGGTGCTCACCAAACTTCTGGACGCCCAACGTAATCAGTCAAATGAAAACCTAATTCCAAAACCTCCACACCAGCCTGTTCACAAGCGGTCATACTCAAAAGCTTTTGATAATTCAAGTCAAAAAGTGTATCCCAAAAAGCCGGCAATACCTGCTGTGAGCACTCCCACCAGAACAAATAAGCCTCCCGTGTATAGCAATGCTCGGCCCGTCGTTCAGACACCCCACAGTTCCATCAAAAAACCAGTAAGACAAGTTTTTGATAGACGACCTACAAGATATGAAGTGCCAGAAGAATTAGATGCTGACAGTATCTGTAACAATTCATTTACCAACATTTCCTATGAAACAAGACCACTGATGGTGCACCCGGAAGCCAAACAATATGAACGAAAAAAAAGTAATTATGGCATCTTCTCTGAAGCATCAAGCTCTAAAACATATGATGATTTATTGAATGGACCCTCTACATCCCATGACCTGGTGGAGTGTCGACGCATCCAACACAATGACAGCATGTATGATGATGGAGAATATAGTGCTAATTCCAGTGCATTTGATGCTAGCGCTTCAATTATACAAAAAACTTCCAACCAACTTTTTGATCAAATATTGGACGATGGACCCAAGGTGACCATAGAAACTAAAGACTCTCCCGGTTCTGAAAAACTGGACCACGCCAAGATAATTAGTGAAGTCCTAAAGAAATACCCGCACCTCGTTAAAGGCAATAAAAACATTAGACTAAAAATTTTACCACCATCAAAAGCTTCAGCAGTTGCTAGAACGGTGGCAAAGAAACAGGCCATGGAAAAGAAGGTCTTAGAAGAAGAGATAGAATCGGATTGTACCTATGAGTCTGAGGTGTTAGATTCTAAGGAAGCCGCACGGCTCATTGCCCTTGGTGCAGAAAACACCAAGGGGCCGTGGATATGCCTAATTTGTGGTACTCCAGGAAAAGCAATATATTTTCCCACATATTATAAATTCAGACGTCATCTTGTAGAAGTGCATAAAGAAAAAGCGATTGCCAACTTGTGCGAGTACTGTGGAATAAAGTCTGGAAAGAGGAACTATCTGTTGCACCACATGTACACAAAGCATGGGATTGAGCCGCCGCCCACACACCACTTCCCCAAGTGCAGCCACTGCAGCTACATTGCTCTGACGGAAGCCTTCCTTGTAAAACACAAGTTAACTCACGTGGAGGCCAGGGAATTCAAGTGTAATGTTTGTTGGGTGCCATTCAAAACTTCTAGTTTATTGTTGAACCACATTCAGGCCACTGGTCATAAGATATGTGCCGATCGAAAAACCAATTTCCAATGCATTTATTGTTTAAAACAGTTCCTTCGGGAAAACAATTTGTACGCCCATCTGAAGACCTGTCACAAAGTCGAAGCTAGAAATGATGGTATTATTGACAACTCAGATGGTGAAGAAATGACACACAATATTTATAAAAGGTTTGTTAAATCTGAACCGGTGTATTATGATCAAGATCAAGAAGATATCAATGAACCGCAATATCAAATTAATGATTCTGGAGAGTTCCAAGTTATACCTAAGAAGGCTATTAAAAATAATCCCAAACAAAAAATTCTAAATCACGAATACAAACCAAAAGATCAAAGTAAAATATTAGAGACCTCTAAGGTAAAGAATATTCACAGCCAAAATGATTCAGAAAGCATTGCCGAGCAAATCATTCAACAGTTTTGTGGTGATGATGACATATTAGAAAAAGAACAAGTCAAAAATGTAAAGGAGAGAAGAAATAATGATTATGTACTTGCTAAATATCCTGATGATACTTCAATAAATGCCCCGGTGCATATAGAGGAACAAACTCCTTCAACCTCCATGGTACAACATGTACAACCTAAGATGATTATTAAAAAGACAGGAAATAGTTCTCAGCCCATACAGATAGTGGTCTCCAATGAGGAAGAATACAAAGCACTGATGGCTTCCAATCCTATTATATTTGATGAAACCACCACATTAGCTCCAACCACGACTATAGAATTAAATAATGCACAATCAAATGATATGGTAATATTACAAAATGAATTTCCTATAAATGTATCAGAAGCGGTGACCACAGATAACTCTAACATTGTGGTGGTGTACAGTCACCCAGTGGATGAGCAAAACAAACAGTACATAGTGAATACCCAGTATGCACAACCTATTATTACGTCTCAAAATTTGGGAGCACAATATGTTGACACATCAGCTGTCATCACCCAAAATTACGAAACCATAACTACGTCTACTCCGGTTGTCAGTGAACAACTCCTAGTTCATGATTCTTCCCAGACCTGGTCTGAAAATGTGGTCCAGAACAATGCTATAATTAGCCAGATAAGTAGCGAGCAACAGTATATTGAAATAAATCAATCTAAAGATATACCTGAAGCTACAGTCTCTGCTGTAGAAACGGATTCAATAGAGTTTCCTATTCCTGAGATGTCTGATAACAATGCTCAATTAATTACCAATGATACAGAAGTCGTCTGTGAAACGGTTGCTGGTGAAAACGCCGTAGTTGTGGCATCTTGTGACGAGCCACTTATTGCTGATGTCACTGCTGAAGTTAATACTGAAGTTAACACTGAAGTTAATACTGAAGTTAATACTGAGGTTACTAATGAAGTTACTACTGATGTAACTAATGACGTTATTACAGACATTACCACTGACATTGAAATGCAGGAGCCTGAGCTGTCCACAAATACTATAGCCTCCAGTGTAGAAGTGGAACAGATTAAGGAAGTAGAAGTGGAACAGATTAAGGAAGTAAAAGTGGAACAGATTAAGGAAGTAGAAGTGGAACAGATTAAGGAATCCCAGACAAATATAGAAGAGGAGATAAGTCAAGAAGAAATTATTCAAGACGATTATTCTCAGCAAACAGAAGCTGTAGAACATTTACCTCCTAAGAAGGAAATTGAAAAAAAATCACCTATTCGACAGAAAATAGAAAGTCTTGCCATGGAATGGTCAGAAACTGAAGAAGAGAATGAATCTCCAATTGTACACATAGATAAGAGTATTAAGAAAAGTAGTGAAACTGAAAGTAAGGTTACATCTGATGTACTAGATTCAGAGATGGAGGAGTCTATAGAAAATATTGAAAAGGAATTGGAAAAACAGAATAAAGAAGCGTCTCCGCAGTCTCAGGATGACACCGCTGATGATAAAACAGAATCCGAAGACACCAGCCAATCTGACGACCAGGTACTCCCCATCCATCAGCCCATTGTCAATAAAGTCATCAATCAACTTGAAGTAAAGGAGAAGATATCATCTCTTCTTATAGACTGGGATGAGAGCGAGTCTCAAAATGGTGAATCTGCAAGTCAGGATGAAGAGACTCAGCCGGCCACTAAGAGCAGAGAAGAGCCTGCCCCACAGGTAGTGTCGGCCACACAAGACTCGAGCGCAAATACTATAAAGAAACTCGTAAGTGATTGGGAGGAAGAAGACGAATAAACTAACCTTTAATTTAATAAAAAGTATGTATTCATTGTATACATTACACTTTTAACCACAAACAGCCCATCTCTGGCATACAAGTTTCGGAAAACATGTATTTGCATAAGCTAAATAAAAAAATCAGCTTAAGGACACATTTGTAGTAGTTTTTTAAATTAAATTTATACATCTTTATTAGGTAGATTCCAATTATTGTACAATTTGATTGTAGTTTTTAATTTTGTATTTTTTTAACTTCAACATTAACCGCAACTTTAATTAGCAAAAAATAACACTAAATAACAACAAATAAAATCAAGAAACGAATTAGTAAAAAAAGAATAACAAACAAAAGGACATGACACTTTCAGCGCTACTTATAAAGGAACCGCAAACACGTTTATTGCTGTTTCAGTGACAGACAGCAGTAGTACAGACTACAAAACCAAAAATGTCTTCAAGCTAATTTATACATACATATAATATATATATATATGTGTTTACGAAACTAATGTCACACTGGGCTTACAGATATTCATCAACATTTCGCTATACTTCCTTGGGACTTAACCAGGAAACAGGTATGTTTTGTCATATATGTGTGGTGCTTAGGCAGAACCAGATATGAAAAAAAGACGACAAACACCGTTATGTGTCATAAACACTTTTTAATTTTATAACATATAGGATTCTTTTACTTATTTAAAGGTATACCAAGCATAGTACAATAGTAACATTATTTATTTAAAGGTATACCAAGCATAGTACAATAGTAACATTATGATGAAATTAAAACATTGAACACAAATAGGACCATACAATATTATAGAATAATCAAAAGTAACATATAAATTCCTAGGCCCTCTATTTATTTATTTATTTACACAAACAGATCACAATCAGTTCACATTTTCCAGCAATTTCTTAAGTTCTAGATTGCAATCCAAAAGCAGTGTACACAGCATACTTATTGTGATTTAGCCATGACATTGTCATTTCAATTAAATTATTTCATTTCAGTGAAATATGTCAAAAATGTTTATTATATAATAAAACCAATAAAATATGTAATATATATCATCTTAATAAAACTGATTGCAGAAGGGTGGTGCTCAGCTGGTTACAAACATTAAATTATAATGATCTGGAAAATCTTTTGTGTATTCAAGAATAATAATGTGTATTTTGGAATGAGTAAATAGACCAAAGTTTTATTGTAATAATAATATATTGGGTCTGGATAAAAGCATTTATGAACAAATTCATGGAAGACACCGACTCCTGAAACACACACAAAACGTTCGGGAGTCAGAGGATGCTAAAATTGTATACACAGCATTGATCAATTTAACTGTTCCAAATGTATATTGTATAGTTTTTTTTTTAAACAATAAAGTTTATTATTATTATTATGATGAAATTAAAACATTAAACACAAATAGGACCATACAATATTAGAATATTAAAAAACTTTTTTTTTTACTAAATATTATGTACATACTAAATTTTAGAGTAAAGGTTAAAATTTCAGTTTTTGTCATATTCGATGGAATTACATTTAAAACAGAAACCGTTATTTATTGAAATTGGTTTTGCCTCAGCACCACCAGATTGTGATGTCAATATGACAGATAAATTAGCCTTGTTTAAGCGAAGTGTTTGTGAATAGTGCTACTACTAACTAGTGATGCCGAACGACAGTTGACCCTGACGGATATCAATACCATTGATTGCACAAAATATTAAGTCAAAGTCAAAATATCTTTATTCACGTAAACCTATTACAGGCATTTATGAAACGTCATTAATTTAATTATTTTGAATGATTCTACTCCTGTTAGCAGAAGACTAGCAGCTTAGCAGATTCCAGTGACCTGTTTAATTTGACTGAGAAAGGAATCTGCAAGGAAAACTCAGCTATGTCAGATTTACAAAATAAAACATATACAGAACTGCACCACAACGATCAATTAATACATGCCTATGTGCAACCCGAAGGTCGACAAAATATTGGTTTACATATTCGCGGTATATCTAAATTTTATATTTTGCATGGTTAGGCGATATTGTGATCCGTCGGCGTCGACAGACATTCCTAATTTGTTACCCCTATACATTGTCCTGTCTCTTTCTCGCCGCTTCCTTTCACAATTACCCTTCCCGCTCGCGCTAGTCCAAAGCTTTAGCATGACAAAGATGAGAGAGATGTCTGTCAGTCATGAGTGTCGGAATCCTGTTGCTAACATTCATGCGCCACTTACCATCAAGTGGGGGCAAGGTCACATGTCGTGCTTGTATAAATAAAAATACACTAACATGTCAATATTAAATTATTGATTATGGTCTTTAAATTTTTTTTTTTCTTTTCAGGCCGATAAAAGGAAGTCAATTGAGGTCATGGAGAAGAAAAAAATAATTAAGCTTAATATTATATAATGGTAGTTGCATAATCATTACTTACTTAAGTATTAACTATATATATATATTGTTTTAAATAACTTTTAAAAAAATGATTCTGGTTTCTGAGGGAAAAAATAAGATATAATAAAGTATCATCACGACCGTTTCCCTTTCGGGGTGGTCAGAAACCACGCTTATAAAGCGGATTCACATTTAGCCAACTTTACTGCCGGGCAATCATGACAAGTGGCAAGCTCGTCGATGTCTCCAGCGTACCAAACTCGAGAAATACCATAAATTAAATGTATTTACTTACATTAATAAATATTTTTGTGTCCCGACTAGGGATCGAACCCGGTATCTATAAATAAGATATCAAGGATATTTTTTTTTGTTAAACGTCAGGTGACTTTATAATCTAAAAGATATACGTTCGGTGTCTTGTTGGTCCCTCCGAAAGCTACCATAGTATTCACACATGTACATAGA
This sequence comes from Tinea semifulvella, assembly GCA_910589645.1. NCBI lineage: Eukaryota > Metazoa > Arthropoda > Insecta > Lepidoptera > Tineidae > Tinea > Tinea semifulvella. Next base: position 619,017 of record OU342598.1, on the reverse strand, counting down.
ATAAATTTAGTTTTTATAAATCATGTCCATTTTAGAACATATACAATGAAATGTATTTTTTATTTATTGTTTATTTTTTAAACACCTGAATTTAAAATAAAAAGCAAGATATTTAATGGCGCTTTGTAGTTTTGATTGTTTTTAATTAATAGATATATTATTCAAATAACATACTATTAGGACTGTCACTTCGCAGCTATGTTCACTCTGGTAGGGTTGGCAGAAAAATTACAAGTGCGATAATAGGTATGTAGTTTTTATATATTCTTGGTCTTAAACTAAAGTATCATCACGACCGTGTCCTCTTGCGGGACAAGTGGCAAGCTCGTCGATGTCTAGCGTACCAGACTCGTGTTACAAATAAATTTGAAGTGTATATTTTATATATCGAGCCCAGTCGGATCGCAATCGAACTTCCTCCTTGCGTCTCCTCGGATCACTTTGTCCCGGACGATGCTGCGCCATCCGGGTCTGCTCACGGCGGCGTGCAGGGCCTCGTGGACTTGGGTGTGAAGCTTTTACGGGCTATATGACCAAAATACTCGAGGACTCGTTGCAGGCAGATGGAAGATAGCCTGGTAGTGACCTTGAGCTCCTTGAGTATTGATAAGTTTGTTCTGCGCACTGTGGGATGCGCAGCATACTCCTCCAGCACCACAATATACTTACATCGTCTGTTAACTGGCAAATCTTCCAATTTTAGGGATTGGCCGAAGTTTGGTTTAACCGAAGTGGTTAAGTCTGCCGAATATTCGGTAAAACAGAACATTAAAATAACTGAGCTGTAGGTAATGGAATCACTAAAATATTTCCTATGTACTATTCTTTACGACGGCTATTAAAATATAATGATTGTATGTATTATGCATATCTGTATTTTGCCGGGTTACAAAGAAAACCTACTAACATTTTTTTTACACCAGTCGTTTAAAAACTTCTGATTTAAAAAGTAATTAAACGAACTGTTTTAGCCGAAAACGCAAATTATAAACTAATTAAATGTGCAAAAATAGCTAACTTTGTTAGTTTTTATTCTTAACATTATTTTTTTTCACTTCCAAGTGTATATCTTCAATTTTATTTAAAAAATATTATTTATATAATTATTAAATTATGTAAGTGTAGACAGGTGAAATAATTTAAAACATATCCTGATATTTAATTTATTATTTACTCATTATTTTAGTGAGACAAAGGTAACTTAAAATTGTAACAATAATAAGTTGGTAGGTAATTTTTTTTTTTCTCTATTTAAAAAAAAATCGAATAACTATGATCTGAGATATATAATGAAATGACTCGTATCTATATTATCCAGTGTCTTGTTTGTTTAAAACTTGCATTTTGATTGATTAAAAAATTACAAGAAAATCTAACGCAGATTAAAAAAAATATTCACATTTTGGTGTAAAAATTGGCGAACCTCTTATGGACATTATTTAATGCGAAACATTTTCGTACGTTCTAAAGTTGCCTCCGAGGTCTAGCGGTTAAGTCCGTGGATTTAGACTCGGGAGGTAACTGGTTCGATTCTTGGTTGGGAAACGATAATTTATTTGTGATATATCTCGAGTTTGCTACGCTAGATACATCGACGAGCTTGCCACTTGTCATGATGAGCCGGCAGTAAAGTGTGGTTTCTGACCACCCTGTAAGCGATACGGTCATGATGATACTTTACTTTTTTTACTTCAAAACAAGTTATGGAAAAATGTATTTAGCCATCAGAATTGTTTTTTATTTACATGGATATATAGAATTACAACATCATTGCGACCGGATTCGTCCAGGGTGGTCATAAACCACGTAAAGTTGCGGATAGAATCAGACTTAAGTTAAAATGGCGTCGCATGTTTTATTTATATGTATATAAAGCCATTTTAAACTTCAATCGTTACAATTACAGACTTCGTTTTGGTACAACCCAGCCTTGAGACTATCACATTGGAATGCTCCAAATGTCACCGTTTATTAATAATTTTATCATCCTTTCAGAAACTGGCGGTTAGAGCCGGTAAGTCACCGCTAGTGGCTTCGTTCACTTATCACGTAGGTTTTACCTGAAGATTTTGATGTTGTCCCTTTGCGTCACTTGCGTTATTCTTCTACACCAATCATGTTCCTATACGATCCAACTAAGAATGGGATGGAACCTTGTCACAGTGATTTTTTGTCGCGTTTGGATTTTCGAACTTGTACAAGCTTTTTTCAATATTATTCAACTGGCTCCGTGGTCTAACGCTCAAGTCCGTAGATTTAAACGCGAAGTTACCGGATTCGATTAATGGTCATTCATTTAATTTGCCACTTGTCATGATGGGCCTATAGTAAAGTTGAGAAACCGTTTAAAGGGAGTTTCTGACCACCCCGGAAGGGATGTGGTCGTAATAATACTTATTACTCAATTCACTGTTACAAGGTTCCATCCCATTCTTAGATGGATCGCATAGTATACGGGGTGACTTTGTATGGTCTGACGTTAGACTAATATGTGATTCTATTGATAGAAACGAAACAACTTTTCCTAAGAAACCATATGTCAAAAATGACAACAAAAAAAAAACAATTTTAAAATAGCTAATTTGTATGGAGAAGCAAATATAATATTTATTTTCTGACATATGGTTTCCCCTAAGAAAGTTAGTTTCTATCAATAGAATCACATATTAGTCTAACGTCCAGACCATACAAAGTCACCCGTATATTGTAAGCTAAAAATGTTGTAACATACGAATGTATACAATATGAAAATAATATATTTATTATTGGTATTTTTTTGTTGTTTTATTAGTACGATATTATTTGTAATACAGACTGCGACAGCTCCTAGCATCAAAGAATATCCATAAGCACATTAACCCAATCCGAACCGTTATTTATCTTCAATATTTTGCAGTTCTGAACTGTGTTAGGTACTTCCCGTAGTCCGTTTACAGAAAGTACCTACCAGTCGCACCATTACGAATAAAATTTATGAATATTACGGTTGCGGCAAAAAAATATTGCATTAGATACGCGGCTTATAACTGGAACACGGAGTTTCTCCCCCCGATTGCAGAAAAAACGTAAAGTATCATCACGACCGTTTCCCTTCCGGAACTTCAGAAACCACGCTTATAAAGAAATGCTTGACAAATGGCAAGCTCGTCGATGTCTCTAGCATACCAAACTCTGGATATATCACAAATTAGATAATAATTTTATTTATTTAAATTAAATAATAATATTGTAATTAATAATTGATCTAGTATTGTTAGACACGCGCCGTCAGTCCACGTGTTCATAAGCTTGGTAACTGCATTATTTTTAAAGAAACAAGCATCGGGCTGACAATAAATATTTGCAAATATATAGGTACCTACTTTTATAATATGTAAGTATTTCTTAGGATATTTTATATCGGCGCTACCCTTCATCTCATACTCTCCCACAGGTTAATGTTAGAAAATGCCTTGTACGCATTAATCTTCGCCTTTGTACAATCTAATTCGTGCAATAATAATATTAATTTTGTTTAACAAATTAGTAGGTAGGTACTGTAACCTGCCTTTGCAGTCGCAGGTTTATCCAACGCCTGCGGTTGTAGTTGCTTTTAATTGTTACTGAGAGGATTCTACTTTCGTTCTCAAAACAAAAACCTATCAACTATGTCATTGTCGTATATTGACAATACTCTTCTTTGTTAAAATGCAAATAAAATTCTGTAACCTACATGTACCCGTTACAGTACCTACTATTATTGATTTTTTTATTGTACCTATCAAAATTAATAAATTGACCTATTATTAAGGATGCTCTTACTAATAAAAAATGAAAAAAACTTTAATCCCGCCATTGCTAGTAGCACTGCAAAAACTGGCATACGAGGGGCGTTCAAAATATTCTCGGTATTGATACGTTACAACCTCTTTTATATATATATTTGTTACTGGCCGCTAAGATTCATCCATTGACATTAAAAAAAAGTAAAATTGGAACCGAGATGTTCTTTTGTTTTTCTGCAATTGCCGAACAAACATGAACACCATGAGCGAATTAACAATTTTAACGAAATTAGAGCACCGATCCGTCATAAAATTCTTGACAAAACAGGGTAAAAATCAAAAAACCATAAAAGAGGAAATGGATTGTGTTTACCGTGAGTCTGCTCCTTCTTTATCTACTATTCAAAAATGGTCAAGCGAATTTAAGCGTGGAAGGGAGAGTATTGAAGATGACCCTAGACCTGGCCGGCCTGTAGTGGCTACCTCACAAGAAAATATTGATAAAGTGGAAAAACTTATATTGGAAGACGGCCGAGTGAAGGTAAAATCTATAGCTCAAGTAACCAATCTCTCTATTGGTACATGACATTATACATGACCATCTTAATATGTCAAAAGTAAGTGCAAGATGGGTTCCGCGAATGCTGACGCTTCTTCAAAAGGATATGCGTGTGGCTTGCTGTTCAGATTTTATCGACCTGTGTGGTGAAAATCCCGATGAGGTGCTGCAAAAAATAGTTACTGGAGATGAAACCTGGGTTCATCATTATGACCCAGAGAGCAAACAGGAGTCCATGCAGTGGCACATTAAGGGTTCAGCTCATCCCAAGAAGTTCAAGGTAATCCCGTCAGCTGGCAAGGTCATGGCCACAATATTTTGGGATTGTGAAGGAGTTTTGCTTATCGATTATAAAGAAAAAGGTGTAAATATCACAGGGCAGTACTACGCTAACGTTATACGTCAATTAAGAGATGCGATCAAAGAAAAGAGGCGAGGAAAGTTAACCAAAGGTGTTCTGCTTCTGCATGACAACGCCCCTGTCCATACTGCTCATATTGCCAAGGCAGCTATTGTTGAATGTGGGTTTGAAACTGTTACTCATCCACCCTATAGTCCGGACTTAGCCCCAAGCGACTTCTTTTTGTTTCCCAATCTTAAAAAGGATCTGCGTGGAAATAAATTTTCTGACGATGAAGCGTTGAAGACGGCCGTGGAGGAGCATTTTTACACCAAAGATAAAAAATATTTTTATGAGGGATTAAAAAAAATAATTGATCGATCTTATAAGTGTATGAACATAGGGGGGGAGTATATTGAAAAATAAAAATATCAAACTTTTCGTACTTGTTTGTTTTTATCCACATACCGAGAATATTTTGAACGCCCCTCGTATATATCCTCTTCTTTAGTATTATGTTGCTGTTATTAGTTTGTATTTACAGTTATTACAGTACATATCGTTAGTAATACGACATCTGGATTCTTACATACGAGCTTATTTTTCGAATAAAATGCTTATTACTTAAGTTGTAAATGTGAAATGCTGTGTTCTTTTATAACCACATTATAAATAGCAATGTAAAATTTATAAGATAGTTTTAGGGTCGATAATTTCATATTGTGCCCTTAGCATTTAAAATCACACACACTTGTTTCACTTTGAAAGTCGCTCGACTTGGCGTTGCTCTATGGTTTTCATAAAATTTAAGCAAAACGCTTTGCTTTCAAGTCAAACACAGCATCAGGGTGCGATTTGTATTCATACAGTTTAAATAGTAGAACAAACTGGTTCACCCGCTCCGCCGCTGGGGTATAGATTTGTTGGAAGTAAAATAAAAAAACTATTAATAATATATTTTATTTTCTAATACATTGACATCAAGTATGTTTTCGAGTAATAATTAGCGCTCTCCATGGAAACCCAGGTACTGTACTGTACTTTCTGAGTTTGTGAAACTTTCAACATACATAATACAAATTAGGCCATAATGTACCGAAGACTTTCAAATCACAACTGGCCAACTTTTTGTGACCATACAAAAAACAAATTTGCCAACCATGTGATAAAACCGTTTTATTATCAATATTTTTGAAGTTTGGGCAAGAATATAGGCCAGTAAATATTGCAATTTATTAAGAATGTTCGTAATTCTAGAAACCTGATCAACTACATTTCTCTACTCCACTCAGACTTGAAAATTCTTTGATAAAATATCGGATCAGCAAACCCCAGACTATATTTTTGAAAGAAACCACAGAGCACAAAATCGCCGCGCGTAAATTCCGTGCTCTGTGTAAAAAACTTTATAATCATAAAAAAAAGTTATTCGCGATCGATTGGCGAAAGTGTTCGTGTAAAATTACCATTTTCTAGCTGAAGTATTTTTTTTCCAAAATCTATGAACGCAGTTCAGAATATCTCAAACAGATATGGATGGACTCCTAGGAAGGTTATCCTGTAACGGTTAAGGTACCTGCCCTTGTGACCCGTTTCAAAAAATCGACCTGTATAATTATGTTACATATTGTGTTTATAAAGGCTGAGTTGCAAAAAAATTAAATCTCTGCAAATGTAACGATTAAAGTTAATAACCTACGCCAGTTATATTTGGTAGGTCGGCCGTCAGCTGGTACAATCGACGCCATTTTTAACTGTAATCGTTACAATTACAAGAATAAAGTTCAAGCTACCGTGTCGTCTTTGATTAATGTTTCAGTGTAACATTTATAACGTCTTTTTTGCATTCGCTATCTCCCGGGATTACTAAAAAAACTATCCTTTACCCAATATACATACAAAAAACTGACTATGATTTAACCGATCAATGTCAACTCCTGCAATCAACAGTAGGTAAGCAAAACTTTTAGTGCAGCACTTGCCAGAGTTTTTGTCGTCTGTACATAGGGGCCGCCATTAGTCACGTGAGGCTCGAAAGGGGGGGGGGGGGGGGGGATATCATAAGGAGACTAGCAAATCAATACAAACCATTAACACTAAAATATTTTTTTGACGTCAATTGTACCAGCTAACCTTCAAAATAAAACTGATACTTTCGACGCTATTTTTTAACTTCATTACAATTACAAACTTCATTTTGGTGCAACTCAGCCTAAGTCTTCGCTCTTTAGTTGGCCGCATGATCACATGTCGTGCTCAGATGGTAACATTTTTAACCAAATTTTATTAAAATCGGTTTACCCAGTAAACAGACACAAGGGCGTGGGGTCACATGTTGCGCTCAGATAATGAGGGCCTATATCAAAGTAGTTCTGCCAAATTTAAAAAATCGGTTTATTAGTTTAAGCGTGAAGGCGAGACAAACATGCTTTTTTTACATTAAAATTTATGCGTTCTTTAAAAGTATGTGTTCTCTTTCAGTAGAAAATGATTGGAAGACATTAAGCGTACATTTTTTTTTGTAACTTAAGATTTTATTACTGAATAATTAAAATAATAAATAGGTAGGTACGTAGTTCTTTATTTTTATTCTAGATTATAATATAATAATATTTGCTCTTTTTCCACGCAGTATAACTATGAATACAATTTAGCCCTAATCCCCATACAAGATGAATGATGTCTTTCGATTTAGTGCATTAGCTTAAATAATTCGTATTGAATTCTTAATCTCTTAAGTCTAGCTATGACAGTTAATGCGCAGAAGGCGAAAGGTATTATGGCGGCGGGTGTACGTATCGTGCGCAGCGTCATTGCGTCAGTGCGAGACTCCGTCCACATTACATTCATAGCTAGACTTAACTGCTGCCACCTATACCTACTAATAAGTCAACATTAGAGATAAATATATTAATATAATCAACAAAAGGTACGACGTCGGCTCATTTACAATAATCAGAAAAATAATTACGTACAAATCCATACGTGAAGACGGCCGGGAACCAGTAGGTGATGACATTGAAAATTTGGTGGATTTCTTTATTTACCTACTGACAATTTTAGCGCGAGTTTAGACAAGATATTATATTATATGTATATTCTGTTATATGACAGCTCCACCAAAACGAAATCTCGATAATTGTAACGATTAAAGGTAAAAATGGCGTCGATTGTACCAGCTGATGGTTGACCTTCAAAATAAAACTGATACATTCGACGCCATTTTTAACTATAACCGTTATACATACAGTGACTTTATTTTGGTTTAGAACGGGACTACGGCCGCAGCAGCCGAACAACTACCGGAACTACTACGAGGGCATCAATAAAACAGCATCAAAAATTCTCAGGATAAGCGAAGAACTCTCTCCTTTTTTTTGTATTTTAGTAGACTAGTAAATTGCCACTAACGAATTTGTGCCGACATATTTTTTCTTTAATGCTTGGCTAGGGCAGAAATGTGCTAGGAAAATAATCAGTGAGCGAAGAAAACTTCTACCAATGACGTTTATTCACACTGATATTTTTTGGTGCGAGCCATCCAATTCCCTGGCACACTTTTGGATAAGCAGCCTTTTAGAAAACCATTCCATTGACTGTAATACTAACATACAGAACAAACTTAGTAAGTAAATAAATGCCTTAAAAAGAAATAAAATTAGAATTTGAATGTAACAATAATATTAATATCTGTATAAAGAGGCTCACACTTGCAGACATATTGCAGGGATATTAAAAGATTGCCTTAAAAAAAAAAGCTTTGTGACAAAGGACTTCTATTGTCATCCTATGCTATGCCTGCACCCTAATTTCTTAAATAATTTAGAGTCAGTCTTGTAGGTAATATTTTAAACTGGAATCATGTATATGCATACATACATATTCCAGAACCAGCTTTACACAGTGAAAGTTGGTTCGAGAGAAATTCCAGCATTATTGTTGGACCACTTACTGAAAGAATTTAGCTTAAGCAAGACATTAGAATAATTATACAGTATTTGATCAGGTAGAAAAAACAGAAAAGTAGATTAAATACATTTTATATAATAAAAAAGGGAACCCAAACCCAGCCTATGTCTCCTCTCTCTCACACATGATGGACCATTGGTTGCTATGCCATAACCTATGAGACTGACTCTTTAGACATAAAATTAAAGCTCAAAATTAATGTAAAAACGAAAAGAAAAACCCGACTGGCCAAAAATATTTATATGTTCTGTAATCTCCAGCTCTAGCAATATATGTTCTAGGACCTGTGATAATGGTTGATATTGTAACGAAGAAGTATACATAGAGTTAAAGTATATACCTTTTCCATTGTAAGAGTCTATGAATGAGTTTGTTCATTGCTTAAGTACAATTTTGATTCAGAATACTAAAATGTCATTTATTATTTCAATAGAATATAAAATAATAAATATTATTTACAATATTCATTCATATTATAATATCATACAATTAGATTTAAGTATACCGAGCTTAATGTAACATACCATTTTGTTTTAATATTTGCTGATAAATACTTTTTCGCTAAGTACATTTATTTTGAGATTTACTTAAACAATAAATTATGTATTCTTCTGTCAAATTAACAATAATTTTATCCAAATCACGTTTACACATTGCAATTAGAAGTTATGAAACAATGTTTCTCTGTAATGTATTTACATACAAAATTATACAACTTAAAGTAAATTATGCAATCGCTATGTTGCACATCAAGTCAGCAGTCCAATTCAAAAATCTAGCAACTCACATTCCTTTGTTCTGAATCATGCTCAGAGCACTTAGAATGAATATAATACTGACAGTAATTCCGAATCAAATATCACGATTTTGATGCTCAAAGCGTAATATCAATTCGGAACAGACTAAATTACATATTCACTCCTATCACAAGTGCTCTTTTAATGTAAAAAAGATACATTGCAGATTCCACATCTTTGAGTACAAATACTAACAAACACCTCTCCCGGCCTTTTCAGTTTCAATGTGTAATATTATTTATTTATTTTGATTGTCTAAAATAACTTGCAGTATTTACAGTACAGACATTTTTTATGTATTTCCTGCATGAAAATGGTGCACATCACGATGAGATTAACGACCAACAACTGACAGTGCTTAGAGTGATCCACCACAATATTGTGAGTAGTCTTAGCACAAGCAATGATGTCTTTTTAGACATTCACAAAGCTTTGGCAATACAGTTTATATGCATCTTGGAATAGCTTTAAGCATGCTTAGGTTACTATTATTGTGTCTCGGAATGAGGGAATTGTAAATATCAAATCTATAATAACTTAAATGGTCCATTCAAATTTAACCTTGTGTTCTTGACCTGCGCTCACAGTAATTACAGTTGTGTGATAACAAATTAATTAACCAGTAGCAAGATTTATAAAAATATTGTTTTTTTTTTAAATCAACCATGTTCAAAACATCAACTGATGGCTGCCTAAGATTGATTTATGAAATTTTAAAACAATAAAATTAGCCCTAAACTTTCGAAGAATATAACTGAAAGTTGTTTTTAAAAATCCAAGTCTAAGTTTGGTTTGAATGCAGATACAAATGTAAAGTATCACAACCTTTCCCTTCCGGGTGGTCAGAAATGGTTTCTATAAAGAAGCGGATTCACATTTAGCCAGCCTGTAGTAAAGGCCAATCATGACAAGTGGCAAGCTCATTGATGTTCCTAGCGTACCAAACTCGGGAAATATTATAATTAAATTAAATAATAATTTATTTAATTAATTTAAATTAATAAACGTTATTGTGTCCTGACCAGGAATCAAACCCGGTACCTCCGGGTCTAAATCCACAGACTTAACCCCTAGACCTTGGAGGCAGTAATGTGATTGTTATTATATATATTATTACTGTTATTATTATTATATATTATTGTGTAAGTTATTTCTACTTTAAAACTTACTAGATTTTTAAATTATACAGCCAAAGTTGATGATTAAATAATAACTGTGGGAATGTATAGATTACAATAAACAAGTGTTTTGTTAAATAACTATCTCGGAACCTGTCCAAATTAAGAAATATCATTTAGCTACACAGAAAAGCAAATAGAGATTTAAGAAAAAAGAGTTCCAAATTCAGCTTATTGTCTACAAGGCAGAGACACAATGCACCCGGCACAGTGAATCCATAATTGTTAAGATTCTCCATCAATTTTATTGAACATGAATTTGTTTTTGAACAGACTCCCTAACTACATTATTACTCCTATTAATATTAAACCAAACTATATTGTAGACCAAACATGCATCTAGCACAACAATTATCTATTTACAAAATAAATTACACAATGTACACCTTTCTCTAACGCAGCCTCAGTCATTGGATATAGAGATGAGAACATACTTCACCATGTACGCCAGGAACACAAAACCCACAAACACAAAAACATTGGTGAGGATATTGTACATGTTTGACTGACTCTCCGAGGACACTTCGCTCACAGAGCCCGCCGCCGCATTCTCTGACTGCAGCAATGCCTCCTGTCTCTGCTTTATCTGCAACTCCATCTCCTCTACATAATCAGGAAACAACTCACAAAACATCTTATTCTTCATATTTGTCTCTAGAGACTCCACGGCGTAGCATCTCTTTTGGAAATCGGAAGACTCAATAGACCCCATGGTGGGCGTCTTTTCCAGCATAAAGCTGAGCAGGCCAGTCAGAATAGTGGACACAGACCACGCGGGATTCCACGTGTCAGGGTGGAAGTCAGTGATGCTGAGGCACAGTCTTGTGTTGGTGCGGAAACGGCCGTTCGGAGTGATCATGTAGATCGCAGGAGGCTTGAACGGAAACTCTCTGGGAAATATGATCTTGCCGTGGTAGTAGCCGCCCTCGTAGGGGCTCTTCTCTGGTCCCTTCACCACGTAATGCCATTCTAGAATATTGGCTGGCACAGGCTCCGCAGTCACATACGGAATGGGATCGTTCTTCAACCTGAGGTAATCTTGCTTCAACCTACTGGTGGCTCCGGTTACCTTTGATTTAGACATTGTTGTGATGTCCTAACGACATTAATTGTTTAATAAATTAAATAACACCACACAAATAAAGTTCTCACCAAAATTCTCGGAAATGTCAAAGAACAAAAACGTCATGAAATGTCAGATATTTTTTTAATTAGGCACTGGCGTGGAATCTGTGCATTTATTTTTTGGCAAAGGATCTAGTACCATTCATGCTCATAATTGTAGACTCGATTGGTTGTAAAGGGTCGAGTTCATGTCTGCTTATTTTTATTAAAATCAATCAGCGAAATGTGAGGTCGAGTTTAAGATTATTAAATAACAGCCCTACACCACAGAGCCTTAACTAGACATCCTATGCTGAAGCTTTCAGATCATATTATTTGGCCATTTCTCGCCACGCCTGGCCTGAACAAGCATTTGTTAAATCGGGACCAACAGCTTAATGTGCTCTTCTCACCACGTTGTAAATCTATGGCGTCAGTACGTAAGAAAAGTATATTTCTCATTAATATATGCTGGAATTAGGTGCGGTGGTACGAACGCTTTCCTTAAAATCCAAAAGGTGCGCGTTTCCAGCCCGGGCATGTACCAACGAGAAATACTATTCTAACGAACATTAGTCATAGATTTACAATACCACCGTTCCTGTGCTTCAGAGAGCACGTTAAGCTGTTGCTCCCGGTTTCACAAATACCAACCTGTGAAATCGTTAATAAATTGTCATTAGACCCTCGCCACCCCGTCCGGCCACCGACCGTGGTGAGTGGGCCAAATTCTGTGATCTGCTGTAACATGCCGGAATTCGAACCGCGAATATTTTCAATCGAAGGAAAGTGTCGTACAACTGGACCACCAATAATACTTTGGGTTAATAAAACAAACTTAAGGATAATTAAAGTGTAATTTGTATAAGTTGTAAAACAGCATAAAAAATGTTACAATCACGTTGTAGATAAATGAGTCACTAAAACCGGATATTATCAAATAATCAAGTGTTATAATCAAGAAGTATATTTCTGATTTCTTGATTTAATTGAGTTATTTTGTCTTCATCAGGACTATCTTCTGCTATAAGTTGATCCCTTTGTGTTATTAACTGGTTCAGTTGGTCGTTAGTAGAGGGTATTGATGGTTTCTTCAATAGATTCGTCAAATTATCATCATTTATGGTTTTAAAAATATCTTCACCTTTGTTGTTACCCATATTGTGATCTCCATCAGAGTTTGAACTGAAATGTAAAAATTAACTTTACGGCCGGTTGCAGAGAAAGGCATTATTTTGGTTTATTTTGTTCACAACGCATACTTTGTCCTCATTCATTTTTAAAGACATTTCGAAGATAATGAACGTTGATTGAACGGCTTAAAGTGATATTTGGCAATTCATTGTAACCAACGGTTTTAACGCTAAAATTGTATATATTTATTTATATATGCAAAGCAGAAATAGTTTTTGAGAAGAGTTCACGACCTAAACCAACGACTTAGACAGTTGTTCGTTCTGTCCACGCAAACAGCAGGCGTACCGCAGGGCTCTGTGTTTACACCAACACTCATTCTTCTGCATATCAATGATATGTTGTCTCACGGACGGTATCTATGTCTTTGGGAGGTAACCAACTAGAATCACGGAGGATTATGACAGCAGAGCTGGACGGCACCCACCACAAAATATATTTATATTTATGTGGGGTGTCCAAAATCTTATTCAATAAGCCAAGTAGTCCCCCTTCTCTCCAGGCCACCATGCTGGATCTACAGCCCAGCTTCAACATTCTCGGGGTGGAAATACGCTCAGACCTAAACCACCGGAGCTACATTGAGAGCATCATCAAAACAGCGTCAAAAAAGCTCGGAATACTAAACAAGGTGTAGCGGTTTTTTCCGACTGATTGATAGACTGTTACTGTACAAAGCACAGATCAGACCATGTGTAGAATACTGTTCTCACCTTTGGGATGGTTCCGCCAAGTACCTCACAGATGTTGTTAACTAAATCTAGGATACAAATATGTATACATATAGTTTTGTGGTGTGGTGGGGAGGGGCGTGTTCCTGGCGGATGGCCCGGGCTTATTTAAAGTGTATGTATTTATGGGTTTGGGTTGTCTGTCGGCAGTGCGTTTCACTTTATTTTCGCTACATATTTGTACAAAAACTTGTGTGAACTAACTCAAGGCATATTGTTATCATTCTGCCAATTATAATGTTAAGTGCTGTATGGTTTACCTAATAAAAATTTTAAAAAATGTCCCACAGAGGCGAGCTGCTCGAATTGTGGACGATGCCACTATATCTGAAACTACCGAATCCCTGCAGAAAAAAAAAAAGAAATACCCAATGTTTAGAAGTTGTGTCCGACCATGTAGTGAGTGCGTCAATATTTCCTTCCTTTGGTTAAGTTTGCAGTAATGCAGTTCCCTGACGGCGCGACTCCATTGTTCCTTAAAGAATGCTTTGGATTGCAAGGCATTGTCCAATTTCTCTTCTAAGCAGCGCTGGAATATATTTTTTTTACATTAAACAACTTTTTACACACAATCTTTCCTTCTAGCTGACGTAAGACCCTCTCGCTCACACAATCCGATATTTTCAAAGATTTTTCGCTTTTTCATTTAAATAAAATTACGGATATTTTTTAAATTTAATAATGATCAGGAACGGTCCAATAATTTTTTGTAAATATTGGATTGTGTAAAAAGCATCAAATTCTGCAACCTCATTAATTCATAAAAAAGAATATTACGTCAGACTTGGCTGTATGGGCTAGACCATGGATGCACAGACCGCGGCCCGCGGGCCGCATGCGGCCCGTGGGTCGTATACTGGTGGCCCGCCGACAGCAAAAATAATACTCTCGTGCATTCGAAAAATATTGAATTCTATTCCAGAATAAAACAAAAAAAAAATATGTTCGAAAAGTAATGTGAAACTCGCGCGCGCGCAATTTGAATCTAGCGCCCAAAATTGCTAAGTCAAGTAACATCGCTCGCTATAGAAATCAAGAATTTTCTAGCGCGGTGAGCAAGCGAGATAGATATAGTCCCGTATTCCCGATTGCTCGCGTATCTACACGAAGCTTCCAGAGTCGTTTGCGCGGTATAAAAATCACGTTAACCGCAGCGGCCGAACAGTTCGCTTTTCATTTGAGTGAAGTGTCAACAACAGAAAGAAATAAGCGCGAAAATACAAAGCGAAGTAATAAGTGATTGAGAATAAGTGCAGTTTATTAGTGTTTTTGGGAGGCAATAGTTCTAGTGTAGATTTTAACTCGACTAGCCGGTGTCATATATTTTGATCCACATTCAACGTGGATTTCCTGTTGCAGTGTTAACCCGTCAAGTGCCGTGTATAATTGTGTTGTGAAAACGTAAGTAAAACTCTGTTATTAATAAGTGTTTCCCTACCTATTTAATCAATTTTAATTAAATTTAGCTTTAATGTTGGCTAAATATTAAAATAAACAAAGAAATTACTATTTTTATAAGAATTTCTCTAACTGTAATAATTACGTCATTATTTCAGATAAAATCTGTATAAAAATCTTAAAATTTCTGAGAAATAATATTTAATCAATTATTTTTGATAATTTAAAAAAAGATAGGTAATTTAAGTGGGTACTGTAATTGTTTTTAGGTGCTGTGTTAATCCTAGCCAGGATTAGAACGCAACATGGAGAAGCCAGGACCTAGTAAAAAACGTAAGGTTAAAGATGAAAATCGGCAGTTTCAAGAAATTTGGACTGAGAAATACTTTTTTGTATGGTCGCATAACAAAGTCGTTTGTTTAATTTGCAAGAATTCTGTTGCGATTGCAAAGGATTATAATGTAAAAAGGCACTATGAAACGCAGCATCCTTCTTTTACCAAGTTTACAGGCGAATTAAGAAAGCAAAAAATGTTGTCTTTAAAACGGGAGCTTATTGGTCAGCAAGCTATGTTTACAAAACACATTCAAGATTCAGAAACGGCTACAGAAGTTAGTTATGAAATTTCTCGAATGATAGCAAAGCGAAGTCGCCCCTTCAATGATGGCGATTTTGTAAAAGAATGCATGGAAATTGCCGCTAAGAAAATGTGTCCAGAAGCAGCAAAAAAGTTTGAGAAAATTCAACTGAATCGTATGACTATCCAAAGACGAATTATGTCCTTGTCAGGTAATATTGCGGAACAATTAATTGAAAAAACTAAGATCATGGAATTTTTTTCATTAGCACTCGACGAATCGACTGATATTAGTTCCACAGCTCAACTTCTCATATTCATACGAGGTGTTACTCAAGATTTTGAAGTCTTCGAAGAGTTATTAGGAATGTGTTCATTGAAAGGTCAAACCAAAGGAGTTGATATACTCAATGGACTTTTGGACGAGTGTTCAAAAACTGATTTGGACTTATCTAAGTTATCGGGAGTTGCGACTGACGGTGCTCCTTCCATGATTGGTATCAATTCCGGGCTAGTTACTTTGCTGAAAAAGCACCTGCAAGAAAAAAACATAAACACTGAAGATCTCATGCAGTTTCACTGCATTATACACCAGGAAGCCCTCTGTTCTAAAAAAAATGAATTTCAAAATGTAATGAAAGTAGTAGTTTCGACTGTAAATTTCATAAAATCACGAGGACTCAATCACAGACAATTCAAACAATTCCTTGATGACATCGAAAGCGAATACGGAGATTTACTGTATTATACAGAAGTAAGGTGGCTAAGTCGTGGATTGACACTGGAACGATTTCTAAATTTAATAGAAGAAATTGGAATATTTCTGGCGGAAAAGCAAAGGGATGTCCCGGAACTTAAAAATCCTGATTGGTTGTGTGATTTAGCTTATTTAGTTGACATTACAAATCATTTGAATGTCTTGAACACACGGCTTCAAGGCAAAAATCAACTGATATCCCAGCTCTATGCTCATGTAACATCCTTTCAATGCAAGCTGACACTTTTCAGATCACAATTGAATTCTGGAAATTATAATCATTTTCCGAATTATAAGAAAATGGCTGAAAAATTCAACAAAACTGCGATTAATTTCAGTTATGTAGAAAAGCTAGATATTTTGATTCAATCTTTTGAAGACAGATTTTCGGAGTTTAAAAAAGTGAAACCTCTGTTGGACATATTCAGCAATCCTTTCACTATTTCAGTTGAAAATGCGCCAGAGTCAATGCAGTTAGAAATTATCGACATTCAAAATGACCAAGATTTACGCAACAAATTCAACGAAGGAGACTTGCTGAACTTTTACCGCTGCATTGATAAAAATATGTACGAAGAGTTGCGCATAAACGCTCTGAAATGTGCCAGCTTATTTGGTTCTACCTATATATGTGAACAAACTTTTTCAATACTAAATAATAATAAAACAAAAAATCGAAACCGCCTTGCAAATGAAAGTTTGGAAGCAGTTTTACGTGTTGCTACAAGTAAATTTGAGCCAAATATAAAAAAGATTGTAAGCACTATGCAGTGCCACGCTTCAAATTAATAATTTCTTTTTTAATTTTAATAAATTTTTATCAATTCTTTATTGTCTTTAACTACCTATACCTACTTCTGGCGGCCGGCCCGCTATCAGTTCATGATTTGGCCGAGTGGCCCCTAGTATTAATAAGTCTGTGCAACCCTGGGCTAGACCCTTTGCCTTCCCTATCACCTCATTCATCATTCATCGGGAGAAGAGAACACAATATATATATGCTAAACTCGCATTCACATGCTTGATGATACTGATCATCAAGACCGTTTTTGTTCCGAGTCGTCAGCGGGGTGAGGCGGAAACGGCACAATCGTCTAAAAACGAATAGTCTAAGATCGATTATGTCTGTCACAAATTTCCAAGATTTTGATATTTCTGACAGACGTAATCGATCTTAGACGACTTGTTTTCAGACGATTGTGCAATCCGCTGGAAACCACGTTTATAAAGTAAATCATGACAAGTGGCAAGCTCGTCGATCTCTCCAGCGTACCAAAGGATCAAATATTAATTAAAATTAATAAATATTATTGTCCCGACCAGGAATCGAACCCGATACCTCCGAGTTTAATTCCACGGACTTAACTGCTAGATCACGGAGGCAGTTTACAAGCTTGTAGCTAAAATATAGGGCCGATTTTATTAAAATTTGTCAAACTTTATGCTAAGGATTAACATAGATAGGGTATATGACGTTACAATCTGAGTACGACAATACAGACAACTTAAGGTTTTTATTTTTTATAAAGTCAAAGTCAAAGTCAAATCATTTATTACAATTTGGCCTTCTCGGGCTCTTTTGTATTGTCACATCACATTGTTATAATTATTTAAATAAATTATATTAAATTTATTACAATACAATTGAATTGACCTAAATATAAACATACACCAACAGTAACAGGTGTCCAAAATATATTAATAATATACATTTGCACATCTACCAGGCATTTTTGTCACTAATAAAATCATTTATCTTATAATAGGCCTTGCCTATAAGTCGACGTTTGACATGAATTTTTAGTTTATCGAAACACAAGCTAGTTAGTTCCTTTGGGAGTGTGTTATAAAAACGAACACCAAGTCCCAAATAAGACTTACTAGTTTTACTGAGGCGTAGGTGAGGCGTAGGTGAGGCAAAGCTAATTTGTGATTATTGCGTGTGTTGCGAGAATGCAAGTCACAATTCCTTTTAAATTGTTTTATATTCTTGTGGACATACATAATATTCTCTAGAATATACTGAGATGCCACTGTAAGAATATCATACTCCTTAAACTTATCTCTTAGCGAAGTGCGAGCGGTCAAATTATAAATATATCGAATAGCCCGCTTTTGTAAAATAAAGATAGTTTCAATGTCAGTAGCATTTCCCCACAGTAAAATTCCATAAGACATAATACTATGGAAATAGCTAAAATAAACTAATCTAGCAGTATCAACATCTGTCACACGCCTCACCTGTCTAATGGCATACGCCGCTGAGCTCAGCCTTTTGGATAGTGCTGCAATATGAGCACCCCACTGGAGTTTGGAATCTATTGTTATACCTAAGAATACTGTACTTTCCATGATCTCCAATTGCTCACCATTTAATATTATATTTGGAGAAATGTTTCTTACATTAGGAAGAGCAAATCTTAGACATTTAGTTTTTCTAGCATTAAGCAGCAAATTGTTAGCTGTAAACCAGTTGTAAACACGATCAAGCGCATTGTTTACTACGTCAAAATTATTAAGCTTCCTGTCTATTTTAAATATTAGAGAAGTATCATCAGCAAACAAAACAATATCGTGTAAGTTTTTAATACAATATGGTAGGTCGTTGATATAAACTAGAAACAAGAATGGACCAAGAATAGAGCCCTGTGGGACACCGATCCTTACTGGAGATCCAGAAGAAGTGATATTACCAATAGCCACCCTCTGCGTTCTATCAGAAAGATACGACATAACCAATTCTAGAGCTGAATCTTTTATGCCATAGTAACTTAGTTTAAGAAGCAGTGTACCATGATCTACACAATCAAAAGCCTTTGATAAGTCACAGAACACTCCAATAGCGTCCTGGGACTTCTCCCATGCTTCAAATATAACCATAATTAACGACATACCCGCGTCAGTAGTCGACCTTCCCTTAGTGAAACCAAATTGTTTGTTGTGGAGAAGTTTATTAACATTAAAATGTAATAGTAGTTGATTTAAGATTATTTTTTCAAAAATTTTACTTAGTGCTGGAAGAACTGAGATAGGCCTAAAATTTGTAGGATCAGATTTACAACCAGACTTAAATAAAGGTATAATTTTACTATGCTTCATTAAATCTGGAAAAACTCCCGAGTCAATGCTACTATTAAAAATAACAGCTAGATAATGAGCCAACGAGTCAATGATTGAACTTAATACGTTGACTGATATTCCCCAAAGATCCTCGGTCTTCTTGATATTAAGAGACTTAAATGTCTTTACTATAGTATGTGCATTGACATGAAAAAAATTAAATGTAACTAAGCATTGATTCACATTAGCTTTCAAAAGTGTTTCCGATAGAACTGGTGATGAATTTAAGGACCTGGTCGTTTCAATAGGTATATTAGAGAAAAAACTCTCAAACTCCTTAGCCACTTCTAAGTCCGATTTTATTAACTTATTTCCTATCTGAAGACTGAAATGATTATCACGAGGCTTAACCTTACCAGTCTCGCAATTAATTACATTCCAGACGGCTTTAATCTTGTTATCCGACCGTTTGAGCTTTCTGGCAATAAACATTGATTTTGCTGCAATGCAAACCATTTTAAATGTCTTAGAGTACTTTCGAACGTAATCAACAAAATGAGGATCATGGTTATAACTTTTTTCATAATAAAGGTCGTATAACCTCTGTCTACTCTTGTGAATGCCTACTGTTGCCCAATCACCAAATTTATTTTGACCCAATTTAACCCTCCTTAATTTAAAAACTTTGTTATATTCAGTTTTTATAGCATTGAATAAGGATGAGTAGAGTATGTTGGGTTCATGATTAATGTAAGGCAGCAACGGTAGGTTATAATCTATATTGTATTTAAACTTTTCAACTCGTGAAGTTGTTATAGGTCTACAAGTAATTATCTCACAATTATTTACTAATTTATGTAAAAATTTAGCTCTCTGACCCGAATGGTCTGAATTAAAGCAATTAAAAATTACCTTTTCGACAGGGTCGATATTACAATAGATATTATCTAAACATGTAGCAGTTGTGGCTGTAATTCTGGTCGGCTCCATAAATAAGTTATTTAAGTTATAACATTTAAATAAGTTAAGTAACCTACAGCTGATGGCTGAAGATTCCAATAAATTTACATTAAAATCACCACAGACAATAATAATTTTCTTACTTTTACAAAGCAAGCTTAATATATCCTCCAATGATGATTCAAAAATTGATAAATTTCCTAAGGGGGGCCTATAAATACATGTAATGATAAATTCCTCAAGCTCAGTGCATGATACCTCTATTATTCGCTCGATTGAAAGTTGTACTATGTCCTTTCTATTCTTTGATTTCAGCTTATTATTAACAATTATCATTGATCCACCATGGATTGCTAACTCTCTGGTAAATGAGCTAACTACCTGGTGATTCACAAAATTAAACATTAATTGGCATTTTTTTAACCAATGTTCCGTTAAACATAACACATGGATGTCATTATTTTCTAAAAATAAATTAATTTCAATTGATTTACTTCGATAACCTTGAATATTTTGATGTGCTATATTAATGTATGAATTCTTACTAATTATCTTTTTGCCAGAGACATGTTTCTTCTTATGAGTACTAATTGTCTCTGTTGTCGGGTTTATTAGTTTAAAGTACTATTCACAGTACAAGAACTAATCTTTGGTACATTCCTTAAACTAAATAAAATATTAGACGCTATCAATGTAGCAATTTGTTGTCTAGATTTGTTTTGCAAATACAATGTATTATTAGTCAACTTAAAACTATTATTAATATCTAAACATTTATTAATGTCAAAAAAAGTAAAAATGTCACTGTGACGGAATGTCAAATTATAAATTAAATTATTTAAATAATGAATATAAGCTAGTTGCTTACTTGTCAAACAATAACAAAAAACAAAAAAACATACACAAGCGAAGCCTGGTTTAAATAGCTAGTTAATAAATAATGTGTTACCAATTCTTGTAAAATACTTGAAGTGCGATCTTTGGACAATCCACTGTATTTCTTTTCTGCATTCTTTTCACAGTTACGTAAATTCTCCTAAAAATATTTTATATTTAAAACAAATAGGTACCTACCACATAATACACGTAGTAGAAATAATAAATTAAATATAAATTAAAAACTACTTATTATTATATATTTCTTTATCTACCCTCATATCGTAAAATGCGAATTACAAACTTCAAAACGAATTTATATTGACACACTTTATAAACATAATGCTGAAATTTAAAATTAGAATCACATTATAACACTTTTTCTCTAACGAAATAATTCAATCAATTCTAATCATTTTAAAAATAGAATCATACATATTATAAAACACTTATTTTTTTCAAGGCAAAGGTTCCATTACAAAAAAGATTTGATTCCAATTTTTACTTGTCTATGGTCATAAGCTAGGTTTTGGCGCCTTTTCATTGTTTAGGACTTACGTATTCTGTACCATGGTCATTTAAAAAAAAAATTGGCGCCATTCAATACGTTTTGTTGTATAGCATTTAGTGTCTTTTTTTATTTAGTAGTTTCAATCCCAATGTATGAGAGTAGATAAATTAGTGTATGAAACTGCACATAACTAGGTATTAAAACACTCGTGTATAATATACCCCTTATTATGCAACAGTATCATAAACTACAATTATATTGTATTGTAGCACGACATGTGACCTTACTCCCACGTGATGATGGTGGCCGGCCTGACTGGGTATGACAGCAATTCGAGCCTGATCCAAGGTCTATCGGCACGACTGGTGGATACCTCCCCGGCCCGGCAGACTGGGGAAACTACCACTATCAGTCAACTACATTTTTTTTTTAATAATAAGAAATTTTACTTAACAAAAAATAAAATTATACTACACATTATACCGACATACATAAACTATACACAATTATACAAAAATATATAAATAACATAGATTAAAAAACTAATTATAAATAAAACTAAACTATAAATACCTATGAAATTAAAACTATTCTACAAAATAAACTAAGGGCTTACCACCAGGGAGGGTACCTAAAACGCTCGCCGCATTTCCTCGTTGAATTATAATATAATATAATGAAATATATATGGTAGTATGTTTTTATCTCTATAGCATAGAAAAAAAAACGTCATTTTTTACACTATTATTCTGTTTCTTTTTGTAAAAACATATAAATGACAATCTAAAGCTAAGTTTAAATCTATTTATTGTTGAATATTGTCAATAAATAAACAAAAACAACAAAAAATTGTAAGTTCCACGAAAAAAGAAAAAACCTTGTCAAAGTATATACTATACCCACTTGCAATAAATCTACGTGTTTCTCCAATTGCTGTATTTTGGTGTTTAGTTCCTGTATGGCCATGTCCTTGAGGCGGACGCGGTGCCCCATGTCGTCCTCCACTTTCTGGGAGATTTCTCTCAGATTTTGGTATTTGCATGTGTAGTGCTGCTCCAAGGCTTTCTTTGCTTCTTGTAGCTAAAATATATAATAGGCCCTATAGGCGTGCAAATGTATGGTTTAAAATTCCTATAGAACTTTTTTTCATTTATATTATCCTCCAAAAAATCTTTAATATCATAATAACCCATTTTTAATAGAATTACAAACATTTATTTTATTAGTTAAAGTTAGCGCTCTTTAAGATTGTCCGGTAGATGATTATATATTTTTATGACAATTAATTTACGGTAGAATCGTAAATAAATTAAACATTTGGTATTAGTGGAACCGGGACCGACGGCTTAACGAGCTCTCCGAGGCACGAGAACGGTGGTGTTGTAAATCTAAGACAATAGTACGTAAGAAAAGTGTATTTCTCATTGGTACATGCCGGGTGGTTTGAACCGACCTTTACCGCGTTTTGCTGCATTTTATTTACTTTCTCTTCGAATGGCGTTAAAAATAAAGTTGTTTTGTTTGTTGCAAAATCACGTGTATTTTTGGTTATTTGCAAATAGGTCTTTATAGAGATCACCTTTAGACATTTGTTTTAATGCAAAACGTACCGTTTACGCATGAAACTGGCGACTGGGAAGCTGCGTTTGACGAAAAAATAAATACACGTGATATTTTACAACATCCCCCCCCCTTGTGATATTTAGGTATTTTTCCCCCTCCCCCTCTCGAGCCTCACGTGATTATAGTCGATGCAATTAACATATTGATACTTTGGCTAAGAAATTGAATGCAGTTTGCTATGCTATTAAGAAGGTTACGAGTTTTGTGACTTGACCAACCTTTCTCTCCCTCTGAGTGTTTCTGTATTCCCTTAGCTTGAAGTCCTCTGTGGCTGCCTTCAGATTGTGGGACAGAACTTGACATTGTTCTATACCACGACTGAGCTTGGTTTCCAGTTCTGAGCGACGTTTGTTCCACTCTTTAGCCAGCGTTTCCAGGTGGTATTCTTCTTTCATTTGTAACTAGCAACGTGTAAACAATAGGTTTTATTATAAACTAGCGACAACAATAATAATTCTTTGTACACAATTTAATGTACATAGGAGAGCATAATACCGTATGGTATTCTCTACCAAGCTGACCTGAAGGGGGAGTGAGAAATTTATAAGAAATAAATAATAATAAGTCTCATCACGACCGTTTCCCTTTCTGGGGGTGGTCAGAAACCACGCTTATAATAAATAAGGGGATTCACATTTAGCCAGCTTTACTGCCGGCCAATCATGACAAGTGGCAAGCTCGTCGATGTCTCCAGCGTACCAAATTCGAAAAATATTTACAAATAAATTAAATGTATTTATTTACATTAATAAATATTTTTGTGTCCCGACCAAGAATCGAACCCAGTATACGATGAATTTGTACAGGTGCTGGGTTCGAAAGCAAAGTTCCGTTTTCAAAATCAGTGCGTTTACACAATCGGCGTGAATACAATTGCACCATAAATAGCACTAATAACAATTTGCCAGTGTCAAAGTTAGGGAAAGACTTCCGCGCACTCTTTATCAATAAACTTTTGTCCCCTACAAAGCCTGCGACTATCATTATTATAAAATAGTGTAATAGTGTTTTACTTTACTTTATTACCCTACATAATTTATGGTCCTTCGAGCCGGATTTGTATCAGCGACCTATGGATCCTATATTTTTAATAATAAATAATTATTTATTTAAGATAGACTCCAAAGTTACTTATATATACATATAGTATACTATAATAGTTTAACTTATAGCAACAGTTTTGTCAAATCTGAGTGTTTTAAAAATTTGATAGACTATACTTTTTCTCAGCTTTCTAGATATCCCTAAAATGTTCTTAAAACGTTTTTTATCTTATATATCTGAAATAATATATTTTATACACAGATTCTAGATACAGTTTTTGCCAAAAATGACATCCAGTCGATATTGTAAGAAGTTTTAACCGATTAATGCATTAATATATATTATATTCTAACTGCCTCCGTGGTCTAGCGGTTAAGTCCGTAGATTTAGACTTGGAGGTACCGGGTTCGATTCCTGGTCGGGACACAACATTATTTATTAATGTAAATAAAAATACATTTAATTAATATTTAATTTATTTGTGATATTTCTCGAGTTTGGTACGCTGGGACATCGACGAGCTTGCCACTTGTCATGATTGGCCGGCAGTAAAGTTGGCTAAATGTGAATCCGCTTATTTATAAGCGTGGTTTCTGACCACCCCGAAAGGGAAACGGTCGTGATGATACTTTACTATATATTGTATTCGAAAAAGGCATATCCTGGGTTAAGTTACCTGATATTTATATAGCTCCTGTTGTCTTTCTTTCCAGTCTTCTAACTCTTCGATATATTTCCTCATCAGAATTTCGCGATCTTCTTCGCTTAGAGCTACCTTCAGTTTCTCTACAAGTAATACATTATTCATATAAAAAATAAAAAAAACATTAAAATTATGACTTGCCAAAGTATACTGTAATACAAAAAATCATAAATATAATACACGGTGGATTTTTGAGACGGGACAATAAGGGCAGTTACCGTCGGTAACTATACCGGAGATGGGACTTCTAAAACATATACTGGGTAAATTTGGCCTACATTTGGTTGGCGTTAGTTAATTATTTACCAAATAAGAAGTAAAGTATCATCACTACCGTTTCCCTTTCGGGGTGGTCAGAAACCACACTTATAAATAAGCGGATTCACATTTAGCCAACTTTAATGCCGGCCAATCATGACAAGTGGCAAGCTCGTCGATGTCTCCAGTGTATCAAACTCGATAAATATCACAAATAAATTAAATAAAAATTAAATGTATTTATTTACATTAATATATATTTTTATAATTTAAAAGAATATTTTGACAATTGTAATACCTAAAGTTTAAGCTGACAATATTGTATGAATACCTACATGTAAGTTGTTGGACATATTTTATTTACAATTTATATTAATGTTTTATATATTTGCTCGCCAATTTACTTGGCAAATGTTGTTACGTTAAGTTAGTTTACTATAAGACCTGTAAATTAGACTAACATTTATGCAAATAAAGAATTTTTATCTTATCTTTATCTGTGTCCCGACCAGGAATCGAACCCGGTACCTTCGAGTCTAAATCCACGGATTTAACCGCTATACCACAGAGGCCACCAAAGACGGCTTAATTTAATATTTTACGAAAAATTGTGTATTTTACATGATCTGGTTCAAACCAATTTTTTTTTGGATTATAGATAAAGAGTTCTTACCCGGAGCCCCCACCGCTAAAATTATTATTATTAATACAAAATGTTGACGCACATTTAATCCCAATTACCTTTGATATTGTTTGTGTGTTGGGTCTCCTTGATCAATGTCTCTTTTCTTTTGTAATTGCTGAAAAAAACTCCAAGTCTCAGTAAACATCTAATCCAGTGTTTCTCAAAGTTATACCTAATGGACTTATTGGTTTAAGAAAAAGAAAACTTGTATTGTGCGAGCGAGATGCATGCAAGTGTTAAACCCACTTAAAATTTCTTTTGAATCAGTTAAAGTATATAGGATTGATAATGTCATAATATATATGTAACGTCACTCGATTCAATGACAAACTCCGTAAAGCGTCGAAACCAATTGGCTTTGGTTAGTTTAGTTTGTCTTCCAATTCCGATTTTTCATCTCTTAACGAAAACTCTCTATATCGCCATAAAATGCACAGTCCCTTTAGTGTCGTTATATAGAGTTTACACTGCATTATATATATTTATATATATATATATACAAGTTTATTTAATATTAGGTTTTCTTTTAAATTATTTAATATTGTAATTCGTTTGTATATTACTTCTAAAACAAATCTATAATTAGTATTTAAGTAGGAAGTAAATAAAAAATTTTCTAACACGGCAAGTTATTTTAGGAAACCAAAATAAGTTAATATTATAAAACGTTACACATATAAAGCTGAAAAAGCCGAGAGAGGTGTGTAAAATCCCCAATTTATCTTTTATACATTAAAAAAAAAACTACCATAATATTTATAAAAATGTAATTTAGACCGTTCCGAAATGAAATTACGCTCTGAGCATCCAAATCGTGATATTTGATTCGGAACAACTGTCAGTATAATATTCATTCATAGCGCTATGAGCATGATTCGGAACGAGAGGAGTAACAATAAGATGATTCGATAATTCAATAATTTGACATTGAACCCACCTGTCCTTTACAATTTCATCTTTTTGAGTATTTTCGTTATCTTTATCCATTTCTGTACATATCTGTTCGCACTGCACTTGAATGTCAGAAGTAAGAGGTCGTAATTTCAAGTTGATAAGTTTCTCTTGGCTTTCGGCGAAGGTTTCACACATTTTCTTAATCAATTCCGCTATTTCACTAGTCTGTGCCGCATCGCCAGATGAGTATTTGTTTCTGGAATTGATAATATTATACAAATCAGAATTCCTGTAGCTTTTCAAACGCTTTGAGTACTAAAAGAAGTAATCAAACACAGCTTAAGCAATCATTTAACTAATGGAAGTTGTCAATATCAGATATAATTTTGTTTGTTGTGTTCTCTTCTCCCGATGGATGATGAATGACTAGCCCATACAGCCAGGCCTGACGTAATATATCTTTCTTTTTTATGAGTTAATGAGGTCATCATCAAATTCCAGATGCTGCAGAATTTGATGCTTTTCTTGAAGTCAGGCAAAATATGGGAGTCCACAGCGCGGGAAAACCGCATAAAATAAACTATAACTTGTGCCCCATATACCGCCATAGACCGCCTCCGTGGTCTAGTGGTAACAAACGTTGCCGTGAACTCGGGAGGTCGTGGGTTCGATTCCCACCGGGGGCAAGTTGTACATTGTATAATTTGTCTCGGTCTGGGTGTTTATATGTATAATATGTATATATTTACAAAAATAAAGTATAATATGTAGTTTATAAACCATCTAGTTTCCGTAACACAAGCCTCGTAGCTTACCACGGAAACTAGATGGCGCTGTGTGACCTGTCTGGAAATATTTATTATTATTATATTCAAAGTCCAATTTATCGTATTCCATAACTGATTAGTTAGCACATTTTTAAACAAAACAACACCACTTTTGTCCCGTCACATTAATTGAAGCTAACGGAACTAAAAAAAGTAACACAGCTAGCGCGGCATATAACTGGAACGCGACCACTATATATTTTTACAGTAGTAAAGAAAAAACTCATGAATATCTGTTACCTGTTAGTATTTCTAGTAGTATTAGTATAGGCGACGCCTATATCTTCTCCTATTTGAGTACAACTGCCGCTTCTGAAGTCCAGAGGAATTCTGTCTCCGTCAGCACAGTTGGTTGGCAAGTGAGTGGCACTGTAACTCGGCTTCATAGCGGCCTGGGGATTTATATTGATAACGTTAGGACTCACAGAGAATGAATACTGTTAATTTAACAATTTATTTATTTAATAAAATAAATAAACAAAAAAATCTTTAGTAAGTCTATTCACAACGAACATATAGATGTTCTAAAAGTTTTTCCTCTATAATATATTTTGAAAGTTTCCGTCTATATATAGTATAGTATCATCACGACTGTATCCCTTGCGGAGTAGTTAGAAACCAACCTTTTTTTGTTTTTAAATAAAGCGGATTTTACTGCCGGTCTATCATGACAAGTGGTAAGCTCGTCGATGTCTCCAGCGTACCAAACTCGATAAATATCACAAACTATTGTGCCCCAACCAGGAATCAAACCCGGTACCTCCGCGGACTTAGACCTAGATAGACCACAGAGGCAGTTGTCACAATTGTTGGAAAATGATTTAAATGTTTTCACTAACCTGTTTTTCACTTCCTTTAATTCCAACATAGTTTAAAGACATTTGCACATCTATGTAAGGTTTTCTCCTATCTGCCTTTATTGCCTCTCCCGAGCTCAGAATGTGGCACCTTTCGTGTATGGTGAGTCCGTTCTTAGTGTTACAGAATGTAGGGAAATCCTTTATATTGTTAGTTGGTACCAGTTTTCGCAAATCCATGCTGCAAACTCCTAAAAAAGAACCTTTAATATTTTAACTGACTTCATTCTTATCTAGGATCTACATTATGATTAGCAGCTAAAGCACAAATACTTATACACTAAAATATATTAATATATATACAAGTACATATAACATATAATAAAGAAATATAAAGTACGAGGGGCGTTCAAAATATTCTCGGTATGTGGATAAAAACAAACAAGTACGAAAAGTTTGATATTTTTATTTTTCAATATACTCCCCCCCTATGTTCATACACTTATAAGATCGATCAATTATTTTTTTTAATCCCTCATAAAAATATTTTTTATCTTTGGTGTAAAAATGCTCCTCCACGGCCGTCTTCAACGCTTCATCGTCAGAAAATTTATTTCCACGCAGATCCTTTTTAAGATTGGGAAACAAAAAGAAGTCGCTTGGGGCTAAGTCCGGACTATAGGGTGGATGAGTAACAGTTTCAAACCCACATTCAACAATAGCTGCCTTGGCAATATGAGCAGTATGGACAGGGGCGTTGTCATGCAGAAGCAGAACACCTTTGGTTAACTTTCCTCGCCTCTTTTCTTTGATCGCATCTCTTAATTGACGTATAACGTTAGCGTAGTACTGCCCTGTGATATTTACACCTTTTTCTTTATAATCGATAAGCAAAACTCCTTCACAATCCCAAAATATTGTGGCCATGACCTTGCCAGCTGACGGGATTACCTTGAACTTCTTGGGATGAGCTGAACCCTTAATGTGCCACTGCATGGACTCCTGTTTGCTCTCTGGGTCATAATGATGAACCCAGGTTTCATCTCCAGTAACTATTTTTTGCAGCACCTCATCGGGATTTTCACCACACAGGTCGATAAAATCTGAACAGCAAGCCACACGCATATCCTTTTGAAGAAGCGTCAGCATTCGCGGAACCCATCTTGCACTTACTTTTGACATATTAAGATGGTCATGTATAATGTCATGTACGGTACCAATAGAGAGATTGGTTACTTGAGCTATAGATTTTACCTTCACTCGGCCGTCTTCCAATATAAGTTTTTCCACTTTATCAATATTTTCTTGTGAGGTAGCCACTACAGGCCGGCCAGGTCTAGGGTCATCTTCAATACTCTCCCTTCCACGCTTAAATTCGCTTGACCATTTTTGAATAGTAGATAAAGAAGGAGCAGACTCACGGTAAACACAATCCATTTCCTCTTTTATGGTTTTTTGATTTTTACCCTGTTTTGTCAAGAATTTTATGACGGATCGGTGCTCTAATTTCGTTAAAATTGTTAATTCGCTCATGGTGTTCATGTTTGTTCGGCAATTGCAGAAAAACAAAAGAACATCTCGGTTCCAATTTTACTTTTTTTTAATGTCAATGGATGAATCTTAGCGGCCAGTAACAAATATATATATAAAAGAGGTTGTAACGTATCAATACCGAGAATATTTTGAACGCCCCTCGTACATACAATATTATACCAATTTAGATAAGTTATATAGACTTGTCTTGCTTTTTGTGACAGTGAAAGGTGAGTAAATTTTTAAAACAATTCTGATGGTGTTTTTTACAAACGTTAAGTGAAAGCCGGTTGCACTGACATGATGTAATAGAGTCTGAACATCTGCTGGAAGAATGTGTTATATAAACCAGAAACATGAATGCACCAAGAATAGAGCCCTGTGGAACGCCGATCCTTGTATCCAGAAGATACGATTTCACCAATAGCTACCCCTTGAGTTCTATCAGAAAGATACCACATACTCGTAACCAATTTTAGAGCAGTATCTTTAATGCCATAGTAACTTAGTTTACGAAACAGTGACTATGCTCCAAAAATCAAAAGCTTTTGATAAGTCACAGAACACACCAATAGCGTGTTTGCAATCCCTTGCTTCAAATATAACCTTAATTAACGATTTAAATGCGTTAGTAGTCGACCTTCCCTTAGTAAAACTAAATTGTTTGTTGCGAAGGCGTTTAATAACATTAAAATGTAATAGCACTTGATTGATATATTTTTTTAAATATACTGGTAGGTACTGGAAGAACTGAGATAGACCAGATTTAAATAAAGATAATTTTACTCAACATCATCCTCAGCCTGTGTCTCTCCACTGCTGGATATAGACCTTCCCCAAGGGGAGCCACATTACACGATTTCCTGCCGACCTGATCCAACCCCCACCAGCGACCTTCTTCGTGTCATCCGTCCGTAGTCTCCACGCATCTAGAACCCGTCTACTCCATCGTTCATCGGTTCTGAGACAGACGTTTCCAGCCCATTGCTACTTCAGCTTACTAATTCTGAAGGTATATTATCGGTAAATTTGGTTTTCCGACGAATTTTGTTCGTTTCGGACTTAATCCATCAGATGTTTTTTTTATGTTTCATTAAATATGTAAACACTCCGGATTTTTAGCGCTACTATTTAAAAAAACGCCAAGGTAATCGAGCCAAACATTGAATATTGTGAAAACAATATTGACTATTCCCCGAAGATCCTTAAGTCTTCTTGTATGTGTGACAAGAGAAAAAATAAACTAAGCAATCATTCACATTAGCTTTCAAAGGTGTGTTAGATTGAATTGATATTAGATAATAATGCCTCAAACTCCTTAACCGCTTTTAAGTATAATTAACTTAACCCCTAGCTGAAGACTGAAATAATTATCACGAGACTTAAGCTTACCAGTATTTATAATTATTTATACTTACCCACATGTTCATCTCCATTACAAAACTCTGTAATAACATAAGGACACTCTGCGAAGTATTTACTTAAGTTATCCAAATCTGTACACAACCTAAGGCTGGTACGTTGATTAAATATTGCACTACATCTGGCACTCTCCCCTATGTTTGCTCGAACCCTGAAAATTACTAAAATCACTCCATATCCTCAGTCATAAAAAAATTGACCAAAAACAACTTCAAGAGTATATGCAAAAAATATCTGTCATGGAAAACATCACAATAATTATCAATCATAAAAAATAGAATACATCTAGTTTTGTTCTTAAAAACGAAGAATAATAGGATCCTATCCACATTAAGTTAATTTTAAGTTATAGGCCATTAGAGTTGGAATTTAGATTAGTCCAACATTTAATACATGTAGAATATGTTAAAACCCCGCTACTTATAGTACGTACCCCGGGTATGTACTATAAGTAGACTTATTGTAATGTAAGTAAAATATATTTACCTATCAGTCATAATGTTGTGAGTAAAAATAGAATAAGTAACAAAACAATCCGCTTCTTTACTTGATTTGTTTTCTTTTTCCAATAACTGAAAAATAACAATTAATAAATTAAATGTCAAAATCAATTACTGCTAACTTCAACAACTGATGTAAGTTGGTTTATTCTTACCATGAGGAATTTGTGAGGTCACAGGTTGTTTATCTGTTCTATTTCACCTAAACATTTATTTGAGAAAAAAAATATGATTACATTTCACCAGCCGGGGGGTGCTGTTTATCTCACAACGGTAAGATACTATATAATAACATCTCACGATTAAAGTGTCAAAAGGACAATGTGACAAGAATCAGAATGAGGCCAATCGTCATAAAATGACATACTCTTGGACGCGTCTTTACATGACGTTCTTTTCCGGTCCATCTCGGGTACATTTAGGATTAACTATGTCCAAATGGAGCACTACTAAATATACCCGATTATGAAGTAATGGATTTTCTGGAAAACAGCTACAGGCCGAGAGCATCCTTGTTGGTTTCCAAATTCAATTCGCCCGAAGAATTCACCGTTAACTATACACTAGCCTTTGACAGCTGTGAAAGAAGCTATTATCACTACCTCCAGCCCTATCGATTCCCACTGTAAACCTAAAAAGGTCTCTCCCTCAACAGTCCCTTACTTAGATAGATTCTTACAATGCTTACCAAAATCATCATGATGTATACGAGTATACATACATCGTTTAGTAAGTAATAAGGGCATGCTAAATATACCTGATTATAACTACACCCCCAACTCAGGTATGTTTAGGAGTTGAAACGTAATGACAGCATATATATATAAATTATATCCAACCAAGTAAGTAATAAGGGCATGCTAAATATACCCGATTATAACTACACCCCCAACTCAGGTATGTTTAGGAGTTGAAACGTAATGACAGCATATATATATAAATTATATCCAACCAAGTAAGTAATAAGGGCATGCTAAATATACCCGATTATAACCACACCCCCAACTCAGGTATGCTTAGGAGTTGAAACCTAATAACAGCATATATAAATTATACCCAATTAGGTAAGTAATAAGGGCATACTAAATATACCCGATTAGAACCACACCCCCAACTCAGGTATGCTTAGGAGTTGAAAACTAATGACAGCATATATAAATTATACCCAATTAGGTAATTAATAAGGGCATACTAAATATACCCGATTAGAACCACACCCCCAACTCAGGTATGCTTAGGAGTTGAAAACTAATGACAGCATATATAAATTATACCCAATTAGGTAAGTAATAAGGGCATACTAAATATACCAGATTAGAACCACACCCCCAACTCAGGTATGCTTAGGAGTTGAAAAGTAATGACAGCATATATAAATTATACCCAATTAGGTAAGTAATAAGGGCATACTAAATATACCAGATTAGAACCACACCCCCAACTCAGGTATGCTTAGGAGTTGAAAAGTAATGACAGCATATATAAATTATACCCAATTAGGTAAGTAATAAGGGCATACTAAATATACCAGATTAGAACCACACCCCCAACTCAGGTATGCTTAGGAGTTGAAAAGTAATGACAGCATATATAAATTATACCCAATTAGGTAAGTAATAAGGGCATACTAAATATACCCGATTAGAACCACACCCCCAACTCAGGTATGCTTAGGAGTTGAAAAGTAATGACAGCATATATAAATTATACCCAATTAGGTAAGTAATAAGGGCATACTAAATATACCAGATTAGAACCACACCCCCAACTCAGGTATGCTTAGGAGTTGAAAAGTAATGACAGCATATATAAATTATACCCAATTAGGTAAGTAATAAGGGCATACTAAATATACCAGATTAGAACCACACCCCCAACTCAGGTATGCTTAGGAGTTGAAAAGTAATGACAGCATATATAAATTATACCCAATTAGGTAAGTAATAAGGGCATACTAAATATACCAGATTAGAACCACACCCCCAACTCAGGTATGCTTAGGAGTTGAAAAGTAATGACAGCATATATAAATTATACCCAATTAGGTAAGTAATAAGGGCATACTAAATATACCCGATTAGAACCACACCCCCAACTCAGGTATGCTTAGGAGTTGAAACGTAATGACATCATATATAAATTATACCCAACCAAGTATAGATAAGGAAATGCTAAGCACTAAATATACTTGATCATGGCGCCTCGACTTGGGTATATTTTAGAGTAGCAACGATAGAAAAGGAGTGTACAAACCCGATCAAGACCCTATGGGACAAATAATATTTTAAAAATAAGAAACAAAATTATCTAATTAAATTATCTAGGCAAGATGACGAAATTCTGGCGGCTTATACTTATAAAATAATAAATCTTACCAAATCTACATTCTCAGCCGACCCAATAACGAAACTGAGTAGAAACAGATGTTTGCAATTGTTTCCTATTTGTATGAGGCCTTCCTCCGACAACAATTTGGGCTCCAATTCTAGTGTAGACACAGTTTTCTTGCCTTCTTGGATGTAATCATCTGAAACATGCATACTTCATATTTTAAATGTTAAGGAAGCTTTGTCTCTGTGTCTGTATGTACATATGTATGTTTGTCTCGCTCTCACGCCTATACTACTGAACCAATTTTGGCAATGATCCTTGAAATTCAGGAAAGGTATCATCACAACCGTATCCCTCCCGGGAAAAGAAACCACACTTATAAGAAAGCGGATTCACATTTAGCCAACCTTACTGCCTGCCAATCGTCGGGAGAAATATGCATCTAGAGAAAAACGCGTAAAGACCCGTTAAAGTTATAGACACATGTGAAAGTTCGTGTAACCACTTGAAGGTTTTTTCGGCGACCACTGCACACGGGCAACACCGGATCACACAGCTAGTATAGTATAAATGTGATAGAATGGTCCGTGTGTATTTATGTTTATTTCGACTTCACGCTTATATTAGAAACGATTTTGATGAAATTTGGCAGAATTGTTCCTTGGAACTACTCGTAGACTAAATAAAGGCCATTTATCTGACTGTTTAATTCGCGTTAACGCCAATACTACTTAACTGATTTTAATTAATTTGGCAGAGATGTTCCTCAACAGAGTGGACACCACGTACAGGAAAACGCAGAGTGGGACGACACCCTGCGGATGGACGGATGACCTGAAAAAGGTCGGCGGTGGGGAATTGATGAGGTTGGCGGAAGATCGTGTGAAATGGCGAGCCTTGGGGTAGTCCTATGTCCAGCAGTGGAGAGGCTGGAAATGATAATAATGCTCGGTATCCAAGGACGGAGATAACGTCATCAAATAAGTGCGACATGTGATCCTCTACGGCCACGTGAAGGTTTTTCTTTTGCTGACCACCATACTACACGGACAACGCCGGACAAACAGCTAGTAACAATATAATATATAATTAAAACATTTATATACCAAAAAAGAAACAGAATATTAAAGAAAGAGAAACTGAGATTATATAATAACAAGAAACAGATAGTATTAAAAAAGAGACAGAGAATATTAAATAACAAACAACAGATGTTATTAAAGAGTCAGTGAGTAATAACAAGAAACAGAAATTATTAAAAAACAAGAAACAGAGATTATATAATAACAAGAAACAGATGTTATTAAAGAGACAGTGAGTAGTAACAAGAAACAGAGATTATTAAAAAAGAGACAGAGAGTATTAAATAACAAGAAACAGATGTTATTAAAGAGACAGTGAGTAGTAACAAGAAAGAGAGATTATTAAAAAAGAGACAGAGAGTATTAAATAACAAGAAACAGATGTTATTAAAGAGACAGTGAGTAGTAACAAGAAACAGAGATTATTAAAAAAGAGACGGAGAGTATTAAATAACAAGGATCAGATGTTATTAAAGAGACAGTGAGTAGTAACAAGAAACAGAGATTCTTAAAGAAGAGACGGAGAGTATTAGATGGTGTTACTAAATGATTATGCCTAGCACCACAGATGTTATGAATCCCAAAAGAATAAAATAACTTACTGTACGTGAGCAATGCAGATCTAATAGTAGGCATATTGTGTTCTGTGCGAGGAGATAAGTATGCCACTTCATTGCTATGGAACATTCGCAGATTATTTCTCTGAAATAATAAATTTGATTCTGTAACCGAGAAGTAAGACCTATAAACAACAGAATGTAATTTTAACAGTCTTCATCATCATTACAAATCTCCACAGCTGGAGAATCCAGAATATATAGAGGGAGAATTTGGCCAACACTCGCCATGCTGGATAGCCGGGTTGGCGAGGTCTAATATCTAGTACTTAGTATACTTTACAGCTGCATCTATCCAGCATTGGTAAGCCCAATGACCTGACTGTTTCTTGCCCACAACAGCTCAATCCCCAATATTCTTAATTTACTGTTAACCTAGGTTATTTTTAGTTACATATTTTCTTTAAGTAAAAAAGTTGTAACTGAGACAAATCCTAGTGTTCCTATAGGTTCTATGGACGATAATCAACAATAAACAATATTAGTGGATTTTCCCATTGGCGGAACTTCGCTGTCTAAATCGCTAGACAATGGAGGCAGTCGATATTATAATCATATTTGTTTAAAATTAAGTAAAACCAGTATTAACTATATAAAAAAATAGACTTACGACTATTTACTATTATTATTATTGATTAATAGGCAAGCAGCACATTCCTATATCAAGCACTGGTGTAAAGTTCATAAACTTGTCTGTTACCACCATTGTCTATTTCTATTGTCACTAGGCACTTATCCAGTTTCTTTTAAAGATTATGTCTCAGTTACTGAGTTATTTCTTAGGCATGTGTTTGTTATACTTCAGGCTGATGTATAACTATAACAAGATATATCGCCATATATCTGCCTGTCTGTTTCACTCGACTACATGACTAAACCAATTTTTATGAAATTCGATAGATGAGTTCTTTAAAATCCAGAAACAAACATAAACTAGATGACATCAGTCTGAGCATGGCATGTGACAGCCATGTCAACAACTATATTACAAAGCAGTCATGTCAGCTAGTATAAGATAAAAGAATTATACTAACAGGTGTAGGAGTGGAGATTCTATCCTCCACAGTGAGTGCCATCATGAGTTGTGGTTGGCAACATTTACCCTCAGACTTGACACCCAGCAAGCGATGCCAAGTATTTTTTATCTGAAAATATAGTCAAAATTAAAATGTAGAAATATCTAGGCACCTCGATAAAATGTGTTTCCCTCACCGCACAGTAGTACCGTTACTAATACCATTTATATATCATCATCATCAGCCTGTGTTTTTCCACTGCTGGATATAGGCCTCCTTCAAGGCTTGCCACTTCACACAATCTCCTGCCACCCTCATCCAACCTCAACAACCATCGATCTTCAGATCCATTCATCTAGCGGAGGGTCATCCCACTCTGTGTCTTCCCGTACGTGGTCTCCACTCTAGAACCTATATACTTCATCGTTCATCGGTTCTGCTTACTAATTTTAAAGGCTATATTAAGACTTTATCCATCAAAAAAATACTGAGCATAGCCATAACCTGCTGAGCGACCTTAAATTTGTGTACCAGACCTACTGTCTGTGTCCACGTTTTTGCTCCATACGACAGTACTTGAAGAGCGCACTGGTTGAATACTCTCGTCTTCATGTTTAATAAGATGTATTCCCGAATACCGCCCATCCTAGCTGAATGCGTCTGACGGATTCTTTGCTGAAGTTGGCTACGCCTAATTGAATAGTGAGTCTGCAAGTACTCATTGCAATCTGCTTTATTACAGTTTTTATTATTAGTATAAAGATCATACATCACAACCGTTTCCCTTCCGGGGTGGTGAGAAACCATGCTTATTAAGAAGCAAATTACAGGCCAATCATGACAAGTGGCAAGCTCGTTGATGTCTCTAGAAAATAACTAGAGAAATATCACAAATAAATCAATTATGAATTAAATATTAATTATTTAAATTAATAAATATTACCTAATGTGTCTTGACCAGGAATCAAACCCGGTACCTCCGAGTCTAAATCCACGACTCATCCGCTAGACCACAGAGGCAGTTATTACTTTCAACTTTATTTTTAGTTAGTTAATTAGTTTTTAGTAAAATATTATATATATTTCTTGACTGCCTCTGTTGTCTAGCGGTTAAGATCGTATATTTAGATGCAGAGTTACCGCCTGTGATTCCTGGTTTGGACACAACCATTTATTTGTGAATTTTTTTGATACTGGTATACTAGAGACATCAACAAGCTTGCCACTTATCATGATGTAGTAAATTTGGCTAAATGTGAATCCTAAGGTATTGATATCTTTACTAGATTGATCCTCTGGCTCACAGTTTTATTCAACTAACATCAGTGTATTTATTAGCAGGACAGGGTTGAGCCGACAGTAGACTAAACATGAGGTACCCCACTTTATTCTTCCTGCCATGACTGCCCGAGGTATACACTTCTATCTTAATTGGCACATTCTGAACTCGTAAACTGAAAATAAGGACATCATAATGTTAGACAGACTGTTTTTGAGCAGAATTTATAAGCAATAGTTTTCTTGCAACAACATACAAGAAAAAACATAAATAAATAATAAATAAATATTTCCAGACAGGTCACACAGCGCCATCTAATTTCCGTGGTAAACTACGAGGCTTGTGTTACGGAAACTAGATGGTTGATGCCTCCTTTTCTTAAACCAGCCAATTGTCGGTCGCAAGCCCGAGACATCATTCTTCTGATCTCTTACCCACACACGATGGACCCGGCACCCGCACGGTGAATCCATGGAATGCTTAGAAATTTGTCTTCTTCTTCTCTATTATACATATAAACACCCAGACCGAGACAAATTATACAATGTACAAATTGCCCCCCATGGGGATCGCATCCACGACCTCCCGAGTTCACGGCAATGTTTGTTACCACTAGACCACGGAGGCGGTCCACGTGCTCTGATGGTTTATGCCTGACGGTTAATGAATAATGACAAAGCAAAAGTGGTGATCTTGTCTCTGCCTACCCCGCAAGTACATAAAATATTTTATTTATTACTTTACTGCCAACTCCACATATCTGCAGGGTGTGGTTTGCTGGCGAGTGAACAACTCCATGTATCTGCTGACCTCTACTTTTGAATTTCAGTGTGAATGTGGCCGGTGCTGAGCAAGCGCCAGATAAGTAAGATTATTGTATAAGAATTTTATTATATCTGGCATATATCACAGTTTAAACAGACTTTAAAAGTCATAATTACCCATAAATTTTTATTTATTTATTTATTTATAAACTTTTGGGAAGACCAACAACACAAAAATACACATTATATAATATATATATAAGATTTAGGAGGTCAATTAAAGGTCTCCACTGATAGAAATAGTATGACTTAAAAGAAACACAAAAAAACAATAGAAAGAAAGAAGTAACTAGAATTTAACAAAATTTGAATCTAATTATAAAACAAAAATAAAAAACAGTGATGATAACTTACTACGAGTACAATAAATAATCCTAAATAACACTTACAAGCACTTACTTTATGGTGGTTTGTCGAAAAAATTCGCACTTAACAATCTCCTGACTACCGGAATCGATTGAATCTTACAGCTAAACATCTTAGCCTAAACAAGAACAATAACTATACATTAAAATATATGCAGGAGCATTGGCTCTGCTTCACGGTACCGACTTAAACTAACTAGCTTTGAAGCGGCTACATGTTGGTAGGAAACAAAAGTTTTACTTAATTTGAAACAATAAGAGAAAAAATAATTTGTTAAATACTTTACTTCCGAAAGCGCCTTTTATCAGCTTCCCAAACGAGCTCTGCATCGAAGGTAGGTGCATGTGAAGGCACCACCGAGTCAGTTTCTAATGAATATCCGTTCAGAGATCCGCAAACAACGAACGGACTCCTCAGAAATCCAAAACCCAGACCTAAAACATTAAATTATAAATTTATTTAACTAACAGGAATACTAAACTAAGACAATATATAGCCAACCGGACCTTCTTTAATACGCAACACAATTTGGATCGTAGGACCGCGTAATTCGTCCATTTCTTGTTAAAAATCAAAAATATTCATGATAAAGCATAATCAAACCCAACGTTTGTAAACAAAATAAAATTCAACTGTCATTCTAAATTTTATGTCAAAAATATCTTATCGGTACAAAAATATACGTCTTGCTCTAGAATATTTTGATACTATAAGTCTGTCTCTTTTTTAAAGTAAATCTGTTTTTTTACATTGGAAATCAACCTAAAAAACGTTGGCAACGGCAACGGTGGTTATGGTATTACGCGCGAATTTTAAATGCGTCTTAGGTACATATATATGGTACGTATATATCATACTAATGACTCCTAGGACTTATGATATTAATTTATGTCCCACTTTGTTATTGATTTTACGTGTGACAACAAAATGTTATTATATGTTTTATTATTTTTTCTAAAGTCCTTTTGCTATATGTTGGTACCTACAAGGAACATAATACAAGATGTTGGTAGGTAGGTAGGTAGGTCGATTATACTCTCAGTTCGTATACCTTGTGTAGTAGTATGGGACTTTACTCATTATACTGTGTATAAATAGTCCCAGGTCCCACCACTATAGGAAAAAAATGATCGTGCCTGAATGCATTTTTTTATATTATTTATTGTTAGTTATTTAGCCTGTACTAATTCGTGTTGGTCTTTAAGGCAAAGCCATAGACATAGGATCGTCGCGTCCGCGTCGTCGCTTCACAGATTATATAGGATACTACGTATGCGTCGCTTCTATATCTATGGGCAAAGCTCGCTTTTTTTAGGGAATTTATAAAAGTAATTTATTTGGTAAAGGTAAGCAAATTTAAAGTAAAAAGGTGCAATATAATATTTTATTAATTAAAGATATGTTGCAAGTTCTTAGATAACAATCATTTTACTCCATCTTTAGAATAACGAATGAATTTTAAATTTCCGGGAATTAAGTCAAATGACTGTTATTTAATATATTACGCTTCTTAAAGTATTGAATATTATAATCATTAGTCCGTAATTATTCTAACATAATAAATAAAATATAAATAAATCTATAAATGGAATAACGTTTGACATAGGTATTAATTTAAAAGTATTATTTTGACTTATTAGGTTTTGTTTTAAAACTTCTTTTTAAATTATTTTTTTCACAAATCGTAAATAAAGGCTTTTGATTGCTGTATTTGGATTTTAAAATAATCCATATTATGTTACGATAATTTATATACATATATTTAACTAACATGAAGAAGTTTTTGTCTGAATACAAAGCTTGTTGGACTCCTGAAACGTCAAAAGATTGGCAAGTTATTTTGAATTTCTTCGTATCCTACCTTCAATTTTGCTACAATTTATCGTGAATGAGGAAGGCATTATTGTCGTATGTTCTGCGGTCGAGGCGCAGCGACTGTGACGAGGGAACCAAGTGGCGAGCGGTGGCCGAGTAGCGCGGTTGAAGTAGATCACCGGAGCGCGACCAAAAGTAATTTGGACAAAAAAGTAAATTCAGTTTATTGCGAATGCTGTGTTGTTCGTGATGTTTTGTCTGACCGCACAATATATCGGTAGT
Source organism: Tinea semifulvella (assembly GCA_910589645.1). NCBI lineage: Eukaryota > Metazoa > Arthropoda > Insecta > Lepidoptera > Tineidae > Tinea > Tinea semifulvella. Next base: position 577,344 of record OU342598.1, on the reverse strand, counting down.
CATTGTTGCTAGCCGTTTTTTGTGGGGCAAGTCGTAATCCGCCGGTAAATCGGTAATGATCAAAGTTGTGCATGGCGATCCAGTCCACTACGCGGTTCTCGTATGACAAGACTTTAGTATATTTTTGTTAAATAGTGTTTAAAAAAGACTATAAAAGTGCTATTGAGGTATGGGTGTGTTTAAGTGGCTGCGCCGGTAAGTACCTGTTTGTTTATAATATATATTTTTTCCTAGACTGCGTAATTAGGTAAATGGATAATTATTATGATTGTAGTGGTGTACAGCCTTGTACTTAAGTGTGTATTGATTGTATCACCATATATCACCACTCAATGGGCTGGCATGGTAAGGTACCTAACCTTTTTTGTGATTTATATATTTTATTATGTGTTTACCAAGAGAGCACATACCTTTACATATTGGCTATATAAGACATACGAAGTTGCAATAGCTGACAACTTGGATATGATGATGACCAAAGGATTGTTTGGTTGCAGAGTTCAACATGTGTGGAGGAGAGAGGAGAATAATGAGACTGATATAGTCTGGGTTTCAGGCCCCTTGTAATATTTCTTTCACAATATGCTTCACAAGTGTTTCAAAATTTAGCTATTCTTAAACTTTTCAGTTGTATCTGATTAAATTCCAATTATAAAAAGAATTTAATGGGAATTTCAACACAGTCTTGACTGTTGTATTTATTTGTATGTTTCCTTCATTGTAAATCTTTGATGAAAAATCTTGTCATCATTTATCTTGTTTTTATTTGGGCTAATTTGTATTAAGCTATATACATTTTTAGATAAATTATTCTAACAAGATTACAATTTAAGCAGAAAACCCCTTTATTTTATATAGTTTAGATGTTTAAAAATATTATCATGCCACCTCTAGTACTAAAGGATTTGATTGATATGACTATATATTTTATTCTCCAAATACCTTAATTGCACAGTAATATATAGTAAAATTAATATTTAGTCTTATTAATAAATGTATCAAAGCTGCTTTTTTTTTTCTTATCTTTTTCATATTTTTTATCAGCTCAAGTAGTAGAACAATATCCCGAACTGGATGATGTAATTTGTTCTTATCATGTAGGCATGAAAAGACATGAATTTTCACTAAGTGTGCCTGCATCTGCACCACTGCATCCAAGTATCAATAGCCTTGGATTCTACATTTACAGGATATGTCAAGGAGGAGACAAATCATGAAAGATATAGCAAAGGCTAGATAATATTTTTATATGAAAAAAAAACATAGATATTTAGTGATGTGTTCTCTACCTTGACATATTAAGTCATCAGCCTGTATCCTTTAATTGCGTTGGATGCAGTAGTCACCCACAAAACATGCCCTAACTTATGACTCTTATTCTCATGTCATAAGGCCTAATTCCAAACAAAATTTATAGGAAAAATTACAATGATCAATGCTGTCACATGTAAATGGACACAGTCAATACTATGTTGAAATTAATCCATTCAATTTATTTCATAATGGGAATTAGTACAAATACCTATCATCATTTTTTTTGTGATTTTTTTTTTTATTTGTATTTTTTTATTATGTTTCTTTGACAAAAATGTGCTAAAATAATAAGCTATTCTATAAATGAATAAATAAATCTATTAATTGCTATAAAATATCTTAAATAGAATACTTATATATATTATTGTAGGTATTTTATAAAAAAACAACAAAATAAAAAATGAAAAAGCGCTTTACTTAAAAGTATGAACAAAGGCAAACTTAAAGTCATAAGTTTAAATTAATCATGTCACTGAAATTTAGTGTACTGTTGCCATATAACAATCATTTAAATGTTTAAAAAAAAACTATACTTATTAGGTTCCTATGAGTTCCTTTAAGATTCTAATTGCAATAAAGGACTGATTTATCTTCTATGGGTATTGTATTCACAGTTATACATCATCATCATCATCATCAGCCTGTATCTCTCCACTGCTGGATGTAGGCCTCCCCTAAGGCTCGCCACTTAACGCGATCTTTCGCTACCCTCATCCAACCCCCACCAGCGACCTTCTTTAGGTCATCTGTCCATCTGGCGGGGGGGTCGTCCCACTCTGCGTCTTCCCGTACGTGGTCTCCACTCTAGAACCCGTTTGCCCCATCGATCGTCGGTTCTGCGGCAGATGTGTCCGGCCCATTGCCACTTCAGCTTGCTAATTTTAAAAGCTATGTCTGTAACTTTCGTTCTCTGACGAATATCAACGTTTCGAATTCTATCCACCAGAGATACACCAAGCATAGCTCTCTCCATGGCTCGCTGAGCGACCTTGAATTTATGGACCAGACCCACTGTTAGTGTCCACGTCTCTGCTCCGTACGACATTACCGGGAGGACGCACTGGTTAAAGACCTTAGTCTTTAAACATTGTGGTATAGACGATGAGAGGATGTGCCGGAGTTTCCCGAATGCCGCCCATCCTAGCTGAATGCGTTATACATTTTTGGATAAATTATTCCCAATTTAAGTAGAAAACACCATTTAGTTTAGTTGTGCATAATGTTTAAAATATCATTTATTTATTTATTTTTATTTATTAAATACTTTATTGCACTTTACTTAAAAGTATGTACAAAGGCGAACTTAAAGCCATTTCGGCTTTTTCTACCAGCTAACCTTTGGGAGAGTGAGACAGTATAAATATGTGGGGTGCAATTCTAACCAATAAACTACATAAATAGTATGAATACATAGACTACATAAATACTCATCAATATATAAGTATTATAGAAGATATATATGAGGATAATATATTATTAGGAAGTAGAAAATTGTGGAGTTAAAATATATTGTTCTGCTTGTTTAAAAAGAAAGTATTAAGTAGTTTTTTAAAGATGTGAATGGAAGGAGCTTGTCTGATGGTCAGTGGAAGTTTGTTCCACTGGCGAGCAGAGAATACGGTAAATGAATCTGAATATCTGCTGGAAGTGTGGGGTGGGATTTTAAGTTGGTTGTTTTGAGAAGAACGAAGATCATTATGACAGCTCTAGTACTAAATGACTTGATTGATAAAAAACTGCATATTTTATTTTCCAAATAACTTAATTGTACAGTAATATATAGTAAAAATAACATTAGTCATATCAATAAAAGTATATTTTAAATATATAATATTTATTTATTTCATACAAAACCTTATTTTTTTTCTTTATTTTGGTTTTTAGTAATGAAGTAATATACAAACAATATAAAAGAATTACAATATAAATTAAAACTACTTAAAAGTAAAAATTAAAATAAATATAAACTAAACCTAATAAAAATAAACTATAAGTAAAAAATGTCCTCTAGAGATGACCCTTCGTGATAGTCCCAAGAAGACTGGCAACATTTCCCCTCTGTATAGCTAAGCTAATATGTTGGCAGAAATTATTGCCAGCGTTCCTGTCTCCAGACTTTTCTGTTAGGCACTTGGACAACTCCTTGGCCATACACTTGGCTGAGTGACCCCATGGGCCCATAAAAGTATTAAAACATTTTTTTAAACATTGTACACATCACAAGTATGACAAAAATAGCCCAAAATGAATGATGTCATTTGAAGTATCATCAAGACTGAAGGTAATTCCTTTTTGGGGTATAATTCACATTTTTTAAAAGAGTAATTCAAATCATTAATCTTGTTATGTAATTAGTTGAATGTAGACTATACTAATGCACAATATACTTATGTTTCTAGTGTCATGGTCATGGAATCTGCGCACATTTTAGGCATACATTATTTAATTATAATATCGCACACCTAGATCTAAACAGCAATAACTAAAAAAAAAAACTTTTTCGCAAAAAGTGTTTACACCATTAGTGTTACAGATACCATTATACCCATCTCTTACCCACACAAGACGGACCCGGCACCCGCACGGTGAATCCATGGAATGCTTAGAAATTTGTCTACTCTCTTCTATCCCTATGTGCTGCAGAAGTTTTCTGTATAGATTGCTTTTATTTTATCTCCAATTTGTTTGGCGGCGGACACGCGCACTTAAAATATGTTTAAATATCTTTTATTGTCCGGTAGGTAGTGAGATAAGAAATTGGATGGTGTCAATAACTCAAAATAAAAAAGTTAATTCCTTTTAGATCTAGGTGTGCGATATATCTGTGGTGAAAATGCAGAACCAGATACTCATACTCATGTATGTAAGATAATAAATAAATATTTAAAGCTAAGAGACTTGTGTTACGGAAACTAGATGGTTGATAAACTACATATTATACTTTATTTTTTTTCGTAAATATATACATATAAACACCCAGACCGAGACAAATTATACAAGATGCAAAGACCATAGACATAAGTCACATACGAGTACATATTGTGTTATTCCATCTATGCATTTTAATCTTGTGAACATATTGGATATATATTTTATATAGAAACTAAATTTTAGAGTAATGTAGTAATTTAATTTAATAAAAATCGTAAATAAACGTAAAAATATAAAATTGTTTTATATTGATATACTACTATTTACTATATTAGTATTACACCACAGATATCTACACTAATATTATAAATGTGAAATAATATTACTGAACCGTATTGATGAAATTTTGCAGTATTGTTCCATAGAAGACATACTAGGGCATTTTTTACGCTGACCACTATATTACACGGGAAACGCCGGGTCAAACAGTTAGTTTATATAAAGGATCAATTTTTCACTGTCTTCACTGTTTGGTACCTATGACTGAAAATAGTAGGACAATGCACTCTGTGGACAATATTTTAAAATAGAAAGATTTGCACAACAAAGGATTCGATACAATAGTAAATGGTTATCCTAACGCCAATGTAGGTAACTGGGCTAAGTCGAGAATAAGTTTTGAAAGCATTTGAAACATAATTAAATGTAGCCACTTTTTAAAATAACCAAAGCCAATCAATCATTACTTGTAGGTACTGAAGTGAAAGTGTACTAAACTAATTAACTAAAAGGGGTATCACCATCAACAGCTTCTGTCCACTGCGGAAATAGGCCTCCCTCAAAGCTGATCCCACACACACGCAAACTTGTTTAGTTCCTCTGTCTGTCTGGGGCGCTGTTTCATTATGTATCGTTCCGTACTCTAGAATGGTTTCCCGAGCGCCATGGGTCGTGCGTAATTCCGTCTTAGCTCGAGATTTGGAGATGCCTACTATTGAGAAGTTTGTCACTGGCCTGACTAGACGTATGTTCTATCGGGCCGACAACGGACACTTCAAGCATCTCTAGAATATCGCTCCGACTTGTGCACGGCCCCTCAACGGAAGACCATTTCCTAGAGAAGTACTCCTGGAGGAGAGCTGAAGCAGTCGAACTTAGCCCCCAAGGTTCGTGAGCCACACGGGCACTGTTATACTAGTAACGGCGCCCAGCACTAAACGTGCATGAATTACCGACAGGTGGTTATCCGCTGAGATTCTGCCGGGGAAAACGGGGGACTGTCCCCATCCCCAACCCAGGCCTATTAGGCCCGCCTGGACGACCCCACTGTCTGTCTGTCTGTACTCTAGAACCCATTTATCCATCGTTCGTCGGTACTGCGACAGATGCATACCACATATATTAAAAGTCTATATTACTAATTAACGCTAAATCATCCGGCTGCAGCAGAACTAATGCGACAGGCCACAATAGCACAATAGTCGATTTCAAACATCGTGGTATACTAAAATCTGTTTGCCGGGAGTTAATAAATCTTGCACGGGCCCCAGAGGGGAGGCCACTCCTTAGGGAGGCGCTTTTGGAGAAGAGCTAAAGTAGACGAATTCAGAAGACTAAATCTAGTGTAGTGAGCCACATTGGCGCTGTAGGAGCCTGGATGACTCCGCGGTCTTTCTGTATGCTAAATATAAAGGTGCGTCTACGCTAGACGAGCTGAATACGAGCGAAGCCGTTCTGGACGTCATCGTTCGCATCGTCAAGTAACCTATAACAATCATTGTACTCGTACGTGATTTTCCGCTGTGTGATTGTGGCTGGACTAGTGTCGACGCGGCTTAATAAATACCAAAAATGAATTACGTGTTTGGCGGGTTGATGGGGTGTATCAGCCAAAGCTTTTTTATAGATGTCGCTAGCAGCACTGGTACCTTGCTTACACCTATGTCGGATCATTTTTTAAATGTGTTTGTAGATTTTTTATTTTTATAACAGAAATACAAACTACCTTAAAAGACGAATTAGGAAAGCGAACACCGTCTATAAAAAGAAAAAAGGTTTAATTAATAGAACGGCAATTTTGAGATCACCATATCTTTGATTTCGCTTGGAAATCTATACTAATACATTTAAAAGTTGACTTCGGTAATATATCCAGAAAATAATAAATTTCGTAATAAAAATACAAGTTTTCTATGCAACTGACTATTAGGTACCATCTATCATGCGCCATCTATCGTGATAAAAGTTAGTGATACACCCCATTGTCTATCGGTTACGAATTTTGTTGTGAATAATATAGCGCGTGCCGTTTTTCTCTTTTTTAATTAAAGGTCGCTTTGTCTAACGTGATACTTTACTGACTATGGTAGGTACATAAATAGGTACGTAATTATTAGCATTAGTTTAATCAAATTATTATCTGTTCTCGATCAATTTATAAAACATGATTGATGTTTCCATTAATTACAAGCAACAAATTGACTCCAATAGTTTCCAAAACTCAAATAATTTCACTTTCACCTCACTTTGTTTGCGGCGTGATGGTACCTTTTATTGCTGCAACAATACCCAAACTCAAAACTAGGGTTGCCATCTCTAAAGTAAAGTATAGGTTTCATATTTGTACATTTAAAAAAAATACAAGATTTTTATTATTTCATCACAGCCACTAGAGCCCCAGAGTCATCACATCCACCGTTGGAGATAGGCCTTTCAGAAATTTCAGGAGAATTTGGCCTACACTCGCCACGCTCTGGCCAGACGGTTTGGCGATGGTCTGATAGATAGATAAATAACAGCTAACCTCTGGGAGACTGACAAGAGTGTCTGTCTGAATGAGGTCTTATGTCTTTTAAGGATTTATTTTATTTAAAACTTTATACGCTATGTACAAAGGGACCTAATGGCGCTAGGTTAACTTACTCGATCACTGTAGGTCATCACGAACGTTTGATGTGGGAGGTTGGTGCAAATAAAAAAACATACAAGGGAGTCATTTAATACTATTAATCCTAAATTAACTAGTAAATAATGTTAATATCGATCATCCAATTCATTAGATTCAATTCATTTCAAATAAAGTGAAATTTTGTTATTTCATTGCATTGTTTTTTAACTTGTCCAAACGATAAATTATGGACAAAAAATCCATTTTATTTTTTTCTAAATGTTCTAATGAATTGGATGATCGATAAACTAAAAATAAATTTATATAACTACAGCAGGGCCTCGAACCCGAACTCCCATATTTTTTACCCTGTTCGTATGTACGAAGATTTATATAACTAGGTTTTTTATTATGTTAAATATGACTTCAGATAAAGTCATCATACGCAGCCCTAACCCAAAGCCTCTTGTTCTTAACCACAACAATCTTCAAATGCTTTGTTCCTTTATCTCTTTCAAACAAACTTGCGCTCTCGAAAGTGCGACAGGGATAATAGCATTCGCGTATCTGAAGATTTTTGAGTAGTTTTTGGACAACATTTATAGAACATCCTCAGCCATCACTAAAAATTGTCATTTGTCACAACTTTTAGCGGGTGTCATACCTAATAATAATATTATTGTCTCTCTTCTCAATTAATGGTTATCATGGACTGCTCCAGATTCATCAATATGTAATATAAAATCATACTGTATTATATCAATACTGAAAAAGTTTGAAGTGTAAAAGTGCAGAATACATCTCTTTTTGTCCTATGCCTGCCTGCTTGGAAAAATAAATGAAATGAATTGAACTATAGATTGTGCTATAAGACAAAATTTGACAGCTTGTTAATAAGGCATTTTGCCTAGCTGGCCATAGGTTATCACATTGTTACTTTAAATATATTAAACTAAAACTATAACTTAGTTATTAAACGTTAAACATACATACATACATATCTTCACGCCAGGTCCCTTGCGGGGTAGGCAGAGACAATTGAGCGCCATTTGTCACGATCTCGACATACCTCTTTCGCTTCTTCGACATTCATCAACCTCTTCATACATGCCCTTTTGTTTCGATGGCTTTTTATTGCACCGTCAGCTATTGTTTTATTTATTTGATCGTGATAAGTGAGTCTTGGTCTGCCAGGGCCTCTTTCACCCACAACTTTCGCATTATATATCTGGTTCGTCAATCTCTCTTCAGTCATCCTTTCAACATGCCCGAACCATCGGAGCATGCCTTTCCTTATTTTTGTCCCTATGCTTTCTTTCAACTTAAACTTTTTGATTATTAGTCAAGTCGCTCACTGCGAGGACAAAGCAGTCGCGGCGCTTGTTCGACCTGCGTCTAAACGTGGCTACAACCGTCAACAGATGACAATATTGCGACCTACCGAGCGACGCCGCGCTGACATAACATCACAACCATTAGATGCTAATGTAGTGGGGGCCATACACGTTAGGGTTTGCAAGACGGTTTTAACCTTGCATACATAACCGACAGGTTAACTGAGTTTCATATTTGGTTATTTATATATTTGCTATTTTAAAATTGTTAATTTTCAATTTGTATGGAGAAGCGATCATTGTTTGTCACATACAAAATCACACACATGTATGTTATTTTATTTACTCTATTTATGTATGAATAATATATTATACTAATAAATATATTTAGTATTTTATTATTTTAAATATATTAACCCATATCTAAGTTTTTTTATTATTTATTTTTTTCTATTAAACTCTGGAAGTAGGAGTGGGGCTGCTTGTAACACGGGTCCTAACCGTCCATGTGTATGTAACTATAAAACATTAAATTTAAAAAAATATGTAAATGGTTCAAAACAGCGAAAACAGCTGCAAAATCATAACTGACACCAGCCTTTCTTTTGTCATGTAATTGTGCTGTGGTAGAACCTAACCTACGTCTATAGATTTGGCCCATAATTTATAACTTTATAATGTTAAGTCATTCGGTAACCTTTCGATTTTAATGATTTATCATATAACATTAGGAGAGTTGATTAGATATCAGATTGCGTCTAATTATTGTTTACATCAATACGGTTTTGTTCATATCAACTTTGAGACTTCCGGCTCTCGATTACGATCCCCTCTTCTCTATTCCTCGACCGAACCACCACACAGTCCAAAATATGCATCCACATACCGTAGCCACTATCCCTACGCGTACATACAAATTTGGGGACTTATATCTCATGCACGCTGAAGATTTGAAATGCTCTCCCAGGCATACCAGGCTCTACCAAAATTCTGAGACGATGACTGCAACTGAAAGTAAAAAAAGTAAAGTATCATACGACCGTATAAATAAGCGTATTCACATTTAGCCAACTTTACTATCCCAATCATGACAAGTGGCAAGCCCGTCGATGACTTCGGCATACCAAATTCAAGAAATATCACAAATAAATTGAATATTATTTAAATTTATTTATTTGACTTTTAGACTCGGAGGTACCGGGTTCGATTCCTGGTCGGGACACAAAAATATTTTATAATGTAAATAAATACATTTAATTAATATTTAATTTATTTGTGATATTTCTCAAATTTGGTACGCTGGAGACATCGACGAGTTAGCCACTTGTCATGATTGGCCTATAGTGAAGTTGGCTAAATGTGAATCCGCTTATTTATAAGCGTGCTTTCTGACCACCCCGAAAAAGAAACGGTCGTGATGATACATTACTTTACTTTTGTATTTATTTACATAAATAAAAAAGGCAATTCCATAGAATCATGTTTTAATTGTACTTCAAGCTAGAAACTTATTTTCGATAAATCTCAAATGATTTGATGTTGAAAAATACACACACATACACATCTTCACGCCAGATCCCTTGCGGGGTAGGCAGAGACAATTGAGCGCCACTTGACACGATCACGACATACCTCTTTCGCTTCATCGACGTTCATCAACCTCTTCATACATGCCCTTTTGTTACGAAGGCTTTTTAATGCACCTTCAGTCAGTGTTTTATTTATTTGATCGTGATATGTGAGTCTCGGTCTGCCAGGGCCTCTTTCACCCTCAACTTTCGCATTATATATCTGGTTCGTCAATCTTTCTTTGCTCATTCTTTCAACATGCCCGAACCATCGTAGCATGCCTTTTCTTATTTTTGTCCCTATGCTTTCCTTTATACCAACCCTTTTCCGTATTTCGACGTTACGTATGCGGTCCGCCAATGTGACGCCGCATATCCGGCGCAGCGACCTCATTTCTACGGCATTAACCCTACTGTCATGCGTATTCTGACGTATCCACGACTCGCTTCCATACATCAGTGGTTGAAAAAAAGGGAAATTTCTCTTTGGAAAACCCGATATATAGGACAATATCTTATGGAGAGCAGAATTGAACGTACTGGGCCTGGTCTACATAATTAACTAACGGGTAAATAGCATAAAGCATTGTTTAGTCAGTAATCTACAATTTCCTCTATTCGATTAACATGCGGATATCCTAAATACGAAAATGCCTTCAGATATCATGTCATTTCAAGTTATTTTTTACGGTCACGCAAGAGTTATTGCCGTAGAAACTTGGTAGATAGACACATTAGCACCATATCGTAATATCCTCGTCCAAACCTCAAGCTGCGCAAATACGCCAACCTCGGAATAGGTTACGAGTTTGCGCTGTTTGGGTCGAGACGATTTGACTATCAGCCAACCGTCTGGCCAAGGCGTTGTCCAAATGGCTGACGGAGAAATCTGGAGACAGGAAGGTTGGCAATTATTCCTGCCAACGTATTGCCTCGCTATACAGAAAGGAAATGTGGAACTATAGAAGACATTATTTATTTATAGATATTTATATTATAGTTTAAAGTTTTTATTAGGTTTAGTTTAGTATTTAATTTTATTACTTTTACTACTGCCTCCGTGGTCTAGCGGTTAAGTCCGTGGATTTAAACTCGGAGGTACCGGGTTCGATTCCTGGTCGAGACACAATATATATTTATATATAATATATGTTAATTCTCGAGTTTATTACGCTAGAGACATCGACGAGCTTGCCACTTGATTGACCAAACCTAAGGTTGACCGAGTAAGAATGTCTAGCGAGGTCCGCCTTTGTACATAGTGCAAAAAGCTTTTAAATAAATAAATACTGAGAAGAGCTTATTGTTTGTTAAGAAAGTGAGCGATAAGGAGATTTTTAAATATATTAATAGAGGGCGCGCCCGTCTGATAACCACAGGAAGTTTTTTCCACCTTCGAGCAGCGGAAACTGAAAGAATCTGAATATCTGCTGCTTTTGAGCTGATTGTTATTAGCAGAGCAATGACCGTCTCTAAGGAACTGGCAACGAGATTTAAACTATGAAGGAGTTTGAGGATTGTAAAGAATGCCGTAAAGTTGAAGTCAAGAGATGTGCAGATCTGCATTCATTAGGATAAATACATTTCTAAATTTTGTCCAGACTAAATTTACGTTCTAGATAGCTGTTAGATACTTTTTTATCGAAAGCTTTAGATAATTTAAATTGGTAAAAGTTTATCGGTCTGGCGCCTAATTATCGCCGCCTTGCTTGTGCCTCAACGACCACTCGACGTAGAACGTAAACGCAATGCTTGGCTCGCATATAAACAATTAATTATTATGAAATACAAGTATCTAGTACTAAAGGACTGATAGGAAAACTGCATATTTATTTTCGAATAACGCTATTGCACAGATCATTTAAATAAAAAAAAAACCCGACTGCGTTAAAAATAAAATAAAAAAAAATAAAAAAAATAAGTAATCTGAAAAGAAATAAATTTAAACTACAAAAGAAAAAAACAAGCCTAAGGGTTCCGTCGACAAAAAGTTTGATAACCGCAGATAACATTTAAATAATTTTATATAAGTAGTTTATTTCATAGCGACTTTAACATTCGGGATTCATTGTTGGGAAGATTTGGCCTGTCTCGTTTTTTTTTGCTATATTACACGGGCAATGCCTTACAGCCAGTTAAAGTAAATATTAACAGGATTTGCAAAAATCAGCGCTGCAGCAGAAATGTTGCAGCCTATGCTGACCTGAGTGCCTGTTTGTCGCAGCAGCTCACTCATTTATTTTTTATGTATTCATCTTGTCTATTTTTTGTTGGTAATTTTATATATATATTTTTTTACGTTTTTTATTATTGTATAAGCTGTTGTGTGCAAATAAATATTTTTCTTTCTTTCTTTCTTTCTAAATGAGTTTCACAACATATCTTAAGAAATAATTAAGAAGAGAACTGTGATTTACACAAATTTATGGGAAGTTGTCAATTTTGCGTTTCATAAAGAAATAACAATTTTATTAAAGAAATTGTTCCAAGGCTCATTGACGTCTCTGGTGACAATAGGGCTGGCAGTATTTTCTCACAAAAATTAAGTATCCTAATTCAAAGGGAAAATGCTGCTAGTGTATTGGGCACCATGCAAATGTAATAAAAATTTGTAAGGCTTTGAGATTAGATATTTTTTGTATACATAATATTGCAAAGGCTGTAAATTTTCCAACGAATAAATAAATAAATAAATGCCACAAGACAGCGATTTGGAGGAGCTATTTTTTTTGTATGTATGTATTTTATTTTCTATGTATTATTATTATTATTATGTTTTGGTTAAATTTAGATTTTGTTTTAATATAGTTTATTTAATATTGTAATTATTTTATATTGTTTGTATATTACTTCGAATAAAAACTACTTAATTTTTTAAAGCATAATTCATTTTATTAAATGGATTTGTTCGTAAAATCCGATTTGACTTATGAAAAACTTAAAGATAATTATTTCTTAGTTAGGAAATAATTAAGTAGAGCTTCGAGAAACCGGCTGTTAGTCAAACAGCTAGTCTTAATTAAAAAATATACATGTTATTAAATTGAAAAATATGAGTGTTACGTCCTATCGTAGAATGAAGTCAGCAGCGCGTGTCAATCTGCTGACCCGAGACAGTCCCACGCTTTTGCTTTATAGAAAACCCAAAAACGCGAGCATCTATTGATCACATTGAATTTTGAAGTATTTTAAAAATCCAATAGAAAAAATAGCTTAAACGAGCTGGTGATTTACTTGTTTGGTCGCATATCATAAATCATATAATACCTATTTATTATTGTAGTATATGTTTTAGACAATATTGCATATTTATTACGTAATCATATTTCTCTAATTGCACCTACCTTACGTTTTTAATGTTCTACAGTGTCCCTAAGTCAAATTGATTTGTAACCATACAATCACAAATTATTTCATTTCATAAGATTGGCTGTCATAGAATGTCGACATTAAGTTCGCCCCTTATATTGAGTTGACACGGCCTATTTACAGCCACGATCTTATATTAAGTAGTTATTAAGTTACAATTACCCTGCTTATGACAATAATGCTATTATAACACACATAAATCTGGATTGTTTACCCGTTACGGTCCAACCATAACCTAATCCTTGACAATATCCAAGTTGTTACAAGATAACCTATGGAAATAAAAAAAAATAAAAAAAGTTTTAATTATAAATAAATAAAATAAACATGATATCTATCCATATAGTATACTGATCTTATACGGGACACAATAATTTATTTCTGATATTTCTCAAGTTTCGCATGCTCGAGACTACATACAAGCTTGCACGATGGGTCTATACAGTTGTCTAAATGTGAATCGGCTTCTTTAAAAACCGTGGTTTCTGACCACCCCCTGATACAGTGATGATGATACTTTGTGATATTACTGCCTTCGTCGTCTAGCGGTTAAGTCCGTGGATTGAAACGCGGAGGTACCGGGTTCGATTCCTTGGCGAGACACAATATAAATACACAACACAAATAAATATTGTGATAATTTTAGAGTTTATTACGCTAGAGACATCGACGAGCTTGCCACTTGATTGACCACCACGTTCGTGATGATACTTTTTTAGATAATATATTATTTAAAAAACTGTTTTATTAATAGCAAATGAGAATGCTGTCCACATTGGGTCCACAATAAAATGTTCTCGTGTTATCATTTCTTTTTTACTTCATAGTTAATATATTGTGTTTCATAATCTGTAATTAATGTTATTTATTTTACGACAATTGACAAAAACTTTTTTTATGTTAATAATTATATAGTATCGATCCCGCCGATATAATTGGAGAATTATGTACACTTTGAAATCCTGTGTTTTACCTATAATAAAGTACCTAATCATAATAAAGAACCTAATCCACAGAGCAAGAATACCACGCGCGCCAATTCTGTGCTCTGTGACCTAATCGTATAAATAGTGCCTTATCATACATAAATTTTAACCAATTGACTATTTAATTAAATTATATTTTAATGCTGGGGTAAAATTATGTTGTAATTAAATTTAAAAATGACAATTGTTATGATTATTGACATGTATTTATTTAAGGCACGCTGCAAAAAAGTTAAGGCCTGGTTTTGGGCAATCTCTTTTATAATTTGTTGTAATGTTTATGTTCCGCTAAATTTGTTCCGCTCCCGTTGTTGTTTCGTGACGGGCCGTCATGTGATAAGGCTAATCTCATTACATCTCTGTTGTTATACATTTTCCACTCATCAAAACTCACTGAGAGTCTTGTTAAACTAATTCTACCGAATATAATGAATGCATTGACCTATATTGGATAGGACATAAAGATATAGTATTATAGATTTTTTTTAAATATATATTATACAGTCCATTTCCCCAAAACTGCCGGTCAAATATTACAAATTCATACTATTTATTATATTTGCTGGCTTATATAATATTGTATGTACTATCCAGTTATGTTTCTGTATCATTTTATGAATTACATTGTATATATAGGTGAAGATGATAAATTTGACATATTCAAGTGTTCCCATAGTGAGGTTCCTACGGATGATTAATAAACAATAAAACATTTGCTAAGAAAAGAAAAATGACAATATTGATATATACTTAACAACATATACAGCATAAGTATAATATATTATTGGAGTAAATATAAATTTTATTATTATTTTATATATATAGTATAAAATAATATAATATATATATACTTATATAGCAAACAGAAATATATACGAGTACTACATTTCGTTGCTTAAATTCCAGCACCGAACTAAAATTGACATAAATAAATTATTAGATTAGAATAATTATTATTTAATGACTGTGGTAATAATTTATTATATTAATAGTCATGACATATAATAGTAATGACATCCAATCTATTTTACCCATTGAACCCATACCAATATTTTTGACAAATTTCATCAATATCAGTCGTCAATAGATAGGCGTGAACGCGAGATAAACATACATACAGACACATAGACAAAGCTTATAAAATAAAGTAATTATGGATCATGTAAATATTTGAAGCTTTTTAAGTTAATTCCAATAATTCTAAAGCGGTAAAGACCAGCGTGGTCGGCTATGGTCTAATTCTAGAGAGGTGTTTAACCGTAACATAATTATGTTTTTAGACCTTAATATTTTGTTTCAGGGAGAGAATCACGGTTGCATCATGTACCAGTGTGACAGACGCTTCACCTCCACTGCAATCCCCTGAAGCCACCAATTCTGCAACCAAACTTGGTACCATCCGCACCGAAGAGTACAAGCGAGACTTGGCTGAATTCCAGTCGAGAAGAACCAAAGATATTCTTGATACTCCAATGAAGAAATCCCGGCGATCTCTCCCCTGCACCGATTGCACGACAAACTCGCCTGATAAAACCTTTAACTATGAAAGGAAATCGGCTTTAAAGTACAGAAAGAATAAAGAACGTCGATCTCAAAGCGATTATGGGGAGAAAGGTCACGAGTTGCCGAACGTTCAGTTCCTATTCCAAAATCAAGTGTTTATGCCAGGAAATATGTTCCCAACTTCGTACTCTGATCCTCAGAAAAGGCGAAAAAGGACTCCTCAGCAAAGATCTCCAGAATTCCTAACCCAAACTCATTTGGAGTTTGAAAACGATGAACCGCCATCTTCGCCTTTGTTTTATAAGAATAACTCTTTGCCGTATGATGTGAAGAATTTTCTTAAGGACGGTGATAGCTTGGATGGGAAGGATAGAAGGAATAGTTCTAGTCAGAGCGATGAGGTCGATAGCAAGAATAAGTTCGGCAGTTGTGAGGAGAACTTGAAAGAAGTTATGACAGAGTTGAAGAACTTTGACAGATGGGCAGATGACCAGTTGAGACTTCAATCGTTAAATACTACCAGATCTGATGGAAATAAGGTGAGATAAACTAATAATATTTATTAAACTTTCGCGCATACTCATAATAGATTTAAATAATTTAACGGGTAACCATTAGCGACAAACTACTCAAATTTCAAATTTCTTTATTGTATAGATTGCCTATTCTAATACAGTTGTATGTACATGTCATGATGATGCAATCTGCCCATATTATGGGCATACAATATGCTTACGTCAATAGATATTTATTTGCAATATATATTTATATATATGTAGTTAACATTTAATATTGTTCTTGTCAATTTATTGGAATTATTATAATCCAATATTAATGTAAAAAATTGCATGCTAAACATTATTTTATTGAGTAAAAACAATTGTCAATAAGAATTCACACATACATATCTTCACGCCAAATCCCTTGCGGGGTAGGCAGAGACAATTGAGTGCCACTTGTCACGATCACGACATACCTCTTTCGTTTCTTTATTCATCAACCTCTTCATACATGCCCTTTTATTTCTATGGCTTTTAATGCACCTTCAGCTATTGTTTTATTTATCTGATCGTGATAGGTGAGTCTTGGTCTGCCAGTGCCTCTTTTACACAAGCGTAACACAAGCCTCGTAGCTTACCACGGAAATTAGATGGCGCTGTGTGACCTGTCTACATTTTTTTTTTGTTTTTTAATACCCACAACTTTCGTATTATATATCTGGTTCGTCAAAATCTCTTCGCTCATTCTTTCAACCAACATGCCCGGACCATCGGAGCATGCCTTTTCTCATTTTTGTGCAATAAAAATGTTCAACTCAATAGTAAAACGTTTTATGGGTAACTCTCGTATCTCTCTAGGAATTTTATTATATACTCTAATGCACATTATGTGGCAGTTTCTGCTGTAATATTCACTTACACATCTTGGGCAGATTAGTCGGGTATAATCTTTAGGTACAAATTTGTTACAAGTATTATATTTTCTTAAAGAGATCAGAATGTTTATTGACAAATATTCCTATTTCAAGGATATACATTGAAGCCAAGTTAATAATTTTAGCTTTTTAAATAAGGGTCTACAAGAGTCAAATGGTCCAACTCCACAGATAGCCCGCACACGTGATACATGCTTTATTGATATCAGACTCTGTCAAGAAAGTATCGGATAAAAACAATAATACATAAAATATTAGTTATTCATTCAAATTTATTTTATCACTTTCAAAGTATGCTCCTTCAGAAATATACTTGCGCCAACGAATAATCCAATCATCAAAACATTCTTTAAACGCTTTTTTCGGAATTTAGTTCAGTTCTCCTTTATGTCTTCTACCGAATGATAACGGGTGCCACGAAGTGAAAAGAAAGTCGGCTGGAGCCGTATCTAGTGAATAAGGTGGTTGCTCGATGGTATGTACATTTCTTCCGACGTTTCGGTCAAGTTGCATTGGCCGTGGTCACGGGTCAACTGGGGCTTCGCGGTGTACCTTTGTCCATAATGTCATCATCCGTGTGTTAAAATTGATCCTTGTTTTTACTCTCGTTGCAACTTTCACTCGAATATCTTCAGTATGTGTTTTATTTAATTTATTTATTTCATGAATCCTGTATATATTTAATTATATGTATTGTATTATAGATATGTATTTATTATATGTGTAACATGTATTCTATATGTAGTATTAGTATGTATTGTTTATTTAATATTTACTTGGCACTTTGCCTGTCACATGTTTTCAAAACTCCCAAAAGCTAGCTGGTGGATAATGCCTCACAAACAAATCGCTCGCCTGTGCACATTAATTTTAAGTTATTTTAGTTTTTGTGCAATAAAGCATTTTTATTATTATTGTATAATAGTAATAGTGACGATCGGTGGAGAGTATCTTAGGGTCTCTAAGGTAAATAGCGTAAACACAATACAATAAACTATCATAAGGTGTTGCAAAGATATTTACAGTTGTGATGAATCAAATTTTCAGAGCGATTCAAGTGTTTACGGTTTGCCTGTGGTGGATATAAGTGACTTGGATCTATCCGGGGACAAGCAAAGCCAGTGGAATTCCGGGAAATGGGGGGTGGTCTCCGTCAGGATTAAGAAGATGACGGCCGTCTCCATGGACAGTATTAAAAGAAAACAGAATGTTGAGATCGAAATATTGAAGTAAGTATAGCCATCACCAAATAAATCATTTAATTTAACTACAACTTGGACAACAGTTTTTCGTTGACTGATTTGTATAAGTTACTATAGAGGTGAGAATGCTAGTTTAGTAGTACCAGGGTCAAACTGATAGTTTTTAGAACTTTTTGCCAATATTATTAAATATGTGTTTCATGGTGGCATGGAAGCCGCCATTCATATGAGCATCAGTAAATATGTCTGATGCGATGCAGGATCACGGCAACCCCAACAGCATCCTGAAGGACTTGTATTGTACGAACGAACCCCAGTCAATCAAATCAAATAATTTATTTCCGTATGGTTTGTACACGACACTTGGATATTGTCCATATATATTTGTTTTATAAATATCCTATTATCAGCCATGGCTGGGCCGAATCTAACAGCAATACCATGTTTTTTTTAAATGTTAAAGTTATTGTACTGTTTGTTTATTTTTGTTTTATAAACCTACCATAATAGCTACAGTCTTTCGAAGGTTGATGATAAGAGAATACCAATCGGCATTACATACACCTTTTATTATTAAAAAATAAAGTTATTAATATAATAATAATAAACTAAAACGAGGATTTTCTTTTTACTTGCACTTTACAACCAAAAAAATTTTTCGTGGCTATAAAAAGGCCGTGTCCGCTTACTAGCTAATAATAATAATATTTATATCCATAATTATAAATTCGTGGCTGTAAAAATGCTGTGTCAGCTTACAATCTCATGATAATAATATTTATGTCCATAAATATAAATTCGTGGCTGTAAAAATGCTGTGTCAGCTTACAATCTCATAATAATAATATTTATGTCCATAAATATAAATTCGTGGCTGTAAAAATGCTGTGTCAGCTTACAATCTCATAATAATAATACTTATGTCCATAAATATAAATTCGTGGCTGTAAAAATGCTGTGTCAGCTTACAATCTCATAATAATAATATTTATGTCCATAAATATAAATTCGTGGCTGTAAAAAGGCCGTGTCAGCTTACAATATAAAAACTGTCATAACTTGGAGTTGTATTATTTATTTTCAGGAAATTTCGTCACCCAAATATAGTATTGTTAATGGGCTTATATCCAGATGCACAGCAAAATCTGTATCTCATTTGTGAATATTTTGTAGACACCCTTTATGATATTCTACATGTGAAGGTAAGGTATTTATAATTTTAAAAAATCTCCTCAAAAACAAACGAGGACCTTTGCGGAGAATCGCAAACGGCTGGCGCACATGCTAATTAATGTCATGTTTGAACTGCTGGATTAATTTTCGGATAGTCAACTAAATATTTTGGCTGCATTTTCGTACAGCAAATTAAAGTGAAGCAGTTTTGTTTTTCCTCTGTTAATTGTATAATCCTGCTGACCGAGTCATTATTTTGCACCACAAACTAAATTTCGCTTTGATAGGCGTTCCAGTAACGTTTTTATTAACTTTAAAGCAAAATTCATCAAAAAGGGTGATTTCATCATTACAGCCCCTAGAACACAGCGTCCTAGACCTCCTCTGCTGGAGATGGGCCTTCCAGAACATATATCTGGAGAATTTGGCCTACACTCGCCACGCTGGTCAGACGGCTTGGCGAGGATTTGATGTAAATTTTTATGACATTTTTTTTAACGATTCCACAAGTTGGTATTAGTGGAACCGGGACCGATGGCTTAACGTGCTCTCCGAGGCACGGGTACGGTGGTGTTGTAAATGTATGACAAATGTACTTAAGAAAAGTGTATTCTCATTGGTACATGCCGGGTGGGTCGCGACCTTTGTAGGATTGAAGGAACGCGTTCTTACAAGGGTGATTTATGTTAATTTATTTAGAAGAAATTACAGACATTAAGGTTGATAGTACATAGTATAAAGATGATTAAATTAATAAGCTTCACCTAATTACATTTACATTTCTTACTAAGATATAATACACAAAAATATAGAATTAATTACAAAGATAAATAATAAAATGTATAAAAAAGAACGGAAGAATATAAAACTTACATCAAGTAAAAGGAAGAAAGGAATATATATATATATATACTACGCGGATATTGGGAATATAAAGTTTTTTTTATATATTATAACCCGACATATGAACCTGCGCCCACTTGATGGTAAGTGGCGCGCAAGTCCATGAATGTTAGCTACTGGAATCAGACACTGATGACTGACATCACTTCTCAACACTATGCCTGCTTGACTACTGCTTTTTCACACTTCGCTTTAAGGACTCCAGGTTATAGGAAAGTGGAGGCTGAAGAGCATTTCACATCTATATCGTGCGACATATGTGTGAGTCACCAAATGTATAGGTACGCGAAGGGATTGTGACTACGGTATGTGGGTGCATATCCTGAAATGAAATGAAATATTTATTGTGTAAAGAATTTGGGTAGACAAATTTGCAGTTGTGATTGCTATCGATTAGTACCACCAAACCCTGCAAAGGTGTACACGCATCACGTTATTAAATATAATACAATATTACACTGTAGTTACAATTAGAATATCACATATTTACAGACAGAAGAATAAATACAAATGACCAAAAACGTAAAACAATAATAACATTCATCAGTCAGTCAGTATGTCAATAAGATTAATAATAATAATTTCAAAGCATGCAATATAATTTTGTCAATAATCACAATTTAGTCAAGAAACCTTACCTGTGCGTGTGGTTCGGTTGCGGAATGGAGAGGAAGGAATGACATTAATGGGCGTTGTTGACTGGATAAGGGTTGCCAGCTTAGTTATTTTATTGCCAGAAAAATGTTTGTAGGTTGAAATAACATAACAAGTTAATAATATTAATTAAAATATTTTTAGGGATCAATATTAACGGTACAAAAATCTGTTGACTATTGCGCTGATATAGCATCGGCTTTACTATTTCTAAAAATGCAAGGAATCGTTCACACGGAGCTGAATAGTTCCAAAGTTGTAATCACGCAGCACGACGCAGCCAAGTTGGCAGACCTCAGCTCCTGCGTCAAGTATATGCGGCATAAGAAACCGCGCGACAAGTACTGCTTGGAACCTCAGTATGTTAATATTGAAGGTAGGTTGTACATTTTACAGTCCTAAGATTTAAGAGACTGCCTCCGTGGTCGTCCAGCGATTTGGTTCATAAATTTAGACACGGAGGTGCCGGGTTGGGTTCCCCGTCGGAATACAATATTTTATTCTAGAGATCTTTAAAAATGTATTTTATCTTACATTATATTTAGTTTTAATTATTAGCCCTAGAAAATGTTTAACTAAAGGGATTGTAACAAATTTGATATTTTTTTACGAAGCGAGCCTCATTCACCTTCTCCGCCATGCACTAAATTTTATTAATAAATATTTATAATTATTAAGTTATATTCTATACACTTGTATTTTCAATCTATTTATTTTTTATAAATAAAAAGTATTTATTCGAAGTTAATACATTAAATATAAATTAAAAGCTACCTAAATAATAAAATTAAAAATGAACTAAACTATCAATAAAAAATGTCCTCTAGAGACGTCCCATCCGAGATAGTCCCAAGGAGACTGGCAACATTTCCCCTCTGTATAGCGAGGCTAACGTTAGCAGAAATAAGTGCCAGCCTTCCTGTCTCCAGACCTTTCTGTCAGCCGCTTTGACAACTCCTTGGCCTGACATCCCATCGCCATGCACTACAATGTATTATCATATGATAATACATTTTATATATTTAATGGCTTTTTCCAACAGAAACACGCAATTCATCATCCGAAATTCAACCTCTAATCTCCCAGAGTAATTCGGAAGTCTACCTCGCCTCTTGTGCCGTCAAAAGACCGTACTATTTGTACAAGCACAGCGAACATTACCGCTGGGTGGCGCCAGAACTGTTCCTGCCTGATGATGACCACAACGTCCACCCTTGTTCTAAAAGTGATGTATATTCGTTAAGTTTGATTCTATGGGAGTGTTGCAATGGTAAGTATTTTTCACTCATTATTTCTTATCCGATTCGCGGTTGACATAGTCAATTTGGTCAGCTCGTTTAAGGATCTTAGCGGAATGTTAAAGTTGGGAAGTCATCCCAGCGGGTTGTTCACGGAATAAACTTGGACAAGACAAAAGTCATGTTGTAACGCTACCCTCGAAGTTGTTTAAATTACGTCTACCTCGGACAGACTATTCAATTAGGCGCTGCCAACTTCAGGAAAGAAGCCGTCAGACGCATTTATATGAGGGGCCTTCGGGAATCTTTGGCACATCCACTCATCGTCCATACCACAATATTTAAAGATGTATTTAACCAGTAATTCTCTCGGTAATGCGTACGGAGCAGAGACGTGGACACTTACAGTGAGTTTGGTCCTTAAATTTAGGGTCGCTCAGCAATCTATGGAGAGGAGCTATAATTGATATTACTTGATAGATAGAATTGGAAACGTTGATATTCGTCAGAAAACCAAAGTAACTGATTTAGCTTTCAAAATTTGCAAGCTGAAGTGGCAGTGGGCTGGACACATCTACTGCAGAACCAACCAAGATGGTGCAAACGGGGTCTAGAGCGGAGACAGCCCGTTTTGACAGCAGACGCATGTCATAGACTTTGGCAGGCATCGTGTTATTATATTTAGTTTTGTATTTAATTTATTATATTTGTGGCTGTAAAAGGGCCGTGTCACCTTGCAACGTAAATAATATTCGAATGTCAAATATGTCAACGTAATTTAAATTCGTAGCTGTAAATGGCCGTGTCGCGCCTTAATAAAAAACATAAAAACAAATAATATAAATTCAAATATTAGGCTCAGTTAAATGCATTTATATATTTGACGGAAATATCAGCGCTTACTAAACGATATTTTGTAAATCTCATCATCATAATCCTGGAACTCCACTGCTGGAGATGGGTCTTCCAGAACATGCTGGCGAAACGGGTTGGAGAGGATCTTGTGTATCTAAACAATATAATTTTCTATTTATAAAACTAACGTTACCTACTTTAAATAAAATACCCCATAGTCAGTCGTAAGCTTAAAACACTATTCTTCTTTCTCCCTGCACACCCGGCAATCCGGCACCCGCACGGTTAATCCATGAATTGCTAAAAATATTGTCTTCACATCCTTTTATTCCAGCTGAAATACCATGGAAGAGACAGACATACGCTACATTGAAAGAGATTTACCTTCACAAGACTAACATTGGTCTTCCCCATAATGGTACCTACCCGGGAGCACTTCTGGAACTTCTGGAAATGGGACTTGACCAGAACAGAATGGAACGGACTAACCTTAATACTATGGCAGAACGACTTATGGTTGTCAAGGTAAATATACACCATCATTACAGCCCAGAAGTCCTAGATTTTCACCTGCTACGCTGCTGGTCTTCTGCTAACAGTTTACTCTTTGAATCGTTTTGCTGCTTAGTCTTCTGCTAACAGTTTACTATTTGGATCACTTTGCTGCTTAGTCTTCTGCTAACAGTTTACTCTTTGGATCGTTTTGCTGCTTAGTCTTCTGCTAACAGTTTACTCTTTGGATCACTTTGCTGCTTAGTCTTCTGCTAACAGTTTACTCTTTGGATCACTTTGCTGCTTAGTCTTCTGCTAACAGTTTACTCTTTGGATCGTTTTGCTGCTTAGTCTTCTGCTAACAGTTTACTCTTTGGATCACTTTGCTGCTTAGTCTTCTGCTAACAGTTTACTCTTTGGATCACTTTGCTGCTTAGTCTTCTGCTAACAGTTTACTCTTTGGATCACATTGCTGCTTAGTCTTTTGCTAACAGTTTACACTTGGATCACTTTGTTGCTCAGTCTTCCACTAGCAGAAGTAGATTTATTCAAAATAATTTAAATGATGACGTGGCACAAATGCCTGTAATAGGTTTACGTGAATAAAGATATTTTAATTTTAACTTTGACGTAAATGAGAATGTCCATTTTTCTTAGAGAAATGGGCCCAATGAAATGTTCTCGTGCCATAAAGATTTATTTTTTATTTGATAGTTAATATATTGTGTTTTTATAATCTGTAATTAATTTTCTTAACGACAATTGACAAAAACTTTTTTTTACGTTAATAATTACATAGTTTCGATCCAGCCGATTTGAAATCCAGCGTTTCATCTATAATGGAGTACCTGATCATAATAAAGAACCTAATCGTATAAATAGTGCTTTGTAACTATTTCATACATAAATTTTAACCAATTGACTATTTATTTAAATAATATTTTAATGCTGGGGTAAAAGAGATGTTGTAAATAAATTTAAAAAAACCACAATTAATTGTTATGATTATTAAATTGTATTTAGTTGAGGCATGCTGCAAAAAAGTTGGGGCCTGGTTTTGGGCATATTTTTAAGGCATTTTTGACTCATCATTCATTACATTATTTTAAATGATTCTACTTCCAAAGAGTAAATTGTTAACAGAAGACTAATATATCCGTATTAATTTCCAGATTCGAAATTTCGTATCCATAAAATCTCTGCATCAGAGACCCTCGCCAACTTGTTTGGCAGAATTCTCCCGCTATATGTATAGAGGTCTAGTAACATTTTTCATGAATTATGTTTCAGGATACCCTTAAAGTCTTGCCAGATATGATAATTCCGAAACGATTAAAACGTAAGAAGATGATTAATAATAACTCTTGGAATTCCACTTCTCCTTCCGACTCCGACATTCAGAGCTCTATTTCCCAAAACCACGAAGCGATGGTCCACAAAAACCAAAGCACTACAGAAAGCGAAAAGGTATTTCATATCGTTAGTTAAAAGGTAGAACTTATTAAGTTAAACCGGCTTCGATTCCTGGTCGGGACACGATCATTCATTTAGGTTATTTGTGATATTTCTCCAGACATTGACGAACTTGTCATGATGGGCCTATTGTAAAGTTGGCTAAATGTGAATTAACTTTTTTAAAAAAGCGTGGTTTCTGACCACCCCGAAAGGGATTTGGTTGTTATGATACTTTACTTTGAATTAAGTGACATTATGACATTTTTTAGTTTTTAATTTTCTTATAATAGGAGCAAATCTATGACAAATGTAAGTTATTATGTGTGCTTAATTTTAGACGCGGAGGTACCGGGTTCGATTTCTGTTCAGGTCGTAATAATCAATTTAATTTATGATATTTGTCTAGTTTGATACGCTAGCGACATCGACAAATTTGCCAATTGTCATGATTTTCCTATAGTAAAGTTGGCTAAATGTGAATCCGCTTCTTTATAAGCGTGGTTTCTGACCACCCCGAAAGGGAAACGGTCGTGAAAATACTTTACTATGTCTTATAATATAAATAAATAATAAATAGATAAATATTTCCAGACAGGTCACACAGCGCCATCTAATTTCCGTGGTAAGCTACGAGGCTTGTGTTAGGGAAACTAGATGGTTGATAAACTACATATTATACTTTTTTTTGTAAATATATACATATTATACATATAAACACCCAGACCGAGACAAATTATACAATGTACAACTTGCCCCCGGTGGGAATCGAACCCACGACCTCCCGAGTTTGTTACCACTAGACCACGGAGGCGGTCTAATATCTAAATATATATTTGTTTTCTCTAATTTAATTGTCTCTAGTTCTTCGTGTATGGTAAATAAATTAATTGGATTGCTACATGTTTTCCAGGAAACCCAAGCAAACGACGACACGTACCAACATTACGAACAAATTAAACACGTCGAAAAGTGCTACATTTCTGACGACGAATCCTTTATCGAAATGCCAAACTTGGAGTTTCTGAAACTACAAGACAACCCTTCCAGCGCGTGTTCCACACCAATATCCAAAATTACCAGTAAAATAAAAAACATGGAAACTTTAAACTTACATAGAAGTGATTCTACTGAATATTGCAGCATATTGAGTCCAAATCGGACCAACTTAGTCCACACAGACGCCAGCGATAACCATAACTCGACAACCAAGTTTAGCAAGAGTTTTACGCCTAAATCATACAAGCCTTTGCATATAAAAGTTCCTGAATTTAACAATCTTGAAGGTTTAAAGTCGTTGCGTAAGGATCGGAACGAATCCAAGTCCTCGACGTATAGTTTTGACATTAAGAACTATAGTTTGCCAAATACTCCGATAGCTCGCAGTAACAAGTTGAGGAAGAATGCTTGGCTTTCTGGAGAGTTCTCTGGACTCGACAACACTCAAAAAGGGATTCATGATGCTCAACATCAAGGTAACATCTATCGATATAACTATACCTAGTGCTTAACAGGGTTTGACGCTTTGCATCTTTCTCGCTCGCACAATCCAGATACACTACTTTTGAGAAAATTTTGTCTTATTAACTTGTAACCCGAAGGAAAATGTAGTCTTATTAACTTGTAACCCGAAGGAAAATGTAGTCTTATTAACTTGTAACCCAAAGGAAAATGTAGTCTTATTAACTTGTAACCCAAAGGAAAATTTAGTCTATTAACTTGCAACCCTAAGGAAAATGTAGTCTTATTAACTTGTAACCCAAAGGAAAATGTAGTCTTATTAACTTGCAACCCTAAGGAAAATGTAGTCTTATTAACTTGCAACCCTAAGGAAAATGTAGTCTTATTAACTTGTAACCCAAAGGAAAATGTAGTCTTATTAACTTGTAACCCGAAGGAAAATGTAGTCTTATTAACTTGCAACCCTAAGGAAAATGTAGTCTTTTTAACTTGTAACCCAAAGGAAAATGTATTCTTATTAACTTGTAACCCAAAGGAAAATGTAGTCTTATTAACTTGCAACCCTAAGGAAAATGTAGTCTTATTAACTTGCAACCCTAAGGAAAATGTAGTCTTATTAACTTGTAACCCAAAGGAAAATGTAGTCTTATTAACTTGTAACCCGAAGGAAAATGTAGTCTTATTAACTTGCAACCCTAAGGAAAATGTAGTCTTTTTAACTTGTAACCCAAAGGAAAATGTAGTCTTATTAACTTGTAACCCAAAGGAAAATGTAGTCTTATTAACTTGCAACCCTAAGGAAAATGTAGTCTTATTAACTTGTAACCCAAAGAAAAATGTAGTCTTATTTACTTGTAACCCGAAGGAAAATGTAGTCTTATTAACTTGCAACCCTAAGGAAAATGTAGTCTTATTAACTTGTAACCCAAAGGAAAATGTAGTCTTATTAACTTGTAACCCGAAGGAAAATATAGTCTTATTAACTTGTAACCCAAAGGAAAATGTAGTCTTATTAACTTGTAACCCGAAGGAAAATGTAGTCTTATTAACTTGCAACCCTAAGGAAAATGTAGTCTTATTAACTTGTAACCTGTAAAAATTTAGGATTTTTCATATTTATATATTTAAGTTATTAGTAAATACACTGATTGGTGTATTTACTATAAGGGTGTGAAGGAGTGAGCAATGAGGTACCTTCGATAGTCGTCTGTCAGGTCAGTGCGATGCAGCAGCTTCTTCCAGATATCACTGAGGCTCACTAGGCCTTCACAATACACCAAGTGTAAAGCGGTAGCGGTTGAGAGAATTTATTTTCTAAAACGCGTTCTGACGCAATACGTTTGCTGGACACAAGACTGTGCCGTGCGGCGTGCGGTGGATCCTCTCGCTCAGGCGCAGGTGTGGGAAAGAGATAGATAATACATATAATTGGACTATAGAAATGGACACACATACATAAATACATTGGTCAAGCCACTATTTGATGCTTAACTATTATGTATGAAAACTATTTATTTTCAGAATGTTACCTTCCTCAAAAACATGACAATACGGATTCGTTACAATTAAATATGTCGAATAATGGAGAGAATCACATGCAGAATTTTGAGAAAATGTAAGTTTTTATATTTTATACCGCGCTATATACTGGGTGACCTTTGAATGGGCTTACGTTAGACTAATATGTTATTCTATTGATAGAAACAAACAACTTTTCCTAAGGAACCATATCTCGGAAGTGACAAAATTTTTAGCTTCTCCATACAAACTGTTAAATTTAACACAGCCAATTTGTATGGTATTTTATTTGTCACTTCCGACTTCTGTTTGAAATGTGGAAGTTTAGTTGCCCGCGTCTCTACTCTTTTAAGAATTTCTGTCTTTCTTGAAGTATGGATTCCATACTTCTAAACCATATTTCAATAATGGTCTTATATATGTTTTATATAATTTTATATACGTGTTGGCGGTGGTGGCTCGGTTGTAAGAATGCGTACCTTAAATCCTACAAAGGTCGGTTCAAACCAACCCGGCATGTACCAATGAGAAATACACTTTTCTTACGTACTGCAGTCATAGATTTACAACACCACCGTTCCCGTGTAAGGAGAGCACGTTAAGCCGTCGGTCTCGGTTCTACTAATATCAACTTGTGGAATTGTTAATAAATTGTCATTAAAAGTTGATATCAAGCCGTCTAGCCAGCGTGGCGAGTGTAGGCCAAATTCTACAGATATATGTTCTGGAAGGCCCATCTCCAGCAGTGGAGGTCTAGGACGCTGTGTTCTAGGGGCTGTAATGAATAAATAAATAATAATAAATATTTCCAGACAGGTCACACAGCGCCATCTAGTTTCCGTGGTAAGCTACGAGGCTTGTGTTACGGAAACTAGATGGTTGATAAACTACATATTATACCTTTTTTTGTAAATATATACATATTATACATATAAACACCCAGACCGAGACAAATTATACAATATACAACTTGCCCCCAGTGGGAATCGAACCCACGACCTCCCGAGTTTACGGCAACGTTTGTTACCACTAGACCACGGAGGCGGTCAAACCTATGAATACGTATTGGGACTGACTTGCTGGAAGGATCTCTTAATTGCATAAAGAAGTTAGTTGGCTAGCTTTACAATCCTATCTATATGTTCAGCCCATTTTAGATTGGCAGTAACTGTCATACCAAGGTCTTTTTTCTGCCTTAACTGGCGTAATGGAAACATCACCGGCTTTATATTTAATCTTTGGATTGTTTTGGCCTGTACAAGTTCTACTAATTAATCGAATGATCAATATGTTCTGAAAGGCCCATCTCTAACAGTGGACGTGCAAGACGTTGTGTTCTAGGGGCTGTGATAAATAATTTCAATTATTAATATATTTTTTATAATATATAACTGCCTCGGAGGCAGTTAAGTCCGTGGATTTAGACTCGGAGGTACCGGGTTCGATTCCTGGTCGGGACACAAAAATATTTATTAATGTAAATAAATACATTTAAAAAATATTTAATTTGTAATATTTCTCGAGTTTGGTACGCTGGAGACATCGACGAGCTTGCCACTTCATGTTTGGCCGGCAGTAAAGTTGGCTTAATGTGAATCTGCTTATTTATAAGCGTGGTTTCTGACCACCCCGAAAGGGAAACGCTCGTGATGTGATACTTACCTTGTACTTTTTTTTTATAATATCTTTCTCAGCGGTGATAATTTCCAAGATGTGGCACCGCGTTTCGAGTTGGGCGGACAAATGAACAATCGTTTCGAACCGTGGCCCTACGGTAATTTAGAAAGAAGTCAATCTATCAGGTACCTATAATTTAATTACACTGGTAACACCATTCATTTCACCCTTTTTTTTTTTATTGTGATCGAGTATACATATATATCGTCATCATCACGCCATTGGCAGTACGGGGTAAACAGTGACGAGTGAGAGCGAGACTCACACCCGCATTCTAGGACGTTTCCTCAACGACCCCTCCACTCAACCTTAGAATACGGGTGTAAGATAGGAATCTGCAAAACTCGCTTGCCTTCATCATCATCATCATCAGCCTGTGTCACTTCACTGCTGGATATAGGCCTCCCCCAAGGCTCGCCACTTCACACGATCTCCTGACACCCTCATCCAACCCCCACCAGCGACCTTCCTCAGGTCAGCCGTCCTGGCGGGGGGTCGACCCACTCTGCATCTTCCCGTACGTGGTCTCCACTCTAGAACCCGTCTACTCCATCGTTTATCGGTTCTACGACATACATGTCCAGCCCATTGCCACTTCAGCTTACTAATTTTGAAGGCTATATCGGTAACTTTGGTTCTCCGACGGATTTCCTCGTTTCTGACTTCATCCATCAGAGAAGTACCGAGCATAGCTCTCTCCATAGCTCGCTGAGCGACTTTAAATTTGTGGACCAGATCCACTGTCAGTGTCCACGTTTCTGCTCCGTACGACAGCACTGGAAGAATGCACTGGTTGAAAACTCTCGTCTTCAAACACTGGGGTATGTTTGATAAGAAGATGTGGCGCAGCTTCCCGAATGCCGCCCATCCTAGCTGATTGCCTTCATGTCCCTGCTAAAGGCAATTCAGTCCGATCGATCAAGAACACAACAGTGTTGCCTACTACGAAAAACAAACCTAATTCTAACAATGATACCAGAAAAAAAAATGAAATATAGAAAATACAACAAAATTAATTGTTCTATGTAAATTACAGATGTGGGATAGATGACGAAGTGTTGTCCAGAATGAGTGTGAAACCTTTGGTGGCCATTCACGAACGGTGGATACACGAGGCCAACCGAAACAACGAGAGGTCCATGTCGCTGCCAGAAGATAACAGGTTACTACTTCTCAAATACATGACAAAAAAAAAACGACTTTGTATCCATCTCTTTCGCACAATCCAACATATATTTTTCAAGTCTGTACATTTGAGAAATGTAATAAAATTAAGAACAATTTGGACATATTTTTTACAATATAAACTACCTCCGTGGTCTAGCGGTTAAGTCCGTGGATTTAGACTCGGAGGTGCCGGGTTCGATTCCTGGTCGGGACACAAAAATATTTATTAATGTAAATAAATACATTTAATTAATATTTTATGATATGACCGCCTCCGTGGTCTAGTGGTAACAAACGTTGCCGTGAACTCGGGAGGTCGTGGGTTCGATTCCCACCGGGAGCAAGTTGTACATTGTATAATTTGTCTCGGTCTGGGTGTTTATATGTATAATATGTATAGATTTACAAAAAAAAAAAAAAAAGTATAATATGTAGTTTATCAACCATCTAGTTTCCGTAACACAAGCTACGCTTACCACGGAAACTAGATGGCGCTGTGTAACCTGTCTGGAAATATTTATATTATTTATTTATTTATTTTTAATATTTCTCCAGTTGGTACGCTGGAGACACCGACGAGCTTGCCACTTGTCATGATTGGCCTACAGTAAAGTTGGCTAAATGTGAATCCGCTTATTTATAAGCGTGGTTTCTGACCACCCCGAAACGGTCGTGATGATACTTTACTTTTTTTCTTTTTTATAATTATAAAATTCTTTGTATGGTTTAGTTCAGCGAATCTAATACTTATTGGACGGAACCCTTGGGATTGTTTTATTTCTAGTTATTTTTTAATCAGTTTATTTTATTGATTTCTTTTTAGTTTTTAATGGGGTGTATCACTAACTTTTTATCACGATAGATGGCGCATGATAGATGGTACCTAATATAACTGTCAGTTGCATAGAAAACTTGTATTTTTATTACGAAATTTATTATTTTCTGGATATATTACTGAAGTGAGCAGCTTTTAAGTGTACAAATCGAGATTTCCAAGCGAAATCAAAGATACGGTTATCTTTAAATTGCCGTTCTATTAATTAAACCTTTTTCCTTTTTAAAGACGGTGTGCGCTTTCTTAATTCGCCTTTTAAGGTAGGTAACGTTAATTTAAAATACATTTGTCTGTTATAAAAATTAAAAATGATGCGATATAGGTGTAAAACAAGGTACCATTGCCGCTAGCGACATCTACAAAAAGCTTTGCCTGACCCCATTAAAGTAATATTTTAACCAGTCGTTTTTTTTTATTTAGAAATGAACTTTTTTGCAAGTGATGATTTAATTAATTGTATCAGAAACCCGGCCCTACTGAAGCCGGCCTCCCACCGTGTGGCAGCCTTGCAGCATTCCCTACCACTACTCCACAGAAGGTGTTCCAACGAGTACAGAAGCGCAGTCTTCAATGCTGTAGCTAAACAAGGTAATCACTCATGTATGGAATAGTACATGAAATAAAAAAAAATATCGCTGGTTCGTAGATTTCACTAGCTGTGGATAACATCTAGGTACTTGCGGATATTTAGGGATTGTTTTAACTAATTTAAATTGATAAAATAACGAGAGAATAATAATTTTTGAACTGTCACTTTTTAGTTCCGGGCGACACCGTTAGATGGCGTTGCCGCGTTATCGTGATTTTGGTTGGATTGGATAATGGATAGGACTCAGCTAGTTTCCCAACAACTCATATTAACAAATAAAATGGCTAATTGCTAAACTACGAGGCATATTGAAAAATGTTAAAAGTAGTTTATATTGACCAATATTGTACTATTTATTTAATAATATATTATTGGTCAAAGAGGAGATGACTACGAAACAACTTGCTATTACTTTATATTTTTATTGTAATCTTCACAATTATACAGTACAAGTTTATTCTAGTTTAGCAAAGAGCGCTCCGTATAATACAACGTCTTTTATAGATTCTTAAACGTTGATTGCAAAGTCTTTTATAGATTCTTAAACGTTGATTGCAAAGACTTTTATAGATTCTTAAACGTTGATTGCAAAGTTTTTTATAGACTCTTAAAAAGTTGAGTTTTCGCTGGTTGGTTAGTTGTCAGCCAATCAGCGATTAAGGCCACTAGATCACAGAGTTTTACACCTCCACTGTTGGCGATGGGCCTTCACAAATATTCTGTTTTTTTAAATAATGTCTTTAATAATTACATATATTTATCAATTAGTATGAAATTCTAACAATATCGATTAATTTTAAACCTATTGTTATTAGGGTCCCAATCGGAACAGTTCTGTGAAACTCGCGACGCTATTCGCAGACTGACTTCATCACGTGACCTCGCCAGTGACGTCAGCAACACGGCGACCAATCATAGGTAATTACATTCTCATCATTTAAGAGGTTTTAACGCATCTATCTCGCTCGCACAATACAACATCTTAAAGATTATTCAAGTCTGAGTGTACTTTTGAGAAATGTAGTCTATTAATATTATATATAGTTATATTAATGTCTCGGGCTTGCGACCGACAATAGACTGGTTTAAGAAAAGGAGGCCTCCCTTTTTTATTTTATTGCGCGATACGATAATACGCTCACCATCCACCATTCTACTCCTCTCCCTACCCAACCAAATACTGTAAGATTCCGTTAATAGAAGCTTGTTATATAAATGTGTCTCCTGCAGACCTGCTTAGGCACAATTCTTTCAGTAAGTGATGGAAAGATTTTGCTGGAACTTCCCTTCAGTTCCTGATCATTTATTTTGTGAGATCATAATATTTATTCGACTTCATGTTGTGGTCTTTTGGAATATTTGATTCCCACGGAACGGTAAGTTCAATATGTATAACTTTTTTTAAGTACCGAGAAAACACTAAGATGTCTGGCCTATAGGCTGATACAGCTAGTTCATCTGGGATCCTATAATGGTGTTCAAATGTATCCATGAGAATTTTCCAGTCTGAGGCGTCGCCAAAGATCGAGGTGGGCTTGCATCTAGTTTCCGAGCTTTGTACACTCAGACTTGAATACTCTTTAAAAATGTTGTATTGCGCGAGCGAGATCCCTCGTTAACCCGCCATAACAATCCTAGGCCATTTTTATTTTTCTCCAATGTTTAAGGTTTTTTTCTAATATACAATTGTCATCATCACAGCTTGTAGAACACGTCGTCCTAGACCCCACTTCTGGAGATAGGCCTTCCAGAACATATAGAGAGATAATTTGTCCTTATTTCGCCACGCTGGCCAGACTGGGGTTGGCATAGTGTCCGAAGAGTCTTTTTTTTTATAGACGGTAAAATCGATAAATCATCGATGATACGCCCCCTGCCTGAAGGGCCAACGCGGGTGGGGGTCGCATGCCCGACTCATCCGTGAAGCTTCCTAAGGAAGCCCCAGGGCGCCTACGAACTAAAAATTTCTCATTGGAAAGCATGATTGGCTCTTATACAATGACAATACTAAATTCAGGTTTAACTTGAGGGTAGTATTGTAATTTATCTACATGATTTTGGCAATGTTTAATAGTTTGTTTCTTTAAACGTTAGATGGTCAGAATAGTATCTAGTTGTATCTAAAAATAACGTAGATCGTCTTGTACAAGAATAGTGTCATCATCACGACCGTATCCCTTTCTACGTGGTCAGAAACGACGCTTTCGAACAAGCGAATTCACATTTAGACAACTTTACTACAGCCCATCATGACAAGTGGAAACAGAAAATGAAATTATGTGCGTAGGAGAGCATAATGCCATGAAGGTATTTAATTCAATTCATTTATTCACCATTAGATACATTAAGTACACTAAAGTTTGTCGTGTACAAGTATTCATTATTTTGTCCCCATCAGTATGTTTTGTTTATTTTCAGCAAGCTCTCAGAATACCAGAATAAAACTGACCAAGCCACAGACACTATGAGTATAGAAGAATTCATTAAGGACTTGATTCGAAAGGAATTTAACCAACTCATTGACGAGGTAAGTTGTTATAATTATTGGACAGATAAGAAGACGTTATTGCTCAACAAGACGTTTACTATTCACTATTCTGATATGGGTTCGATTCCTGGTCGAGACACAAAAATATTTATTATTGTAAATATTCTTCTCAGAATAATCAACTCATTATCCCGTCTCATAGTTCCAGCAGATATTCAGATTCGTTCACTGTGTCATCCGCTCGCCAATGGAACAGGCTCCCACTGACGATCAGACAGGCTCCCTCTGTTCATATTTTCAAACGTTTACTTACCACCTACTTTCTAAACAAGCAAAACAGTGTTTCTTAAATTAATATTACATTTTATTTTTGTGTTAATTTATATATATATTTTTTAATTTATCATTTACTGTTTATTAGTGTGTAGGCTTATTTTTAGCTTTTTATAGTTATATGTATGTATTCATGTATTTATTTATTCTTATATGTATTATTAGTATGTAGTTTATAATAATAAATTTGCACCCATGCATAGTTTCTCCACACTCCCAAAGGTTGGTTGTTAGAAAATGCCTGGCCATTAAGCCCGCCTATGTACAATTTTAGTGCAATAAAGTATTTAAAATAAAATAAAAAAATATACATTTAATTAAAATTTAATTTATTTGTCATATTTCTCGAGTTTGGTACGCTGGAGACATCGACGAGCTTGCCACTTGTCATGATTGGCCTATAGTAAAGTTGGCTAATTGTGAATCCGCTTATTTATAAGCGTGGTTTCTGACCACCCCGAAAGGGAAACGGTCGTGATGATACTTTGCTTTTCTTTATTTTATTCTGATCCTCTTCCCTACCCAACCAAATACGGTATAATTGCGTTATGTCTTGGCAGCTTGTTTAATAAATGTATTGATAAAAAGGTTCTTGCCGTAATACATTAGTCTCTCGCCAATTCTTGCACAAGCAGCTCAACCGTCTGATTCTCCAGAAATATACTTTGGAAGATCTATCTTCGGCAGTGGAGGTCTAATGTTTAGCAATGGAGGTAAAATCTACAGCAGTGAAGCTCTAATCTTTAGCAGCAGAGGTCTAATCTTAAGTAATGAAAGTGTAATTTTTAACAGTGGAAGTCTAATCATAAGTAGTAGAGGTCTAATCTTTAGCAGTGAAAGTCTAATGGAGGTAAAATCTTCAGCAGTTGAGGTCTAATCTTTAGTAATGGAAGTCTAATCTTTATCAGTGGAAGTTTAATCATAAGTAGTAGTGGTCTAGAAATCTGTAATGTTTTTTGTTTTCTTTTTGCAAGTAGGCTATGCCTAAAAAAGAGATGTATTCTGCGCATTTATATAATTTGCGATATATATACTGGTGTTTGTGTATGATAACCATGATTTATGAGAACAAAAACAAGATCAATTAAAATAACATGATCTTATTTTGATTTAAAGGTAGCAGAGGATACTTCAAGTAACCCTTCAAATGAGAATTTTATAGAAAAAGGAACTGCCAAAGTAGTAGATGCGTTACGGTCCAGTAATGAGGAAGGAAGCGGTCCCCTGGACGAGCTGGAGATACAATCCTTCTCCAGGATCAAGATCAACGGAAATAACAAGCCGCTCCTACAGATAACATTCTCCTCTAATGGAGACAACTGTGTTAAGGTACATATATTTGTCTTATGTTATGATTTACTCGAATATGGTTACCTTAAGGTATGTTATAGTTGTGTTAAGGTATGCTATAGTTGTCTTATGGTATGCTATAGTTGTCTTATGGTATGCTATAGTTGTCTTATGGTATGTTATAATTGTCTTATGGCATGCTATAGTTGTCTTATGGTATGATATAGTTGTCTTAAGGTATGCTATAGTTATCTGAAGGTATGATGTGTAAGGTTTATAATCACGATGTTTTATTCAGGTATTAGACAATTGTGTGAACGTGACAATCTGTGACTCCAAGTGTTTGGAGAGATCTGGAGAGGACAAAATGGCCGACACATCGCTCAAGAGGTGTCAGGCTTTCAACGCCTTACAGGTAATATTTAGTAGCTGAGAAGTTGGCGACAAAAATATAGTTTTACGGTAACGAAGATTTAATTTTGGTAACTTATTAGTAGATTGTTTACAACACCATCGTTCCAGTGAGGAGTTTGAGCAGCAGGAGAACTTGTGGAATCGTTGTTATTAATTGACATCAGACGCTCGCTAACCTGTCTGGCCAGCAGCGAGTGTAGGCCAAATTCTCCAAAAAATCTGGAAAGCTTATCTCCAACAGTGAAGGTCTATGACGATGTTTTCTAACTCCTGGGATTTGTGATCAGATTGGTTGTGTATATATATAGGAAGCCCGCAGTACAGAAGACCTGTACATAGATGACGACATCTCGACCCAGCTGCAGGAGAACTTTGGGGGGAAAGTGAAACTTATCCCCCTACACGGGTCTCTGCACGAGCTGCTCTGTGACAAGGAGGACCAGTGCTGTCTCATCAAGGTAGGTAAAATAGGCTACTTAAAAATGACTGATTCCTTGAAAAATACTTAAGATTCTAATGAGGTTAAAACGCCTTATTACTTAAATGTCGTATTAAATTTTTCGCTCGGAAGCGCTGCATTTGCAAATGGCTGCCGGATGACGTCACGTAATAGTAAATAAACAACTAGTGTACGACACTAACATTACTATTTGCTTTTATAAATGTTGGTTCCATATTATTCATGTTTCTTATTCTTTGTGCAAAATCTCTATAACTTCCTGTCGTCCTTTATTTATGTTTTACTGACTGTTTCTTCTATCTATATGCTTGAATGCTGTTTATTTGTAAGAAGCCACCCGGAACTTTTTAAAACTCTTGGGGATAATTGCAATTTTAAAACGTGTTATCCTAGTAGAATTATTATTCCAGCGCATAAAAGTACCCAATTTAGCTGAAATTGTTATGCAATAGCAACAATGATATTCAATAAGCTTCCGGTTACTATAAGGGAGCTGCCACTAAAACTTCAAATTAAGAGTCAAACAAATGCTGGTTAATAAATGTTTCTATTCGACAAAAGAATACCTAGACACTAAGCTCGACAAAGTCATGTGACTAAACAAATATTTGTATGCTAGAAATAGCGAAGCATGTGATATAATTACATATAATAATTTACATCCCTGTACCTATCGTGTTTCAAACAAATAAATTATTTAATTTAAAAAAAAATGTTTTGGCAGTTTGGCATATTTACTATTAAGTGACGTCACTCATGTTTATTGTGTAATTTGCTTCACGTTATTAAAATACGTCTCGTATGTAAAGTTAGTGACAACAAAATCCATTATTTTTTTCATAATTTTCATGATGTTTTTAGTTTTTATCAAAATCGGGCTGAGACTCATTTGAACATTTTTAAATTTGTCAAGTATAGACTAGTTCAATATTTACGCTTCAAATTGGACTCATGTAATTTGGCTTTGTATTTAAAGGTAAAACAAGAAAATGGTTGCGACACTATTTATTTCCGATGCGACAACTCGGACACCGAGTCTCGGGACGCCATCGACGGACACCACGCCGTGCACAACGCCGTACACCACGCAGGACACCACGACACCGTGCTCTACAAGAGGAGCTTCTCCCTCATAGAGGAACGCATACAGAGAGTCAAACCCAGAAACAACAAACACAAATCCGAAAAAACTCGACCCAAATCCGAAAACTACGAAAAATTAAATAAAGACAGCAAGATTCTAAGCAACAGCACTCCTTCTCTATCTAGGAATGATGACTTGGAGGTCAACTTGGAGAAAATGACTTATCAAGATTCTTCTAGCGACGAATGTGTCAGATGCGAAGCGGAGAACGAGGAGTTTATGATCCTCGAGAGGAAGATGGAGGAGAACGGGGAGTTCGAGATCTTGGAGAGGAAGATAGAGGAGGACTTGAAGGTCAACTCTCTCTCCAACTTCCCTTGCGGCTGTTTGGAGAAGATCTCGGAGGAAAACCTCTTGCTGCTCACTGAGGATGGAGAGGATGACAACCATGCTGGAATACAGCAATCCACATATTAACTACTTCATATATGAGGTGAATTTGCTTATTAGTCTAATGTAAGAGCATACAAATTCACGCGGTATATCACCCCACGAGTAATGATGACAGCTCGGGTAAAATTATTGGGTGATAATTTCCGTGCACGTGCAAAGCAATATGTACAGTCGAAGAAAATCATGTCTGACCACGTTTTTCCTTCGTCGCTGGCGGCCGGTAAATGAAAGGGATATTCTTAGAATTGGGAAATCTTGTTTTTCTTCGACAGCACGTTGTTTAACCCGTCATTTGACAATAGTTATTAAAATACAGAATCGTGCGGGATAATAATGAATAATAGTGTTTCCCATCCATCATTCTCTCTAAAATAAAATATCTGGTTTTATTTGGACTTAGTTACGCAAGTTAATTTTAAGTTAAACGCCATTGAATTTGGAACTTAAGTTAGTCCAGCGTTTAATACATTTGGAATATGTCGCAAAATAATTTTTTTATCTGAATCGTTTTTAATATTAAGGATATCATCCTCAGGGCCTGGACCCCTATTTTGTTAGTCCTAAACGTTATTAGTGGCTTTCGTTCTTTACGTCAGAGATTGCTTCATATTTACAAAATATTATTCAATAATTGAAGAGTTGGTAATAATTGACAGCGGCCGTGCAAATATCAACTTTAATAGCGTGATATATATATATATATATATTTAACGGATTCCATTATATAACGTTTGCGCTTAAGTAACAGAATAGGGCTGCCGATTGGCATTCATAAATTAATTTCTGAAAACTTATGGATTACAAACACCATATTTTAACCATTATTTACTAAAAAAAATGTGTGGAAATTATAACTATAATGTTATTAGGTTAAGTATGTTTCTAGGACAGACGGATTAGCATTCAAATTTTTATTTATTTATTTTTAAAAAATCTACAACATCACAGGGTAAGGTACACTTAGATTGAGGTCAATATTGGATTTATACCATGATATAACAATTCGTTTACAGTATGTGACTAATGTGCGGTTGGTGGCTCGGTTGTGAACACTTTTCTTATAATTCTACATACGTCGGTTCAAACCCACTAGAGGAGGAGAACACGTTTAATCACCGGTCCCGGTTCCACTAATACCAACTTTTGAAATCGTCTGGAAGGTCCATCTCCAACAGTGGAGGTATACGACTGTTTGTTCTAGATGATGTCATGATAATTGTGATGTGACTAAATACATATGGTAATTAAATTCAGCTAATTCAAAATTATAACGTAAAACAAACACAAACTTTATTTGATTATTAATTTTGCATAAGTGTTGCCACGCTCGCGGGTTAATGCTGTTCGTATCGATAAAAACAATACGGCTTTGGTGTTGGTGTTTTTCTATTAAACATCAGTTTTTTTTATAAATTAAAGGTCAAATTGACCCCTTTAGTCAAAAAAACATTAAAATCGTGAACGACGTATCTTATGAGATATAGTTGACACATTTTTGCGTTTATCATTACAGCCCCTAAAAACACAGCGTCCCAGACCTCCACTGCTGGAGATGGGCCTTCCAGAACTTATGTATATCTGGAGAATTTGGCCTATACTCGCCACGCTGGCCAGACGGCTTGGCAGGGATATGATTTATTGACGATTTGATTCCACAAGTTAGTATTAGTGGAACCGGGACCGACGGCTTAACGTGCTCTCCGAGTCACGGGAACGGTGGTTTTGTAAATTTTATGACAAATGTACGTAAGAGAAGTGTATTTCTCATTGGTACATGCCGGATGGGTTTGAACCGACCTTTGTAGGATTAAAGGAACGCGTTCTTACAACCGAGCCACCACCGCACCATTTTTGCGTTATTGCGTATTTATATTAGACAAATATGTTATAGAAATAAACCAACTTTTCCTAAAAAATCATATGTCGGAAATGACAAAAACAAATGGCTTTTTAATATAAACCGTTGGCATTTTGTATTAGAGGCAAAAAAAGAAATTTTCCACATATGGTTTCTTAGGTAAAAATGTTTGTTTCTATCAATAGAATCACATATTAGTCTAACGTAAGACTAGACAAAGTCATCCAGTTTAGACAAAAAATGTCAATTTAACTTTTAGAAAAAAAAAACACTTTATAAAATTATCATAAAACATTTTTCTAAAATATCCAATAGGTACCCTCATACCAATATATTATTATCGATGTCGGCCACATCACTATTTATTTTCGTTTGGGGTAACCCTTTCTCTTTGACTTGTCAAAGCTTGGCTCACGGATTATGGTTTAACTATACAAATTTCTTTATCGTGGTGCGGGGGTCACCCCACCTCACGCTGCGTTCAATCCATCACAGCCCCTAGAACTCAAAGTCCCAGACCTCCAATGCTAGACATGTGCTTTCTAGAGAACAGGGAGATCATGTTATGAAGAATCTCACCAAATAAGGTTTGTCATACCTGTAACCTGTACGTGCAAAGGAGATTGCTCGTTTATCCGTGTGTTCTTGAAACATACTATAGTGTTGTTTTTCTTATCCCAGTTTTTTAGTTAAAGACCTTGTCGAGTCGATGGTCATGTGTAAAAAATGAGGAAAGTTAACCAAATTGCAAACGTACAAGTTTCTAATTTTATTTACTTTTTTTTAGAGAAATACGTATAGTTGATTTTTTTTTGTACTTTAAAAGGCTGATACAGCATTTTTATTATTATTACTTTAGGTTTAGAAATCGACTGATAACTTGCAGATAGCTTACATTTGACAAAATCGCCTGTTACCGATATAAAAATGATGATTAAATTAACGCGCGTTTAACGTATCGTCTACAAACTGACAATTCATTCCAGCTATTAATTGCTAACTATTGAAGACAAATAAAATCTATTTACATAGATTTCTTTAGGTAAACACCTACTTTTTGAATTCCGTATTTTTTCTATTTCCAGCCACAAATAACAATCTGCGCGCGTAATATTATTGTTCTCAAACTTCACGTTTAGATGGATTGCTAGAAGAATCCAAATGCAATTTTATCAAACATTTTGAGAAATGTATTCTATCGACTTAAAATAAAATTACGGACATTTTAAGAGATATATTTTTAAACCGGCCTATTGTCGGTCACAAGCCCGAGACTCCCGAGAGATTCTTCTCGTCTCTTACCCACACACGATGGACCCGGCATCCGCACGGTGAATCCATGAAATGCTTAGAAATTTGTCTTCTATGTGAAGACATGTAAAATTGTTGTTTTTGCTATTTTTTTCTGTCTCAAATTAGTTATATAAGAAAATATGTCTGCCATTTTATTTCCTACAAAGTTAATACTCGTAGACTATATTTATTAAAAATACACTCGGACTTGAATAATCTTTAAGATGTTGTATTGTGCGAGCGAGAGGCATGTGGTTCTTAAATAGCAAATGACAAGCTACAACCAATCACGCGGCGTGTGAAAACGGTTAAACCTGCTTTAATTTAATCATTCTTTACAAATGGCGCCTAAAGTATGTTGAAATATAATTGATTCGGAGTTATTTAGTAAGCTTTGTCTTTTGTTGTGAAATTAGTTTCAAATTACATTGCGTGTTATAGGTAAACCAAACACAAGTTTGATACAAAATATCACGCGATGGATATAGAAAATACAGGTTCAAAGCCCTGAGAAACAAAACAACTATTACAGTTATCAGTCGAAATAGTATAAAAAGCAATTTTGTGATTATAATATAAGTGGCACATTCCACATTGTGATTTAGACTAGTGGCCTTGAGAAGGTTGGGTTTTTAGAATTACTAAAGAATCTTACATTAACTGTGTATATTGTAGACCAAAGGAAGACTCACCAGTATTGTAAGACGTTCCTCCACTCAACCATTCCTTACGGGTTTCCTCAAGGGATCATCGAAATCGGTATTGTTAGCTTAAACTCTCTAAACCGCGAACGGCATAAATGTTACCATTTTAAATATTTCCGGTTAAAAAAATATTTTTTTTGGCAACATTGAAAATTGAATTTCAGTATTCATTATTTTGTCAGAATTATTACACGCTATATTAGATGAAAATAACATAAATACGCTTTAAAATAAAATAACATAAATACGTCACCATGTACCTCAGGTTTGTCAGTTCTATTTCGATGCGTCCTTCCATTTGACAGCTGGAGGGAATAATGAAGAAGAGGTGGAGCCAACGTCTAGGAATATAGTGTTTTTTAAAAACTAGTTTTTCTTCATAACTTAACTGATACCTTACTAAATATAAATTATAAAGCACACAACTTTTCACATTTTTCTAGTATACAGATTTATTTATAATTACGTAAAAGTTTAAAGATGTACACTATAATATATACATACATATATCAGTTTATAATTCTTCTTTTTATTATTTTCTATTTTATTGTAATTTATTTGTATATTTTGTATCTATATGCCTCGTTTTAAAGAAGGTCTTTCTTAAGTTTTATTTTAAGTTTACTAAGATTTTATTCCTATTTCTGTTTACAAATTAGTTCATTTTAAAACTTTATTAGTGATTTTAGAGATTTGTTTTAAAATAAAATTAATGATTAAATATATTTTGTTGTTTTTTTTTTACCCGATATATTCCATGAAGCGAGACGCCATTGTACATGAACATTAACTTTTGTTATTCTTTTTATTTTTATATAGCGTATAATCTTAATAAAGTCGGGTTTGTTAGAACACATAACTCGAGAACGGCTGGACCGATATTCATGGTTTTTGATATGTTGGATTTGTCTCTGTCCCGAATAACCATAGACATAGGATCGTGGCGTCCTAAGAGTCCTTGCTCTTAGGTCGCGTCGTCGCTTAAAGACGAACGAAGCGTGCGAGTGAGACCTCGAGGATAACCACAATAGCGTGTGCTAGAAAGAGAGAGCATGAAAAC
Organism: Tinea semifulvella; assembly: GCA_910589645.1. Classification (NCBI taxonomy): domain Eukaryota; kingdom Metazoa; phylum Arthropoda; class Insecta; order Lepidoptera; family Tineidae; genus Tinea; species Tinea semifulvella. The sequence continues at coordinate 533,424 of OU342598.1, read as the reverse complement.
AACCGATACGCCAAATTATTTTTTGACCTACTCTTCATAGTCTGTGATCTGCCCTCATCACCTTTATAGTCTGTGGCCCTTATCAACCCGTTCAGAGTTTTTCGCGCCATTTTGCGTGGACATGTCAAGTGCAAGTTTTTGTTTTGTAAAATTAATTTGCTGTGGATATTATTGGTCAAAAGTGGTGTTGTTTTGTTTAATAATGTGCTGCAATGTGAATAATTATGGAAAACGATAAATTGGACTTCAAATATGGGGCATAAGTTGCAGTTAATTTTTTGCGGTTTTCCCGCGCTGTCAACTCATATTTTACACGACGTGTTTGGGCTATAATGCCGCGAGTGACTCCAAGTAAAGCATCAAATTCTGCAGCATCTGGAATTTGATGATCCCCAACTCGGTTATGAACTTTGTTATAAACATATATTATGCAAATAAATTACGTGTTTAGGACTGATGTATTCTGTACAATGGCCTTTAAAGACAATTAAAAAAAAAAAAAAAAAAAACCGTTCACTTTCGCGTTCCCCATATTTTTCGCGATTATTAAGTATTTTCCAGTAATAAAGTGAATATATTGTGAAATACGAGTATGGTGTCGTGTTCCTTTACTAACTGTGAAGTGACGGCGCGGAATAACCCAGAGAAGTGTACTTTTCACAGGTAATTCTTCAATACTATACCAATGTTTTTTAGTATATTTTTGGATGTTTAACGCTCTATGTGACTAAAAAATCAGTTGAGATTGTGAAATACATGTGGTATTATCTTTTTAAATGCCAATAACTATATTTTTAACAGTAAATAAAGATATTTTGTGTACGTGAAAAAATGATGCACCTCACAGAGATAGGGAAGCAGAGGTGATCTAACTGCGGTCAAAGCGTAGCATTTCTCAAACACATTTAATGTTCGCACACTAATACAGAAGACAGGACCGCACTCATTTGCGAAATGTCAAAATATTATTATATAAGTATAATGGGGTGTAGGCAAAGCTTTTTTATAGATGTCGCTAGCGGCACTGGTACCTTATTTACACCTATATTGGATCATTTTTTAAATGTTTTTGTAGTTCTTATTTTTATGACAGAAATACGAATTTTAACTTAGCGTTACCTACATTAAAAAACCGCACACCGTCTTTAAAAAGAAAAAAGGTTTAATTAATAGAACGGCAATTTTGAGATCACCATATCTTTGATTTCGCTTTGAAATCTATATTTGTACACTTCGGTAATATATCCAGAAAATAAAAAATTTCGTAATAAAAATACAAGTTTTCTACGCAACTGACAGTTCTATTAGGTACCATCTATCATGCGCCATCTATCGTGATAAAAAGTTGTGATACACCCCATTATGCATATCGCTCTCAAATCCGTCCCGAATCAGTGTATAAAGCCCACTTCGGAAGATAGGTTTTGTGTTCTACGATGAATATAATGAAATGAGTATTTTTAGTTATATGGTTTTTAAAAAAATACAACATAATATAATAAAATCGTTTATTTATATTTTCTTACATATATTATTCAAAGCAATGACACGCCAATTTTGGACCGGATGGCGAGTGGTATCTGGGTCTTGAAGAGATACCGAACCCCTTTGTACTTAACCCCTCTCATATTATTCTGAAAAAGTAATCATAATTATTGTTTTATAACTTAACTTCCATAAATGTTTTGTAAGTATGAAATAAATCTAAGTATTGTATCTATACTGGGTGGATTTTTGAGACGGGACAGTAAGGGCAGGCCTTAACCGTTATAGTTACAGGAAAATGTTCCTAGGAGACCATCCATAACTTATTGAGATATTCTGAACTTCATTCACAGATTTTGGAAAAATGTACAGTCAGCAAAAAACTTTAATTTTTATGCGATCCTGTTTCTTATATGGATCAAAAGTCTACTGGAGCAACTGAGGTTTGAGTACTAGAAATAACAGAAACCAAACCAAAAAGGTAGCTCGGTTGATAGAATGCATTCCCTAAAATCCAAAAAAGGTCGGTTCGAACCCCGGCATGTACCAATAAGAAATACACTTTTCTTGCATACATTAGTCAGATTTACAACACCACCGTTCCCGTGCCTTGGAGAGCACGTTAAGCCGTAGGTCCCAGTTCCACTAATATCAACTTGTGAAATCGTTAAGAAATTGTCACTAAAATTTACATGAGACCCTCGCCAACCCGTCTGGCCAGCGTGGCGTGTGTAGGCCGAATTCTCCAGAAATATTTCTGGAAGACCCATCTCCAATAGTGGAGGTCTAGGTCTCTGTATTATAGGGGCTGTGATGATGAATAGAGGCGTGAAAGACGGACAAACAGACATACATACATACACACATACATAAAAAGCTTCTTTCACATTTATAATATTAGTATGGACACCCAGACCACCTAAGCGAAAAACGTATAAATATTTTTTGCCTTGGGTAAGAATTGAATCTACGCACTGCGGGCACTCTGTGGATACAATTCCATAGGATTTACCACTAGACCACGGAGGCGGTCACAACAATAAAACGGTAAAAAAAATAAAATAAAAATTATTTATTTTACAAATCCGACCCTGTGTTGATGGAACTGTCAATGTTGTTGTTTTGCAACAATTTCTACGTTTTTCTCTAATAAAGCAACGAAAATTGTAAGATTATTATTTTAATTTCGTTAGAATACAATGAAATATATCTTCTGTCTCTCACATATTTCGAAATTACAAGAATAATCACTAATTTTATTGAATTATGTGTTTGAATGCATGGTGTCAACATTTAAAATTTACTTGTTTCTAGCACTTTTTTATGTTTTGCACTGTCGCACATATAAGCACTACACTTGACCACGATTTAGTAAAATTTTTAAGATGTAATTTTAGTTAAATAATGAATATTCACAATAATAAGTCGAGATGGTTGAGTTGGCTGTTGTTACTTTATTGTCTATGAATTGCCTTGTAGTCTATGGTTTCAATGAAAAAAATGCCACGGTTGCTCGTTTATGCAGTGTGTGTATGTGAACTGAGGAAGTGAGATAGCTATATAATCTTTGCGATGAGAGTGAGTAAGCGCAACTTATATGGTTATACGATTAAGTTATATGTTATCTCTGCTTCCTTAACTCTGTGATGCACCTACACTAGTGCTTGACTATAACTGACATTTTTTATCGATAGTTATCGACATTTTGTAGTCGCGTGATGAAATATTAATTAATAACAACATGAGAATGGTTGGAAAAGGAAGGAAATATGTCGCAACTCACTGAAATAATATATTAAAGTCGATCTAAGTCACGAGGGTAAAATGGGGTTAACTTTTAGGGGTAAATGGTTTTTTACAATTTTAAATTATACCAGACCTTTTACCATATAAAGTTCAATGTAAAAGTTGTAGGTAATAAAAAAGTCTATAAGTTTTGTATATACAATTTTATCACATAACTTAAAAATTTTTTTTAGATGGGAATTTTCAAATGTTATATATGCAAATAGTGGTTTGGATACTAGCATCCGTCCTTAAGTTAGGCAAATTAAAATATTTTTAGTTAAAGCTGGCAATAAAGCTGAATTCGCTTTCTATCCAGTTTCTATAGAAACCGAGTACTAAATGGAAACAAAACTAAATAAAACATTAATAACGATTTAAAAATTTTGGCCACTTCAGGGTAGGTTTACTGTCAAAAAACTAAAAACGTAGGAATTTGGCGCCACCATCATACTGCACCTGCCCTTTTACAACAAGTCGATAGCCGCCTATATATATCCACTTGGTAGTGATACAATCTGTATAACGATATTGTTTTGATATTTCAGAATCCCAACTGATCCAGTATGTCGAGAAAAGTGGTTACGAATTATTAACAGAGAGAAGTGGATACCAAATAAAAGTTCTTCTGTGTGTAGTAAACATTTCAATGAAAGTTGTTTCTTACAGCGAACGAACCGCAGATTAATAAAATCAGAATCTATACCCACTATTTGTATACCTGTAAGTTTCAAATCTACTTTACTTTGGTAACCTTGTATTACTTGCCTGGTTTGTGTTAACTACCGCTTTACTGCTACCTGCCATAATGTTTTGTTATAACTCAGAAACTCATCTTAACTATAGGACACAGGACGAAAACTTTTAGTTGTTCTTATTATTAGTGTGCATTTTTTGGTGCATTCCTACTCATTTTTAATATTGATATGACAAAGTTTTTACTTTTTTTGTATGAAAAAGAAAAACTCTTTCTGATTTTTTTATTTTTTTTCAGGTAAAATTAATGAAACAAAGACTGCCGTCATCTTACACCTACCGGGATATTGCACCATCCAAGCCTCCAGAAGTAACGCCCGGCCCATCTACTGAACGAAAACTCCTGAGAAAATGTGCATTGTTAAAAAGAAAAAATACTAATAAGAATAAATCACTCAAAGGGCTAAAAGAAAAAAATAAACGCTTGAAAAATAAAATAATTTCTTTAGAGGCTGTTGTAAAAGAATTAGATAATAGACCAGGCCTAAAAGATCATAGAAATGACGTACATTTAGCTTGCAATAATAATTTGTTGCAATCATTAATAAACAGAGTAAATGATGAAGTTGCTGGCAAAATTGCCCATACTGCGGAATATGAAGATAATATAAGAAAATTCGCACTAACTGTGCATTTTTATTCTCCAAGAAGTTACGTTTATATAAGAGATCAATTCGGTTTATGCCTGCCACACCCGAATACCCTTACAAAATGATACTCCCCTTTAGAATGTGAACCTCTTTCGAAACATTTATTTTAATATATGCGTAGTTTATGTGCCTCCCAACTCTTGTGATGATATTTATATGCGATGGTTCCTAACAATAGAATTAAGAATATCTTGTTTAACAGGTTCAGTAATTATTATGGGTGATTTAAATTTAAACAGTGCATCTAGGACTGTATCCGCATATTTTTGTTATTTCCTGAGTGCTTGTGGTCTGACAGATGTAAATAACATATTTAACGCTCATGGTGGAAAACTTGATGTGGTGTTGATTTCGGATGTTGTGGGGAAGGTGGTGGTGGAGGGGACGGGTGATAACAGATTTGTACCACATGCTGACGCTTATCATCCGCCACTCGACATAACAGTTCCTCTACATGGTCTTCGTTTTCCGCGCCCCCTTGATCGTCTGCCTCCTCATAACATACATACCTGCAGGGACTAGAATTTTGCAAAAGCTGATTTCTTGATCTTGTACAGATGTCTGGATAGTGCTTGTTGGGATGCTGTTGTTCAATGTCAGGAGGTGGATCAACCAATCAAGGCTTTTTACGACATTATATATCGCGCATTTGATACCTGCATCCCCATGAAACGTCGTGCTACGGGAATATCTAGACAGTATCCAGCGTGGTATACTGCGGACATAATTATAGATATAAGGCGTAAATCAAAATTTCATCGCTTGTGGAAGGTCACTGGTGACCGTGAGGCGTACACCTCATTCAGCATACTTAGAGAGGAAATAAAGAGTAGGCATTTTGTTGAAGGGCCTCGGGGTATTCGATGTCGTGGATGGATCTGTAAAAAAACCCTTGACCGAACTCGACGTGTCAGTATGGTCAACAAAAGATGCAAAGGCCCAAAGCATGTTGGTGATGAGGCTGTCGGAGAGCGCTATGATGCATGTCATAACATGCACCACAGCGGCACCAATGTGGTCCAAACTTTTAGCTGTTTATGAGCAGAAGAATGAAACCAGCTAAAATGTGAAGTTGGGGAAGACCTTTCGACATTTATATCTAGAGTGAATGAGTTGAGGGAACACCTAAAACAGTGTGGTGCAGAAATATCTGATGAGTTCACCATGACTAAAATATTAATGTCTCTGCCGAATAGTTACAAACATTTTATCTCGGCATGGGAGTCTGCGCCTGATCACAAACAAACACTTGAAAATTTAATTAGTAGACTTCTTGTGGAAGAAGGAAGGATGGGACAAGCAGAAAACACAGAATCTGTGGCTTTAGTAACTCGAAAACAAAATTTTAAATGTTTTAAGTGTGGCCAACCAGGACATTATTCCAAATCATGCAAAAACAATAAAAATGTTCGTGAATGTCATTATTGTAAGAAACCAGGACATTTAAAAGAAAAGTGCTTTTTCCGCCTAAATAAAATGAATAATAAAACTAACAATGCATTTGTGGTTGGACATTCAACATTGCTAGGAAAGTGGCTTGTTGATAGCGGGGCCAGTGAACACATGTGCTATGAACTGTCAAAATTTACAGACTATGTTGAAACATCATCCAAATTTGTAACAGTTGGTGATGGCAGGGAGTTGAGTGTATTTGGCATTGGTAATATAGTGTTAAAAGCCTACAATGGACAGTTTTGGATTAACACAACACTACATAATGTGTTACATGTGCTGGACTTAAAAGCAAACTTATTTTCAGTGTCAAGTGCTATACAAAAAGGTTATAAAATGATCACAGATAGTAAACAGTGTTTATTTATGAAGGACAATAAAGTTGGGGCAATAGGGATGTTAGAAGGAAAGTTATATGTCATGAACTTTAACGATAATAGTGAACAAGCAAATGTGGTTGTGTCAAAGGACAGTTTGTGTACGTGGCATGAGCGTCTAACCCACCAAAGTTTTAATCTAGTTAAATCAATATTAAGGGAAAATAATATACAGTGCACAGACTATGAAACTAATACCTGTGAATCATGTGTACAGGGCAAGCAACATAAACTACCATTTACTAAGAGTAAAACAGTGACAACAGAAATTGGTCAGCTTATTCATGCTGATGTATGCGGTCCAATGGAGGAAAAGTCTATTGGAGGTTCAAGATATTTCTTGTTGATAAAGGATGACTACTCCAAATATCGTGCGGTCTACTTCATGAAAAATAAGTCAGAGACCTGCAATAACCTAAAAAACTACATAATGTTTACAGAAAGGAAAACCAGGAATAAGGTATGTACACTAAGGACTGATAATGGGTTAGAGTTTGTAAACCAAAATCTAAAGTCATTTTTAATGAGCAAGGGAATAAAACATAACACTACCATCCCATACACACCAGAGCAAAATGGTAAAGCTGAAAGGGACATGCGGACACTCGTAGAAGGTGGATGGACAATAATTGTAGCAAAAGGTCTTGAAAAGTGTATGTGGGTAGAAAGTATAAATACTGTGGTGTATGTGTTAAATAGGACAGCTAGCAGCAGTGTAGCTGGTAAGACACCATTCCAATTATGGACTGGGAAGGACTTTGATATCAGTGACTTAAAAATCTTTGGAACGGATGTGTATGCACATATACCCAAATAAAAGAGGAATAAGTGGGATCCGAAAGGAGAAAAAGGAATTTTTGTGGGATATGGAGATAATACTAAGGGATATTGAATCTATTTTCCAGATAGAAAAGTTGTTGAAATAAAAAGAGATGTACTGTTTGTGAAAAATAACAGAACAGGTGAAAATGATAAAAACTTGGTAATTGAAAACCAGGGTCAGATGGTAAAAGGAATATTTCAAGAAAAGGAAATAGAGAATATTGTCATAGATGCTCAAGATACAGAAGAAGAGGAAGAAATTAGTAATGGGAATAGACAAATAGAGGGTGATTGTGATTGTGATTACGGTGGCTTTTCCGCACTTAGTCTCCATTGGACCATTGTGCGTGACCTTTACTCCTTCAGCGGAGCCATCCGATCTCCTCCAGGAAGGCCAGGAGACCCGTTACGTTCCTGCAGACCTCCGGAAGAGTCCTCTCAGTCTGGAGGAACCTTAGTCTAGGCGCAGCCACACTGTCGCACTCCATGAGCACATGCGCGGCCGTCTCCTCCTCCGCCATGCATCCTCTACACAGTGGGCTATCTGTAATGTTCAGAATATGGAGATGTTTGTTAAAGGCACAGTGTCCCGTCAAGACCCCCACCACTATTCGAAGCCTGGCTCTGTCAAGGCCCAGGAGATGTCGTGTGAGGCGCCTGTCTGGTTTGGGAAGGGCCTCCCTGGACTGTCTGCAGTCTGTGGTCGATGCATATGTATACGGCTTGCGTAAATATGATCATATCTCTCATTTTCGTAATCAGTTGAAATGGCTCAATATCCGCTTTCGAAGATCTACCCATCTCCTCGTGTCTCTGTATGGTATCCTGAACAACCCTCATGCGCCTGCATATCTTAAATCCCGTTTTGAATACATGTGTGATACTCACAAACTTCCACTTCGCTCTTTACATAACAACCAACTTAAAATCCCATCCCACTCCTCTAGCAGATATTCAGATTCGTATACTGTGTCTGCAGCCCGCCAGTGGAACAGGCTACCACTCGCTATTAGACACGCGCCGTCTGTCCACGTTTTTAAGCGCTTGGTCACTGCTTTATTTCTAGACAAACAGGAGTCGTCATCAGGCTAAAAATATATATTTGGCATAATATATATGTGTATATACGTTTATTTATGGGTATATGTGTAATTTATGTAACAGTGTAAGTATCTATTAGTATGTAATGTGTGTAGTATATTCTATATTGTTAAACTTGATATCAGCACTACCCTTAATCTCACACTCTCCCAAAGGTTAGATGTTAGAAAATGCCTTGTAGGCATTAATCTTCGCCTTTGTACACTTATTTTGTGCAATAAAGAATTTAATAATAATAATAATGATGCCCACATCTGCTCGTGCAGTTTATCAGTTCTTTGGCGAAGCCAGCTTCGCATGAATTTGAATGGTAGGGGGATCGTCGGTCCTGGGCCTATCGGTATTGTAGATGACCCCCTTCTGGCCAGTTCATCAGCCGCATCATTACCCAGTGAACCACTGTGACCCTTTATCCACTGTAACGTTGTTTTGTTGTCTCTGCACACTGCTTCCAGGGCTAGATGGCAGTCGAGAATCAGTGCAGAGTTGATGTAATTGCTTTTGAGGGCCAGAAGGACGGCCATACTGTCTGAAAGAATGCGGATTTCAAAGTTTTTAACATCTCTCCTTAGTACAGCTTGCGCTGCTTGTAGGATGCCTACACATTCCGCTTGGAATATGCTGTTGTGGGAGTCAAGAGGGATCGATAGGTGAATGTTCAAGTCCATGGAAAAGGCGCCCGCACCCGTGCCGGTGTCTGTTTTTGAGCCGTCAGTGTATATTCTAAGTTCTTTGAGCCCAGAGTGGTCATTACTCTCTTCATGTAGTTGAACATTGTATCCCTTGTCAAAGATGAACCTTTTAGGGATTCTGTCATTAATGGATGCCATCAGAGGTTGTTCCTCTATGACATCGTCTAGTATGGTGGTGTGCTTAGCGTTAGGATTGTGTATCCAAAGTTTCAAAGTGGTCAGCCTTGTCGCCGCAATTGCTGCTTCCTGTTGGACGTGCAGATGCAGAGGTGGAATCCCCAGTATCATCTCCAGCGCCTTCGTCGGAGCGGTGGACATGCATCCTTTTAACTGACAAATAGAGGGAGATGAAAGTAATGATGAGTATCTCAGCGGCGATGGGATGTCAACAGCTCCTGTTATTGCACGTTTACCTGAAAAGCGTCAAATTGTCAAACCAGCTTGGCTTAAGGACTTCGATACAAGTTTCTTATGCCTAGAAAATGAACCTGTAACTTACGCTGAAGTGTTAGAAAGGCAAGATGCAAGCAAGTGGCTAGAGGCCATTGAAAGTGAACTCAGCTCATTGTATAATAATAGTACTTGGACTGTGATAGATAAAGTACCTGTAGGAAAAACTGTAATCAATAGTAAGTGGGTCTTTAAATTAAAGCAAGGTGATGTTGGTCAGGTCACATACAAGGCCAGGCTTGTGGCAAGAGGCTTCGAGCAGATTGAATATAACAATTTTGATTTGTATGCTCCTGTAGCCAGGTTATCTACTTTTAGAGTTTTCATGGCAGTTGCAAATAGATCTAGGTTACAAGTTAACCAGATGGATGTGTGCAGTGCATTTCTAAATAGTCAAATTAAAGAGGAAGTCTATATGAAGCTGCCTGATACTTGTGGTATTGGAAAAAATGTATTGGCTAAATTAAACAAATCTATTTATGGTTTGAAACAAGCCCCCAAGTATTGGAATAATAAATTTGACAAGGTTATGTTAAATGAAAACTTTAAAAGATCAAGAAATGACCCCTGCTTGTACCCAAAATGTTTTGATAATATTAGAACTTATTTATTGCTATATGTTGATGACATCTTGTATTTTTCAAACGATGAAAATGAACTAAGTGTTTTGAAATCAGTGTTGTATAAAAATTTTAAAATTAAAGACATGGGTAAGATTTCAAAATACTTAGGTATAAATGTTAAACAAGATTGTAATTTGGGAGTAACCACAATTAATCAGAGAACTTATATAAAGTATGTTCTTAAACTTTTTGGCATGTCAGAATGCAAGTCAGCACAAATACCTATAGATAAAAATTATAAATTTGATTTGTTGAAAAGAAATGTTTCAGAAAGTCTAGATATTGAATCAAAGTGTAGGTCTTTGGTAGGCTGTCTGATGTATATTGTGTTGGGCTCAAGGCCAGATCTATGTGCTGTGGTCACTATGTTGAGTAGATTTCAGTCTTGTGCTAGTAATGAACCTTTTAAAATGCTCAAACATGTCTTGAGATACCTAAAAGGAACAATAAGTTTAAATTTGGTATTTAGGGCTGATAATAATAATAATTTGGTACAATGTTATGTAGACTCTGATTGGGGAGGTTGTGTATTAGACAGAAAGTCTACTACTGGTTTTTGTTTCAAAGTTAATGGCTGTACTGTAATATGGGGATCAAAGAAGCAACAATGTGTGTGTGTTTATCCACAGCAGAATCGGAGTGTATAGCTCTAGCTGCTGCGACTAGTGAGGCATGCTGGTTAAGACAATTATTAATTGATTTCAATTTTGATAAAAATATAACTGTGTTAATGTATGATATTTATATAATGTAAAAAAAAATGTTCGTCTAACTTTCGAAACCGTACCGATAATATTCCCGAAACCGATTCCGTTGACAAGAGAGTAACCGATTGCTCAAGCCAATCATAATGTATTTTAAATTTAATTTCAAAAGCTTTCGACATTTTTTTTATTATTTATATTTAATAAATGTACGGAACCACCAAAATATTAAAATGATAAACGTTATCTGATAATCTCTTAACCAGACTACCTTCAAACTGTAAGTTAAAATCGATGCCGATAATAAAGATGGAATTTACTATAATATTTATATAGCCCGAAACAATTAAACTAGATATACTATAAATAATAATACTAATAATATATATAATACTATAATATATCTATAATCTGGCAACCCCGGATGTAACAAGTTTACCAATTGAACATTATTATTATTTTTATTATTTAAATTGGAATAAGTGATAATTTTGATAAAGAAACTAGTAGTGATGACGTAGATAAAGACTTAAATTTGCGTCCGTGAATAATATTCTGGCTAATTTCTTACGGGAAATATGAATAACTTTGTGTTTAAAATACGTGCTACTTAACTGTGATTCATTGTGATTCGAGCCCAAGGCATATAATACCCAGTTTGAGCCAATAATTCTATACATAACAGACTTGTTTTTACATGTGTTTCGTTATAATAACATTACCAAATGTAATGGATGCAATGTGAAAGTTTAAAATTGAAGAATTCCTAATATATTTTACCACTAGTAAGCTCCGCCCACTTTTTCGATCGACGAATCGCAAGCGCAGGATTGCTCGCGACCGCTGACGTATCTAATTATTTAGGCCTAACTTAACATAATGAGGAGCAGATAAAAGCATTCTTAATTAGCACTTGCAGGGAGTTTAAGAAGCAGTATGAAGATTACGTAAACTTAATGCTTTGTGTTTTGATCTTGGTAATGAGTTGACTTTAAATATGGAATGTGGTGGTTGCAAAGAGTTAACCCATGGCAAGGACACTCTTCAATGTAACCTATGTCGCGGTTTATACCATTACATGTGTCTTAATTTTACCAAAAGTCAATATCACGTATTAACCCCAGAATTTATAACTTCATGGATCTGTCCAGCTTGTGTTAATGTGACTAGGCGGACACAATCTAACGTAAACACACCTGTTCGTGCTCACCTAGTTTCCACTATCGAGGACTCCATGGATATATCGTGTGATCTGTTAAGCAGTGATCATAATGTCACCTCACTGGCTCTTAAACCTACAGCGCAACCTCTTACAATAGACAATATTAGCATTCTTCTAGACCAAAAATTGAATACTACTTTACAAACTTTTATGCAAACATTTAGAACAGCTATTAAGGAAGATATTCAACAAATGGTTAAGTGTGAGGTGAGATCTGCGGTATCTGACTTGAAGGCTGAGTTTACATCTACTACTGACTACATATGTGCCGAGCAGTCCACGTTAAAGTCAAATATAGATGAAAAAACCAAAACCATTCAACATTTGGAAAATGAAAACCGCCAACTACAAACTGAAATTACTAAATTACATCAGCGTATAACTTCGGTGGAAAAAATATCGCGCAGTTGTAATATTGAAATACAGACAGTTCCTGAATTCCCGAACGAGAATGTCTCAAATATATTTAAGAAGTTATGCGAAGTCATCGGTTCTCCGCTCGAAGATAACAGTGTTCACGCTTGCCGCAGAGTGACAAAACTCAATCAAAGTTCAAGCCGACCCAGAAACATACTTGTGACAGTATCGAGTCCACGAGTAAGGGATATCATTTTATCAGGCGTTCACCGTTTCAACAAAGCCAATAAGGACTGCAAGATCAACTCTCAACACTTGGGGATTTCTGGGAATTGTAGCCCTATTTTTGTCGTCGAGCATTTATCTCCGGAGCAAAAAGGACTACATGCAGCTACCCGGAAATTAGCGAAAGAGCTTAAATATAAACATGTATGGGTGAAGTATGGAGAGATATACGTGCGTAAGAACGACAATGCAAGTCAAAAATACAAGTAAAATTAAAAAAAGACACATCAAAAATAGTGATTATTTAAATAAACTTAATTAATATTAATAACTAATCGAATTTAATATATTTTAATTTTATTCTTACTTATTTTTTCTAATATTTATATAGATTTATCAGTTTTTTTTTTTTTTTTAATATTTAATTTTATTTATTTTTAAATTTAGATAATTATAATTACTCATACGACAGCACATATAGTACCAATTTTTAAAGCTGGAGATAGGTCAAGGTGCGAAAATTATAGACCTATTAGTATATTATCATGTATACCTAAGCTTTTTGAGTCTTTGGTGTTTGCACCGCTTTACAATCATTTTAAAATCTACTTGTCTGAGAGCCAGCATGGATTCATAAAAGGGAAATCCACACTCAGTAACTTTTTTATTTTATTTTTATTTTAAATTCTTTATTGCACCAAAACTTAAAATTAGGTACATAGGCGAGTTTAATGCCTGTTAGGCATTCTCTGACAACTAACCTTTGGGATGGTGAGAGATTATGGGCAGGGTGCAACAATCTAATAATATTAGTCTAATTTATAAATACACTACATACCAAGCAATTACATAAACTACATGCAAGTATTATGAACATATAATACATATATATATATACAAATAAACATACATAAACATATTGCGTGCCGAATACTCAATGTGTACTAGATGCAGTGTGCTCCTGCTTATCAAGAAACAAGTTAGTGACTAGTTGTTTAAAAACATTGACAGATGGTGCCCGTCTAATGGCCAGTGGTAGTTTGTTCCACTGGCGGGCTGCAGACACAGTGAAGGAATCTGAATATCTGCTAGAGGAGTGGGATGGGATTTTGAGTTGATTGTTGAAAGCAGAACGAAGAGGGAGGTTGTGCGTATCGCACAAGAACTCAAATCGAGTTTTGAGGTAAGGAGGTGCACGAGGATTGTTTAGGATACCATACAAATGGACAAGTAGATGGGCAGATCTGCGAAAGCGGATATTGAGCCATTTCAACTGAGTTCGAAAATGGGATACATGATCATACTTACGCAAGCCAAACACATAGCGAATGCATAAGTTGAGAAGGCGATCTAGTTTATTCAGTAGCTCTTCGGTGACATCAGGATAGCAGATATCTGCATAATCTAAAATGGGAAAAAGCAGCGAACTGACTAACATAAGCTTTGCCTTGTGCGGAATAAAGTGCTGTAAACGCTTTAACGGATGCATACTGCCGTGAATTCTTTTAGAAATTTCAGATACTTGGTAATCCCAAGAGAGATCACAGCTCATGTGCAGTCCAAGGTTTTTTACATGTTGGCAGAAGGGAAGCGGTATATTGTTAAATAGCAATGGTGAAAGTATGTCCAAGTCCAGTCTGCACAACATCTGCTTCGAACCAGCAATCATGACCTGCGTCTTCGAGGGATTAACCAAAAGTCCTAATCGTTCGGATTGTAAACGCACAGCCTCGAGATCAATGTTCATATGAGCTATTGCTTGTTGTACGTCATCTATTTTAAAGTGCAGCGACAGTTCAACGTCATCAGCGTACAGATGGTAGGAACTGAAGTGTATAATATGAGTGATAGTGTTTATAAAAACAGAGAAGAGTAAAGGAGATAATACGCCACCTTGCGGGACACCAGCAGTAACCGGACACCAGTCCGAGTATGTATCATTTATGTGGATACGTTGTTGGCGCCCGCGAAGATAAGATTCGAACCATAATGCCACATTCTGTGAAATATTAAGAGAACGCAAAGTAGCCATTGGTATGTCATGATCGACGCAGTTAAATGCGTTACTGAAGTCTAGTAGTGTAAGGAGCGTGAGTTTTTTATCGTCTATAGCCATTCTAATGTCATCGGTAATTTTAATGAGAGCTGTAGCTGTGCTGTGAGAAGGACGAAAGCCAGACTGAAAAGGATTAAAAAGTTGATTTTGATTGAGATAAGCGGCAAACTGTTGATGTACTACACGCTCCAGGACCTTAGATAGAAAAGGAAGAATTGATATTGGTCGAAATTGACTGAATTCAGAAGGAGAAATGGTTTTGGGAATAGGAACTATGTGGGCATTTTTCCACAATGTAGGAAATTGCCCAGTAGAAAGAGAAAAATTTATAATGTGAGTAATATGGGGAATAATTATGTTGATGATTGGAGTGAGTAGAACACGGCCCACATTATCAAATCCTACGGCCTTGCTAGTTACGGATAGTATAATCTTTTTTATTTCACAGCTGGACATTGGTTCAAATTGAAAGGAGACACTCGTTGAAAGAGTTTTAGAAGCAATTTGGGAGATGGTAACGGCTTTCATACTTATATCGATGGTTGAAGGAGGAGATGAAAAAAACTTGTTGGAATACAAAAATTATCTCTGTGGTGCTGCTGCTGAACGCTGTCAGGTGGATTCCTTGTATACAGATTTTAGTAAAGCTTTTGACAGGGTTAATCATCAACTACTATGTGACAAATTGGCATCCCTGGGTATACATGGTGCTTTGTTGCGGTGGATGGAATCATACCTGAGTAACAGGACCCAACTGGTGGCTCTTAGAGGATATTACTCTAAGCCAATCTCTGTCCTGTCTGGAGTTCCACAGGGTTCACACCTGGGTCCCCTTTTGTTCCTAGTCTTTATCAATGACCTGGCTGAGCGCCTATCTTCCCTGTCTGCTGTACGCTGATGACTTAAAGATTTTTAACACAATTGGGTCAACTGAAGACTGTCTGTCTCTTCAGAGGGATCTTGATACGGTTGCTGATTGGTGCGTTGAGAATAAAATGTCCCTGAATATCGGAAAGTGCTTTGTGGTGTCTTTCACCAATAAGAAAAATAAGATCACGTATAGCTACGCTATAGATGGTGAAGTGTTGGATCGTAATGCTGTCGTTAAGGATCTGAGTGTACTGTTTGATGAGGGGCTGACATTTCGCCAGCATTATGATTACATCGTAAATAGATCAAACCGACTTTTGGGATTTGTCTTGAGATCAACTAGGGAATTTAAAAACCCTAACACAGCTATCCTTCTCTTTAACAGCCTCGTCCGCAGTGTGTTAGAATATTGCTGTCCTATCTGGGCTCCATTTTATGTGGTTCATTGTAACAGGATCGAGGGTTTGCAGAGACGGTGCCTTAGGACGCTTTCTTATAGGTGCGGGTACGGCCGTTCCATAGGGGACTACTCCGCTCGATTATCCAAGTTTGGGGTTCTATCTCTTAAGAACCGTCGCATGAGATATGACCTTTTGTGCTTACACAAAATCCTGCACTCTTCCATTTCCTCTACATATTGCAACTGACTGGAATCTATTTGCACACCTAATAATAAATAAATATACTCGTATGTATTACGAGTTACTCATAAAATAAAAAGGTTTACCGAATGATATTATGTAATTAAAAGAGTTTAACCGAAATGAAAGAGTTTTACCAAAGAGTTTAAACCGAGGTGTATGAATTTAAATAAAAAAGACCGAACCGAGAAAATAAAAAAAACTAAACAAATTTTTTTTTTTATAGATTTTTTTTTTTATTATTAAATATTTTAACCGAATAAATAGGCCGCAGTTAGGCTCCGTAAGGGCCAAAAATCCGGCTCGAAGGACCAAAAAATTGTGGGGGAGATTTCCAACTCCCTCACTCGTGGTAGATGAGTGGACTGTATATTGTTTGGGGGGGGGGGGGGGTTTGATGACGAGCCAGCTCTGTGAAGTCCAAAGAAAGGGGCAGAAGCACTTACCTCTTCCAGCAGCAGCTGACAACGTCTCAGTGGAGTCGACCCCACGGTTCCAGAAGAATACCAGCTCTTCTGATGCTAAAACTCTTTTCACATAAAACTAATAATCCAAGTTCCGATCGTTAAAACACTCGCGTGGCTTTTCAGCAGACACTGCTGCAGCACCGAAAAATTGAGCACACACGGTGTGACGTCACCGAAACACAAATTGTTGACGTCCGCCGCCGACCGAGGTTGAGGTGCGACTACTACCCACCGATGGGTCATAGAACTGGCTTTAACAGTTAATGTATGAAGATAATCAAGCAGATATTAAAATAGCAAATAATCCAGCTAACATTAGACGAATAAAACATTTAGAAATTAAACAATATTTTATTAAAGAAAAGCTGGATGAGGGAAAAATTTAATTAATTTACTTAAGTACTAATGAGCAATTGGCAGACTTGTTTACAAAGCCATTAGGTTTTAGAGAGTAATGAGTAGGTAATTATATTTAAATTGTCATATGTTCGTAATTAAGTAACTACCATTTTTGTTTACTTTAGTTCTGGTACTTAAATGCAAACTTTGTGTAATTAAGTATTTTTTGTTTCTGTTTGCAAGTACATAATTTGAGGTCTGATTTTTTAAGTATGTATGATGATATTATGTTTATTGAGAGGGAGTGTTAAAATACAATAAACATGTTATCATTGTGTGAGAGGGACAGCAGGAGAATAAGCCAATAGGCTATCTCGGTCTTAGATTGACACTAGACGGAGAGCATCGCTATGGCTCTCTCTCCTCAAGTTGGTTAGCAAGTTGACTGTTTTATATCTTATATGTTTAATCTGCTATAATTAAAGTAATTTTTGCACAAACAATCTTTTATTTGTAACAGTTCATTTTAAAACTTTATTAGTGATTTTAGAGATTTGTTTTAAAATAAAATTAATGATTAAATATATTTTGTTTTTTTTTTACCCGATATATTCCATGAAGCGAGACGCCATTGTACATGAACATTAACTTTTGTTATTCTTTTTATTTTTATATAGCGTATAATCTTAATAAAGTCGGGTTTGTTACAACCACAGAGTTAAGGAAGCAGAGATAACATATAATTTAGTCGTATAACCATATAAGTTGCGCTTACTCACTCTCATCGCAAAGATCATATAGCTATCTCACTTCCTCAGTTCACATACACACTGCATAAACGAGCAACCGTGGCATTTTATTCATTGAAACCATAGACTACAAGGCAATTCATAGACAATAGCCAACAACAGCCAACTCAACCATCTCGACTTATTATTGTGAATATTCATTATTTAACTAAAATTACATCTTAAAAATTTTACTAAATCATGGTCAAGTGTAGTGCTTATATGTGCGACAGTGCAAAACATAAAAAAGTGCTAGGAATAACCTTCCACAAGTAAGTTTTAAATGTTGACACCATGCATTCAATTGTGTGATTATTCTTGTAATTTCGAAATATGTGAGAGACAGAAGATATATTTCATTGTATTCTAACGAAATAAAAATAATAATCTTACAATTTTCGTTGCTTTATTAGAGAAAAACGTAGAAATTGTTGCAAAACAACAACATTGACAGTTCCATCAACACAGGGTCGGATTTGTAAAATTAATAATTTTTATTTTATTTTTTTACCGTTTTATTGTTGTGACCGCCTCCGTGGTCTAGTGGTAAATCCTATGGAATTGTATCCACAGAGTGCCCGCAGTGCGTAGATTCGATTCTTACCCAAGGCAAAAAATATTTATACGTTTTTCGCTTAGGTGGTCTGGGTGTCCATACTAATATTATAAATGTGAAAGAAGCTTTTTATATATGTGTGTGTGTATGTCTGTTTATCCGTCTTTCACGCCTCTATTCATCATCACAGCCCCTAGAAAACAGAGACCTAGACCTCCACTATTGGAGATGGGTTTTCCAGAAATATTTCTGGAGAATTCGGCCTACACACGCCACGCTGGCCAGACGGGTCGGCGAGGGTCTCATGTAAATTTTAGTGACAATTTTTTAACGATTTCACAAGTTGGTATTAGTGGAACTGGGACCTGCGGCTTAACGTGCTCTCCAAGGCACGGGAACGGTGGTGTTGTAAATCTAACTAATGTATGCAAGAAAAGTGTATTTCTTATTGGTACATGCCGGGGTTCGAACCGATCATTTTTGGATTTTAGGGAATGCATTCTATCAACCGAGCTACCTTTTTGGTTTGGTTTCTGTTATTTCTAGTACTCAAACCTCAGTTGCTCCGGTAGAGACTTTTGATCCATATAAGAAACAGGATCGATCGGCATAAAAACAAAAGTTTTTTGCTGACTGTACATTTTTCCAAAATCTGTGAATGAAGTTCAGAATATCTCAATAAGTTATGGATGGTCTCCTAGGAACGTTTTCCTGTAACTTTAACGGTTAAGGCCTGTCCTTACTGTCCCGTCTCAAAAATCCACCCAGTATAGATACAATACTTAGATTTATTTCATACTTACAAAACATTTATGGAAGTTAAGTTATAAAACAATAATTATGATTACTTTTTCAGAATAATATGAGAGGGGTTAAGTACAGAGGGGTTCGGTATCTCTTCAAGACCCAGATACCACTCGCCATCCGGCCCAAAATTGGCGTGTCATTGCTTTGAATAATATATGTAAGAAAATATAAATAAACGATTTTATTATATTATGTTGTATTTTTTTAAAAACCATATAGCTAAAAATACTTATTTCATTATTTTCATCGTAGAACACAAAACCTATCTTTTCGAAGTGGGCTTTATACACTGATTCGGGACAGATTTGTGAGCGATATGCATAATTATACTTATATAATAATATTTTGACATTTCGCAAATGAGTGCGGTCCTGTCTTCTGTATTAGTGTGCGGACATTAAATGTGTGTGAGAAATGCCACGCTTTGACCGCAGTTAGATCACCTCTGCTTCCCTATCTCTGTGGTTACAACACTTATAACTCGAGAACGGCTGGACCGATATTCATGGTTTTTGATATGTTGGATTTGTCTCTGTCCCGAATAACCATAGACATAGGATCGTCGCGTCGTCGCTTAAAGACGAACGAAGCGTGCGAGTGAGATCTCGAGGATAACCACAATAGCGTGTGCTAGAAAGAGAGAGCATGAAAACAACCGATACGCCAAATTATTTTTTGACCTACTCTTCATAGTCTGTGATCTGCCCTCATCACCTTTATAGTCTGTGGCCCTTATCAACCCGTTCAGAGTTTTTCGCGCCATTTTGCGTGGATATGTCAAGTGCAAGTTTTTGTTTTGTAAAATTAATTTGCTGTGGATATTATTGGTCAAAAGTGGTGTTGTTTTGTTTAATAATGTGCTGCAATGTGAATAATTATGGAAAACGATAAATTGGACTTCAAATATGGGGCATAAGTTGCAGTTTATTTTTTGCGGTTTTCCCGCGCTGTCAACTCTCATATTTTACACGACGTGTTTGGGCTATAATGCCGCGAGTGACTCCAAGTAAAGCATCAAATTCTGCAGCATCTGGAATTTGATGATCCCCAACTCGGTTATGAACTTTGTTATAAACATATATTATGCAAATAAATTACGTGTTTAGGACTGATGTATTCTGTACAATGGCCTTTAAAGACAATTAAAAAAAAAAAAAAAAAAAACAACCGTTCACTTTCGCGTTCCCTATATTTTTCGCGATTATTAAGTATTTTCCAGTAATAAAGTGAATATATTGTGAAATACGAGTATGGTGTCGTGTTCCTTTACTAACTGTGAAGTGACGGCGCGGAATAACCCAGAGAAGTGTACTTTTCACAGGTAATTCTTCAATACTATACCAATGTTTTTTAGTATATTTTTGGATGTTTAACGCTCTATGTGACTAAAAAATCAGTTGAGATTGTGAAATACATGTGGTATTATCTTTTTAAATGCCAATAACTATATTTTTAACAGTAAATAAAGATATTTTGTGTACGTGAAAAAATGATGCACCTCACAGAGATAGGGAAGCACAGGTGATCTAACTGCGGTCAAAGCGTAGCATTTCTCAAACTAATAGTTCGCACACTAATACAGAAGACAGGACCGCACTCATTTGCGAAATGTCAAAATATTATTATATAAGTATAATGGGGTGTAGGCAAAGCTTTTTTATAGATGTCGCTAGCGGCACTGGTACCTTATTTACACCTATATCGGATCATTTTTTAAATGTTTTTGTAGTTCTTATTTTTATGACAGAAATACGAATTTTAACTTAGCGTTACCTACATTAAAAAACCGCACACCGTCTTTAAAAAGAAAAAAGGTTTAATTAATAGAACGGCAATTTTGAGATCACCATATCTTTGATTTCGCTTGGAAATCTATATTTGTACACTTAAAAGCTGCTGACTTCGGTAATATATCCAGAAAATAAAAAAATTCGTAATAAAAATATAAGTTTTCTACGCAACTGACAGTTCTATTAGGTACCATCTATCATGCGCCATCTATCGTGATAAAAAGTTGTGATACACCCCATTATGCATATCGCTCTCAAATCCGTCCCGAATCAGTGTATAAAGCCCACTTCGGAAGATAGGTTTTGTGTTCTACGATGAATATAATGAAATGAGTATTTTTAGTTATATGGTTTTTAAAAAAATACAACATAATATAATAAAATCGTTTATTTATATTTTCTTACATATATTATTCAAAGCAATGACACGCCAATTTTGGACGGCGAGTGGTATCTGGGTCTTGAAGAGATACCCAACCCCTTTGTACTTAACCCCTCTCATATTATTCTGAAAAAGTAATCATAATTATTGTTTTATAACTTAACTTCCATAAATGTTTTGTAAGTATGAAATAAATCTAAGTATTGTATCTATACTGGGTGGATTTTTGAGACGGGACAGTAAGGGCAGGCCTTAACCGTTATAGTTACAGGAAAATGTTCCTAGGAGACCATCCATAACTTATTGAGATATTCTGAACTTCATTCACAGATTTTGGAAAAATGTACAGTCAGCAAAAAACTTTTATTTTTATGCCGATCGATCCTGTTTCTTATATGGATCAAAAGTCTCTACTGGAGCAACTGAGGTTTGAGTACTAGAAATAACAGAAACCAAGCCAAAAAGGTAGCTCGGTTGATAGAATGCATTCTCTAAAATCCAAAAAAGGTCGGTTCGAACCCCGGCATGTACCAATAAGAAATACACTTTTCTTGCATACATTAGTCAGATTTACAACACCACCGTTCCCGTGCCTTGGAGAGCACGTTAAGCCGTAGGTCCCAGTTCCACTAATACCAACTTGTGAAATCGTTATGAAATTGTCACTAAAATTTACATGAGACCCTCGCCAACCCGTCTGGCCAGCGTGGCGTGTGTAGGCCGAATTCTCCAGAAATATTTCTGGAAGACCCATCTCCAATAGTGGAGGTCTAGGTCTCTGTATTATAGGGGCTGTGATGATGAATAGAGGCGTGAAAGACGGACAAACAGACATACACACGCAACGAGCGGGTAATCTGATCACACGAGGCGTGTGCGCGGCGAGTGAAATAACGGAACTGAAGATCAGAGGGTCTTTATTACTGTGCTAATATTAATAATATTTGTAACTGGGGCCTTTACTACCGTGAAAAATAAAAATATTTTATTTTTTATTATCTGCATAAACAAATAAGGTTAAAGGATATAAGAAAGTATTATTGAATGCACGATTAGCCAACATTAAGATCAATTTCAACAATGACTGTGTGCTCCAAATGTAATGTGAATGCCAATGAGGGAGTTAGGTGCACAGTCTGTCAACTTTTCTTTGACTTCGCTTGCTCAGGGATATCCGAGTCTGGCTACCGTAAACTCGGTGATCGTAAAGCCACCTGGCGATGTACTTCTTGCAAAGGGCCCACGTTATCGCCCAGAGTAGCATGTGAGGATCTAAGGGAAGAGGTTAAATTGCTGGCGTTAAAGGTAGCACCACTCACTTCACTCGGAGATGACATAGCAGCGCTCAGAAGTGATATGAGTTCGCTTATGGCCTCTATTAAGGATGTCCACGGTGCTATAAACTCATTTAATGATAAGTTCGAAGCGATCGAAGTAAGGCTTAAAGCTGTCGAAACAACCCAGCTAACAATACCAGCCATCCAAACAACTGTCACTGAACTTGAGCAGCGCATCCGAGATAAGGAGCAATTTGAGCGTCTCAATAACGTAGAAATTAAGGGAGTTCCCTTGACCCCTAATGAAAACTTATTTGATGTCATAGCTAAAATAGGCTCTAAAGTCTACTACCCGGTCACAAAGCACAGCCTTGATTTTATAGCGAGGGTTCCTGGTAAAAATCCAAATTCACCGAAGGCAATCATTGCAAGATTTGTGCATCGATACGACAAGGAAGATTTTGTTGCAGCAGCTAGAAAGGTTTCATTTGGTACGCCTGATGTCGGACTGCCAGGAATTGGAAGGATCTACGTTAATGATCACTTGACTGTAGACAATAAAATGTTGTTGACACAAACTAAGGCCCTGGCCAAAAGCTTGGGCTACCAGTATACATGGGTGAAGAATGCAAAGATTTTTATAAGGAAAGACAACACATCCCCTCCTCATTGCATAAAGTGCGAAAGGGATTTAAAAAAGTATCTAAAGTGACTACTTCGAATTTATTTTGCTTATTATGATAATTTAATAAACTTAACTTTGTATTTTATATTGAAACTTAAACAACGCTACATCACGTCACAACTTATTTTGGGACCTCTGCTCAAGTTGCTCATATGCTATTTTGTGTCCTGCCTGATAAGAAATATATTTACAGCTCTGTTATTAAGGGTATTCTGTCTGGGGGGCGGCTCTATTGTATTATTATCGGTTTTGCTATCTATAGAATGTCTGCCTTTATTGTTTATAAAAATTGTCTTAAATTACTTCTTACTTTTTTTTATTTCCATCATAGTTAATTTACTACCCTCATTATATGGTTTATTATATATTATCATTTACACTATCTTTATCACTAATTTAACTTCTAACTACTTCGTTTTTTTTATAATTATAGTTTTTTTATAACGTTTCTGTCACTTAAGATTTACTACCAGAATGTTCAGGGGTTAAGAACCAAAACTGCCTCCTTTTGGAGAAATTTGCTCCTGTGTTCGCATGACATATTGGTTCTTACCGAAACCTGGCTGCATGATGGAATAACGGATGGTGAGCTGTTTGATCATAGGTATGTGGTTTTCAGGCGTGATCGTAATTACACATTGACAAATCAAAAATACGGAGGAGGTGTACTAATCGCGGTAAGAAAAGATATTGTGGCTGTCGAGAGAGTAGATTGGAGGTCTTCGGCCGAAGATATATGGGTTACAATTCAGATAAACCGTGGGCACAAATCGGGTAAATGTAATGTTCATATTAGTAGTGTATACCTATGCGCACAACATCTAGGTTTTACATTTAGTGAACAATTAAATAACTATCTTACTAAACTGACGGACATCACAGTTTCCTGCCCTTTAGATAAGTTTTTGGTCTTGGGCGACTTTAATATGAGCGATATAGTATGGTCTCCAATCAATGGCAGCCATGGGTTGCAGCCTACGTTGACTTCTGGTCCACCCACTCGTAGGGAGTTTTTGGATACATTGGATTTATGTAACCTTCTTCAATATTCCAATGTTATTAACAGTCAGAATAAGATCCTAGACCTAGTGTTGTCTAACATTGAAGTTCGAGTTAGTAATTGTGTGGATCCTTTGGTTGCTGAGAACCAATTTCATAAGGCTTTGGACATTCTACCAGACCTTGTTTTTCACCAAAAATTAAACAGTCTTCCGCGTAGAAAAATTATGTACCATATTGGTGATTACACAGCTATCAACAATGCTTTACAAGAAACAGATTGGTCATGTTTACATGAGGGTCCCATTGACGATGGTGTAAACTTCCTAAATAACACATTATTACACCTTCGGGACCAACACATACCAACTAGGACTAGAATAAAATCTGGTAGTTGTCCGCCATGGTATTCTTCCGCTCTTTTGAAGATGTTAAAGGAAAAGGCCAAGTACCACCGAAAGTTCAAGAGGTATGGACGAATTTCGGACCATGTCACGTTTGCACTGCTCCGTAGTCGTGCAAAAAAGATGGAAGCAGAGTGTTACATCAGATATATTAGATCTACTGAGAAAGCCATTATATCTAATCCAAAGTTCTTCTGGTCATATATAAAAGCTAAATCTAACACTAACTCTTGTCCATCCAGGCTGACTTTCGGATCGGACACTGCGGACACAGGTGAAAGTATATGCAACCTTTTTTCTCTGTATTTTCATTCCACCTATTTGGCGGACAACCGCCACGTCACTATTCTTCCTGAGGTCGTTGATTGTCAACCTCGTGGTGACATCATTGGCTTGGGTGGCGTAGATATATGTGATACGGAAGTGTGTAGATTGCTTGAGATGTTGGATCCTTGTAAATCAGCTGGCCCAGATGAAATTCATCCTATTTTAATTTCTAGATGTGCAGACGCCTTATCGGCACCTCTTTCAATATTATTTAGAAGGTCGTTGGCTATAGGTGTCATGCCTACAATATGGAAAAAGGCCTTCGTCACACCAATCCATAAGGGTGGACCAAGGGACCGGGTGGACAAATACCGCCCCATTTCTAAATTGTGTTTATTTTCCAAAGTCCTGGAAAAAATAGTGCACAAACAACTATACTCAGCTGTCAAGCAATCGTTTTGCCCACAACAACATGGTTTTCTCCAGGGTCGGTCCACAGTATCTAATCTAATATTGTCTAATGACTTTATTACACAGCAAATCGATGGTGGAGGTCAGGTGGACGTGATCTATACGGACTTCAGCAAGGCTTTTGATCGTATAGATCACGTCCTACTAATGCGGAAACTGCACTTTGCGGGAGTCCATGGAGATCTTTTAAGATGGTTTTCCTCCTACATAAAAAATAGATCACAGGCTGTGGTAATAAACGGTTACTCCTCCCGTTGGATGCGTATTCCCTCGGGAGTGCCACAAGGATCTATTCTTGGGCCCCTGCTCTTCATACTCTTTGTGCAAGATATAGACAGCTGCTTTTTAAACTGTAAATACTTGCTTTTCGCCGACGACCTAAAGATTCTTGGAGTGGTCCGAGGCTTGGATGATGTTGATCTTGTGCAGGAAGACTTAACCCGTTTCGAGCGTTACTGTGAAGCAAATGTTTTGGACCTTAATGTGCAAAAATGCTTATGTGTTTCATTCACACGGAAGTCCCGCCCACTGCAGGCTGACTATATCTTGAAATCGTCGGTATTAGGTAGAACACAGAGTGTCAGGGATTTGGGCGTAATTCATGATACAAAGCTGCTTTTCGATTTACACACTAATCACATGTTATCCAAAGCCAATCGTATGCTCGGGTTTGTCTTGAGGTCCACCAGTGACTTTAACAGCATCAAAGCTACAAAAATTCTCTATTGTTCGTTTGTTCGCAGTCACTTGGAGTACGCCAGTCAAATATGGAATCACCAATACGCAAGTTATAAAAATAGAATTGAGGCTATCCAACGGAAATTTTTGCGCTATATTCAGTACAGAGCCAAAACTCATGACTGTGACTACCACCGCCGTTGTATTCGATTCCATTTGCTTCCTTTGGAAACACGTCGAATGATCGCCGATATCACATATCTTCTCAAAATAACCAGCGGGTCAGTGGATTGCCCTGAACTTTTGTCGAAAATAAATTTTTTTACTCCATCAAGCAGGATAAGGAAACCCCGTTTGCTAAGTGTTCCTTTTTCATCTACTAACTATAGAATTAACTCCTATATCCCTAGAACATGTAGAGGTTTTAATGACTTGTTACAACGTTTGGATGTCGACCTATTTGAGACACCTCCTTCCACCCTCAGACGTTTATTGACTACAGAGTACTGTGATGAGCATATTGAGTAGATGTCCATTAAAATGTTGAAATATTACATTATAATTTTTTTAAATTATTTATTTGATCCTTGTTTTAGTTTATTTTATATATTTTTCTATTACTTCATTTATGTTTCTTATAAAAAATTTGTAAAGTGTTGCTGAGTACCTACTTATTGTTACTAATACTTGTTGTTGCACTTAATTAATTTTATTATATTGTCTAATTCTTAAGGTGTAAAACGGGATCAGTATACAAATGCAATTGTTATTTCATATCTCATTGTTATTGTACTGATTTTGTTGGTTCTTTTTATATTATTTTTTATTATAGCTAACAGTGAAAATTTGTAAGGCTTTGAGATTAGATATTTTTTGTATACATAATATTGCAAAGGCTGTAAATTTTCCCACGAATAAATAAATAAATAAATAAATAAATAAATACATACATACACACATACATAAAAAGCTTCTTTCACATTTATAATATTAGTATGGACACCCAGACCACCTTATACGAAAAACGTATAAATATTTTATGCCTTGGGTAAGAATTGAATCTACGCACTGCGGCCACTCTGTGGATACAATTCCATAGGATTTACCACTAGACCACGGAGGCGGTCACAACAATAAAACGGTAAAAAAATAAAATAAAAATTATTAATTTTACAAATCCGACCCTGTGTTGATGGAACTGTCAATGTTGTTGTTTTGCAACAATTTCTACGTTTTTCTCTAATAAAGCAACGAAAATTGTAAGATTATTATTTTAATTTCGTTAGAATACAATGAAATATATCTTCTGTCTCTCACATATTTCGAAATTACAAGAATAATCACTAATTTTATTGAATTATGTGTTTGAATGCATGGTGTCAACATTTAAAATTTACTTGTTTCTAGCACTTTTTTATGTTTTGCACTGTCGCACATATAAGCACTACACTTGACCATGATTTAGTAAAATTTTTAAGATGTAATTTTAGTTAAATAATGAATATTCACAATAATAAGTCGAGATGGTTGAGTTGGCTGTTGTTACTTTATTGTCTATGAATTGCCTTGTAGTCTATGGTTTCAATGAAAAAAATGCCACGGTTGCTCGTTTATGCAGTGTGTGTATGTGAACTGAGGAAGTGAGATAGCTATATGATCTTTGCGATGAGAGTGAGTAAGCGCAACTTATATGGTTATACGATTAAGTTATATGTTATCTCTGCTTCCTTAACTCTGTGATGCACCTACACTAGTGCTTGACTATAACTGACATTTTTTATCGATAGTTATCGACATTTTGTAGTCGCGTGATGAAATATTAATTAATAACAACATGAGAATGGTTGGAAAAGGAAGGAAATATGTCGCAACTCACTGAAATAATATATTAAAGTCGATCTAAGTCACGAGGGTAAAATGGGGTTAACTTTTAGGGGTAAATGGTTTTTTACAATTTTAAATTAAACCAGACCTTTTATCAAAAAAAGTTCAATGTAAAAGTTGTAGGTAACAAAAAAGTCTATAAGTTTTGTATATACAATTTTATCACATAACTTAAAATTTTTTTTTAGATGGGAATTTTCAAATGTTATATATGCAAATAGTGGTTTGGATACTAGCATCCGTCCTTAACTTAGGCATCACGGTGGTGGCGCGAAATTAAAATATTTTTGTTAAAGCTGGCAATAAAGCTGAATTCGCTTTCTATCCAGTTTCTATAGAAACCGAGTACTAAATGGAAACAAAACTAAATAAAACATTAATAACGATTTAAAAATTTTGGCCACTTCAGGGTAGGTTTACTGTCATAAAACTAAAAACGTAGGAATTTGGCGCCACCATCATACTGCACCTGCCCTTTTACAACAAGTCGATAGCCGCCTATATATATCCACTTGGTAGTGATACAATCTGTATAACGATATTGTTTTGATATTTCAGAATCCCAACTGATCCAGTATGTCGAGAAAAGTGGTTACGAATTATTAACAGAGAGAAGTGGATACCAAATAAAACTTCTTCTGTGTGTAGTAAACATTTCAATGAAAGTTGTTTCTTACAGCGAACGAGCCGCAGATTATTAAAATCAGAATCTATACCCACTATTTGTATACCTGTAAGTTTCAAATCTACTTTACTTTGGTAACCTTGTATTACTTGCCTGGTTTATGTTAACTACCGCTTTACTGCTACCTGCCATAATGTTTTGTTATAACTCAGAAACTCATCTTAACTATAGGACACAGGACGAAAACTTTTAGTTGTTCTTATTAAGTGTGCATTTTTTGGTGCATTCCTACTCATTTTTAATAGTGATATGACAAAGTTTTTACTTTTTTTGTATGAAAAAGAAAAACTCTTTCTGATTTTTTTATTTTTTTCAGGTAAAATTGAAGAAACAAAGACTGCCGTCATCTTACACCTACCGGGATATTGCACCATCCACGCCTCCAGAAGTAACGCCCGGCCCATCTACTGAAGTGCTTACACCAACAAAACGAAAACTCCTGAGAAAATGTGCATTGTTAAAAAGAAAAATTACTAATAAGAATAAATCACTCAAAATGCTAAAAGAAAAAAATAAACGCATGAAAAATAAAATAATATCTTTAGAGGCTGTTGTAAAAGAATTAGATAATAGACCAGGCCTAAAAGATCATAGAAATGACGTACATTTAGCTTGCAATAATAATTTGTTGCAATCATTAATAAATAGAGTAAATGATAGAGTTTCTGGGAAAGTTGCCCATACTGCGGAATATGAAGATAATATAATAAAATTTGCACTAACTGTGCATTTTTTTTCTCCAAGAAGTTACGTTTATATAAGAGATCAATTCGGTTTATGCCTGCCACACCCGAATACCCTCAAAAAATGATACTCCCGCTTAGAATGTGAACCTGGGTTCACACAAGAGAGTTTAAACAATTGCAGAAATGACCAAAATTCGAAAGGTTTATGTTAATTTAACATTTGACGAAATAAAAATGAGGGACTGTGCGGAGTTTGTGGGAAAGAAACATTATGGTTATACCAATATTGGAAATGACCTTGAAGGCGACGAAGTACCTTTGGCGAAGGAAATTTTGGTATTTTTAGTAGTGGCAGTAAATGGATATTGGAAACTGCCAGTGGGTTTTTTTCCATCCAATAGTTTTACTGCATCAGAGAAATGTCGGCTTTTGAAAATTTGCTTAGATTTACTCCAAGACATTAATTGCGAGGTAATATCCATTACCTTTGACGGCATTTCTTCAAATTTAAATATGGCAAAACTTATTGGTGCTAATTTTAATTCTCCACCATATAGGCCAAACTTTTTTCTTTTTTTTTTCCATGCCATATGTT
Organism: Tinea semifulvella; assembly: GCA_910589645.1. NCBI lineage: Eukaryota > Metazoa > Arthropoda > Insecta > Lepidoptera > Tineidae > Tinea > Tinea semifulvella. The sequence goes on along the minus strand of OU342598.1, from coordinate 503,396 downwards.
GAAACTAATTCGAAATTGCTTTCACGATCAGCGAGTTTTTATTGATTATAAATGCAGAGAAATTAATTTTAAATACATAGAATCATTGTTGGAGCTTCAGCAAGATGAGGGCCTGCATCTAGCCAAAAAAATATTTTTTTTTTACCGAGGGATTATTATTAAAACTCCCTTTGGACCTGATAGCACTAAAGAATGTTTCTAAATGGTCTTGGGACAATTTATAAGTGGGAAGTTTTAAGTGATCTTTTTCTATATAAGTCACATACATCCATTTCAGAGGGATAATGTTAGTTAAAAAACCCTACACGTCTCGGTGTATTTATAAGTAATTTACTATCTTTACATCGAGTGACCGAAAATATTCGTCACATCATCAAGTTTGTAAAAAACATCTCTTTTATTACTCCCACAAAGAGGCTTTTTGAAACCAATGTTATTAAAATTTCGCGAATTAAATATGTCAAAAATGTCATTTACATAGTTAAGAAACTGCACAGTTGCCTCAGAATTCTCAAATTCAGGAATTCGAAGGTCTTTATTACAAACATCGATGGCAATACCAACGGATCTGCTTAACAACTGAGCTAGCTGACCTAGCTGTCTGACTTTCATCTTTTGAGTTCTGAATCTTCCACAAGGTAGTATTATCGGACCTTTGCTTTTCTTACTTTATGTAAATGACCTTCCAAAAGCATCCCCATAATTTGCAGACGACACTACAATCATTGTAAATGGTGTAGATAAACTTACGCTCGAAGCAAATATAAACAAAGGTTTGACAGACATCATTAGTTGGATGGACGCAAATGATTTAAACATAAATATCAACAAAACAAAACTAATGCAATTTACGTCTTATAACGCTAATCCTATACCAGTACGAGTCAGATATAATGACGAAGACGTTGACGAAGTTGATTCGTATAGGTTTTTAGGTATTGAAATTGACAAACATTTAAATTGGAAAAATCAAATAGATCAAGTTTGTAAAAGGCTGAACCGTTTCGTCTTTGCCCTGAAAAGAGTGAGACAAACAGTTTCAATAGAAGCTGCAAAGGCGGCATATCATGGGTATGTGTCCTCAGTTCTTAGCTATGGTCTAATACTCTGGGGAAACTCAGTAGACATAGACCGTGCTTTCACAATACAAAAGAAATGCATAAGAGCAATCTGTAATGTCTGGTATCGTGACAGTTGCAAACCTCTCTTTAAAACACTAAAAATATTACCGTTACCGTGTATGTACATTAGAGATGTATGTCTTTTCGTACATTCTCACCCAGAACACTTTAGGAAGCGTAGTGAAGTCATACCCAGACAAAAAAGAGCCAAGTTTTTAAATTTATTATACCAGCCCCCCTGCTATAAAGACATAAGTATGAAAAATGTATTTAATATGTGTATAATAATAAGCTTCCTGACAAAATAAAATTATTGCAGGGCCCTAAACTAAAATTACAACTGACGAAATGGCTACTGGACCATAGATTTTATAGTGTAAAAGAGTATCTTGAGTGCAAAACAGGTTAATTAATATATATTTTTTTGTTTTAATGTAGTTGTGATTATGATATTAGTATGTAAGTAAAGATTTGCACGCCTGCTTGCAGGTAGAATACATGTGAGTAGACCTGACTAAAGTTTTGTGACCACTGTACTGTATTTATTGCAAATAAACGATATTTCATTTCATTTCATTCATTTCATTTCATTTTCATTTCATTTCATTTGAAATCGAAATGAAATGAAATTGAATATAATATGAAATAATTTTAATTTCGTCAAAAGTTAGGGTAACTAACACGGGCCCTTTTTTTGTAATTTCTAGAATAGTGTTGAGTGATTCCTTAGTAAAACCTGGCTCGCAATCCACACGCGAATACCAGTTTCTAAGAGAGTTCACATGTGGTAAACATAAATCAAATTTATCTCTCATGTAATTGTAACTCCTAGGACTAAAAATGTATTGTCAAAGCCAATTTATTATCGTCTTCGTCGTACTGTTGAGTACGACTATTTTTTCCTGTCGCTTGTCCATTTACCCTGTTTACCAATTTTTTGAAGTAAATTGTTGCGGCACGCAACTTCAACGTCATTTTGATGCCTTTCATGCTCTGGCCTACTATTTAATTCTTTAACAACTTCCCTTACAAGTTAAAAGGCGCTTTGTAGTCCTTTTGAACTTAGCTCTTAAATTTCTTATGAGCTTATTTTTTTCCAAAATCTTTTTTTTTTTTTTTATTTAAAAAAAAATCACAGCTTATTATATTAAACATATTAACAAAATAGCAATAGTGGAACACAAGCCAAAGAGATTTTATATTATTTAGACAATACAATTAAAACAGAAATAAGAGTAAAATATAGTTATTAGATTTAAATTAATAGTGCAATTGAACTGGGACTAGCAAAAGTAAAAGAATAATAATAATAATAAATAAGTGAAAACCAATAGGTTAATAATTATTTACCTAAGACAAAATGAATGAATGAGAGGCAGAAGCAAAATTATACTATACGAGGGGCGTTCAAAATATTCTCGGTATGTGGATAAAAACAAACAAGTACGAAAAGTTTGATATTTTTATTTTTCAATATACTCCCCCCCTATGTTCATACACTTATAAGATCGATCAATTATTTTTTTTAATCCCTCATAAAAATATTTTTTATCTTTGGTGTAAAAATGCTCCTCCACGGCCGTCTTCAACGCTTCATCGTCAGAAAATTTATTTCCACGCAGATCCTTTTTAAGATTGGGAAACAAAAAGAAGTCGCTTGGGGCTAAGTCCGGACTATAGGGTGGATGAGTAACAGTTTCAAACCCACATTCAACAATAGCTGCCTTGGCAATATGAGCAGTATGGACAGGGGCGTTGTCATGCAGAAGCAGAACACCTTTGGTTAACTTTCCTCGCCTCTTTTCTTTGATCGCATCTCTTAATTGACGTATAACGTTAGCGTAGTACTGCCCTGTGATATTTACACCTTTTTCTTTATAATCGATAAGCAAAACTCCTTCACAATCCCAAAATATTGTGGCCATGACCTTGCCAGCTGACGGGATTACCTTGAACTTCTTGGGATGAGCTGAACCCTTAATGTGCCACTGCATGGACTCCTGTTTGCTCTCTGGGTCATAATGATGAACCCAGGTTTCATCTCCAGTAACTATTTTTTGCAGCACCTCATCGGGATTTTCACCACACAGGTCGATAAAATCTGAACAGCAAGCCACACGCATATCCTTTTGAAGAAGCGTCAGCATTCGCGGAACCCATCTTGCACTTACTTTTGACATATTAAGATGGTCATGTATAATGTCATGTACGGTACCAATAGAGAGATTGGTTACTTGAGCTATAGATTTTACCTTCACTCGGCCGTCTTCCAATATAAGTTTTTCCACTTTATCAATATTTTCTTGTGAGGTAGCCACTACAGGCCGGCCAGGTCTAGGGTCATCTTCAATACTCTCCCTTCCACGCTTAAATTCGCTTGACCATTTTTGAATAGTAGATAAAGAAGGAGCAGACTCACGGTAAACACAATCCATTTCCTCTTTTATGGTTTTTTGATTTTTACCCTGTTTTGTCAAGAATTTTATGACGGATCGGTGCTCTAATTTCGTTAAAATTGTTAATTCGCTCATGGTGTTCATGTTTGTTCGGCAATTGCAGAAAAACAAAAGAACATCTCGGTTCCAATTTTACTTTTTTTTAATGTCAATGGATGAATCTTAGCGGCCAGTAACAAATATATATATAAAAGAGGTTGTAACGTATCAATACCGAGAATATTTTGAACGCCCCTCGTATATACGTGTATAGTAGTATTCGTATATTAGCAAGCGAAGTGTATTTGTAGAGTTAGTCCGGGATAAGAGTTGTCTTGATACTGCCTCCGGTGATTAGTTAGATGTATCAGAGTAGAACATGGCTAAAACGTTAATATAGATAAATTCTTTTAAGATGTGTATTACAGTGCAGAAGTTTCTGTTTTCTTGGAGTCAATACTTCAGTTGAAGGACATTGGGTCTTCTGATGTTGGTGGAGTGCGTTCTCTAGATGGAAACGTAATGTCACTATCCACATAGGAAGACCCCTTTTCTTAGCGTAATGCTAGTATGTAATGATATGCATTATGACATTATTATTATTTTGACATTAAAACTGACATATATGTTATATAGGTGAAATTAAATTAAGAAAAAATTTATTAAAATAGAACATTGGTACTTTTATATTAACAACTTTTACATTAAATTTTTACCCATAAAAGGTGTAGTTTAATTGAATATTGTAAATTATTTCCACCCCTAAAAGTTCACCCTAGTTACTGGGATCGACTTTAATATATTTTTCCTGTTGGTTGCGCTATATTTCCTTCCTTTTCCAACTATTCTCATGCTGTTAATAATTTGTATTATTTTTGGCCTTTTAAAAGGTATATCCTCGCCAAGCCGTCTGGCCAGCGTGGCGAGTGTAGGCCAAATTCTCCAGTTCTGGAAGGCCCATCTCCAGCAGTGGAGGTCTAGGACGCTGTGTTCTAGGGGCTGTAATGAAAAAAAAAAAAAAAAGGTATATCTGCACTGGCCTAAAAGTACTAGACTAGTCTAACTTAGAGAAAAGGCGTATGGGATATGTACGTTTGGTTTGATTATAGTTATTTTATTTAAATATATTTACAATACCAGAAAAATAATTTATTTAAGATATAACAAAATAAAAAAACAAAAAAAACATTTACAAAACCTAAGTATAAATCGTGTCCGCGCGGTATGGTGGCAAGAACACTGGCCGCATTTCTCCGCTGAATCGCTATGCTGATTGAGGAATGAACCAGCCCTCTTGTCACCGGGGCAGACAATAAGACGAAGAGTGATTATTTAAATATATTGCTGCAAAATGTATCGATATTACTATGGCACATCTCTAAATTTTACACTAGAATAATTACGCACACTGAAATAACTTAACTTTTTGGCGTGTTTTGCAATTTGCTTTGTTGATCTTGTTAGTATTCTATATACTTGTACTCTTCATAGTCTGTGTTCTATATCTATGCGAATAACAGATATTTTTTTGTGTTCAACAATAGTTGTCAAATATTTATGCGTGCGTTCAGAAATTTAGTTTTAGCTTTATATAATATAGAAAATAAATGACAAATAACCAAATGAATTAATTTTAAAAAAACTCAATTCGATTGGTCTCACTATTACGTCGCGAAATAGTCTGTGATTCGTTTTTAAAATTGTTTTGAGTATTATTATTAATAATGACATTCATTGACTGTCAGGCGGTACGAAGTTCGCCGGGTCAGGTAATGATATATTTTTTTGTGTCTGTAAAACAATTTTATGTGCACTGCTTTTTTGCCTTTGTCCATACACCCAAATTAAAAGTTCTACTTATTACAGTCAACTTTAGCTCAAACCTAAGCGATATCATAGGCTAGGAAAATCTACCGCACACAAACTACGTTATCGAATTGAGTAAAAAACTATTTCAATAACGGAACTTATACGTGCTAGTTGAATATTTAATATCAATACACGGCGGCGTGTAAGTCTACGCAAAAAAACGAATCGTCTAGGGTCATAATCTTGGGCATTCCGTCTAGCTTTTGACATTCCTGACAGACGTAATCGATCTTAGACGATTCGCTTTCGGACGATAGTGCACTCCACCGCACCGTGCTGGACGAATTGTTGAAAATGGCATCTCGAACGCTATCATCAGCGTTAAATAATTCGACCCCACCTATTTGGATGCTTCGATTAAGACGGTGTCTGTTTGTATGTGAGAGGACTAGGACTGCAGCATCAGGTACACAAAATTCCTTTTTATGGGTAAGTTTTGGGAGCTGAAAATTTACGTAACAATAAAACTACAAATATAACAAAATATTGTTTATTAGAATAGAGCACCTTATTTACTTAATATAACCTCAAACTTAAAAACCAATCGGAAAATATGACTAATGGGGTGTATCACTAACTTTTTATCACGATAGATGGCGCATGATAGATGGTACCTAATATACCTGTCAGTTGCATAGAAAACTTGCATTTTTATTACGAAATATATAAATTTTTTGATATTATGCCGAAGCGAGCAGCTTTTAAGTGTACAAATCGAAACTTCTAAGCGAAATTAAATATATTCTGATTTCAAAATTGCCGTTCTAATAATTAAACCTTTTTTCTTTATAAAGACGGTGTTCACTTTCTCAATTCGTCTTTTAAGGTAGGTAACGTTAAGTTAAAATACATTTTTCTGATATAAAAATAAAAAACTACATAAACGTTTAAAAAATGATGCGACATAGGCGTTAACAAGGTACCAGTGCCGCTAGCGACATCTACAAAAAGCTTTGCCTGATACACCCCATTTAGCAAGAGCCTAATTCACAAAGTCTGAGAGTGGTAGGTTAACACTCCATCCCTCTCGCTCGCACAATAACATTTTCTAAGATTTTTCAATTCATGAATGTTCTTTTACAAAATGTAGTCATTCAACTTTCTGAGAAATAAAATTCCTGACATTTTAAACTTATTAACAGAATCATTAAAGTATTTGGTTGTGTAGATAAAGGTGAAGAATAGTGGATGGTTAGCGTCTTACTGAGCAACAAAAGTTGAGGTATCTATTGTAAACCAGCCTACAATTGTTCTCTCTCTTTCTCACACATGATGGACCCGCACGGTGAATCCATGGAATGCTTAGAAAATTGTCATCTTAATAGATTTGTTTTAGTAAGATAGAGAGAAAAATTTATATTATATTTTTTGCATTTTTTCTGTCTAAAATTGGTATAAAGCCGGTATATGAAAGTGAAGATATGTCTCAACATTACGAATAATTTTATTCCCTAGAAAGCTGATTGACTTGTGATTGATGCTGATTGCAAAAAGAATGATTTAAACAATCAATGATCAATATTTTGTTGTACACCACGTGTCTGTAGTTAGTATGTCACTTTGGTTATTTCGGCTCATAATGTCCCTGTACACTTGAAACTTTGAAAATATTGGATTGTGCGAGCGAGAGAGACAACCCTCTTAAAAATAGCCTTGAATGGATTTGATGCCTAAATTCACCTCGGTTTTTGTTCACTTCAGTGGCACGTTATCCTTACAAATGTATGCACCTACGAAGCCACGTAAATGATTGACGAATTGTATAATAGGCTTGGAAGAGTTTTAGATAATATTGATTGAAGCACCGATGCACAACCAAGTTATAAACTGTAACGTAACTGTAAGTATTTATGTTGTAAATCCAAATATGAATTTGTATTTACAAAAAACTTGTTGGTTTAGATGTTATTATAATTGGAATCGAGAACAATTAAAAAAACGATATTTCAATGAACAAGTATTACGTGATAACTTACGACTAATAAAAACCTAATAATAGATCCTTTTCAAGTTTTTTAAAATCGTAAATATTATGAGGTAAGTTTTTATCATTCATGTTCGTGGATTTCCTGACTCGCCACATTCAATAATAATAAAGGTACATAGGCGAGCTTAATGCCGTAAATGCATTTTCTACCAACTAACCTTTGTGACTGAGATCTGTATAAGCGGGTGCCGAAGGTTATGAAGAAAATATATAGTTGAAATTATTTATTACTATATAAAACATAAATTAATTACATACATATAGTACTTATTATATGCAATACAATATACATAGATAAATATTCTAAATAAACAAATAAATATATACCTAAATATAAAATACATATATACTCGTATAATTTATCTTTAAATATTTTAAGTGATGGTGCCTGTCTGATAATGAAAGGAAGTCTGTTCCACTGGCGAGCTGCAGATACTGTGAAGGAATCTGAATATCTGCTGGAAGAGTGGGGAGGGATTTTAAGTAGGTTATTATGGGAAGAACGAAGTGAAAGGCTGTGAGAGTCACATAGGAATTGGAAACGATCTTTTAGGTAAGGGGGTGCATTAGTATTATACAGAATGCCATAAAGAACGAAAGTCTATGTGCAGACCTGTGATTGCAGATATATGCCAATTTAACTCTTTACGAAATTGGGAAACATGATCATACTTACGCAAGCCAAATTCTATTACTACTAAGTACATAAAAATTGTAGTTTATGAATCTGTTATGTGCAGTTTCATACACTAATTTATCTACTCTCATACATTGGGATTGAACCTACTAAATAAAAAAATCACACGTAATGCTATACAACAAAATGTATTGAACGAATGGCGCCAATTTTTTTTTTTTTTTTAATGACCATGGTACAGAATACATAAGTCCTAAACAATAAAATGGCGCCAAAACCTAGCTTATGACCGCGCACGCGCTATGGCGGACGCTGCCATAGACAAGTAAAAATTGGATTCAAAACTTTTTTGTAATGGAACCTTTGCCTTAAAAAAATAAGTGTTATATAATATGTATGATTTTATTTTTAAAATTAAATATAACATTATTTTGTTAGAGAAAAAGTGTTATAATGTGATTCTATTTTTAAATTTCAGCAGTATGTTTATAAAGTATGTCAATATAAATTCGTTTTGAAGTTTGTAATTCGCATTTTACGATATGAGAGTAGATAAACACAATTATTATATAAATTATTCACATTATTAAACAAATTAAAACCAATTTTGCCCAATAATAATAGTAAAGTTGCAAACCAAATACTTGCCAACAGAATGGTTCCTATTTATGAGTTTTTCTCATGAAGTTTGACGATGACAGCTTTGACTTCAGTGTAGTTAGTGATGCCGTAGGGTCCATTCTCCCTCCCCACTCCGGACTCCTGGTACCCTCCGAAGGGGACCTGACTGCTGAACACATTGTAGTCATTCACCCACACTGTGCCGGCTCGGAGACCCTGAAATCATTTTAAGGATACATGCTTTACAAAATAATGAAATAATCACTTACCTATCTATTTTCTCTGATATATTTAATATATGGGTAAAGATTAAAATATATTGTTGGTTAGACTGAAAAATTAAATAAGATTTCAAATATTGTACAGTGAGTAAAAAAATTTATAATCAGCAAGAAAATGTACAGTCAGTAAGAAAACATGGAGTCAGCAAGAAAATGGTAATAAAATAATATATCATCGCGACCGTATCTCTTGCGGGGTTGTCAGAGCCATTTTTACTGCCGGCCCATCATGACACGTCGCAAGATGTGTACCCTCCTCAACCCGTCTGGCCCGCGTGGACTCTAGGATGTACCTGTATGAGATGTGTACCCTCCTCAACCCGTCTGGCCCGCGTGGACTCTAGGATGTACCTGTATGAGATGTGTACCCTCCTCAACCCGTCTGGCCCGCGTGGACTCTAGGATGTACCTGTATGAGATGTGTACCCTCCTCAACCCGTCTGGCCCGCGTGGACTCTAGGATGTACCTGTATGAGATGTGTACCCTCCTCAACCCGTCTGGCCCGCGTGGACTCTAGGATGTACCTGTATGAGATGTGTACCCTCCTCAACCCGTCTGGCCCGCGTGGACTCTAGGATGTACCTGTATGAGATGTGTACCCTCCTCAACCCGTCTGGCCCGCGTGGACTCTAGGATGTACCTGTATGAGATGTGTACCCTCCTCAACCCGTCTGGCCCGCGTGGACTCTAGGATGTACCTGTATGAGATGTGTACCCTCCTCAACCCGTCTGGCCCGCGTGGACTCTAGGATGTACCTGTATGAGATGTGTACCCTCCTCAACCCGTCTGGCCCGCGTGGACTCTAGGATGTACCTGTATGAGATGTGTACCCTCCTCAACCCGTCTGGCCCGCGTGGACTCTAGTATGTACCTGTATGAGATGTGTACCCTCCTCAACCCGTCTGGCCCGCGTGGACTCTAGGATGTACCTGTATGAGATGGTTGGCCTTGTCGATGTCCTTGGTGAAGACTGCCGCAGCCAGGCCGTACCGAGAGTTGTTGGCACGAGAGATGACCTCCCCCAGGTCGTTCCCATTAAACTTCAGGATCTGCTGCACTGGACCGAAGATCTGGAACAATACATCGACCATCATCAGACTATCTGATCCTAGTCTAGAACCATTTCTTGAACCCATTGTGACTTCCGCTTGCTAGTTTTGAAACCTATGTCAGTTACTTTGGTTCTCTGACGTATAGTATCATCACGACCGTTTCCTGTGGTCAAAAACCACGCTTATAAATAAGCGGATACACATTTAGCCAACTTTACTATAGGCCAATCATGACAAGTGGCAAGCTCGTCGACGAATATCAACATTTCCAATTCTATACCAATCATAACTCTCTCCATAGCTCGCTGAGCGACCTTAAATTTATGGACCAGACCCACTGTCAGTGTCTACGTCTCTGCTCCGTACGACATTATAGTGAAGACATTTGTAATAAAGGAAGCCGACTGCACATTGTTTTGGTTGCAAATAATGTGGTGTCGTCCGCATATAGCAAATTCGAGATGTTTAAGCCTCTGATTGTAATTCCGTCTGTCCAGTTTTCAAGGACAATTCTCCTTATAAGTTCCGTGTAGATGTTGAACAGAAGCGGAGAAATAATGCATCCTTGTCGAACTCCAGCATCGGGGTGGAAGTGGCTCGATAAAACCTCATCGGTTCTCACAGATGCTGTTCCATCTTCGTAGAGGCATCTCAGCAAATGCACTAGATGCTTAAGTGTACCATCTCTAACAGAGTCTTCCAGAGCATTGGCCATTTGACAGAATCAAACGCCTTCGAGAAGTCAACAATACCCTTACAATTCGACGATACTCAATGCAAACATTAGATTGTCAAAATAGTTAATTCCTTTATTTTTATACCGTAAGTCTTGTTTCAAGCAGAGTTATTTTTATATGAATATCACCCTGACAAGCTTACAATATTAGTTCTCCTTGAAAGTCAAAATTGGCATTTGACATCATTGCAAATGGCACATACTTTCTAAGAGAAAAACAAATAGGTGGTAGGAGGACTGGTGGTGGTAATTTCCCAAGTCTGCCGGGGCGGGGAAATTTTCACAAGTTCGTGCCGATAAACCCAGTAAAGTGTATGCACACGTTTTGGGATCAGACTCGAATTGCAGTCAAGCCGGTAGAGTGTTAGGGATTGATGTCAGTCATGAGTGTCTGAGTCCAGTTGCTGATATTCATGGATCTTGCACGCCACTTACCATCAGGTGGACGCAAGGTCACATCTCGTGCCACTATAAATATATATATATATATATATATATTATTGCATCTTTGGTTAATTATATCTGAACTAGCGTCAAAATGTGCGAGACTTTTGTGTGCTGGTTATGAATATATAAAGAGGTTTTGATGAGTTGAGCAACCTATAGAGGTTAGAGTAGATTGAAAATGCCATGATTAGCCAAGATGAGTGTCGTTACCTCAGTCCTGGCGATGTCCATGTGGTCCCCCACATCGGAGAACACTGTGGGTTGTATGTAGTACCCCACATCCCCATGCCGAGCTCCTCCGCTCACCAACTTGGCTCCTTGCTGTTTCCCCCTCTCGATAAGTCCCATAATTTTCTGGTGCTGTTCTTCATCAATCTATTAAAAAAGAAAAACTAAACATGATTTTTAAATCGACTACACTACTGTCATAACCAGAGATAGATGTTATGATCGAATGCACCTGTGGTCCTTGTTCCGTGTCCAAGTGGAAGGGGTCCCCCACAACCCTGGCCCGGGCTCTCTCCGCCGACATCTCCACGAACTTGTCATAGATTGTGTCTTCCACGAACGTGCGAGAACCTAGAGCATCATATTTCATGGTTATAATCACCGTCGGAGATAGTCCGCCCGAAACGCGTTGCTATTGGTATCGCAACGGACATATGCCACGACTAATTCGGGGAGGTAGTCCACTATCCCTCGCTATACCCGTATTGTTTTCTGTAAGTTTCTATTAATGGAATAACATATTAGTCTAGAGCAGGGTTGCACAGACTTATTAATACTAGGGGCCACTCGGCCAAATCATGAACTGATAGCGGGCCGGCCGCCAGAAGTAGGTATAGGTAGTTAAAGACAATAAAGAATTGATAAAAATTTATTAAAATTAAAAAAGAAATTATTAATTTGAAGCGTGGCACTGCATAGTGCTTACAATCTTTTTTATATTTGGCTCAAATTTACTTGTAGCAACACGTAAAACTGCTTCCAAACTTTCATTTGCAAGGCGGTTTCGATTTTTTGTTTTATTATTATTTAGTATTGAAAAAGTTTGTTCACATATATAGGTAGAACCAAATAAGCTGGCACATTTCAGAGCGTTTATGCGCAACTCTTCGTACATATTTTTATCAATGCAGCGGTAAAAGTTCAGCAAGTCTCCTTCGTTGAATTTGTTGCGTAAATCTTGGTCATTTTGAATGTCGATAATTTCCAACTGCATTGACTCTGGCGCATTTTCAACTGAATTAGTGAAAGGATTGCTGAATATGTCCAACAGGGGTTTCACTTTTTTAAACTCCGAAAATCTGTCTTCAAAAGATTGAATCAAAATATCTAGCTTTTCTACATAACTGAAATTAATCGCAGTTTTGTTGAATTTTTCAGCCATTTTCTTATAATTCGGAAAATGATTATAATTTCCAGAATTCAATTGTGATCTGAAAAGTGTCAGCTTGCATTGAAAGGATGTTACATGAGCATAGAGCTGGGATATCAGTTGATTTTTGCCTTGAAGCCGTGTGTTCAAGACATTCAAATGATTTGTAATGTCAACTAAATAAGCTAAATCACACAACCAATCAGGATTTTTAAGTTCCGGGACATCCCTTTGCTTTTCCGCCAGAAATATTCCAATTTCTTCTATTAAATTTAGAAATCGTTCCAGTGTCAATCCACGACTTAGCCACCTTACTTCTGTATAATACAGTAAATCTCCGTATTCGCTTTCGATGTCATCAAGGAATTGTTTGAATTGTCTGTGATTGAGTCCTCGTGATTTTATGAAATTTACAGTCGAAACTACTACTTTCATTACATTTTGAAATTCATTTTTTTTAGAACAGAGGGCTTCCTGGTGTATAATGCAGTGAAACTGCATGAGATCTTCAGTGTTTATGTTTTTTTCTTGCAGGTGCTTTTTCAGCAAAGTAACTAGCCCGGAATTGATACCAATCATGGAAGGAGCACCGTCAGTCGCAACTCCCGATAACTTAGATAAGTCCAAATCAGTTTTTGAACACTCGTCCAAAAGTCCATTGAGTATATCAACTCCTTTGGTTTGACCTTTCAATGAACACATTCCTAATAACTCTTCGAAGACTTCAAAATCTTGAGTAACACCTCGTATGAATATGAGAAGTTGAGCTGTGGAACTAATATCAGTCGATTCGTCGAGTGCTAATGAAAAAAATTCCATGATCTTAGTTTTTTCAATTAATTGTTCCGCAATATTACCTGACAAGGACATAATTCGTCTTTGGATAGTCATACGATTCAGTTGAATTTTCTCAAACTTTTTTGCTGCTTCTGGACACATTTTCTTAGCGGCAATTTCCATGCATTCTTTTACAAAATCGCCATCATTGAAGGGGCGACTTCGCTTTGCTATCATTCGAGAAATTTCATAACTAACTTCTGTAGCCGTTTCTGAATCTTGAATGTGTTTTGTAAACATAGCTTGCTGACCAATAAGCTCCCGTTTTAAAGACAACATTTTTTGCTTTCTTAATTCGCCTGTAAACTTGGTAAAAGAAGGATGCTGCGTTTCATAGTGCCTTTTTACATTATAATCCTTTGCAATCGCAACAGAATTCTTGCAAATTAAACAAACGACTTTGTTATGCGACCATACAAAAAAGTATTTCTCAGTCCAAATTTCTTGAAACTGCCGATTTTCATCTTTAACCTTACGTTTTTTACTAGGTCCTGGCTTCTCCATGTTGCGTTCTAATCCTGGCTAGGATTAACACAGCACCTAAAAACAATTACAGTACCCACTTAAATTACCTATCCTTTTTTAAATTATCAAAAATAATTGATTAAATATTATTTCTCAGAAATTTTAAGATTTTTATACAGATTTTATCTGAAATAATGACGTAATTATTACAGTTAGAGAAATTCTTATAAAAATAGTAATTTCTTTGTTTATTTTAATATTTAGCCAACATTAAAGCTAAATTTGATTAAAATTGATTAAATAGGTAGGGAAACACTTATTAATAACAGAGTTTTACTTACGTTTTCACAACACAATTATACACGGCACTTGACGGGTTAACACTGCAACAGGAAATCTACGTTGAATGTGGATCAAAATATATGACACCGGCTAGTCGAGTTAAAATCTACACTAGAACTATTGCCTCCCAAAAACACTAATAAACTGCACTTATTCTCAATCACTTATTACTTCGCTTTGTATTTTCGCGCTTATTTCTTTCTGTTGTTGACACTTCACTCAAATGAAAAGCGAACTGTTCGGCCGCTGCGGTTAACGTGATTTTTATACCGCGCAAACGACTCTGGAAGCTTCGTGTAGATACGCGAGCAATCGGGAATACGGGACTATATCTATCTCGCTTGCTCACCGCGCTAGAAAATTCTTGATTTCTATAGCGAGCGATGTTACTTGACTTAGCAATTTTGGGCGCTAGATTCAAATTGCGCGCGCGCGAGTTTCACATTACTTTTCGAACATATTTTTTTTTTGTTTTATTCTGGAATAGAATTCAATATTTTTCGAATGCACGAGAGTATTATTTTTGCTGTCGGCGGGCCACCAGTATTCGACCCACGGGCCGCATGCGGCCCGCGGGCCGCGGTCTGTGCATCCATGGTCTAGAGTCAGTTTAAACATTAACAGGTGACTGAAATCTGTTAAGCTGCTAGTCTTCTGCTAACAGTTTGTTTGTTGGAGCATATTGCTGCTTAGTCTTCCACTAGCAGGGATCTTTCACATTTATAAAATGATGTATGTATACTGACCAGCACAGCAGCATTGCCCCATGTTGTAGAAAAGAGCCATATGTGCCTTTTCCACTGCATACTTGAGATCCACATCCCCCAGGATAATGTTAGGGGATTTCCCCCCCAATTCCAGGGTAATTCTTTTTAAAGTGTCAGCAGCGTTGCGTTGAATCATCTTGCCAACCTCAGTGGAACCTGAAATATACTATTCTATCATTTCTTGTCAAAATTTAAGGTTCATCGTAAGCAACATCCCAGATCACCCCGTTCATTCGAATTAAGTATTCGTTGAGTGAATACATTTTGATATACATGAAGATGGTATTATTATTAGTAAATAACGTGGCAACATTATGATATTAGTGGAACATAAAAGTATCATCACGACCGTATCCCTTTCGGGGTGATCAAAAACCACGCTTTTTAAAAAAGCTGTTTTACATTATCCAACTTTACTGGAGGCCCATCATGCCAAGTTTCTGACTACCCATTCTGAAGAGATACGGTCTGATGATACTTTATTTTATTATAGGTATGTTAGTTTATACTTGCAATATAAGATATTTAAAAGAATCTCCAGAAATTATTTATCTCAAGTCTGTAAATTTCACAATGTATAAAAATATAAGGGTTGCGAAATAATATAATAAGGCAGCTTCATACCAGTGAAGGCCACCTTGTCCACGTCTGGGTGGTCCACTATGGCAGCCCCCGTGTCTCCGTACCCGGGGAGAACATTCACCACCCCCTCGGGGAAACCTGCTTCCTGTACGACAAAAGTAAATAGATAACATTAATTCTGTTTCTTTAAAATATTAAATAAAGTGCCTACGTTAAATATATAATAAAAATTCATATTATATCTTGTGAAGTTGTATGGTCTTACTTTAGACTAATATGTATGTATATATTATATTAATAGAAAGGAACCATATGTCGAAAATGACAAAAATCATCATCCAAATAAATACAAACCCTTAATTTTAAAATAGCCAATTAATTTCGAGAAGCCAAATAAAATAGAATCAAATCAAATAATATTTTCAATCAGTTATACATGAGTTTCAATCAGGGGCCTGAACGAGGGTCTCTGGGACGCCTGGATCTCTGGACACCCTGCACTTGCAGATAAAAATACTTTTAACTAATTATTTATTTGAATACCTATATATACTTAATATTACAAATTATATACAAAGAGAAGGTTTAGATGAGTTAGTGTGGGTGTAGTATATAGTATGAGTGTGGTAGTGTTTTGTGTATGTATGCATGAGTGCGTGTTTTGTGTGTTTTTTTTTTTTTTTTTTTTTTTTATTACCTTAGTAGCAGATTTTCAGTACTATCGTAGTCAAGAAGAAACAGCCAATTAGGAGAAGCTAAAGAGATCACTGCGATCGTTGTTGTAACCCGCAAATACCGCTAAATTTGTGATAAACACGTCGCAAATTCGTAACCGGTACCAAGGTTGGCTGGCGTATTTGCCTGACGAGTTGCCTGGATGTGAGATGGAGCTAATCGCATTCCACACCAGAGACCTGCCAAGTTTCCCCGGCCCAACAGTCATTCTATCGGGTCTCTTGCCATCGCTCCGCACAATCCCAGATGGTTCTAAGATTGCGGGTACTCCAGCAGTGACAAGAGCCCTTCGGATGATTATAATAGATTTACATATATGAAGATAATATATTATTAGGAAGTAGAAATTGGTGGAGTTAAAATATATTGTTCTGCTTGTTTAAAAAGAAAGTATTAAGTAGTTTATTAAAGATGTGAATGGAAGAAGCTTGTCTGATGGTCAGTGGAAGTTTGTTACGGTAAATGAATCTTAATATTTTTGACCGTTTTCTGTGTTTTTGTTAATTATATATTTGTTCTATTTTATAATGAAATGTAACTCGAAACGACCCCGTTGTATCACGCACAAGATCTCAGCCAGCCACATCGACACAGCATATATATTATCTACCAAACAAAAAACTATTATAATAAATCACGTATTTGTACGCTGCCTCCGTGGTCTAGCGGTTAAGTCCGTGGATTTAGACTCGGAGGTACCGGGTTCGATCCCTGGTCGGGACACAAAAATATTTATTAATGTATTTAAATGCATTTGATTAATATTTTCTTCCTCGCCAACCCGTCTGGCCAGCGTAACGAGTGTAGGCCAAATTCTCCAGATATATGTTCTGGAAGGCCCATCTCCAGCAGTGGAGGTCTAGGACGCTGTGTTCTAGGGGCTGTAACGAAAAAAATTAATTAATATTAAATTTATTTGTGATATTTCTCGAATTTGGTACGGCAGACATCGACAAGCTTGCCACTTGTCATGTTTGGCCGGCAGTAAAGTTGGCTAAATGTGAATCTGCTTATTTATAAGTGTGGTTTCTGACCACCCCGAAAGGGAAACGGTCGTGATGATACTTAACTTTACTGTTACGTATTTGTACCTTGCATAACTGCGCCATGTAGAGTGCAGTGAGCGGAGTTTGTTCTGCTGGCTTTAGGACCACGGTGTTGCCAGTTGCTAGAGCTGGCCCCAATTTCCAGGAAGCCATCAGCATAGGGAAGTTCCAGGGTATGATCTGACCGCAAACACCTACAAATGTTATATAATATTTGCAAGTTCAGTATTAAGCTAGAGACACTATTGTTTTCCTTCTCCACCACAAAGATACAGATATAGTGCATAAATCGGAATACGACGGCACCCGAAGTGTCAACAACAATTATTGTATTGTGACAGTTTCATATGCATTAAAATGGAATTTAGTGTCAAATGGCACAGAATCACGATAAATATGAACTTTTCCGATAAAATACGATGGAAATTATGCACTACATCTGTAAAACTATTTATCATTATGCGACTTCTTTGGATAATCTTTGTATTATTGCACCATTATTTATTTGAAGTAATATACAAACAGTGTAAAATAATTAAAAAGAAAACCTAACAATAAATTAGCAAAAAAAAAACTACACTACATACTCGTATAATCTTTTATTTTTTGGTAATTTAGCAAATGCTATGCCTATGTACGAATATAAAAAAAAAATTTACAAAATCGGTCCATAATATTATATAATGTTGTTGTTTTAATAATGCTGGTTCCATATACTACACATATATTATAACTATAGTATTTGATGTTTTTGATAGATTTAGGCCGCGTTCGTGTTATAGCATTTCCAACATTTCGTAGCAACTTCATAAACCAGCGCGAAATGTCGTTTTTGTTAAGAAATACCACTTTTTTTAACAATGCTAACATTTCTTAAATAAAACGAGCGGTGATGCTACTTTTTGACAAGTGTTTTCGTTCATGTTTTATCATACCATGGCATCCAATACACGTGATATTATTATGGTCTATGAATTTATTACATAAAATCGTTTAATATACCTTTTTAACAAATATAATAGAAAACTATAAAGTATATAAAAATGGTAAACGATCAATTTGACATCTGTCAAAAAGTAACATCAATAACCCTCCTTTCAACACGGTACTGACATACGGAAATTAGCATCAAATGTTAGAATTTTCATTAAACGAACGACTTGTGCTAAAAAAAGTGGTATTTTCATGCTAACATTTCTTAAAACGAACGCGGCCTTATTGTTATGATTATTCTGTTTGACAAGCCTTGTGATGAAGTAAATACTTATGCTTGAAACAATCGTTTATTGAGTAATATGCAAATAAAAGAAAGCATAGGGACAAGATAAGCTCCGATGGTTCGGGCATGTTGAAAGGAAGCATAGGGACAAGATAAGCTCCGATGGTTCGGGCATGTTGAAAGGAAGAGTCTCGCAAGACTCTTGTACAGATTTTTTTTCCAAATTTTGCTAGTGTTTAATTTTTTGGGGGTAAGGTTTTTGTTTTCAATAAATTTTAATTGCGTCGTGTCCGTAATTAATATTTTTTTGTTCCAAAGGAAAAAAAAAACGTTTAGGTATTTGGAACTTGGGAGAGCTCATTTGCAAATAATTTTATTTTAGTATACTTCAATCATACCTATACCTAATGCTTCGGAGGTCTAGCGGTTAATTCCGTGGATTCGGACTTGGAGGTTTGATTCCTGGTCGGGACCACCTATTCTAATGCAAGACTTTGCTGACAAGCTAATGCTTTGGGCAACACTAGCCCTGGCAGACCGAGTCTTACCTATCACGATCAATTAAGTAAAACAATTGCTGAAGGTGCAATATAATGTCATCGGGAAGTCACCCCAAGAAGAATTTGGGCAGGTTGCATTGTTCAACATTAAGGCCTGCTAAATGGAATTCAATGCTCTTTAATCCCCTGTTGCCATGTCCGTTATACACACACTATACCAACAAAATTTGTACAATAATTAGAGTCCCAGCTGCCGCACTAAAGTTATGCATAAACGAAAAGTGTTGTGTTGTTGGTCTTCGGTTAGACTTACCGAGAGGCTCATGGCGGGTGTAGGCGAAGTAGGGCCCGTCTGCTGGCAACACCATGCCGTGGTTCTTGTCTGCCCACCCCGCGTAGTACCTGAGATACTTGACTGTCCCGGGCACATCTCCCATGAGTGAGGCCGTGTATGGCTTCCCATTGTCGAGGGTTTCCAGACTCTGGGAATTTAAATTCATCACATTCTTCAGAAAACCAAAATTACTGACGCTACGTCAAAATTAGCAAGCTCTTAAGCCTATAGAGTCGGTCGCAAGCCCCAGACATTCTAATAATAATAATAAAATTATAATTTACAAATGTAGTGTACATGGGCGAACTTAATGCCGAAGGCATTCTCTACCAGTTAACCTTTGTGATGGTAAAAAGTGAGGTCATAGGGTGATTGAGATTGGAAATAATAATAGTATAGATACAACATGAATAAAGATATAAATAAATACTTATGAGAATTATTTAATTATATGTGAAATAGGTGAAAACAGGATGACGAGCAACTTTAAGGAGAACTCCAAACTTTTCTGGAGGGAAGTTAGGAAGGCCAAGGGTGGCTTGACATCTTGTCGAATGAATAGAGTTAGATCAAAGAGCGGTAACATTCTTGCAAACACGAATGAGGTGTTGGAGCGATGGAGTGAATATTTTAGTGAGATGTATGCTAGTACGATTCCTAACGACGTTACGACGGGTACTTTACCTCCAGAGCTACCCTCAAATACAACGTCTACATCTAAAGAGGAAATAAGTGTGCAAGAATTGCAATCGGCAATTAGAAGCCTGAAATGTGGCAAAGCAGCGGGAAAAGATCGAGTGCTCGCCGAAATGATCAAATACGGAGGTATACCGGTCTGGAACGCTTTCCACCTACTATGCAACCTTTGCTGGCAGGAGGGAAGAGTACCGGAGGACTGGCAGCAATCAGTCATCGTTCCTTTGTACAAAGGTAAAGGATCTAGATTGGACTGTGCCAACTACCGAGCGATTAGTTTGATCAGTTTGGCGAGCAAGATGTATGGCAAGATTCTCACGAAACGCCTGCAAGAGAAGACAGAAGGTCTTTTATGGGAGGCACAAGGAGGCTTTAGACCTGGAAGAGGATGCACTGACCAAGTCTTCTCGCTCCGCAATATCACAGATAAGTTTTTGGCCTTAAACCAGAAAGTTTTCTGTGCTTTTGTGGATTTGGAGAAGGCTTTTGATAGAGTTGTAAGAAAGAAGCTTTGGGACATATTGCCGGAGTATGAAGTGGATGACAAACTGCTACAGGCTATACAGTCCCTGTACAAGGGCTGTAAAGCTTGTGTGCGGGTGGAGGGAGGTATGTCGCCTTGCTTTGAATCCCAAATGGGCGTCAAACAAGGCTGCGTGCTGTCCGCCAGATTATTCACTTTATATCTCGACAAATGCCTAAAAAGAGTAAGGGAGAGTGACTGTGGGATAAAAATGGGTGATCTTGTGGTGAACTGCCTGCTTTATGCAGATGATGCTGTTCTTATGGCATCGTCCGAACAACAATTGCAATCACTAGTCACAGAAATGAAAGAGGGATGTGCAGAAAAAGGACTCCGTTTAAATGCGAGAAAAACCAAGGTACTAGTGTTTGAAAGAAGAAGGATGACAACCTTGACGATAAAGATTGATGATGAAACGCTAGAACAGGTAAATGAAATTATATATCTGGGCAGTGTTTTCACTGCGGATGGGAAGTATGATAGGGATGTTGAAAGAAGAGTGAACGCGGGAAATAGTGTTAATGGGGCCCTGGGGTCACTGATCGCCAGTCGAAATGTCAGTGATAAAGCTCGACTCGCCATACACAATGCCATGCTAATACCAACACTTATGTATGGAAGCGAGACGTGGATATGTCAGAATACGCATGAGAGTAGAGTTAATGCAGTAGAAATGAGGTCTTTACGTCGGATATGCGGCGTAACTTTGATGGACCGTATACGTAATAACGAAATACGCAAAAGGGTAGGTATAAAAGAAAGCATAGGTACAAAAATAAAGAAAGGCATGCTCCGATGGTTCGGGCATGTCGAAAGGATGAGCGAAGAGAGATTGACGAACCAGATATATAATGCGAAAGTTGTGGGTAAAAGAGGCCCTGGCAGACCAAGACTTGCCTATCATGATCAAATAAATAAAACATTAGCTGAAGGTGAATTAAAAAGCCATCGAAACAAGAGGGCATGTATGAAGAGGTTGATGAATGTCGAAGAGGCGAAAGAGGTATGTCGTGATCGTGACAAGTGGCGCTCAATTGTCTCTGCCTACCCCGCAAGGGATTTGGCGTGAAGATATGTATGTATGTATGTATATGTGAAATTATATATAATATAATACAATAAGACATAAATAAACATTTAAATAAACGTACACATATACAAAATTTACTATGTCAAAGCGTGAATTGGGTCATTTTGCAATTTAAGGAAATGACTGTAGACCAAGTTTTTAAAGATGGAGATAGAAGGAGCTTGTCTGATTACCAGGGGAAGCTTATTCCACCCGGCGAGCAGCCGAAACAGTGAGATTCTACTCCTCTCTTTCATACAAGCTTTATGATAAAATGAAATTTCTGCGGGAAAGGCGGGCGATTTGGATAGTGGACAACACTACAATGTCTAAAACTCTCGAATCACTGCAGCTTCGCCGTGACGTTGCCACTTTAAGCGTATTCTACAAGCTATACTACAGCAAGTGTTCTCAGGAGCTCCATAACCTTATCCCTACTTATCTATTCGCAACCGAACCACTATCCCATCGCGTACTCATAAATTTGGTGATTCAGGAGTGGGGAGATACACTGGGAGAGCATTCCAGATCTTCAGCGTTCGACAGATGTAGGTAAGAGTCTTCAAATTTAAGCTTCTTTAAACGAAGTGGTAGAGACTGATGACGGTCGGTAGTGGCTGGCGTCAGATGCTCCCATTGTTGGACCTCGCGTACCGCTTACCATCAGGTGGGCGCGATGTCACATGTCGTGTTCAAGGTGGATTGCGAGCCATATGCATTGGTTTATATTTGGATTTAACTTCAGTATTTTGAAATTTTATACTTTTTCATATTTAAAATTGTATACTTAACCATTTAACATTATTCTATTCCCGGTCGGGACACGATAATATTTAATATTTTAATTTATTTGTAACAATTCTCGAGTTTGGTACGCTGGAGACATCGACGAGCTTGCCACTTGTCATGATTGGCCTATAGTATAGTTCGCTAAATGTGAATCAGCTTCTTTATAAGCGTGGTTTCTGACCACTCCGAAGATACTTTTATAATCAATCAAATACTTGTAAATTTGCAATAAGGAATAAATAACAAGAAAATTGCAAATTTCCAAGAATAATAAACATGTCACCTCAAGCTCGTACATAATTAGCTTATCTTTGTTTTGTTATTTATATGAATAACAGTTTATAAATATAACTTAAGTAACAAACAGTCACATTAAAATTATTATTACTTGTATAACTAATTTAGTTTTTATTATGTTGTGGATTTTTTTATAATTACTGTTTATTATTTGCTCCCTATATTAGTTGCTGATAGTGTGGGGGAATGTCCCCATCCCC
This sequence comes from Tinea semifulvella, assembly GCA_910589645.1. Lineage (NCBI taxonomy): Eukaryota > Metazoa > Arthropoda > Insecta > Lepidoptera > Tineidae > Tinea > Tinea semifulvella. The sequence continues at coordinate 480,429 of OU342598.1, read as the reverse complement.
AACCCAGGCCCATTAGCCATCAGGGCCTGGACGACTCCACTGAATGACTGACTGAAAGCGCAGAGTCTGGCAAGCGGCGCAAATACGTATCTATAATCAAAGACTACGTGTTTGTGCCGTTTGCTGTAGAGACTTTAGGTCCGTGGGGTCCAAGCATTAAAACATTTAAAAAAAACATCACCCCTCGTCTAATTGTCTGATCTGGGGACAAGAGGGCTGGTTCTTTCCTCGCTCAGAGAATCAGCATAGCGATTCAGCGAGGAAATGCAGCCAGCGTTCTTGCCACCATGCCGCGCGAATCCGATTTACATTGTAAGGTTTTTTTTTTGTTTTTATTTAAGTTTATTTGTAATAATATATACTAAACAATCCAATAATAAAATAAATTTAAAATAAATAAAGAATTCACGACTATATCCTTTCCGGGGTGGACAGAATCCATGCTCTTTTTTTCCAGACACATTTCGCATTTAGCCAACTTTACTATATGCGCAACAAGTGGCAAGCTATGTCTCAAGTGTACCAAACTCGAGAAATAACACAAATAAATCATTCCCAGGAATCGAACCCTGGTACGTCCGAGCCGAAATCCGGTCGAAATGATATGCTCGTCAATATTAATAAATTTAAGATTTTTTATACTGATCACGACATGTGACATCCCGCCCACCTGATGGTATTATTATTGTTATTGTTCGCGAAAGTTTAAAAAGCCCCTTATTTATCATATTTTCAAAATTAGATAATTTTTAGTTTTCGTCAATTATTGAATGAAAGAATACAAATTTATTTATTTAATTATGATCACCAACAGAGTATACATTGAATCCAATAATATCAATAGAAGCAAATAGTAAAAAAACATAAGTGAATGATAACCCAATAACAGGTGACCACAACATTCAATTATAGTAGTAGTATCATCACGACCGTTTCCCTTTCGGGGTGGTCAGAAGCCACGCTTATAAATAAGCAGATTCACATTTAGCCAACTTTACTATAGGCCAATAATGACAAGTGGCTCGTCGATGTCTCTAGCGTACCAAACTCGAAAAATAATACAAATAAAATAAATATTATTTAAATGTAATTATTTACTTTAATAAATATTTTCGTGTCCCGATCAGGAATCGAACCCGGTACCTCCGAGTCTAAATTCACGGACTTAACCGCTAGTCTATGGAGGCAGTTTGTAAAGAAAATGTAATTTAATTTAATGTTTACTCCATTAGTGATTCTCATTAATTATATGAAATCATTTATTTCCTTCTGCTTTATGTGGGTCTGGTCTATAAATTCAAGGTCGCTCAGCGAGCCATGGAAAGAGATATGCTTGTTATATCTCTGATGGATAGAATTCGAAACGTTGATATTCGTCAGAGAACAAAAGTTATTGACATAGCTTTTAAAATTAGCAAGCTGAAGTGGCAATGGGCCGGACACATCTGCCGCAGAACCGACGAATGATGGGGCAAACAAGACGCAGAGTGGGACGACCCCCCGCCAGATGGACAGATGACCTAAAGAAGGTCGCTGGTGGGGGTTGTTACCCTCATTAGCGAAATATCGCGTTAAGTGGCGAGCTTTGGGGGAGGCCTACATCCAGCAGGATGCAATACAGGATGATGATGATGATGATGATTTATTTGCTAGGATATTTATTTATTTACATGATAAATAGTTTCTCATGTTCAACCAGATTATGGCATGCATAATTTTTAAAGCCAAATATATATAATGGCATGACATAAAATTTGTGATATATGATTAATTATGTCAACATTTGTATTGACAAAATTATTTACACCATTTAACAGAAAGCCAGCAAGATAAAGTTTAAAAGTAGGTAACTAAGGCCGCGTTCGTGTTATAGCATTTCCAACATTTCGTAGCAACTTCATAAACCAGCGCGAAATGTCGTTTTTGTTAAGAAATACCACTTTTTTTAACAATGCTAACATTTCTTAAATAAAACGAGCGGTGATGCTACTTTTTGACAAGTGTTTTCGTTCATGTTTTATCATACCATGGCATCCAATACACGTGATATTATTATGGTCTTTGAATTTATTACATAAAATCGTTTAATATACCTTTTTAACAAATATAATAGAAAACTATAAAGTTTATAAAAATGGTAAACGATCAATTTGACATCTGTCAAAAAGTAACATCAATAACCCTCCTTTCAACACGGTACTGACATACGGAAATTAGCATCAAATGTTAGAATTTTCATTAAACGAACGACTTGTGCTAAAAAAAGTGGTATTTTCATGCTAACATTTCTTAAAACGAACGCGGCCTAATAGTTTAATGTCCAAAGGTATATGATTAAATGGCGCGGTGGCTCGGTTGTAAGAACGCATACCTTAAATCCTACAAAGGTCGGTTCAAACCCACCCGGCATGTACCAATGAGAAATACACTTTTCTTACGTACTAAATTACATATAGATGGTGGATGGTGAGCGTATTATCGCGCAATAGAAAAAAAAAGGAGGCCTCCTTTTCTTAAACCAGCCAATTGTCGGTCGCAAGCCCGAGACACCATTCTTCTCATCTCTTACCCACACACGATGGACCCGGCACCCGCACGGTGAATCCATGGAATGCTTAGAAATTTGTCTTCCTCTCAATATCACCGTTCCCGTGCCTCAGAGAGCACGTTAAGCCGCCGGTCCCGGTTCCACTAATACCAACTTGTGGAATCATTAATAAATTGTCATAAAAAATTGACATCATATCCTCACCAGTCTGGCCAGCGTGGCAAGTGTAGGCTAAGTTCTACAGTTCTGGAAGGCCCATCTCCAGCAGTGGCGGTCTAGGACGCTGTGTTCTAGGGGCTGTAATGAATGAATATGATTTGAAACTTTTAAAGCAATTAGAACTACACAGTAAGCTCTTACATATTGGCATTAATAGTTTCGTGAGATCTATTTGGCAAAGCCTTGGATTTACAAAGATTTTTTTTTAAAGTCAGGGTTGTTTATATGAATATTATGGATTAAATAACATAACATACCGCTAGATAAGTACTGTCTCGTTCTATCAGATCTGCCAGTCTGTTGAGTAAATATCCTCTCTGGGAGGCATCCATCTTTCTCCATGGTGATCCAAGCCTAAAATTTGATATTTTTATTTAAACACATACATTGTTGACGCTCTGCCCCCTTAAAGTACAAAGTGGACACATGTTTTTTGGCCTTATTACTTTTTTTTTTATCATAGTTTTTTATAGATATTAATAAAGAAAAAAAAAATTCAATAAAAAAAGGGAGCTGAAATGGAAAGTATATCAAAGTGAATCTGATTGCAGGCGGTAAAATTTAATTTAAATAAATTTATTAGTTAATACATCAATTACAAACTTCTTTTTATTATTTTTTAGTTTTATATTAATTATAAAAATATGTACATATGTTCTGCACACTGTACAATACCATTTTTTATGAGGTTAGGTAGGTTTAAAATTTCTTACTTAAATGCATCTTTAGCAGCTTTGACAGCCTTGTTGACATCAGTCTTGTTGGCTTGCTGCACCTGGGCAATCTCTTTGCCCGTAGCTGGGTTCACAGTGGGGAATGTTTTGCCATCCGAGGACTTAACCCATTCATTGTTTATAAATAACTGTAAACATGTATATGTTTAGATTAATGCAATTATATTCATCCTAAGGGACAGATGATGACAAACAAAACTTAAATAAATATAGTTATTTTTACAGGATGAATATATTTAAAGTTATAATGCAATCTTAATAGAAATAAAATTATAGAAAAAGAAGACTGGCAACATTTTTCCTTTATAAAAATATGTTTGGATAACTTTTTGAAAAGTGCTTGGTTCAGGATAAATACATTTTGTTACCACTCAAGCTAAAGTTGCACTTCTTTGACCTTCAAAACCGGTTACTATCTAATAATTACGCAAGTCATACATAATAATCAAAGATCAAAATACTCTACTTTATAGATAATAATTAATAATAATAATAATATCTGCATAATCTTGTATAAAAATAGTATAAATAGGTATTATACGAAGAATATTAGGCACCTATGTTCTGTGGAATAACCCCACAGATAAAATATTAAACAATATGTTTTGTTGTAGTTCATCGACGCTTTTGTTCCACCCACTGTATAAATAAAAATAATAATTAAACATTGCCTATTTGTCATTATTCTGAGTAAAGATGTAAACTTACCCCAGTGTATAGTATTTCTGGATTTTTGTGGGGTGCCGGTATAGCAGACGACGAAAAATTTCGTATATTAAGTGGTTTGTATAAATTACGCAGCATTTTAGTAATAAATCGAATTATTATTTAAGTAAGTATTCGTAAGATAATTTGCAATGGCACACCGGCCGAATGAAATCAACGAGGATAAATCAAAACTGATAACAACAGCAGCTGTACGTTCTATTTCAAGCTACGTGTTTTGTAAAATTCATATAGGTAGATAAAAAAATCACAGATCTCATAATGGGGTGTATCAGACTAAGCTTTTTGTAGATGTCGCTAGCGGCAATGGTACCTTGTTTTACGCCTATATCGCATCATTTTAAAATCTTTTTGTAGTTTTATATTTTTATAAGAGAAATATGTATTTTAAATTAACGTTACCTACCTTAAAAGTCGAATTAAGAAAGCGCACACCGTATTTAAAAAGAAAAAAGGTTTTATTGATAGAAAGGCAATTTTTAAATCACTATATCTTTGATTTCGCTTAGAAATCTCGATTTGTACCCTTAAAAGCTGCCTACATCGGCATTATATCCAAAAAATAATAAATGTCTTAATAAAAGTACAAGTTTTCTATGCAACTGAGAGTTATATTAGGTACCATCTATCATGCGCCATCTATCGGGATAAAAAGTTAGTGATGCACCCCATAGTTAGAACGACTACATTACCTACAAAAATAAAATAGATTATAAATGATTTTTAGTTTATTAATATCAATAATAAACTTGCGCAATATAGTAATTAAATATTTTTTTATAGTATTGAAAAAATATGTAAAGAAGATAACGCGATGTTAACCTAAACTTCAACAGCTGATGTGTCACATAAGGAATTTGTCAATGTCAAGCACAGATTATAGACATGTACTAATGTCAAGTCAACGCAAAAATCAACAAAGATGTGGGGTTGAATGTATTGTTAATAAAACTTGACTTTATCGTTAAAATGGTTAAGAACTTATACAGTAATTTGGAAATACAAGTTACTAGGAGTTTAAATGATGGAGGAGTTGTTACGAGGTAATGAACCAGTTAAAATAATAGTTTTATATCACCCGGATCTTGATGGGTATCAAGTTATTAAAAACATTTTTTCTTCTTTTCAGGCCAGTGAAAACCAACGGGCTCTGGTGCCATATATTATTACCTACAGTTTTAATACTATATACTTTAAAATATGACGTTCCTATGGTGTATAAGTTAACAACTTTTATTTCTGTCGGTATATTGGTGTATTCCACATTGTTTATACTTCTCACATCTGTATCATGCCATATTCTAAAATGTGAAGTATTTTCTGGGATCACAGCAAGTAGTATTATATCTACGTTGTTGATTTATTATTGTTTTGATTATGGTAAGATTTCTTACTTATTTAGAAGTTTTAGTCACTGTTTTATTAAGCCACTTTTATAAAGGTAATAGTGTCATCTCAAAATGTCCCAACAAATGTCATAACAGGCTATTTAATTTAAAATTTTGGTAACACCACACTAAGATAGTGAAGTAATGGGTTGCTAAGCTATTGTTTGATCCTACAGCCAAAGGTTTAAGATTTATGTGTGTTTAAATATATCTTAATTATATAAGTATTAACAGCCAAACTTAATTTTCTGTATTTCTTAATACTTACTGGAGTTTACAGTACAAAAATACTTTATTACAAAAAAACATATAAGCAAGTAATAGTCCAGCAATCTTCACACTTGGCACTGCCATGCTTGTGGTGATCTTGTAAGATACCAGATGTATCATGACATATCACAGTACAATCTACAAAGAAGAAATTGTCTACACAATAAATATAACTAGCAAACTGTGATTAGCACAAAATAAACAATTGTGAAGCCAGTATAATGTAAGGACTGATGTTAGTCATGTGGACATTTGTTCCAGTATTTATAAATTTGTATTATGGAATATATGACACCCTTATTCCTATACTTTAACAAGTAGTAAAGCCATCTATCATCAGAAGAAACTTGTTAAAGTCAGTATAGATTGAATTTAAAAAATGTTTTTTGATAATTTTGTATAGTATTGTGTTCTGTTTGGATTAAGGGTGCAAAATTTTGAAATTTAAAGTTAGTAAAATGAAAGATATAATGACTTAGGCTGTGAGTCATGTTGTTAATTAATAAAAAATGTTTTATATATTTTTAGGTATTTTGAAATCATTCCTTATGTCATGGAGCACAATCTGTGGATACAGCTATCTGTTAAGGCTATCTTTGAATGGGTTTCCCAAAACATTTACCCTGGGAGAGGCTACCATTGTAGTACAGGGCATAGTTTTGTCTACCTTCATGGCCCTAGCCAAGTTGGCAGAGGGTACAAGTGGACTTGGGTTCATATTTGTTACTATTAGTGTAAGTAAATTTCTATATTTTGTTTTTACGGCCCTAGCACATAGAGATTTTCACTGCTAAAAATTTGCCTTCGAAAACATTTCTATAGGATTTTTTTCTTCTATTGCCAATTTGGCCAGTGACAAAGATTTTGTATTTTGTAAGGTATAAAAAAAAAACTTTATCCACCCTAATTACAAGCCAAATTGTGTCAATAGTATAAAGAATTAAGTTTTATAATTTTTCAGGCATTCCTATTCTCAATAGGTATAATGGTAATAGTGATATGCTTACTAAATGAGCCAAGTAGAAATGTTAAGAGTCTGCTTGTCATAATAGTGGGGGGTGCAGTGCTGTGTCTTATCTTACTACATCATGTCTTGGGACGATATTATCTCATTGATTTTATTAAGTTCATTTTCTACAGTGCAGTCAGGGTAAGTTTATTCATTCCTTCATTTATTTTTGCCTGCTTGGAAAAGATTTTGGTGATATCTGTCATCTCTAGTACTCAAACATCAGTCAGTCTTACTTCACAAACAGAATAAGTCGCCATAACTTACTTATTATATATATATTTAGGTATATATTTATTTGTTTATTTAGGATGTTTATCTATGTATATTGTATTGCATATAATAAGTACTATACATGTAATTAATTTATGTTTTATATAGTAATAAATAATTTCAACTATATATTTTCTTCATAACCTTCGGCACCCGCTTATTACAGATCTCAGTCACAAAGGTTAGTTGGTAGAAAATGCATTTACGGCATTAAGCTCGCCTATGTACCTGCACTTGTTTTGGTTTTGTACAATAAAGAATTTATTATTAAACACTTGATCTTAAGAAACCGTATCGATTAGCATCTAAAATAGTTTTTGTGTAAAATTACCTATTTATTGTGCATGTACCTACATTTTTAAAAAGGGTGAATGCAGTTCTGCATATCTCAAAAAGTTATAGATGTTCTTCTAGTTACCTGCCGTTACTGCCCCGTCTAAATATTCCACCCTGTATAGCCAAGCTTGTTGATGTCTTAGCATACTAGAGGAGATAAATATCACAAATAAATTATTGTGTCCTGGCCAGAAATAAAACCCAGTACCTTTGAATCTAAATCAGAGATAGTGTGTTTAAATATAATGTGATGCATCCAAATACCCAATGCTAAAAATTGGACTCCTAATAAAGGATTCCAAGAATGTCCATGTAATAACATGAAGCAAGAAATTAATCAAATCAAATCATTTATTCATCCTTAAGTATAGGTATATACATATTACAATTGGTATTCAGTAGTTTGTTCGTTCAGCTATACTTTACCCTTAAGGGCATACAGATATACATATTTATTAATTTAAATGCTATGATTAACAAAAAAATATTTTGGTATACAAACGTAAAAGAAAATATATATACTATTTGTAAAGGAAGGGCAAAGCACAAAAACTAAATGCAAGCCCACCTCGATCCTTGGCGCCGCATCAGGCTGGAAAATTCTCATGGATACATTTGAACACCATTATAGGATCCCAGATGAACTAGCTGTATCAGCCTATAGGCCAGACATCTTAGTGTTTTCTCGGAACTTGAAAAAAGTTATCCTTATTGAACTTACCGTTCCGTGGGAATCAAATATTCCAAAAGACCACAACATGAATATATATTGTATGAATAAATATTATGATCTCACAGAAGAAATGATCAGGAACGGGTTCAAGACTCAGCTTTACGCAGTGGAAGTTGGTGCAAGAGCAGTTCCAGCAAAATCTTTGCATCACTTACTAAAAGAATTGGACCTAAGCAGGTCTGCCGTCAATACATTTATGGAACGAGCTTCCAAGACGGCATTAACGGAACCATATAGTATTTGGTTGGGTAGGGAGAGAAATAGAATGGTGGATGGTGAGCGTATTATCGCGCAATAGAAAAAAAAGGAGGCCTCCTTTTCTTAAACCAGCCTATTGTCGGTCGCATTCTCATCTCTTACCCACACACGATGGACCCGGCACCCGCACGGTGAATCCATGGAATGCTTAGAAATTTGTCTTCTTCTTAAATATTATAATTTATGTCACACACACACAGATGGCTTTTTAATGCACCTTCAGCTATTGTTTTATTTATTTGATCGTGATAAGTAAGTCTTGGTCTGCCAAGGCCTCTATGACCCATGACTTTCTCTTCGCTCATCCTTTCAACATGTCCGAACCATCGGAGCCTTTTCTTATTTTTGTCCCTATGCCTTAATTTAATACCTATCCTTTTTCGTATTTCGTTAGTCGTCGCAGAATAATCATTAAAATATTATTTTCCAGATAAAAATCTTCTCATTCTGGTTATTCCTACTTGCCACATCGGTTGTTGTGGTCTACTTGAATACCAAGAATGGTGGTAAGGCTAATACTACTACAAGGAAATCATTCCATATCCTGGGCTCGCTGGTGTTCATGACAGGTATCCTCTTTGATGTGGACTTCATGACACTTTCGGCTGGACTCGCTTTTGGACTTCTTATATTTGTTGAGGTAAGTAGGTTTTTTTTTTTTTAATTAAATATATAATTATAATAATATATAATTATATTTCAAATTTTATATACTCATAGAATTCATAGAATAGCAAAAACATTCATAACGATTTTCCTCTATTTTACTAAAATAAAGTTTATGAAAAAGACAAATTTCTAAGCATTCCATAGATTAACCGTGCGGGTGCCGGGTCTACCGTATGTGGGAAAGAAAGTTAAGTATCATTACGACCGTTTCCCTTTCGGGGTGGTCAGAAACCGCGCTTTTTATAAACGGATTCACATTTAGCCAACTTTACTGGCGGCCGATCATGGCAAGTGGCAAGCTCGTCGATGTCTCCAGGGTACCAAACCAAGAAATTTCACAATTAAATTCAATATTAATCAAATGTATTTATTTACATTATTAAATATTTTTGTGTCCCGACCAGAGATCGAACCCGATACCTCCGAGTCTAAATCCACGGACTTAACCTCTAGACCACGAAGTCAGTTACGCAACAAGACGCTCCCCATCCAATAATTCTGCTCCTTCCCCTACTCAATCAAATTCCGTTAATCCCGTCTTGGAGTCTCGTTCCATAAATAAATCTCCGTTTTGAGATATTATGGAGCCCTACTAATAATCATTGGATATCCAAACTATTTGCTCGCAGAATTGTGATGCTAAATATCTGGGCGAGAAATGAAGCAGCCCTTTTGTCCAGCCCAACCGGAGCAAACAAGAAGATGGGATATATTTTTGAAATTAAATAAAATATTTTATTGTTTACAGGCTCTAAGAAAATCAAATATCGAACCATTTTCATCTAGCTTGCAGTCTGCATTCCAAGTGTACAGCGATGAAAAGGTGAAATATATCTGTAATACATTCATCTAGCTTGCAGTCTGCATTCCAAGTGTACAGCGATGAAAAGGTGAAATATATCTGTAATACATTCATCTAGCTTGCAGTCTGCATTCCAAGTGTACAGCGATGAAAAGGTGAAATATATCTGTAATACATTCATCTAGCTTGCAGTCTGCATTCCAAGTGTACAGCCATGAAAAGGTGAAATATATCTGTAATATATTCATCTAGCTTGCAGTCTGCATTCCAAGTGTACAGCGATGAAAAGGTGAAATATATCTGTAATACATTCATCTAGCTTGCAGTCTGCATTCCAAGTGTACAGCGATGAAAAGTTGAAATATATCTGTAATACATTCATCTAGCTTGCAGTCTGCATTCCAAGTGTACAGCGATGAAAAGGTGAAATATATCTGTAATACATTCATCTAGCTTGCAGTCTGCATTCCAAGTGTACAGCGATGAAAAGGTGAAATATATCTGTAATACATTCATCTAGCTTGCAGTCTGCATTCCAAGTGTACAGCGATGAAAAGGTGAAATATATCTGTAATACATTCATCTAGCTTGCAGTCTGCATTCCAAGTGTACAGCGATGAAAAGGTGAAATATATCTGTAATACATTCATCTAGCTTGCAGTCTGCATTCCAAGTGTACAGCGATGAAAAGGTGAAATATATCTGTAATACATTCATCTAGCTTGCAGTCTGCATTCCAAGTGTACAGCGATGAAAAGGTGAAATATATCTGTAATACATTCATCATCACAGCCCTTAGAACGGAAAGTCCTAGAACTCTACTGTTAGAGGTGGGCCTTCCAGAAAATTCTGGAGAATTTGGCCTACACTCGCCACGCTGGCCAGACGGGTTGGCGAGGTCATACATTACATTACTGTCATACATTAGTATTGACTGGACATCAAAAAAAAAAGTCAAAATATCTTTATTCACGTAAACCTATTACAGGCATTTATGAAACGTCATTAATTTCATTCTTTTGAATGATTCTACTCCTGCTAGTAGAAGACTAAGCAGCAAAGTGGTCCAATAAGTAAGCTGTTAGCAGAAGACCAGCAGCTTAGCAGATTCCAGTGACCTGTTAATGTTTAATCTGACTGAGAAAGGAATCTGCAAGGCAAACTCAGCTATATCAGATTTACAAAATGAAACATATACAGAACTGCACCACAACGATCAATTAATAACCTTTTAAATTTAGTTATCAGTACCTATGAGATTATAATACCTGGAAATAGATTCCGAGAATGCCTAACTCACTTAAGATGGATATGTTGATTGGGGTTTTGCTGTCTATTGGATGAGTTATGCATCAGATATTATTATTTCTGATCATTATCTTTCAGGGGAATTTGACCTTGAGTTACCACGCTCTGTCAGGCGGGGAGTCTATTCACAGTATTATTGGAATCGGAACCGACGACTTAACATGCTCTCCTAACGGGAACAGTAGTATTTTAAATGTTGAAAATTTATGACAAATGTATGTAAGAAATAAATTTTTCATTGGTGCATGCCAAGGTTCCAACTGCTACTTTTTGGAATGAAGGAAACCATTCTAACGTCCGGACTAAATTTTAATGATTATAATTGAACGGTTGGCAAAATTTTCTTATTTTTGTGAGCTGAAATATGACTCAACATTTCTAAATCAATCAGAAATTACCATATCCTTAATTTCTTAGCCAAATAAATATTTAAAGTAAACAAAACCATTTGTTCAATCTTACTGACCAATTAATTATTTTACAAGCCAAGTGTTGCCAGCATTAATTTTATTTATGGAATAAATATTTGTTGGCTGCAGCTCTATTCTGGTACTTAGTGGCAAACGTTATTAGTGGATTTCGTTATTTATTGCGTCATAATTACAAAATATTATTCAATTCTCAACTCTATAAGCGTTTGACATTGGCAGCGTCCGTGGAAATATCAACTTTAATAACTTGATATATATATATATATATAGTTAACGGATTCCATTATATAACGTTTCCGATTAAGTAACAGCTGATTTTTGTTGCTAACAACATCAGTCCTAAACACAATATTTATTCATAACTGAGTTGGGGTCATCAATTTCGAAGTGTTACAAAATTTGATGCTTTTCTTTGAGTCATTCGCGGTAATATCTCCCGAACATGTCGAGAATATGGGAGTTGGAAAACCGCATAAAAATTAACTGCAACTTCTATCCCATATATAGTCAGATTTATCTTTCTCCATAATTATTTACATTGTAACACATAAAAAGTAAAAAAGTAAAGTATCATCACGACCGTTTCCCTTTCGGGGTGGTCAGAAACCACGCTTATAAATAAGCGGATTCACATTTAGCCAACTTTACTATAGACCAATCATGACAAGTGGCAAGCTCGTCGATGTAATGTAACACATAATTAAACAAAATAACACCACTTTTGATTAACAATATCCACAAAAAAGTCATTCACAAAAAAAAAAAAATGCATTTCTGTCCGTGCAAAGGGAACGTTCCCAAACCATTTAATTGCACTACACTATTTAATAATGTAACCAAATTAATAATGTTAACGTTTTAGGATGTGGGATCATTTGCGATGACCCCATTATACCTGTTGGTGGGTCTGGCGTGTCCCTTGTTGTTGGTGGCCGGTGGAGACCATCCGGGTCGGACTCTGGAGTTACTGAGCGGGGTGCTGGCAATAGGGGTGGGGGACACCGCCGCCAGCTGGGGGGGGAACCGCTTCGGGACTCATAGGTGGAAGGGTAAAACCACGATATACACTTTTATGAACAAATATTATGATCTCAAGGAGTGATCAGGAACTGATTCGAGAGGAATTCCTGCGGTATGCAGGAAATACATTTATGCTTCCAAGACAACATTAACTAAAAAAAAAAAAGTAAAGTATCATCACGACCGTTTCTCTTTCGGGGTGGTCAGAAACCACGCTTATAAATAAGCAGGTTCTCATTTAGCCAACTTTACTATAGGCCAATCATGACAAGTGGCAAGCTCGTCGATGTCTCCAGCGTACCAAACTCGACAAATAACACAAATAAATAATAATTAAATGTATTTAATTACATTAATAAATATTTTTGTGTCCCGACCAGGAATCGAACCCGGTACCTCCGAGTCTAAATCCACAGACTTTATCGCTAGACCACGGAGGCAGTTAGCTAAATTAACATAAAACTAAATAATAGGGTATTTGGTATAAGCATCTTGCTGCGTATTAAAAAGAGGAGGCCTCCTTTTTATACCAGCCTCTTATCTCTCCTCCACACACGATGAAACCGGAATCGAACGGTAACCCATGGAATAGTAATATATTTGTCTTCATAACTTCCTTCGTAATCTTCAATTATATTTTTACATCAAATACTCTGTTAATTCATCTGTCTATTTATTATGGGGTTATAGTTTTCTAAGAACGATCCTATATTAGCTGTTAAATATTATTATTTTCTACTTAACCTTATGATTATTTATTTCGTATGATTCGTACACAACACTTAGATATTGTCTATACATATTTGGTTTATATAATACAAAATATACTTAAATAAAAAATAAAAAACTACCCACAATAATTAAAATTAAAACATTGATTTTGTTTTTACTTACTTCGTGTCTGTAGTGTTTCTGCAGTTTGTAAATTTATTTTTATTTACTGTGAATTCTTTAATGTATTGATATAAAAAATATCTTAGCCCTCAACGTCCACTACTACATGTAAGTTTTTATAATATTTGAACACTAATTAGTGTTGATGTGTGCGTAATTAGTGATTTTTTTTATTGTTAATGAGGTGTATCAGGTTAATATTTTTGTAGATGTCGCTAGCGGAAATGGAACCTTGTTTTCACCTATGTCGCATCATTTTTTAAATGTTTTGTAGTTTTTTTTTTATAACAGAAAAATGTATTTTAACATAACGTTACCTACCTTAAAAGACGAATTAAGTAAGCAAACACCGTCTTTATAAAGAAAAAAGGTTGAATTAATAGAACGGCAATTTTGAGATCACCATATCTTTGATTTCGCTTGGATATCTCAATTTGTACACTTAAAAGCTGCTCACTTCGGCATAATATCCAGAAAATAATAAATTTCGTAATAAAAAATAAAAAAAATCTATGCAACTGACACTTATATTAGGTACTGTCTATCAAGCGCCATCTATCGTGATAAAAAGTTGGTGAAGATTGATGTGTGGGTCTGTACCCCTCCCACAAAAAAAGTTATTTTTGTATTAGATAAACGCGCTATGGCGTACCCCCCGCGGCTGCGTTGCTCTAAATAAAAAATAAATAGATGAAAAATTATAATTGGCTCTTTTTTATCTGTATATCTATATTGTTATCTATCTGTAAGTAATAAGTAAATAAATAATAATAAAGATATGTAATCATAAATTTTGTCCGTAGATAGTCAGCGCACTATAGAAGGGACAGTCTCCAACATTTTGTCACAAATTCTAACTGTCTTCATATTATTTAGTATAGGTAAGTTGTTTATTTTTTGTCATAAATTTGTTAAGTATTAAAACTTCCCTTTCTTTTTTTACTTTATTTCGCTTTGGTCGTTCGACTTGGCGATTGTCTATGGTTTTCATTCAAATTTCGATAAAAAAAGCAAGCTTTGCTTTATTTGCTTTGAAGTCGAACATAGCAATAATGCGACGACAATCATACATAAATCCTAGACACGATATGGGGTGTATCAGGCAAAGCTTTTTGTAGATGTCGCTAGCGGCAATGGTACCTTGTTTTACTCCTGTATCGCATCATTTTTTAAATGTTTTTTTTAGTTTTCATTTTTATAACAGTAAAATGTATTTTAAACTAACGTTACCTACCTTAAAGGACGAATTAAGAAAGCGCACACCGTCTTTAAAAATTAAAAAGGTTTAATTAATAGAGATCACCATATCTTTGATTTGATACAAGTTTTCTATGCAACTGACAGTTATATTAGGTACCATCTATCATGCGCCATCTATCATGATAAAAAGTTAGTGACACAGCCCATTGATTCAACTTCTGCCCCATATTGTCGTCCTTCAGAATTATTCTGTCAAATTGATTTTGTTGTTTTACCGACAATATGCCAACCTGCATGTTACGGAAGTGATAACACTCTGCTTCAACAAGAGTTAATGTAGACGGCAAAAAATATGGAAAAACATTTTATATAAAAATAACAACCGGCCATTGGTCTATCTTATATGTAATCTCCTTGACCCAAAACCCATTTTTATGCGTCATATATTTGTTTCAGATGTGTTAAATATTCCATACTTGTTCGCTCGCAGCATATTGGCAGCAAGTGTGTCCGGACTAGTAGAGGCCAAGACTGACCAAGTAGACAACTTGATACTACCACTTGTCACTATACTGGCTTTTCAGATAATGAGCTTCGTGTTTTAAGGCTAAATAAACGTTTTTATCCTCCGTCAGTCCGACTTCCCCATACAGTGGGGAAAAAGAAGGTAAAGAAATAAGACAATCGTTGCTTTTTAAAATTTAAAACACAAATAACATTTAATTCTTCAAAATTATGCAAAAAGGAAAGGTTTTTGGTTTTTTTTTCATTAGCAAAATAATATATTTTGCAACTTGCTAAACTTGCGGGTACCTAAAAAACATTAAACAAAATAATTTAGAAAAAAATAAATATCTAAAATTGAAATGTGTCAATTTAAAAAAATATGAAAAATTTGTCAAATTAAAAAAATAATTATGAAATGTTGTCAAATTAGAAAAAATAAATGAAATGTGTCAAATTAAAAACGCTGCGTGGCGGCCGATTTCCTATGGATATGCGGGGTCCATTGTGTGGGGAAGAGAGAACATGGTGTCTCCAGAGATCAGAAGAAAATCAATGAGTTGGCAAAAACCTATATTTAGTCTAAAAAATATACGCTTCATAGATTTAATCATAAGGGCGCGTTTACACCAGATCGTTACGACACTAGTTCAAGCATGCACTAAACTACGTTATCTAATCTAGATCGATTAAGTAAAAAACTGTGTCGTACAGCTGCCAATTTTTCGCACCTTGTGGCGCGCTGTGTAAAATTCCATACTTCATGTTACCTTTACAATATCGAATTCGATAACGGAGTTTATCGTTGCTAGAGCTATAGATTATATTGTCATTAAAAATTAAAAATAAAATATTGACATACACGACAAACATTGTTATATTGTCCCGTGCCCACTTGCAAAATAAACGAATTGAATTGAATACTCTCTTCTTGTCAGAGCGTGGACGCTAAATGCAGAGGGCCTAACACCTAAGTCCAAGCTCTGAGCGAAATATATAAACCTAACAATATATAAATTATAGTGGTAGTGTAAAGATAGGAGTCTCACTGCTGGTGTGATACCCTAAGGCAGCGAGGGAATGGGGAAGATGGTATTCACGTCCAGGCGCGCAGGCTCACGCGACTGTGCCTAGAGGAGGCAGGTGGCTAGGTGTCTTGACCGACGTGATGGATCCTAACAGAGGTCGGGCAGGGATTCAAGGTGGTGGATACACGTTCGATCGAGCAGGCTCACGCGACCGTGCCTAGAGGAGGCAGGCGGCTAGGTGTCTTGACCGACGTGATGGATCCTAACAGAGGTCGGGCAGGGATTCAAGGTGGTGGATACACGTTCGATCGAGCAGGCTCACGCGACCGTGCCTAGAGGAGGCAGGCGGCTAGGTGTCTTGACCGACGTGATGGATCCTAACAGAGGTCGGGCAGGGATTCAAGGTGGTGGATACACGTTCGATCGAGCAGGCTCACAAGATCGTACCTAGAAGAGGTACCACGCAAAGGTGTCTTGGGCAACGTGTAGGAAATGAGACAAACGTAATGTTGCAGTCTGGTTTATTCATTAATATACACATTCTTAAATACTAAATTTCCACTTACGCCGACAGCACACAAATACATTAATCTTTACTACATTGAAATATATTTGTTGTACGATTTACTCTCTCAACAATTATGATGGCTGCGGCCTAGAATCGAGAACACAAGGCATGTTTGGTCAGCTAAACACTTCTAATTAATTTTGACTCAAATATTAACTAATCTTTAGGTATATATTTAATTTTTTTTTTATTGTCGTTACGACGTGGTGTGAACGCGTCCTTACAGATAAAAATAGGTATTCTTCGTGACAGATAGAAATATCCTAAGAAAAAGACCACACTAATGCTGTCAAATGTAATAGGTGGAGCATAAAGACGATATTTCACTACGCTCAATTTGGCAAGAGTTGACTCGTTAGGGTGTACTATGACAGAGTAGCCTCCATC
This sequence comes from Tinea semifulvella, assembly GCA_910589645.1. NCBI lineage: Eukaryota > Metazoa > Arthropoda > Insecta > Lepidoptera > Tineidae > Tinea > Tinea semifulvella. The sequence goes on along the minus strand of OU342598.1, from coordinate 463,124 downwards.
CTAGTACTCGTATACCATGTATTTGACAGGCAACCTCACAGGGAGTAAGAAAGAATATAATAATAAAGAAAAATAAGTATTTGTATCATGAAGACAAGTATCACACAAAACTACAAAAATAATAAGTGAAGGTTTGGCACTCAAGAGTCTACTCGAAAAATAGAGTACGGTCTCCTATGATTGCGAACAATCGTTCGAGTGCACTCGGATGCCCAGTTCCCACGACACAAGCACCATCAGAGTACACTACGTCAGAGTCAACTCTTATCGTCAAACCGCGGCTTAAGATTTATTTTATAATAAAACAAATGATATCGTGTGTAGCTTGTGGAATATCGCCTAATTCTGACAGCATACATTTTTAAATATTGGAATCCAATCTAAATAAAATTGGAAATGTAATTTTAGTGATATTTATTGTTAACTCCCTTTTGTTAAATTATTTTAAATATGAGTGTACCAAAGATGTTATTACATGAATAAGCCAATGTTATTTTTTTACTTTTAATATAAAATATTATACATTTTGATTTGTTTTTATTTATCCATTAACTGTGTTTATCGGTATTGTTTAACCCTTATGCAATGTTCAAGAAACAGCTGCTGGCTCAAACTCGACGGTCCCTAATAGTTTTTTCAAGAAATAGCTGGTGACTATAACTCGACAGTACCTAATGGTTTATTCAGGAAATAGCTGATGGCTAAAACTCGACAGTACCTAAACCATTAGGTAGGTAGATAGGTTTTCTACAAATAGCTGATGCTTAAAACAGTTTCGACAGTGATGACATTCTATACAACTTTGCTTGCGCCTATTCCAGAAACGCAGATTTCGACTTTGCTTGAAAGTAAAGGATCATCATGACCGTATTCCTTTCTGGGTGGTCAGAAAACACTTTAAAAGAAGCGGATTCACATTTAGCCAGCGTTACTATAGGCCCATCATGACAAGTGGCAAGCAATATTACAAATAAATTATTGTATCCCGACCAGAAATTGGACTTCGCTAGACCATGGAGGCAGTTTTCTGAAGGTTCTCAAAATAATGACCAAATTGCATTATTAAGTAAATTAATTTAATCTGTCAGATAAATAGTTAAATTACTACTTATTCTGCCCTTTTGGTAACAAAAAAATGCCTTATAGGAAGAACTAAGATATGAACATATATATATATATATGACAAAAAATAGGTTTGATTTTGTCTCGACCTAAATATAAAAAGACAAATTAAAGTCAACACATTAGTTAAAAATATTTATTGTATATTTTTTTATCAGCTACTACAAGTAACAATATTTTGATCATTCTGAGAATTATTTACAGTATCATCAGTTGTATTTGTGTTTTCATGTATTAAACTATTTTCATTATTAATGATACCATTAGGAATGGATTTGGTATCACTTGAATTGTTTAAATCTTCATTTTGTTCATCTCGAGTACATTCAGATTTCAATTCATTTTTGATACAATTTATGTCTAAATCAGTTGAATTATTTAATTGTTCGTCTTTTACATTTAATTTGCTAATTTTCGACTTAGAAGGTTCAACATCATCAAAGTCTTTGGAATTACGTTTAATTTTTATGAGATTTCTGATCTTTTTAACTCCTTTACATTTTGATTTGTATTTTTTTTCTATAGCTACAATATCTTTTCTATCGATCGTCCACGATACTGACGTTGCCTTGGCAAGTATAGTGGGGTTGTGTTGTTCGTTATAAGTTGGTATTTCTATTCCTAAAATGTCCATAACTCTTTCCAATATGTCGTCCACATAGTGGTTTATTATCAAATCTGCCTTGTTGTCCTGAAATTATAAAATCATAATATATTTTTTAAAATTGAATTTGTGAAAAACAATTGTTTGTAAATGCACCACTCTATACTTCACACTTGTTTAACCTAGAACTGAAATTGCTAATCCTACGCTGGAGCATATCTAGAAATAACTTTAACTTAGTTTAGTTAAAAAATCATAATAATAAGCTACAACTGCAATACTTTTTTCAGCAAGATTGAGCCACTTCAGATGTTACAAATGACTTGCTAGCTGCTCTTCACAAGCTATTCCCTGACAGTGATAAGTCGCTGAGGGGACATTAACTGGCCACTGAGGAGCCCAGAACTAACTCCTGCTGATTGTTTCCTGTGGGGCTACTTAAAGAATAGAGTTTACAACTCTTTGCCACCCAATTCGGATATTTTAAAGCAAAGAATCACAGACAAAATGAAAGCTAATTTAGACAATCTCTGGTAGGTAATAAGGGTAGTTATTACAAGTATGTTTCTACAATAAAATTGGTTTAGGTCTCTTTTGCGGCATTACCATTATTTTTCTTTGCATTTTACTTTGATTTTTTCATTTTTTTTATTTTTCTTTATTAGGGTCAACAAACAGAATTGCACAGGTTTTAACATTTAACAATAATAAGATACATTAGATCATGCAATACCCACCACGTTAACCACATATTTATAATTGCATAAACTTTACAGCTAATAATAATAAATAAACGTTGATAAATGAAAGGAAAAAAAAAACAAACAAAAAAACTAAATTAAACAAGTAAAAACACAGGAGAAAAACATAATATAAATTAAAAAAAAAAAAAACAAGAACTTAAAAACTATTCCTTTAAAACCTTCAAGACACTTGTTCTGAAGGCCCCAGCAGTGGAGGCGATGATGTCAATGAGATTAAACTTTTTATTTTAAGTGTCAACCAGTCTATAGATAGGAGAACGCTTTCCAGAGTTAGTACGGCATGAGCTCAATGCGAATAATTGAAATGGGTTGATTATTGATGGTATGATTTACTTTATTATATTGAAGATTTTCTTGAACAATAACGCTGGCTTCAAATATGTTTGAACATATTAGAAGAATGCATGGCAATGGTTAACCTTTAAAATAAAGTGATTAAAAAAGCATTTCCGCAATGTCCAAACTTACATGTTTAGTTGGTTGTAGATTACAGATAACCAGCTTCCCGCCATACTTGACGGTCTCAAGAGGTAAGTTACCACTAGGGACTATCTGAAGAGTGGTACCTAAGCAGATACTTAGGTCTGCTATACTGAAATACACAAAATGAACAATAAGGATACTGAAAGTGCAATGATCCTGAAATTAATAATATTGTTTGTACATAATATATATATCCTTCAAGATGGCTAGTTTAGGTTATTTTCTCCAAAAATATATCCTGAAAAGCCATCTCCAGAAGTGGAAAAAATACATACCTGGAATGACATTCCGCCATGACAAGGTCACATTCTGGCAGACTGTGGTCCCAGTCCAGGACCCCATCATGTAGCCGTCCGCGACAAGGTCTCCTGCTGAGAATTCCTGAGCCACAAGGAACTCCACTAGATTTCTTTCCCACTGTTTCCACAGGTGCACTTCTTACAAACTGACTGGAAACCAAAAATTTGCTATAAATTAACTTGCCTCCATTGTGTAACAGTTAAAACTGGCTTTTGATTTTTTACATTAATATTTTGTAAACCAATTAATTTTAAATAAAAAACTATACCAGGCTATTATTTCTGCCAACATAGCCTCACTATATAAAGTTATTTAAGAAAGGTAACTTTTTTTTTATCTTAAGCATATTCTAAGTCCAACCACTCTTTGTAGATGTAATACTAACTTTTTACAAACATTACATTCTTCAACAAACATGTTTCCATGTAGTTCGGCCAGGAACCTCCTAGGTAGGCCTGACTTCAAGTGAAGACCATCTATATTCTGACTGACAATGTACTGGATCTTGTCACATTCCACAAGTTTCTTCAAGATCATGTGAGTCTTGGTTGGCTTGGCTTCTGTAAATGATATGTCCGTTGTGGGCTTTTTTCCTTCCTTTTCTAAAGTCCATACTCCATTGGGACCTCTGAAATTATTTTCATTACAAGAATATTACTTTTTTTTTAACTAGCACAAGCCTCTGGTTAAGGAGTTGTCCAAAGTGCTAACGGAAAAGTCTGGAGACAGGAAAGCTGGTAATTATTTCATCCAACCTATTAGCCTCGTTATACAGAGGGGAAATGTTGCCAGTCTTCTTGGAACAATAATTTTTTACTTATAGTTTATTTTTTATTAGATTTAGTTTATAATTATTTTAATTTATACTTTTAAACCAATAAATGTCACTAGCACAATATGTGACCATTAAACCTTAGTATTAAAAGGAAGTAATATATTTACCTAAAATCAGGTATTCCAGCTGAAGTGCTTATGCCAGCTCCAGTGTGCACCACAACATGTCCGGCTGATGTTATTAATTTAGCAAGCAATTTACATTTCTCATTTAGCTTATCAATACTGTCAAATTTCTGAAATTATAACAAAGCATCTAAAAGTCAGACTCCATTAATCCACAAATACATATCTTCACGCCAAATTCCTTGCAGGGTAGGCAGAGATAATTGAGCACCATTTATTTATTAGATGCTCATAACAAGGTGCAGTCATACCAAAATATAAACAGATACAAACAACTAAGATCTGGACTTCATCTCAAAAATTTGAGCATACAGCTTGCTATTTTTACAACCATTAAGGTTAGGAGGTGGTTTCTTAATCATATTGCAGTATGAGAAAAGGAGGTGATTTTTAAACCGACCCCCAATCACAATTTATCAGTGCATTTGTCACAATCACATTCGCTTCTCTAACATTCATCAACCTCTTCATACATACTTTTGTTTCAATGCACCTTCAGCTATTGTTTTATTTATTTGATTGTGATAGGAGTCTTGGTCAAATCAGTCATCAGTTAGTTTATATTTTTTGTATATTGCGTATTATGATAAACCAAGCTTGCGTTTACTTTAATATTATTCCGCAATGTACTAAACAAGAATTATAATACCAAGGGTGAACTTTATATATAAAACCCACCCTTAATTCCGGCATATCGTGTACGGAGGATCATGCGTTATAGCCTTTAGTTCTTCAGAGGAGACCCTAGCTCAGCAGTAGAATATAAATATACACGAAAACATATATACGAAAACTCGTATTAATAAAAAAACACCAGCTTACCTCCGGCAAACCGAGCACTCCCTTGTTTTCGTACGGAGACAAACCATCTGCATAATTGCAAGACATGGTTCCTTTGGGAAATACTTGGACCAATATAAAATGTAGTGTTACCTTTAAATACCATCGATATTGTTATATTTACGGTAAATATGGAAATATAAATAAAAAACAAAAGCAAGCAACAGCCAGCATTTTTTTTTCTACTATTGTTTTTTTAATAAAATATTCTTTGGCGCATTGGTAATAAACAAAGTTACGATTTATTTGATTTTATTTCAGCAGTCTCTCGCGCCATTTTGCGCGGCCATGTCAAGTGCAAGTTTTTGTTTTGTAAATTAGTTTACTGTGGTTATTATTGGTCAAGAGTGGTGTTGTTTTGTTTAATAATGTGCTACAATGTGAATAATTATGGAAAACGATAAATTGGACTTTAAATATGGGGCACAAGTTGCAGTTTATTTTTTGCGGTTTTCCCGCGCTGTCAACTCCCATATTTTACCCGACGTGTTTGAGCAGTGGATGGTTCCGCGAGTGACTCCAAGAAAAGCATCAACTTCTACAGCATCTGGAATTTGATGATGACCTCATAAATTCATGAAAAAGAAAGATATATTACGTCAGACTTGGCTGTATGGGCTAGACCCTTTGCCTTCCCTATCATCTCATTCATCATCCATCGGGAGAAGACTAAGACCAATTTGATCTTTGGGAGAAGAGAACCAAAAAAAAAAAAAATTGATTTTATTTTTTACCATTTACTTTTTGTTCTATAGAAAAAAATAGATTATATCTACCTAAAATTTTTACTCTCTTTTCATTAAAGAATACTTTTTAATACATTTGTTTAAAGAAAATAAGTTGTTAATTGAACTTGTACTTTGTTTATTCAATTGATCATCTTTATCAATATTCAATCAATTTGATCTACATCACTAGTGGTTTGCTTGTGTCAAGTGTTTTTCGAAATATTATTTATTATTGTTTTGTCTAATTTATATTAGAGCGTGAAGTATATCGTATACACGATTTTGTCGCTCGAGATGAATCGCCGACGAGGTCATGAAGAAGAAGATGGATATGGTAAACATTTTTGGATATTAAGTTTATAGGTTATGTGTCGTATGTCTCGAAAGTAAACTTTCGTTTTTTGCAAATATCTCATTATATTTTGGACACAACAACTTTGATCTTAAGTTTCACATCACTGATTGGTTTTAATAAATAGAGCTTTGTGTTTAAGCTTCAACCCATAATGTTTTTATCATTAATAATGCTTGTAATTGTGTAAGCAGCTGCATTAGTCCTATATCTACTATTGAATTTTAGTTAAAATGCGCAGGATTCATCTTTAGTCTTATTATCACTTTCTAATTAATGTCCTTGCCAGTGCCGATAAAAGAGTCAGGCCATGGAAAAAGAGAGGAGGAAAATAGTGTGTTGTGCTTATGACTGTCATTGCTGGGGTTTAGTCGTCCCTTTTTTATTACACAATCCATTATTATGCTCCTTTTTATACCCAACTAGTGCTATTAACTATGGCAATGGTGTTGCAGTTGTCAAGACTATACTCGCAGTGTTAACAGTTTGGACTGGTAATGGGCATATGGTGTTACAGGTGTGACATATGATACTAGATTGATTGATGGTTTCGCTAAAGCATATAAGCAACCCTGTGACACTTATGTTTTGTTTCAGACCGCCTTAATCGTAAAAGACGTCGCGTATCGGAGAACCAGGAAATTGAGGATCGTTTGGAGTCTTTGATCCACAGGGTCGGAGAGAAGAGTAGCTCCAGTTTAGAAAGCAATCTGGAAGGATTAGCTAGCGTTTTGGAAGCTGATTTAAGCTCTTTCCGAGTTAAAATCCTGCGCATACTAACAGAATGTGCTATTCGTATGCCAGAGAAGTGTACTATATATGCAACACTTGTTGGTCTTTTGAATGCTAAAAACTACAACTTCGGGGGTGAATTTGTTGAGTTTATTGTGAAGACATTTAAGGAAAATTTAAAATGTGGCAAATGGAATGCAGCCAGGTACTGTTTGAGGTTCATATCTGATTTGGTGAACTGCCACGTTCTTGCCGCTTCATCTCTGCTAGGGCTTTTAGAGACGTTGGTGGAAGGAGCCAATGATGATAGGGTGCCTCAGGTCAGGCGTGACTGGTTTGCATTTGCTGTGCTATCTGTACTCCCATGGGTTGGCCGAGAACTGTATGAGAAGAAAGAATCTCAATTAGATAACTTGCTTGTTACTATTGAGGTATTTTTGAATAAGCGCAGTAAGAAACACTGGCCTGCATTGAAGGTGTGGGCTGCGGATACTCCACATCTTCAGGAAGAGTATCTGGATTGTCTTTGGGCTCAGATCAAAAAGTTACGACAGGATAATTGGTCTGAGAAACACATTCCAAGACCATACTTGGCTTTTGACTCTATTCTCTGTGAGGCTCTTCAACATACACTACCAGCAATACAGGTAACTTATCATTAACAAACTTTACTTATAATTAATGATACGCTGGATATCCAGAAGTAAATATTTCTACCATCCATGTCTTGCTAGTTTAAAACACAAGCCTCTTTTTATTGTGCAATAGGTCACAGGTATACAATATTCTGCTCCTTTCCCTACCCAAGCAAATACTGAAAGATTCTGCTAATGCAGTTGTGGAAGCTCGTTCCATAATTGTACACACAGCAGACCTACTTTGGCCAAATTCTTTCGTTAAGTGAGTAAAGTATCACCACGACCCTTTCCCTTTCGGGTTGGTCTGAAACACATGCATATAAATAAGCAGATTGACATTAAATTAAAGAAGCAGTTTCAGTAAGTGGTGCAAATATTTTAATCTTGTCTCATCTATAATGGAATTTAGAGTAAAGGTAGAAATGAAATAGTGTTAAATCCCATTAACATTCCATTCCTATTATTACTAAAAAACTTTACATTTTTAACAATTCATAATATGGTGATGAATGATACATGATATAAAAGCAACTTACATTAGTTTAGTGTTTAGTGTGAATTGTTACAGATAAGTTATTTTTATTTAGTATTATAAGTTATATTTATTATTCTCCACACACTTAACTGATATAAAAGGTTACAAAAAGGGAATCAAATTACTTTAGTCTCATGGAAATTTAATTACTAGTAAAATCATATAAAATAATTGATTTATTTGTCTGACTTGTCACATACAGAATTCATTCTATTGATCAGCTTAATAACCTACAAAACACCTATTTTACGAAAATTAATGTCTTAACATACATTACACCACTAAAAATAAAATTCACATTAATAATACTTTAAAAGACTAAGAAGAATAATATAGTTATTTTTGTTAATTTCAGCCTCCACCCCACAATGAAGAAGTAGTATACCCCATGCCTAGAGTAGTATTCCGCATGTTTGACTACACCGACTGCCCAGAAGGCCCAGTCCTTCCTGGAGCTCATTCCATCGAGAGGTTCCTTATAGAAGAACACCTACATAACATTATTGAAGCCCACCACATGGAAAGAAAAGAATGTGCCGCACAACTACTCTGTTTCCCATACAAAGCTAAGATCCCTCTAGAATATTGTATTGTGGAAGTAATTTTTGCGGAATTATTCAATTTACCGGTGCCGAGATATTTGGAGATCTGCTACGGATCCATTCTCATTGAGTTGTGCAAACTCCAGCCATCAACGATGCCACAAGTTTTGGCTCAAGCTACAGAAATCTTGTTCCTCAGGATTGATTCAATGAATGTTGCTTGCATGGATAGGTATGCTAAATTTCATGTATTAATCATTAATTATGGTTTTTAACACAAAGCCATGTTTATTTTTTAAATATAAATAAAGAAGAAGTATTATCACAACCTATCCCTTCTGGTGTGGTCAAAAACCATGCTTTTAAAATAGCGGATTTACATTTGGGCAACTTTTGCTATAGGCCCATCATGACAAGTGGCAAGCTCAATGATGTCTCTCAACGTACCAAACTTTTATAAAACAAATACATTATTGTGTCTTGACTAGGAATCAAACCTAGTACCTCTGCGTCCAAATCCACAGGCTTACTGTCTAGTAAAATGAGACAGTAAAGGAGTTATATACGAGATTTGTATCATATCGTAGAAATATGGTTATATGTATGTATTAGTATGTAATTATTAATAAGTATGTACTTGTATATGTTATCTGCAATTTGATAAATTTTGTTGTCCCAAAGCTTTGTACTTTGTGCAATAAAGTTTAAATTAAAAATAAATATTCTGTAATTAACTATAAACCATACATTTATGTATGTTTAAACCCTTTATACATTTTTGGTTTTGCAAACTGGAGATGTACATTAAAGGTTTGTACAGAACAAAAGATAGAAAATGGTAATTTAGTCATTGCAATATAAAAAATAAGTTATTATTTTGTCCCTTGATACTTCATTAGCCTGTTCTTCTGTCCATAATTACTAAAGGCAATTGCTAATCAGCATCTATGTGAGCTACAAATACTGCTAACTTATTGTATTCGGAAGTCCAACAAAATTACAGACGAATACAATGTTATACAATTTTAGGCAGCCATTAACTGTGTTAACATTTATTCTAATTGAATATTTATTTAATATTTTTAGATTTGTGAATTGGTTTTCGTACCATTTGAGTAACTTCCAATACCGATGGTCTTGGGAAGACTGGGATGCTTGTACACAGAAGGAGAGTGATCATCCCAAACCTCGCTTCATACGGGAAGTGCTAGGAAAATGTATACGGTAAATATAATATTGAAAAATTGAAATTTCTTAGCAATCCATGACGTTACAGTACAATGTTTTGTTGGGTAAAGAAAAACACAATTAGTGATATGAAGACCATTTTTTTGTAACATTCGTCACTCTAGACTCCTCTCCTCTCCTCCTCCTTTAGTCCTCTCTTTCTTATAGTAAACTAGTTCAGTTTTTCATGGACTATTTTCTGTTTTTATCAACCCAATAAAATACAATTTCATTGTTTGGAATATTTTATAAAGAATTTAAGCATTCATGACAATAATAACAGAACCGTGCAATTTTTCGTTCTATAAAGATAATATTTAAATAAAAAAATGTGATATACGTTTTGAGGCCCCTCAACGCAGCATTTTGGTCACAAGCCTGAAATACGACATGATCGACTGCTCCATGACTACGGCAAACCATGGAGTGATGCTAAAAGAAAGTTGCTTGTTCAGGTGTACCAACTTACTAATTCATATTTTTTCAGACTGTCTTATCATCAAAGAATTAAGGATATGATGCCTGAGACATTTGCATCATTTGTCCCTCCAAAACCAGAACCAATATACAAATATTCAATGGAAGGAGCCGGTGAGTGCAATAATAAAACAATATATATTATTTAAACTTTATTACAAATTATGTATTACACTTTAACCTAACTTATACTACTCTAAAATAATATTTACAGAGATAGCTAAATATTAGAAATTAATATGGATAAGCAACCATGTTTTATTTGTCTCTGGCTGTTCCAAAATGGCGAATAGGTAGGAAACTATTTCAAGTGCGTAAACAGCACTTTTACTATAAATGCGTTTTGATCTTATGTTATTTGCAAAAATGTTGAGACTGGCTTTATATATATTGGAGATCTGATTTTACGAATCGATTTATTACTTTGAAAGTTAGATTTTGGTTTTATATTCAGTCTAATCCATAGCCATTAATTCAAATATACTGTAGGGTCTTGCATGGTCTGTTGTTTCAGCATTTATCGATTCTCTAGGTGGGTCGTCTTCGTCGTCGTCAAATTTTTCTTCGTTAGTTGAACTACCGATATAACTTTCTTCAGCATCGCCATCATCATCATCAAAATCCTCATTATCTACATTTATGTCATCATTGTATTCATCATCATCATCGTCACTTGCGTTGGTTTTCTTTTCCCCAGTTTTAAAAATGGGTAAACTTAAAAAGTCAAAGAAATCTGATTTCATGAAGTCGTCTACGCTTTCAGCCGGCACATTATCAGCACTGGAGTCTGTATTCGAAGTGATACTTGAATTTGTTGCCTCATCGGAAGTAAAAGATTTAAATAATTCATCAAGTATATCAGGTTTAGAACTTTCTAAAGTGTTAGTGGTACTGGCAGGTGATGTTATATCTTCTTGTGTTTCTGTGAATGTTGAGGTTGTAGAGTTGGCCTTCTTCTTTTTGCATTTCTTTTTGGGTGCGGAAGTAGGATCAGACGATACCACAGTCGTTTGTGTTGGAGCAATAACATTTTCTGCTTCGGTTGACTTCGAGTTCAATGGGGTGGTAGACTTAGAATAGAATAAAAATGGTGAAAGCGTTATTACTTCATCTTCATCACTTTCGTTATATTCATCGTGATCAAAGTATTTGTTGTCAGATTCATTATTTGATTCATCACTACTGTCAATATGAACTTTGTCATGCGCTATCGGTTCGTCAATATTTTTTATTTTTTGCTGTTGAGTAGTAGTTGTTAAATCGAAATCATCATAATCATCTTCGTCGGTTTCATCAAAATAAGTTGCTTGAGTAGTAGAAGGTTTAGTTACAGTGTAACCATGGAAATTAGATTCTACTCTTCTTGGTGGGAAGTGACCTGTTGGCGGTATTACTGTTTTGGCTGATGTTCCTTTGTCAGCATTATTGTGAATGCTCCATTTGTCATGATTCACAGATGTCCCTTTTTGCATTAGAGTCGTTTGTCTGTAGCGATTCTCATTTTTAAGTGGTTTTACAGTTTGCGTTTCCGCTGTGGTCTTACTTTCGTAAGTGGTGGATACTGTCGTTGTCGTGGATCGGGGAGTTGTTGTGGTGGTGGTTGTCGACGAAGGTACCCATCGAGGGGTTGATCTAGTTCCAGATGAAGCTGCAGAGCTCGCTTGCGGTGTTAAATCATTCACTACTCTTTTTGCCTTTTCTAATTCTAGTACCGGAGGTTGTAGTGTTGTAGTTGTCACCCGTTTGTGTTTTCTTATTTTGTTAGTAACATTTAGTTTCTGCTTGCTTTTGAATTTTGGCGGGGGTCTTGTTCGCTTTGATGTTGTCGAAGCCATTGTGGTTGTTGATTGTACTTCGCGCACTTCCTCAGTAGTTGTGGGTGCTTCTGTTGTAGTCGTCGTAGTTGTCGTCACTGGTGTTATGTATTCAGGTAACCTAAACTTTACCGCTTGAGGATCTATTGGTGTGGTTTTAGCAAATGCTCCTAGAAGATTACCCCAGGAGATATCGAAATCATTATTACTAGTCTCGGATGCGATTGGTACCATCGTGGTTGTCGTAGTAACTCTTTGGGATTTCTTTTTATTTCTTTTCACTGCCTTATCCTCGGTAATGTTATGTTTCTGAACAATGTGTTCCGTAGTTTCGCTGCTTTCTGCTACTTTAATTTCCGTTTCCACAGTTGCATTACTTGAAGCATAGTTAATTGCCATAGGTCTGAAGGCTCCATTAAACAAAGGGTCGGGTTCAGAAAATTGTATGTCTAACAATTGTGGACTCGGTCTAAAATCTGTTGGTCTATATGGTTTTGAAGACTTGGTGGAATGATGCAGCTTTAATGGTGGCAACGGTTTAAAAGGTTTCTTATCCATTGTCACAAAAACTCCAGGAGGTGCGTTATACACCGGCGGTCTCAAAGTATCTGTGAAATAGCTTATCTTTAAGGGATTCGGTCTTGGCTTATTATGAACGGCGACCGGTTCTGCTTGTTTCGTAGAGTTCGTTGCTTCAGATTTCGGTGGTAAAACTGTAGGTAAAAACGTACTGTTTTTAGTGTTCGGTTGCGCGTGTGCAGGGGTCGGTAAAACGGGTGGATGTGTCGGTTTCAGATGTTTCATCGGCATGTGGTATCTGGTTTCCGGGGGTTGTGGAACGTAAGGCGCACTTACAACTCCAATCGCATCAATGTCCAAGTAATGATGCTGCGGTTGCGGCACTGGGAACGGAATGGAAGGCCTCGAGTACTTGACTTGTTGGTGCGACGGTTTGTACGTGTACGGCGTGTACTTCTTGTAGTGGTGGTTGTCGCTAGGTTGACCGACATACCCGACTTTAGAGTATTGCGGATACGGAGGTGGGGCATAAGGAACTACAGGTCTTCTTTGAACTTCGTAATCGTCATCGGCAAACAACGACGTAAATAGCCGATCGTTTCCGTGATGGTAATATCGAGCGTGTCTCTGAGGCACGATATTCTTATGCACCCATAGCGCTCTTCCGGGGCGAGCTTTTTGAATAGAAACATCTTCGATAGTTCTGTGCTCGTGCGGTTCGTCGAAAATGGTTTCCGGCGACATCTCGCGGACCGTGAAAGTCCTCGCCGGGTTCTCGTGCGGCTTTCTTAGCCGTTTAGGCGCTCGACTGACCACGGAGAATGTGAGCTCGTAGTGATACGGTCCCGGCGTCGTCTCGGCGTCTCGCTGGCGGACGCGCTTCACCGACCACATCGCTCTGACACCGTCCATACAATCGCTGTCATTACAGACTTTAGTTTTGTCGTCCTCGGCAAAACGGTATCCACTGTCGTTTTCCATTAGTCGTCCTTTAGACATGAAAGTTGCTTCTTCGTTGTTAGAAGGTTCTTCGTATTCGATTCGATCGAAAGGGGCGCTTTTTATCTTGTCCCATAGGTCGTGGTCGTTAACATCATTAGTGCGATGATGGGGTCTCTTCTCGTGGGAGATGTCTCGGGCGATCAGTTGGTCTATTTTGTCTCGGACCAGGGTGAGGTAGACGCTGTGCCTCAGAGCGTCCTCCCAGTAGTGTGCGGGGACGGCGACGGGAGGCTCGGCGGAGTCCTGCAGACTGGCCCGGGGCGGATAGGGATGCCAGTCCGTCAGAGGTATAGGCGTTGGATAAAACTCGTCCGTCGCCGCGATCGACGACCGATGCTCGTGTACCTGCAATTAAACACGAGGAAATATTATTTAATCGCGACGACAATTGTAACGTTGCAATCATTTTGTGTGCGCTCGAAAGTAAAACGTCGCGGGAAAGTGTGAGCGTGTTGGGAGTTCGCGTGCGGCATCCACCAGGCATTTCCACTTTACTTATAATGCTCATTAAACAGTTAGCTGACAATTATCAATGAAATGTTAACCATAATTTAACGTAATATTAATTCGAGTAATGTATCCTGCTTAACATATTGCGGAATATTTTCCCAAACAGCTTAAACAAACAATGGTCTAATCTCTCTCAATAAACAATAATTGGGTGCAAAATGGCGTATAAAGTTGAGCAATTTTCCCACAGGTCATTATCTCATAAGGTGAAGGTCAACAATTAAATTATGAACTCATTTTGACAAAGTTTACGTTTAACTTGGTTTTATTAGATAGTAGCATCAACTTTGAGCGACAACTCGGTATATGTGTTTGATGATCTTTAATGCCAATTTAGAAACAGTTAAATGAAAAGGCAATAAATCACGAAAGCAGTGGCGGATTTACCAGTAGGTTGAGTAGGCTGTAGCCTAGGGCGTCAGATTTTAGGGAGCGGCAATATGTATGTATGTATGTGTATATTAAACGCACTGTAAAATTGCGAACTTATGCGATGAAGCATTTTTTAAATATTCCATATTAATTATAATTTAAATTTAGCAATAAGGACGATAGAACACAAATCATAAATTTAGCAATAAGGACGATAGAACACAAATCATAAATTTAGCAATAAGGACGATAGAACACAAATCATAAATTTAGCAATAAGGACGATAGAACACAAATCATAAATTTAGCAATAAGGACGATAGAACACAAATCATAAATTTAGCAATAAGGACGATAGAACACAAATCATAAAGTTGCAATAAGGACGATAGAACACAAATCATAAAGTTGCAATAAGGACGATAGAACACAAATCATAAAGTTGCAATAAGGACGATAGAACACAAATCATAAAGTTGCAATAAGGACGATAGAACACAAATCATAAAGTTGCAATTTCAGAATAAATGTAATAATATGACTGTGAACTAAACTAGCGTATTGAATTTCAATGGTCAGTAGGGGCGGAAAAAATTGAATAGCCTACTAGCGGCAAATTTGTAAATCCGCCACTGCACGGGAGTTGTGTCTAGTTAAATTAAGATTAAGGACGCTAAGTGACAAGTTTGTTACGTTATTTACTTATATTGAATGATTAGATTAATAATAATTATTATTTATTTGTGGCAACTTCGAAGCCAACCTTATTTTATAAAATATAAAAGTTTAGGTCACTTCAGCTTCCGCATCTTCAATCAGCTTAGCTTCCTGTAACCTGGTAGATTTATTCTGACTAACGATTTTTAAGCTATGTAAAAGGTATATTGATATGAATGTAAAACTCCATGAGAATGAGCTGATCTAGACCCACTTGCGCACGCGCCGTAGCTACTTCACGCTACATTTCTTCATCGCCGGTCGGTTATGTGATCCTATATCTCTGACTCTCATTATATAAACTATGTTTTGGATTTTCCCGTCACTGGAGTTAGCCGTAAAATGATGAATTTAAATCGAAGACTATTTTATTGAAAAATATTCATAATCAAATTATATATTTTTACAATTATAGGAGTCTAACCGTTAATATTTTATCCATTTTTGGTTTTGTTTACATCAAATTCTTGTCCATTATATAAAGAACCCTTTAACTAACGAACACTGTCAATGTATTAGAGTTGATATTCGCACGGACACTGTCAGTGCCAAGGCTATTAGAGTTGATATTTGCACGGACACGAAGTGGTAAAAGCATGTAATCTTTACATTCTGCTTTTTACTAGATATTAGAATAATACATTATTTCCCAACACTGACACAATTCTTTGTTTTTAATTATAGTATTGTTATTACATTATAATCTATAATAATACTCTCTAAAACAGTTTTAATAAAAATTGTAATAAATTCCTTTCCTAAATATGTATAAACTAAAATTATGTAAATTGTATAAAAAGAGCGGGACACCCTGAGACACAGGCATCACGCCAAGTTTAGGGGCCTTCGTAAAAGGTGAAAATGTACTTTGACAAATAAAAATAATAATAAATGTATGCAATAAAATCATTTATTATATATTTTTCTATAATTATAGTATACTGCTCAAGTAGAATCCCAACCTAACAAAATTGATTACCGACTATCCATTAAAATCTCGTGTCCTAAATCCCCAACTGCCTCCGTGGCCTAGCGGTGAAGTCCGTGGATTTAGACTCAAAGGTACCGGGTTCGATTCCTGGTCGTGACACAAAAATAATGATTGATGTAAATAAATAATTTAATCTGCCGAACACGTTCAATTTATTGTTCTTAAATTAGCAAAGGTTAGTCTTCCACTAACAGGTGTAGAATCATTCTAAATAATTTAAATAATGACGTGTCACAAATGCCTGTAATAGGTTTACGTGAATAAAATATTTTGACTTTGACTTAATTAATATTTAATTTATTTATGATTTTTCTCGAGTTTGGTACGCTGGAGACATCGACGGGCTTGCCACTTGTCATGGTTGGCCTATAGTAAAGTTGGCTAAATGTGAATCCGCTTATTTATAAGCGTGGTTTCTGACCACCCCGAAAGGGAAACGGTCGTGATGATACTCTACGTTAAAACCCCAATGTTGGTTCTCAAACTTTATGAGAACACTTTAGTTTAGAACAATACTCAATTATTTAATAAGGCCACGATAAGAATCTAAACAATTATAGCGTGTCAATTTTACAATATTTGTAATGATTTAAAAAAACTTCCCAAATATTTCATACGACTCAATATTTATTGTTATTATTATCAATTGGGTTCGATTCCTGGTCGAGGACAAAAACTATTTGACATTGTGACATTTTTCGAGTCTAGTACGCTAGAGACATTGACAAGCAAACTCTCTATCAGCAATATTATAAAAGTAAAGTATTACGACCGTTTCCCTTTCGGGGTGGTCAGAAATCACGCTTATAAAAAAGCAGATTCACATTTAGCCAACTTTCCTATAGGCCAATCATGACAAGTGGCAAGCTCGTCGATGTCTCTAGAAATATCACAAATAAATTAAATATTAATAAAATTAAATAATATTATTGTGTCCCCACCAGGAATCGAACCCAATAATATTAAATTTACATAATAAAATAAATACTGAATTTAAAATAAATAATTTATTGTCTAAATCCACGGACTTAACCGCTAGACCACGGAGGCAGTTGTAATAGTAAAAAAAATCATTGATAGTATAATCTGACATTCCCTAGAACACACAGTCCTAGACCTCCACTGTTGGCGATGGGTCTTCCAGAAATTTCTGGACAATTTGGCCTATACTCGCCACGCTGGCCAGACGCGTTGGCGAGGGTCCGATGTCAATTTTATATTGATATTAACGATTCCACAAGTTGGCATTAGTGGAACCGGGACCGACGGCTTAACGTGCTCTCCGAGGCACGGGAACGGTGGTGTTGTTATCTAAGACAAATGTACGTTGAGAAAAGTATCATCACGATCGTTTCCCTTTCGGGGTGGTCAGAAATCACGCTTATAAATAAGCAGGTTTACATTTAGCCAACTTTACTGCCGGCCAATCTTGACAAGTGGCAAGCTTGTCGATGTCTCTAGCGTACCAAACTCGAGAAATATCACATATAAATTAAATATTAATTAAATTTATCTATTTAAATTAAGAAATATTATTGTGGCACCAGGAATCGAATACTTATTTATGACTTAACTACTAAATCACGGAGGCAGTTTGTACGTAACGTAAAAATGTACGTAAGAAAAGTGTATTTTTTCGGGGTGATTTTATGATTTTAAGAAAAATGATTTTATAACCGAGCCACCACCAGTTCGGGATAGTATAATAACATTTTTCTATAAACAACTTTTTTTAATTTGATACCACACATTTGTTTGGTATGTATAAACGAGTATACGACCCTTGCGATATTATAAAAGCTCACCGTCAGCCATAATATAGAAGCGTAAATAAACGCCGACGTCATATTTAGGCACTAAAACACTGCACTTTAGTTTGCACCAATCAGCGTGAAGTATAGATGCGCGTGCGGCGCCGCTGCACCGCTGTGCACAGACTGAAGTGTGGATCCACCGCACTGCAGACACCCCACCGAATATTTTCACAAGTATTGCGTTTCCTATAAACGCATGTGTATAATTAAACTTTACTGCATAATAATTGTACAAGTATGTAATTGAAATTCTTACTTAATTGTAACTGCCGGGACACAATAATTGATTTGTGATATTTCTCAAGTTTGGTACGCTGGAGACATCGACGAGCTTGCCGCTTGTAATGATGGGCCTATAGTAAGGTTGGCTAAATCTGAATTCGCTTCTTTAAAAGCGTGGTTTCTGACCACCCCGGAAGGGATATAAGTACCGGGTTCGATTCCTGGTCTTAACACAATAATTGATTTAATTTTAATTTAGATTTAATTAATCGTAGTATTCTGAACGTAAAAATTCAATCGACATCTACAACATTAAATAATCAGCCTGCTATATAATAACAGGCATAAAACAATTGCACAAGTCTTTAGACCAAACCTAAACTGCTAGATCACAATACACATGCGAGTAATGTAATCGGAGCACAACATTTTTTAAAATCAGTTTTTGAATAAAGGATTATTAAGCCTAATAGTGACGCCTGACAATAAGTATAAATATTTATTAGTACTTAAATAAAATCGATATCATAATCTGCCGTACCGGGATCGATTCCTGCTCTTTGTCCCAATAAATTATTTTTATTTATTTGTGATATTTCTCGAGATGGTACGCATCATCGAAAAGCTTGCCACTTGTCATGATGGGCCTTAGAGTAAATTGACTAAATGTGAATCAGCTTCATTAATATAAATAAATTATAAAAAAGCATGGTAGTAAAAAATCATTACGACCGTATCCCTTGTGGGGTGGTCAGAAACCACGCTTTTGTAATCAGCTTGTCCACATTTAGCCAACTTTACTATAGGCCCATCATGACAAGTGGCAAGTTTGGCGATGTCTCCAGCGTACCAACTTGAGAAATGTGACACACAAATAAATATATATATATAATTGTACGGCCTTAATCGCTATATTTATTTATTTAAACACTTTGTGTCGTGTTCACTTCACTTTGTGACATGTCGTAGGGCATTCTCTGACCGTTGACCATTGGGATAAATGAGATTTCTTTGTTAGATCGAGGATAGTGAAATTATATCTTTACCACGGAGGCAGTATACTCGTATCGCGTATCCGTTCAGTAGTGGAAGAAAAGTGAGCGGCTTTACACGACGTATAAAACAGGAATTTATTTACCCATTTTTTTTATACTACTCACATCTAAATTTGCGTGATTTGTTAAAAACAAGGATTGAAATTTCAGTTTTTTATTTTTATTTATTCTTTGGAGTTTACATTAAAAAAACGAAATTGTATGTATGTGCTAGCGCTAGTATTTACCCGTACAACACAAAAAACAGACTTAAATAATAATGTAATTTTTCGTAGTTATAGTCACATTAAAAAATGTTTATCGATTTTTTACTAATATAAAAAAAAAACAATAGTTAAAAAGTGATATCAATGAATACCTGTACTATAGCCGCCTTAACATTGGTCCCATCTACGCCACACCCTGTATAGTATCATTGTTTAGTGATGTTAATATTTTTTTAGTGCCACCTTTTTATCGCTCGCGAGTGTATAAATTATGAAAGGCATTATCATATAGTTTTGCAACTTGACGTGGGCTTCCCGCCACAATCTGCATTTAACTGGTATCGCGTTTGCCATCGACCACCGTGTTGGGTTAGGAAACTGACCACTTACGTTTGACAATGGAAAATTGTTGGCAATAGCAAACCTATGGTAAATTTACCAGGGTCCACAAAAAGTCACT
The DNA here is from genome assembly GCA_910589645.1 of Tinea semifulvella. Taxonomy (NCBI): domain Eukaryota; kingdom Metazoa; phylum Arthropoda; class Insecta; order Lepidoptera; family Tineidae; genus Tinea; species Tinea semifulvella. The sequence goes on along the minus strand of OU342598.1, from coordinate 443,138 downwards.
TTAACCATCTGCTGCCTATGACTGAGCCGTTGCTGCTCCCCTGTATTCGGCTCTCCACTCAGTTTCAGAATCAAGATGGACCCGAATGGGCAACCCGAAAGCCGACAAAACGCAATCATCATTACAGCCCCTAGACACAGCGTCCTAGACCTCCACTGCTGGAGATGGGCCTTCCAGAATATATATCTGGAGAATTTGGCCTACACTCGCCACGCTGGCCAGACGGCTTGGCGAGGAAAACGCAATAACCTCTGCTAATTTAAGAACATTAACCCCGCGTTCGTCTTATAGCATTTCCAACATTTCGTAGCAACTTCATAAACCAGCGCGAAATGTCATTTGTGTTCAGAAATACCACTTTCGATAATAGTAACCTAAGCACGCTTAAAGGTGTTCCGATACGCGCTTAAACTGTTTTGCCAAGCTGTGTGACGTCTGTGTGCGTCACAAAAGACATCATTTCTCACGATATCGAGGTAGATCGCTCTGAGCGCTGTCAATTTTTTGTCATTACGAGGGGCGTTCAAAATATTCTCGGTATGTGGATAAAAACAAACAAGTACGAAAAGTTTGATATTTTTATTTTTCAATATACTCCCCCCCTATGTTCATACACTTATAAGATCGATCAATTATTTTTTTTAATCCCTCATAAAAATATTTTTTATCTTTGGTGTAAAAATGCTCCTCCACGGCCGTCTTCAACGCTTCATCGTCAGAAAATTTATTTCCACGCAGATCCTTTTTAAGATTGGGAAACAAAAAGAAGTCGCTTGGGGCTAAGTCCGGACTATAGGGTGGATGAGTAACAGTTTCAAACCCACATTCAACAATAGCTGCCTTGGCAATATGAGCAGTATGGACAGGGGCGTTGTCATGCAGAAGCAGAACACCTTTGGTTAACTTTCCTCGCCTCTTTTCTTTGATCGCATCTCTTAATTGACGTATAACGTTAGCGTAGTACTGCCCTGTGATATTTACACCTTTTTCTTTATAATCGATAAGCAAAACTCCTTCACAATCCCAAAATATTGTGGCCATGACCTTGCCAGCTGACGGGATTACCTTGAACTTCTTGGGATGAGCTGAACCCTTAATGTGCCACTGCATGGACTCCTGTTTGCTCTCTGGGTCATAATGATGAACCCAGGTTTCATCTCCAGTAACTATTTTTTGCAGCACCTCATCGGGATTTTCACCACACAGGTCGATAAAATCTGAACAGCAAGCCACACGCATATCCTTTTGAAGAAGCGTCAGCATTCGCGGAACCCATCTTGCACTTACTTTTGACATATTAAGATGGTCATGTATAATGTCATGTACGGTACCAATAGAGAGATTGGTTACTTGAGCTATAGATTTTACCTTCACTCGGCCGTCTTCCAATATAAGTTTTTCCACTTTATCAATATTTTCTTGTGAGGTAGCCACTACAGGCCGGCCAGGTCTAGGGTCATCTTCAATACTCTCCCTTCCACGCTTAAATTCGCTTGACCATTTTTGAATAGTAGATAAAGAAGGAGCAGACTCACGGTAAACACAATCCATTTCCTCTTTTATGGTTTTTTGATTTTTACCCTGTTTTGTCAAGAATTTTATGACGGATCGGTGCTCTAATTTCGTTAAAATTGTTAATTCGCTCATGGTGTTCATGTTTGTTCGGCAATTGCAGAAAAACAAAAGAACATCTCGGTTCCAATTTTACTTTTTTTTAATGTCAATGGATGAATCTTAGCGGCCAGTAACAAATATATATATAAAAGAGGTTGTAACGTATCAATACCGAGAATATTTTGAACGCCCCTCGTATGTCGCGCGCCATTTTCAAGTTTATTTAATATTAGGTTTTCTTTTAAATTATTGAATATTGTAATTCGTTTATACTGTTTGTATGTTACTTCTAAAACAAATCTATAAATTATATTAAAGTAGGAAGTGGAAAAAATAATGTCTGTAACACGGCAATTTATTTTAAAAGATCAAAATAAGTTAATAATATTAAACTTTACACATATAAAGATGAATAAACCGAGAGATGGATATTTGTTAGTATTCATACTCAAAGATGTGGAATCCGCAATTTATCTTCCATGCATTTAAAAAAAAAACTAACATTTTATGAATGAAAATGTGATTTAGACCGTTCCGAATTAATATCACGCTCTGAGCATCCAAATCGCGATATTTGATTCGGAACGACACGGTCAGTGTCCTATTCGTTCTAAGCGCTCTAAACGCGATTCGGAATGAGGGAATGCTAACATTTCTTAAATAAAACGAGCGGTGAGGCTACTTTTTGACAAGTATTTTCGTTCATGTTTTATCATACCATGGCATCCAACACACATGATATTATTATGGTCTTTGAATTTATAACATAAAATCGTTTAAAATACCTTTTTAACAAATATAATTGAAAACTATAAGGTATATAACAATGTAAACAAACCATTTCATATGTTAATGACATCTGTCAAAAAGTAACATCAATAACCCTCCTTTCAACACGGTACTGACATATGAAATTACCATCAAATGTTGGAATTTTCATTAAACGAACGCCTTGTGCTAAAAAAAGTGGTATTTTCATGCTAACATTACTTAATCGTCCCCACTCTGCGTCTTCCCGTACGTGGTCTTCACTCTAGAACCCGTTTGCCCCATCGTTCGTCGGTTCTGCGGCAGATGTGTCCGGCCCATTGCCACTTCAGCTTGCTAATTTTAAAAGCTATGTCAGAAATTCCGTTCTTTGACGAATATCAACGTTTCAAATTCTATCCATTAGAGATATACTGATTTATAATTACTACTAAATAAACATAGTTCGATCATCTCCTTTTGAATATTGAATAGTATAATTAAAATAGTAAAAGTAAGTTGGTAGTAGTATGGTAGTAGTTGGTAGTAGTTGGTAGTAGTATGAATCGCTTATATAAATAAATTTCCCGACAGTACCGAAAAAACCGGAAATCAAATTCAAAAAAATCCGCATTCGAACCCTACTGACCACGTCAAGCGCGGAAAGTGCGGCGATCTAGGACTGTATTGTGGGGACTGTACTGACGATCTATAGACAATATTGTAACATTGGCTGTGCTTTTCATGTATTGCTGAAAAGTGTCAGCATTCACGCAAGGAGCGGCCGCAAGTGAAATCGTATCGCGTGTCCACTTTCCATCTCTCGTACATTTCGCCGTTTTTTCATACGCAGCTGTACAGTACGGAACGCAACTATTCGTGCGAGTACGAAACTTACAATAAATACACACATTACAATGACCTTCATATAGGTACTGGATATTTCATTCAATTTATTTTGTCGAGATCAGCCATTGAAACTTCAAATCTCAACCGTTACGTTTTTGACAATGTAAAGGATGTCTTAGAATAATTTTATTTTTGATATTTAAAAAAGAGACATCATTATAAATTCAAATTTTAATGGTAAAATAGCAATAACATCATTGCAAAAAAGTCATTTGCAATTGCGGACGTTCACTTCTTCACACTCGTTTAGCCTAGAACTTGAATTTTCAATCACACGCTGCAGTCGACCTAGGAATAGCTTTAATTTCGTTTGTGATTATTTGACATGTAATTTATTTTTCCATTTTTTTTTATGTATTTAGGTGTGTTGAAACTAATGACTATCTATATAACTGTAAACATTTTGATGCTGCATGACGGCAGGATACGTCGGAAAACTGTCCTACTACTAGCCACAATATGTACCGTATTCTGGAAAATAAATGTTTTGTTTTTGGCACACTGCCATATAAATTAAACTGTCATAAAAAGAAGTAATTACGAGACGGGTATCATTATCATTACAGCCCCTATAACACAGCGTCCTAGACCTCCACTGCTGGAGATGGGCCTTCCAGACGTTAATTTTTAATCATAATAATTAATAGCGATTCCACAAGTTGGTATTAGTGGAACCGGGTCCGACTGCTTTTTCTTAAGTTAATGTTATTTTTATATGTATTTTAGTTGTATGTATGTAGTTTAGCCATCTGTTGCCTGATAAAAAAAAGATATTATTATTATTAACATGCTCTTGTTTAATATTTAGTTTAGTAGATAATGTCTTTTTACAAGCAAGCCACCTCCGGTAAGTTTTAACAATTAGTGTAAATTGTTTTAAATTCTCGGTCTTTTTGTATAAGTCAATCCACACATACCAAGGTTTGGACCTAACAAAATATCCTCTATTACTGTACTGCTATGGTTCGGTGTGCTATAGCAAAGTTAAGAGTCCCTATTAACATTAGTAAATCATGTCTGAATGAATAGTTGGTTTGTTTTCGCTATCCAGTGACAATATTATTTGCATAATATATCGTTTTTATGCACGATCGATTCCGCTAACATTTAAATTATTTGTCCACTTGCTAGTATTTATTGACATTCAAAACTGGATTGGTAGATAGGTTTTTTTTTGTAACTAATAATGTTACAAGCAGTAAAATTATTTTACAGTATTTTTTATATTTATGGCGACTACTGCCTCCGTGGTCTACCGCTTAAGTCCGTGCATTTAGACGCTGAGGTACCGGCTTCGATTCCTTGTCGGGACACAATATTTTTTTAAATTTATTTGTGATATTTCTCAAGTTTGGGCCGCTATAGACATCGATAAGCTTCCCACTTGTCATAATATAGTAAAGTTGGCTAAATGTGAATCCGCTTATTTATAAGCGTGGTTTCTGACCACCCCGAAAGGGAAACGGTAGTGATGATAGTAGATATCTTATTTTATTATCCTTTTATAAACTAGGGATGATTAAAATTAATGTTATTTTATTAGGAACCCTAAACTAAATGAAATTGCTTTTTTTATGGAAACACTCGCTGTAACGATGGTTGCTTAACCTGTACGCATTGTTGCCTTCGACTTATCTGCACTGTAGATCACAATTAACAGAACACAGTCCGTATTCTTGAAACCAGATACAATTTCGATATAAAATTCAATCCAAAATATTTTATAACCTTGTAGTTTTTAGCAAAACAAATATTTTTCTAAATTTTATGTGAATACTGGTGTTGTCACGTTAAGCGTAACATTGAAATAAAACTACAGACTTTAAGCAATGGAAGTTAATGTATTAAGAAAAATGAAGTTAACAAAACAAGAGATTAAACTTTTTAAACTTTCGCGCATATTCATAATAGTTTTTATAATTTTAACGGGTCTGTATAAAGTGGACTGCAGCTGTGGGAGTTCATATATTGGCCAAACTAAACGCACGATAGCCGAGAGGGTCAAGGAAGATATAGCAGCTGTAAAAAAACTGCCAATTAAACAAGTCAGCAATAACAAAACACCTAATGGATAGTGGCACAAACCATTGGATTGAGCTGCATGACCCAAAGATAATTTCCACCGATCGTCACTATTATAGTACCTACGTGAAGCGATCGAAATAAAGAAACACAAAAATTTCAATCGAGAGGGGGGTTATAAGCTATCTTCATCGTGGAATCCAGTAATCAATAGGTTTCGACGCCGGGAAAAATCGCCCGGTGTCGCCAAGGATATTGTAAGTGTCGTGTGACGTGACTTCTAAAAACTTTAAAAGTGATAAGTGGGTAGGTTTACATCTACCGCCCAGTATGTACGAGACTACACCGCATAGCTTCAGTCGACCCGTGACCACGGCCATTGCAACTTGGCTGAAACGTCGGGAGAAATATGTCTCTAAGGTAAATCGCGTAAAGACCCGTTAAAATTATAAAAACAAGAGATTCTACTATTCCATCTCCAAATCCTAGTGGTGGTCACTTCAGTCTACACCAAGACAAGGTACCAGATAGATGAGACTGCAGCGGTGGTGCACAAAATAAATTACTGCACGTGGTCATAAAGTGACCGCGTACTATTTTCTATTCAATACTTACCCAAGCTCAGGGGTGACAATATCTGGCAGAAGAGAAAAGTGAAGATATAAATATTTTAAATTAAAGCTGATAGTAATTATTAAGCAAGGCTAGTGTGAAGCAGTGTTGCAGCGAGTAGGAAAAAGAGAATCAATCTGACAGTTTAAAAATTGTGTGAGGCAAAGGATGTCGTTTGCAGCCGAAAGCGTTCATCCTTGGCCATTGTCGATTATAATCGCTACAGTGTATAAAATAAAAATACAAATTTAATGTACCTTTTATTATTTATTCGTGTCTCTCTCCCATATCAGCTGTTTGGCGTAAGGATACCGTGGAGTCAGAACGTTGTTCAAACCCCCCCGGCATATACCAATGAGAAATACACTATTCTTAAGTACATTTGTCTTAGATTTACAACATCATCGTTCCCGTGCCTCGAAGACCACGTTAAGCCGTTCGGTCCCGGTTCCACTAATACTAACTTGTGGAATCGTTAATAAATTTTCATTAAAAATTTACATCATATCCTCCAGCGTGGCGAGTGTAGGCCAAATTCTCCAGATATATGTTCTGGAAGGCCCATCTCCAGCAGTGGAGGTCTAGGACGCTGTGTTTTAGGGGCTGCATTGATAATGATAATTCGTAATTACTTCGCGCAGGAATTTATTAATTCATATGGCAGTGTGCCAAACACAGTAACATTCCTCAGAGCACAGTAACACAGATTTGATGAGTGAACAAATTTGCTTGTCAAGAATACTGGTCCGAAACCATTATTCTTCGGAATATGGCAGCCTAATCACTCCACTGCATAGATTTTAAGAATGATAGACAAAAAATACATCGCTATATTTCACATGGTGTAATTAGATAATAGTGCATGTTCAAATTATAATATTGGTTGGAGCTTAAAGCTCTTAACAATAGTTATTTTTTTATTTTTATTTTGGAAACAAACGGTTAAATCAATATTAATTAGATGTACCTAAATATAGTTATTTCGTAAATAAGTAATTAGTAAAAAATAAACATCATCAAAGTATCTTTTTTTTTTCACTTTCACTTTCGGGGTGGTCAGAAACCACGCTTATAAATAAGCGGATTCAAATTTAGCCAACTTTACTATAAGCCAACCATGACAAGTGGCAAGCTCATCGATGTCTCCAGCGTACCAAACTCGAGAAATATCACAAATAAATTAAATATATTTACTTACATTAATGAATGTTTTTGTGTCCCGACCAGGACCGCTAGACCACGGAGGCAGTTTTATTCTGTTTTTCATTTAAATAACTAAAGTATGGTGATACATACATACATATCTTCACGCCAGGTCCCTTGCGGGGTAGGCAGAGACAATTGAGCGCCACTTGTCACGATCTCGACATACCTCTTTCGCTTCTTCGACATTCATCAACCTCTTCATACATGCCCTTTTGTTTCGATGGCTTTTTATTGCACCGTCAGCTATTGTTTTATTTATTTGATCGTGATAAGTGAGTCTTGGTCTGCCAGGGCCTCTTTCACCCACAACTTTCGCATTATATATCTAGTTCGTCAATCTCTCTTCAGTCATCCTTTCAACATGCCCGAACCATCGGAGCATGCCTTTCCTTATTTTTGTCCCTATGCTTTCTTTCATACCCACCTACATAAACTAAAATAAACTGTGAATAGTATTGTATTATTTTATAACTTTTTAAATAACTGTTAAAACATTACGAAAATTGGGTTTACGTTTTACAATTCATAGATTTCAAATATGGCATGGTTACCATTTTATTCTCCAGATACGACGATAAATCTGTCTCAAGTGTTTTATGTGAAAAATCATCAACAGTTTTTTATTATTATTATACTAGCTCGACAAGTGACCTTGCACCCACTTGATGGTAAGTAGCGCGCAAGGTCTATGATTGTTCGCAGCTGGAATAAGACACTCAAAACTGGCATCAGTCCCTAACACTATGCCGGCTTGACTGGGCATGACGGCAATTCGAGTCTGATCCCGAAACGTGTGGATACACTTTACTGGGTCTATCGGCACGAACGGTGAATACTTCCCCGCCGCGGCAGACTGGGGAAATTACCACCATCAGCCCCCCTACCACCTATTACCTATTTCCTTTGTAGCATCCCTCCCGGGCACAGAAGCCGCTCACCAGCTGGTGGTGTGTGTCCGTAACAAGTGTACTCCTGAGGAGGCCCTGAACGTTCTCCGGGACCTGCCCAACCCGCTGCGGACGGGAGACCAGGCCGCCACCACCCAGGCCGCGCCGTACAACCCCCTCAAGATAGATGTCTTCGTCCAAACCCTACTTAATTTGGGCAGCAAAAGCATATCACATAGTTTTGCTGCAATATCCAAGTTTCATTATGTTTTTAAGGTATGTATTAAAACTAGTGTTAAGTTTTAAGCTGATATGTAGAATTATGCATTGTACATTGTGGTAGAAACATGTACCAATGAGAAATACACTTTTCTTACGTACTGCAGTCATAGATTGACAACACAAGCAATGCCAACTTGTTGAATTGTTAATAAATTGTCATTGAAAATTCACATCATAACCGCACCAACCCGTCTGGCCAGCGTGGCGAGTGTAGGCCAAATTCTCCAGATATATATTCTAGAAGACCCATCTCGTGGAGGTCTAGGACGCTGATGTTCTAGTGGCTGTAATGATGAAGACCAGCAAATTTTTGCCAAGTTGTCTATTTTCTTGGCCTACGATTTATTTACCATGTTTTAGTCAATGGCTAAAGAGATGGGTTCGAACCTTGGCATGTACTAATGAGAAATACACATCGTTCCCGTGTCTCGGAGAGCACTTTAAGCCGTCGGTCCCGGTTCCACCGATATCAACTTGTGGCATCTTCTTCAGATATATGTGTTCTGGAAGGCCCATCTCCAGCAGTGGAGGTCTAGGACGCTCTGTGCTAGGGGCTGTAATGAAATAATAATAAAAATCCAATATTATTAAGATCTAGATCTATAGTGTCTAGCACACGTTGTCTAAGACCAGCTAACAATGGACTTTCCAGAGAATTTGGCCTCTGAAAACGACTGGCAAACATATTTAATATTATTAAAATTTATCTGTTTTAAAAACAAAATTCATAAATTTCAGATCTTAGCAGAATCCGAAGAAGCACAGATCTGCATACTCCGCAATGTTTGGGAGTTATGGCATAGACATCCACAGATGGACTGTGTTTTGGTAGATAAGATGCTCAAGACACAAATAGTGGATTGTAGTGCGGTGGCTAACTGGCTGTTTTCTAAGGAAATGGCGCCACACTTCACTGACGGTTGTCTATGGGAAATCCTTCATTTAACCATAGACAAGATGAACAAACATGTGTCCAAACTTGGTGAGTATTGTCTCTGGTGGATGTGGTATACAATTAGTGGATTGTATTGCGGCTGCTAACTGGCTGTTCTAGCGATAACACAAATAGTGGATTCGTGGCGTGGATAACTGGCAATTCTGATGCATATATCAAACAAATAGTGGATTGTAGTGCGCTGGCTAACTGTTCTAAAAATGGCGACACACTGACCCCATAGGCTTCTTACCATAGACAAGATGAACAATCACGTTTGACTTGGTACTGTGATCAAAATATATTGTGAAATGATTTGTCTAAAATAATACAATTATTATATTTAAGGTCGTGAGTTACAAGAAGCCAAAGAAGCTCTGGCTCGAGCTGACTCCAGCACTTCTGACTCAGAGGACGAGTCCAACAAGAAGAAGATGGATCAGGACAAACCTACAGAACAGGTAACAAATGATTCGAACACTAATTGTATTAAGCTTGGGCCTATAACTCTTATCAGTATCAAATCATATGAAAGAAATTAATTTAATGTTTTTAGGTTTAAACTAATTATTATGTTTTAATGCAAGGCTAACCTATATTCTAAGACGTTTCCTCCACTCAACCATCCCTTCCAGCTGTCAGACGAGTTCCCTCACGAGATCCTCAAAATTGGTATTCTTAGTTGTGAACTCTCCAAACCTAGAAAGGCATAAATGTTACCATTTTAAATATTTCCAGTATAATAACATTTTTGTTCTGGCAACATTGAAGAGTGCGTTCTCGTATTCTATATATATATATTCAGAATTACTATATGCAGGCACTTTTAACATCCATAAGCCTGTCTCTTTCGTATTATGAAAATTAATGTGTCACAAATAATATTTATAATTTTGAAACAAAATCTGATTTGAAGGAGTTTACAATAGGTTATCTGCGCCATTTTGCACGGACATGTCAAGTCCAAGCTTTTCGTTTTGTAAATTAGTTTACTGAGGATATTGTTAGACAAAAGTGGTGTTATTTTGTTTAATAATGTGCTACATTGTGAATAGTTATGGAAAACGATAAATTGGACTTTATATATGGGGCACAAGTTGTAGTTTATTTTTTGCGGTTTTCCCGCGCTGTCAACTCCCATATTTTACCCGACGTGTTTGGGCTATAATGCCGCGAGTGACTCCAAGAAAGGCATCAAATTCTGAAACATCTGGAATTTGATGATAACTTCATTAACTCAAGAGGTAGAAAGATATATTACGTCAGATTTGGCTGTATGGGCTAAACCCTTTGCCTTCCCTATTTAACTATAATTTAACTAATTAATAAGAAATTAATGTTTAAATAATATAAATATTATTATTTATTGAGAATACAATGCCTTTTAAACTTTATTATAAATATTAACCGAAAATAATATAAACACGCTTCAAGGAAGTTTTCCGTCGCGTTGTTCCCTTGAGTTTGACAGTTCTCGCGTGCCGAGGCGTGCCTCCGTTTGACAGCTGTAAGAAATAATCGAGTGGAGGAGCCGTGAATATGTTAGATGTATTTGAGCCAAATTGTTCTGTTCCAGGCAGTAGAGCGGATGGAAGAGCGTCTGGACGCCGGACATACTGACCAGAAGAGATTGTTCCTGATCGTATTCCAGAGGTTCATCATGATCCTCTCGGAGCACGTCCTGAGGTGTGACACGGACGCCAAGGACCCCGACACCTCCTGGTATCGCAGCACGGTGGGCAGGCTCCGACAGGTCTTCTTGGTTGTAAGTCTTCCGACAATTATACAAGGTCATAATCGCAGCCCCTGGACCTGCACTGCTGCACACTCGCCACGCTGGCCAGACGGGCTGGTGAGCGATCGGATTCGCTTGTAGCCAACTTTACGGCTGTCCATCATAGACAAGTAGTAAGCTGGTCGATGTCAAAAAGTCAGCTGACAAATTTTATTCTCTCTCCGCCATATAGAACTGGCACCCGCACGGTAAATCCATGGGTTGCAATGGGCATGGGTTTAGATCCGATCACGATCGAAGTAATCTGACAATGATTTCAGAGTTAATTCTTCCACTTTACGCGATGTACCCGGCACCCGTACGATGAATCAATAGGTTGTTAAGCTAGTTTAGGCCTGATCACTATTGAATCCATCTGACAATAATTTCCGTGTTTATACTTTCCACCACACACGATAAACCCGGCACCCGTACGGTGGATCCATGGTTGCAAAGCAAAGACAATGATTTCCGTGATTTATCCACCACGCACGATAACCTCCGTACGGTGATTCGAATATAAATTTTGTTGAGCGCCATATTTTTGTTTCCAGCACCACGAGCAGGTCCAGAAGTACAGCAGTACTCTGGAAACCCTTCTGTTCACTCCAGACGTGGACCCCCACATTCTGGACGTCTTCCACCAGTTCCTGGCACTCACTTCTTAGAATAACATCTACTCTTACACGGTTATGAGTTACATAAACTTATCTACTGAAATATATAGCGATGTCATTAACAGGGCTTAATGCTTTTGGGTCCTTCTCGCTCGCACAATCAAATAAAAAAAAACAAGTCTGATTATGCTTTTGAGAAATGTAGTCAATCAACTATTTAGGAAATTAAATTACGGATGTTGGGATATGTAGTGATATGTAGTTGGATGAAAAAATAACACCATGACGAAACGCCTGTTTTCTACAAGCGGCAAAGGCAGTGTTGTATATATTACATAGTATATTAAAAATTAAGGCGTAAACGCGTAAACAACGGACATTTTAGACATTTATTCACTTTCATATACCAAATAGACAGAAAAATAGCAAAAAAAAAACATGATTTTCCTCTATTTTACTAAAAACAAATATATATCCAAATTGTCAGTAATTTTATTTCCTAGTAAGTTAATTTCTCATTTTTTTTTTGTTTTTATAATATTGGATTGTGCAAGCGTTACTCTTTTAAAGATTTAATTTTCAATATGTCTCAAACTGTAATAGGACCAGCAGCCCTGTTCTGTTACTTAAGCGCAAACGTTATATAATGGAATCCGTTAACTATATATATATATCACGCTATCGAGGTTGATATTAGCACCGCCGCTGTCAAGGTCGAGCGCTTATAGAGTTAAAAATTGAACAATATTTTGTAATTATGACGCAATCTCTGACGTAAATAATGGAATTCACTAATAACGTTTGCCACTAAGTAATAGGGCTGCAGATACGTCTAAGAGCGACCTTTACCGATCGAGTATACGAATGTAATCATCTTTCTACATTTACATGATAAAATATATTTTTTATAGGCTGGCATGTAAATTGTAAAAACTGATCCCGGTCGTTATTTATGCTCCCATTCCGGACCTCGCGTACCGCTTACCATCAGCACGATGTCTCATGTCGCGTTCAGAATTTAAAAAAAAATGTACAATTCCATACGGGGTGAATTTTTGTAGTGGGTGTAGATGGCTACTTCCAGTATCCAGTAGTATCTAAAAATTTTAACCAATGCGTTCTACCAGTATTGTCGTACGGAGCAGAAACGTGGACACTGACAGTGGGTCTGGTCCACAAATTGAAGGTCGCTCAGCGGGCTATGGAGAGAGCTATGCTCGGTATTTCTCTGATGCATAGAATCTGAAACGTAGACATCCGTCAGAAAACCAAAGTTACAGACATACCCTTCAAAATTAGATGAAGCAGCAGTGGTCCGGACACGTCTAAGGAGAACCGATGACCGATGGAGTAGACGAGTTCTGAAGTGGAGACCACGTACAGGAAAACCCAGATTGACGAATGACCTGAAAAAGGTAGCTGGTGGGTCTCTGGATAAGGTTGGCAAAAAACGTTTGCAATGGCTCCCCTAACAACAATTTGGCAACCCATCACCATTGCTTTTGTATTTTTTTAAATAAAAAGTGGATTCTAGATCAGTAAAGGTCGCTCTCAGACTGTAATTACTGAATTAATTTTCTCACCTAATACCAAGATTTTATATATATTAAACTAGTTTTAGAAGTTTAAACTAATTTTTGCCTCTAGGTCCAATTGTGTTTTGCACTCTTGTTCAGAGTCCCTGAATTAGTGTAACTTCTTCTGAATAGACCTTTGGAAAGAACCATAATCCGTGAGACAAGTGACAGATATAGGGTTACCAGGGTTGAACGAAATTAAATAGTGATGTAGCCGATATCGCAAAAAATAGCAAGTTTTGAAAAAAAAAACAACTTAATTTTGCCGATTTTGTGATCTAAAAGATGTTTTTCATGGTTTTGTTTTAAAGTAAAAAAAATATATATATTTTTCAAAAAAGTTTTTGTCTTATTTATTTTTCTCGTTCGAAGTGTCATAAGTCAAACCCTCGCAAGATTGAAATGTATTTTTAGTAATGTGGTCGATTTAGATCTTAAAATATGAAAAAAAAACAGGGATCTAATAGATAAAAACAACTAGTAACCCAAGCCGTTATAAAAAATATTGATACGTTGAGTCTGGCAACAATTAATTGTCTTGTCTCACAGATTATAGTTTTAACTTTATACGAGAATATTAAGGACTTTGTTTTACATAAAAACCTTAGTTTTGCTTAGTTTTTAAGTTTGTTAGTAATAATATAATTTATATCAGTAGATTCATCTGCAACTATTGTGACATACATTGGTATTAAAACAATATAATTATTTAAGTGGATTTCTGGTCTTTTATTTTCAATTATGTATGGAAGTAAGATGAGAGTAGAGTTAATGCAGTAGAGATGAGGTCGTTGCGTCGGATATGCGGCGTCACTGTGGACCGCATACGTAATGACGAAATACTCAAAATGGTAGGTTTTAAAGAAAGCATAGTGACAAAAATTGTCACGATCAAATAAATAAAACAATGGGTGAAGGTGCATTAAAAAGCCATCGAAACAAACGGGCATGTATGAAGAGGTTGATGAATGTTGAAGAAGCGAAAGAGGTATGTCGTGATCGTGACAAGTAGCGCTCAATTGTCTCTGCCTACCCCGCAAGGGATTTGTCGTGAAGATATGTATATGTTTGTATGTACATACTAATAACCATAATATGTTAAATACTAACAATTTATATACTACAAACAATATTATATACCTATACTTAAATAAGTTTTTGTGAGCTATTTAAAGCGATAATTTAGATATAAATATTAACTATATGCTTAGTTAAGGCCTTGATTTAAATAATGTGAGAATAACATTTTTTAAACAATTACTGTCAGATGCTCGTCGTAGTTCTACTGGCAGGTCGTTTTACAGTGCGCTGCGACAAAAGTAAACAGGTTGAACAGAAATACAGAATGGTGAGAAAGAATGAAATAAAGGGAGATAGGCAAATTTGTCCTTGAGATATGTCGGTGTCGCAGGCTCGTTGAGAAAATAGAAAGAAAATCTATGTAACGGGATAAAATAAAACAACTTACAACGTACCTAGGTAACTATATCAATTTATTAAAAAACATCAGTCTTCGTATTGCGGCAGTACAGAACATACTGAGATAAATGCTGATAACAAAAACCTTGACCTGACTATATCATTAAAATATATTATAAATTGACTGACTTATAAAAAACCTTATTCTTAAGTACTTTATAGTGAATCAGGAGTACATGCCACACAACATCCAACAAACATTTAATTATCTATATTTTCAGAGCGGAAAAGTTTTTGACAACTTATTTTTTATTGATATGTTAGTATTTTTTATACTAGTATTCAGTGTAGCTAGCACTTAGTAAAGGAGTAGACATTTAAGTACGGTTGCAAAAAAAAAACAGTATTTTAATTCCATATAATTTTGCTTTTTTTTTTCAGAAAGCTAGTTTTTTTTTCATATAAAATTAATTTCAAATCTTTAGGCATGTTGTAAGGATAAGCGAAGAAATATTAACGACCCAGCAGCCCAATTCTGTTACTTAAGCGCAAACGTTATATAATGAAATCTGTTAACTATATATGTAAATATCACGCTATCAAGGTTGATATTAGCACGGACGCTGTCAAGGTCGAGCGCTTATAGAGTTGAGAATTGAATATTTAGTAATTATGACGCAATCTCTGACGTAAATAACGAAATCCACTAATAACGTTTGCGACTAAGTCACAGAATAGGGTTGCTGGTATATAATGCGAAAGATGTGAGTAAAAGAGGCCCTGGCGGAGCGAGACTCACATATCACGATCAAATAAATAAAACACTAACTGACAGCTTTCGTAATAAAGACGCTGATTAATGTCGACGAAGCGAAAGAGGTATGTCGTGATCGTGTCAAGTGGCGCTCAATTGTCTCTGCCTACCCCGCAAGGGATCTGGCGTGAAGATATGTATGTCCACTTACCTCACGTTCTAAATACTTGTTCATTTCCTCCTTTAGCAGAACAAATTATGCAAAAAACACCTTTTTAAGACGAGCAGTAAAACTATATAATGATTGCTTGGTTGACGTGGACATATTTGCTTGCTCTAAGTCAGTGTATAGGAGCAGAGTCCGTGAGATAATTAGAGTTAAAAATTCGATAGAATAGACTTAAATGTGATTTGTACTTTCTTTTATGGTTTAATTGCATTTTGAAAATGTAATAAGTATAGTTCTCTTTTACAGTTTTGGTTCTCCAGATCTAATTATATGTCTATTGTTTGTTATATAAATTGTATTGTGACTGTTTGTTACCATAATAAAATAAAATAAATAATAATAAAAAGTACTAATAATTAACATAAAGTAGCAACAATATAAAATAATGTTATAATAAAACATATAGATGAAGTAGCAATAGTGATGAAGAAATTATTTATTTATTTATTTAAAAACTTAATTGCACTATGTACAAAGGCGGACTTAATGCCGCTAGGCATTCTCTGACAGCCAAACCTTTAGGACACTAGGACAGTTTGCATGGTAAGTAGGTGCAATAATAGATATAAAATAACAATTTATAAAACAAATACATAAAAATAATACTTACTATTACATATACAAATACGTAAATAAGTTATTATATATATAATATATACACTAATACATATAAAATAAAACTACTCATGTGATTTAGTATGCCGTTAGAGAAATAAAAAAAAACTAAATTAGGTACGAGTTTTTTGTGTACCGTACTTAATCCGACTTGAGTAAATGTATAAATGGCGCATATCAGATAATATTTTTATTTAAATAATATTACAAAATAAGCGTACCTACTCGTATATTAACTTTAATAGTGATCAAAATTTATATATATATATATATAGTCTAGATTCTATTGATAGAAACAAACAACTTTTCCTAAGAAACCATATGTCAAAAGTGACAAAAAAAAATAAAAAAAAACAAACTAGACTGCCATGTAAGTTCGTGGAATTAGACTCGGAGGTACTGGGTTCGATTGTTGGTTAAAACACAATTTATTAATTTATTAGTGATATTTCTCGAGTTTGGTACGCTAGACATCGACGAGTAGTCTCTTTTGTCACGATTGTTGGCTTAATCTGAATCCGCTTCTTTATAAGCGTGGTTTTTGACCACTGCGGAAGGGAAACGGTCGTGATGATACTTTATACATTATTATTTTCATACAAACTATTAAATTTAAGGTTTTTTTTCCATCAATAGTATAACATATAAGTCCAGAGTAAGATATTAAGTATGTGTTTTAAAAACATACTTTTCCAGAAAAATGTTCGGAAAGTTCTCCAGCAGTGAAGTTCTAGATGCTGAATTTGTTTTTTTAGTTAATATGCTTTAGTAGTTCCTTCACGTCATCTTTGGAGCCCAGGTAGATGGGGGCTCGCTGGTGGATGGATGTGGGCTGCAGGTCCAGGATAGGAGTCTTCCCATTGCTGGCCAGTCCACCAGCCTCCTCCACCAGGAACGCCATCGGATTGCACTCATATAGGAGACGGAGCTGGAAAGAAAAATTACTATAAAAACACGCATTTTTCTTAGGCTAGGTTGTAACAAAAATAATAAAATCGGATAACCGACCGGTGAATGTCGCTCTTACGTTGAGTTGCACCAAAATGAAGTTTCTATAATTGTAACGATTAAAGTTAAAAATGGCGTCTGGTATTAACCGGCTGATCTTGAAAATAATAAATAAAGGCAACGGTATGGGTTGCTGAAATGTTCAATAAAAAAAAAAACATAATATATTATTATTATTATTACACTGGCTTATAAGGATCAAATTTTGGGAAGTAATATCAAACGACAAACGACAAAGTTTTCAGATCCGATTCCCATCGAGAATATAAACTCCTGTATATATATATATAATTATATTGCAGTATAAAGTTTTTTTATCAAAAAAGACCCTGAGACTTCTTTAAGCATTTCTCAATATACCTTGTAGTTTAGACAACCATTCTCACCTACTAAAATTCACCATGTATAAGGCCTTGAATATATTTTGTTAGGCAACCCATCACCGTCGCGTTTGTTAACGGGGTTACTTTGTATGGTCTTACGTTGGACTTGATGTGATTCTATTGATAGAAACAAACATCTTTTCCTGAGAAACCATATGTCGAAGATACATACATATATAAGAAAACATATGGTTTGATAAAAAAAGTTTGTTCTATCAATAGAATCGCATATTAGTATCATGTAAGAAACCGTATAAAAATCGTGTGTCCACTGGAGATGGTATATTGTATTACCTTTCCGTTGGGAGCAGACTTAGTGGCGGGGTACATGAAGATGCCTCCATACTTGATAGTTCTGTGCACGTCTGCCACCATGGACCCCACATAGCGAGCCCCATAAGGTTTCCCAATCTTTGGCCTCTTCTTTTCTTCGATGTAACTCTTCAAACCCTCAGACCATTCAGCAGCATAGCCTATAAAAAAATACCATCACAATCTGAATTCACATTTAGCCAACTTTTTTATTACAGCGTCCTAGACCTCCACTTAACATTACATATAACTGGAGAATTTGGCCTATACTCTGCATGGCTGGCCTGACGGGTTGGCCTTATTGACTTAAAACCCATTATGACAAGTGTAGAGAATAAATAACAAATGTTTTTTTTTGTGTTCTCGACCAGGAATCGAACTCAAGTGTTGTGCTCCGATTAATGGCGACATATAGCCTATATCATTTCAGCCCTGATTTTCCGGTCGTCCGGTTCCAATAATACCAACTTATGGAATTGTTAATATACAGCATGATTTTGTATGCCCTTACTCACTTAACAGATATGTTATTCTATTGATAGAAACAAACAACTTTTCCTAAGGAACCATATCTCGGAACTGACAACAATTTTTGGCTTCTCCATACAAATTGGCTATTATAAATCTAAAAAATTGTATGAAGAAGTCAGAAAAGTAATAAGGAGCCTTCATGATAATTAATATATATTAATAATACATATTCTTAAAGGAAAAAAACTATATTTACAAACTTAAACTAAAAAGTAAAAAATTATATTTAATTACTTCAAAGCAAGAGCATTTACGGGCAATCAACAGAATTATTGATACCTACTTAAATATCTATTTAATATATATAAACAGTTATTTTTGGAGCCGGTGCTAGCCAAGAAGGACAGATTAATCCTGTGGGTGGCCGGAGTAAGGCGATAGCGGGGTGATATGCCTGAGTGACCCACCCGAACGCGGGAACACGCGTGTAGGTAGACAACGTTGATGGTCGACACGACCAACAATGCATATTTTTTCCATTTATTTGCAACTATTAGCTTTCGTTCTGTTACATTTTTTGATTGTATTTGTTAGACCTGTTTCTGTAACTAACCTTCATTTAAGGAGTAGATGTTCCCCTTAGCGGGTATCTTCATGGCGGGGTCGGTGAGGATGAACTCTCCGATGGAGGGGTCGTACATGAACCCGTGCACCCCCTTGCCCACCCCCAGAGAGAGCACCACCATGGTGGCGGACCCATACAGGGCGTACCCGGCCGCCACCAGCGAGCGACCAGGACGAAGAGCGTCTTCTTCTAAAGGTTCGCCATCGTTTGTTTTTCTGTAGGATTTTATATGTCATATTGAAAGAATTGAGATTATTAATGGCTTAAGAGGATTTGAATTTCCTTAAAATCCTACAAAGGTCGGTTTAAATCCCCCAATGAGAAATACACTTTTCTTACGAATAGATTCACAACACCACCGTTCCTGTGTTTTGGAGAGCACATTAAGCCGTCGGTCCCGGTTCCACTAATATCAACTTGTGGGATCGTTAATAAAATTACAATAAAAAATTGACATCGGACCCTTGCCAACCTGGCACCGTTTCAAATTTCTTATTTATGTTCTTGAATCTCCATATCCAGCAGTGGAGGTTTAGGAATCTGTTTTCTGATGGCTGTGATGAATGGAATGTGAAATCGAATCAAATATAATAATAAAAATTGCAAATATTGCAAAACTTCATCTATTAGTTCTACGACAATCTAAATCCAATGTGGGTTACCACTCATCACTAAAACCGTTCATGTTGTCAAATTTTAATAAAATTATAAGAATGTCAGTCTAGACATTGCTAACTCTTTGCATGTTTTTAAGCGCAATGTTTTGTCGTTGCCGCGGACTTGGCGGAGACTGTAAACTGCACTGTTGTTTGACCAAGTTTGATCCTTGGTGCGTTGTGTTACTTGACCGTAGTTGCATCATGTTGTATTGTGTTATAGTTTTAATTTAAATTTACTTAATTAATATTGTTTTTATTTTAATTATTAGTTTCTGTTTGAGTTGTAAATAAAATAATAATGAATAAATAAATATCAAATCAAATAATTTATTAAGTCAATAGGCAATATGTATATTTAGCACTTTTACGCGTGATAACAGTTTTATATTAAAAAAAAATATATTTTATGTCAAAAGTTATATAGGCATCTTTAAAACATACTGGATTATGTATACCTACTTATAGATAGCGAAGATGGAGCCAACGGAGACCAGACAATCTATATTCGAGGAGCCGTCCAGAGGATCGAAACAGACCACGTACTTCCCTCGACGTTCACTTTCTACCTACAATTAAGTAAAGAATAACTTAGATTAAAAATCAAATAAATTAAATTAAATACCTATATAAACATAATAAAAAAATAAACTATCTATTAATAAAAAGTGTCCTCCGATTACGTCCCATAAGAGATAGTCCAAGAAAACTGGCAATAAGTGCTAGCCTTTCTATCTCCAGATATTTCCGTTAAAAGACAAGTGTCGACCCCAAACGGCACAAAGTCGTAACCTGTACCGAGGTTAAAAAAGGGGTTGATACGGTTGGAAGACATTAAGAAGAAAAGAAAGAAATATATTTATTTGTCGCCAAACCATAGCATAATACAAAATTTTAAAAAACTATACAATAAAAAATATAAAAAGATTATGCGCAAAATAATTAGCCCATCAGCACATGTATAGCGACAAAAAGGCGATCGAGGCGATACACACACACACCCATACACACATAATAATAATAACATCCCAGCCTTGCATAGTAAAGGTGAACAAAGGTGGATTCAGGCATGCAGCTAGCATGCTCGCTGAGAAGCAATGAGCATTGATTTCAGTTTATTTTTAAAACCAATAACTGACTGCTCTGGCGAAGTGGCGGAGGCAGATTATTTCAGATTTTAGTAGCCGCATACCTGAAACTGCCACGAAAAGCAGATTACGCCTGGCACTAGCAAACTGACGCTTGTATCCCATTGTGAAAAATTACGAGTATATCTTATTTCCTAATGACAACATCGGTTATGCAACTGTGGGTGTGACATTGGGTGTAGTAGTCAACCGGTTCTGCATTTTGTGAACAATGTGCCAGATTTTCCTTTTTTAAAATCAATAATATGAAAATATACTAAATAATAGTACAAATAAAAACCTATACTTACTATAAATAACATTTGTATATAAGTATGCATTATACTATATATGCATATATTATATATATATATATATATATGCATTATATAGGCCTTGATCGCCTTGGTGCCTTTTTTACCCGACTACGCGACGCAAAAAAAAAAATATGTGTTAATCAGACTATGTATGTACGTATGTAAATATGAATGTATGTTTGTTGCATTGTGGCACACTGCGGACTAAATTCGAGGGCTGATATTGATGATTTTCACGTCAACCGATTCGTCTTAGTCATGCGAGTGTCACTGAAGATTTAACATTAATCAAATTTAAGTAAGGCGACAACCAGACACTATATTGTGAAATAAAAAAAATATAGTCGACGAACGTCAGTCAAGTGGTGTATCATCGAATATTCATTTTGAGTGACCATTTAGGATCTGACCGCCTCCGTGGCCTAGTGGTAACAAACGTTGCCGTGAACTCGGGAGGTCGTGGGTTCGATTCCCACCGGGGGTAAGTTGTACATTGTATAATTTGTCTCGGTCTGGGTGTTTATATGTATATATTTACAAAAAAAAAAAGTATAATATGTAGTTTATCAACCATCTAGTTTCCGTAACACAAGCCTCATAGCTTACCACGGAAACTAGATGGCGCTGTGTGACCTGTCTGGAAATATTTATTTATTATTTGGCTATCTATAACGATTGAATGTTGGTTAGTAACCATTTTCAATCTACACCCACCTACGAGTACCTATAAATAACAAAGATGATAGAAGTTTATTCAGTCGGGTATTCTATTTTTTTTATTATTTACTGAATTTAGCTTTAACGAACGCATGAAAATTCAGAAAAAATACCGTGCTTTTTTTACTACGCAAACACGGAGATAGGCTACCAGAAATACCCACATTTGAAACTGACATACAAGTAAAGTTGGTAGACCAACACTTTCGACGAAAATACAAGGTTTCCGGCAAGTCACAATGAAATAAATTGTCACTGTACCTGTTGTGGAACAAGTAGTTAGATTCTAAATATATTTAAATCTGAGAAGTCTTCATGACTTTGATTATCATGGAGACGTCGATAATTCGATCAACATTTGTAAAAGCCTAAAGTTGTATTTTTAAACATTATATTTTATTAACCACAGTTTTTTAGTGTTTACTTTCAGTATTTATTCTACCATAGTATAAATTGGCCTATAGTAAAGTTGACTAAATGTAAATCCGTTTATTTCCGTTTAAAAGCGTGGTTTCTGATCACCCCGGTTTTTTTACCAACTGGCGGGCTCAGATATCTACAAACATCCATCGAAGTCCAATATGTGAATATGTGAACTTTCGCGCACAGGATCGAGTATATCTAGCTCGGCTGATTATTGACATATAATATAATTATTATTACATAAATGGTAGTTTT
Source organism: Tinea semifulvella (assembly GCA_910589645.1). NCBI lineage: Eukaryota > Metazoa > Arthropoda > Insecta > Lepidoptera > Tineidae > Tinea > Tinea semifulvella. The sequence goes on along the minus strand of OU342598.1, from coordinate 420,646 downwards.
GTCCGTAGACAGTTCGATCCGTCCATAATTACAAAAACGAGTAGCCATCAAGGACGGTAATTTGCATGAAGCCTTTTAAAACTCGTACACTAGATGTTTATTTTTAGTACATATATGTTATTGTAAGAACAAAGCATTCTTAGAATTTAAATCTGTAACAGAATCGACAAATTGTCTCCCTAACGCAACCAAATACTGTATGATTCCGTTAATGTCTTGGAAGCTGGTTATATAAATGTATCTCCGTCAGACCGGCTTAGGTCCCATTCTTTCAGTAAGTGGTGCAAAGATTTTGCTGGAACTCCTCGGCACCAACTTCCTTTAGTATTTTTAGTTAATTATTATGTTTACCTGTATGACTGTGGGGTTTTCTTCTGAGACCAAGAGACAGGTGGTAAAGGAAGACTTGAGCATGTTGATGAACAGGTCGTTGGAGAGCACATCCAACTTCTTCACCTGCTCACCTTGGACATTCGTATCACCAGATATTCCATGCCTTGGAATTTAAAAAAATATAAATTATTTATTAAAATAATATGAGATGAGTTTTCGGAATATATTACAGTGATTTAGCGTGGTTTAGCGGTTAAGTCTGTGGATTTAGACGCCACGGCACGGCACGGGTTCGATGCCTGGTCGGGACACAGATCAATATTAAGTTATTTGTGAGTTTCTCGAGTTTGGTACGCTACCGACATCGACGAGCTTGCCACAAGTGTAGCCGATAGTAAAGTTGGCTAAATGTGATTCCGCTTCTTTAAAAAAATGCAAAGTTTATGACCATGGTAGGTTATGCCAAGGATTCATACGGTCGAGATGATACTTTATTTTTTTTTTAATATATTTCCAAAGGTAGAAAGTGGCGAGCCTTGTGCCTATATCCAGCAGTGTAAGGACAGGCTGATAATACTGAGTACATGTGACACCGCGCTCTTGATGGTAAGCTTTACGCGAGGTTAGACTGCGCTCACGTTGCAGACAATTTCGTCTAAAAATCAGTCGTGAACTTGTAACAATTACCTAGCACTAATTATCTTAATTTAATTTAGGTACCTACTTTCGAATGAAATAATTTAACGTAACTTGGCCAGATTGTGCAACAAATTCTTCTTTTTCATTGTACAGTGGCAAATAAATGTAATTTTGGCCTCTATTAGATTTTTCTTAGAAATTATTGTTTTATGGTTAGGGAGTTCTTCACATTATTTTGTCCTAAGTATCTTCTTTTTGGTAGGTAGGTAAAAAAGGTGGTCAGAAACCACGATTATAAAATAAGCGGATTCACATTTAGGCAAATTTACTATAGGCTAATCATGACAAGTGACAAGCTCGTCGATTTCACCAGCTGCGTACCAAACTCGAGAAATATCACAAATAAATTAAATATTCATTAAATGTATTTATTTACATTAATAAATATTGTTGTGTCCCGACCGGGAATCGAACCCCGTACCTACGAGTCTAGTGTAGTGGTAGGTAGGAATATTATATTTAATTAACAAATTAAATAATACAATGATGCTTCCAATTTGCTTTTACTTATCGGTAGGTGTTAGTTACTCACAGTTTAGCAATACCGGCTTTTCGCACAGCTGTCTGGATAGCCTTGACCGCGGTCTGGATCGAGTTGAGGAGCTGAGTTAGGTCACCTGTAGCTCCAGGCACGGTACGTTGTTGAGCTAACACCCATCGCGTTAGGGTCATGGAATTGGTATCAAAAGCTGGACCTTGTTGCGTCATTTTTATCACTAAATTTACAAAAAATGCGCAATAGTGGTACGCGAGCCACGCACGACGATCGGCGGGAAACTAACTAGCCCCGTGAAGGTCACCAATAACTCGATTGTATCAAAATCTCGCGCTAACCGGACGAATGTAAAAACAACAGAAAACGCCTAATTTTATTTACGCTTTGATTGTTATTTAATTTGTCAAGTTTTTATTTAACATGATGTAATCGAAACTACTTTGTAGAATTGATAACGCGTTATCGCTGTTCTATTGACTTTTAAATTTATTGTTCGGTTACTCATCCTAGGTATTGTGTTCCTGTTTGCTATGACCGTGATATCCTCATATATCCAAATACCTACATACCATAATATGTGACTGTATGAAATGTGAGTGAAACGTGAAGTCCAAGAATGAGCCGTGACTCGTGTATGATTGTTTATTCGTGTAGGTATACTGGCTTGACTACATGAATCGTATAGTAAAGTAAACGCAGCAAGCAATTTGATCTATATTTTAATTTCCATCTATTTTTGAATGGTATATACCTAATCTATCTGCTGTGATTTTTTATTGATAGGTAAGTAGGTACCTTATCTTTTGAGTAACGCCTACAAGATAACTATAGCTATAACAATGAGGTTTATATGTGTATTAACATCATTGAGCTATAATCATCAGCGATCATCGCAGATATGTGATAAAATTAAATTAGTTTATTATAAATCAATTGCGTTCTTGTTATCAACACTCACTTGCCCGCTGTAACCGTGACTATTGAAGGTTACGTTTAAAAAATACTTTTAGGAGATTATTACGGTAAATAAAACGAAATAACGTAATTAAAAATTATTTATACCTACATATTCGATTTTTTCTATAGTCTTTGTTTTTTCTACTTTGCTTTGTTTGTAAAGCCATTTAGCAAAAATAAAATCAAAATCACTTCGTAGTTTTTTGTTGTTTGTTTGTCTACATAATGTAGTTCTTAAGTTTAGGACGAGCATCCAAAAAACTACCACAAGTGGTGAAACTAAAAATAATAACTGTATCATAATTATTAAAAACATAACTCAATCAATGGGGTGTATCACTAACTTTTTATCACGATAGATGGCGCATGATAGATGGTATCTAATATAACTTGCATAGAAATTCAGTTGCATAGAAAACTTGTATTTTTATTACGAATTTTATTTTTTCTGGATATATTGCCGAAGTAAGCAGCTTTTAAGTGTACAAATCAAATTTCCAAGCGAATTCAAAGATATGGTGATCTCAAAATTGCCGTTCTATTAATTAAATCTTTTTTCTTTTTAAAGACGGTGTTCGTTTTCCTAATTCGTCTTTTAAGGTAGGTAACGTAAAGTTAAATTTATTTTTTCTGTTATAAAAATAATAAAGCTACAAAAACATTTAAAAAATGATCCGTCATAAGCGTAAACAAGGTACCAGTGCCGCTAGCGACATCTACAAAAAGCTTTGCCTGATACACCCCATTAAAACACTGTTTTTCTGTAACTTATCTCTTCATAACTTCCTTTATTATAGGTAGGTACGTTAGACATCAATATTGCAATGCTAGATCAATCAGCTAATGCAGATGTCGTTCGGACATGAGAGCTCGTCTGTTATCGTTGTGTCCCCTGAGCACCCATCCTTGTCCCGGAGACTTGTGGGTGTCCTCCAGGGGCTGGTCGTCGGCGTCCATGAGCTGCATGAGGAACATCCTGCGAGGAGATGGAGACAGGTTTATGTAACTGCCGTGGATCAGGAGATACGAGAACACGACGATATCCCCGCGCTCGGCGGATATAGGCGTCGCATTTTCTATAGGAAATTTCGTCTGTAATAAAAAAAATGGTAATAAAATATACTGCCTCCGTGGTCTAGTTAAGTCCGTGGATTTAGACTTGGAGGTACCGGGCTAGATTCCTGGTCGGGACACAATAATATTTATAAACTTAAAAAATGAAAATGAATCATATTTAATTTATTTGTTTTATTCTCGAGTTGGGAACGCTAGAGACATCGACGAGCTTGCCACTTGTCATGATTGGCCTATAGTAAAGTCGGCTATGTGAATCCGCTTCTTAAGCGTGGTTTCTGACTATCCCGTAAGGGAAACGGTCGTGATGATACTTCACTTTTTAGATTATAAAAACTAATACTTCTTTGGACTTGCGTAATATTGTGCCATCATGAGTACCATCATTTTCTTATACTTAGCCTGTGTAGCACCAAAATTAAGTTTCTGTAATAAAATAGTGTTCGGCTTGCGTAAGTATGACCATGTATCCCAATATCGTATTCAATTAAAGTGGCTCAATATCCGCTTCCGCAGATCTGCACATCTCTTGACTTCACTTTACGGCATTCTTTACAATCCCCAAACTCCTTTATACCTTAAGACTCGTTTCCAGTTCCTTGGAGACAGTCATAATCTTCATCTTCGGTCTGCATTAGACAATCAGCTCAAAATCCCTACCCATTCTTCCAGCACATATTCAGATTCTTTTACAGTTTCCGCTGCTCGAGAGTGGAAAAAACTTCCTGTGGTTATCAGACGGGCGCCGTCTATTAATATATTTAAAAATCTACTTATCGCTCACTTTCTAAACAACCAACATAGATCTTCCTAGTACCTATATCTATCATACTATTTTTATTGTGTGTAAACAGTACTATATACTTACTTAGTTTCATACTTGTGTATATATATATATTATATTTATGTATTTAAGTATGTAACGATTATTATGTATTGTATGTAAATTGTATATTTATAATAATGCACCCCGCAAATCCTCTACCACACTCCCAAAGGTTAGCTGTTATAAAATGCCTTTCATTAAGTTCGCCCTTGTACATTACTTTTAAGTTTTTTGTGCAATAAAGAGTTTATAAATAAATAATGGTTAAAGTTTAAAATAGTTTCGATCACAGATTATATAGTAATATGTACTACGGTTTCACATACATATCTAGAGCGCCATTTGACACGATCGCGACATACTCTTTCGCTTCGTCGACATTCATTAACCTCTTCATACATGCCCTTTGGTTACGAAGACTTTTTAATGCACCTTCAGTCAGTGTTTTATTTATTTGATCGTGATATGTGAGTCTTGGTCTGCCAGGGCCTCTTTCACCCACAACTTTCGCATTATATATCTGGTTCGTTAATCTTTTATCGTTCATCCTTTCAACATGCCCGAACCATCGTAGCATGCTTTTCCTTATTTTTGTCCCTATGCTTTCCTTCATGCCAACCCTTTTCCGTATTTCTACGTTAAGTATGCGGTCCGCCAAAGTGACGCCACATATCCGCCGCAACGACCGCATTTCTACTGCATTAACCCTACTCTCATGCGTATTCTGACATATCCACGTCTCGCTTCCATACATCAGTGTTGGTACCAACATGGCATTGTGTATGGCGAGCCGAGTTTTATCACTGACATTCCGACTGGCGATCAGTGACCCCAGGGCACCGTTAACACTATTTCCCGCGTTCACTCTTCTTTCAACGTCCCTATCGTACTTCCCATCCGCAGTGAAAACACTGCCCAGATATATAATTTCATTTACTTGTTCTAGAGTTTCATCATCAATCTTTATCGTCACGGTTGTCATCCTTCTTCTTTCAAAAACTGGTACCTTGGTTTTTCTCGCATTCTAATACGGTTTCGATACCTATATTAGTTTTATTTTAAAGGTCAGCTGTACTACGACACCATTTTAACTTCAATCGTTACAATTCTCTGGCACAACTCAGCTTCTTAGTGGGATATAAATATTTATTTACAACAAGATCAAGAACCTAGCCGAGAATGAGGAATGGCGGTTAGGTACTTCACGGGACAGGAGCGTAGATTTTAAATTTAACGATGATAATTTAGACCTTAAACTTTATCCGAAATTACCTGGTCAAGATAATGGTAGGCATCTCCTTGTTCCACCACCCCTCGGTCTTCCTGAGGGCCCAGCAGGTGCGAGCCAGGATACACGCACAGACCACCGTTCTCAGGAGTCGCCGGGTCGATATGTATGAACGCCGCTACCATGGAGTCGTTTTTAAAAGGAAAGTAGTGATAATCCTGGTGAAAATAACAACGTATTGTCACTAAGTCTGAGTTTACCAAAATTAAGTCTTGCTTTGATTGTATCCGTTTTATTTATTTATTTATTTTTATTTATTTATTGTTAAAGGACAACTTACAGCTAGATACATAAAATATATATAGAGTACATATGGGTAGGGTATGGCTATTGACAAGTTGCCACCGATAGGTAAAATTACATAATTAGGTGGTGCTCGCTGCAATAACAACACAAGTAAAATTAACCTAAACTTAAAACTAAGAACAATAAACTACATAACATAGAACAAAAAAAAACTAAAAAAAAAAAAATAAAAACAATTATACATTGATACCTAATAAAAATAAAAAAATAGAAAATGAAATAAACTAAACAATAAATTTACAATATATGTAAATATAATACTATTGATGAGAACCACTGGCGAAACGTTTTGTAAGAATGCGTCGTGTAGCTGTCGGAGATAATATAAATGGATCCAAGTCGTTGCAATAATCATTAACATAACTGCATGTCCTGCTTATGAACGAATTCTGTTGGTAGTTAGTTTTGGAGAATGGGACAAGAAATAATCTCCGTTCTCTGGACGACTTCGTAACCTGCAGCTTACAGAGATTAAGAAGACTGGGGCAGTCAATCCTGGAGGTAACTATCGAGAACAGGTATGACACGTCTGTGATAGTGCGACGTTCGGAGAGAGGCAAAAGGTGATGCCGTTTACATTTGTCTTCGTAACTTAGGTAGTTCTGACGAGTCTTACGACAAATGTATCGAAGGAATCGCCTTTGAATAGATTCAATACGAGATGAGTAAATTTTATACTTTGGGTTCCACACCTGAGATGCGTATTCAAGGTGGCTACGTACAAGTGTGCAATAAAGTATCTTTAGAGTCTTGACATTTTCAAACGTACGTCCCTGTCTAATTAGAAATCCCAGTGCCTTAGATGCCTTAGCAACTATGTGATCGATATGAGACTGGAAGAGTAGCTTACTATCGAGAATTATGCCGAGGTCCCTAATCTCGTTCGTTCTAGACAGTTGTAAGCCCTTTACATAATAAGTAAACATTAGAGGTATTGGTTTACGAGTGAAAGATATTACCTTGCACTTGCCAACATTAAGATCCAACTTATTCGCATCACAGTACCTATCTAGGCGCAAGAGATCAGACTGAAGCTCTTGGGAGTCTGCAGAACTATGGATAGATTTCAAGATTTTCATGTCATCTGCAAATAGAAGTATCATAGAATGATGAAGACAGGTATCAATATCTTGAATAAAGAGGATGAAGAGGAGCGGACCCAGTAGAGATCCTTGCGGGACTCCCAAGGGAATAGGTGACCAGTCCGACAGAAAACCACATGTAGCAACAGCTTGGGACCGATTGGTAACATACGAACTAAACCATCGAAACAGGTTACCATGTATGCCAGCGCTCATTAATTTATTTAGTAAGATTTGATGGTCAATTCTGTCAAATGCCTTGCTATAGTCGGTATAAATAATATCTACCTGGCCACCCCCCTCCATGCTAGTAGTTATGAATTCGTTAGATAGCAAGAGATTTGTGACAGTAGATCTGCCCTTGAGAAAGCCATGTTGATAATCGCTAAAGGAATGCTTAAGTGCAAAGTATGTTTGAGTGTAGACCAACCTCTCTAATATTTTAGCAAAAAGACAGAGTTTCGAGATTGGTCTATAGTTAGCGACAATATTTTTAGGACCTTGTTTATGAATAGGCGTCACAAAAGCAGATTTCCAAACTCCTGGAACAGAACCCTCAGCCAAAGAACGTCGAAAGAGCAAAGTTAATGGTAATGTCAAACTTTTGGCACAAGACCTAATAAACAGCGGAGGGATCCCGTCAGGACCAGCTGATTTATTTATGTCAATCTTATTTAGTAGTTTGTACACTTAGATGCTAATATTTTAATATTGCCAATGCCAATTAAATTTGGATTAATTGCAGCCAAAGTAGAAGGGTTGGTATCGGCACCACCTTGTGAGCCTGACAAAAAAGTATTTATTTTAAAGGTCAGCCGTCAGCTGGTACAATCGACGCCATTTTTAACTTTAATCGTTTTGCTACAACTCAGCCTAAGATGCTAAGAATTATAATGCATAGAAATATAGCATTCAAAAAAACTGACAGATATAACGCCTTAATTATGTGTGTAAATCTTTGTGTTTAATTTGTGCAATAAACTGTCCGCAATTATTGAGCAAACTCAATTTCTTTACCCCAGCAAGGCGAAATAGGTCATCCCCTACATTTGCAGTTAAGCCAGTAAGAACAAATTATAGGCAAAATTAATTTCTGTGGCGTGTGTGTAACGCCTATAATGGTATTAGTCATAAATACGAAATCAACATTTTCCATCATTCGATTCCGGTAGTCAGACCTTTAATTGACCTCCTAAATCTTATATATGTTATATAATGTGTATTTTTATGTTGTTGGTCTTCCCAAAAGTTTATAAATAAATAAATAAATATATCAATAAGTAACTATGTTATATTAAACAATAAGCAGATGTGGCTCGGTTGTGACAGGCTATCCTAAAAATAAAAAAAAGAGTCGATGTCCAACCCCGGCATGTACCATACTTATACATGTCATTTACAACACCACCGTACCGGAGCTTGCCTTGGATATAAATTACATCAACGAAAGAAAACAACTTGTGGAATCATTAATTGTCATTAAAAAAATAACTCTGACCCTCGCCAACCCGTCTGGACGGTGCACTGTGCACACCGCGGTGTGGCTATGGTATTTATTGATTAATCAAATAAAAGTCCAGAGAGCTTAGGTGGATCCATATTTAAAACGATCTAGGATTCTAGATTGCCAGGCTGACTCTCTATAGAACACTCAGGCTGATCTTTAGAACAATGATTACCTGATGCATAAGATAAGGTGCTCCCTTTTGTGCAGGTTTGAAGTGTGCCTTGGTGTGATGAAGCAGGATGTTGGGAGTACCCATGATGTCTTCCAGAGCTTCCAGAAGGTTCTCATTGTGAATCAGTCTGGAAAAGATTGCGCTGTGGAACTGAAGATTGTGGATAGAATGGACCTGGAAACAATAGCTGCTGTTATACAATATTGAATAGGGTTTTCTACCAGCTAAATATTTTCACTGCCTCCGTGGTTTAGCGGTTAAGTCCGTGGATTTAGACGCGGAGGTACCGGGTTCTATTCGTGGTTGGGACACAATAATTTATTTATTTGTTTGTGATATTTCTCGATTTTAGCTAGAGACATCGGCGAGCTTGCTACTTGTCATGATGGGCCTATAGTAAAGCGAAAACAAGCGTGGTTTCTGACTACCCCGCAAGATACCTATTGTCCCCACAAGGTCGTGATGATACTTTACTTTTTTTTTAATATTTTGATAACGAAAATGCGCAAAAAAAAAAAGATTATATATATATAATTTTTGGTTTGAATGAAATAATTTGAATAAAAGTTGTTTTCGACGCATTTCCTTACAAGAATCTGAAAGGAAAACATGTTTTGTTTGATAATGTGCTACAATGTGAATATTTATGAAAAACGGTAAATTCGACTTGGCACAAGTCGTAGTTTATTTTTTGCAATTTTCCTGCGCTGTGAAATCCCATATTATATCCGACGTGATTGGGCTATAATGCCGCGAATGACTCCAAGAAAAGCATCAGATGCTGCAACATCTGAAATTTGATGATAACCTCGTAAAAGAAAAAGATATATTACATCAGAATTGGCTGTATGGGCTAGACCCTTTGCCTTCCCTATCATCTCATTCATCATTCTGAATCATCCATCGGGAGAAGAAAACTCAAGGAAAAAAAGCACAAGGGTTTCGTCGCCAAAAATGTTAGAGAATAATTTCATGATTGACACGTGTCACATTAAAAGAATTAACTAAATCATCATAATTGCTAAAAATTTTTTTTTGGAATCCCAGCCTAAATAAGTTTAGGTGGATGCAATGTATATGAATGTCGTGCTGCAAAACTTACAGAGTAATTTGTATTATTGGCAGCCTTCTTCATGTCATTTCCGAGCCACGCAGCCTCCATGCCTTCGTTGTTTTTAAGATAAAACAATCTATTATATTCAGCCGAGATCTCATCCATTGCGCTTTTGGAGAATATCCCGCTTAATTTTATAAAACCATTCTCCTTATAGAACCGCTTTTGTTCGGCTGTCAAACGTACCATTTTCGTAACTGTAAATTATAAAAGAAGTACAGTATACTTTTAGGCACTATTGGAGTTTTGACTCCCAGGCAGAGAGATGCACGTTAGGTCCAAGATGCACAGATCACAATACTCAAGGGGAGATGGCATAAAACTATTTTTTTTTTTTAATTTATAAATTGTGTCCTGAGATACGCCTGAGACATCAAATTGTTAGTTTGGCCTTGTAAAATTTACTAAAAAAGAACCCGTTTTATTAAAAGTTATTACCGTTTGTCTAATACCTACAAGTATAACAGTACAACCAATTGCAATATTACTTTACTTTAAAGTGAGATTAAACGATTATGTCGAATGGTTTTACGTGACATTCACAATTACTGAGGGTCGTTAGAAGAAACTTATCTTAATTATGGCGTAGAATATTTATTTGATTATTTCCATCCTCAGTGATAACCTTTGGCTTCATTGATAGCTAGTGGTAGTCATTCGGACACACAAAGAATTGATTCGTTTATAAGTTAAGTTTATTATCCCACGTCATTAGTAGTCAGAAAGTGATAAACTTTCTTACTTTAGCCTATCACGTTACTTATAACCAAATTTTAAACGTGCGTTAAAATGGCCCCTGCATTATTGGGTTTTATTGGTAGCTCTGTTTTACAACATATGTAGGTCACATATAAGAAACGTAAAAGAACAGAACTGATTAGTAAATCCAAAACACAGTACTGCTCAGCTCATTTATAAAAATAATTTATAAATATATATACGGGGTGAGTTTGTATGGCCTTACGTTAGATTAATAAGTATGTGATTCTATGCATAGAAACAAACAACTTTTTCTAAGTATCTACATATTGTAAATAAATATTTTTTTGTTTCTCCATACAAATTGGCTATTTTAAAATTAACAGTTTGTATAAAGAAGCCATTTTTTTGTCATATTCGACATAGTTTTCTTAGGAAAACTTGTTTGTTTCTATCAATAGAATAACATACTTATTAGTCTAACGTAAGACCATCCAAAGTCACACAGTATATTCATATAAACTACCTAATACTAATAATAAATTCAACCATCCACGATTCCTTATAGGAACTTTGTGGACGAGACGTTAAAACGCTTTGTTTATAAAATAAACGTAAAACAAACGGAGTCCTTAGCGGCATTTTGCGCGGAGATGTCAGTTGCAAGTTATTGTTATGTAAATTAATTTACGTTGGATATTGTTAGTAAAAAGTAGTGATGTTTTGTTTAATAATGTGCTACAATGCTACAAAGTTATGGAAAACGATAAATTGAAAGTTGAATATGGGCACAAGTTGCAGTTTATTTTTTGCGGTTTTCCCGCGCAATGAACTCCGATATTTTACCCGATGTGTTTGAGCTATAATGCCGCGAGTGACTCCAAGATAAGTATAAAATACTGCAGCATCTGGAACTTAATGATGACCTCGTTAACTCATAAAAAACAAAGATATATTACGTCAGACTTGGCTGTATGGGCTAGACCCTTTGCCTTCCCTATCACCACATTCATCATCCATCGGGAGAAGAGAACAAACAAAAAAAAACAAGGGAATCCTTCGCGCCATTTTGCGTGGACATGTCAAGTGCAAGTTTTTGTTTTTTAAATTAATTTACTGTGGATATTATTGGTCAAAAGTGGTGTTGTTTGGTTAATAATGTGCTACGATGTGAATAATTATGGAAAACGATAAATTGGACTTTAAATATGGGGCACAAGTTGCAGTTTATTTTTTGCGGTTTTCCCGCTCTGTCAACTCCCATATTTTACCCGACGTGTTTGAGCAGTGGGTGGTTGCGCGAGTGACTCCAAGAAAAGCATCAAATTCTGCAGCATCTGGAATTTGATGATGACCTCATTAATTCAAGAAAAACAAAGATATAATACGTCAGACTTGGCTGTATGGGCTAGACCCTTTGCCTTCCCAATCACCTCATTCGTCATCCATCGGGAGAAGAGAACCAAAAAAAAACAAGGGAGTCCTTCGCGCCATTTTGCGTGGACATGTCAAGTGCAAGTTTTTGTTTTTTAAATTAATTTACTGTGGATATTATTGGTCCAAAACTGGTGTTGTTTGGTTAACAATGTAAATAATTAATCGTTTTCCATAACTATTCACATTGTAGAAAGTTATTAAACAAAACAACACCACTTTTGACCAACAATATTCACAGTAAAATAATTTACAAAACAAAACTTGGCTGTATGGGCTAGACTCTTTGCCTTCCCTGTCACCTAATTCATCATCCATCGAGAGAAGAGAACAAACAAAACCAGAGAGTTCTTCGCGCCATTTTGCGTGGACATGTCAAGTGCAAGTTTTTGTTTTGTAAATTAATTTACTGTGGATATTATTGGTCAAAAGTGGTGTTGTTTTGTTTAATAATGTGCTGCAATGTGAATAATTATGGAAAACGATAAATTGGACTTTAAATATAGGGCACAAGTTGCAGTTTATTTTTTGCGGTTTTCCCGCGCTGTGCACTCCCATATTTTACCCGACGTGTTTGGGCTATAATGCCGCGAGTGACTCCAAGTAAAGCATCAAATTCTGCAGCATCTGGAATTTGATGATCCCAACTCGGTTATGAACTCTGTTATAAACATATATTAAGCAAATAAATTACGTGTTTAGGACTGATGTATTCTGTACAATGTCCTTTAAAGACAATTAAAAAAAAAAAAAAACAAACAAAACCACAGATTAGTTAGATGTACTCGTAACAAAACAAAGCTATATAGTCTGTGAAACAATGTCATATTCTCATCGCGCTTCTTGTATTTTGTTTTTTTTTTGCATTATATATTTTTAATATGTTTACCTAAAAATGCATCCAAAATTAAAGTTTTCTGAAGGTAATAACGTTATAACATACATTAATATATTAATTGTTTTAATAATTAAAAAGATTATCACTTAGTAATGTACTGATATTTGCAGGTGAAAAGGTTTTGTGTTTTCACGGGCCGCTTATTTATGAGGCAAAATGCCTTAATAGTTCTATTACGAAGGACAAAAATGTTCGATACTTTATTCATTACGCTGGTTGGAATAAGAAGTAAGTAAAATACATTTGCATAAAACAAAGTTCCCGCCAACCATTTGTCGGCAAATAGTCGATGGCAAGCGTCGGCATGCGAATGGGAGCAACTGACGCCAGCCATTGATGACCGACATCAGTTCCTACTATTATGCCGGCCGATCTAGATGCTTTTTCACTCTTCTCTTGGACTTCAGGTTATAGGATTGGGGAGACATATTGGCTTGACACTGCTATTGTGTAGATTGGTGGATAACACCTGCACCTTTAAGCACCTTTCTATAATGAATACTGAGTTAACTGGTATAATATTTATAATTTTACTATCTGGTGATAGTGTAACTGTTAAGACTACATCTAGATGTATAGGTACCAGATTTGATTTTGACAAATTGAACAATAATTTGTCTTATTACTCTCCTATGCTAGAGACATTGAAAAGCTTGCCACTTAGTAAACCATCAATTCACTGTCCCCGGAGAATAAAATGTTAATTACATCAACTCAACTGTTTAGAAAAAATAATTACCACTTTATGACAATTTCTTTTGCAGATAAAAGCGAAAGGGCTCAAATTAAAGCTATTTCTTTAATCTTTCTCTATGTTTAAAGTTTTAATTAGATGAACCAACATACAGTTATTTAGTAAATAAAAAATATATACAATTAGTAAAATATAAGCATCATAGAAAGTTACTATTGTAGAGTTGCCATTCCTTTTTTGTTATGTAAGAAACAATATGTTATGGTATTAAATCTTTGGACTTCTATTCTGGTTTAAAAAAATATATACTAAAATTAACTGTAAATACAATTGTAATATTTTATAACTTTATAATAATAGTAAAAACATTGCAAACGAAATTGGGTATATATATTACAATCCATAGATTTCAAATATGTCATAACACTAAAACTATTGTAATTGCAGTTATATTTTTATTCTCCAGGGATGACAAATTGAGTGGTTTCTAACCCCCACAAGAGGTAGCCTGTTTTTTAACCAGCTTTTACTAGAAGGAACATGAAGGCAGAGAATAGAAATAAGATAAATCTCAACCCCAGGCCCGTGGGCTATATCAGAAATTTAGGCAGAATTTTTGTTTCATCAATCTGGCTTAACTGTTAAGCAGCTTACGCGATGAGCTATCTGTAATGTTCACAGTATAAAATGTTCGTTCAAGGCAATGTGTGCTGTCATCACCCACATTGTCCGAAGTTTAGCTTTGTTAAGGTTTAAGAGGTGCAGCCTTTTACTAAAATAATTGCCTGAATTTCCAGCTGGGACGAGTGGGTGCCGGAGAGCCGAGTCCTGAAGTACAATGAGGCCAATGTCCAGCGACAGAAGGAAGTCCAAAAGGCACACGCAGCACAACCTGCCAAAGCTAAGAAGGGTAAGGGACTGTCCGTACAACCGTATCCCTTTTGGGGTGTTCAGAAAAACAAGGTTTAGATTTAGCCAACTTGCTTAGATATTTATATTTATGTATATATATTTCTTCTTATTTCAGCTTCCAAACAAGGTCGAAAGTCGGAGACGCCAGTAAGTTCAGCAGAAAATGAAGGCCAGCCAGCCACACCAGCTACTGGTAAGCATCCATCTTCCTATAACTTCAGCACTTGCGAAGCCATTTTCAACAATATTATCAAGAAATCTATCTATTTGAAATGGTTAGATTTTGAGGTTTGGACAGTTTACAACAAAGAATACCTATTTTGAGGATACCTTGAGCTTAAGCTGGTGTGAGAGTTTCAGCAAAATCTTTGCACCACTTGCTGTTTTTCTTTTATACTTACTATTGTCGGTCGCAAGCCCGAGACACCATTCTTCTCATCTCTTACCCACACACGATGGACCCGGCACCCGCACGGTGAATCCATGGAATGCTTAAAAATTTTACTTGTCTTGCCTATGGTGGTATTTTCTGACCACTTTGCTAGGAATTATTCCATGACAATACTTTTAAGTCAAAGTCAAAATATCTTTATTCATGTAAATCTATTACAGGTATTTGTGACACGTCATTATTTAATTTATTTTAAATGAATCTACTCCTGCTAGTGAAAGACTTAAGAATCAAAGTTGTTCAAAGAGTAAGCTGTAACCAGAAGACCAGCAGCTTACATGCATCCTGTGTATATCTCATTGCCTCGGTAAATGAAGTAAATGTTTTAGTTTCAGTGATGAAGGAGAGCGAGTCGGGCACTCCCACTGTGCCTGCCCGGGCCTCTTACAGTAAGGACACACCTTCAGAGTCCGGCTCGGATCAACCTAAGTAAATATATTTCACATTCATATTTAGGTGTGGATATCATGCCCAACCCTGGGTTTCAAGATACAGCCAAAAGACATCATTTAATTTAGGCTTTGAAAAGCTGTAATGTAACAGATTTCCAAGTGGAACGCTGACAATGACAGAATTTATTATTTTATATTTTGCATGTAATACAATCGTTACAATGTTAACGTGTTACGTGGTATTGTGTCTCCTACATGAAGTTTACTGTACTATAGTCCGTTTTTGACCTCATTATATATAATAATATTAATATGTTAAATATAAAAATATGGATTATGTTATGTCGGTAATAATTAAGATCTGTCAAAAATATTGTTGACCTACCTACATGACATCTCATAGTTACTATTGATTGTGATCTGGTCAATAAACATATAATTAGTTACTTGGTGTTTCATTAAACAGTATTAGGCCTGAAACATAATAGATTATATCTGAAATAAAAATATTTGAAAAAAAAATAATGAAAATTATTGATACCGGAGAAGGAAATGCATGGCATGACCTCTATTTATACGAATCAGATCGAATTTTAAAAGTAGAATTTTTTAAATGATAATATTATTATATAATAATTAAATAATAAACATGTAACTTGTATTTGTAGGAAGAAGAGAAGTCGGCCTGATGTGACCATCGAGTCCGAGGAACAATATTTTAGCAAGGTGAGGAAACACCAAAAATCTCAAGGATTTGCCCATAATTGTGATGACTGTTGCTTCTCCACACCTACACGCGTATGTAGTGGTGATACCAAATAGTAGTAATATAATTGAATTAGTCTAATTTTGTTTTTATATATTAAGCTAATATAAAAAAAAATATGTATTGACAATATCCAAAAGTTGTGCTAACGTCAAGGAAATAAATTATTTGATTTGATATGGCCAACTTTAGCATACTCCAACGAATAAAAAAAATGTATGCTGTTTTTTTTGCAAGTAGAAATCCACAATATCAAATGCTTATACGCAACGACTGAGTAACTATATATATAATATGAGCGCTAAGGAGTTTAAGGCTCCCGCTCGGTACCCTCGGTCGGTATGCCCCACACATCACCACCTATCGGACAACAGTAGTACTATGTCAGAAACCTTGGCCGATGTTCACACAACATATTCCCAAAGTTTCATCCCGATCGGTCAAGTAGTTTTGAAATGCATAGGGAACATACATACACACAGACATTAATTTTTATATATTATAAAGCAAAAAAAAAGTATCATCACAACCGTTTCCCTTTCGGGGTGGTCAGAAACCATGCTTATAAATAAGCGGATTCACACTTAGCCAACTTTACTGCCGGCCAATCATGACAAGTGGCGAACTCATCGATGTCTCCAGCGTACCAAACTCGACAAATATCACAAATAAATTAAATGTATTTATTTACATTATTAAATATTTTTGTGTCCCGACCAGGAATCAAACCCGGTACCTCCGAGTCTAATTCCACGGACTAAACCGCTAGACCACGGAGGCAGTATATTATGTAGATTAATTATAGTAATATGGCTGTATGATTCCGTTAATGACGTCTTGGAAGCTCGTTCCATAAATGTACTCCTAGACCTGCTGAGGCCCAATTCTTTTAGTAAGTGGTTCTGGAATTCCTCTCACACCAATTTTCACTTTTTATTAGAGTTATGTAAAAAATTTATTTATCAGCTGTCAAAAAATATCAAAGTATAGTATTATTCTCCAGGTGGAAGTGAAGGTCAAACTTCCAGAAGAGCTGAAGATGTGGCTGGTGGACGACTGGGACGTGATCACTAGACAACAGAAGTTGGCCACCTTACCTGCCAAACTCACCGTGGACCAAATATTTGAAAACTACTTGGCCTACAAGAAGGCGATCAAAACCCATACCCCCGCCAAGGACTCCATGCTCCTGGACATCGTCACAGGGTTGAAAGAGTACTTCAATGTCACATTAGGATCTCAATTATTGTACAAATTTGAGAGGCCGCAATATTCTGAGGTATTTAAATTAATAAAAATCTTTCCGTACCAAAATAAATTTGTTTCCAATCAGATAAACATATATATACATTCTTAGCTACACTACTGACCGCCTCCGTGGTCTAGTGGTAACAAACGTTGCCGTGAACTCGGGAGGTCGTGGGTTCTATTCCCACCGGGGGCAAGTTGTACATTGTATAATATGTCTCGGTCTGGGTGTTTATATGTATAATATGTATATATTTACAAAAAAAAAAGTATAATATGTAGTTTATCAACCATCTAATTTCCGTAACACAAGCCTCGTAGCTTACCACGGAAACTAGATGGCGCTGTGTGACCTGTCTGGAAAAAAAAAAAAAAAAAAATACTTTTACACATATATTATTTACATTATATATATATCTATTCTCTTCTAGCAGATATTTAGATTCACTTACTGTTACGGCTGCTCGCCAGTGGAACAAACTTCCACTAGTGATCAGGCAAGCACCGTCTGTCAGCATCTTAAAAAAAATGGTTTATACACTACTGGTGATACACTAATCTCAATTCCAACTTTAATGTCCTATAACTTAATGTCGATTGGTTCCATTTTGCGTAACTACGTCCAATTATAAAGTGCTCATTTTTAAGAAAAAACGTCGTGCTAAACTAATAAATTGTTTAAAATGATAGCCAGTATTTTAGAATACTTAATTATAGCGAAACCATACTTTTAAAAAAAAATTGATTTATTTTTGTCCATGCGCAAACCCCCACCATAGTTGTCCAAAACTGGTGAATAGATAATAGATGATTTTTCACAATTATCGCAGGATAATTGTGAAAAATAAATAAAATTTTAATGGGATAAAAATGAAGAACACAGAATAAATTAGTTTAAAAGTGACCCCAGGCACCTCACAACCTGTCCACGTGTGTGATGGAATTTATAGTCTATAGGTACACCACAAACTTTATCAGGCACACACATAGTCGTATAGTTTGTATCACTAACATACATAATACATTTTGTGTCTAAACACTATTATTATTTTATGTTTTAATTATTACTAACCACTTTTGCATGTGTATATTTGATTTTAAATAAAATTTAAAAAATAAAAATTGTTGTCCAATTTTGTATGGAAACTAACCTCTGTGGTCCAGAAGTATATTATACTTTCTATACAGAGGTTAGGGTTCCAATAATCTGTTAATTGCCTGTAATAAATTGTATATCCTGTTAACACTAACATTGATGTAACTAGTTATAAGGCAATTTTTTGTGAAGAAATAAATGATTATTATTATTATACACCAAAAACATTTAACTTCACTAGAGTCGGTATGCTTGAACTTTTTGGATACATACTGGGAATCGAACCTGGTACCATGCAACAGCTAGACTTATAATTCCCATCTAGGTATGATTAGTTTTTTCCTACCTGTATGTAAAAACTAACGTAACAATAATTTATTAGGTATTACAAGATTTCCCCGACACTCCGGTTTCCAACATGTATGGGGCCGTGCATCTCCTCCGGCTGCTCACCAAGCTGGGGGCCATGCTCACCTACACGGGGCTGGACGAGAAGGCCGTGCAGGTGGTCCTCCAGAATGTGCACGACTTGCTCAAGTACCTGGTCTCCAACAGGTCCACACTCTTCAACCTCCAGGACTACGCCAACGCCACGCCAGAGTATCATAGGAAACTGCAGTAGAACTTTGGCACAAGAAATAAAAATTTAAATAATTTTTTATGGGGTCTAAATCGCCTTCATGGGCTCGGTAACGCTGCAATTGCAAATGGCTGCCGGATGACGTCACGTAATAAACAACTACCCGACACTAACATAACTGTTTGCTTTTATAAAAGTAGATTCCAATTTATTCATTTTTCCTTTACTTTGTACTAAAATACTTGTAAAAACAATTTAATTAAGCAGAGTTACTTGTGTGACAGTTTACAATATTTACTATTAAGTGACGTCACTCACTCTGACTTAATGTTTTGTTTGTAATGTAATGTTGTTTACAATATCTCTAAAATAATGTATTTATTTCATTACAATGTAAATGATGTCAATAATTAAAACGACAATCAGTGTGACCATAGGTACTTTGGTAAAATTAAGATTATAATCAAACAAACATTGTTTTTTTACAATACTCAACTACCCTATTGTATATATACAGGGTGTTTGGAAGGGAGCTGTACTAGGGTAGAAACTAGGGATAGTCTGCTACCTACCCCCGCCCAATATATTGACCTTGGCCTCAAGGTTTTTTTTGAATTTTTTTATTTTTTATTTGACTTTTTTGTGAATTTTTTACTAAAACTACCTGTAGCTAACAGAGCTGCAGCGCCGAAATGGGGCCTCTTGACCATCATCTATAAGGTATACGTGAGTGTTCGGAAGGGCTCTACAACCTTATGTCTTTGTCTCTATTCCGCACCCGAACCACACACACAGGCCATAATATGCATCCCCCTAGCCACTTATAAATTTGGAGACTTACATCTGTCGCACACTGAAGATGATGCGGTGGCTGGGACCACAAGCATAAGTCTCAGTGAAGGCGGTAAAACTGTTTCATATTGAAATGTATCGCCAGTTTTTTGATGATGGTCTGAATGTAGTTTCGGCGGTTGAGATCTAAGCGTATATCAGGAACGAGCCCAATGTGAGCAAAATCAGTTTATCTGAAAACAGTTGGGCAGTTTTTACAATTCTTTGATTAATCATAAGTTGCGATCCAGCCTTGGAACATGACTGTTGACACAGTGACCGCTTGCAACGATGATTCATTTGAGATACATTGACTTAATATTATGGAATGGGCATTTGACAAACTAATAAATATTTTATTCTAAAGGTACATGAAGTGTCTATAGGTTCTCCCTTCCCATCAACCTTCTCGACCTTTTCATGTCAAGCTGTCAAATCTCGAAACTTCTTCGAAATTTTTTTACCCTCGCGCAAATGTCACATTTTGTTATCCTCGCGCAAATGTCACACTTTAACATTGAGAAAACAGCTACGAGGGGCGTTCAAAATATTCTCGGTATGTGGATAAAAACAAACAAGTACGAAAAGTTTGATATTTTTATTTTTCAATATACTCCCCCCCTATGTTCATACACTTATAAGATCGATCAATTATTTTTTTTAATCCCTCATAAAAATATTTTTTATCTTTGGTGTAAAAATGCTCCTCCACGGCCGTCTTCAACGCTTCATCGTCAGAAAATTTATTTCCACGCAGATCCTTTTTAAGATTGGGAAACAAAAAGAAGTCGCTTGGGGCTAAGTCCGGACTATAGGGTGGATGAGTAACAGTTTCAAACCCACATTCAACAATAGCTGCCTTGGCAATATGAGCAGTATGGACAGGGGCGTTGTCATGCAGAAGCAGAACACCTTTGGTTAACTTTCCTCGCCTCTTTTCTTTGATCGCATCTCTTAATTGACGTATAACGTTAGCGTAGTACTGCCCTGTGATATTTACACCTTTTTCTTTATAATCGATAAGCAAAACTCCTTCACAATCCCAAAATATTGTGGCCATGACCTTGCCAGCTGACGGGATTACCTTGAACTTCTTGGGATGAGCTGAACCCTTAATGTGCCACTGCATGGACTCCTGTTTGCTCTCTGGGTCATAATGATGAACCCAGGTTTCATCTCCAGTAACTATTTTTTGCAGCACCTCATCGGGATTTTCACCACACAGGTCGATAAAATCTGAACAGCAAGCCACACGCATATCCTTTTGAAGAAGCGTCAGCATTCGCGGAACCCATCTTGCACTTACTTTTGACATATTAAGATGGTCATGTATAATGTCATGTACGGTACCAATAGAGAGATTGGTTACTTGAGCTATAGATTTTACCTTCACTCGGCCGTCTTCCAATATAAGTTTTTCCACTTTATCAATATTTTCTTGTGAGGTAGCCACTACAGGCCGGCCAGGTCTAGGGTCATCTTCAATACTCTCCCTTCCACGCTTAAATTCGCTTGACCATTTTTGAATAGTAGATAAAGAAGGAGCAGACTCACGGTAAACACAATCCATTTCCTCTTTTATGGTTTTTTGATTTTTACCCTGTTTTGTCAAGAATTTTATGACGGATCGGTGCTCTAATTTCGTTAAAATTGTTAATTCGCTCATGGTGTTCATGTTTGTTCGGCAATTGCAGAAAAACAAAAGAACATCTCGGTTCCAATTTTACTTTTTTTTAATGTCAATGGATGAATCTTAGCGGCCAGTAACAAATATATATATAAAAGAGGTTGTAACGTATCAATACCGAGAATATTTTGAACGCCCCTCGTATGTAGTAACTCACACTAACTAACACCACCTGAGGCGAACTCTTCGTTTATTAAGTCCGAAGGTTTGAAGTAATTGACGTCAAAGTGATGCTTTGTGAGTTTTATACATTTCAAGGGATAAGGTTTTCTAAAGGTACTGATAATATTTAAAAAAAACCTTTAACCGCCAAGTTAGCGCCGCAAAAGAGGAGGGTCTACCTGTTGTGCCTCCTGGCCAGCACCAACAGGGACAAGTTCCAAAGTCAGCAGAGTGGTCTCCCGAGCGTCGTGGATCGTGCGTAATTCCGTCATAACTCGAGATCTGGAGATGCCTAGGAGTTTGTCGTCGGCCTGACTAGACGTATGCGCCATCGGGACGCTCCGTCTTGGGCACTTCCTAGATAAGTGCTCCTGGAGGAGAGCTGAAGTAGTTTAACCTAGCCCCAGGGTTCGTAAGCCATACGGGCGCTGTTAGTAACTACGCCTAGCACCAAAAGTGAGATCCTGCCGGGGAGGACAGTTCCTCCATCGATAACTGATTGCTATAACTACAGCAAGCAAATGTAGATCTTTACAGCAACTTTAGTAAGAAATATTTTTTAAAGTCTTACATACAGGTCAAAGTTGTAAACAAAAAAGTTGTTATTTAACAACCCGGGCACTACTTGTTAAGGCAGCACATTTGTGGCACTTACTTATTTGGCCTCCATGGCTGACCATTTCATAATGTTGGAAAATTACGAGATAAAGTGCAGACAGCTGGAGGGAATTATGACACATCAAAGCTGTCCTATTCTAAAAGCTAGTGTAAAAAAATAATAGTCATAAGATACGTTTAAGACCTTCACCGATCGGTTATCCGGATGAAATCCAATTTTTATTGACATAAAATACACCAACAAGAGCGACAGTGATGAACTCATCATCTAACCTAACGTTTCTTTTTTGTGATTTGGTAGGTAATTGTTTATATAACACACTGCCACACTACTATATCAAGGATTCAACTAGATTAACAGTCACATATGAAATTACAGCGAGAATCTGTCATGCAGACCTCTACGTACATACTCTCTTTTAATAATATACCACAAACAAAGCGATCGGTCAGAAATAAAATAACATATATGCTATTAAATATTTATCTTAAAATCAATTTAATTCATTTAAACATAAGTTATAAATTGCCTCGACATTGCTTTTCGGATCATCGTCACAGCCACAGAACCCAGACTCCTAGACACTGTTGGAGATGGGCTTTCCGGAACATATATCTGGAGAATTTGTCATAAACACGCCACGCTGGCCAGATCTGTGGTCAATTTACTACAATTCCACAAGTTGCTAATAGTGGAACCGGGTCCGACGGTTAACTTGCGTAAATAAAGTGTATTGCTCTTTTTGTTTATTGGTACATGCCGGGGTTCGAACCCACCTTTTTAGGGTTAAGTGTTCTAAGGAACCGAGCCACCACCGCTCTTCACTTTTCGGATACTTTATCGGTAAAGGTCGCTCTTAAAAGTAAAGGCTAAATGATCTACAATATATTTATCACATATAACAGCGATTAGCGTAAGTAATTCCGTACGATGATTATCTTTGGCGCCCATAAAGTTTTAAAATAGAAAACAGACGTCAGACTTACTGCCTCCGTGGTCTAGCGGTTAAGTTTAGATGCGAAGGTGCCCGGTTCCATTCCAGAGCACAATAATTGAATTGTGATATTACTCCAGTTTGGTACGCTAGAGACATCGACGAGCTTGTCATGATGGGTCTTTAGTAAACTTGCCAAAAAAACTTCAACAAACGGCTAGTGTACGCCTAGAATAGGTAGCCTCTCAGAATTAAATCAAGCAATGTATCAAATCGTATTACAAATCTGTAATCTTTCTTCGACCAAAGAATCAGTATTGCAATTCAGCGGGGAAATGCAGCCAGCGTTCTTGCCACCATTCCACGCGGACGCGACTTATATTCGTTTTGTAAATATTTTCTTGGATATTGTCAAAACATATTTATTTAAAGAAAACAATTTTAATGTCAGTTGAAAATCTCAGTCGGGGTCTGCGAGTTCCATAAATGGGAGAAAATATCGGCAAGGTCTCGCAGCGGCGCCGAGCTCACAAGATGGCGCCGAGCCTTCACCTGCTCACTAACTAATCATTTATATTATTGTGTATACTCGTATAAGGTTTCTGCCCAGCATGCTACTGTCCTTGTGGCCAACTGGCCAGGCTTTCCATCAATCCCAAAAGGAAAGTATGTAAGAAACATGTTCAAACCGCGATGCACATTTTTCTTACAAACATTATTATTAATAATAATAATAATAAAACGTTTATTTCAAACTAAACTTAGTTTATAATTTATTAGTAGTTTGTTAGTAACAATGCTTCCATAAAACTATGTTAGTATTGTTAGTAACAACGCTTCCATAAAACTATATTAGTATTGTTAGTAACAACGCTTCCATAAAACTATATTAGTATTGTTAGTAACAACGCTTCCATAAAACTATATTAGTATTGTTAGTAACAACGCTTCCATAAAACTATATTAGTATTGTTAGTAACAACGCTTCCATAAAACTATATTAGTATTGTTAGTAACAACGCTTCCATAAAACTATATTAGTATTGTTAGTAACAACGCTTCCATAAAACTATATTAGTATTGTTAGTAACAACGCTTCCATAAAACTATATTAGTATTGTTAGTAACAACGCTTCCATAAAACTATATTAGTATTGTTAGTAACAACGCTTCCATAAAACTATATTAGTATTGTTAGTACCTAATTCTATAATTATTTTATTTTTTAATTCCAATAACTATCTCCATCCAATGTTTTTGGATGGAGATAGTCAAAACTTGCAGCAATAGTTTTCAGAATGCTGCTGTTTTTACTTCATAGATGTTATAAACACTATTGTTTCCCTCCCTTAAAGAGCACATTGCGGTTCAACTAATACTAACTTGTGGACTTGTTAAGAGATTGTTAAATAAAAGACATCAGACCCGTCTGGCCATCGTAGCCAGAAAAGGCTATATTCTCCAGAAATATGTTCTAAGTAGTGTTGCCCAATCAAAAACAAGGCTACCGATATGTTAGTCATCCATAAGGGTTCGTTTTTTGCATTCTCAACCCTAAAAAGGACAGACTAGGTTGCAAGAAAATGGAACCCTTATGGATGACTCTGGTGTCTGTCTGTCCCCATGAAATATCTCCATAACCACCTACTACGTACTGTTCCGATCTGTAACTGATGTTTTTTTTCGACAAAGTTGTTCGTAGTAAATCATGTAAAGCTTTATATGTATACACCTATATAGAGTTCTAGTTACAACCTCGATATACATTTTTGTATACATGGTAGTCAACAAGATCTATAGCCATTTCAAGTAAATCAGACCAGTAGTCCTCGTGATAGTAGGTCCCTAGTTTGCGGACAGACACTAGAGCCTCACAAGGTTTCCTTAGATCCAAATATATTTTAAATCAGAACAAGACTCTTGCCATGCCGACTCGTATTGTTGACCTGGGCAGTCCAGTTCAGATTGGAATCTAGGTGCACATCCAGATTCTTTACTTCGCTACTGAAGGCAGTCGGGACGCTATCAAACCGAACAGTACTGTTTAAACCTTACTTAGTATAATAGACAGACACTTGCTCGGATTGACAACGACCCCAAAGCGTGTCGACCATGAGTTTACGTTGGATAAATGTGAATTAAGTCAAGCTATTGCATTATTAAGAGTAGCGATGTCCGTCTGCACATAGAGCTGCGAATTATCTGCAAACAGGTGGTAGTGGCAATGAAGACAACGGGTGATGACATTTATAAATAGCGGAGAAAGAATGGGAGACGGCCGTATCCAAGTTGCACCTTTACTGGGCAGACCTGGGTAAATTAGCACCATCATCTACTAGACTACAGTGACTAGACTGGCCAAGTCTTGGTCTTGCTTTGGGAAATACTAGTTCTAGGGGCTGTGGTGATTTTTTAAAATAAGCTTTACGATCGTGGTAAAGAAGTAGGAATGCAACCCGCCAGAGTTAATCACCGTGATGAAAGAGTATGGGTTCTATTTGTGGATGTTATTAGGTAATCTGGACCGACGGGTGCGGACCAGAATAGATTCTATGGCGCGCTTAATGTCGAAGACGTTTTTTTCACTTGCTTACTTTTTTATTTGTAAAACATAAGTTAATTAGGAATGTAGAACCTATTTGTTATTTTTAAAGTTCATTCAATTATTATTAAAAAATAATATAAAATAGAGAGCGTGGAGGTTCGGTTGTAAAAACGCATTCTTTAAAATCCTACAAAGGTGGATTCGAACCCCGGCATGTACAATTAAAAATTAACACTTTTATACACATACACATTTGTCATAGAATTACACCTCGTCTCATAATGTGTGGCTTAGCAGAAGACATACATAGACACTATTTTTATTCTTCAGAAAAGAGCCATTCCAGCAATTTATCGCATGAAATCTCGAGACTCGCTTAAAAACATATTTCCTGACATTGATATAATGACATTGCCTTCACAATATATATTTGAAAACATTCTATATATAAGGAATAATTTAAGGTTATTTAAGAAAACTGGAGACATGGAAACTATATATTCCTAAATTTAAGATTTAAAACCAAATAAAAGTTTTGTGATTAATATTTAATTTCCTAGCTAGACTGTAGAAAGACTACACTAAAAAGTACACTCAGACTGACGGATTTTGTATCTTACTGTTACTTAAAAGCATTAATTAAAAGAGATAAAAATATATTTAGTAATCTTGTGGCCTAAATCTTCTAAAACAGTAGATAGATAGCTAACCTTTGGGAGAGCGAGAAGAGAGTGTGGGTGCATGTGTATAAGAATATTTAGAAACTATGATTTAAAATTACTAACTAAAATACTTATCAACTAAATAAACAATAAATATATATCATACAACAATAAAATACATATAGAAATAATAATATATTTTATACTTATATAATATACATAATTATATAAGATACATCATACATATTGTCATGTTATGCGGTCTTGTTTTGCTTTTCATGTAAGTGCTTGGTGAGCAAATTTTTAAAAATGTTGAGTGAAGGTGCTTTTCGTATAGTGAGGGGAAGTCTGTTCCACTGGCGAGCTGCAGATACAGTAAAAGAATCTGAACATCTGCTAGAAGAATGTGGCGGAATTTTTAATTGATTATTGTGAGACGAAAGAAAGAGAACAGCTATGGGTATCGCAGAGAAATTGGAAACGATCTTTCAGGTAAGAGGGTGCATTGGGATTATATAGGATGCCGTAGAGGAAGGTAAGGAGGTGTGCAGACCTGCGATTTCGGATATTGAGCCACTTTAACTCTTTGCGAAATTGAGAAATATGATCATACTTACGCAAGCCAAAAACATAGCGAATAAGTTGAGAAGTCGATCGAGTTTATTTAGCAGCTCTTCGGTGAGGTCGGAGTAACAGACGTCTGCATAGTCGATAATGGGAAGGAGTAACGAGCTGACTAACGTGAGCCTTGCCGAGAACGGAATGAAAGATTAACAGTAGATTAATAAAATATAAAATATAGTAATGCGTTTTGCATTACGGTTTTTGAGACTTTTTATGGCATTTGGTTCAGTTACGAGTATTAAACCATATTCGTAGATAACAAGTTCCTGAAAACGGGCTCATTGTTATATAAATTAAATCATGCTTTACGTAATTATAGTGTACATCTCCAGTGCAATGATTACATTACTGCACATTCACACAGTATGCACACGCGATCTCGATCGCTGGAGTTCCGTGCATTGTTTTTGAAATTAGTATTTCACTTTTTCAAAAATGTCGCACTCTTATAAGAAGAAAGAAAATAAATTTCTTGTCGTCACAGAATAATATAATACAGACTAGGTTAGTAGGCAGTTTACATGCAGTAGTGTTTTGATTTTCAAATAATGAAATTTTATCTTTAAAAAGAAATAACCTTTTTTATTTCAAATTAAATTTCTACTAATGATATTTGACAATTACACGCGGTCACATTATGGTCTTATAAAATGTCCCAACTGAAATTATAAACGTTGATTATCCATGCATCAATAAAGCGGCTATCACAATAATTGCACTAAGCACGTTTACCTTATTCACTGATAAGTGTATTATTAATAAATTCTTCATAATTCACCAGAACGTGAAGGATTGTTTAGCTTTATAAAGATGACGTGTATGAAACCAAGCATTTAGAATAACTGTTTATTTGTCTATCTTAATTCTGACATTACTGGTAGGGTACCGCTGTTCCAGGTATTGTAATCTCGTATTTATATATCTGAATGTAAATGGTTAGTATTTGATCATTGTTGTGTTGATTATGTATTCTCGTATATATAGCTGAGTTTTCCTTGCAGATTCCTTTCTCAGTCAGATTAAGCATTAACAGATCACTGGAATCTGCTAAGCTGCTGGTCTACTGATAACAGTTTGCTGTTTGGACTACTCTGCTGCTGAGTCTTCTACAGGAATTCAGCCAGTGTACTTGATACTTTTAATTCTAATTTTGTTAAGGTTTTAAAATAGCATCATTTAAATAAATAAACTGCCTCCATGGTCTGGCTCTTAAGTCCGTAGATTAGACTCGGAGGTTAGCTTAGAGGTGCTAGGTTTCTGACCACCCAGAAAGGGAAACGGTCGTGTATAATCACGACCTTTTATAATTTACTTTAAAACAATAAGAAAAAAGTTTCAGTTGAATATAGGGCAGTTTGTTTTTCCAGCTAAGTTAGAAACTGTAAGCAAATTTCATTAAGATTGTGTGTGAGACGGTTCGCTATATTTCGTCGTGTATCTATATACGGAATGGTAAGAAGACACCAGGCCCGGCTCGCCGAGCGCCGCCAGTCGCACCACAGCTCGCGTCGACTCGACATGTAAGTAACCCTCGACGAATCAAACTTCTACAGTGTAAAAGTGAATTAAATAAATCTAAACAACAGTGCATTCGATCCTAATCAATAACCAATCAATAATTGACGGGTAAGTGCGTAATCATAGCAACAAAAGTGAGTGAAAAGTGAATTCTGATATTACAGTTTTTCGTGTAAAAACAATCGTGAGAAAATTAATTTCGAACGTTATCACACGTTATCACAATTAATATTATCAGGACTTAAGTTATTGCTAAAAACATTGTGCTTAGATGAAATACTAGTAAATAATCTGGGGCATTCTATTTTTGAAAATTGGCGGTGCTCGAGTTTGAAACGAATGGACCAATAGAAACGTTTGATTTGTCCGTGTTTTTGGCGGGTTGCCAAGCAGTAACCAATCGCGTGTGAACGCGGGAAGCGTTGGCGAAGACGTGCGCATGCGCATTTACACGATTTCAGCTACATTTTTCAGCGGATTATATTTAGAAACGGGCCACATCGCTCAGCGACCTATTTTTGCATTATAATTATAACACACAAAAATAATGGAATTTCCCAATTTTAGAATTAAAATATATTGTTTAAGCCAATGACAGTATACATTGAAATCTAAATCCCATTTGTGCAATTACATTATATTATATCAACTCTAAATCTATTCTATTCTATTTGTGACAATATTTTTGACACACGATGAATTCATGTATTGCTAAGAAAGTCTTCTTTCTTTTTCTATGGTTAACATGTTCCACTGGATCATCTTAAGAGCGTTTAACACCTTCGCACCCGTCTCGCTCGCACAATCCAATATTTTTAAAGAATTTGCTTTTGAAAAATGTAGTCTATCAACTTTGTACTACGTACATTTTGGAGTTATGTTAATCATAGATTTGTTTTGATAAAATAGAGAAAAATCGTTATTAATGTTTTAGCTATTTTCTCTGTCTAAAATTACGTATATGAAAATTAAAATATGTCCAAAATTTTATTTCCTAGAAAGTTGAGTTGATACATTTCTCAAAAATCACTCAGACTATATAAATCGTTGAAAATATTGGATTGTGCGAGTGAGAGGGGTGCAAAAAACTGTTAAACCCTCTCAAGAGCATGTCAAAGCGACAGTTTACTATTATTAACAGTCATTATGACAGTTTAAACTGAAATTTAAGCTTAAAACTCGTACAACAGTAAACATTGAACTAAAAGTAAAGTATCATCACGACCGTTTCCCTTTCGGAGTGGTCAGAAATCACGCTTATAGTAAGCGGATTCACATTTAGCCAACTTTACTATAGGCCAATCATGACAAGTAACAAGCTCGTCGAAACATTGAACTGTTTTTCTTATACTAGGCGTGCAGTAAGCATTGATATCTCTTTTTTAATATAAAGCACGACATGTGATCTCTCGCCCACCTAATGGTAAAGGGGGCGAGGTTTAGAAATGTTAGCATCTGAAATCAAACACGCTAACACTGACGTTTAAACCTATTACGGCCTAAATCTATGCTGCCGACTTGACACTTATACGGGCGCGAGGTCACGTGAGTGCTCAGTATAAAAAAGTAAATTAATAAAAAATGGCTTACATTAGTAAATCTGGCCGTGTACAGTGCCCCTTAAGTATTTTAATGGCACAGATTTCGCAAATTGAAATGCCAACTGGTAACTGAACCCCCTCAGGTCGACCAGTCGTAAAAATACGGAAGGTCAATTGATTTAAAAAAAAAACAGGTTCACTACAACAACTTTATCGCGTAGTCCTTGCTGAGGCCCTTTAAAGCCTTATTCATAAATATTTAGCTAAATAATGTTTAGTTAATTACCTACTGTTTATGTTTCAGTCACATTGACTTAGGGCGCGTACCCACCATGTTAAGACGACGGTTGCCTATCAATTTACCTTCCAACGATTCGTAAACCAGTAGTCACGATGTAGTAGGTACAGTTAGACACGACAGTCGTATACGATCCACGATACAGTGACGACAGAAGTCGAGATAATTTTGGATCCTTGATTAATTTAGGCCAAATTAAGTCTATATTTATAAATATTTAGTATATTGATAAGTATCATATAATACTACTTAAATAGTAATAAAATAAAACAATTATATATGTAAAAAAAATGTCCTCTATAGACGACCAATCAGAATTAGTCCCAAGGAGACTGACAACATTTCCCCTCTGTATAGCGAAGCTAATATAGCCTTCCTGTCTGGGCAACTCCCCATGGTTCTACCTAGGTTGGCGTATTTGCGCAGCTTGCGGTTCTCAGCAGAAACCCCCTCAACCCCCCGCGCTGGGCGAGGTTGCCTGGATGTGAGATGGGGCTAATGTGTCTACACATGTCGCATCCCTCACCAGAGACCTGCCAAGTTCTCTACCCATTTATGATATGACACTTTTTTAATGTTGTCGTTGAATCGGTCAGAAATAAATGTTTTTCATTATTTTATATTATATTTATGGCCTAAATATTTCACTACTACATAATTCACCATTATTGATGAAAGTTGGTGTCAAAAGTAATTACGAAATACTTTAGCAAATCATAAGGCTATAAAAAAATAAGACCGACCGATAAATGGATGAATAAAATGGATCCACATCAGTTACTTTTTGTGCAGCTACGTTTTCACAAGGCATGATCCTATAGTAAAATGTTATTAGTATATCTTGCAGTGCTAAGTTTCGTAGGTATGTCGTAACACTTGATAACATTTGTTACAGAATGTTTCCTAATATGAACCCAACACGGCAACATAAAAGGGAAAGACACGTCCGTTATCTGCAGAAACTTGTGAACATTATGTCGTGCAACTCGCTTGTTGTTGAAACTTACTCTTTGTTATATTTTGTTAATTTATGTTATTTGCGGTATAGATATAGATGAGTAACATTCAACAATATCAACAAGTGGTCGCAAAAGTTAAAGAATGTTAAATAAAGTACCATAAAGGATACGGTCGCATATCCCTTACAGGATGGCCAGGAACTACGCATTTAAAAAAGTGGATTCACATTAAACCAACTTTACTATATTTATCCATTTAGCCCATCATGACACTTGACAAGCTCGTCGATGTTTCTAGCGAGATATACAAGTATTACGTTGTTAAAGAATGTTACTTAAAGTTATCGTGTTACATTATGTTGCTCCACAAAATTAACTGCCATGAGTGTTAAGATAGGATGTTATATTTTAATAAAATGACAAGAAATATTGTATATATTCATTTTCGTGTAACAACTAAATAGACACGTTTCGTCTCAGAGACAACAAATCTACTTTCAAACTAAATTTATCAATTCTGTGTGGATGCATTACAGTACGCATCCTGTGTGCCCTGGCCTTAAAAATGACTCATTTTGATTAAAAATAAATGTTCGCGCGAGTCATCTGAGTAAATATTAATAACATCGCTAACTGTGACTCGCGAATTT
The DNA here is from genome assembly GCA_910589645.1 of Tinea semifulvella. NCBI lineage: Eukaryota > Metazoa > Arthropoda > Insecta > Lepidoptera > Tineidae > Tinea > Tinea semifulvella. Next base: position 388,592 of record OU342598.1, on the reverse strand, counting down.
AACCGTAATTTTGCAACTGAAGCGATTTAATATAATTTCATTTTACATTGATTTTTTTGTAGATAATAAATAGGTTACCTTGAAATGTTCGCAGACGAATAAATTGCCCCTAGAAACACACGCGTTACAGGATTAGGTTACGAATTAGCTGGAGTACGAGAGTACTGTACGAGATTTGGTCTATGCTCACGTAAAGATACCAGTTATAATTTCAAAAATTATGTATTTTTGGCTATATCCTAGATTTTATTTTCTAAATAAAAGAGTTACTAAAAGTCTATGAAAAGTTTAATCGATTCTGGCATATATTAATGCATATTGTACTAGTGTTATGTTACCTACCTGTTTATTTAATAAATTAATTATTTTAAAATAATGCAACATATTACGGTATAGCGGTGGTGGGTCGGTTGTAAGAACGCTTTTCTTAACATCCTAAAAAGATGGGTTCGAACCCCGACACGTATCAATGAGAAATACACTGTACACATACATAATGTAATATTTTTTTATGATATACTATATGAATTTTAGTTTTAAATAAAGTCTGAATCTATTTTGAAAATCTTTTGTTCATGAATGCACTCATCGTCATTTCATCATCATCATCAGGCCTGTATCTCTTCACTTCTAGATGTAGGCCTTCCCCAAGGTTTGCCCCTTAACGCGATCTTTTGCCACCCTCATCCAACCCCCACCAGCGACCTTCTTAATGTCATCCGCGTATCTGGCAAGGGGATCGTCAATTTGTGTATACCCGTATGTGGTCTCTACGTTAGAAGCAGATGTGCCCGGCCCACAGCCACTTTAGCAAGCTAATTTTAAAGGCTATGTATACTTTGGTTCTCTGACGAATATCAACGTTTCGAATTCTATCCATTAGATAAATACCAAACAGCTCTCTCCATAGCTCGCTGAGCGACCTTGAACTTGTGGATCAGACCCACTGTTAGTTAGTCCATGTCTCTGCTCCGTATGACATTACGAGGAGGACGCACTGGTTAAGGACCTACATCTTCAAACATTGTGGTATGGACGATGAGAGGATGTGCCGGAGTTCACCGACAGCTCGAACGTCGTCGGCAACTTTGCTAAAGTTGTATGTTGAGTGCACTTGTAATGTACTATTACCTTAGTCCGGATAGATTTTAAAGATTTTTTCCGAGTAACCGATTTGTACATGGTTATGTGTTTTAATTAAACAGGATGTCTGAATTCCGATGTTTTACGGCGAAAGATACCACCGCCATTGGAAGGAAGCCAAATTACGTGACTATACGAGGTATATCAAAGGTACAACATACCATTGCATTTGAAGTATTAATTAGGTATTCTTACAATTATTGCTTGTCAAAAATGTTATTGTTTACTAATTGTTGTAATAGAGAGAATTGGCTTCAAGCCATTATTGGCTGGTTTTCTATGCGCTTTGGTGATGATGTTATAGTATCACTTGCAGTATTATTTGTTTGTTTTATAAAACACTTTGAAAACAACTTATTACGTTAGTTGTATTGCAATTTTGTCGCTGACGAACGGTGACAATTACACTAGCAATTTAGAGCTGCTTTAGCTTACCTTTTACCCACATTTTTTTTACTCGGTACGGTATACTTTTTGGGATGAAATATATTTTTTTTCGGTGTAATATTTGCGGATCAAAACAGAATGATTCTATTTATGATCAGGTCTTAACAGATATGCAATTATATGCAACTTAAATAATAAATAAAAAAGTATAAACTCAACATCAAACTATAAATATCATATGAAAAAAAGTCTTCAAACACGTCCCATCTGAGATAGTCCCAAGGAGAGGCTATACATAGAATATAGGAATTTGATATAGATTTGAGAATCCAACAGCGTTTTAACTTAAACCTATTTACAAATTAACAATTTTCGGCCATTAACAGGATTCCACATATAACTGTAAGTCTGTGTGTTATTAAAGTTTCTGTGTTCTGGTGTAATGAGAAACTAAATTTCGTTTAAATTTTTTTTTCGTTTTGTTGTCCGAATTTTTTATCCACGAAGATCTTAATAATCGGTCCAATATTTATGTAACTAACTTCAACTTTATATAATTCTAGTCAAGATGTAATTAGGTAGATACCTCGTCAAGCCGGCATAGCGGCGAGGGACTGATGTCGGTTACAAAACATTCATTGTGAAATTTGAATGACCTAAATATATATATATAAATTCTACGACTATACACAACAGTCAACACCGACCTTCGAAGGATCCTTTTTGACCTGGCAATGCAACTAACCAAAGCCAAAATAAACCTAATTATTATTCACGATGCGTTTTCGCTCATTTGACTTGAAATTGAAGTTTTGTAAATGAGGACACTGATCTCTTAATGCTTTTGTCCAGTACAACAGTAAATACACCGTTTACATTCCAAAAACCCTAGCACTTTGACCCGGCTTTGCATCACGAGTGCTATAATGACGTCATATTTTTACCTGCCCCAAGTTCGATCTAGTAGTTAAATTCTGTTTATATAGAGCAGGTCAAAGTCAAAATATTTTATTCACGTAAACCTATAACAGGCATTTTTGACATGAATGAAAATAAAGTGGTCCAAAGAGTAAGCAGTTTAACAAAAGACCAGCAGCTAACAATTATAGCTCTTAAGACACAGAGTCCGAGACCTTCGCTGTTGGAGATGGGCTTTCCAGAAATTTCTAGAAAACTGGCCTGTACTATTTTTAAGTGCATTAAAGAAATTAAATAAATAAATAAGTATCATCATCACGACCGTTTTTCCCTTTCGGGGTGGTCAGAAACCACGCTTATAAATAAGCGGATTCACATTTAGCCAACTTTACTATAGGCCAATCATGACAAGTGGCAAGCTCGTCGATGTCTCCAGCGTACCAAACTCGAGAAATATTTAATATTAATTAAATGTATTTGTTTACATTAATAAATATTTTTGTGTCCCGACCAGGAATCGAACCCGGTACCTCCGAGTCTAAATCCACGAACTTAACCGCTAGACCACGGAGGCAGTTTAAATAAATAAATAAGGAAAGTGTATTTGTCATTGGTACATACCGGAGTTCGAACCCACCTTTTTAGGATGTGAAGGAAAGCGTACTTACAACCGAGCCACCACCGCGAAAAGATTTACATCTAAGGCGCCAGACACACCGCCCGGCCCCGCGGTCTGCGGTCGATTCGTTCTACAAATCAATTAAGTGATATTTTCCACTGGTCTACTATCAGTCGTTCTTTCTCTTATATCCAAATGTCACTTATGTTCCTCGATGTCCGTCGCCGGAAAATGAAATTCTATTACCGCCCGCTTATCTTCGTCGCTCTATAGAACCGAACTCTACTTTCAAACCGTAAAAGAAACGGAAACTGTTTTTAATAACATCTTCAGCAAATTGTAAAAAAATGGAATTACGTACGTTCACTGATCGTCGTCGCAGTTTTTTCGTGTAGGCCACTGCATAAATTAACGGATTGTAGGACGCATATGGGATGGTGTGTTCGGCACCTAAACAGGAATATCTTGTTTGTAGGATATGTGTTAGCAAGATCGAGGCTTTGCTTTATCGCAAACTGTACCGAGGTCTGCAGTTGCGAGGAACAGGATCATTGCACTCTCCGTTTGACTCCATAAATAGCAGGACCAAGGACATTATTATATGGACTAGCCCATAATCAGTAGTTGGCGTAATTTACATGTTATGTGTCACGCGGCTCTCAACAACATCATCCGAAGGGCTCTTGCACTGCTGGTGTACCCGCAATTTTAGAACCCTCTGGGATTGTGCAGAGCGATGGCAAGAGACCCGACAGAATACACTGTTGGGCCGTGGAACTTGGCAGGTATCTGGTGTGGAATGCGACGTGTGTAGACATTAGCTCCATCTCACATCCAGGCGACCTCGTCAGGCGCGGGAAGTGCGGCGACTTCTGCTAAGAACCTCTAGTTGCGCAAATACGGCAACCTTGGTACCGGTTACGAATTTACGCCGTTTGGGGTCAAGACGATGGGCCTACGGGGACCTTCAGCAAGACGCCTGGCCAAGGAGTTGTCAAAACTTGACTTTCAACTGTTGACGAAAAAGTCTGGAGACAGGAAGGCTGGCAATTATTTCTGCCAACCTATTATGCTCGCCAACCAGTCAGGCCAGCGTGGCGAGTGTAGGCCAAATTCTTCAGAATTTTCTGAAAGGCCCGTCTCCAACAGTGGAGGTTCAGGTCTCTCTGTATTCTACGAGCTGGGATGATGATGATTAGCCTAGCTATATATACAGAGGGGAAATGTTGCCAGTCTCCTTGGGACGATCTCGGGTAGGTCGTCTCTATTTATAATTTAGGTTATTTTAAATGTTATTATTTAGGTAGATATAATAATCAAATTAAAAATAACTTAACTACCTAACTAAATTAAAATAATTGTAAAATTAATCATATAAATTATATTATGATGGTTACCTCGGTGCACAAATCAGAATAGAATGTCTTCTTTAAGAAACACCTTTTATGCTGAGTCTGGCGCAAATGTCAGGATGTCATATGTCGATGACAGAAGCTGATTTCAAAGTAACTACCTTGTCGGCGAAATGCTGAGGTTCTTTAGGAAATTCATGCATTTGTCACACACAATGAATGAGTCAGCGTGTGGAAATATTTGACTCATGAAACTTTGTTTCCATCCACATTCCACATAATACGTGCGTAATTATTATTTCACAAACCTATCATGTTTTAAAATTTAACTTTTTTTGGTTATTATAATTTATTCATATTGTAACTGCTGTATTGGAGTACCCGCGATTCTAGAACCCTCTGGGATTGCGCGGAGCGATGGCAAAAGACCCGACGGCATGACCGTTGGGCCGTGGAAACTTGGCAGGTCCCTGGTGTGGGATGCGACATGTGTAGACACATTAGCCCCATCACACATCCAGGCGACCTCGTCAAGCGCGGGAAGTGCGGCGGTTTCTGCTGAGAACCTCAAGCTGCGCAAATACGCCAACCTCAGTACAGGTTACGAATTTGCGCCGTTTGGGGTCGAGACGATGGGCCTATGGGGACACTCAGCCAAGCGTCTGGCCAAGGAGTTGTCCAAACGGCTAACGGAAAAGTCTGGAGACAGGAAGGCTGGCAATTATTTCTGCCAACGTATTAGCTTAGCTATACAGAGGGGAAATGTTGCCAGTCTTCTGGGGACTATCACTGAAGGGTCGTCTCTAGAGGACATTTTTTACTTATAGTTTATTTTTTATTAGGTTTAGTTTATATTTATTTTAATTTTTACTTTTAAGTAGTTTTAATTTATATTGTAATTATTTTATACTGTTTGTATATTACTTCAATATTGTAAAAGTACAAAAAATGGATCGAATGCACATACAAAAATAATTAATAAAAAAACTTTATATTTTCTTACAATAGAGTCCGACGTGTTGTGTTGTGTCGCGTCAGAACACAGGCCATTAAGATTATTTATAGTAATATTATTATACTGCGTGAAATTTATAAAAGAGCAAATATTTTTATATTATAATCTAGAATTAAAATAATGAACTAGGTATGTTTTATTGTAATTATTTAGTAATAAAATCTTAAGTTACGGTCCAGAGAAGTTTTCCTAAAAATAATACTGAGCCTAATTATGCAAGTAGTGAGAGGACGACGATGGCGCGAACTTTGACTTGCGTAATTATTTCTCTCTACTTCGTCTCTCGGCAGCGGGCGAGATCATTTAATAGTAACACTCCCCATCAGCCTTTGGGTATTTATCACGATGGATATCGTGATTTTCAGACGCGGCCTCATTCACCATGAAGTATTGTTTTGTTTTTCGGATAATCATTATATCTTTTTTATAAAAATAAGTCATCTTTTTTATTTGAAATATCCTAATGACATCTGAATCCTAAAAAAATATTTGCTCCTTTGACAATTACACGTGGTATATATAACATAGTATATTAGTTACATAAAATAAACTGTATGAATATTGTATAAAATCGATAGCGTTATGACAGTGTTCGGAATTAAAAAACTGAAGATACGAAACGTCAGATAAGAATTTATGTTTAGGTTCACTTAAGACACATGATTAACGCTAACTTAGTCCACTGTTGCAGATTCTCCCAAGCCAGTAGCCACCCCCCTTCGCAAAGATGGACGCGATCAAGAAGAAGATGCAGGCCATGAAGCTGGAGAAGGACAACGCCCTGGACCGCGCTGTCATGTGCGAACAACAGGCCAAGGATGCCAATCTCCGCGCAGAAAAGGTAAGTCGGACACTTTTATTGCATTTTCTACATAAAGCAGTGTATTTTTGTAAGTAATTGTTAGAAAACCTCCAGTTCCTAAGGAGATCAATTATATGGAATTTTTCTCGTTTTGATTATATAAACCGGAAAGGTTACCTGTGCACGTCAACTAGAACTCGATAGTATATGATATGTATGTGTATGGCGATGTTAAGGTATGTGATTTGTTTAACTAACGAAGTTACAAGCTACGAATCACCCTAATTAACAATAAATATAAACCTTAGGTATCTTATTTTTTATATTAAACCGAATACATTAAATATGTAACAAAATGGGGCTAGAAGCTAGGAATTAAAGCTAGGACAATCGTCTCAGAATTAATTAGTTATTATAAATGTTAGTAAGTATTTATATATGTGTGTTTATGTATAATATTACTTACAGTATTATAGTGTATACAGTATAATATGTAAGTGTATGATTAAGCTGTTAATTTTTTTCCTAACTTTTAATGTCTTTCATTCCATCTATAATAGTTCAAAGAAGAATGGTCACCCCAAAAGCTTTGCGTTTACAATCAACTATAGGCTAACTTATTAATAGATATATCGACACCTTGGGGTAGATAATCTAAGCATTATTTTCCCGTATTAAATATAATTTAATACGTTTGTAAAAAAAGTTCTGACAACTTTTATAACGTGCCGATTGCACTATGTACAAAGGCAGACTTAATGCTAGACATTCTCTGACAGCCAAACCTTTAGGACATTTAGACAGTATAGATGGTAGGTACATACATACATATCTTCACGCCAAATCCCTTGCGGGGTAGGCAGAGACAATTGAGCGCCACTTGTCACGGTCACGACATACCTCTTTCGCTTCTTCGACATTCATCAACCTCTTCATACATGCCCTTTTGTTTCGATGGCTTTTCAACGCACCTTCAGCTATTGTTTTATTAATTTGGTCGTAATATGTGAGTCTAGGTCTGCCAGGGCCTCTTTTACCCACGACTTTCGCATTATATATCTGGTTCGTCAATCTCTCTGCATTCATCCTTTCAACATGCCCGAACCATCGTAGCATGCCTTTCCTTATTTTTGTCCCTATGCTTTCTTTCATACCTACCCTTTTTCGTATTTCGTCATTACGTATGCGGTCCGTCAAAGTGACGCCGCATATCCGACGCAACGATCTCATTTCTACTGCATTAACTCTACTCTCATGCGTATTCTGACATATCCACGTCTCGCTTCCATACATAAGTGTTGGTACCAGCATGGCATTGTGTATGGCGAGTCGAGCTTTGTCACTGACATTCCGACTGGCTATCAGTGACCCCAGGGCACCGTTGACACTATTTCCCGCGTTCACTCTTCTTTCAACATCCCTATCATACTTCCCATCCGCAGTGAAAACACTGCCCAGATATATAATTTCATTTACTTGTTCTAGAGTTTCATCATCAATCTTTATCGTCACGGTTGTCATCCTTCTTCTTTCAAACACTAGTACCTTGGTTTTTCTCGCATTCAAATGGTAGGTGCGATCATCAATTAAGTTATTAATTCTTAACAGTATTAATACATAAATATAACTATAAATAAAATGTACATCATAAATACACAATAATATAAAACTACTGTGGTAAAGTGGTGGTCGCCTATAATAGGTGCAACATCTAACTTCTGATTTAGTGTTAAGTACAAATAAGTGTGTGATGTTAGCACTGTTGGCTACCCTATTATAAATAAATAAAACTACTTACTAATTATAAATCTGGGATATTAATATTATTTACAAACATGTTTTGCAAATTATTAAACTCACATACATATAAGATATTACAATTAGGTTTATCTTCATAGCATCTCGCTTTCTTTAGGGAATACACTATTTCTATAAAAGTTTTCACATCATAGTTATACTATCTGCAATTTATATACACCTAACTAGTAGTTCGTAACTAACCTTAAGATGAGCACGGCTTCGTCTGTATGTGTGGCGAACACACTGAAAAAAAAAACAGTAGGTATAGTATTTGACCGTGTTGTACGGTCGTCGTGTTATCCATTGTAATTTAAAGAGTCGATCGGTACATAAATTTATATAGAAACGCGACCATTTAAGTGAACGAATGCCACTAGGAAAGGATCCAGTTACCGGCCCTTAGGTATTTAAAACATAACTTAATAATTCACTGATAAAAGGACTGAGGAATAAGTAAAAAATAATAAAAATGTTTGATAAAAAGCCTACATTTTATTGAAAAGATATTTAATATTTGGAACTATTAAACGTAGCATTGTAATGTGAATAGTGTGTTTTTTTAAATACCTAATTACTAAAAATTCAGTTATGTATTTATATGTATTATTATATAATACCTCTCTAGGCTAGCGTGGTGGCTCATGGTCTGTCAACACCTGTTATTCAGAAGAGTAAGCGTTTACTAAATGTAAAGTATCATCAAGACCATATCGCTTCCGGGGTGGTCAGAAACCACGCTTTTTCATAGAAGCGTATTTACATTTAACGAATTCTACTATAGGCCCATCATGACAAGTGGCAAGCCTATCGATGTCTTTAGCGAACCAAACACGAGAATTATCACAAAAATAAAAAATGTTTTCCGACCAGGAATCGAACCCTCTGCGTCTAAATCCACGGACTTAACAGCTAGACCACGCAGGAAGAGGATGGCTTGATTGCAAATATTATGCGCTACACTAACGCACTAGACCGTGTTTGTGTCTCCGATCGTAATAGGTATGGTGTGGAACGAATCGTTGTTGAATGCAACATTCCGCGCTAATCTGACATGTCATGATAATACACAAATTTACACTCTGATGACTTTATAATGACTGTAATACAATAAAACACAGCTGACGAGATACCGGGTTTGATTCCTGGTTTAGGTAACAGTAAAGTATTTGTAAGGACTATTAAATTAAATCACATTTAACTATTGCTTATAAGGCACATGATTGACAGTTCGGTTCCTTGTTTGTCCTGCACTCTCGAGGCAAGACAGATATTTTAAGGTAAAATTTATAATCTGTAAAATTTTGTATAAATTATATTGACAAATTCCGGTATACCTCCGGTATACCTAGCGGTCCAGTCCGTGGATTTAGACTCGGGGGTACCGGGTTCGATTCCTGGTCGGGACACAAAAATATTTATTAATGTAAATAAATATGTACATTTAATTAATATTTAATTTATTTGTGATATTTCTCGAGTTTGGTACGCTGGAGACATCGACGAGCTTGCCACTTGTCATGATTGGCCTATAGTAAAGTTGGCTAAATGTGAATCCGCTTATTTATAAGCGTGGTTTCTGACCACCCCGAAAGGGAAACGGTCGTGATGATACTTTACTTTACACGAAGATTAAATAATAAAGATTATCTAAAATAACATGGTATAGCAACCGTTTTCTGAAAAACGAAAACTACGAGTAGTTGCGAAAACGATACTCGTTGTGACTGTTGAACACGGTGGCCGTAAGAAACTGACGTAGGTTATGAACATAAACACATACATACATACAACGGTTATAAAATGTTTGTAGTTTTATTTCCTAGACAGACACCATATTGTCTTAAGACAATAAAGTTTATTATTATTATTAACATATGTAAATAGACGTAATTACTCAAAAAGGATCTAATCCACATTAAGTTAATTTTAAAAAGAGGTACCTGGGTCATGTCGTGACAGAGGGTCTGACTGACGATGCGGATATAGAAAGGGAGCGGTCAGGAGCAACATGCCGGCCCGTAGGTTTGCTCGCTGTATGGTGCCAATAAAGATCACGCTTTTTAAGGCATTTTGTCAATCATTTTACACGAGCGGCCAATGGGTTTGCTACACGCGGAAGGCCTACAACACTGCGCGTGCAATATAATAACGCTTTCAGGATGCTGTTGGGACTCCCGAGATTCTGTAGTGGCTCCGGGATGTTTGCTGAGATGCGCACGGATGGCTTCCCCGCCATCACGCGGGTATGCGGAAGTCCCAATAGCATCCTGAGGATGGTAGTGTGGGGGGGGGGGGGGGGCTATTGCGTAACACTAGACTGCAGTACTGGTAGAAAGTTAGGTTAAGTTTATTTATAGATAGTTAGGGGGATAATAATTATAATTAATTATATAATAATAATGTAAAATAATATATATTATATAAAAACATGGATGATATCTGAAATAAAAATATTGAATTAAATTGAATTTGAATTTAAGTTATATGCTATTGAAGTTTTAGAATAATGTCTAAAACGGTTTTTTATATGGATGGTTTTTATATGGATGGTTTTCATATGGATGGTTTTCATATGGATGGTTTTTATATGGATGGTTTTCATATGGATGGTTTTCATATGGATGGTTTTTATATGGATGGTTTTCTATGGATGGTTTTCATATGGATGGTTTTTATTTGGATGGTTTTTTAAATAGATGGTTTTGAAATGGATGGTTTTTATATGGATGGTTTTTGATATTAAAAATATTACCCTGAGAAACTGATTCATAATTAAATTTCTAAATAATCGTGTATTGTTATACAATTAATTTTGACTAAGAATAAAACAATTCGCGTTTACTTGTTTTTTTTTTTATTAATATTTGAGAGCATCTTTATATAATATTGTTATTGTTGTGCAGGCTGAAGAGGAAGCGAGACAACTTCAGAAGAAGATCCAGACAATTGAGAATGACCTGGACCAGACCCAGGAAGGCCTCATGCAGGTCAACGCCAAGCTCGAGGAGAAGGAGAAGGCGCTACAAAACGTAAGCATTTATTTTCGTTTCTTCATCGTCACAGCCCCTGAGTCCTAGACCACTGCTGAAGAGGGGTCTTCCATTTCTAAACTGTTTTTTTCAATGTAAGGGACATACTATCTTTGAAACTAATCAATTTTCAAAAAAATAAATATTTATAATAATAAAGAAGATAAAAATGCAAGTAACATTGCTAAGCACCGTTAAAATTGGACCATACAATAAAACGTTTGAATATAAATAATATTTTTTATGTTCAATCGGGTTACGTAGAAAATAATATTTAGCAGAAGTCATAGGAACGTTCTTACAAAAAAACAAACTATAGGAGGGTAGAAAAGGTTTACGTAATCAACTTTCTTTTTTAATCAATTTTTATTATTGACCTTATAATAATGTGGATACTTGGACTAGAGCCCTACTTCTACACATATCAATACTCTTTTTCTAAAAGATAACATTCTAAGCTCGCAAGACCTGCGTTCCACGAGCGCGCAAGGGTTATTTCGGGCACCCGGCCGCCTAATATGGCTCGTTGCCCAAACATTCGGTAAAAATAGCCGTGGCATAATGCTGTTTGATCGACAAATGTTTCATGTTAATGCGTATCAAACTATTTAGTTGCAATGCAGATTATTAGTTACTATCGTAATTCATGATTAGATGAGATATTTGAATTCATTTGACTTCGTAATGTTTGAATTTTGCCGCCACAACGCTTCGATGAATAAGCCGGCTCGGTCGGTAAAACAGTCTAACATAAACAAAGATGGAGGCAAAAAAGCGACGCCAGCGCCGCACTCGTCCATCAGCCGCAACAAGTAATAGGGAACATGGCGGCGCACTGAGCCAGCGCGGCCGGAGCGCGCCGATTGCAGACATGTCCGCGCCCCACGCGCGCTCCCCCGCGCGGCGCAGGGGGCACCAGCACCACCCGCGACTCCGCGCCGGCCGACAGGGGGGAACCGATCCGTCCAGACAAGTGACCTTAGACCCTGTGACAGACGTTGTGCCCGATGTAAATAGTGTTAGTGAATCTCGAGTGACAAGGACGACTAATGACGATGCACTTTCCAATGTAAATATCGTCGAAGACGGCGCAAACTCTAATAGTGAAAACAATGAATTATTTACTCGAATTAAGAATTTCGAATCGGATGATGAAGAATTCTGTTTTAAAGAAGAACGTTCCGCCGGTGACGGAGCGGAAGAGGGACTTGAGCCCGATATTTTTGACGATGACCCCGAGACGGCGGAGCTGGCCAGGCTCAGGTGTACGAGTGTCCGCACGGAGATCCTAGCGGAGCGAGAAAACAGGAAGAGAAGAAGATGTCCAGACTACCCTGGCCTCGCCTTCGGCAGATCCATTTTCTCCTCGGATACGATGATGAAATTTTCAATAATAAAAAATGAATTGCAAAACATAAAGGATACTGCATTGAAAAGGGTAATGTCCTATGATATTTGAGCCGCAGCTGGCAACCGTGTGTGAGAGGGTCGGGCGTGGGCTAACGGCGTAGATAACTATTTATATTCGGTTTGTCTCGAGAACTCTCAAAGTAAACTTTACGAGAGCACAAGGCGTTTGGTAATCAGCTGAGCGTTTGACACTCGGTTTGACATGTTTACATTGGTGGTTCCACTTTATTCCAATAGATGTCGTTTGTCGCTAAATACATTCCAGATTCCACTGCACGTGGCCCACCCTAGACTATTTGGGTTAACGGATAAGTTATTTGACGAATAGCTTTCTAACAACTTTTCGTGAGCATCTCATTTGAAATATAAATGCAAATGGGTTTATTTATCTTATCACTTATCAGTCACATCTTAACCTATTGGAAGACTACTATTGACTATTTGTCGTAGTTACTCGATAACAGCCGACCTATTTTCACGTGATATATTTCAACATTTCACAAAAGCCGTCACTTTCTCAGTCTTATCCATAGATATACGACGCGACGATCCTATGTCTATGGTCTTATCTAAAACAATTCTATTTTAGTGTGTTTATTCATGAACCGTTTTATTTAACTGTAGTAGCGCCCACATTCTGTAAACTTTCTAACATATGCATAAACATGAACATTACGTACGTAGGTAGCCAGTACGAGCATGTAATGTGCACATTAAATATATTTGGTAAACTATCCTTCGGAATCATTAGGGACCTACTCATATAAAGCTACTATATCACATACATTTTATGATCAATTAATACAAACCTGTTCTAAATACTTTAAGATAATAATGACATAAAAAATAATTATGTTATGAAAATTCTTGTGAGTTGAATCAACATGGATTAAATGCAATAGAATTTGTAAAGCATGTTTAGGCAAGTAGGTACGAGTATATTACCACAGTCAAGATAACATACTTATTTTTCTAAAATCAACATGTGACTGCCCTCCCGACATACGTAGATGTAAAGTTGAAGATGAGGGTAAACTTACGTGAGTTTTTACCACTTTCATAGTTTGTGAAGACTATTAGTAAATTAATATAATCAGACAGATAAGGCAGATTTTAATCTATGAATCTTTGTGAAATTACTATCAATATATGTGCAGCAGATACAAAGTCATTCCTGTCCTCTACAACACTGAACATCCCATAACAGGAAAATGCGTCATAATTGCGAATAATAACCCAGTAATTGAACAGAAATACTGCGACTTTTGCAATATGTTACAACTCATTACAGCTGCCTGGTTCTCATTGAACTGTGTACAGAACGTGCCCAAATAAGGTGCTACATGTGGCCTTAACACAGCCAACTGCTCAGCCATATGGCGTCGATTGATTAAATGCTTGACCAACTTTCTACTTTATCGATAATCGTGATTAAGAATCTACAGGAATATAAACACCTCCAATACTTAAATGCTGGTAATTGCATTTGGAAACAAAAGGTACTGAACGAAATTCTGATGATTTATTCTTACATCTGCAGATGACCATAAAAGTAAAAAAAATCGCAGATATGATGTGAAAACTACAAACCTTCAAATATTTTAACAAGTCATTCAGGTTTTAAATGTATTCTCACGAATAATGAGCTAGACCGAGACAGACTTATATTTGTCAAACGTGTTAGAGTGAGAAGGAAGTCAAATAATTACAAGTAATTTTGATTTCCGAAACTAATCTTCAACAAATAATCTCGTCTTCTAAACGTAGATAATGAATATGTAACAAAATTATGTCTATAACTCAGTAAACAATCAGATTTTAGGTTTTTTTTATACAAGTAGAAAGAAATAGGTTTTAACACTCCTATTAGCTGTAAACACCTAGAACTAACAAAACAATAGATGCGCAAATTACCTAAATATTCAACTAAATTACTTGCCCGACATTCCGAAAAGTGTTTATTGAAGTGACGTCAGCAACAAATTTTAGTTTTCAGTTTTATCGCATTGGCGCTGCACATACAATGCCTAATAACTGACATTCCCTTCGCTAGATGTCGCTGGGCCACTTGCCTGTTAATTATCATGCTTGCCAAAGCATCATTTATCCTATTGTAATTACTAGTATTTCCGTCTTCTTTATTTAAATGCATTGATCCGCATCGCCACTCCCAAATTTTTACCATTATTTTAGAATGCCCCTGCCCGAGACCCTACAGGAAGTAGTGTCATTGGTGTATAACAGGTGGAGCTACTTGTCACGCCTTCAACATATTGAATGACGTTAGTCGTGGTGCGTGCGTCGATCTCCAGTCTACATTATATCGTGTAATTTGATGGTTATACCAACCGCTCTATATATAGCGATCAGTTGTTTTATTAGTTAATTTGTGATTAGTTAATTGTCAACATAACAGTCGAAGCGCAACGCGCTGATAAGTTGCATTCCATTATTTACGGCCGCCATTTTATTTGCCGGCTGCCTGTGTGCCGTGCCCATCTCTGCGATACGAGCAATAACGAACGACCGGAGTCAGTTGGCATTTTCGCGAGCAGGGCGACGGTGTATTTTAGCTTTACTAACTCAATAGATACATAAAAGTGAATAAAAATGACGACAAATGTGCAGCAAGGTACGATATTGGACGTTCTAAAGAAGAAAATGAGACAAACAAAAGAAGAAATGGAAAAATATAAGGACGAATGCGAAGAGTACCACAAACGACTGCAAGTGGAAATAATGCGAAGAGAAGAAGTAAGGAATTGTGTTTTATTGTGACCGTGTTGTGTGATTAGTGTGATCACGCCCAAAGAAAGGGATTTGGTTATCGTTTACTATCTACCTATAGTGAGTAATGTCCGGCCATACTTAGGTGCACGGCCGACGTACGCATGTCGCCGTCTCTTTCCCGACAGAGCCGTTTATATCGCCACGAAAGGGACGGTGAACGATAATTATTTTTTATCGACTTATAAGTTTAGTAGGTAATGTTAGTAATTGAACATGTGTCTTCGAGGGTCTTGGGCAGTCCTGGTTCAGTGGCTGACGAGATGATGCCGGTACGATCTTAACTGTATATCCGCAAGCCGAGTGGCGGCGACGGTTTCGGTTACACGTAACAGGTTTGGTTGCGTTGGAGGTCGTGTACCGGTCTGCGGCAGCACATGTAGGGCGAGCCGGCCCGTGAACAACGGCACCCTTTCCATACATTCCTGTCGATAGGAGTCTTCATCGAGAAGGCGCCGAGCTGGAGTGTTATCGTCGCCCTATGACGTAACCCCAGACACTCATCTAAAAAGTTACCTTGTATTCTAATCTATGGAAATTACTTATATTAGTGTCGGCGTCAACAACTTGAGGTTCAGTTAGAAGAGTTCGTCCTCGCAATTTCTCTTTGTCTCTTTGACTGTCGATACAAAATCATTCCAAAGAATCCAATTTATCAATTTTAGTATCAAATTGTGCGATAAGGATATCTTGGCAACAACGCGAACGCCTTTTACTCGCTCCAATTAGATACTCTTTATCAATTGATTAATAACCTCCTGGTGAATGAGCTTTTTGAGAAGAATCATCACAACCTTCAATTGTAATCATTGGTCAGTCGCTTCCATTGTGTGGGCGTACTAAAGTTACAAGTAGCATGACGTACTGTCTAAACACTCCGCACTGAGGTCAAAACTTAAGACGACCGATGGCGGATAGTGGTTACATTTATCGTAAAACCCATGACCAATGACCAAAATGGTTTAGATTCTATATAAGAAAAGTTTAACTGTCGAATCTTTGTTTTATTGTAGCTTAGCACCATACATGTAGTTAGACAGTAGTTAGTGGTCTTGTTACCCAAATCCCGTTTTGTAACTAATTCCATTGGTGAAATCGAACAGGTAGGTAGACCGATGACCCTTTGGATAACAATTCATTGGGCTTGGCATTGTACTACCAGTTCAATAGACATTGACAATAGCGAGCCCTTATACGCCCTTCGTGTTAAAACAGCAACAGAAACTAAAGGTTTGTCTGCATACAATTTGGGCTCAGACCGGATATTACCATGCGCATTCAATTACGTGTACGATGGAGGTTCCCACACAAAAAACTCATTTTTTTTAAATTACGTACCTGTTGCTGATTTCATTGTCTATATTCTACATGATTGCCAGAAGATCGTTTAATATAAAATTCCGAATTTCCTCAATGTCATTGCAAGTTGTTATTGTTGCTTTTGCTTACACAATGTTTTTGATTATACATTCCTGTAGCTTTAAAGGGAAATGGGTCATACAACGCAAACATTCATGGATCATAAACATGGGTAACATTATTATTCCAATTGCCTAGTAAAGTATATGATAAAATCATACAATTTAAGAAATCACTATAGACTGATGCTGATCTATTTTTATCACTTCGCATACAAAATATTATATTATGATGATTTTGTATTATCTCCCTATACAAACTTGTTGCCGTGTCAACATGTTTACCCAGTACCTACTCATTAATTGTAACCTGTTCATGGATTTATTCTTTCTAAATATTTTTTTATGAACCTAAAGCATTTCTCTGTTTGTAGCAGAATCTTTTTCGATATCGCTATTTATTTCAAACTATTATGTTTTTAGTTTCGATACGACTTTCATTTGCCCGGAATTCTTAACAATTTAAAGTAGTAATGTAATTCATTTAAACATTCTATAAAATTTGACAAAACCACAAATGAGTGTCATCCTCAACGCTTGTTATAATCGGTTACCTGTCCAGCTCCGATGCCTACGGTTCAAGGTCAACAAACTTGGGGCTTTATCTTCTGACGTAACGTGTTTTACAAGTGACTAAACCGTTCTTATTTCCCTCTGCAACGTCTAATAAAATGATACAATCTATAATTGAGTAGATACCTTGTAACGACCACATTGTAACGCTTCGTAACTTTATTTAATTTCATACCCTCTTCACATCGAGGGAGAGTTCAAAGTTTACAATGTATCTTTCATTTATTAATGTTTTTTTTAAACTGGTATTATTTCTGTTTTTAGTATGATTTTAAAACCATACGCTAATATCGTAAAGCGTTGTGTGGTGGTCACATGTCGTTCATCAAAAACCATTTATTTGCGCTACAGGGGTTTTATTTGTATACCGAACTCTTTCGTATAACCAATTATTTTTTCTCGCAAATGTTACTCTTTTATGTCACATGAGCGTCGGAGTGTAAGCATTATGTAGCCCATTTAGCTGCGCGTGCGTCTATTATTAGAGCACATTATGACGCCACAGGATAATGTGGGGAGTACTCGGGATTACAAGGACGACTGAGGTCACTCTTCATGTACACTATGACATATATGCAATGATACCAATTGAATGTGCATTTGGGTTAATCTTAGAAGAATAATAACTTATACAACGTTAGTTTCATATACAAAACGGTCAACTTTTACGCAAAAATGAATATATAAAATTATGTTATATTATAATCAAATAAACGATGATTTGACCTTGATTCTGACACGGGTTCTTCAGTAACTAAGCCGTTATGGCACAATAAAACTTCCCTCACTTATCGTGCGTGTACTTCGTTTTATGCGTCATTATTCCAAGAGATTACCAAAAAACCTGACTAGGCCAAAGCCAAGAATTATCTTTAGCAGTAAATGATTATTTGAATTTTCATTAATTAAGGTGTGAAAGAGTAAGAAGTGAAAATAAAGAGTTCTTCATGTCTGTCACAGTTCCGAGACTCTATTAATCATCTCCCAGATACTCGATGAACCCGGCATTCGCACGGTGAATCCATGGATCACAAATGAATAGCCTTCTTTATTTATCTATCTTAGTCGAATATACACAAAGAAATTTCAATTATTAGTTGTTAAGACCTTGACAAATCAGCATGACAAAAGTAGGCAAAATCCTACATAAATCTATATTTCAGTTGTAGGAACTAGAATGTTTTAATTTCTGTGTTCTAAGGGCTGTAATAATATTTAAATTTTGTCTGACCATAAATATTTAAAAGAAAATTTAGATTCATTAAAAATAATTATTAGATAGAAATAATTTGTAATAGTATGTTGTAATCACTTAATTTTAATCTATGCTATAGATAATATCTACCTTTTTATAATTACTAATTGCAAATGAATGCACTTCGGATATTTGTGATAAAATGTAATGCCATTACGTACAGTACCGCCATTACGTACAGTACCGCCGCGCTGTGACTAAACTTTTGCTATGTTCGACTTGAAAGCATATAAAGCAAAGTTTGCTTTTTTTTTACCGAATTTTGTATGAAAGCCATAGACAAGCCGAGTCGAACGACTTTCAAAGTGAAAAAAAACGACAAATCGAACATAGGGTTTATATTAAGTATTAGGAATTTAATCTATCGACCCATACCTACTCGTATCTACCTTGGCGTATTTATTAACGTCGTCGATAACTAATCCATACTAAAAATTAATAAGATTAGAAACGTACTTTAAAACTATTTCGGAGTCGGGTTATTTATGGGCCCAGACATTAACCAATGTGAGTTAAGCGCAAACGTTAGTAGTTCTCGTATTAAGTTTCCCACTACAAACGACAGCAAATAACTTTTTTCAAGCGTTCATTTAAAAAAAATACTGAATAATATAAAATATTTTTATTACTATATTTTGCCTCATAAATTATTGTATTTTTAAACTGATTAATTAAAATATATAATATTATTTTAATAAATATGTTAACGCTGTTATTAAAACACGCGTCGGACATTATTTACTTTCTTTGTTTTCCTCCAATGATTTTGAAATTGCAACCCCATGGATGACTTTTGAAACAGTGGAAAACGTTATTTTGACGTAAGCTCGGCTATGATTGGCAAAACTCGCTCTAAAAGTGACAGTAAATAACTGAATACACTATTTTGACAACTAACATTTGCGTTTAAGTACCGCTGCAGAGTACTATCCTAATTTTATAGAAATCCATGGTTTAACGAAATTGTATTCGTGACGACTGATCATCGGCCGTTAATTGTGTTTAATTTCTGTAAGTTTTTTTGTTATAAATACCTACATAATATCTATTATGTCAGTCATCAGTGGCTAAAGGTAATAGGGAATATGCACGATTACTTTTTGTTGCTTTTAAAGGTAGATTATAGATTAACATACCTTAAAAATGATATTATACTCGTACCTCGAAAGTAAACTGTCTTCTATACAAAAGTGGATTGATAATTTCCTAATATTGATCACACCATGTCTGTGACGTCACAACACATTAAACAAGAATATGGTTTATGTATTGTTTAAAATTCATTTTGTGACGACCAAGAGAACCCTCTTCCCCTCGCAGCCCGAGCGTTTAGTATTTACAACCATGATATTATATACATACATACATATCTTCACGCCAGATCCCTTGCGGGGTAGGCAGAGACAATTGAGCGCCACTTGACACGATCACGACATACCTCTTTCGCTTCTTCGACATTCATCAACCTCTTCATACATGCCCTTTTATTTTGGTGGCTTTTTAATGCACCTTCAGCTATTGTTTTATTTATTTGATCGTGATAGGTAAGTCTTGGTCTGCCAGGGCCTCTTTTACCCACAACTTTCGCATTATATATCTGGTTCGTCAATCTCTCTTCACTCATTCTTTCAACATGTCCGAACCATCGGAGCATACCTTTCCTTATTTTTGTCCCTATGCTTTCTTTAATACCTACCCTTTTGCGTATTTCGTCATTACGTATGCGGTCCGTCAAAGTGACGCCGCGATATTTTATATTTTTTGAATTAATGAGTAATTACCAACATACTCTGTATTCGACTTGTCGCTTTAGGCATTTTTTTCCACTTTTTGAAATTCGTTCGACTTGGCGTTTGTCTATGGTTTTTATACAAAATTCGGTAAAAGAAGCAAGTTTTGATTTATTTCCTTTAAGGTCGAACATAGTAGTAGATACATTTGTAATAAAAAAACACAAATCTAGTTTTTTTACGTTACATAAACCCTATTGTATAATTTATTTGTCGCATGAGCTTAAGAAAACTCGTGATTTGATTGGAATTAGGTAATACATCACGGTATTTGTGTTGATTATTAGTTACCTCGCTTAGTTCTCACATAAAAACCCGAGTGTAATGGTTATTCATGAGTTGTGATGCATTACTTCCGGAACACTTTCTCATTATGTGTATTTACTCTCGCGATTCAAATCATTTCTGTGACTTGATAAATATCTTCATGTTTATTAACCATGCACCATAATTAGTTATATAATTAGTATGTATGTTTGTCCGTCTTTCACGCCTAATACTTAAGTATAGAATTCGGATTAAGATGAAATTACATTATTTATGATTTTGGGCTACATTGTATTCACAGTTATATATATTTTGATATTTTATTTGAACAAGATTACAATTTAAGTAAGAAAACCAACAAGTGCAGGTACATAGGCGAGCTTAATGCCGTAAATGCCTTTTTGTACCAACTAACCTTTGTGACTGAGAGCTGTAATAAGCGGGTGCAGAAGGTTACGAAGAAAATAGATAGTTGAAATTATTTATTACTATATAAAACACAAATTAATTACATACATATAGTACTTATTATATGCAATAAATATATACCTAAATATAAAATACATATGTATAAACTCGTACTCGTATATATATAATGTTATATGTATATAGTTTAGATGTGCAAAATGTTTAAAATATTATTGTGATAGCTCTAGTACTAAATGTATATTCTATAACTATAGTCTTGAGTTTTTAAAGAATGGTACAAAAAATTGCTGTCAGTATCATTTGACACTTACATCAGTTAAGCACCTTATTCTTTCTTCCCTATTCTTTACTTTTTTACTAGGCCTTCATTAATACGATAACTACATATTTTATTTTCCAAATTTAATAGAACAGTAATATATAGTGAAAATAACTTTAGTCTTATCAATTAAAGTATCGAAAAAAATATTTATCATTTCAAACCATTATACACAGCACAAGTAGTACGAAAGTAGCCCAAAATGTATGATGTCATGTAGAACGTGTTTCCGCATTCTTATAACTTGCAGTCCCTTTAACCAAGTGTGGAAGAGCTGGGGCATAGTGTTAGCTAATATTTGTCATCAGTGGCATTTAAATATAAATTGTGTCCGCGCGGGTATGGTGGCAAAAAAGGTGGTCGCTTTTCCAGCCAGTACCAGCCCTCTTGTCACCAGAGCAGACAATTAAGCGAGGGGTGTTTTTTTATTAGTTGTTAAGATAATTGATGCAAGGTCAACTCTAACTTGTATTTCCTTTTTTCAGGCCGAATCCGAAGTGGCTGCGTTGAACAGGCGCATTCAGCTCCTGGAGGAGGACCTGGAAAGGTCTGAGGAGAGGCTAGCCACCGCCACCGCCAAGTTGGCCGAGGCCAGCCAGGCTGCTGATGAGTCTGAACGGTGAGATCCAATTCTTCACAATTGTATGACTTATAATGCATAGAAGCCTCTCGGCCGAGACGTCTTGGGAAAATAACAACAGCTCAGTTCAACCACCATTAATGGTGATATAAGATAAACTATTTTTCTTTTGATTTCACGAAGGCTTAAAGCCTAGTAATCGCTCGCCCATCGCTCACTTAAGTGGATTCGTTTTCTTTAGTACAGTAATTAGTATGGAAGCCATTGCCAGTGAAGTGTTGAATTATTTTCCCATCGGCTGAGATCTTGGGAGCGGTAACTGAATCGTTCCTTAATAGAATTTCTTAAATACAGTCATTTGTATAGGTTCGCAGCCATTTATAGTCAATGCCATTAACGTTGAGTTGCGCCAAAAACCAACAGCAACTATTCTAAATTGTACCAGCTAACGGTTAACCTTTATAATAAAACTGAAATATTGATATTAACTTTAAGCGATAAGTGACTTCATTTTGGTGCAACTCAGCCTAAGAAAGGATTCAGCAAGACTTTAAAAGTCGCCCTAAATCATTATTGGGGATAATTTTTTTTTACTACAAGTAAATAGAGTGTAATTCTAAATTATTAGATTTAATGCAATCATTTCGTTAGCAATGATTATAAAAAGTCTACCTTCATCACACATCCATACCGAAAAGTAGTACCTATTATTGTTTACTGCTTACCCTTGTCTTAGTTACATGCGAGTATCTATTAAGTTTAGTATAGGCATGTTTGTCAGTGTTGTTAAATTATTCGTTTTTTAAACATTATTTTTTACTTATTTTTAAACTTTTTCGCACAATCATAATAAGTACCTAGTTTTTATAATAATACGGGTCTTTACACGAATTGCCTCGGAGACATACTTCTCCCGACGATTCGGTCAAGTTGCATTGTCCGTCGTGTCGGGTCTACCAGGACGTGTAAAGACGTTCAATTATTAATATAATAACTCAATAATAATAGTTCTGAATAAAAAAAAATGGGTACTTATTAAAATATGTAACTATCTGAGCTCTAGCACACACAAACTAACGGTTTACTTCTGCTGTCAAACTGTCAATAGCGCCAATGCTGTCAATTTGTAGTCTTGTTACGTCGCACTTGATGGCGTTGAAATCCCATAACGATGACAGTTTGTAAGTGCTAGAGCTACTGTTCATAAGTGATGTCAACATAATACTTTACTATGTGTTTAACAGTGTTATAAATCAGGTGCTAGCAAAAAGCATTTTTTTTTTGCTGACTAAATAGCTGGTCATAGACAATAATACTCGTAATTTTGTCCAGTCATATTGTTGTCTAATTTAATGAAAATAACAACATTTAAACATGAATGATAAAAAAATCTGTTTACCTGTTACTAATATTATATTTATTACTTCATTATTATTATTTAATTAAAATTTTTAGATTTGGTTTTCAAAACCATATTAATCGAAAAAATAATTTTAAAATCCATAGGGTTTTCAAATTTAAACCAAAAAGTTAATATAGTTTTGTCTGGCAATAACCATATTTGTACTAAAACCTGCATGTGTTTGACTTGGCACTAACCAGAATACGCAAGGCCCTGGAAAACCGGACCAACATGGAAGATGACCGCGTGGCCATGCTCGAGGCCCAGCTGTCACAGGCCAAGCTCATCGCAGAGGAATCAGACAAAAAATACGAAGAGGTGAACCTCATAATCCATTACTCTAACGAAATACTTTATATTACTTTCATATTTAACATTAAATATTTATAAATAATATATTGGAAAAAAATATTTATACAATATAAAAACAAAATAATTTAAGCAAGAACGCTAAATTGTCAAAATAAGCGATTATAGAGTTATTCAAAGACTTCTAACTAAACTTTCCTTGGCCTAAACCATAAGTTTTCCTAATAAAAAAAAATAAAAAAAATAAAAATAATCATTTACATTTGTTCTGTCAATGTGACAGTGACAGGAATGACATTTAACTAGCACTGAGTTAGCAAAACGTCTATGAATAGAACTATAATCGTACATGAATATCGTTAAGAGCATTTAACGGTTTAGCATTCATCTCGCTCGCACAATCAAATATTTTAAAATATTTTCAATTTTAAGCGTACTTTTGAGATCAACTTTCTAGGAAATAAAATTACCTAATTTTAGACAAAATTAGCATAACTATTTCCAAAACAAATGAACTTGCGTAAATATGAAAGTAATTTTAGCATAAAGGTCAAAACGATTACTATAATTTTAAAAGATAAAACTATAAGTTAAGTTAAATTCCTAAAATTATGTCCTAATTGTTACGTTAATGATGTAATACTTCTTGGAACAGTAAATATACTTATCTATGACCTTTGTGTTACAAAATATGTACCTAGAAATTTGTATTTTGTTTACAAAATACTGGTTTTTAGATGAAAACTATCCAAGTTTGTTCCATCATCCACCTCAGCTTCCTACAGGTTTCCAAGTCTACGTCGCTGATAGCTTTGTGTTGTTTGTTTCTCTGCCGCATGTCTTCTAATCTTCAGGTTCGACCACTTATTGTGTGATGTTGTTTGGTATAGTGCCCGCAAGGTGCTCGAGAATAGGTCCTTGTCCGATGAAGAGCGCATGGACGCCCTCGAGAACCAGCTCAAGGAAGCCAGGTTCCTTGCCGAGGAAGCCGACAAGAAATACGATGAGGTCATTATTCTGGCGTGTGTTTGTTGTGGCTTTAAAAACCCCTGTTTTAGTTAAACTCTTCCAGATTCCTTTAACAATAGTAGACTGTCTAAAGCCTCTAATTTCTACGTTGTTAACTCCTATAAAACAATCCTAATAACCAACTCTTGTTGTGTGAATCTAACAATTTTTGTTATCAGTATATGATAAATAAAACCTTTGATTCGTTTGAAAGTCCTGACTAAAATCTCTATACGACTGCATGTTTTCAGTTGTTGTGCTTTACTATTATCTCCATTGCAACCGTTCCTCGGAATAAACTTTATCATTGCGATAAGATTAAACATTTCATCTAGTCATGTAAGTACCGAGTGCTCGCAGTTGAAATGTTTTCGTTTGTGAGCGATATTTCAAGTCATGCCCTTAGAGGAATCATAAAGCGTGCAGCTTTGTAAAAGTCATACTCCGTATATGGAGTCATGTTGTGTTTGATCTTGGTTTCTTCGCCTTTTATGGAAGTCGGGTCGCGGTCGCTTAATAAGTCGTCTGTTACATAAACGTCGGCGCCATCTGCAGCTCGCACACACTCATGACCACTGTAATAATCCTCGGTTTATTACAATTAGTATCTGAAGGTGAATTCCCACGACTCAAATTTCGGTTCAACACTAAAAGATGCCCATGCATCTCTCGAAACAAATCATTAACTTGTCAAATAACGTTCCTTTTTTATTCAATTTATAATCATTGCAATCAATTATTTATAAATTTAGTATTATTACCTTTGTCTGTTATTTACACATACAAATTTAATATTTAATCATGATTTGTTTGTCGAGTCAAATCATATGAGCCCCGGATTGTTTTATTTTCTTTAAATAATAAGGTAAATTTGGTATAATATTAGTTGTGTGTATAGGTTGCTCGTAAGTTGGCTATGGTTGAGGCTGACCTAGAACGCGCGGAGGAGCGCGCCGAGACCGGTGAATCGTACGTTTGTCACTTTTATCCGACCAAACACAACTACAGACATTTTCAATGATTTTTACTAAATTTTTCATTAAATATGTCTATGGTAAGGTGTGGTCTCACCTTGTTTCAGTTTGTCGTTGTGCATGCCTGTTTGCGTACCAGTTCCAGCAGTTTTTTTATTTTGCATGTTTCTTAGTCGTATAGGACGGAGCCGAGGGGGGTTATTTATTTATTTTCTCATATCCCAAATGAAATTGAAATAAGTTTTTAAAGTTGCCAATAAGTTATTATTATTATTTCAATTTCGTTAAGTAGTTTTAAAACTAAAACAAGGGTTGCCCCATCTCATGATATATCTGTAACTATCGTGTCGCCTTTCACCTTCAATATGTGTATGTGTGTGCAAGGAGCAGAATATGTGTGCTATAGGGCAATTTTCGTTTTCAGATTTGCACGAATTTACACCAGACTTACTGGCCGTATGCGTGCCGCACATATGCAACCGCACACATCACTTAATGAATTCGATAATGCACTAAATAGCACCTAATTTTATTACATCTTTAACAAAAAAATCTAGACTTAAAGCTAAATGTTTTGGGACAACCCTCGTTTTTATTTTTTATTTTTACGCTGCGAGTTTTGAAGCCGCTCTCGACTTGTTTTGCTTATGTGTGCTTTTCTTTTATTTTCATTATTAACTAGCGAGTGCTTCAAAGGATTAGAAGGTGACACAATGGATTCCTTCAATCCCTAAATCCAGACAAAATATTGTTAAATTCCTCAAAAAAATATGAAAAAAGTAAATTTTGATTGTAAAATTTTTGAATCTTTCACGACGTTTTGATTATATATTTTTTTTATTTGCACTGTAATCTGCACTATGTGGTCTGGAGCACTCCGAGAGCGGCGTCTGTCTCGTGTGTAGGCTAGTATGTGTGTATGTGTGTGTGTGTGTGTGTGCGCACTAACGCTGGAGAGCCGCTAGGTGGCGCGGAAACTGGTCATGATGGAGCAGGACCTGGAGCGGGCAGAGGAACGCGCGGAGCAAAGCGACTGGTGAGTTAGAGTAACAAAAAAACTACAATTTCACCTTTAAATTAAAATTGTTTATAATTAAATAAAACTTGTTATTAAAGATACATCAAATAATCGTACAAGAGATGTAGGCATTTAATATTGTATAGCTAACAGGAATATTGGCAATTTAAGTGCCATTTTTAAGGTAAAATCAAAGTAACCGAACATGCAAATATATGCATTTCGTGCAATAGTTTTGGTGTTTTTTCTACAAAGACATCTACAGCAATAGTTTATATTACGGCAGAGCCTCGATAGTACGAACTCCAGCTAATTCGAACGACCCCCCATTTGACCCTTACCTCTGCGTAACTGCTGTTTCTCAGTCTTGCAGTACCGTATATACCATTTTAAAATTACATCAATCAAAGCACTGTTCAAATTTAATAGCAATTTCATAAAATAGCTTGTACCTATATTTAATAGATATTTGTGTGTTCGGATTATTGAAGTCCTTCTTTACTATATATACGTCAATGACAACAAAACAATTAGAATATCAATTTAAAAATCGCGATTTTTGAAAATATCAAATGACAATAACAGTTATATTTGACGAATACAATTAAAGAGCTGTCAGGATTTATTGTTCAACATTGTTTAACATTAACTTTAATATGTATCTTTCTACTTTTTAGTGTTTGAATATTACAAATTCTTTAAATGTTTTATTTACATAATCCTACTCGCTCTTTAGCACACGTGTTATTTTACCAGCATGAACATTGGCTATGTTTTTATGATGTGATGATTCATCACGAAGCACAATACTGCCTTGGAATTTATATCGTGAATAGAGCCGTTTGCTTTATTTTTTAAACTTGTGTTTAGTTTTGTGTGAACCTAATTTATGTGTCCCGTCACGTACAAACATATGTTAAAGTCTAACTTTGGCAATTTTGCCCAAAACAGTTTGATTTCATTTGTATTTCGATGGGCCCGACTCTCGTTTACCTTACCTTCGAAGGTGGACGGCATAAAAAGCTGAAATAATGATTTTAACTTAATAATACTATAATATTCATAAGTTTTAGTTTATATAGATTTTAACATATGTATGTTATGACATGACTAAATTTCGTAATATGAATGTTCCAAATACTTATTAACTGACACAATTGTTCCTTCATCTGGAAGCCATACATAGTTGATTTGGGTCACGTATATTTTTTCTATAGCAATCGATTGAAAGGGCTTATTGAAGTCTATTAATACTTTCATTCACATTTGGTTATACAATTTTCAAGTTTTTGTAACATTCATAGAATCTATTTTAGAGAGTTTCTCTCTATTATCCTTTATGGTAATTTTCTCGATCGTCAGAAGTTATTTTACTGTAAATTTAGAAAACTATTTATTTTAACATACAAGTTCATAGTCGAAGGTAATGAGAAACTCAATCTAAGTATTCAAAAACCAACCTTATTATATAAAATACATAATAGGTGGATTTTTGAATGATTTTTTTATGAGAAAAAATTATCGCGATTTCTGATATTTCTAGTACTCAAACCCCAGTTGGTCCTGTAGTCTTTTGATCCTTAAAAGAAACAAGATTGATTGGCATCAAAAATAGTTTTTGGTTAAAATTACAATTTTCTTGCTAAGTGATAATTTTTTTTTTAAATCTGTGATTGCAATTTAGAATATCTTAAAAAGTTATGGATGGTCCTAGGAACGTTTTCTGTAACTATAACAGTTACGGTACCTGGCTTCAGCGTCCAGTCTCCAAATTTCAGACTGTATAGTTGGCTATTTAATTTCGATCTTAATTTTTTTTAAATATATTATTCATTAATCTTTTTATTTATATGTATTTATACCACTTATTTAAGTTTATTGTAAGTACGTTGATGAGGGTCTCTTATAACTTTCCAGCAAAATCGTAGAGCTTGAAGAGGAACTCCGCGTAGTCGGCAACAACCTCAAGTCTCTAGAGGTCTCCGAAGAGAAGGTACGTCACTTTTATCTGTTTATCTCTCACTTTCCTTCTTTTGAAGATGAAAATAGTATGTTGAAATTCAATAATTAAATCTTTTATGTAAATTTTAACTGTAAAAAATTATATAAATAAAGATTTGTACGCGATTATCTTAGTATGTATTTCTTTGGACGTTCCGTCAAGTTGCACCAGCCGTGTCAGTTGCTCTAATGACTACGGTTGGTGCAATTTGACCGAATGAAGCGTTGCGTCGTCGGAAGAAATATGTCTCTAAGGTAAATAGCGTAAAGGCGTATATTCAAATTCTAATAATTTTAACTTTAAACGATCTTTAAAAAGTTATATTTCAAATATTATTGGTTATTTATGAAGACAAGTTGTTAATTCTATAATATTAGATACTTTAATGTTTATTTTTCAGTATAGTATTGTTCTCGATGTCTATATTGTAGGTCCACGTGAGTCGACGAAGCGATATTTTGCCTTTACACGAGAGTATGACCAATCGACGAAGAATATTTTTTACATTTCAATGATGTATGAGTTAACCAATCAGACACCATGTTACATATTCTTCCAAGCTTAGATATACACGAAATGTGTTACAAAAAAGTTAAAGATGTTAAATGCAATATACAATCTGCATTTAATTAAACAATGTTTGAGGAAAAACCTGCTGCAATCGGCAATTTTATTTTGTTGATTTAGGATGACATCTTTAGGAAAGAGAGCTATTTTTTAACCAAATATATATATATATATATGGTCACGATATGTGACCTTGGGCCCACCTGATAGTAAGTGGCGTCGCGCAATGTTCATGAAAACAGACACTCGTGTGACATCAAACGTGTGGATACACATTACTGGGTCTATCGGCACGAACGGTGGATACTTCCCCGCCCCGGCAGACTGGGGAAATTACCACCATCAGTCCGCCTACTACCTATTTGTTGGTCTCGTTGAAAGTATGTGACATTTGCAATGATTTCAAATGCCATTACTTTAAAGGAGAACTAATATAGTAAGCTTGCCAATGTGATTGTTTAATTACCAGCGTTAAGAATTAACATAAAGGGTACAAAAAAACTAATACCTAATTTCAAAAGTGTATCGACATCTTAGAACTGTTAATTTGGTGTTAATTATAATGTATTAAGTGCATTGATTATTTGCACAGGCCAACCAACGTGAGGAGGAATACAAAAACCAGATCAAAACCCTCACCACCCGCCTAAAGGAGGTGTGAACCAACGAGATCGGTTTCAGAGTGTACTGCCTGATATAACTTTGCATATCAATATTTATTTAGCCATTCCATTTCTTTACCAAAATAAAGTTTAATATTATTGTACAAAACTTACTTCATTCATTACGTTTGCTCTAGTCGTTTCAATTTATCCATAAAGTTTGGATGTCACAAAATGTCTTCAAGCTTTAAATTCTACTTTGTGCAATTAAGTTTTTAAATAAATGTATGTAGTCTTAAGCAGAGTAATAATTAAATAATTATGTGCTCTGCTTTATTATAATTGATTATCAGAAATGGCTGAATAGAAATTGAGCGTTGAAGTTTTGTGTTTCCTCAGTTTGTTACTGGCTGTTATGTGTACTCCTTTATATAACATAGTGTTAAAAGCAACGTTTTAAAGTAACAGCAATATCGCATGATGTTTTGTTTTGGTTGTTTGATGTGTAACATAACGATTAAACAGGCCACGAAAAGAGAGGAGACTTACGAGGGTCAGGTGAAGGTGCTGGACGGTCAGCTCAAAGAGGTAACCTGCAGGGTCGTCAGGATCTGTAGATTGTTGGGGTCACCTCTCATTATCCATTACAACTGTTGTTGGCGGTTCTTGTTTCTTTATCAACCATCTGCACCACAATTTACTTTTAGATGTTTATTAATTTTAAATTCTATTGCCTAAATTCTAGTGTTCTTCTAATTTACCCAACTACGAGTATTGCAGTAATCTTATGACGATTTTGATATTGAACCTTTGTTATCTATCTATATATTTTTATGAATTAGATTATTTGTTAAACACATTTTAGTCGTAACAAGTGATAAGTTAATAATTTTTATTTTTAATATACGAGATTCCTAAGTTTTAATTGTAAATGTTATAGATGAAGTTTCTTTTATATTTTAACGTGTAATAATTTATATTTGATTGTTTCTTGGGTAAAATTTTTAGAATCTTTAAATTATGGCTTGAACACTTTGTTTTTCAATTGGTGTCACAACGATGAATATTGACGGTAACTGGTGCAGATTGGTGTATTGTACAAATTGGTATGGTGGTAGGGTCGTGTATCGTCTCACCTTACAGGATGCTGGTTGGTGCTGTTTCCAGGACTTTATATAACTTGTGCCTTTCTCTTTGTATTCTGTTTTTATATGTGCCTTACTTGGCAGTGTACGCGTTCTGTTTAATTTGTTTTGTTTTGAGATATCCTTATTTGTTTTTCTTGTTATTTCTTCTATGTTTTGTTCCTTTATTATTTTATCTTTATCTGTGTTTAATTAATTATGTAGTTACAAAATAAAGTACTTATGCATATACATAGTATCATTTAGTTTTGCTATTGGATTCATAACAACCATTTTTGCATATTGATATTTTAAGTTCAATTTCTACTTTTACCATTCTCAAAATGAAGTTATTGTTTTTCTCATTCTGATTAGATTTAAAAGTTCATTTTATCTAGAATCCTTAAAACTTACCTGAAGCATTCGCTTTTATTCGCTAATCCCTTGTTTCTTTTTTTAATTCTGTACTGTTATATTTATTCAATTTGATATTTCTTTACAAAAATTCTTCATCCTTACGAAACTGCAAGGATATCTCTTATTTCCCTTTATAGTCATAATACGCGTACTTGTTTTTTTAATTTATAGTAAACGTGAAGGATATTTCTTGCATATCATTGTAGTCACTAGACACGACAATGTGTTCGTGAAAAGGAAATAGTAGTGTACACTGTAAAGTAGGTGCATGTCGCTTGATTCCCTTGTGAAGTAACCATACTCTGTGGCCAGGCGATGGCGACTCGAGACCACGTCGAGGACAAGATTCATGGACTTTCGCAGAAACTCACGCAAGTAAGTACGACATATACTATACTTATGGTCAGATGTGCACAGAATTGACCCGAACGTCAGATTTAAACTTGTGTTAAGTTAATAACCTTAATACAAATGGCAAATGTTGCCAACTTTTTGAGGCTGTTCGTCCCTATTGGGACTTTATTTTTAGTGTTACCAAATAAAATTTTAATAGTACATAAAATAAAATATTTATTTTATTTAGTGTTGTAATTTATTAATATTACATCGATATCGATGTTTTATTAATACATTTTACTGTATCACTAAAATTAACTGCATCAGCAATAATATTTAATTTAATTCAATAATGTAATGAAGAAGTGCAGCCAATGGATAAACAATAAAAAATCTGACGGTTAAGCGGTCTTGTAAGCAATCATCAATCGTTATTTCAGATTATAAAATATAGATGTTTATGTTTTAATAGCTCTGTTCTCTGACCATAACGTTGGTACTTCACGCTTCAGGAAACCCACTGGAGCAGGCATTTCTTAGTTATCTTATTTATTGTATATTTATATAGTTGGGGTAAAAAGCTGTAATCTTCATGACAACATTTGTAGTTATCGGTGAAGGTAAAATGCATGGGTTTATGTGAGCTTCGATGTCGTTTATACAATAGAACATAATAGTGTTGTTGTTTAATTAATAAAATTTCAAAAATAATGTTTTATTTCATCATAATAACGTTTTATATTGATTGAAAACTAAACATAAACGATGCATGATTATTCTCGAGCAGACCTATTAAATGTAATTTTTTTGATAACACTTTAACGTAAATAAACCAGATAATTGTTTCGGTCTGCTCTTGAGAAAGCTTGTGTTTCACATATTAAATTATTTTTCTACAATTATAGGCTGAAGCCCGCGCTGAGTTCGCTGAGCGCTCCGTCCAGAAACTTCAAAAGGAGGTCGACAGGCTCGAAGGTAAACTATCCAAAAACATTATAAATCGAATATATTATTATAATTATCGATGTTTTAGAACTAATAGAACATCAATATACAAATTCGTGCCCTTAGCTTGGAATTGAAAATGTTGAAGCAACTATTTCAATACTCACGTTCCATGCTTGGAGTAATGTTTATTTTTGATGTTCTTTCAATTCTTTGTATAATTATTATTAATCTACCAAACAATGACCACGAGTATTAGTTATTAATATATTTGTTATTGAGTTTAAAGGTTCCAGCTACTTAGTCGAGAATAGCCGTTCGGTTAAGTTATTCATATTTCTGAAGTCAAGTTTCGTGTTAAAAATAACGCTTTAATTTAAAACATTAATTTTGAATGCACTTCGATATCATATCAACTGTCATTTAAGCTGGCTTTTACCGAGTGTTAATGTGCCGGCTACACTAGAAGCTTGCCAAGTAGATTTTGTCATACGTTGTCTGTTTTTACCTCTATATCTAATACCTTGTAGGTTAAAACCGTCAGTGTATGTAAATTACTACTGCGAAACTCTTGATGTAGTCCAGACTAGATTTACCAGCTGTATCATAGATTTTAGAAGCTTCTTTATTTTGCTATGACCTACGCTTAACTTTCTTATAATTTCACTGACAAGTTTTAGTTTTTTTAATTAGTCGTGGTGTTGTTATGTTCAATTAATTGGTGTGCGGAGATGTGCACAATGTGTAGTCAACACATGTGTGCACATCTTTGCACATTTCTATGAGAAAAGGCATGATTGTTGCTCCCACTTCATGTGTTGCCTGGACCTTATATGTTTTGTTGTTTTTAGCATGATTTTTTATTGCCATATAAGTATTCTTTGTTTAATTTTAAAGAAATTCTTTACCAATTCCATAAAAATATTATTTTAAAGTCTTATATGGCAATTTTGTGTACTACTCCCTACTAAAATGACAATGCAAAGCAAAAACATTGTTATTTTAGTTTTTTTTTCATTTTACTGTCCATTTTCAATCGTACTCATTTACTTAAATAATATACCATTTGATTAAGCGTGTATTGATAAGTACTCAATAGAGATTTAGGATATTATAGAAGTAGTTGCGTATATGATATAGAAAAAGATGGCGTAATTAAAAACACAATTTAAAAACAAGCAGCTAAAATAATATTTTTAAATAATGTATTTTTTAACTATATTTAATAACTCGTATATTTATTATATTATAAAAACAAATATGCGTTTATATTTCATCATAATATATATATAAATCGAATAAGTGCAATAAACTTCTAATTGACCATTTATGATTCCATGTAGTTATTCCTAATTTAGTTATTAGTCGTTAGTTATCCTTTAATAAGTAACTACTTATCAAACTTTTAATTTATATTTAATGTATATTTTTCATTAATTAGCTTCGAATAAATTTTATATTTTACGCTAACGAATATATATAACACAAAATGAGTAGTTTGAAAGTGGACGGTATACCAGTGTTGTGTGTTAACACCGTGCGGTGGGGCTTTCAGACGACCTAGTGGCCGAGAGAGAAAAGTCCAAAGTCCTGCAAGAGGAGATGGAAGCCACCCTGCACGACATCCAGAACATGTAGACCGACTCGATATATACATTCCGCCGATAGCACATCACTATTGCAAAGTCTAAACCTCAAAACCCCGTATGTTACAATTTTTACGGAATTAAAATAAATGATATTACTTAAATGAGTTAAAAGAAAAAATTGTCCTGTCACGATATGTCATCAATGAATACCGACTCACGACCGAACTGAATATTTTACTTATATTGAATACTGGATAATGCAATTAGACGTTTTCTATATGGATGAATATATCCAGTAAGCGAAGCCAAATATAATTGAATAGGTACTGTTTGTGGGTTTTCTGTCATGTTTATTTATACAAAAGAAATAACAACATGTGTTAACGTACTTAACAAAGGTTTTTGTAGTAAGATCCTTCGTTTTTTTACCTATAAAGTCAACCAAAAAGGCCGATAACACTAGAGCACCTATAGTATGCTAAAAATAGGACTATGGTATACGTGGGACATTTTAATTCGAAAATAACTCATATTTAATGTGTATAAATATTTGTTACACAATATTTAAAAATAAATACAAATCATTGTACGAGATTTTTTTTTATTTCTGAAAAATTGTGTTTCATAGACATGCGTGGTTTTCAATGTTAGACGACGATTTTGTCCTCTTAGGCCGAGACATAGTACAATTTCTATACATAACTTAATTATTACAAAAAGAGGCCAACGTAAATAAAAGGACTTCAAAAATATTTAAATAAAATGCTATTATTATTCCGATAAGTATTAATAATTCTAATGAACGCATTATTGTTTAGTAATATTTAAATTGAATGAAAATAAAGTGTTTTTTGTAGAATTTTGGAATATGGATACCATTTTGTGTGATAATAGTGATGTGGTGTGTTTAGTGATGCGCTTTAGATGTTAGTTAGTATTGCCAGCCGCTTGTAAGTTAAGGAGTGCGCCACACCACTGCCATGTGTGCAATCTATTATTTGCTCCAACTTAGTGATCCAACCGAGTATGCCCTCATTTGAGTTGTTTTAGTCATAATGTTACGAGAGTGACTGTTTTCTTAATTTTTATAGTAATCCATAATTTAACAGATATTCTATCGCTAGGTATAAGTTTTGTTTACATTCCAATCGAGGACCAACATATTTAGCACTTGTCACTCGCTCTTATTGTTTCTTGCACTCGACTATATCACTTCTAGTAAATTGGCATCTATTTTTATTGGTTCTTTAATTATTGTCCATTCGTTATTTACTGTCAATTCAATTTAATTAAGAATTTCTATGAAGTGTAACTTTATTGACTAATTTGAAATATTACAATTATTTATATTATTATTAAAGGAGATTATTTTTTATTTAATTCGATCGAGCGATGATAACAATGTATTTATGAATAATTTTCTATCGATATATTTCTATAAGTACTGAACACACTTTCCGAGTACTCATTTCTGGAGACGGCACTCCTATCGCGTACCCTCATGCGTATCGGTGTCGCTAGCTGACAACACGTAACAAAACGTTTCCGTCTCAGCAACGTTACGTTACGTTTAAGTACGTGAGAAATAAATTAATGAATTGAAGAGTATTCTAACACAAGTGTTTATAAATATATATTATCTTTATTTTTAATTTGTGTTTTTTGGTTTGACTAAACCGCGTGACCCCTTCGCCTCCTCATCCAACTTCAATTTCATCAGCTATTATATCGAAACCGTCATCGGAACTTAAGTCATCAATATCCTTCATTATGACTAATCACTGAGCCGATCGAAGGCGATGAAAGCGAATTTGAGAAGCCAGACCGGTGTACATACTGGAGCATGTCACCCCCGACCGGAGCGCACGGTCGGCGTCCGGAGCATGCCGCCCCCGCACGGTCGGAGTCCGGAGCATGCCGCCCCCGCACGGTCGGAGTCCGGAGCATGCCGCCCCCGCACGGTCGGAGTCCGGAGCATGCCGCCCCCGCACGGACCGATCCCGCCAGGACACTCTCTCTCACGTCACGTGTCGCAGATGACCTCATCGTGGAGACCGAGAAGCTGAACGACATCGGGGACGGAATCGACGACTCCTTCGTGGAGCTCATCCCGGGGGTCGACCCCAACGACAGGCAACTGGAGATCGCGCGCAAGGAGTACGAGCGGCTCCACCCCAAGGAGCCCACTCCGCCGCCGCCCGCGCCCGAGCCCGTCCCGCCGCCGGAGGTGCCCGCCGAGGTAGCCGTGCCTCCAGTCGACGGAGCCGTACCGCCGGTCGACGGAGCCGTACCCCCGGTCGACGGAGCCGTACCCCCGGTCGACGGAGCCGTACCGCCGGTCGACGGAGCCGTACCCCCGGTCGACGGAGCCGTACCCCCGGTCGACGGAGCCGTACCCCCGGTCGACGGAGCTGTACCCCCGGTCGACGGAGCCGTTCCCCCGGTCGACGGAGCCGCTCCTCCGGTCGACGGGGCGGTTCCACCGGTCGATGGAGCGGTCGTTCCCCCGGTCGATGGGGCAGTTATTCCTCCGGCCGATGGAACGGTCGTTCCTCCGGTCGATGGCGCGGCTCCGCCGGCGGACGGAGCGGCACCTCCCGCAGTCGCTCCGGCCGACGGAGCCGCGCCTCCGGCCCCCGTGGAGGGCGCTCCCCCTGTCGAAGGAGCCGCTCCTCCCGCGGAGGGTGCCCCGGCGGCTCCTCCTGCAGAAGGAGCGGCCCCGCCTGCAGAGGGAGCCCCGGCCGCTCCCGCAGCAGCCCCCCCGGCCGCCCCCGCCGAAGCCGCCCCCGCTCCCCCCGCCGAAGCCGCCCCTGCCCCGACGGAAGCCCCGGCTCCCGCAGAAGCCCCGCCGGCCGCCCCCGCCGAAGCGGCACCGCCGTCATAATACGATATTGCAAAAGTCACGATGAAGGATATTTAAATAAGTTAGTCTTAAGAAAAAAAGTAAAATGGAATTACTTTGTACGATATACCTGTCACGTATTTCGACCTGTAATAGCTGATGAAATTACGATAAAGCGAAAGAAAGTAATTATTAACAAGTGGAGTATACCGGTGTGAGCGACCGCATGGTGCCCCGAGCCCGTCACTACACGGAGGGTGTCCGCAGACGACCTGATCGCCGGCAAGGAGGTGTTCCACGAGATCGGCGCGGAGCTGGACGGCGCCTTCAAGGAGCTGGGCCTGCAGCCCGCCGCCAAGCCCGCCACCAGACTCTGCCCCAGATGCACGTGCTGCCACTGAACGAGCGCTATATAACCTAACATTTGACCGCATTTAAAAATCTTTAAATTTTAACATAATAAATCCTGTAAAGAATTTAATCGAGTTGTTACACGAGCTTCCTAACCCAGCATGTCGCCGGAGTGTTGCGCGGTGGACGTCGGCATGGCTTCCAGCCTCGACACGTAAGCATACTCATTCTTTCTTCATCTAATAACGTCGCTGCCAAACTTGACTTGAAGAACAATTCGGAACTTTGAAGCGTTAATCATTTTGGATGTAGCGAGTCTGTAGGTCGGTCGGTTTAATTGGTAATGATGTGCAGACGAACTGGTGGCCGAGAAGGAGAAGTACAAGGACATCGGAGACGACCTGGACACCGCCTTCGTGGAGCTCATCCTCAAGGAGTAGGCACTGCCATCCGCCAAAATTATATTATATCTGTACAAAAGTATTCTAATTTATATTTTATACTCCTAATTTTAAAGTATTAAGCGCCATTTAGCGATGGCTGTATTTATTTTTCAGTAATAATAAATATATCATTTAAATTTGTTGATTTTATTTAACTATCGACTCCCTGTACGAGTATGTAGCTTCACGTAGCAAAGCTTGATTACGACACAACTAAAGCCAGCGAGACAAAATAAAATATCTTAAATAGAACCCTATTTTTATTGGCAATATATTTCTATATGTTTGAATTATTTTATTTGATTTATTTGGCATTTACGGCGAGTTGCAGAAAGGTTGATTAAAATTATTTATGATCAATATTCATACTCGCCACGTGATTGGTAGTTAGCTTGTCACTTTGGTTATTTCAGCCAATCACGTACTTCGTAGGCATACGTTAAACATGTCAAATGATAATCAGCCTTTCTGCAAGTGGCCGTTAAGAGTAGTGTATTCATAAATAAATATTGAGATCGATGTCAAAGTTAGTACTAAATGTTTAAGCAAAACTTTTTACTTTAAACTGTTTTGACATCCATCTTGAAATTTGTTTTACCTTAGCGCTATCAATGCATCACAGCTTTGTACACTTGAGTGGCTTAAGCGAATCGCTCCATGTTAAAAGGAAAAAACTTTCAGAAAAGGTGAAAAACTTTGCGATTAAAAATAAAGACACTACGATTTACCCTCATAATTTGGCAATTTATTGAAACTACTAAAGAATATTATGACGAAATACGCAAAAGGGTAGGTATTAAAGAAAGTATAGTGACAAAAATAAGGAAAGGCATGCTCCGATGGTTCGGATTGAAAGGATGAGTGAAGAGAGATTGACGAACCAGATATATAATGCGAAGGTCGTGGGTAAAAGAGCCCCTGGCAGACCAACTTACCTATCACGATCAAATAAATAAAACAATAGCTGAAGGTGCATTAAAAAGCCATCGAAACAAACGGGCATGTATGTGAAGGTTGATGAATGTCGAAGAAGCGAAAGAGGTATGTCGTGATCGTGACAAGTGGCGCTCAATTGTCTCTGCCTACCCCGTAAGGGATCTGGCGTGAAGTTATGTATGTATGTACTAAAGAATAGTTATTATGATATTCCTGTTTACAGTATGAGGACTGATACCGTTTTTATATCTGTCTATTTGCCTTATCGCCTATATTACTGACCGATTGATCTTTGAAAAGGATAATGCCCGTTTCAATATGGAGGAATGCAACCCACTTAAAGTTAAAGGAACAGATAGCTTAAATATCGTCATGTTGGTATAGAGTATATAAGCCCGTGGACAGCAGATGTTTACAAAACAACCGCCTGATATTTAAAAAAAAAGTTATATTAGATGTGCAATTTGCAATTGCTAATATTGATTTTCAGGCGCTATATCAGAATGTCGATTTTATTATTCGTTTGAAAACTGCACCGGCACACTTTAGTGTGGTTTTGTATTGAATCACCTTATGTATTTACATTACATCGATGGTGACATCCAGGTAACGCATGGGTCTAAAACAAACTATTATAAGATTATACTAATCTACAACTTTGAGAAATGTAGTCATATTTTCACTTTCATAGACTTTATTTATGGATAGAGGAAAAATAGGAAACCATTTGATAAAAATAAATATAAATATGAATCTGCCTCCGTGGTCTAGCGGTTAAGTCCGTGGATTTAGACTCGGAGGTACCGGGTTCGATTCCTGGTCGGTACAAAAAATATTTATTAATGTAAATAAATACATTAAATTAATATTGATTTTTATCGACGAGCTTGCCACTTGTATATTGCTTGATTGGCCTATAGTAAAGTTGGCTAAATGTGAATCCGCTTATTTATAAGCGTGGTTTCTGACCACCCAGAAAGGGAAACGGTCGTGATGATGATGATACTAATCATGAGATATAGATACAAATCGAAATATAAAATCTAGTTTGGTATCAATAAGGCCTGAAAATCTATAAAATCCAATTATTTATTTCCTTATGGTTACTCCGTAACACTATAATATTGTCAAATAGCTATCATTAGCCTGGCTGGATCGAATACAATAACTATAACAAAAAAGGTACTTATATTAATTCGTGGCTGTTAAAAGGCCGTATCAGCTTACAATCTAATAATATAAATATAATTTCGTGGCTATTATAATTCAAATTATTAATACCTAATTAACTAAACCGAATTCGAATAAAATTCAATATTAGCTAATGCAAATTGTACAGGTATAAAAATTGTTTTAAAAAATTAGGCGTTAAGGTTGAATATTAAATGTTTATCAACTTCTTCAAAGCTTAAATATGATAACTGCCTTTAACTTTTTTGTGGGTTGCATTGCTCCATATTGAAACAGGCATTGTCCTTTCCAAGGATCAATCAAATCAGTAATATAGGCGATAAGGCAAATTGAAGATACATATAGATCTGGCTGTGGGGTCACTCTAACGTCTCTGTGTTCCAAGAAACAATTCTGACGAAGTTCATTACAATCTGTTCTGTAATATATGTAGACAAACATACATACAGGCAGACATAATTCTTTTACATATAAATATTGGTATGAATAGATTGCTTTCTCGGTGTCGCCGACATAATTCTCCATAATCATATAATTCGACATAATCGATTTGAGTAACAAACATATCTTTCATACATCCGATCTGTCAATTTGTAGTTCCTCATCCTCATGTCGTTGTCAAAAATCCAGAGACATGAAATAGATATACTGGGCAAGAAGCCAAACGGTATATGAATAAAAGCTAGGACATTCGTCACACAAAACTAATTACTCTGTTCGTAATGTTGTCGTGCTTGAACGTGCACTTTCTAATTTTGTTGTTTCACTGACAATATGCTGACCTGCTTGCTTTGACAAGAGAAGATGTTGTAAAAAATAGATAACATCTTTGCTAAAATCCCAAACACTTCATGTTCTCGATACGATAACATTGCGCTACAGAAATAAATAATAATAATAATTGCTTTATTGATAAAAAAATATACATATTGTACAAAATGTAGCTCTGACTTCTAAAAGCGGCAAGTATCTTAGGAGCCAGAATATGTTCTGGAAGATTATCCAGCAGACCTAGCAACTATTTATTATTGCTCATTGTTTGTTTAAAAGAATTTGACAACAAATTTTAAATTATTAAAATAATATTACTATTGACTTAAATTATTAAAATAATATTACTATTGACTTAAATTATTAAAATAATATTACTATTGACTCAAATTATTAAAATAATATTACTATTGACTTAAATTATTAAAATAATATTACTATTGACTTAAATTATTAAAATAATATTACTATTGACTTAAATTAATTTAATACATTGACATAATAATATATATATATATATATTTTAATATGAATATAATAGTAATTTTATATAGTTGTTATTAATGAATATATGTGTATGTATGTGTGTGTATATGTATATATATATATATGTATGCATGTATATAGAATTATATGTAATATTAGATTTATAATATACATGTTTAATATTTTCATGCCGCTAGCGGTAGAATGCTTCGGAAATTATGCATAAGACCACATTATTATTTTGTACAGTATTCTGGAAAATAAAGATATTTTGATTTTGAGTGGAGGTCCAGGACTTAGGCTGTGACGATGACGACCCATATGTGATTGTGATGTCCGTTGCTTCTCCATGAGACTTTTGTGCGGAACCTGTACTGCGTCATCGGAGCCATCTGATCTCCTCCAGGAAGGCCCGTCACGTTCCTGCAGACTGCTGTAAGTCTCCGCAGTCTGAAGGAACTTCAGCCGAGCCACAGTCACGCTGCAGCACTCTATGAGCACATGCGTCTCCTTCTCTACCATGCATCCTCTACACTGTGGGCTCTGTAACGTTCAGAGTGTATAGATGTTTGTTGTGTCCCGTCATCACCCCTACCATTGTACGAAGCTTAACTCTGTTTAAACTCAAGTGACGTCTCATGGGGCGCCTGCTAGGGTTGGATAGGGCCTTCCTAGACTGTCTGCAGTCTGTGGCCGATGTCCTAGTCCTAGGCTTGTTGGTGTTGTAAATGCCTGGCCATTTGAACAGCCGCATCATTACTACCGCTATGACCCATAACTAACTTGACTAACACTTTCAGATGAGGTAATAGAGGAGCGTAGTAAATACAAGGCGATCGCAGAAGAAGTGGACCAAACATTTGCAGACCTCTCCGGTTATTAAACGGTTCTGTGAGACAAAGCAATATTGACATCGGCACGACTTCAGGGTTTCATTATATATATCTTTAACAGAGAGGAAATATTGTAAGAATCTGTTTGGCAATAGATTGCCTTGGGGTCACATGTCATGCTCAGACGATGTCGTCAACTCCTGAGTTGCATTGAACATTGTTGCATTGTTTTATATCTGTGTGGAGTGCCCAAAACCTAGTTTAGTTTATGCAGTAAAACCCAGGTCTGCGTGCTGACGGCCAAGTCTTCCTGCACCAAGACTTGTGCTGTATAAAGCACAGATAAACAAAAAAGGTAAAAAAACTGTTCTCACCTCTGGGATGATTTCGATAAGTACCTTACAGATGCTCTCAATGTCTTGCAGAGGCTTGCGATTGGGATAGTGACCGACACTGCAGTGTCTAAAGCTCTCGAATCACTGCAGCTTCTACCGACTTCTCCGAGACCTACCTTAACCACTATCCGTACGCGTAGGTAAACATTGAATTTGATTTTCTTCCATTGAAGTTGTAGAATGTTCTCCCAGCTAATGTGTTTCGTCAGCGTCTTTTGTTTACTACAACATAAACGCGATGACACGAGTATGACATATAAAATAAAACTAAATGTATTATTAGACAATAGAAACTCAGATTTTTTATATGCAATACTGACAACTCTAAATCCGTGCCGATGTTTGTTGAATCCGCCTTTTACGCTGGAAAGGAGAAAGAAAAACTGCACTTTTTGTTATTTAGCTTACAGTAGCTTTCAAAACAAGCAAAGACTTAATATAGATAGATTTCCAAATATAAAATTACCTATAGCTTATTCATCGGGTCCTGAGACAAAATGTAAACAAAAAAAAAATAGTGCTTCTCAAACTTTAACAAACGAGCAGTGCTAAATTCAAGTTCGCTCACGTTTTTAAGAAAAAAGTCAAGTCAATCTACTGAATTGTTTTTTTTTTAAATACCGTTTTATTTTTTGCGGTGGCTATTTCAATTTCCATAAGTGAGAATCTTTAAAATGCCTATTTGAAGGTTTGTTTACATTTCGTCTCAATGGTAGATGAATGACGTATACCTAAATACGGTACTGCCACCGGAAAATGGCGCATAGCGCCATCATTGAGCAATCGGCTCAAATCAACCAATAGACGTTAAGGATTTTTTCTCGCTCCTTTTGGATATTTTCTGATGTAACTTATAATCGTGGCGGTACTGTACTTGGTAAAATAATTTGATTATAAGGTATAACTAACACATTTCTAAAGAAACGATAATAAAATACATTCCATTAGATAATAATGTTTTTAATAAT
Organism: Tinea semifulvella; assembly: GCA_910589645.1. NCBI lineage: Eukaryota > Metazoa > Arthropoda > Insecta > Lepidoptera > Tineidae > Tinea > Tinea semifulvella. The sequence goes on along the minus strand of OU342598.1, from coordinate 345,190 downwards.
AAAAAATAGCAACTATTAACGTGTTTTGAAGTATTTTTGTAACAATTATTTTTTAACGCCAGTTTCCGATAGGATTATATTAACATATGTTTAACATTGGCTTATAAGCCATGTAAAGTAAAGTATTATTATTATTATTAAATTCTTTATTGCACAAAATAAGTGTACAAAGGCGAAGATTAATGCCTACAAGGCATTTTCTAACATCTAACCTTTGGGAGAGTGTGAGATTAAGGGTAGTGCCGATATCAAGTTTAACAATATAGAATATACTACACACATTACATACTAATAGATACTTACACGATCATCATCACGACTATTCCTAGCGGGATTCAAATTCGCAAACTCGTCGATGTCTTTACTGTTGGAGCCTCCCAGTTTTTTTTTAGTATTTAAAGAAAAAAAAAACATAAATTAATTAAATTAATCTTTCGGAAACTGGGGGTTATTGTGTTATAGCACTGCCGAAAATATTGTTATATTTTATATTAACTAAATCGAAATTTTATACATTTTTTATGTACTTAATTTTTTTACTGACAATTAAATATTGCTAAGTTTTTGTATTGTTATACAATAATTGTGTAGCTTTGATTAATAAAACTAAATAGACCACCTTCCTACCAAACTATAGTTTCAGTAGCTCTAACATGGCGCTGTAAATCGCATACTTCATGTTCTCGGTTCGATAATAGAGTTTGTGCATGCTAGAGCTATAGTAGGTAAAAACAAAAAAATATTAGTCTAATATTAAATAGATATGTGATTGGAATCTCTCAAGCAACAAATTTCCTAATAAACATGCAAAAATAAATAACGGAATGTATAATATAATAAAATAGTCTATCATCAATTTGAAGGTAGGTACTTCCCGCCAAACCACCTTCCTTTTTCATCCTGTATAAGACCCTTGAATAATTCCACTGTCACTGACAAAGAGGGAAAACCTTGCTTTTAAAAATATTTTTGACCTACTTGTGTTATTATTATGATTATTGTTTCAAGCACTGATGTAAAGTTCATAAAATAGTTAGTTATCTATTATGTCTATTGTCACTCGCCACTTGTACAGTTTGTTTTTAAAAGTGTTTACAGTTGGGGACTTCAATATATCTTCTGGTATTTTGTTCCACATATTTACAACTCTGTGTGTGGCTTCTTGTTTAAAATCACAATTTTTTATAACATTTTTATATACGAAGTTTTCGCTTGTCACCTGTCTGTGGTATGTACCTTATTAGGGGGTGAACAGTAGTGTTGCCCAGTCTTGGTCTTGTTGCTTTTTTGCAAGACCAAGACCAAGACAACCGATATAATAGTAGCCTAGTCTTCCTATTGGTCTCGCGCTAGAGTCTTGCTCAGAATTTTGCGATTAGTTGTTTTTTTTTTTTTTTTCAATTAGAACTGCTCCGTCTCCGTCTTTATTAGGTCAGAGGGAAAAAATCGAACCCTTATGGATGACTCTGGTATCTATCCGTCTTCAAGAAATATCTTCACAGCTGCCCACTGTTCCGATCTGATGTGAAACAGACAAATTTTTATCGTTACATGGTGGTTAACAAGACTTATAACCAATTAAAATTTCAAGTTAATCAGACCAGTAGTTGTCGAGATAGTAGTTTGCGGACAGACACTGATGTCTTACAAAGTTTCCTTGTTACAACTAGAAGCAAATATATACATATATTCAATAAGAGCAATAGCTATAATATATAATAACAAAATATCTATGCTGGTGTCGTTTTACAGGTCAGTTGTGTTGAAACCTCTTTTGTACTTTATTTTTTATTATGATACCTTTTCTTTGGAGCTGGCTATCTGAGGCTATGAGTATTAGTCAATTTGGAACTGACTGACATCCTAGGACACAAGTTATCATGGTTAGGAGTCAGGGATCATCTTATAATTGCCTATCCTTGTGGTTTGCATTCAACCAAAAATATTCGCTTATAATGTGTAACAATAAGAAAACTCAATAAACGTTATTGTTATTATTATTGCAAGACTTTTGCGTAGGGACAATACCAAGACTAAGGAGTACAAGATCAAGACGAAGACTGGCTAAAGCTGGATGTCTATTTAATATTAGGTTAACTTTAACTTTAACTCAAATAATTCCAGACATTTATTTTGATTGCTTACTTTTGTTTGTCGGTTTTGCTTGCGAGGTAATCGAATTTGATAGCTTCTCCAATAAAGACATTTTTATATATTTTTTGTCTTGTTATTTGACTTATCATTATCATCATTATAACCCTTAGAATAAAGAGTCCTAGACCTCCACTGTTGGAGATGGGCCTTTCAGAAATTTCTGGAGAATTTGGCCAACACTCGTTACGCTGACCAGACTGTCGAGGAAAAGTATAACTGCTAGTAAACTGTATAAGAAATATTTACAATATAAAAATACAATAAATGGTTATATAAAATAGAAATTAAAGGAAGGCTGAAAATTTCACATTTTCGACCACAGACAATCTAGGACAGTCTAGGACGCTGTGTTCTAGGGGCTGTAATGAAGTGAATATACTCCCATTGTTTCAACCCCAAATGCCACAAAGTTATAATTTTGTTCTGGAAGGCCCATCTCCAGCAGTGGAAGTCTGGGACGCTGTGTTCTAGGGGCTGTAATGAAGTGAATATACTCCCATTGTTTCAACCCCAAATGCCACAAAGTTATAATTTTGTTCTGGAAGGCCCATCTCCAGCAGTGGAAGTCTAGGACGCTGTGTTCTAGGGGCTGTAATGAAGTGAATATACTCCCATTGTTTCGACCCCAAATGCCACAAAGTTATAATTTTGTTCTGGAAGGCCCATCTCCAGCAGTGGAAGTCTAGGACGCTGTGTTCTAGGGGCTGTAATGAAGTGAATATACTCCCATTGTTTCAACCCCAAATGCCACAAAGTTATAATTTTGTTCTGGAAGGCCCATCTCCAGCAGTAGAAGTCTAGGACGCTGTGTTCTAGGGGCTGTAATGAAGTGAATATACTCCCATTGTTTCGACCCCAAATGCCACAAAGTTATAATTTTGTTCAATGCTATTATATAGTATGTGTTTTTTACATTCGTATATTAAGAGTAACATGTAAATTCAAATTCAAAATCGTTTATTTGCTTTTAATGTGGTAATAACAGTAATAATGTAGGTAAAAGATTTATGAATAGTTAGTGTTTCATAACTTATTCCCTATTATAGTTCTAATTAAGTATTTGAAAACCTTAACTCTTAAAGTCATGATTGGCCTTTAGTAAAGTCGAAAGAGAAACGGTCGCCATGATACTTTTTGATTTTTAAACTTGACAGACGGCATCTAGTTAGCTCAGCGATAATCAATTATAAATCTATCATACATCTAAGAGCGACCTACACCGATCGAGTATAATACAGAAATATATTTATTACGAAAAGAAATATGCTAACAATAGTAAATGTGATGGATATTAGACTGACTGATAGTGTGGCAATTTTGGGAAGTAATGTCAAATATAGGAAACTGCAAGAATCGAACACTACACAAGATATATTTTTTTCAAATATTAATATTATGTAGTTTTATCTTTTATCAAAATCGAAGACTCCTTTCAGAATATGTCGATATTCCTTGCAGCCCCACTCCTTTCAGAATATGTCGATATTCCTTGCAGCCCCACTCCTTTCAGAATATGTCGATATTCCTTGCAGCCCCACTCCTTTCAGAATATGTCGATATTCCTTGCAGCCCCACTCCTTTCAGAATATGTCGATATACCTTGCAGCCCCACTTCTTTTAGAATATGTATTTTTTTTTTATTATCTTCTTGTTATTTAGTAAATTCTTTTTTTTTGGAAATAGTGGAACCTAAGTTGGCTGAGGCATTTTTTTTTTAACTACCTAGGAATATAGCTGTAGGGTTCATGATATAAAAAATAAAAATAAAATATGAAAGTGGATATTATTCGGATATTTGATCGGCGAAGGTGGCTTTTAGGCTTATTTCAAAGTTAAATCACATTTGATCGACATATTAAATTAGCTACGAGGTTCTGATGCTACGACCTACTACGACATACGCTGCGAGACCTTAAGCATTGACACTCACGCAGAGATTATGTCGCTGCGAGACCTTAAGCATTGACACTCACGCAGAGATTATGTCGCTGCGAGACCTTAAGCATTGACACTCACGCAGAGATTATGTCGCTGCGAGACCTTAAGCATTGACACTCACGCAGTGATTATGTCGCTGCGAGACCTTAAGCATTGACACTCACGCAGAGATTATGTCGCTGCGAGACCTTAAGCATTGACACTCACGCAGAGATTATGTCGAATGTGATATTTAAAATGACAATACATAAAAATGACAAAAAAAACCAAAGAAATATGGGAGCTACCGCTCTCATCCATCTCCCACCAGCGACCTTCCTCAGGTCATATAGCGGGGGGTCGTCCCACTTTGCGTCAACCAGTACGTGGTCTTCACTCCAGAACCGACTCCATCGTTTATCGGTTCAGCGACAGATGTGTTCGACTTATTTTGATAGCTATGTCGGCTAAATTTTGTGCTTCACGTTTCGGACCATAGCGTAGCTCTCTCCACTTTTAATAGCTCGTTGAGCGACCTTGAACTTGTGGCCCAGGCCCAATGTGAGTATCCACGTCTTTATACGACACTACTGGAAGAACGCTTAGGAAGGTGTGACGTAACTTCCCGAATGCCGCCCATCCAAGGATGTTCTATGTTGAATTCTAATAGTTATCTAATAGTAACATGTAAATTCAAATTCAAAATCGTTTATTTGCTTTTAATGTGGTAATAACAGTAATAATGTAGGTAAAAGATTTATGAATAGTTAGTGTTTCATAACTTATTCCCTATTATAGTTCTAATTAAGTATTTGAAAACCTTAACTCTTAAAGTCATGATTGGCCTTTAGTAAAGTCGAAAGAGAAACGGTCGCCATGATACTTTTTGATTTTTAAACTTGACAGACGGCATCTAGTTAGCTCAGCGATAATCAATTATAAATCTATCATACATCTAAGAGCGACCTACACCGATCGAGTATAATACAGAAATATATTTATTACGAAAAGAAATATGCTAACAATAGTAAATGTGATGGATATTAGACTGACTGATAGTGTGGCAATTTTGGGAAGTAATGTCAAATATAGGAAACTGCAAGAATCGAACACTACACAAGATATATTTTTTTCAAATATTAATATTATGTAGTTTTATCTTTTATCAAAATCGAAGACTCCTTTCAGAATATGTCGATATTCCTTGCAGCCCCACTCCTTTCAGAATATGTCGATATTCCTTGCAGCCCCACTCCTTTCAGAATATGTCGATATTCCTTGCAGCCCCACTCCTTTCAGAATATGTCGATATACCTTGCAGCCCCACTTCTTTTAGAATATGTATTTTTTTTTTATTATCTTCTTGTTATTTAGTAAATTCTTTTTTTTTGGAAATAGTGGAACCTAAGTTGGCTGAGGCATTTTTTTTTTAACTACCTAGGAATATAGCTGTAGGGTTCATGATATAAAAAATAAAAATAAAATATGAAAGTGGATATTATTCGGATATTTGATCGGCGAAGGTGGCTTTTAGGCTTATTTCAAAGTTCAATCACATTTGATCGACATATTAAATTAGCTACGAGGTTCTGATGCTACGACCTACTACGACATACGCTGCGAGACCTTAAGCATTGACACTCACGCAGAGATTATGTCGCTGCGAGACCTTAAGCATTGACACTCACGCAGAGATTATGTCGCTGCGAGACCTTAAGCATTGACACTCACGCAGAGATTATGTCGCTGCGAGACCTTAAGCATTGACACTCACGCAGTGATTATGTCGCTGCGAGACCTTAAGCATTGACACTCACGCAGAGATTATGTCGCTGCGAGACCTTAAGCATTGACACTCACGCAGAGATTATGTCGAATGTGATATTTAAAATGACAATACATAAAAATGACAAAAAAAACCAAAGAAATATGGGAGCTACCGCTCTCATCCATCTCCCACCAGCGACCTTCCTCAGGTCATATAGCGGGGGGTCGTCCCACTTTGCGTCAACCAGTACGTGGTCTTCACTCCAGAACCGACTCCATCGTTTATCGGTTCAGCGACAGATGTGTTCGACTTATTTTGATAGCTATGTCGGCTAAATTTTGTGCTTCACGTTTCGGACCATAGCGTAGCTCTCTCCACTTTTAATAGCTCGTTGAGCGACCTTGAACTTGTGGCCCAGGCCCAATGTGAGTATCCACGTCTTTATACGACACTACTGGAAGAACGCTTAGGAAGGTGTGACGTAACTTCCCGAATGCCGCCCATCCAAGGATGTTCTATGTTGAATTCTAATAGTTATCTATCTATTCTATTTTAAATATATCTTACTTATATCTTATTTTATTTATTTTATATATGTACTACATAAAATAATAGTACTATTCCTTAAAGTTTATTCTTTATCTATTTATTATAGTTTAGTAGGTGTATATATAGATCATACTCATTCCGCACACAATGAATACTGCTTCCTGGAACACAGGTACTCTTCGTTCGGGTTTACTAATACTGGAGGATAGTCACGTCATTCTAAGATCTGCGTTATATATTGGGTCCTTACATATGAAATTGACGTTTTGTCGAACTGGCCACTGTGATCTCAAATATCTGACGTTTGTCTAGGAATTCCAAATTTACTAAATACTTATCTTATAAAATTTGACTTTGATTTTTTTAAACAGGCACTCATCAGGTGCAACATATTTTATCGAATAAACATTGCGAATATATTTTTATTTAGTATTCTGCTTTTTTGAAAATCAAGAGAAGTTTTTGGTTGGTGATAGCCCTTCCAGAACATATAAAGGGAGATTTTGGCCTACGCTTGCCACGCTGGCCAGACGGCTGTCAATTTACACATACGAATTGTATTAAAAATAGGTTTGTGATAAAATGTGGATACCTACCTAGCAAATTAATGAATCGGCTGTCGTAGCACGGGTGCGAGCGAGACAGACGTACGTTACACATATAGGCGACATTGGCACACACCAGCGACTATTGATCCCTTCGGCAGATCCAAGACAAACCCTGCGTCCGTGCATTAGGGTGGTATTACACCCAGAGCTATTCCCGAAACTTATATCATTGAAATATAATACATGCTTCACTCCGAATCCCATTTTCGAATAGAATTTTACGACCTAGTTAGAAATACGTTGGGAAACTAAAGTGATAGAATTTAATTTATGTGCTAAATTCAAGAATATATTCATGCTTTCCTATTTTACTATGTTTAATTATTACTTGATTGATGTTGTGATTTATTGAAAGGTTGATCTGACCACAATCAAGATTTTGTACCAGTAACTATTATCGTTCGACACCCGATAGCATTGATGTAAAAGCGCTCAATAGGCGACGTCGAATGTTAATAAATATTGATAAATTTTAAGGCATTTATGTCAGTTGTGTTGTGTAAAAACAGCCTTATGCATCCCTGCTGATTCATTATTTGGTGCAGATATCGCAGAAATAGTCTCGGTCTGCAATAGTGTGACAGGCGGTTGCGATGGCGGATCGGAATCCACGGTTTTTGGCACCAAAAATAGTCCCACAGGAGTGCGGAGAGCGCGCCGGCCAGTGCGAGTCGCTCCGCCCGCGAGAACAGCCCGCTCCAGAGGTGAGTGTATAATTCTTCACGGATTACAGTGATACAGTGATGTGACCTACCCCATTTCGTTCGGATACCAGCTCATCAAGACTGACCAGCATCTGTAATATTGTTTTTTTTTTTTTTTAATAATTGTTAATGTAACGTAAAAACATGTTTTTATTAATTGGTACAATTGTAATCTTAAAAGATAAGAACAATCAGTGCAAAGTGGATTAATTTGCGTGCGATATGTGCCAGGTGTACGTAGAAGGTCGCTTGTTGGATGAGAGTGTGAGGCAGTGTAGACCGTTGATAATGTGTGGTGCACACGAGTTGCCGACACGATGTGACTCGGGTTTCACGACGCGAGCGACCTCGCTGAAAATAGTGATGGCCGCCTCCCGCGCCGCCTGCGTCTCTCGGTCCTAACCTATTTGCGGCATGCTCAGCCATCAGTATTTATTTAGTGAGATGAGGAAACTGGTCGCACTTTTAATATAGACTCGGACGTGCCCCATTTCTGTTGTAATTGGGCCACCCCCGCGGGTATCATGCGCACTACATTACCTCTAATGAGTCTCGACTTCAAGCAGTAACATAATGTAATTTTAGAGGAATGTCTATTACAATAACATAATGGTTTCAGCTCCAAAATTAAAATCTATTTTTGATTAATTTACGTTTCGCTGAGCAACAACTATTAATATTTTTTTTATGTTTAAGACACATCTTAAATATTGAAACCTTATCTATTGCAAAAATTATATAATGGAAATTTATATATTGTAAAATGTTTAAAATTACGAACCCACTTTAAGAGGTTAGTCACACTAATCCACACTCCAACATAAAAAAAAAAACAAATCCGATTGTAATTTAAAAAAAAAAGACAATCAGCTTCCTAGGAAGTAAAATTATGGATATTTAGATTTGTTTTAGTAAGATAGAGGACAATACATATAAACTTTTGCAATTTTTCTGAAAGTGAAAATATGTCTGAAATGACAGTAATTTATTTTCTAGATTGCCTATATTTATTAAAGTACACTCTGATTGTTTTTTATTTAATTAGTCGGATTATGCGAGCGTAAAGCGAAAAGCATAACGACCTTATTAATACTTTAAATATTTAATGTTATTCAGAAACCTTAATTTATTATTGTTCTGGAATAATTTCTGTGCGGCAATAGTATCAACTTGCTTTCAGCTTTGGATTGAAAATGAGTCAACGAGTGATTACACGGGGCATTGTGCACACACATCTATACACTCTGAACATTACACGGGGCATTGTGCACACACACCTATACACTCTGAACATTACACGGGGCATTGTGCACACACACCTATACACTCTGAACATTACACGGGGCATTGTGCACACACACCTATACACTCTGAACATTACACGGGGCATTGTGCACACACACCTATACACTCTGAACATTACAAATAATCATAATAATAGGTATAGGTAGCCCATGCTGACGAGTCGTACATTTTCCGACACAGCGATGTGCGTTCCGTATAGTACCAATAATATAATAAACTAAACAAGAAAAATATGATACGGTATAGACAGAAACAAACTGCAAAAATGACAGGCGCCTGTGTCGGCCGTGCAATCGCAAACACACAATTATATTTGAAATAAGAATGCTACAACTTCATGAACAACTAAAATGCCTTATTTGTCGATGTATAAACAGATTGTAAACATATTTACTTACTAGCAAGTCAGAAAGAAGACATAACCTTATTCGTACGTTGAAGATTTTAATTGTTCACCCAGCTAGTGTGTTTCCCCATTCTTATAACCTTCAAGCGAAGTGTAAAGAAGCATCTTGTATGGTCGGCATAGTGGTAAAGACTAATGTCCATCGGAAGGGCGCGATGCTACATCATATGATCTGTATTTAAACAAAATCAAGACACTAAATGATACGTACCTGCACCAACTGGAGGTAGGAATGTTGACGGTTGGCACGCCATCAAAGCGGGTCTAACTCAAACATTAGGTCGACTGTTAAACCACTTTAACTACTTCGGTATATTGTAGTTCCAGTGGAATTTAAACTTCAACATATTTGCAGATATTTTGGCGCCATCTCTTCAATTTTCATTTATATTCACATAAACCAACATTTTTAAAGATTTTAATTTTAAATATTTCTTAAGTAGGTAAGTCTATACTTTTGAGAAACGTATTCTTTCAAAAATTCATAATAATTTATTGCACAGAATACAGGTAAATATAGGATAATACAATTTTACAGTCCAGCTGTATCCTACTATAATGGTATGCAAATAATTAAGTATACATGTCAAATTATATTTATCAACTTACTAGAAAATAAAATTAACCACATTTCTTTTAGACATATTTTCATTATATGACATACCTAGCTAATTGTATACAAAGAAAAACATTTAATAACGATTTTTCTCTATTCTTCCAAATCAAATCTATGATTATGGTTGTCTAATGCGAGTATGTCCGTAAATTTATTTCCAAGTTGATACACTACTTTCTCAAATTGAAACCTAAAATCGCTTCAAGCTTCCCTTCGTCATATGTGATCACTTCAAACTTCCCTCCGTCATATGTGATCACTTCAAGCTTCCCTCCGTCATATGTGATCACACAATCTCTGCCTTCTTATCACGATAGATGGTACCTTTAATAATATGCCGCAGTATACAGCTTTTATGTATACTACTCTCTGAGCGTGTTCTACCGGTTATATAGTGATTGCTTTGAAGAACTCTATAACCTAATCCCTCCCTCTCCATTCCGCAACCGAACCACACGCACAGGCCAGAACACCTATAACATCCGTAGTCACCATTCCTTCGCGTACCTATAAATTTGGGGACTCATACATCTGTCGCACGATAAAGATGTGGAAGCAGCCTCTGTGTTTCCACTTTCCTATAATTTGGAGTCCTTCAAGCGAAGTGTAAAAAAGCATCTAGTCAAGCCGGCATAGTGTTAGGGACTAATGTTAGTCATGAGTGTCTGACTTCAGTTGCTAACATTCATGGACGTTGCGCGCCACTTACCATCAGGTGGGCCCAAGATCACATGTCGTGCTAGTATAGAAAAAAAAACCAATCGAGGTATTAATCGTTTTCGAATCGATATCAAAGATATGGTGATCTAAAATTTTCAGTTCTATTAATTAAGCCTTTTTTTTCTTTAACGTTAACTTCAAATACATTTTTCTGCTAAAAATATGAAAAAAACACTTAAAAGCACAAAGTATGAGAAACGTCATGGTAAATAACGTACCTTTGTCATAACGTTTGCGTAATACATCCCTCAGATATGATGACGTCATATGTAATATCTATACCAAATTTAAAAATCTTGAACCGATTTTAAAAATTTAGTAAATATTTAGCATTTATAATAATGGAAAGTATTGTCTCAAAGAGTGGAGCAATTATTAAATATTTGTAAGTATTGGTCGGTTCATGGTAATCTATACGAATACTTAAAAAAAAACCAAGATAGACATCCGACGCCAATGTTAATTCATTTAATCTTTTGTAAGATTAGATATTTTTCGAACTCGGGAACGAAGTCAAATTTATTTTAGCATTCTGTAAACATAAGAAACTGGTGAATCCCACGCGCAAATAAATTGGGTAAAAATAATCGTGAAACAACGCTGGAAATTTATACACGGATGTGATATAATAGGAAAGACAATCAGTTTTCCCATTCTTGGTCCTAGTCCTTACCATCATTTGGGAGCGTGGTATCATGTCACTCTTATGATAAACAAATAAATACTTTCATTTGGCGACAATTTATAAATTTGTACTACTTGGTGAAGTAATAAGGTCCGGAATAATAGTCGTTGCTTCGCCAGTGCTTAGCACGAGCCATTGCTCAGAACTGTTAAAGTGTCAGTTTTTCCTCTAAAAATCTGTCACTTTAAGGTCCGGATTAATACAGGATAATTTTGATAGTTCTGAGCAATGGCTCGTGCTAAGTACTGGCGGAGCAACGACTATTATTCCGGACCTGAGAGTTCTAAGCAATAGCTCGTGCTAAGTACTGGCGGAGCAACGACTATTATTCCGGACCTGAGAGTTCTAAGCAATAGCTCGTGCTAAGTACTGGCGGAGCAACGACTATTATTCCGGACCTGAGAGTTCTGAGCAATAGCTCGTGCTAAGTACTGGCGGAGCAACGACTATTATTCCGGACCTGAGAGTTCTGAGCAATAGCTCGTGCTAAGTACTCGCGGAGCAACGACTATTATTCCGGACCTGAGAGTTCTGAGCAATAGCTCGTGCTAAGTACTGGCGGAGCAACGACTATTATTCCGGACCTGAGAGTTCTGAGCAATAGCTCGTGCTAAGTACTCGCGGAGCAACGACTATTATTCCGGACCTGAGAGTTCTGAGCAATAGCTCGTGCTAAGTACTCGCGGAGCAACGACTATTATTCCGGACCTGAGAGTTCTGAGCAATAGCTCGTGCTAAGTACTGGCGGAGCAACGACTATTATTCCGGACCTGAGAGTTCTGAGCAATATTTTATACGCTTACATTTTAAAAGAGTTTCAGTATAACCTTGACATTATGATATATATTTTTTAACATTATTAGGTTTTTATTATTAAAACCGATTAGAGTATGATAGCCCCATCGAAACTTAACTTAAATAATCAAACAATTGTATTTATAATATTATACTCGGATAAATATTTAAGAAAAAAATATTGTATTTATTTTTATTCTTGTATGTATTTAGCAGTAAACTCTTACAATTTTGCACACAGAAAACCATGACATATGAAAAGACACATTCTGTATCATGTTTTTTGTACCAGACGCATTTATCTATAAATATTTTATAGTAGTTAACTGTTTTAGAACCAATCTAATAAATAGTTACACCCCCTACACCTCTACTGCCAGATATGGTCCAAACTATATCAAAACTGTAAATAAATCCTAATTATGAAAATTATATTCACGAATCGGAGGAACAACTTAAAACTAAATGAAACAACAGCGGCGATCTACAAAAACCTCGCATGCGAATGAACTAAAGCTAGACATTCCACTGAGACACTGGGGGCCTACTTTCAATGTACCAATTACGTATCGTCCTCCAAACATCTCCAAGCTTTGAAAGGCAATCTGCGAAGGCTAATTGTATTTTATTATATAATTTTAAATACATACATAAGACACATATTTTTGGATCTGCGACGGTAAGATATGTCTTTAACCTTAACGTTGTGAGGCGGTTACTTTATAGCGCTAATATCGATGCGGCGTTCTGTAGACGTTTGATCTAGTTAGACGATATCTTTATTGTTTTTAACTAAAACAATTATTACAATACTCTACCTGATGATTAAACGCAAACGTCAGTTTTAGCGTATGTTTAATCGAAAATTACTTACAAAATATACTATTCTTTAAAAATACAAAACATACGAATAACAACTGTAATGCAGTTCATATTGACAGTGTCCGTACGACTCAATTCTAATAGTGTCTCAAACCTCAACCTCAGTACAGGTTACGAATTTGCGCCGTCTGCGGTCGAGACGATGGGCCCATGGGGACACTCAGCCAAGCGTCTGGCCAAGGAGTTGTCCAAACGGCTAACGGAAAAGTCTGGAGACAGGAAAGCTGGCAATTATTTCTGATAAAGTATTAGCCTCGCTATGCAGAGGGGAAATGTTGCCAGTCTTTTTGGGACTATTCCTGAAGGGTCGTCTCTAGAGGTTATTTTTTACTTATAGTTTACTTTTTATTAGGTTTAGTTTATATTTATTTATTTTTTTACCTTTAAGTAGTTTTAATTAAAAATATGATATATAAAAAAATATATATAAATTTACAAAAAAAAATTACAGTATTTTAATTATAAATAATAATAATTAGCATACTACCTGCATAAATATTAAATAAAAATAAATAATATATACATTAAACCTATGGATAATAGAACATTTATGTACGAATACATAACAAAAATAAAGGAAATTTACAATTAATATAATAAATAAAACAAGACAGAGATTTTGGAAGACAAATTCTTTTGTTTAATTAGGAAATTAGGAGAATATCGTCATGATCGTAGAACAGTGACGGATCTGCTATATTTAAAATTTTCATGGCGGCCATTCAACTGTCATTTCGACTGTTTTTTTGTCACTTTTTAGGTCTCATAATAAGTGTTCTAGATTTCATTTTGGAACCCTTTCTAATATTTGCACTATAGATTACAGACCACAAACAATATAAAACTATATATAAATATATATGCAAAATTATGGGTATTTTTTTAAATCCGACACTGTTCTACGATCATGACGATATATGTATTGAAGGCTCGCCTGATGACTAGAGGAAGTTTATGTCACTCGCGAGTAGCGGAGACTGTAAACGAATCTGAATATCTGCTGGAAGTGTGAGGATATTATATATTTCACATGTATATCATTTTCACGAAGCGATCACCGTATTACTGTGACACGATACGCATAATAAATGTGGACCGAAACGAAAATTCTATTTTTGTAGACAAACTAAAATGGTTACATTAATCGGCAAGTATCAGTTATAACCGAAGATGATATATTTCAAATATCAGAGTAGACCCCCTGTTCTGAGATATGCCATCCTAAACATAGATTAGTTGCAAAATGTTTTGTATAATATGGCAGCTGGTAGTAACGAAAAAGTTTATTTCTGTGCGGACGCGGGTGTAATATTTGTCAGAATGCCAGCAAAACGACGCGTCGCTGATACACTATTTTCAGTTGTTACGTTCTTCCAGATTTTTAGCACAAAAATCCAAATAACTTTATCAGTTTTTTTTTCTTAACTCATATTCTGCTCATAAAACAGTAAAATTTAAAGTTATCAGTCTATATTTTAGGCATAACAAATACAATTAAATCGTAAGCTAAAATTTTATGATTCTGGTTTAATATAATAAAAATGTAAACATGCACGCAGATACAAGCCTGGTCTTCAATGTCAATCATGACCAAGATTGACAAGTTTACCCAACTTTGATGCCCTATTTGCAATTTTGTCGCTGTTCTATTTATCTCCAAACTAATGAAATAATGAACCATAAAGGTTGGAACGAAAGAGCTGAGTTTGGAATCTCTTAACGTAACGCACTTGAATCCTCATCATTAACGGAATCATACAGTACTTGGTTGGGTAGGGTCAGAAGCAGACTGGTGGTCAGAAGTTTAAAGCGCTGTATGTGACAAAAGGGCTGGCAGTTTTGCGGGCAGGAAATCAGGATCGCTGTGCACCGGGGGAATGCTGCAAGTGTTCTTGGCACACTGCCACATGATCAAGTCATGGGTGAATATTTTTATATTTTAGTTTAGATTGAGTTTTATTTTTAATTTAGTTTATATATTCTTATTAGTTTAATTTTTATGTAAATCCATGTGGATGGTGATCGTCTTATTGCGCGATAAAACAAAAGGCCTCGGTATTTAAACCAGAAATGTCACGTTGAATCCATAGATATACGAGTGTGTATTTTCTTCTTGGCTCCTGTGTCTACCCGACCAGATACTGTACGATTCTGCTAATGCTGTCTTGGAAACTCGTTCCATAAATTTGCTTATGATACCCAATCTCTACCTTCGTTAAATTCAGCACCGGCGATGGGGTAAAGCTAAAAAACAATTTTCAGCGCATAATGAAATTATGACCGTGTTGATAATGCTGGCTTTTATAAATTGATTATAGTGTCCGTTAATTGCATCTACTTAAATAAATTCGTCAATCTAGAGACTTACTAAAGTACAATTTACGTGAAGTTGAAGCGCCTCGATCAAAAGGCTCTGAAAGACAATCTCGTTCTGCCCCGATCAATCCATATATATATAGGGCCAGCTGGTTAAATTAATTACAACTTATATATAAAAGCCTCGTCTTGGCGTCTAATTTAAGTATCATCACGACCGTAATCCTGACCGAGGTGGTTTGAAACTGCGCTTTTTAAAGAATTCACTATTAATCAACTTTAACATATCCTCTAGGATATGACACAAGTAATTGACACAACGAGGCAACTCTAGGGAAAGTGTCTCGATTTTGATAATAACAAAATGAATCAACACCATTCGTTCCAAATGATGACCTAATTAAAACAAGAGCGTAATTAATCTTACTGCAGATTTCTCAATATTGAGAACGGATATTAATATGCAGCAGATATGCAGTCTTATTTATTATTTAAATATTTACCACAAAAATCACTTTTGTCCATACCAAGCACCATTCATAACTTACGACTACTCCTGTTATTTAGAAAAGGCTAGTGAATAATAATGGGTAAAGGACGACAACATCGTATAAGTATATAATATAAACTAAATTAAGAGCTAATAGAAAAAATAATTATGATATAAAAAAAAACTAAAACAAAAAAAAAAACCTACTTTTAAAACCTAATTTAAATGTACCCGTAAATCGTATCCGCGCCGCATGGTGGGTGACAAGAACGCTTTCCTCGCTGAATCGCTATGCTGATTCGCTATAAATTATAGTTCTTAAGATATATATCAATATGAACAACGATAAAAGAAGTAATAGGTTTTTCCAAGATTTTAAATCACAACATATATTATATTCATTAATTCTTGGGTCATTGTATTTAGAATTTGATTCTAAAATCTGAAGGGCTTCATAGGGTTCTTCCACTCCTGAAGATTCCATAAGACATATGGGAAGAATTTTAAAGGGTTCACAGCAATATTAGGTGCTAAATAGATAAAAAATACTAACAGATTTGATATCATGGTATGTATTATTAACCGTATTTTTTTGTTTCAGGCCAGTAGCTGGCGTATTTTTTGACCGAACCGTAGACCAAACCAGCCGCCAAGATGGACGCGATCAAGAAGAAGATGCAGGCCATGAAGCTGGAGAAGGACAATGCCATGGACAAGGCAGACACCTGCGAACAACAAGCCAGAGATGCTAACCTCCGTGCTGAAAAGGTAAAAAGAAAAACATTAGCATACATAAGTACTATAGTCTAAGCCAAAATAAATACACACAGTGCTGGCAATGTAGTTTAGATGGATTACGTCGCTTCTAAAAAAATTACAAATGGCTTAAATCTCTTTTTACTTTGGTATGTTCTCGTTTACTCCGATATGCTGGTGAACATTGGTAACCTCCCTATTGAACAAAACAAATAAAATGGATAATGATGATTTAGGCTTTAGTTAAAAGATTTTTTTATCTAATCTAAGTTCCATTCTATGCTTTATGACAAAAAAGAAATTGTTTAACACTTTAAACTTGCATAATTCCAGGTCAATGAAGAGGTACGTGAGCTCCAGAAGAAGCTCGCCCAGGTGGAGGAAGACCTGGTCGTGAACAAGAACAAGCTAGAACAGAACAACAAGGACCTGGAAGAAAGGGAGAAGCAGCTTACCGCCACCGAAGCTGAGGTCGCGTCTCTGAACAGGAAGGTCCAGCAGATTGAGGAGGATCTCGAGAAGTCCGAGGAGAGGTCCGGAACTGCGCAGCAAAAACTTCTGGAAGCCCAACAGTCCGCTGACGAAAACAACCGGTAACGGAACCAAACAAACTTAAAATAATATTAAATAAACTATATTACAACAAAATATAACCTAAAATAATAATAATAATACATAAAAAATAAATACTTACAAATAAAATAGCTTCTTCAAATTGCTGTCTTGTGGCATGGTGCCCAATAACTTAAAATTATTAAGTTAAGACATGTTAATACTGTAGAATGCGATTGTGCAATAAAAATAATGAATGCGTTACGTTAACGTACTCTAAATAATCTCTTCTTCACCCATCTCATCTCTTTGTTTCAAATTAAATTTAAGGCAATATATAATAATTTAGGTAACAAATCACTTACGCAAAATGCAAAAGCGTTACTTGAATCTATTTTTTTTTACAGTATGTGCAAAGTATTAGAAAACAGAGCACAGCAAGATGAGGAGCGTATGGACCAACTCACCAACCAACTCAAGGAAGCCCGTCTTCTCGCTGAAGATGCTGACGGCAAATCTGATGAGGTAATGTCTTAAACTTGTAAAACGTAGTAATATCGCGATGTCCATAAATGGCAGCAATCAATATTAGTGACTAACGACAGACATCAATCCCAAAATATTCGCTAAAATAATGATCATAATTATAAATATGACTAATCCTTGAACAACAGTAACAATGGCAAATATAAAAGTATACTTAAAAGTTTTGTTATATTGCTTTATTTTTTAGAGAATGTAAAAATAAAATTATTTGAAAATCTTTGCTCAGGTATCCCGCAAACTAGCCTTCGTTGAAGACGAGCTTGAGGTAGCCGAGGACCGCGTCAAATCCGGTGACGCCAAGATCTCCGAACTGGAAGAAGAATTAAAGGTAAGAATATATTTACTAGTACACAGTGAATAAAGAAATCAGTATCACACAACTTCAAGATTTGATCTTATAGATAAACTTCTAGGCAGTGGCAATGTATTAAACTTTATATTGTTTTCTCAAGGTGGTAGGAAACTCCCTTAAATCTCTGGAAGTATCAGAGGAGAAGGCCAACCAGCGTGTAGAGGAGTTTAAGAAACAATTGAAAACCCTCACCACTAAGCTAAAGGAGGCAGAAGCCCGCGCCGAATACGCCGAAAAGACCGTCAAGAAACTGCAAAAGGAGGTCGACAGGCTCGAAGGTATGTATCTTACATGCCTGATCAACTCATCCATATTGACGAAAATAGAGTATTTCTGGTTAATAGCCAATTAACGTACGCACAAGTACTGAATCACTATCAGTTTTTTAGTTCATGAAAGAGGTTGTAAGTTTTTAAATAAAAGCAATACATCTCATTAATATTAACTTAAATTTATGCTTTAAACATGATCAGAGTCAAATTGATTTGAAAGTAACAATATCATTATTTTTTGTCTAACTTATCAAACAAGGAGAATTATATAACTTCTCCTAAAAGCCAAACTACTGCTTTTTTATCTACCTAATACCTACATACTTGAAACATTAAACAAAATATTGTTTCCGTTGTGATTGTCTTACGTCTTACAACTAAACTTTGCAGACTCGTTGTTCAACGAAAAGGAGAAGTACAAGGCGATATGCGATGACCTGGACGGCACATTCGCCGAGCTCACTGGATACTAACTGCCCCTAGAACTAGACATTATCACATACAATCCATTTTTCATCAACAACAAACCCCAATTTAGAATCATACAGCACCACAAAAAATATTTTACCTACACACCTTCCTCCATTCCCCTTTTCTGGTATCAAAACCGAAACATTGTCTATATGATCTTTATTCACCATCGCCTGATCATATATATTTACTAACTACTATAACCGAATTAACTTTAAGATTTTTAGAGGATTGTCATTACCAGTAGAGTTGTAGACACTCTTAACTTGTAGAGCATTTCTGACAATTCTTTAGACATCATCCTAGTTTGTAAGTACCTGCTTTCTTTGTCGTAAATAACATGTCTTTATGCTTTCTGCTACTGCTGCGGACCAATGCTTCAAGGTATTCTTCTTTAATATATTATTCTTCATAAATTTTATCATTAAAGCTCACGCTTGTGCCAAAATAAATCTTCAGAATTAAAAATAACTTTCATTTGTCATTTACATTAATGCTTTTTTAAAATATAATATTTAAACCGATTGGGTTCGATCCATAAAATAAATTTACGAGTTAAGTTAAATTATTTATAATTCATTAAAATGTGTGTATTGTTTTATATTGTGACAGTTATTATCCCAAGTTTAGAAGCCAACTTTACTTTATTAGACTTCAAAAGTTGCAAATCGGTATTACTTATTGACTCTGTTTGTATTTATGATAAGTGATTTCCTTCTATTCTTTGACTTCACCTACAGCCACAACAAGACAGTTCTTTTGTGGAGTAGATCATCACTTGTTACAGTTATCAAGATTTTATGCAGAAATCTACAAAAAAACCCAAGCAAAGCAATAAAAACTCTTTATGGATTTCATCCTTAGATTAGCCTATTGTTCACATGTGTTGCTTCGTCAATAAATGTGATTGTTAAGTTATTTTGACCGTTTGCAGACGAGCTGGGTATCAACAAGGACAGGTACAAGAGCTTGGCTGACGAGATGGACTCCACCTTCGCCGAGCTGGCCGGCTACTAGATCCACTCCAACATTCACAGGGTCAACGACCTTCCCTATACAACTCTACAAATCTGTACAAGTGATGTAATATTTATTAATAATTTATGTAAATTTATTTACGATTTTCAATAAAATTAATTAATTACATGTTGGTTTTGTTTTATTTCACTTAGCTTTTGGATAATCTAGGTTAATAAGCTGTCAGTCTTCTGTTATTGTAGCAGCTTTACTCAGTGGACCGGTGTACTGCTTAGTCTTCAGTCTTCACTAGCAGTAGTAGAATCATTGAAATTATGATGTGTCACACATAGTAGAAGATACGTAGAAGAGCGAGCTTCAACGATATGTTTTTCAAATAAGAAAATATTTAAAAAAACAAACAAAACCCTAACAATAGCAATGTCGATGGGTTACCTAGCGAAATATGGTCAAGTCACAGTATACAGTGTGTATTTTTCAAGTGGGGGTCGATGTCTAAACTACGTGGTATATCGAAAAATGCTAATAGGAGTGTTTGTGTCGATGTTGTTAAAAAGAAAACTAATTACCTAAAAAAACATCTTATACTAATCGGGAATTAGAAGGTATTGACAATAGGGTTCCATTCCGGCAGTTAATTAAGTTTAACGTTTGATATTTTTTCCCAAAGTTTTACGACACTATGGGCTAGTTAGTATACAGGACGCCTTTATTTGATCAAAACAAATAGGTATATAAAAAAATTGCATTGACCATATTTCGTTCGGCAACCCATCACTATTGCTTTTCTTAGCGTCTTTTATTCTATCAAAAGTAGATTTCATTCGGATAAGAGATCGGTGAAGGTATTTAAGGTGAACGGCTCTAACATATCTTAGACTAACATCGTCATCATCGTCACAGTCCCTAGAACACAGCGTTACAGACCTCCACTGCTGGAGATGGGCCTTCCAGAATATATATCTGGAGAATTTGGCCTACACTCGCCACGCTGGCCAGACGGGTTGACGAGGTTGAAGGAAGTTGGTATTAGTGGAACCGGGACCGACGGCTTTACGAGCTCTCCGTGGCACGGGAACGGTGGTGTTGTAAGTCTATGACTGCAGTACGTAAGAAAAGTGTATTTCTCATTGGTACATGCCGGGAGGGTTTGTACCGACCTTTGTAGGATTTAAGGAACGCGTTTTGACAATCGAGCCACCACCGCGCCTAACACTAACATAAGTGTCTGTAATAGGTTTACGTAGATAAAGATAGTTTGATTTATTCATCTATAGGACGAGGCCGAGGACAGATTCATCTTTCTCATTATTTATGATAATATAATTTATGTATTTTTAAATATTAAACGAAATAAGTGATAAAGAACTTGAAGATAATAAAGATAGTTTTCACGAAGACATTCTGTCTATTTATTTTTAATTATTTATTTATATATTTATCGCCATAGGATCCTATCGGAACACTCGGTTAAGTCAATTTTTCTTAATAACAACGCTAAACAAAATACCTGGCCAGATATGGTGATACAGTATGGCAAGGAACAGCCCCAATTTCCATTATAATTATTTTATTATTATTATCTCTATCTCTTCCACTTCTAAGCCTAATAATTATTATAATATATAATAATTTAGGTCTAGTTTAGTAGGTCTAAAGGTGCCTCGTCGGGTATTTTAATAAATATTACTTAAAATACTATATTCTAATTTAGATGTGTCAACTATAACTAAAAATATATATATATATATATGTGTAAAAAATGTCAATATAATTAATATAATTTAGTTAATTATTAAAATAGCATTTACACAAGTTCATGTTCTTACCTTCAATGTCATAGTGTTTGAGCTTAGCTAGAAGGATACCGTGATGCACACAATCAAAGGCTTTAGATAAGTCACAAAAAACTCCCAATGAGTTTTGCTTCTTATCCAGTCCTTCTAGTATCATTTTTATCATTGTCGTAAGGGCATTTGTTGTGGATTTATTTTTTCTGAAACCATATTGTCGTTTTTGTAGAATGTCGTTTGTTTCTAGGTAATAACTTAATCTCTTGTACATGATTTTTTCAAAAATTTTACTTAATACAGGTAATAGTGAAATAGGCCTATAATCCCGATGATCCCCCTTTTTGTGGAGCGGGATGACTCTGGCAAATTTTAAAAGATCTGGATATTCACCATTATTAAAAGAGTCGTTAATTATTTTTGTTAAAGGAAATGTTATTTCATAAGCTAATCGTTTAATCAGCTTTGGAGTTAAAAGCCATAGATCATGTGAGTTCTTTGGCTTTAATTTGTTTATTGTATTATAAATTTCGGTCTCTGTTGCTGTGTTAAAAATATTTGGCTTACTTTTTTTTGTTGTAAAACTGTGTAAATGTTTTAAGGATTGATCAACGCTAGCGTGAATATCTTTTGTTGAGTCTGCAGCTATGTTATTAAAAAATGAATTAAAATGGTTTGCAATAGTTGATTTATTTGTAGTCAAGGTATTGTCAGTTATTTTTATTTCTAGTTCGTTTATTTTATTTCTTTTGTCCTTGCCACTTAGTTCTTTTATAATTGACCAAGTCGTTTTAATTTTATTTTTGGATTGCATGATCCTATTCCTTAAAGAGTTCTATATTATCTAGTTTATGAGGTTTGTGAAATCCATTCCCTATTGTCCCTAACTTAATACATAACGACATACATATTTAATATTGATAAGAAGATACAATCTCAGATAACATAGTTTTTATTTAAAAGGAAGAAGCAAACCAAATCATCTACACTGTGGATAATTTGGTTTGCTTCTCCCTTCTTTGGGTTGTAGATACTACAGCTATTGGCGGCAAATGACGTATTTCCTGTGGGGACACAGTTTGTAGCTCTACGCAGTAATACAATCACGGCCTGGTTTCTTTTTACTATAGAATACAGCTTGGTTTAGTTAAGTGTGGAGTTAAAGCGTTTATAATTTGAAACCGCTAGTTTGTAGGTTGTATGGTAGAATCGGTAGTCTGGGATTGAAAGGGCATCGCGCAGGCGTGAGATCGGCGGCACATGCGCACAATGGCGCCTCGGTAATCGATAGTGCAGCACGACAACAGGCTGTTGAGCTCATATAATATTCTTCTAATTGACAAATAAATATCTGGTTGGTTGCGAAAGGCGTCAAGGTGTCGTTCTCAAGCAGCGTTCTGCCCGGTGCCATCACCATGAAGATGCTGAACCCCCACGAGGGACCTGACATCGCACCTCTCGATTCCTGTAAGTACATCGCACTGCCAATAACTAAAAGACCAAATTCATATGTCGGACGTGATTAAAGATTCCGCTCACTCTCTAAAATCAACACTGAATCATTGTTTTTACATTATAACGAAATAATTGACTTATTATATTTAAATTTTGACATACATATAAATAAATGAAACACATACATATATTTAAGTATCTAGTATTAAAATGGTTAAAGAAATTTCTATAACAAATAGACGAAGGCTTTTTTCTAATTGTGTTATAGATAGAGCTTAGATTTAAGATGAAACAAAAACTAATAATAATGTCGTAAAACATATATAATACTAATAATAATATCGACAACTATATATAATACTGATTGTATTCCAAAGATATATCGCAAGATTGTATCTATAATACATTTAAAGCTTTCGACTACATGTCAATGTGGGAGATTTAGATGCGCAGTTAGGAAAGGGATGGTGGTGTGGGGTCTGCATCCACGTTTCTACATTAACAAAGGGGAAAACTTGACAGAGTTACGGCCGGTTGAGAAAGGATGATCATAATAAACTATAATTTACATTTTGATATATACGTCAAGTTTGGTAAAAATAGGTAGTTCGCTGTGGTTATTTCAACCAATGATGTGCATGAGCACATACGTTAAATAAAGCCTTCTTAAACCGACCGTTAATGTTATAAGGAAACTTAAAGCAATGTACAATTTTATTTCATAGTTAACAACATTATTCAGCGTTGGTTGGGACACTGCTTGTCTAAATTACATTGACAATGTGTGCTTTCGTCTCGGAGTATGTGTCTGTGTGGGAAAACGGTGGAACATCTCGGACACCACGGGCTTTCTTGTGCTAAAAGTCCCGGCCGCATTCCGCGTCACGCGGCTTTCGACGAGATCATCTAAAGAGCTCTTGTCACTGCTGGAGTACCCGCGATTCTAGACGGCATTATTGTTGGGCCGTGGAAACTTTGTAGGTCTCTGATGTGGGATGCGACGGCGACGTGTGTAGACACATGTAACCCTCTCATTTCACATCCAGGCAACCTGAAGCTGCGCAAATAAGCCAACCTCTGTACAGGCGCTGTTTGGGGTCGAGACGACCATGGAGACCCTTAGCCAAGGTGTTGTCGAAACGGCTGACGGAGAAATCTGCAGACAATTATTTCTGGCAACGTATTAACCTCACTATAAGAGGTGGAATTGTTGCCAGTCTCTGATGGGACGTTTCTAGAGAACATCATTATCGTCACAGCCACTAGAACATATATCTAGAGAAACTGGCCTACACTCGCCACGCTGGCCAGACGGGTTGGCGAGGCTAGGAGGATACTGATTTATAGTTTATATAAATATTAGAATTGGCTTCTTATTGTTTACAGCTTTAGTTATTGACATTTTTTCCGTAGGTAACAATATTTAATCACTTTAATAATTAAAAAAGATTTAAAGACAAGATTTTAGATCAATACCGGGTTCGATTCCTGGTAGAGACACAAAAATATTTATCAATGTAAATGTATTTATTTACATAATATTTAATTTATTTGTGATATTTCTCGAGTTTGGTACTCTGGAGACATCGACGGGCTTGCCACTTGTCATGATTGGCCTATAGTAAAGTTGGCTAAATGTGAATCCGCTTATTTATAAGCGTGGTTTCTGACCACCCCGAAAGGAAAACGGTCGTGATGATACTTTACTATTTTAGATCAATAACGATATTTATTTTCGATAAAACATCGCCCTATGATATAATATAATGGCAAACGTAGGCGGTAGGTAGGCGGTAGGTAGGTAGAGCTATAAATAATCATAGCCTTTCGTAATAAACTGAAACAATGGGGTTATTTTGATTTTAAAGTGTTATAGTTTAATGTGATATAGATTCATTTCTTTCACAATTTCGTTTAATTTGGTGACATAATTTATTATTTAGTAAGTAAGAGCGATGATGTCTCGGTTGTAAAAACGCTTTCCTTAACAATCTAGAAAGCTGGGTTCGAAACCCCGGCATGTACCAATGAGAAATACACTTTTCTTACGTACATTTGTCATAGATTTACAACTCCATCCTTCCTGTGCCTCGGAAAGCACGTTAAGCCGACGATCCCGGTTCCACTAATACAATGAGATCAAATATAAGATAGAGCAGGCATTGGTTGTTATTTTCATATAGAGTACATTATTTTTTCGCCATCAACTTTGTTCTTCTTCTCTGGTCGAAGAAGAACGTGTTTAATTCTTCCGTAGCATACAGGTCGTAGCATACATTGTTAGTAAATCAACAAAAAACAAATTAAAAGTATACTTCGAACACCGCCTAATGGCAATGCACTGTCAAAGACTAATTAATTCTGAAACGATTGTTCTAGCTTTATTTTCATAACGTTTGGCTTCTTGCCCCATCTTGGTAATTATTTAATGTCTCTGGAACACACAACAGTATTTATATTTTCATTTTACATTTAACATAACATAACGAAAGACAAATTTCTAAGGTCTTGCAAAAAAGCAAGAAAGTATGGGCAACACTACACTTAACTTGCTCTCCAAGGCACCTAGTTGTAAAACAAATGTACGTATGATAAGTGTATTTCTCATTGATACATTCTGGGATTCGAACTGACGACCTTCTTAGGACCGAGCCAGCTTCCGATATTATTGTCCCAAAGTTTTGTATTTTGTACGTTAGTAGGGTTCATTCTAGCGCACAGCTAGGCGGCCTGACTTCCCCAGGCGACCTACTGACCTATCTCTCGACTGTTCACTGACAAAGGAAACTAATTACGTTAAATATCTTTCGTTTAATTTCATCTTCACTTAATGTCATTCTATTAAACTTTTAATCCTTAGCTTAATCGAATTACATAACTTGTCTTCAGCCTTGATCTTATATATATATATATAAGATATATATGTATTATATATATCTTATACCATCTTCATTACAGCCCCTAGAACACAGAGTCCTAGACCTTCACTGCTGGAGATGGGTCTTCCAGAACATATATCTGTAGAATTTGGCCTACACTCGCCACGAGAGCCAGACGGCTTGGCGAGGATACCATTTTATATATATATCTTATAGTGACTATATATGACATTTTTTTATATATAAATATCACTGTCAAAAGTAACTTTGACTGATACTTTCGTGCAACTGGGCTTAAATATATCTTTAAGTATTCTTCAACGTACGTACTCGTAGATACTACAAGATTTTGTGTTTTGTAGGGCACTTTGGATTTATTATACTGTACCCACTCTAACAGTAATAAGGTTAAGGGATGTCGCTGGGGGTTCTGATGATAATCTTATTATTCTTCAGGATCCTTAGTTAGCTTTATAAGAGTAGGTACTAGCTGTTTGACTCGGATTTGTCTGTGTAATACAGTTGTTAATAAAAACATCATGCAGTTAGACGTAGAGTCAGAAACAATGACTTCATATACCATTAGTGAAAAAAAAATATAATTTACTAAAAATAAAAAAACTGATACGGTATGTCTATCGGTATATATAGTAGAACACGTCCCCGTTCCCAGGGGACCAACGTCATACCATCGGGTCTCTTGCCATTAACTCGGATTACTCCAGCAGTCTCCAGAAGAGCTGAAACCTCGATGGTGGCTAGAGCCCTTCTAATAGTATTTATAAGGGAGCCGTGGCGGCCAAATCTTTGACTGCCTCCGTGGTCTAGCCGTTACTTCTACTTCTATATTTAAGTTGTCTTTTATAATAAGTTTATATATAAGTTAGAAATTAGAAATTGCATTGAATTGAATTGATCATTTTATGTAAGAAAATTTGACTTATATTATTATTGTATTGTCAAGGAGTGTACCACTGCTGTGGATTGCAATCCAGAACTGCTGTCAAATATTGTGTATATATCATGTAATGGTTGTAATAATTGAATAAATAAATAAAAGTACACTCAGACATGAAAAATCGTTGAAAATATTGGATTGTGCGAGCGAGAGGGAAGCAAAAGCGATAAACCTAATACTTTGCTTCTCTTCTTACATAATCTCTTTCCACTTAAAAAAAATAATGTGGCCATTAACCATAGATTTACGATTAGTTACTGCTGCGAACCAAATATAAATTTATGCTAAACATGTTATTTGTTAGAGATGAAAGGGAAATTGTGATCGACATGTTTTAGCTTTTAGAAGGTTCTATCAGTTCTATCAATTTACATAACAAGTAATGTCAACCTTAGACCGAGCCGGTAACCTCATTCTGTTTATTAAGCCTAAACGTAAAGGAATCCTTTAACGAACGGACACAGGTCAATGTCAAGCTATTAAATTAAAACTAAAAAGAGATTGCCCAAAACCAGGTCCCAACTTTGTGGCCAAAATATAATACAATAATAATACTTATTTATTGTGGTTTTTTTTTGAAATATCTTAAGCTAAGACCGTGGATTTAGACTCGGAGGTACCGGGTTCGATTCCTGGTCGGGACACAAAAATATTAATTAATGTATATTAATACATTTATATACACAAATATATTTCTCGAGTTTGGTTCGCTGGAGACATCGACGAGCTTGCCACTTGTCATTATTGGCCTATAGTAAAGTTGGCTAAATGTGAATCCGCTTATTTATAAGCGTTGTTTCTGACCACCCCAAAAGGGAAACGGTCGTGATGATACTTTTTTTTCTTTTTTCTTTTTACTCTTTTACCCCAGCATTAAAATACATAAACTTATTTTATTTTGCAAATAAACAGTCACATAAAGTAAATATATATGAAACAGATTAAATCAAAATTAGACCTAGAGTTCCAATAATTAACAATTTTGCTAACACTCTCCACCAAACTATTAGAAATATATATATATATATATATATATATATATAAATAAATATATATATATATAAATCAAGAAATATATTGATAGTAAGGATGGAGAAGATACGAAATAATACGAATAAACATAACCTAATTAAATAGTCAATGGTTAAGATTTATGTATTACATACAAAGCACTATTTATTCGATTAGGTACATTATTATACGGGGTGACTTCGTATGCTCTTAATCTATTGATAGAAACAAACAACTGTTCCTAGGAAACCATATGTCATTGACTTTTTTTATTGCTGCATACAAATTGGCTATTTTAAAATTCCAGTATCATCACGACCGTTTTCCTTTCGGGGTGGTCAGAAACCACGCTTATAAATAAGCGGATTCACATTTAGCCAACTTTACTATAGCCCAATCATGACAAGTGCCAAGCTCGTCGATGTCTCCACGTACCAAACTCGGGAAATATCACAAATAAATTCAATATTAATTAAATGTTTACAGAGGGTCCAACTATAATATGTATCAATGTCAACCTTTTATTGCGATCAGACCTATGCAGTTGAATATATCGACTCGTGCGGTCCGTCTGATGGCAGCCTAACATTTAGCCTCATTGTTTAACCTCTAAAGGGGTTGATAATATTGTCGCTGTCCTTTTCAATTTTCTTTGAATTTTCAATACAAAAAAGTATTTTAAAATTAACTTAATTTACCCGCTTTGGCGATTGGTACGGGATCAACTATCAAATATGTCAACCAATATGGCAGAGCGTGCTTCACTTATGTCGGTGTCAAGTTAGAAATAGGGACTGTGGCCCTTTATCTTTTGTTGGAACACTTTTTGTAATAAATGCCTCTGTACTATAACCAGCCTACATCTAGGAGCTCCTTGCACTGTTCCACATCGGGGACCAAGTGCACAGGAAATTGTCAAAGCGTAAAAACAGCTCGTCAACACCCCGGGAGACAAGAGAGCTAGGCAATATGCATTGCCATTCAACGTGGCAATGCTGCCTGCTGACAGCATTCCTTGGAACTTTGCCCATTGGTAGCGATTTGGAGCAATTTATCAAAGTTTTTTTTTAATTGTATTTTTTTATTAGTAGTTTATATTAATAGTATTTTTTTATTATTCCCTCGAAAAATATATAAAACACTTAATTAATTAAAAATTTCTCAGTAAACCTGTAATTTCCATCACGTCAAATATCCACTTATCTAGTGTGAAAAGTGTGAAAAATCTACTTGTAAGGCCGGCATAGTGGTAGAGACTGATGTCGGTCGTTAGTGGCTGGCGTCAGTTCCTTCCATTCTGGGACCTCGCGTACCGCGACAGTCGGGTGGGCGCATATCACATGTGTCTAGTGTAAAAAAACCTTACTTCATGACCATGTATGCCTAAGTCAATGTATGTATCGTGAAATATCCTCTCGCCGAGTTACGAGCGGGTTTTCTTGTTTAGTTTTCTCGTCTCGGCCATATCTCGTCCAATATGTGTGACCCAGATACTCAGCCCGACGTCGGATCTCAACTGAAATAGGGCTGTAACGAGACTTGAAAAATTGCATCAGTAATAACCGGACTTATTCTTGATGCGGCTATATTATGGTGGGTTTAGACCAAACGATCATTCTGCTGCTCTTGATCAAATTTTGTGTAAATAGGTGAAGCTATAGTTGAAGAAAAATAAATTTGAGGGAAGCCTATCCAAAATTTAAAATATAAGTAGTGAACATATATATCCAGTAGGGATATCCTGATGTAAAAAAAAGGTATTACACAGTAATAAAGGTATTCCCGTGTAGTGTAAGATTGTAATGCCAATACACAATGCACAATAGCAAAAACAACTAGGAAGAGGAAGTGAACTACGACTGCCGGAACTAAATCATTATTTATTGCTTTTAACTAATAGATGTTCGCGATATAATGGTTAGTTAAAACTAATTAAAAATGTATTCTCCGAGATCTGTACATAATCTTGTACGACTCGATACCGCAAAGCACCCCCTGACCTGATTATTTAAGCCTGAAGGCAAGGCAATTATAAATAAATAATGTCTTGAGTACTATAAAATGTAGTAAGTAAGTACCAATGTCATAGCATACTATTTCAGATGTCACAGCTGAACCATATTTGTCGCCATGTACGATTTAATGAATACGCTAACCTATGTAAGATTGTTGTTGTGTGTTCGTGGGAGAAATTTAGAAATAGTTTATGAATTGTAGTTACTTATGGTTTTGTGTCGCATATATACTTCTCCAGGGCCAGCATCCAAGCTAGGGGATACTTAAACCTGCTAAACTCAGCTGGAAGAAAACACCAGGACAAAGTATAGGAAAGACAGGATACTCACACCGCGTGGCAGCAGTCCAGGTCACGATTTCACGGCACAATAACTTATCACTAGATCGATTGTTACATCAAACTACGGCTCAATCTTCATATTGCCTTTTAAATTGCTTAATAAAGTATTTAGTTAAATGTTTTAATATTTGATTATAACGGTGTCACTTGCACGGACGACGAAACCGAACTCTCTTCTAACTCCACCCGTTATTACCAGAGGGCGTAAGCATACACCATATGAATTTACCGTTGTAGCTTACGTTCCCGCTTTTATTTAAATAGTGAGTTTGATTATGGATAATGGTAATGGAAGGAATCAAAAGGAGAGGATGATACCAAGCCACAACAATGTACATTCATTTCTACATTTGCCTACCTTACTAGCTTTCATAAATACTCGTTAATAAGTAGTGCCCCTTTTGGTCATTGTCAAAGTTAGACTAAA
Organism: Tinea semifulvella; assembly: GCA_910589645.1. NCBI lineage: Eukaryota > Metazoa > Arthropoda > Insecta > Lepidoptera > Tineidae > Tinea > Tinea semifulvella. The sequence continues at coordinate 314,472 of OU342598.1, read as the reverse complement.
ATAAGACATTATCACATTAAGTGACAATAATGGAACACATCTATGACAAGTATAAGTTATTACGTGCTAAGTATCAATAATTATGATCGCTTCGCAAGTCAAATTCATTAGCTTAATTATTACTAATTAATACATTAGTCAAATATGGTACTTAATGAGTTTTAATGATATTTAACTAGTTCTAAGTTAGCGAATTTTTTTTGGTAAAAAGTTGAATAATGAATCAAAAGAAATAATAAATGCCCACAATAACAAATATCTAACCTTTACAGCATACAATATTAACAAAGGAAATATTGTAACCTTGAACAAAACGAAACCTTTTAAATATAATTGCTATTTTTAGTCCCATTATTCTAAATTTTGTGAAAAATATGAGATTACTTACAAAAGTTTGCTGCAAAGCTCCGTTTTTCGTAGGTAACTCCGCCCACGCCGCCCGACCAGAATAACCCACCCAGTTTTCGTATATTAGGGCATGTTTTAGGTGTAATTTGTGGGCTTAACCCTGGCATCACTGAGTCTATATTTAGTACTTGCGGTCTGGATTACCCCGGGCTAAGGGTATAACGGACATGAATATCGTAAATGCAATTAGCTTCTGTGTTGAGGGCTGAATATCACAGATCGTCAACTTTAAGTACCTCAAGGCGTTCTTAAGCAATACTTTATTTATCTATTTGTAATAATTAACCTAATGAATACATTCTGCTACTGCAGCACACAGTTGCCGAGAGGCTGGTTACAGTAAAACAATGTGTGTAATGTATGATGGTACTATATCCGATGAACTCGTTTAGTTTTATTGTGTCAAAAATAGGGAAATGCCTTCTGGAGCACAGAAGAAGGCAGTGCTCACTAACTGAAATTATTTAGTCGTGATCCATTTTTATTATTCCTTAAAGTAATAAACATAAATACACTAAAGGCCATCATTCATTTTGTATCTAAAAATTGGGATAAATGTTATTCACAGTTATAGATATGCATTTTTAGATAAATATTGTTCATGACAGCTGTAGTACTAAAGGGCTTGATTGATACGAAAACTACATATTTTATTTTCCAAATTACTTAATTGCACAGTAATCTATAGTAAAAAGAACATTAGTCTTATCATTGTACACAGCACAAGTTTAGCCCAAAATGGATGATGTCATTTCTCATTTGTGGTGTATCTCTTAGTAGGGTAGGGTCAAATGTCATAAAGATGATATAAGGCGGATCGTTTGCTCAGAATCCATTGGACCGCACTAACGTTTCGGTGTTTGCAGAACTCAAACTTGCCAAGGTACTACCAAAAACTTTATGCCGTCTGCTTTAACCGATTTTTGCAATATTTTGGATACAAACTAGAAGAGGTGCCGACAACCAGGAAAAGCTCTTAGTAACAGGAAAAGTAGACGATAAAAAAACAAGAAGAAGCGCCAAAGAATAGTCCAGTCAGGTGAATGACTACCTAAACACCCCAGTACACCACGAATGACTACCTAAACACCTCAGTACACCACGAATGACTACCTAAACACCCCAGTACACCACGAATGCCCCGAGAACCGCAACCACTGGAATCGGCTGGCGAATGGACTGCGATGGAGTAACGATTAAGGTACCGACTAAGGAGGAGGAGTTATATCCAAGGACTACAACACGAAATATATAAATATCAGCGGGGTCACATGTCGTGGTCATAACTTGTGTCAATCTCTGCGCTTTCAAGAAATACTTTGCTAAATTTTAATTTAATCGGTCTAGTACTTGTAATATAATCGTGACAGACGGACAACCACACATAAATACATACAAGCTTCTTTCATATTTCTACCTTGCTCAATGAGTTGATCTAGAGGTGCAATTAGCAGATTACTTTTAGTTCAAATTCAAGTGAAGTCAAAGTTTTTTATTGTTCTACTCAATTGTTAATATTATATTTTTTTGTTTTAGTTTACCTAAAAATTGTAATTGAAATATATTATGTAACTTCTCAGTACCTACACATATATATATATATATATATATATATATAGTATTATTATTATTAAATTCTTTATTCCACGAAAAAAAATGTACAAATGCGAATATTAATTGTTAAAACGCGAGGTCTATTACCTTAACGCTTAATAATTATGTGCTTTAATGTTTATGTATGTAATATTCTTGTGGCCGTCTTCTTTCAAATAAATAAATGAAAAAATATTCTAATATTAATATGGATGGCTAGTATTATATGGACGTTTAATTACTATTCCGAATTAACATTTCATCAATCACAAAATGTTACATTTTTTACTTATTTTTTCACACCTAAATGGATAGTTTCATACCTACAATGTACATACCTAGGATATATTGTATTTGTAAATATTTATCTAGTCTCGAAAATTGGGACAATTCGTACACAATGTGAGATGACACCGTCGAGGGAATGTTGGGGAATTGGAAACTCAAGGTCAGCTCTGTAAGGCCGGGCTACACCGCAACTATACCGAAAACTCTATAGTATCTGTCGGAGAACTGGAAATGCCCCAGCCAGTGTGTTTCCCCATTTCTATAACCAGGAGTCTTTTAAGCATGTCCCTACCAGGGACTGATGTCGGTCATCTATGGCTATTACCAGTTGCTCCCATTCTCGGAGCTCGCGTACCGCTTACCATCAGGTGGGCATAGTATAACATGTTGTGCTCAGTATAAAAAAAATACAGACGTGTTTGGCATTTAAGCAATGTTACGAATGTCAGACAGAGGTACGTCAAGGTCAAAATAGCTTTATTCGCGTAAACCTATTACAGGGATTTGTGGCACATCATTATTTAAATTAATTTAAATGATTCTACTTCTGCTAGTGGATATAAATCCGCAACTTAGCAGATTCCAGTGACCTGTTAATGTTTAATCTGACTGAGAAAAGAATCTCCGAGAAAAACTCAACTATATTACTTATATTAACAAAATAAAACAAATACGGTATAACACAAAAACAATAAATAAATAAATATCTTTCACCTCCTTCCTTCGGAGCTGTCGAATAGATACAAATTATTTTTAAAATTATGTTGGGCCGTAAAAACGTGCTATACCTCGGATTTTAGTGATAGGTAATCAATTTTACTACACCTACTCGTATACCTCACAAAAAAGTATAGTAAAATATCATCATGACCTTTCGGGATGGTCAGAAACTAGACTTTTAAAGAAGCGGATTTAGTGTATACTTTTAGATTTAGAAATATGTATATTAACAAAGGTTGTTGAGGACAATGCCATCTAGCGATATTATTGGGAATCATTACCGATTAATTGCAGACTAGTTGCGCACTAATTGCACAAGTTTATGGTAAACTAACTAGATGGCGCTCAACCAGGAGAGGGCGCTGTAGTCGGCCCAACTGACACGTTAAATTTTTAATGTTAATTTTAAGACGAGACATTTTTGAATCGCGGAACGAGACGCATGTATTTTTTTACCCGATTAAACACATTTTATGGAAAGAAGACGAAGTCGTTATTATTTGAGACCTGCCTGCCCATCTGCACAGCATCACAACGCAAACATTGGACCTTCAGAAGCCAGATATACGAGAAACCAGGACGATTGAAGAAATCACAAAAAACTGCAATCGTCGCTAATTTCAAACGGTCAGGTTGAAAATCCTTCCTATTCTTTCCTACACAATTCAATTTGCGCTAATACAGTGTTCTTCACATGTTATTTCAGCTTAATCAATGATCGTCGTGTCTAGCACGGTACTTGCAGATGTTACACAAAAACCGTAAGTACTCCTAATTCTCATAGATCGCAATCATGAGCACAGATGGTGATAAATCTCCTAAAATGTTAAAATCTCCTCAGTTATTAGGCCCTTTTGATAATGATAATAAAAAGTTAGTTAGTGATTTAATTAGAAAACGTGGTTCGGTTAAATGTAGATTAACTTCTTTTGTGAAATATATAGACTCATTTGAAACATTACAGCAGTCAGCAGTGCTAGTCGCAGAACTAAAACTACGCATTCAGACTGTACAGTTAGTTTATTCAGAATTTAATGATATACAAATAAAAATAGAACAATTAGTCAGTGATAGTGAATATGAACAGCAGTTACAGGTTCGAGAATCATTTGATGAAAGGTATTTTAAGGTCATGGCAATAGCTAACTGTTTAATTGCTGAACCTGACACTTCTAATTCACACAAATGTAGTCAATTAAATTCTAGCATGGTTAAACTTCCTACAATAACGTTACCCACCTTCGACGGTTCGTATGATCAGTGGTTGGAATTCAGGGATATGTTTTTGTCTTTAATACACAATTCTACACAGCTAGGAAATATTCAAAAGTTTCATTATCTAAGGTCGGCACTTACAGGCAATGCTACGTTAGTTATTAAGTCATTAGAGGTTTCTTCGGATAACTATAACATTGCATGGGAGCTGCTCGAGAATCGGTTTAATAATAATCGCTTATTAGTACACAATCACGTTAAGCATTTGTTTTCAGCACAGTCTATTAATAAAGAGTCACCATCGCAGATTAGGAAGCTAATAGACACCTATCTTAAAAACCTGCGTGCACTTAAATCGTTGGGCGAAGAGACTGATCACTGGGATACATTACTCATTCACCTAGTCGTATCTAAACTTGACCAGGCCAGCGAACGGGAATGGGAGCAACACAAAAGCAATCTCTTTCTTACTTCAAGTGCACACAATAACACACAACAAAAAATAAAGCTTAGCCATTTGTTTCGGTTTCTTAAGGATAAGGCGGACATGTTAGACATGATTAAAGTAGGTCATAACACAAGTATTAAACGTTTATGCATGGATGAAAACAAAAATAATTATAAAAATCAACGCACATCCCATAGTTACGTAACTACTAACACACACAAGGATCCTAATAAAAGGTTTACAAAACACACGCGCACTTGTCCTATGTGTAACGGTAATCACGCTATTTATTCATGTTCCACGTTCCTTAACCTACCAGTTTCAGACAGAATCAATTTAGTAAACGACAAGAAGCTATGTAACAACTGTCTGCGCGCTAATCATTCACCAGCAGACTGTATGTTCGGGCCATGCAAGTCTTGCTATTTAAAACATAATAGTTTACTCCATATGTCTAGCAGTAGCGAGAGCGACAGAGTGGAGGCGACGACGTCATCAACCGTGGCTCTCCAGTCGCACACAGCGCATGCAGCTACCTCCGCAGATGACGTGCGCCCGCACCCCCCCGCGGTCTCCACTACGATGCATTCGGCTACACACTCACACATTCATAACCATTTCAGTGTGCGCGAGAATAATACACAAAAACAGGTTTTGCTTGCTACGGCATTGGTAGATATTGTCGATAGTAATAACAAATACCACACAGCTCGTGCATTATTAGATAACGGTAGCCAGCATTGTTTTATTTCACAATCCTTATGCACAAAATTAAACGTTTCATTATTACAGTCCACTTTCGAAATCACAGGTGTAGGACATTCAGTCACACAGTCTAATCACGCCTGTAACATCACTATACATTCTCACATACATAATAAATATTTTACACGCTTAAATTGTATAGTTTTGCCTTGCATAACGGCAAAATTACCTACAACAGGGGTTGATATTAACGAGTTTCACATTCCCGATAGTATTCAACTTGCAGATCCCACATTTAACACACCATCGACAATCGATTTGTTGATAGGTGCTGATAAATTCTGGGAATTACTAACAGATGGCAGGATCCGTATGTCAAACGGTCCCTATCTACAAAATACAAAACTGGGTTGGATTATTTCCGGTACCATAGCATACAATAATCTGCGCATTAATCAGATTCATTGCAACTTTTTACACACTATTTCATTAGATACACAATTAAAACGTTTTTGGGAGCTCGAGGAGGTTCCTACTAACACACAAACAAATTTCCTTACAGAAGACGAAAATACCTGTGAGGAAATATTTACACACACTACTACACGATTAGATAACGGTAGATTCTCTGTTCGCATACCATTCAAGCACACAGCTGATGCGCTCGGGGAGACCTACGAGTTAGCTAAAACCCGGTTTATGTCACTTGAGCGTAAACTTCAACGTAATACAGAATTTAAAACCTTATATTGCGACTTTATGCGTGAGTATATTCAGTTAGGACACATGAGTCGCATAGATAATTTAAAATTCACATCACCACATTACATGTTACCCCATCACGGAGTTTTTCGTGATAGTTCTATTAGTACTAAACTACGAGTAGTATTCGATGCTAGCGCTTCCTCCACATCAGGTAAATCATTAAATGACCTACAATACATAGGCCCGAAGCTTCACAATGACTTATTTTCAATCTTAATAAGATTTCGGGAATTTAAATATGTCGCGTGCGCGGATGTGGAGAAAATGTTCCGACAAATTTCGATTCAGCCAGATCAAAGGAATTTTCAAGTTATACTTTGGCGGGAAAATCCATCAGATCCATTAGACATGTACCAACTCAACACTGTGACGTATGGTACCGCGTCTGCACCTTTTCTTAGTATGAGATGTCTTAAACAACTCGCATTTGAGTGTAAAGACGAAAAAGTTAAGCGTGCAATTAATGACGACTTTTTTGTTGATGATTTCATTTTCAGCACTTAAACTAAGGAAGAACTGTTACACATATGCACACAAGTATCTAGCATTTTACAGTCAGCTTGTTTTCCTCTCCGTAAATGGGTTTTTAATTCAGATATAACTCCGTCAGATGTATCGAATAATTGTTCAAAAAATTTGGTTTTAGGCGAAAATCAATGTAAGACACTTGGTTTAGGTTGGTTTTACACTACTGATGAACTACACTTTAGTACTAAAATAGACACAAACATACCACGCATTACTAAAAGGGTTATGTTATCAATAATTTCACAAATATACGATCCCTTGGGTTTACTGTCTCCTACAATAATTATTGCAAAAATAATGTTACAGAAACTTTGGCTTTGCAAGTTAGATTGGGATGACCTCTTACCCAACGAAGTAACGTTGGCTTGGAACAAGTTTATGACTAACCTATCACATTTACACAATATTAGGGTTCCACGTCATGTTATGGGAAATAATACAAAACATATTGAACTGCACATCTTCACGGACGCGTCCATGAGCGCGTACGGTGCCTGTGCATACGTTCGTACTTACTCTCAAAATTCGCTAATGGAAGTTAGGCTGTTATGCGCAAAGAGTAAGGTCGCTCCATTAAAGCCAACCAGTATACCACGACTGGAACTGTGCGGTGCTCTGATAGGAGCTAGGCTATACGACAAAATTAAGAAGTCACTTCGTGTAAAATTTCACAAAGTATATTTTTGGACGGATTCTACGATAGTTATCGGTTGGCTTCGCATGTCCCCTAGTTTACTAAAAACTTTTGTTCAAAACAGAGTAGGCGAAATAAATGAACTTACTAACAACTGTTTATGGTTACAAATTAATGGCAAGGACAACCCAGCTGACATCGTATCCCGCGGGCTTGAGCTCGATGCACTCATCTCCTCCAACACATGGTGGAGTGGTCCAGCATTTTTACAGACACATAATTCGAATTGGTCTAATTTTGTATACGATTCCGATAACAACCAACACGAGTTGCCGGAATTAAAGTTAAAGTCAAATGCTTTAGTATGCATAGATAATGTTAGTATTATAGATTTTCATAGATTTTCAATATTTAACAGATTAATTAGGTCTTTTGCATATGTATTAAGATTTATTCACAACATTAAAAATAAAACTAATAGAAGAATGGGAGCGCTTTCAGTTGAAGAAATTGATTTGTCATTAAAACATTTGGTTAGTATTTCACAACTAAAATCGTTTCCTAACATTTACAATAATTTATTAAATAACACAACAATAAAATCTACAACTAATATTTCAGGGTTAAATCTATTTTTAGATAACGATAAGTTAATCAGGGTATCAGGTAGAATAAGTAGTTCTCCATACTTTGAATATAATAAAAAGCATCCATTGCTGCTTTGCAGTAAACATATTTTCACATTATTGTTATTTCGTCATGAACACAAGCAACTACTTCATGCCGGCCCTCAGCTGCTTTTATCCTCTATTAGGGAGAAGTGGTGGCCTTTACGTGGTAGAAATTTGGCTCGGAAGGTTGTGCATAATTGTGTTTCATGTACTCGTTTGCGGGGCAAAACTCTTACTCCACTTATGGGAAATTTGCCTCCGGAACGATTAGAGATAGGTTTTCCTTTCTTACGCTGTGGCGTTGATTATGCAGGACCACTGATGATACTGAACCGTAAAGGCAGGGGTGCTAGACTGGAGAAGGCTTACATTTGTTTGTTTATTTGTTTCACAACACGTGCCATTCATTTAGAATTGGTAACAAATTTAACCACAGAAAATTATTTGTTAGCTCTTAAACGTTTTATCTCTCGCCGAGGAAAACCGGCAGAGATATTTTCAGATAATGGTAAAACATTTGTAGGTGCTGAGCGAGAATTAACAACCTTTTTTAATAATAATTCACAAGACATTATCGACTGTGCCACCAGCGATAATATTAAATTCACATTTATTCCACCATATGCGCCTCATTTTGGTGGTTTGTGGGAAGCGGGAGTCAAATCCTGCAAGTACCACTTGCGACGCGTCATTGGTAATGCTCATCTAACATATGAGGAATTCAGCACGGTATTAACACAAATTGAAGCCGTCCTGAATTCCCGTCCTATATCCTATCTGTCCACAGATCCCAACGATCTTCTTCCACTGACTCCAGCTCACTTCCTTACCGGCCGACCGTTGACTGCACCTGCGTCACAGGACCTCACGGCGACCTCGGCGCATCGATTGCCACGTTACGAAAAGCTCGAACAACTCAGACAGCACTTCTGGCAACGATGGTCAAAGGAATACATCTCAGAGCTTCAGACGAGAACCAAGTGGAAGATGGCCAGAGACGACATCGGTTTGGATACCATAGTCCTTATCAAGGAGGATAACCTGCCGCCCCTAAGATGGCGACTAGGCAGGGTGCAGAAGGTGTATCCAGGCAAAGATGGCGTTTCCCGGGTTGCTGATATACTCACATCCACAGGTGTCACGCGAAGAGCATTCAGCAAGATCTGTCCACTGCCACTGGAGGAGACGCCGGACGCATTATCTTCATCGAGTACATAATTTCGGAACCTGGTGCTTCCAAGGCGGGCGGTTATGTTGAGGACAATGCCATCTAGCGATATTATTGGGAATCATTACCGATTAATTGCAGACTAGTTGCGCACTAATTGCACAAGTTTATGGTAAACTAACTAGATGGCGCTCAACCAGGAGAGGGCGCTGTAGTCGGCCCAACTGACACGTTAAATTTTTAATGTTAATTTTAAGACGAGACATTTTTGAATCGCGGAACGAGACGCATGTATTTTTTTACCCGATTAAACACATTTTATGGAAAGAAGACGAAGTCGTTATTATTTGAGACCTGCCTGCCCATCTGCACAGCATCACAACGCAAACAAAGGTATTTAAAAGTATGCATACACATGTTACGAAAATTTATAGTTAAAAAAAAAACAACACAATCCTAGGCAAAGAACGGCGTAAGTCACATGTTTAAGTCATCATTAATCTATGCGTCTGGGTGTGGCCAGACCTTTCGGCGGTCTCGGAATTAGGGATTAAATTTTGGGATCAATTGAGATTCGGGGCTCATTGTACCTAAATTAGGTGATCGCTGTTCTTTTATAGACCTCGAGGGACGGGACCAGGGGTCTTCATAAGGTCTGTTAATGTAATAATGTTCGCTAAAATATATTCTGACTGCAGTTCACTGAAATTTGCAAATTGAAGGATACCTTTAAGATATCCTCAAAATCGGGTTTCAGTTATCAAATCTCCGAAGGCATAAATGTTATAATTTAAAACATTTACGAAATAAATATTATTTTGAAGTCGAATAAATATTATGATCTCACAGAAGAGGAGTTCCAGCAAAATCTTTCCACCACTTACTGAAACAAATTGGGCCTAAGCAGGTCTGCAGGAGATACGTTTATGGAAAGAGCTTCCAAGATGGCATTATCAGAATCATACAGTATTTGGTTGGGTAGGGGGAGCAGTAGAATTGTTAATCGTGAGCGTATTATCGCGCAATAAAATAAAAAAGGAGGCCTCATTTTTAAACCAGTCTATTGTCGGTTGTAAGCCCGAGACACCATTGTTCTCATCTCTTACCCACACACGATGGACCCGGCACCCGCACGGTGTATCAATGGAATGCTTAGAAATTTGTCTTCATCTAAAAACAACACACGCACACAAATTAATATAAATACTAATATTCATATTTTTTATTTTATTATCTTTCCTTTATTTTTATTTAATATGTTTTTGTTAATTATTCAGTAGTATAGTAGTAATATATTAACATAATTATGAGTTATTCGAAAGTAATAAAACATATTTGTTCTAGCGGGAGGATGGGCATGGGTGTGGGTGGCGTGCGGCGCGGGCGCGCTGGTGCTGGCGGCGCTGGGAGCGGCGGCGTGCTGGCTGGCCAGGCGGCGGGCACATCTCAATAACAAGCTGGGTCTGTACTTATTAACAAAACTACATTACTGCTTTCATTTACAGACAACGCTAACACAAAAGCCGGGCGCAACCGGCAAACCTTACAACCGTAGTGACGTCCCCACTCGGTGCACACGTTCCACATTCTCGACGTATTCATAATTAATATTTAGCAGTACGCCAGTCATCATAAAATGATACAATTGTATTCAATGTGTACTCTGTTGGTGATCCTATTTAAATAAATAAATACTGGCCAGGTCCGAATTAATAGTCGTATCTAAGAACGAGCCCAAGTCCGTGCTGACGTTAGTCCGCCTTCACCGTTGCTTAGATCGAGTCGCGGTTGGCACTACAATAGACAGATCTTACGCCAAGCAAGAGCTCAAGCAACCTCAAAATTAGTTGCATTCAAATCATTTCGTAAGGTATTGTCAATGTATTTAAACGCATTTATGCTTTAACCAAGCATATAAAAATATACAGTAGGTTATTTTGTCGGTTATTTCCCTAAAATATTTTTTTTTTTACACCTGACACTTTTGACGTTTGAGTCACGGGGTTTTAAACGTCCTAATCCTGTTTTAAACGTCCTAATCCTGTTTTAAACGTCATAATTACAGTTTTTAATAATATTATTAAAATACTTTATTGCTTAAAATTACAAAAGAACTATACAAGGACAAACTTAATGCTGTAGGCATTCTCTTACAGCTAACCTGTGTTATAGTGATATGTGAGGTTATAGGGTGCTAATAAACGATTAATCAATGGAAATAAATTATTAATATGGATAATTAACAATAACAATAAATAGCCAAACAAACATACACACAAATAAATATATACCTACATAAATTCATATATTTAGTATATCAGAGAGGGATGAAGACATTTTGCATTTTAATAAAGTCAACATACATACATATCTTCACGCCAAATCCCTTGCGGGGTAGGCAGAGGCAATTGAGCGCCACTTGCCACGATCACGACATACCTCTTTCGCTTCTTCGATATTCATCAACCTCTTCATACATGCCCTTTTGTTTCGATGGTTTTTCAACGCACCTTCAGATCATATTGTTTTATTAATTTGGTCGTAATATGTGAGTCTAGGTCTGCCAGGGCCTCTTTTAACCACAACTTTCGCATTATATATCTGGTTCGTCAATCTCTCTTCATTCATCCTTTCAACATAAAGTCAACATGACCCATTATTTATGTTGATGACGGTAGAATTCCACCAGCAGAAGTTTTTTTTAAAACTGTTACGCCTTGAATCACGTTTTAATGAAATATGATTTATTTATTTATATTTAAGTAATATACAAACAGTATAAAAGAATTACAATATAAATTAAAACTACTTAAAAGTAAAAATTAAAATAAATATAAACCAAACCTAATAAAAAATATAAAAATAAATAATTGTTATTAAATTAGCAGTATAAACAGTGGTCCTGCACCATATGTAAAGCTCTTCCTTTGAAAATTTGGTGTGTTGTCATTTGTTTCACAAGCAAGTATTGAATTACCTTTCCTTAAAAGTCTAATTGGAGGGTCGGTGTCTTCCTTTAATTAATTTTAACGAGATGAGATGTATGTTGGATAGGTATTATACACACATCAAAAAAGTCTAGGGATCAAGCATGTTTATGCGGATTTCTTGTGATTGAGATGTGGCTTTGTAATAAATTTATGATTTTATAAATTTATATGGATCCTTTTTGGTGCATTTCATAATTTAAAACAGGAACTGTCAATCAAATTCGAGTAAAAGATGAAAATCAGCTGTCAATATTTTCCCTATAAAAACATAAGACGCATTGAAGACATTATTAGTGCTACTGTTTCCCTACTACTGATTAAAACCAACGTTATTATGGAGCGGCGACGTCATTTAAGCAGGGAAGAAATGATCAGAGCCGTGGGAATGATAGAAGCTGGTTCCCGGCAACGTACTGTGACTTTAGCTCTGAATACAAGTCAGAGTGTTATCAGTCGACTTTGGACACGTTACCGAACCACTGGTACCGTGGCTGAGCGCCATGGAGGACGGTATCGCTGCACCACACGGAGACAAGACCGATACATTCAAATCACAGCTCGAAGAACTCCAACAATAACCGCCATGATGTTAGCCGTGAGCCTTCATCGCTCTTCAGGGAACTTAATTAGCGACCAAACAGTCAGAAACCGCTTGCATGAAGTGAACCTTCATTCCCGAAGACCGCTACGGGTACCACCTATAGCAATGCACAATCGTAGGACTCGATATCAATGGGCTCTTGAACACAGAAATTGGACAGAAGAACAATGGCGTTTCGTGTGCTTTTCTGATGAGTCTCGTTTTGGTATGAGGCCGGATACAAGACGTATACGACACTGGAGAACCCCTGGACGCCAACAGCGATTAAAATCCTGCCAGGAAGTCCATCCTTATAGTGGTGGAACCATCATGGTATGGGCGGGTATTTCGATCGGCGGAAGAACTGAGTTGATTTGGATCAGAGGCAACCTCAACGCTCAAATTTATGCTGAGACGGTTGTATCAGACGTCATCGTTCCTCTACAAGTGCATATCGGTCCCTTATTTCAGTTAATGCATGATAATGCACGACCGCACACCGCAAGAGTTGTAAGACAGACTCTCGCCGCAGCTAACATCAATGTCCTGCCCTGGCCTGCTCAGTCGCCAGACTTGAACCCGATTGAGCATGCATGGGATATTCTTCAGAGAAGAGCTCTGCCGAATATGGAGGGTATCCAGTCGCAAGAAGACCTTTTTTTGTTGTTGCAACGAACATGGGCGGCCATTCCACAGCGTGATTTGGATGAACTCATTTTGAGTATGCCAAACCGATGTTCTTGTGTTGTTAGTGTTCGCGGTAGAAACACGGATTATTAATTGTTTAAGTTACCCAATAAAATTAAAAAAAAAACTGTTATTTCAGTCTTTTTTTCGAACTTTAATGTTAGTGGTTCAAATGTCAAAAATCCCTTTATTAGGAAAATGGCAATTTTTTTTACTAATGCAAAGGTGACTTGGTTTATCGTTACTGTAGACAAACGAAAACATTTTATTTGATCAATCCTTAAAGAAAATTTTAATGAATATCAATCAGGAGAAAAGTTATTGCAAAAATATATGTTGATCCCTAGACACTTTTGATGTGTGTATTTAGGTAAAGCAGAAATGCATTTGCACACGTCTAATGATGATGACGGTTGTACAACACAAATAATAAGTTAATGAGTTTCTGACGTAACGATGTTAGCGTAAACAATTTGGTATTTTAAGCTTCACTGTTACGCATAATATCATTATCGTCAACCCAATCCGCTTCCGCTAACTACCAATCTTTGCTGAAGAAGAGGTCTGGTGAATGACTCGGACATGTTGTATTCTTCAAGCAAGGATTCATCGTGTACGACAACTAAGTCTGTGTAGACCCATTTCATTAACTTGGAAACCACACTTGCATATGTCTCTAAACCAAGACGTGATGAAACTGCTACTCCGTTAATGATATTTACTGCTACTAACTCATAATTAGTAGGTACACTTGCTTTAATTAAGGTAAGTTGGTGTAAGTAAAGCATATAAATACGTGTTGTAATTTCCTTGTACTATTTTCGTAATTAGTATTTGAAAAACTCATTCGAATTCCAAGTCATGCCTAATAAATACCACATACCTTGCCTAGTACGAGACAATTGTTTTTAGAGAGACATCTGGTGTCACTATTTATGACTTATGTCTATATTATCGAAAAACCATGCCATGTTATAAAATTACTAACGTTTTAAACGCAATGTTTACTCTTTCCCCATATATACATTTACCCCAACTTACCTTATTCAAATATTGCATGCATTAGTGCCTACAGAAAAACACTAAAATAGGCAATCATTATGAAACCAAAATTAAAACAGTTTCATTTATTTTTGTTTAATTAAATATTTAAATCGCTATGAAAGCAAGATTATTTAGATAAGTAGTGTCTGTGTTTGCAGGCAGCAAGCGGTGTCCGGACAAGTCGCTGGTGTTCCAGCCCCCGCGCCGCGCCACCGCCGTGCGCTCTCCCGGCGCCGCCTCGCACTACCTGCGCAAGAGTCCCTCGCCCACCGCGCCCGGACCCACGCTCACCTCACCGCCGCAGACTCTCACCATCAATGGACCGGTAAGATGTTATTCAGACAAATCAAACCCTCTTGTTTAGCCACTGTCTTGCATTGATATCGATGACCAAAACGTCAACGGGTAATCTTCAGGCATTCGTATACCACGTCTGGGGTAAGGCAATGGACAAATATGGTGAATAATTCTGGACATCACCAAGGCCTTCCACATAGGGTTTGGCACATTGCTTTCCAAGTTGCCGGCATATAGTCTGCACTTACGGTTGTTGGACTGAATAGCTGGCACGCCGGCAACAACACTCTTTCTGCTCCAATTCAATTATATGTTGTCTCTGGGCCAACATTCATTGTTATGCATGAATTACGGCGCATTACGACGACAGAACTGGGCGACACCTTTCACAAAATTTATTTTTGGGGTGTACAAAATCTTGTCCAGTTCAATGCCAACAAGACCCAGGCATTCGCGCTGACGGCCAGCAAGCCCCTCTTCTCTCCTCCACCCACCCTTCAGGGCACCACTCTGGATCTACAGCCCAGCTTCAACATTGGTTGAAAATAAGCTCAGACCTTAACCACCGGAATTACATTGAGAGTTTCACCAAAACAGCGTCAAAAAAGCTCTGGATACTAAACAAGGTGAAGCGGTTTTTCTCGCCTTCAATCAGACTATTGCTGTACAAAGCACAAATCTAATAGTGCGTGGAATACCGTTTTCACCTTTGGGATGGTTACGCCAAGTACCTTACAGATGCTCTCAATATACTGCAGAGACGAGATATTCGAATCATGGACGATGCCACTATATCTGGAACTCTCGAATCCCTGCAACTTCGCCAAAATGTGGCTTCTCAGAGCGTGTTCTGCCGGCTATGGTGAGTGCTCTGAAGAGCTCTATAATCATATCATAAGTGTCTGATTCCAGTTCCTAACATTCATGGACCTTACCTACTACTGCCATGTACTATCAGGTGGGTGCAGAGTCGTGCTAGTAAAAAATCCCAGATAAACTCAGCTTTACCGCGTTACGAGTATTTGAAAATGCCTCACCCAGCATCATATCCCTGTATGACCATAACCATAAATGGTAGTGAACTACCCAGCAGTAGATAATTTGTAGGGGGATTTATTCAATTGAACCACGACGGTTGGTACTTATTCTGAATAGCACAGTACATAGCACAGTGACGCGTAATACGTAGGTACGCATCCTAAGGGTAAACACGCTGTACTCAAGTGGTATTTGCAGTCGTATGTATCAGTTGTTGATAAAGTTTTTTTATTTCATCAGGTATCAGGCCCTACGAGCCCCTCCTCCCCGACGGCACCGGAAATGCCCCCTCTCAGCAAGGAGCTGGCTGATGCCAACGTACCGGAGAAGATCAAGCCACAGGAACCGGAAACCATTGAGGGAAAGCTTGGAGACTTGCACTTCAAACTTAGGTAGGAAAAATCATTAGCAAGAATGCTAATGTGACTAGTAAGTCGTGAGTAAATGTCACATCATCCTTATGCAACTTTTAGGTAAATCAACAGATATTTCTAGTGAGGTCAATACGGGAACCCACTGATGACGTCATTGAGGCTAGCGTGCCATGGGATGCGACCTGCGTTCTTGCTGCAGGAGAGGCCGTGGTGTCCCAGTGCCTTGTCTCCATATTGGCAGCGATGTTGAACAGTGGAAAAAGATCTTAGATGTAGGCTGGCTGTAATATTGATAAAGTTCCGACTAAGTCCCTAAAGTTTTCATCTCTCTCTCTACAAATAGCAACAATTAATCAGTCCCTTTGAGAGTACTTTCCTTATTTTGGGAGTTTATTTAGCACTTTGTTTAATTGATGGCCTCGCGTGGGCGGGCAGCACCACAGACCTTATATTTTTTTCAAATTCTTTTCTTTAGATCTATTTAAATCAAGATTGTTTCCCTTTACGAGTTCTTATTGCTTTAAGTATTTTTTTATATTTAGTCTTGGAATTTTATTTAAGTGAGTAGTCGAGTCAAATAACTAAAAAATAAAATTATAACGTCCAAAGCGCACACTGCCAAGCGCACACTGCCAAGCGCACACTGCCAAGCGCACACTGCCAAGCTCACACTCCATCGTTCGCCCGTTGAACGGTGAGGCATACGAGTATGTTTTTCTTTAAAAAAAAAAAGTAAATTAAATATAAACTAAACAACAACAAAAAACAACATTACTTATAAAACCTAATTTAAATATATAAATCGTGTCCGCGCGGCATGGCGACAAGAATTGATCGCATTACCTCGCTATATCTGAAAAATAATTGTGAAATAGTTATTTTGAAATAGGTATTGTTTACTTTGTAGTGGTTTTTTTGAATTCGGTTTATGTTTGTACAAACTGTTTGGAAGTTTGCTTCATAAAAATTCACGATCGTCTTTATAGGCTTCAATATTGGTTTATTTTTTTATGAGCTTCGTCCTTGAATGTCCTTGTCTCTTCGAATATTTGTCTAAATATAGATCGGGTTTAGTGTGGTATAAACGAGGCAATAAATGATTCTACAAGAGTCTATTAATATTCGAAGCTACCCACAGATATTTGCCAACCTTAAGTAGGTTTTATGAAGTGTTTTCATAGATCTTTAATAATATTTTGAGGATTTAGCGTTAAAGCCGTTAACTTAGTTGGAATACCTAGCTTATCTAAAGCTTATCCTTGAACTATGAAGGACCAACTTACTGTAGTCGCATTTTGAAAAGGTCAACCCCATCCCAAGTCCTGACCACACTGTGCCCTGTATAACATTTAAATTACTGGTGTAGTATTAAAGGAATTATTAGTTACTGGATTTAAGCCTAATTGACTTGAAGATCTTTATAGTTATTAATTAACTGCCTCCGTGGTCTAGCGGTTAAGTCCGTGGGTTTAGACTCAGTCGATTCCTAGCCGGGGCACAATCATTTATTTGTGATATTTCTCAAGTTTGGTACGCTAGAGATATCGACAAGCTTGCCACTTATCATGATGTGCCTATAGTAAAGCTGGTTAAATGTGAACTGGCTTATAAAAGCGTGGTTTCTGACCACCCCGTAAGGGATACGGTCGTGATGATACTTTTCCTGTTTTCTTTTATTATTAATTAAGCAAAACTTGACCACAATTTGTTTGTTAAGGCAGGCGTTTAGGACAAATGGATTATTTGAATCGCACGTGAGGCTCCTGAAGGTCTGAAGTCTGAGAGTTTATCTCGTGCTTGTTCTCTAAACAAGCCGTTTTTATTTCAGAACTAAAACAATATTATTTTATTCAGTCGTACTTGTCGCAACTTTTTCCCGTTTCGTTTCGTTTGCAAAAATAGTTTTGTTCTTATAATAAAATATGTACTTTGTTGTAAATGAATATATAAAGTCCTTTATATATTATTTATTATAAGGCAAATACATTTTTTTTATTTAACAAACTATTAGTTTAATATAATTTATCCATTCTCTCTCGTATTTCACGTGCATCCATTTACCGTAAATTTTTTACGAGTATAACCGTTTCCATCAGTTTAGTTTAATAACCAACGTTATTTTATTACGGCGAGCCGCCGCATCGTCTTAAAACTATTTGCAATGAGAACCATTTCCGCAACTAGTTTTAGTTCTCCGGAAAACGGTAGCGTTTCGTTTTCAAATTATTCGACAACGTACCACAACTAAATAAGAGAGGTTACTCTGAAGTCCAGCTCTTTAGGGTTGATGTACTGTATTCATGATAGTGGTATTGTGATCGTAGGTATGAGAACGAGAAGAGCGCGCTGGTGGTGTCAGTGGTATCGTGCCAGGGTCTGCCGGGACGCGAACCTGCTGGACCCGACCCCTATGTCAAGCTGCAGCTGCTTCCAGAGAAGCAACACAAGGTCAAGACACGGTAAGACTTTAACCAACAAACTTAATAACATACAGGAACTTTTTTTATGAGTATGGTCTTAAATAGACATAAATTTGTCTTCTTCATATTATATGACATTTTTTATTTATTAATTGTTAAAAAATGCAGCGAAATAACTGCATAACCTCTTCAGAACAGTCATTGATTTTAAAAGGAATTTCTTACGAGTCTATTCTAAGTGCAGTGGTTTTAACTTGATCATCTATTACAAGTTGCTACAATCCATTACTTACAGTAACCAATTAAATAATTTAGCGTTAACCTTAACCTTTAATTACGCTAACTTTAAATCCAGTCGGTATGTCCTTATAATTAATGGAACTGTTTACTTCCAGAGTGGTTCGCAAGACCCGCTGCCCGGTGTATGATGAGGACTTCACATTCTACGGCCTGGCTCCCGCACAGCTCGCCGGCATCACCCTGCACTTCGTAGTGCTCAGCTTCGACAGGTATAAAAACACAGACGAAATATTGTTTTTAAATTCTACTTGGGTTTAAAGTTATTAATATCCAAAAGTCTTTAGAAAAAATGTTTACATATGGTGAATGTAATTTCTAGATATTCCCGCGATGAAATTATCGGAGAAGTGATTGCCCCGCTGTCCGCCTTGCAGCTGCACACCGCCGAGCCCATGGCGCTCTGCCGGGAGATACAGCCCAGGAGTCTCAAGGTAAACCTTGCCTTTACTGTGTTCAAAGTTTTCTACAGCTTTATACTGAGGATATAGTTGGGCATCATTTGATCCTATTCTTGGACTTGACGAAATGGGGATGAGGTTGGAAGACAAATTTCTTAACAACTCATGGATGTGTGGGTGCCGGGTCCATCGTTTGTGGGAAGGGAGAGAGGAGTAGAATGGTAACTTGGGCTTGCGACCGACTATAGGCTGGTTTATAAAGGAAGGAGGCGTCCTCTTTTTATTGCTCAACAAGGTGCTCCCCATCCACCACTCTGCTCCTCTCCCAATTAAATAATGTAATGATTATGTTAAAGTCGTCTAAGAAGCTCGTTCCATAAATGTATTTAGGAATATTTTTGATGACTTTCTGTAAAACAACTAGAAAATTCAAAATAAAAGAGTCTTGAATTTTTCAAATCGCTGCAGATTTGAAAAATTAGGAGACCTAAGTGTCTACTACAACTCCAAATATCCTTTGTTGGTGGGAACTCAGCGGAGCCATCTTATCGATGTGACATGTACTTATCATGGAAAGAGAACAATATTTTACCTTCTTTAAAACTGTTTTTGCTGTTGCTCCTAATGAAACATATTGTACTCCAATGATGTTAAAGGTAGACCGTGTTATTCCCAGATGCGAGCTGTAGGTCGCGGCGAGGTGCTGGTGTCCTTGTGCTGGCAGCCTGCCGCCTGCCGCCTCACTGTGGTTCTGCTCAAGGCACGCAATCTGCCCAAGATGGACGTCACTGGACTTGCTGATCCGTAAGATAACTTAAACTTCATCAACCAGCTGTCCTTCTCCCATTTTTCTTTATCTATTTATTATTCTGAGAAAAAATTACTAACAATTTTTGTACTACGAATTTGGAGTCGGTGCCTTTGTGGCCGTGGCTGAGGATTAAATGCTAAATAAATAAAATATAGCCTACTATATAAAACAATATGTTCTTTTTAACGATTTCTTAACCTTAAGATCTAAAGTTCCCTAAAGTTTTTATTTTATATTATTAAAGAAAATGAATGTTTCAGGTACGTGAAGATGTACCTGCTGTACAACGGTCAGCGCATCGCCAAGAAGAAGACGCACGTGAAGAAGCGGACTCTGAACCCGGTGTTCAACGAGTCGTTCGTGTTCGAGGTGCCGGCCGCGCCCAACTCCTCGCTGGACCACGTCTCGCTGGAGCTCCTCGTGCTCGACTGGGACCGCGTCACCAAGAACGAGGTATTCGCTTCTGTCCTGATTTTAAAGCGACAATTCAACAGCCATAGCACTTTGTGATTTATGGGCACAGTGAATAGACAGACTTAACCACCATTTATATGTGTAGGTGATTGGACGTTTGGAGTTGGGGGTAAACGGCACTGGAAGCGCGCGACACCACTGGCGGGAGGTGCAGGCCGCGCCCCGACGGCAGATCGCCGACTGGCACAAGCTCAAGGAGTAAACACAACACACCTACACGACACGAATATACGGACTGGCTGAACATACTTTTTCTTAAATTATCACTGTAACACCCTTTTTAACCTGAGTCATTGAACCGAAATGTGAAATAGTACATCACTGTGGCGGTTTGTGACGAGTGGGTTATCATTGCAGCCTGAATGTACAATTTTATAATGCGGACAGCAATGACGACCAAGCCTGGCTAGCAGTCAAGTCATCAAGGACGAAGGCTTCATCATAACAGCCCCTAGAATATAGTCGACCTATTTAAGATTGGCTTTCTAGAAATTTGAGGAGAATTTGGCCTACACGCTGGCCAGACGGGTTGACGATGGCTTGTTGTATAGCGTGACAATTTATAACAAATAAAATCAGCTTGTTTTGCTCATAAATTTTATATTTTGGTGAGACTTTAGGATCATCGTTTTGGCGAAAATTTATATTGTCTTGGCGAGTCCGTATATATTATGTCTTTGGTAATTGAAGATGATTTTTCTGTTCCTTCCTCGCATCGACTACCTATACTAATAGAAGGTACATACATGCTCTGTTTGTAAATTAATTTACATTACAAAATTATATTGTGTAAAAATTAATTTTGTTTCATAAACATTTATTTTTTAAAGATAATAAAGCTTTGGAAATGATCAGTCATTTGTATCGTATCAGAATTGTAAAATTATTCTCAGAATGCTAGTTTCTGTGAGAACGATTTTAACGACAAACATTATAATACTCATTACTTTTATGAGTGATATTATAACGTCATCGTATGCGTTTTAATAAGCGACCTGTTGCGCTACGATAACGCAAAACGTTGCTTACCAACATACCGATGCGGGTTGTACTAATTTGTTACCTGTAGATAGTTAATTATTTTATATTTTTGTTAATTAGACTTCCAGAACATTCTGCCTAATTTTATTATTCACTTTTATTTCTGAAAGATGTATTTACGCACACTTTTCTTTATGCAAATTAAATTAATATTATTTAAGATTTAAATCTGAATTTATAACATTTTAAATATTTGGGTGAGTCATCAATTGGACACATTGATTGAGATCCACATAGGTAACTTACTCTAGATGTTATTCTAATGTCAATATAGAAATAATCAACTTTTCCTTAGAAACCATATGTCGGAAGTGACAAAAAAATATTTAATATCCCTTTCATCACGGATGATACCAAGCGTGCGTTATTACAAATATTAATCTAGACCTCTCACCAAATTCTGTTTTACCGCTCCGAAATGGCGTCGATACGAGTAGTTCCTGCTCTCATCTAACTACTTCGTAATTATGTCTATTAAATTGTAAGGACTAGTTAAGAAAAAAACATACAAAAGTGATTTTTATTTCCATTGGATTGCCCAACGCACGATAGTGCGCTAGCACATTAGAAAAGAACAACTCTAGGGCAGGATTTTAGTTACTATTTATATGAGATATTTTAGACATGAAGGATCTCAAAGTTATCAATAAAACTTTCATTATCTAAAATATATTTTATATGGTTTCTTATGAAAAGTTGATTGTTTTTATCAATAGAATAACATATTATTTAAAAGTAAGAACGTATAAAGAGTATGTCCAATTTGGAAAACTTGTGTTATTTATTTGTTGTCAATTGGACACACTTTTACATTTGACTACTTCCTGATTATTTGTGTACCTGCCTTTTATTTAGAAGTTATTTTATGTTTAAGCTGATTTGTAAATCGTTGATTTTATTGTAACAGTACATACTCCACTAACTATTATTCGACATATCTAAATCTACGGATATTGTAGTGTACATTTAAATATCTATAATCAGAAATGTTTACCTAAACCAGGGCTAGTTAAATCATTTTTAACCCTATCAGATTGACAAAAAGTTAAGTTTACAGAAACTTCTAACGGATTCGATTCCTGGTCGGGACACAATAATTTATTTGTGTTACTTCCCGAGTTTGGTACGCTAGACATCGACAAGCTTGCCACTTGTCACAGTGAGCGTATAATAAAGTAGGCTAAATTTGAATCAGCTTCATAAAAAAAAGGCGTGGTTCCTGACTACCCCGAAAAGGATACGGTCGTGATAACACCTTACTTTTTTCATTCGGATAACAGATTGGTGAAGGTCGTTCTTCTACATATCTAGTACTATACGTAAGGTGAGTCTAGCTCTGACAGTTAATGCGCAGAAGTCAAAAAGTAGCAGGGAGTATCGTGCGCGCTGATTGGCTCTCCAGTATCACGTGATGCGCGTAATCTCCTCTACATTGGCTTCATAGCTAGACCTACCTGCTGATACTAAATTCTCACCAAAAGTGTTAGTTAACATTTTTGTCAATCTTCTGCGCTTACAGAACAATACTGGTTTAGTGTACGTTTATATAACTTTAATATATGTATATCTAAATTCACATAAACATACAAACTGAAAGATTACAGGAAGTTTTAGATTAAATTACTTCGATCTCACAAGGTAAATTATTAATGAATTTATAAAATAATGGAATAAATCCATGAAATTATTACAAACTAATAAACCTAAGTTCAATAAATATTCTATTTAACTTTAAATGATTCGTTAGAGTTGGTTTTAAATGAAATTTAGGACATAATAAATGTATTTATTATTACCATTTAATACCTAATAATGTTTAAAATGTAGTCTTTAACATATTGCTGCAAGTATCATTGGACAAGTTGCCCACCTATCGGTATTCGTAAATCCGTTGACATTTGTAACTATTTAAAAATCCGGATAATAATTTCAATATATATAAAACAGAACTCACTATTTATAACTCAAGAACGGCTGGACCGATTTATGTACTTAATTTGTTGGATTTGTCTCCGCCATAAATAGCAGAATAACTAAATAAATCATTGGAAAAAAAAATAATCCTTTTTTCATACATTTTGTATGGAACGGCATTTGTAGCCATTCTTGACTACGCACAAAACGAAATTTGAGATAAAATACTCATCTACTGAATCGAGACCCTAATAATGAAACGGCAACAAATACAATTAAAAATCTACTTAAATAAATAGTCTCCTAATGATGTGATACTTTAAATAATACCTAGGCATATTATTATAGTTTTTTACCAACATACCTACTTAAAAATGTATGGATAATGGTGTAAATGTTTGGCAAGATGCAGCAATATATTGAAAGAAATCCAACTAAAATACTCTCTATTAATATAAAATATTTGTTAGTACTTATTTATTTGTGTATAGTTTATTAGGATAGAAAAATCAATCTGTACTACTGTAGACCGTAGTGAGTATCGTAGCGTGTATCTCTTTGGTTCATTTTGGCTCGGCTCTGATCCACGCGGTCCACGCGGCGTCGCAGCATGACCCTATTTTGGCCAGTGACTATTGACCGGATTACAAGTCGGATCTAAGCATGACCTCGTGCTTCCGAATATCAATTTTTATTATTTTTAATATTAAATTAAAGAAAATACTTATTGACAACTGTTTTTTACATTAAAATGTATTATAATACATTCTAATAAATACTGTTATCTATACAACAAAAAGTAATTCACAAGCGAAACATGTTGGAGTGATCTCTACACTCCGCACTGCCAGACATGTGCTGGTCTCGTAACTACATAATAAATGAAATGCCGATCACAGTAGGTACAATGTACATAGTAATAACTGTTTGATCTACGCAGTGATTAAAACTAGAAGACTGTAATTAACATCCACCAAACAATCGCTATATGTGCAATAATTTATATGTTTGCTATATACCACGTGTAATTGTCAAAAAAAAAATATTTTTTAGTTTTGAAGTGTCATTGGTAGCACCACTTTGAATAAAATTTAAAAAATATTAAAATTCTCCTACTTTAGACTAATATGTTATTCTATTGATAGAACAAAAACCATAAGATATAGTCACAAAAACTATTATGGAGATCCATACAAATTATCTATTTTAGAATTTGGTTTGTATGGAGAAGCCAAAAAAATTATCACTTCCGACATATGGTTTCTTAGAAAAAGTTGTTTCTATCAAAAGAATAATATATTAGTCTAGAGTTAGAGCATAACGCGATAGAACTACTGTACTGAGCACAAGTTTATGTTTAGATCAGACTATTAATCCGGCCATTATGCCTAAGTTATTCATTTGGTTAAATACCTACTTGAATTATATAAAAAAAATGGGGGAAAAGTAAATTTACTCAGGCGTATCCTAAGCTGTAAGGAAGTCATAAATAGTCATTTTTAAATTATTTATTGAAATCGATCTTAAATGATTTGTAGTCCTTCGGTTGGGGACCAAACACTGCGCCAAAGCTCTCATACCAAAATTCCTAATATATTTCTTGCTAAACAAATATAAACAAGTTGTCGTCAGTATTGCGTGGACCAATCAGATAACATTGCCGGTGTAGTGCTTCTTATGATATTTACGTTTTGTAGTTACTTAGGGCTGGTTGCAGAAAGGATGATTAAAATAATCCATCATCAATCATCATATACGCCACGTGATTGATATTTAGCTTGTCACTTAATTATTTCAGCCAATGACGTCTCATCGTGATACCTTTTAGGCATATGTTAAACATCCTTTCTGCAACCAGTCGTTAATTGTGCAGATCATTCGATATTGTAAAATTTGACATAATTGTTTATATGCCATAAAATACTTAAATACACTCTATACTATAGTCCTCAAAATTAAAAAAAAAATAAAGATTTGTTTATCAAGAACTCAAACGTCTTTTAAATAATGACAGTATTAAACTATACATTTCTAATTTTTCCATGAAAGCCACAAAACGGTGATAAAGCTGCAGGACTCGAACCCGGGACCTTAAGCTTGCGTGCAACAAAGTAAAGGTATATAACTATGTCGAAATCAAATTAGTAAATATATTTATGTTATAATGATCTCTTGTAGTCTTATATATATGTATAGCTAAGTAAATATATTTAAATTACCCAATCTATAAGTATTATTATTTACACCGTCTTGTCGGTGTTCATACAAATATGTAGTCTACACGCAGCATCATGAATTATTTCAAATTAGCAGTTCTTTGAAAAAAAGTCAGGGAAAACGAAATTAAAGAATGATTCACGCGAGGACAGTGCGGAGGCGCCGCGCCGCTTCCCGCCCACACTAGTGCTAGTCGCTAAATGACTAATTGGTAATTCGTAGACGCCGAACGTCAAGGCGGTGCTGGTCAGGTGCCGGGTAGACCTTATATACGAATTATTATACACGTCTGTTGCAACTATCTGTCACAGTTAGGGTTACCATCCGAGTTTTACACTCTAGTCCGGACTTTGATCGGCTCTTTTATTTGTATCCGGATTTTTAAAATTACATGGATTACAAGTAATAAAACTAGATATTAAGTAATATCAAATAAGTCTTTAATATTTATTAACTTATCATTACTATAAATATTATTAACCTTCCGCAACTCGGAATACGACCGTCAGCTACGAACCCTGTGTTTGGCTTGACGCTTAAAGCGTTTGTTTTCGTTGATAGGCCTTCGGGTAGCTTTAAGTTTTTGATGACGTGAAATAACCAAAGACAAGGACACACATTTTACAGCGAGTAAGTGGGTAATGTTTGCATTTTGTTACTTAAATGTCTAGACTTTTGTAGCTGCGACTCCCATGTATTCTTCCTTCAATAAAAAATCATGAAGCCTTAGTGGAAGTAGCGAATCACCGGCATGTAGTAGAGGGTTGGGTAATTTATAAAATTAGTTTTACATTAACAATGATCTCCATACTTCGAACATTCCTAATTGTAAATAGACACTAACCGCTTTAGATGTAATGCTATTTATAATTACATATGGTAAATGTAACTGTACACTTTACCTCCTCTTACTAATAAAATACTATCATCATTATCACAGCCCCTAGAACACAGTCCTAGAACTCCACTGCTGAAGATGGGCCTCCCAGAATTTTCTGGAGAATTTGGCCTACACTCGCCACGCTGGCCAAACGAGTGGCGAGGGTAAATACTATTTTAAAATACCTAATTCATTTCATTTCATTTCATAACATCTATGCAAAATTGCATTTAGATTTTTCCCATACTTCACGTACGTTAACGTGATTACAATTCTAAGTAATGCTTATTACGTATTCAAATGTAGTAAAGTACTTATAGTATTTTAGTAATAATATTTTATTAGTAAGAAGAGAATATATCGCTCATGTGGTACAACAATGTCATATAAACACTTGGAATATATACAGGAGAAGCAATCAAAGTTTCAGATGAAACCAGTTTTAAAAGTATAGTTACACTTCGGTCAGTTGATATATCTTGAAAAAATTTTAACCGAATGAAATCCAATTTTTATATAGCAAAAGCGGCGGTGATGGGTTGCCAGACGAAATCCTCTTAAATATGTTAAAACAATTGAATTTTTGAAAATGTCGCGGGTGGACGAATATGCTAAAAGGAGTCTCCGGACCGATTTTAATAAACCACAAAACTGCATTATAAATTAAAAAAAAACAACTAATATTGTAACCTGAAAATTTCGACAAAAGTTTGACATTTGATTGAACATATACGTACTTGTATTATGTTCCTTAAACATATGTATATATTTCGTTAGGCAACCCATCATCGTGTCGATTAGTTAGCATATTTTTTTATAGAAAAAGTGGATTCCAGTGCACATCATTGTTGTACCAAATAAACGAAATAATAATTTAGATTCATTACTATTTGTCTGTAAGTTACGAAATGGATGTTGTTTAACTTACAATTTGAAAGTAGATATTCTATTCCACTCGGTGTAACTTATTCCTGTACAATAATGTAACAGCAAACATTGGAAAGTAGGTACGACCAAAGTTGGCCAAGCACCAGGTCCGGGACACTGTGTTCTTGACAACCTGTCCCAAACTCATGTCCCGCGCGACATGTTCCGGACACTGTGTGCCGAACGACGGCCGCCAGTTCGTATACTAAGGGTTATAGTGAATAAAAATGATTGACTGGTGCTTTCACAATAATTGTGTGTTTTATTTACCCTGACCTATTTTTGTTTAGTTAAACATCGTTAAATATTAGTGCACAAAAGACCAGAGTAGCGTGTGCGGGCGCAACATTTAGGACAGACAGCGGACGGTCAAGTCTATAGCGAGGAAATGGTGTCTAGCGAGTGTGTTCATGATGCGGGTCCTGGACCCGTTTGGAAAACGCTCGTAAACAGTATATTATTTCGTACATTTGGATCCCGTTCAGCTGTTCACGTAGGTATAACGTACAAAACAAACAAGTCGTTCATTTAGGTCGTAAACGTTTACAACGCTTCCGCTAAACTAATCTCTACGCCCCATATCTCGAGTGCTTTCGGGGGTGCTCTTTGCTTCTGTCCGTGCGATCTATCAAAATATTCACGGGTTTTAATTTTTCTTTCAATCTCGCGCAGGCGACCCACCGGCGCAAGATCAAAAACCAATTATTTCGAGTGACACCGGAACGTCCCCATTCGTGGTATCGACGTATAGTTGACCTGCACAGGTAACCTCTCCGGTAGACCGTAGTGTGTATGGCTTACATAAGATTAACTCGATTTCAGCGTAAAAACTATTGGTTACGACAAAATGACACCGCTCCACACCCCAATTTTGACCGTCTCCGTGGTCTAGTGGTAACAAACGTTGCCGTGAACTCGGGAGGTCGTGGGTTCGATTCCCACCGGGGGCAAGTTGTACATTGTATAATTTGTCTCGGTCTGGGTGTTTATATGTATAATATGTATATATTTACAAAATACTTTTTATAAGTAATATGTAGTTTATCAACCATCTAGTTTCCGTAACACAAGCCTCGTAGCTTACCACGGAAACTAGATGGCGCTGTGTGACCTGTCTGGAAATATTTATTTATTATTTATTTATTTATTTAATTCGGATGGCAAAATGATTGAAGGGAGCGCTTAATCCGCGTGTCTCAGTGGAAACCAGTTACGCCTATGCTGGTTAAACTTGGCGCAGTTGAGACGTCACTGTGTCGTAGGGCTCGTGTAGTAAGGCTCGGTAGCACTAAAATCTGTAATTCTTACGTATATTTTTAAAAATGGCGTTGTATCATCATCATCAGGCCACTTTTTAGTCTTTATATAACTTGATATTATCTATTATTATTTTTAGTTACAGTTATTTATTTTTCTTTAAACTTTAACTTTTTTTAATTAATTGTGTAAGTTTTTTTCCTCTGTTACTCGCCTTAAACATTGTATTTTATTGTTCCTAGTGAGTACTGTTTATGGAGTTTTAACTGTTTCTATACAAATGTTAGCCATGATATCTGTATTCCAAATTTTAAATAAATAAATCACAGTCTCTAGGACACAGAATCCCAGACCTCCACTGTTGGAGATGGGGCTCCCAATTTTCTAGAGAATTTAGCCAACACACGCGATGGCCAGGCGGGTTGGCGAGGGTCTGAAGTCAGTTTATAACAATAAAACGATTCCACAAGTTGGTATTAGTGGAACCGGGACCGCTCTTCGAGATACGGGAACGGCAGTGTTGTAAATAGGATATTAAGGAAAGCTTCTTACAACGGAGCCCCCATACCACCCACGTTGTACCAGATTAATTTTGAAGGTCAGTCGTCAGCTGGTACATTTGACGCCATATTAATATTTAATCGTTACAATCGAGACTCCAACCGGCCGCGGCCTAACGATAAATACGGAATCTGTTTTGTATGAAATAAAAACAATAACATTAGCATCATCAATTGTATATTTGATATCAAATCTTAATCCATAATACATATATAACACAGCTTTATAAATTAGTAAAATATAATTCTTAGGGCTAGATCCTAGTCATGAGGTGCTCCGCGATCACAAGCTACGTACAGCTAACAAATGCAACTCTACACGAGCTGATAGGGCCATTCTCAGTCACACAAATATATTTTTTATTACTGTAGGGACTTGATGTTGTCCTTGCGGTAACGATCGTAGTTCGGTCGGGTTTAACGCAAAAATCCCTCTCGCTCGCACAATCCAATATTTTAAAAGAAAATGGATTACGGACATTTTGGAGATATTTTGGTGCTGCCATAGGAACGGCTAGACACACACTTATAGGGTGCGTTACTCTTCTAGAAAAGGGTGTTCCGTGACTACAAATAAATTTTGACCACATTTGTAATGGAAGGGCAAAGTACGAAATTTAAATGCAAGCCCACCTCGATCCTTTGAACATCGTTGTCGGAACCCAGGTGAACTAGCTGTATCAATCAGCCTATAGGCTAGACGACAATGTGTTTGAACATCGTTGTCGGAACCCAGGTGAACTAGCTGTATCAATCAGCCTATAGGCTAGACGACAATGTGTTTGAACATCGTTGTCGGAACCCAGGTGAACTAGCTGTATCAATCAGCCTATAGGCTAGACGACAATGTGTTTGAACATCGTTGTCGGAACCCAGGTGAACTAGCTGTATCAATCAGCCTATAGGCTAGACGACAATGTGTTTGAACATCGTTGTCGGAACCCAGGTGAACTAGCTGTATCAATCAGCCTATAGGCTAGACGACAATGTGTTTGAACTTGAAAAAGTTATCCTTATTGAACTTACCGTTCCGTGGGAATCAAATATTCCAAAAGACCACAACATGAAGTCGAATAAATCTCACAATTAGACTTCCTTTAATTTCTATTTTATATTACCATGGTGGTGCTTCGTTTTATTTTTACATTATATTTCTTGTATCGTTTATTGTAATTGTTATATTTAATACATTTTCGGGGTTTTCCAACTTTTATTGCCATTGTCGTGATTTGTTTTCTTCTTTAATTGTTCAGATATCTTATACTGATATCTTATAATTATTATATTTAATACTTTTTTAGAGTTTTGTTAATTATACCAGGGGAATTACTTTACAAGGAGAAGAACGACGATTTATTTTTCATTTTATTTTTAATACATCACACAACCTTGCGGCCATCTGATGGTAAGTGGCGCGCGAGGTCTATGAATGTTAGCAACTGGAATCAGACACTCATGACTGACGTCAGTCCCTAACACTATGCCGGCTTGACTGGGCATGACGGCAATTCGAGCTTGAAACGTGTGGAATACACTTTACTAGGTTTATCGGCACGAACAAAAGTATCCACATACTTTCCCGCCCCGGCAGACTGGACAAATTACCACCACCAGTCCGCCTACCACCTACTAAAATACTATAAAGATACCGTTCGCGTAGCTTTGTAACGGTGTAATCGCTTTACTTTGCTTTGTTTGGATTGGCTTAAAGCGTCAGCGCTTTGAAGTATTTTTGTTCCAAGTCTAACACAGCCAACATTTACTTGCTCTTAGTTTCCTCTCCCTGATGCTACTGGATGGAGCTCACACACGTACTGCAGCAATAGTTATAAATGTAACTCTTAATAGAACTCTTTGGTGACAACTGAGAAAGGCCCACTTAATCTAAACTAATTATTGCCTGCTTCAAAACAACCAATGCTTGAAATATATTGCGCTACTCTTCTGGCTTATGAAAAAATACGATAGATGAACAGAGAGAGCTGTACCGTACAGAAGTTAAGTAATTACTTTTTAAATATCACCGTTTCCGGAGTTTTTTTTTTTTAGAGTTGAGATTGTGTAAAAACTATTAACTGTTTTTGTAAAAGTATTATCACGAACGTATTTCTTTTGGGGTGATCAGAAACAATTTTTTTTTTAATAAGCAGTTTCAAATTATACAACTTTAACTATAGGCAAGTGGCAAGCTCGTCGAGGTCTCTGGCAGGTAATCTAACCCTAAACTTGAGAAGTATCACAAATAAATAAAATAAATTATTGTGTCCCGACCAGAAATCGAACCCGTACCTGGTCTCAATCCACGGACTTAACCGCTAGATTACGTAGACAGTTTGTAATTATCATTTTATTCTCCGGAAACGGTGATATGTGTTTACGATCATGTATAACATAATTATTTAAAGAGATTGATTAATACAGGTTAAAACATAACTGCCTCCGTGTAGTTAAGTTCGTGGATTTAGACTTGAAGGTACCAGGTTCGATTCCTGGTCGGGACACAATAAATTATTTAAGCCTGCCACTTGTCATGATGGACCTATAGTAAAGCTAAATGTGAATCCACAAAAAAAAAAAAAAAAAAACGTGTTTTCTGGGAAGGGATACGGTCGTGATGATACTTTACTTTTTTTACAGGTTAAAACATATGGTAGTTTTAAGGAAGCTGTGAAGGCATATGGCCACACCCGATTCCCGTATTGAAACATCCAGTTTGCCCTAAGACATCCTTATTTTATATTGTAGGCAACATAGTGCTAAACATAAAAGCATCGGTTTATTATGGCCCCAACAATATTGTGCAATGGAGAACATTTAAAATTCAATAAAATAGGCACTTCTACCGTGTGACGTCATATCACAACACTCATACAGCCAGTTTCGCGAACGAATTGTTGGTACTTAATTATTACTTAAGTAAAAAATAACAGGTTTTGCAAGAAATGTGTTTCACGAACATACCTTTTAAGAAATACTTAGGAAATAATTAACAAGGAAACTGTCATTTACACAAATGTATGGAAAGTTGTAAATTTTGCGTTTCACAAAGCATTAACAAATAATTAAGTGTGAATAATAAAAAAATATGCATTATACTAGATTTGGAATTTTGGAATGGAATTTAATGTTAATAAACTTCTCCACAACAAACAATTTGGTTTCACTAAGGGAAGGTCGACTACTGACGCGGGTATGTCGTTAATTAAGGTTATATTTGAAGCATGGGAGAAGTCCCAGGACGCTATTGAAGTGTTCTGTGACTTATCAAAGGCTTTTGATTGTGTAGATCATGGTACACTGCTTCTTAAACTAAGTTACTATGGCATAAAAGATTCAGCTCTAGAATTGGTTATGTCGTATCTTTCTGATAGAACGCAGAGGGTGGCTATTGGTAATATCACTTCTTCTGGATCTCCAGTAAGGATCGGTGTCCCACAGGGCTCTATTCTTGGTCCATTCTTGTTTCTAGTTTATATCAACGACCTACCATATTGTATTAAAAACTTACACGATATTGTTTTGTTTGCTGATGATACTTCTCTAATATTTAAAATAGACAGGAAGCTTAATAATTTTGACGTAGTAAACAATGCGCTTGATCGTGTTTACAACTGGTTTACAGCTAACAATTTGCTGCTTAATGCTAGAAAAACTAAATGTCTAAGATTTGCTCTTCCTAATGTAAGAAACATTTCTCCAAATATAATATTAAATGGTGAGCAATTGGAGATCATGGAAAGTACAGTATTCTTAGGTATAACAATAGATTCCAAACTCCAGTGGGGTGCTCATATTGCAGCACTATCCAAAAGGCTGAGCTCAGCGGCGTATGCCATTAGACAGGTGAGGCGTGTGACAGATGTTGATACTATTACGACCGCTGGACATTTCTTAGGTTCTCTAGAAGACTATTGTCTAGTGAGTCAGTGTCAAACTAAAAGTCAATGAACTCAAACTTATATTTTTGTTATGCCTTGTTAATATTTCTTTATTATAGTATTCTTACAAATACTGCCTATCTTTCCGCTGTGTTTTATCAATATCAGGTTATGGTCCCGCAATAAATTCGAAAAAATGGAAAATTTCTCGACAAAATGTCAAATCGGAAATCTCGAAGGAAAAGAGAATTGGCCGACTTGGAAGTACAAAATATCCATATTGCTTCGAGGTACGATTGGTGCTATGGATGTTGTCGAAGGTAAATTAAAGAAACCAGCAGACTTGGCTGACGGAGCAGGTGACGCAGATGTCTCCGCATATAAATTGGATTTAGCCAATTTTATGAAGGCAGAGAGTTGTGCGCTGCTCCTAATAACTACAAATATGAGTGACGACACTCTCAAGAAGATCATGCGCTTCACGACATCGCGTGAGGTATGGCTGGAACTGCATAGATTGTTTGACGGAGTTTGCGAAGACAGAACTTACAACCTCTGTATGCAATTCTTCGGTTATAAGCAAGATTCTGCAGATGACATTGCAACTCATATGTCTAAACTGAAAAATATCTGGAACGAGTTGAATCAAGAGATTATCAAAGGCGATAACGATGCGAAGGAACTTCCTCAACTTCTGTTGATCTGCAAGATACTCGATACCCTCAGTGAGCAGTATTTTTCATTCAGATCGAGTTGGCTGTTAACATCTAAAGAAGACAGAACTGTAGACAATCTGACAAGCCATTTATGTGCGTATGAGAGAGCTATTGCTTTCAAGGTTGGTGCACCAGTAGAGGAGGCTCTAATCACCAATACGCAATATCAAAACTCTAAGAGAAAGAATGACAGGAAAAAGTGTAACTATTGTTCTGAGAAGGGTCATCGTGTAAGACACTGCAAGAAGTGGATAGAAGATGGTAAACCTAAGAAGCAGAATAGTGCACAACCGTCATCAAATCAAAGAGTCAACATGACGTTGATGACAACTGAGTCATGTACCGTGACAGCTCATTTTGACAATGAAAATTGGTTTGTAGACAATGGAGCGACAAGCCATATTACGAACAGAAGTGACTTATACCAGAAGTACGAACATTTTGATATTACTCATACAGTGACTACCGCTAATGGAAACTGTATTAAGGCTGAAGGAAAAGGTTCTATTGAGTTGAAGTCGAATGTTGGAGGTAAGCTGGAGAAAATTACACTAACTGACGTATGGTACGTACCATCTTTACAGAAGAACCTTTTCTCTGTATTAGCTGCTCATGATAAGAATCCACAAAGCGAGTTTAAATCTACAACAAATACCTGTAATTTCAAAGTAAATGGAGAACTGAAAGTTGTTGGCAAGCGTAATCGTAATGGAGGACTTTACAGACTGAACGTGACAAATGTGTTACCTGCTGTACAAGTTAATGCGATGACGGCGACAAATATGATGCAGTTGTACCATGAGAGATTAGCACATCAAAATAAGAGACATGTGAAGGCTGTAGTAGAAAGAGAACTTGGATTAAATTTACCCTTAGACAAGGAGCTTTGTGAAGGTTGCGTATATGGAAAGGCGCACAGATTAAAGTTTGGCATAAGAGAGAGAGCAACACGACCAGGTGAGCTGATTCACACAGACGTTTGTGGTCCATTTTCAAATTCTATTTTAAAATATTGTTACTATGTACTGTTTAAAGATGATTATTCTGGATACCGACATGTTTATTATTTAAAAAGCAAAAGCGAAGTTAAAGATAAATTGAAGCAGATGATTAATGAAACAAGAGTAGCTGGACACGTTATTAAAACTATTTTAAGCGACAATGGTGGCGAGTTTGATAATAATGATGTGAAGAATATTTTGAATGACAATGGAATAAGACAACGACTGACAATGCCATACACTCCTGAACAAAATGGGTGTAGTGAGCGAGAGAACAGGACTTTGGTTGAAACTGCTAGATGCATGATGCACGCACATGTAAAGTTACCGCAATGCTTGTGGGCGGAACTAGTAAATACTGCAGCTTACATTCTCAATAGAACGGGTGCGACAAAAGTACCAGGAAAGTCCCCCTATGAACTATGGTTTGGTAAAAAAGCTAGCATAAAACATTTACGCATTATTGGAAGCACATGCTATGCCCATGTCCCTAAGCAGAAAAGGAAGAAATTGGATAAAAAAGCTGTTAAGGGAGTGCTGATAGGCTACGATGACAATGATGGCTATCGTATTTGGCACGTAAATAAAAACGAACACAAGCTTATTCGCTCAAGAGATGTTATTTTTGATGAAAAAACTTTAGATCCAGATAAAGTAGAATCAGATATTATAGACGATGTAGTTATGACAGACACAAAACCAATGTCAGAATTTTACTGCAAAAGGTTTGTAGTGTCACCGGAGAATGCTATGCTTGAGTCTATAGATAGAAATAACATTAATGCAGGAGGTATACAGCGAAATATTTTAGATGAATTTATACAAGAATCGATTGAATGTGAGGGAGATGACAATGACAATGATGTAAATGAGGATGACGTTGAGAATATTATACAACATGAAGAGGTAACAGATAATGAAAATGAGCCTGATGTTGATGATTCCAATGAAATGAGATATGATTTAAGAGACAGATCTACATTACGACATCCTGTCAGATTTAATGATTATGTTATGTCCACCCTGCATGACGATACACAGATATAGCCTTTGCAGTAGGAGTAGCTTCAAGGAATCTAGAACACCCTACTAAGGACGATTGGTTGAAGGTGAAGCGTATTATGCGATACATAAAAGGTACAATATCTCACGGTATTACATATAAAGCTAACTGTACTGTCAAAATTATTGATGGTTATAGCGATGCGGATCACGGAGGAGATCAGTCCACAGGGAGATCTACCACAGGTGTAGTCTGTTGTTACGCTGGAGGAGCAGTGTCGTGGCTCAGTCAACGACAGGCATCAGTTGCTATATCTACGACAGAAGCCGAGATTGTTGCAGCAAGTGAAGCAGCTAGAGAGCTTATTTGGCTTAAGCGAATCTATGACGATATGACGAGAGTGGATGATATTCCGTCACTAAAAGTAGACAATGAGGCAGCTATAAGACTTGCACATAATCCCGAATTTCATCGCCGGACAAAACATATACGAATAAGACATTTCTTTGTCAGAGAGTTGGTTCTGGATGGCAGCATTAGTGTCTTTAAGATAAGCTCTGCAAACCAGCTTGCAGATATGTTGACCAAGGCCATTCCCGGGCCTGGCTTGAAAAAGCTTTGTTTTGAAGTAGGTCTTAGGGAACCTATTCAATGAGGGAAAGTATTACGACCGCTGGACATTTCTTAGGTTCTCTAGAAGACTATTGTCTAGTGAGTCAGTGTCAAACTAAAAGTCAATGAACTCAAACTTATATTTTTGTTATGCCTTGTTAATATTTCTTTATTATAGTATTCTTACAAATACTGCCTATCTTTCCGCTGTGTTTTATCAATATCAGATACTGCTAGATTAGTTTATTTTAGCTATTTCCATAGTATTATGTCTTATGGAATTTTACTGTGGGGAAATGCTACTGACATTAAAACTATCTTTATTTTACAAAAGCGGGCTATTCGATATATTTATAATTTGACCGCTCGCACTTCGCTAAGAGATAAGTTTAAGGAGTATGATATTCTTACAGTGGCATCTCAGTATATTCTAGAGAATATTATGTATGTCCACAAGAATATAAAACAATTTAAAAGGAATTGTGACTTGCATTCTCGCAACACACGCAATAATCACAAATTAGCTTTGCCTCACCTACGCCTCAGTAAAACTAGTAAGTCTTTTTTGGGACTTGGTGTTCGTTTTTATAACACACTCCCAAAGGAACTAACTAGCTTGTGTTTCGATAAACTAAAAATTCATGTCAAACGTCGACTTATAGGCAAGGCCTATTATAAGATAAATGATTTTATTAGTGACAAAAATGCCTGGTAGATGTGCAAATGTATATTATTAATATATTTTGGACACCTGTTACTGTTGGTGTATGTTTATATTTAGGTCAATTCAATTGTATTGTAATAAATTTAATATAATTTATTTAAATAATTATAACAATGTGATGTGACAATACAAAAGAGCCCGAGAAGGCCAAATTGTAATAAATGATTCTATTATTTTGAACAATAATAATATATGTGCATTTATTAGTACTAAATATAAATATTTCCTTTTTGTTACCAGAAACGGAATGTCATAAATCCAAAGTAAAATATTACCTAAGAATTCCTTAAGTGTTGTGAAATTTGTTCGTGAAACCCGATTTGACTTGAGAAAAACTTAAAGATAATGATTCCTTAGCTAGGAAATAATTAAGTAGAGCTTCGAGAAACCGTCTGCAGTTGTAATATGACGTCACATTTCATACAAAGGACTCAAAATAAAAAAAAATGAAAATGTTTCTCATTACAAATGACGCCGACACCAAGTGGATATTGAAGCTTCCGAAATGCAATTACAGTTGTAGATTTTGTTACAAAATTTTAGATGCTAATCGCACGTTATTATACAACACTGTTCATATAAAAATATGGTCAAGGATATGAGTAGAGAGTAGATATGTTAATAGATAGAATATATTTAAATATTTGGTCCAATATTACAATGTAGCTTATGTTATATAGAAAAGCTATACTTGAGTATAAATTGAAGACATTCAATATTAAAGCTGGTCACAACGGATGCGTAAAATATGAAAATGTACCTGTATGAAAGACATCAAGATCATTTGGTTACATTACGTCAACGTCCTCGTATACGCATCTGGTGTGTCGAGTCTTTATTTATTATGTACGATAGTATATATATAGTATTAGAAAAACTTATTAGTCGTTGTCAGAGCTACTCCAAAAATATTAATTACTGGACGAATTAACAATATTGGTAACTCTTTGAATATTTCAAGTTTTTTTATCTTAACTTACTTAACTATAAATGCTTATAATAATTGGATACCTAATTAAAACAAATATATATTAAAGGTATAGTTAGCGGCAGATAAAAAGAGCGCTCGATAGCATCGATACATTCATCGACAAAAGTGTTTATATATATACCTAGGTAGGGATTTATTAAATTATTAACTACAAATACAAAGAAAAAGATTAATCTAATTTATGCATTCCATTAATTTCGATATTCTTAGCTCCAATAATAACAAATCCAAAAATATGTTATCGCAAAATTCCACAATTTCCAGCCAGCGCTCTTTTTATCTGCCGGTAACTATAAGCAATTTATTTTTGTCATGAAAATTGTAATTCAATTTTAAAATCGATCCAAAACAACGTTACAATAATAAACGGTACAAAATTTCGTACAATACCTAAACATAAATAGTAAACTGACGTGTAGGTAGGTATACATCCCAAACTTTTAAAATCATAACACTTTAATAGAAAATAATAAACAATCGTCACTAAGTTTAATATTTCCTATCCTAAAATAATTATTTCTTTATTCTTAGTAAAAGAGTTCTTTTGGTTACTCTCGCCAGGAAGTCTGATTCAGT
This sequence comes from Tinea semifulvella, assembly GCA_910589645.1. Taxonomy (NCBI): domain Eukaryota; kingdom Metazoa; phylum Arthropoda; class Insecta; order Lepidoptera; family Tineidae; genus Tinea; species Tinea semifulvella. The sequence continues at coordinate 275,619 of OU342598.1, read as the reverse complement.
CAGCTACCAAATGGTGTGAGTCCTCTGGTGGCAATGGTGACGGTCTTCCCGCATGCGGCCGGACAAATGACTAGGTATCGCCGCTCAATTAAACACGTGTGTGGCTTGTGTAGTTCGCGAATGAACTAGGTCCATAGAGCGCTCCCACATAGCAACTACCGCAACTAGTTCAAAATTTGCCACATCTACTCCTTAGTTCGTTCCATTCCATCTAGATCGAATTATAATAGCCCGAGAGCAGGAGCGACGATCGTTAGTGGTGAGCGGAGCTTATCACGTCACACTATCGTTCACTCAACAGTACAGTATGTACAGATGCGGAAAATATGCGTTATAGAGTCAGCCAATATCCTAATTTGCAATATAGTGAATAGATATTATCAAAACCTATTTACATATTTTTTTAGTAAAGTTAGCGAACGACTGCCCACCACAGTCGACCTAGAAAAACCTAGAAAACGGGCTTTCTTTCTCTGAATCAAGACAGGGGCTCGGAGCTAAGAAACTAAAAGAACGACCTAGTTCACTAAGGAGCGGCGAATCAAACAGAGCGCTCCCTTTGTCGGGTTCGGAGATGAGGAACTAAGAGAGCGAATTAGTTCACTAAGGAGCGGCGAACTAAACTAAGCGCTCCTGGTTAGGAATTACTATGCGCAACTCTAGTATTTTGAAAAAAGAACGATCACTATTAAAGTATGCGCAGTGCCTACATGACAACAAAATAAAATCATCACCACCAAATACTAAATCAGCCCATTCGTCGCTATTGTTACCAAAAGAACGGCTATCCCATTGTATATATTTGGTTACGAAAATTTGACCCAAGGCAAGATCATGTCGACACGGTTAGCAAGAAAAGTTAACCAACTACATGTGTTGTATTTAATTATTAATATGATGAATACATATTTTCGGCAAGAACATTGTAGGAATGATTATTTGTTAAGAACCTAACGATATGTGACTTCGTATCCATTTTCTCAATAGTAAAGCAGCTGAATCTTATATAATAAAAGGCAATGATTTTAATTTAATCTCTTAACCACTAATCTAGTATAGTAGACGAAACTTCTTAAACAAAAATCTGTGTTTTGGGATAACTTTAACTTACCCAAACAATGGACAATGGGAAGAAACGTCACCACACTCCAACAGATGTGAGACACATTGTCATTTGAAGCGCCTATACTCGTAGTAGGTTTAATATTTTGTGACTGTGTGGGGTTGAACCGGAATTGTTGGTATTGTACCATACTTCTTATTTGAAGCGCCTATACTCGTAGTAGGTTTAATATTTTGTGACTGTGTGGGGTTGAACCGGAATTGTTGGTATTGTACCATACTTCTTATTTGAAGCGCCTATACTCGTAGTAGGTTTAATATTTTGTGACTGTGTGGGGTTGAACCGGAATTGTTGGTATTGTACCATACTTCTTATTTGAAGCGCCTATACTCGTAGTAGGTTTAATATTTTGTGACTGTGTGGGGTTGAACCGGAATTGTTGGTATTGTACCATACTTCTTATTTGAAGCGCCTATACTCGTAGTAGGTTTAATATTTTGTGACTGTGTGGGGTTGAACCGGAATTGTTGGTATTGTACCGGAATTGTTGGTATTGTACCATACTTCTTATTGTACCATACTTCTTATTGTACCATACTTCTTATTTTTAAGTAGCATATTTTTACAAATTTACTGAGTTATAAAGACATAAGGCGCGGTGGTGGCTCGGTTGAAAAAGCGCGTACCTTAAATCCTACAAAGGTCGGTTTAAACCCACCTGGCATGTACCAATGAGAAATACAATTTTCTTACGTAGGATTTCGTACGGAGGTTTAGGACGCTGTGTTCTATAGGGGCTGTAATGAAAGAGATATACAATATGACTACATAACTGGAGCCAGTTTTTTTTTCTCTAATACTTCATCAGATGGAGTCCGAGACCAGAAGTTTGCCAAAAATTAAAAATACTGGTAAAAAACATAAAATAAGTGCTGTACACTTTAGTAGTATTTTTATTTTTTTCAAATGAGTCTGTATGAGTATTTTGTTGAGTGCCATTAGTATCTCGACTGAAGAGTTATGGAAACTTTTCTGGTCTACCCTACACATTAGAAGAAAGTCGCTATAGTGAATATTGAACCTAGATACTAGACGCTTCAAACGACACGTGTTTCAAATTTGTTAAAGGTGGGACGGGATCCATACAAAATGTCCCATGGTCCTTTCTGCACTTGATTAAGGCTTTTTAAATGAAGTATTCAATATAATCCCCAACCATAATCTCAAGTGAAGTCGCTGAGCGAACAACATCGCGCAAATCAATTACAGAAGCAGTTTTTTTAATAATTGAATTTAAGAAACATCATAATTAGTGGTGGGTGCTGTATATTTATGGTGACAAAACTTTACACTAATGTATGACCCTATTGATAGAAACAAACAATTTTTCCTAAGAAACCATATGTCGAAAGTGACAAAAATGTTTGGGCTTCTCCATATAAATTGTCTATTTTAGAATTAGCATGTGTTTCTATTGATAGAATAACATATTAATCTAAACAAAGCTGTATATGTATTATTATTACTGTAGCACCTATTACTAATCAGATCAAATGGGTTCTTCAATTTAATTTTTAAAACATTTTTTTTTCACCCCCTGTACCTGTAATTAATTTGACTTGCGCGATATTGTTTGCTAAGCGACATTTTATGAAAATGCATTACAGTATTATTCGTTTGGTAACAAAAATATAATAAAAATCGAGTAAAAATTTCAAATTTGAGTATTCTTGAACAGTCTTTAAAATTAACCGACCTCTCATTCTATAACAGAATCTCATAGGAAGAAAATTACATAGTAAAACTTAAGAGGATTTTACAATTTGTCATATTTATAATAGAAACACAAATCAATGTCAATCTTATAATAGTAACACCCTTTTGTAACGTCGACTTTACTTTCACTAATAATGTTAAGCAATTAGTCGCTGTTGTCTGCGAACAGCTGACAGCTTCAAGTTATTGTTAGGTATAAATACAGCAGAGAGCCAAGCTAATTTTAAAATGTCAACTTAGGTTAAATACTAGAAACCATAATTTTGACGATTTTTTATATTTTGTTAACGGAAAATAATACTTTAGATTGCTTTAAAAATAATCTTAGTTTAAACTTAATAGTAACTATTATTTGGTATTCCTTTATGAGTGAAGTATTTACCCGAAACCAAATGACTTCGAAAAAGCAAACGAAGACTTCATTATATGAAATCTAAATGAATATTCTCCTCAGTGACTACCATGATACTACTTAAGACTACGAGTACTATTTTTTTCCTGTTATACATATATTTTATTACAAAAATCGTCGCAAAATTGTATATGACTCGTATTTCGAATCATTACGATGATCGAATACTAGGACGAGATCTTAGCCAAATATTGTATATGACTCGTATTTCGAATCATTACGATGATCGAATACTAGGACGAGATCTTAGCCAAATATTGTATATGACTCGTATTTCGAATCATTACGATGATCGAATACTAGGACGAGATCTTAGCCAAATATTGTATATGACTCGTATTTCGAATCATTACGATAATCGAATGCTAGGACGAGATCTTAGCCAAATAGTGTTTGCCAAAACGACAAAATGACAGTAATAGTACAACAATTACATCGTTCAAATTAAAATGCTTCAAAAAGTTTGACGCTCAGAAGCAAGATCGATACAATGACTATGCTTATATATTTTGAGGCAATTTTGAAGAAATACTACTGACTCCTAAAACCCCGAATAACCTCTAGTTGTAGCTCGAGGCCCTACATTCTTGTCATAATAATGACTGGGGAGTCCTAAATCGGTTTACGATAGGACGGCACTGGTTTATCCTGCGAAACTGTATCAAACATGGCGGACGATGACACATACTTTACGATTTCTTGTGTAAACTTCTGTATACATGAAAACTCAAGTTTATTAACTTAAAAATATTATAATTGAAGTTTCCACTGCAATAACGTGAAAAATTATTTACGGCCGGTTGCAGAAAGGATTATTACGATAATCCATTATCAACATTTTGATAATCCATTATCAACATTTTGATAAACGCCACGTGATTAGAACTTAGCTTGTTTCCTATTGTATCTGTTAGGCCCGTAGGTTCCGTTTATAGACTAGCGGCTCTAGCATAAAATTCTATCATTTTTTAACGTGAACTGTTTAACTAAAAAAACTTACATTTGATAACATGAAGCGTTCCATTAACAAAGAAACGGATATTATAAAATAAACAATTTCATTTTGAACAGTGCTACTGCTGGCGGTGGTTCACTTTTTGACAGATTGACAAACGTCAAATCTTAACTGCGAAGTTTGGTTGGTTTCCAATTTTATTTATCTAACCTAATATAACAAAATTAATATATAACATAATAAAAATTGTGTATAATAAATATTTGTTTTTTCGGGTAATCTAAGTTAAAACATAAATCTCTTGCAATGAGTGCCAATATTAGTTGAGAATTTCACACAATAATCAAAAGTATATTCGCCACATCCGCCATAATGTACAGCCCTACCTCTAGGCGACTTATAGCAGTCCCCGGTCGAGTTCCTTGCGCAGCATGCGGGCGAGTTTGATGACGTCCTGGTCGAGTTGTCCGGCCAGCAGCGAGTCCAGTAACTCGGCCCGCCCCGCCAGAGAGAACACCCCCGCCAGCCGGGACACAGACTTGTCCGACAAATGACGCTCCACCACAGATCTGGAAATATTAATTTAAATCTTAGTATACAGGGTCAAAATTAGCAAGTTGAAGTGATAATGGGCCGGACACGGGCATGAACAATGGAATACACGAGTTCTAGAGTGGAGACAAAAGCAGCAGAGTGGGACGACCTCCACCACCTGAGGAAGGTCGCTGGTGGGAGATGGATGAGGGCGGCAGAAAATCGTGTGAAATGGAGAGCCTTGGGGGAAGACTATATCCAGCAGTAGAGAGACACAGGCTGATGACGATGATGATACAGGGACAATTTTTCAAGTAAGCGTAGATGGTTTTTTTAACCTAGGATTTTCTAAACTATTAGTAGTATCGAAAAATGCTGAAAGAAGTCTCGGAGCCAATATTGATCAACCAACTATCACCAATCACGAAGCGAAAGATGATGTGATTATGACGAATAGTGTTCAATTGTCTCTGCCCCACAAAGAAACTGGCATGAAGATATGTACTTATGTCTAGCGCCTGTTATAATCTATGATCCAAAGAGCTTTAAAGAGAGCTAAACTAACGATGCGTCTAAAGGAATAAGGACAGAATAGGAATGTGAACTGACTTGAGAGCTTGGTGAGAGTCTCTGAGCGCGGACTGAAGGAACTCCCTGTCATATGAGAACTCCACCTCACAGAACGACACCACCGCCATCAGCACCGTCTGGAATAATACAAACATAACATTAATAGGCACCATACAGGTAAGTGCTGAGTGTACCAATTTTATTACTGATTTATTCGTAGTAAATACAGTATCTTTATAAAATAGTACTTTTTTCATGGAGTTAATATTGCACCTCGTGTATAAATAGGTACCAAATATTCATTCATTCATATCGTTACAGCCCCTAGAACACAGCGCCTAGACCTCCACTGCTGGAGATGGGCCTTCCAGATCATATATCTGAAGAATTTGGCCTACACTCGCCACGCTGGCCAGACGGCTTGGCGAGGAGCCAAATATTCACCTATGCTCAAAAACATTACAAAACCTAATATTACGGTTAGGCAAATCACAAACTACAAAAAGCTATTTGTTGCATATGCCTTAACTTAAATAGTATCGTTTAGTACATTATTATAAGGTGCAATTTCAAGTACTTCCAGAATGGTTAAAATTAATATTATTTAAATACAATTATTATAAGCCTTGGATCAGTCTCAGACCAATCTGCGTAGGAGATGCTACTCTCGAAGTTGTGCAGGAATAAGTCTACCTTGGACAGACTAATCAGCTACGTGCTGCCAACTTCAGCAAAGAAGCCGACAGACGCAATCAGTTAGGATTGGTGGCATGCGGGGTTACATCACCTTTACATTTTACTTAAGTACATCAAGTAATATTAAATTATTTCAGAAACATACAATAAGACTGTAATGTTACTATTATTAGCAGGGAAGTGTCTGTAGCTACGTAATAGTGTATAACAGCAGTAAAGGACATCTTTACTTATACACTAAAACTACATACTATAATCTTATTGTTCTCGATGATTAGTCAGACAAATGCTTAATTTAGCACATTATCCTTAGTGTAAAGGTTGAATCAATCACCGTATTTTCACTGATCTGAATTCAGTTACAGTTAGACATTCCCATGACTACTGTCATCAATGGTATCTGAAGACACTCACATGGAACTTGGATCTGAAGGCGGAGAGAGCTCGCTCGTCAGCCGGGGACAGCTGGTTGTGTCGTCTCAGGACTCCAATCTTCACGGCGGCTTTGATCACGTGCTTTATCAACTTCTCGGCCTCCTTTTTCTCTACGCGCTCCCGGAGTACCGCCAGGAACTGAAGATGGAAAAACAACAATTGTATGAGTAAAATTATAGCTTATAGAAGAGTCAGAAACAAAACGGCAAACCAAATGAGCTTTACTATATGTTTAGGCGCCTGAACTTATGTTACTATAATAAATAATACAGTTCACATTTACGTATTGAAGGCATAATGTTAAGTTCAGGCGTCGGGGTCTATATCTCGCAAGTGGTATTTCAGAACCGTAGTATATAAGGCAAATCGAATTGTATTAAAGTTGTCTTCGTTTGAACATCAAGTTTCATTTCACGACCACCTAGACCCCGGTAGAGACACGTTCACTATATTTTGTGGAATTAATTGAACTGGATTAATGAAAGTAATAATACTATAACCAATACCAATAACGTTTAAAGAATCTGAATTTACTGAAAGAATTGGGCCTAAGCAGGTCTGTATATACAGTATTTGGTTGGGTAGGGAGAGGAGTAGAATGGTGGATGGTGAGCGTATTATCGCGCAATAAAATAAAAAAGGGAGGCCTCCTTTTCTTAAACCAGCCTATTGTGAGTCGCAAGCCCGAGATACCATTCTTCTCATCTCTTACCCACACACGATGGACCCGGCACCCGCACGGTGAATCCATGAAATGCTTAGAAATTTGTCTTCAGCTACATTTTTACATACATACATATCTTTACACTAGATCCCTTGCGGGGTAGGCGGAGACAATTAAGCGCCAATTTCGCTTCGTCGATATTCATCAACCTCTTCATACATGCCCTTTTGTTACGATGGCTTTTTAATGCACCTACAGCCGGTGTTTTATCTATTTAATCGTGATATGTGAGTCTCGGTTTTACCCACAACTTTCGCATTATATATCTGGTTCTATGTATATCTATGCCCGAACTATGGTAGCATGCCTTTTCTTATTTTTGGCCCTATGCTTTCTTTTATACCTACAGTTTGACTTTCGAATATTATAAAGACAATGCAATATGAGCAGGATTCATGGTCAACGCTTCAATAACCGCAGCGCGTCGGTCTGTGTCAGTGCCGTGATGATGATGTTACCTGATCCAGCAGTTTGGCGGCATGCTCATCGAGGATGAGAGCCCTGGCGCTGGCGGTCCCCCCCACGCGGGACAGGAACTTCTTCTGGGCGCGCAGGGAGATGTCGCGAGCGCACCAGCCTCCGCCTTCCAGAGCTAAAAAATAATTACATTCTTTATTAATCCACTGAAAACTGCAGGAGATGACTTCAAAATTAAGTCCTAATAGAAATTGGGATGATATCTTTCAATATTTTTTACGAAAAACATGTCGACGAAGAACATGACGAAGTTAGTAAGCAAAGAAGAAGCCGATGACGTCAATCCTTACCACTGTATCGATTAATATTATTTATTTTCGATTTTCCTCTAATAAATATTTAAATTAGCTCCATCTCACATCCAGGCAACTTAGTCAGAGGCGAGAAGTGCGGCGGTTTCTACAGAGAATCACAAGTTGCGCAAATACGCCAACAGGTTACGAATTTGCGCCGTTTGGGCTCGATACGATAGATTATTGAGGACCCTCAGCCAAGCGCCTGGTCAAAGTGACTGAAGGATAGATCTGGGTAGAGGAACGTATTAGCCTCGCTATACAAAGGGGAAATGTTGCCAGACTTCTGACTATCTCGGATGGGACGTCTCTAGAGGACATTTTTTTATTTTATTATGTTTAGTTTTATTATTTAAGTAGCATTTAATTTATAATAATTTACTTCAAATAAAAATACATATATTAAGAACTTACTATACACTAGCTGTTTGGCCCGGCTTCACTGGTGTAGTAAGCTATCCCCTATATCCTTGGGTTTCAAGGAACATTTATGCCAAATAATATCTAATACTTTAGGTTCCCTCGCCAACCCACCTGGCCAGCAAGTCGAGTGAAGGTCGAATTTTCCAGAAATTAACTATGCCCATTTTCTACAGTGAAGGTCAAGGGCTCTGTGTTCTAGGTGGCACGAAACATACATAGGTACATACAGACAGACAGAAAGACAAAGCTTCCTTCACATTTATAGTATAAATGGACTGCTTCATACTAAAATCTGCTATCTATTAAAAAGTTCTACAAATAAACAACTTACTGAATCAATAAAGGAATATCAATTCGCGTCAGTAAAAAGGCAACCTTCAAGCTGATTATAATCGCTTAATATTATTTATTGGCTGCCAGCGATCCCGGCAATTGGTTATGCCATTTGTAAAGGATATCGCAGGAGATACCTTATTGAAAATAAGATCCCGAGTCGTGATAATTTGTCAAACAGATATCATCGATTTATCTACCTAAAAGTACAATAAACTTATTCAAATACAGGAAAATCAAAATTAAAATGTTTACCCAATGCTGTTCGACTTGAAAGCAAAGTTAGCTTTTTTTATCAAATTTTGTTCCAAAACCGTAGAGAAACGCCAAGTCAAACGATTTTCAAAGAGGTAATAAGTGAAAAAAAGCACTTAAAGCGACATGTCAAACACAGGGTAAGGGTACTGTAGCCAAATTGTTTTTCATTAACAAACACAGGGTAAGGGTACTGTAGCCAAATTGTTTTTCATTAACAAACACAGGGTAAGGGTACTGTAGCCAAATTGTTTTTCATTAACAAACACAGGGTAAGGGTACTGTAGCCAAATTGTTTTTCATTAACAAACGGACAATATCAATGTCAACCGCTATTAGACAAAGAGCGATCTTCAGCAATCGGTTATCCAAATTAAAACAATTTTTATATTAAAATACGCTAACAAAAACAACGAAATATGTTCAATGCTATTTTTACACAACTTATAGTGTCGCTTATAAGGAATAAATTATGGTAAGCAATGTCAAACGTGAAACTTAAAGAAACTGTAGGACTCGAATATTTTGACAAAATGTTCGAGTCCGATTATCATTACAGCCCCTAGAACACAGCGTCCTAGACCTCCACTGCTGGAGATGGGCCTTCCAGAACATATATCTGGAGAATTTAGCCCACACTCGCCACCCTGGCCAGAAAGCTCGGCGAGGATATGATGTCAATTTTTATGACAATTTATTAACGATTCCACAAGTTGGTATTAGTGGAACCGGGACCGACGGCTTAACGTGCTCTCCGAGGCATCTATGACAAATGTACGTAAGAAAGGTGTATTTGTCATAGGTACATGCCGGGTGGGTTTGAACCGACCTTTGTAGGATTTAAGGAACGCGTTCTTACAAGAGCCACACCGCTCCAGAGTCCGATTATCGGTAATATATTAGTTTTTTTCAAAAATTGAGATGCCATTTATTTTTTTATTAAAATCGGCTCGGAGACTTATTTTCATTATTTAATGTTCCTTGTAGTTTATACAATAGTCCGCTTGAATAAAATACCCTGTATACTGTATGGCCGTGAAGATATTTCGTTTGGCAAACCATCACCGCCCTTTAGTTAGCGTACGTATGTATTATATAGAAAGTTAATATTATTCGGATAAGAAGTCGATTAGGAGTTACATAAACAACAAGCGTACGACGACCGTCACCAACATTTGCATGTATTGTATGAGATGACATTAGTGATTCCGTGAACGATTTTTTTGTATTGTTTTTTTTTTCGCCGTTTTGTTTATTGTTTATTGTGACATTTATTAACGTGCGCTCATCGCGCCTTGGTACGATTGTCTTGCTTGCGTTCAAACGTCGAGAAATACTTGTCGAGACAAATGAGACTTCTACGGATATTGTTCTATATTAAAGGTTGTAAAATTACTGTAAGCTCTAATATGCTCGACTAAGCTCACGTATTCTCTAACGATAAAATTTCCAAAAAAATAATAATAATTTGTATTTCTGATATTTATTTTAGCGATAAGTTAAAAATTCTAAGAGACATATTAAAGTGGTTCTTCATATTTAATAATATCCATTCGAAACATCAATTGCTAGTTAAATCCATAAGAGTACGCCCATTTAGATAATCTCTTCATTGATACCAGTAATAACATAAACCAGACCTGTATGACTACACATTACAATCTATACATTAATATTATAAATGCTAAATATTGCCTAGGCTGTGTGTATGTCTGGCCTTTACGTCTATATTACTGAACCGATTTTGGTGAAAATATTTCTGACTTACGTACGACCAACAACCTAGATATACTAGGGGCACGGTATCGAATCAAGAGAGGTAGTTACGTTTTCGGTTCCGAGTCTCAATATCGTGCACTCTGTCTGTCATATAAAAACGTTGAAGTGTGTGAGTGAGAACGTGTAAAGTTTCAATCTTTACCAGTTTAGGTGAGGACGGTAACTACCTAATTAGTCGTACTTATAAAGCTCGTTAGAAGGACAACGCACTCACAACAAGTTCACACACATTAGCTTCTAGACAAATTATTTAACAAAATCATGGCAGATTAGTAATTATCGCACACCCTTAACTACTAGGGTTATGGAAATTTATACAGAAAAAGTAAAGTATCATCACGACTGTATCCTTCCGGGGTAGTCAGAAACCACACCTCTTTTCATGAAGCGTACTGGTTTGTTACCAACCGAGCCACCACCTCTTTATGTGACTACGAGTACTAACTGCCTTCTAATTGATTTGTAGCGCTTGTTCCAGTTTTTTGTGTATTTCCTTTACAAATTGTATAGTGCTAACCTCGAGTCCTTAGTTCAAGGTGAATCCAAGGTCATGACTACAACAAACTTGCCCAACTCAATGGAGCTTTTAACGTCAAACCCCATTACTTTATCCGTTGATAAAATCGCCGCATCATTTCAAGGTAGATATCGATTGTAAATAAATCTTGCTTTGTCAGTGTATGGTACAATCAGATCGCTTGACGCATCAATAAATTAGGCTGCTTGAGTGTAATAAACTCTGCAATACGAGGTAACTTTTTGCCGTTTAATATAAGTTTGATGACTATAGTAATCTCTCTATGTAAAGTCTGGTAATCGATAAAGAAAAGTGTCATTACGAGACCGCATCCCTGATCGAGGTGGTCAGAAACCACGCTTTACAGAAACGAATTCACATTTAGCCAACTTTACTATAGGCCCATCATGTGAAATGGCAACCTCGTCGATGTCCCCAGAGCGTACCAAAATCGATATATATATATTTATTTTAAAACTTAATTGCACTTTGTACAAAGGCAGAGACTAAGCGGCATTCTCTGACAGCCAAGCCTTTAAAATAATACAGTATCAATGGTAAGTAGGTGCAATATTATTAAGCGATAATTTATAAAAAAATAACACATAAATTAAATAAATAGTTGTGTCCCGACTATCGATGTATATAGATAGGCCCTCACTAATATAGAAACGTTCCCGCAAAACCAATCGAAGTCATGTAGCTGCACCAACAGTCGCGAACGCCTAATATTTATAATTATATCGAGTGAAACTAGTGTTTCTGAATGCCTTGTGGCAGAATTTCCGATAAATATCGCTTGTGACATTATTATTTCTTGAAAATTGGCTCCCAAAGTTGGTACAAATGGCTAGCAGCACGTTTTTAGAGTGCGTTTTGTATTACGAGTAGGCCTATCTATAGACATCGATGGTCCACGGACTTAACCGCTAGACCAAATCTATTAAAAATAAGTTTTACCCCTTTGACTTCAGTCTCTACGAATACAATGCCGTTTTAAATTAACTAATATCATTACCATCGCCATTCTACAAGATGCTGGCAGTGTGGTAGGATGGGCAATATGACGTATTTACGACATAAATTTATATTTATTATAGACATTATTTTTCCAGAAAGGACGACGCCCCTGTACAGCGATAAAATATATTATAGTACACAAAATCTTATTTTAGATAAGTACCTATGACATTTTTATTATTTTAGTTTTTAAGTGTAGTTTTTTTTAATTTATAGCTTTTTGTTTTATTTCTTATATTGGAATTTGTGACATCTTATATATTAATTATATTGTCATCTTTTACATATTTAAATATAGTTCATTGACATTTTATATTTTTGTATTTTATATTTATATATTATTATTTATTAAAATGTCCGGCGAGGCCCCTCTACACACACAAACTAGACGTAAATTATTATAATACATATTAGGCTTAGAAATGGAAGAGTCCACACTATAATGGCAATTGTGGTTCCTTGACATACTGTATCACCCCCCCTATTTTGACTTAACCGAGTGTCCGATAGAATCCTATGGCGATAAATATATAAATAAAAATAAATAAAGAAATACGGATGAATTATTGGTTTGGATGCCTAGTCGATTTTAAGGTGCACGCCTAGCGGGCGCCGAATTCCTATTATCAATACAAGTACCAAGCCTGCACGTCACGGTTTTAAAGTTAACTTCGAACTATAACAAATATTGGTAAGATAGAAAAAAGATAATATAATTCCATGAAAATTGAAATTCATATGCACGTCGCATGTGGAATTTGATAAATTATACATTCTCTGAATACAAGGAGTGCTGCGGTAATGCTTCCGGAGGAAGTAGATAGCGAAATCGCGTGCAGAGAGAGCCGCCCCCGAGCCGCCCGCCCACGGTCAAGTGCGCAATGTCAATGTTACGAGATAACCTTTTCGCTGCTAACTTAGGAAACTCATTACGGACTCCCCAGAAACACCTCACTTGTAAATATTGACATTGCACACAACGTGTATCTGTCTGACACGAAACTCCAGGAGAGAGGCATTCCGAGAATCTAATCGTAGGCCACTCGAGAAGTAGGTACACGAACAAAACCGTTCAGCTATACAAATATAAACTAAGAACTCTTACTATTATTGCACCTGAACCCGTGCATCACGCCGAGAGCCGAGCAATTTTCAGAGCTTCTGAGAAGAAGCACACCACGGTTGCAGTATTCCTCGACATGGAGAAGGCATTCGACAGAGTCTGGCATAACGGGCTGCTGTACAAGTTGTCCCTATCCCCTACCCCTGTTAGGATCGTCAAGGTATTGGCCTCCTTCCTTGAGGGCAGGAGCTTTCACGAAGCAGTGGAGGGCGTGGCCTCGAGTCCACGTCCCATACGAGCCGGCGTTCCCCAGGGTAGCTGCCTTTCTCCGTCCTGTTACTCCTGGTTCACCAACGACATACCGCTGGCGGAGGGGGTCGAGCTAGCGCTGTTTGCTGACGACGCCGCGTACTTCACAGACTCTAGGGTCTTGAGCTACGCGGTGACGAAGATGCAGCGCTGTCTCGATCTCCTCCCCGAGTGGCTCTCCCGTTGGAGGTTGTCGGTGAACGCCAGGAAGACTCAGGCTACGTTCCTTGAGACTGGACTGAGAAGGCTGAAACCCGACCGTCCGCTTCTGTTGAACGGCGAGAGTCTATCGTGGACTAATCCAGTAAAATACCTGGGCGTCACGATAGACAAACGCATCAACATGCGCGCCCACGTGACCGCCACTGTGAACATGGCGCGGGTGGCGAGAGCCAAACTTCGCCCAGTGTTTGCATCCAGTTTGCCGCTTCACACGAAGCTACTCATATTTAAGTCATATATCCGCAGCCGACTCACGTACGCCGCGCCGGCCTGGTACGCTCTCACCTCAGCTACGCTGAGAGCACGTTTACAAGCGCAACAAAACCTAACGCTTCGTACCATTGTCGGCGCCTCGCGGTACGTGAGGAACGATGTAATCCATAGGGATATGCGGATGGAAACACTGGACGAATTCGTGCGTCGTCTGGCGGCTGGCATGTTCGCGCGCGCAGAGGCGACAGATTTCCCACTTGTGAGAAACCTGGCCCCTCTGCACGCCCATCCGCCGGACGCCAGACAATGCTACGCTCGTCACCTGCTACCAATCACGGAGTCGTAATCGCGGCTCCGCCGGCTGGCTCGTACACTTCAACCTTTAATGGTTACCCCATGCCCTGTCCGTAGTTACGGAAAGCGAACGCAACCTCTGTTAGAAGGCAAATACCTTGACACAGATTCCCCACTCCCCCCTGCGGGGGGTGTGAGAAGACTCTTCTACTGCAATGGCGCGTCATTTTAGTCTGAAAAAAGCGACCGGATTACTCTTTGTATTTAAGTTCCTGAGGTAATTTGGAAACTTTTTTGTATAGTACCTCAAAACCACAAATGGACAATTTCTTCTAAATTAACTCTACTATCATGCTTATTGTTAGTACCAGCATAGCATTGTGCATGGCGAGTCAAGATAGATATTTTGACTGACAATCAGCCATCTCAGGGCACCGTAAACACTATTTCCCGCCTTCATTCTCCTTTCAACATTCCTATCTACTTCCCATCCGCAGTGAAAATTATGCGCCATAGAATATTAGTTTACGCTAAACGGTTTTGGTAATAAATCAAAGGTGTGTCCTCACTACGTATATGTGTTGAACAATCGATCTATAACGTTATAATACAGGAAATTGTTAAGGTTGCAAGTCACTATATCGTTAGGTAAATGCTTTCAAATCGTCTATTATTGGTGCATTAAAGTATCATCACGACCGTTTCCCTTTCGGGGTAGTCAGAAACCACGCTTATAAACAAGCGGATACACATTTAGCCAACTTTACTATAGGCCAATCATGACAAGTGGCAAGTTCGTCGATGTCTCCAGCGTACCAAACTCGGGAAATATCACAAATAATTAAATGTTATTTTTATTTATTTAAATGAATAAATATTATTGTGTCCCGACCAGGAATCTAACGCGGTATCTCTGAATCCACGGACTTAACCGCTGGACCTCGGAGGCAGTCAATCATCATCATGTACCTACTCTACTAGACTAGACCTCCACTGTTGAAGATGGGCCTTTTTAGCCTACACTTGCCACGCTGGCCAGACGCGTTGGCGAGGGGCTAATGTAATTTTTTTAAATGACAATTTATCAACGATTTCACAAGTTGGTATTAGTGGAACCGGGACCGACGGCTTAACGTGCTCTCCTTATACGGGAACGGTGGTATTGTAAATCTATGGCAAATGTACGTAAGAAAGGTATATTTCTCATTGGTACTCGTACCAAAGAACCACACACACAGGCTTACATATGTACCACCGCACCGTAACCACTATCCCTACGCGTACATATAAATTTGAAGTCTTACATCTGTCGCACGCTGAAGATTTGCTCACCCTGCCAGTGTGTTTCCTCAATCCTATACCCTGGAGTACTTTAGGCGAAGCGTGAAAAGGCAAATTGATACTCGTAAGCTGGCGGAATGGTAGGTGGTGAAGTCTATCATCAGTTGATCCTATTCTTGGACCTTGAGTACCGCTTACTGCAGGTGGGTTAAGTATAAAAAACAATGTTAAAAAAAAACTATCAAATGTAAAGTATCGCTTTAGATTTTTCACCTTCTCACCACCTTTCTACTAAATCTATATATAATTAAAGAAAAATTGTATGGTAGTGAATCAGGTTATTGAACCTTTTATTATTGTGGGCGGCAATTACTAACCATCTTCCACTATTGGACACACGACAGACTACTTCCATAAAGAAGTGTTTACACTAATCTTTAGTGTAACATACACAACACCCGGACACGTTCCGTAAGAAATAAAAACTTTGGGACAATTAACGGACTCTAATACTCGTAAGATCAGAGACTTTAGTTTTTTCATTTTTCATAGGGTCAATCCAATCATTGCAAACAACCAAAATCTAATCAATTAAATTATGACGTTAAAAACTTTAAATTTAAAAAAGTTAACGACATGTGTGAAAGATTGGACGTAGGGAATTTGAACCATATATTATTTTCTTGTCCCTTATGTGACTGTTCCTTGTTCATATCCGTGGTCTAGTGGTAACAAACGTTGCCGTGAACTCGGGAGTTCGTGTGTTCGATTCCTACCGGGGGCAAGTTGTACATTGTATAATTTGTCTCGGTCTGGGTGTTTATACGTATATATTTACAAAAAAAAAAGTTAAATATGTAGTTTATCAACCATCTAGTTTCCGTAACACAAGCCTCGTAGCTTACCACGGAAACTAGATGGCGCTGTGTGACCTGTCTGGAAATATTTATTAATTTATTATATATTCTCTCTTATTTCACTCCGAGTGAAATACTACGAAAATTTCGTCCGTACTTGTAAATTTATAAATTATATCATTGGTTCATTAATTGAAGATAATAATATTAAAATAGTCCACATAAACCACGAGTGTCCTATCGTCTTCTATGTCATTGTATTTACTAAATACATCTATCATCTACCTCCGTTTTTTATCCTATTTAATTCCCGTCTTTCCCTAACTTTAAAGCTGGCAAATTGTTACTAAAGTTATAAGCTAAAAATAACTTCATAATTATTTCTCTAAACAATATTTTTAAACATAGAATTAACGATTTAGATACTGTAAATATACAGATTATTAGAATAATATTTTACAAGTTACGCTACGAGTATGTAGAAGAAGGTTTATGCATGGCTACTATCCCTTTTTGTACCCTACATTATTTATCTCAGAGCATACTCCACTGTAACTCCTTAGAGGTTGGAAGAAATAGGACGTTGATTTTATATATATCTTAAAAATTCTAAAGTTAAATGTAACCTAAAGTTTTAAAACTTATCTCGTAAGTACCTGCGCGGCCATCGACTATTCGCAGAAGGACTCCAGAGTGACTCTGTCCTCCGTGCATTCTTTAAAACTTATCTCGTAAGTACCTGCGCGGCTATCGACTATTCGCAGAAGGACTCCAGAGTGACTCTGTCCTCCGTGCATTCTTTAAAACTTATCTCGTAAGTACCTGCGCGGCCATCGACTATTCGCAGAAGGACTCCAGAGTGACTCTGTCCTCCGTGCAATCGTTTTATTTAACAAGATCGCGAAATCTCTAATGACAGCTATCGAATTATCAGATGTAGAAAGCTAAAAGCACTTGTAGTAGCGCACACTCACGGACCGATTTGTATGCGTGTGTGTGTGTGTTGAGCACACGGTATTTTTGATAGTGTAACAATAAACACATAATGGTTATAAATGAATTAGCTTGCAACTTACTATTACAAATCCTTATTTGTAAATATTTGTAAAAATTAATACTAATTTTGGTGTTTTGGCAGTTGAAAAAATCTACCGATTTTGACATCTCCTCGCATCACTGTTTTAGGGTCACGAAGAAAGATTTACGCGAAATGACCTATATCCTTCATTATTAGAAAAGTTATTTAAATTGCAGTAAAAACAGTTATAAAAATATGTTTAGCCATAATACAAGTCTGAGTTTAACCTGTAACTGCACTTTTAAACATTATTATATTAGGCGAGATTTTTTTTCTAGTGCCTACCTAAACAGGGTAAACAGTTTGGGTCTAAAATGGCAGTAAAACATTGTTTGAAATATGTAGGATAAGTAAGTGAGCACTGAAGCTATTACTCAACTCAGCGGCAATTGCTCGAGAATGATTTCTGAGAATAGCCAATTGATGCGCAAGAAATCAACGGTTAAAACTCGCCAGGTCTATCGCTATGATAGGATTCTGAAAGTCGAGCTAAGACACGGTACAGGTGATGATAGTGGACCGAAGATGAATATTACGGGCAAATGGGTCCGTCTTCTTTACTCTATAGAATCTAAAGAAAGAAATGGTCTTTCTAAGCAAGCTTTTGAATGGCAAGTCATCATGAAAACGACAAAGAAATCAATAGGTACCTACTAATGTCATGTCGATGTAAAAACAATTTGTCGAAGTCATCTATTATTAAGATTCCAGTAGGTGGTTAGA
The DNA here is from genome assembly GCA_910589645.1 of Tinea semifulvella. Taxonomy (NCBI): domain Eukaryota; kingdom Metazoa; phylum Arthropoda; class Insecta; order Lepidoptera; family Tineidae; genus Tinea; species Tinea semifulvella. The sequence goes on along the minus strand of OU342598.1, from coordinate 257,317 downwards.
GACCTTTCCATTTACAAGTTATTTTCAGATACTTTATCGATTTGAATACAGAACTACAGGTGATCGATCAGAGGGACGGAATTAGATTTATTGTCTTATTTTAACAAATAATACTAATAGGTTTATGAAATTACCTAAATTACCTGTGCAGGTTCACCTGCACAAGATGCATGAAGGACCACAGTTTTTAAGAATGGAGGAAAACACTTGCTGGGAGAGCATTCCACATCCTTAGCGTGCGATAGGGATAGTGTCTACGGTAAGCAGTTGGTCATTTCGGTGTATGCGCGAAATACAGAACAAGGGAGGAGACTATGGAGCTCTTCAGAACACTCATTGTAATACATATGTATAATAAAGGTTGTGGATAAAGCTCAGGAAGGTCTCATGAGAAAAGGTAACAATAATAATGTAATGTAACTGCCTGACAGCTCCCCCTTGAAGGTAACAATGTCGCTAAAGACATTAAAACGAAACTAACTTTAATCGTTAAAAAAGAATTACCCATTAAATCCAGAATATTGCCCCAGATAGTGTCTATGTCAGGGTGAACGAGGGCCTACAAACTATACTCTGTCTAGCCTAAAATGTTCTCAATTTTCCAGGACAAATATTTTAGGCTTTGATTTAACGTTCCGAAGGACTGTAAAGGCATCATCATCTACAGGGCCAACAGTTAAGTGACACGGTTATAGTCCGTAGGCGCTATTCGGTCTCCTTATGAGGCCCCATAGAGGCGCATTTGATTCGATTCCGCATCGTTAGATAATTTCGTCTATTAACAAAAAGGTTTGATTTAAAATCAGGTAGTTAACAATTAATTTCGTCTAAACTAACGTCTTTACTACTTAACTAATTTTGTTCAAAAAAGGTTGATAAAAGATATTTCTTAAAACCTAGGAATAGTCAGGTGGTATAGGATATTATTATCCGACGTAATCTCTTGTCAAAAACACGCTTTTTCACATTTAGCCATATTTTTCCACCCATTTAGAATCGAACATATACCAGGTTGTAGTACTAGTGTAGACAACAGATGCAGTCTCATCATCATCATCGTCAGCCTGTGTCTATCCACTGCTGGATAAATGCCAAGGCTTTCCATTTCACACGATCTTCCACCACCCTCATCCAGCCACCATTTTTTCAGATCATCCGTCCATCTGGCGGGGGTCGTCCCACTCTGCGTCTTCTTGTAAGTGGTCTCTACCCGTTCTGAGTTTTATCCATCAAAGAAACCGAGCATAGCCATAGCCGACCTTAAACTTGTGGACCACGTCTCTGCTCCGTACGACAATACCGGAAGATTGCATTGGTTGGAGACTTTCGTCTTCAAACACTGTGGTATGTTCGATATGACATAAGACTGATGCAGTATCAGCTTTAATATTGATATACTTTTGAAGTAGACAGTAGACATAGTAAGTTGCGTGCGACACGCCACTGCTATCGATCCTGCGGCCACCAGAACCCGGTGCTCACACTTTTTTTCATTTTCTTTCAGTAATATTACGACACACAACGTAAAAGCTTATACATATTTTAAAGTTTAAAAACAAACAAACGAGCAAGACATACTGACTTTTTGAAACTAACCATAAATACATATAATTTTGTCCAATGCGAGTACTTATACAATATTATTATGTATTTTCAGTATTTTTCAGTCTAAAAGGCGTTATAATAAGTGGATTAAATTTGCCAACGTTTTGCCTTCGCGGCCATCCTGCAGTTTTGTGAAAAAGTTGGGAAAAAGTTTTAATACTGAACCATAATTATGTATATAGAGCTAAGATAGAGCTACATCTCTCACTCGCAAGAAAGAACAATAATAAAGAAATAAATTAGTAAAATTTGGAAAAAAAAGTCTGAGCAAGAGTCTTACTAACATATCGGTAGGGTTGCTCTTGGTCTTGCTCAAGCAAGACTGCAAGACCAAGACCACAATTAGACAACACTTATCCTAAAGCCAGGCTAATTGCTACAGAAAACCTCAAGGCCTATTCAGATTAGATTGCATACCTGCACTAGGCCATTTACTCCCTGTAAAGGTATTGCCCAAATTTCAAATAAATCATACCTCACTCCTGCGACGGTTTCTATAAATCTAAAGCTCTAACTATTAATCCTAACCAGTTTTGGAAATACATAAAAAAGCGGTTTTGTTTTTCAATTTAAAACCTACATTAGCAACATGTGCAGAATTATACAATAATTATATTATACAAACAACAGAAACATTATTCATTGGTCATTCGGCTACTCGGCTCACAATGATTCATATCGCATCAAACATCAAACATCTAACAAATCAGATAAACCGTATTAATTCCACTTACTCAATATTACTCATTACATTAACGCCTATGAGTAATTTAAGTCATAATACAATTAACATCATCATCATCATCAACCCATCATACACTTGAGGCGCATCTCTGAACATATATACAGACAGACAGACAAATCTTCATTTATAATATTAGACTAGTGAATACTGCCCCAGCGGTCCCCGGAGCCCATGTTTGTATATCCTCATCCTTGGACAACATTTTAGTCTAATGCAGTGTGAGCCCAAACACAGCACATAATGTAACTCCTGTGGGATGTGAGATTTATTGCTACAGACATGCACAACATTCACAACAACTCCAAGGAGACATAAGGACAATTACATATATGGACAAAAGTGTACAACACAACTCGGCTCTCAAATTAAAATTGCTCAGAAGTTACAAAACAGCATGTATTTCTACAATAAGGCCGCGTTCGACTTGGAAATTTGTTACTTCAAAGCGCTGAAGCTTCAAGCCAATCCAAATAGTCGTGAGACTTGAACGAAGCGCGTACAGCGTTACAATGACGGTATGCCTGCTGCTGCTTCCGTTTTATTTGACAACTGTGCTGTTTTAGATGTTATGAGTGGACTGTATTTAAAAAAAGATGCCTGCACCGGCTGACTCAGACCCACGCTCAGCTGTCCCACGCAAAATGCTGCGTGTAAACCGCCAAGTATTAAACGTACATAAAAATATAAAATAGGATAAAAATAGGGAAAGCTCACCCCAGTCCATAAATTAGAATCACACACACTTTGTCACAGTTTGTCGTACGAGAATGTTTTTTTTCACCACAAAATTGCGCGCACACGCGGCGAGACCTTGATCGCTTCTGCCGGTGCGCACCCCGTGCGTACGTGACCATTTTTTGTTGGCCACCCAATGGTACCCGCAAAATAATTTAGGAAGCGGAAAGGAATGCAATACAATACAACTAAACAAATATGTGTTTATATATCAGTGTTGAATGCCGCGAAAGTATTTGAACTATCAAAACTGAACATTCCCCCGCCCGAGAAAGGCTAAAGCCTTTATCAAAAAGTAATCCGCATAAAACAATCCTAACCGCAACCAACCGTAAAATTAACCGCAATGTAATAAAATCAAACCGCATTGGAATAAACCCAAACCGCAATAAAATTAAAATAAATAAAACCGCAAAAAAAAAAAAAAACATATAACATGAATAGCCTAAAATAACCGCTAAACCGCAAATAAACAAAACCTAAACTAAACTAAAAACAAAAAAAATAAATACAAAAACTATTCGATAGGTAGCCGACAGAACTTCCACTCACTAACAACTTCCAAGTGAACCGCCTTGGAAGAAGAACACACAAAAACGCATAAATATGCTTTAATCGTCTTACAATTCCGCAACCGCGAGGTTTTAATAATAAAAGGACCCGCAAAGTCCGTCTTTACCGTGTGGAACAATCGGCACGCATTTACCATGTCACGAGGCAGGTCAGCCATCAATGGCTCCGCTGGTTTTGCCCGAAGCCGAAAACACCGCATGCATTTGAAAATGCAACCCCGAATGACTTTCCTCGCCGACAATATCCAATAACGTTGCTGTAAAACGGATTGTAAAGCCGTAGGACCTAAATGGCAGTGCGCAACATGATAATGATTTATTATTAATTTAGTTAAACTATTTGATTTTGGCAGCAATATAGGATGCTTGCAACCAAATGGAAGGTCCGCATTCCGCAAGCGTCCGCCAACCCGAATCAAACCGTCACCATCAAGAAATGGCATTAACCGCCGCAACTGCATCGAACACTGTCTATTCGTCTTTAAAGCCTCTAAATCCTGACTAAAGTCCACCGCTTGGACTAACTTTATTAACCGCAGCAACGCTAGTTTGCGTTCCGCAACAGTAATTATTCCGCAACTTTTACTGTCTTTATTTTTTGCATTAGATGCAAACCGCAAAATATATGCTACAACCGCTTGTAGCTTTGTTAAAGAACTATAACGATCAATTATAGATATATCTAATACCGCACTGTGTACCAACACCTTGGGCTTCCGCAAAGCTGGTAGGTCGATATCCGCCAAACCTACCAAACTTGATGGCCAATGATCCGCATCAGCCGCAAGCCACTGTGGTTCCCACCACAGGTGATGGTTTACTAATTCGCTAGCACTACAACCCCTGCTAGCTACATCCGCTGGGTTTAGGTTGGTCGGCACGTGCCGCCAAACAATATCCAATCCGACATTATTAATCTGCGAAACACGGTTCGCTTCAAAAGTTTGTAAGAGGTGAGGTGATATACGTAACCAAGAAAGAACGATGGTACTATCTGACCAACATACAATTTCATCAATTCTAATCTGATCTTTAACCGCATCGTAGACATACTTGACCAACCTACTTAAGAGTGTTGCCGCAGAAAGCTCCAGCTTTGGTACAGTAAGCTTGCATTTAACAGGTGCAACACGAGTCTTCGCCATGATTAGTGATGAATTCACGATACCGCATGAATCCACCACCCTTAGATACACAACCGCAGCGTACCCAAGTTCCGACGCATCCGCAAACCCGTGCAGTGCGGTATGCTTCACCACCGCTGGTAAAACACATCGCCCTAAACTAACCTGTTGAATATGAGGTAAACCGTCCACAATCAACGCCCACTGCCGACAGAGATCTTCGGGAGGGACATCCTCCCAACCAAGACCGAGTAACCAAAGCTGCTGCATCAGGACCTTTCCTTGAAACACGACCGGACCAATCCATCCTAATGGGTCAAATGTCCTCGCCAACGTCGACAAAATCGTCCGCTTGGTGCAAATATTTCCCTGTGGAATATTTGTGTGGTAAGTGAAGATGTCCGAAGAAGGATTCCACTGAACGCCAAGTATCTTCACAAATCCCGCGTCATCCGCATTATCAAAAATAAGAGGTTTCTCATGATGCTCCGCTGGTATGTCTGACAGCAACCGCCTGTCATTAGACGTCCACTTCCGCAACTCAAATCCGCCTGATAACAACAACCCGCTGAGATCACTTTTGAGCTGCTGAACATCCTCCAGAGAACCAGCTCCGCCTAAAATATCATCCATGTAAACCGCAGACCGCAGGAGACGCGCTGCCGCTGGATATTGAGCCTCACCATCATCCGCTAATTGCTTCAACACTCGAATTGCCAGGTAAGGGCTAGATTTCATCCCATACGTCACCGTGTTGAGAGCATACAACCGCAAGGGGTCATGTGGTGAGTCACGCCAATAGATCAGCTGGTACCTCCTATCTTCCGCATGAATGACAATTTGCCGGAACATCATCCGAATATCCGCAGTAAAAACTACCTGGAAAAGCCGAAACCTACAAATGATTTGCATTATGTCCAATTGTAATTTTGGACCCGCGTGCAAACAATCGTTGAAGGACACACCAGAATTTGTCCGACAACTCGCATCAAATACAACTCGAATTTTATCCGAACCCGACTTGAAAATTCCGTGATGCGGAATAACATAATGCTCAGATTGAGCCAAATCCCCATCCGATAAGTTACATGGTAACATGTGACCAAGGTCTAAATATTCCCGCATAAATTTTAAATATTTATCCCGAAATTCTGGCTGTGATTGAAGCCGTTTCTCCATGGAATAAAACCGCTTTAAGGCCATGTGACGCGAATCGCCTAACTTCGGCCGCTCCGAAAGAAAAGGTAAACGTACCACATACCTACCGCTACTGTCACGTCCGTGTGACTTAGTAAACATTTTCTCACATTCTACATCCCTAGGATCCCGAATATCCTGAGGGATCTCCTCAATTTCCCAAAACTTCTCCAAATTATTATCCGCTGTAGACATAAAAGTTTGTGATACCGCACAATCCGCATAGTGGTCTGGCACATTATATGACACAGGCCCCATTAATACATACCCAAAAATGGTATTAACCGCACAAGGTAAGTTGTCACCAAATCGAAGAATACCGCCTCCGATCATGACACTACCAAGTAAATCCGCACCGATTAAAATGTCTACATGACGACTTTCATAAAATTTCTCATCCGCAAGAATTATACCGCTGAGTTCCTGCCTTAAATTAGGAGGAAGTGAAAAACTAGGAAGATTATCCGTAATCTTGCCTAAAATAGAAGCTTTAGTAATAAGTACAGGTTGAGTCACCTGACAGGGACGTAAACTCAACATTACATTACCGCGACAATTGTTGACAACCGCACCGCTTAAACCTGTAACAGCAACAATGTCAGATTTAAAATACCGCAGACCGAATCTTCGAGCACACTGCTCTGTAATAAAAGTGCTCTGGCTACCGCTATCCAGAAGAGCACGTACATTATAAAAATTACCGCCACCATCCATCATTTGCACAACCGCAGTCGACAGCAACACTGTACGATGACACCGCAACGGGGCAACCGCATGTAGCGCTCGCTGGGGGAGAGGAGCAGTAGAAGTGCTCGCCTCCGGTTCCGCAGAATCCGCAGGACTACCCGTATGTCCATCCGCAGGACCTGTAACCGTACCGCTACGTTCCGCGTAATCAAAATGAAGTAAAGAATGGTGTTTATCCGACTGACAAGAAGAACAACAGTTAGACGCACCGCATTTATAGATGGAGTGAGAATTAAGGCACCTAAAACATAACCGATTGGTAACCGCATGTTGTTTCCGCACACGTGGTTTTAATGCGATAAACCGATCGCACCGGGCAATATGATGAAAATTTTTTTTTTGCTGGCAACACTGCCGCGTCAGCTGGTAATTTTTGTGCTCTCGGAATAAAAAACATTTTTTCAGCAAAATAGAACTAAATAAGCAAAATTATACGTTGTAGTGATTGCCTGGTGTCTCAGTACTTTTATAGTTTCAAGTTTGTAACAAAATCATGCAACGTACTCCTCCGAAGTGTTCGTCGACGCCGGATCTGTCAAAAATTCTGCAACTAGATCAATCCATCAACGTTAACTTGCGAAAACGAAAACTTCCAGATAATATGGACGCTAAAGATATTTGCAGTATAGTTGACGAGAAATTCCAGTCATCGATGGCCTCCCTAAAGAAGGAACTGACAACATTCATCGGGGACATAATAAAGACTGCTTTTGCGGAACAATCTCAACTCATTACGTCGCAAATCAGCGCTGAAATGTCCAACATCAAGCAGTCTATCGAACAAGTAAATACACGACTCTGTGACCAAGAAAAATCGCTAAACTTTGCCTGTGAAAGGCAGGACAACTTTGAAAGATCATTGAAATCACTCGAAGTAAAGGTACCTACACTTTCTGAACTACCAAGCCAAATCACCACGTTGGAAACTACTCTCGCAGCCATGGAACAGCAGGCAAGAATGTGTAACCTTGAAATATGTAATTTACCAGAAAGGAGAAGTGAGAATCTGCTCCAAATTGCAAGTGACATTGGCAGAGTGATTAAATACCAAATACAATCCTGTGACATAATATCTATTCATCGGATACCACATGCGGACTCCAAAAGTAGCCGACCCAAAAACATAATTGTGAAACTGACATCTAGAATGACAAGAGATAACATTATTGCAGCATTTAGGGCTAACAAGGGCATCAAGTCAGATCAATTGTCTTTGACAGGCCAGGCTTGCAATATTTACTTAAATGAGCATCTCACATTACAAAATAAACGTCTATTTCGCATGTGTCGTGAAGCTGCCAACAAACATAACTACAAGCATGTCTGGATTAAACATGGAACTATCCTCGCTCGCAAAGACGATACCTCCCCAGTTCTGGCAATACGCAGCAACATTGACATACAAAAAATTACCTCCTAATAGACCATATAGTGCTAGTGAGAACTATTTTTTACATTACATGAAACGGCTTAATACTCTAAACAGGACCGGCATGTTATTTATTTTTTATTTAATTCACCTGTTATTATTTAACTATTATAATTTGTCACATAAAACTATTATAAGACAGTTACTGATAGGGGTAGAAATGAAACAACAACTAAGACTCACACTTTTTATTAGAATATTACTTTTTGAGACAAATAAGGCATACTATTTTATACTTAAAGAGTACCACTCACCTAAGTTTAGGAGCTTACTAAGTTTAAAGTCGAATAGAGTGATAGGACATTACCACATGAAAATACTTCACTGCATTCATATTCATTGGGGCGGCCAGAGGCAACGGTACAGCTTGTGCATTCTAACACTTAAACTGTTTAATTATCTGATTCTAGCAAACCATTGCACTTTGTCACCACGCAGCCAAGATAAGTTGATTTCCTATTATTTATCTATATTATACATTTACTTATTAAATCAGTTCTTAAAAAAATAGATACAATCAGTGTATATTACCAAAACTGCCGTGGCTTAAGAACTAAACTAAATACAATTTATATGAATATTCTTTCTCACACATATGACATTATCATACTAACAGAAACTTGGTTGTGTGGGGACATAAGTAGTGGTGAATTTATAGACAGCCGATATACAGTGTTTCGAGCGGACAGGAACCGTGCGGCCACAGGCAAGCGGGCCGGTGGTGGAGTGCTGGTGGCGGTGCGGCAGGAGCTGGGAGCTAGTACTCGTGCTCCACTGCAGAACTCAGCTGCTGTCTCGCTGTCAATGGTCGAACATGTGCTGGTTCAGCTTCCGGCCAATGACAATAAGTACCATATAATTAGTGCTGTATACATTCCGCCAAACGTTCACTCTGACATGTATGAATGTTTCTTAAACCTACTAAGTGATACCCTAGGCATGTCAGATGTAAGTAGTTACTGGATCGTAGGTGATTACAACCTACCTAGTTTGGTATGGGAGAAAAGTTTCTCGTACTATATACCACAGGTTAATGACACTTATCCTCAGTGTAATAAACATCTCGTTAATTTTATGTCTACACAGAATTGTTTTCAACTGAACGGTTTTACTAACAAAACAAATAAAATACTTGATCTTTTCATGACTGACACTATGGACTGCACAACCACGCTAGTGTCAACATCTGAGGCACTAGTCACACCAGATTTATTTCACCCACCCTATTATGTTATTGTTCCTTACTTTTTTAACAAAACTAAATTGATGTCACGAAAACCTTTGAAAAAACGCTGTTATCAAAAAGCAAACTACTCAATCATAAACAAAGAACTCTCACAGGTTGACTGGTGCTCCATCATACCAAGCGAATCCGCAGAAGAATCTGTTTCTGTTCTATATGAAATTATTTACAAGATTATAAAAAAACACATCCCACATAAAATAAATAAATCACATAACTACCCTATTTGGTTTACACCTTCTCTTGTTCATATATTTAAAAACAAAAAATCTGCATGGATAAAATGGAAAAAATACCAAAACAGGTCGGATTATGAGAGTTTCTCGTTATACCGAAGGAGATTCAGGTCTGAGTCAACAAAATGTTATCGAAAATATATAAACCATGTTGAAGAATCAATAAAAAATAATTGTAAATATTTTTGGACATACATATCTAATCGTAAAAATCGAACAGGTGTACCTAAGGCAGTCTCATACCAAAATAAGTCTACCTCTGACTCTGAGGGCATCTGTAACCTATTTTCATTTTTTTTCCAATCAGTATTTGAACCCTCTGAAGTTCCCAATAATTTTAGTATTGATAGCATCGAACAAACAAATAGTATAACTGACTTGAATCTTCATCGGGTGGTGTTGCATCCTAATAAGGTGCTCATGGAATTACGGCTGCTGGATACTTCTAAGGGTCCCGGTGCGGACACAATACCCCCATTATTCTTTAAGAATACAGCAGACAGCCTACACAAGCCATTAACTCACATATTTAACCAATGTCTTACTGAAGGGGTATTTCCAAGCCTTTGGAAGACCGCGAATATCACACCGGTTCACAAGGGGGGATCTAGGAGTGATGTGGAGAATTACAGACCCATCTCTGTATTATCCACTCTGTCAAAGCTTTTCGAAAGACTTGTCTATCAGGAAATATATCCGTCTCTCCATAGCACTATCCTCTCTCAGCAGCACGGCTTTATTCGACACCGCTCCACAACAACAAATCTGATGGTATATATGAACACCCTCTTTGAAGCCATGGACGACAACCTTCAAACTGACAGCATTTACACAGACTTTCGAAAGGCTTTCGACAGGGTGGACCACAAAATTCTTTTGGAAAAGATTGCATTCAACGGGATTAGGGGTAATCTTTGGCGTTGGTTCAAATCATACATCACAAATCGCACACAAAAGGTACTGTTAAACGGCTTTGAGTCCGGCACTGTTTCAATAACCTCTGGTGTCCCCCAGGGGTCTATTTTGGGCCCTCTCCTCTTCGTGCTCTTCATAAATGACGTAAATCAATGTTTTAGATTCTGTAATTTCCTTCTTTATGCCGACGACCTAAAAATATATCATACCATCGAAAGTGAAAAGGATGCAACCGAGTTCCAAAATGATCTTGACCGATTTAGCTCATACTGTACTAAAAACAAACTAAAACTTAGCCTCAATAAATGTAAAAAAATTACCTTTACAAAAAAGAAATTCGTCAGACGATGTTCTTATTATCTTTGCAGCTCTCCACTTGATGAAGTTACATCTATCAGGGACCTGGGGATAGTGCTGGACTCTAAGCTGCACTTAAACCTTCACGTTGAACACATTATTTCTAAAGCATACAAAATGTACGGATTTGTTGTCCGCTCTTGCCACGAATTTAAACATTCCTCCACATATGTGCATCTGTACTTGTCTCTCATTCGCTCACAACTTGAATATGCAGTGTCCGTATGGAACCCCTATTACAACAAATACAAAGACTCAATAGAGATGGTACAAAAGAAATTTCTACGTGTTGTCCAATACAAATTTTACCACAACAGATTAAAATACTCTCAATTGCTGGTGAATTATAACATGCTGGACTTGTATTCACGACGACAGCAGTTGGAGGTGATGATGTTATACGATCTTTGTCATAATAAATACGATTCCATAGCCCTCAACAACAAATTATGCTATAGAGTACCGCCCAAACATCACCAACGAGAATGCAACCCATTTCAATTATTCGCATTGAGCTCATGCCGTACTAACTCTGGAAAGCGTTCTCCTATCTATAGACTGGTTGACACTTACAATAAAAAATTTAATCTCATTGACATCATCGCCTCCACTGCTGGGGCCTTCAGAACAAGTGTCTTGAAGGTTTTAAAGGAATAGTTTTTAAGTTCTTATTGTTTTTCTCTTTTTTTTTATTTACATTATGTTTTTCTCCTTTGTTTTTACTTGTTTAATTTAGTTTTTTGTTTGTTTTTTTTTTCCTTTCATTTATCAACGTTTATTTATTATTATTAGCTGTAAAGTTTATGCAATTATAAATATGTGGTTAACGTGGTGGGTATTGCATGATCTAATGTATCTTATTATTGTTAAATGTTAAAACCTGTGCAATGCTGTTTGTTGACCCTAATAAAGAAAAATAAAAAATAAAATTACGCTTACAATAGTTACAAGCAACAGTCTTTTGACTTGTTGTTTGAAACGCCGCATGACTTTTAGTTGGTCCCGAAAACCTACCTACTGCCTTGTTACCGCGATCCATCGATGCAGTAGTAGTTGGATAAGTACATTCCAAAATTCTCACCTCACTTTCCAAAAAACTAATAAAATCTTGAAAAGTGGGCAACTCCTTACCGTCTAACTTTGCTTCAAAGTGTTTTTTCATTGTTAACTCAATTTTATTTAAATTAATGTACAATAATAAATATGACCACTCCGCTACAGGGAACTTTAATTTTTCCAATGCCTTGGTAGTTTCTAAAATTATATTCAAAAAATTCCGTAAACTATTTAAACTTTTATTCACCGACGTAATAGACAACAAGTTGTACAAAAGTTTATCCGCCATCAATCTTTTATTACCGTAACGAGATTTTAATAAGTCCAATGCAATAGAATAATTTTCTCCCGTAATAGACAAATGTCTAATTAAAGTTTTAGGTTCTCCGTCTAAAACACCGACTAAATAATAAATCTTTTGAGTATCACTCAACGATGAGTCACTACCCACTAAAGACTCAAAAAGATCGATAAATGAAGCATATTCCTCGATTTTACCCGAAAAAGTAGGTAGTTGTAATTTTGGCAACAATGCCCTACCTATACTAGAATGTTCCGAGTGTTCCATCTTGCTATGCCCAACCTTGTTGTCCACAAATGAACCCGCTTGACTACCCTTAATGGCATAGTACATGTCCGTGTAGGTGGCAAACCTATCCTTATGTTCATCGGCATCAAAATCCTCCCCAGATAAGACTTGCAACTCTAAATGTAACTCCATAAAAGTCTGATACACCTTTTCCAAATCGGCATACCTAACTTGAAAGTTTTTAACAAGTGACGGGTCAGATTTAATTTTATTTAATAAATCATAAGTTACATTTAAATTACATATAGCCATATCATATTGGAGTTTTACTAAAATGATACGTTTAGAGGAAGCCGACGACATATTTATATAAAAAAAACCGAAAGAAAAAAAATAACTAAAAAAATCCAAAACTTAAAAATAAATACAACCGTTGAAATAAATTATGGGGTATTCCAAATTAAAAATAAAACAAAAATGTGAACAAAAAAAAAATGATTTTCCTAGGTCGGAATCGAACCTTGGACCGCCCGCTAAAGTAACGATACCGCGCTACTAACACCGCCAGGTCACGCCTAAGCCACGATACCGCGTGAAACGTGAACGCGACAAGAAAAAAACCGAATTTAAAAACTACTCGTACAACGGAATGTTCAATTTCCACAGAACAAAAACTATACAATTTATAACCGAATGAATGTGTAAATACATAAATAACTAATATGGATGGGAAGGACATACCATAAATGCTTAAAATGTGTATTTACTTATAATAAATATGTGGAAATAAAAATAATATACCGATAATTTGAAAAGTGTTAACTGTGACTTTAAACAAAGAAAAAAAAGGCAAACAAATTACGTCGAACAACTGAGGTACATCTAAGGCATCCGTTGTCGAATGGACCAAGAAATGTGCTGTTTTAGATGTTATGAGTGGACTGTATTTAAAAAAAGATGCCTGCACCGGCTGACTCAGACCCACGCTCAGCTGTCCCACGCAAAATGCTGCGTGTAAACCGCCAAGTATTAAACGTACATAAAAATATAAAATAGGATAAAAATAGGGAAAGCTCACCCCAGTCCATAAATTAGAATCACACACACTTTGTCACAGTTTGTCGTACGAGAATGTTTTTTTTCACCACAAAATTGCGCGCACACGCGGCGAGACCTTGATCGCTTCTGCCGGTGCGCACCCCGTGCGTACGTGACCATTTTTTGTTGGCCACCCAATGGTACCCGCAAAATAATTTAGGAAGCGGAAAGGAATGCAATACAATACAACTAAACAAATATGTGTTTATATATCAGTGTTGAATGCCGCGAAAGTATTTGAACTATCAAAACTGAACAACAACACAAAACATTCATTACAAAGTCAAGAGTCGCGACATTTTAGTATTTGAAGTAATAACTTTTTAGTACCTCGTGTACATGATAGGTGCTCTGTTTTTGAAATGTTTTAGAGTGTGGGTGGTGAGTTCTATCGTCATACAAATAATGAAATATGAAAGCATACTGTAATATTTAAAATATCAATGAAAGGTCGTCACGCGATCGTACAAGAAGGCTGCACTAGTTCACTTAGTCATAGTACACACATACGATAAGTAGGGCTGCTATTTCCACACAATCTGAGTTTAGTCAGTTTATCTTACTAGAACAAATAGTCGTCTAAGCAGGCGGCTAGTAAAAGAGTTAAATGATGTGTTTAATCTGTCAATAAATAAAAATAGCACTGTTTGAAACTCGTTTCATCCAAATATTAATTCCATCATTAAATTTATTACCGCTCCTAAAACACAGAGCCTGAAGAATTAGGCCTACACTCGCCACGCCTGGACAGACAGGATGGCGAGGGTCTGATGTCAATAACGAACCAGGGCCGACGCGACGACTTAACGTGCACTTTTCCTCACGGTATGTCAAATCTATGACAAATGTACGCGTAAAAGTTTCTCATTGGTATTTATATAACCATTGTTTTAAAACTTGGATTGTATTGAACTTTGTAAAATCGATCTGGGAATTAACCGTTATTATTATTGGTAAATGCTGGGATTCGAACTGCTAACGCAGTTTTATGGATTTAAATTTAATGAAAGCGTGCCCCACAAAACCGAACCAAAACCGGACTTTTTTATTCTGCAGCAAAGAAGGGGTCCCTATACGCAGTCTATATTGGTCACAAACCTGAAACACTATTGTTCTCTTCTATAGGGGATATACGATGGATATGGCACCCGCACGGAAATTCTATGGGTTAATAAATAGATGTTTTTATCTAATCTTAAGTTAAATGTGTTGACACACCGTCCCCGAGTAAACTACAAGAATATGGGTCAAAGAGAGCACCTTGACATGTGACGTGGAAACATGTTGACATTATAGTGCTAACTACATTCTCCGTGACGGGGGACTCGAACCTTAATTATAACTTCCCAGGAAACTTCATTAGGGAAATAACTATATTTATAAAATTAATATTTACGTAATAAATATTAATTTCATTAGTTCTTCATTTCTAGGCGTTAGAAAGAAAGAAAGAAAACATGTATTTATCAAAAAACAGCTTAGACATAACAATTACAAAAGAGAAAAAAAAGTAATAGTAAAAAAACTTAAAATAATATAAACTTGGTAAAAAGAGAAAAGAAAATGAGCTGCTATGACAAATAGGTGTTCAGGTCAGCATAGGCTGCAACAGTAGCTGATTTTCACTGAACCCTTTAACAAAACCAATAAATAAAATAAAAATTCAATAAGTGTAACTCTCAGTTTATATTTACTGCTCTGTTGTAGCAAGTAGTATAATAAAGAAACATGAAACCAAAGTAAATAAATTGAATTATATAATGGGTAAATAAATAATATATGTATATGTGTGGGTAAAGTCAAATAACTTACTATTCTAAGCCTGTAGTCCTTTCAGTAAAGTGCAAAAATAATTATTGTTATAGTTGGTAGAGATCGATGTCGGTCGTCAGTGGCATGCGTCAGTTGCTGGCGGTAGTGGCTGGTGTCAGTGGCATGCGTCAGTTGCTGGCAGTAGTGGCTGGCGTCAGTGGCATGCGTCAGTTGCTGGCAGTAGTGGCTGGCGTCAGTGGCATGCGTCAGTTGCTGGGAGTAGTGGCTGGCGTCAGTGGCATGCGTCAGTTGCTGGCAGTAGTGGCTGGCGTCAGTGGCATGCGTCAGTTGCTGGGAGTAGTGGCTGGCGTCAGTGGCATGCGTCAGTTGCTGGCGGTAGTGGCTGGCGTCAGTGGCTTCCATCCTTGGACTTCGCGTGTATCACTTATTTTATTTTAAGCCAAAGAGATCAACATAGGGCGGGCATTGGTTGCTATTTTCATTTAAAATTATTATTATTTTAAGAAACGGAGTCTAGGTTTTCTTGTTTTCTACTATAATCAATTTAAAAGTGCACGACAAACACTATAACCAGCAACGCTCCGTCAAAGACTAGTCCATGTAATGATGATTGTTCTGGCTATGATTCTCATTAAGCTGCTGGTCTTCTGCTAACAGCTTACTTATTGGACCACTTTGCTGCTTAGTCTTCTACTAGCAGGAGTAGAATCATTCAAAATAATTAAATCAATGACGTTTCATAAATGCCTGTAATAGGTTTACGTGAATAAAGATATTTTAACTTTGGCTTTGACATTACGTTTTGCTTCTTGCCCCGTCTTGTATATTTATTATTAATGTCTTTGATGTAGCTATTTTTGTCGAGAAATAGGTTGCAATGGTTTTACAATATAATACTCGATTGGCAAAGCTTCGAGGTGGCAAATTTACAAAAATCAATAGATCACATAGCAAAGCAAAGGTAATGCTAAAAAATCATTTAAAAGTCAATGTAACCCTGACGAGAGAGGGGTTCTCGTCTCCTTTCCTCCTGGTATAATTTGGGCTAACAACGTCAAAGGGCAGCCCAATTTGTAAGACTTACATAAATCTCGAGTTACCTAGAAAAGAGCGATAATAAATACAGCCTTTTTCGTTGATCATAAAATGTGACGAATTAACATTGTAGGTTCTATAATGGTCACTACAGTCCCTCTGTTTTGTAATTTCATTACACATTGCGTGTTATCGTCAAATTTAACAAAGAAATAAAATGCGTTTAATTATCGCAAGTTATTGTAAGTATTTTACAACTTACCTGCGACGGAC
Source organism: Tinea semifulvella (assembly GCA_910589645.1). Classification (NCBI taxonomy): domain Eukaryota; kingdom Metazoa; phylum Arthropoda; class Insecta; order Lepidoptera; family Tineidae; genus Tinea; species Tinea semifulvella. The sequence continues at coordinate 240,648 of OU342598.1, read as the reverse complement.
CCAACAACATTTAATTTAATACGATCGGACGAATAAGCTTTTAAATGTATTGCTGTTTGAGCGGTATGGCTCGGGTGTAATCCTTAAAATCCAAATTTAAATGGTTGCGGTTCGGTACTCTGCCAAAAAGGAAATACACTTTTCTTACGTACATGTGCCATAGATTTACAACACCACTGATGCACACTCCACTCTCCACTCTCCAAGGGGAGCAATTTTTATGGTCGTGTTCGGCGTGCACTTTCAAATTCATTTTTTGTTTGTTTACAAATGACGACCTGCATGTTACGGAAGTCGACAAAAATCTTATGTTTTATATCTTTAGTCTTAGCTAAGATTGGGAAAAACCAACAAATATTCTGCGGCTGATATTTAGCACAAACGAATAAACGTTGTTAAATCACGAATAAGCATTTTAACAGCATAATATTGAATTAGATAATCTTAAGAAATGTTTCTTATCTAATGAATCCTTTTGGTATTACGTCTTGGGTTCTTTTGGTAATCTATAGTGGTCTTGATTATGCAATGGTTCATGCACCAAATTAAAGGCACATTCAACTATCGAGCTTGGATAGGCAACATCCAATTAAATCAAGAATTAGACAATAATCTACATTATATTAATATATTTAAATACATTATAACATCCTATTTATTTACCTGTTTAGTATATTGTAAACAAAATTCTTGTCTATATTAACATTATACATTATTAATGTTTGACACAATAAAATAATTTAAATTTAGTTTTAGTATATATTAGTTAGACAACGCTTCTTTACATTCTTTACCTTCAACCTTAGCTCGATCAGACCCCAGCATCAAGAAAACTCTTATCACAGACTGACTGAGCAACTCCATTTCGCTGGCTAATATACGAATACTATATGTTAATATGATTTTTACTTGGGTCTGCCTCTCATTCCTTTTATGTTTATGTAAATAATCATTAACCTTGGTTTTTATTTTATTATTATTATTTATTCTTTTACTTTCGCTAATCACTGTTAAATTGGCACTATTAATTAAAATCTAATTACTATATTTTACTGTTATTTACTGCCACCGTAGTCTAGCAGTAATTTTGGCAATTAATGCCTAAAAAGTCAGGATTTATTGTCGCGTTGACCTATTTATTTCATTAGTTTTCAAAATTTACAGCTTATTGTATTAAACATATGAACAAAGTAGCAATAGTGGAACTAGACAAAGAGATATTATATTATTTAGACAAAACAATTAAAACGTAAATAACAGTAAAAAAGTTAAAAAGTATCAATACGATCGTATCCTTCTCGGGGTGGTCAGAAACCACGCTTTTTAGAGAATCGGATTCACAATTAGCTATATATATATATATAATATTATTACTATAGGCCCATAAGTGGCAAGCTTGTCGATGTCTCTAGCGTACCCAACTCGATAAGTATTACAAATAAATTAAATAATTTATTATGTCCTGACAAGGAATCGATTCTAAATCCACGGACTTAACCGCAAGACTACGGAGGAGCGATCATAAAGATTTAAATTTAATAAAAAAATAGTTTTTCCACACATGTGTAAAATGAGTCTGCTAAGCGACATACCTTTGTAAATTAACGCTTTGCTGTGTGATGTTCCACTGGGGACGAGGTCCGTATAAAAATGTGACCATTGTTCTTTTTCTTTAATTTAATGATAATAATGTTCGGAGGATTTGAGATTGTATTTATTGTATTTCACAACAAAAGGGAAGGTTTCCCGAACCCTTTGAGGGTAGGTCGTTGACCTCACGATTAAAAAGCTTGTATTTCAATACATTTTCAAAGGGAACGATCAAACGCCTTAACATAAAAGGGTATTCCATTGCCGTGGTGCCAAACTAAATTGAATATTATCTGGAAAGCTGATGGTTTTTCTTTAGGTTGATTTACATCGTTAAAACCAATTTAAACCCTTTTTTTACATACTCACATGCAGTTATTATTATTGTAGATCTCCTAATCCTAATACAAACAATAAACCCAAAAAAACAATAAAAAAAATGAAATAATAAGAGAATAAAAAAAAACTTACACGTTGACACCATTTTGGCAAAAAAATATCAGCAAATAAAATCCGAAATAAAGTCAGCTGCAGCTCCTGGAAATAAATAAAATAAAAATATGAACAAAAAATAAATTTAAAAAACGATAACACAAATTAAAAGAAGTAAAATTAAGAAGTAAATTTTAAGTGCTTTAAATAAATAGGTTTATCCTAATAAATATTCTAAGTATAATTTTCTCTTTCAAAGTATCTGTTTATTTTTAAACTTCTAAAGAAATTTACTGAAATGTGGTAAAAGTGTAAAACTGAACTGTGTGAGTTCGTCAAAACCACAACCAAACTAAAACAGCTTTCATCTGAACAATTGCAGTTTTATAGTCACCGAAAATACTTAATTTACAAAAAAAGAAACCAACACGATTGCGTTCCAAAATAAAAATGTTTTTCCCGTCAGAAAATTACTCATTCTAAAATTATTTATTCTGCAAGTTGTAATTCTGACAGCATGAATATTAATTTAAAGGATGATTTAACATTTGGTTAACACGGCACTTGATTCGCTAAAATAACAAGCTTATTTTTTTTTAAGTAGGAAATCGCAAAATCATTAATAATACGACCCCAGCCTGAATGGCCACCGCGGGAGGGGAGGTCGCATGGCCGACTCACCGAGAGGCCTCCTAAGGAGCCCCCAAGGCGCCTACTAAGGAGACCCCAAGGCGCCTACTAAGGAGACCCCAAGGCGCCTACTAAGGAGACCCCAAGGCGCCTACTAAGGAGACCCCAAGGCGCCTACTAAGGAGACCCCAAGGCGCCTCCTAAGGAGACCCCAAGGCGCCTACTAAACCCTATAAAATTGCTTTGACTAACCAATCACGTGACGGATATCTAAATATTAAACATGGATCATTTTAATGATAAACCAACTTATCGCCCGAGACACCATTCTTCTCCTCTCTCTTTCTTATACACAGATCCGGCACCCTCACGGTTAATCCATGGAATGCTAAGAAATTTGTATTTTTCTTCTAGGACGCAATACAATAGAACGTAACGGATACCATACAACTGGCGAGCGCAGTATGACAACACATTTTATTTTCCCGGTTCTAAATTTAAATTTCTTTTATCTTGGACAATGTCCGCCTCCACTCGTCCGGATGTGCTTACTGAGGAAAAAACTCCCCCAGCTCTTCTCAGAAACCAAAACACGGCTACAACTACAGACAATTTAATATGATCCATCCCATACAACAAATCTACAAGCTTTTTGATTGATGCTTACGGACACACAACCAGTAGCTACGCAAAATAAACCAATTTGTTTAAGTCGTCTATATATATGTTATCACATATATTTTTATAAAAAGCTGAGCTAAGTCAACGTGCGTAGCGATAGAATAGCGTCTTTACACAAAGAAAAATTAACAAAAAAATACTAATTACTTCATAGATAAAGTGTAAAAAAAATCTTTAAAAAAACTCGAAAAAAAAACTGTACAGAGTGGACAGTATTTTAGGCAACAAACGGTCAAATCAATAAAACAGATAAACAAAATAAGGATACCTACAAAATTGAAAACTAAGAAGAACACTTATATCTAACCTAAGACTATAACCTAAGAAATCTATTAATAAGCTCTCGGAGCGTTAATATTTATAAAATATGTTTTATTATTTTCTCTCTCTATAACAAAGTATAGTTAGTTTAAACTACTTTCTGCATACTAAAACGGCTTGGAAAACATTTGATATTAGTGATGGCCCAATCTTGGTTTCGGTCATGATTTTTGGCATGACCACTGATATTTCAAGTCTTGAAATAATCTTGCTCAGACAATTATTTCTAATTCTATTAATATTGGTAATATTTTTTTTGGGATTGAGGTGTTGTTTGTTGTGACAAAGTTGTTCGTATTGATGAAATAAAGAACACATACGAGTCAACAAGATCTATATCATTCCAAATTTCAAGTAAATCAGACCAGTAGTTCTCGAGATAGCAATTTGTAAACAAATTCTAAAGTCTTACAAGTTAATCTTACTACAATTATGAACAATTATATATTTTCAGTCATAGCAAGACTCTTGCGCAAGATCAAGACCTGGACCGAGACCAGCATCAGAACGATGCAAGACCAAAACCTGGACCGAGACCAGCATCAGAACGATGCAAGACCAAAACCTGGACCGAGACCAGCATCAGAACGATGCAAGACCAAAACCTGGACCGAGACCAGCATCAGAACGATGCAATACCAAAACCTGGACCGTGACCAGCATCAGAACGATGCAAGACCAAAACCTGGACCGAGACCAGCATCAGAACGATGCAATACCAAAACCTGGACCGAGACCAGCATCAGAACGATGCAAGACCAAAACCTGGACCGAGACCAGCATCAGAACGATGCAAGACCAAAACCTGGACCGAGACCAGCATCAGAACGATGCAAGATCAAGACCTGGACCGAGACCAGCATCAGAACGATGCAAGACCAAAACCTGGACCGAGACCAGCATCAGAACGATGCAAGACCAAAACCTGGACCGAGACCAGCATCAGAACGATGCAAGACCAAAACCTGGACCGAGACCAGCATCAGAACGATGCAAGACCAAAACCTGGACCGAGACCAGCATCAGAACGATGCAATACCAAAACCTGGACCGAGACCAGCATCAGAACGATGCAAGACCAAAACCTGGACCGAGACCAGCATCAGAACGATGCAAGACCAAAACCTGGACCGAGACCAGCATCAGAACGATGCAAGATCAAGACCTGGACCGAGACCAGCATCAGAACGATGCAAGATCAAGACCTGGACCGAGACCAGCATCAGAACGATGCAAGACCAAAACCTGGACCGAGACCAGCATCAGAACGATGCAAGACCAAAACCTGGACCGAGACCAGCATCAGAACGATGCAAGACCAAAACCTGGACCGAGACCAGCATCAGAACGATACAAGACCAAAACCTGGACCGAGACCAGCATCAGAACGATGCAAGACCAAAACCTGGACCGAGACCAGCATCAGAACGATGCAAGACCAAAACCTGGACCGAGACCAGCATCAGAACGATGCAAGACCAAAACCTGGACCGAGACCAGCATCAGAACGATGCAAGACCAAAACCTGGACCGAGACCAGCATCAGAACGATGCAAGACCAAAACCTGGACCGAGACCAGCATCAGAACGATGCAAGACCAAAACCTGGACCGAGACCAGCATCAGAACGATGCAAGACCAAGACCACTTAGACTTGGTCTTGCTTTGGACAACACTAGTTGATATTAAAATATACATTTTGTACTCCTATGGAGAAGCATCGATATGGTGTAGCCAACGGATGTTTAAGAACTATGTAGAATGAGATACTTGACTACACTCGTCGCTGGTACGACTACAAATATATTATATGAGGCTTAAGGAACACTCACACAGAAGGGCTCACCCCCTCAGTCTAGACATAGCAAACAGAAAGCGAGCCAACTTGTTTCGAAGATGCACTAGGTACCCACTTTACGTTGACTTAAAGTCGGGAGATTTAATCCTGACACTAATACATAAAACTTAAAATTAAATTAAATATAAAAAGCGAAAAGATTTTAATGATCCTGTTCCCTTCTCGTTCTATATATTTAAATGATATTAATTAATTAAGCGAGGCGAGGTGGTGGTGGTGGTGGCTCGGTTGTAAGAACGCTTTTCTTCAAATCCTACAAAGGTCGGTTCAAACCCCCCCGGAGAGAAATACACTTTTCTTACGTACATTTGTCATAGATTTACAACACCGTCGTTCTCGTGCCTCGGAGAGCACGTTATTCCGTCGGTCCCGGTTCCACTAATACCAACTTGTAAAATCATTAAAAATTGACACAAGATCCTCGCTAACCCGTCTGGCCAACGTGTCGAGTGTAGGCTAAATTCTCCAGATAGTCGTATATATGTTCTGGAAGTCCCATCTCCAGCAGTGGGTGCCTAGGACGCTATGTTCTAGGGGCAGTAATGAATTAAATTCAGCTTCATTTTTAGTTTGATTATTTCAAGAATGTTTATAGCATCTGTAAATATTATTTTCTATGCTTCGAAGTATATATAATAAGCCTATTCAATACCAAACGTAGTCTAAAATTGTTCCGTTTGCTGGGTACCTACACAATATTAATATAATTGTTTATTGCACACAAAATATACAAATCAATAGATAGGCGAGCATAACACCATGAAGGTATTCTACACCGGCTAATCTTCGGGAGAGTGATAGATTTATATTTATTTATATACATACACTATTACACTATAATTGCTTGTCTCAGCAGTTAGCCATTTCGTCAGTTCTAATTTTAATTTTGGTCCCTGCAATACCTTTATGTCGTCGAACATACACGAGTACACATATCGTGTTCTTCTGAAGGTGCCATCCCCTATCGGAGGTCGGCTATCTAATTTTTATTGGTTGTTTAGGCGATTTGAATTTTGTTGGCCGCTGTCCGGAACAAGGTACTTGAGCCGGGACGTTCGCCTTCACCCCAGCCTTTTGGAGCCTATATCTTTCCTTGCGTGACGAGTTGCGCATGATGTGTCCTAAATACTCTATTTCCTTCGCTTTATTATTGCTAGACGGTTTCGTATCTCATCTGTATCGACTCTGTTCTACCATAATATGTTAATTCTTCCGTATATCTACATTTCAAAAGCTTCTAACTTCTTTGACATTGTGTTTGTCAGGGTCCATGATTCGACACCATACAGGAGAATGGAAAATATGTAGCATCGGACGAGTCGGCATCTTCAAGGGAGTCTAAGATTACGATTTGGCATTTTAGATATCTATTTATTTGTAGTGTATGTTTATGTATGTATGCATTATGTGATGTGTATGTGTATTGTTTATATATTGTGTATGTATATATTGTTTATATATTTTTAAGTGCTATTTTGGTGCAACTCAAACTAAATATGTACCTAAGTATCAAATGCCAATAAACCATATAACATGGAATAATATGGGAAATAATATTAATATAGCTTATCAAATCTATTTATACCAATGGAAACCGTCACATAAAGTTACAGATCGTAATTAAAACTAAATGAAATAATATGGATTTCCTTAACCAACTCGGGTTATTAATCATTAACTTAGTCATGGCGTTAAAATAATACAAACATTATAAAGTAATGTGTTAATTAAATATACAACTAGATGGGGCAAGAAGCCAAACGGTATGAAATTAAAACTATGAGAATCGTCTCAGAATTAATTGGTCTATTGACAGCGCATTGCTGGTTACGGTCGTGTCCGACTTGCACTTGTCAATGGATTTTGGTGTTTCACTGACAATTTCAATGACAACGACCTGCATGCTACGAAAGTGTAAAACACTTCGACAAAAGAAGAAGGTAAAAGAACTTGGCGTAAAAAATAATGTAACTTACTATTCCTATGAAAATAACTTACAATGCCCGCTCTATTTAAGATACACTATGACTAAGTTTAACTAATCTATTAAGGAGACGACTGTATTTTTATCAAGTTCTATACATATTCTTCAAATTCGTGTAGAAAAATATATGTATTAGGTGGGCAATACAAATAAATCTTTTTTTTAAATGTTATCATTTGATTTCAACTATTACATTATCTAAACGTTCACCATTACATCGTTACAGCCCCTAGAACACAGCGTCCTAGACGTCCACTGTTGGAGATGGGCCTTCCAGAACATATGTATATTTGGAGAATTTGGCCTACACTCGCCACGCTGGCTAGACGGCTTGGCATATGATGTCAATTTTTTTATGTCAATTTAAATACGATTCCACAAGTATTAGTGGAACCGGGGCCGACGGCTTCACGTGATCTCGTCACACGGGAACGGTGGTTTTGTAAATCTACTACTGTAGTACGTAAGAAAAGTGTATTTCTCATTGGTACATGCCGGGGGGGGGTTTGAACCGACCTTGGTAGGATTTAAGGTACGCGTTCTTACAACCGAGACCACCGCGCGCATCTATCTATCTAAACGTTACGTTACACTAAAATGAAGCCGTGACCCAACAAAGATGAATTAATGATTATGTAAATTGAATATTAAACAGTATCCAACATGAATATCAGGTAAGGTGTTGGCTTGGATCCAACGTCGTACAATGGTACAGAATGGTTGCGCTACCAAATACGGTGTTACAAACAACACCCGATACAATATAGAATATACTTACATGTAAAATAAAAAATCTAGGTTAAGTATAAATATTATAATCCCTATGCATTTTTTATTACAAACTTATCTACAATGTTGTTTTGAAAATAATTTACTTTTAAACTCCTCCGTGGTCTAGCTGTTAGCTCCGTGAGTTTAGAACCGGAGGTAACAGGTACGAATCTTGGTCGGGACACAATAATTAATTTAATTTATTATACTTGTCATGATGGGCCTATAGTAAAGTTAATAATAATTATATTTGCTTAAACTAAACGCTGCAGCCCTCTATACCAACGCTTTACTCCTGATTGAAGATATTGTGACGTCACAGCGCACAAAACAAAGAAAGCTCTCATACACTTATGTGCATTTTTATAATTTAATTATTAATAATTACGGAAGGACTTAAGAATGGTCCTGGAAGGGGAAGGTTCGCTTTGTCGTCACAAAATTAATTTTAAGTTATTAATGTGTTATGAAGTTGCAGAGACGGCGTGATAGTGATATACCATTCTCGAATCATCAATATCAATCCATTTTTTGTGGAGAACAAATTTCATTGAAAATAAAATTTTTAAAGTGTATTAGTGCGTATCTTTAAAAGCAATTACATAAAAAGTAAAGAATAAAAAAAAAGTATCATCACGACCGTTTCCCTTTCGGGGTGGTCAGAAACCACGCTTATAAACAAGCGGATTCACATTTAGCCAACTTTACTATAGGCCAATCATGACAAGTGGCAAGCTCGTCGATGTCTCCAGCGTACCAAACTCGAGAAATATCACAAATAAATTAAATATTAATAGATAGATAGATAAATTCTTTATTGCACAGAAAATAATACCTTTTTACAGTACATAGGCGAGCTTAATGTCTAAAAACATTTTCTAACAGCTAACCTTTGGGAGATGTGAACAGGGATTGTAAGGTGCATGACCGCTAATATTTGAGATAAAGAGATTTATTGAGTTAAAAACTTATAACTAAAAAAAAGAACGAAATTAAATCTATAATATAAATACATAGATAACACATACATATACTGGTTACATACTATATTTATATATATATATATATATATACATACAATAATATACCGATTTAGTCAAGTTATGTAGACGAATGTGGCGGGATTTTTAATTGATTATTAGAGGAAGAGCTTAATCAAATGTATTTATTTATATCAATAAATATTTTTGTGTCCCGACCAGGAATCAAACCCGGTACCTCCGAGTCTAAATCCACGGAGTTAACCGTTAGGCCACGGATACATAAATTGTACATATTCCCTATAATATTGTTTGTCAAGCCAGCAATGGTGTCGGAAAGCTAATGTTAGTTGTTTGCATTCTGTTTACTATCAACTTGACTCAATCAATAGACCAATTGGTATATTTCCTGTAATTGATGGTTAAATACTAACTGCTGTAATTATAGTTGGTATGCATGATATTTATCGCACGGATGTGACCACGATATGCTATTTTTATAAACAACATTTGCATTAATTAGTATTATTGACTAGTTCGGATGTGTATAGGGAAACAATGTATCCGCTCTGTTACATACATACATTTTATTTATCGCACGGATGTGACCACGATATGCTATTTTTATAAACAACATTTGCATTAATTAGTATTATTGACTAGTTCGGATGTGTATAGGGAAACAATGTATCCGCTCTGTTACATACATACATTTTATTTATAAAAAAAAAAAAAAAAAAAAAAAATATTTATTGCACAAAAACTAAATTAACTTAAAATTAATGTGCACAGGCGAGCTTTATGCCGTAAGGCATTTTCCACCAGCTAACCTTTGGGAGTTTTAACGGATTACAGGCAGAGTGCCAAGTATTTACTAACAAAAACAATAATTTATACTAATACTACATAAACTACATATCATACATATTATAATACATACAAGTATATCTATAATACAATACATATAATTACATATATACAGAAATAAATAAATACACACTATAATATAGGGTTAAGGTTAAAAATAGAGAAAAGAGTGAAAGAACAGTTTAACACAGATACATAACTTTAGTTATTCTGAATGGATAGAAAATGGGAGTAAAGATAATTTTTGAATGAAAGCGCAGTCGTTAGATTTCGAAGAGAGAGAGGGAGAGTGTTCCAGAGATTCTCTGCGGTAACAGTGAAGGAATTTGAATATCTTGTCGAGGAGTGGAGAGGAATAGCAAGAAGGTTATTTTGGGTAGATCGCAAGTCACGAACATGAGTCGAAGAAAGAAATTTAAAACGTTCCCTAAGGTATAATGGGGAAAGGGGGTTGTTTAGGACTCCAAAGAGGGTAGTGAGAATATGCTGACGTCTGCGAAAGCGGATATTGAGCCACTTTAACTGAATTCGAAATCGGGAGACGTGATCATACTTACGTAGGCCAAATACATAGCGTATACATAAGTTGAGAAGGCGATCAAGTTTATTCAGCAGCTCTTCTGTGATATCAGGATAGCAGACATCCGCATAATCAATTATAGGGAGTAACAGTGTTTTCGCCAACGATAGCTTTGTAGATAGGGGCAGGAAGCATTGAGCTCGTTTCAGGGTATGCATAGATGCGAACACTTTCCTACTAATTTCACTTACCTGGTGATTCCATGAGAGGTCCTGACTGATATATAGTCCTAGATTTTTGACTGTTTGGCAGTACGGAATATCTATATTATTTAATCTGACATATGGGATCGTGGAAAAGTCTACTCTACTAAGCATATCCCTACTGCCAACCATCATGACTTGCGTTTTGTCAGGGTTAACTAGTAAACCAAACCTATTAGTCCATACCCGAATTGTTTCCAAATCATGGTTAATTTTATTCACCGCATCTGCTGCTTTTTCCCTATCAAAATGTGTATAGAGCTGAAGGTCGTCTGCATAAAGGTGATAATTACAGTCTATTGATTTTGTAGCATTATTAATGAAGATAGAAAACAGCAGAGGGGACAGGACACCACCTTGAGGCACGCCAGCCGTAGATTGGCACCAGTCAGAAAAGGTGTTATCTACTCTGATGCATTGTGCACGTCCATACAGATAGCTTTTAAACCAATTTAATACATTCTGCGAAAGGTTTAAGGAATGCAAGGTAGCTATTAGAATCTCGTGGTCAACACAATTAAAGGCATTGCTAAAATCAAGAAGAGTAAGAAGGGTGAGTTTCCGACTGTCCATTGCGAAGCGAATGTCGTCTGTTATTTTAAGAAGAGCAGATGTGCTATGAGCGGGACGGAAACCCGACTGAAAAGGATTAAACAGGTTACGACTATTCATGTAGTGTGACAGTTGATAGTGTACAACACGTTCTTGAATTTTTGAGAGGAAGGGGAGTATAGATATCGGTCGGAAATCCGTAGGTTGCGTAGGTGAAGCCTTTTTAGGGATGGGTAAGACATAAGCTTTTTTCCACGAAGAAGGGAAAGTGCCCATTGATAAAGAAGAATTTACAATAAAGGTAATAAAGGGTAGTATAACGTGAATGATGGGCATTAGTAGGTTACGACCAATGCCATCATGACCGACTGCTTTGGTGTTCAGGGAATTAAGGATTTTTTTTATTTGGTCTGCAGTCACTGGTTGGAAAGTAAAGTTATTGTTTGTGGTGGTGGGAGATGAAATCTGGGAAATAGTTATAGCTTTTAAAGCTGGGTCAATAGTAAGTGGGGGAGTGGTGTAATGTTTATTAAGAGTATTTATGTCAATAGATGGGGTAACGTTTTGACGAATTTTACCAATGCCTAGAGAGCGAAGAACTTTCCAGACATCTTGCGGGGCACATTCGTTGATAGCTTTGTGAAAGTATTGACGTTTAGCATTCCGACATAATTGGCCGACGCGATTTCTTGCTTTTTTGAACTGGTCCCAATTGGAATCTGTAGGTGACTTTTTATGTTTATGTTTAAGACAATCCCTCAACTTCATGGCCGTAAAAATGTCATCAGTCAGCCAGGGAGTTGGAGCATGTTTTAATCGAATTTGTCGAAGAGGTGCATGTTTGTCGTACAATTTGGTAATTAGGTCGTTAAACAGTGCTACTTGATCGTCCACATTATCCAATAACGTGAGGCTGTTCCAGTCAATTTTGTTCGCATCCGCAATCAATGCATCCTGATCCACTCTCGCAAAACTACGCTGGAATATAAGCTTAGGCTTGATTTTTGGAATTTTAATTTTGAATGAGGCGTAAATGAGATCATGCTTGGAAAATCCGGGCGCAGCACACTGACCATGTGAAGCAATTCGGCTGGAGTTTGAGGTGAGAATTAAATCTAGGAGAGAGTCTGGGTAATTTTGATCATGGTGGGTGGGGTTTAAAGGTAGGAATTTCATATTTACTGAGTTTACAATGTTTACTAATTTTTTAGATCGAGAATCTTTTTTTAATAGGCATGTGTTAAAGTCACCCATCAAAATGCAATGCTCATAGCATGGAGTGTGAGTTTCCATTAGATTTTCGAATACGTCAAAGTAGTTGAGGGAGGGCGGGGCGTAAACTACTCCGATTAGGCATTTTTTAAAGTTAAAGTTAAGCTCAATTAATAAATATTCTGCTGTCGCATTGTATGGAGAGGGGGATTGTGCAACAACTCTAAACTTTAGATTGTCTCTCAGATAGATGGCCACCCCACCACCGCCCTTGCCCGTGCGGTCATTTCTTAGAAGAGTAAAACCGGGAAGAGGGTACAATGTTGATGGGAGGGAAGGTTTAAGGAAAGTTTCAGATATAAGGCAGATGTGGACATTGTGGCTGCTGAAAGAGGTTAGGAGTTCGTCATGATGAGCAGGAACACTTTGCGCATTGATGTGACAGATATTCAAATTTCTTGAAAAGGGGGTAAATATATTATGTAGGTGATCACCTAGCAAAACAAGGTCATCTGGGATTGGGGATTGCAAAGCATCATAGTAACTAATATTAGAGTCTGAGCTGGAATCTAATGATAGATATAGTTCTGAGTTTGAGGAGACCGACATTATAGTATCTGTATTATATATTTAATTATAATATAGAAATAGAAATATAATATAATAAGTAACCAATATATTAAATAACTTATATATATATATCCAATTAATAACTGATATAATATTATAGTAACAAAACAAATCGCAATTTATTCTTTACTGCCGCCGGCAAGCTGATTTACAATAAGTAACAATGAACAGCAAAGAAATTATAAAAGATAAAAGAAAGCTGCTCACTATTCACTAAATTATTACACAATACTACACCATGCCCAACACATACTTTATTTATTCATACCTTTAATGAAACTAACTAACTTAACTAGGCACTTACACAAACACAACGCGTCACTGACTTCCAGAGCCTTGCTAACTTAAAACAATAAACTTCACAGTATGACACTTGTACTCTTTATAGTCTGTACACTATATAATCTGTGGTGGAGTATGACTGATATTCTGTGGAATAGTCTATTTATATTCTATGATTTTTAATTTCTATATTTTAGAGCGAATGTAATGAAATGCTGTATTTGTGTGAAGCATTATACAATTAATATAAGTGTACATCTATCAACTTGTATGTAAAATACAGCACAGTTTAAAACTGGAAAGGATTGTATGTTGAAAAGCAATGAGGTTTGTATTAACATCATTGTTGAAAAGTTTATTTCCTTTGTTTGTGTCTAGGTTTGCGCTGCAAAAGCAGGCCGCTCAACGCGCCTTGATAGAGAATTAATATAACCATTAGACACACAGCCACAACACTGAGCACATGTGTCCCCGCACCTATCTAATGGTAGGTAGAGCGCATGGTCAATATACCTGAGCAACTGACGTCCCTGGCTGATCTCAGTCCCTATAAGTATACTACTATAATCAGTTGACAGAATGGACAGTTGTGAGGAGCACACCTAGCTTACATGCCTAGAAAGAAAAACAAATAAAATATATACAATTAACATGTTGGCAAGCACTTTAACATCTTTAGAATGCAACATTATGATTAGAACTTAGCTTCAGGCCACAGGACAGCACTAAATTCCCTGTGATCGGGGACAAATAAAGCTGTGAATTAATATACAATATGAACGAAACAAAAGTATTTTATTTATTATATTCCCCTATTCTGTTTCATCAACTCAAGAGCCCTGTAGCCCGGCTCCACATTTGTTATACCAAAGCACATTAAACAACTAAATAATAATAAAATAATAAGAAAAGAAAAGAAAACCTAGCGACACTTGGGGCTCCAAAACAAAGACAAAAATAGTATTTAAATTAAGATTTTTAAAGCCTGTTTCTAAACCAAACCCAATAATAAAACTTTGGAACTCCAAGTGCCACCCAAAAAGCAGTGCTTGGGCAGGTATATTAGGGAAACTTATACATGTATAGTAAAATGATTATAAGACAATCACATTCTTCCTTTAGGATTTCTCACAGCCCGACGCCTTGGTTCAGCTGGAGCTGGATCAGAGGTTGCCTTAGACGGATGCTTTTGGATCAGTTCCTTGAGTTGGGCCATTGAGGACAAACGCAGCTTGGTGTCATCTGATAGTTTGATATAAACATTGCCATCCTGCGACCAGCACTTATGTACTCCAAAGGCCTTACGTGCCTCACCAAGCAACAGTCTTCGAGGCTGTGTCAGAAATTCAGAAAGTGAGATATCGGTTCCTTTTAATTGCCTTTTGGAACGCCAGATGTTGTTGCGAACATTGTAGTCCGTGAATTTGACTAAAATAGGACGAGGGTGGGGTGCTGACTTAGTCTTGTCAGGCTTGCCCATCCTGTAGCAGATTACAATATCAGAGGCCTCCATTTTAACATCCTCCATGTTATTTGTTATCACTGAGCAGACAGTATTGGATACTTTTTCACCTTCCACCTCTGGAATTCCTCTGAATAGCAGGAATTTGCGACGGCTACGATTTTCCATATCGTCCGCTGCACTTGCCACCGCAGTTACCTGAGCACGAATGATTCCAACTGCTTGGTACATTATTAACTTGAAGTGCTGAAAATCTGTGTTGATCTGCTCCAGGGATGCAGCTGGGACAGTCTGGGATGCTGATACAACATTGAGCCGGTCCCCAAATTCTTTCAGACATTCATCAAGCTTCTGTTCCAGATCACCTATAGCTGTGAGGTTTTGTTGTGATTGTGACTTTGTAGGGGCCATGGTTAATTATTATTCTTATAAAGATAATGAGAAGTGTCAATAGCGGCAGTAAGAGCAATTGCAAAAAAAAAACTACTTCATAACCAAACTAGTTTTTTGTCTTTAAACAAGTCTGAAATTGTCAACAAAAAATGTAGAAACCTATAAGCACTCACTTTGTTGATTAATTTACACAATTTTTACTTTTATATTAGCAAATACGTATTTTTAAATTAAATTTTATTGAAGAGCAAATTTTATTTATGTTACACTTTTCACACCTACCCGCCGAAAAAAATTTATCGCACGGATGTGACCACGATATGCTATTTTTATAAACAACATTTGCATTAATTAGTATTATTGACTAGTTCGGATGTGTATAGGGAAACAATGTATCCGCTCTGTTACATACATACATTTTATTTATCGCACGGATGTGACCACGATATGCTATTTTTATAAACAACATTTGCATTAATTAGTATTATTGACTAGTTCGGATGTGTATAGGGAAACAATGTATCCGCTCTGTTACATACATACATTTTATTTATCGCACGGATGTGACCACGATATGCTATTTTTATAAACAACATTTGCATTAATTAGTATTATTGACTAGTTCGGATGTGTATAGGGAAACAATGTATCCGCTCTGTTACATACATACATTTTATTTATCGCACGGATGTGACCACGATATGCTATTTTTATAAACAACATTTGCATTAATTAGTATTATTGACTAGTTCGGATGTGTATAGGGAAACAATGTATCCGCTCTGTTACATACATACATTTTATTTATCGCACGGATGTGACCACGATATGCTATTTTTATAAACAACATTTGCATTAATTAGTATTATTGACTAGTTCGGATGTGTATAGGGAAACAATGTATCCGCTCTGTTACATACATACATTTTATTTATCGCACGGATGTGACCACGATATGCTATTTTTATAAACAACATTTGCATTAATTAGTATTATTGACTAGTTCGGATGTGTATAGGGAAACAATGTATCCGCTCTGTTACATACATACATTTTATTTATCGCACGGATGTGACCACGATATGCTATTTTTATAAACAACATTTGCATTAATTAGTATTATTGACTAGTTCGGATGTGTATAGGGAAACAATGTATCCGCTCTGTTACATACATACATTTTATTTATCGCACGGATGTGACCACGATATGCTATTTTTATAAACAACATTTGCATTAATTAGTATTATTGACTAGTTCGGATGTGTATAGGGAAACAATGTATCCGCTCTGTTACATACATACATTTTATTTATCGCACGGATGTGACCACGATATGCTATTTTTATAAACAACATTTGCATTAATTAGTATTATTGACTAGTTCGGATGTGTATAGGGAAACAATGTATCCGCTCTGTTACATACATACATTTTATTTATCGCACGGATGTGACCACGATATGCTATTTTTATAAACAACATTTGCATTAATTAGTATTATTGACTAGTTCGGATGTGTATAGGGAAACAATGTATCCGCTCTGTTACATACATACATTTTATTTATCGCACGGATGTGACCACGATATGCTATTTTTATAAACAACATTTGCATTAATTAGTATTATTGACTAGTTCGGATGTGTATAGGGAAACAATGTATCCGCTCTGTTACATACATACATTTTATTTATCGCACGGATGTGACCACGATATGCTATTTTTATAAACAACATTTGCATTAATTAGTATTATTGACTAGTTCGGATGTGTATAGGGAAACAATGTATCCGCTCTGTTACATACATACATTTTATTTATCGCACGGATGTGACCACGATATGCTATTTTTATAAACAACATTTGCATTAATTAGTATTATTGACTAGTTCGGATGTGTATAGGGAAACAATGTATCCGCTCTGTTACATACATACATTTTATTTATCGCACGGATGTGACCACGATATGCTATTTTTATAAACAACATTTGCATTAATTAGTATTATTGACTAGTTCGGATGTGTATAGGGAAACAATGTATCCGCTCTGTTACATACATACATTTTATTTATCGCACGGATGTGACCACGATATGCTATTTTTATAAACAACATTTGCATTAATTAGTATTATTGACTAGTTCGGATGTGTATAGGGAAACAATGTATCCGCTCTGTTACATACATACATTTTATTTATCGCACGGATGTGACCACGATATGCTATTTTTATAAACAACATTTGCATTAATTAGTATTATTGACTAGTTCGGATGTGTATAGGGAAACAATGTATCCGCTCTGTTACATACATACATTTTATTTATCGCACGGATGTGACCACGATATGCTATTTTTATAAACAACATTTGCATTAATTAGTATTATTGACTAGTTCGGATGTGTATAGGGAAACAATGTATCCGCTCTGTTACATACATACATTTTATTTATCGCACGGATGTGACCACGATATGCTATTTTTATAAACAACATTTGCATTAATTAGTATTATTGACTAGTTCGGATGTGTATAGGGAAACAATGTATCCGCTCTGTTACATACATACATTTTATTTATCGGACCAACCGCAGTTTTCGAAAACATAAATCAAAATTAATTTGCGAGCGGCAGATTTTGTCATCTGTCATTCAGCGTTTTGTTTCTTCAAAGACATACAACGCATTAATGCTATGCGTTTTGTTAATTATAAACTACCATTTTACAAACCAAATAATAAAATTTAAATATTTTTCAAAATAATTATTATATTTGGAAGCTACCGTTTCCCAGAATGAAGTAAACCTTACTTGAGACTTACTAATTTATTTTCTTCTTAGATTTTATTTATTGGTTTTCAAAGAAAAGTTATGGTCAAGATTCGACATCAACTTAACTTGCACAACAACATTAGTTATCGTCAAGATTCGACATCAACTTAACTTGCACAACAACATTAGTTATGGTCAAGATTCGACATCAACTTAACTTGCACAACAACATTAGTTATGGTCAAGATTCGACATCAACTTAACTTGCACAACAACATTAGTTATGGTCAAGATTCGACATCAACTTAACTTGCACAACAACATTAGTTATAAATATCGCTTTATCAGCCTGTGTCTCGTCTCTCCACTGGCGGATGTTGGCCTCCCCCAAGTCTTTTGCAACCCTCATTCGTCACCAGCGACCTTTTTTAGGTCATTCATTAATCTGACAGGGGGGTTCCCACTCTGCGTCGTTCCGTATGTGGTCTCCACTCTAAAACCCATTTGCCCCTATCGGTCGTAAGTTCTGCGGCACAAGATGTCATAAATAAAATATCACCTACTATTTGTTAAATTCAATATTAATTAAACTACCATTAACATATAATTTCAACACATAACTTGATCTATTTGTAGATTTGTATAAAAACTGGTGTAACTGGATATTAGGTGTCATTTGGAAATAAGTCGTCATGCATACGGCATCCAGTTTGCGTGAGAATATGCGGAGGGAGGGGGACATCTCGTTCCGGTTTCTATAATATCACCGGCAGAGAATTCTTCACATATGAGTAATGATAATTCATTACGTTTATTGAATAACGCGACTACAATGTGCTTTGATAAAACTGACTGTTGTTTCAGGTTATAACAAAAAAATAGTAGGCATGTAAAAAAAAGTAAAAATATATTAATTCACGTAAACCTATTAACAGGCGTCATTAATTAAATTACTTTGATAAGATTCTACCTCTAATAGTGGAGGCACGTCATTGGCTGAAATAATCAATGTGACAATCTTTACCAACCAAACCACTAATGACGTGGCGTATATCAAAATGGTGACCATAGATTAGTTAAATCATCATTTCTACATATGGTCGTAAGCAGCAAAGCTATCCAAAGAGTAAACTATTAGCAAAAGACCATCAGCTTAGCAGATTCCAATGAACTGTTAATGTTTAATCTGACTGAGAAAGGAACCTCCAAGGAAAACTCAGCTATAGCAGATTTACAAAATAAAACATATACAGAATTATATACCTAAACACCATCACGTCTTTAGTAAACTATACAATATCCAAAAGCAATCTAAATATACATATAAAATTAAGTCTGGTTAGGTACACCATTTTTAACTCTGGATCGATTTACCATTTTAGGAGAACCTGAATACAGAGAACCAGAGCAAAAACAACGTACAAATTTGACGTAGGTACCAAATCGAGATGCTGAACAGCTTACCACAAGGGTAAAGCCGAGTCAAACAGCTAGTTGATTATAGAAATAGTTACTAAACGATATCGTTTATTAGCTGGAATTAAGGCCCACACACACCTTATGCGTACGATAGAGTCATTGAATTAACTCTATTCTATAGCTGGAATTATTATAAGCTGCTGGTATTCTGCTAACAGCGGTCTCTTGGGACCTCTTTGCTGCTTAGTCTTCTACTAGCAGAAGTAGATTCATTCAAAATAATTTAATTATTAATTTAATAAAAACAACTGTAAAGCTATCAGTAAAGGTTTTAGAAGCAAAGCTCGACACGCGGTGCATTGGAACATTATTATAGGATTCCAGATGAACTAGCTGTATCGAGCCTACAGGCCAGACATCTTAGTGTTTACTCAAAACTTAAAAAACAACATACAACATCAAGTCTAACAAATTAGCTCACAAAAAAAAGATAAGGACCTGATTCAAGACTCAGCTTTACGAAAGTTGGTGCAAGAGTTAAATTCTTAAACGTGCGATATGATGTGCTCAGGCCTTTAATATTGTTTATCTTTTTGTGTTGACAACAAGCTGTGGGATCATAATGCACAGTGGCGTCCTTACAACAAACGTACCTTTGTTCTGTACTACTGACTGAAGCATATTGTATTACACAAACATTAAAGACGTTATTCATTATATAACTAAAAATATCGCCATCTCACTTTAAGATTATTTATTTGAAACTTTTTGCACTGTATACAAAGGCGGACCTAATGCCGCTAGACATTGTTACTCAGTCAACCTTAGGAACATTATGAACATTGTATTTTTTTTTTTTTTATAATTTATTTCCGTATGGTTAGCACGTAACACTTGGATATTGTCAATACATACAAGCCAATAAAAAAAAAAAAAAAAAAAAAACAAATAAAAAATATTACCATTGACCATGGCTGGACCGAACCTAACATCAATACAATAATTATAACTAAAACATTGTTGCCATAAGCGAGGAATTTGTTTTTACTTACAGCTAGATACTTAATATTAAATTCGTGGCTGTAAAAAGGCCATGTCAGCTTACAATCTAATAATAATTATGTCCATAAATATAAATATAAATTCGTGGCTGTAAATAGGCCATGTCAGCTTACAATCTAATAATAATTATGTCCATAAATATAAATATAAATTCGTGGCTGTAAAAAGGCCGTGTCAGCTTACAATCTAAAAATGTATGTGCTAGGTGCTAATATTTGAACTCAAATTCTACTTGAAATTTTATGGTCAAGCTTTAGCTAATATTTTTACAGTAACGTTTCATGCGCGGTGGTGGCTCGGTTGTAAGAACGCGTACCTTAAATCCTACCAAGGTCGGTTCAAACCCACCCGGCATGTACCAATGAGAAATACACTTTTCTTACGTACTGCAGTAATAGTAACACCACCGTTCCCGTGCCTCGGAGTGTACCGAGCGTGCCGTGGCGAGTGTAGGCTAAATTCTCCAGTTCTGGAAGGCCCATCTCCAGCAGTGGAGGTCTAGAACGCTGTGTTCTAGGGCTGTAATGAATGAACGTTTCATTCTAAATTAAATATAAAAATAGCCTGGCCAATGTGAGAAGGCCATATCCCAAGAAATATGTTCTCAAAGAATCAAATGTTGTAATAAATACCGCGTGTAATTGCCAAAACGTTTCTTTTTTATTTAGGCTTTATGTTTCATTAGTAGAACCTTCATTTAAAATAAATTAGGTCACTTTATTTAAAGATAAAAATAATTATCTGAAAACAAAACACTACTGCATGGTAAATAATGCCGCGTCGGAAAGTCGCGTTATCCATCCTGATACATACCTAAAGGTTGGGTAGTGTTACTATTAATTGATCTCGCCCAAAGCCGAGAGACGAAATAGGTATAGAGAGAAAGAATTACGGAAGGCATCGTTCGCGCGATCGTCGACCTCTCGCTTGATTAGGCTCTATATAAGTGCGATATTTTTAGGAACACTTCTCTGAACCGTAACTTAAATTTTTATTACTGAATAATTTAAATAAAGTTCTTTATTTTTATTCTAGATTATAATATAAAAATATTTGCTCTTTAACAAATTTTACACAGTATAATTTAGGATTATCCTTCCTTACACTTTCTTTCATTAAACTTGTAAAATTAATAAACTCCCTCTGATCATCAGACGGGCGCCGTCAATAAACATATTTAAACATCATCTTATCGGCCATTTCCTAAACAAATAGAATTATCCGTCTACCTACATTTTGTTAAAAAAAAAATTGTATAAAGTTTATATTTCCGTAATTAATATATTCTCACATATTAATTGTATTATGTATACTATATATATTTATTGTTATTGATATAAATATAGTAGTATGTAAATTATTATTATGTATGCTTTTATTTCTAATGAACCCCCAATCCTCTACCACACTCCCAAAGGTTAGTTGGAATAAAATGCTGCATTAAGTTCGCCCTTGTATATAACTTTAACGTTTTTAAGTGCAATAAAGAATATATAAATAAATAGCTAAAATTAATTAAAATTTATCCTTTTATCAAAACAACGTCAACGTGTAAAACACGCCGCCAATCTCGTTACAAAATCTCAACCCACAAAAAATCCGTGCGCTTGTGGAATAAATAATGAGTCCCAATATGTGTAAATGGGCTAAACATAAGTGGAGGTCTGCCAACACATACATTGTGGGACACAAAGCTTAACACATTCTAAACGTATTAAATATTTACTAGTTGGTCTCAGTTGTTCAGGTTTTAAATAACTGAAGAAGTGACATTTATTTACCAGAAATAATGAACTTTATTTAATGGTGAAGAAGTCGTCAGATCGAGAAAGAGTTCTTTTGCTTTACTTTTCCACACAAAAATTAAATTTAATAGTTATCAGCCGAGAACGTTATTATCGGTATTTTTCTGAAGCATAAGTTTCGAAACGTGGACTTCCGTCAGAGAACCTAATATACCGACATACTAGTTGCTTTCAAAATGAGCAAGCTGAAGTGGCCACGAGCCCGGCACATCTAGGCAGAACCGATGAACGATGGAGTAGATGGGGAGATCACGTACTGGTAAACGCAGAGTGTGACGACCCCCCGCCAGATGGACGGATGACCTGAGGAAAGTCGCTGGTAGGGAATGGATGAGAACGGTAGGAGATCGTTTGGAACGGCGAGCCTTGGGGGATGACTGTATCCAGCAGTGAAGAGACACAGGCTGATTGTGATGATGATGAATAGTTATCAATCAGTATACGATTTGGAAAAACTAAGATTTTTTAGTCTAAAAAATTGTAATATCTGCTAAGCTTCACAGCTCGCATTTGTAATAAACATAAAACTTGATACGTGACTTGTTCTTGTTTAAATATAAGTATGACGTTTAATTTCTAAACCGTTAAGAATCTCGAGCTAATGACCGTTAGCATTATTTAAAAATGATTTCTTGTAGTCGCAGCAATGTGTGTTATAAATAAAAGATAGATTATGAATTATCAAATGGATACAAAATATTCGTCCAGGACAATCCAGTGTGATCAAATGTTTAAACGTTAATTAGGTGTTGCGACAAAAAACGAATTCCAAATTAACGAAAACAATCAAATACCCAAGTAATTAGTAAAAAACATAACTGGAAACAACTTAAATATAATAAAATATTAATTTCTCTTGACTTTCATACGGCAAGTAAAACCGTGGGAGTCTTCCAACAATCACAGACACAAATGCTCACTAGTAGGTAACACTGGGGGCCTATTCACATGCATACAGTTGCCGTCAGAACGACTGGGCGCCGCGGCCGTGCCGTGCCGTGATAGCTCTTCCACGTGTATACGGTTTACGCACGATCGTCCATTTTGTTTGGTCTTATTCCTGTTTCAATTAGCATCAATAGTCTTATCCCATATAGTAGAACGCACTTCTACTAGTAAAATCGACACCTCATTGTCAATATCAATCTAAAATAAATAAAACAAAAATAGAATAATGAACCGGTATAACGTGTCCATCGCATTATTTATAAAAACTATTATGATTGTGCGCAAAAGTTTTAAAAGTTCAATTTCATTTTTGTCAGACATACTGCGGAAAACTTAAATAACTGTTATGTTATGGTCGCCTCTCGCCGTGCCTTGTCCGCTCATGGGAACGAGTGTAACAAGTCATTACTGCAAAGACGGTTCATCATCATTGGATGAGAGATGGGCCTTTCTGAACATATATCTGGAGAATTTTGCCTACACTCGCCACGCTGGCCAGACGGTTGCCGCGCTGGCCAGACGGTTGCCGCGCCGGAATACTCATAGTGCATAAGCACGGGCGACATACGGTCACGGCAAGGTGGCCATATGATTGTGAAAAGGCCCTAAAGTTTTACAAGATGTGTGACAACATTATTTACCAATATTATGATTTAAAATAAAGATAAAACTAATAAAGGACGTGTACGAGTACTGTAGTAGGAAAGAAGTAAAGATAAAACTAATAAAGGACGTGTACGAGTACTGTAGTAGGAAAGAAGTAAAGATAAAACTAATAAAGGACGTGTACGAGTACTGTAGTAGGAAAGAAGTAAAGATAAAACTAATAAAGGACGTGTACGAGTACTGTAGTAGGAAAGAAGTCATTGGAATTTAAACATACAAAATTAATATTTTCAACAATTTTTACATATAATTCAAGGAAATCTCAGTACTTAAGTTTTTATCGACAACATATACTTCCTTAAATATATTAATTTCATCACAATATTTACGTGTTTATGTAAGATCGATCTTATATATGTATTTTAAAACCAACATACACATTGCTGGCCTAGATTTACCTTAGCGGTGGTGGCTCGGTTGTATTGGTTGGTCCCGTGAGGAGGAGAGAACGTTAAACTGTCGGTCCCGGTTCTACTAATATTAACTTGTGTAAAAGTAAATAAATTGTCATTAAAACATTACATCGGACCCTCGCCAACCCGTCTGGCCAGCGTGGCGGGTGTAGGCCAATTTCTCCAGAAAATTCTAGAAGCCCCATCTCCGACAGTGGAGGTGGTCCTGGTTCTACTAATATTAACTTGTGTAAAAGTAAATAAATTGTCATTAAAACATTACATCGGACCCTCGCCAACCCGTCTGGCCAGCGTGGCGGGTGTAGGCCAATTTCTCCAGAAAATTCTAGAAGCCCCATCTCCGACAGTGGAGGTCTAAGACTGTGTTCTAGGGGATGTGAGATGAGATGATTTATTTATTTAAATTTAAAGAATAGACAGGAACAGAGCAATATAAGAACAAGAATTAAGCAATAGAGTGAAAGCAATTAAAATTAAACCCGCCACCAGATAGTTCTCGCTGTGAATTATAGTAGTGCGCCTTTTGGTGTTCCTTTTGTCCAGGTATATTAAGAAAACAACTGCAATGTAGGTACTCGTATTTGTTTGATGCATTAAAACTGTTAGGTGAACCCCGAACCAAGCCGTCCACACTTTGCGAGCTAAACCCATTGTTGTAGCTTCTTCATATATATTTTTTTAGTCGCTTAAGTTGTACTCCTACTTGTCGGACATCCGATTTTACTTCCGGTGTCTCAGACAAGTTACATCGACCGTTTAATTTTCGAGATCGTGACGAACCCACTGAACTATCCATTAGCTATTGTTTGTTCGACTAATGCAGTAGATGGCAGCTTCGCGGAAGTATTGCGAAGTAATACGATCCGGTCAAGTAGGTATTCACTAGGAAACTAATATCACTTCTCCAGGTACCTACTCGACCACACATTTATACTGATAGATACATGGAAGGCTTAGATATGGTGCGCAGTCTACTAAATGTTCAAATAGTATAATATCTGTAGAAGAAGGACCTTCACCGATCAGTTATGCGAATGGAATCCACTATTTGTGTAATGGATTACGGTTAAGAGGGTTTAATGCTTTTCCAACCCTCTCGCACCTTCCAATATTTATAGTCTAGAGTCTACTTTTAAAAAATATTCTAGATAATGAAAATACAGACAATTTGGAGATACTTTGCTCCACTTACTGAAAGAATTGGGCCTAAGCAGGTCTGCTGTTGGGTAGGGAGAGGTGTAGAATGGTGAGCGTCGTGTTGGTGGTAAGCCCGAGACACTATTCTTCTCATCTTTTACCCACATACGATGGACCCGGCACCCGCACGGTGAATGCTTAGATATTTGTTTTGGTTAAATAGACAACAATCGGTATATATATATATATATATTTCTTAAAATTAAGTACCTACTCGTATAAAATAATATGTCCAAAAAATTCGTTATTTCCTAAAAAGTTCATAGACTACATTTTTAAGTAATATTAAGTATACTGGACTTTACTTTACTTTGAAAATAGTGGATTGTGCGAGCGAGAGGGAAACAAAACCGTTAAACCCTTTAAAGGAAGGGAATTCAAATTCCAAGAATTAATTAAGATTCCAATTAAGGTCGCCAACAAACCAGCTGCAGCGCGGCCTTCACCGTTAGTGTATGTCGAGCACAATCCGCATCACTACTGTGTTATAAATTTATTTTGTGTAACTCATTTGGCGGCCCAATTTCTTATACCGATCGGTCAATTACCATCTTGGCTGTGCAATTCAAAAACATTAAAACTACAGAAATACATTTCGAAGACTTGTATAGGTACATAACAGCATCAAATTGAGTATGCGGCACAAGGTTCCACTAATACCATCGTAAAATCATTAAGTATTTAAAAAAAAAACAACCAACTTTCCTTCTAAATTCTTCTAACTTAGCTTTACTAAATTCTCCAGAAGTCTTATCTTCATCTAGGCCTTCTTGAGACTGTGCTGGTGATAAAGTTTCCTTCCAGGCCAACTTTACTATAGGTCCATCATGACAAATGGCAAGCTCGTCGATGTCTCTAACATACCAAACTCAAGATAGATCACAAATAAATTATTCTGTCCCGACCAGAAATCGAAACCGGCACCTATATGTCTAAATCTAAGGTCTCAACCGCTAGACCATGGAGGCACTTAATAATCTAATATAATTAGTGCTGTCATCTTTTTGTGGTCATAGATATACCCATTAGTTACTGTGACCACCTACCGAGGAGTACTGGAAGCTTCAGTGTCCCTGCTGGAGGTAATTCAGAGGAAGTAGACGCAGATTCAGAAGTATCGTCAACATATGTGCAGGTTACCTTTATATACTTTCAAATGGGTAAAGAAACATGTGTTTTTGTAATTCCTGAGCAATTTTCTTATTTGCAGTTACTAGGTTTAAGAATAGTAGAGCTCATCTGACAAGCACCTTGCAGATACCGTAACTGCTACATATCGAAGTGATCCGTCAAATCATATACCGTTTTTTGCCATATAAATTCTATAACTCGCGAAATATAACTTTCGACTTTAAACATACAAATTCATGGATTCACTGTGAGGGCCCATCCTATGTTAGAGAGATCCGCTTAGTTTTTCGGGCTGTTGACCGAAAAAGCTCACTGTTTTACGGAAAAATACTCGAAATTCTTTCTTCACAATATTTTTAGCTAATGTCGTCTGTTAATTGTTTCTTTTTAATTCATGACCTTTATTAAGCCAAGGTGATGTGAAAGCGGCTGACGGAAAGGTCTGAAAACAGGAAGGCTGGCAATTATTTCTGCCAACCTCGCTATACAGAGGGGGATGTTCCTTGGGACTATTTCAGATGGGGCGTCTCTAGCTAGAGGATTGTTAGCATTAAGGTTGGTTTATATTTCATATTATTTTGGTTATTATGAAGTTTTGAATTATTACTTTGTTATTACTTAATTAAATAATTTTATCAGGATACCGTCTTAGAAGCTTGTTTTATAAATATTCTAAAGGAAAGCAAAAAACGTAAAGTATCATCACGACCGTATTCCTGGTGTGGTGGTCAGAAACTACGATTTGTTAAAGAAGTTTCACATTTTGCCAACTTTTGCTGTCCTATCATGTCAAGTGGCAAGCTCGTCGATATCTCTAGCGAAATCACTATCAAGGAATATCACAAATAAATTAAGTATTTTTTTGTGTCCCGACCAGGAATTGAACCCGGCACCTCAGCGCCTAAATGTATGGTCTTAACCTTAAGACCACGGAGGCAGGAGATTCTAAAGGAAAAGTTAATCAACCGGAAAGTGAACGACCGTTTCCCTTTCGGGGTGGTCAGAAACCACGCTTATAAATAAGTGGATTCCCATTTAGCCAACTTTACTTATAGGCCAATCATGACAAGTGGCAAGGTCGTCGATGTCTCCAGCAGACTTAACCGCTAAAGGTGTTGCTGTGATTGATTTATGACTAAAAAGGTTAAAAGGTAAAGTTGGCATAAGACCTGTTGATATTTAATCTTATTAAAAAAGAAATCTGCAAGGAAAATGCGGATCTCAAAAGGTTTGTAAAATAAAAACATAAACTATTTACATTTTTAATATTATACGCCAAACTGCATAGCAGTTTGTTGGCGAATAGACAATCTTTTGTTACAGTATTTTTTTTACACTATATTTGTCAAAACACAAAGTTATTGAACATTAAATCACATTACTGTTAGTAGTTAGTATTTACTTAGCAACTTTAATTTTTCTTTAAATTCACTTTTAGACATTTTTACACAGTCATCAATGGGCATAATATTATTAAATATAATGGGAGTTAAGAACTTTCTAGTTCTTTTAACATAATAGTTGTTATACCGGTATTCATTGTATCTTTTCTTTTGTGAGAATCTACGTCTGGTCAGCGCGGCTGCCACGTGACGAGTGTAGGCCTAATTCTACACAAATTACTGGAATTCTAATTTTCAACAGTGGAGGTTTAGGACTTTGTGTTGTACAGGTTGTGATGATAATGAAAAAAAGTATCCTCACGACCGTATCATAGATTATGCGAGGGTAAAGCCTTGATAATGATGAGAGCTCAATAAATATATGTTTTGCGTAAAGCTCATCTCGTGTTAGTTAATATGTATCGCAAACCGGTTGAATGTGTATTGGTCTCGCCACCACCTAGTCTGTGGTGAGGCCACTTCCCACATACAACTATCATACGGCTTGCAAACATCAAGCAGACGGTTCACGGTGTTAGCTTGTGACGTGGACTTACTTTTCTAGTTTTTTAAATTTTTTTGCAAATATTTTATTTAACAAATCTGATAGATACGAGTGTTTTTATTATTATTTTTAAATACACCAGAGACTAATTACTAAATTGTGTTACAAAAGTACACCAGTTCCGAGTGATACTTCTTTATAGCACTCAAAATAGAACAAAGATTACTTTAATATTAACTTAAATAAAAATCAATATACAAAAATTTTTAAACATCTTAAAAACTAAACTAGTATTGGATTACGAATATCCAGCCTCCGTGTTACACCAATTTTATAACTGGAGTCCTTCAAGCGAAGTGTGAAAAAGCATCTTGTCAAGCCGGCATACTGTTAGGGACTGATGTCAGTCATTTTTTTATTTTATTTTTTATTTTATTTAAAAAAAAAAATCACAGCTTATTATATTAAACACAAAGTAGCAATAGTGGAACACAAGCCAAAGAGATTTTATATTATTTAGACAATACAATTAAAACAGAAATAAGAGTAAAATATAGTTATTAGATTTAAATTAATAATTGAATTGAACTGGGACTAGCAAAAGTAAAAGAATAATAATAATAAATAAGTGATGAGTGTCTGAATCCAGTTGCTAACGTTCATGAACCTTGCGCGCCACTAATCATCGCGCACCTGATGATGAAGGTCGCTTGTCGTGCTAGTATAAAAATATATTCATTGCCTACTATCCCTTTAATTTGTACAATAAGTCTAGAGAACGATGTAGTTTTAAACATTAAGAATATGCAACACCCTAAAGATTACATTAAATATGTAAATAATTACTTCACCAGCTAAATTGTGTATTATGAATATTAAATTCATATCATCTTCATTATGTTCGTGTAAGGAATCGTAAATACTTGTTCTGTTTGCATTGACAGCGCATCTTGTTAGTCACAAACTGAGTCAAAGCATTCGCCCATTACAACTAGTGCAGATACTATTAACTCAGAAACTAGCTGTTTGATACGGCGTTGCTCGCGTAATATGTGGTCAGCACTATATCATCTATATCATTCATCTTATATGGGGATTTGGGCTAAATTCTATTCATAATTATATATGCATATTAGATAAAATTTATGTAACAAGATTACATCAATGTATTAATGTATAATTACATATATTTAGTTGTTCGAAATAGGTTTACATTAAAGAATGTTTGAATTCCCACAATCCTTACTCACTATCCCAAAGGATAGCTGATACAAAATGTCACTAGACATCAAGCCATTTAAAAGTGTTTTTGTTTATTGTACCAATAAATAATTTATCTATCTATCTAACGTGCCTACCCGATAGTAAACGGTAGGAGAGGTCCAAGAAGGAGCCATCAGTCTCTACCACTAAGCGTTAATAAGTAGCTTATTGAACGTTAAAAGGCTGACACGGGCTGGGAAAGCTCCACATCCTTAGCGTGCGATAGATTAGAAATCTCCAAATGTATTTGTACGCGGGGATAGTGGAATCAGACTTTAAAACGTAGTAGTAGTATAGTAGAATACTTCATCATCATCATCAGCCTATGTTTGTCTACTGCTGGATTTTTGTGCAATAAAGTATTTAAATAAATAAATAAGCAACAATTACAAAAAAATGTTCCCTAAACTTACTGAAGAAGAGTTTGCGAAGTGTTTCTTGGAACCCAGAGACGGACGTGTTGTCACATACGACGTCATCATTATTAAATACTTTATTGCACTTAACTTAAAAGTATGTACAAG
The DNA here is from genome assembly GCA_910589645.1 of Tinea semifulvella. Classification (NCBI taxonomy): domain Eukaryota; kingdom Metazoa; phylum Arthropoda; class Insecta; order Lepidoptera; family Tineidae; genus Tinea; species Tinea semifulvella. The sequence continues at coordinate 210,128 of OU342598.1, read as the reverse complement.
GGCGAGTTCTACCAGCTAACCTTTCCACGACTTCTGTCACTCGTTCGATTCAGTTAAATTAAAATATTTTTTTGCTGAAATATTCCTTGAAACTCAAGCATATCCAAATACGTCAGGACTATATAGTAACTTCTATTACCAATTACTGTACAAGCGAAGCCGGGTAAACCGCTACTTGTTTATTAACTCAATGACCATATTAGTTTCAGTAGTCACGGTATAAACCATAGTATTAATTTGTTGTCGTGTTATGTTGTACATAACTTCTCAATAGTAGAAAGTAAATTACGACTAATTGTGATCAGCAATGCAGCAAACGATTCCTCTTGCATTGCTGCACAAGTTTCCGCTAGCCAAATAACTGAACAAATGTAACATTGCAAGTAAATCGGCAAGTTTTACCTGGTTTTATTGTCTGACATCACGAGATGTCCGCACCCACCTGATGGTAACGACCGACATCAGTCTCTACTATGCCGCTTGAGGGACTCCAGGTTGTAGGATTGAGGATTGTGGTAACACACTGGCTGGGAAATCCTTCCATATCTTCAGCGTGCGACAGATAGTGGCTTCACTAGGTACCGCATTTTAAATAGTCATAAACATCTAGATCTGATCATCATGATTATCATCAACCTCTCCATAATGCCGTTTAAAAGCCTCTCCCAAAGGGGAGCCTGTAATGATCCCTTTCATCCCCGACCAGCTACTCTATGTACAGCCTACTCTATGGTTCATCGGTTCTGCGATAGATGTGTCCGACCCATTGCCACTTCAGCTTGCTAATTTTGAAAGCTATGTCAGTAATTTTGATTCTCAGACGGATCTCAACGTTTAAAATTCTATCCATCAGAAAAATACCAACCTGACTTGAACTTTGATTTATGAAAATAAATATAGAGAATAAATCGAAGGAATATAATTAAAACTACTTAGAGAGAAAATCTAACTAATTTCATTCCAAATACAATTTTACACAGCCTATTGTCGGTCACAAACCTTAGACACTATTCTTCTTATCTCTTTCACACAGATGATGGACCCGGCACCTTCTTCTGACAATGACAAACAAATTATAAATAGTTATTTTTACTATAGATTACTGTGCAATTAAGTTATTTGGAAAATTTAATATGCAGTTTTCATATCAATCAAGTCCTTTAGTACTAGAGCTGTCATGATATTTTGAATATTTTGAACATTTTTCACATCTAAACCGTAAAGGGTTGTTTACCACTGAAATTGTAATCTTGTTGAAATAATTTATTTAAAAATGCATAACTGTTTAGCCCAAATCCCCATACAATATGAATGATGTCATTTCTGGTATCAATCAGATGCTATTCTAATCCTATCTTATTGTAATTTAAGTAAGTATTTATAGCAGAGTTATTTTTGGTTCGTTGACAAGTGAATTTAATTTGCGAATTGTGTTAAAGTAGGATTAATTGTTCAGGTCGGGCTCGGCGAGGGGGACCCCTTACTTTTTGGGTCATCGGTAAATTCCGCTTGTAATCAACGTTTCGAGACACGTTGTTTTTTGCGGTGTTGGGGAATGGTTACAATTAACAAATCATCAGCCATTGTCTCTATTTTGTCACCCTCATCTAACAACCTTTACTCAGCCACCTTCTTCAGGTCTTGTGTTAAGAATTATTCTTAATTACTCGTACAAATTGTATTAAGAAACTGGGAAACAAAAGGTAGAAGTTTCTCGAGATAGTCAATCATAAATTTAGTTCAGCTAATAAGTAACACGACATTCATTGACTGTTGCGTGGTACGAAGTTTGAGGGGTCAGCTAGTTCATAAAATTATTTTAAATTCTTTGTCGATACGATTAGTCTCACTAAACTATCTTATTACTTGTGTTGTGGAACAAGTAGATAGATTCTAAATATATAAAGCTTAAAGTTATATTTTTAACATTATATTTTTATTAACTACAGTTTTTTAGTGTTTACTTTCAGTATTTATTCTACCATAACTTGTTTCGGCAATAATTCGTATATATTCTACCATAACTTGTTTCGGCAATAATTCTTATATATTTTGGCTTTGTTAATTTTTTTTTTACTAACATTTTTTTACGACATGTGATTTCGCTCCCATCTGGTGATAAGCTACTTACGACCGACATCAGACTCTACCACTACTAGATGAACAAGATGCTTTTTCACATATCGCTTAAAGGAGTGGGGAAACACACGGCCATAGCATTCCACATCCTCAGCGTGCGATAGATGTAAGAAAATTTTAAGAGTTTTAATCAACTAAACCGATATTTGTAATTTGTATAATACTAAAATAATGGTTTCCCCGCAGCAGAAGTGTGTCTAAGTTTATTTATATTAACCATAAAAGCTGCAGCTTATACTCGTATCGGGTTGAGCACGTGGCATTCACCATCACTATTAGGTTAAAAATGGACCTTTGTCGATTGAAATACAGTTGGGTTATTGCCACAGTTTACACTAAAGATGAGTCTACATAGGTAGCTTATAAAGTTGCTATGGAGTTGGGTAGGCTCATCTGTGGCATGTACAAATGACGGTTACGCAGGAAGCGAGCAGCTGGTTGCCCACCTGCCATTCTGTGTGGATCGCACCCTACCTTTGTAACCTTATCACTAGAATGCCCTTCAAACATTTCTTTGTGTGTAATAATCTTAGTACTTCTTGTCTGGGCTATACCCAGCTTTGCTTTCAATCTCGTAGACGTTTGTGTGTAATAATCTTAGTACTTCTTGTCTGGGCTATTCTCTTTCAATCTCGTTTATAACTATTTATCCAAGGAGATGGGTATTACTGCCTCCGTGCTGTAGCGGTTATGTCCGTAGATTTAGACTCCGAGGTACCGGGTTCGATTTCTGGTCGGAACACAACAATTTATTTGTGATGTTTCCAGAGATTGGCACGCTCGAGACATCGACGAGCTTGCGACATGTCAAGATGGGCCTATAGTAAAGTTGGCTAAATGTAAACTCGAAGAAGAAGGACGTAGTTTCTGACCTCCTCTGGGGGTACGGTCGTGGTAGTAAAATAGGTAGAAAAAATAAAACTATAAAAAATAATGACGTTTCCCAACAACAAAAAACTCAAACCAAATAACTATCTAAATGAAGATATCTTTATTTCTCAGCTTTTTTTATTAAAATTATTTAAAATGAACATTTCTGCAGTTTTATTTTTATTTTATTAGTTTTTTCCGAACCGTATTTTATATTTTTTGATGTTAAATATTGACTACAGGTAAATTCATGTATGGGAGTTCGCCACTGCTCTTATGGTAATCAAGTTATACCGTTATATCGTATTAGCACAAACCGTCCCAATTCCCTTTAAGATTTAACTATAATAAGGTCGTCATTGATACAAACTGTGGGATCAAAAGACCAACATAACATCTCTGATTACTTACTTGAGTGGAATTCGCAAACAGTTTGAAGAACCGAAGGGATTGCGACGACTCTACGATTGGATACAATTCTTAGAACTTAGGGAATATTTATTATTTGTTATAATATCTTTATTCACGTAAACCTGCTATAGGCATTTAAGACACGTCATTATTTAATTTGAATGATTCTACTCTTGCTAGTTGAAGACTAAACGCAAAGCGCTCCAAAGAGTAGGCTAGCAGAAGACACCTACCGCAGTACTGACGACCGTAGAGCAAACGGGTTCGAGAGTGAAGTATTGTATATCACAGATATTTTTTTGTCATCATTAGGCCATTATACGAGTAAGAGGCAGGTATTTGATTGAGGGTTGACCTTGTAGGAATCTGTATTTCCTCGTCTACTGAAGGGCACGTCCTTGAGCCCGGCCCCGGGGCTGCTAATCGATTACTTTATTTATTTTTCTTTAGCCAATCAAATAAATAGCTATTTTCTCTAAACGGATCATTTTCTTTATTATAATTTACAATCCGCTAGCACATTGGCGGGCATTCCAATGCATAACCGCTTCGGACAAAAGACATTTCTTTATTAGATCGAGAATATTGAAACGATATTAACAAATTACTTTTTAATTCAATAAAATATGAATACTAATAAAGTAAGTAATACTTATATATACACACATATACTTTAGTAGTATATATGTATATACATAACATTAATGTATATACAGGTTGTGGCGTAAATAGTGGTCCAATGTTAAGGCGGCTATACTCGTAGTAAAGGTATTTACCTATCACATGAAAAATATTTAAAATTGGCATTTAAATTAAATAGGAAAAAATGCAATAATTACATTAATCGCTATTGTTAGTCATTTGGATCCTATTTCAAGTTTGTGTTGAGGTATTTGAGTACATATATTAGAGAGACATATATTTTTTTTACTAGTACGACATATGAAGACTGGGGGTTTTTAATACCACGGTTTTTCAAAAGTTTTTTTTTTAATTAATGCACGACATGTAACCTTGGGCCCACCTGATGGTAAGTGGCGTGCAAGGTCCATGAATGTTAGCAACTGAAATCAGACACTCATGACTGACATCAGTCACACTATGCCGGCTTGAAAAATACATATGTAATTCAATAACCTATGGTTAAAATAGGTTTTTTTACCTGATAGATAAAAAAAAACTAGTACTAGAGCCGCTATTTACGCCACATCTTGTATATATCATAATATGTACTGATTTTATTATATACATTTACATTAAATATTTAATACTTAAATAATATTGAAATTTCGTCTCCTCCCTAGCTGGCCTCTCAGCCTTAGTTACGCGGTTATATTTTAGAAAAAAGTAACTGTTTGAAGTTTCTTATAACAGGATAAGATAAAATAATAAGAGTACATGCTTAAATAAGTTGAGCAAAGTTAAATCTGTTTTTCCGTCGGTCGTCGGTCGTCGGTCGTCAAGGTTTCCGAGGAGAGATACTTTCAAAGAGGATTTTCTTTCAACACTTTTTAAAGTGGTAAAGTTGTTATCAAGTAACCTTGGTTGGCTCAAACTCTATATTTTTCTATTTTCTACAAAACTCCAATATTATCTCTCGTACTTTTCGTTGTTGTGTATAACTTAAAGTATAAAGGGAATCAATTGTAAAGTCAGAAATACTGAAAGAGTCTTAATGGTTTCTTATTATTTTTTATTCTATTTTTATTTGCCTCTTTTTAAATCTCAATCAAGCCTTTTCTCATGCTACGGAAAAAAGTTATTGCATGTTTTATGTTAAGGTTTTTTGGTGTGAAATATTCAACTATTTACTAGATTATTTCCTGCAATTAATTAGTAAAAGTAAAGTAAAGAATCGTCACGACCGGATCCCTTCCGGGGAAATCAAAAACCACGCTTCTAAAGGCCCGCTCCTTTCCACATTTAGCCAACTTTACTATATGTAGGCTTATCATTACAAGTGGCAAGCTCGTCAATGTCTCTAGCCAACCTTGGGAAAAACCACAAATAAATTAAATAATTTATGAGACCAAAATGCACGGGTTTGACCGCTAGTCCATAGAGGCAGTTAGTAAAATAAGTTTTTCGTTGATTGCTCGGTTCTGATAAATTTAAACGTTAGAATAAAATATTATATGGACAGAGTAAATAATTTAAAGCTACTCACCCACGTTATAAGAAGGTGCGATTTTGGGTTAATTTAATAAATTTTAGTTATTGTCCTATTTGAATGAACTATTCTGTGTTGTCGTTGAATCCTAATTGTTCGCCCCCGCGAGGTCATCGACCTCAGGTGTCCCAGAAGGCTCGAGCTTTGATGAAAATTGAAAATGTAAATGAACCTGTACTAAGGTCAGAGCTGCCATTCGTTAAGGCATTTTGAACTTATAAATATACGACCGGTGGTGGGTTCCAAAAATCTAAAAAAAATTGCGGCTTTACTTAAATATGTTTTTCATAGATTTAATCACTACTGTTCCTGGTACCACTAATACCAACTTGTAGAATGGTTAACAAATTGACATCAGACCCTCGTCAATAGTGATGCTCAATCTTGGTCTCGGTCTTGACCACTTGGTCAAGAAAGACTCTTGCGCTGTTTTTTCTTCCAAATTTTGCTTAACTTTTTTTGGGGTTGAGTTTTTAATAAATTTTAATTGCATCGTGTCCGTAATTTTGAATATTTTTTGTTCCTAAGGGAAAAAATAACGTTTAGGTATTTGAAACCTGGGAGAGCTCGTTTGAAAATAATCGTATTTTAGAATACCTAAATCCTACCTATACTTAATGCCCCCGAGGTCTAGCGGTTAATTCCGTAATATAATAATACTTGGAGGTACAGGGTTTGATTCCTGGTAGGGACACAATAAATTATTTAATTTATTTGTGATATTTCTCAAATTTGGTACCCTAAAGACATCGCGGAGAGAGATTTCCTTAGTACAATTGAAAAATAAAATATATATTAAGTCAGAGTAAAAGTCTTGCAGAAGTCTTGCGAGACTCTTGCGGAAGACCAAGACCAAGATTGGCTAAGTCTTGGTCTTGGTTTGGGCAACACTACTCGTCAACCCGTCTGGGTAGAGCGTGATGAATGTGTGCATGAACTCTATGTTCTAAAGGATGTAATGATAATTATATATAAGGAGCCTAATCATAGCGTACAGTTTTTCGTGTACCAACTTCACCAATAAAACTGTCGGCCTCGGCTGTTCCACGGACGGTTTATTATCTTAGGAAAGCATTCACGGAGAGCCTGCTTACTATATTAGTTCTCCTTTAAAGTCAAAATTGGTATTCATTGCAAATGGCACATAGTTTCAACGAGAACTACAAATAAGTGGTAGCGGACTGATGGTGGTAATTTCTCCAGTCTGCCGGGGCAGGAAAGTATCCACCATTCGTGCTGATAAACCCAGTAAAGTGTATACACGTTTCGAGATCAAGCTCGAATTGCCGTCGTGCCTAGTCAAGCCGGCATAGTGTTAGGGACTGATGTCAGTAATGAGTGTCTGATTACAGTTGCTAACATTCATGGACTTCGCGCGCTACAAACCATCAGGTGGGCCCAAGGTTACATGTCGTGCAATTATTTAAAAAAAAAAAAATTAATAAACCGTGGAATTAAAAACCCCTAGTGTTAGGCAAGGCAAGACTGCTTAGAAGTTAGAAGATGATAATATTTGCGTTAAAGATGTTATAGATAAGAAAATATGAAACCTAATTACCTGCCTTCATTACTGATTACCTATTACCGAGTTCAACTACATACTTAACATTACTCTATTACGTACCTACCTAACCAGGCAATAAGTTTGGTCAGCAGCGGTTCCCCAATAATAAAGGAATTATTTTTTTACCACTGTGTCTCACGTGTCAGTTACGCATTCTGACAAAACGCAAAGGATCTATTCGAGCTGTCAAAAATGTATGATAGCGGATTGTAAATATTCCGATAGCTAGATATTTTTTAGAATAGATGTGTTTTCAGTTCAGCCCAATAAACTATTTGTTTAAACTTTGGGAACCGCTGAGTTTATAGGGTATTATGTTCATCGCTTCAGTTCATAATAACAATCAAGTCAAAAGATCAATTGACCATGCAGTCGGCAATTACAAGCAATTGACATCAATTTGTCCGACTGAAGACTAAACTGACGAGCTTCCCTTAATGACTAAAGTTTTACAAGACGTGTAGGAGCTGTTTAATTGAAAATATATTCGATGTTAAGGTCCAAAATAAGCATAGCTTTGTAGATAGGGGCTTTTAATATTTTTGACAATAAAACGGATTTTGTTTTCGCACCTAGTGCAATTTCGTGATTACATTATATCCGTTTATAGTATAAATAATACGAGTACATAGAAATGTATGCATCCGCACGCTATGCTGTGCTATGCTATGCTATGCTATGCTATGCTAGGGAGGTAAAACTGGTGCGGTGTTATGTCTCGGTAGGTTAGAGACGCCGAAAATGCTTTTTAACCTAAAAAAAATATATCTACTGTACAAACATACTGGGGATTTACTTGCCATTAAATAACAAAAATACACATCCACCCAAATGCCGTAATGGATTTGAAGTGTATCCAAAATTACCAGGAAAAACGTATTTTTTGTGGTAACATATGGTAATGTTATGTTACCTTACTTAATATTTATTTAATAATTCATGCACCAAAGAAATTTATATGATCTATTGGCAAAGAAGGGTTACTATGACGACTTTCTCAATAATACATTATATTGACATTAATAGTTTATTATATTTTATTGTTATATTATTTTACTATTGACATGATATTGTATTCTTCTTCTTAGTCCTCCACTCTTGGCAGAGTGGTCGTGGTCGCCATTGGAGTGCTAGTAGCACGCTTAATAAGCCGTCGCCACTGCAATTGTATAATTTTATTTTAATACTAACAATGTACGGGTACTTATTTTATGAAACTCACCATTTACAAATACTTATATATGTAGGTATTGATGAAGGTTGATTTTTGTTTGTATAGCACGCAAAAATATTTTAGCACCCTTAATAAATGTACTAAAAGTTTATAAATGATTGATTTTGAATATTAAAAAAGTCCTCACAGTGTCCTCGACGATCGAAGACTTTTGAAATCCCCAACCGATACATTGCGTGTTCCAAATATTTAATTAAAAGTTCGCAAGTAATATATTAATATTGCCTGTGGTTAATATTGTCTTAGAAAATAAACACCGGCAATTGTAAATCTAAATAACCTTTGATGCGAATAGAAAAAGATTGCTTATTAGTTTTAAAAAATTGAGGGTAGGTTAATAAATAATAAGCTGGTGTAGGTAGTTGTTAATTATTATTTAATAATAATTAATGTATACTTACAGCTACTGGAAACGTTGCATTCGTTTAATACACATTGGTAAATAATCCAAGATTCCAGTTCAATCATAGTTGAGGCCGTCATTTTCACACTAAGTTCACAAAACACCGAATAAGGTTTTTAAATTTAGGTTTCAGACCAATTTTCAAGCTCAAAAAAATATTTGGTCACAAAAAAGTTTATCCTATTAAGTAAACAATGACTAAATTCAACTTTTTTTAATTAATAAGTCTTTTATTAAAAAAATATTTCACTAATAATCCGCGAAAACAAAAATAGTATTTACTAGAGCGGTCGCGCACGGACCCGCCTCACACCAGCTGTCAGAATGAATGTGTCTTGTGTTGTGAATAATACTTGTTCTGTGTTGTGAATGGGCCGGGCAGCAGCTGTCTCGTTGAACATCATTTGACATTTACTCGCTGTGTTGCCATATTATTACCTAGAAATACCACTAATTCTTTAAGGGTGATTTGTTTCATATGACGTTATCGCTAAAATTATCGTTACAAACTATTGTACAACATCCCATGCCAACATATTTTTGAATGTAGAATGAAGAATCTTGTCAATATAATCGTGTCATACTAGAAACGTGCCTTTATGTGACCAATGTTTATGTTGGCCTCAGGCGAGCCATGTCCTGACTACTGGACCTGACTCAGGTAGCGTTTAATTCGTGCAGTTGATTCTGCCAGCTTACCCAGCGACCACTATTATTTTTTCAAATATTTTTTTATATCATTATTATTTTAATGTTGACCGCTCAGCGTCATTGCATATGTCGTTTGCGTACGATATTTATATGGAAAGTCTATATGCGCCTTCGTACCGTCAGTCTAGCACTGTAACGTTTTAATTAATTCCATATAAACCATGACCGAGACGTACGTACCGACGTGGATTGTCAATGAAGCACTATAACCGGATTAAGTGTCTTCATTAACCTGAATAAAGTAATATTACCACCCAAGTAGGTAATTATTTACACATTATGAAGAGACATATTCCTTATATTGTAGTTTATATTAGGAGTTGGCAACATTTATGATATCATTCATGGACAACACGCTGTCCAAAATTTCATCGATATCGATATTAATTGCGCTGCAAGTTTATTGTGCTGTAAATTACTTTATTGATTAAAAATTTAAAGCAGTTTTTAGTGATTTTTGCCATATTTCAGATGTGTATACCTGTGCAACCAATCTCTAAAAAAACATCAATTTCTGTATCATATTTTAATATATAATATATTTTTTTAAATAACAGAAATGCCTGTAATAGGTCAACGTGAATTAAGATATTTGACTTTTATAACACCTATTGTATTTGGTTGAAAAAACAGACGTTTATTTTATTTTATTACAAGTAATCGATTATAGGACTTGGAACAATCCCTGAAGGGTCGTCTCTAGACTAGAGAAGTTTATTTTTTATTAGGTTTAGTTTAAATCTTTTTTTTTTAAAGACATAACATCGGTTCTTGTCGTCTCCTCCGGTGACAAGAGGGCTGGCTATTTCTTATTTATTTAACACTTCAATGTACAACTTCATGCACAATGTACTCGTACCTGCGACAACGAATTGGCAGCCACTTTAACTTAGAGATGTAATGATATTTTTGCAAACAATATATAAACCGGATACAAAGTAACCGATCCATCTTGTTCAGCAACACCTCTGAGAGATCGACACTACATACGTCACCATAGTCAAGGAGAGGAAGAAGAGGCCTTGGACAAGGGTAATTTTAGCTTTCAATGGTAGAAAGTTTATTTAAAGGTATTTCTTCGCCCAAAAAAATAATTTGCAATTCAGCGGAGAAATGCAGCCAGCGTTCTTGTCACCATTCCACGCGGACGGGACTTATATTCCTATCCCTAAGGATAGTAAGAGTAATAATTTTATTTTATATTTTAAAATATTTATTTAAATAAATAAATGTGAACCCTTTAATTTTTACTCTTTAAGTATTTTTATTTATATTTACAATTTTAATAAGTAATCGATAATTTTCATTACACATCACTACACCCCATACTTCAAATTTAGATTTACTTAGTCTATGGATTTCACTGTGTGTTGTTTTTGTTGCGGAGAAAGTGGTGTTTATATTTGTAAATACGTGAATAATTCTAAATGTTTACAAATTTGTTATATTTTAAATAAATTACTTTATTACAATTGAATAGGAGTGTTTGTGGTCGTGTTTTGGCGTTGGAATCTAATATTACGACTCGTATTTGGTAAGTTTTTCCTTTCGACCCACACAGTAGAAACACCTGCATTTGTTAATATTTAACAACCGTATTAGTTACCTTAATTTACTTTCTTAATATCTTACGTCAATGCGATGCTTTGTTAATTACTATTGCAAAAGTAACATATTAATAATATTGAATTGCCTTGAGTGTTTTAAAATTTTAACCTTGGATGGGTGTCATCGCTTCTACATTATTGAATTTAAATGTTAAGCGAGAATTACCTTTGTGTTACGATTTCGACATTACCTGTGTTGTATTACTAAATATTCGGGGACGCTTTAGAATCGAGACGCACGAATTAATTATAAATGATTGTTGTATTTGATAGATAATTAAGCCCTGATGCATGAACTAGTAGATTTATTTGAGGGAGATGCCCCGTTAAAAAAATATAACACTTTTAAGTTTTTAGGTTAAGTTGTAAAAAGAGGTAAACATAACAAGACGCATTTTTAACTTTTTAGTAACTAGTAGACTGTCAACATTATTTATCAATGTTATACTCTTAGTAAAGTAAATAAAAACGTAAAAACTAAAAACATTTCAATATCACGAGCAACAAAAAACAATTAAAATCAATAAAATAAAATAAGAAAATAATTAACCATTGTTTTTTTTTTTAACAATGGCACAGATTACTGCCTTAGTATTATGTTTCTTAGGCCATGGAATCTGTGTTTTTAGTGCTACTTTCGAATTAAAACCAATTTTCGCTTTTTTTACTAAAGTTTGCTTAAAATGTATAAAAACCATAGAGCAACGCTAAGTCACTCTTTCTGTGTAGTTATAATTATGAATGCCCCTGCAATTGTTTCCGAGAATAAAACTTCTAAAACGAAACCAATTCGGTTCTGGCACTTCGCCGACCGCTACCGCGGCACGTTCGCTTCGCTCACTCGGCTCGTGCACGCGGTTAATCGAGGTAACCTAACCCAACCTAATCGAACCAATTCGGTTTTGGGTACTGAAGGACTAACCTAACTGAGCCAATTCGGTTTACTTGATAATGACAGTTGGCTGTGATGTGTGTTGGATACGACTTAATCGAGTCTAACCTAGCAGTGTCGTATCTGACTTAAAGGATTTCTGGATATGACTTAATCGAGTCTAACCTAACCTAACAGTGTCGTATCTGACTTAAAGGATTTCTTATACGGCCATATATTTATTATAACTATACTAAAGGCTTTCTGTGTAGTTATAATTATAAATGCCCCTGCAATTGTTTCCGAGAATAAAACTACTGAAACGAAACCAATTCGGTTCTGGCACTTCGCCGACCGCTACCGCGGCACGTTTGCTTCGCTCACTCGGCTCGTGCACGCGGTTAATCGAGTTGGCTGTGATGTGTGTTGGATATGACTTAATCGAGTCTAACCTAACCTAACCTAGCAGTGTCGTATCCGACTTAAAGGATTTCTGGATATGACTTAATCGAGTCTAACCTAACCTAGCAGTGTCGTAATTGACTTAAAGGATTTTTGGATATGACCTAATTTATTTGAATCTAACCTAACCTAGCAGTGTCAAGGATATCTTGCTATAACTTAATTGAGTCTAAACTAACCTTAGCAGTGACGAATCCGGCTTGAGAACTTGTATACTTAGAAAAAAAAAAATATTTTTTTATTGAAGACATAAGGACTTAAAACCATGACCATAAATAATAAAAAAAAAATTGAAGGACCTAAATCCAATGCAAAAATATTAATTAATAATACTTTTAATACAATAGAACAAATTATAAATTTTATGTTTAGTGTATAAAAGACAGTTAGTATGGTGCCAAATAAATGTTAGTGTGTTAGTGTTAGTATATACCTCCATGTATGTTATAATATCATGTTGATTTACATCAATTCTTATTATGTTTACCACTTTTTACAACTTAACCTAAAAACTTAAAAGTGTTATATTTTTTTAACGGGGCGTCTCCCTCAAATAAATCTACTAGTGCATGCATCAGGGCTTCATTATCTATCAAATACAACAATCATTTATAATTAATTCGTGCGTCTCGATTCTAAAGCCAACCCAAATATTCTATCAAAATAGCCTCTACAATAACTTTACTCCAAATTTTGGCTATAATGTTATAATTTTGGGCATAAATGAATGTATTACTGTAGTTGGTTGTTTATACTCATCAGGAATAGTATAAACAATCTAACTAGTTATGTCTCTAACCTGATACCTTTAGCTAGGTAGGAACAGGTATATCTTGTGGTTGTGATATCATATTTCTACATTCTATTTTTAAGCTTAGAGATTTCTAGCACCTACTTAGTTACCTAGCATGTGTTAAAAGATTAGGTAGCTCTTTAAAGACAATGGTAGCTCCCAGCTAACATTAATACTCAATTAACTTTAATTAAAAAACTAAATAACCCTTTTTAAGATAGGTTTATTTTTTCCACCATGTATCTGTAAATGCAAAGCAACAATTTGTTAGTCTCATATTTTCACAAAACCATTGGCAGTTTTTATTGATCATATTCTACATTGTTTCTTTTCAGTTACAGGGTTAAATAATAAAAATAAAATATAAGCCAAACCCAATAAAAATGTCCCCTAAACACATTCCTAGAACACCGGCAACATTTTCTTTCCATATAGCGAGACTAATATGTTGGCAGAAACTATTACCAGCCTTTCTGTCTCCAGGCTTTACCTTCAATCATTGGTTATAGGTCCTATTGTAAAATTGTATTTTCAGCCAAAGTATTATGGTTTAAGCTGGCTAAGGCTGGCGAGGGTCTGATGTCAATTTCAATGACAATTAATTTCCAATTCCACAAGTAGTGGAACCAAAAACAAAGCTTAACCTGCTTTCTCACAGGAACTGTGGTGTTGTAAATCTATGACATCAATGAGAAATATATTTTACATTCCAAGGTTTAAATGGTGACCTTTTTGGATCTTAAGGGAAGTGTTCCGGACCACCACCACTTGAAGCTCACCAAGGCATAGCAACTGCCAATTAGTATCTAAACAATAGTGGTAATATTATTATATATTTTTAAAACAATTGCAGTAATGTAAGATATCTTGTGATAAGGACCTTATCAGCAATTGTACAATCATGACCATAAACAATGGACAAGGTACTTGCTTGGATAGGTACACTCAGACACAACTCCGTATACACCTGACTCCATTAAGATAAGGACTAATTCTGTTTCATAGTTACTTTTATTTACAAAACATGAATCACATTAATACTAACAGTAGTAACAAATAAAGAATACAATATTAATTTTGATTCATATTTATTGTTACAACAAATAGTTTTGTAAGATTTCAAATTGTTTTGCTTAAATTCAATGCCTTCAATATAAAACGAATCAAAATAACACTTTTTAAAATGAAGCTAATCAAAGTTTTGCAATTATTTTTTCGTCTTATCTGTTAGTATCGTATCTACACCTTAAAATGCAAATTTTGTGGAGTTCATTTATTGATTAAAATCACAATTCTTAAAATCAAATATATTTTTGGGCCACAATTACAAAATAAAAGCTGATTAATGTTTTCCGAGAGTTGTAAAGAGAGAGGAAGACACATTTCTAAGCATTTCATGGATTCACCGTGCGGGTGCCGGGTCCATCGTGTGTGGGTAAGAGATGAGAAGAATGGTGTCTCGGGCTTGTGACCGACAATAGGCTGGTTTAAGAAAAGGAGGCCTCCCTTTTTTATTTTATTGCGCGATACGATAATACGCTCACCATCCACCATTCTACTTCTCTCCCTACCAAAAAGAAAAAAAAGCTGCGAAATGTTTTCCGAGAGTTGTTCTAATGCCCTTGAAGTTATCTTTTTTATTTTTTATTATTCAAATTGAGCATGACAGCCCCATCGAAACCTAACCTAAATTTCAATCAATTATTAGTTCTCTATCTACCTATTCATAATATAAATATTTAAAAAATAAAAACTAACTTAGCCGATTGGGAACAATTGTCAGCTAGCACCAAATTAAAGGCACTCAAATTGTATGAATAACATGAAAGGTTGCCAAAATGTATATCTTTTTTAATTTTTAACGCTAATTAAAGTTAAAAGGTTTGTTAGTGATCCTGTTAGAATGGGGCTAACAGGTTTAGGTGTCAGGAGTGCGGCTCGGCGGAACCACACATACTACATCGTTGGCATTAGTGGAACCGGGACCGACGGCTTAACGTGCTCTCCGAGGCACGGGAACGGTGGTGTTGTAAATGTATGTAAGAAAAGTGTATTTCTCATTGGTGCATGCTGGGGGAGTTTGAACCGACCTTTGTAGGATTTAAGGTACGCGTTCTTACCGTACCGTTCCCGTGCCTCGGGAGAGCACGTTAAGCCGTCCGGTCCCGGTTCCACTAATACCACCTTGTGGAATCGTTAATAAATTGTCAATAAAAATTGACATCATATCCTCGCCAAGCCGTCTGGCCAGCGTGGCGAGTGTAGGCCAAATTCTCCAGACATATGGTTCTGGAAGGCCCATCTCCAGCAGTGGAGGTCTAGGACGCTGTGTTCTAGGGGCTGTAATGAATGCATATAAAAATCTATAATAACTTTATAAATACAATTTAGCCCAAATCCCCATACATGATGAATTATGACCATTCTTCGCAATCACAAGATTTATTCGCCGGGTCCATTATGAGTAGGGTAAAGAACAATGTCTTGCGACTTGAAAAATCTTTGTAAACATTAGATTGTGCGAGCGAGAGGGATGCGATAACCCCTCGCATCCAATAAAAAATATTTTCTTATTCATAACAATTACAAAATGACTATCTTGCATATTAAAACTGCGTTGCATGTTTTATTGTTAGGAATAGCCTCTACGTAGTTCCTATATTATCTCGATGTGTGTATCCGAGACCCTGTGCAATACTGTGCAATACTGTACATAGTGAATTGGTAGTAACCTTCATGACGTAATGACTTCCAATTGTTTCTTGCTTCCGTACCCAACCGACTATACTAGCCGCATGTCTCTGGTACCTACAACCTGCGTGACATTACATCATGTCGCTTGATGGATCCATTAGTATTCATGTATGCATCATTTCACTTTCTACACAACACCACACATTTAATAAAATTTGAATATACGTTTATTGGATCATAATATTTATTCATTTAAATTAATAACTTTAATTTATATTTAATTTGTAATATTCTCGAGTCTGGTACGCTGCAGCGCTGGAGACATCGACGAGCTTGCCACTTGTCAAGATTGGCCGGCAGTAAAGTTGGCTAAATGTAAATCCGCTTAGTTATAAGCGTGGTTTCTGACCACCCCGAAAGGGAAACGGTCGTGATCATACATTACTTTTTTATAATAATAAGAATACATGATAAATAGATACAACAGCAATACAAAAAACAAAATATAATTATTTAATAATACACTATCATGCAAACTTGCTCAAACCGATTGATCAGTCTACCAACTCCAAGTGCCCAGTCGTCATCGCTCTTACCATTGCAATGTTCGCATTAAAGAGATCGACACCCTATAACCTGGAGAACTTTAAGTCCATTCTTAGACTGCTTACCGTAGCAGCATATAAATGAGAAAAAAAACTCATTTCCGGCTAAAAAAGAGGAATAATAGAACTGTAGATTGCTTTAGGTAGGTATAGCGGGTTTTATAATGGCTCTATAGTGTAGTACGGCTGACCTTGGTAGGTACACTTCTGATATTAAGGTCGGACTCCGTCGATGACACAGCTCAAGGTACTCGTCCATTCTCGCTGTTTTAGCTTATATCTCGATTTAGGATGAGTGTGTACTTTGATTGTTGTTAAAAATTTGCGATAATAATCTTTCTTTCAGAATAGCTCTAGCACTTTTGACAGCCATAAATCTATCTTGGTTTTTAGGATTAATTTGTCAGGAATAATATTTATAGTTTTGGAACGCAATGACAGATACAATACAGACAGCATCCCTTCTGGGGTGGTTAGAAACCACGCTTTTAAGGAAGCGGATTCACATTTAGCCAACTTTACTTTGGCCCATCATATAGGCCAAAGGAGAGAATTAGCACTAAAAAAAACTTAATAATAAGCGAGTTACTATTTTGCTAATACCGAAATAATCTTCCAGCTATCCAATCAACCAACATTAGTTTGGTTCGTGCCCAGCGTACCTGTTTTAACAAGAAATGTCTATCAAATACCTATTTTAGTATTATTACCTAATTAATTATTATAAGTGTTATTTATAATAGTTAAATTGCTGCTAACTCTTTTTATAAATTATATTTTGTGTTGAAATGTTTATTCGTTACTGTCCTCGTATTCACATCACCACATAAGTATCGCCAACAACCAACTTCGCAACCCCTAATTACCATACTGTTAAGGACTTGCCAATCTGCTCCATTGTCGACAATATAAAAACCACAAATTTCTCGTGATACCGTAACGTGCTTATTGTTTAACCAAAAAAGTATCATAAAAGATAAAAAGCTGGTTTTTATTATTTTATAAACAAAATAAGACTTGTAATGTTTTTTTATAATATTATCATTATTTTATTATAATTGACTGCAATAATTTATTGTATTTATTATAATAACTGCTTTCGTGGTCTAGCGGTTTTAAGTCCGTGGATTTAGACTCGGAGGTACCGGTTTCGATTCCTGGTCGGGACACAAACATAATTATTAATGTATATAAATACATTTAATTAATATTTGATTTATTTGTGATATTTCTCGAGTTTGGTAAGCTGCCTGGAGACATCGACGAGCTTGCCACTTGTCATGATTGGCCTATAGTAAAGTTGGCTAAATGTGAATCCGCTTATTTATAAGCGTGGTTTCTGACCACCCCGAAAGGGAAAAGGTCGTGATGATACTTTACTTTACTTCTGACTGCAATAATAAAAAAAACGTTGCATAAAAAGTTGTATTTTCAGACGCCGCTGATTTTCTCTTTTGCCACTATTATTGCTCGGAAGTGAAATATTATCTCTTAGATCGTATTCACAAGTCAAGCTCTATATAAATAAAATTCAAAGGAAAATTCATCTTGATTCCCATAATCCTACATACAGTTGTAACGGTCGGAATTAAATTTTAATGTAATTAGTAGGTCCTGTCTTCCGCATTAAGTGGCCTCGGTCTGTCTGGCGTGTCATGGTCACTATCAATTATACTATTAGGACTATTTGGGACGAAAACATAATTAACATTAATTAACCAACAAAACACAAAGTCATTCATAAACGTTTCGCAAAACTTCCCGCGGCCTATACCTGGACACAATAGGGTGACTATTGTAAAAAATATGTTTTTTCTTCTTTATTTCATTAGATTACCTAAAATTACACTGATTTTCGTTTTAATTAACGAAATAACTTATATTTTATTAAAATAAATACATACATAAAGATAGTTATAGGAAAACACAAGACAGCGTCAGTGATGTCACTTAATAATAAATATTGTAAATCTGCTTATTAATTCTCCGAATATTTTCGAACAAAGTATATGAAAATTGAATAAATTGGACCTACTTACTTTTATGAAAGCAATATTTCTACTTTTCCGAGGATAGGTTCTATCATGATTACAAGTTTATTTGCAAAGAACAGTGATTTCTGTTCAGTTGAATTCCGCAACGTTAAAACGTGAATGTAAGGATTATTTAAATTGTCAATGTTGTAATAGCTTATTATACTCTTACATACCTAATAACTTTAATTATTATTTTTAAAAAGATATACTTTTTTTACAAATTATGGGGTCACGTTATACTAAAACTATAAAAATATAATGTTACATGTTTATTTGTACACTGAGGCACTAAACAACTTTTGTAAGTATTTGGATTCATTTGAGTTATCTAATTTATGTAACAAAAACTAAAGTCGTTGTTAGTGTCGTAAATTAGTTGTTTATTTATTATTATTTGACGTCATCCAGCAGCCATTTGAAACCGCAGCGAACTAAAATTCTAACAAGATTATTTAAGATTTTAAGGCAATTTCGACCACATAAACAATAATCTAAAGCATTTTACCAGGACTCCGTAAGTAACATAACAATTTAAAACACATTAAAATAAAATACAAAAAATCTATTGTATTATTTAGTCGACGAGCTAACTTGAACACTCTCTAGAATTCGTTTGCGGTCAGAGCTCCTCAAAATATTCCAGAACAAGGAATTCTGGCAGCATTAGGTGTTGGTACCGCAAGTACATTCGTGGATTTTGGATACGACCGGCGCCGTCCACCGAAGGTTCTCGTACTCCCGGAAAGTGGTCACAGTACATGATGAGTACTTCTAAGACTACAAGAAGATGAAATAACTAATATTATAAGATGTTACTTTTGTATGTATCGTCATGATCGTAGAACAGTGTCGGATTTAAAAAAATACCCATAATTTTGCATATATATTTATATATAGTTTTATATTGTTTGTGGTCTGTAATTTATAGTGCAAATATTAGAAAGGGTTCCAAAATGAAATCTAGAAGGTTTGCACTTATTATGAGACTTAAAAAGTGTCAAAAAAACAGTCAAAATGACAGTTGAATGGCCGCCATGAAAATTTTAAATATAACAGATCCGTCACTGTTCTACGATCATGACGGTATGTTAGTTGTTATTAGTAAAAAATATTTATTTTTATTATTCTAAGTGCAATCAATGTGATAATAGTGACAGTGGCTAGATTCAACGCCTCCCCCAAGGCTCGCCACTTCACACGATCTTTTGCCACCCTCTGTCAGACCTTTTTCAGGTCATCCGTCCATCTGGCGGGGGATCTTCCCACTCTGCGTTTTCCTGTACGTGGTCTACACTCCATAACTCGTCTAGTCCATCGGTCATCCGTTCTGCGACAGACGTGTCCGGCCCATTGCCACTTGAACTTACTAATTTTGAAGGCGATGTCGAATATATAATTATGTTTAATTGAATTCGTAAAAACAAAATTTCACAAGACCCTAACCTAAGGTAACCATAGTTCGCCAAGTGAGTTTGGAAACGTTAGAGAAATCAATAAACACTTAAGTCGAGAAAGCAAACAATTAAACAGTATTTAGAGAGGCTCTCTTGTGTGGAACCTTTGCCAAATGCCAACGACCTGTAAGTGTTTTTCTTTTTCTTTCAATACAAACTTACAGCACTCGGGCAATTTAGCTTATACCTACTTATTATTTTCTTGTTAAAAGATTATTTTTTTGTTAAAACAATTTTAATTCAGCATTATATCGTTTAACATTACTTCTCAAAATTTGGTCCTTCCGGCGAGGTTAATAAACTTATAACAAATGTAGTTTTAGGTTTTATCAAAATCATCACAGAATCTTTCTACATTTTTAGATATTCCTTGTACTTTTAGCCATCCATGGCAACTGCCTCCGTGGTCTAGTGGCTCGAGGTCCATGAAAGTTAGCAACTGGAATCAGAGACTCATGACTGACATCAGTCCCTAACACTATGCCGGCTTGACTCGTAGAATCCTCTCCGTTACAATTAAAAGCAACTACATCCAACCGCAGGCGTTGGATAATCTTGTGACCGCACAGGCAGGTTACAGTACCTATCAAAGTTTTAGTCAAAATATCTTTATTCACGTAAACCTATTACAGGCATTTGTGTCACGTCATTAATTAAATGATTTTAAATGATTCTACTCCTGTTAGTATAAGACTAAACGAGATAGTAATCCAAAGAGTAAGCTGTTAGCTGAAGACCAGCAGCTTAGCAGATTCCAGTGACCTGTAAATGTTTAATCTGACTGAGATATGAATCTGCTAGGAAAACTCTGCTATATTAGATTTACAAAATATATACAGAATCACACTACAACGATCAATTAATAACCTTTTAAATTCAGTTATTAGTACCTAAACCTATAAGATTAAAATGAGAAACACACTTGTCTGTCGTATATTTGTCACAGATTTACCGTAAGAAGAGAGCACATTATTAAGCCGTCAATCGGTTTTGTTTCAATTAATAGGAAAATCGCGAAGAATTTTAAATAATGACATCATTATCGTATCTCGCGAAATTCTCCAGAAATATGTTCTGGCAGTGCAAGCTTAGAACTCAAGGATGTAGGGGTTGTGATGAAATGATACGCGATTTCGATACGTCATCAGAGAATACATGTTTTGAGTGTGACAAGTAAAAAAGTTGAGTGTGGCGGCAGCCTCACCGACACGTGTCGGCGCCGACACGCGATGTATCACGCTCCTGAATTGAAATCATCAAACCTCACATTGAAGGGACCGGCATAAAACTATTTAGTCACCTGAGTTACCAGAATAGCTTAGCAGATCCAAGTCACTGCCGGTTTTAGATACTTGTGAGATATGATAATTCTAACGAACAACACAACCTCGTTTCTGTCAACCTGTGTCTATTCACAGCTGTCTAATACTACTACATTCCCGTGCCTCGGAGAGCACGTTAAGCCGTCGGACCCGGTTCCACTAATACCAACTTGTGGAATCATTAATAACCAGTTTTCTCAATTCTCCAAAAAGTTCTGAACGGCCATCTCCAACAATGGAAGTCTAGAAGTCTGTGTTCTGG
Organism: Tinea semifulvella; assembly: GCA_910589645.1. Classification (NCBI taxonomy): domain Eukaryota; kingdom Metazoa; phylum Arthropoda; class Insecta; order Lepidoptera; family Tineidae; genus Tinea; species Tinea semifulvella. The sequence continues at coordinate 188,520 of OU342598.1, read as the reverse complement.
AGGCTGTCATGTTAATATCATTCTTTGACAAATGTTTCAACCTCTATCCATCAAAGAAATACCGAGCATAGCTTGCTGAAACCAGACTCACTATCAGTGTCCACGTTTCATCTCCGTACAACATTACTGAATTACGAACTGTCTGAAATCTTTCGTCTTTAAACACCGTGGTATGTGTGATAAGATGTGGCCCTAAATTATTTAATTTGTCCGGCTGTTTCATGATGTGTTCGGGTTGGGAGTGCTATAATAAGAACGGACACCCCCAGTGGGCGGCAGGTATAAACAAATCTCATGACAAACAAAATTGAAACGCAATTGGTTACGTATTTAGAAGTACCGGTCATACTGACTGAGCGCCGAGGTGACGTGGGTCTTGGCACGCGCTGAGGTGACGTGGGTCTTGGCACGCGCCGAGGTGACGTGGGTCCTGGCACGCACCCAGGATGAACAACTAAATACAATACGTAAATACTCCTTGTCGATACTAAGGCGTTATGTTTTGCTATCGCCTTTAATGGTAACGTATGTTTTGGAAAATTATAACACTTGGGAAGAAAACTCCGTTCACGTAAAACTATTACATGTATTTGTGACGCGTCATTAATTAATAGCATTTTAATGATTCTACTTCTGCTAGTGGATGACTGAAGAGTAGGCTGTTAGCAGAAGGCGAATCTCCAAGGAAAACTTATAGCAGATTTACAAAAAACATATACAGAATTATACAACAACAATAAATAAATATCTTTCAAATTCACCTATGAGAACACAATACAATACACATACCTGGTACAGTTGTACCCCACCAGGTACGAGTATGTCAGAATTGGTGTATACCCGGGAATTGTTTCAGTAAGTGATGCAATTCCTCTCGCACCAACGTCCATTACATAAAGCTTTTATCCGTTCCTAATCATTTCTTCTGCGTGAGATCATAATATTTGCTCGACTTGTTGTGGTCTGTTGGAATTTAATTAACCTTGACTTTAAGTAACAGTGTATTCCTAATTATACGTTAATTTAATTAACGTTCTGTACGTTGTATATACGTTGTATGGTGACCCGGGGAAGTACGCGTACATACAGACTACGTTATCAGACGACCAAGCGAATAAAATTGTGTTACGGATCAGCCTAGGAGACATATTGCGAGGCGTTGTTACTCGACTTAACTGTGTACTTGACGTATTCAATAAGACAGGATATTTAGCAATGTTATTATTACAGTACTAAAGAGCGGAGGTGGCTCGATCCAAAAAGGTTAACGGTTCAAACCCCGGTGTACCATGTACCAATGAGATTTACTTTTCTCCGTACATTTATTTACTTATTAAGGAAAACTATTGACATTTACTCACAAGTATAAACACAAAAATTGAAACACAAAGTCATTCACACGATTTTACTAGTAGCGTTAGCGTTGGAATAATACATATTTGAAAGAACGAAGAATATTTTATTTGTCACATTAACGAAAAAAAGTAGACTTCAAATTAAAAGTGTGTGGTGACAAATAGGGAGTCAGCTCAGCATTAAGCTCAGTCACAGCTCAGCGCTCGGTTTCAGCACGGTTTCAGCTAATCCCTTAATGTACGAGTAAATTTAAATAATATATGTGTCGAGGCTCTGTTACAGGAATACAATATTAAATAATAATTTAATTTATTATATATATTACACAAATAAATAATAAACAATCATAATAAATGCATATTCATGCATGACAATTACGATATAGTATTATATTATTTATATACATATATATATATATATATATAAACACATACATACACACACATACATATATTTATAAGTGAACAGTACAGTACACAGTAACAGTACTGCTACAGTAGCAGTTGAGATGCCAACAAAGACAGTTTAAATTTATTTTAAAAGCCACCACCGACTGTATTTATTTATGTATACACCATTGATTTTGCATACTGAAACTGGTCCTGTCGGCCGTCAATACATTTATGGAACGAGCTTCCAAGACTGCATTAACGGAATCATACAGTATTTGGTTGGGTAGGGAGAGGAGTGAGAGAATGGTGGATAGTGCGCGTATTGTTGCGCCTCCTTTGTAAAGCCTATATATAGTCAGTCATGTCATGTCTCGCTGAGTAAGTTAAGCCGCCGGGAGATTCCACTAATACCAGTTCATAAATTGTCATTAACATTGACATTAGACCATCGCCAACCCGTCTGGCCAACCCATCTGGCCAGGTGTAGGCCACATTTTCAAATAAATCAATAGTGGAGGAACTGTCTTTACAAATTTTATCAAAAATATTCGCATTGAAAATGTGTCTTCTGTAAATGTTTTGATAAATATTTAAATTTGTTCCAGGATCGTCTCTCGTCATGGTGATGGAGGCTGATGCGATGTCAGACAACATTCCTGACGGTTAGTATCAATCTACTATCTAAACTAGAAAACTGCCAGCGCATACATCGGACGATATTTTAAACTTTAATCGTTAAAGAGACTCCATTTTAGTACAACCCAGACGCGGAGGTACCGGGTTCGATTCCGGACACATTAATTATTTTTTGTGATATTTCTCAAATTTGGTACGCTACACATTAGCTAAATGTGAATCCTTAATCGAGCAGTTAGATGACACCAATTCTAATATAGAAGAAGCTCGGATTTGGGTGATCGCGCCATTTTGCTAACTTCCCTCGCCTACGTTATGTCGCTGACCTGAATTCGAGTGCAGATGTGTTCTAAAAATAATATGATCAGCCGACATAGTTTCCATTACACAATTTTATAATGTCAATTTTCCGCAAAGAAGTGAACTGCTTCTATTTAAATCAATCAATAGGTCATAGAGCGTCTTATACAAATCAATTGACCGCCTCCGTGGTCTAGTGGTAACAAAAGTTGCCGTGAACTCGGGAGGTCGTGGGTTCGATTCCCACCGGGGGCAAGTTGTACATTGTATAATTTGTCTCGGTCTGGGTGTTTATATGTATAATATGTATATATTTACAAAAAAAAAAGTATAATATGTAGTTTATCAACCATCTAGTTTCCGTAACACAAGCCTCGTAGCTTACCACGGAAACTAGATGGCGCTGTGTGACCTGTCTGGAAATATTTATTTATTAATATTGTGTATAGTAGAAGAGTTATTAATTGAATTGGTTTAATTGAAAAAATAGTTTATTGCAATGGTGTGTCACAATTTGATACTTTCTCGGAGTACCTACCTGCCTACGTCCCAAAATAAATAAATATTGCAATAAAGTATTCACCTATCTACTTTTTTGCACTGTCTCCGTGATCCTGATCTAGCTTTTTAAACTATTTAGACGCGGAGATACCGAGTACAATTCCTAGTCCTGACATATTTATTTATGATATTCCTCTTCTCTGGTACGCGTCGAGACATGGACGAACTTGCCACTTGTCACTATATATGTGACGGGAACAGTAAAGTTGGCAAATGTGAATCCCCTATTTATGACCATCCTGCAAGAAATACCTACCTACAAGAAATGTATTTCAGTTCTAAATACATACTGAACCAGTTCTGAAAACACACTGAACCAGTTCTGAATACACACTGAACCAGTTCTGAAAACCTTATAGTCCTGAAAGGTTTAAAACCACTATAATTATACTTGGGATAGCAAATAAGAATAATTAAAACCACTATAATTATACTTGGGATAGCAAATAAGAATAATTAAAACCACTATAATTATACTTGGGATAGCAAATAAGAATAATTAAAACCACTATAATTATACTTGGGATAGCAAATAAGAATAATTAAAACCACTATAATTATACTTGGGATAGCAAATAAGAATAATTAAAACCACTATAATTATACTTGGGATAGCAAATAAGAATAATTAAAACCACTATAATTATACTTGGGATAGCAAATAAGAATAATTAAAACCACTATAATTATACTTGGGATAGCAAATAAGAATAATTAAAACCACTATAATTATACTTGGTATAGCAAATAAGAATAATTAAAACCACTATAATTATACTTGGGATAGCAAATAAGAATAATTAAAACCACTATAATTATACTTGGGATAGCAAATTCACGAACGCGTTGGAAGATGTTTTTAAAATGCTAGACTGGAATTACTGCGGCATAAACATCAATGGAGAATTCATCTCACACCTCCGATTTGCGGATGACATAGTCATTATGGCCAGTTCACTCAAGGATCTTAGCGGAATGCTGAACGGCTTAAACGTAGCATCCCAGCGGGTTGGTCTCGAAATGAACTTAGACAAGACGAAAGTCATGTTCAATGATCATGTCAAGCCGAGGCCAATCTGCATAGGAAACGACACTCTCGAAGTTGTGCAAAATTACGTATACCTCGGGCAGACTATCCAATTAGGAGCAGCCAACTTCAGCAAAGAAGCCGACAGACGCATTCAGCTAGGATGGGCGGCATTCGGGAAACTCCGGCACATCCTCTCATCGTCTATACCACAATGTTTAAAGACTAAGGTCTTTAACCAGTACGTCCTCCCGGTAATGTCGTACGGAGCAGAGACGTGGACACTAACAGTGGGTCTGGTCCATAAATTCAAGGTCGCTCAGCGAGCCATGGAGAGAGCTATGCTTGGTGTATCTCTGGTGGATAGAATTCGAAACGTTGATATTCGTCAGAGAACGAAAGTTACAGACATAGCTTTTAAAATTAGCAAGCTGAAGTGGCAATGGGCCGGACACATCTGCCGCAGAACCGACGATCGATGGGGCAAACGGGTTCTAGAGTGGAGACCACGTACGGGAAGACGCAGAGTGGGACGACCCCCCGCCAGATGGACAGATGACCTAAAGAAGGTCGCTGGTGGGGGTTGGATGAGGGTAGCGAAAGATCGCGTTAAGTGGCGAGCCTTAGGGGAGGCCTACATCCAGCAGTGGAGAGATACAGGCTGATGATGATGATGATGATGATGATAATAATTGATTCGTATAAATAAATAGCTTAAATATATCTTTCAATACTACATCTTTAAAATCCACAGACAACAAAGATTATTCATGTGTTAGCCTTCATGTTCAGATTGTTTGTTTCGAGGTTTATAAGGATTTTGAGCAAGTTTTATTGTTTGTATTACACTAAATTTGTGATTTTGTTGAGGTTGAAGTGGCTTGTTTATCGAATATTGCAAATAAGAAAAAATAACATACATCAATATCCTTCCCAACCAAGTATCAATGCTTAGCGAGTATGTATATTAGAGTTGTTAGAGGAAGACACAAGGAAACATTCTAGAAGTGGTCTGTCATATCTGTCTTTTAGAATTGCATGTGAACAACTTTTGGTTGCACCGCGCTGGCCACACGCCAAACGACTCGCATTTAGATACTTTCCGTTATATCAATATTTACGAGGATACGTGCAGAATACTAACATCGCGTGTCATCTGCTAACAACTAAAAGACACGTTATTTATCAGTTAGGAAGGAAAGGTCCGCATTGCCAAAACTGCGGGGGTAGTGCGTCGTCGACAACCCATCAACTATTAAACACTAGATCAAAAATTACAAAATCACATGTTACGTAGATATTCAAATGAAATAATTTATTTACCTTTGGTTACTACGATGTGGTGTTGGCGGAGAATGCTGGGAATATCATGGACGGAGTTCCGAACAAACAAATCCATACTGGAGGAACTGGGGATCGGACAGCGTCTTTCCTCGACTGTACAATTACGCATTCTCACTTTCTTCGGACACGTGTCACGGCGTGGAGAAACATCAATCGAGCGCTTGGTAGTCCAAGGGAAAGTCGATGGCAAGAGGATGCGTGGTAGGTCTCCGATGAGATGGACCGATCAGGTGAAGGTTGCAATGGATCATCCCCTACATGAGTGCACTAGGAAAGCCGGGGTCCGAGAGGAGTGGCGACGGCTTGTTAAGCGTGCCACTAGCACTCCAATGGCGACCACGACCACTCTGCCAAGAGTGTAGCGACTAAGAAGAAGACTACGTATCACTTGGATCAATCATTACATATTTGTTTTATACAATAAAAGAAAAGAAAATAATAGCGTCAGTCACCATAACTGGACAGAACCCAACTGCAATACTAATACAACAAAACATTGTTCCCATAAACGAGGATTTTGTTTTTACTTACAACTACTTAATATAAAATTCGTGACTATAAAAAGGCCGAGTCAGCTTACAATCCAATAATAATAATATTTATTGTTTAATTAAATAGTCCTAAAGATCGAACATATTTCTGGATTCTCCAGTTTATAATAAATAAATACATAATACTGTTTGCATTCGACCTTGGCATTGAGAAACAATAACAAACAGAAGTAGGTACTCGTGTTTACAAGCCGTAGGTATTGAGAACGCTTGGTTCACAATATCATGCAAATAAAACCTCAATTATCGATTATGTAATGCGGATTCTTTTACAATGACGAGCCGCTGCTAATTCTAATTGGAATTAGGGAAACCGAATCAGATTTACTAACCTAGTTAATACATGAAAGGTAAAAAAGTCTTTCTACATACATATCTTCACGCCAGGTTCCTTGCGGGGTAGGCAGAGACAATTGAGCGCCATTTGGCACGATCATGTCGTATCTCTTTCGCTTCGTCGACATTTATTGACCTTTACATACATGCCTTTTTGTTACGAAGGCTTTTTAATTCACCTTCAGAGAGTTTTTTCCAGACAGGTCATACAGCGCCATCTAGTTTCCGTGGTAAGCTACGAGGCTTGTGTTACGGAAACTAGATGGTTGATAAACTACATATTATACTTTTTTTTATATATATATACATATTATACATATAAACACCCAGACCGAGACAAATTATACAATGTACAACTTGCTCCCGGTGGGAATCGAACCCACGACCTCCCGAGTTCACGGCAACGTTTGTTATCACTAGACCACGGAGGCGGTCATTTTATTCATGTTATTTGATCGTGATATGTGAGTCTTGGTCTGCCAGGGCCTCTTTCACCCACAACTTTCGCATTATATATCTGGTTCGTCAATTTTTCTTCGCTCATCCTTTCAACATGCCCGAATCATTGTAGCATTTCCTTATTTTTGTCCCTATACTTTCCTTTATACCAATCCTTTTTCGTATTTCGACGTTACGTATGCGGTCCGCCAAAGTGACGCCGCATATCCGACGCAACGACCTCATTTCTACTGCATTAACCCGACTCTCATGCGTAAAGTATTGTCAGATATTATAAAATTTATCTTTTCCTTACTAGAGATCTACTCGTAAAACTGTCATTATTCATAGTATAACAGAACTTTCTCACCTTTATAGTCGACATCCCACTGCACTGGCTTGCAGACGTCACACGATCATCAATCGGCCTTTTTGCAACAAGCTTTTCAAAAGCAAGACGAGTCGACATAACCTCTCTAAATTGGTATAATATTGTATGTATTTTATATATATATTTATTATGTATTTATATGTACTTGTGTTATTATATATTAGTGTATAAGTACTTTAGCTTTAGTTGCTAGTAATAGTTTAAGATTTTTTATTATTAATCTCGATTTTAAATTAGTGATTTAATGCACCCACAATCATTGCTCACTATCCCAAAGGTTAGCTGTCACTAGACATTAAGTTCGCCTATGTACATTTAAATGTGTTTTGTTTATTGTGCAATAAAGAATTTATCTATCTATCTATTATTATTAAAGGTGTCATTTCGGTTGGCGCCGCATCGGGCCTTTCGGTCACACGGTTAGCTACCAACATCAGAGTGATTGTCGCATTTCTAAATGTCAAAGAGTTGACGTTTATTTAGTACTTTTGTGTGCTATAGACGAAAAAAGTTGATAAATCCGCCGGCGTCCGCAGTACAACGGAACAAGCGGCTACATGGTAGACAACGGCGAACAATTCAGGCAAAAATCGTCTACGCGGAAGAAAAAAGGCAAAGTTTCTGCAGATATATATATATATATAGTTGTGACGATAGTGTGTTGTCCTTTAACTCTCTTTTCTCAAAAATAGGGAGGTTAAGGTAGTAATCCATCACGCCTAGTTAGTGTCAGCTAGTAAACAGGCTACGAATGGTTTTCACTTACAAACATTAGGTTTGCCTTGAGTTGGTTTCGCATTACATCCTGCGGGTACGCTTCATCGACTCCATTGTGTTTGTCAGGTATAGCGGTCTGCCAATGTCACCAACATTGTTAACTTTTCGCCACACTTTTAAACATACCTGCCATGCCTCTAAAACTGTAATTTTATACCAAACGGTATCCAATCAAATCAAAACCTCGCAAGTTCGAGCCATATATGTTCAGTAGATCAAGAAGTACATAAATAGGACTGTTCTAGATTAGATTAGGTTGTATTTACTGTAAGTCAGTCTTCCAGTCACAGACAATATTGCGAAACATTAGACGCTTCCTAGTATTAACTCAATATTTAAATACCTAATAATATAAAAAAATGTGATTCTCTTATCTTAAGTACAATTTACATATTAAGTGATATTGTGACATGTATGACCTAATTAACACGAAGGAAAGATCTATAATTGATTTTGTAAACATTTACGTTATAAATGAGTCATCTAATGTTATCGCCAATATCGGTCGTTAGCCTCTTTAGCAGACACACTGCACTCGGAAACAATGTTAACTGCTCGCTGTAACATAAACTAAAGCTTTCGTCACAGGCGGCGCGGCGGGAAGTAAGCAAGATAGATTTTTGCAAAACAATACCATTTTTTTTTTAAATCATAGAGGAAAGAACAATAAGTGATGAATTTTTACAATTATCGTGCTTTGTCACGTTAAGCGGGACATTCAAATAAAACTAGGAATTTAAGCAAGGAAGTTAATATATTAAGCAAGATGAAGTTAACAAAGCAAGAGAATCTACAATTATATAAAGGGAGGGTCGTAAGCCAAAACTTAGCCCTATCACTCTTTATGCATCCGTTGACCGTACGTAGGGGTACCTTCCCTCGGAGAGCCTGAAGATGGGGACCCGGAGAGCGCTGCCGATCCCAAGCGGACAACGAGGCGTCACGGGGATCCTGGGCAGCGGGGTTATCTTCTCAAGCTGGGCCCCAGCTCTAAAGTCCAGACATAGAACCCTGGAACGCACGGGGAACACGCGTTACGTTCCATCTCCAAATCCACCACCACTTCAGTCTACACCAAGACAAGATACCAGATAGATGGTGAGACTGCAGCGGTGGTGCACAAAAATATTTTTCTGCACGTGGTCATGAAGTGACCGCGTACTATTTTCTATTTAATACTTACCCAAGCTGGGGGGTGTACAATATCTGGCAAATGATGAGTCGAATTGAATATTATTGAATATTGTATGTTAATATGAATATATATATTAATTTGAAATTTTCGAGCAGCTGTTGCAGCGGAGCAAAAAAAAACAAGTAACGTCTGACAGTTGTTTTCTTAAAAATGGTGTGAGGCAAAGGATGTCGTTTGCAGCCGAAAACGTTCATCCCTGGTCATTGTCGATAACAATCGCTACAATACCCCGCTCGCCGCTCGAGGATTTTGACCCTAAGGGTAAAATCCTATTACATAATGAATAATAATTAATGCTATTTAATAATGAAACTACGAAAATAAATGAAAAACAATAATATAAAAAAAATTGGAAATACAACGAATAAAAATATTGACTGATAAGTCTCGCCACCAATGCAAGAAAAAGAACATCACTATTTGCCAAAAAAATGTAAACAAACTTTTAGGTTAGGTCTATTATATTATGGTCTGTGGATCTATTTAGCATCTTACATTCTTAAAATCTTTGATATGCCAGTCGCCCAAGTTTTTGCCACTCATGTCCTCTAGAGTGTAAACAAGTGGCGACTTTTTATAAATTATGCGACACTTAAGGAACTTTGGGGCTAACTTTTTACTGAAGTATTTGTCCTTGTCGCTTAAGTAATAAGTGCGTTTCCAGACAACGTCACCTACATGAAACTCGGCAAATTTTCTGCGCAAGTTATAACGCGAACAGTTTTTTATGTGAGCCTGATACAGAGATACTTGTACGTCATTGAATACGCGGGCAAGATGACCTATATTTTCCGCGTACGCTTCACGGGGCAAGAAAACTATTTCGTCGCCAAGCTCTGTGTCAGTGAAATGTGACCCACACGTGACGAGTTCCCTACCATGTACCAGGAATGCTGGAGTGTAACCGGTTGCCTCATTGACCGAGCTATTGATGGCAAATTGAACCTTGCTTATATCAACATCCCATGATCGATGGTCATTGTTTATTAAAGTCGATACGCATGTAATAATTGTTTTGTTATACCTCTCCACTAAGTTTATTTGTGGAGTGTACTTTGGTGTAAAATAAACATTAGGTACTAAGTATTTTTTAAATAATGTGTTAAGGTTACTACTAATAAACTGGCTGCCATTGTCGAGAAGGATGGTTTGTGGTATCCCATGTACTAGAAACACAGAATTTTCCAAGGTTTTGCACACTATTTCAGCGGTAGCTCTCCTAATAGGAAATAGCAAGCAATACTTAGAAAAACAGCAAGTCACTACAAATAAGAATGTATTTTGTTTCCTGCTTACAGGTAATGGACCAACAAGATCGATTGAGATCATTTGGAAAGGACGAGAACATTGTTTTGGTCGGCCCATTTCACCAAGTGTAGCATGAGTAGGAAGTTTGTATGATAAACAAACATCACATGAGGAAATAAATTTGACTACATCACTATGCATTTTAGGCCAATAGTAATTAAGTGCCAACCGACGATATGTTTTAAAAATACCTAAGTGAGCCGCAGTGGGCTCGGAATGATTTTTAGAAATTATATCATTCCGATGCTCAATTGGTACTACCTCCTTCCATGCAAATTCAGCATTAAGTGTACATTTTGACTTCATGAGTCTATATAAAGAATTATTTTTAATTATAAAATTAGGAAAACTATTTTGATTATTTAAACACCCATTGTATATGTCTAAGTACCATTTATCTTTAGTGGTTTTATAAGCATTGGATATAGAAGTAGCAAGGCAAGGGACAGCTCTAGATAAGGCATCAGGGATGACATTGTCGATACCACGACGGTGTTTAATAACAAAATTGAAGGAAGATAGGCGTACTCCCCATCTTGCCAATCTGCCTGTTGGATTAGACAGTGACAGGAACCATTTAAGGGCACTATGGTCAGTGAAGACCGTAAATGGTCTGCCATTGTCCAAGTAGCAACGCCAGTGCTCCACAGCATTAAGAACTGCCAGTGTCTCACGCTCAGTAATGCTGTAATTTTTCTCAGAGTGACTGAGAGACCTACTCATGTAAGCAACTGGGTGTTCTTTTCCCTCTATTACTTGAGTTAACATCCCACCAATACCATAATTGCTTGCGTCAGTATGGACTTCAAACGGTAAGTCATAATTTGGACAAGAGAGGACTGGAGCAGATACCAAGAACTCTTTAAGTTTGCTGAAGGCAAGATCTGCTTCAGAGGTCCAGGCAAATGGAGGGGAATTCTTTTTGGTAGATGTTAATTTATTTAAGGGGCCGGCAATAGTGCTGAACTGAGGTACAAATCTTCGATACCAAGTAGCAGTTCCTAGAAATCGTTTTAGTTCTTTCCTAGACTTTGGTGTTGGAAAGTTGACTATTGCCTCAACCTTTTCCGGATCAGTCCGTAAACCCTGCGAGTCGACCACATAACCTAAATATTTAAGGTTTTCACGGAAGAATTTACTTTTATCTAAATTTATTGTTAAGTTAGCTAATTTAAGTTTATTTATAACACGTAATAACAAAGAAACATGTTCTTCAAAAGTATTACTTATGACTATGATGTCATCAAGGTAAGCAAAAACCTTTAAATTAAAATCAGGGCCAAATAATTGATCTACAAGTCTTTGTTGAGTAGCGGGTGCATTTGTCAGACCAAATGGAGTCCGTTTAAACCGGAATGAACCACGACCAGGAACATAAAAAGAAGTTTTATCCCTGTCTTCTTCCACTATAGGGATCTGCCAGAAAGCTTTGGACAGATCAATGCTTGTTAAATATTTTGCATCCCGAAGATTATCTAAAATTTCCGAGATATACGGCAAGCTATAGGAATCCCGCTTAGTTACAGAATTAAGCTTACGGCTGTCTAGACACAGCCTAGGCTCGCCGTTCTTCTTTTGTATAATTAATACAGGGGTAGACCACGCACTTTCACTCGGTTCAATGACATCCAATTCTAGCATCTCATCCACCTGGGAAGCCAGAATCCTCTGTTTCTCTGGAGCCATCCTATAATAGCGCTGACGAATGGGTTCAGAGTCACCTGTATTAATATGATGTTGGATAAGAGTGGTGTGGCCTAAGCCTTTATATTCATATGAAATATCTTTAAATTGATTAATTATATTATTTACTATAATTTTTTGGCTATTATCTAAATTATTATATGAATAAATTAAATTTACTTTTTTATTAGTATTAATTGAAGAAGTTTTATTACTATTTGAAGAATTTTGAACAGTTCCCAAGTATTTTGGACATAAGCTAAATTTTCTCCAAAAATCTATGCCCAATAAGAGCGACTGCTCCACCTCAGGAATGACATAAGCCTTCACAATATGGAATGTATTTTCAAAATGAATAGGTAGATACATAAGTCCAATATTGTTATGTTTATGTCCTCCAGCATCAATAATCGACAGGTTCTTGTTAGTATGTAGCTTAAGTCCTAGTTGCTCTAACAGAACATGCGCATTATTTCCTATAATGGTTACTGCCGAACCAGAATCTAGCAGGCCACATGCTGAAATTTCATTAATTTTTAAATCTATATAAGGTCTATTATCAGTAGACGGTTTAGTAAACAGAATAGTATCCTTGTTGTAAGATTCAAAGAAGTTTTTAAGTGTTATTAACCAATTTTTCCAATCCTTTTCATTAAATTTTTTATTAGGTCTGATACTATTCTGCCTTATTAGTTTTTTTGAATTACGGTTATAATTATTTAAGCAATTACTGCAATCTGAGCGAAGCACATTAGGTGTGCCGCAACCAAAACAAAGAATATTTCTTTCAGCTTGACAGTTTCTTAAGTTATGTGTGTCCACCCGACACCGGGGACAAAATTTAGTATTATAGTTAATAGCGTTAAGTTTAGGGTAATTATCATTAAAATTTAAGTTATTATTTAAATGGTAGCCTTTATTGTTATTAAAGGTTGGTCTATAACTGTTTGTAATATTTCTGCGATTATAATTAGATGTAAAATGGTTTGTATTATTATTATTATTATTATTATTAGATTTAGTATTAAGTTTAGGTTGGTAATAAGAAGTTTTAGAATATGCAAATTCTGGAGCTAAAGTATCAGAAGTAGCTTTAAAAGGTTCGTGAAATTTGGATAATCTATTTTGTATGTTTTCATAATTTTTACAGAGCATACATAAGTCATCTATAGTATTAATTTTACTACTACTTGCTAGTGTACTAGCATATTTAGGCCTAATATTGTGTAATAATATTTCTAATTTATCCCATTCTGGAATTGTTTTATTTAACCTAGAAAATAATCCCTGCATTATTGACAAGTAAATTGTGATGTTCTCTTTCTCTCCCTGGGTACGAGATCTTATTTCGTCCATCAATCGGTAATCATAATCCGACTGACTAAAATCTTGTTTTAGAAGACTGATCAAGTCGTCCCAGCAAATTATATGGTCCCGGACACTACGGAACCAGTGTAGAGCATCTTCTACAAAGATTTCAGTGGCATACAGTAATATTTTAGAGAATGGGATTTCTCTTGCAACTGTAAACTCTTCCAAACGTTGTATGAAAGCACGGACACATGTTTTACCATTATATTTGAGTTGTAGCAAGTCATTTGCATTGCTACATGTAGGTTTAGTATCATTTTGGTAAAGACTAATGTTGCTAGTTGCTTGGGATCTACTGCCCAAAGCAATAAACTTTTTATAAATACTATTAAATTCTGACCTAATCTCTTTAACCATAATCATGTCAGTTGATCTATCTGAATTTATCCTATTAAGTCGATGATAAACATGGTGCAGTAGGGTTTTAGTGCGGAGGTATTGATTATTATCAAAAACAACCGATAAGGATGTGACGTTTCCGGCTGCCTTCGCCATGCTCTCACTCACACCATTCAAGTCATCAACCGTCTCATAACTAGACTCCAAAATGTCCACAGCAGGCATGGAGTTTGATAATTTAATTATCTGCTTTCGCAGGTCGGCCACATTGTCAGTGGGAGTGCCTCCACGGATTAACACTTCATAAACTAATTCAGCTTTTTGTAATGAAAGATATTTAATTTCGAAAGACATGATTTAAAATTAAAAAAAAAAAAAAAAAAAATCAAATAGATAAAAAAAACCAGATATGGAACCAATTTGGGTAAATATTAATTAGGTTCCCTAATGAATGAATGAAAATTAATGAAATAATGAAATTTAAATTATAAAAAAACTAAGCACATGCTTAAGATTTTCAGAAAATATATACTATACAACAAACTAAGTTATTTAAAACAAGCAGCAGGCAGTAATCAACTGTAGGCAAAAATAAATACTGAGAGAATTTACAGCTACTTGGCTAAAATACAGAAGGTTAATAAAAATTTACAACGTAGGTACTTTGAAGAAGTAAAAAAAATTTTTACACAATCCTGCAAACACGCATGCAATAATCACACAACTACTAGCTACGCAAGGTCAAAGAATGCAATAAAGTTAAGCGAAGATGACTAAAAAACACTGTTGGGCGCCAGATGTCACGTTAAGCGGGACATTCAAATAAAACTAGGAATTTAAGCAAGGAAGTTAATATATTAAGCAAGATGAAGTTAACAAAGCAAGAGAATCTACAATTATATAAAGGGAGGGTCGTAAGCCAAAACTTAGCCCTATCACTCTTTATGCATCCGTTGACCGTACGTAGGGGTACCTTCCCTCGGAGAGCCTGAAGATGGGGACCCGGAGAGCGCTGCCGATCCCAAGCGGACAACGAGGCGTCACGGGGATCCTGGGCAGCGGGGTTATCTTCTCAAGCTGGGCCCCAGCTCTAAAGTCCAGACATAGAACCCTGGAACGCACGGGGAACACGCGTTACGTTCCATCTCCAAATCCACCACCACTTCAGTCTACACCAAGACAAGATACCAGATAGATGGTGAGACTGCAGCGGTGGTGCACAAAAATATTTTTCTGCACGTGGTCATGAAGTGACCGCGTACTATTTTCTATTTAATACTTACCCAAGCTGGGGGGTGTACAATATCTGGCAAATGATGAGTCGAATTGAATATTATTGAATATTGTATGTTAATATGAATATATATATTAATTTGAAATTTTCGAGCAGCTGTTGCAGCGGAGCAAAAAAAAACAAGTAACGTCTGACAGTTGTTTTCTTAAAAATGGTGTGAGGCAAAGGATGTCGTTTGCAGCCGAAAAC
Source organism: Tinea semifulvella (assembly GCA_910589645.1). Taxonomy (NCBI): domain Eukaryota; kingdom Metazoa; phylum Arthropoda; class Insecta; order Lepidoptera; family Tineidae; genus Tinea; species Tinea semifulvella. The sequence continues at coordinate 173,032 of OU342598.1, read as the reverse complement.
GTTCATCCCTGGTCATTGTCGATAACAATCGCTACAGCTTATATAGTATTTATTCAGCATGTTCGCAACATTACAACCTAAAGTTGACGTTCACGTCCCGCGCATGTGCTGTGTGGCGAGACCTTGCAAAACTACTACTTATACTACGTACTTATTCATGATTTAACTATAGATTTTAAGTACGCGACTTATCACATATTACAATTTCTTATGTCGTTCTCCCAAAGGTCAGCTGTTAGAGAATACGAATACCTACAAGGTATTAAGCTCGCCTATGTACTTCATTTTATTTTGTATATTTTAATGTGCAATAAATAATTTTATTATTATGTTTGTAAGTTAATTAATTAGGCCATAATCAACAACTTTCAGTACAGATTATTTGCAATTTATAACCAAAATATATGAAATGAATATTATTTTGGTTTGTGATTATGAGTTTGCTCCCCAGTGTAGTTGGTCTGCTCTCCCAAGCAGAGACGATTGTTTGTTTATTTATCTTGTGAGTTTAGTCTCGATGATCGCGACAAGTCTACCACTAGTATGCCACTGGGACGGTCAACTCATTGTTTATTCACTATCGTATTCGTCTCGTCACAACACATTTTCAACTAATTTACTAAACCAATAGACGAATTAGTCTAATGAAACCCGCTATATTACTTAAAGTTAAATGCTTTTACGACTTAAGTCGAAGGAACCATGAACAGGAACAAATAGGCTCCGGAACTTTGGCAAAATCAATGGTTATGATGTGGATCACAGTCGAAATTGCTGTAGGTCCACAGTACAACAGCGAATAATTACGAACGAATTCAGGGAATCACAACCTCTGGAACCCTAGTGCGTGTGAACCTTAACTGCTGAAGATGGGTCTTCCAGAACATATAGAGGGATAATTTGGTATACCCTCACCACGCTGCGTTGACCAGACGCGTTGTAAATTTTCTTGGAAATTTCCTCACTATCCCATAAGTTGGTATTAGTGGAACCGGGAACGACGACGGCTTAACGTGCTCTTCTCTCGAGAATGTTGTAAACCTACAACTAATGTACGTAAGAAAAGTTAATATCTAATTGGTACATGTCGGTGCTCGAACCCGTACCTTTTTTTTTATTCAAGAGAAGCGTTAATAAGTTTTCCAAGGCCCTGATTCTCGCGCCTTCGACATGCATGTCCCCTCGATTTGCTCGAATGTAACTGCTTTTCATTCGAGTATTTCGAACCGACACGTAAGTCGGAAACGCCAGAATTAGCTCCCAGGCCCGGAAGGGACATTCCCCCGTTTTCCCGTTGCAGTATCTCAGCAGGTTACCACCCGCTTGTAATTCATACACTTTTTGTGCTGATGTTTATTAGGATTATAATTGTGTATAATAATAGCAATATAATATATAAAAGTGCCATGTATAATCGAAACGCGAAACTATTTCTTAATAACAACTTCTAGAATGTTTCGAAACTTTCATCAACATTTTAATTGATAAGGTTTTAATTATATGTTTCAGAGAGGGTCCACTGTGCATCCCTTCGGCCCCTCGCGGGCGGGGACGTGATGTCTCCCTCGGCGGACCTGTCCCTGCCATACACCGCGCCCACCCACCTCGTCCTCACTCCGGCACCAGAGTGTGAGTATCCATCTACAACACTATGGCCATAGCACAAGATCTTTAACTACCCTCTTCCAATCTTTATATCAGCTACTTTATTTAGGTTATCTGGCGATGGTCTTCACTGTATTTATTTAAAAAAAAAACATATATTGTATCTGTTTTTTTTTCAACTAAACTTTATATACATAGGTACCGCGTGTAATTGTTCAAAAGAACAAATATTTTTTTAGGCTTCAGTAGCCCTTAGTAAATACCTCTAATTCAAATAAAAAAAGGTGACTTATTTTAAAGATAAAAATCATTATCCAAAAAATACAGGTTGGGGAGTGCTATTATTAAATTTGTAATAGGTGGTAGGCGGACTGATGGTGGTAATTTCCCCAGTCTGCCGGGGCGGGGAAGTATCCACCGTTTGTGCCGATAGACCCAGTAAAGTGTATCCACACGTTTCGGGATCGGGCTCGAATTGTCGTCATACCCAGTCAAGCCGACATGTGTTAAGAACTGATGTCAGTCATGAGTCTCTGATTCTAGTTGCTAACATTTATGGACCTCGCACGCCACTTACCATCAGGTGGGAGCAAGGTCACATATCGTGCTAGTATTTAAAAAAAAAAATAGATCTCGCTCGCAGCCGAGAGACGAAATAGAGAGAGAAAGAATTACGTAAGACAACGTTCGCGCGATCGTAACTTAAGATTTTATTAGTGAATAATTAAAATAAATAATACGTAGTTATTTATATTTATTCTAGATTATAATATAGAAATATTTGCTCTTTATTAAATTGCAGAGAACTTATTAAGATAAAATAATTTATCTTTGTTATTTAATACTATTTGCCGATCGACAGGTATCCCGTCCAGTGTATTAATTGTCCCATTAATGTCCTTCCAAGACGGCATTATCAAGTATTTATTTGGTTGGGTTGGAACAGCCAAAGATAGTTAAAGAGTGTTAGTTAAAAAAAGAAGCACCTAAAGGCCTCAGGCTCCTCCTTCTCCACACACGATTGCTGAGTTAGTCTTGTTGTTATAGGCCGTAAGTTGTCCCGCGGTATCTCTCGGGCCACGGACAACGAGGGTCTGGTGTGGGCTCTCCGCTCGGGGACGGAGCCGGAGAGCTCGGCGCTCAGCTCCGACCACATCTTCCTGCTGCCAGACATCTCCGTCTACCCGCCGGACTTCAGGTAGGTGTAGCGGGTGCACACTTTAGGTACACGTCACAAACTTCGGGTACAGTCGACTGACTTCAGGTGCGACGGAAGTGAGGGCCTTGCAGCTAAAGGGAGGCAAGTCCGAGTTGTAAATATTAATAATATTACTAGCGAGGTGGTGGCTAGGTTAGAACGCCTTCCTTAACATCCTAAAAGTAAAAAGGAGGCCCCGGCAAGTACCAATGAGAAATACACTTTTCTAAGTACATTTGTTATAGATTTATATCCCAACTGTTCCCGTGCCTCGGAGAGCACGTAAAGCCATCGGTCTCGGTTAATAATTGTCAACAGATCTGCGTCGTTTATTCATAAAACAATAAGCCCTTAATTTTGTTCAAATTGTTGGTGAAAAAAGAGTCGCGGTTAAATTTTGTATCTGCCCCCATTTGCTCCAGGGTCCTTAATTCCTAAGCTAATGCATAACGGTTCAAATTTCAAGTCTAACCAATATAAACTACAAACTGTTTATTTCTTGTAGAATTATCGATTCGCGTGTGTTATATCAATTTGACAAGTCTGGTAGTAGTTTTTACTCGAGTGTCTGAAAGGTTGAAGGAGCATGGCCAATAGCGGTAGTGGCTCGACTGTAAAAAGGTTTTTAAAAAATCCTTGAAAGTTTGGTTCGAGCTCCGGTACTGTGAGATATACACTCTTCTTGCGAAAATTTGTCATAATATTCGATAAGAATTATACAGCATTTGCTTGGGTAGGAAGAGGAGCAGTGTTGAGCATAGTGGATGGTGGATGGTGAGCGTCTAGTTGGGAGGCCTCGTTTGTTAACCAGGCTATTGTCGGTCGCAAGCCCGAAACACCACTCTTCTCATCGTTCTTTTCCACACACGATGGGCCCGGTAACCCGCACGGGAATCCATGGAATGCTTAGAAAATTGTCTACCCTTTCACCACCGTCCCCTTGAGGACGTCTTAAATCGTTGGTCCCGGTTCCACCAATACCAACTTGTAAAATCATTAATATATTTTTATTCAGACCTTCGCCAACTCGTCTGGCCAGCGTGGCTAGTATAGACAACATCTCCAGAAATTTCTGGAACGCCATATCAAATAGTGTAGGTCATTGACATTGTGTTTTGGGGTTTGTGATAATGATGACCACAAATGGTTCTCATATCGATATGGCTGAACGTTTAGACATTATTGACAGCGTGTTTTGGGGTTTGTGATAATGATGACCACAAATGGTTCTCATATCGATATGGCTGAACGTTTAGACATTATTGACAGCGTGTTTTGGGGTTTGTGATAATGATGACCACAAATGGTTCTCATATCGATATGGCTGAACGTTTAGACATCATTGACATTGTGTTTTGGGGTTTGTGATAATGATGACCACAAATGGTTCTCATATCGATATGGCTGAACGTTTAGACATTATTGACAGCGTGTTTTGGGGTTTGTGATAATGATGACCACAAATGGTTCTCATATCGATATGGCTGAACGTTTAGACATTATTGACAGCGTGTTTTGGGGTTTGTGATAATGATGACCACAAATGGTTCTCATATCGATATGGCTGAACGTTTAGACATTATTGACAGCGTGTATTGGGGTTTGTGATAATGATGACCACAAATGGTTCTCATATCGATATGGCTGAACGTTTAGACATTATTGACAGCGTGTTTTGGGGTTTGTGATAATGATGACCACAAATGGTTCTCATATCGATATGGCTGAACGTTTAGACATTATTGACAGCGTGTTTTGGGGTTTGTGATAATGATGACCACAAATGGTTCTCATATCGATATGGCTGAACGTTTAGACATTATTGACAGCGTGTTTTGGGGTTTGTGATAATGATGACCACAAATGGTTCTCATATCGATATGGCTGAACGTTTAGACATTATTGACAGCGTGTTTTGGGGTTTGTGATAATGATGACCACAAATGGTTCTCATATCGATATGGCTGAACGTTTAGACATTATTGACAGCGTGTTTTGGGGTTTGTGATAATGATGACCACAAATGGTTCTCATATCGATATGGCTGAACGTTTAGACATTATTGACAGCGTGTATTGGGGTTTGTGATAATGATGACCACAAATGGTTCTCATATCGATATGGCTGAACGTTTAGACATCATTGACAGCGTGTATTGGGGTTTGTGATAATGATGACCACAAATGGTTCTCATATCGATATGGCTGAACGTTTAGACATTATTGACAGCGTGTATTGGGGTTTGTGATAATGATGACCACAAATGGTTCTCATATCGATATGGCTGAACGTTTAGACATTATTGACAGCGTGTATTGGGGTTTGTGATAATGATGACCACAAATGGTTCTCATATCGATATGGCTGAACGTTTAGACATTATTGACAGCGTGTATTGGGGTTTGTGATAATGATGACCACAAATGGTTCTCATATCGATATGGCTGAACGTTTAGACATTATTGACAGCGTGTATTGGGGTTTGTGATAATGATGACCACAAATGGTTCTCATATCGATATGGCTGAACGTTTAGACATTATTGACAGCGTGTATTGGGGTTTGTGATAATGATGACCACAAATGGTTCTCATATCGATATGGCTGAACGTTTAGACATTATTGACAGCGTGTATTGGGGTTTGTGATAATGATGACCACAAATGGTTCTCATATCGATATGGCTGAACGTTTAGACATTATTGACAGCGTGTATTGGGGTTTGTGATAATGATGACCACAAATGGTTCTCATATCGATATGGCTGAACGTTTAGACATCATTGACATTGTGTTTTGGGGTTTGTGATAATGATGACCACAAATGGTTCTCATATCGATATGGCTGAACGTTTAGACATTATTGACAGCGTGTATTGGGGTTTGTGATAATGATGACCACAAATGGTTCTCATATCGATATGGCTGAACGTTTAGACATTATTGACAGCGTGTTTTGGGGTTTGTGATAATGATGACCACAAATGGTTCTCATATCGATATGGCTGAACGTTTAGACATTATTGACAGCGTGTATTGGGGTTTGTGATAATGATGACCACAAATGGTTCTCATATCGATATGGCTGAACGTTTAGACATTATTGACAGCGTGTATTTTTATTTCATTTGCTATTAAACTATTAAGCTTATTTGGCAACCTTGACAGATTGTAGAAGTGATTTCCACATTTAAATCTGCATTTTTAGCTATATTATTCTTTTTAAATTATTTTATAGGACATTGTACAGAATACATCAGTCCTTGTACGTTATGTGTATAATACTTGTTCATAACAGAGTGTTTAACCTAGTTGGAGATTATATAATTCCTAGTGCTGCAGTATTTCATGGTTCTCAAGAAGTAATTCGCGTCAATAAACCCCCTCATTCCGAATCGTGCTCAGAGCGATTGGAACGAATATGATACTGACCGTCGTTCCGAATCAAATATAGCGATTTGGATGCTCAGAGCGTGATATCAATTCGGAACGGTATAATCACATTTTCATTCATAAAATGTAAGTTTTTTTTTAAATGTATAGAAGATAAATTGCGGATTCCACATCTTTGAGTAAGAATACTAACAAATGTACATAAGTAAGTAAAGTAAAGTATCATCACGACCGTTTCCCTTTCGGGGTGGTCAGAAACCACGCTTATAAATAAGCGGATTCACATTTAGCCAACTTTACTATAGACAAATATACATCTCTTGGTTTATTCATCTTCATATGTGTAAAGTTTAATATTATTAACTTATTTTTGATCTTTTAAAATAACTTGCCGTGTTACAGACATTTTTTTTTTCACTTCCTTTTTTAATATTAATTATAGATTTGTTTAAGAAGTAATATAGAAACAGTATAAACGAATTGCAATATTAAATAATTTAAAAGAAAACCTAATAATAAATTAAGTTGAAAATGGTGCGGGACATTATGACAAACAAGTGACAGCGCTCAGAGTGATCTACCTCGATATCGTGAGCAGTCTAAGCGTGAGGAATGATGTCATTTGTGACGTCACATAGCTTTGGCAAAACAGTTTCTACACGTCTCGGAAAACCTTTAAGCGTGCTTAGGTTACTATTATCGTGTCTCGGAACGAAGAAGCTTAAACACGTGGGGTATATGGGAGTTTACAGCGCGGGATAACCGCAAAAAATAAACTGTAACTTTAGAGTCAAATTTATCAATTTCCATGATTATTCACATTGTAACACATTATTAAACAAAATAATTCCATTTTGGACTTACAATATCCACAGTAAATTAATTTACAAAACAAAAAACCTGGACTCGACATGTCCGTGCAAAAGGCGGGAATTTTCTTTAATTAACGTTTTACTAAACATGGCTAGTTCAATTTGTCGTATGTGCCTACCGTACTCGTATTGACATTTATTCCCCGTTTAAGCCGATGTACGTTTAGATAAACCTTTACATAGCTTCGTTGATTTTTTTATATACGAATAGTCCTGGAGTCACACAACCTTTTCGCCCACACACCTTCGTCATTAGTAACATTGAAGGTTGTCGACCTCTCGTGGATTTGAAACAAAGATTGACGCTTTGCCAAATTCGGTTACCGACACCGTTATTAAAATGTTTTATATTTGTATAACAGAATTTAATGTTTTAACCTTTTATATCGCGCAGCGAAATGGATTTGAATCCTAATACTAAGAAATATAATCAATAACAACCAACTCTTTTAATCCGAACAGAACATAAGTTGGAAATCATTTCGACTCCTTTATATGACGTATAAAAAACATTACTGTTGTAACTTATGATACGAGTTTTAAAGGCGTCTTTCAAATCATTGGGTAAATGTTATAGATTAAAATAAATCAATGGTTTGCTTTTGTAAACACTACAGGTCCTGATAAAATGGAAGTTCGCTACATAACACAATAAAGTGGAAGTTTGCTACATAACACAATAAAGTGGAAGTTCGCTACATAACACAATAAAATGAAAGTTCGCTACATAACACAATTAAATGGAAGTTCACTACATAACACAATAAAATAGAAGTTCGCTACATAACACAATAAAATGGGAGTGCGCTACATAACACAATAAAAGTGAAGTTTGCTACATAACACAATAAAATGAAAGTTCGCTACATAACACAATAAAGTGGAAGTTCGCTACATAACACAATAAAAGTAAAGTTTGCTACATAACACAATAAAATGAAAGTTCGCTACATAACACAATAAAGTGGAAGTTCGCTACATAACACAATAAAAATGGAAGTTCGCTACATAACACAATAAAGTGGAAGTTCGCTACATAACACAATAAAATAGAAGTTCGCTACATAACACAATAAAATGGAAGTTCGCTACATAACACAATAAAGTGGAAGTTTGCTACATAACACAATAAAGTGGAAGTTCGCTACATAACACAATAAAATAGAAGTTCGCTACATAACACAATAAAATGGAAGTTCGCTACATAACACAATAAAGTGGAAGTTCGCTACATAACACAATAAAATGAAAGTTCGCTACATAACACAATTAAATGGAAGTTTACTACATAACACAATAAAATAGAAGTTCGCTACATAACACAATAAAATGGGAGTGCGCTACATAACACAATAAAAGTGAAGTTTGCTACATAACACAATAAAATGAAAGTTCGCTACATAACACAATAAAGTGGAAGTTCGCTACATAACACAATAAAAATGGAAGTTCGCTACATAACACAATAAAGTGGAAGTTCGCTACATAACACAATAAAATAGAAGTTCGCTACATAACACAATAAAATGGAAGTTCGCTACATAACACAATAAAGTGGAAGTTCGCTACATAACACAATAAAATAGAAGTTCGCTACATAACACAATAAAATGGAAGTTCGCTACATAACACAATAAAGTGGAAGTTCGCTACATAACACAATAAAATGAAAGTTCGCTACATAACACAATTAAATGGAAGTTCACTACATAACACAATAAAATAGAAGTTCGCTACATAACACAATAAAATGGGAGTGCGCTACATAACACAATAAAAGTGAAGTTTGCTACATAACACAATAAAATGAAAGTTCGCTACATAACACAATAAAGTGGAAGTTCGCTACATAACACAATAAAGTGGAAGTTCGCTACATAACACAATAAAATAGAAGTTCGCTACATAACACAATAAAATGGAAGTTCGCTACATAACACAATAAAGTGGAAGTTCGCTACATAACACAATAAAATGAAAGTTCGCTACATAACACAATTAAATGGAAGTTCACTACATAACACAATAAAATAGAAGTTCGCTACATAACACAATAAAATGGGAGTGCGCTACATAACACAATAAAAGTGAAGTTTGCTACATAACACAATAAAATGAAAGTTCGCTACATAACACAATAAAGTGGAAGTTTGCTACATAACACAATAAAGTGGAAGTTCGCTACATAACACAATAAAATGGAAGTTCGCTACATAACACAATAAAATAGAAGTTCGCTACATAACACAATAAAATGGAAGTTCGCTACATAACACAATAAAGTGGAAGTTTGCTACATAACACAATAAAGTGGAAGTTCGCTACATAACACAATAAAATGGAAGTTCGCTACATAACACAATTAAATGGAAGTTCACTACATAACACAATAAAATAGAAGTTCGCTACATAACACAATAAAATGGGAGTGCGCTACATAACACAATAAAAGTGAAGTTTGCTACATAACACAATAAAATGAAAGTTCGCTACATAACACAATAAAGTGGAAGTTTGCTACATAACACAATAAAGTGGAAGTTTGCTACATAACACAATAAAGTGGAAGTTCGCTACATAACACAATAAAATGGAAGTTCGCTACATAACACAATAAAATAGAAGTTCGCTACATAACACAATAAAATGGAAGTTCGCTACATAACACAATAAAATAGAAGTTCGCTACATAACACAATAAAATGGGAGTGCGCTACATAACACAATAAAAGTGAAGTTTGCTACATAACACAATAAAATGAAAGTTCGCTACATAACACAATAAAAGTGGAAGTTTGCTACATAACACAATAAAGTGGAAGTTCGCTACATAACACAATAAAATGGAAGTTCGCTACATAACACAATAAAATAGAAGTTCGCTACATAACACAATAAAGTGGAAGTTCGCTACATAACACAATAAAATGGAAGTTCGCTACATAACACAATAAAATAGAAGTTCGCTACATAACACAATAAAATGGAAGTTCGCTACATAACACAATAAAATGAAAGTTCGCAACATAACACAATAAAGTGGAAGTTCGCTACATAACACAATAAAATGGAAGTTCGCTACATAACACAATAAAATAGAAGTTCGCTACATAACACAATAAAATGGAAGTTCGCTACATAACACAATAAAATGAAAGTTCGCAACATAACACAATAAAGTGGAAGTTCGCTACATAACACAATAAAAATGGAAGTTCGCTACATAACACAATAAAAATGGAAGTTCGCTACATAACACAATATAATATTTTTGAAACTACGGTCTCATAATTTCGTCGCCGTAAGGTAGTCAAACAGCTAAAACTCTGTCGACCATAATTTTAACTTTGATATTTGTCAATAACTTGATGTGTTTCAATCTTTATCTAAAGTGTATTCTGGTCATCAAGAAGTGTGTGTGCACGTTTCAGAGCATTCATAGAGAAGGATCTCTTGGAGACGGGTACCCTGGTGACCCTGGAGGCTGCCGGGGTCCTAAACTGGTGGTCCGGGGGCCGCCTGCTCCCCCTGGCCACCTCCGGGGACGGGAACTGTTTGCCGCACGCCGCCTCCCTCGCCGCCTACGGGTTCCACGACCGACTGCTCGCTCTCCGCTCGCGCGTGCAGGCTCTCCTCGACGGGGGGGACTCTCTCACCAGTCAGTATGCAACATCGTCATGACCTTCACTGACACGACAGACTGCTCGCTCTCCGCTCGCGCGTGCAGGCTCTCCTCGACGGGGGGGACTCTCTCACCAGTCAGTATGCAACATCGTCATGACCTTCACTGACACGACAGACTGCTCGCTCTCCGCTCGCGCGTGCAGGCTCTCCTCGACGGGGGGGACTCTCTCACCAGTCAGTATGCAACATCGTCATGACCTTCACTGACACGACAGACTGCTCGCTCTCCGCTCGCGCGTGCAGACTCTCCTCGACGGGGGGGACTCTCTCACCAGTCAGTATGCAACATCGTCATGACCTTCACTGACACGACAGACTGCTCGCTCTCCGCTCGCGCGTGCAGGCTCTCCTCGACGGGGGGGACTCTCTCACCAGTCAGTATGCAACATCGTCATGACCTTCACTGACACGACAGACTGCTCGCTCTCCGCTCGCGCGTGCAGGCTCTCCTCGACGGGGGGGACTCTCTCACCAGTCAGTATGCAACATCGTCATGACCTTCACTGATACGACAGCCTGCTCGCAAGTGTGGTCTTCCTTGAAGAGCTTGGAGAGCTCTGCCGGTCTTCCAGCCCTAAAGTCCAGACATTTTGGAACGCGCAGAGAACACGCTTTACGTTCCACCTCCAAATTCACCACCACTCCAGTCTATGTCAAGACTAAATACTAGTTAGAAGTAGTTAAGCAATATTTCCGCTATTCGATTATAGATGGCGTTATTATAGATTGCCTTAAAGACACTAATTATATACTAAATATTGATCAATAGACAAAAAAGTTCCTTTAGTCGATCATAGATGGCGCTATTATAGTTGCACACAATTATAATCTTAAATGGAAGTATTTTTGGAGAAAAGCTAAAGCAGTCGAATCGAGCCCCCTGGGGTAACGGCGCCCAGCACTAAAAGTTACCTGCTGAGAAAACGGAGGAATGTCCCCGCCCCCAACCCAGGCTCATTAGGCATCCGGGCCAGGATAATCCCGCTGACTGACCGCTCCCTGCAGCGCCCAGTAGAGTTGCTTTTATTTTATACATTAGCGTGTCCGTGTTCAGGAGCGGTGAACCGGCGCTGGCGCTGGTCGGAGGGCCTGTCGCTGCGCGGCGCCGGGCTGGCGCTGGGCGAGGCGGAGTGGGCGGCGGAGTGGCGCGACTGCGTGGCGGCGGCCAGCGCGCTGCCCCGCCCGCGCCCGCCCGGCGCCGCGCCGCACTACGCCGGCCTGGAGCAGCTGCACGTGTTCGCGCTGGCGCACGTCATGCGCAGGCCGCTCGTGGTCTTCGCCGACGTCGCGCTCCGGGTCAGTCCTGTGGCCTTCGTAATACATCATACCTCATACTCTGTTGTTTTCAAATTCGCAACATTTTTTTGTCCACTTAAATCAACTTTTTTTTACTCATACTATTTGTTCAATTTTACTTTTGCAATTTCGGCAAGAATATTTTCAAAAACACACATTTTTAAATAATTTTCCATTTTTAAATAAATCATATGTAAGTACTGTATTATTTTTAAAAAATACAACATAATTTTTTTCGATCACTACAATGAATATAAAACCACATTTTTATAGTCATTGGGCTGGAGTATCTAACACAACAACTCAACAATACCATCCTAATCTTAGAATGCAGAATTCTTCATTCTGCACCATTGAAGTTTTGGACTCAGAAGTTTGCTATTGATTCACCGACTCTTGATGTCTTCATTGTTCACTCTACACCGCTTGTTCAAAGATGCACGCTCCATCATTGTTGCCTCATCTCTACACCTCTCTAGATCTCATCTCCACACTTCCTCTCTACATCTCAAATTATTATTTAATTTATTTGTGATATTTCCCGAGTTTGGTACGCTAGAGATGAGCTTGCCACTCGTCATGATGGGCCCATTAAAGTTGGCTAAATGTCAATCCGTTTCTTCATAAATTAAGTTTTAATTTCCAATTGGCAGGACTCGAACGGAGAGCCCGTGGCCCCCATCCCCTTCGGGGGTATCTACCTGCCCCTGGAGCTGCCGCCCCCCTCCTGCAGCCGCGCGCCCCTCCTCCTCGCGTACGACGCCGGACACTTCTCTGCGCTGGTGCCCCTGGAGCCCCTCCCGGGGGGGGGCGCCCGCGTCCCCCTGCAGGACAGACAGGGGACTCTCCTGCCGCTCAGGTATTGTCACGATATATATACGATTCCTAATAATTTGATTATTCTTGGAGCATTTCTAGAACACCTGTTAAATATGAAAAATTTTGATTGTATATCTGTGCAGGTTCGCGGTGGACCCGGGAGAGGAGTTCAGGTGGGACGTGGAGCCGGACCAGAAGACCATCAACAAGTTGTTGCCGGATGACTTCCAGAAGTCCGCCATGCTGGACAGCTACCTCCATCTCGAGAAGGTACCGTTCTAACTAGGATTACATTACATGTGCCGACTATAAATAGCCTACAGGGTTCATGAATGATTATGAAGAACTTTTCTAGGACCCATACTTATACAGAAAATTTGAGATTAATAGACTGAGATTATATATATAAGAGTATATTTTTTATTTTGCCACATAACTTACACATATTAATTCGGAGTTTAGATATATCTGTATTTGTTACATTACGTGTTATTTTGTATTAATATAGTAAGGTGGTTGTAAGACAGATAGGTCGTCTAAGCCCAGAATCCTAATTTATTACATTTTTTTTATTTAAAAACTTAATTGCACTATACACGTAGGTGGTCTTAATGGCATTTTCTAGCAGCCGAACCTTTAGAACATTTACACAAGAGAGGTGGCTAATGGGGTTGGGGATGGAGACATGTTTTCCTCGGTATCCTACCATCCGTCGGCAAGTCATCCACCTCAGGTCTCCTCCAGGAGCACTTCTCTGGATATTCTGGAGAAGCTCGAAGGGTCCGTCGTCGTCCCGATGAAAGCATACGTCTAGTCAGGCGAACCACAAACTCCTCAATAGTAGGCATCTCCAGGTCTCCGGCTGGGACGGACTGACGCTCCGATATGTTCTGGATGTGGTGGACCTGAGGGGCAAGCTGGATTTCATAATAGGACGTAGCATGGCTCGGGCCGTCTCTGTCTGATTGCCGATGTGAAATCACTTAACCCATTGTTAACGTCGACGATGCGAAAGAACAGTCATGAAAGCCCCACAGCGTCCTAGACCTCCACTGTTAGAGATAGAACGTATATCTGGAGAATTTGGCCTACAGTCTCCAAGCTGCTGGCCAGGCGGATTGCAGAGGGTTGTAAGACAGCTTTCTTTAAAATCGTTAAATCTCGCTATTCAATTGTACCAATGTCAAATACAATTTGTCATTGGTACATGTGTCAACAACACCACCTTTCATGTGTCTCGAAAAAGTACCGGTTCCTCTAATACCAACTTCTGGAATTAATAAAGTGTGGAAGAATCAAAATTATTATTAAACCCTCACTAACCCGTCTGGCCAGCAGCGTGGCGAATGTAGGCTAAATTCTTCATTTATTAGTTCTGGAAAACCGATTTCCGACAGTGGAAGTCCAGGTCTCTGTATCCCGGAGGCTGTATGGTGATAATGTTTAATTCAAATACCCGCCATGGACATCGACTTTCGGGATACCCTTTATAAACGTAAATGTCAACCTTTACATTAATTCGATAACTAAATGAAATGTACTTCCAGGTCCCGCACCTGATTCCAGAACAGCCTCCAGAAGAGCTGAGGAGGTCGCTGGACGCGTTGTCCACCAAAACTAACAAGCAGATGAACTCGGTGGCCAAACAGTTCGGCTCCATAGGCAGGTCCATGAGCTCCAAGATCAAGAACTTCGGATCCATGGCCAAGTTATCCAAAGGTCAGATCATCAGATGACAATGAACCATCTACATCCTTGGATTTTAAATAATATATTAACGTACGCTATCGCAGAACTAACCTACGTATGATGATGTAACAGGATTTCCAGAATCGACAACAATTTTTATTTTTTTAATATAATTTATACTCTGTATTTAATTCGAGTTCTGTAAAGGGTAAAATATAAAAAAATCTTGGATTTATAAATATAATATTTATTCTCGCAGGAAAATATTAATAATAAACGATCTCTAATTGAAGATGTGTCTGTGTGCAGCGGAGAGCGCGGAGAGCGCGGCGCGGGGCCGGCATGGCGACGTGCTGTGCTGCCGCGTGCTGGCGGGGCGCGCGCCCGTGCAGGACGAGATGGTCAAGAACTACCTCAACGAGGCCTGGATCGGGTCAGTCCTCCACACCGACACCTCCACACCGACACCACCACACCGACACCTCGACACCGACACATCCACACCGACACCTCGACACCGGCACCTCCACACCGACACCTCGACACCGACACCTCCACACCGACACCTCGACACCGGCACCTCCACACCGACACCTCGACACCGACACCTCCACACCGACACCTCGACACCGACACCTCGACACCGACACCTCCACACCGACACCTCGACACCGACACCTCCACACCGACACCTCCACACCGACACCTCGACACCGACACCTCCACACCGACACCTCCACACCGACACCTCGACACTCTAATACAGAACTCTTATTTCAGAAGCCTCTAATAATAATAAAAGGATAGTTCTAGGAACGTTCTCCTGTCCTTACTTATATTGAGAAGCTGCTGGTCTTCTGCTAACAGCTTACTCTTTGGACCGCTTCGCTGCTCAGTCTTCCACTAGCAGGAGTGGAATCATTTACAATAATAAAGACGTGTCACAAATGCCTGGAAAATAGGTTTATGTGAATAAATATATTTTGACTTAAGCATTCCAGCGGGGAGCTCTCGCTGTATATAAATTACAGTGAAGACTATTGACGGTGGTTTGCATCGTCCACGATTTGTGTGGACTACAGGTTTCAGTTAGTCACGGGTGGTGTGTGTGACAGGTACACCACGGAGAAGAACCGGCGATCCTCCAGCTCTCCTCCTCGCTACGGGACGGGACGCTGCCAGTTCTACACCTCCGCCGACCAGCAGGCACACCTCCAGGCCCGCACCCTCCAGCCCGTCTCCAACAGGGCCAGGCCCGACCGGACTCTCTACCTGTCCAGGTATGTGTAGAGGCACGCCTCCAGGCCCGCACCCTCCAGCCCGTCTCCAACAGGGCCAGGCCCGACCGGACTCTCTACCTGTCCAGGTATGTGTAGAGGCACGCCTCCAGGCCCGCACCCTCCAGCCCGTCTCCAACAGGGCCAGGCCCGACCGGACTCTCTACCTGTCCAGGTATGTGTAGAGGCACGCCTCCAGGCCCGCACCCTCCAGCCCGTCTCCAACAGGGCCAGGCCCGACCGGACTCTCTACGTAATATAATGTGAGAACTTGTGTCAACACAAACTCAGGCAGCTCCATAATGTGAGAACTTGTGTCGACACAAACTCAGGCAGCTCCATAATGTGAGAACTTGTGTCGACACAAACTCAGGCAGCTCCATAATGTGAGAACTTGTGTCGACACAAACTCAGACAGCTCCATAATGTGAGAACTTGTGTCGACACAAACTCAGACAGCTCCATAATGTGAGAACTTGTGTCGACACAAACTCAGACAGCTCCAAAATAACTTATTGTATGCCCTAATATGTGTATAGTATCAATAAATAAAATTTATTCAATAATATTTTATTTAAATTTGCAACACCGAAAGCAAATGTCAGCCGGCTGCCGTCCGCGGGAAACTGTATCCATAATATTAGATAACTTTGTAGGTTATCTAATTCTGTCACGAAATAGTTTAAGAAAATCGCTAATTTGAGAGATGGATTCGATACGATTCCGACATTTTATGAATAAAGATCGTCACTGATCAAATTATTTAGCAGACTGATGGTCAAGTATAGCTTCCACAGTGTGTCAGGTCCAACAAGAATAAACTAAAAATGGACGTACACGCAATCCAACACTGACGTCGTTTTAAAAACAATTTACGAATGTGGTCACGCCATTTGGTCTGTTGGAAGGTCACCTTAATGTAAAGCAATCGCCCCCCGCAGGTCCACCTTCTATGACGACCGGCCGCCCTCCCCTCGGCCGTGCCGCGCCCCCCTGTGCCTGTACTTCGGTTCCCCCGAGAACGACCAGTACTGCTCCAGATGTGCACGACTACACTGACACAACACAACACAACACATATCATCACCTTTCAGTTAGTGTGAGCGACGGGTCGGGTTACCTAACGAAATATGGTCGACACTATTTCATTTATTCATTTACATTAAATTACATCAATTCTTAGAATCTAATTTGTGGAAAATATGTCAAACTTAAAAAAAAGTTCAACAATCGAAAATTCAGGTCCATTTGTTAGCTAACTTAACAACAATGGCCTTGCCAATTGGCCCTAAAGGTTTACAAAAATATAAAAAGGAAACAACTGCGGAACATGTTCATTTTAAATTTATTTCAATAGAAACTGCCTTCGTGGTCTAGCGGGTAAATCCGTGGATTTAGGTTCGGAGTTATCGGGTTCGATTTCTGCTCGGGACACAAAAATATTTAAAAAACTTAAATTAATATTTAATTTATTTGTCATATTTGTCTCCTTTGGTACGCTGGAGACATCGACGAGTCACTTGTCAAGATTGGCCGGCAACAAAGTTGGCTAAATGTAAATCCGCTTATTTATAAGCGTGGTTTCTGACCACCCCGGAAGGGAAACAGTCGTGATGATACTTTTTTTTAATAGAGAGACGACAAATAAAGATACGAGTCACGTTTATTCTTCATTTAAATAGTCATTTAGTTTTTTTTTTATTTTATTATATGGCATTAGAGTCATTTAGTTTCCGTTGGGTAACGTCATTTTTTTTTACCTATACGTAGGTACGATAAATGTAAGCATTTTATTGTTAAAGTAATTATTTTTAATTTAAGCAACCATTACAAAATAAAGCTATTATCATGTTCTGCGAAATAAATTAGAGTGGCAACACTATGGTTTGCTTTTAGAACGAATGTGACGGTTCCACCTTCGGGAATTATCTATTGAGCTTTTACTAATATAATAATTTGTTCTGAGCTCTTTTCAATTAATATTATGTAAAATTAAACCATACATACATATCTTCACGCCAGATCCCTTACGGGGTAGGCGGAGACAATTGAGCTTCCCTTGTCACGATCTCGACATACCTCTTTCGCTTAAAATTAAACCGATTTTATAATAAGTTATTAGAGTCTCGTTTTAAGACACTTAAAGTTTCTGCAATATCTCGCCATTATTCTTTAAAAGGCAGTTTTTTCTTTACTAAAATCAGCCTTCCATACATACATACATATCTTCACGCCAGATCCCTTGCGGGGTAGGCGGAGACAATTGAGCTTCCCTTGTCACGATCTCGACATACCTCTTTCGCTTAAAATTAAACCGATTTTATAATAAGTTATTAGAGTCTCGTTTTAAGACACTTAAAGTTTCTGCAATATCTCGCCATTATTCTTTAAAAGGCAGTTTTTTCTTTACTAAAATCAGCCTTCCATACATACATACATATCTTCACGCCAGATCCCTTGCGGGGTAGGCGGAGACAATTGAGCTTCCCTTGTCACGATCTCGACATACCTCTTTCGCTTAAAATTAAACCGATTTTATAATAAGTTATTAGAGTCTCGTTTTAAGACACTTAAAGTTTCTGCAATATCTCGCCATTATTCTTTAAAAGGCAGTTTTTTCTTTACTAAAATCAGCCTTCCATACATACATACATATCTTCACGCCAGATCCCTTGCGGGGTAGGCGGAGACAATTGAGCTTCCCTTGTCACGATCTCGACATATCTCTTTCGCTTGTTCGCCATTTGTTCCACCACTTGAGAGATGCCCGGTACTCGAATAGTGTTGAACATATTTAGTTAGGGAACACATCACATATACAAAGTAGACTCATTCAGACAGATCGGTGGAGATCGGTATTCTACTGATCTTGTACTAACGGCCGGTTGCAGAAAGGTCGCCGGCTGAGATGTCAAAAGCGACAAGCTCGCTACTACTTGCGTGAAGTAACTATGAATATTGATGACAGACAGACCGCCTCCGTGGTCTAGTGGTAACAAACGTTACCGTGAACTCGGGAGGTCGTGGGTTCGATTCCCACCGGGGGCAAGTTGTACATTGTATAATTTGTCTCGGTCTGAGTGTTTATATGTATAATATGTATATATTTACAAAAAAAAAAGTATAATATGTAGTTTATCAACCATCTAGTTTCCGTAACACAAGCCTCGTAGCTTACCACGGAAACTAGATGGCGCTGTGTGACCTGTCTGGAAATATTTATTATTATTATTATTGTTTTAAAGATCCTTTCTGGAAGTGTCCGTTTTATGTTATGAAGTGTGATTGTGATCCATTCAATGGAACGTTATACTTATTATCGGATTTAGTATCTCACCGTTTGTTTGGGACCGGTCGGGAATATCGAAATAAAAACTTAAATAATTCAATAAGAAAAATACGCCTGCTTTATATCAACGGCAAAAGGTAGTGTTACTAATTAAAAAAATAAAGGTGATCAGGTTTTACACTTTATTTAAAAAAAACCTCACATTTTTATTATTTCACTATCGCTTATAAGCATTCCATGGATTTATCGCGCGGGTGCGAAAGAGAGATGAGAAGAGTGGTGTTTCGGGCTCGCGACCGACAACAGGCTGGTTTACAAAAAGGTCTCTTTTTTTACTTTATTGCGCAACTAGACGCTCCCCACCCACCGTTCTGCTCCTCTCCCTCTCCCCACCCACCGTTCTGCTCCTCTCCCTCTCCCCACCCACCGTTCTGCTCCTCTCCCTCTCCCCACCCACCGTTCTGCTCCTCTCCCTCTCCCCACCCACCGTTCTGCAGGACTACAGTTACTAATTCGAAATGTCACCTAAAATAATTAAATATTGGGATAACAATAATCTATTATTTGGATATTCCTCGTAGTGTAGAAGTGTTCCCCGAGCACTTGAAAAATTGACTCGTACACCTATTGTATCATTACGATATTATTTATTTTCGGAACATTAGATGTAAAATGTATGTTAATGTTACGTTTTGACAGTATAGGGGTGAGTTCATAGAAATTATTTTTATTATATATTCTTTGTCCCTCACCAATAAATAATACGCGACTTTAAAATAATGTTTATGTAACCGGAAATATTTGAACCGTTTCGAAATAGTTGTCTAAAGTTTAGCCAAGTCTTCAGAGCGGTTACCGTTTCGAATGATCTCGCTCGCACACTCCAATATTTTGAAACATGTTTCATGATTGAGTGTAGTCTATCAACTTTCTAAAAATCGTCAGCCCGATAAATGCATCCGACTCGACAGAATCTATATCTTTCAGTTCAGGCTTACAATGACGCTAATATTTCTCTCTCATTCATTCTAATCTTTGGTTAGTGTTTTCTATAATTTGCGATTCGATACTGTCCGTAATCAGCAAACCAACTAACTGGGAAGGTAAACTATACAAGTTACTCTTAAGCAGTAACATAACAATAATACAACAAACAAGATAGTGCGATGACCAATAGGGAATCAGCTCAGCTATAAGCTGCACCACTCGGCCACGGAGCTCATTTGTAGCTATTTATCACATCACATCGATCATCGTGCTAATTTTATAATATGACAGTTCTGCAACGAAGGGGTGTCACGAAGGGGTGTCACGAAGGGGTGTCACGAAGGGTGTCACGAAGGGGTGTCACGAAGGGGTGTCACGAAGGGTGTCACGAAGGGGTGTCACGAAGGGTGCCACGAAGGGGTGTCACGAAGGGTGCCACGAAGGGGTGTCACGAAGGGGTGTCACGAAGGGTGTCACGAAGGGGTGTCACGAAGGGGTGTCACGAAGGGTGTCACGAAGGGTGTCACGAAGGGGTGTCACGAAGGGGTGTCACGAAGGGTGCCACGAAGGGGTGTCACGAAGGGTGCCACGAAGGGGTACCACAATGCTGCGGTAAAATTATAACATACTAACTGTGCGCGTAAACACACAAACAAATTTTTGCCTTAAAGTTCTATTTTTTTGTATGAAACTATAGTTGTATGTATGTATGTAAGGCCACTGTGCGTTATACTATATATGTTCGTTACAAATGTTGTATATTGGTCATATGTTAAGATATTGCTAGAATAGTTTTTATTTTCTTGTTATATCATATTGAGATATTACACAATGAGCTTGCAAGTTTCGAGCTTCGGGGAGACAACTCTCCATCCTTACTTCTTAACGTGAAACACTCGACTTGCACACACACACACACTCACATAGTCGTCGCTACTCCAAAAAATTACAATATCTTAGGCAAAGAATACCTGTTCAATAAATATGTGTTTCATCAGTTTAATAAATTACAGTGAAATTCCTCGAGACCCGGGTAACCAAACTGGGAACTCTTTATTATTTATTAGAGGCTTCTCATTTACCCAGTTATTCAAACTTTTCAATTATAAAAAGTATTGAAATGAAATGAAATGAAATAATTTATTTATCAGAAACACGGTAGGTACAGGGATGTAAATTATTATATGTAATTATATCACATGCTTCGCTATTTCTAGCATACAAATATTTATTTAGTCACATGACTTTGTCGAGCTTAGTGTCTAGGTATTCTTTTGTCGAATAAAAACATTTATTAACCAGCATTTGTTTGACTCTTAATTTGAACAGTTTTAGTGGCAGCTCCCTTATAGTAATGGGGTGTATCACTAACTTTTTATCACGATAGATGGCGCATGATAGATGGTACCTAATATAACTGTCAGATGCATAGAAAACTTGTATTTTTATTACGAAGTTTATTATTTTCTGGATATTATGCCGAAGTGAGCAGCTTTTAAGTGTACAAATCGAGATTTCTAAGCGAAATCAAAGATATGGTGATCTCAAAAATGCCGTTCTACTAATAAAACCTTTTTTCTTTTTAAAGACGGTGTGCGCTTTCTTAATTCGTTTTTTAACGTAGGCAAAATTAATTTAAAATACATTATTCTGTTATAAAAAATAAAACTACAAAAACATTTAAAAAATGATGCGATATAGGTGCAAAATAAGGTACCATTGCCGCTAGCGACATCTACAAAAAGCTTTGCCTGATACACCCCATTGGAAGCTTATTACATATCTTTGTTGCCGTTGCATAACAATTTCAAAAATAATATATAATACTGATGGTAACTTAACCTGTCACAGAATAGCCCACTTAGTAGATAATGTTGAAACGAATCAATTATAATATTTTGTAGGTGTAATTATATGTTTAAAATTAATGTTGATTAAAAAGATTTTAACGTTTTATTAATGAAATGAAATGAAATATTTATTTGCAGGAAACATGGTAACAAACAATATTAGGTCTTATTAATATTAAATGGGTCACATATTTCGCCATAAGCATGCAAAAATTTACAACAACTGTTATAGAAGTAAAGTTACTAAAAAACTCAGCGTTGCTTCTTTAGTAACTTTACTTCACAAAAACCTGTGTTGCTTAAAATACACATAGTATTCCTCCAAAGTATAGAAACATTCCTGAACTAGCCACGCATGCAGTACTGTACAGAATCTTTTATAAGGCATCTCTGTCCATACCTTTGGCAAACAATTATATATTTTAGCGCTCATATAGGAGGCGTTTCGTCTAAAGATTTCTAATTTATATATTACGATGTAAATGACTATTGGAGTGATCTCGAAGTCGAAGGTGATACAATGAAGGGCGACCCTGGCGTCCAGGACCGTCCGCGAGGTGTGCGCGGGGTCACGAGTCACCCCAAACGTTTAATACAATACTAATGTGGGTGCCGTGGAGACTTACCCCTTACTCCCGAATGTGGCGCCGTGTCAGTCTGCAGCACGGCGCCACATATAATACAATACTAATGTGGGTGCCGTGGAGACTTACCCCTTACTCCCGAATGTGGCGCCGTGTCAGTCTGCAGCACGGCGCCACATGTAAGAGTAAGAGGTTTAGTTTAGTCCTCTAGTCCAGTTCAGCAAGGACTCTAGTTTCGTGTCTTACCTTTATTTTGTATCATTTCACCAAGCTGCGTGTCGCACTAAGTGACTCTCCTAGTCAGCAGCCATACAGTAATACATACGGAAATACGTTGCAGCCATCACATTATAGTCCGGAATCGAATGATGGCATTCAGTTTCTGGACTAAACGAGTTATTTAAGTTGAAAATAAAAACACAAATGTGCGGCACATGTTTGTCGATCTAGGATGTTCCAGCTGACACCGAGTGCGGCACATGTTTGTCGATCTAGGATGTTCCAGCTGACACCGAGTGCGGCACATGTTTGTCGATCTAGGATGTTCCAGCTGACACCGAGTGCGGCACATGTTTGTCGATCTAGGATGTTCCAGCTGACACCGAGTGCGGCACATGTTTGTCGATCTAGGATGTTCCAGCTGACACCGAGTGCGGCACATGTTTGTCGATCTAGGATGTTCCAGCTGACACCGAGTGCGGCACATGTTTGTCAATCTAGGATGTTCCAGCTGACACCGAGTGCGGCACATGTTTGTCGATCTAGGATGTTCCAGCTGACACCGAGTGCGGCACATGTTTGTCGATCTAGGATGTTCCAGCTGACACCGAGTGCGGCACATGTTTTAATTATTAGCGGAAAGGTCTCACTTATATCGGCGATAGAAGTGAGACTCCATAATTATTGTTAAAGCTATTGTTAACTCTAAATATTTAATCTCGTTACATATTTTATAAAATAACATAGTTTATATTAAAATAGATACTTAGCCTTAAAAGATCTGTGACAATGGGATGTATCACGCTGAACCATTTGTACATTTGACGTACGACGTTACGCACATTAAGAAAGCGAAAAGCTTATTTAAAGGGAACCAGCTCGAATAAGTAAGTTTGTGAGCTCCTCGTCTTCGGTGTTCCTCGACAACTCGACCGGAGCACTTGATAACTGCTCCCTGCGGCATAAATTTTGTAAAAAGCAGTGATACACCTCATTGGATGTACTTTATATATGTTGTTAAAAAGGAACATGACACATTATATATATTTTTAGATATCCTATAATGGAGCATATCAGGTTTTAAATAATATAATATTAATATGCAAAATAATGTTTTATTTTTCTCCCTTCACTTGATTACCCATTGTCATATTCATTACCGTATGTTAGCGAAATGTTAATGGGTAGCTCTGTGTCACTATATGGTCGGTCTAGATGTACACCACGTACATATGTGCAAGGAACCAATCAAAACTGCTTGATATTTATAACGGGTGTTTTAGAGGTACAGAACTTTAAGTTGGCAACACTGTTTTAACTGGCCGCCATTTTGTGAGCTGTCAACTGATTTAAGGTTGGTTTGGCATTTCAACTTGAATAGACTGACGCCTGAACAACGCTTTCAAATTGTGCAAATTTATTTTCTAAATAATGGTTCTGTTCGTAATACGTATCGCGCACTACGTCCATTTTACGGTCAACATAATCGTCCATTAGAGCAGTTAATTTTACTATGGACCGCTTTCGCTCCACATTTACTTTAAATGATGCTCATCCACAGAGACGTCGTCGTACAGCCATTGCTGCTGTAGACCGTAGCGTAGAGGAAGACCCGAATCGAGTCTATCGGCCATCGTGTCACACAGCTCGTGCCACAAATGATTTACTGAAGGAAACGTCTGATAACCGCATAATTTGACGTTTTGAATCCGTGAATTGGCCTAGATCGTATGATTTAACTACGCCGATAAGGCCGCAACGATTGACCACTTGGAGGACAACACTAGCCGCGTTAGTTCCGATAGTCACAAATGTGGGAAAAAGTGATTGAAAATTGGACCTTAAGATTAGATTACGTCCGAGACAGCCGCGCCAGTCATATGCCAGAAATTATAATGTTTAAAGATTATCTTTTGAATAATGTCAATTTTAAAAATTATTCATTCTTGTTTTATTCCATTTCAAAATTCTATACCACTAAAAATATACATAAGACAAACGCAAGTCGTACGACTATCAAAGCGAAATAAAAGCGCTTAAAGCGACAAGTAGAACATAGGGTTAGAACAGTCAATGGGGTGTGTAGAGTTCTTCGCGCCATTTTGCGTGGACATGTCAAGTACAAGTTTTTGTTTTGTAAATTAATTTACTGTGGATATTATTGGTCAAAAGTGGTGTTGCTTGGTTTAATAATGTGCTACAATGTGAATAATTATGGAAAACGATAAATTGGACTTTAAATATGGGGCACAAGTTGCAGTTTATTTTTTTGCGGTTTTCCCGCGCTTTCAACTCCCATATTTTACCCGACGTGTTTGAGCTATGGTGTCGCGAGTGACTCCAAGTAAAGCATCAAATTCTGCAGCATCTGGAATTTGATGATCCCCAACTCGGTTATGAACTCTGTTATGAACATATATTATGCAAATAAATTACGCGTTTAGGACTGATGTATTCTGTACAATGTCCTTTAAAGACAATGGGGTGTATCAGGCAAAGCTTTTTGTAGATGTCGCTAGCGGCACTGGTACCTGGTTTACACCTATTTTTTTAATCATTTTTTTAATTTATTTGTAATTTTACATTTTTATATCAGAAAAATGTATTTTAACTCAACGTTACCTAACTTAAAAGATAAATTAAGTAAGCGAACAACGTCTTTAAAATAAAAAAGGTAAAATTAATAGAACGGCAATTTTGCGTTCACCATATCTTTTCTTTCGCTTGGAAATCTCAATTTGTACACTTAAAAGCTGCTCACTTCTGCATAATATCCAGAAAATAATAAATTTCCTAATCAAAATACAAGTTTGCTATGCAACTGACAGTTATATTAGGTACCATCTATCGTGATACACCCCATTGACAAATTTCGGTAGATAGATAGAGTAGACCATGGTACGTGGTACTAAATTTAATTTTCTATCATTAATTCAATCAATTCGTTCATTATGTTCCTCGATTCGTTCAATTCATTCACCTTGGCCATTGTTGTCAACAAGCGAACTATACAACCTTGTATTAAGCATAGATATAGAATATAAGCGACGATCCTATGTCTATGGTATTATGTTTCCTTAGTAAAAAAAAGAAAAAATGTATTGTGTAACTTTCAGTACCTGCCTATGTATCGTATGGTACACTAGTAACAAAATACACAATATTTATATTTTTTAGAGCCCAGTTAATTGGTTGCGGGCTCATAAATCGAATTTCGGTATAATACTATTCCTATATTGCTTCTGGAATTGTACTATTGCTATGTTCGACATGAAAGCAAATTGCTTTATTTTTTACCGAATTTTATGTGAAAGCCATATGGTGAACCGACAATTCGAACGACTTTTAAAGTGAAAAAAAGCGCTTAAAGCGACGAGTCAAACACGGGAAATATTGTGTATTTTGTCTTTTTCTAAGGTTGTATAGTTCGCTTGTTGATAATAATGGCAGACATGTTGAATGAATCGAAATAAACGCTACCTACTCTAACGATTTTCAAAGCGAAAGTAAAAGCGCTTACAGCACCAAGTCGAACATTAAAAAAATCGTGTTCACTGATTTTAAAGTAATAAACAGCTTTATGGTTTTTTATTTATTATTATTGACTGTTTGCCCAAACGGGCGACAGGATACGGTCTAACGAGCATTCTCATTCTACCAGCCCAGAGTGTGAGCGAGCCGACTTCCTAAGCTTGTGTATGGGACATTCTCATTCAACCAGCCCAGAGTGTGAGCGAGCCGACTTCCTAAGCTTGTGTATGGGACATTCTCATTCTACCAGCCCAGAGTGTGAGCGAGCCGACTTCCTAAGCTTGTGTATGGGACATTCTCATTCTACCAGCCCAGAGTGTGAGCGAGCCGACTTCCTAAGCTTGTGTATGGGACATTCTCATTCAACCAGCCCAGAGTGTGAGCGAGCCGACTTCCTAAGCTTGTGTATGGGACATTCTCATTCAACCAGCCCAGAGTGTGAGCGAGCCGACTTCCTAAGCTTGTGTATGGGACATTCTCATTCTACCAGCCCAGAGTGTGAGCGAGCCGACTTCCTAAGCTTGTGTATGGGACATTCTCATTCAACCAGCCCAGAGTGTGAGCGAGCCGACTTCCTAAGCTTGTGTATGGGACATTCTCATTCAACCAGCCCAGAGTGTGAGCGAGCCGACTTCCTAAGCTTGTGTATGGGACATTCTCATTCAACCAGCCCAGAGTGTGAGCGAGCCGACTTCCTAAGCTTGTGTATGGGACATTCTCATTCTACCAGCCCAGAGTGTGAGCGAGCCGACTTCCTAAGCTTGTGTATGGGACATTCTCATTCTACCAGCCCAGAGTGTGAGCGAGCCGACTTCCTAAGCTCGTGTATGGGACATTTTCATAATTGTTTTATAAACTAATATTAAAATATTATTTATTTGTTTAGGTTTAGTCAAAAGTTAAAGGCGACACTTTATTTCAATAATTTAATTCATAATTTTGTACACAGCCACACTAAAAAGACAGCCAGGGGATAGAGCTCCACGGGTGAATGTTCTATATAGTTCGGTTCAGCAATAGGAGCTCCGCAGCCAGGGGACGGGTCTCCTGGAGCCGGAGCTCCACGGGTGAATGTTCTATATAGTTTGGTTCAGCAATGGGAGCTCCGCAGCCAGGGGACGGGTCTCCTGGAGCCGGAGCTCCACGGGAGAATGTTCTATATAGTTTGGTTCAGCAATGGGAGCCCCGCAGCCAGGGGACGGGTCTCCTGGAGCCGGAGCTCCACGGGAGAATGTTCTATATAGTTTGGTTCAGCAATGGGAGCTCCGCAGCCAGGGGACAGGTCTCCTGGAGCCGGAGCTCCACGGGTGAATGTTCTATATAGTTTGGTTCAGCAATGGGAGCTCCGCAGCCAGGGGACGGGTCTCCTGGAGCCGGAGCTCCACGGGAGAATGTTCTATATAGTTTGGTTCAGCAATGGGAGCTCCGCAGCCAGGGGACGGGTCTCCTGGAGCCGGAGCTCCACGGGTGAATGTTCTATATAGTTTGGTTCAGCAATGGGAGCTCCGCAGCCAGGGGACGGGTCTCCTGGAGCCGGAGCTCCACGGGAGAATGTTCTATATAGTTTGGTTCAGCAATGGGAGCTCCGCAGCCAGGGGACGGGTCTCCTGGAGCCGGAGCTCCACGGGAGAATGTTCTATATAGTTTGGTTCAGCAATGGGAGCTCCGCAGCCAGGGGACGGGTCTCCTGGAGCCGGAGCTCCACGGGAGAATGTTCTATATAGTTTGGTTCAGCAATGGGAGCTCCGCAGCCAGGGGACGGGTCTCCTGGAGCCGGAGCTCCACGGGAGAATGTTCTATATAGTTTGGTTCAGCAATGGGAGCTCCGCAGCCAGGGGACGGGTCTCCTGGAGCCGGAGCTCCACGGGAGAATGTTCTATATAGTTTGGTTCAGCAATGGGAGCTCCGCAGCCAGGGGACGGGTCTCCTGGAGCCGGAGCTCCACGGGAGAATGTTCTATATAGTTTGGTTCAGCAATGGGAGCTCCGCAGCCAGGGGACGGGTCTCCTGGAGCCGGAGCTCCACGGGAGAATGTTCTATATAGTTTGGTTCAGCAATGGGAGCTCCGCAGCCAGGGGACGGGTCTCCTGGAGCCGGAGCTCCACGGGAGAATGTTCTATATAGTTTGGTTCAGCAATGGGAGCTCCGCAGCCAGGGGACGGGTCTCCTGGAGCCGGAGCTCCACGGGAGAATGTTCTATATAGTTTGGTTCAGCAATGGGAGCTCCGCAGCCAGGGGACGGGTCTCCTGGAGCCGGAGCTCCACGGGAGAATGTTCTATATAGTTTGGTTCAGCAATGGGAGCTCCGCAGCCAGGGGACGGGTCTCCTGGAGCCGGAGCTCCACGGGAGAATGTTCTATATAGTTTGGTTCAACAATGGGAGCTCCGCAGCCAGGGGACGGGTCTCCTGGAGCCGGAGCTCCACGGGAGAATGTTCTATATAGTTTGGTTCAGCAATGGGAGCTCCGCAGCCAGGGGACGGGTCTCCTGGAGCCGGAGCTCCACGGGTGAATGTTTTCAATTTGATTACTAAACTTCAACTCGGAATAATTAGACTCTTTGGTAACTTTATAAGTGTTGAACTGTTGGTCCGCGGTCCGCTCGGCCCACGGTATGTTCCACGGACATTCTTCTAAAGGTTTCTGTCCGCTCTGCATCTCCACGGGGACTTCTTCCACGTTCATGGCCTCGAACTTCTTGTAGTACTTATAATGTCTGATGAACTTCTGTTGGCACCTCACTCTCCGCCTGCGCCGACCGCACTCCACAGAACTGGAAACAATATCGGTTACTCCACAATCCCGCCACACTCGCAGAGAAGGCGTACCTGACTGGACGAACGTTATAGGAAAATAATAATTTAGAAATGCTGTATGAAATATTGTATGCCTGTGTGTGGTGTCTCGGGCACACGTTGTGACAAGTGTTCGGAGTTACCTGAGCGCTGCCGACTCCGGCTCCAGGTCGTCACTCTCATCTGGAAATATTATTTGAAGGTGAGCGGACATCACGTGGTATACGAGTAGTCATATGTATTACTGTTATTTATGCAAGGAAAAATATAGACAATATCTGACGACTATCATATAGCAACCGAGTGTCATTGGCAACATACTATCATAAAGTAATTGAGCGTCATTTAGCAACAGATCGTTATTTAGCAACATACTATCATAAAGTAATTGAGCGTCATTTAGCAACAGATCGTTATTTAGCAACATACTATCATAAAGTAATTGAGCGTCATTTAGCAACATACTATCATATATTAATTGAGCGTCATTTAGCAACAGATCGTTATTTAGCAACATACTATCATAAAAGTAATTGAGCGTCATTTAGCAACAGATCGTTATTTAGCAACATACTATCATAAAGTAATTGAGCGTCATTTAGCAACAGATCGTTATTTAGCAACATACTATCATAAAGTAATTGAGCGTCATTTAGCAACATACTATCATATATTAATTGAGCGTCATTTAGCAACAGATCGTTATTTAGCAACATACTATCATAAAAGTAATTGAGCGTCATTTAGCAACAGATCGTTATTTAGCAACATACTATCATAAAGTAATTGAGCGTCATTTAGCAACATACTATCATATATTAATTGAGCGTCATTTAGCAACAGATCGTTATTTAGCAACATACTATCATAAAGTAATTGAGCGTCATTTAGCAACAGATCGTTATTTAGCAACATACTATCATAAAGTAATTGAGCGTCATTTAGCAACAGATCGTTATTTAGCAACATACTATCATAAAGTAATTGAGCGTCATTTAGCAACATACTATCATAAAGTAATTGAGCGTCATTTAGCAACAGATCGTTATTTAGCAACATACTATCATAAAGTAATTGAGCGTCATTTAGCAACAGATCGTTATTTAGCAACATACTATCATAAAGTAATTGAGCGTCATTTAGCAACAGATCGTTATTTAGCAACATACTATCATAAAGTAATTGAGCGTCATTTAGCAACAGATCGTTATTTAGCAACATACTATCATAAAGTAATTGAGCGTCATTTAGCAACATACTATCATAAAGTAATTGAGCGTCATTTAGCAACAGATCGTTATTTAGCAACATACTATCATAAAGTAATTGAGCGTCATTTAGCAACAGATCGTTATTTAGCAACATACTATCATAAAGTAATTGAGCGTCATTTAGCAACATACTATCATAAAGTAATTGAGCGTCATTTAGCAACAGATCGTTATTTAGCAACATACTATCATAAAGTAATTGAGCGTCATTTAGCAACATACTATCATAAAGTAATTGAGCGTCATTTAGCAACAGATCGTTATTTAGCAACATACTATCATAAAGTAATTGAGCGTCATTTAGCAACATACTATCATAAAGTAATTGAGCGTCATTTAGCAACAGATCGTTATTTAGCAACATACTATCATAAAGTAATTGAGCGTCATTTAGCAACAGATCGTTATTTAGCAACATACTATCATAAAGTAATTGAGCGTCATTTAGCAACATACTATCATAAAGTAATTGAGCGTCATTTAGCAACAGATCGTTATTTAGCAACATACTATCATAAAGTAATTGAGCGTCATTTAGCAACATACTATCATAAAGTAATTGAGCGTCATTTAGCAACAGATCGTTATTTAGCAACATACTATCATAAAGTAATTGAGCGTCATTTAGCAACAGATCGTTATTTAGCAACATACTATCATAAAGTAATTGAGCGTCATTTAGCAACATACTATCATAAAGTAATTGAGCGTCATTTAGCAACAGATCGTTATTTAGCAACATACTATCATAAAGTAATTGAGCGTCATTTAGCAACAGATCGTTATTTAGCAACATACTATCATAAAGTAATTGAGCGTCATTTAGCAACAGATCGTTATTTAGCAACATACTATCATAAAGTAATTGAGCGTCATTTAGCAACATACTATCATAAAGTAATTGAGCGTCATTTAGCAACAGATCGTTATTTAGCAACATACTATCATAAAGTAATTGAGCGTCATTTAGCAACAGATCGTTATTTAGCAACATACTGTCATAAAGTAATTGAGCGTCATTTAGCAACAGATCGTCATTTAGCAACATACTATCATAAAGTAATTGAGCGTCATTTAGCAACAGATCGTTATTTAGCAACATACTATCATAAAGTAATTGAGCGTCATTTAGCAACAGATCGTTATTTAGCAACATACTATCATAAAGTAATTGAGCGTCATTTAGCAACAGATCGTTATTTAGCAACATACTATCATAAAGTAATTGAGCGTCATTTAGCAACAGATCGTTATTTAGCAACATACTATCATAAAGTAATTGAGCGTCATTTAGCAACAGATCGTTATTTAGCAACATACTATCATAAAGTAATTGAGCGTCATTTAGCAACATACTATCATAAAGTAATTGAGCGTCATTTAGCAACAGATCGTTATTTAGCAACATACTATCATAAAGTAATTGAGCGTCATTTAGCAACAGATCGTTATTTAGCAACATACTATCATAAAGTAATTGAGCGTCATTTAGCAACAGATCGTTATTTAGCAACATACTATCATAAAGTAATTGAGCGTCATTTAGCAACATACTATCATAAAGTAATTGAGCGTCATTTAGCAACAGATCGTTATTTAGCAACATACTATCATAAAGTAATTGAGCGTCATTTAGCAACAGATCGTTATTTAGCAACATACTATCATAAAGTAATTGAGCGTCATTTAGCAACAGATCGTTATTTAGCAACATACTATCATAAAGTAATTGAGCGTCATTTAGCAACAGATCGTTATTTAGCAACATACTATCATAAAGTAATTGAGCGTCATTTAGCAACATACTATCATAAAGTAATTGAGCGTCATTTAGCAACAGATCGTTATTTAGCAACATACTATCATAAAGTAATTGAGCGTCATTTAGCAACAGATCGTTATTTAGCAACATACTATCATAAAGTAATTGAGCGTCATTTAGCAACATACTATCATAAAGTAATTGAGCGTCATTTAGCAACAGATCGTTATTTAGCAACATACTATCATAAAGTAATTGAGCGTCATTTAGCAACAGATCGTTATTTAGCAACATACTGTCATAAAGTAATTGAGCGTCATTTAGCAACAGATCGTCATTTAGCAACATACTATCATAAAGTAATTGAGCGTCATTTAGCAACAGATCGTTATTTAGCAACATACTATCATAAAGTAATTGAGCGTCATTTAGCAACAGATCGTTATTTAGCAACATACTATCATAAAGTAATTGAGCGTCATTTAGCAACAGATCGTTATTTAGCAACATACTATCATAAAGTAATTGAGCGTCATTTAGCAACAGATCGTTATTTAGCAACATACTATCATAAAGTAATTGAGCGTCATTTAGCAACAGATCGTTATTTAGCAACATACTATCATAAAGTAATTGAGCGTCATTTAGCAACAGATCGTTATTTAGCAACATACTATCATAAAGTAATTGAGCGTCATTTAGCAACATACTATCATAAAGTAATTGAGCGTCATTTAGCAACAGATCGTTATTTAGCAACATACTATCATAAAGTAATTGAGCGTCATTTAGCAACAGATCGTTATTTAGCAACATACTATCATAAAGTAATTGAGCGTCATTTAGCAACAGATCGTTATTTAGCAACATACTATCATAAAGTAATTGAGCGTCATTTAGCAACAGATCGTTATTTAGCAACATACTATCATAAAGTAATTGAGCGTCATTTAGCAACAGATCGTTATTTAGCAACATACTATCATAAAGTAATTGAGCGTCATTTAGCAACAGATCGTTATTTAGCAACATACTATCATAAAGTAATTGAGCGTCATTTAGCAACAGATCGTTATTTAGCAACATACTATCATAAAGTAATTGAGCGTCATTTAGCAACAGATCGTTATTTAGCAACATACTATCATAAAGTAATTGAGCGTCATTTAGCAACAGATCGTTATTTAGCAACATACTATCATAAAGTAATTGAGCGTCATTTAGCAACAGATCGTTATTTAGCAACATACTATCATAAAGTAATTGAGCGTCATTTAGCAACAGATCGTTATTTAGCAACATACTATCATAAAGTAATTGAGCGTCATTTAGCAACATACTATCATAAAGTAATTGAGCGTCATTTAGCAACAGATCGTTATTTAGCAACATACTATCATAAAGTAATTGAGCGTCATTTAGCAACAGATCGTTATTTAGCAACATACTATCATAAAGTAATTGAGCGTCATTTAGCAACATACTATCATAAAGTAATTGAGCGTCATTTAGCAACAGATCGTTATTTAGCAACATACTATCATAAAGTAATTGAGCGTCATTTAGCAACAGATCGTTATTTAGCAACATACTATCATAAAGTAATTGAGCGTCATTTAGCAACAGATCGTTATTTAGCAACATACTATCATAAAGTAATTGAGCGTCATTTAGCAACAGATCGTTATTTAGCAACATACTATCATAAAGTAATTGAGCGTCATTTAGCAACAGATCGTTATTTAGCAACATACTATCATAAAGTAATTGAGCGTCATTTAGCAACAGATCGTTATTTAGCAACATACTATCATAAAGTAATTGAGCGTCATTTAGCAACAGATCGTTATTTAGCAACATACTATCATAAAGTAATTGAGCGTCATTTAGCAACAGATCGTTATTTAGCAACATACTATCATAAAGTAATTGAGCGTCATTTAGCAACAGATCGTTATTTAGCAACATACTATCATAAAGTAATTGAGCGTCATTTAGCAACAGATCGTTATTTAGCAACATACTATCATAAAGTAATTGAGCGTCATTTAGCAACAGATCGTTATTTAGCAACATACTATCATAAAGTAATTGAGCGTCATTTAGCAACATACTATCATAAAGTAATTGAGCGTCATTTAGCAACAGATCGTTATTTAGCAACATACTATCATAAAGTAATTGAGCGTCATTTAGCAACATACTATCATAAAGTAATTGAGCGTCATTTAGCAACATACTATCATAAAGTAATTGAGCGTCATTTAGCAACATACTATCATAAAGTAATTGAGCGTCATTTAGCAACATACTATCATAAAGTAATTGAGCGTCATTTAGCAACAGATCGTTATTTAGCAACATACTATCATAAAGTAATTGAGCGTCATTTAGCAACATACTATCATAAAGTAATTGAGCGTCATTTAGCAACATACTATCATAAAGTAATTGAGCGTCATTTAGCAACATACTATCATAAAGTAATTGAGCGTCATTTAGCAACATACTATCATAAAGTAATTGAGCGTCATTTAGCAACAGATCGTTATTTAGCAACATACTATCATAAAGTAATTGAGCGTCATTTAGCAACAGATCGTTATTTAGCAACATACTATCATAAAGTAATTGAGCGTCATTTAGCAACATACTATCATAAAGTAATTGAGCGTCATTTAGCAACATACTATCATAAAGTAATTGAGCGTCATTTAGCAACAGATCGTTATTTAGCAACATACTATCATAAAGTAATTGAGCGTCATTTAGCAACATACTATCATAAAGTAATTGAGCGTCATTTAGCAACAGATCGTTATTTAGCAACATACTATCATAAAGTAATTGAGCGTCATTTAGCAACAGATCGTTATTTAGCAACATACTATCATAAAGTAATTGAGCGTCATTTAGCAACATACTATCATAAAGTAATTGAGCGTCATTTAGCAACATACTATCATAAAGTAATTGAGCGTCATTTAGCAACAGATCGTTATTTAGCAACATACTATCATAAAGTAATTGAGCGTCATTTAGCAACAGATCGTTATTTAGCAACATACTATCATAAAGTAATTGAGCGTCATTTAGCAACAGATCGTCATTTAGCAACATACTATCATAAAGTAATTGAGCGTCATTTAGCAACAGATCGTTATTTAGCAACATACTATCATAAAGTAATTGAGCGTCATTTAGCAACAGATCGTTATTTAGCAACATACTATCATAAAGTAATTGAGCGTCATTTAGCAACAGATCGTTATTTAGCAACATACTATCATAAAGTAATTGAGCGTCATTTAGCAACAGATCGTTATTTAGCAACATACTATCATAAAGTAATTGAGCGTCATTTAGCAACAGATCGTTATTTAGCAACATACTATCATAAAGTAATTGAGCGTCATTTAGCAACAGATCGTTATTTAGCAACATACTATCATAAAGTAATTGAGCGTCATTTAGCAACAGATCGTTATTTAGCAACATACTATCATAAAGTAATTGAGCGTCATTTAGCAACAGATCGTTATTTAGCAACATACTATCATAAAGTAATTGAGCGTCATTTAGCAACATACTATCATAAAGTAATTGAGCGTCATTTAGCAACAGATCGTTATTTAGCAACATACTATCATAAAGTAATTGAGCGTCATTTAGCAACATACTATCATAAAGTAATTGAGCGTCATTTAGCAACAGATCGTTATTTAGCAACATACTATCATAAAGTAATTGAGCGTCATTTAGCAACATACTATCATAAAGTAATTGAGCGTCATTTAGCAACAGATCGTTATTTAGCAACATACTATCATAAAGTAATTGAGCGTCATTTAGCAACATACTATCATAAAGTAATTGAGCGTCATTTAGCAACAGATCGTTATTTAGCAACATACTATCATAAAGTAATTGAGCGTCATTTAGCAACATACTATCATAAAGTAATTGAGCGTCATTTAGCAACAGATCGTTATTTAGCAACATACTATCATAAAGTAATTGAGCGTCATTTAGCAACATACTATCATAAAGTAATTGAGCGTCATTTAGCAACAGATCGTTATTTAGCAACATACTATCATAAAGTAATTGAGCGTCATTTAGCAACAGATCGTTATTTAGCAACATACTATCATAAAGTAATTGAGCGTCATTTAGCAACAGATCGTTATTTAGCAACATACTATCATAAAGTAATTGAGCGTCATTTAGCAACAGATCGTTATTTAGCAACATACTATCATAAAGTAATTGAGCGTCATTTAGCAACAGATCGTTATTTAGCAACATACTATCATAAAGTAATTGAGCGTCATTTAGCAACAGATCGTTATTTAGCAACATACTATCATAAAGTAATTGAGCGTCATTTAGCAACAGATCGTTATTTAGCAACATACTATCATAAAGTAATTGAGCGTCATTTAGCAACATACTATCATAAAGTAATTGAGCGTCATTTAGCAACAGATCGTCATTTAGCAACATACTATCATAAAGTAATTGAGCGTCATTTAGCAACATACTATCATAAAGTAATTGAGCGTCATTTAGCAACAGATCGTTATTTAGCAACATACTATCATAAAGTAATTGAGCGTCATTTAGCAACATACTATCATAAAGTAATTGAGCGTCATTTAGCAACATACTATCATAAAGTAATTGAGCGTCATTTAGCAACAGATCGTTATTTAGCAACATACTATCATAAAGTAATTGAGCGTCATTTAGCAACATACTATCATAAAGTAATTGAGCGTCATTTAGCAACATACTATCATAAAGTAATTGAGCGTCATTTAGCAACAGATCGTTATTTAGCAACATACTATCATAAAGTAATTGAGCGTCATTTAGCAACATACTATCATAAAGTAATTGAGCGTCATTTAGCAACAGATCGTTATTTAGCAACATACTATCATAAAGTAATTGAGCGTCATTTAGCAACAGATCGTTATTTAGCAACATACTATCATAAAGTAATTGAGCGTCATTTAGCAACAGATCGTTATTTAGCAACATACTATCATAAAGTAATTGAGCGTCATTTAGCAACAGATCGTTATTTAGCAACATACTATCATAAAGTAATTGAGCGTCATTTAGCAACAGATCGTTATTTAGCAACATACTATCATAAAGTAATTGAGCGTCATTTAGCAACATACTATCATAAAGTAATTGAGCGTCATTTAGCAACAGATCGTTATTTAGCAACATACTATCATAAAGTAATTGAGCGTCATTTAGCAACAGATCGTTATTTAGCAACATACTATCATAAAGTAATTGAGCGTCATTTAGCAACAGATCGTTATTTAGCAACATACTATCATAAAGTAATTGAGCGTCATTTAGCAACAGATCGTTATTTAGCAACATACTATCATAAAGTAATTGAGCGTCATTTAGCAACAGATCGTTATTTAGCAACATACTATCATAAAGTAATTGAGCGTCATTTAGCAACAGATCGTTATTTAGCAACATACTATCATAAAGTAATTGAGCGTCATTTAGCAACAGATCGTTATTTAGCAACATACTATCATAAAGTAATTGAGCGTCATTTAGCAACAGATCGTTATTTAGCAACATACTATCATAAAGTAATTGAGCGTCATTTAGCAACATACTATCATAAAGTAATTGAGCGTCATTTAGCAACAGATCGTCATTTAGCAACATACTATCATAAAGTAATTGAGCGTCATTTAGCAACAGATCGTTATTTAGCAACATACTATCATAAAGTAATTGAGCGTCATTTAGCAACAGATCGTTATTTAGCAACATACTATCATAAAGTAATTGAGCGTCATTTAGCAACATACTATCATAAAGTAATTGAGCGTCATTTAGCAACAGATCGTTATTTAGCAACATACTATCATAAAGTAATTGAGCGTCATTTAGCAACATACTATCATAAAGTAATTGAGCGTCATTAAGCAACAGATCGTAATTTAGCAACATACTATCATAAAGTAATTGAGCGTCATTTAGCAACATACTATCATAAAGTAATTGAGCGTCATTTAGCAACATACTATCATAAAGTAATTGAGCGTCATTTAGCAACAGATCGTTATTTAGCAACATACTATCATAAAGTAATTGAGCGTCATTTAGCAACATACTATCATAAAGTAATTGAGCGTCATTTAGCAACATACTATCATAAAGTAATTGAGCGTCATTTAGCAACAGATCGTTATTTAGCAACATACTATCATAAAGTAATTGAGCGTCATTTAGCAACATACTATCATAAAGTAATTGAGCGTCATTTAGCAACATACTATCATAAAGTAATTGAGCGTCATTTAGCAACAGATCGTTATTTAGCAACATACTATCATAAAGTAATTGAGCGTCATTTAGCAACAGATCGTTATTTAGCAACATACTATCATAAAGTAATTGAGCGTCATTTAGCAACAGATCGTTATTTAGCAACATACTATCATAAAGTAATTGAGCGTCATTTAGCAACAGATCGTTATTTAGCAACATACTATCATAAAGTAATTGAGCGTCATTTAGCAACATACTATCATAAAGTAATTGAGCGTCATTTAGCAACATACTATCATAAAGTAATTGAGCGTCATTTAGCAACAGATCGTTATTTAGCAACATACTATCATAAAGTAATTGAGCGTCATTTAGCAACAGATCGTTATTTAGCAACATACTATCATAAAGTAATTGAGCGTCATTTAGCAACAGATCGTTATTTAGCAACATACTATCATAAAGTAATTGAGCGTCATTTAGCAACATACTATCATAAAGTAATTGAGCGTCATTTAGCAACATACTATCATAAAGTAATTGAGCGTCATTTAGCAACAGATCGTTATTTAGCAACATACTATCATAAAGTAATTGAGCGTCATTTAGCAACAGATCGTTATTTAGCAACATACTGTCATAAAGTAATTGAGCGTCATTTAGCAACAGATCGTCATTTAGCAACATACTATCATAAAGTAATTGAGCGTCATTTAGCAACAGATCGTTATTTAGCAACATACTATCATAAAGTAATTGAGCGTCATTTAGCAACAGATCGTTATTTAGCAACATACTATCATAAAGTAATTGAGCGTCATTTAGCAACATACTATCATAAAGTAATTGAGCGTCATTTAGCAACATACTATCATAAAGTAATTGAGCGTCATTTAGCAACAGATCGTTATTTAGCAACATACTATCATAAAGTAATTGAGC
This sequence comes from Tinea semifulvella, assembly GCA_910589645.1. NCBI lineage: Eukaryota > Metazoa > Arthropoda > Insecta > Lepidoptera > Tineidae > Tinea > Tinea semifulvella. The sequence goes on along the minus strand of OU342598.1, from coordinate 133,650 downwards.
GTCATTTAGCAACATACTATCATAAAGTAATTGAGCGTCATTTAGCAACAGATCGTTATTTAGCAACATACTATCATAAAGTAATTGAGCGTCATTTAGCAACATACTATCATAAAGTAATTGAGCGTCATTTAGCAACAGATCGTCATTTAGCAACATACTATCATAAAGTAATTGAGCGTCATTTAGCAACAGATCGTTATTTAGCAACATACTGTCATAAAGTAATTGAGCGTCATTTAGCAACAGATCGTCATTTAGCAACATACTATCATAAAGTAATTGAGCGTCATTTAGCAACAGATCGTTATTTAGCAACATACTATCATAAAGTAATTGAGCGTCATTTAGCAACAGATCGTTATTTAGCAACATACTATCATAAAGTAATTGAGCGTCATTTAGCAACATACTATCATAAAGTAATTGAGCGTCATTTAGCAACATACTATCATAAAGTAATTGAGCGTCATTTAGCAACAGATCGTTATTTAGCAACATACTATCATAAAGTAATTGAGCGTCATTTAGCAACATACTATCATAAAGTAATTGAGCGTCATTTAGCAACAGATCGTTATTTAGCAACATACTATCATAAAGTAATTGAGCGTCATTTAGCAACAGATCGTCATTTAGCAACATACTATCATAAAGTAATTGAGCGTCATTTAGCAACAGATCGTTATTTAGCAACATACTGTCATAAAGTAATTGAGCGTCATTTAGCAACAGATCGTCATTTAGCAACATACTATCATAAAGTAATTGAGCGTCATTTAGCAACAGATCGTTATTTAGCAACATACTATCATAAAGTAATTGAGCGTCATTTAGCAACAGATCGTTATTTAGCAACATACTATCATAAAGTAATTGAGCGTCATTTAGCAACATACTATCATAAAGTAATTGAGCGTCATTTAGCAACATACTATCATAAAGTAATTGAGCGTCATTTAGCAACAGATCGTTATTTAGCAACATACTATCATAAAGTAATTGAGCGTCATTTAGCAACATACTATCATAAAGTAATTGAGCGTCATTTAGCAACAGATCGTTATTTAGCAACATACTATCATAAAGTAATTGAGCGTCATTTAGCAACATACTATCATAAAGTAATTGAGCGTCATTTAGCAACAGATCGTCATTTAGCAACATACTATCATAAAGTAATTGAGCGTCATTTAGCAACAGATCGTTATTTAGCAACATACTATCATAAAGTAATTGAGCGTCATTTAGCAACATACTATCATAAAGTAATTGAGCGTCATTTAGCAACAGATCGTTATTTAGCAACATACTATCATAAAGTAATTGAGCGTCATTTAGCAACATACTATCATAAAGTAATTGAGCGTCATTTAGCAACAGATCGTCATTTAGCAACATACTATCATAAAGTAATTGAGCGTCATTTAGCAACAGATCGTTATTTAGCAACATACTATCATAAAGTAATTGAGCGTCATTTAGCAACATACTATCATAAAGTAATTGAGCGTCATTTAGCAACAGATCGTCATTTAGCAACATACTATCATAAAGTAATTGAGCGTCATTTAGCAACAGATCGTTATTTAGCAACATACTATCATAAAGTAATTGAGCGTCATTTAGCAACATACTATCATAAAGTAATTGAGCGTCATTTAGCAACAGATCGTCATTTAGCAACATACTATCATAAAGTAATTGAGCGTCATTTAGCAACAGATCGTTATTTAGCAACATACTATCATAAAGTAATTGAGCGTCATTTAGCAACATACTATCATAAAGTAATTGAGCGTCATTTAGCAACAGATCGTTATTTAGCAACATACTATCATAAAGTAATTGAGCGTCATTTAGCAACATACTATCATAAAGTAATTGAGCGTCATTTAGCAACAGATCGTTATTTAGCAACATACTATCATAAAGTAATTGAGCGTCATTTAGCAACATACTATCATAAAGTAATTGAGCGTCATTTAGCAACATACTATCATAAAGTAATTGAGCGTCATTTAGCAACAGATCGTTATTTAGCAACATACTATCATAAAGTAATTGAGCGTCATTTAGCAACAGATCGTTATTTAGCAACATACTATCATAAAGTAATTGAGCGTCATTTAGCAACAGATCGTTATTTAGCAACATACTATCATAAAGTAATTGAGCGTCATTTAGCAACAGATCGTTATTTAGCAACATACTATCATAAAGTAATTGAGCGTCATTTAGCAACAGATCGTTATTTAGCAACATACTATCATAAAGTAATTGAGCGTCATTTAGCAACAGATCGTTATTTAGCAACATACTATCATAAAGTAATTGAGCGTCATTTAGCAACAGATCGTTATTTAGCAACATACTATCATAAAGTAATTGAGCGTCATTTAGCAACATACTATCATAAAGTAATTGAGCGTCATTTAGCAACATACTATCATAAAGTAATTGAGCGTCATTTAGCAACAGATCGTTATTTAGCAACATACTATCATAAAGTAATTGAGCGTCATTTAGCAACATACTATCATAAAGTAATTGAGCGTCATTTAGCAACATACTATCATAAAGTAATTGAGCGTCATTTAGCAACAGATCGTCATTTAGCAACATACTATCATAAAGTAATTGAGCGTCATTTAGCAACAGATCGTTATTTAGCAACATACTATCATAAAGTAATTGAGCGTCATTTAGCAACAGATCGTTATTTAGCAACATACTATCATAAAGTAATTGAGCGTCATTTAGCAACATACTATCATAAAGTAATTGAGCGTCATTTAGCAACAGATCGTTATTTAGCAACATACTATCATAAAGTAATTGAGCGTCATTTAGCAACATACTATCATAAAGTAATTGAGCGTCATTTAGCAACAGATCGTTATTTAGCAACATACTATCATAAAGTAATTGAGCGTCATTTAGCAACAGATCGTTATTTAGCAACATACTATCATAAAGTAATTGAGCGTCATTTAGCAACAGATCGTTATTTAGCAACATACTATCATAAAGTAATTGAGCGTCATTTAGCAACATACTATCATAAAGTAATTGAGCGTCATTTAGCAACAGATCGTTATTTAGCAACATACTATCATAAAGTAATTGAGCGTCATTTAGCAACATACTATCATAAAGTAATTGAGCGTCATTTAGCAACAGATCGTTATTTAGCAACATACTATCATAAAGTAATTGAGCGTCATTTAGCAACATACTATCATAAAGTAATTGAGCGTCATTTAGCAACAGATCGTCATTTAGCAACATACTATCATAAAGTAATTGAGCGTCATTTAGCAACAGATCGTTATTTAGCAACATACTATCATAAAGTAATTGAGCGTCATTTAGCAACAGATCGTTATTTAGCAACATACTATCATAAAGTAATTGAGCGTCATTTAGCAACATACTATCATAAAGTAATTGAGCGTCATTTAGCAACAGATCGTTATTTAGCAACATACTATCATAAAGTAATTGAGCGTCATTTAGCAACATACTATCATAAAGTAATTGAGCGTCATTTAGCAACATACTATCATAAAGTAATTGAGCGTCATTTAGCAACATACTATCATAAAGTAATTGAGCGTCATTTAGCAACAGATCGTTATTTAGCAACATACTATCATAAAGTAATTGAGCGTCATTTAGCAACAGATCGTTATTTAGCAACATACTATCATAAAGTAATTGAGCGTCATTTAGCAACAGATCGTTATTTAGCAACATACTATCATAAAGTAATTGAGCGTCATTTAGCAACAGATCGTTATTTAGCAACATACTATCATAAAGTAATTGAGCGTCATTTAGCAACAGATCGTTATTTAGCAACATACTATCATAAAGTAATTGAGCGTCATTTAGCAACAGATCGTTATTTAGCAACATACTATCATAAAGTAATTGAGCGTCATTTAGCAACAGATCGTTATTTAGCAACATACTATCATAAAGTAATTGAGCGTCATTTAGCAACATACTATCATAAAGTAATTGAGCGTCATTTAGCAACAGATCGTTATTTAGCAACATACTATCATAAAGTAATTGAGCGTCATTTAGCAACATACTATCATAAAGTAATTGAGTGTCATTTAGCAACAGATCGTTATTTAGCAACATACTATCATAAAGTAATTGAGCGTCATTTAGCAACATACTATCATAAAGTAATTGAGCGTCATTTAGCAACAGATCGTTATTTAGCAACATACTATCATAAAGTAATTGAGCGTCATTTAGCAACATACTATCATAAAGTAATTGAGCGTCATTTAGCAACAGATCGTCATTTAGCAACATACTATCATAAAGTAATTGAGCGTCATTTAGCAACAGATCGTTATTTAGCAACATACTATCATAAAGTAATTGAGCGTCATTTAGCAACAGATCGTTATTTAGCAACATACTATCATAAAGTAATTGAGCGTCATTTAGCAACATACTATCATAAAGTAATTGAGCGTCATTTAGCAACAGATCGTTATTTAGCAACATACTATCATAAAGTAATTGAGCGTCATTTAGCAACATACTATCATAAAGTAATTGAGCGTCATTTAGCAACAGATCGTTATTTAGCAACATACTATCATAAAGTAATTGAGCGTCATTTAGCAACATACTATCATAAAGTAATTGAGCGTCATTTAGCAACAGATCGTCATTTAGCAACATACTATCATAAAGTAATTGAGCGTCATTTAGCAACAGATCGTTATTTAGCAACATACTATCATAAAGTAATTGAGCGTCATTTAGCAACAGATCGTTATTTAGCAACATACTATCATAAAGTAATTGAGCGTCATTTAGCAACATACTATCATAAAGTAATTGAGCGTCATTTAGCAACAGATCGTTATTTAGCAACATACTATCATAAAGTAATTGAGCGTCATTTAGCAACATACTATCATAAAGTAATTGAGCGTCATTTAGCAACATACTATCATAAAGTAATTGAGCGTCATTTAGCAACATACTATCATAAAGTAATTGAGCGTCATTTAGCAACAGATCGTTATTTAGCAACATACTATCATAAAGTAATTGAGCGTCATTTAGCAACAGATCGTTATTTAGCAACATACTATCATAAAGTAATTGAGCGTCATTTAGCAACATACTATCATAAAGTAATTGAGCGTCATTTAGCAACAGATCGTTATTTAGCAACATACTATCATAAAGTAATTGAGCGTCATTTAGCAACATACTATCATAAAGTAATTGAGCGTCATTTAGCAACAGATCGTTATTTAGCAACATACTATCATAAAGTAATTGAGCGTCATTTAGCAACAGATCGTTATTTAGCAACATACTATCATAAAGTAATTGAGCGTCATTTAGCAACATACTATCATAAAGTAATTGAGCGTCATTTAGCAACAGATCGTTATTTAGCAACATACTATCATAAAGTAATTGAGCGTCATTTAGCAACAGATCGTTATTTAGCAACATACTATCATAAAGTAATTGAGCGTCATTTAGCAACAGATCGTTATTTAGCAACATACTGTCATAAAGTAATTGAGCGTCATTTAGCAACAGATCGTTATTTAGCAACATACTATCATAAAGTAATTGAGCGTCATTTAGCAACATACTATCATAAAGTAATTGAGCGTCATTTAGCAACAGATCGTTATTTAGCAACATACTATCATAAAGTAATTGAGCGTCATTTAGCAACATACTATCATAAAGTAATTGAGCGTCATTTAGCAACAGATCGTTATTTAGCAACATACTATCATAAAGTAATTGAGCGTCATTTAGCAACATACTATCATAAAGTAATTGAGCGTCATTTAGCAACAGATCGTTATTTAGCAACATACTATCATAAAGTAATTGAGCGTCATTTAGCAACAGATCGTTATTTAGCAACATACTATCATAAAGTAATTGAGCGTCATTTAGCAACAGATCGTTATTTAGCAACATACTATCATAAAGTAATTGAGCGTCATTTAGCAACAGATCGTTATTTAGCAACATACTATCATAAAGTAATTGAGCGTCATTTAGCAACAGATCGTTATTTAGCAACATACTATCATAAAGTAATTGAGCGTCATTTAGCAACATACTATCATAAAGTAATTGAGCGTCATTTAGCAACAGATCGTTATTTAGCAACATACTATCATAAAGTAATTGAGCGTCATTTAGCAACATACTATCATAAAGTAATTGAGCGTCATTTAGCAACAGATCGTTATTTAGCAACATACTATCATAAAGTAATTGAGCGTCATTTAGCAACATACTATCATAAAGTAATTGAGCGTCATTTAGCAACAGATCGTTATTTAGCAACATACTATCATAAAGTAATTGAGCGTCATTTAGCAACAGACTATCATAAAGTAATTGAGCGTCATTTAGTAACAGATCGTCATTTAGCAACATACTATCATAAAGTAATTGAGCGTCATTTAGCAACAGATCGTTATTTAGCAACATACTATCATAAAGTAATTGAGCGTCATTTAGCAACAGATCGTTATTTAGCAACATACTATCATAAAGTAATTGAGCGTCATTTAGCAACAGATCGTTATTTAGCAACATACTATCATAAAGTAATTGAGCGTCATTTAGCAACATACTATCATAAAGTAATTGAGCGTCATTTAGCAACAGATCGTTATTTAGCAACATACTATCATAAAGTAATTGAGCGTCATTTAGCAACAGATCGTTATTTAGCAACATACTATCATAAAGTAATTGAGCGTCATTTAGCAACATACTATCATAAAGTAATTGAGCGTCATTTAGCAACAGATCGTTATTTAGCAACATACTATCATAAAGTAATTGAGCGTCATTTAGCAACATACTATCATAAAGTAATTGAGCGTCATTTAGCAACAGATCGTTATTTAGCAACATACTATCATAAAGTAATTGAGCGTCATTTAGCAACATACTATCATAAAGTAATTGAGCGTCATTTAGCAACATACTATCATAAAGTAATTGAGCGTCATTTAGCAACATACTATCATAAAGTAATTGAGCGTCATTTAGCAACATACTATCATAAAGTAATTGAGCGTCATTTAGCAACATACTATCATAAAGTAATTGAGCGTCATTTAGCAACAGATCGTTATTTAGCAACATACTATCATAAAGTAATTGAGCGTCATTTAGCAACAGATCGTTATTTAGCAACATACTATCATAAAGTAATTGAGCGTCATTTAGCAACATACTATCATAAAGTAATTGAGCGTCATTTAGCAACAGATCGTTATTTAGCAACATACTATCATAAAGTAATTGAGCGTCATTTAGCAACATACTATCATAAAGTAATTGAGCGTCATTTAGCAACAGATCGTTATTTAGCAACATACTATCATAAAGTAATTGAGCGTCATTTAGCAACAGATCGTTATTTAGCAACATACTATCATAAAGTAATTGAGCGTCATTTAGCAACAGATCGTTATTTAGCAACATACTATCATAAAGTAATTGAGCGTCATTTAGCAACATACTATCATAAAGTAATTGAGCGTCATTTAGCAACAGATCGTTATTTAGCAACATACTATCATAAAGTAATTGAGCGTCATTTAGCAACAGATCGTTATTTAGCAACATACTATCATAAAGTAATTGAGCGTCATTTAGCAACAGATCGTTATTTAGCAACATACTATCATAAAGTAATTGAGCGTCATTTAGCAACATACTATCATAAAGTAATTGAGCGTCATTTAGCAACAGATCGTTATTTAGCAACATACTATCATAAAGTAATTGAGCGTCATTTAGCAACAGATCGTTATTTAGCAACATACTATCATAAAGTAATTGAGCGTCATTTAGCAACATACTATCATAAAGTAATTGAGCGTCATTTAGCAACAGATCGTTATTTAGCAACATACTATCATAAAGTAATTGAGCGTCATTTAGCAACAGATCGTTATTTAGCAACATACTATCATAAAGTAATTGAGCGTCATTTAGCAACAGATCGTTATTTAGCAACATACTATCATAAAGTAATTGAGCGTCATTTAGCAACAGATCGTTATTTAGCAACATACTATCATAAAGTAATTGAGCGTCATTTAGCAACAGATCGTTATTTAGCAACATACTATCATAAAGTAATTGAGCGTCATTTAGCAACAGATCGTTATTTAGCAACATACTATCATAAAGTAATTGAGCGTCATTTAGCAACAGATCGTTATTTAGCAACATACTATCATAAAGTAATTGAGCGTCATTTAGCAACATACTATCATAAAGTAATTGAGCGTCATTTAGCAACAGATCGTTATTTAGCAACATACTATCATAAAGTAATTGAGCGTCATTTAGCAACAGATCGTTATTTAGCAACATACTATCATAAAGTAATTGAGCGTCATTTAGCAACAGATCGTTATTTAGCAACATACTATCATAAAGTAATTGAGCGTCATTTAGCAACAGATCGTTATTTAGCAACATACTATCATAAAGTAATTGAGCGTCATTTAGCAACAGATCGTTATTTAGCAACATACTATCATAAAGTAATTGAGCGTCATTTAGCAACAGATCGTTATTTAGCAACATACTATCATAAAGTAATTGAGCGTCATTTAGCAACAGATCGTTATTTAGCAACATACTATCATAAAGTAATTGAGCGTCATTTAGCAACATACTATCATAAAGTAATTGAGCGTCATTTAGCAACAGATCGTTATTTAGCAACATACTATCATAAAGTAATTGAGCGTCATTTAGCAACAGATCGTTATTTAGCAACATACTATCATAAAGTAATTGAGCGTCATTTAGCAACAGATCGTTATTTAGCAACATACTATCATAAAGTAATTGAGCGTCATTTAGCAACAGATCGTTATTTAGCAACATACTATCATAAAGTAATTGAGCGTCATTTAGCAACAGATCGTTATTTAGCAACATACTATCATAAAGTAATTGAGCGTCATTTAGCAACATACTATCATAAAGTAATTGAGCGTCATTTAGCAACAGATCGTTATTTAGCAACATACTATCATAAAGTAATTGAGCGTCATTTAGCAACAGATCGTTATTTAGCAACATACTATCATAAAGTAATTGAGCGTCATTTAGCAACAGATCGTTATTTAGCAACATACTATCATAAAGTAATTGAGCGTCATTTAGCAACATACTATCATAAAGTAATTGAGCGTCATTTAGCAACAGATCGTTATTTAGCAACATACTATCATAAAGTAATTGAGCGTCATTTAGCAACAGATCGTTATTTAGCAACATACTATCATAAAGTAATTGAGCGTCATTTAGCAACATACTATCATAAAGTAATTGAGCGTCATTTAGCAACAGATCGTTATTTAGCAACATACTATCATAAAGTAATTGAGCGTCATTTAGCAACATACTATCATAAAGTAATTGAGCGTCATTTAGCAACAGATCGTTATTTAGCAACATACTATCATAAAGTAATTGAGCGTCATTTAGCAACATACTATCATAAAGTAATTGAGCGTCATTTAGCAACAGATCGTTATTTAGCAACATACTATCATAAAGTAATTGAGCGTCATTTAGCAACAGATCGTTATTTAGCAACATACTATCATAAAGTAATTGAGCGTCATTTAGCAACAGATCGTTATTTAGCAACATACTATCATAAAGTAATTGAGCGTCATTTAGCAACATACTATCATAAAGTAATTGATCGTCATTTAGCAACAGATCGTTATTTAGCAACATACTATCATAAAGTAATTGAGCGTCATTTAGCAACAGATCGTTATTTAGCAACATACTATCATAAAGTAATTGAGCGTCATTTAGCAACATACTATCATAAAGTAATTGAGCGTCATTTAGCAACAGATCGTTATTTAGCAACATACTATCATAAAGTAATTGAGCGTCATTTAGCAACAGATCGTTATTTAGCAACATACTATCATAAAGTAATTGAGCGTCATTTAGCAACAGATCGTTATTTAGCAACATACTATCATAAAGTAATTGAGCGTCATTTAGCAACAGATCGTTATTTAGCAACATACTATCATAAAGTAATTGAGCGTCATTTAGCAACAGATCGTTATTTAGCAACATACTATCATAAAGTAATTGAGCGTCATTTAGCAACATACTATCATAAAGTAATTGAGCGTCATTTAGCAACAGATCGTTATTTAGCAACATACTATCATAAAGTAATTGAGCGTCATTTAGCAACATACTATCATAAAGTAATTGAGCGTCATTTAGCAACAGATCGTTATTTAGCAACATACTATCATAAAGTAATTGAGCGTCATTTAGCAACATACTATCATAAAGTAATTGAGCGTCATTTAGCAACATACTATCATAAAGTAATTGAGCGTCATTTAGCAACAGATCGTTATTTAGCAACATACTATCATAAAGTAATTGAGCGTCATTTAGCAACAGATCGTTATTTAGCAACATACTATCATAAAGTAATTGAGCGTCATTTAGCAACAGATCGTTATTTAGCAACATACTATCATAAAGTAATTGAGCGTCATTTAGCAACATACTATCATAAAGTAATTGAGCGTCATTTAGCAACAGATCGTTATTTAGCAACATACTATCATAAAGTAATTGAGCGTCATTTAGCAACATACTATCATAAAGTAATTGAGCGTCATTTAGCAACATACTATCATAAAGTAATTGAGCGTCATTTAGCAACAGATCGTTATTTAGCAACATACTATCATAAAGTAATTGAGCGTCATTTAGCAACATACTATCATAAAGTAATTGAGCGTCATTTAGCAACAGATCGTTATTTAGCAACATACTATCATAAAGTAATTGAGCGTCATTTAGCAACAGATCGTTATTTAGCAACATACTATCATAAAGTAATTGAGCGTCATTTAGCAACAGATCGTTATTTAGCAACATACTATCATAAAGTAATTGAGCGTCATTTAGCAACAGATCGTTATTTAGCAACATACTATCATAAAGTAATTGAGCGTCATTTAGCAACAGATCGTTATTTAGCAACATACTATCATAAAGTAATTGAGCGTCATTTAGCAACAGATCGTTATTTAGCAACATACTATCATAAAGTAATTGAGCGTCATTTAGCAACAGATCGTTATTTAGCAACATACTATCATAAAGTAATTGAGCGTCATTTAGCAACAGATCGTTATTTAGCAACATACTATCATAAAGTAATTGAGCGTCATTTAGCAACAGATCGTTATTTAGCAACATACTATCATAAAGTAATTGAGCGTCATTTAGCAACAGATCGTTATTTAGCAACATACTATCATAAAGTAATTGAGCGTCATTTAGCAACAGATCGTTATTTAGCAACATACTATCATAAAGTAATTGAGCGTCATTTAGCAACAGATCGTTATTTAGCAACATACTATCATAAAGTAATTGAGCGTCATTTAGCAACAGATCGTTATTTAGCAACATACTATCATAAAGTAATTGAGCGTCATTTAGCAACATACTATCATAAAGTAATTGAGCGTCATTTAGCAACAGATCGTTATTTAGCAACATACTATCATAAAGTAATTGAGCGTCATTTAGCAACAGATCGTTATTTAGCAACATACTATCATAAAGTAATTGAGCGTCATTTAGCAACAGATCGTTATTTAGCAACATACTATCATAAAGTAATTGAGCGTCATTTAGCAACAGATCGTTATTTAGCAACATACTATCATAAAGTAATTGAGCGTCATTTAGCAACAGATCGTTATTTAGCAACATACTATCATAAAGTAATTGAGCGTCATTTAGCAACAGATCGTTATTTAGCAACATACTATCATAAAGTAATTGAGCGTCATTTAGCAACAGATCGTTATTTAGCAACATACTATCATAAAGTAATTGAGCGTCATTTAGCAACAGATCGTTATTTAGCAACATACTATCATAAAGTAATTGAGCGTCATTTAGCAACAGATCGTTATTTAGCAACATACTATCATAAAGTAATTGAGCGTCATTTAGCAACAGATCGTTATTTAGCAACATACTATCATAAAGTAATTGAGCGTCATTTAGCAACAGATCGTTATTTAGCAACATACTATCATAAAGTAATTGAGCGTCATTTAGCAACAGATCGTTATTTAGCAACATACTATCATAAAGTAATTGAGCGTCATTTAGCAACAGATCGTTATTTAGCAACATACTATCATAAAGTAATTGAGCGTCATTTAGCAACATATCGTTATTTAGCAACATACTATCATAAAGTAATTGAGCGTCATTTAGCAACAGATCGTTATTTAGCAACATACTATCATAAAGTAATTGAGCGTCATTTAGCAACAGATCGTTATTTAGCAACATACTATCATAAAGTAATTGAGCGTCATTTAGCAACATACTATCATAAAGTAATTGAGCGTCATTTAGCAACAGATCGTTATTTAGCAACATACTATCATAAAGTAATTGAGCGTCATTTAGCAACATACTATCATAAAGTAATTGAGCGTCATTTAGCAACAGATCGTTATTTAGCAACATACTATCATAAAGTAATTGAGCGTCATTTAGCAACAGATCGTTATTTAGCAACATACTATCATAAAGTAATTGAGCGTCATTTAGCAACAGATCGTTATTTAGCAACATACTATCATAAAGTAATTGAGCGTCATTTAGCAACAGATCGTTATTTAGCAACATACTATCATAAAGTAATTGAGCGTTATTTAGCAACATACTATCATAAAGTAATTGAGCGTCATTTAGCAACATACTATCATAAAGTAATTGAGCGTCATTTAGCAACAGATCGTTATTTAGCAACATACTATCATAAAGTAATTGAGCGTCATTTAGCAACATACTATCATAAAGTAATTGAGCGTCATTTAGCAACAGATCGTTATTTAGCAACATACTATCATAAAGTAATTGAGCGTCATTTAGCAACAGATCGTTATTTAGCAACATACTATCATAAAGTAATTGAGCGTCATTTAGCAACAGATCGTTATTTAGCAACATACTATCATAAAGTAATTGAGCGTCATTTAGCAACAGATCGTTATTTAGCAACATACTATCATAAAGTAATTGAGCGTCATTTAGCAACAGATCGTTATTTAGCAACATACTATCATAAAGTAATTGAGCGTCATTTAGCAACAGATCGTTATTTAGCAACATACTATCATAAAGTAATTGAGCGTCATTTAGCAACAGATCGTTATTTAGCAACATACTATCATAAAGTAATTGAGCGTCATTTAGCAACAGATCGTTATTTAGCAACAGATCGTTATTTAGCAACATACTATCATAAAGTAATTGAGCGTCATTTAGCAACAGATCGTTATTTAGCAACATACTATCATAAAGTAATTGAGCGTCATTTAGCAACATACTATCATAAAGTAATTGAGCGTCATTTAGCAACAGATCGTTATTTAGCAACATACTATCATAAAGTAATTGAGCGTCATTTAGCAACAGATCGTTATTTAGCAACATACTATCATAAAGTAATTGAGCGTCATTTAGCAACAGATCGTTATTTAGCAACATACTATCATAAAGTAATTGAGCGTCATTTAGCAACAGATCGTTATTTAGCAACATACTATCATAAAGTAATTGAGCGTCATTTAGCAACAGATCGTTATTTAGCAACATACTATCATAAAGTAATTGAGCGTCATTTAGCAACAGATCGTTATTTAGCAACATACTATCATAAAGTAATTGAGCGTCATTTAGCAACATACTATCATAAAGTAATTGAGCGTCATTTAGCAACAGATCGTTATTTAGCAACATACTATCATAAAGTAATTGAGCGTCATTTAGCAACAGATCGTTATTTAGCAACATACTATCATAAAGTAATTGAGCGTCATTTAGCAACAGATCGTTATTTAGCAACATACTATCATAAAGTAATTGAGCGTCATTTAGCAACAGATCGTTATTTAGCAACATACTATCATAAAGTAATTGAGCGTCATTTAGCAACATACTATCATAAAGTAATTGAGCGTCATTTAGCAACATACTATCATAAAGTAATTGAGCGTCATTTAGCAACAGATCGTTATTTAGCAACATACTATCATAAAGTAATTGAGCGTCATTTAGCAACAGATCGTTATTTAGCAACATACTATCATAAAGTAATTGAGCGTCATTTAGCAACATACTATCATAAAGTAATTGAGCGTCATTTAGCAACAGATCGTTATTTAGCAACATACTATCATAAAGTAATTGAGCGTCATTTAGCAACAGATCGTTATTTAGCAACATACTATCATAAAGTAATTGAGCGTCATTTAGCAACATACTATCATAAAGTAATTGAGCGTCATTTAGCAACATACTATCATAAAGTAATTGAGCGTCATTTAGCAACAGATCGTTATTTAGCAACATACTATCATAAAGTAATTGAGCGTCATTTAGCAACAGATCGTTATTTAGCAACATACTATCATAAAGTAATTGAGCGTCATTTAGCAACAGATCGTTATTTAGCAACATACTATCATAAAGTAATTGAGCGTCATTTAGCAACATACTATCATAAAGTAATTGAGCGTCATTTAGCAACAGATCGTTATTTAGCAACATACTATCATAAAGTAATTGAGCGTCATTTAGCAACAGATCGTTATTTAGCAACATACTATCATAAAGTAATTGAGCGTCATTTAGCAACATACTATCATAAAGTAATTGAGCGTCATTTAGCAACATACTATCATAAAGTAATTGAGCGTCATTTAGCAACAGATCGTTATTTAGCAACATACTATCATAAAGTAATTGAGTGTCATTTAGCAACAGATCGTTATTTAGCAACATACTATCATAAAGTAATTGAGCGTCATTTAGCAACAGATCGTTATTTAGCAACATACTATCATAAAGTAATTGAGCGTCATTTAGCAACAGATCGTTATTTAGCAACATACTATCATAAAGTAATTGAGCGTCATTTAGCAACAGATCGTTATTTAGCAACATACTATCATAAAGTAATTGAGCGTCATTTAGCAACAGATCGTTATTTAGCAACATACTATCATAAAGTAATTGAGCGTCATTTAGCAACAGATCGTTATTTAGCAACATACTATCATAAAGTAATTGAGCGTCATTTAGCAACAGATCGTTATTTAGCAACATACTATCATAAAGTAATTGAGCGTCATTTAGCAACATACTATCATAAAGTAATTGAGCGTCATTTAGCAACAGATCGTTATTTAGCAACATACTATCATAAAGTAATTGAGCGTCATTTAGCAACAGATCGTTATTTAGCAACATACTATCATAAAGTAATTGAGCGTCATTTAGCAACAGATCGTTATTTAGCAACATACTATCATAAAGTAATTGAGCGTCATTTAGCAACAGATCGTCATTTAGCAACATACTATCATAAAGTAATTGAGCGTCATTTAGCAACAGATCGTTATTTAGCAACATACTATCATAAAGTAATTGAGCGTCATTTAGCAACATACTATCATAAAGTAATTGAGCGTCATTTAGCAACATACTATCATAAAGTAATTGAGCGTCATTTAGCAACAGATCGTTATTTAGCAACATACTATCATAAAGTAATTGAGCGTCATTTAGCAACAGATCGTTATTTAGCAACATACTATCATAAAGTAATTGAGCGTCATTTAGCAACATACTATCATAAAGTAATTGAGCGTCATTTAGCAACATACTATCATAAAGTAATTGAGCGTCATTTAGCAACATACTATCATAAAGTAATTGAGCGTCATTTAGCAACAGATCGTTATTTAGCAACATACTATCATAAAGTAATTGAGCGTCATTTAGCAACATACTATCATAAAGTAATTGAGCGTCATTTAGCAACATACTATCATAAAGTAATTGAGCGTCATTTAGCAACAGATCGTTATTTAGCAACATACTATCATAAAGTAATTGAGCGTCATTTAGCAACAGATCGTTATTTAGCAACATACTATCATAAAGTAATTGAGCGTCATTTAGCAACAGATCGTTATTTAGCAACATACTATCATAAAGTAATTGAGCGTCATTTAGCAACATACTATCATAAAGTAATTGAGCGTCATTTAGCAACAGATCGTTATTTAGCAACATACTATCATAAAGTAATTGAGCGTCATTTAGCAACAGATCGTTATTTAGCAACATACTATCATAAAGTAATTGAGCGTCATTTAGCAACATACTATCATAAAGTAATTGAGCGTCATTTAGCAACATACTATCATAAAGTAATTGAGCGTCATTTAGCAACAGATCGTTATTTAGCAACATACTATCATAAAGTAATTGAGCGTCATTTAGCAACATACTATCATAAAGTAATTGAGCGTCATTTAGCAACAGATCGTTATTTAGCAACATACTATCATAAAGTAATTGAGCGTCATTTAGCAACAGATCGTTATTTAGCAACATACTATCATAAAGTAATTGAGCGTCATTTAGCAACATACTATCATAAAGTAATTGAGCGTCATTTAGCAACAGATCGTTATTTAGCAACATACTATCATAAAGTAATTGAGCGTCATTTAGCAACAGATCGTTATTTAGCAACATACTATCATAAAGTAATTGAGCGTCATTTAGCAACATACTATCATAAAGTAATTGAGCGTCATTTAGCAACAGATCGTTATTTAGCAACATACTATCATAAAGTAATTGAGCGTCATTTAGCAACATACTATCATAAAGTAATTGAGCGTCATTTAGCAACATACTATCATAAAGTAATTGAGCGTCATTTAGCAACAGATCGTTATTTAGCAACATACTATCATAAAGTAATTGAGCGTCATTTAGCAACAGATCGTTATTTAGCAACATACTATCATAAAGTAATTGAGCGTCATTTAGCAACAGATCGTTATTTAGCAACATACTATCATAAAGTAATTGAGCGTCATTTAGCAACATACTATCATAAAGTAATTGAGCGTCATTTAGCAACAGATCGTTATTTAGCAACATACTATCATAAAGTAATTGAGCGTCATTTAGCAACAGATCGTTATTTAGCAACATACTATCATAAAGTAATTGAGCGTCATTTAGCAACATACTATCATAAAGTAATTGAGCGTCATTTAGCAACAGATCGTTATTTAGCAACATACTATCATAAAGTAATTGAGCGTCATTTAGCAACAGATCGTTATTTAGCAACATACTATCATAAAGTAATTGAGCGTCATTTAGCAACAGATCGTTATTTAGCAACATACTATCATAAAGTAATTGAGCGTCATTTAGCAACAGATCGTTATTTAGCAACATACTATCATAAAGTAATTGAGCGTCATTTAGCAACAGATCGTTATTTAGCAACATACTATCATAAAGTAATTGAGCGTCATTTAGCAACAGATCGTTATTTAGCAACATACTATCATAAAGTAATTGAGCGTCATTTAGCAACAGATCGTTATTTAGCAACATACTATCATAAAGTAATTGAGCGTCATTTAGCAACAGATCGTTATTTAGCAACATACTATCATAAAGTAATTGAGCGTCATTTAGCAACATACTATCATATATTAATTGAGTGCCATTTAGCAACAGACAAATAGTTCAAAGTTCTTAATAGATTTGGTTGAATATTTATAGTGGTGCTAATAAAAATAAAAAGTTGCTTATAATATAAAAAGTAAAGTACCATGACGCCCGTATTCCTCGCAAGATATTCCTCGCATAGTGTCATGTTTCTCCTTCGGTACTCCAGAGACAAGGGGTACGAGAAACCATTAACGAAGATAAACAATAGGTACCTGTGTGTGTCCCTCCTCTCCACGGGGTCTCCAGCAGTCTGCAAGAAGGTCATATGTCACCAACTTATTGCTTTTGGCCAAGTATGGCGGCACCGTAACCATTATAGTTACATTCACAGATTTTGGAAAATATTTACAGAAAAACTGTTATTGATGTCGATCGGTGGGATCATTTGAGTACTATAAATATCAGAAATCACAAATAAATGTTATCCCGTAACTAACGGTTAAGGCACCTGCCCTTATTGTCCCGACTCAAATACCCAATCTGTATACGAATATAATATTTGGGTTGAGGAAGCATTTACAAATCTCAGAATGTACACAACAATATTAATTTTATTGTAACGTAATGGGGTCTAATGTTCTACACAGTGTAAAGATTTAATATTGTGTAATGTTACATGTTACAAAGTGGGTGCGACTGCGGAGGGAAATTTCGCATCAAATCAAATTGGCTCATCATTCATCATTACAGCCCTTAGAACACAGCGTCCCAGACCTCCACTGCTGGAGATGGGCCTTCCAGAACATATATCTGGAGAACTTGGCCTACACTCGCCACGCTGGCCAGACGGCTTGACAAATTGGCTCACCGAGAGTTAAATGAGACATTTCCAGAATTAATTTCCTATAGTTGAATATGTTAGAGCTGTTAAGAGGGTTTATACGCTTTGCACAATCCAACAACTTCAATAATTTTTGAACTTTTGTTATCCATCAACCCACTAGAAAATACCATAACGGATAATTAAGAGAAAAATTATTCGTAGATTAGTTTTAGAAAAAAAAAATGATTCGTAAAAACAAAAACTTTAATTGCAAACTGAACAGAAATAATAAAAAAATAAAAACAAGCTCAAGTGTTCCGTCGCCAAGAAGTTTCATAACTGACATCATTTTATATATTTTACTACATAGCAACAGTCGGAACCCATTGTTGGGAACATTTGACCCGGTCTCGATTTTGAATGGAGTCCCCATTAAAAGATATGTCGATAATGACAGTCATTTTATTTCCTAGTAAGTTGATAGACAAATCTTTGACAAACGTTGCGAGAGTGATGCGAACATATAAAGGATTTCGATTTGAGTTAAAAAGCGATCCTGAGGTCTGTCGCTCCACAAGATGGGTTCGGAGACCCCGCCGACCTCACACTTGGGACAGTGGTAACACTTGTGGCTGGAAGTTCGGAGACCCCGCCGACCTCACACTTGGGACAGTGGTAACACTTGTGGCTGGAAGTTCGGAGACCCCGCCGACCTCACACTTGGGACAGTGGTAACACTTGTGGCTGGAAGTTCGGAGACCCCGCCGACCTCACACTTGGGACAGTGGTAACACTTGTGGCTGGAAGTTCGGAGACCCCGCCGACCTCACACTTGGGACAGTGGTAACACTTGTGGCTGGAAGTTCGGAGACCCCGCCGACCTCACACTTGGGACAGTGGTAACACTTGGGACAGTGGTAACACTTGTGGCTGGAAGTTCGGAGACCCCGCCGACCTCACACTTGGGACAGTGGTAACACTTGTGGCTGGAAGTTCGGAGACCCCGCCGACCTCACACTTGGGACAGTGGTAACACTTGGGACAGTGGTAACACTTGGGACAGTGGTAACACTTGTGGCTGGAAGTTCGGAGACCCCGCCGACCTCACACTTGGGACAGTGGTAACACTTGTGGCTGGAAGTTCGGAGACCCCGCCGACCTCACACTTGGGACAGTGGTAACACTTGTGGCTGGAAGTTCGGAGACCCCGCCGACCTCACACTTGGGACAGTGGTAACACTTGTGGCTGGAAGTTTTTGTTATACTATACTTCATAAAGATAACGTTAATTGAGACTGACATAATATAAACAAGATTTGAGAAATTAAATTTTGTAAAAAAAAAAGTATAGAACTACAAAAGGTAAGGTCGCGTCGAAAAAACCCCTTTTCTGCAGAATTGTATATCTTATATAGGTTTACAGAAAAGTCCGCGACGGCATATGTCGTATCTCCTAAGGATAACATACTATATTTATCATTTTAAATACGTTAGGTGGCTTGAGCATTTAATAAAGATATTTTTTTCCGTTTACACGATGCAAATTAAATAAACACCTTAGGAAATATATGGCAATATCAAAATAATGCACAACGAAATTGTATGTGAGAGGAATGAGACTGACCTGGAGGACTCTTCACATTGCATCTCTTTACAATTTGCAATTCCATTTTGATTCTGAAAATTATAAAGGTTGTGTATGTTAATGGCAGACGGGGAAGCGGTGTGGCTTTAAATATTAAGTAAATGTTGGTACATAGTCACCTCATTGAGTTGTGGTAAAGTCCACGGCATCACACTCTGCTTGGGGTCGGCCACCTGTTAGTGTAAACATCATATAGATCTCATATTTATTATTCAATGATCGGTCGAAGAGAAACTATAATGTACGTTGTAATATACAATGGAGGCGGCACATTATATGGTAAAAACGAAACATTTTAATATATGTATCAAACGATTCAAATGAAACATTTATTAGATAAAAAAACAGTTAACATGAATGACATTTGGCCCACAAAACACACCGGTATTTTGTCTTGCACCTAATTCCAGATTGTTTCTACCGAAACACAAAGTTTAGAATACATACATACACTCACGCCAGGTCCCTTGCGGGGTAGGCAGAGACAATTGAGCGCCACTTGACACGATCACGACATACCTCTTTCGCTTCGTCGACATTTATCAACCTCTTCATACATGCCCTTTTGTTACGAAAGCTTTTTAATGCGCCTTCAGTCAGTGTTTTATTTATTTGATCGTGATATGTGAGTCTCGGTCTGCCAGGGCCTCTTTCATCCACAACTTTCGCATTATATATCTGGTTCGTCAATATTTCTTCGCTCATCCTCTTAACATGTACGAACCTTCGTAGCATGCATTTCCTACGTATTTCGACGTTACGTATGCGGTCCGCCAAAGTGACGCCGCATGTCCGACGCAACGACCTTTAATTAGACCGCAGTTTAGAATAAAAGTAAAAATACACCTAATGTTAAACCCTTTGAAAGCTGACGAGCTCCACAATCCAGGACACAAAGCTGACGAGCTCCACAATCCAGGACACAAAGCTGACGAGCTCCACAATCCAGGACACAAAGTTATACCCTTTGAAAGCTGACGAGCTCAACAATCCAGGACACAAAGCTGACGAGCTCCACAATCCAGGACACAAAGCTGACGAGCTCCACAAAGCTGACGAGCTCCACAAAGCTGACGAGCTCCACAAAGCTGACGAGCTCCACAATCCAGGACACAAAGCTGACGAGCTCCACAATCCAGGACACAAAGTTATACCCTTTGAAAGCTGACGAGCTCCACAATCCAGGACACAAAGCTGACGAGCTCCACAATCCAGGACACAAAGGTAATCTCTTTGAAAGCTGGCGAGCTCCACAATCCAGGACACAAAGCTGACGAGCTCCACAATCCAGGACACAAAGGTAATCTCTTTGAAAGCTGACGAGCTCCACAATCCAGGACACAAAGGTAATCTCTTTGAAAGCTGACGAGCTCCACAATCCAGGACACAAAGTTAATCCCTTTGAAAGCTGACGAGCTCCACAATCCAGGACACAAAGGTAATCCCTTTGAAAGCTGACGAGCTCCACAATTCAGGACACAAAGTTAATCCCTTTGAAAGCTGACGAGCTCTACAATCCAGGACACAAAGTTAATCCCTTTGAAAGCTGACGAGCTCCACAATCCAGGACACAATGTTAATCCCTTTGAAAGCTGACGAGCTCCACAATCCAGGACACAAAGTTAATCCCTTTGAAAGCTGACGAGCTCCACAATCCAGGACACAAAGTTAATCCCTTTGAAAGCTGACGAGCTCCACAATCCAGGACCTTTGAAAGCTGACGAGTTCCACAATCCAGGACACAAAGTTAATCCCTTTGAAAGCTGACGAGCTCCACAATCCAGGACACAAAGTTAATCCCTTTGAAAGCTGACGAGCTCCACAATCCAGGACACAAAGTTAATCCCTTTGAAAGCCGACGAGCTCCACAATCCAGGACACAAAGGTAAACCCTTTGAAAGCTGACGAGCTCCACAATCCAGGACCTTTGAAAGCTGACGAGCTCCACAATCCAGGACACAAAGTTAATCCCTTTGAAAGCTGACGAGCTCCACAATCCAGGACACAAAGTTTCAACAACTATTATAAAGTTAAATGTAATCATTTGAAGTTGAAATCGCTTGTGTGCAATTGCACACATACTTGTAATAAAGCAGCTATAACAATATTCGTACTAGTATTTATGATTTTCCATTATTTTGTGTACTACTTTCTGTCGGTGACCAGCTTAATTTTGAAGCGTAAGTTAAACTGTATTTTTTACTTAAAAAATAAATATATGTCGATTAGTAATACTGTAAAGACAATGTTCAATGTATTGTTTACTACTAGTATTAATTCAAATATTACAGATAATTATTTAGTCACGTCTGAAAGGGTTAAAACTAGTGTGTGTGTTAATATGAATACAATTGAACGATGGTAAAGTAACAAGCTATAAATATGACACATAATAATTATAATCTCGAATGTAACATTGTATGTAACCGAAACCACTATGTGGGATTAAACAAAATTATAGAGGATATTAATATTGAATTACATTTCTTGATTTACAAAACATTTAAAGGTAACATTGACATTAGTAATAATAATATTAACAATAAGGATGATAATAAAGCACGAAATATTTAACAATGTATTGTAAACCAAGGTTAAGGTTGTCTAATTAATTACCTACTTCAAAAGAATAGATTTACTTTTTGTCACTTTTACGTCAAACCTTGTACTCGTAAGGAATTCACGGTATTTTTAATTGTGTAATTTTTTTTATAAGTTTTTTTTATATTGTGTTTAAAGGATATATTATAACTGAACAACTTTGGAGATGCTTCAATATAATCCAAGAGTTTACCAAAGGGCTACAAGGTAAAAGCATTGTGTGTGGTGCGCGTCCTCAAGGCAGAGCTACTGGTGAAGTGCCGACAGCGGGATATCCACCAAAAGCGATTGGTATTGTCGCCATTCATTAAAGGGTCCAATTACCCAAAATAGAGAAAAGGTACTTGCAAACTAGACGCTCCATAGTGGATCATCTGAAACTAGGTCACACAGCCAAGATGTACAAGTCGATCCCTCAATCCTTAGTTCTCAGACCAGTAGTGTGCCATTCAGTGATGTTTGTGAACAAATTTTATTTATTAAATATTTCTTTTATCTAATTATATTTAAGTACTTTGTTATATTAACTTGACTTATGTTTAAGTACTTTGTTACATTAACTTGACTTATGTTTAAGTACTTTGTTACATTAACTTGACTTATGTTTAAGTACTTTGTTACATTAACTTGACTTATGTTTAAGTACTTTGTTACATTAACTTGACTTATGTTTAAGTACTTTGTTACATTAACTTGACTTATGTTTAAGTACTTTATTACATAAACTAGACTTATGTTTAAGTACTTTGTTACATTAACTTGACTTATGTTTAAGTACTTTGTTACATTAACTTGACTTATGTTTAAGTACTTTGTTACATTAACTAGACTTATGTTTAAGTACTTTGTTACATTAACTTGACTTACATTAACTTGACTTATATTTAAGTACTTTGTTACATTATTTTGACTTATATTTTATTTTGTATAACCTAAATTGATTTCTTTTTCTTTTCTATTCCAATTGTAATTAACTTAACCAAATTTCAGTAGGAATGTATGGTGCTGTATAGAAAACTTAAACTAAACCAAACTTATAACATAGTGCATGGCATAGCATGTTAAACGATGTTATTGTTGAGCACCCGAAACAACAGAAGAAAGGCTTCTGTCGTTTATAGGTCGCCATCAATGAGCAGATCTAAACTTGTAAACTTGTTTACTGCAACAATGACGGAGATATAAAATTATTGTAATGTTGGGTCCACTCATAGGCACTATTATAAAAGTATCATCACCAAAATATCCCTTCCGGGATCCAATCCCACACTTTCTTTTAATTAACGGTTTCATATGTAGCCAACTTTATATAGGCCCATCATGTCAAGTGGCAAGCTCGTTGATGTCTCTAGCTTAACAGAGGAGAGATGTATCACAAGTTACTATTATATACTTAGATTTATAAGGTTTTATGTTGCACAACTTTAATGTCAATATCCAAGCGTAACCTGTTAACCTCACTCAAGGAAATGATTTCATTTTTCAAATAAATTAAAATATTTAGTGAAAAGGAATTTACCTGGTGAATATAGGAAGCTTGTGAGGCCGCTGTATAGGTGATGGCCGCCTGCTGGTAGTCCCCGCAATGAGCCACCGAGGTACAGATCTGTGCTCTGTCACCACCGAGGGAAACAGTTGATGTCTGCAGAGAAACACTGCTCTGCTCCACATTGTACCCCAAGTTGGGAGCTATGTTGGCCTGAATGATTAGCGGCTGAGGTAAAATAGAACTGGATGTAATAATTTGTGTGATGGGAGCAGCACCCGGAGACACATTCACGGGAATGTACCGAGTGCCATCCTGGGCTATGTACAGTGCAGAGTTTGAGACCAGCTGCACCATTCGAGGCTCAAATAATATACTAGGTTGAGGAGTGACTGCCAGGGGATCCGCCAGGGGAGGGACGGGGGCAGAGACCTGAAGAGGAACCGGAGAGGAAGGATTTGCTTTCTTTGGCACTTTGGGGTTATCTTTACTACTTGGTGGAGGCCTGAGGAGGGGCGGCGAGTTGTCCCTGAAGAAGTCGTTAAGGTCCTGTTTGACGTGGTCCAGCAGGTTCCGGACCAGATCCCCGGCGTCGCGTAGAGTCTTGGCGTTGTGATGTGCAAACCTAAATTGCAGCGGTTCTCCTTTTCCCGACACCCCACCCTCCAAGATAACAACAACTCCGGTTTCCTTTCGTATGTATTGCAAATTACATCCATTCTAAAATAAATAAACAACGATTAATAATGTTGTTGAATAACAATGTTGCGTCTAAACTTATTGCCCAAAATGGCAAGTATCCACCGTGGTATAATAAATTTCTAATTCAATTAATAAAGAATAAATTAAAAGCACATAAAAAGTGGAAGATCTATAGGAGAGCAACTGACTATGCAATATTTTCAGATCTTCGTCAAAAACAGAAAGATATGGAGGTTGAGTGTTATGACCGCTATATTAAACAAAGTGAGAATAATATTAAGCGAAATTCCAAATTCTTTTGGAATTTTGTTAATTCTAAGAAAAATTATAATGAAATACCTGATAATATGTATGTATCTGATTGTAATCTGGTTGATGGGCAAGGGATTGCAAATGCTTTCAATTCTTTCTTTCAATCAGTATTTGTACCTCAATCGCAATCTGTTACCTCCAATGAAAGTGATAGTTGTACCCCATTATGCATCAGCTCTATTCCTATTGATTACTCTCTTGTAGCTTCGCACTTAAGAAGACTGGATGTGGGCAAAGGTATGGGACCTGATGGCATGCATCCAATGTTTTTACGAAACTGTTGGGAACAATTGTCATATCCACTTTCAATGTTGTTTAACTTGTCATTGAATTCGGGGGTGTTTCCAAAGCGTTGGAAATCTTGCTATATAGTCCCAATACACAAAAGTGGCGATAAACACAACATTAAAAACTATAGACGAATCTCAAAAATGTCTTTAATTCCAAAATTGTTTGAAAAGATAATTTATAACTATATTTTTCCACGATTAAGACCGTTTATCATAGGTCAGCAACACGGCTTTATGGACCATCGATCTACTGAAAGCAATCTTTGTGAGCTTGTAGACTTTGTCAGTGCAGCAATGAATGGAGGTTCTCAAGTAGATGCCGTGTATACCGATTACTCTAAAGCCTTCGATAAAATTTCACACGTATTGTTAATAAATAAACTTAAGAGTTTCGGTATACACGGTGATTTGCTAAGATGGGTAGAGTCCTACCTCAGAGACCGACACCAGGTTGTAACTGTTAAGGGATATTGCTCAAGTTTTGTGCCAATAACGTCGGGTGTACCCCAGGGATCTCACCTTGGACCCTCATTCTTTAATGTATTTATTAATGATGTTATTCATAGTATAGTAAATTCAAAAATACTTCTTTTCGCAGATGATAAAAAGATATTCATCAAGGTAGACACAATAAATGATTGCTGCGCTCTTCAAGATGATCTTGACCGTCTAGCTTCATATTGTGTTTCTAATGAGCTCGAACTTAATATTGACAAATGTTGTGTTATTTCTTTTTCACGCAAAAAGAATCCAATCACCTTTGTGTATAACTTATTTGGCAAGGAATTAATGAGGATATCTGAGGTGAGAGACCTGGGAGTTGTTCTAGATCATAAACTTTTGTTTCGGTCACATATCCAATCTATGATAACTAAAACATATAAATTACTGGGATTCATAATGAGGATTGGCAGAGAATTTAAGGATCCGGATACTTTACAATTATTGTATAACTCATTTATTAGATCACGTTTGGAGTATGCATCTACAGTTTGGAATCCCCGGTATAAAATTTATGTTGATGGAATTGAAAGAATCCAAAGTTCATGAAATATATGAAATATAAATTTAAATTTAGAGACGAGTTTATAAACTTTAACTTCCTTAAAGGCCCGACGTTCAATGCGTGACCAGATGTTTCTTTATAAGATTATAAACAATTATATAGAATCAAGTTACTTATTGAGTGAAATATATTTAAAATGCCCAACTCGAACTGTTAGAAATGCAGATTTATTTCTTGTATCTTTTTGTCGTAGGAAATATGCTCAGGATAGGTTTATGGTAAGAACATGCAGACTATAATTTGTACTTTAACAATCTTGATGCTTTTAATAGTGCTATTGGCAATTACAAAAGACTATTATTGGAATGTGTACAATTAGTAGATGAGTGATACTGTGCTCTAAAATAAGTATTATGCTTTCTTCTTTTTATATGTTTTTTTTTTTTTAAGCTTTTTTATTTTATTTTATATAATTAAATTTTAGTTTCTTCTTTTTCATTTTTATATTAGTTATAAATAATGTATATATTTTAATGTAATTTTTAAGTAGAAGCAACCTTAGGTATGTAGTTAGTAAAGCTTATGTTTTGTTAGTTTTAGTGGAAACTTTGTTGGTTAAAGAGATAAACAATTTTGTTATTACTAGGTGTAAGAATAACTGTTTGTTTCCCAAATAATAAATAAATAAATTAATTAATTAACGTGACTATTGTGAAAGTTATAGAACTCCACAAGGAGAGGGAACTCACTCGTCCTAGAAGTCTGCTTCGCAAGTCGAACGCGGCGGGCGCGTGATCCAATCCGATTTCCAATTTCCCTAACATCTTTAATAAACTTATACGGTCACAAGTTTATAAGTTATATAGTAAATAGAAAGTAAACATTTTGTTTGTGGTTCCTTAGGAACATAATACAAGTTGTGGTTTGTTTTGTATACAATTGCTAGGTTCGACTTGAACTTGAAAGCAAATAAAGCCACAGATTATATAGGAACAATAAAGCAAAGCTTAAGCTTGCTTTTTTACCGATATTTGAATGAAAACCATAGACAAACGGCATGTCGAATGAATTTTAATGGAAATTTAAATAAAAAGCGCTTAAAGCCACAAGTATTGATATATGTTTATTTACCTACCTTTATACCTACAAAATACAATCTGTAACACTTTTTCCAAACAAATATTAATCAAACAGTAAGTATACTGCAACAATTTTTTATAGATGATTAGTAGTGGACCCACACAAAGCACTTTCATGCCTTACCAACTATGGGACCATGCAATCGATTACCAAAATAGTTTACAAAAACGAAAATAATAAAAATCTAAGTACAAAAGCAAATTGTTGTGTTCTTTAAATCAACGGTTGGTTCTTAAAAATTGTTCTGTATCCCTATAGTCCCATGTCAGTAACAGTCCTGAGTCTGAACCTAGCTTCACGGACACTGGCATCCTTGAGACTACACATACCAAAAGGCTTGTTGCAGAGAAAAGGACCGAGAACGAAACCAAAACGTTTATTAATTTATTTAGTACACACAGCAGTACATATATTATCACACACATAACATGGTATAATTATAACTTATCTAATATATGTATCAATTAGGTTTTAAGGTAACAATAATTTAATATACATTTTTCTGTTGTTAAAATATAAAACTTGAAAAACATTTTAAAATAATACGATATAGCTGTAAAACAAGGTACCATTGCCGCTAGCGACATCTACAAAAAGCTTTGCCTGATACACGTTTATATATTTATCAATACAGTTGTAGAGGCACCCCCATAGTAAATAATAATTTACGTGCTCTCGACGTGGTTGCGTTTATATGATCACTGAAGGTAAGTCTGTCGTCTATTATAACACCTAGGTATTTTGCGGCAGCCAAAGCAGTACATGAGTGGATTTTTATCCTCGGAGAAAGATACGGAGCTGAATCTGTAGTTTTGTGAAAGCACAAAAAGTGTTTTTTTAGTGTTCAGACTAAGCAGGTTGCGGTTTAACCAATGAGACACCTTCGCCATTTTCGACTCAGCAGCCCTCAGGGCTTTAAGCCCTTTTTCTTTATTTTGCTTTGAAAGTTGTTCGACTTTGCGTTTGTCTACGGTTTGCCAGCTTTGCTTTCAAGTCGAACATAGCATTGATAGATATATATATATATATATATTATTTATTTATTTATGTCATTAAACCTATGTTTGTCTTGTCGCTATAAGCACTTTTTTCACTTTGTTTCGCTTTGAAAGTCGTTAGATTTGGCGCACAGATTATGGCGTTTCTCTTTGGTTTTCATACTTCAGTAAAAAAGCAAGCTATGCTTTATAAGCTTTCAAGTCGAACATAGCAGATGTTTGACTAGCCTTGTGTTTGACTTGTTGCTTTAAGCGCTTTTTCGCTTTGAAAGTCGTTGGACTTGGTGTTTGTCTATGGTTTTCATACAACATTCGGTAAAAAAAAGCAAGATATTTTGCTTTATAATAAGAATAATAGTAAGATGTACTACGTATTTATTACTTTCAAGCCGAACATAGCATAGTTAGTTATATACTTGCTGTAAGCTCTTTTTTTACTGACTTTGGCAGCCGTTCCAATTGCGTTCATTCATGGACCTATTAGACCAAGTATCACAATCAGTATGATTCTTGTTCCTAGATTTCATCATAGGTTTTCATGTCATCACTACGCAAGCTTTGATTTTTTTGCTTTCAAGTCAAACATAGCAGCATTTCGTTTTGTGCATGCTTGCTTGTCTTGTTAGTCTGTGATGTATTTTATAATGTTTTGTGAGAACGGTCGGTGATTTTAGAACCTTTTATTGTAAAAAAAGTAAATGGCACCTTTATTGAATAAGTTTAACTGTGTGATTTTTTTAGTATAAATTTGTTAATAAACATTATTAATGTAGCATTATGTCTAATGCACTTGTCGACAAAGTATATATCGGACTCGACAACGCGCCAGCCGCTTTCGATATAAAAGGTCGAATTTTAGGAGCCGTGAGTATTTCGCTAGCAGAATAACATAAACAAAAAAACTCTGCGTTCGATTCGCTCACATCGCCGTAATTTTCAGAATGGCACGAACTTAGAATACATACGCTCGGAGACCGGCGTCATAGCCATTCTAAAGGGAGACAAGTTCGAGCCCCTGCACCTGACCCTGCACCACACGCGAGCCGAGGCCCTCGCCGCCGCGCGCTCGCTCGCGCTCAACCTGATCGAGACGGTCCGCGCCGAGCTCTCGCAGTGCAGCGCGCGCCCCCCCTCGCCCGCGCCCCCTCCCAGCGCGCCCCCGCCCGCGCTCGGCATGCGCCCCCCCGCCGTGCTGCAGCTGGTCCCGCAGCAGCAGCAGTACGTCCTCAACCAGGAGAGCGGCCAGCTGATCCCCATCGTGCAGCCGGGGATGCAGGTCTCCAACTCCAACTTTGCGTCTCTCCAGCAGCTGGGAGCTCTGCAGCAACCCGGTTTCGGCACGCAGCTGGTGGACATGTCCGGCCAACCTCTCAACCTGGGCCAGCTGAGACTGAGCGGGATGCCCTCGTCCATGATCCTTCCCAATGGGTACTCGGTGCCCCCGGGTGGCTCCGACACCACCACAGTGAGCTCGGCCATGTCTACTCCTGTGGTGTGCGCGGCTCCGAGCTCCAACTCTCAGAAGATTCTGTACAGCACAGACAAGAACGAGAAGACGGACGTGAAGTACCACATTCAGGGGGGGGAGTCTGTGCAGTGGTCGGTGCCGGGGGCGCAGACCATGCTGATTCCGTACCAGCAGCTGCAGGAGCTCTCGGGACAGACCGGACTGGCCAACCTGCAGCCCCAGCAATACGTCTCTGTGAGTTAGTTTGGATTTATTTATTATTAGTATTATTTAATTACTATTTTATTAAAAACCTTTTTTAAGAAAAAACTACAACGTAATTTACAGCCACTGTTAATAAGTAATTATAAATGTTCCAGTTGTCCCAGGTGGGAGGTCTCCCGCAAACGTCCCTGACGGCTGCCCAGCTCCAGCAGCTCCAAGCTTCCGGAACCATCATGCCTATACATCAAAAGGTAGACACTGAGCCTAAATGTACAACCTGATGACTTCTCCTTTGATTACTGCATTTGTGGAATTTGGTACAATGGGCCACTCTTTTGTTTTGTCTATCTGTATTGATGTCAGTATTAGAGGGAAACCCATTGGTTCCTTCCTCAGTCTCTGCTAAACCTGACTCCAAGGCCAGACTCTTTCGCTTGAGCCTGCGGTGTGCGATGCTGCCAGATGACGAATATGTTGTATAAATGACGAATGAATAAAAATGGAAAACTGAAATTTCAATCCTTGTTTTCAACGAATAATGCAAATTTAGATGCGAGTGGTGTGAAAAATATGACTACATGGTCAGTGCCCATTGTTGATTTAATAAGTTATGCATGTAGTGCAGCTTAAAAAAAATATATACATTTTTAATTATTATTCTTTGGAGTTTACATTAAAATAGTATGTGCTAGTCCTAGTATTGACCCGTACAAATATAATATATTATACACTAATATATATAATATATTATAGAGTGACCAACACATACAATATATTTAACAAACATTTAGTAGTCTCTTATGGTGTCAGCAAGACACTGGGACTGATGATTGGTTTTGGTTTCCAGCCGGCAGTGAGCTCCACCTCCCTCATTAACATAATCTCCACGGGCCAGGCGTCTTCTCCTCAGATCCACCATGTAAGACCAACACATACAATATTGCAGACATCATTATCTAATTTGTATTTTTAATAATAGTATTAATCTATAATTATTTCTATATTTTATAATTTTATTTGCTTCTTAAATGTATATTAAATTAATTCATATTTTAATCCATAATCCTCTAGTAATTGAGCTCTCGCATCGAATCAGTAGATAGATTGCACGCTATCGTCCAAAAATAGTATTCTTTCTATACAATAAACATCGTAGCGTAATCATTAAGAAGGATTCTTCTTCGTCGCTAATGGTTAGTGCCACAGGCCAAATTGTTCAGAAACTCCGAAAAACCCATCTCCAACAGCGGAGGTCTGGGACTCGTGTAGACGATGAATTCAATAATTTAATGATAATATTGTCAAAGGATCGTCGCTCACTGAAGTTTGGATGTGGAAGCTAGATGAAGTGTCAAGTGAGGTTATATTGTAGAACTCGACCCCTCCGAAGAGCTCGCAGCCCGAGGCGCGCGCCGTGAAGCGGCTGGCGGACGGGTCCCCGAGCCTGCAGCTGCGCCCCATCGCGCCGGCCGGGTGAGCATGTCTCATACTCTTCTACGATTTCTATTCTTTTTTCTTTATTTTCTCCGCCAGCACGCTCCCTAATATTAATTTTCTAATTGGACATGTTTTTTTAAATACAGAGTAAAGGTACTTTAAATTCTAAAACGGACCTCTTGCTTTTTTATTATTATGTTATTATTTATTTTTAAACAATTATTATTATACCATAAGGGGAAAACATCAGACAGATTGTGAACGATCGACCGGGACCGGCTCGCAACGATCCAGGATTTAAAAGAATATAAACTTGTTTCTGATTTCTTACAGTGAAATATGAAGAATTAGCTTTTGTTCTGTCGGTACACAGCATACTTTACTAAAGTTTGTACTGTGTCACTATCTCGGCCACTCTCTCGGGAGTGGAGAGGAGAGAGGAGAGTGACGTGTGGGTGTGTGCAGGTCGGGCCAGGACAAGGCGGGCCGAGACTCCCGGACTAGCGTCTGGTCGGGCGCAGGTACAGCCACAACACAATTCAATAATTAATTAGTGGGAAAAATACTATTTTACCGAACTTATAGTAATTATATTTAAGGTACTATGGATAGAAACGTTCTATATATTTTTTAACTCTGCAATTAAATAGTATTTATTCCTACTAATTGAGATACTTTTATATTTTTAACTGTAGTTTGTGCTTGCAACCTCCTTCGTTGTCATGGCGTAACCCAACGTAACTGTTATGGTCAAGCGTAGTGTGTCTCTTAGTTTTTTCTAGGCAAATCATTTGGTATGCTGCGTTGTGAGAGCTTCACATTGGCATGTAGCTGAATATGCTTATTATATAATTTCAAGTTTGTGAGTCGGTGGAGTGCTCCAGCAAGTTTGTGAGTCGGTGGAGTGCTCCAGCAAATTTGTTATTGCATTTTATTTGAACACGTCCAGTTTATATTATCCGAGAGCCAGAAAGTTTGCATTGTTTCAGCTTGTTTTCTTCGACAGTGACTTGACTTTCTTTGTTTATTTAATCCTTAACTATGTTGTATTTGAACATTAAATATTCGAGTGCTCCATAAAAGTTATTATGTTGTAGTTCATTTCATCATGAACTCTTTGAGTGATTCATAACAGTTGTTTTTGTGTTTTGTAGCAGTTCATGTTGTGTGTTACAGGAAAGTTTTATATTTTCTTAACTTCAGCATGAGCTGTTCGAGTGTTCCGAAAAATTTGCTGTTTTATGATTAATTTCAACATGAGATGATCGAGTGTTCCAGATAATTTGCTGTATTATGATTAATTTCAGCATGAGATGTTCGAGTGTTCCAGAAAATTTGCTGTATTATGATTACTTTCAGCATGAGCTGTTCGAGTGTTCCAGAAAATTTGCTGTATTATGATTAATATCTCTCTCCTTGCGATTCCTTCACATCACACAAACTCTGTTTCTGACTCTTTTTCAGTAGTAGCTGTTCTGCTTTGGAACAGCTTGCCCCTTAATATCCGTGAAGCCCCAAGCAGAGCTATCTTTAAAAAACTAGTTTACAATCACCTTTTACAATTACAATAAGTACTTGTCTGTTTTCTTTAAAGATGTTGTAATGTAGTGTAGTATATGTATGTATGTTGTATATGTAGTTTATATAATATTTTATATATGTATGTATATGTACTTCGTTTATGTAATGTGTATACCCATTTATATATGTAATTTTATATTGTACCTAGTTGTAAGTAAATATTGTATTTTTATTTTTCTTTTCATATTTGTTGTTTATTTGCTAACCTTACCTCTTAAGTTTTCATTGTCCCGAAGGTTGATTGGAAGAGAGTGCCTATAGGCATTATGTCCGCCTTTTGTTTGTATAACAATAAAGTTTTTAAATAAATAAATAAATAAAAATTAATTTCAGCATGAGCTGTTCGACTGTTCCAGAAAAATTGCTATAATATGATTAATTTCAGCATGAGCTGTTGGAGTGTTCCAGAAAATTTGCTGTATTATGATTAATTACAGCATGAGCTGTTCGAGTGTTCCAGAAAGTTTGCTGTATTATATTAATTTCAGCATGACCTTTTCGAGTGTTCCAGAAAAAATGCTATATATAGAGTAATTTTAGTGTGAGCTGTTCAAGTGTTCTAGAACAGTAGTTATATTGTGTTAATTTCAGCATTTATTATACGATTGTTTCAGAAAAAATACAATATTCTGCTTAATTTGTTATATTGTACTTACCTTCAGCATAAAACGTTTAAGTGTTCCAAAATGGTTAATATATGTTGTTAATATCAGCTTATTTATTCTAATGTTCCAGAAAATTGTTATATCATGCTTAATTTGTAAACGGTTTGGTAGTCCAGTGGGGGGGTTGGTACTAAATATGTTTTAGTTCTTAATTTGTAAACGGTTTGGTAGTCCAGTGGGGGGGTTGGTACTAAATATGTTTTAGTTCTTAATTTGTAAACGGTTTGGTAGTCCAGTGGGGGGGTTGGTACTAAATATGTTTTAGTTCTTAATTTGTAAACGGTTTGGTAGTCCAGTGGGGGGGTTGGTACTAAATATGTTTTAGTTCTTAATTTGTAAACGGTTTGGTAGTCCAGTGGGGGGGTTGGTACTTAATATGTTTTAGTTCTTAATTTGTAAACGGTTTGGTAGTCCAGTGGGGGGGTTGGTACTTAATATGTTTTAGTTCTTAATTTGTAAACGGTTTGGTAGTCCAGTGGGGGGGTTGGTACTTAATATGTTTTAGTTCTTAATTTGTAAACGGTTTGGTAGTCCAGTGGGGGGGTTGGTACTTAATATGTTTTAGTTCTTAATTTGTAAACGGTTTGGTAGTTCAGTGGGGGGGTTGGTACTTAATATGTTTTAGTTCTTAATTTGTAAACGGTTTGGTAGTCCAGTGGGGGGGTTGGTACTTAATATGTTTTAGTTCTTAATTTGTAAACGGTTTGGTAGTCCAGTGGGGGGGTTGGTACTTAATATGTTTTAGTTCTTAATTTGTAAACGGTTTGGTAGTCCAGTGGGGGGGTTGGTACTTAATATGTTTTAGTTCTTAATTTGTAAACGGTTTGGTAGTCCAGTGGGGGGGTTGGTACTTAATATGTTTTAGTTCTTAATTTGTAAACGGTTTGGTAGTCCAGTGGGGGGGTTGGTACTTAATATGTTTTAGTTCTTAATTTGTAAACGGTTTGGTAGTCCAGTGGGGGGGTTGGTACTTAATATGTTTTAGTTCTTAATTTGTTAACGGTTTGGTAGTCCAGTGGGGGGGTTGGTACTTAATATGTTTTAGTTCTTAATTTGTAAACGGTTTGGTAGTCCAGTGGGGGGGTTGGTACTAAATATGTTTTAGTTCTTAATTTGTAAACGGTTTGGTAGTCCAGTGGGGGGGTTGGTACTTAATATGTTTTAGTTCTTAATTTGTAAACGGTTTGGTAGTCCAGTGGGGGGGTTGGTACTTAATATGTTTTAGTTCTTAATTTGTAAACGGTTTGGTAGTCCAGTGGGGGGGTTGGTACTTAATATGTTTTAGTTCTTAATTTGTTAACGGTTTGGTAGTCCAGTGGGGGGGTTGGTACTTAATATGTTTTAGTTCTTAATTTGTAAACGGTTTGGTAGTCCAGTGGGGGGGTTGGTACTAAATATGTTTTAGTTCTTAATTTGTTAACGGTTTGGTAGTCCAGTGGGGGGGTTGGTACTAAATATGTTTTAGTTCTTAATTTGTTAACGGTTTGGTAGTCCAGTGGGGGGGTTGGTACTAAATATGTTTTAGTTCTTAATTTGTTAACGGTTTGGTAGTCCAGTGGGGGGGTTGGTACTAAATATGTTTTAGTTCTTAATTTGTTAACGGTTTGGTAGTCCAGTGGGGGGGTTGGTACTTAATATGTTTTAGTTCTTAATTTGTAAACGGTTTGGTAGTCCAGTGGGGGGGTTGGTACTAAATATGTTTTAGTGCTTAATTTAAATATGAGTTCGAGAATAGTAGCTATATTATTTCAGAGTAAACAGTACAAGTGTTTTCGACAGGTTGATCTATTTTGCTTAATGGGGTGTATCGGGCAAAGCTTTTTGTAGATGTCGCTAGCGGCACTGGTACCTTGTTTTACACCTACATCGCATCATTTTTAAATGTTTTGTAGTTTTTTTATTTCTATAACAGTCAAATGTATTTTAAATTAACGTTACCTACCTTAAAAAACGAATTAAGAAAGCGCACACTGTCTTTAAAAAGAAAAAAGCTTTTATTAATAGAACGGCAATTTGGAGATCACCACATTTTTTATTTTGCTTAGAAAACTCGATTTGTACACTTAAAAGCTGCTCCCTTCGGCATAATATCCAGAAAATAATAAATTTCATAATAAAAATACAAGTTTTCTATGCAACTGACAGTTCTATTAGGTACCAACTATCATGCGCCATCTATCGTGATAAAAAGTTAGTGATACACCCCATTTGGACTTAAATGGACTGTATCAGTGACCCTGAAAATATTCTATATTGTGTTTATTTCAGCATAAACTATTCGAAGTGTTCCATAATGTTGCCATATGGTGTTTAATTTCAGCTTGAATTGTTCTAGTGTCCCAGAAATGTTGCCATATAGTGTTTAATTTCAGCTTGAATTGTTCTAGTGTCCCAGAAATGTTGCTATATAGTGTTTAATTTCAGCTTGAATTGTTCTAGTGTCCCAGAAATGTTGCTATATAGTGTTTAATTTCAGCTTGAATTGTTCTAGTGTCCCAGAAATTTATTTATTTATTTTATTTATTTATCTGGAACTCCAACAGCATAACCAAAAATACAATATTATAAAATTTTACACAATAAATAAGGCCATGAATGGGTTCACAAATTATACACAAAAATATAAATCCACTGTGAAGACAGATTAAGAAATCAACAAAAACAAATAGTGCATAAAATTAAGGAAATTTACAAAATACAACAAAAACGCAAAGAAAACAATAACATACAACAAGACGGAAGAAAATATGTATTCATTCCTACCCATCAGCTACAGACACCAAAGCTATCTATCGTAAACTGTAACATAAACAATAAATTGGTTGAAGGACTGTAAATAAAGTGTGTATGTATGAGCGCGTGAGTGTGTATGCGTGTATGAGTGTATGCGTGTATGTGTGTATGCGTGTGGGTGTGTACCTATATGTGATCAATGTGTATAGGGATTAAGTTTTTGCACTACTATTATTTTATGTGTTGGAGCTTATGGCGTTATGGCGTTAATCAAATTATTCTGGGTCAGCACAACATATCTCTTCAAACCATCCCTTGAGACATTAAATGTTGCCATATAGTGTTTAATTTCAGCTTGAATTGTTCTAGTGTCCCAGAAATGTTGCTATATGGTGTTTAATTTCAGCTTGAATTGTTCTAGTGTCCCAGAAATGTTGCCATATAGTGTTTAATTTCAGCTTGAATTGTTCTAGTGTCCCAGAAATGTTGCTATATAGTGTTTAATTTCAGCTTGAATTGTTCTAGTGTCCCAGAAATGTTGCTATATAGTGTTTAATTTCAGCTTGAATTGTTCTAGTGTCCCAGAAATGTTGCTATATAGTGTTTAATTTCAGCTTGAATTGTTCTAGTGTCCCAGAAATGTTGCTATATAGTGTTTAATTTCAGCTTGAATTGTTCTAGTGTCCCAGAAATGTTGCTATATAGTGTTTAATTTCAGCTTGAATTGTTCTAGTGTCCCAGAAATGTTGCTATATAGTGTTTAATTTCAGCTTGAATTGTTCTAGTGTCCCAGAAATGTTGCTATATAGTGTTTAATTTCAGCTTGAATTGTTCTAGTGTCCCAGAAATGTTGCTATATAGTGTTTAATTTCAGCTTGAATTGTTCTAGTGTCCCAGAAATGTTGCTATATAGTGTTTAATTTCAGCTTGAATTGTTCTAGTGTCCCAGAAATGTTGCTATATAGTGTTTAATTTCAGCTTGAATTGTTCTAGTGTCCCAGAAATGTTGCTATATAGTGTTTAATTTCAGCTTGAATTGTTCTAGTGTCCCAGAAATGTTGCTATATAGTGTTTAATTTCAGCTTGAATTGTTCTAGTGTCCCAGAAATGTTGCTATATAGTGTTTAATTTCAGCTTGAATTGTTCTAGTGTCCCAGAAATGTTGCTATATAGTGTTTAATTTCAGCTTGAATTGTTCTAGTGTCCCAGAAATGTTGCTATATAGTGTTTAATTTCAGCTTGAATTGTTCTAGTGTCCCAGAAATGTTGCTATATAGTGTTTAATTTCAGCTTGAATTGTTCTAGTGTCCCAGAAATGTTGCTATATAGTGTTTAATTTCAGCTTGAATTGTTCTAGTGTCCCAGAAATGTTGCTATATAGTGTTTAATTTCAGCTTGAATTGTTCTAGTGTCCCAGAAATGTTGCTATATAGTGTTTACTTTCAGCTTGAATTGTCCGAGTGTTCCAGAAAATAAAATGATATATAACCTTCAGTACACTGCAGAGGGACCGTATTAGGAGAGACAGCCAATGCTGATGTGACAAAAATTGGGAACTATGTTCGAAGAATTTCTGTTGCTGCAAACCGCAGCTTTCTCTGGGTACAAACAGAACACCACGCACAGCAAGTACGGAGACATACCCTGGCCCTCTCCGTTACCGGACCTTACACCAGAAACAAAATAATTGTTGAGGAACAAGTAGATTCGTAAAGTCTCTATGACCATATAATAAAATACACAACACAAATTAGGACACGTTTTCCGAAAGCTTACATAATGACACTCATTCTCTATGACAACCTTATGTCATAGAGACTTTACGAATCTACTTGTTCCTCAACAATAATGATTGATATTTTATTGCTGGCCACCCTATTTTTATTTGTATATATTTTTATTAATTGGAGACGTTCGATAGTACCAATTTATTTATCCTTAATTTTTAGTAATGTTTAGCCTAACTGACATATCTGATGGATATGGATCCCCGTCGTGAAAAATGTTTTTGTGTGCTTAGTCATAGTATTTTGTATTGGTGCCGCAGCTCGAGCGCGCATACCAAATGTTAGTACTTCGTTATCAAGTACTCGAGCGTAGTGGTGCATGGCGTATGCGTAGATATTTAGGAAGCTTTGACAGCTCGAGCGTAGTGGTGCATGGCGTATGCGTAGATATTTAGGAAGCTTTGACAGCTCGATTGCGTCCGGTGCTAGGAACAAGCATGTGTCCTGCATGTTCATAGTAACGTTAACCGGCTCTGTAGTGCGAGTCGATTTAGCAATCGTAGATAGACACCGTCGCTGTCGTCATATCTAAAGTGTCTACTATGAGTGCTCCGAATCGTTACGGTATAGTCGGCAAGGTTGCTGTCGGTAGAACGGCCGCGACGAGATGTGTGCTTGGGCTTGAGGACGGATGCGGCCGGATCGCATACTTAATTACTTGCGTGTGTCCGCAGTTAGAGAAAACGTGTCGGCCAGCAGTATGGGGATGAAGATCAACCCGGCGCACGGAACTATCATCCACGTGTCCTCGGGACAGCAGACCAGGTGAGTCCCGCACCAGTGGCCGACGGCTCCGACCCTGCGGCGCGCTCATGTGCACATGTCGGTTCCAGCGCGGCGGGCTCCCAGGACGGAGGGGGGATGTTCCTGCGGCAGGTCGACAGGAACTCCATCCAGCTGCAGCCCGGAAAGGAGATCAAGCAGGAGGCGCCCAAGCTGCAGCCCGGACACAACGTGCAGATGATCTCCGTCCCGTCCGGGGTCACCCTGCTGCAACCGCAGCTCGGGCTCGCGCTCGGCCAGGGACACTCCGTGCTCGCTCAGGGACACTCCGTGCTGGGTCAGGGACAGGGACAGACCGTGCTCGGACAGGGGCAGACCGTGCTGGGGCAGGGTCAGGCGGTGCTGGGTCCCGGGGGACAGCTGTACATGTTGCCCCCCTCCGGCCAGAACCTGACGGTGCTGCAGCCCAACCAGCTGTCGGGGAGCGTGCAGTACAACACGCAGTACCTGTCGCCCCCCCAGTACGTGGTGCAGACGGGAGGGGGGCTCCAGTACAACCTGGCGCCCCCCGAGCCCGCGCCCCTCCCCGAGCCCGCCCCCCGCGCAGACCCCCCCGCGCCCGCCACCGACCAGAGCGGCTACATCTCGTCGTCCTCGGCCGGCGCGGGGGGCGGCGCGTACTCCCAGGAGCTCTCCCAGGCGTACTCGGAGGGGGAGGGGGGCGCCCGGCCTGCCCCCGCCGGCTCGTACCTCCCCGCGCCGCCGTCCCCGGTGCCGCCCCCCGGGTATTCCCCGGCGCCCCCCCAGTTCCCCGGCCAGTACCCGTACTCCCCGGGCTCGTGGTACCGCTCGCCGCCCCCCCGCCCGCCGCCCGGACCGCCCCCCGCCCCCCCGCAGCAGGTGTACTGGCAGGACGGCAGCTGAGCTGCGACTCTTACAGAATGTATTTATAAGTTAACTCGACGACGACGGAACTAACAGTTTGCTCACTGAATTGCGATCAATTATTATCGTTACCTTGGACAAGCCAACTGCAACTGCTGCATAAAACCACGTAAGTTTGCAGATAATCTACCAATTCCCATATATTTTATTGAATGTGGTATAAAACCCTATCATTATAAATAATAATGAAAATAAATAAAAAAACGTTTATATCCAACGAATATATTTTTTACACTTTCAATTTAGATTGGATGTCCTGACCCCTGTCGTGTATAATTCTGGATGACGGGAGTCAAATCTCACATTGTTTTAGTGATTAGAAGTAGTTTATTTTGGGCAACAATTATTTCGTATATTCCGAGTCTGGAATGTGATAACATTACTATCTCGCTTTCTCTTTGCTGCAGTTATGTGTGCGAGCAGTAGGTACTACCAAACTAAAACTTTGGCAGATATAGGTAATAAATATTACATCAAACATCTACTGTTTGTAGGAAAATACGAGCAAAATGGTAGTTTCGTTGAGTTTGTCTAGTAGGTATACATAGAAGTGTTTGTCTAGTAGGTATACATAGAAGTGTTTGTGTATAGGGAAATATATAAAATGGTATGTATTTATTGTGTTTGATTTGTCCCGACTAATATACTAACTGTATCTATCTGTTGAGCTGTTGGAAATAAAATATATACCTAGAATATAAGTATGGGAAGTGATCCCGGTATTGTTGCACCAGCTGATAGTGTCGCTTATAAATTCTGGTAAGTAACTTCAAACTAAAGGAAAATGCTTGTTTTAAAGCCCTAACTAATAAACTGATTGAAATATAGCTGAATTTGACGTCCCAAGGTTGTACCTACTGCATTTCCCTGAACAAGATTATTTATTCCGACCAGAGTATTCTCCACAGATTGTTTAAAGTCATCGACATCGTCATGTGTAGATTTGTAAATTTCATTGTTTACGTACCTCCGAAGAAAATAAGAACTTGAGATTTGTCGTAACAAACAAGGACGGTTACACAGACACACTAAAATACAATGTGGGCCTGTTCCAAGGCTGCTGCCTATCACCTGTAGCTTTTAATATAATTATCAATATCCTAATCGACAAACTTAAATCTCGTGAGAAGAAGTGGGGATATAGATTCAAACAAAACAACATCTATACGGAATCCGTCTTAGCTTTAGCAGACGACTTGGCGGTGCTAACAAGAAATCCCAAGCAATGCTAGGGCTTGCTGAAAATAGTGGATGATTTCTGCTCATGGACAAAGGGAATGAGAACGAAACCATCAAAATGCTTCAGCCTATGTCTGGCTAGGCGCAACACTACATTTACGTCTTATGATCCTGGACTGAGTATAGCAGGGCAGAGAATAGCTCCGGTAAATGAAACCATGCCCTTTAAATTTCTTGGCAGAAGGATAAATTTTCAGGGAAAAACACCATCCCTAGAAGTAGTTGTAAAACAATTCACTGACGACATGAATAGGGTTACTCAACAGCCTATAAGCAATGTCAAAAAAGCTTGGATATATGACAACTACTTAGCATCTCGCCTCACTTGGCCTTTCCTAGTATATGATTTCAACAAAAGCCTACTATCAAGTCTGGACGCGGACGTCATAAGAACATTGAAGTCTTGGCTTGGATTAGCCCAGGGTGCTGACTCCTCAACATTCTTTAGAGGACGGAGAAACTTCGGAATGGATCTGAAAAGACCATCTGAATTATACAAACATCTACGTATAAGCAAATATCAAATTCTAACCAGCTCCCAGGATAATACAATTTCATCCCTTCCAAGAGACCCTCTGGTCTCAGATATGGAACCGAGACTACTATTCTTCAAGAAATTCATGACAGGTGCCCAGACTGACAAAAGAGGCATTGGCTGGAAGAAAAAAGAAAGTGACAAAGAGGTTATAAAATCCTTCCTCAGGAAAGATGAAGAGCATGAATACAGAGTGCACGCGATGACTCTAGAAGTTCAAAATGACTGGCTAACTTTGGGCGATTTTTGCATCCCTCCAGCCCTAAAGTGGCGCACACTAATGTACGATTGGTCTCCGGCGTTGCTAAAGTTCTACCTAAACGCTTTTCAAATGTCCCTCCCGGACCAGAGTAATCTGGTAAGGTGGGGAAAAGCTACGGAAAAGAACTGTACATTGTGTGGTGCTGCCATAGGAACTGCTAGACACACACTTGTAGGGTGCGTTACTCTCCTAGAAAAGGGCTATTACTCACGCCGACATGACAAAGTCCTAGGTGTTATCCGTGAAGCAGAAGTGACTACAAATAAAACTTTGACCACATTTGTAAAGGAAGGGCAAAGCACGAAAACTAAATGCAAGCCCACCTCGATCCTTGGCGCCGCATCAGACTGGAAAATTCTCATGGATACATTTGAACACCATTATATGATCCCAGATGAACTAGCTGTATCAGCCTATAGGCCAGACATCTTAGTGTTTTCTCGGAACTTGAAAAAAGTTATCCTTATTGAACTTACCGTTCCGTGGGAATCAAATATTCCAAAAGACCACAACATGAAGTCGAATAAATATTATGATCTCACAGAAGAAATGATCAGGAACGGGTTCAAGACTCAGCTTTACGCAGTGGAAGTTGGTGCAAGAGGAGTTCCAGCAAAATCTTTGCATCACTTACTGAAAGAATTGGGCCTAAGCAGGTCTGCCGTCAATACATTTATGGAACGAGCTTCCAAGACGGCATTAACGGAATCATACAGTATTTGGTTGGGTAGGGAGAGAAGTAGGATGGTGAGCGTATTATCGCGCAATAGAAAAAAAAAGGAGGCCTCCTTTTCTTAAACCAGCCAATTGTCGGTCGCAAGCCCGAGACACCATTCTTCTCATCTCTTACCCACACACGATGGACCCGGCACCCGCACGGTGAATCCATGGAATGCTTAGAAATTTGTCTTCAGGGAGTGGGATCCGGCGACCTGGCAGCCCGCGGCAAGGACCATGTGTTCAAATATTTTTTTTACAATTGCTCAATTAACAACGTTTTTACTATGTGGATTATGTGCCGGGCTCCATCTTGGTGGAAGAATAATTGGTGAGTCTGAGCCAAAAGTAAATTATCCAGTTCTAGAATAGTTAGTATTTTAAAATTTCGAAATTTTGTTGCGGTTAACGTTTTGTCATAAATTATGAAATAAAATATTCTATCATTTAACCATTATCATTTATTATTTTTCGTTTTATAGCATTGCTTACATCCCGTAGCAACTTCATAAACCAGCGTGAAATGTCGTTTTTGTTAATAAATACCACTTTTTAACAATGCTCACATTTATTAAATAAAACGAGCGTCGAGGCTACTTTTTAACAAGTAACAAATCAATTTACATTGGTATGACCCGCGCCGGTGAATTTGCCGATTTCTCTGCATTTTTTTAAAAGCCATAACTTATTTCTTTCAACGTATTTTTAGTAGTAAGCTTTGGACTAATATTGACTCTTTTGTTTAAGACCATTTATTAATTTGCCATTAATTGTTGTAATTTATGCAGTGGAAGAGTGCGAGAGGAACTCCATCAAAATCTGCATCACTTACTGAAAGAATTAGTCCTAAGCTCCAAGACGGCATCCTACAGTATTTGGTTGGGTAATGAATGTGGTGGAAATTTGCCTTCACTTCTATTCATTGTATTCTTCAATCTATGATATATACTAAATCTATGGTATTCTTAAACTGGTCATTGTGGCAAATGACATAGCTTAAATTTGTATATTCTAAAATTGGTTTTTTAGTGCCACATAACATAAATTGTGCAGAAACATAGTGAGCGGTGTTCTCAATAAACGTGCACTAAACTTTATCCAAGCATCAACCAAAATAAGGTATCAACAATATAAATGAATATTGGTGATAGTTAATTAGAGCTGAACAAATTATATTTAGGAGACTCATTTTGTTTGCATATTGGTTAAAGTTTATTGCCGTTCCGAATGAGATTGGTCAAGTAGACG
This sequence comes from Tinea semifulvella, assembly GCA_910589645.1. Classification (NCBI taxonomy): domain Eukaryota; kingdom Metazoa; phylum Arthropoda; class Insecta; order Lepidoptera; family Tineidae; genus Tinea; species Tinea semifulvella. The sequence goes on along the minus strand of OU342598.1, from coordinate 89,460 downwards.
ATGGATTTTACCATCGTCTACTTTATACTTCATATTTTTTTATTTCTCATTTTATAAAAAAAGTGCACTTTCCTTAAGTTTACCATTCGAGATTACTTACCAGAATTTGATCCTTATAAGCGACATTATTAGCTGGTCCAATAATGCAGAATGAGTTTTTATTTTCAAATAAACTGGTTCGATTCCCGGCTAAGAGAATACATTTTTCAAAAATCGAATGATGAAGTTTTAGTTTTTATCAAAATAGGTGACGCGACTCCTTCGAGCATTTTTCGATATTCCTTGTAGTACTACTTATAGTTGCTATGTTTATTTTATTTGTACTTACAGATGAAATGTAACACCTCTGGGACCTAATTCCGGCGCTTTCGTCTTGCGTGTCGGTTCGAAAAATTCGAATGAATAGCGACAGATCTCCTTAGAAAAGTCAGTTTGAGCGTATTATGTTTCTGTGCGGTGGTGGCTCGGTTGTAAGAACGCGTTCCTTTAATCCTACAAAGGTCGGTTCAAACCCCCCCCGGCATGTACCAATGAGAAATACACTTTTCTTACGTACATTTGTGATAGATTTACAACACCACCGTTCCCGTGCCTCGGAGAGCACCTTCATCCGTCGATCCCGGTTCCACTAATACCAACTTGTGGAATCGTTAAAAATAGTCTAAAAAAAAACATATCATATCCTCGCCAACCCGCCTGGCCATCGTGGCGAGTGTAGGCCAAATTCTCCAGATATATGTTCTGGAAGGCCCATCTCCAGCAGTGGAGGTCTAGGACGCTGTGTTCTAGGGGCTGTAATGAAATGATGATGTTTCTTGTTCGAGCGGACGCGGACATGCATGTCGAGGCGCGAGAGTCAGGGCCCTGGTTTTAATGATGATGTTTCTTGTTCGAGCGGACGCGGACATGCTTGTCGAGGCGCGAGAGTCAGGGCCCTGGTTTTAATGATGATGTTTCTTGTTCGAGCGGACGCGGACATGCTTGTCGAGGCGCGAGAGTCAGGGCCCTGGTTTTAATGATGATGTTTCTTGTTCGAGCGGACGCGGACATGCATGTCGAGGCGCGAGAGTCAGGGCCCTGGTTTTAATGATGATGTTTCTTGTTCGAGCGGACGCGGACATGCATGTCGAGGCGCGAGAGTCAGGGCCCTGGTTTTAACTTTGATCTGGGTTCGTAAAGTTATTTTTTCCCAACTTACTGCACAAATAATGAACTTTATATAAAATCTACAAAAAAATAAGCCCAAGAGCTCCGTCGCCAAAAAGACCGCTGACTGCATCATTAAAATAATTTTATGATTAATACACATAAAACAAAAAAATATATTCTAATCCCGAACATGGTGGCTTTAACAGTCGGGACATTGCGATAGAATTTATTATAAATGATACCCACTACAGTATGTCAACTTTTTTTTTATTCCACAATTCTTACTAAAAACCATAGATTTAGTATATATATAGATTGGCAATAGAATGATTAGGGCGAGACCAAAAATGAAAAACACCGGTGTGCGTGAAATGCGCATGTGTGCGAAACGGATAGTGATGTTCGCGACTGCCTTGACTTAGATTATCGATAAAGATTGCAACGTTTTCGTGTTGTCTGATTTGACACAGATCTAGTTACATATAAAGTTAATGTTTGTTTGAGGTAATAAAAATTAAACTACAAAACATGTTAGATTTTTTATTTTTTAAAAAGTAACAGCTTATTAGGTACATTAAACATATAAACAAAATAGCAATAGTGGATGTCATAATAAGATTGTCAAAATAATCTGTCAATGTCGTAATATATTTGTCATACTGTTATGTAAAATTCTAAGTCGATTAAAGCCTATATTTTGGTTATATCTGTATTTTATTACAATTTAATCGACTTAGATTATCAATGTTATCATAACAAAATGTCGCACAGCGAAAATATCCCTCCAAATATCGTGCCCTCAACGAGTTCGACGGATCATCATGTGAAGGTATACTTGAAGCCTGAACGACTGAATACAGATCCAAAATCACCTAACGCTGCTCTACAGTGGTCTCATTGGAGGTATACATTCAATAACTTTCTTTCTACCTACTCTGATAATGTATCTGAAGAAGTCAAACTTGTTAAGAATTAATTTAAAAGTATTTTATAAACCAATATTGTCAAAATAATGTAAGCTTAGCCTGTAGTAGTTTAAAAAAAAAAAAAGAAATAATAAAATATTGTGGTAACTGCGCAATACTTTCTTTTCACTATTTACCCATAAAACCCGTCAGGTTATGGGACCAGCATAATTATTATGTTCCTTGTGAATATTATTTTGCGTGTGTTATAAATAATAAATAAGGGGATAGTGTAAAGACATAAAAAAAGTGTTAAAAAGTCGGAAAATGGAAATGGATGCGATTTCACATTCGGCAATAGAAAAACTAAGAGACTCGGAAACCTACATGCTTTGGAAATTCCAAATAAAAATTTACTTTAAAGCTCATGAGTTATTTGGCATAGTAGATGGGTCAATAAAAAAGGATGAAGACAAAAATTGGGATAAAAAAGACGCCCAAGCTCAAAAAATTATAATTCAAACAATTGATAAAAAAATTATGACGCAGTTAATGATTTGTACGACATCAAAGGAAATGTATGAAAAAATATGTAGCATCTATGATGGCTCTGAAAGCAGGAAAAAAGATCAATTAATAAAAAAGATCAGTTTCCGAACGACCTTCGTGTCATCAATACTTACTTAGTCACCTCGCGTATTATTATCGAAATATTTAATTGATCAGTGTATATTTCGCGTGTGAAACTAGTGTGCCGTCCGCAGTGTTTTTCGCCTCATCAAATTCATACATTAAATCACTTATTTGCTTACGGAATTCGCTAATAATCAACTAAAATCTACGAAGGAAGACATATAGATAGTGACAACTAGATTTCTATAGCATTTACTTTGACGTATGACCAGCTGTTTTTGACTGTACGACTGACAACTGTTGCCTGTCATTACTCATCTGTCATCAGTCTGTCCTGACGCTTGTCACTACTGTCACTTGTCATTACCTGCTGCCTGTCAACTGCCACCTGCTGCCTGTCATCTGTCACTGCTATCTGTCACCTGTCATCTGTCACCAATTGCCTGTCACCTGTCATCTGTCACCGGCTGCCTGTCACCTGTCATCTGTCACCTGCTGCCTGTCACCTGTCATCTGTCACCTGCTGCCTGTCACCTATCGTCTGTCACGGACTATCTGTCATAAGCATTTTTACTTTTTTTTTGGGGTCCAAGACATTAGTCCCTTGAAGTACGAGTATAACGCACATAACCTCATTAATTGAAATTGCTGAGTTTAACGCGTTCCGAAATAAATAAATTAGACACCCAAGTTTGTGTTCAGATTTAGACTGACGACGCAAACAACAAAATAATGTTTACTTGCAGCAGATGTAAGTCATCGGTAAATGATGCCGTTAAGTGCAGCGTTTGCCATAATATGTTCGACTTTTCTTGTGGAGGTATAACAGAGTCTGGTTATAGAAAATTGGGGGATCGCAAGGCTACATGGCGTTGCTCTGGCTGTAAAGTTTCTGGACTTTCATCTCCCACGCCACCATCTCTCGATTGCCTTATGGAGGAGATTAAGAAAATGCAGATGCAACTGGCTATCCTGCCCGGCCTTGCCAATGATATTAAATCTTTAAAATCAGACTTGGCCTCCCTTACTTCCTCCGTCGAAGGTGTTCAGTCCCATATCGAGGGTTTTTCTGCTAGAGTGGACTCGATTGAAGAACGTGTTGCAGTCATCGAGGAGGTCAACTCTGAACTTGCTGATATCAGAATGAAGTGGGTGAAGCTGGAGGAGGAATCCAATGATAGACAGCAGTTCGCTAGGATGAACAACGTTGAGATAAAGGGCATCCCTCAGACTAATAATGAGAATCTCCTTGATATCGTCACTAAAATCGGGGCCCTGGTTAACTTCCCTATCTCAGTAGATCAAATAAATTATGTTACTCGTGTTCGGACCCGGGGACCCAATAATGAGAAACCTATTATTGCTTGTTTTGTGAACCGATATATAAAGGAAAACCTCGTTGCTGCCGCTCGACCATTCAAGTCTCTTAATGGCGGGCAAATGGGACTCAATAATGACCGCCGTATATATATAAATGATCACCTGACTGTGAGTAATAAGCAGTTGCTTACAAAGGCTAAATTATTGACCAAGGATCGCGGTTTTCAGTTCATCTGGGTTAGAAACTGTCGCATATTCGTGCGTAAAGACACCTCTTCTCAAGCTTTTTTTATTGGAACAGAACGGGATTTGAAGAAGATCTCATAATCTCAATTTTCCTTATTTGTATGCATGTTATTTGTAATCACTTTAGTTTTAGTTTCATGTTTTCGAGGGATCTGGTCAAGTATATGCTATTGGTTGTTTTATTTTATGTAGTTGTCTGGTCCTCTCTAGATGTCAATCATTGCTTTTATTACAGAAATATATCAAACATTTTATCCAGGATAACTCACCTTACGAGTATATACGATATTTTTTTTACTGTAGTAGTTAATTCTTTTTATATTTTATCAGCTAACATATTTATTTGCAGTATTATTTTTCTGCCACGTAATCCAGTCTCTTATTTTAAACTATTTATATCATTGTTCTGCTCTCTGCTTCCTGGCTGTGCACCTCTCTATTATTTACTTTATGCTCCTACTTGTCGCGTACCCTTGCGTTCTCACTTTGAATTTGTCATTGTTGTTACAATGATACTTGATAATGGATAATGCTTTGAAAATCTACTTTCAGAACGTAAGAGGTTTGCGAACAAAATCTAGCTACTTTTTAAGAAACATTTTAATGAATTCCTATGACGTAATCTGCCTAGTCGAGACGTGGTTATTGGAGGGAATCAATGATGAGGAATACTTTGATAATCGCTATATTGTTTTTCGACGAGATCGAAATTATGCTAAGACCGGCCAGTCGCTGGGTGGTGGTGTGCTTGTGGCTGTGCGTCGTGAGATTGCATCTACCGAGCGACCCGAATGGAGATCTTCTGCGGAGGACTTGTGGTTGACTCTCTCACTATGTGGTGCTGATAAGCGGACACCATACAAACTTCATGTCTGTGTACTTTACTTGTGTGCCCAAAATAATGGAAAATCATTCTCGGAACAGATGACAGCCTTCAGCGATAGATTGGGTGAAACTGTACTGGCCTCTCCAATGGATAAATATGTTATTCTTGGGGATTTTAATATCAGCAATATCAATTGGGTTGCTGATAGCAATTCTGTTGGATTTTCACCTTTAAATATAATAGGAAACTACCAAACTAATCTCTTTGACACATTCGACACTTGTAATTTTATTCAGTTTAACGATGTTAAGAACAAATACGGCCGTATTTTAGATCTTGTCTTCTCTAATGACTTAGTCAATGTTACCCTTTGCCCTGACGCCTTGGTAGTCGAAGATCCCCACCATAAAGCATTGTTGATAGACGCAAAATTTGCGGAGGTTCATTTGCTTAAGGAGGCCCCAAGATTGAAGTATTTTTACAACTCTGGTAACTACGAATCTATCTGTACTGAGTTGAATGAGGTGGATTGGCTACATGAACTACAATCACGGAGTTTTTCAGATGCTCTGAAATTATTCTATAGTTCACTATATTCTGTTCGTGACAAATATGTACCCCACAAAAATACCTTGTCATCCAAATTTCCTCCCTGGTATAACTCAGTTCTCAAAAAAATTCTCAAGGAGAAATTTAAACACTTTCGTAAGTTCAAAATCTACGGTAATCTTGCAGACCACCAATCATACTTATTATTGCGTGCTAGATCCAAGGAACTTGAGATTCATTTGCACAGTGCTTACATAGCTAAGGTGGAGGCATCTATTATGAACAACCCTCGTTATTTCTGGTCCTACATCAAGCAGAGAAGCAAATCAACCTCAATGCCTTCTACAATGATTTATGGTAATTGTACTGCTTCATCAGGTAAAGAAATTTGTAATTTATTCACCTCCTACTTTAATGACAGTTTTACCAGTAGAGATGCCGATAACCTGAGTTGTTCTCAAGAATCTCTTGCGACTATTTCCAGCATAGGATCTATTAATATTAACTCCGAGAACGTATTCAGACTGTTGAATACTGTTGACACTAATAAATCCGCAGGACCTGATCATATCTCTCCTGTATTTATTAGAGGTTGTGCGAAAAGTATTAAATACCCCCTCACTTACCTTTTCGACAGGTCTCTCAAGGAGGGAACTATGCCCGATATTTGGAAGACTGCATTTGTCACTCCTATTCATAAGAAGGGTCCTAAAGATAGAGTTGACAATTACAGACCAATTTCAAAATTGTGTATATTCGCTAAAATCTTTGAAAAAATCGTTTATACCCAAACCTATGCTGCCTTAAAGCAGGTCTTTAGCGACAATCAGCATGGATTTCTCAATGGAAGGTCAACAGTATCCAACTTGATTCTCTCTAATGATTATGTTACGGATAAAATGCAGAAGGGAGGGCAGGTGGACGCTGTTTACACCGATTATAGCAAAGCATTTGATAAAATTAATCACTCTATTCTACTTGCTAAGCTCAACAAAGTCGGTATCCACGGTTGTCTTTACAGATGGTTCTGTTCGTACGTGGATAACAGATCTCAAGCTGTCGTCTTGGGTGGTTATGTATCCAACTGGTCTAATATTCCCTCAGGAGTCCCTCAGGGGTCACTACTTGGCCCATTACTCTTCACAATCTTCGTGCAGGACATCGAATCATGTTTTCTATCGTCCAAGGTTGTTTTATTCGCTGATGACATGAAGATTCTGAAGCCTATTGCGGACAATTCTGATGTCTCCTGCCTGCAAGCCGACCTGTTGCGCTTGGATGAGTACTGTCAACTTAATAAACTAGATTTAAATGTGTCAAAATGTATCTGTATCTCGTTTACTCGTAAGAAGGCTCCGATTTTGGCCAAATACTATTTAAAGGGCATTGAACTGTCCCGGACAAATGAGGTCAGAGATCTGGGTGTTGTTCACGACTCCAAACTTCTATTTGACAACCACATCAGTAACATCGTCTCGAGAGCGTCTAAGTCTTTAGGTTTCGTCATTCGTATTTCCGCTAACTTTAAAAATATTAAGACTTTTAAAATTTTATATTGCGCTTTTGTTCGAAGCCTGTTAGAGTACGCGTCGCAGGTTTGGAATCCCAGGTATGAGTTGCACAGATCTAGGATTGAGAGAGTGCAGAAACGTTTTCTTAGATTTGTTTGCTATAGAACTGGTCAATTGAATCTTTCATATGAACAGAGATGCAATAAGCATCATATTTTGCCGCTTCACGTACGTAGGGACATTGCAGACGTTATATATCTTATCAACATCTTAAGTGGGCGGGTGGATTCTCCCGAACTCCTAGGTAAAATTGGTCTAAAAACTACCGGCCTACGAACTAGGAGCACTTCCGTTCTGCATGCCCCTATGTGCTTTACCAATTACAGACAAAGCTCGTTCTTCTGGAGGTCATGCAACTATTCTAATTGTAACTGTTCGGAACTTGATTTGTTTAATACGAAGCCAACGTTTGCTCGCAGCTACTTGACCAGATTGTACTGTACAACCCATATGCCTTAGCTGTGTACCCACAACTGCTTTTATTAATTGTTGTTGTTTATTTTTTGTAAGTTTTCTTTATTTTATTTTATGTTTGTAGTCCATTTGCGGTAACTTCTAAATGACCCTTTATGTTTCCATTAATTTTTTCCAAATTTGTTATTAGTCGTTAGTTATCCTTTAATAATTAAATAAATTAAATTAAATTAAATGCAGGATTTTTTTAATTTTACATATAAAACTGATATTGACATGCAGACAAATTTAGCCAATATGGAAAATTTAGTTTACCGATTGTCACAACTAGATAAAAAGATTGAAGAAGATATGGTAATATCACGAATTTTAAGTTTTCTACCAAAATCATATGAGTTCTTTATTACGGCATGGGAATCATCACCAACAACTGAACAGAATCTTAATAATTTAAAATCAAGGCTAATTAAGGAGGATGAAAAATGCAAAAAGATGAATGAAACAAGTGGAGCTCCCGTGGCTTTTAAAACAACTGTTAAAACTGGTGGTAGATATAATAATAATAAGAAGGTATGTTTTAAATGTAATAAACCGGGGCATTTTGCTTCCGATTGTAAAAACTGTTGTTCTATATGTAAGAAAACTAACCACAAAACTAAAAATTGTTTCTTTAGGGATAAGAATAGTAATAATCAGGTAAATAAAACTGCTTTTTTAACTTATGATCATAATATTGAAAATAATGTGGAATTCATAGTTGACTCAGGTTGTAGTTCACATATGGTGTCAAATTCAAATATTTTGGCTAATATAAAGCCTAATGAAATTAATATTGGTGTAGCTAAAAAAGAGCATTCTATGTCGTCAAAATGTCAAGGTGAGTTTGTTGGGCAAAATTGTATTTTAAAAAAATACTCTTTTTGTGCCGGAATTAGTCAATAATTTATTTTCTGTTTCTGCAGCGACTGATCAAGGAGCGTCAGTTATATTTAATAAAAGTTGTGTAGAAATTCATAAAAACAATAATTTAATCCTAAAAGGTGATAAAAATAAGTCAGGTTTGTATACCATAAAATTAACAAAGGATGAGAAAGATATAAATAGAGTTTCTTTTATTACAAAGGAAGAAGAAAGTTCTTTGGATTGGCATCGCAAAATGGGGCATCCTGGACATAAAACTTTATCGTTGCTGCCAAATGTGGCTAGTGGCATAATAAATAAAATTGAGAATGTTGCAGATTCATGTGAAATTTGCCATAAAGCAAAACAAACTAGACTACCATTTAATACTGAAAGAAAACGAGCAAGCAGGTTATTAGAAATAATTCATACGGACGTGTGTGGTCCTATTCAAATAAATACTTGGGATAATAAAAGGTATATTCTTACCTTGTTGGATGACTTCAGTCATTTCTTAAAAATATATTTACTACAAAATAAAAATGAAGTTTTTGTATCAATAAAACAATATGTACAAGAGGTCGAACGAGAAAAGAACATGCAAGTTTCTGTCATAAGGTGCGACAATGGAGGTGAGTACACATCTAATAAATTCAGTGAATGGTGTAAGTCAAAGGGCATAAAAATAGATTACACAGTAGCTTATAGTCCTCAACTCAATGGTAAGGCTGAAAGAATAAACAGATCAATATTGGAAAAAACAAGAGCATTATTATTTAATTCAGAGATGAAAGAAGAAATGTGGGGTGAAGCAGCTTTCTGTGCTAGTTATTTACTTAATAGATTACCATCAATTTCAATAAATCATAAAACTCCTTTTGAAATGTGGTACGGAACCAAACCGGATTTGTCAAACATTCAAGAATTTGGCTGTGAAGTTTTTTTAAAGAAACTTATACCTATACAGAAATTGGATTCAAGAATAGAAAAGTTAGTTATGGTTGGTTATGCAACAACAGGATACAGACTGTTTGATTGTAATAAAAGGAAGATTATCTATGGAAGAGATGTCTATTTCAAAAATAAAATAATTAAGAGAAATGAAGTAAAACTAGATAATAAATATGAAGAAATGGAATCAAATAAAAATGAGGCGAGTGAAATTAATATTATTGATGAATCAGAAACAAATAACATGGAAGATATAGAGGAAGAAGTGCCTAGAGAAAGTACAGAAATTGAAGCGAAAGAAGTGCCAAGTAAAAATACAGAAGTTATATTAAAAAGACAAGAAAGAAAAAGAACAGTACCTAGGAAGTATGATGATTATGTGTTATTAACCTATGCAGAAGCAATGCAAGGACCTGAAAAAGAAAATTGGCATGAAGCTGTAGAAGAAGAACTAAAATCTTTGGATCAAAATAAAACCTGGGAAATTGTAGACATAAAGGAAGCAGCAGGTAACACTATAATAAGTAACAAATGGGTTTTTCGTATAAAAGAAGATGGGACATACAAAGCTCGGCTTGTCGCAAGAGGGTTTGAGCAAGGTAATATAGATTATGACGAAATTTTTAGCCCTGTTACAAGTCAAACCTCTCTTAGATTATTATTTGCTATAGCAGCAGCTAAAAATTATAATATAATAACATTCGATGTTAAAACTGCATTCCTGCATGGCGATTTAAATGAAAAAGTATTCATGAAGGTTCCAGAAGGAAGTGAAGAACATAAGAATAAAATTTGTTTATTAAGAAAAGCCTTGTATGGTCTAAAACAAGCTCCACAAAGGTGGAATAAAAAGTTTATAGAAATAATGAATAAAATTGGTTTTATACAAACTAAAAATGAACCTTGTGTATTTAAAAAATCAGATGTTTCTATTATTATTGCCATTTATGTTGATGATGGGCTAATGATAGGAAATGGTAATTATAAAATGATGGATATTCTCATACAACTTAAAGAAATAATAGATATTAAGATTTTTGAAGAGCCAAAATCATATCTCGGTATAGAAATTAGAAGAAATAAAGAAGGAATTCATTTATCACAAAGCAACTATACAGAGTATATTCTTCAAAAATATAATATGTTATACTGTAAAGCAGTAAGTACTCCAAACTTAGAAGTTGTAGATACAGAAGAACAAGAAAGTCTAGAAGAAAATAATGAAGTTAAGTTTCCATTTAGAGAAGCAGTTGGCAGCTTATTATACTTATCTACTAAAACAAGACCCGATATAGCTTACGCTGTGGGAATAGTAAGCAGACATATTGAGAATCCAGGAAAATATGTTAATTCATTAAAAAGAATATTTAAATATTTGAGCGGTACCTTAGAAGAGGGTATATTTTTTAAAAATAATAATAATATTTTAGATATAAATGTGTTGTGTGATTCAGATTTTGCTGGTGATCGTGAAACTAGACGCAGCACGACTGGATATATATTGTATATGTCAGATGGACCTGTAGCATGGTGTTCCAGGAGGCAACCTATAGTTGCATTATCAACAACCGAAGCAGAGTTTATCTCAGCAGCGGAATGTTCTAAAGAAGCCATGTTCGTAAAATCACTGTTGGGTGCTTTAAAAATTGAATCTAAGATAAAATTTAACATTGATAATCAAAGCGCTATACAACTAATTAAATCAGGAATATTTAACAAAAGATCAAAGCACATTGATGTAAGATATCATTATATACATGAGTTATACAGTAATAATTTAATTGAATTACAGTACTGCCCAACAGATGAACAAACAGCTGACATTTTGACAAAAGCTCTAAATAATATAAAGTTTATTAAACATAAATTAAAATTAGTCGTAATATAATTTGTAAATAAGTAGTTAATATATTCTACCGTTTTAAAATGAAGTTAATAATACAACAGGTTTTATATAAAATATAATAATAAAATATATAAAAAAAAAGGGAATTGGTTTATAATTTAATTTTTATAGGTAGTATAAAAAAAAAGTGTTATTTTTATGTTTGTAAACTTATAATTTGAACTTAATACTTCGACTTCATTACAATTAGGATTCATGTTAATTGTTAAAGACAAGCAGTTGTCATAAAATAATATATATTCCTAAAATTGTTTAGTAATGTATGCTTGGTTTATAAAATTAGGAGAGGGTGTTAAGAATTAATTTAAAAGTATTTTATAAACCAATATTGTCAAAATAATGTAAGCTTAGCCTGTAGTAGTTTAAAAAAAAAAAAAGAAATAATAAAATATTGTGGTAACTGCGCAATACTTTCTTTTCACTATTTACCCATAAAACCCGTCAAAACTAAGATTACTTATTAATCATGTTACGCCAGAAATATTCTCCTATATAATCGAATGTAGCGACTATCAATCTGCTCTTACAATATTGAACGAAATTTACATTAAGCCAACAAACGAAGTATTCGCCCGTCACAGTCTTGCTTCTCGAAGACAACAACCAGGCGAAACCATTGATCAATATCTTAGAGAACTTAAACTTTTGGCATCTCGATGTAATTTTAGAAAAGTAAGTGCTGAGCAAAATCAATCTGATTGCATTCGTGACGCTTTCATATCTGGCATGACATCACAACGTATCAGACAAAGACTCTTAGAAAACTTAACTCTGGACTTGGATCAAGCATATAACCAAGCCATTTCACTAGAAACTGCTGAAATTAATTCTCGAAGCTATAATACCCCACAATCTCCTAACTTAAATGTTGTTGCTAATGAATCTACACCTATTGGAAATAACAGCAACGATAATACCTTAGCTAATACCATGTCTCGGAAAAGGAAATGCTTTTTTTGCGGAGGAAGTGTGCATCCAAGAATAAACTGTCCTGCTGCAAACGTCAACTGTCAACTATGTTCGAAAAAAGGACATTTTGCTAATGTGTGTAGAGGCAAAAGACAAACTCTGAACACAGCAGATATAATTTCGGAAAACAACAATGAAAATTTTTCAGCTGGATTGTTAGCTGCCTCTCCTTCAAGCCTTCAAAAAGCAACTGTTCCCGTCATCATAAATAACACCAAAGCCGATGCTCTAATCGATACCGGTAGCTCGGTCAGTTTCATTAACAATAATCTCTTTCAACTTATGCATCTCAAGAAAAAGTATTGTCGGCAAACCATTTCCCTTGCTTCTCTCAATCACGTATCCTATGTCGATGGTTCCTGCACCGCTACTATCACGCTTGGGAATCACATATATAGACAAGTCAATTTACTTATAGTCAATAATCTATGTGCCGATATAATCATCGGACATGACATTCTCAAGGTTCATTCGAGTATAGAGATGGAGTTCGGCGGAGATGAAGAGCCTCTCCGAATCTGCAATGTCATGCTATCTGAAGTACCTCCGGTAACAATATTTTCCAATTTATCACCTAACATTAAGTCGATTTCTATTAAATCGCGCCGTCATACTGAAGATGATGAACAATTTATACAATCTGAAATTACTAAACTACTAAATGATAATATTATAGAACCTAGCAACTCTTCGTGGAGAGCTCAAGTATTAGTAACCAAAAATAGTAACCACAAGAAACGTATGGTAATAGACTACTCACTTACCATAAATAGATTCACAGAACTTGATGCTTACCCTCTTCCTAGTATTGATTACATTATTAATAAAGTTTCCAAATATAAATATTTTAGCGCCATCGATTTAAGAAGTGCCTACCATCAAATCCCGATTTTGGATAAAGAAAAACCATTTACAGCATTTGAGGCTGCCGGAAATCTCTACCAATTTACAAGAATTCCATTTGGCGTCACAAATGGAGTGTCAGCGTTTCAACGAGTCATCAATTATATAATCGAAAAGGAAAACTTACAAGGTACATTTGCTTATCTCGATGACGTCACAGTATGTGGAAAATCTCAACAAGAACATGACAATAATTTAAACAATTTAATGAAAGCTGCTGAAAAATATCGACTAACTATTAACATGGAAAAATCCACTATCTCAACTACAACTATTAATTTACTTGGCTACACTATTAACGAAAATACAATTAAGCCCGATAAAGACCGTGTAAGCCCTCTATTAGCGCTACCGATTCCAACTGACTCTCAATCATTAAAGCGAGTGTTAGGTATGTTCGCTCACTATGCTAAATGGATTCCAAATTTTTCCCAAAAAGTAAACCCTCTTATCGATTCACAAAATTTTCCTTTGCCAGAAGCTGCAATTGCTACTTTCGATCTCATTAAGTCATGTATAGCTAAATCAACATTATCTGCTATTGACGATGATGCTATGTTTACCGTTGAGACAGACGCATCTGAGCACTCACTAGCAGCGACCCTTTCGCAAGATGGCAAACCTGTAGCTTTCTTCTCCAGATCATTGACAGATCATGAAAGACGTCATTCTTCAGTTGAAAAAGAAGCTGCTGCTATAGTAGAAGCTCTTCGAAAATGGCGTCATTACTTATTAGGTAAATCTTTTATGTTAATTACTGATCAGAGATCTGTCACATTTATGTTTAACACAACTCATTCCAGTAAAATCAAAAACGAAAAAATACAGAGATGGCGTCTCGAGCTCAGCTGCTACAAATACGATATAATTTACAGACCCGGTAAGGAGAATATAGTGGCTGATGCCTTATCACGAGTTTGTGCTGTCTCGTCCATCAATTCTAAGGAAAAATTGATCAATATTCACAAATCACTTTGTCACCCAGGTATCACACGCATGTATCACTGGGTTAAGTCAAAAAGCTTGCCATATTCTATCGACGAAATACGAAAAATGACAGCAGACTGTTCAATCTGTGCAGAAATTAAGCCACAGTTTCACAAAAATCAATCTCATCTTATTAAGGCTACTAAACCATTTGAACGCCTGAATATTGATTTTAAAGGTCCCTTGCCTAGCTCTTCTTCTAATAAATACATTCTCACTATCATTGACGAATTCTCACGTTTTCCATTTGCTTTTGCATGTTCAGATCTTTCTGCCACCACTGTCATTAACAATTTAAAAAATCTTTTCACCATATTTGGTATGCCGAGTTACATTCATTCAGACCGAGGTACCTCTTTTATGTCCGCAGATCTAAAGGACTTCTTAACTCGGTGTGGTGTAGCTACTAGCAGAACCACCCCATATAATCCACAGGGTAATGGCCAGGTGGAACGCTTAAACGGCACTTTATGGAAAACTATCCAACTATGTTTAAGATCTCAATGTCTAGAAATTAATCAATGGGAACGAGTGTTACCTGATGCTTTACACTCGATCCGTTCCCTACTTTGTACCTCCATTAACGCAACACCTCATGAACGAATGTTTTTCCACACGCGTAAGTCTTCTAATGGACAAACCCTACCTACTTGGCTAACAACTCCTGGACCTGTTCTTTTAAAGAAATATGTGCGAAATTCTAAATTTGAGCCCCTGGTTGTAGAAGTGGATTTGTTAGAGGCAAATCCAGATTATTCCCACATAAGATTTTCTGATGGAAGGGAAGCTACGGTCTCTAACAGACATCTCGCTCCGAGAGGTCGCAACGACATCATTGATGAAACACAAGATGAAGATAATACAAGTCGAGACCTCGAAGATATGGAACAACAAGAGCCTGAGGAGTCAGTTCCTTTACAAGAGCCATTGCGCCGTTCCTCTAGGACTCGTATTCCTCCAGCATACCTCCAAGACTATGAGGTGGGATGAATGTCATAATAAGATTGTCAAAATAATCTGTCAATGTCGTAATATATTTGTCATACTGTTATGTAAAATTCTAAGTCGATTAAAGCCTATATTTTGGTTATATCTGTATTTTATTACAGTGGAACACAAGCTAATATAGGTAAAAAAAACATCTATAACTTGTGCATGCCATTTTTCCATTTAACCAAAAATTTTCCGAGAAAATCTAAAAAAATGTATTCATTCGTTTTTTATATCTACATTTTTTTTTTACATTTAGTGAAAATAACATTACTTCGGGAAAATTTGCCAGGAAATGCGAAAAACTGATTAAATTAATTTGGAAACCTAATATTTAATATTTGAAAAAATATTTTTTTGCAAACCCCAAATTTCAAAGATTTCTAATCACATATTTTGGTAATGTAACATTTTAATTTACATTATTTAAGGATTTCAACGTTAAATTTTCAATTAAACAATGAAAAATTTATACAATAATTGAAAAATATAGTTTTTTCAGTTGCGTTTCCTAGCAAATATTCTTCTATGTTTATTTATTTACACCATCTAAAAGTAAACGATTCTATGAAAAATAAAACCACTGTAGGTATATAAAAAAAGGTCAAAGTCAAAATATCTTTATTCACGTAAACCTATTAAAGACATTTGTGACACGTCATTATTTAAATTATTTTAAATGATTCAACTCCTGCTAGTGGAAGACTAAGCAGCAAAGCAGATTCCAGTGACCTGTTAATGTCTGACTGAGAAAGGAATATGCAAGGAAAACTCAGCTATAGCAGATTTACAAATTAAAACAAATACAGAACTACACAACAACATAAAATAGATATCCTTTACTCCAAGATTGTCCTATAGGACAATCTTACTAACCCTACCAGGTAAGGCAAAACTGAAATAAATTACTTGCCCAAGCCCCTTGGGCAACCCGAAAGACGACAAAACGCAAAACGTCTGCTAATTTAAGAACAATAAATTGAACGTGTTCGGCAGAGGTCCCAGGCCCCCACAGCAGCACCCGATCACGGACGTAACGCATGTGCCAGCCATCCCCCCGCTCAACCAGGCCCTTAGGGACGGACCAGGACCCGACACACGTGCCACCACTGCAGTGACCTTCTAAGAAAGGTTTTTGCCATTTATTCTTTACTAAAATATTTTGGGGAAATCTGAAACATTATAAAGTTTAAATTATTTTATAAAAATATTTATAATTTAGTTCAATTAATAGGAGTTGCGCCATTTAGCTACGAAACTCCAAAAATTAAAAAGTAAAATATATAAAAAACATTTTTAAGAATTTAACGAAAATTAATAAGGCTGTATAGGCATAATCCATAGATTATGCATGCTATGCTGCATACAAGGCACAATACCTTTGCCATTTAGCGACATATCGATAAGATGTTATCAAATAACATGTTATCGATATGTGTCAATCTCTACATAAGTGAGGTTAGAAATAGTAGAAATTCACGTATTTGATATCATCTTAAATTGAATTCCTATGCATTCAGAGTATTAATGTAATAAAAGGCGTTTATTTTTCCCATCTGTTTGTGTATAAAACCTTAGTGGCAGATCTAAAACATTGTATTTAGGCACCTAAATATTTTAATCGTACTTACGTGTTAAATGAATAATTATGCGGGTTTTCTTTCTTAGATGAGTTACATCCAGGTACTACACAAGTAACCATGACTAATTACGTCTATTAACCTCAAATTTACACTATAAAACCTTAGATTATTACAAATATAAGCGGAATTTGTTTTGTTTACAATTACGCCAGCCGCTACAAGTCGCGAACGTGTCTTTGAATGGTCCTGTCTATCTGTCTCGCTCTAACATACGCAATACTGTGCTCTTTCTCTTTTGCATTGCCAATCTAAGTATCCTATATCTATTCTAAAAACAGACTGACGTTTGGCGCAAGTCGTACATACTACCCCTGTACTTGACTTGTCGTTTGTCTATGGTTTTCATACATAATCCGGTAAAATAGCAAGATTTGCTTTCGAGTCGAATATAGCATACTTTTATTTATTTATAAACAAACAGTATAAAATAATTACAATATAAATTAAAACTAACTACTTACTTAAAAGTAAAAATTAAAATAAATATAAACTAAACCTAATAAAAAATAAACTATAAGTAAGTAAATGTCCTCTAGAGACGACCCTTCAGTGATAGTCCCAAGAAGACTGGCAACATTTCCCCTCTGTATAGCTAAGCTAATACGTTGGCAGAAATAATTGCCAGCCTTTCTGTCAAATACACTGACCATGGCGGTGTGCCTTCGTCTCGGAGTCCGGACTGTCCACCCACACCAGTGTCGGTGTGGAGAGCCCGTGGAACATCTCAGACACCATGGGCTTTCTTGCGCTAGAAGTGCTGGCCGCATTCCTCGTCACGCTGCTTTGAACGACATCATTCGAAGGGCTTTTGTCACTGCTGGAGTACCCGCGATCCTAGAACCCTCTGGGATTGCGCGGAGCGATGGCAAAAGACCCGACGGCATGAGCGGTTTCTGCTGAGAACCTCAAGCTGCGCAAATACGCCAACCTCAGTACAGGTTACGAATTTGCGCCGTTGGGGGCCGAGACCATGGGCCCATGGGGACACTCAGCTAAGCGTCTGGCCAAGGAGTTGTCCAAACGGCTAACGGAAAGGTCTGGAGACATATAGCATACTTGAGTAATAAAAAGTTGTTGTTTTTTTAAAAAAACATCTGCAAAATATGACAATGTCATTTTGAACAACAATAAGGATAATGAAATCCGAAGATCGTTACCCGGTCTGTGCTTCCCAGTTCATGTTGGGGGAGGTGAGGAGTCGGTACCGGCGAGTGTCCCGCGGGTACCATCTGCTGCAGCGGCGCGGCGAGGCGCTGCGGGGCGCGGGACGGCGCGCGGTCGGACTCCTCGCCGACACTCAGGCCGCGCTCGGGGACTCGCTCAGGGAGGCCTACATCTCGCTGGCGGCCGTCAGGTTCGCCAACGGGAAGTCCAATGCCTCGGTCTTGGAGAACATTGGACAGGTAGAGTACTCCGAGTACTAAGCTAGTCGACACTAACGAGTAATGATGGTAACGACTTGCGTCAGGCTGCGGTGCGCGTGCGGCGCGAGATCGCAGCGAACGCGGTGCGGCTGCGGGCGGTGTGCGAGCCCGGCGCGGCCCCGCTGTGTCTGAGCGGCGCCGGACAGCGCACTGCGGAGGCGCGCCGCTCCTTCCGAAGAGCTCTCCACATTCTGCTCGAGTTCGCCTCTCTCAGGAGTACCTGTATCCTCCTGGGCGAGGCCCTCCGATCTATATTAAGGTTGTCACCTATCTTAACGTTTCCGAGCTAGCTCGTGGTCCGAGAGACCGTTTCGCTTCATATTTGACTTGTGTGTAGTACTAAAATAGTGATTTCAAAAACCAAACATTAAGCTTAATCTCATAAGTAATTTGTTTTAAACCTATTTGTTATTACAGAAAAGTGAACGGTATCCATAAAGTCATACTACCGAAGTTACTCAACACTGAGAAATACATCGTTACTGAAATGGACGAGAGGGTTAGAATCATCCTTGTTCGACCGCTCTGTGTAGTCGTGACTTACTGTATGTTGTTCGACCGCTCTGTGTCGTCGTGACTTACTGTATGTTGTTCGACCGCTCTGTGTCGTCGTGACTTACTGTATGTTGTTCGACCGCTCTGTGTAGTCGTGACTTACTGTATGTTGTTCGACCGCTCTGTGTCGTCAAGATTTACTGTATGTTGTTTGCAGGAACGAGAACAATTTCATCGCTTGAAGATGGTGAAGGCTAAAAAAATCCGAGCGAAAGCCAAAACAAACACATGTTCAGAAAGGTTGCGCACCTGGAGGAGCTCTAATGAAGGTTTGTTTCATCGAACTACACTACACCGAATTTGATTGGATCGAATCGTACATGCCCATACGCGTACATGCCCATACGCGTACATTTTTTTTTAAATTCTAGCACGACATGTGACTGATGGTAAGTGGCGCGCTTGGTCCATGGAATGTTAGCAACTGGGATCAGACACTTATGTCCGACATCAGTCCCTAACACTATGCCGGCTTGCCTTTTCACACTTCGCTTGAAGAACTCCAGGTTATAGGACAGTGGAAACACAGGCTGGAAGAGCATTCCACATCTTTATTGTGCGACAGATGTATGAGTCACCAAATTTATAGGTATGCGAAGGGATGGTGACTACGGTATGGGGGTGCATATCCTGAGCTGTGTGTGGGTTCGGTTGCGGAATGGAGAGGAAGGAATTAGGTTATAGAGCTCTTCAGAGCACTCACCATAGTATAGCCGGTAGAACACGCTCAGAAAAGCTACATCTCGGCGAAGCTGCAGGGATTCGAGACTTCCAGATATAGTGGCATCGTCCACAATTCGAACAGCTCGCCTCTGTAGGACATTGAGAGCATCTGTGAGGTACTTGGCTGAACCATCCCAAAGGTGTGAACAGTATTCCACGCATGATCTGATCTGTGCTTTGTACAGTAAAAGTCTGATTGAAGGCGGGAAAAACCGCTTCACCTTGTTCAGTATTCCGAGCTTTTTTGACGCTGTTTTTGGTGATGCTCTTAATGTAGTTCCGGTGGTTAAGGTCTGAGCGTATATCCACCCTGAGAATGCTAAAACTGGGCTGTAGATCCAGCGTGGTGCCCTGAAGATTGGGGGAGGAGAGAAGGGGGACTTCTTGGCCGTCAGCGCGCATGCCTGGGTCTTGTTGGCATTAAACTGGACAAAATTTTGGACACCCCACAAATATATTTTTGTGAAGGGTGTCGTCCAGTTCTGCTGTCATAAATCGCCGTGATTCCTCTAGTTGGCTACCTCCCCTAGCTCAGGGACTTAGATACCGCCCGTGAGCCGTACTGTCGTCTGAATAAATGAATGTTGCCCAGACACTACATATCATTGATCATCATTGCAGATAAAAGATATGATAACACTCCTTTGTACGCCCTGCGGTACGCCGGCGTTCACCGACATGAGATCAGACGCCAAATGCAAGGACATGAATGCTGCGCTCATGCAGGAAGCCAGCTATCCAGTCCACCATCCATATGCCGGCAACTTGGAAAGCAAAGCCTTGTGCCAAACCCTATCGAAGGCCTTGGAGATGTCCAGACTGACCGCAAATGATTCACCAAATTTATCCATTGCCTCACCCCAGACATGGTAGGTGAAGATTAAATATGAGGAAAGTAAAGGACTTTATATTTCAGAGCCGAGTGACGGAGAAATGTTGAGTCTGTTGTACACCAACCGAGACTTCAGTTCGTCGCTGGCGGACTCCACCGGCGGGGACGTGACATGTCGTTCCGCTCATTGGGATGAAGATTTGCTGTTTTAAATACAATTTATCATTAAATCTGTTTTTTTTTTCTTTCTGGTTACAGACTAGGAAGGCGACTTAGGTAGGACGAGATCTATAACGTTTTAGCCGGTTAACAACGTCAATGGTGGCTACCAAAGATTTTGTGCATGTACATCTACTAGATTTGTCGCCTAGACCAAACTAACGTGACGCACCGTCTTTATCTTTTCCGTTTTTATTTAAATTACGTTATATTTTTATTATTATTTGATTCTTCTTTACTTCTTTATTTATTTACTAGAACTGGAAACGATTAAAACTTCATAAGTCTATTGTTATAAGAAATCGAATCTGTACCTAATTTTTTAATGCTTGTTGATGAGTAGGTGATGATGATGGTGATAGATGCTAAATGAAATGTAAAAAAAATGATATTTTTTTAACAAAATAACCGACTGAGTAACAAAATGAACTAGAAATAAAAAACAATTCCAAGGCTTCTGTCTCCAATAAGTTTGAGAACCGCTGAGTGACACCATTGAAATAATTGTATGATTAATACAAAAAGATCAGAAACCACGCTTATAAAGTTTAGGCGACCGTTTCCCTTTCGGGTGGTCAGAAACCACGCTTATAAAGTATCGGCGACCGTTTCCCTTTCGGGGTGGTCAGAAACCACGCTTATCTTTCTTTCTTTCTTTCGATGTCTCCAGCGTACCAAAGGAGAGATATATTAAATATTAATTAAATTTATGTATTTAAATTAATAAATCTTATTGTCTCCCGACCAGGAATGGAACCCGGTACCTCCGAGTCTAAATCCAGGGATTTAACCGCTAGACCGCGGAGGCAGTTTATGAATAATACCTACACATAAAATAAATAATAAATTCATTTGCGAAACATAGCGACTTCAACAGTCGGAACCCATTAAGAAGATTTGAGCCGGTCTCGGTTCGTGATGGGTCCAGACTGCTAAAGCCATTACATGTTTCGCAAACATACATACATAGACTGATAATCACATACGTCGCGCCGGCGGCGATAAAAGAACAGTGTGCTTAGTGTAAAATGCAAGTTTCGGAAAACGTAACTGCTGTAGTTACGTTTTTTATTTTACAATGCGTGTTATTGCAAGTTTGGCTATAATAACAGGCAATGAACGTCGAAAATTCAGTAAAAAGAACTACTACTATAGTGCGTTTACGAAACTTCACTGTCACACTAGGCATACAGGCTCTTATTATATTATATTAGAAGTATCTTTCCGAGAGATAGGTTCACAAACTTATGTCAAATATTTTTAAAATAAGTAGTGTTAATAATGTTTATTGTCTAAAGTATTTGTATTTATTATTTTAAATATGTAAAAAAGGAATGAAAATGGTATGTTAGGAGTATGCAAGGCAAATGTCAAGTACCTACGCCTTATAGATCTCTCGGAAATAAAACAGGTTTGATGAATATTTAAAACAGTTTATTATTTAATCGTGAAGAGAGAAACTTTTCTGTTCAACATTCCGGCCATTCGCTGTCGAGTCGTTCTTCCATAGGTTTAGTAAAGTGCTGGCAGCGACGAAACTTTTCTAAAATATCGCCCTGGAAATACAAATGTTGATGAACGAGTCTGGTGCATCACCAAGTAGCACAAATGTTAAGGGATGGAACACAACATATCGGACACTGACAAACTTTTACCATTATTTTGACCTAATTCACATATTTACTCGTAGACAAAAAAATATTTTAGTTTTTCATGCCTGTCGTTATGTTCGGCATAGATTTAGGCCCAGTTGCACGTTAAAGTTATATTCGACGGATACATCCAAGGATTATGGGGGATTTTGTACGAGTATAGACCCGTCTTCACCTATTCATAGGTATTTAGGCAACACTACGTGGAATAGTGACTTGCGGCAATATTTTTATTTGTTTATGCTAATTATTTTATGGCAAATAAAACACAATCGTACATACATTAAAATAAGCTAATTACAGTATTTTACTGCAAGTAGCTAATTTAAGTACATTCTTATACACGACTTTTTAGTTTTTTCATCTCTTGCCAAAACATAAAGATGTCGCGGGTTTGATACACGGGAGCCACATGGAGTTTCCCGAGAAACTATATTTTTACCTACAACTTTAAGCCTCTGTCCTTGAGCTTTATTGTGATTGCAAATGCTGCGTTCGGGGAAACTGCACTCTTTTAAACTGAAATGGCAAATCAGGAATCTAAACATTTTCTCCTTTTGCCATTCCAGTCATCATTATAGCTTTTATAATGAAAGAAAAGAAACTATAGTTCTAGACTTGTCATTAATAGGAATGGAACACTCACTTTCAGCCTCAACTTATGGGAAGCCACTCGTGGTAATTCTAGAGTTGAGATACTCTATAGGGTATGATGTGACTTGTTCAGTGTCCATAACATTGCTACTAATTCGTATTTATTTCTATCTAATCGAAAGCCTAAAAAATAATTTTCAAGCTTCTAGCTTTAAAATGTTCCATATGAACTATCAACCACTACAACAACTCTTTACAGTTTTTTTTTGCATTAAAAAGTAGCCTATGTCCATTGTCAGGCCCTAGACTATCTCTGTACCAAATTTAATTTAAATTGGATCAGTAGTTTAGGCGTGATTGCGTAACACATGACAGACAGAGTTACAATCATATTTATAATATTAGTAAGGATAATAAATTCTAAAAAAATGTAATTAGAGCCGTTATTTTTGTCGATAGCTATTGATATTTTGTAGTGACATGATGAAATGTTAACAACACCACACAGCCCTTTGTCCAATGTAGGTACTCGAATGTAACTATTGGATATTATACTGCAGATAAAACTAACCTTTAATTACAATACCTACACTAAATCTCATATATAGTTGTTATGCCAAGTACCTACACTAAATCTCATATATAGTTGTTATGCCAAGTACCTACACAAAATCTCATATATAGTTGTTATGCCAAGTACCTACACTAAATCTCAAATATAGTTGTTATGCCAAGTACCTACACTAAATCTCATATATAGTTGTTATGCCAAGTACCTACACTAAATCTCATAGTTGTAAAGGTTATGATAATATCTATTTTAATACAATATTTATGAAATGTATGGAAATTTCTTTGTGGTTTCATTGCGCCATGCACTTATTATGCTATGTTCAACACAGGGAGAGATATTTACCGGGCCTCGTTTGCGGATGCTTTCGGAGTAGTAGGTGATCGCGGAGGAGCCGGGCCCGGACACCGGGTACTTCAAGTGGTTCTGAAATAAAACAATCACAGATACACATCAAATGTTTGTATAATTTAGGAATCTATATACATTTGACAAGTATAATAACTATGTTGCATATGTGATAGTAACAAATTCTATCTAACATCAAATGTCTTCGTCTGTGTGCACCCGCTTTGTTGACTCAATCACAACCGTTAATTGCTAGAAGATGCATAGCGGCATCAGGCTCGCCCATGTACTCACTTTGTATGCCTAATTTATTATTATTATTAAATTTATTTACCTTGTGTTTGACTTAAAGATTTAAGCGCATTTTTTCACTTTATTTCGCTTTGAAAATCGTTTGACTTTGCTTGTTTTATGGTTTTTATACATTTAAAGCAAAATTTGGTAAGAAAATGCGTTGAAGGCTTTGCTTTGCTTCAAGTCGAACATAGCATTAGTGAGCACAATGGTTTTATAACATTCTTCGATTATTGCTATGTGCGGGCGGACACGTCTGTCGCAGAACCGACGTCCGATGGGACGAACGGGTTGTAGAGTGGAGCTTACATTGCTATGTGCGGGCGGACACGTCTGTCGCAGAACCGACGTCCGATGGGACGAACGGGTTGTAGAGTGGAGCTTACATTGCTATGTGCGGGCGGACACGTCTGTCGCAGAACCGACGTCCGATGGGACGAACGGGTTGTAGAGTGGAGCTTACATTGCTATGTGCGGGCGGACACGTCTGTCGCAGAACCGACGTCCGATGGGACGAACGGGTTGTAGAGTGGAGCTTACATTGCTATGTGCGGGCGGACACGTCTGTCGCAGAACCGACGTCCGATGGGACGAACGGGTTGTAGAGTGGAGCTTACATTGCTATGTGCGGGCGGACACGTCTGTCGCAGAACCGACGTCCGATGGGACGAACGGGTTGTAGAGTGGAGCTTACATTGCTATGTGCGGGCGGACACGTCTGTCGCAGAACCGACGTCCGATGGGACGAACGGGTTGTAGAGTGGAGCTTACATTGCTATGTGCGGGCGGACACGTCTGTCGCAGAACCGACGTCCGATGGGACGAACGGGTTGTAGAGTGGAGCTTACATTGCTATGTGCGGGCGGACACGTCTGTCGCAGAACCGACGTCCGATGGGACGAACGGGTTGTAGAGTGGAGCTTACATTGCTATGTGCGGGCGGACACGTCTGTCGCAGAACCGACGTCCGATGGGACGAACGGGTTGTAGAGTGGAGCTTACATTGGTGTGAGTGGTTCGGAGCAGGTCCCGGGGCGAGAACCCGTCGCGACGGAAGTGGTCCGCGTACTCGGAGCAGAGCGCGCCGCCGCCGCGCTCGGCCGCCAGCTCGCCCATCACCTCCGCCAACATTTGTTCCCAGAAGAAATCTTTTAACATTCTCTTGCGAATACCTATTATAGAAATGGTATTAGGATCTCAACGCTAAACTAAACCTATATATAAAGTGAAGCTATAAACCAAGTTGAATATATATAATTATAAATTAAAGCACAGTCCAATATTCTCGGGGGTTCGTTCTGTGGGTGTACTTGTAGGGGAGATAGTTCGTTCGGCTCTGGGAGTACTTGTAGGGGATATAGTTCGTTCGGCTCTGGGAGTACTTGTAGGGGATATAGTTCGTTCGGCTCTGGGAGTACTTGTAGGGGATATAGT
Source organism: Tinea semifulvella (assembly GCA_910589645.1). Lineage (NCBI taxonomy): Eukaryota > Metazoa > Arthropoda > Insecta > Lepidoptera > Tineidae > Tinea > Tinea semifulvella. Next base: position 63,952 of record OU342598.1, on the reverse strand, counting down.
TCGTTCGGCTCTGGGAGTACTTGTAGGGGATATAGTTCGTTCGGCTCTGGGAGTACTTGTAGGGGATATAGTTCGTTCGGCTCTGGGAGTACTTGTAGGGGATATAGTTCGTTCGGCTCGGGGAGTACTTGTAGGGGATGTAGTTCGTTCGGCTCTGGGAGTACTTGTAGGGGATATAGTTCGTTCGGCTCTGGGAGTACTTGTAGGGGATATAGTTCGTTCGGCTCTGGGAGTAGGTACTTGTAGGGGAGATAGTTCGTTCGGCTCTGGGAGTACTTGTAGGGGAGATAGTTGCTCAGCTTTCTCGGGGGTAGGATTTCGGACATTTTGGAGATGTATTTAAAATATATTTATTTTGCTAAAGCAGGCGAAAGCTAATTTTATAAATGTTTATACTATTTTTCTCTGTCTAAAATTCGGGTAAATGAAAATGGTCGGTGGTTTTGTTTTGTTTTCTGGAGGGTTGAGGGACTGCAATTCTGGGGGTTGCTCTCGGGCTTGGGGAATCTTTAGAGGCGTTGGATTGTGCGAGCGAGGGGGGGTTTTCTGTAGTAGGTTAGGTTAGTTATATAAGTTTTTTTGTTACTAACACAATAAATCTTGTTATTCAAAATTAATATATTTATTATTATTAAAGTGTTCTTAAATTTATATAGTAGAATACGGGACTATTTCAATTAGTGGTATTTTATTACAAAATGACTTTAACAGTCGGGATCCATTGTTGGGAAGATTTGAGCCGGTCTCAGTGTATAAATGGGTCCCGACTGATAAAGACACTATGTAATAAAATATATATATTTATTTTATTGATGAAGTTATCAAACTTTTGGGCGACGGAACAATAGGTTTGTTTTTTATACTTTTTAGTTTTTATTAAATTTTTAATTAAAGTTTATGTTTACATAGTCAGGCAATGAGATTCATCATTGTAGTCAGGTTTTTTATTTTTAAATTATCAATTTTTACCCTGTACTTTTTAGTTATCGCCTGTCGGTTATAAGATGGTAAATTACGCAATATTTAATTATTTCATGCATGCATGCACGCCCGGCATGTACCAATAGTAAAAGAGCTAACGGTGGTGGCTCGGTTGTAACCCGCCCGGCATGGACCAATAGTAAAAGAGCTAACGGTGGTGGCTCGGTTGTAACCGCCCGGCATGTACCAATAGTAAAAGAGCTAACGGTGGTGGCTCGGTTGTAACCGCCCGGCATGTACCAATAGTAAAAGAGCTAACGGTGGTGGCTCGGTTGTAACCGCCCGGCATGTACCAATAGTAAAAGAGCTAACGGTGGTGGCTCGGTTGTAACCGCCCGGCATGTACCAATAGTAAAAGAGCTAACGGTGGTGGCTCGGTTGTAACCCGCCCGGCATGGACCAATAGTAAAAGAGCTAACGGTGGTGGCTCGGTTGTAACCGCCCGGCATGTACCAATAATAAAAGAGCTAACGGTGGTGGCTCGGTTGTAACCACCCGGCATGTACCAATAGTAAAAGAGCTAACGGTGGTGGCTCGGTTGTAACCCGCCCGGCATGGACCAATAGTAAAAGAGCTAACGGTGGTGGCTCGGTTGTAACCCGCCCGGCATGGACCAATAGTAAAAGAGCTAACGGTGGTGGCTCGGTTGTAACCCGCCCGGCATGGACCAATAGTAAAAGAGCTAACGGTGGTGGCTCGGTTGTAACCCGCCCGGCATGTACCAATAGTAAAAGAGCTAACGGTGGTGGCTCGGTTGTAACCGCCCGGCATGTACCAATAGTAAAAGAGCTAACGGTGGTGGCTCGGTTGTAACCGCCCGGCATGTACCAATAGTAAAAGAGCTAACGGTGGTGGCTCGGTTGTAACCGCCCGGCATGTACCAATAGTAAAAGAGCTAACGGTGGTGGCTCGGTTGTAACCGCCCGGCATGTACCAATAGTAAAAGAGCTAACGGTGGTGGCTCGGTTGTAACCGCCCGGCATGTACCAATAGTAAAAGAGCTAACGGTGGTGGCTCGGTTGTAACCCGCCCGGCATGTACCAATGAGAAATACACTTTTCTTACGTACTGCAGTCATAGATTTACAACACCACCGTTCTCGTGCCTCGGAAAGCACGTTAAACCGTCGGTCCCGGTTCCACTAATACCAACTTGTGGAATCGTTAATAAATTGTCATAAAAAATGACATTATATCCTCGCCAAGCCGTTTGGCCAGCGTGGCGAGTGTAGGCCCAATTCTCCAGATATGTGTTCTGAAAGGCCCATCTCCAGCAGTGGAGGTCTAGGATGCTGTGTTCTAGGGGCTGTTATGATGATGATGAATAGGATGAAAGCGTGGTTTCTGACCACCTCGAAAGGGACACGTTACGGTCGTCATCATACTTATTACATCTTCATTATAGGTTGGTAGAACTTCATTTGTATTGTCAAATGATAATGGTTGTGTAGATCCTAAATGGTCACTCTAATGGTCACTCTAATGGTCACTCTAATGGTCACTCTAATGGTCACTCTAATGCTTGTTCCACTTCAAATCATATAAAGCAAAGCTTGTTTTTTTTTTACCGAATTTGTATGAAAACCATAGACAACAAGTCTAACGACTTTCAAAACGAAAAAAGCGCTTAAAGCGACAAGTCGAACATAGGGTAAATAAAAAAATATAAGAGTAACCACAACATGATTTTCAAATACCTATCCGACGATACCCCACTTAATATAGTTCGTCGACATATTTTTTTTTATTTTCCACAATATGGCGTCCAGTTGTTGCCTTCAATAAAATCGATTAATGTCATATTTTCAGTGACACTCGCGTTATGAAGACGAATTGAATGACGCCCGTGAGAATCATCAGAATTGGCCTACGCGTTTGGTCTCCAGTGTGACACAAACATACATTATATGTATTATGTATATACAAGGCTGATGTACATTGTTTATATTATTTAATACTACCACGAAGGTGGTTAAGTATACATAAGTATGTAAATGAAGAAAAAGTAATAGATGTAATTAAACTCCATACTAATTCTATAATTGTGAAAGAAGCTTTCTGTGTGCGAGTATGTGTGTCTCGCCGTAAGCCTATATTGGCAGAATTATTCCTTGGAACCCTGAGACGGACATACGACTAAATGGCGTGATCAACTGACCACGTCATGTGACTCTGCTGCCATTTAACTGTCACTCTTATTTCGCATTGACGCCTATAAAATATTACTAAAGCGATTTCAATGCAATTTGGCAGAGATGTTCCTTGGGCTTTCTAGGTTGGCCATTATATAAAAATATTTTTTTCATTGATTCAAATGTATGTTGGTTTAGATAATTTGATGTTTCTTCTGACGATGCCTTTAGGTTTGTGGTTGAGGCCTCAGCTCTACCTGTCATACCGCATCGTGATGAGCCCAGTAAAGCTGGCCAAAGATGAGCCCGCAGTAACCTTCAGTTTCCAAAAAAGGATGATTAAAATAATCTGTTTAACATTTTGTTATAATTTACTTTTACTTAATACGGTACTCCTGAGCTATGGTAACACCCGTGGAATATGGCTACAGATGTGCAGATGACGTACCCTCTGTAGACGGTGAAGTCTTCGGTATTTTGTATTTTGTCCTCATTTCGCTGCCATTTTCTGTATTTTGGCGTCCGTCCTGAAGTATCCATTGTCGACTAAATCCTTTGCCTTTCGTGTACGGGGACGGCTCGGGCACGACTTTGGGGTGTAACTTTATTCTTTCTAATGGCCTTATCTTAATTGTGTCGTCGTCACCATCGGGCTCCGGCAGATCGGCCTGCATAATTTTATCGTTCATTGTATTTTTTAAAATAACAGTACCTATTAAAATCGATAAAGGTAAACAGGGAGGTAAACTTCTGAATAAAATAATCCGAAGCAAAAGTTGTCATGGATACCGACGCATAAATAATAATATAAAACTAGCACAAAACTCCACTACGACAGGAGCCGAGACCGCAGCGCTAGGGACAAGGACAAGGAGCCAGGAACATACCTCGTTCCGAGACACGATAATAGTAACGAGCACGCTTTAAGCCGTACTGAGACGTGCTTAAACTGTTTTGCCAAAGCTATGTGACGTCACAAATGACATTACTCCTCGCGTTTAGACTGCTCACGATATCGAGGTAGATTGCTCGAGCGCTGTCAGTTTTTTGTCATTATGTCGCGCACCATTTTCTAGTTTATTTAAATAAGGTTTTCTTTTAAATTAATTAATATTGTAATTCGTTTAAGTATACTGTTTCTATATTACTTTTTAAACAAATCTATAGTTATTATTTAAGTAGGAATTGAAAAAAAAAGTCTGTAACACGGCAAGTTATTTTAAAATACCAAAATAAGTAACTATTAAAAGGGCTCTAGCCACCATCGAGGTTCCAGCTCTTCTAGAGCCTATTGGAGTTATTCGAGATTATGGCAAGAGACCCGATGGTATGACGTTGGTCCCCTGGGAACGGGGACGTGCTCTAGTGTGGGACGCCACGTCGCATCTCGGGGGACAGCGCATAAAGCGGGAGCCGCGGCGGAAAATGCGGAGTCCAGCAAGCGGCGCAAGTATTTAAGTATATTAAAAGATTAGGTACATATTTGTGCCATTTGCTGTAGAAACTCTGGGCCCATGGAGTCCAAGCGCAAAAAAGTTTTTAAAAGACATAACACCGCGTCTTGTCGTCTCCTCCGGTGACAAGAGGGCTGGCTCTTTCTTCGCCCAGATAATCAGTATTGCAATTCAGCGAGGAAATGCAGCCAGCGTTCTTGCCACCATACCACGCGGACGGGACTTATATCCCTATCCTTAGTATTAATATTTATTTTATTTTATATGTTATAAATATTTTTTTCGAATGTAGTGTTATAAATAAGTTAATAATAATAAACTTTACACATATAAAATAAATTATATTATTAAATAAAAATGCAAAACAACCAAACAACTTAAGTTAAGATTCGACATTTGTCCTAACTGTCAATAAGTAAACCACAGAGTTAAGGAAGCAGAGATAACATATAATTTAGTCGTATAACCATATAAGTTGCGCTTACTCACTCTCATCGCAAAGATCATATAGCTATCTCACTTCCTCAGTTCACATACACACTGCATAAACGAGCAACCGTGGCATTTTATTCATTGAAACCATAGACTACAAGGCAATTCATAGACAATAGCCAACAACAGCCAACTCAACCATCTCGACTTATTATTGTGAATATTCATTATTTAACTAAAATTACATCTTAAAAATTTTACTAAATCATGGTCAAGTGTAGTGCTTATATGTGCGACAGTGCAAAACATAAAAAAGTGCTAGGAATAACCTTCCACAAGTAAGTTTTAAATGTTGACACCATGCATTCAAACACAAAATTCAATAAAATTAGTGATTATTCTTGTAATTTCGAAATATGTGAGAGACAGAAGATATATTTCATTGTATTCTAACGAAATAAAAATAATAATCTTACAATTTTCGTTGCTTTATTAGAGAAAAACGTAGAAATTGTTGCAAAACAACAACATTGACAGTTCCATCAACACAGGGTCGGATTTGTAAAATTAATAATTTTTATTTTATTTTTTTACCGTTTTATTGTTGTGACCGCCTCCGTGGTCTAGTGGTAAATCCTATGGAATTGTATCCACAGAGTGCCCGCAGTGCGTAGATTCGATTCTTACCCAAGGCAAAAAATATTTATACGTTTTTCGCTTAGGTGGTCTGGGTGTCCATACTAATATTATAAATGTGAAAGAAGCTTTTTATATATGTGTGTGTGTATGTCTGTTTATCCGTCTTTCACGCCTCTATTCATCATCACAGCCCCTAGAAAACAGAGACCTAGACCTCCACTATTGGAGATGGGTTTTCCAGAAATATTTCTGGAGAATTCGGCCTACACACGCCACGCTGGCCAGACGGGTCGGCGAGGGTCTCATGTAAATTTTAGTGACAATTTTTTAACGATTTCACAAGTTGGTATTAGTGGAACTGGGACCTGCGGCTTAACGTGCTCTCCAAGGCACGGGAACGGTGGTGTTGTAAATCTAACTAATGTATGCAAGAAAAGTGTATTTCTTATTGGTACATGCCGGGGTTCGAACCGATCATTTTTGGATTTTAGGGAATGCATTCTATCAACCGAGCTACCTTTTTGGTTTGGTTTCTGTTATTTCTAGTACTCAAACCTCAGTTGCTCCGGTAGAGACTTTTGATCCATATAAGAAACAGGATCGATCGGCATAAAAACAAAAGTTTTTTGCTGACTGTACATTTTTCCAAAATCTGTGAATGAAGTTCAGAATATCTCAATAAGTTATGGATGGTCTCCTAGGAACGTTTTCCTGTAACTTTAACGGTTAAGGCCTGTCCTTACTGTCCCGTCTCAAAAATCCACCCAGTATAGATACAATACTTAGATTTATTTCATACTTACAAAACATTTATGGAAGTTAAGTTATAAAACAATAATTATGATTACTTTTTCAGAATAATATGAGAGGGGTTAAGTACAGAGGGGTTCGGTATCTCTTCAAGACCCAGATACCACTCGCCATCCGGCCCAAAATTGGCGTGTCATTGCTTTGAATAATATATGTAAGAAAATATAAATAAACGATTTTATTATATTATGTTGTATTTTTTTAAAAACCATATAGCTAAAAATACTTATTTCATTATTTTCATCGTAGAACACAAAACCTATCTTTTCGAAGTGGGCTTTATACACTGATTCGGGACAGATTTGTGAGCGATATGCATAATTATACTTATATAATAATATTTTGACATTTCGCAAATGAGTGCGGTCCTGTCTTCTGTATTAGTGTGCGAACATTAAATGTGTGTGAGAAATGCCACGCTTTGACCGCAGTTAGATCACCTCTGCTTCCCTATCTCTGTGAAGTAAACCAACTTCCGTTTTTTTGTTGTTAACATTTCCATTTTTTTTACCAATCACTTCATGTTAACATTAGGTGTTTGGTTTAACTGCCGATGAATTTGCCCATTTCCCATGTTTTTTGTATCCGACCATAATTATAATATTAGTACCTATATTTCTTTCAGTGTTTTTCTGAAAACCATAGTCATACATTTTAAGCAAAATTCGGTAAGAAAAAGTGAGCTTTACATTCCAAGTCGAACATAGCACAGATGTCAACATTTTATGGTAAACACGAACGCGTCCACTTGTCAAGCAAGAGTGTCAAGTGTCATAGCAAATATGGCCGATGTTTGTCAGGCTGCTCGGAGGCAGGATTTACCTCCTCCGGGGGGATATAAGCCGATACCATTTAAGAGAATCCCAGCAAAAACATTTTTCAGTGGTATGTAAACATAAACTTACTCAAACTCATTTGTTTGTTATTATGTAATCTTCGTTTTGAGGTTATGATGGTTTGTTTTCTTTTTGTTTTCCGCGCAACCAAATGTGTAGAAATGCATATTTAATACGTTATTATACTCTTGCCTACGTTCGCCTTTGAGGCACCCTTCATATACAACAATGCTCGTTTCACTAATGCTAAATATTGTTTCCAGGATATGCTATGATAGCGGGGTATATCGGCATGACGACAGTAAGCATTTACCTGTACTCGTTAACATGCAAAAGTGTAAAGAAGCAAGAGATCGAGATGCGGTCTGCCAAGATGGCGGTGTACCCGATGATGTTGGCGGAGAGGGACCGGGAGTACCTGAAGCAGCTGCGCAGGAACCGGGACGCCGAGACCGAGCTCATGAAGGACGTCCCCGGCTGGGAGGTGGGCACCTACATGGGCGAGCGCGTGTACAAGCAGCTGCCCGCCGACGCACTGGTGGAGCCCATCTTCCACGAGTACTACGCTCACACGGAGCCCAAGGAGTGGTACAAGAGGGCTTACATCAAGTTGCGCTCCTAATTTTCCCACAGCGTTACTGTCAAACATGAGTCCCAAACAAAGAGCATCACCACAACTGGGTGGTGCAATTGTGTAAAGAAGCCATCCAAATATGGCACCGAATGACAAATCATTTTGTTTGCAGAACAAATGGTTGACAGTAAGAGTCTGGTCCAGGTCCTAGAAACTCGGTCATTTAGTTGATTGTTTTTGTGTAAAGTAGAAAATAAAGAATGTCTCATAAGCAGATTGTTTACTTTTTTAAAATTTGCTAAAGCATAATACAACAATTGTAGTGGGTTCACAAACTGCAACCAATACTGAATAATTAAAAAAAAAAACAAAATATTTTAAACAATATTTTATTGAGAAAATAATATTACATAACTGGAATAAATATTAAATCTAAGTCAAATCATTACAATTTAGGAAAATAATAATACATAACTGGAATAAATATTAAATCTAAGTCAAATCATTACAATTTAGGAAAATAATAATACATAACTGGAATAAATATTAAATCTAAGTCAAATCATTACAATTTAGGAAAATAATAATACATAACTGGAATAAATATTAAATCTAAGTCAAATCATTACAATTTAGGAAAATAATAATACATAACTGGAATAAATATTAAATCTAAGTCAAATCATTACAATTTAGGAAAATAATAATACATAACTGGAATAAATATTAAATCTAAGTCAAATCATTACAATTTAGCATTGTTGGGCTCTCTTGTATTGTCACAGCAATGTATGTTTGCATGGCGCCATAGTTGGTCAGGCATACTGATATACTAATCACATTTGAAATTTTGTTGCAGTATACTTACTATTCGATAAATATTTGTTTGGAACAAGTGTAGATTGTATTTTGTAGGTATATTGGTAATTAAACATATTATTATGTTATAATTATATTTTTTTTCAATTCAATATGAATTGATATAAACTTACACCAACAATAAAATGTGTCCAAAAAATAATAAAATACTTTGCATATCTGCCAGCCATTTTTGTCACTAATAAAATTATTTATGTTGAAGATGCCTGGCATGAGTTGACGTTGAACATAATTTTTTAGTTTATCTACCTTCACATAAGCTATTTGGTCTGTGGTTAGTTTATTTGGCAGTGTTATAAAAATAAACAAGTTCCAAAACATACAAGTTTTACTCTGAGACGAAGGTGAGGGGGCTAGGTAGTGACTATTGTGTGTGTTACGAGTCACATCCCTAGAACACAGCGTACTAGACCTCCACTGTTGACGTAGGGCACTCCACAAATTTCTAGATAATTCTGGGTCTGATGGTGATTTTATTTATTTTGTTTCATTAATGTAACAAACAGTCACAATACAATTTATATAACAAACAATATACATATAATGGAGACCTGGAGTACCAAAGGCAGATGCCAAACAGCCAAATGCAAAGCACCCTAACTCCTAGTAGTCCACTCGGTTGCGCTTCATTGGTAATTCTCGCACAAATTATTTTTCATAAGAACTTGGTTTTATCCATAAGCTCGTGGAACTTCACTCAAATACCTTTGTGTGTGCGTGAATTACAATCGTTAGGTATTATTAAGTGCGACACTCGAACAAAACTCAGCTATAATGGATTTTCAAAGAAAATTGCAATAACATGTCTCATACAATCATTCTTAATTAATTTATTTAGAGGTATAGTTTACAAAGACAGAGCAATACATCAATATTCATTTAGTTAGGCAAATAATTCTTACGGTCAGTTGCAGAAAGGCTGATTATATTTTGAAATAATTGCCTATGTAACTACCAATCACGTGGCGTATATCAAAATATTGATCAGAGATTATTTTAATCAACCATTCTGTAACTGGCCGTTAGTAATATTCAATTATCATAATAATTATAGAAAATTTGTTATTCTAAAAACTAATTTCCGACTCTCGAATACTGAACTAACTAACAGTCGGGTCATGGATTTTTTAATTCTAAAAGAAAGCTGCTTCCAATACAATCTATTATTTAACCTTTTTGATGATAAGTTTCGGTTTAAGTTTGATGTTGCGCAGCCGGAGCATGTGGTTCATGAGGAAGTAGAGTCCCGGGAGCAACACGAACAGCAGGTACACTCTCAGGAACGTCGGCATGTGGAACGAGAAGTTCCACTCGTTGGGAAGCGACACCGTCAGTCTCCGGTTCTCTTCCAGAAAAGGGATGTTCCGGAGAACGATGACGGCCTCGCACAGCACTCCCAGCGGGTACAGCGGGATCCACACGGAGTACCGCAGCCACGTCAGCGGGTACGCGGGACGCCGGTACAGTCGGCACAGGTAGTACGGGTACCGCACCACCTCCACCAGCGACCACACCAGCAGCAGGTACGACACCACCGGCATGCTCTGCAGGCGCGGCTCTCCCTCCAGCATGCCGAACACGATCAGCCCGCGGCCCGACACCTGCAGCAGCGGAGACCACACGCCTCCCTGCACACACAGACGGGACTCCTCAACCTCGGTGCGCCATACCTTCCTACCGAGACCACACGCCTCCCTGCACACACAGACGGGACTCCTCAACCTCGGTGCGCCATACCTCCCTACCGAGACCACACGCCTCCCTGCACACACAGACGGGACTCCTCAACCTCGGTGCGCCATACCTCCCTACCGAGACCACACGCCTCCCTGCACACACAGACGGGACTCCTCAACCTCGGTGCGCCATACCTTCCTACCGAGACCACACGCCTCCCTGCACACACAGACGGGACTCCTCAACCTCGGTGCGCCATACCTCCCTACCGAGACCAAACGCCTCCCTGCACACACAGACGGGACTCCTCAACCTCGGTGCGCCATACCTCCCTACCGAGACCAAACGCCTCCCTGCACACACAGACGGGACTCCTCAACCTCGGTGCGCCATACCTCCCTACCGAGACCACACGCCTCCCTGCACACACAGACGGGACTCCTCAACCTCGGTGCGCCATACCTCCCTACCGAGGCCACACGCCTCCCTGCACACACAGACGGGACTCCTCAACCTCGGTGCGCCATACCTCCCTACCGAGACCACACGCCTCCCTGCACACACAGACGGGACTCCTCAACCTCGGTGCGCCATACCTCCCTACCGAGACCACACGCCTCCCTGCACACACAGACGGGACTCCTCAACCTCGGTGCGCCATACCTCCCTACCGAGACCACACGCCTCCCTGCACACACAGACGGGACTCCTCAACCTCGGTGCGCCATACCTCCCTACCGAGACCACACGCCTCCCTGCACACACAGACGGGACTCCTCAACCTCGGTGCGCCATACCTCCCTACCGAGACCACACGCCTCCCTGCACACACAGACGGGACTCCTCAACCTCGGTGCGCCATACCTCCCCACCGAGACCACACGCCTCCCTGCACACACAGACGGGACTCCTTAACCTGTGTGAGGGCTGGTTGTGTATACCTTGGTGTAACCCACGAGCGGGTGCAGCACCTCCAGTGTCTGCAGTCCCTCCAGCTTCACATACCTACCTGCCGAGAGGTGTGAGGGCTGGTTGTGTATACCTTGGTGTAACCCACGAGCGGGTGCAGCACCTCCAGTGTCTGCAACCTACCTGCCGAGAGGTGTGAGGGCTGGTTGTGTATACCTTGGTGTAACCCACGAGCGGGTGCAGCACATCCAGTGTCTGCAGTCCCCCCAGCTTCACATACCTACCTGCCGAGAGGTGTGAGGGCTGGTTGTGTATACCTTGGTGTAACCCACGAGCGGGTGCAGCACCTCCAGTGTCTGCAGTCCCCCCAGCTTCACATACCTACCTGCCGAGAGGTGTGAGGGCTGGTTGTGTATACCTTGGTGTAACCCACGAGCGGGTGCAGCACCTCCAGTATCTGCAGCAGTTGCAGTCCCTTCGCGACGCCTCCGAGCAGACGGTACGAGTCTCGGAGAGAGTCGCCCCCCAGTTTCATATACCTATACACAATCGGTCCACCGTTAGCCAATCATGTCCAAAAGGAAGCATTATTAAAATTGTTCCCAATAAAGATTGGGGGCATCTTTACGCAAACGTGGTATTTTAATCTATTCGTCATTTTTTTTTTGACAGTTTAGATTTTTACATGTAACGTCACCTTGCACTCCTTGTTACATACATAGGTATAGGATCCGATACGCGATAATAGTAACCTAAGCACGCTTAAAGGTGTTCCGATACGCGCTTAAACTGTTTTGCCAAGCTGTGTGACGTCACAAATGATATCATTTCTCGCGCTTAGACTGCTCACGATATCGAGGTAGATCGCTCTTTTTTGTCATTATGTCGCGCGCCATTTTCAAGTTTATTTAAATTAAGTTTTCTTTTAAATTATTTAATATTGTAATTCGTTTATACTGTTTCGATAATTTAAAATAACTTGCCGTATTACAGACATTTTTTTTCACTTCCTACTTAAATATTAATTATAGATTTGTTTGAAAAGTAATATAGAAACAGTACAGGGTGCGCCAGAGAAACTTACTTATTTGAAAAAACTCCCGGGCGGTGAGTTGGGTGGGTAGAGGGGTGAGGGGGGGGGGGGGCATTGGAAGGGGAAGTCCCCAAGTTTGTTTTTTCCTCTAGTCAGTTGCCATCATGCTCTGGCCTAGAGAACAGCGGGCATACGCCGTCGAGAGCTTCTTTTCCATCGGTCGCTCACTTGTTGCTACGCAACGTGCCTTCCGCGCTCGCTTTAAAATTCTTCTTTTTTTCTTCCAAGCCTCGAAGAAATAAACGCTCAGGATGTGTGGTTTTAGCAAGATGGAGCCACAGCACGAGGCTCAATGAATTTGTTGCGACAACATTTCCCCGACCGACTTATCTCTCTCAGAGGCGATCTCACATGGCCGGCTCGCTCTCCAGATTTGGCTCCATGCGATTTCTTTTTATGGGGTTATTTGAAATCCCTGGTTTATGTCAATCGGCCACGGACAATAGCTCACCTCAAAAACAACATTCGCGACGCCATTGCCAACATACCGATTGATAATCAAAATGGGGTCGCCATTTAACTGATGTCATTTTCAAGTCTGTTTAAAAAAAAATTGGGATATTGGATTTTAAATAAAAATAAAAATTAAAACAATAACTGAAGTACTTTTGTTTTTAATGACCTTTTAAATAAGTAAGTTTCTCTGGCGCACTCTGTATAAACGAGTTACAATAAAAGAAATATACATCTCTCGGTTTATTCATCTTTATATGTACAAGGGCTAAGAACTAAGTCTCATACTTTTCGCCGTAATTTGCTATTAAATATATTTGACGTGATATGTTTAACAGAGACATGGTTAATTGACGGCATTAAAGATGAAGAATTTTTTGATGACCGATACATTGTTTACCGTCGGGATCGTAACTACGCGGCGACGTGCCAGGCCTATGGTGGCGGGGTGCTGATTGCGGTCTGTCGTCAGCTGGCGGCCGCGGAAAGATGTGAGTGGCACTCTTCTGCGGAAGACCTGTGGGTCACGCTCTCACTGCGATGCTTCAAGCCTCGTGCTGAGTATAAATTGAACGTGTGTGTATTATACTTGTGTAATCAAGCTTTAGGATATTCTTTTGCTAATCAGCTTAGTAATTTTGGAAATAAGCTATTATCCATTATCAGTTCCTTACCATCGGACAAATATGTAGTGGTGGGTGATTTTAACTTGCCTAATGTTACCTGGTCTGAATGTAGCGATCGCTCGCTGTCTCCCTCCAATATAGTGGGTCCATTCCAAACAGAGTTTTTTGACCTAATCCATACGTGCAACCTTAATCAATTTAATAACATTTACAATTGCAACAGTAGAATACTGGACTTATTATTTTCTAATAATGAAATACTAATAAATCCCTGTCCTGATCCTTTAGTGCCCGCCAATATGCACCATCCTGCACTTATTTTTGAATCGACACAAGTGTTATATGACTGTCTCAAAGTTGCGCCCAAGTTGTCGTATTTTTATCACAAAGCCGACTATGATACTATTTCACAAAAACTAAATGATGTTGATTGGCATTTTCAGTTTGGGAATAAATCATTTCAAAATTCTGTAAATTACTTTTATAACCAATTGTATGATTTGCGTAATGAATATGTCCCGAATAAGAAATGCAATAATAATAATTTTCCTTGTTGGTACAGTAACGCTTTTAAAAAGATGCTTAAAGAGAAATATAAATATCATCGAAGGTTTAAGGTGTATGGGAATCGGTCTGATAAACGCTCTTTTGATCTGCTGAGAGAAAGAGCCAGAGAATTGGAAAAGCAACTATACAAGGACTATATTAAACGCGTTGAGAGTGGTATTGCAGACAACCCCAAAGTATTTTGGTCATTTATTAAACAAAGGAACAAGTCATCCTCTATACCTTCCACAATGCACTATGGCTCACAGTCTGCGTCCACAGGTATGGAAGTGTGCAATTTGTTTTCCAATTACTTTCACACTACTTTTTTGTCAGGCTCACAAGGTGGTGCCGATACCAACCCTTCTACTTTGGCTGCAATTAATCCAAATTTAATTGGCATTGGCAATATTAAAATATTAGCATCTGAAGTGTACAAACTACTAAATAAGATTGACATAAATAAATCAGCTGGTCCTGACGGGATCCCTCCGCTGTTTATTAGGTCTTGTGCCAAAAGTTTGACATTACCATTAACTTTGCTCTTTCGACGTTCTTTGGCTGAGGGTTCTGTTCCAGGAGTTTGGAAATCTGCTTTTGTGACGCCTATTCATAAACAAGGTCCTAAAAATATTGTCGCTAACTATAGACCAATCTCGAAACTCTGTCTTTTTGCTAAAATATTAGAGAGGTTGGTCTACACTCAAACATACTTTGCACTTAAGCATTCCTGTTGTAGTTACTGGCAATAACACAATTGTATTCAATTTATATTTCATAAGTACTTAGTGTCATAAGTATTTAGTACAATATGTCAATCTTGTTTATAATTGACTTTCAATAAAACTATAAACCGTGAAACACTTCTTTCCCTTTCCCAACAAGGGTTATGGGCCCAGAACAATAAAAGTTGGATATAAGAAAAGGAGGAGAAGATCCAGTATCGTCAGGAACAAAAGAATCGTCGATATTGTGTTCTACTGTGTTTATGCAAAAGGGTTTTATTTTTTGCTAGTCAAAAATGGAAGGAGACCATTCCGGTGCAAGGTACGGTGGTAGTACTTCTCTCGGCAATATAAAAGTGCTGACGGGTAAAGAAGGTTACGTTACCTGGAAATTTCAAATTAAAATGTACCTAATGCACGAAGGTCTTTGGCCTGCTGTTGTCGGTTATCCGCAAGGAGACAACACACCTCCTGCCGAAAGAGAGCGTCGGGACGTGAAGGCTATGACGTCCATGTGTTTAACACTACTACAAGGGGCGATTACACAAGTCAGGGGCTGTAATACTGCTGCTGAGGTTTGGGAAGCGTTAAATAAGGCATACGAAAATAAAGGTATGGGCAGACGTTTGGCTTTAGAAAGGAAGTTATATAGAATGGAACTGTCACAATTTAGTAACGTCGAACAATATATTAATGCAATTCTGGAGATATCACAAGATCTTGCTGACATTAATAAGGTGATAGATGATGCTTTAATTGCTGCTATTATTCTTGGAGGACTGTCAAAGAAATATGAACCAATGATTATGGCATTAGAAAACTCTAACATTGTGATTACGACAGACCTAGTAAAGAGTAAACTCCTGAGTGAGCAGAGTAGTTATAATGATGAAGCGAATACTGATTCAGTTCTGGTAACTAGTGAAAAACGTATTATTTGCTTTACATACAAAAAACCAGGTCATAAGAGCCCAGATTGCCCAGGCTATAAGCCTAAACAGATGACCAGCGATGTTCGACGAAATAAAAGTGATGCTCATCGTACTCGTAACATGGTGTCTGCGTTAGGGACTGGTGCAACTGAACCAAATGTGTGGTATGTGGACTCCGGTGCTACCGCTCATATGACGTCGCGTAGAGACTGGTTGTGTAATTATAAGACAAGTGACTCTGGTACCGAGGTAACCTTAGCAAATAATGATGTAATTCTTACACAGGGGAAAGGTAATGTAAATATTGTAAATAATAAGGCAATAGATACTATTTCCGATGTGTTATATGTACCGAATTTACGAACGAATTTAATTTCTGTAAATAAGGCTGTACAAAATAATTTAGTAGTAATTTTTAGTGATAAAGGCTGTTCTTTTCTACGTAAAGATAAATTTAACTATAAAATGCTTAAAAATGAGGTTATTCATGCAACATGTGAGGAAGGGCTTTATAAGTTACAGTGTCAAGTAAATAATAATGATATTGAACAAGTCCTCGCTGTAAGTTGTACAAATTTTAATCTGTGGCATCGTCGTTTAGGTCATCTTTGTAGAATTGGTATGGATTACTTGAAAAGATCCAAAGTCGGAGTAGATTTTACTACAGTTGATAAAGGTATGTGCATTCCATGCTTAGAAGGAAAACAGACACGTCAAAAGTTTAAGCCTATAAAGTATCCTAAAGGGACTGGGATTCTAGATTTGATCCATTCTGATGTTAGTGGTCCTTTTAGTATTGAGTCTTTTAATGGTTGTAAATATTTATTAATATTCGTGGATGATTATTCCAGAATGGTATTTGTTGATTTCATGGTGTCAAAAGTTGAAGTCAAGAATAAATTTATTGAATTCCAAAAGCGGGTGGAGAGAGAAACAGGATGTAAGGTAAAATCCCTAAGAACGGATAACGGTACTGAATACGTTAACGGTGAGTTTAATAAATATTTAAAAGAACAGGGTATACATCATCAAACGACTGTTCCTCATACTCCTCAGCAGAATGGAGTCGCTGAGAGAACTATAAGATCTCTGATTGAAAAAGCTCGGACGATGATACAAGAAGCATCGTTGTCAAAAGCTTACTGGCAAGATGCAGTTGATACTGCTGGTTATTTAAAGAATAGATCGCCACATCGAGCCTTATGTGACGGAGTTACACCATATGAAAAATGGCATGGTCGTAAACCTGATTTGTCATATTTGAAGGTATTTGGTTGTAGGTCTTTCGTTCGTGTTCATGATTGCGATAGACAAAAATGGGACGCAAAGAGCAAACAACATATTTTTGTGGGTTACTGCGTAAATGCGAAAGCTTACAAGTTTCGTGATTGTAAATATCCTAGGAAGTGTATAAAAGCTCGGGATGTTGTATTTTTCGAAAATTGTTTTACAGATGAACAATTAGCTCAGAAGGATAGTGAAGAGGTTGAAATGACGTTATCACGTGATACTTGCGAACAAGATGTTCAGACATTGTCTGTCGCCTCTACTTCACAAGCGGTTGATGACGAGTTGTCAGAAGCTGAAGTAAGTGAGGACCAGATGAATGAAGTAAGTAATGTTGTGAGGCGATATCCACAACGTGATAGGGTGAGCACTAGACGTTATCCTGAATATAATAATATATGTAGTGCTATTCCTGATACGAATGAACCCTCTTCATATAAAGATGCCGTACATGCTGATAATCCTGATAAAAATAAATGGATTGAGGCAATGGGTAATGAGTTTAATTCGTTAAAAGAAAACAACACCTGGGAGCTTGTACGTAAGACTAATCAAAAGGTACTTCCGTGTCGATGGATTTATAAAATAAAGCGAGATGCAGATGGTAATATCCAACGCTATAAAGCTAGATTGGTAGTTAAAGGTTATAATCAACGCTATGGAGTTGATTATGATGAAACTTTTTCACCAGTTGTACATAATAGTAGTTTAAAAATGCTTTTTGCTTTAGCTGCGAAATTGGATTTACATATGTCTCATATCCATATAAATACTGCTTTTCTGTATGGAGATCTAGAAGAAGAGGTCTACATGTCACAACCGGAAGGTTTCATTGAAGGAGAAAATATGATTTGTCGATTAGCTAAGTCACTCTATGGACTAAAACAGGCCGCTAGATGCTGGAATAAAAAGCTGCATAGTGTGCTTATTTCTCTAGGTTTGAATCGATCTAAAAACGAGCCGTGTTTATATTTTAGAATCGATTCTGAATATTTTTTAGTTTTGGCTGTGTATGTCGATGACATTATCATTTTTAGTAAAAATAAAAATGACGTAAAATCATTGATTACCAATTTGTCAAAGTCATTTGATTTAAAGGATCTAGGAGAATTAAAATATTGTTTGGGATTGCAAATAAATAGTCTAAACAGTGGTGAAATTAGAATTAGCCAAAAGAAGTATATTTTAGATTTACTCGAAAAGTATAATATGAGTGAATGTAAGGCTATTTCCACACCAATGGAATGTGATTTTATAAAACAGACTGAAGAATGCTGCGATAGTGTCGATGTTCCTTATCAGAGTTTGATAGGAAGTTTGATGCATTTGGCTGTAAATACACGGCCGGATATTAGTTATTCGATTGGATATCTAAGTCAGTTTAATACAAAATTCAATGAATCGCATTGGAAAGCATTAAAACGCGTATTGCGATACTTACAAGGTACGTTGGATTATTGTCTTGTGTATAGAAAGAATGGTTCGGGATCTGCATGGTTATGTTGATGCCGATTGGGCTAATGCTGTTGATAGACGTTCTTATACAGGTTGTTTGTTTAAACTTGCAGACGGGCCTATTTATTGGGAATGTAAAAAACAACCTACTATTGCGTTGTCTTCAACTGAGGCGGAGTATATGGCGCTTACCTCAGGTGCTAAAGAAGCTTTGTTCCTGCGTCGTGTCTTGGCAGAACTTACAGGGCAGTTGGAATCTGTGGTTTTATATAATGACAACCAAAGCTCTATAAGGTTAGCTCAAAATCCCATTCAGCACAACAGAACTAAACATATTGACATAAAATATCATTTTATTCGTGAGAAAATTGAGGATAAGTCAATTAATGTTTTGTATAAATGTTCAGAACAAATGGAAGTTGACATTTTATCTAAAGCACTTCCTCGCATTAAGCATATTAGGTGTGCAGTAAATTTAGGACTTATTCCTACAGAATGAATTTTATTTTTATTTTTTCTCTTGGTATATTTTAGTATTGTATTGTATACGATTGTGATTAAGGGCAGGTGTTGTAGTTACTGGCAATAACACAATTGTATTCAATTTATATTTCATAAGTACTTAGTGTCATAAGTATTTAGTACAATATGTCAATCTTGTTTATAATTGACTTTCAATAAAACTATAAACCGTGAAACACTTCTTTCCCTTTCCCAACAATTCCTTTAGCGGTTATCAACATGGCTTTCTCAAGGGCAGATCTACTGTCACAAATCTCTTGCTATCTAACGAATTCATAACTACTAGCATGGAGGGGGGTGGCCAGGTAGATATTATTTATACCGACTATAGCAAGGCATTTGACAGAATTGACCATCAAATCTTACTAAATAAATTAATGAGCGCTGGCATACATGGTAACCTGTTTCGATGGTTTAGTTCGTATGTTACCAATCGGTCCCAAGCTGTTGCTACATGTGGTTTTCTGTCGGACTGGTCACCTATTCCCTCGGGAGTCCCGCAAGGATCTCTACTGGGTCCGCTCCTCTTCATCCTCTTTATTCAAGATATTGATACCTGTTTTCATCATTCTATGATACTTCTATTTGCAGATGACATGAAAATCTTGAAATCTATCCATAGTTCTGCGGACTCCCAAGAGCTTCAGTCTGATCTCTTGCGCCTAGATAGGTATGCGAATAAGTTGGATCTTAATGTTGGCAAGTGCAAGGTAATATCTTTCACTCGTAAACCAATACCTCTAATGTTTACTTATTATGTAAAGGGCTTACAACTGTCTAGAACGAACGAGATTAGGGACCTCGGCATAATTCTCGATAGTAAGCTACTCTTCCAGTCTCATATCGATCACATAGTATATAAGGCGCTGGGATTTCTAATTAGACAGGGACGTACGTTTGAAAATGTCAAGACTCTAAAGATACTTTATTGCACACTTGTACGTAGCCACCTTGAATACGCATCTCAGGTGTGGAACCCAAAGTATAAAATTTACTCATCTCGTATTGAATCTATTCAAAGGCGATTCCTTCGATACATTTGTCGTAAGACTCGTCAGAACTACCTAAGTTACGAAGACAAATGTAAACGGCATCACCTTTTGCCTCTCTCCGAACGTCGCACTATCACAGACGTGTCATACCTGTTCTCGATAGTTACCTCCAGGATTGACTGCCCCAGTCTTCTTAATCTCTGTAAGCTGCAGGTTACGAAGTCGTCCAGAGAACGGAGATTATTTCTTGTCCCATTCTCCAAAACTAACTACCAACAGAATTCGTTCATAAGCAGGACATGCAGTTATGTTAATGATTATTGCAACGACTTGGAACCATTTATATTATCTCCGACAGCTACACGACGCATTCTTACAAAACGTTTCGCCAGTGGTTCTCATCAATAGTATTATATTTACATATATTGTAAATTTATTGTTTAGTTTATTTCATTTTCTATTTTTTATTAGGTATCTATGTATAATTGTTTTTAATTTTTTTTTTTTTTTTAGTTTTTTTGTTGTTCTATGTTATGTAGTTTATTGTTCTTAGTTTTAAGTTTAGGTTAATTTTACTTGTGTTGTTATTGCAGCGAGCACCACCTAATTATGTAATTTTACCTATCGGTGGCAACTTGTCAATAGCCATACCCTACCCATATGTACTCTATATATATTTTATGTATCTAGCTGTAAGTTGTCCTTAAACAATAAATAAAAAATAATAAAAAAAATATATTAACTTATTTTGGTAATTTAAAATAACTTGCCGTGTTACAAACATTTTTTTTCCACTTCCCACTTAAATATTAATTACTAGCTGTTTGACCCGGCTTCGCTCGTGTAGTAATCTGGTCATCATGTGCCATCGATTTGTTAGATGTGGCAAATGACATAAAGACTATATAGGTACTTTAGTTGAAAAGAGTTATATGCCATTTGAAAGACAAAACTCTACCAATTTATGTTTCAAAGTTATTTAAATATTATGAGACCGCATTATTACGCGGTAATTTTTGTTTTGATCAGGCGAGTATCATATTAGCCTGAAGTAAGACCATTCAAGGTCACCCAGTATGGCTACGATATACGACAGACATGGCTGTATGGGCCTATATATCCCTTTGCCTATCCTATCATCTCATTCATTATCTATCGGGAGAATGAAACAAAAACAACAAAAAGTTTAACCCGACTGGGGGTGATTCTCAATCAATAGAGATAATGGCGCATACGAAATTTATCGAAAAATCTGTCAAAATGCATACAAAAAAAAACTGGTTTCACTGGATATCGTATGCGACTTATTTTGAGATTCATTTTGTACTTACGTCTTAAACCAGTGTGGTAGAGAAAAAAAATATAGGAAAAACCCAAAGAAACAGCTGAAAACCGTAATTCGTAATTTTGTATGCGAATCTATATGACGTCATCATTTGAGCACGACATGCGATCCCACGACCATCGCTTATAAGAAGAGTTACAATCAAATCAATTCTAGGCGTTCGAAGTTCACCGGGCCGTCTAGTAAGTAATATTTTATATTAAGCTATAAATGACAATAGCAATACCTAACTAATTAAAACAAAAACTAATATCTTATTATCCTACTTAGGTATTATTCTATTTCCTATATTACTAATATCATAAATGCGAAAGATTGTAATGAGGATAAATACATGTCTGGATATTTGAGGCTATTAGGTCATCTCTGACTACGACATGTGCCCTACGACCATTTATCTGTATGCCAAGGGATCTTCGAAATTGGTATTCTTTGTTGTAAACTTCCCGAACCTAAAAATTTCAAAGTAAGTTATAAATACTATTGATTGAGATTCCTTTCTAAGAACTATTTAAGCCACAATTATACTTAGCCCACGACAGGTGTCGCAACGCGTGGAGAGGAAATCGGTTTCATACATTCAATATCCATATTGAATACATTAGACCCATTAGAGAATCCGCTCGATGCCGATAGGCGCGGGGCGGCATGGGGTCGGTATTGGGGGACGCGTCAGCTCACTCAATGCGTGTTAATGCGAGTGGGAACACGCAGTATGGAGTATAGTCTCGCGAGCGGGTGGTATTGAGATTAAAATGTGTTAACTCGCGTCGCGGTAATAACCCGCCCGTTTCGTCAGGCAGCGTGGCGACACGACGACATCAATATAAGCTGACAAATGGTAACCTCAAGTACATCGTGACTTACCTTTACGCCTCCCCGTGAAGTTTTATTGCTATTTTCGACTTTTTGCTATTTTTAATAGTAAAAGAACAAATTGTTTATATAACAAAACAAAACAAATTGTCAAACTCATTAAATGAAGATTGCGTTTCAAAATTATAAATATTTTATTTGTCAGATGAATATTCATCCTAAGAAAGAGACAGACTTATATATGTCTAGCTAGAGCGAATAATAGTTGTGACAAAATGAATATTTATACTACGGGAACGCATTGCCAATGTTGTTAGAAAAAAAACGTTCTATATTATATACCAATGATTACTATTATAAATGTAATCTTATTTTGGAATTAATTGTAAAGATTAGGTTAATAATTTTGAGTAATCATAATAAATTTTATTATAAAATACATAAATGCGAGTTAAATATTTTAAAATAAATTACTTAATTATCTTTTTAAAAAATATTATTCTATTGAAAATATTTCAAATGGTAACATTCATGCCTTTTGTTGTTCGGGAAGTTGACAACTATGCGCGTTCCCGATAGCATGTGCGCTTGCACGAAATGCTGTTTTTTTAGCATAAATAAGTTACATTACCTACCAAAAAATGTATGAGTATGACGGTTTGAGCTACTTTTCTGCATAACTGGAACGTAGTCTAAGAATACCGATTTTGATATACATACTTACAAATAAATGGCCGTAGGTTCACATGTCGTAGTCAGATGATAACATTATGTAGCCTATGTGTTATTCTGATGTATAGGCTATATTACTGTAAAGTTTCATCAAATTCCGTTCAGTGGTTTTTGCGTGAAAGAGCAACAAACATCCAGACATCCAGACATTCTGACATCCAGACATACATCCTGACAAACTTTCGCATTTATAATATTAGTAGGATAGATTTGTTTAAGAAGTAATATAGAAACAGTATAAACGAATTGCAATATTAAATAATTTAAAAGAAAACCTAATAATAAATTAAGTTGAAAATGGCGCGGGACATTATGACAAACAAGTGACAGCGCTCAGAGAGATCTACCTCGATATCGTGAGCAGTCTAAGCGCGAGGAATGATCTCGTTTGTGACGTCACCTAGCTTTGGCAAAACAGTTTAAGCGCGCATCGGAACACCTTTATGTTGAAATAAGGTCTTAGTAATCCTCAAGTATCCGTCGTAAAAAAGATCGCGAGTGTCATTCTGACAATCGGATCTTGTTGATTTCCAAAAGACAATATCTAAACATGTATTTTTTTTTAATATAATTTTATTTACATTTTAATGAATTATTTTGATGTTGAGAAGCCCCCATTTCCAATACTTTAAGCGCGCTTAGGTTACTATTATCGCGTATCGGAACGAACCATGTGTGACGTCATTCATGGATGGCCCCTCAGTCGGGATAGTGGTAAAAACAAAAAGGGGACGTCGGTTACCGATCGGTTCTTATCTCTACATTTTTGGTTATTATAATAACCAAATAATTAAAAAAAAACAATGTACATTACTTGCAGTACAGTTAATAAATATATAGTCTGTGACTTATGTTGTTATTAAAATAATCGATTCAACAACGCCTTGATTTTTCCAAGAAGTTTTTTCATTATTTTATGTTTATATTTTAGATTTATTTATTTAATATGTTTATTATATTTGAAATAACAAAGAAATAAAAATTATTTTTAACGTCGGTCATAGGAATGTTGTTACCTGACGGCCACGACCAGCAGGATGTACAGGAACCCCACAAACTGGAACAGGTTGTAGATCACCAGATACACTTTCTTCATGTCTTCTGGAACCAACCATGTACTTGGGTTGTTGCGAATCTGTGTATCTCCAATTACACACAGAACAGACGCATTATACAGGGTGGTCAAAAAGTCGGGGATCAAACGAAACAGGGAGATAAAGGAGGTAATTTCCAACAATCTGTCTCCAGCCCGGCCATAACTTCATTGTACCAAAAGTTAGGAATATTTTTGTTTTTTTCAATCAAACTACCGAGTTTTTAATCAATTTAATCAATAAACAATTAAATTTATTTTATTCGAGCAGGTCGAGGCGGACGTATTGCATGGTCACCCCGGTCGCCCGACCGATCCGATAGACTCTGTTTGGGGCTATCTCAAAGAAATAATGTATCAAGGAGAGAAGAGAGAACAACACCGAACAAGAACTACGACAAAAGCTCGAGTTTGCTAGGTTACAAATTCCTGATAACAGAGGTGCATTCCGCCGATGAAATGAGAATTTTATTAGGCGGTGAAGATTGTGCATTACGGTCAAAGGTAGGAACTTTGAACAATTAATGTAAACATTTGAATTAAAATAATTGTTCTTTTTATTTCATGATCGCTTCTGAAATGACTACATAGCGAGCAAAAAACTGAATTTTCCTTTAAATTTACTATTTTATAAATTTGCACCTTAATATGACAAAACGACTATAAAACAAAAACTAACTTTAATCTGTTTATTTATATGTTTATTTATATATATGTGTGTTACTGTTTGTAAACCTAAATAAATAAAAAGGTCAAACAGTGAAGTGTTTTACCTCTTTCAGAAGAATCAGCATTAAATGAGCAGGTTTTTTTAATACAGGGTCACTTTTCCGTAATACATTTTTTTTCACAGGTGCTCTTAAAGTGAGAAGTAATTTTATGTAACGCTTCAAAATTTACGGAAAAAAATCATTGCTCGTTAAATTTGGTACCAAGAGCTGTAATACAATTTTTGTAGTAATGATACATTATCTGTCATAATACGATACGAGTACAACACCTTTGATTTATTGTTTTTAATTAATTTAATTTTCTATTGAAAACAAAAATATTCATAACTTTTGTTGCAATGAAGTTATGTCCGGGCTGGAAAGATTTTTTTGTTGGATTACCTCCTTTATATCCCTGTTTCTTTTGATCCACGACTTTATGACCACCCTGTATTTTATCACAAATAGTGTCCATATAAATAAACAATAACATTGCAATACCAGAGTGTTCTTATTGACAAATGTTCACAATAATTGTTTCTGTCTTAGCTTTCCTTTAAGCGTTACTCTTACATTTACATACACCAATAAGTACATACCTTTCCTGTAGCCGAGCTCCTCCTGCTGCAGCCGGCCGAGGGTCCCGGGATAGTCCGTCATGACGTCGCGACGTTCCTCCTCGCTGAGGTCTCCGTCCTCGCACTTCCACAGCTCGAAGTTTATCTACACACATTACTTCTACCTTATAATCAACTAAACCATTAATTACTCCGGCAAATAGCTATAAAATCTTGTTTATTAGTCGTCTAGTTACACAAATAAATACATCTCGTTTCCATTGTTTTTTGTAGTTTTACAAGCATTCTCCCAGCCCAGCTTTGCCCGTGGTGATAACATCAGGTATCCAAACTTATAGAGCCAGTGTGATTGGTCTCCAAATTGAGTGTTGGTAATATTTAATATATTGTACCTATATTATAATTAGCCAAAAAGTGTTGGGTCTGGCCAGTTGATAATGGATTTTGTGTTACTTACAATCTAGGTTCAGAGACCTACTGGCTACTGAGTAGGAGCTACAAGTTTGACATATTCCAGTAGTTTTTAAGATGTTTAAAGAATCAGTCAGGACTTTGTCTTATTATAAACATTACTGGAATTAGTGTGGAAAAGACCCAAGGTTGTGTGTAGTGAGGTTGTGTGTAGTAAGGTTGCGAGGTAGGTACTTAAAATTATGTAATAAAATTTTAATATTTAAAGCTAAATCGGCAACTTTATATTTTAATTTTCAAATACAAATAAAGGTTGTGTTATTAAATAATGTAAGGTAATATTTTATTTTATCCAAAATATGTATTTCATAATTCCTAATTACTCTGGCGGCATATTGCATAACTTAAGCGCAAACATTAGATTGTCAAAATAGTGAATTCTGTTATGAAAAAAGACAAATTTCTAAGCATTTCATGGATTCACCGTGCAGGCGCCGAGTCCATCGTGTGTGAGTAAGAGATGAAAAGAATGGTGTCTCGGGCTTGTGACCGACAATAGGCTGGTTTAAGAAAAGGAGGCCTCCCTTTTTTATTTTATTGCGCGATAATACACTCACCATCCACCATTCTACTCCTCTCCCTACCCAACCAAATACTGTATGATTCTATTAACCCATTTGGACTCAAATACAAAATACTAGCGATATTTTGAAAAAAAACTAATTATATATTTATTGATGAAAAACAAAATATTTTATTACAAAAAACTAAAAAAAAAAACTTTCCTATATATATAAAAAACACCCGTCCTCAAATGGGTACTTTTCGAAACATCCTTTCTTGATGCACAATGTTTTTATAATTTTTTTACATTGCCAACGTTCTGTTCTTTTATATGGCAAACAACGCTTCGTATCTGGCTTGGCAGTTTCCGAGGGAAGTGTCCAACACCATCTTGACTCATACCTGGCTCTATTGAAGAAGGTTCACGACGCCTTCCGTCGGATCTTTCAATTCTTCAAATATCGTCGAGCGATACTTCGATGAAATTGGAGCTGGTCTAATTTGTCTTCAGCAGTCATGCCATGAAGACGCCAAGTATTAGCTACAGCCAAATCTAGCATGTAGGTAAATATAATATAAATACGGACTGATCAGCTTGATCAAATCTGCCTGTCTTTGTTGTAGTTCTGGAAGACAAGAGGGATGTCCACGTCTACATTTCGTCCTTCTGTAGAGCTCCATCTTTTTACCTTACCCAGAGGATAAACAAAGTCATAGTTTGTCCCCATGGTACAAACACTGTTGTCTAGCTATCTTACGAACAGAATTTGATTGGCTGTATGGAATCGGTAGTCAAATTCTGCTCAGGTCTTCTATTTCATACATTACAGTCTTCATTGAGACCAGTACAATTGTTCTCGTGGAAGTGAGTGATATCCAGTCAAGAGTAGAATGCCACAAAATAATTTGAGTTCTTCAACAGTTGTTTGGAAGTCATGATTGTTTCGTTGTGCAGCATGTAACATTGTGTTCAAAACGATTGTGTCAAAGACCTCATCATTTTTTTTTTTAATATAAAGTGGCTTTTGATCTTTCAGCTCGGCTATAATGTTATCCCTTCGCTCCTGATCATTATTCACAGTTAAAGGCATGACAACATATGAACCGTCACACTTCCGCCAACGCGATTCCTGGATTTTAAGTCTCCTGTATCTTTGTAAAGGTCATCATCGCTGCTATCCCAATCATCGTTATTTCTCGACTCAAACACTTCAACTCTACCTGGGATATCATGCAGGGGTATGTTTTGTTGAAAATCATCTTCATTACCCTCTTCGTTATCCGTGAAAGCACTTCAACAAGAATCTTCTTCGTCGTTTGAAATGCTTTCGATAGCTTCACCAAGTACTCAATAGTCGTTGGCAACATTGAATGATCGCTTAGTCATTGTGCACTTCAAAACTAAACCTGCGAATAATAAACAAAAATATTAGCCCATTGGACCCATTCGGGGACACCATACTAAAATACCTCCCATTATGATTCAGTCTTTCAAAATATCCAACTGAATAGCAATATTTACTAGAAGATAGTATAGTATATAAAAACATGTAGTAAATAGTGGTGTAAATATAAAAACATGTAGTAAATAGTGGTGTAAATATAAAAACATGTAGTAAATAGTGGTGTAAATATAAAAACATGTAGTAAATATAAAAACATGTAGTAAATATAAAAACATGTAGTAAATAGTGGTGTAAATATAAAAACATGTAGTAAATAGTGGTGTAAATATAAAAACATGTAGTAAATATAAAAACATGTAGTAAATAGTGGTGTAAATATAAAAACATGTAGTAAATAGTGGTGTAAATATAAAAACATGTAGTAAATAGTGGTGTAAATATAAAAACATGTAGTAAATAGTGGTGTAAATATAAAAACATGTAGTAAATAGTGGTGTAAATATAAAACATGTAGTAAATAGTGGTGTAAATATAAAAACATGTAGTAAATAGTGGTGTAAATATAAAAACATGTAGTAAATAGTGGTGTAAATATAAAAACATGTAGTAAATAGTGGTGTAAATATAAAAACATGTAGTAAATAGTGGTGTAAATATAAAAACATGTAGTAAATAGTGGTGTAAATATAAAAACATGTAGTAAATAGTGGTGTAAATATAAAAACATGTAGTAAATAGTGGTGTAAATATAAAAACATGTAGTAAATAGTGGTGTAAATATAAAAACATGTAGTAAATAGTGGTGTAAATATAAAAACATGTAGTAAATAGTGGTGTAAATATAAAAACATGTAGTAAATAGTGGTGTAAATATAAAAACATGTAGTAAATAGTGGTGTAAATATAAAAACATGTAGTAAATAGTGGTGTAAATATAAAAACATGTAGTAAATAGTGGTGTAAATATAAAAACATGTAGTAAATAGTGGTGTAAATATAAAAAAAAAACACTTACCCTTGGTCGAATACCCATTTGCTCAATGAAGTAAATAAAGTCACTTGTTTTATTAAATTAATCCAGTAAAATACAAAACCATACGTCGTATCATAAAGCTACACTCTTTAACAGTGCAAATTCACCTCTAAACAAAAGTTAACTAAAATATATCAGAAAATGTGAGTAGTTCAATACATGTCCCCAAACGAGGTTAGCGGGCGTAAATGGGTTAATGCCGTCTTGGAAGCTCATTCCATAAATGAATTGACAACAGACCTGCTTAGGCCCAATTCTTTCAGCCATTTCCGTATCAAATGGCATTTGCCATTATTTACTATATTGCTATTTAGCAATATTGAATCTGTCATACCGTCAGTTGCAGTCACCACTTGTCACCTGTCCGTCATTTAATATGACCACTAATAAATCTATTGCTACAAAAATTTTGAAGATTTAAGAACACTTGCAATCTCTAGTAGCTCGAGCATTGATGAGGAAACCTTCCAAAAAAGGTGCTTAAAAAGCTAGAGCGGTTTGAGTAGTGGTGGATAGAGTTATAGTAAATCTAATATTATCATATTAAAACTAATGGCCAAATAAAACAACACAAACTACAAATGTCAAAAAAATAAAAATAACCCAAAAACACAAAAAAAAAACCAGAGACCATACCTTGAGCCAAGCAGGTTTCTGTGGCTGGGCAGTGAGGCGCGGCCACCAGTGGGCCGTCTCCTTCTGCAGCAGGATACTGATTCGGTCGTCGAACACGCGCACCACCATGCTCTCGTCTGCTAAATCTACCACCTACAAATAGCTATTTATTCATTCAAGAACTTTCTTTGGGTTATAAAAATGCCGCTCGGTGATTCGCTTACTATCGCTAAGTTTAGTTTACTCACCGTTTTGACTGGGGAGTATAAATCTAAACTGAATTCATATCTGTTCGCCCCGTGAGCTCCAGTCCCGTCTGCCGAAAATGATATTTTATTATCAACTAGCTTTACTGAAGGATCTGATGCATTTTTCAAGTCTATTTTCAAAGATATTGCACTTTCTGTTTGCGCCCAATAAACAAAGGGACTAAGAACTTTCATTATAATTAACTTGAAATATTATTTATTTCTTGTTATTTCCTGAAAAATAAAATCTAACTATCCCTATCCCCTTATCGGTTTTGTTTTTGCTAGTACATGTCTTGCACAGACTATGTCTTGTACTCTTTATAGTCTGTGGTACATGTCTATCCTGCCGTTCCGATACGCGCTTAAACTGTTTTGCCAAGCTGTGTGACGTCACAAATAAAATAATTTCTCGCGCTTAGACTGCTCACGATATCGAGGTAGATCGCTCTGAGCGCTGTCAGTTTTTTGTCAAAAAAAAAGCCGC
Source organism: Tinea semifulvella (assembly GCA_910589645.1). Lineage (NCBI taxonomy): Eukaryota > Metazoa > Arthropoda > Insecta > Lepidoptera > Tineidae > Tinea > Tinea semifulvella. The sequence goes on along the minus strand of OU342598.1, from coordinate 33,961 downwards.
GCGCCATTTTCAAGTTTATTTAAATGTTGTTAGTATAAATCTATGTTAGGAATAGATATAGGATACTTAGATTGGCAATGCAAAAGAGAAAGAGCACAGTATTGCGTATGTTAGAGCGAGATAGATAGACAGGACCATTCACAGACACGTTCGCGGCTTGTAGCGGCTGGCGTAATTGTAAACAAAAACAAAAAATTCCGCTTATATTTGTAATAATCTAGGGTTTTATAGTGTAAATTTGAGGTTAATAGACGTAATTAGCATGGTTACTTTTAGAAAAACTGATAAAATTAATTTGGAAACCTAATATTTCATATTTGAAAATTATTTTGTTGCAAACCCCAAATTTCTAAGATTTCTTATCACATATTTTGGTAATGTAACATTTAAATTTACATTATTTAAGGATTTTAACGTTAAATTTTCAATTAAACGATGAAAAATTTATACAATAATTGAAAAATATAGTTTTTTTAGTTGCGTTTCCTAGCAAATTTTCCTCTATGTTTATTTATTTACACCATCTAAAAGTAGACGAAAAATAAAACCACTGTAGGTATATAAAAAAAAGTCAAAGTCAAAATATCTTTATTCACGTAAACCTATTAAAGGCATTTGTGACACGTCATTATTTAAATTATTTTGAATGATTCTACTCCTGCTAGTGGAAGACTAAGCAGCAAAGCAGATTCCAGTGACCTGTTAATGTCTGACTGAGAAAGGAATCTGCAAGGAAAAATCAGCTATAGCAGATTTTTTCAGGTTAGAAATAGTAGAAATTCACGTATTTGATATTATCTTAAATTGAATTCCTATGCATTCAGAGTATTAATGTAATAAAAGGCGTTTATTTTTCCCATCTGTTTGTGCATAAAACCTTAGTGGCAGATCTAAAACATTGTATTTAGGCACCTAAATATTTCAATCGTACTTACGTGTTAAATGAATAATTATGCGGGTTTTCTTTCTTAGATGAGTTACATCCAGGTACTACACAAGTAACCATGACTAATTACGTCTATTAACCTCAAATTTACACTATAAAACCTTAGATTATTACAAATATAAGCGGAATTTGTTTTGTTTACAATTACGCCAGCCGCTACAAGCCGCGAACGTGTCTGTGAATGGTCCTGTCTATCTGTCTCGCTCTAACATACGCAATACTGTGCTCTTTCTCTTTTGCATTGCCAATCTAAGTATCCTATATCTATTTGTTAGGTATATAATCTTTGAGTTACTGACCCCTCAATCCGAATCGCGTTTAGAGCGCTTAGAACGAATAGGACACTGACCGTCGCGTCGTTCCGAATCAAATATCGCGATTTGGATGCTCAGAGCGTGATATCAATTTGGAACGGTCTAAATCACACTTTCATTCTAAAATGTTAGTTTTTTTTTTAAATGCATGGAAGATAAATTGCGGATTCCACATCTTTGATGAATATCTTTTATGAATTCTAACAAATATACATCTCTCGGTTTATTCATCTTTATATGTGTATAGTTTAATATTATTAACTTATTTTGGTAATATAAAATAACTTGCCGTGTTACAGACATTTTTTTTTCACTTCCTACTTAAATATTAATTATAGATTTGTTTAAGAAGTAATATAGAAACAGTATAAACGAGTTACAATATAACAAATATATATCTCTCGGTTTATTCATCTTTATATGTGTAAAGTTTAATATTATTAACTTATTTTGGTCTTTTAAAATAACTTGCCGTGTTACAGACATTTTTTTCTCAGTTCCTACTTAAATATTAATTATAGATTTGTTTTAGAAGTAATATATAAAAAGTATAAACGAATTACAATGTTAAATAATTTAAATAAACTTGAAAATGGCGCGCGACATAATGACAAAAAACTGACAGCGCTCAGAGCGATTTACCTCGATATCGTGAGCAGTCAGTTTAAGCGCGTATCGCAACACCTTTAAACGTGCTTAGGTTACTCTCTCTCTCTTGTTCTCTTCTCCCGATGGATGATGTATGAGGTGATAGGGAAGGCAAAGGGTCTAGCCCATACAGCCAAGTCTGACGTAATATATCTTTGTTTTTCATGAATTAATGAGGTCATCATCAAATTCCAGATGCTGCAGAATTTGATGCTTTTCTTGGAGTCACTCGCGGAACCATCCACTGCTCAAACACGTCGGGTAAAATATGGGAGTTGACAGCGCGGGAAAACCGCAAAAAATAAACTGCAACTTGTGCCCTATATTTAAAGTCCAATTTATCGTTTTCCATAATTATTCACATTGTAGCACATTATTAAACAAAACAACACCACTTTTGACCAATAATATCCACAGTAAATTAATTTACAAAACAAAAACTTGCACTTGACATGTTCACGCAAAATGGCGCGAAGAACTCTTTCGTGCTTAGGTTACTATTATCGCGTATCGGACTGTCTATGTCTGACCACAGATTATATAGTAATTTGTACTACGAGTCTGTCCGTCTGTGGTTTAAGGAACATAATACAAGCTGTGGTTTTATACATCCAACCGTCATCAAATATTTATTCGTTCGTTGTTCGTTCTTTCTTGTTTCTGACTTCTGTTTTGTTCGGTTCGGAATTCCTGACACCTGTCAAAAGCAGTTTTGCTTTATTGATGGAAGACGTTTTTTCGTAATTCACCTACTTAAAAATCTAATTGTTCGCTATAATATGATCAGTAAAATGGTTTAAACAATTACTAATTAATTAGAAAAAGATATAACTTCATTTGATACGTGTTTATACTTGTAAACAACACAAAATGTCCGTCCCAACTACGGGTTTGAGTAAACTGAAAAAGAAACATATTCGTGTAAAACACCAAAAGGTGAAATTATTTCGTGCAAATGAACCTTTGTTATCAGTGTTTATGTGGGGTGTTAATCATACAGTAAGTTAATTTTTGCCTAATAGTTTAGCTAATTTATTGTGCGTTCATCTAATCGGATGTGATAGGATTGATTTTAATTAGTTAAATAGCATGTCATTTGTTTTAGAACACCGATCGAAGTATTGTCGGTTTTAATTTGCTTAATTTAGTAAACGATTGGCAAGTTATCTATGTTGTGAGTTCCCTCTTGCCATGGACTGAACATCCCATCAGTATTGGGGAGGTCAATTTTACTGTATGAATGTATATATTGTTTGCAGATAAATGAACTAAGCCATGTCACAATACCAGTCATGTTGCTGCCCGACGACTTCCGAGCTAACTCCAAACTCAAAGTGGATAATCACTTATTTAACAAGTAAGAATGCAATCACAACCATCATTATAATATGTTTAAATCTCTGCCCTTGTTTGAGACACGGACTTCCAGTAGCTCTGTATATTAAGGCCTGAACTCATCATTTCATATGAGAAACCTGATACATGCCAGACATTTGAATTAGTATAATCTATATTCCCACCCTACCTACTGGATTCTAATTGGAATTGTGAATTATAATTAATTAAATAATGAACAAAACAACCCTTTACCTTGTGTAAAGTCTAAAGGCCGATTGGTCTATATTAGTTTAAGGATTTTGATTGCATTTCTTTTTGCAGTTATTTAATTATGTAGTTAATCTGTAGCACAATAGATAGTGTCTATTATCTGTACAAAACAAAGATTACATTAATTAATCTCTGATTATGACAACTATTTATATATTTCTCAAAGTAATGAATGTACACTCATCTACAAAAGATATATCAAATGTAATTGTTACTTTGTTAACAAATTTTGTTTTACAAATTTAAAGTTTATGATATTTGTATATTTACATTTAGTAGAAGATTGTCAGCTTTCAATATTGTTGTTCAACATGCTTTTGGACAATAATTAACTTTTTTTTATAGTTATACATTACATAAACAACCTGAAAAAAACCGAACCCTTCCTCACCCCCACCAGCTGGGAGTCTTACATTGAAACCTCCCTCACCCCCACCAGCTGGGAGCCTTCATTGAACCCTCCCTCACCCGCACCAGCTGGGAGTCTTACATTGAAACCTCCCTCACCCCTACCAGCTGGGAGCCTTCATTGAACCCTCCCTCACCCGCACCAGCTGGGAGTCTTACATTGAAACCTCCCTCACCCCTACCAGCTGGGAGCCTTCATTGAACCCTCCCTCACCCCCACCAGCTGGGAGTCTTCATTGAACCCTCCCTCACCCCCACCAGCTGGGAGCCTTCATTGAACCCTCCCTCACCCCCACCAGCTGGGAGTCTTCATTGAACCCTCCCTCACCCCCACCAGCTGGGAGCCTTCATTGAACCCTCCCTCACCCCCACCAGCTGGGAGCCTTCATTGAACCCTCCCTCACCCCCACCAGCTGGGAGTCTTCATTGAACCCTCCCTCACCCCCACCAGCTGGGAGTCTTCATTGAACCCTCCCTCACCCCCACCAGCTGGGAGTCTTCATTGAACCCTCCCTCACCCGCACCAGCTGGGAGTCTTACATTGAAACCTCCCTCACCCCTACCAGCTGGGAGCCTTCATTGAACCCTCCCTCACCCGCACCAGCTGGGAGTCTTACATTGAAACCTCCCTCACCCCTACCAGCTGGGAGCCTTCATTGAACCCTCCCTCACCCCCACCAGCTGGGAGTCTTCATTGAACCCTCCCCCACCCCCACCAGCTGGGAGCCTTCATTGAACCCTCCCTCACCCCCACCAGCTGGGAGTCTTCATTGAACCCTCCCTCACCCCCACCAGCTGGGAGCCTTCATTGAACCCTCCCTCACCCCCACCAGCTGGGAGCCTTCATTGAACCCTCCCTCACCCCCACCAGCTGGGAGTCTTCATTGAACCCTCCCTCACCCCCACCAGCTGGGAGTCTTCATTGAACCCTCCCTCACCCCCACCAGCTGGGAGTCTTCATTGAACCCTCCCTCACCCCCACCAGCTGGGAGCCTTCATTGAACCCTCCCTCACCCGCACAAGCTGGGAGTCTTCATTGAACCCTCCCTCACCCCCACCAGCTGGGAGTCTTCATTGAACCCTCCCTCACCCCCACCAGCTGGGAGTCTTCATTGAACCCTCCCTCACCCCCACCAGCTGGGAGTCTTCATTGAACCCTCCCTCACCCCCACCAGCTGGGAGCCTTCATTGAACCCTCCCTCACCCGCACAAGCTGGGAGTCTTCATTGAACCCTCCCTCACCCCCACCAGCTGGGAGTCTTCATTGAACCCTCCCTCACCCCCACCAGCTGGGAGTCTTCATTGAACCCTCCCTCACCCCCACCAGCTGGGAGTCTTCATTGAACCCTTCCTCACCCCCACCAGCTGGGAGCCTTCATTGAACCCTCCCTCACCCCCACCAGCTGGGAGTCTTCATTGAACCCTCCCTCACCCCCACCAGCTGGGAGCCTTCATTGAACCCTCCCTCACCCCTACCAGCTGGGAGTCTTATTAAAAGTGCTTTGAATCATCACATGATTATAGATCTTGCTTAAATAGCAAAGTCTTTTTTTTTTGACAACAATAAGTGCTAATTATGGTACAGCCTAAAATAAAAGTATTTAGTTGTACTATATAATTGTTAGAGATGCAGTCACCCCACCTGAAGCACAGAAGGAGGTCCCACACATTCTACCATCTTTAGTAACTGCTAACACCAACTGTCTCAATTACATGTACTTATGTATTTAATTTCAATTAAAATGTTATTTGTAAGTTGAAGGTATTATTATGACCTTGGCTTGTAAGTTATTGTATTTCCACTAAGTAGAGAAGTTACATGAGCTTGTGTGTCTGGTTTCAGAGAAAACATGCCGTCCCACTTCAAGGTGAAGGAGTACTGTCCGCTCGTGTTCCGGAACCTGCGGGAGAGGTTTGGGGTGGATGACCTCGACTACAAGGAGTCCCTCACCAGGTAACTGCACTATAGAGAGATCCGCTGCCACTAATTAACCAGAATGTTTATATTTCTCTTTATTTATTTAAAATATAAATACTTTTTATGAAGTAAAAACAATTTTTGTTTTGATTAGCAGACTTTATTTTTGCCATCATAGGTAAGCGATCTGTCAATATAGGTATTGATTTACACAGAGACAGGCGAGATATACGATGTGTAGCCACCTAACTGTAGTTTGCACCTACATTGATTGTTGTACTGGGCTCCGACACCAGGTTCAGGAAGCCAGAGGAGTACGTGTGTCCCCGGAGCCCCCGCGGAGTTGTGTCCGGACTGCGGCATCTCTCCTCCAAAAGACTGAGGTCAGCACTCTCGGAGACCACACCCACTGCACGAGTCTGCCCATCAATGTTTGGTTAACCTTCATTGCAAACAAATAAAAAATATTTGCCTATATTAGTATAATATATTCAGCATCTAACTTATGATTTAATTTTAAGAAAATGTGTGATTATAGCACTGTTGGCTTCTCTCTACTCAACTCGTAAATAAATTTAATAATTTTATGGCCATGGTAAACATTTTTGTGATATTTAAAGTAAAGAGTGTTTCATGTTTATGATATCAGTTGGTGAGACATCCTGACAAGTTACAGTTGGGGGTCGGTGCCGAGAGCTGTTCATTATTGCTTGAGATATGTGACTGAGGAGAGATGTGTTGTGTGTTGTGTGCTCCTTTGCTAAACGGAACCTATATATTGTTTTGGGAGTTTATTTCCTTTTTGTTATTACTTTTATAATTTTGACCAACGTTTTATTCAATGCTTTGCTTCAAAGAGCATAACTAACACAATGGTATCGCCTCATACTCCACTGAGCGACCAAGAGATTCAGCTTCGCCAGTACAGATGTGCGGTTGCAGGTCTCAGCCCACCCCGGACGAGTCCTCGGGCAAGTCCGGAGCCAAGTTCTACCAGAGCTACGACCGACTGTTCATCCTTAAGACCCTGACCTCCGAGGAGGTGGAGCGCATGCACTCCTTCCTCAAGCACTACCACCCGGTCAGTAACACTGTGACGTCACCATTCCAAACTCTCAACATTCAGATTAGATATGCTATCTTTATTATCTGGCGGTGCTCGTCCACTGCGGGCTCTGTTTTGCCGCCGAAGACGAGCGCGGAGGAGAGCGCGCACTGGACGACTCGCGGAGACAGTCTTACTGTCGCAGCTTATATACTTCCAAGCAGATTTTAATTTATTAATTTTAGTATAGTCGTGTTCCACTACTGCTTTTTGCATAGCTACAGAAACACCTGTTAAAGCTAAATTCAGTAAACTTAAGTCAAGCTCCTGTCGAATACGGGGAAGATGCTCGGTGATTCATCTAAAACATCGCTGGACAATATTAATTGCATAATAAAATAACTTTATTTGAAGTTTATAAGTTCAAGTTTACATTTTATAAGATAGGATATAAAACGAATATTTAACACTGATCACAGGTACAACAGTGACGTAAACGATTCCCCAGTACTAGTAAACCCTGCAATCTCTCGTTTTCATATCAGCCAGTTACAGTCATAGAGACATCTAGGATTAATTAGTATCGGCCATGATAATATTGGTCCCTCTGTTGCCTACAACTTTCTATCCCACTTCTAGCAGATGTTTAAACAATATATTTTCTCTTAGAAATCAAGCGACTCCTAATCACCTCACTTTAGCATATTTATAATGTGTATGTAACAACACTTTGCGCACACTATTATTTTGGGGGCGGTACCTAACTTTTAGTAAGTTTTGTCCATCTTGCATGTCGAGTTGAGACAGAGGCCGTCGTGTTTCAGTATATCGTGGAGAGACACGGCAAGACTCTGCTCCCGCAGTACCTCGGCATGTACCGGCTCACGGTGGACGGGATCGAGCACTACCTCGTGGCCACCAGGAACGTGTTCTCCAACCACCTCACCATTCACAGGTATGCCTTTATCGCAGTCCGGCTGCGTGTCGCGTGCTTATGGTATCGTTACTTCCCCAGGAAGTACGACCTGAAGGGCTCCACCGTGGACCGCGAGGCCTCCGACAAGGAGCTGGAGAAGGAGCTGCCCACCCTCAAGGACAACGACTTCATCAAGACGGGCGCGCGCCTCGACATCGGGACCGCCGCGCGGGACAAGCTGCTCGACACGCTCGCCGCCGACGTCGGCTTCCTCACCAGTCTGCACCTCATGGACTACTCGCTGCTGCTCGGGGTCCACGACGGGGCCCGCGGGGAGCAGGAGGCCGAGCTGGGGGGCGCCGGGGCCGACGGGGACTCCGACACCGACACGGACACCGACACGGGCCGGGACAGGTACGCGGGGCGGGACCTCACCAGTCTGCACCTCATGAGCTGCTGGGGGGCGCCGGGGCCGACGGGGACTCCGACACCGACACGGACACCGACACGGGCCGGGACAGGTACGCGGGGCGGGACCTCACCAGTCTGCACCTCATGGGCTGCTGGGGGGCGCCGGGGCCGACGGGGACTCCGACACCGACACGGGCCGGGACAGGTACGCGGGGCGGGACCTCACCAGTCTGCACCTCATGGACTACTCGCTGCTGCTCGGGGTCCACGACGGGGCCCGCGGGGAGCAGGAGGCCGAGCTGGGGGGCGCCGGGGCCGACGGGGACTCCGACACCGACACGGACACCGACACGGGCCGGGACAGGTACGCGGGGCGGGACCTCACCAGTCTGCACCTCATGGGCTGCTGGGGGGCGCCGGGGCCGACGGGGACTCCGACACCGACACGGGCCGGGACAGGTACGCGGGGCGGGACCTCACCAGTCTGCACCTCATGGACTACTCGCTGCTGCTCGGGGTCCACGACGGGGCCCGCGGGGAGCAGGAGGCCGAGCTGGGGGGCGCCGGGGCCGACGGGGACTCCGACACCGACACGGACACCGACACGGGCCGGGACAGGTACGCGGGGCGGGACCTCACCAGTCTGCACCTCATGGGCTGCTGGGGGGCGCCGGGGCCGGCGGGGACTCCGACACCGACACCGACACGGGCCGGGACAGGTACGCGGGGCGGGACCTCACCAGTCTGCACCTCATGGACTACTCGCTGCTGCTCGGGGTCCACGACGGGGCCCGCGGGGAGCAGGAGGCCGAGCTGGGGGGCGCCGGGGCCGACGGGGACTCCGACACCGACACGGACACCGACACGGGCCGGGACAGGTACGCGGGGCGGGACCTCACCAGTCTGCACCTCATGGGCTGCTGGGGGGCGCCGGGGCCGGCGGGGACTCCGACACCGACACGGACACCGACACGGGCCGGGACAGGTACGCGGGGCGGGACCTCACCAGTCTGCACCTCATGGACTACTCGCTGCTGCTCGGGGTCCACGACGGGGCCCGCGGGGAGCAGGAGGCCGAGCTGGGGGGCGCCGGGGCCGACGGGGACTCCGACACCGACACGGACACCGACACGGGCCGGGACAGGTACGCGGGGCGGGACCTCACCAGTCTGCACCTCATGGGCTGCTGGGGGGCGCCGGGGCCGGCGGGGACTCCGACACCGACACCGACACGGGCCGGGACAGGTACGCGGGGCGGGACCTCACCAGTCTGCACCTCATGGACTACTCGCTGCTGCTCGGGGTCCACGACGGGGCCCGCGGGGAGCAGGAGGCCGAGCTGGGGGGCGCCGGGGCCGACGGGGACTCCGACACCGACACGGACACCGACACGGGCCGGGACAGGTACGCGGGGCGGGACCTCACCAGTCTGCACCTCATGGACTACTCGCTGCTGCTCGGGGTCCACGACGGGGCCCGCGGGGAGCAGGAGGCCGAGCTGGGGGGCGCCGGGGCCGACGGGGACTCCGACACCGACACGGACACCGACACGGGCCGGGACAGGTACGCGGGGCGGGACCTCACCAGTCTGCACCTCATGGGCTGCTGGGGGGCGCCGGGGCCGGCGGGGACTCCGACACGGACACCGACACGGGCCGGGACAGGTACGCGGGGCGGGACCTCACCAGTCTGCACCTCATGGGCTGCTGGGGGGCGCCGGGGCCGGCGGGGACTCCGACACCGACACGGGCCGGGACAGGTACGCGGGGCGGGACCTCACCAGTCTGCACCTCATGGGCTGCTGGGGGGCGCCGGGGCCGACGGGGACTCCGACACCGACACGGGCCGGGACAGGTACGCGGGGCGGGACCTCACCAGTCTGCACCTCATGGGCTGCTGGGGGGCGCCGGGGCCGACGGGGACTCCGACACCGACCAACCAAAACGGGCCGGGACAGGTACGCGGGGCGGGACCTCACCAGTCTGCACCTCATGGGCTGCTGGGGGGCGCCGGGGCCGGCGGGGACTCTGACACCGACACGGACACCGACACGGGCCGGGACAGGTACGCGGGGCGGGACCTCACCAGTCTGCACCTCATGGGCTGCTGGGGGGCGCCGGGGCCGACGGGGACTCCGACACCGACACGGACACCGACACGGGCCGGGACAGGTACGCGGGGCGGGACCTCACCAGTCTGCACCTCATGGACTACTCGCTGCTGCTCGGGGTCCACGACGGGGCCCGCGGGGAGCAGGAGGCCGAGCTGGGGGGCGCCGGGGCCGACGGGGACTCCGACACCGACACGGACACCGACACGGGCCGGGACAGGTACGCGGGGCGGGACCTCACCAGTCTGCACCTCATGGACTACTCGCTGCTGCTCGGGGTCCACGACGGGGCCCGCGGGGAGCAGGAGGCCGAGCTGGGGGGCGCCGGGGCCGACGGGGACTCCGACACCGACACGGGCCGGGACAGGTACGCGGGGCGGGACCTCACCAGTCTGCACCTCATGGACTACTCGCTGCTGCTCGGGGTCCACGACGGGGCCCGCGGGGAGCAGGAGGCCGAGCTGGGGGGCGCCGGGGCCGACGGGGACTCCGACACCGACACGGACACCGACACGGGCCGGGACAGGTACGCGGGGCGGGACCTCACCAGTCTGCACCTCATGGACTACTCGCTGCTGCTCGGGGTCCACGACGGGGCCCGCGGGGAGCAGGAGGCCGAGCTGGGGGGCGCCGGGGCCGACGGGGACTCCGACACCGACACGGGCCGGGACAGGTACGCGGGGCGGGACCTCACCAGTCTGCACCTCATGGACTACTCGCTGCTGCTCGGGGTCCACGACGGGGCCCGCGGGGAGCAGGAGGCCGAGCTGGGGGGCGCCGGGGCCGACGGGGACTCCGACACCGACACGGGCCGGGACAGGTACGCGGGGCGGGACCTCACCAGTCTGCACCTCATGGACTACTCGCTGCTGCTCGGGGTCCACGACGGGGCCCGCGGGGAGCAGGAGGCCGAGCTGGGGGGCGCCGGGGCCGGCGGGGACTCCGACACGGACCGGGACAGGTATCTCAGGATCGTGGCAGCTACCTGTTTATTGTTGCACATCGTCTGTCAACATCTCGACCTCAATATCTCCGACCTCCTCTCAGCTCCACTGCTGGACAATTTTTCTTATCCACAAGTCGGCAGTACTGGAACTGAGATTGGCGGCTGATCGTACTGTGAATCGATTAAATTTGTCATTGGTGGTATTTTATACTGAAGTTGAAGTGTTGTGTGTGTCTGGATACAAGTTGTGTGTGTTTGGATACAAGTTGTGTGTGTGGATACAAGTGTGCACACCACAGGTGGGGCTGGACCACTCCGCCGGACAGTCCGCGCGAGCTGACCCGCCAGCACTCCTTCCGCTATGCCGGCATCATCCCGGACCTCGACATCTACGCGATCCCCACTCAGGAAGGTAACTACACCTTTCTACTATTGCACACAATATAAAACTTTAAAGGGTGCTTAAAATTCAATTCTTTTTGATAATTAATATTAATTTTAATCCGGTTTATTTCATACTAAATAAAAGATCAGTCAAATATTATTTGTGATAACCAACCGTTTGCAAATGCGCACCGTTCACTTCTACACACTCGTATAACCTTTAACATAATATCTCGATCACACGTTGGAGCTTCTGCCTAGGAATGTCTTTAATTGTTTCTTTCTAGACTACTCTTTAGGTATCAATAGGAAACAGGAGTAACAGAACAGGGCTGCTGGGCTCCTTGGCCGCCAGTCAGTGTCTTCTCGGCGACTTGTCACTATGATGTAAAGACACATCTATAGACATGGCTTTATCTTCCTGGAAAAATGTGTTGCAGTTACACACATACACACAGCTGCTAGTTATAAAAACACCTTTCTAGGACATACAATTACGGACATTTTGGAAATATATTATTTGCGGACCCCCGCTTTGTATTTGCGCCCACAACTATATGTATCGACGGGTGTGTGTCGGTTTCAGGCGCTCCAAAGAAAGAGATCTACTTCGTGGCGCTCATCGACGTGCTCACTCACTACGGAGTGAAGAAGCAGGTGAGTGAGGACAGGCTGTGAGGACAGGCTGTGAGGACAGACTGAGGACAGACGGGTGATGGAGACGGGAGTTCACGGTGTTTGTGTTCGCAGGCCGCGAAGGCCGCCAAGACCGTGAAGTATGGGAGCAATGTGGACGGGATCTCCACCTGCGACCCCGACCTCTACGGGAAGAGATTCATCGAGTTCGTGTCGCGCGCCATCGAGGGGAACTACTAGTGGCGACCCACTCCACTCCACTCCACACTCCACGCGCTCCACACTTCAGCTTACTAATTTGTTATTTACTTATCCCCCGGAAGGACTATTTTAAGCTTCGATATTGTTATTGTAACATATTGTAATATTTAGAATTCAAAATACTACGATAATAAATAATAAGTTTGATGTGTTAAAATAATATGAATTAAGTTGTTGTACGATAAAAGGTATTAAGTGTTCGACGAGTGTCGGTGATGTTTATATAATTTTGTGATAGTAAGTGTAATGAACGAGTCCATGAGATGGGATCTCTAGTCTGCGCTCCGAACGAGGACGACGTGTATCATAAATTTAACTTAATTTTTCTAATAATCAGTTTTTAAAGTTTCTGCAATGCGTTGTTTTATTTACATCGTGTAACATTGCAAGCCAGACGTCATATATCGTAATCGACTTCCTACAACCAAGACAAACATTAATTATTCTTGCAATGTTACTAGTCCCATCATCTCCCAGAACTATATGTCAGTCTATACGGACTGTTTGGTTTGGGTTAGGTTAGGTTTGGGTTATTTGTGGTTAGGTTAGGTTAGGTTTGGGTTAGGTTAGGTTTGGGTTAGGTTAGGTTTGGGTTAGGTTAGGTTTGGGTTAGGTTAGGTTTGGGTTAGGTTAGGTTTGGGTTAGGTTAGGTTTGGGTTAGGTTAGGTTTGGGTTAGGTTAGGTTTGGGTTAGGTTAGGTTTGGGTTAGGTTAGGTTTGGGTTAGGTTAGGTTTGGGTTAGGTTAGGTTTGGGTTAGGTTAGGTTTGGGTTAGGTTAGGTTTGGGTTAGGTTAGGTTTGGGTTAGGTTAGGTTTGGGTTAGGTTAGGTTTGGGTTAGGTTAGGTTTGGGTTAGGTTAGGTTTGGGTTAGGTTAGGTTTGGGTTAGGTTAGGTTTGGGTTAGGTTAGGTTTGGGTTAGGTTAGGTTTGGGTTAGGTTAGGTTTGGGTTAGGTTAGGTTTGGGTTAGGTTAGGTTTGGGTTAGGTTAGGTTTGGGTTAGGTTAGGTTTGGGTTAGGTTAGGTTTGGGTTAGGTTAGGTTTGGGTTAGGTTAGGTTTGGGTTAGGTTAGGTTTGGGTTAGGTTAGGTTTGGGTTAGGTTAGGTTTGGGTTAGGTTAGGTTTGGGTTAGGTTAGGTTTGGGTTAGGTTAGGTTTGGGTTAGGTTAGGTTTGGGTTAGGTTAGGTTTGGGTTAGGTTAGGTTTGGGTTAGGTTAGGTTTGGGTTAGGTTAGGTTTGGGTTAGGTTAGGTTTGGGTTAGGTTAGGTTTGGGTTAGGTTAGGTTTGGGTTAGGTTAGGTTTGGGTTAGGTTAGGTTTGGGTTAGGTTAGGTTTGGGTTAGGTTAGGTTTGGGTTAGGTTAGGTTTGGGTTAGGTTAGGTTTGGGTTAGGTTAGGTTTGGGTTAGGTTAGGTTTGGGT